>OV277857.1:23932535-28732535 GCA_922989275.2 Gari tellinella | reverse complement strand
AATGGGTAAAATCAATCTTACCAGTATTTCGTAAGTTGAATTTTGATAAGTAGATATCGTTTGAGTCGAACATACCCGTATTTCAAAGTTTAAACGTGGCTAAGCCACGTATGGGTATGTTCAAACAAACTCGAGTTCGCAGAATCGAGTTTTTGCTGTATGCTAAAATAATTTCGGTCACTGCAAACAGATTGAACCAAAGTCAGACACCTATCTTAACTTCTTCCCACTGTACATTGATGCTCATCACTTAGAACTATACAGGGGTAGTCTGTGTTTATATTTCAGTTTGTTTCTCCACTGAAAGAAATAGTTTCATTTTATTGAGTCACAAATATAGTTCCATTTTATACAGTCACAAATATGCAGAAATATTTCCAATATACTAGCAGGTGGTAGCCTGTTTCTAGTTTTGAAGACATGGGGTCACTTAAAGCAGGTTAAAAGTAAAGCATTCTGCTTTACTTTCAGCATGCTTTAAGTTACCATCTGTTAGGATGTAGAAACAATTACTTATGGTGCATATTCATGATTTTATATGGAATTATTTTCTTCAGTGGAGGAATAATTTAAAGTTGTAAAAAGGGGGGTATCAATGGAGTAATAGGTTAAAGCAGACTGAAAGTAAAGCAAAATGCTCCTTAAGGAGCATTCTGCTTTACTTTCATTCTGCTTTAATGAACCATCTGTCTACAATACTGAAATTAAGCTACAGGGGTAAAGTAAAGCAAAGCTCTGCTTTACTTTCATCATGCTTTAAGTTGGCACCTGTGCAGTCAAAATTAGGTGAGTTGTACTTTAAGCTATGGAGGCATGGGTTCAAGGCACGCCTTTAACTATTCCATCATTTTGCTTATCGGTGTGATACTTCATATTCAAATCATACAAGGAGAGTGGTATTAAATTTACATATCATTTGCATAAAATAACTACAAATTGATGTATGAGGGGCAAACATTTTATTTCACCAGGGATGCACATCTGTTATAGAACATTGTGTGCAAATTATAGTAGTTTTATTGGCTAGCTATCTTTGTGTACTTACAAGTACTACCATAAAAATCAGTTTTGTCAATGTTAACCTATTACTCCATAGATATGCCTTTTAAAACCATTAGCCCATAGCATGTTTCTAGTTCTGATGATAGGTGATCATTTAAAGCAGGTTAAAAGTAAAGCAGAATGAGCCTTAAGGCACATTCTGCTTTACTTTCAACCTGCTTTAAGCTGTCATCTGCTACTAGTTCTGATGATAGGTGATCATTTAAAGCAGGTTAAAAGTAAAGCAGAATGAGCCTTAAGGCACATTCTGCTTTACTTTCAACCTGCTTTAAGCTATCATCTGCTAGAATATAGACATTCATGAATGTATTTTTGTAGGAATAAATCAATGGTGTAAAGAGGCGTATTTATGGTGTAATTGGTTAAAATAAAGAAGGGTTGGGAACAGGACCAACATTTTTGTCCAGTTTAGAGAGATTTCCAGTATTTACAGAGCACCAGATAAGGGTAGTTTTTCAAAAACTTAAATCTTTATTTCTGAATTAAACCCTATGGTGTCACTACTCATTCAAATCGTCTCTCCGAGACGATTCCAATGAGTAGTAACACCATAGGATTTGGTGCTTAAAAGAGTGAGAAAATGTTGGATTTGTTGAAAAAACTACCTCTTATCTGGCGCCCTGATTTAGAGGTTCCGGTTTAGAGGGTTTTCACTGTACTACCATAAAAAACCATAAAAAATCAGTTATGTCCATGTTAAACCATTAGGCATTTTCCATAGATATGCCTTTTATGTACTTTTGATTTATTCCACCACCAGGGCTGCCATTTCTCCGGATTTTTCCTAAATCTCCGGATTTTTTCCAGTACATGGTAGCTTAAAGCAGGCTGAAAGTAAAGTAGAATGCGCCCTAAGGCGCATTCTGCTTTACTTACAGCCTGCTTTAAGTAGTCGCATGTAAACAAAACAAGAAAAAGGCTATGGGGTAAAGGCACGATTCGTAAAATCGCACTTGAAAAATGCAAATTTGGAAATCTTGGGATTTTTCATGTCAACTTATGGCAGCCCTGCACCACTGTAAGAAATAGTTTCAATTTATACAGTTATGAATATGTACCATAAGATATATTTTTTTATATCCTAGCAGAAGGTAGCTTACAGCAGGCTGAAAGTAAAGCAGAATGTGCCTTTAGTCACCTTCTGCTTTGTTTAGTGGTCAACTGTCTTCAAAACTAGAAACACTCTATAGGGTAAAGGGCTAAAGCACACCCTCATTTTCTTTTAACCTGCTTTAAGTGGTCAACTGTCTTCATCACTAAGCTCCTCACCGCTGTGAGTTCGAATCCCAGTAGGGTCGTTCGGATATTTCATGTGGGGAAGCCTTCCAGCTGGCTTGCGGAAGGTCGGTGGTTCTACCCAGTTGCCGATTTGTGCCTGAAACAGTGCATAAAAGGCTTCTGGGGTCTTCCTCCACCTGTCATTAGCTGGACGTCGCGATATGACTGAAATACTGTTGAAAGCGACGTAAAATCAAAACAAATCAAATCAAATCAACTGTCTTCAAAACTAGAAACAGTCTATGGTTACAGGGCTCCAGATAAGGAGAGTATTTAAAAAAAAGTTATTTCTGCATTAAACTTTATTGTGTCATGCACTTCTCATTAGAATGGTCTTGAAGAGACGATTCTATTGAGAAGTGACAACATAGGAATTGGTGCTGAATGAGTGAGAAAATGTTGGATTTGTTCAGTTTACTCCCTCTTGTCTGGAGCCCTTGGTGACATTATTTTTCTTGTACAGGTAAAGAACTATGCTGACCTGGGAACACCAGAAAGTGCAGAGATCAAGAACTACCTCAACAAGCTAGTCGTGGTGAAGCTGAATGGTGGGCTGGGAACCGGTATGGGCTGTACGGGCCCAAAGAGTGCCATACGTGTGCGCAACAATCTCACCTTCCTTGATCTCAACGTTCAACAGATAGAAGTAAGTCTCTTAACCCTTTCCTCCCTGAAACTTTAAATGGACAATTCCAGTTTCCATTTGAGTCTAGTCCATTTCTGACTTTTAAGGGTTGTTTTTGTCATTGTTTGGCATTATGACAAACAGTGAAGACCCTGATCAGAGGGCTCCTTTCGGAGCCCTCTGATCTGGGTCTTCACTGTTTGCACAGGACAAGTGTGCTATTTACATGTATATTGTTTGCAAAGGACGCCAATAGGCGGGACTAGGGTTCAAAGGGTTAAGATGTTCAGGACCCCATGTGATTCTGGTGCATGCCAGCTCTGTCAATTGGCAGAAAAGGATGGGGACCACTGGTATGATACTTTAGATGGCTACCAAAAGGTTTATCCTTTTCAGTGATTCATTGGATGGATAAATCCATCATAAAATGACGTATTTGTTTGTAAGTCCAAGTACTGAAGTTAGAAAAGGTTGAAATCAAGAATATCTGTAGCTCTGGTGTTTTTGTCAGGGTTCAAGTTTCTAGATCAATACCTCATATTTTTAAATCTACGTGAATCAGGTGTTGGTCTGACAACCTTTCTCATGGGGTTAGGGTTTGACTGAAATACATGTACATACTGTTAAAACGACTTCAAACCCTATTTCAACAACAACAACAACAACTAAAGAAGTTCAGGGTCCAAGAGTAAAGCTTTTGAGTAGAGTATGATATCATTCTGAAGCATTTGATTGGTCAGATTTGAGCTTTTGCTGACAAGGGTTTGTTCAGTTTTCCTTTCTTTATAATCTTGAGTCCTGAAATACAATTAACACATTCAACCCTAGCGTCGAGTATACATGTACTCATCATTTACAAACAGTGTACCAGTAAAGATTACACTTGTCCTATGCAAACAGTTTAGACCCTGATCAGAGGGCTCCTTAAGGAGCCCTCTGATCAGGGTCTACACTGTTTGTCATTTTGAAATATATTGTTAAAATCAACTTTAAATAGTGAAAAATGGACTAGACTTATGTTGAAATTGGAATTGTCCATTAAGTGTTTCGGGGGTGAAGAATTGTCATTAAGTGTTTCAGGGGTGAATGAGTTAACAGAACTAGAAATTTAAAAGAAATTTCTTCTATCCTTCTAGCACATAAACAATAAGTATGATGTGGATGTGCCCCTGGTTCTGATGAACTCTTTCAACACTGATGAAGACACTGCCAAGATTCTGAAGAGATATAACCAGGTCCGAGTGAAGATCTACACCTTTAGACAGAGCAGGTATAAACAGTATTCAGTTACATGTACAGTCAACATTCTATATCTCATTTAAATCATTATCTAACCCTTTCCCTGATAGAAGCGCTTTTTAGCGCATTTGATTTATTCCTCCACGAAAGAAAAAGTTCCAATTTATATAATCATATACATATTCCAGCAGAAATATTTTCTATATCCTGAGTGATGGTAGCTTAAAGCAGGCTGAAAGTAAAGCAGAATGCGTCCTCAGGCACATTCTGCTTTACTTTCAGCCTGCTTTCAGTGGTCATCTTTTTTCAAAACTAAAATCAGGTTACGGGGTAAAGGGTTAAAGCATTGCCTGTTTCTGGTTTAGAACACAGATAATCACTTAACGCATCACTCCATAAATACACATTTTTACATCAATTGTTTCCTCTATTGAAGAAAAAAGTTCAAATTTTAACAAGCATTATTTTGTAGCATAAGAAAAATTGACATATTCAAATATATGGTAGCTTAAAGCAGGCTTAAGGCACATTCTGCTTTACTTTTGACCTGCTTTAAGTGGTCATCTATCTTCCATACTAGAAACAGGCTATGGGGTATGTGGTTAAAGCAGGTTGAAAGCAAAGCAGAATGCATGTTTCAACCTGATTTAAGCTACCATCTGCTAGGATATGAAAATAATCAATCTACCAGTATGTATACTATGCAAACAGTGTAAACCCAACTCAATCAATCAATCATACAGAAACACCTCTCTATTATGACCCCTAAGTCTAAGGCTAATTGATTGTATAAAATACAGATGACAGCTTTAATAAAGCAAGGTAAAAGTAAAACAGAAAGATCCTAAAGGAGCTTTCTGTTTTACTTTCACCTTGCTTTGAGCAGCCACAAGCATTAAACAACTTATAATTAAATCAATTGAGTGGTCATAATTGAGAGGTTTTACTACATACACAGAGCCCCAGAAGGGGGGGGGGGGGGGGGGGGGGTTACTTCAAAAACTTAAATCTTTATTTCAGCTTAAAACTCCTTCGTGTCACTACTCTTTAGAATCGTCTCAAAGAGACGATTCAAATGAGTAGTAACGCCATAGGATTTTATGCTAAAATAAGTGAGAAAATGTTGGACTTGTGAAGTTAGCCCTGCATACATAACTTACATGTACAGAACAATGTACAGAGCCAGCTGACTGATGAAGTCATCATGCAGTATCAGCATGCAGATCAGAATATATTGTTAACTGTTACATGTAGCATCATCATCATCATCATCAACGGATTTTCGATTAACGTGCAGGTTCAGGGGCAATTATCCACATCAGTGGGCCCCTTTCCAGGCAGCTGGCTTGCTGCACGCATGGCAGTTCTTACACCTGATCTCCAGGTGTCTCTCTCTCGAGGGTCGATTGCAGAGAGGTTCCAATCTCTGCGATCCCTCTCTGTTAACTGTTTCCATGTCAACTTGAGCATACTTACAACAAATCTGTGATAACATTTGAAAACCGTTTTGATTTATATGAGATGCTGCATAACCCATTACTCCATGGCCTTTTTCTAGTTCTGAAGATAGGTGACATATTAAAGCAGGTTATAAGTAAAGCAGAATGTGCCTTAAGGCACATTCTGCTTTACTTTCAGCCTGCTTTAAGCTACAATCTTCTAGTATAAAGAAAACATGCATTTTCATGACTGTATTTTACCCTTTAAGCCATACTGACTCATATTGACTCATTGCGCAATAGCCCCATACTGACTCATTTTGACACACTTTAATCCACTAGCTTGTGTTGAGATAAGCATTGATAATAGTCTATCTCTTATAAGTTTATGGGTTTATTAATTAAAACTATTTGCTTCAGTGGGGGAATAAATTAAAGGCGTAAAAAATTGTATCTAGTATGGAGTAAATGGGATAATGCAGTTTCTATTAGGAATGGTTTAGGAGACAATTCAATTGAGCATTCTTGACATAAGGCATTGGTAGAGAGATGAGGACATCAGTATTTCAAATACATGTACCATTGTATTAACCCATTACCCCATAGCCTGTTTCTAGTTTTGAATATATGTGACCACTTAAAGCAGGTTGAAAGTAAAGCAGAATGCGCCTTAAGGCTCATTCTGCTTTACTTACAGCCTGCTTTAAGCTATTATCTGCTAAAATATAGAAAATATTTCTTATGATTTTAATTTATGACAGTATAGATTGGAACTATTATCTTCAGTAGAGAAATTAATTGAAGGCTTAAAAAGGTGTTTTTATGGGGTAATGGATTAAGCTATGAAAATAAAGTTATATAGCATTGTACTTGCTGTTCATGTATTAAACAGTTTGTGTTTTATTTTAACAGATACCCAAGAATTAACAGAGAGTCCCTATTGCCAACTGCGACAAATTTTGGTCCAGAGAGTAATGAAGGGTATGTAACAGTACTGTCCAACATGTGTTAAATCACCATGCAGCGCTTTCCAACATAGAGTAAAACCCCTCTATTACGACCACTAGATTGTGTTAATTATTAGGTTTTACAACAGTAGCGCGTTCAAGTACCGTATCGATTGCAACAGAAAACGGTAACAATTTACCTTTAACGACCGTTAGGCTGTTACCGATTGCGAACGACACGAACGGCCTCAGAGGTAGTTCGCCATCACCAACAAGGAAAACAAAATGGCTACGAAATGAATTAAATAAAACAAGCGAACAGTCCCGACTTAATTTCTCATCAATAAACCAACATTTTCCGATACTAAATGTATCAAACAAAGCAGCTTACATCTGAGCAGCTAAATCTTATTTTTATATGCAGTAAAATTGATGCATTTCAGTTGATTAGTGCACTTTTGCTTGTGTTATTTAGATTCGCACATAAATCGTTCGTACCCTTGAAAAGTTAATAAACATTGGGGCGCAATGAGTTATTATTGAAGAGTATTGGTGAAAGTTAGATGTCATACTATATGGGTTGTTTGCATCGGTTAACGTTACTGTTCGCTGATACGGTACTTGAACGCCCTACTGGTGACTACAATCAATTGGCCCTCCTTTTAGAGGTTGTAAAAGTGAGGTTTCACTGTAGTGTTTTTTCAGTTAAAGAGACGGACAACCAAATGGTGTATTTGCAAAAATAAAAGCAAATGTTTGAATAAAAGCAACTTTGTGGCATTATTGCATGTATTGCATTAAAGGAAGAAGAATTTTTTAAAGAAAAATCACTATAGTGTGTTTTCAGTTAAAGAGATGGAGGGTAATCAATTTCTTTGGATTTATATGAAAAAATCACGAGAATGGGTTGTTATCTGGTTAAAAAATGAGTCCTTAACCAGATAACAACCCATACGAGTGATATATTTTTCATATCTATTCTAAGGAATTGATTATTCTATTTATTATATATATTTTAATGACACAAAAAACACACAAAATTGATTACCGCGACGTCACTAAACTAATTATGACGTGACGTCACAAAAAGTGATATCATCACTACATGTAGTGATGATATCAACAGTGACATTATCAAATTTATCTAACTGAGAAATCTCTATAAATCATTGATATGTATATAAAAAATTGCATTATTCCATTTTGGTCAAATTTTAAATATTGTCTGGAAACAATCCTCAAATTCAACATCAACTTATCCTAGAAAACAGGCTATTAACCTTAAACTATTTTAACCATATACTCCATGGTATATTTCTAGTATTTAAGACAGATGTCCACTAAAAGCAGGTTGAAAGTAAAGCAGAATGTGCCCTGGCACAGTCTGCTTTACTTTCAGCTTGCTTTAAGCTACCATCTGCTAGAATAAAGGAAATATTTCTAATGCTGAATATTCATGACTATAATTATAACATTTAATTATTTTCTTCAGTGGAGGAATAAATTAGAGGCGTAAAAAGGTGCATCTGTGGTGTAATTGGTTAAATTTATTGTTGTAGGAATTTATCAGATTAACCCATTACCCCTACATAGCCTGTTTTTAGTTTTGAAGACAGATGGCCACTTAAAGCATGTTGAAAGTAAAGCAGAATGTGCCTAAAGGCACATTCTGCTTTACTTTCAACCTGCTTTAAGCTATTATCTGCTAGAAATATTTTTATGATTCTTATTTGTAAAAGTGTAAATTGGATTTATTTTCTTCAGTACAGGAATAAATAAAAGGCGTAAAAAGTCGTATTTGTGGGGTAACGGGTTAAGCAATATTGTTTTATTTTATAAAGATGGTATCCACCAGGTCACGGTGACATATACAGAAGTTTGTACAACTCTGGTCTTCTGGAGCAGTTCATACAAGCTGGGAAAAAGTATATGTTCGCTTCCAACATTGACAATCTCGGTGCAACTGTCGACATGAGTATCCTTTCAAACAAGAATGATTTGGCATGTTCCTAGTCTGGCATCATTTTATGATTAGCATCTGAGGTAGTATTTCATAATCGGCTGTTTTTCATAATCGATCAATGGAAATAATAGGACAGACTACTTCGATTAATCATCGATTATACAATCGAAATGAGATATTTAATTTTTGAATATAAATTTAGTAACGAAAATTATTTCGATTAATCGATTATTTGATTTAATAATCGATTATCTATCGAATGAGCACTTTCGACCAATCATCGGAAATAACTGATCATCGTTTAAACACTAATCTGAGGACAGGATAAACGTGTGCTGTTTTGTTTTTTTGAATGTTCTTCTAAAAGTGTTTACTGAACAATTGAAGCTAATCACCATAGGGTTAAATGCAGAAACAAAGATTTTATATTTTGAAGTCCTCTTCTTATCAGGAGCCCTGGGTCCAATCTTACAAAATGGCGTATGACAAAAATGGTTGTAAGTCAAAACTTTAAAGTACGTCTAATTTCTGATATCTCCATCTAATCATGTCTTGTAACATCTCTTTAGAATCGTCTTTTCAAGATGATTCTAAAGAGATGTTTCAAGACGTGATTAGATGGAGATATAAATAAGCATTGACAACATAAAAATCTGACTTACAACAACATTTTGTCATATGACCTTTTGTAAGACGGGCCCCTGGTGAGTTTTATATATTAACCCATTTGTGCCCACGATCTCATACATTAGACATAGGCAAACAGTGTAGACTCTGATCAGACGCCGCATTATGCAGCGTCTGATCAGAGTCTACACTGTTTGCTGATAGGAATTTCAATATAAAACACAACAAAAATGAAAATTTTGACCATGCATCCCTTTGATAAAAAATGGACTAATCCAATATAAAACATGGAAGAATCCAATGGGTATAAATGGGGTAATATTCAGCTTGAGAATGGTTAAGTTTAACTCCTCTTATCTACCACTGTCAACATTATGTATTCCTTGACCAAGGCAAACAGGTATTCTAAAGTATTTACTGACCACACCAGAAAAGGGGTTTCCCCCAGAGTTTGTAATGGAGGTCACTGATAAAACAAGAGCTGATATAAAGGTAAGTTTTGTAGTTCACAGTTTTGCATATAAAGGAAAGATTTTGTAACACAGTGTTGCATAAATAAACTTATATTAAAGGTAAGTTTTGTAACATTGTTATGCTGATTGGGTAATGTTTGTAACATCCCCAGGCAGATTAGGACATCAAGTTTTGTAAGATTGTCATTTTCACTCAAGCACATATAGTAAATCAAGTGAGTCAATTTTAAGAAAATGGGTCATTAGATAAGATTAAAAATAGTAAAACCATAGAATATGTAGCATGTTTTGTAGAGCTGTCATTTATAGGAAGAATATTGATGTATCGCCAATATTTGTTCATCAATCAATTATCGATGCACATTTTCATACTATCGATACCCTGGAAAATAAAACTGACGAGAAATGTACTGTTGAAAAAGGTTCTTTTCGGATTCAACACTGCTAGCTTTTGCAATTACACTCATTGTTTACTATGAATTCATATGAAAAAGTTAATTTGTCATGCATAGATGTTGAGAGTTTTGCTGAATGTTCATTTACAGGTACATGGTATTAAGTTTGGTAAATATTTAACTTAAAAGTCAATTCAAATAAGAAACCAGTCTCTAGAGTCATTTGAATTTAAATTGATATATCGCTATATCATCGATATTTGTCTCCCGATATATCAATATCGTTGATATGCCTTTTGCTGAATCAATGGCAGCTCTAATGTTTGTTATCTTCAATTCATTATTGTTTTGTCTGCAGTAATAATCTGAATTGATTATGTGAAATTTAAAAAAGTATTAGTGGCAAGCAGTTTGAATCCAAATGAGATGCCAAGTTACTCTTTATTTTATTACCCAATGTAGTTCAGATTATACATGTGATAAGTGGGTAGAATTTTATATATGAACATAAACCCATTACTCCATAGCTTGTTTCTAGTTTCTGTAAGAAAATGGGTCATAAGACATGATAAAATATAGTGAAGTCAGAGAATAATATTGAGCATATTTTGTTATCTTCAATTCATTATTGTTTTGTCTGCAGAAAAGACCTGAATTATGTGAAATTTTGTTTATAAAAGTATCAGTGACAAGCAGTTTGAATCCAAATGAGATGCCAAGTTACTCTTTATTTTATTACCCAATATAATAGTTCAGCTTATACTTTTGATAAGTGGGTAGAATTTTATATACGTGGCTCCAGATAAGGGGAGTATTATTTTCAAAACCTAAAATTTTTATTTCTATATTAAACCCTATGCTGTCACTACTCATTAGAATTGTCCCGAAGAGTCGATTCTTATGAGTAGTAACACCATAGGATTTTGAGGCTGAAATGAGTGAGAAAATGTTAAATTTGTTCAGTTTACTCCCTCTTATCTGGAGCCCTGTATATATGAACATAAACCCATAACTCCATAGCTTGTTTCTAGGTTTAAAGACAGGAAACCAATTAAAACAGGTTGAAAGTAAAGCAGAATGCACCTTCAGGTGCATTCTGCTTTATTTTCAACCTGCTTTAAGCTACATCAGCTGGGATATAGAAATTATTTCCTATGGTGGAAGTTCATGACTGTATTAAGTGGAGCTTTTTTCTTCAGTGGGGGTAATAAACTAAAGCAGTAAAATGGCATGACTCTGGAGTACTGGGTCATAGGGTACTATAAAGGATAGGGCAGCAGCTTGCTGATGTTACAGCATTCCCTCTCTACAACGGCTCTTCTTACAATGACTCCTCTTTACAACGACATTCACCGCTGTTCCCAAGAAAATTATGTTTTATGCTTGCGCTGATGCAACATCATCTACCTATAATTGTTGTCTGCTGTTTTTCTTACATAAATGACATTTTGACAGAAAAAAACATAATGACAAATGACAAACAGCTTGAATCCAGATCAGATGCCGCGTGACGCGGCGTCTGATCTGGATTCATGCTGTTTGCAAATGTAAGCCAATTTCCCTCCCTATAACGACTCCCTCGGAACAACACACACATTTGTTGTCTCCCATTGGGTGTCGTTGTAGAGAGGGAGCGCTGTATATCCTTCTGTCACTGTCACAAGCTTGCAGCAGGTAACATATGTTCTTTTGATCATTTCCTTTCCCTTATCATGACAAGTCTGAATTGATTCACCTTAGCAAACAGCCGAGCTCCAGATAAGAGCAGTATTTTAAAAATAAAATCTTTATTTCTGCATTAAACCCTATGGTGTGACGATTCTAATGAGTAGTCACACCATAGGATTTGGTACTGAAATAAGTGAGAAAATGTTGAATTTGTTCAGTTTACTCCCTCTTATCTTGAGCCCTGAAACAGGTTTGATCCAGATCAGATGCCTGGTAAACTCGGCTTGCGATCAGAATTAATACTGCTTATCATTGATTTAAATGAATTGTGTCCTAAGATCAGATTGCCTAAAAGCTTCATTTGGAAAAATATTTAAAAAATAATTTTGAAGAAGGTTACAAAACAGAATAATATGGGATAAACATTGATTTTTAGCCAATAAAATAGTATAAAAGGAAAAGCTATGCATCTGTGGTTGTGTAATTGTCAGACTCGGTTATAAAACCTTTCGGTTCTTCAATTTATGTATATTTTGCTAACAATATAAACCCTTATAAAGTGGGGGGGGGGGGGGGGGGGCGTCTTTAAGGAGCCCTCTTATCTGGGTTTACACTGTTTGCTTTACTTTTCTCCTGAAATATTTTCTTAAAACTAAAAAAAAACAACATCATAAAGCTGAATGAAAATAAAGCAGCAAGCTCCTTTTGCACCTTTTTGTTTTTCTCTCATCTTGTTTTAATCAGCCTCCCTTAAAAAAAAACACTAGAAATTGAGCTTTTTTGTATGAGTTGTAAAAGCTATGTTTGATTGTAACATGAACTTTTATATATTATATAGGGCGGTACCCTAGTTGAATATGAAGGCAAACTTCGACTTCTGGAAATTGCACAAGTTCCCAAAGACTATGTAAGTATAACAGTATGAATGTGTTGTTGAGGTAGATAATAGTCTAATGACAGTCCAGCTTGTCTAATATGGCAACTATTTGAAGAAGAATTGTGCTCTCTAAATATTGATTGCAGTTTAGAGAAGGTTAACAGAAAAGCAGATAGCTATACAGTGCTTAGTCTTCCCCTCTACAACAAAGCCCAATGGAAGACAAAGATTGTAGGTGTTGTTATAGGGAGGGACATTTAACCCATTACCCCATAAATACGCCTTTTTACGCCTATATTTTACTCCTCCACTGAGGAAAATAGTTCAAATTTATACAGCCATGAAAATATATCACAAGAAATATTTTCTATTTTCTAGCAGATGGAGGCTTAAAGCAGGCTGAAAGTAAAGCAGAATCCGCCTTAAGGCACATTCTGCTTTACTTTCAACCTGCTTTAAGTTGTCGCCTATTTCCAAAACTAAAAATGCGCTATGAGGTAATGGGTTAAGACTTTGCCTTCACTTGTGAACAGCTTGAATCCAGATCAGACGCCACGTTATGCGGTGTCTGATCTGGATTCAAGCTTTTTGTCACTTGCTATTATACTTTTTTTATCAAAATGTCCATTGATATACGTATTAGAACACCTGTCATATGCAGACTGTGGACACCCAGATCAGAAGGATCTAACAGGAACCCTCTGATCAAGGTCAGCACTGGTTGTCATATTGCAATACAGTTACAAAACCAACCACAAATAGTATAAAATGGACTAGAGTCACTAGACCATATGCAAACACTGTACTCCCTGATCAGAGGGATATAGGCTACAGGAACCCTGTGATTACTGATTAGTGTCTGCTAGGGGTGTAACGATTCGGCGGTGTACCGATATATTGCGGTGTGAGCTGAATAATATTGCCCCGCGGTTCAGATTCAGAAAAACCGATTTTCTTTGCCTTATTTAAAAACGGTAAAAGAATGGACAAACTTACTTTTTGTTTCGCGGAATTGTTTACGAAACAACGCGTAGACGCAGTCCGGTGTTTTATCTATATCCCTAGCCGGTGTAACAGTAATTATTTTTCGTTTCCGTTTAATCTCGCTCAACGAGACGCTCTTATTAAGAAACAAACAGCGAATCAAGGGCCTGGTTGAACAAGATTAATACAGTAAACACGATGGCAGATGCTTGTTCCATACTTACACGGTATATTGCAATATATTGCGATTCGATTTCTCCGTATTGCGATATACTGCGATGCGGGTTTCGGCAAATTGTTACACCCCTAGTGTCTGCACTGTTAGTAGTTTTGAAATATATTGCAAAAAACAACCCTAGATTGTTCAAATGAAAATTAACATTTCAGACTACCGGTAGATTGAAAAAAATCTTTGACCTCTATCAGGGCTCCAGATAAGAGGAAGTAAACTGTACAAATCCAACATTTTCTCACTTATTTCAGCATCAAATCCTATGGTGTTACTACTCATTAGAATCGTCTCTTCGAGACGATTCTAATAAGTAGTGACACCATAGGGTTTAAAGCAGAAATAAAGATTTTAGTTTTTGAAAAACTCCCCTTATCTGGAGCTCTGCTCTATTCCATTTTCATTACAGATAGGGTAATCACTTCTATTCTGTTTATCCTTGCCTTTCAGGTTGATGAGTTCAAAAGTGTCAGTAAATTCAAGTGAGTATACCCTATAGCTGTTACAGTGGGAGACTAGTTTATCTTGCCCAATAAATACACATTACAAGCTGGGGGTGCAATACAGTGTGGGAGGCCTCCGTGGCCTAGTGGTATAGTCACTGTGACTTACATCACTAAGCTCCTCACCGCTGTGAGTTCGAATCCCAGTAGGGTCGTTCGGATTTTTCATGTGGGGAAGCCTTACAGCTGGCTTGCGGAAGGTCGGTGGTTCTACTCAGTTGTCGATTTGTGCCTGAAACAGTGCATAAACGACTTCTGGGGTCTTCCTCAACCTATAATTAGCTGGACGTCGCGATATGACTGAAATACTGTTGAAAACGACGTAAAATAAAAAACAAGCAAGCAAGCAAGCAAGCAAGCTGGGGGTGCAATACAGTGTGATAAATTCAGCTTGAATAGTTCTTTCCGAAACAACCAAACTGACAAGCATCTTTTGCATGAGTCTGGCCCCAAGGTTTTTAAACATTTTGAGTTGAAGAAAAAATAGGCTTAATTAGGTTTTGTATATCAAAGCAGAAAAAAACCCCATCAGTAATGATATAGCATATAGTTTAATTAGGCTTAATTAGAATTTTGTATATTGATGGCTGGTTGCTGTTCAAAGCAGAAAAAGTAATAAATATTAATATAGCATATAGTTTAATTAAGCTTAATTATTCTTTCTATATTGACGGCTGGCTGCTGTTCAAAGTAGAATGAAAATAAAGCTGCAAGTTCCTACTCTACATTTAACCTAGAAGTACAGTAAAACCCCGCTATTACGGCCACTGAAAAGAAGGCTAATTGAATGGATAAAAGACAGATGACAGCTTTAAAACAAGATGAACGTAAAACAGAAAGCTCCTTTAGGAGCTTTCTGTTTTATGTTCACCTTGCTTTAAAGCCACTATATTACTCCCACATAATCAGAATCAAACATTTTTCTTACATGAAATTTATGTCACTATCGTAAGCGTTCCATATAAAAAGGAATTAATACGTGGTGATATTTGAAGCAATATTGCTAACGAACAGTGAAATTTGTGGAAACAAGTAATCAAGTTTGTTTATTTTTGAATAGCGACGAAAATTTACGGACATACTCGGTAAAGCTCATTTGCATAATTCTATACAACAAGTCGAGTGCTTTACAACCAAAGAGAGACAACTCCTTTAAGTTTGGCCGTTAAACTGATGTAATGTATACACATTGTCGCGGCCGAATCAATCACGTGACCTTTATGCGATCGATCGAAAGTTCTCGGAACCAGCCCGTAATCTTATTTGTAAACAAACCCGCTTATAATGTAAACCACCACGATAAGAATTCGACACATTTAGGTAGGATTCTTTACGAAGTGGGTGCATATGTCAGGCTTCTTACACTCGATTTCACTTAGTTTTAATACATAGAAAATGCACACATATAAGAAATTGCGCGTTTTAAACACCAATTTGAGCGGGATTGTGCCTTTAAGTAGTCACCTGCCTTAATCACTTGCTAGTTAAAACAAATTAAGTGGTCGTAATAGAGAGGTTTTACTGTATTATAATTGTTTGTTTTAAGCAGTCACCTGCCTTAACCACCAGGGGCCCGTTTCATAAAGCTTTGTACGACAAATGTTGTCGTAAGTCAGATTATAAATATCTGAATTGAATTATTATTTATTTCTCCATCTGATACTGTCTTGTGACATCTTTTTGGAATCGTCTTGAAAAGACGATTCCAAAAAGATGTCACAAGACAGGATTAGATAGAGAAATCACAGATTAAATGTATTTTAAAGTTTTGACTTACGACAACATTTGTCGTAAGAAGTTTTATGAAACGGGCCCCTGCTTATCACAACAACTAAGCGGTCCTAATACAGAAATTTTGCTGTATCTGTATTATATGTGTTTGGGGGTTTTCTTTCTTCAGAATTTTCAATACTAACAACTTATGGGTTAACCTGCCGGCAATAAAGCGTGTTGTTGAAGAGAGGACATTACATATGGAGATAATTGTTAATCCAAAGGTGAGTCTGGCAGTAGACATGAGCATTACAGTAAAATTACAGTAAAGAAGATGTAATTTTTTCACAATAAGTATGTTCATGCTAAATTCATTATGTCCATAGCAAACAGTTTGGAGCCATATCAGACGCCGGTGTAACAGGAAATTTACCCCCCCCCCCCCCCCCCCCCCCCCCCCCTGAAAATATTCCTCCCCGGGGGAAGATTTCCTAGGAAATATTCCCCCGCGGGGGACAATTTCCTAGGAAATCTTCCCCACCGGGGGTGTAAATTTCCTAGGAAATTCCCCCCCCCCCCCCCCCTGAAAATATTGCCCCCCCACTTACAGAATTTGAATTGAAGACAGATGGTTGCAATAGCAGTCTGAAAGTGAAGCAGAATGCTCATTTAGGAGCATTCTGCTTTACTTTTAGTCTGCTCTGAGCTACTGTCTGCTATAATGTAAATTTCCTGTTACACCGGTAGAAGAGAGGACATTACATATGGAGATAATTGTTAATCCATAGGTGAGTCTGGCAATACATACTAGAGCAGTAAACATTAGCAGTACAGTACAACTTCTTACAGTAAAGAAGATGTTATAATTTCTCAATAAGTACAGTGGAGAATCTGTTATTCTTTCCCGTTTAAACGCAAACGTACGCAAACGCAAAGCACTAAAACGTAGAAAAGAACAACTTTTGGACAATTCTGATATTTCATGTTTATCTCGGTGGCAAACAGTTTGGAGCCTGATCAGACGCCTAGTAAACATGAGTAGTATAGTACAACTGTTAAAAAGATTTTATTATTTTTCAATAAGTATGTTCATGCTAAAATCATTATGTCAATTGCAAACAGTTTGGAGCCAGATCAGACGCTGAGTAACCCGGCATCTGATCAGGCTTCAAATTGTTTGTCCCTCAGATAAGAAATAAATTGTCAGAATTACAAAAAAGTTGTCATTTTCTACATTTTATTGTAGTTGCATTTTTGTTTCATTTGCATTTAAATGGTAATAATAAATGATTTCCACTGTATTTCCCCAGCATTACTGATACAAAGGAGATCAAGTGATTGACCTGTTCATTTTAACACATGAAGTTAACCAGATTTTACTGTTTTATCTGGCAGCATTGCATACTAGAATGCTTGGAAAGTTATATAGATGTCGCCTCGGACCATCCACAATCCACCATTATCACTTTGATTTGACCCAAGGTTGTTTTTATGCCCCCAGCATCGACAGATGCGGGGCATATAGTAATCGTCCTGTCCGTCCGTCCGTCCGTCCGTGCGTCCGTAACAAGGTTAAGTAGATTTTACCGTTTCGTCTAGCATCAACACCGCTTACCCCAAATGCTTGGATACTTATACAGTTGTTGCCTTGGACCATTCCCTATCCACCAATATCACCAAACTTTGATTTTGACCTTGACCTTGACCTAATTTGGACTTAGAAAATTTTAAATAGGCTATTTCTTGGTTAGCTAGATTTTACCGTTTCATCTAGCATCAACACAACTGACTACAATGCTTTGATACTTATACAGTTGTTGTCTTGGACCATTACCAACTAAACAATAATACCCAAGCTCAGTTTGACCTTGACCTTGACCTAATTTGGACTTAGAAAAGATTCAGAATATATTGTCAAGGATGCCACTGGGGGCATAAGCGTTTATTGAACGCGCAGTCTTGTTTTTAATTAGAATTTATCAATAGGCTAATTCTTGTTTAACTAGGTTTTACCATTCATATCTTGACATCAACACAGTTTACTAGAAGGCTTTGATATATCTTATTAAAAATAATCTGTATAACTAGAACTTTATATTTGGTAGATGTACATATCATTAAACCCGAGCTCCAGATAAGGGTAGTATTTCGAAAACTAAAATCTTTATTACTGCATTAATTCCTATGGTGCCACTACTCGTTAGAATCGCCTCGAAGAGACGATTCTAATGAGTAGTAACAAACTATAGGATTTGGTACTATAATGAGTGAGAAAATGTTGAATTTGTTCAATTAACTCCATCTTAGTTCTTATCTGGAGCCTTGATACATTTTGATTTCCATTTTGTGTGGCATAGTATCTTAACCCATATGGATTTGTTCAGTATCTAGAACCCTGTGCAACCAATATGATGTTGATTATTTTCAGACTCTAGACAATGGCCTGAATGTGATACAGCTGGAGACGGCTGTTGGAGCAGCTATTAAAAGTTTTGATGGTGCCATTGGTGAGTACATACCTCCTCTTAAATATGTACAATAGAACCTCTCTATTACGACCACTAAAAAGAAGGCTAATTGTCTGTATAAAGGACAGGTGACAGCTTAAAGCAGTCTGAAAGTGAAACAGAAAGCTCCTGTAGGAGCTTTCTGTTTCACTTTCATATTTTTGCTTTAACTCTTTGAACCCTAGTCACGCATGAATGCGTCATTTGCAAATAGTGTACCTGTGGGGAGTACACTTGTCCTATGCAAATAGTGTAGACCCTGATCAGAGGGCTCCTTAAGGAGCCCTCTGAACAGGGTCTACACTGTTTGTCATTTTGACATATAGTAAAAATAAACCCTAAAAAGTCAAAAATGAACTGGACTAAATTGAAACTTAGAATTATCCATTTTAGGTTTCAGGGAGGAAAGGGTTAAGCAGTCACCTGTCTTAAACGACTTATATTTGACAGAATTTAGTGGTCATAATATAGAGACTCTACTGTACATTGTAGTTTACACATTTATCATTTTATTCCTACACTTGAGAAAATAGTTCTACTGTATGCAGTCATGAATATGCACCATAAGAAATAGTTTCTATGTCCTAGTAAATGGTAGCTTAAAGGTGGCTGAAGGCACATTCTGCTTTACTTTCAACCTGCTTTAAGTGATCAACCATCTTCAAAACTAGAAACAGGCTATATGGTAATGGGTAAAGGAATCTTTGTTTTCTGTAAATACAAAAGGAAGCCAAAATGCTTTCTTAAAATGCCTTTAATTTATTCCTACACTTCTACTGCATACAGTATTGAATATGCACCATTAAGAACTATTTTCTATATCCTAGCAGATGGTAGCTGAAAGCAAAGCAGAAT
This sequence comes from Gari tellinella, assembly GCA_922989275.2. Lineage (NCBI taxonomy): Eukaryota > Metazoa > Mollusca > Bivalvia > Cardiida > Psammobiidae > Gari > Gari tellinella. The sequence continues at coordinate 28,713,151 of OV277857.1, read as the reverse complement.
GTGCCTTAAGGCGCATCCTGTTTTACTTTCAACCTGATTTAAGTGGTCACCATCTTCAAAACTAGAAACAGGTTAAAGGGTAGTGGGTTAATGGGAGTAGTTCAAATACTTAAAATCTTTGTCTTTTCTGCATTAAACCCTATGGTGTCACTACTCATTAGAATTGTCTCTTCAAGGCGATTCTAATGAGTAGTAGCAATACCATAGGATTTGGTGCTCAAAAGATAGAAATAATGTTGGATTTGTTCAGTTTACTCCCTCTTATCTAGAGCCCTGTTTATGACTATTTATGAGTGGATTTAACTACATATCATAAATGGCATACTGAAGACTCTGTAATCTGGGTCTCCACTGTTTACATTGGACAAATGTACTTTTCGTATGCACACTGTTAACAGTTTGTAAAGGATGTGTATACTTTTTGCTTGGGTTGAATAAGTTGTTTATTTTGACAGGTATTAATGTACCAAGAAGACGCTTCTTGCCAGTGAAGACCACCTCTGATCTCCTCATCGTAATGAGCAATTTATACAGCTTGAAGACGGGCTCTCTTGAGATGAGCCCCAAACGTTCCTTCCCCTCTGTACCACTGTGTAAGCTGGGCTCACATTTTACAAAGGTAATTGTCACTGTACTTGAAAAACAACCTTTAACCCATTACCCCATACATACGCCCCTTAGGTCTGTAATTTATTTCTCCACAGAAATATACAGTTCCAATTTATACAGTTATGAATACGTACCCTAAGAAATAGTTTGTATATCCGCGCAAATTATATCTTAAAACAGGCTGAAAGTAAAAAGAATGTGCCTTAAGGCTCAATTTGCTTTCCTTTCAACCTGTTTCAAGTGGTAACCTGTTTCCTAAACTAGAAGCAGGTTATGGGATAATGGTACAACTGCCACCAATACTTCCTACTCTTGAGATTCTAAACACGTTTACAGCCTGCTGTGATGTGATGTTAGTTCATTTTGAAAAATAAAAACTTTTGGACACTGCAAACATTGAAGCCCTAGACAGTTGATAGATAAAAGCAGTGCAGTATCTGATGGGATATAGTGAAACTAACACCACCATGAGTGTCAGATAAGAATATCCCACTCGAGTTTTGAAGATATTTTTGGAACACGAGGCTTTGCCGAGTGTTCCAAAAATATCTTTAAACGAGGGTGGGATATTCATCTGACACTCAACTGTGGTGTTAGATTTATTTTCTCACCTCGTCAACCCTAAAAACGCGTTTAACTTGCTATACAGTGGCGAGTTGTATTTTAATGCGCTAATGCATGCATGACGACGTCATAACAACGGCAATAACAACCAATCATAAGATAGTTCGGCTTGTCTGTCCGGACAGATAAGGTTATCTCACACCCCCTAGATTTCGGGATACCTCTGTCCGAGAGGTGAGAAATATTCTGTTTGCATACTGTTAACTCTGATGATTGACGGTGTAGAATCTTACAGTACTTTACTTTAACAGTGTTATGTCTGATCTGGGATGTAATTGATTGCATCAAGAGGATTCTTGAGATAGAACTTCAGAAACGTTGGTTTTAGTTATATTAGACTGTAAGAAATGTGTACAGCAGCCACATGAAATGAAGATGAAATCTTATATAAAGGAATTTTCTACATTACTTTATCCAGCATTAAGTAGTTGTCCATCTATTGAAAAGGCTGTGTTATTTTAATAAGTGGATGAACGGCCACTGTAGAAAAGACAATATTTTTTCCTGTTTAACTCTTTCCTCCCTAAAACTTTCAATGGACAATTCCAGTTTCCATTTTAGTCTAGTCCATTTCTTACTTTAAGGGTTGTTTTTGTCAATGTTTGGCATTATGACAAACAGTGAAGACCCTGATCAGAGGGCTCCTTTCGGAGCCCTCTGATCTGGGTCTTCACTGTTTGAAAAGGACAAGTTTACTATTCACATGTACACTGTTTGAAAAGGATGCCTATATGCGGGACTAGGGTTCAAAGGGTTAAAGGCATACGCAATTCAGTAAAATGTAAAAAATAACAAAGGAAGTTACCAGCAATTCATATTTATCTTAGTGGCAAACAATTTGAAGCTGGATCAGACATACCAGGCTCCGAGGTTATAAAGCGTTTTAGTTGAGTCTGAGTGTGTTCCCAAGCATTTGATTGGTCAGATTTGAGCCTAGGCTCAAATCTGACCAATCAAATGCTTGGGAACAAGTTTAGACTCAAGTCAAAAAATTTATAATCCTCGGAGCCTGGCATCTGATAGGCTTGAAACTGTTTGCCATGGATACCATTGTGTTAGCATAAACTTTGTTGAGAAAGAATAATGTCTTCACCACAGTACACCTGTGTTTACTGTTTGTATTATTCTCATTGCAGGTTAAGGATTTCCTGTCTAGGTTTGCCAGTATACCGGACATTTTAGAACTAGACCATGTAACAGTATCAGGAGATGTCACATTTGGAAAAAATGTCAGCCTTAAGGTTAGTAAGATAGATCTTATAACAGAGCTCCAGATAAGGGGAGTATTTCAAAAACTAAAATCTTCAATTCTGCTTTAAACCCTATGGTGTCACTACTCATTAGAATCGTCTCTTTGAGACGATTCTAATAAGTAGTAACACCATAGCGTTCGGTGCTGAAATAAGTGAGAAAATGCTGGATTTGTTCAGTTTACTCCCTCTTATCTGTAGCCCTGTTCTAAGTCTTAACCCTTTAAGGGTCAATGGTTATTTGCACAGCTGCGTCTGATCAGAATCCAAATTGTTCGACACTCATCAGTCAATTCACCTTAAATTTAAATTTGAGAAATAAAAGCATGCGATAATTGTTTAAACCCATTACTCCATAAATATGCCTTTTTACACCATTAATGTACTGCTGTACTGAAGAAAATAGTTCCAACTGATACAGTCATGAAAATGCACCATAAGGATTCTGGATAATATTCTATATCCTAGCAGATGGTAGCTTAAAGCAGACTGAATGTAAAGCAAAATGTGCCTTAAGGCACATTCTGCTTTACCGCAACCTGCTTTAAGTGGTCACCTGTCTCCGAAACTTGAAAAAGGCTATTGGGTAATAGGTTAGGTGGTCACTTGTATTTAGAACTAGAAACAGGCTATGGGGTGATTGGTTAACACTGTTTCATCCATGTTTATTTCAGGGCACTGTGATAATCATTGCGAATCATGGAGACCGAATAGACATCCCATCAGGAGCCATTCTGGAGAACAAAATAGTGTCTGGAAATCTCAGAATCCTCGACCACTAGATATAGCTAGGTCATCACAGCTCCAGATAAGAGGGAGTAAACTGAACAAATCCAACATTTTCTCACTTATTTCAGAACCAAATCCTATGGTGTTACTACTCATTAGAATTGTCTCTTCGAGACGATTCTAATGAGTAGTGACACCATAGGGTTTAATGCAGAAATAAAGATTTTAGTTTTTGAAATACTCCCCTTATCTGGAGCCCTGGGTCATGTAGTGAAACTCATCTGCGTTACCGTGTCATAGACTGCAAAGTCACAGTATTAGTCCGACGTATTTGTGGGGGGAGTTATTAGACTGGTTGTCTGACGCATTTGTGAGGGAGTTTTTGACTGGTATTAAAATGCATGTATGGGGGAGTTTTTAGACTGGTTTTATCAACAGACATCAGAGTTGTGCCACAGGACATGTTGTGCAGTCAAACTTGGGTTAACCCCTTTCCTCCATAGAAGTGCCTTTTTGCACATTTAATTTATTACTCCACTAAAGAAAATAGTTCCCCATTTATACAAAAATGAACATGTACCGAAAGAAATATGTTCTGTATCCTAGCAGTTGGTATCTTAAAGCAGGCTGAAAGAAAAGCAGAATTGAGCTTGTCATCAGGCTCACAACTGTTAACACTCTGACTCTGTTTTGAAAAAGAAATTTGCAGACCACAATTTTTACAGACAAAAAAAAAATCCCATTATAATCACCTTTTATGGAGGAAAGGGTTTAATGTCTGGTTTATGAAACATGGTTACCTTTATTTGGGTGCAGGTCATCTTCAGAGGGGCATTACTAAATGATGCTCAGGTGTTAAGTCAATATTATGAAATATTATTGACTTCCCCAATATTATGAAAAGTATTGACTGCCCCGGGGGATGGGGGGGGGGACTTTTCAGCTTATTTCTACACATATAGGCTGCAGCCTGTCTTACTTTATCCTTAGGATACCTTTACATTTCCTTCTCAGAAGCACATTATTTTACTTAATGAGGTGTTGAAGACATGTGCCAGCTTAACTCTTTCCTCCCTAGAACTTTAAATGAACAATTCCAGTTTCCATTTTAGTCTAGTCCATTTCTGACTTTTAAGGGTTGTTTTTGTCACTGTTTGGCATTATGACAAACAGTGAAGACCCTGATCAGAGGGCTCCTTTCGGAGCCCTCTGATCTGGGTCTTTACTGTTTGCATAGGACAAGTGTTCTTTTTATATGTACACTGTTTGAAAAGGACGCTAATATGCGGGACTAGGGTTCAAAGGGTTAACACTTTACTCCATTGATATGCACATACTTACTCCTTTAACCCATTTGTGCCCACGATCCCATATATGGGACATAGGCAAACAGTGTAGACTCCGATCAGATGCCGCATTATGCGGCATCTGATCAGAGTCTACACTGTTTGCTGATAGGAATTTCAATATAAAACAAAATGAAAATTTTGACCAGGCATCCCTTTGATAAAAAATGGACTAATCCGATATATAAATATGGAAGAAGCCACTGGGCGCAAAAGGGTTAATTTAATCTTACATTGAAGAAAAAAGTTCCAGTTTATACATTCTTGAAGATTTATCTCAAGAAGGATTTTCTATATTCATATTAACTTCTAACAGGCTATGGAGTGAAGGGTTAAAGCAGAACCACCAGCAATAAACAGCTACTTGTAATAAATAATTATACTAGTGACAGATGGGAAAGGGTTTAAGATTGTTCATCTTTGAATGCAAACTTTGTCTGAAAGCAAAGCAGAATGTGCCTCAAGGCACATTCTTCTTTACTTTCAGTCTGCTTTAAGTTGTCACCTGTCTTTACTTTCAACCTGCTTTAAGTGGTCACCTGCTTTACTTTCGACCTGCTTTAAGTGGCCACCTGTCTTCAAAACTTAGGAACAGGCTAGGAGATAACAAGTTTTAACAATAGTCTAAAGTTTTGTTAAACAGCATTTCAAAAGATCTATTTGCAATATAAGTAATAGGTGGCAGTTTTCTACAGAATTTTTACAGCATGAAATCGAACTTTCATAATTACTTGACCACCTGACTGAACATTGACTGTTCTATATTTTATATTGTACACACATCAGTGCTCCAGATCAAGGAGAGTACACTGAGCTAATCTAACGTTTTCTCACTCATTTTAGCACCAAATACTATGGTGTTACTACTCATTAGAATCCTCTCTTTGACACCAAATCCTATGGTGTTACTACTCATCTTCGAGACGATTCAAATGAGTAGTGACACCATAGGGTTTAAAGCAGAAATAAGGATTTTAGTTTCTGAAATACTCCCCTTTTAGCACCAAATCCTATGGTGTTACTACTCATTAGAATCGTCTCTCTCTTCTAATGAGTAGTAACACCATAGGGTTTAAAGCATAAATAAAGATTTTAGTTTTTCTGAAATACTCCCCTTATCTGGAGCCTTGACACATTACCTCAGCCTTGGCTTTGTCTTGTCAGATTGTATGTATAGTCTGTATAACTTTTGAGTTCACTAGTCTTCTCATTGAATAATGTCATAATGGTAGTTCAGCCTTGTATTTTCTTCCATAAAAACTAAAATCACAACGAAACCTATTCGGGACAGGATTGAATGTAATAAATCCATGTCTTTTCTATAAACCCATAGCTTGTTTTAAAATTTGAAGACAGGTGACCACTTAAAGTAGTTGGAAAGTAAAGCAGAATGCCCTTTAAGGCATATTTGCTTTACTTTCAGTCTGCTTTAAGCTACCAGCTGCTGGAATATAGAAGCTATTCTAATGTTAAATATTTAGTACTCTATAAATTGGATGGATTTTTTTCAATGAAGGAACAATTTAGAGGTGTAAAAAAGCATATTTATTGGGGAATGGGTTAAAGCCTTAATTATGTTGTGATTATTAGCACAAATACAATTTTTTTGCGCTGTGTATATGACATTAGGTATTGTTTTGAATATGAAGATTGACACAAATTGGTGCATTTTACATTATTGGTATTTAATATTGTGTTAAGTTTGTTCTTAGCCCCAGATAATGAGAGTATTTTAAATATGAAAATTGTAATGTACTCACAAAAAAAACCCTATGGTACTGCTATCATCAGGATATGGCATGACCTCGGTGGGATAAGTTAAGATGAATTATTGGTGTTGTGAATGGTGAAAGTTTGTATCTGAATAACATAAATCTTTCCCCCATTGCCATCAGTTCAGGGACCTTGTATTGAAGGCAAGTGGCTGCTTAACCCTCAACTCCACATTTTAAAACCTTTAGTTTATTCCTCTTTTGAAGATTAATTAATTGAGTTGGGTTTTACGGCACATAAAATGGTCATATGGTACCTATCCTCAACTGAAAAATAATGGTTCCATTTTATACTGTAATGAATATGCAACACAGGAAATATTTCTTATATTTTAGTAGATGGTAGCTTAAAGCAGGCTGAAAGTGAAGCAAAATGTGCCTTAAGGCACATTTTGCTTTACTTTCAACCTGCTTTAAGTAGTCACCTGTCTTCAAAACTAGAAACAGTCTATGGAGTAAAGGGTTAAAGGAGGCAAGCAGCAAATCAGAAATCTCATGTTGGAGCTTTCTGCTTTACTTTTTTCCTGCTTTAAACTGAAACAATCCTCAGTTTTATCATTGATACTAGGTATTGTGAAGAACTGATGTGATCGAACTATAGGTGCAGAGATTCAAATGTGCTCGTGTGGAGGAAAGGGTTGAGGGTTTAACAAATAGTTAATTATAGATCTGAATATAATGATAAGAGCACATTTCGTCATGTCACATTTAATTTTTGTTTTTTCCCCTGCTTATACCACTGAGTTTTGGTAACTAAATCAAAGTCAAACTTTCAGCATTTCTAAATTAAAATGTAGCTGTGCTATGTTTTAAATTTGCAATAAGGGTAAGCTTGACGTCAACCAATTGGAAGTGTAGAGCTGGTCACTCAAAACTGGGTAGACTTCAATATTATAACAGGGTCAGTATTGACAGAAATATAATTACTGGCTACAGTCAAACCTGTATCAAGTGACCATTGAATAAGGACAGGTGATTGCTTATACAGGTGATTGAATACAGATGATTGTTTATGCAGGGCAAAAGTAATGCATAAAGCTCATTAAGGAGCTTTCTGCAATTTCTTTTGCCCTGCATTAAGCCTCTATCCATTGTAAAGGCTATAAATATTCCCTGTTTTAATGGTCACTTGATACAGGTTAGACTTTATAAATTTATTTATTTACAGTCAAACTTTGATATCTCAAACTCGGTTAAATCAAACATACCTGTATTTCAAAGTTAAAACTTGGCTAAGCCACATTTTAACTTTGAAATATGGGTATGTTCGACCTAAACGAGCATCAAATAATGCAGTTCATGTGTCGAACTATCGGATAGTTCGAGTTAAGTGAGTTCGAGATATCCAAGTTCGACTGTACTTACTGTGCACATTTACCTTGTTTTACAGCAGTTAAGGAAACTGCTGTGAAATCCACAAGAATGGTTGTAGCACATGTACACAATGTACCTATGCAAAGTTAACTCTTATCATGCTGAAGTGACGTCTGCTTGAAATATATTGTCTGCTAAAATAAGAAAAAATATAATTTTGATCTGTTTTAAACTTGAGAAAATATTAATATGAGTGTCAAACAGCTTGGATCCAGATCAGACGCCGCATTACGCGGCGTCTAATCTGGATCTAAGCTGTTTGCAAATATTAGTTAGTTTGCGCTTAGCATGATAAGGGTTAAGCAGTTTTACCTTTGTTGTTGTTTATGAGACAATATATCATGTTTTCCTTTCTCCTCCATGTCTTACACCAATGTTATTATTGAATAACACATGTGTGCTTGTTATTAATGATTTGGGATATATATATTATAAATATATACTGAACTGGTGACCAGATTTTACTTGTCATTTTATGTCCCCCAGCTCCAACCTTGAAGATACATACAGTACGCGGAAATGATAAATACACATTACCAGTTGACAGTGCGATACAATTAGATGTATTTAGCTCGAGACGTTTTTGGCGGAATTAGCCGATCTGATGAGCGCCTTGGTAGAGTCTGATCGATTGTTTCCGCCAAAAACATTGAGAGCTAAATACAACTAACTGTAGCGCACTGTCAACTGGTGATGTGTTTATTATATGCCTTGTATACAAATCAAAAACAACCTAATAGTTGTTTAAATCATTTTATATCCAAAATTTAGTAGTTATTTGAAGCAGAACAAGATTTTTGTATGCCACAAAGAATAACGTGGCACTTGTGCATGTACGTAAATGATGTCACGCTAAATCGAAAGCGACGTCAGAGTAAAATACAAAGTGGGTGATACAGACTCTTGTATTTTACTATGCAGATACGCCCGGAAACGCTCAATTTCATACGAAGGCATATAATAAGTATGTTTATTTAGATACAGTGACCATCCAAAGAAAAGCAGGTGTATTTTGCTTTACTTCCACCCTGCTTGAAGCTATCATCTGCAAGAATATAGAAAATATTTCTTATGGTACGTTTTTCAATACTACAAATTGGAGGAATACATTAAATGCGCTAAAAGGTGCTTCTATGGCAGAACAGGTTAAGGTACATTCTACTTTACTTTAAGCTTCTATTTTGAAGAATAATCCTTTTCCAGAATTGTTTAGCTAAGGGCTACTTTTTGTGTCACCTGCTGTAGGCAGAGGTGACACTTAGGGATAATTTTTCCTGCGTCTGTCTGTCCCTCCTTCCGCCACGATTATTGTTTCATGCCTCATAACTCCTGTTCTACTGAAGCTTTTAAGATGAAACTTCATTTAGTGAAAGAGCTTGGCGAGTGGAAGTGTATTGAACAAGGGTCATAACTCTTGCTTCAATTTTGTGAGAGTTATTCCCCTTTTCAACATTTTCTTTTCATGCAGATTTCTTCTGTTTTACTGAAGATTTTGCAATGAAATTTCTTTTATGGCAAAAGAATGTTATACTGATGCTTTCTGGCAGGTGACACACGTGTTCCGAGGAACCCTTCTATTTTCTTAGTGTAAGAATAATTACAGGTTTTAAAAGGCATATTTATGGAGTAATGGATTAATATCAAGGGTGCAGGTAAGAAATGAAAACTCATTCAATCATGTTACTATTTATTTCCTTCACTATGTTTTAGCAAACAGAATCTGGTTAGGCTGACAAATGTTTCATGAACAGTTTCATGAACAGGTACAAGCATGACTGTAGATACAATAATTCTAAATACACACAGAGAAAGTCTTTAGTTTTAGATCAGTGATAGAACAGCATTGATGAGTGCACTATTGAAGCTGTGTACAGTGTGTATTATATTTCACATAAACGGAGACAACTTGATCAAATCTAAGAAAATGTACATCAACAGCTGTTAACCCATTACCCCATAGCCTGTTTCTAGTATTGAAGATATGTGACTACTTAAAGCAGGTTGAAAGTAAAGCAGAATGCGCCTTAAGGCGCATTCTGCTTTACTTTCAGCCTTCTTTTAGCTACCATCTTCTAGAAGATACATTTTTCTTCTGATACATATTCATTACTGTATAAAGTGGAATTATTTTTTTTGTTGGAGGAATAAATTAAATGTGTATCTATTGAGTAATGGGTTAACCAAAGGGTTAACCTTTCACCTGTTATTAACCCATTAACTCATAAGCGATAAACAATAACGCCATATGACCATTTCATGTGTCGCGGTGCCGTAAAACCCAACTCAATCAATAAACAATAACAATGCTTATCTCAATACAAGCTAGTGGATTAAAGTGTCAAAATGAGTTGGTATGAGACTATTGCATTATGTTTTAATATGAGTCAGTATGGCTTAATGGGTTAACAGGTATTGATGCATTTTGAAAACCATGTAGACCAAGATCAGACAGCTCCTGTTGTCGTACAGGATCTATCTGACATGAGAGTACACTCTTTTCTGAAATAAATCTTCCTTAATTTATTAGCCAGTGTAATAGCTAGTTCATAAGATAGCTTTTCATAGTGGGCAGATATTTATAAATGATGATTCAACACGAGACAGGTTTATATGTTCATATTGCAATAAGTAAGCCCCCTCTAAATTGTTTTAATTATTAGGTGTTTAGGGCTTTAACCCTTTACTCCATTTCTAGCTTTGAAGTCAGGTGACAAGTTATTGCAGGTTGAAAGTAAAGCAGAATGCACCTTTAGGCGCATTCTGCTTTACTTTCAGCCTGCTTTAAGCTATAATCTGCTGTGATATAAGAAATACTTCACAGGGCTGCCATGAAAAATCCTAAGATTTCCAAATTTGCATTTTTCAATTTCGATTTTACAATTCGTACCTTTATCCCATCGTCTGTTTCTAGTGTTTTTTGACACGTGACTGCTTAAAGCAGGCTTGAAGTAAAGCAGAATGCGCCTTAAGGCGCATTCTGCTTTACTTTCAGCCTGCTTTAAGGTACCATGTACAAGAAAAAAATCCGAAGATTTAGGAAAAATCCGGAGAAATGGCAGCCCTGACTTCATATTTAGTACAGTGCATTCATTACTGTAAGAAATGGAACTATTTTCTTCAAAGGAGGGAATTAGTTAAATGCATAAAAGGGCACATCTATGGAGTAAAGGGCAAAGCTGCCACCTATCTTTCATACAATCAGCCTTCTTTTTAATGACCAAAATAGAGGGGGGTAACACCACAGGTGTTTGTAAATGGTATTTTTAGTGCTTAACTCTTTCCTCCCTGAAACTTTAAATGGACAATTCCAGTTTCCATTTAAGTCGAGACCATTTCTGACTTTTCATAGTTGTTTTGTCAATGTTTGGCATTATGACAAACAGTGAAGACCCTGATCAGAGGGCTCCTAGGAGCCCTCTGATCTGGGTCTTCACTGTTTGCATAGCACAAGTGTATTATTCAAATGTACACTGTTTGCAAAGGACGCCAATATGCGGGACTAGGGTTCAGAGGGTTAAATGTAGTGGAAGATCACCTTTATATAATAATTAATTATAAAATACAAGCACCTGTGGGTTTTACTTCAATAGTGTGTATCTTGATCTACAGCAGGGGACTAAATACAGTTTACGATAATATCACTAGTGACATTTAGCGACTACAACACCAAGCCCATGAGACCTGCTCTGGGCTTTATTGCTCTACACATCATGTTACATTTTCTATATCAAATCTCAAACTACAAGAGCAATAACACAATTTATTACATGATACAACAATTATCACTGGTATGACAGTCCTCTATAGAAGATGCATGAGTAGACAATAGGACTAGTGCTAGCTTGATGCAGAACAATCGGAGCTCGATCCAGACAAGGGGAGTACATGTATTTCACAAGAGGGCCTGAAGGCCCTGATATCGCTCACCATTTGTAATGAAGCCTGATAGCTTTACCTTTGAATTTCACTCGTTTTATTCTAAATCCATTCAAGTTTGTCGACCTACTCTAGTATAGTAGAGTACATCAAAGGCAGATAACTAGAGCCTAAACAATACTGAAATGAAGCCTTTTTCTAGCATTTCAAAGTATATCAAGGGCAGATAACTATTGCCATAATGATTAGATTTCAACAATAATTGCACTCATTTGAGAAGGTATAGCTATATACTTTGTGTACAAGTATAATCAAAATCCTTTGAAAATTGTAGTTGCAAGAGCGTAAACGTTGTAAAATAAGGCATTCTCAGCAATTCAAAGGTAGATATCTCTTGATCTATTTGTGTGATTTCAACCATAATCACCCTTTTTCGAACTCTTATGGTCATTAACAATCTGGGCAGGTTTGAGAGAGCTTGGATAAATATTGTGGCCTCTAGAGCGAAAACACTGTTAAATATATAAATTTCAGCAATTCAAAGGTAGATAACTCTTGACCTATTGATCAGATTACAACCATAATTGAACTCATCTGAAGTCTTATGGTAAAATACAATCTGAGTAAGTTTGAGAAAGATTGAATAAATTTGTGGCCTCAAGAGTGTAAACACCCTTAAATATGGCATTTTTAGCAATTCAAAGGTAAATAACTCTCGACCTATTAGTCTGATTTCAACAATAATCAAACTCATCTGAACTCTTATAGTAATAAACAATCTGAGCAAGTTTGAGATAGATTGGATAAAAATTGTGAGCTCTAAAATGTAAACACCGTTAAATATGGCATTTTCAGCAGTTCAAAGGTAGATAACTCTTGATCTATTTGTCTGATTTCAACCATAATCGAACTTATCCTAACTCTTATGGCAATATACCATCTGAGAAAGTTTGAGAAAGATTGGATAAATATGCTGATTAAAATTGTGGCCTCTAGAGTATAAACACTAAAATTGTTGACGCGACACGACGGACGTGGGACATTCAAGGATTGCAAAACCTCACCCTGATCTAGCTCAGGTGAGCTAAAAAATTAAAATCTTTATTTCTAAATTAAACCCTATGGTGTCACTACTCATTAGAATCGTCTCTTTGAGACGATTCTAATAAGTAGTAACACCATAGGATTCGGTGTTGAAATAAGCGAAAAAATGTAGAATTTGTTCGGTTAACTCCCTCTTATCTGGAGCCCTGGAACAATAATTAGGTCCATACAATCCCAATATTAATTCTCTTGATGGATACCAGAAGGTCTTTACTATAGCACAGAAAGCTCTATTTAAAAATTGCTTCTATATCATGCATCAATATGGAACTTGTCTTTACAGGTCATATCATCAAGCCCCTTGTTCTGAATTGTTGCTAAACACTTCGGGCCCGTCTTATAAAATGTCTTTCAACAAATTTTTATCGTAAGTCTGATTCTACAATTCTTGATTATAATTACATACTTTCTTCATCTAATCCTGTCTTGTGACATCTCTTTGGAATTGTTTTGAAAAGACAGGAGTAGATAGAGAAAACAGAAATTAAATGAATTTTAAAGTTTTGACTTACGATTGTTTTTGTCGTACAAAGTTTTATGAAACAGGCCCCTGATCTGTCTATACATGTAGTGATCCTACTAAATACAACCTTAGTTGTTATAATATTTACACTAACTACATTTCTACATATTCAGGGCTCCAGATAAGTAAACTGAACAATTAACCCTTAGCCTGCCACTCACGACTATAGCTCCATATGCAAACAGCTTGGATCCGGATGAGACGCCGAGTAACTCGGCGTCTCATCCGGATCCAAGCTGTTTGACACTCGGACAACATTTTCAGCAATTTTGAGCAACTATGAAGCACTTTGAAACTTGAAGCAGAGGAGCAGAGGAGAAATATAGCAGACGACAATTTATTTGGCGGGCTAAGGGTTAATACATTTTCTCTCTCATGTCAGCACCATACCCTATAGTGTTACTACTCATTAGAATCGCCTCAAAGAGATGAGTCTAATGAGTAGAGACACTTCGAGACGATTCTAATGAGTAGTGACACCATAGAACTTAATCAAGAAATAAAGATTTTAGTTTTTGAAATACTCCCTTTATCTGAAGCTCTGTACAGGGCTGCCATAAGTTGACATGAAAAATCCTAAGATTTCCAAAGTTGCATTTTTCAAGTGCGATTTTACGAATCGTACCTTTACCCCATAGCCGTTTTCTTGTTTTTATTGACAAGCGACTTCTTAAATCAGGCTGTAAGTAAAGCAGAATGCGCCTTAAGGCGCATTCTGCTTTACTTTCAGCTACCATGTACTGGAAAAAAATCCGGAGATTTAGGAATAATCCGGAGAAATGGCAGCCCTGTCTGTACAATACATTTAAAACAGTTACATTAGCCCAATGTTCATTTGCCATCGTTGCATACAAATTGTAATGCAATTGCTCAAAGCAAGATGGAAGTAAAGCAGAGAGCTCCCTCAGTAGCTTTAAGCCTCACCCTGTATTTAATACCATCAGTAAAAGGAAGAACCAACCCATTACCCCATAAATACGCCTTTTTACGCCTTTAATTTATTCCTCTACTGAAGAAAGCAGTTCCAATTGATACAGTAACAAATAAGAATCATATGAAATATTTTCTATATTCTAGCTTATAAAAACTTAAAGCAGGCTGAAAGTAAAGCAGAATGCGCCTTAAGGCGCATTCTGCTTTACTTTCAACCTGCTTTAAGTTGCAACTTGTTTTCAAAACTAGAAACAGGCTATAGGGTAATGTGTAAAAGCCTAAATGCCCTTATTTGGAGGAAGCTGTTAATTGACTACTGGCAGACTGGCATTAAGGTGGATATGGGTATTTGCAAACAGTGTGGATCCAGATCAGATGTAGTGTAACACAGCATATAGTCTGGATCCAAACCGTCTTTAGCTTTTTTCAACTAAAAATGAAAAATTCCTAATATGAGAATTTTTGCAGACAACAATTTCAAAGCAGACAATAATAGTTACAGGCTACTAATTTTCTTCTTTTTGAGCCATTGTTATTGTTCGGTTTTTCTGATCTGTCAGAGTTATTTTTAGAACAGAATAGTTCATAATGGTAAATAGATAACAGGGTAACATCGGATCTATATAGTCGTACACTTTCAAACTTGAGATAACATGATCCTCGTGCAGCACGAGACCCTTGCGCTTACTTTACTGATATTTTATTCTTTCCCAACAAATGCATTTATATACTAAAACTAATTTCCATTGCAAACAGGTTGGAGCCAGATCAGACGCCGGGTTACCCGGCGTCTGATCAGGCTCCAACCTGTTTGCTACTCGGATTAAAAATATAATTAAAAGTAAATTTCCACAGTTTAGTGCATTGCGTTTGCGTTAAAAGGAGAAAGAATAAGGTATCCTCTACTGTACATTGCGCACAAAAATTACAGCTATCCGTATCATAAACCGTATGTGAAGAAAACTCATCCCTTTGAAAGTTTTAGAATGTTCCAATCTAAAAAAAACTCCGACAGGTCAGAAGAAAACACTAATAAACCCATTACATGTACTTCATAATACTCCTTTTTACACCTTGAATTTATTTAAGCTACTATTCTGCTAGGATGAATTAATTACTTTTTCATGACTGAATAAAGTGGAATTGTTTTCATCAGTGGAGGAATAAATTCAAGGTGTAAGAGCTGTCGGAGAACAGCAAAGCTCGCCTAACTAAACCTTTCTTAAATAGGTAAATATCAATAGATAAGTCTATCAGTACATTGATATTCAAGCCACAGGAAACCTCCATTCCAAATATCAGCTTAATGCAAATATGTCATGTAGTATAATGCATTCCAACACTTACTCCATAACTAACTTTGAAATTTCAGTCCCAAAACTCGTAAGTCCACAACAGGTAAAATATTTAAATTTTAACTACGAAACATGAATGTTTAACCCACAGGGCACCTCCATTCCAAGTATCAGCTGCCTAATACAAATATTTCATGTAGTATTAGTGCATTACAACACTTACCCCAAAACTTTAACCATGAGAAATCAGCCGAAAAACCTAAGTCCACAAAAGGTGAAATTTTGACTAATTTTTTTTTTTTAAATTTTAACTACGCAACGTCAATGTTCAACCCACAGGGGACCTCCATTCCAAATATCAGCTTCCTAATCAAAATATTTCATGTAGTATAAGGACATTACAACACTTACCCCAAAACTTTAACCATTAGAAATCAGCCAAAAAACCTAAGTCCACAAAAGGAGGAATTTTGACTAAATTTAAACTTTTTTTTAAAATTTTAACTACACAACATCAATGTTCAACCCACAGGGCACCTCCATTCCAAATATCAGATTCCTAATGCAAATATTTCATGAAGTATTAGCGCATTACAACATTACCCAAAAACTTTAACCATGAAAAACCTACGCCGACGCCGACATCGGGATGATTCCATAAGCCCTGCCCCCCTTCCCTGAATAGGCGAGCTAAAAAGGCGTATTTATGAAGTAATAGGTTAAACACAGATGGATATTGGTGATTTGGCTATTAACTCTTTCGACACTAAGTAACTCTTGTGGGTTATTAGGTTCCCTTGTTGATAATTTTATTTATCAAAATGTGAACCCGTCTACTTGGAATTTTGGGTAATTTATTAAAAAAAATAATGAAATAAGCAAACAGAGCCAACCCTGATAAGGGTATACACTGTTTGAAAATGCAATAAGTTAAACAGGTCCATGGTGTTAAAGAGTTAAAACTAGCTTTTAATAAGACAATCTTAGTTATATTGCATTTTAGAAACAATCTTATACATGTATATTGCATTTTCATTATAATGTTCTGTTAATATGTTTCACCAAATGAAAGACACAAATCATTAACTAGAGGAGACTGCATTCAATAAACACTAGCGACGCCCCCGGTGCCATCCTTGAAAATATATAATTCTGAATCATTTCTAAGTCCAAATTAGGTCAAGGTTAAATTAAGGTACAGGGCTACCATAAGTTGACATGAAAAATCTTAAGATTTCTAAATTCGCATTTTTCAAGTGCGATTTTACGAACCCTACCTTTACCCCCATCGCCTGTTTCTAGATTTTTTGACATGTGGCTGATAAAAGCAGACTGGAAGTAAAGCAGAATGCGCCGTAAGGCGCATTCTGCTTTACTTTCAGTCTGCTTTGAGCTATCGTTTACTAGAAATAAAATCCGAAGATTTAGGAAAAATCCGGAGAAATGGCAGCCCTGAAGGTAGGGTTAGGTGGGTGAATTAGTAATGGTCCAAGGCAACAACTGTATAAGTATCCTAAGCTTTCTAGTCAGTAGTGTTGACACTGGAGTAAATGATAAAATCTGGCTAACCAAGAACGCACACAGGGACGGACACTCCAACAGACGGACAGGACAATCACTCTATGCCTCCACATCTATAGATGCAGGGGGCACAAATACAACAACAACGACAACTTCATAATTTTTTACAGTTACATATTTATTACCTTTTACAAATTTATAGTCACAAAAACAATAGGCCAACAGAGTGACTTTGAAAGCTAAATTATATAATTAAACTACTATTAGACTTCACTGTCGACTTACAATTTACAAACACTTTGGATCCAGATCAGACACAAGAGTAAAGTGGTGTCTGATAAGGATCCAAACTGTCACTTGGATATTTTTTATTAATATACAATTGAATGAGTTGAATATTAAGAATTTCAGCAAAACATAATTCTTTAAGCAGACAACATTTTTAGCATTCAAAGGATTAAAAGTGTGGCCCACCAGATATTAGTGTATTGCATGAAATAAGCAACAGTAAAACCTCTCTATTACGACCACTAACAAGAAGGCAAATTAAATGTGTACAAGACAGGTGATGGCTTAAAACAAGGTGACAGTAAAACAGAAAGCTCCTAAAGGAGCTTTCTGTTTTACTGTCACCTTGCTTTAAGTCATAACCTGTCATTAACACCTAATAATTTACACAATTTAGCATCTATAACAACCACTGAAATTTTTGATCGACAATTCAAGTTGCAATAAAGTATATCACTTTTCTTTTTTACTATTCTTGGTCGTTTTCTGCAATATATAGCAAAACTGACACACCTTGCAGACCCTGATCAGAGGCTTCCATTAGGGTCCCTCTAAACTGGTTCTTCATTGTTTGCATAAGACAAGTATACACTTTACAGATAAAGTGTTTTTTAAATAAAGAGTATTTATTGCAAAGGTTTGGTGTGTAAAGAAGACTTAGGTAAGGCATTTTAAACAGGTCACTTACATGTAAGGCAAGATGAAAGCAAAGCAGAAAGCTCCTTTAGGAGTTTCTGCTTTTCTTTCATCTTGCTTTATAGAGCTTGCATCTGTCTTTAACACAGTCAATGGGTATTCCTCAGAGTGGTCCTCACAGTTAAACTTTACTGTATTAAAATGAGTACATGATTGTATTGGTCAATGTTTACAGCACATAGTTCAGCTTGTCTAATAATGTAAAGGTAAAATGTTGTGACATTCTGTACAGTTTACAGTAAAACCTACCTGGTAATCATCATACAGGTAGTGTACAAAGACCAGGGGCCCGTTTTACTAAAAATTTTAATTTTTAATTTATATTTTTTATTATCACTTGCTACAAACAGCAAAAAGCCATATCAGAGGACGCGCTTTTAGCGCGTCCTCTGATCTGGCTATTTGCTGTTTGCAAACGTTTATGATCGAAAAATAAGAGTAAAACGATTTTGACTTACGCAAAATTTTTGCGTAAGTTGTTTAGTAAAACGGGCCCCTGGGGCCCCGTTTCATAAAACTTAGTACGACAAAACTGCTTTTAAGTCAAAACTTTAAAATGCATTTAATTTCTGATTTTTTCTATCTAATCCTGTCATGTGACATCTCTTTAGAACAATTCCAAAGAAATGTCATGAGACAGGATTAGATGGAGAAATAAATAATAATTGAGACTTTTGTAATCGGACTTACGACAACATCTGTCGTACGAAGTTTTATGAAACGGAGTCTAGTAATACTTGCTTCTAGGATTGATTACTCAGGGTGTTTAGTTGTCTACATAAACCTTTGTCTAAACTAAAAGAACACTGAGTGATTTCATCAGATCTCTACACCCTGTGGATTTTTCAATATACAGTTAAACCCCTCTATTACGACAATCAATTGCATTGAATTAGCTGGTATTTTAAGGCAGGTGGCTGCTTGAAACAAAGTGAAAGTAAAACAGAAAGCTCATTGTTTTAAGTTACCACCTGTCTTTTATAGGATCAATTACCCTTCTTAACCTATTATCCAATATATACACCTATAACTTATTCCTCCACTGAAGGAAATAGTTTCAATTTATACAGTTATGAACATGTATCATAAGAAATATTTTCTATATTCTAGCAGATAGTACCTTAAAGCAGACTGAAAGTAAAGCAGAATGTGCCTTAAGGCACATTCTGCTTCACTTTCAACCTGCTTTAAGTGGTCACCTATCTTCAATTTTAGAAATAGGCTATGGGGTAATGGGTTAATAGTGGTCCTAATAGAGGGTTTTTACTGTTAAACCATAATACTGATTGTTCTAGGTCTAGACAGATAACATAATCTATTAACAGACCCCAGTGTTCTACAATCTCAATATAAAAACATTGGAACAGAGACAAAACAAAACGAGTTACATTATTGGTAAAAACATTGCTTTTAGCTTGAAATAACAATCAGTTAATATCTTCATTTGGTGGTATGATTTTATAATACATGTACAATAAAAACCTCTCTATTTTGATCTCTGAATTGTGTTAATTATTAGGTGTTTACGGCATGTGAGTGCTTTAAGTAAGGTGAATGTAAAACAGAAAGCTCCTTCATTCACATTGGTTAAAGCTGTCACCTGTCAATAAGTCTTCTTTTTAATGGTCGTAATAGAGAGGTTTTACTGTGTATAACTCATAAACCTGTAATATTCAACACATTATCATACATCTGTATTGTAACCAATTACCCAATAGCCAGTTTCTAGTTTAAAAGATAGGGGACCACTTAAAGCAGGTTGAATGTAAAGCAGAATGCGCCTTAAGGTGCATTCTGCTTTACATTCAGCCTGCTTTAAGCAATCATCTGATAGAATATTGCAAAAATATTGCGTGATACAAATTCCTGACTGTATAAATTGGAACTATTTTCGGCAGTAGAGGAATTAGTTAAAGGCATAAACAGGCATACTTATGGGGTAAAAAGTTAAACACAATGTAATAAAGTGTAGAATATAACAGGTTTATGAAAATGATGATAAGTTATTAAAATCTGAGTGGCCAATCTGGCCCCGAGGTTATAAAACTTAAAACGAACTCTGTGCTCAAAACTCAGAATTTTTCTCAGCTCATAAAACTTCAGCAGACATTTTATTTCATAACTGGTATTTTCATACATAATTAAAGTGTAAAAATGTATCAAATTGAGGTAACAAAAATCAAATAAAACTTGTTTTGTAAAAACTAGAGCCTAGCTGTTACGGAAACTGAGTTTTGAGCACAGAGTTTGCTTTAAATTTTATAACCTCGGGGCCTGGAGTCTCATCTGGCTCCAAACTGTTCGCCACTGACATAATTGCTCCAGTACAAATACTTTTACTGGGAAAGAATAGTCTTCTCCACTGTATATTGCTAAGGTGTATTTACCGTAAAACCTTTCTATTAAAACCACTAAAAAGAGGGCTAACTGGTTGCTGAAAAGACAGTTGACAGCTTAAATCAATGTGACAGTAAAACAGAAAGCTTAGAGCTAACTGGTTGCTAAAAAGACAGTTGACAGCTTAAATCAATGTGACAGTAAAACAGAAAGCTCCTTAAGGAGCTTTCTGTTTTACTGTCACCTTGTTGTAAGAAGTCATCTGTCTTTAAGCATCTAATAATTAACACCATTTAGTGGTTGCAATAGAGAGGTTTTACTGTATTACACAAATTTATTGAATTAGCACATACCCCATTCTATCACAAAACTCACCCTCCATGGATGGCTGATAACTCATTTACCCCTAATACTTTTAATGGAAAATTCCAGTTTCTAATTAAGTCAAGTCCATTTCTGACTATTTAGGGATGTTTTCTGAAATGAATCGAAACAATGACAAACAGTGTAGATCCTGATCGGAGGGTTCCCCTAGGATTTCCCAAGACTTCTCTTAACTGGAGACCTGTCATGTTTTATGAATGATTCTACATACAGCTCAGTTTACAAAACTCTACACCAGGGCTGCCATAAGTTGAAGATTTCCAAATTTGAATTTTTCAAGTGCGATTTTACGAATCGTACCTTAACCCCCATAGCCTTTTTCTGAATTTGTTGACATGCGACTACTTAAAGCAGGCTGTAAGTAAAGTAGAATGCGCCTTAGGGCGCATTCTGCTTTACTTTCAGCCTGCTTTAAGCTACCATGTACTGGGAAAAAATCCGGAGATTTAGGAAAAATCTGGAGAAATGGCAGCCCTGCTACACACACAGCAGGGTCCAAGTTTATAAAGAGTTTGAGTTGAATCTGAGATAGTTCTCAAGCAACAACTCAAATCTGACCAATCAAATGCTTTAGAACGATCTAAGACTCAGCTCAAACTCTTTATAACCTTAAGATCAGGGTCAAAGGTTATAAAGCCTTAGAGTTGAGTCTGAGACTGTTCTCAAGCTTTTGATTGGTCAGATTTGAGCAAAAAGCTCAAATATGACCAATCAAATGCTTGAGAAAGATCTAAGACTCAGCTCAAACTATTTATAACGTTAAGACCATGGTCAAAGGTTATAAAGCTTTTGAGTGTAGTATGAAATCACTCTCAAGCTTTTTGATTGGTCAGTTTTGAGCAAAAGCTCAAAGCTGACCAATCAAATGTTTGAAAATGATCTAAGACTCCGCTCAAACTTTTTATTACCTTGGGACCAGTAGCATTAGTGGAACAAGAAACAGAAGAGTATCAACAAGCACAACAAGACACATGTGATAGCAAGGTAGCACATCGTACAACATAACTTGTTCATCAAGGCTTATCTACTAAGTTACATCTACAAAAAAATAATACTGTTAAAAAATAAAAGGATAAGGTATCAGGATTCAAGATACGGGAAGTATTTCAAAATCTAAAATTTTTATTTCTTCATTAAACCCTATGGTGTCACTAGTAGTCACAATAAGATTTGGTGATAAAATGAGTGAGAAAATGTTTGATTTGTTCTATTTCATTTCCCCTTATCTTGAGACCTGGGGCCCGTTTCATAAAACTTTGTATGACAAAAACGATCGTAAGTCAAAATTTAAAATAAATATAATTTCTTATTTCTCTATCTAATCCTGTCTTGTGACATCTTTTTGGAATCGTCTTGAAAAGACCATTCCAAAAGGATGTCACAAGACAGGATAAGATGGAGAAATAATTAATAATTGAGACTTTTATGATCTGACTTACGACAACATTTGTCGTACAAAGTTTTATGAAACGGGCCCCTGGGTATAACACATTAAGGCTTGATATTGACATTATCTATGTTTTTACAACTTATGAAAGAGAAAGAATACCAGTCAATGCTGATAACAGCTAAAACTTGTATTAAGTAACCAATCAATTAGGAATACCGGAGATCTTTAAAGATATGTGACTGCTTAATGAAGAACAAA
Organism: Gari tellinella; assembly: GCA_922989275.2. Lineage (NCBI taxonomy): Eukaryota > Metazoa > Mollusca > Bivalvia > Cardiida > Psammobiidae > Gari > Gari tellinella. The sequence goes on along the minus strand of OV277857.1, from coordinate 28,690,842 downwards.
CTTAATTTTTTTTTCCAAAGTCTCACTTTAATAATACAAAATTTGGATGTAAACTAAGACGTTTTCAATGAATTTGCAACCAATATTCTTCTTTTATGAATAAATATTGTACTTCGGAGGGAATAAATTCAGATTAAATCGCTTTAGACACTGTAAGGTCTAAATAATTCTGCTTTACTTTCAGCTTACTTTACACCATCATTTGATAGAATATAAAAAAGATGTTTTGATACATATTGATGGCAATAACTTGGAACTATTTTTCTTTAGTGGAAGAATAAATTACATTAGAACCTCTCTATTAGGACCACTAAATTGTGTCAAATATTAGTTGTTTAAGACAGGTGACTGCTCAAAGCAATGTGAAAGTTAAACAGAAAGCACCTACAGGAGCTTTCTGTTTCACTTTTACACTGCTTTAACCCTTTGAAGCCTAGTCCTGCATATAGGCGTCCTTTTCAAACAGTGTATATGTGAATAGTACACTTGTCCTATGCAAACAGTGAAGACCCAGATCAGAGGGCTCCGAAAGGAGCCCTCTGATCAGGGTCTTCACTGTTTGTCATAATGCCAAACATTGACAAAAACAACCCTTAAAAGTCAGAAATGGACTAGACTAAAATGGAAACTGGAATTGTCCATTTAAAGTTTCAGGGAGGAAAGAGTTAAGCTGTCACCTGTCTTTTATACAGAGAATTAGCCTTCTTTTGTGTGGTTGTAATAGAGAGGTTCTACTGTAAATGCGTTAAAATGTGCAATCTATGAAGTAAAGTAAAAGGTGAAAGAAATACATGTGATTACAATTATTTTATTATTTTGGCATCGTAACATGTTTGGCTTCTGTGGTACCATATGGGTTAAGATGATATGCCACAAAAAAATGGAAACAGGACTGCCATTTCTCAGAATTTTCCAAAATCCTCGGATTTTTTATCAAAGTAGATAGTAGCTTAAAGCTGGCTGAAAGTAAAGAAGAATGCACTTTCAGGTGCATTCTGCTGTACTTTTAACCTGCTTTAAGTAATCGCGATTGAAAAATAGAAATTTTGGAAATATTAGGATATTTCAAGATCAAATTATGGCAGCCCTGTGGAAATCAAACTGTATGGTCCAGACTAAGTTATGTGGGTATCTGTAAAATGAGACATCAGGGCTACCATATCTCCGGATTTTTCCTAAATCTCGGGATATTTTCCCAGTACATATTAGCTTAAAGCAGACTGAAAGTAAAGCAGAATGCGCCATAAGGCGCATTCTGCTTGTACTTACAGCCTGCTTTAAGTAGTCACATGTCAACATAACAAGAAAAAGGATATGGGGTAAAGGTAGGATTCGTAAAATTGTACTTGCAAAATGCAAATTTGAAAATCTTAAGATTTTTCATGTCAACTTATGGCAGCCCTGAGACATATTAACACTTTCAACAACATGGACCTTTTTTGTCTATACTGTTTGCTAATTTAGACCAGTATTTATTAACCCATTACCCCATAAATACACCTTTTTATGCCTTTATATTATTCATCCACTGAAGAAAATAGTTCAAATTTATACATACATGAATATGTATTATAAGAAAAAAATTTTTCTAGCAGATGGTAGCTTAAAACAGGCTGAAAATAAAGCAGAATGTGTCTTAAGGTGCATTCTGCTTTACTTTCAGCCTGGTTTAAGTGGTCACCTATCTTCAATTCTAGAAAAAGGCTATGGGGTAATGGGTTACACAACCCAGCTCAGTTCAGTTCAGCTCAGTTAATGTTTATATTTTGAGAATACTGTAGCACATTAGGATAATCTATATTTCTTACACAATACGTCATTTATAAAAGAGAGGTTGACATTGAATACAAGTACTGTGGGTAACACTGATAAATTAATAGATATCCATATTTTGATACGAGTATCGGTGGAAATAGTCATTATGGTCATTAAGCTAAGAAGTTGATTACCATTCAAAATATCTGAAATTGATACACTAACTGATTCACTGCCTGAACCCGTGTAATACAATAATAATTTTCAAACCATTTTGATCCTGATCAGACACCGTTACACGGCATCTGATCAGGATCAAAACTGTTTGACAATCTATTAAACATTTTTTAGTACCTAAAGTCTTAATTTGAGAAATCATTGCAGATTACAATTGTTTAATTTGATGACGGCATGGCAGTGAAGGTGCAGGGCTGCCTAAGTTGATTTTGAAAAATCCTAAGATTTTCAAATTTCTATTTTTCAAGCATGATTACTAAAAGCAGGTTGAAAGTAAAGCAGAATACACCCTAAGGCGCATTCTGCTTTACTTTCAATCTGCTCTAAGCTACAGTCTGCTTGGATAAAAATCGGAAGATTTCGGAAAAGCCCGGAGAAATGGCAGCCCTGAAAGTATTAACAGTGAAACCTACCAACAGCAAACCTTTCGGGGGATGTGTGTAACTACACACATTTCAACCATTCTCCTACTGTTAGTGTATATTGACACTTTTTTTAAAAAACAGTGTAGAACCAGATCAGACAAGAGCACTCTTTCCTGGGGAAATGTTTCTTTAATATTTATAAGCCAAAGGTTTAGTTGAGATACAAGTTCACGGTGGGCTGTGTTTTATCTATGAATATTCAGCATGCTTAATGCACAGTCTAAGTAATGCATAAATTACGACCCCTCTTCAGACTAAAAGTTTCATGATTCCTCATTAAATGGCTATTTAACCCACACTGTAGTGTGTTTAGATCATCCTTGTAATTCTACAATGAAATCTTTCAGCAAATATATACAGGGAGAGTTCATTACTATAAATTGGTAAACAAAGTTTGAAACAGTTGATTCCTTAAAACCAGTGTGATCAGCAACTTATCAATTTTTATTTTAGCTTTACAATATACATGTATATATACAAAAAAAATAGCAAAACTTAACAAGGTAATAAAATTACAATAAAGAATATTTACACATTCATGTTTATAAAATTGGTAACATTTAGCAACATAATTATTACTTCTGAATATCAGAAACAAACAGAAAATATTCCATACATGCAAGCGTTAAAAAACACAACTGAAACTTTCAGTCAAGATCCTATAGCTAGAAATCCCTGGGGTCATGCTTGCAGTATTCTTAACTCATTACCCCAGAGCCTATTTCTAGTATTGAAGATAGGTGACCACTTAATGCAGGTTGAAAGTAAAGCATACTGCACCTCAATGCGCATTCTGCTTTACTTTCAACCTGCTTTAAGCTACCATCTTCTAGGATATAGAAATTATTTCTTGACTATGAATTAGAACTATTTCCTTCAGTGAGGGAAAACATTAACTCTTTCCTCCCTGAAACTTTAAATGGACAATTCCAGTTTCCATTTTAGTCTAGTCCATTTCTGACTTTTAAGGATTGTTTTTGTCAATGTTTGGCTTTATGACAAACAGTGAAGACCCTGATCAGAGGGCTCCTTTCGGAGCCCTCTGATCTGGGTCTTCACTGTTTGCACAGGACAAGTGTACTATTCACATATACACTGTTTGAAAAGGACGCCTATATGAGGGACTAGGGTTCAAAGGGTTAAAGGAGTATTTATGGGGTAATGGGTTAAGTTGAAACATAAGCATTTCACCATGTAGACCCTGATCAGACTGCTCCTGAAGGAGCAGTCTGATCAGGGTCTACACTGTTTGCCATTCAGTTTTCACTTTTAAGTTTTAGACACATTTCTGCCTAATACAAACAATTAGCTAAAACTTTTAGGATAATTACAGTAGTTTTACAGTGGAGAATCTGTTATTATTTCCCGTTTAAACGCAAACATACTCAAACGCAAAGCACTAAAACGTAGAAAAGAACAACTTTTGGACAATTCTGATAATTCTTGTTTATCTTGGTGGCAAACAGTTTGGAGCCTGATCAGACGCCGGGTTACCCGGCATCTGATCTGGCTCCAAACTGTTTGCACTGCAAATAATAGTTTTAGCGTAAACGCGTTTATTGGGAAAGAATAACAGATTCTCCACTGTACAGAGAGGCCCAGTTTTTAGGGGATTTACAGTAAGTTTGGACATGTTATTGCACATATCAAAGTAACTCAGTATTTGTTTCTTGCCCAAAGACAGGTAATAAAACAAGATAATAAAGAAAGCAAATAAAAACATTAAAAACAACTTAGTATAAGGAAATATAGCTGGCAAATTAACTAATTCACCTTTTAAACTTTAATTTGACAATTCAAGTTTCTAATGGAGTTTATTTAATTTGATATTTAGCGTTGTTTGGTTATTTTACAAAATATTTCAAACTGACAAAAAGTACAGATCCTGATCAGCTGGCTCCATTGAGGTCTGATCAGGGTCTATGCTGTTTGCATAGGACTAGTAAAATAGTCAAGTAGCACACTGTTTGTAAATAATGTGTAAACTCTTCGGTTGAATGCTTTACAGAAGGCTAAATTTCCTCCATAACAAAGCATGCTAATCACCTATATCCAACTGTATATACAGTGGAGAATGTGTTATTCTTTCCCAAAAAACGCGTTTACGCTAAAACTATTATTTACAGTGCAAAGAGTTTGGAGCCAGATCAGACGCCGGGTAACCCGGCGTCTGATCAGGCTCCAAACTGTTTGCCACCAAGATAAACATGAGTTATCAGAATTGTCCAAAAGTTGTACTTTTCTACGTTTTAGTGCTTTGCGTTTGCGTACGTTTGAGTTTAAACGGGAAAGAATAACAGATTCTCCACTGTAAGGTATGAAATTGCTTAAACAAGATAAAAGTAAAGCAAAAAGCTCCTATTTTAAGATGTTTTAAATAAACTTCATCAGTGTATTACTCAATGAAAATTATCTATTTAAATAGTTTAATATTTATCTCTGCACAGAGACATGTTAGAGAAACAGACTACAAATAAATTTTGGCATAATAAACAATGGCAAACAAATTCTCGACCACAACTACCACTGTTTTGATCTTGGTCTACACAGTTTGCTATGTACGTAGGACCTATTTCTCATATTCTCATATACAGTAAACCTCTCTGTTACAACAACTAAATTGTGTTAATTTTGTTAAATTGTTTAAATTGTGTGCAAGGCAGATTACTGCTTAACTCTTTCCTCCCTGGAAATTTAAATGGACAATTCCAGACTCCATTAAAGTCTAGTCCATTTCTGACTTTTAAGGGTTGTTTTTGTCAATATTTGGCATTATGACAAACAGTGAAGACCCTGATCAGAGGGCTCCTAGGAGCCCTCTGATCTGGGTCTTCACTGTTTGCATAGGACAAGTGTACTATTCAAATGTACACTGTTTGAAAAGGACGCCAGTATGCGGGACTAGGGTTCAAAGGGTTAAAGAAAGCTGAACATAAAACAGAAAGGTCCTTTAACCCTTTACCTGATAGCCTATTTCTAGTATTGAAGATAGGTGACCACTAAAAGCAGGTTGAAAGTAAAGCAGAATGTGCCTGAAGGCGCATTCTGCTTTACTTTCAGCCTGCTTTAAGCTTCCATGTGCTAGAATATAGAAACTATTCCCTATAATATATTTTCATGTCTGATTAAATTGGAACTATTTTATTCAGCGGAGGAATAAATCATATGCGCTAAAAGGCGCTTCTATGGGGGAAAGGGTTAATCCATTACCTGTCGTTTATGCAATCAATTAGCCTTCTTTTTAGTGGTCGCAATAGAGAGGTTTTACTATACACACAACATTGTAAATACTACTAATGCCCATTACCATGAAAGATTCTAAATATTAGATTACAACTCAACAGAACAGTTTAGTTATAAACTATTGATTACATCCCGAGAGAGTGTTTTGGCTATAAACCATTAAAACTATTGATTACATCCCGAGAGAGCGTTTTGACTATAAACCATAACTTGTTAAAGTATAATCAAACTTAATATAAAGACAGAACTCCAGATCAGGGGTATATTTCCAAACTTAAAATCTTTATTTCTGCCTATGGTGTCACTACTCATTAGAATAATCTCTTCAAGATGATTCTAATGAGTAGTGATACCATAAGATTTGGTGCTGAAATGAGTGAGGAAAGGTTGGATTTGTTCAGTGAACTCCCCGTTATCTGGAGCCCTGTCAAGGCATATAAACCAATAAGAAATACAAAAGAAAAGACAAACAGAAAATGCACTTCGCAGTGGAGCGTAAAATTAATGTTTTAACCCTTTCCCACATAGCATATCTCTAGTATTGAATATAGGTGTCCACTTAAAGCAGGTTGAAAGTAAAGCAGAATGCGCTTTAAGCGCATTCTGCTTTACTTTCAGCCTGCTTTAAGCTATCATCTGCTAGAATATAGAAAATATTTTGTAATTATACATATTTATGAATGTATAAATTGGAACAATTTTCTTCAGGGCAAGAATAAACTGAATGCGCTAAAAGGTGCTTCTATGGGGGAAAGGGTTTACCAGAGAAAAACTCATAAATGAAACCTCATAAATGAAACTGTCTTCCCTCACTACCAATATTGTTCCATTATCTTGCTTTGAAGCTTTATCACATAACACATGTATCACAATAAAAGCAAACAGAAACACACAACATAATACAGCAGGCAAGCACTGGGGCAGTTTGAGCACATATAAACTGATCCATATACCATGCCAAAGCATATCATAACCATACACAGTAGAAAACCCTCTATTAAGTAAACTCAGGGCTACCATAAATTTATAAAAAAAATCCTAAGATTTCAAACTTTTCAATTTTTCAAGGGCGATCATCCGAATTATACCTTTTACCCATAGTCTGGTTTTAGTTTTTAAGACACGTGATGCTTAAAGCAGGTTGAAAAGTAAAGCAGAATGCGCCTTTAGGCGCATTCTGCTTTACTTTCAGCCTGTTTTAAGCAACCATGTACTGGAAAAAAAATCCGAAGATTTAGGAAAATTCCGGAGAAATGGCAGCCCTGAGTAGACTAGTTTATGGTATTGAAGATACATGTAGGCGACCGCATAACCCATTACTCTATGGATACACATTTTTCCTCATTTAAATAATTCCTCCTTTGAAAAAACAAATGCAATTTATACAGTTATGAATATTTATCATATGAAATGTTTTCTATATTCTCACAGATTGTAGCTTAAAGCACACCAAAACCAAAGCAGGATGTGCCTTAAGGTGCATTCTGCTTTACTGTCAACCGGCTTGAAGTAGTTGCCTATTTTCGAAACTAGAAATGGGCTATGGGGGAATGGGTTAAACATCGAACATGGCTTACCCTCATAATAAAGGAGGGTTTTACTGTGTATCATGTATGTCATCTACAGACTTCTTATAGTACAGTACCCATCCTCTGAGAAGGCATGTAGATCTTGTAACTACAGGTGTCTGCTTCATGCAGTATTAAAATCATCAATGCCATACAATCTGGGTCAAGAAAAGATGTCTAGTTACTAGGTTGGTTTGAACAAAATTGCTTTCTGCATTTACAGGGCTGCCATAAGTTGACATGAATAATCATAAGATTTCCAAATTTGCATTTTCCAAGTACATGTACGATTTTACGAATCGTACCTTTACCCCATAGCCTATTTCTAGTTTTGTTGACATGTGACTACTTAAAGCAGACTGGAAGTAAAGCAGAATGCGCCTTAGGCGCATTCTGCTTTACTTCCAGCCTGCTTTAAGCTGACATGTACTAGAAAAAATCCGAAGATTTAGGAAAAATCCGGAGAAATGGCAGCCCTGCATTTACTTTTGGTCTGCATAAAGTTGCCACGCTTTTCAGAGAAGAGCTTTGTGCATTGCACTTTATCTAGTTAAGCCCCTGCTTCATGCAGTATTAAAATCACCAATGTCATACAAGCTGGTTCCAAAAAGATGAAAAGATGTCTAGTTACTTGGTGGGTTCAAACAAAATTGCTTTCTGCATCTATTTTTGATCTGCCTAAAGCTGCCACCCTTTTCAGAGACTTGAAGAGTTTATGCATTACATGTTATCTAGTTAAGCCCGTCTGAAAGAGGCTGACCAAGCATCTTTCAAATGTTTGCACTAAACAACAGGGCTGCCATTTTTCCAAAATCTTCAAATTTTTATTCCATAAGATGGAAGCTTAAGCAGGCTGAAAGTAAAGCAGAATGCGCCTTAAGGCGCATCCTGCTTTACTTTCAACCTGCTTTAAGCATCATCTGTTTTAAAAAGTAGAAACAGACTATGGGTTTAAGGTATAATTCGGAAAAATTGGGCTTTGAAGTTTTAGGATTTTTTTTAATCAACTAATGGCAGCCCTGAAACAGGACAGACGGTATATACAATATTGGATAAGATATGATCATAAAGTACTAGACCTTTCCTGGCAATAGCACATAGAAACCTGTTTGAAGGACAGACTTTTAACAGTAACCTGTATCCTTCAAAACATATTGCGTTAAACTCGTTTTACTGTAATAAGATATCTCTTGTTTCAATATCTAAAAATAATCTGAAATTTATTCATAATAGTAGTTCATTCTTTATCGTAAATATTCTGCACCGGAAGATGAACTTAAGCGTTGAGACAATACACTCCTGTTTGATTATAGTAAAATCCTGATCAAACAACTCAAAAGAAATCTCATACTGGATTTAAAAGACAGGTGGCAGATTCAAGCAGGATAAAAGTAAATCAGGAAGCTCCTATGAGAGCTTTCTGTTTTATATTAATTCTGCTTAAACCCTCTTCTACCCATAGCCTATTTCTAGCTTTGAAGACAGGTGAATAACATACTTAAAGCAGGTTTAAAGTAAAGCAGAATGCACCTTTAGGTGCATTCTGCTTTACTTTTAGCCTGCTTTAAGCTAAGATCTGTTAAGGCAAAGGAAATATTTCTCATGATGAACATTCATGACTGTATAAAAGTGGCACTATCTTTTCGAGTGTTTTAAAAGTGTTTAAAGGCTCATCTATGGAGTACAGTGGAAAATCTGTTATTCTTTCCCAATAAACGCGTTTACGCTAAAACTATTATTTGCAGTGCAAACAGTTTGGAGCCAGATCAGACGCCGGGTAACCCGGCGTCTGATCAGGCTCCAAACTGTTTGCCACCAAGATAAACAAGAATTATCAGAATTGTCCAAAAGTTGTTCTTTTCTATGTTTTAGTGCTTTGCGTTTGCGTACTTTTGCGTTTAAACGGGAAAGAATAACAGATTCTCCACTGTAATGGTTAAAGCAACCACATGCCTTAAAACTCCAGCACATGTCTTCTTTTGATGGGTTGTGTTAAACAGGATTTTACTTTCCTTTACTGTTTTTCATGATCTGAATATTATTACACCTCTATTTACACATCGTATTACAACATTTAAATCTATTCTAGAGTCTAGAACCAAAACTACTCAAGGTATTATCCAAATACAAATGATTTTTTCTCCTGAAGATTCTACTCTAAAATAATTTCCAAGGTGTGTATACAAATGACAAGGTGCATCGTGATTACCCTGCTTGCAGATTAATGTGTTATGATTCAGTTTCGCTGTAGCAATTGACCATTAAGGATATATGCAAATCTTTAACCCTTTCCCCCATAGAAGCGACTTTTAGCGTATTTGATTTATTCCTCCACTAAAGAAAAGAGTTCCAATTTATACCATCATGAACATTTACCATATACATATTTTTCTATATTAAAGCAGATTGTAGTTTAAAGCAGGCTGAAAGTAAAGCAGAATGTGCCTTAAGGCACATTCTGCTTTACTTTCAACCTGCTTTAAGTAGTCATCTATTTTTAAAATTATAAATAGGCTATTGGGTAAAGGGTTAATGGAGAATTGCTACATAATACAGAACTTAATCATTGTAAAATTAAATGATAGATTTGTCATAGAATCATAGATACATTCAAACTTGTGTTAACCCATTACCCCATAGCCTGTTTCTAGGTTTGAAATTAGGTGACCACTTAAAGCAGGTTGAAAGTAAAGCAGAATGCACCTAAAGGGGCATTCTGCTTTACTTTCATATTGCTTAAAGCTACCACCAGCTAGAATAAAGAATATTTTTATTATGGTACATATTCATGACTGGTAAAAATTTGAACTGAATTCTCCAGTGGAACAATAATTTAGAGGTGTAAAAAGGTGTATTTATGGGGTATTGGGTTAAATGACCAGTGAACAAATACTTATGGCAATATTGAAAGACATAGAGGATAATTGTTTTTTTCAGTATAAGATAGAAATTTAATCCATTGAGTGAACATCAGACGTCATATTTTCACGAGTGGCGAAGCCACGAGTGAAAATATAACAGTCTGATGTTCACGAAATGGATTAAATTCGATCTATACAGTTATTCTATTTATTTATGCTTTTAAGCCACTTTTTAAACGAAATTGTTCGACAATTGTGAAAGCGAAAGTACATGATTTACCCCGTGTTGAGCCCCAAGTTTACATCGAACACATTAACGAAACAGTTTCCCATACGATGACATCACTTATTTATTGATTTGACGTCATCCAAATTACATCATTGCTCCAGATTTTGGATTCGTGTTCTACCGTTGAGTGGTTTGCGACAAATTGGACTGCCGGAATTTAACGATAAGACACGATTGACTACGATTTTTGGGGAGCCCTACGGGGAAAACGGCGATTGGTGATAATCTACTGCAGTGGATTACCAAGTGATAATCCACTGCTAGTTTCTGGTAATCCACCGAAAAGCATAAATAAAAGTGACTTAATGCAATACAAATGATACAGTCAAACCTGTATTAAGGAACCACTCAGACTTCGATACATTTGTTGTACAGTAAAACCTCTCTATTACGACCACTAAAAATAAGGCTAATTGTTTGAATAAAATACAGGTGACAGCTTAAAGCAAGGTGACAGTAAAACAGAAAGCTCCTACAGGAGCTTTATGTTTTACTGTCACCATGTTTTAAGCAGTCACCTGTTGTTAACACCTAATAATAAACACAATTTAGTGGTCGTAATAGAGAGGTTCTACTGTATTATGATAGGTGGTAGCTTAAAACATGACTTTGCTGTTTTTCAGTACTAAGACAGATTGTTGCTTAAAGAAGGCTGAAGAGATGAAACAGGTTGCTCCTTAAGGAGCATTTCTTCTTCAGGGCTGCCATTTCTCCGGATTTTTCCTAAGTCTTCGGATTTTTATCCTAGCAGATGGAAGCTTAAAACAGGCGCATTCTGCTTTACTTTCAACCTGTTTTAAGCAGTCATGTGTCTTCAAAACAAGAAACAGACTATGGGGTAAAGGTACGATTAGTAAAATTACATCTGAAAAAATGAACATTTTAAATCTTAGGATTTTTATTATCAACTTATGGCAGCCCTGCTTCTTTACTTTTAGCCCGATTTAAGTTACAATCTTCTAGACTGTATAAAGTGGTATTACATTCTCTAGTGTAGGAATTATTTAAAGGCATATAAAAAAGGTGTATCTATTGGGTAATGGGTTTACACAAGTTTGACTATACATACATGTACATATCATTCTATGACAATGATCATTCAGCTTTATACTTGATGAGGCATTACATGTACATATTTTTCTATGACAATGATCTGTCAGCTTTATACTCGATGAGGCATATGAGACATGCTGTAATATCCTGCTATTCAAACCACATAAAAGTAGCAATTTATTTTCGGCGTTCATAGGCAAGTGGCCATGTTTCCTGTACAGTGCCTATAGGAAATCTACATCAATTTGCAATATTTTGTATTCAAATCAGATGGGTAAACTCTGCATCTGATCAGGATCAAAACAATAAGCCACATGGATTGCATACTCTTGAAAAGAAAAAAAGGAAAAAGTCAATATTAGAAATGGCATAAACAGAATTTCGAAGACAATATTTTCAGGGCTGCCATAAGTTGACATAAAAAATCCTAAGATTTCCAAATTTGTATTTTTCAAGTGCGATTTTACGAACCGTACCTTTACCCCATAGCCTTTTTCTTGTTTTCTTGACATGCGACTACTTAAAGCAGGCTGTAAGTAAAGCAGAATGCGCCTTAGGGCGCATCCTGCTTTACTTTCAGTCTGCTTTAAGTTACCATGTACTGGGGAAAAAATCCGGAGATTTAGGAAAAATCCGGAGAAATGGCAGCCCTGTATTTTAGCATTCACATGGTTAAAGCAGGAGGACAGTTAAGCAGAATGTTCATGTAGAAGCTTTCTGCTTTACTTTCATCATGCATTACACTTCCACATTATTTTATTTAGTTTTTAAAGGGTTAAAGTAAGGAGGAAACAAAGCAGAAAGTTCCTGTAGTAGGGGCCTTCTGTTTACTATAATCCTTCTTTCACCCATTTCTCCATATTTCACCCTTTTACACTTTTAAACATTTTTACACTAAAAGCAAAGTACTTTCCACCAATGATATCCTGAACATAAAACACAGAAGGTATCTCAAGCATCTGTCCAGATAGTAGCTTAAAGCAGATTGAAAGTAAAGCAGAATGCTCCTTTAGGAGCATTCTGCTTTACTTTCAACCTGCTTTAAGTGGCTACCTGTCTCCAAAACAGGAAACAGGCTGTTGGATAATGAGTTAAGCAGCCACTTGCATTTAACACCTTAAAATGTGTCTCCTTTTAAGTGGTTTCAATAACCAGGTAAACATAATGATAATTTGTATTGTCATTGTCTTTGATATTGCTTGTACGACTAGTATTGTTTTCTTTCTCTCCATGTGCAGATCTGGGATCGGCAAGTTTTTGTCAGTGTTTGTTTTTGTTGTGCTAGTGTTTCTGCTATAGTCAGGTGTTGAGGCCTGCCTCTGCAGTGAACATGGACACCGGGAAGTGTTTGATGTGGGTCTGCCACTGTGACGACAGCTGGAAGAACTTGACACCGGGCCACTCCACACCGTCCACAGCAACTGAAATCATACAGAAAGGCCAATATTTTAACACTTTACTCACTAGATATGTATTTTCACACCTTTAATTTATTCTTTCACAGGAGAAAAAAGTTTCAGTTTATATAATCATGAATATGACTGTCAGAACCATTTTCTATATTCTAGCAGATGGTGGCTTAAAGTAAAGCAGAATGTGCTTAAAGGCACATTCTTCTTTACTTTCAACCTGCTTTAGATGATCACTTTTTTTCAATACTTGAAACACGCTATAGAGTAATGGGATAAAGTTTTGATTGTTCATAAAAATAGTATTAAAATTATGGACAGAAGTAATAAAATTATGAACAGAAGTAATAGACTTTTTAAAAAATATTTTAAGTGTAAATAAATAATTAAATGTGACCATTTAGAAAATGGGGAAATCACACTTTCTTGGCCCATGATAATAGAATGAATCCATATCAGAAACCAAGCCAAAAACTTAGTATATCATCAAAATCTCAGCTACAGTTGATTGTTGATATCTCGAACTCACTTATTTTGACACTCCTTCAACAACATGGACCTGTTTAAAATATACTAGTTACATTTGCAAACAGTGAATACCCTGATCAGAATGCTCCTATTGGAGCCCTCTGATCAGGGTCTAAACTGTTTGCTAATTTAGAGCAGTATTTATTGAACTACCCAGAATTCCAAGTAGACTGGTTCATGTTTTGGTAATTAAAATGAACCACAAGGAATCTTAATAACCCATAAGAGTTACTTAATGTTGAAAGAGTTAAACAGACCCGTATTTCTATGTACGAGTCTCATTATTTTGAACTGGTTTAACTCTTTCCCCAATAGAACCGCCTTTTAGCGGATATGATTTATTCATCCGCTGAAGAAAATAGTTCCAATTTAATCAGTAATGAATATGTATTATAGGGAATATTTTCTATATTATAGCACATGATAGCTTAAAGCAGGCTGAAAGTAAAGCAGAATGCGCCCTAAGGCGCATTCTGCTTTACTTTCAACCTGCTTTAAGTAGTTACCTATCTTAAGTACTAGAAGTAGGCTATCAGGTAAAGTCAAGCATCTGTTATTCAAAGTTAAAACAAGCCTTAGCAACATTTTAACTTTGAATTACAAATATGTTCAACTTAAATGAGTTTGAATAATTAAGTTTTGACTGTAATTTACTATCAGTAGCGTGTTCAGTTGCCACTGTTTGCCGCTTAGGTTAGCAGTTTGTGCCCCGTGTGCAGAGTACAGTAGAGAAAACGTGTTCTTTCCCAATAAACGCATTTACGCTAAAACTATTACTTCCATTGCAAACAGTCTGGAGCCAGATCAGACTCCAAACTGTTTGCACTCAAATTAAAACTGGTAGTCAAATTTGTCAACAAGTTTGTCATTTTTCATGTGTTTGCGTTTCGTTTGTGCTTAAAAGGAAGAATCACGTTTTCTCCACTGTATTTCAGACCAGGTAGCCAACTCGCAATTGATGGCCAACAACGGCCACTGATTTCTTAACTGACCTCATGTCTGATCATATATCTGCTTGTTTACAATCTGTTCACTGTTGTTAAATAGGGTGACTGTATTTACAGAGTACATTTTGAGAGACCTCCTTACCTTTCAGAGACTGGCTCTGACTTTTTGAGGTACAAATTAAACGACTGATCCCATCTATAACTTGGCTCTTTGATTCCCCTTCCTTGGACTTCTTACCAATACGAACTGCAGAATAGAATAGAATTGTGGTCATAAAACATTCAAAGACGGCTCCAGATAAGGGGGTATTTCAAAAAACTAAAATCTTTGTTTCTGAAGTAAACCCTATGGTGTCACTACTCATTAGAATCGTCTCTTTGAGACGATTCTAATAAGTTGTCATGCCATAGGGTTTGACGCTGAAATGGGTGAGAAATTGTCGGATTTGTTTAATTTACCCCTTCTTATCTTGAGCCCTGCAAAGAGGACAAGTCTAATTAAAGAACTCACTGATTGATAAAGACAGTTCTTGGTTTCATCTCTAGCAAGAGTGGTCTTCTTTCTATTACTTATTGGACTCATGAATATTCTACATGGCAAGTATAGCCATTAAAGAATGAAGAGGCGTTTATACTGCTCGTAATTTGAGCTACGTTTTATATAGATGTGGTAGAGTGTTTAACTAGCACATAGGTGACCCAAGTTTGAATTCAAGTCGGAGCTGAAATATTTTCTGTATGTAACACAAGTGGAAGCTTCATACAGAATGGAAGTAATTCAGAAAGTTCTTTAAGATTTCTGAATTACTTCAATTAAGTATAAAGCGGCGTCTGACCTGGATTCAAGCTGTTTGTCACTCCTCATTATGTTTTTTCAGTAAAAATTGTCCAATATGTGACCGAGAAAAACAGCAGACGAATATTTTAAGCAGACAATATTACAGCAGTGAAAATTTTGGACATAATTGCCTTGTTTGCGGAACAGCGATAAGAGTTGTTGTGAGGAGGGAATCAGGGCTGCCATTTCTCCGGATTTTTCCTAAATCTTCGGATTTTTTTCTAGAACATGGTAGCTTAAAGCAGGCTGAAAGTAAAGCAGAATGCGCCATAAGGCGCATTCTGCTTTACTTCCAGCCTGCCTTATGTAGTCACGTGTCAACAAAACTAGAAACAGGCTATGGGGTAAAGGTACGATTCGTAAATTCGCAATTGAAAAATGCAAAATTCGAAATCTTAGGATTTTTCATGTCAATATATGGCAGCCCTGGGGAATCATTGTTCAGGATTGTTGTCGGAAGGGAGCACAGTACTCACTTTTCTGTTTCTTCTCTCTGGTGACGACAGTCATCGAGAATGGCACAGTTTGGTTCTCCAGCAGTATATGGCTATAGCCACAGTGCAGCAGACGACTCACATGTAGGGACTTGAAGGCCGTCTTGATGGACGACTTATTGCTCTCTTTCTTACTGGCTTTATCTCCCTTGTCCGTACTCTCTAGCTTACTGACAACGGTCCAGTAGTCGACCTGCAGCTCTATGTAGTCTCTCAGGGCAAAAGGTGTAGTTGATGCTGATGATGATGAAGCGGAGGATGGCGCTGTAGGTGTTTGGCTGTTGGTAACAATAGGAGATAATTTGATATTTATAGCATAAGAAATGAAACTTTCAAGGCATAAGTTGGAGGGAGAAAACTGTTATCCTTTTGTCGCCAATTCAACCATCTGATTTGGCGCTGTAGGTGTTTGGCTGTTGGTAACAATAAGAGATAATTTATTGTAATATCTACATCATAAGAAACAAGACTTTCAAGACGCAAGAGAGGAGGAAGAAAACTTTATCCTTTTGTCCCCAATTCAACCATCTGATTTAATTCTCGCAAACAAAATATTATCTGCTCTTAGTTGTTATCTGCAATTTATGTCAAAATTAATTTCTTAAAGTTTTGACTGAAAACATATTGATACAGTGGAAAAAACCTTATTCTTTCCCGTTTAAACACAAACGAAACGCAAATCACTTAAACAACATATGAAATGACAACTTGTTGACAATTCTAACGATCTATTTTAATCTAAGTGGTAAACTGTTTGGAGCCTGATTAGACGCCGGGTTACCCGGTGTCTGATCTGGCTCCAAACGGTTTGCATTTGAAAGAATAGTTTTTGCGTAAACGCGTTTATTGCGAAAGAATAACGTTTTCTCCACTGTACCACTGTACAAGTACAAAACATGTTACACAGTAAGCTGTTTGCATAGTAGACTTCAGTCGCCTATGGCAATTATAGTTTAACAATAATTTCTTTTTATATTTTACCCATTTATGCCAAGTAGATTCTTCCATGCTTATAATTGGATTAGTTCATTTTTCATGTAAGGGTTGCCTGGTCTAAATTTTCATTTGTTGTTTTGTTTCATATTGATTAAGTAAATCAGAATGCACCTTAACCCATTCCCCCATAATTATCCCTTTTTACGCCTAAAATTTATCCCTCTACTAAAGAAAATAGTTCCCTTTTATACAGTCAGGAATATGTATCAAAAGGATATTTTCTATATCCTAGCAGATAACACCTTAAAGCAGGCTGAAAGTAAAGAAGAATGCGCCTTAAGGCACATTCTGCTTTACTTTCAACCTGCTTTATGTGATCATTTTTTTTTGAAACTATATACAGGATATGGGGCAATCGGTTAAGATGCATTCTGCTTTATGTTCAACCTGCTTTAAGTGGTTAACCTGTCTTCAAAACTAGAAACAGGCTATGGAGTAAAAGGTTAAACAGGAAATTGTTATATCTTCTCCACTCTATGAACCTACCTAACAAAAGGGGTGGTACCACTGACGATGGGTGAGTTTGGAGGTGTGTGCATCTGTTTGTCTGTGGACGTGTTCTGAGGTGGGGAGCTGGACAGGGCCGGGATACTGCTGGCCCCTTCATCAAGGTCAATGGAGGCATGGACCACTTCTGTACAACCAATCTTCACCTCCTAAAGACAGATAGATATCCATGTTGAAAGACTAACCATTACCAGATAGATACACATTTTTATCACATAATTTGCGGTCTAGGAGTTGCATAAAGCGATTGTATAAATATCGTAATCCACTAGTAGAATATCGTTTTTGGACTCCAGCCCAACTTATTCGTCCGCAAGAGCTGCATGTAGCAGGACGCCAGATGACGTCATTTACTATGACGTTAACTTAAACAATGTAATGTTTTGGCGGAAATTCCATATAGCGGAGGGTCTACAAACTACGGCTTCAATCAATTTAATAGGTGCTTAAATTTATTATGTGATGAATAGAATCTCACATTTGTGCTCATTATTTATCATTTTTAATAATCTCTGTGACTAAAATGAATATGACGCTCACAAAGGCTCGTGTCATATTATTTTAGTCAAAGTGATGATTAACAAGAGGGCCTGAAGGCCCTGATATCGCTCACCTCTTGTACTGAAGCCTGATAGTTTTACCTCCATTTTAATCTAAATCCATTCAAATATGTAGTATAGCATGTAAACAATTTTGGAATACAATCTCATAAGTCTAGTATAGTAGAGTACATCAAGGGTTGATAACTAGAGCCTAAATAATACTGAAATGAAACCTTTTCTAGCATTTCAAAGTATATCAAGGGCAGATAACTATTGCCACAATGATAAGTTTTTGAACAATAATTGCACTGCTTCTAGAACTTATAGTTATATACTTTGTGTGCAAGAATAATCAAAATCCATTGAAAACTGTAGTTGCAAGGGTGTTTACGCTGTTAGAAATGGCATTTTCAGCTATTCAAGGGCAGATAACTCTTGACCTATTGGTTTGATTTTAACCATAATCACTCTTATTCAAACTCTTATGGTAATATACAATCTGACGAAGTTTGAAAACAAGGGGGCCTGAAGGCCCTGATATCGCTCACCATTTGTAATGAAGCCTGATAGCTTTACCTTTGAATTTCACCCGTTTTATTCTAAATCCATTCAAGTTTGTCGACCTACTCTAGTATAGTAGAGTACATCAAAGGCAGATAACTAAAGCCTAACCAATACTGAAATGAAGCCTTTTTCTAGCATATCAAAGTATATCAAGGGCAGGTAACTATTGCCACAATGATTAGATTTCAACAATAATTAAACTCCTTCGAGAACATGTAGCTATATACTTTGTGAACAAGTATAATCAAAATCCATGGAAAACTGTAGTTGCAAGAATGTAAACGCTGTAAAATATGGCATTTTCAGCAATTCAAAGGTAGATAACTCTTGATCTATTTGTCCGATTTCAAACATAATCACCCTTTTTTAAACTCTTATGGTAATATACAATCTGGGCAAGTTTGAGAGAGCTTGGATAAATATTGTAACCTCTAGAGCGTAAACACTGTTAAATATATCATTTTCAGCAATTCAAAGGTTGATAACTCATGACCTATTTGTCCGATTTTAACCATAATCGAACTCATCCGAACTCTTATGGCAATATACCAACTGAGCAAGTTTGAGAAAGATTGGATAAATATTGTGGTCTCTAGAGTGTAAACACTAAAATTGTTGACGCCGGACATTCAAGGATTGCAATAGCTCAACCTGAGCTAAAAAAAAAATGGATAAAAATTGTGGGTGCTAGAGTGTAACAAGAGCACCACAGTGCGGCAAAATACGCCCGTCATGGCCGGCGGGTGTCAAAGTCGTCCGGACTCAGGCCGACTGGAAAAAGTCGCCCGGAGTGTAGGCCCGACTAAAAATGCCCATTTTAAAAACAATAAACAATAGTGTAAAATCAAAAGTGATGAGAAAAAGAAAAGAGATGAAGCAGGTGGGGCACAGAATTGTTGACGATGTAACCAGGCTAAACACGGGACTAATAAATAGACTACATAATCATGATGATCTAGAAAACGCCTGGTTTTTCAATGGTTCTGTGTTTGGACTAACGAAAAACAAAGAAAGAATAAAGTTTGACATATATGGCAACATCGACAAGACAATCAGTGACTTTAGATCGAGGAGATATGTTAAGTAACTCTGTCCCGGAGTCGCTTACCGCGAGACCTCTCTATTATGACCACTAAAATTCCATTTACTATGTGTTGTATTGTCTTTAGTCCGTAGCTGATTGGGGGTGTGAGTGGAAGAAAAACTGAAGGCTTATTTCAAAGCCTTCTGATTTGCTTTCATATTGCTTTCGGCCGCCGCCTGTCTATTATTTGAAACCAATTAGCACTCTTTAGTAATGTAGAGGTCTAACTGTATATACGTTTATCTTATTAAAAATATGTATACCCTAGCGACGAGTATACTCGCCCTTTAACAAACAGTGTACCCAAGTGGAGTACACCTGGCAAATCTTACAAACATACATGTAGGTAAATATATATATATACATGTATACACAAAATGGAATGAACTGTCTGGTTATTAGTGGCGGACATATGGTCCTGTATATATATGGGACCATGTGTCCGCCAATAAATGGCCGGACAGTTTATTTTATTTTGTAAAGATATAGAAGACATATGTCTGTTGGTAATAATTTTACTTTATTTAATACAAAACAAAAAAATCGATAAACTCGAATGAAAATTACAAAGGAACCAAAACATCATTATAAAACTGTTTTATTGTTTGTTGAAAAAAGAAGAAAGATCGTTAAAAATTGTTATGGGTCTATATATGTCCTATAAAACAGTGTAGATCCAGATCAAAAGACCCAAACATTTATTAACTTTTTGATGTTTAAATCAGGTGACTGCTTAAAGCGGGATGAAGGTGGATCAGAGAGCTCCCTTAGGAGCTTTCCGCTTTTCCCTTTGCTCTTTCCATATTCATCTTGCTCAGAGCTTGCCGTCTGTTCTTCGTTTCAACCCAGTTATAGAAACCTTCTGCGGAAATCAAGAGTAGTGTTATGTTTGTATTTAACATTTATATTTGTAGAACTATATTTACTTCTACATGTATTATACTTTTCTTAACTAAATCAACCCTGGTGACGAGTGGACTCGTGTCTCAAAGAGTACCCTGGTAGAGTTATATTACCCTAGACAATGTAGACCCTGTTCAGAGGGATCCTAAAGGAACACTCGGACCCGGGGCTAAGTCAGTGTTGCAAATAGTCAATTCTTACTTGACTTAATTAGAGCGGGATTTGTTTATTTGAAGTCTCAGGGGTGAGAGAGTTTAACCTAGTCATGATTTGGTGCTATTGTGAGAGGGAACGTCTGTGGATGACTGCAAAGCAGTCAGCATCTGGTCGAGAAGTCAGTTTTTTTTATTCTCGTCCAGATCCGGATTGTTTGCTGCAGTGAAAGGGGTATTACTGATGAAGGTTTTGATTATGTCCCTTTGCTACAAAGTATATATAGATATCACAGAGAAATCGCAAAACGCACGCGCGTTTGATTACATAGCTATTTACATACTGAATACTTTTGTTAGTCTGCAACATTTGTCGTCTGCTAAATTTCTAAAAAATATAACTTTCTAATATTTTGTTCCAAACGTGATCAGAGGGTTAAACAGTTTGGATCCTGAAATGACACCGCGTTACGCGGCGTCTCATCTGGATCCAATCTGTTCACAAGGTAAATCATTGTAATAAGCAGATATATAAATACAGTAAATCCTATATACAGCAACGGTCTTCAAGGCTAAACAGAAACTGTATTAATATATATCTACTCTTTTGTTTATGTAACAAGCAAACACACATCAAGCGACCAATCAACAAACGCACTCAAATATGCATTACGGCAGGTGTCTGCTTGGTGCAGAGTACATGTAATGTAAACATCGCCTCTGAGAGACAAATTCTTTGTTTTTGCTTAATGTTAGACAGTAAACCTATATCAATATCTCTAAAATGAGTGTTAATGTTGAGTGAACGCTTGATGCAAGCTTGGCTAAAATTTTGTATAAAACCTGTTGTTTTTCTCTCCCAGTTATTGAAAATATTTGAATGCGGTATTACTGATAAAACTGATTGTCGAGGTAAAGGGGTATGACTGCACTATAACTAATTTTCCGAAACAGAGTCACATGATACTAGACCACCGTGTAGCACGTGAAAATTAACGGTAACGATTGACAACAGATCACGTGGGCTTAATCAAATGACATGTGCAGTCACTCCCCATTATAACGATACTCTCTCATCTTTGCAGTCTATTACATTTTAATCGATGTTTCTAAAACATTCAAGCTCGTATTTAGCAACCAATAAACGAACGAATACTTTATATGAACAGGGTTTGGTGTCTACTTGGCGCGGAGTAGGTGCGATGCATGGATCTCGTTGGAACTCTATGCATTTCATCGGTCCGGAGTTGTGAAGTCTTCTAGATTTATTAAATTCGTAAAACGAGTATACTACTAAATGATCGATAAATACGAGTTTTGACTAAAACTATAGTAAAATGTACTATTTCTTGTTCGTTCGAAGAATATGTCGAATACAGACTCAACCGTTTTTTTTGTTATCGTTTTGTCAAAGTAGAGAGGCCTGACTGTTTGCGGTATACTTGTAAATTTTCCTGAGGCCAAGTCACGTGGTAAACAGCTAATGGCGTAGTAAGGTCTTTCTAGCACGTGACAAATTAGGCATACGTTTGTAATCCAATTTCAATATACCACTGTTACCACCAGAATATAAAGCAATAGGTTTCACACATATAATTATTATTGTTTTTTTCTGACCTGTCGGAATTATTTTTAGATAGCTGTAATTTTAGTGCGTAATGTACGGTAGTGGATATATTATTCCTTCCTGTTTAAACGCAAACGCAATGTACTTAACTGTGGAAATTGACTTTTAGAATTTTTTTACCATATTTTTAATCTGAGTAGCAAACAGGTTGGAGCCTGTTCAGACGCCGGGTTACCCGGCGTCTGATCTGGCTCAAACCTGTTTGTAATGGAAATAATAGTTTTTGTATATAATTGCGATTATTGAGAAAGAATAAGATAGCAGTAAAGTTAGCGCAGCGGTCTCGTGCTGCACGAGGATCATACTTATATCAAGTAGGAAAGTGTACACTTACATATTCGATGTTACCTTGCTTACCTTTTTAACTTTATTAACTATTCTGTTCAAAAATAACTCCGACAGTTCAGAAAATTCGGACAATATATATATATATATCGCTACGGTTACTCCTCTCTACAGCGATATTCTATACAGTGACATTATTAGTCTTCTTAATTTGTGACGCTTGTACTGATGCTGTTAAAACAAATTTTCAATTACAGTCGAACATAGAATATGGGATCATGACATGTCATGCACGTGAATATTTCTAAAACGGGTAACTGCTTGAAGTGGAGTGAAGGATATGTAGTAGGCTATAGTAGCCTTCTAGATCGCCTTTACTTGGCAGTAAGCAACTTATCAATTCTCCTTGTTAATGAATACATGTATACATATTAATTGCACATTTTCAAAGATTCAGCCTGCGTCAATAAACTGCTAGTTTTTGGATGGATAAACTTACAATTTGTATTGTGTCGTTATATGTAAGTGCTTAAGCTCTAACTATAACATGTAAAATCTTATATCATAGTAAATGTGTTATAAATTATTGTAAACTATTAATGTATTTGAAACTTTTCTGTAGTAAATACATGCTGCGAAGTGACAGCTGGTCTTTCATGGATATGAAATCACGTTACTGAAGAAAGTTTGACTTTCTGCTATATGTAATTGTTTATATTTTATGTGCTGTATGTTTACTCTCCATTGATACAATATTGTTATTCTAAGAGACTATCAGTCATGTGTCGTCTTGCTTCTTTTGATTCTCTCAACACTAAGTAACTCTTGCGGGTTATTTGGTTCCCTTGTGTATCTTTTTAGTAACAAAAAATTTGACCAGTCTACTCAGAATTCTGAGAAGTGTATCAAATGCTGCTCAAATTGAGCGGCTAGTGTAGATCCTGATCAGAGAGCTTCTGTTGCGGCCCTCTTATTTGGGTCTACACTATTTGCAAATGAAAGGAGTACATTTATAACAGCTGGTATTGAAAGTGTTTACCAAAAGTATAATCTTTATTGGAATTTGGTACAGACTATCGCTTAGTACGAGATAGAGTAACAAAGGAGAATCCCGACTGTATTGACGGATCTGATTGTTATGGAGTTGCTTTGGAAGGTTTGTACTGTATATATTGGTCCGGTGTACTTGCACGTGTTTATATCGGTGAAACAGCGATTCGCTGTAAACGGGTAAAATGTATTTACGATGCCATAGTTTTTCCATGCCATTTGATGTACATGTACATAGCTATTTTGATTGAAGCAGTATATCGGCCCTGTGGATGATGGTCACTCATTGGGGTGATGTTGGGTGGGGGTGGGGGTGGGGGTAGTGAGGGGGGGGGGGGGGGGGGGGGTTGGCTGCTTTGGATATCACGAAAACGATATTGTTTTCATTTGTTGTTGTTGTTGTGTTACTTATGTTGCATTGTACGCTGCGGGCGCATTTGAAATGACGGTTTCGATCCAAATGACATACTAATGAGCTTGGATTCTGATAAGACGGAAACAACTGTACCGTCTTATCAGGATCCAAACTGAATTACACACTCATACTAAAAAGAAATACAATAAAATATAACTGTAAGATAAATCGATGTAGCACCAACCTTAAATGTAGAGCAGAAGTGGTAGAGAAATACAAATTACATTTCGTGATATTTTAAGGACCGTTATGTATTTATAATATAATGTCAGTATTAAATATTTAAAATATATTCTAAGGTACAATTAGGAATGCCAAAACTTTGACATCTGACATATTTTCATATTTTCTCCTACTTATGTAACTGTATTTCCTGGTCTGGTGCTATATAGTTATTTACTGTTATCCATGTACATTAAAGTCATATGGTTATTCCTTGTACATGTATATGTTTAATGCCAGAAGATTTTGAATTGAAATTTGAATGGTAACAAATCCAGATCTAATATACATGAGGAATGTGTTGTGTGCTGATCGTAGGTACAGTGGAGCCCCGATGTCCGTTTTGGGACTCTTCTGTGCAAATGATCATCGCATAAAAATGCTTAAATCAACTGTTAATATTCCTTAAATATAATTTAATATAATTGTTTAATTTGAATATATCCTTTACAAATTGATAGTACAAAATACATACCAACCGTGAAGATATTGTTATCACTTCAGTTTTTTATTTTCCTAGATTTTTTTGTTGTTCTTTACATGCATATTTTACGTACTGAATTTTCCACCATGGCAAAAAACAGTCTTGTTGATGTGTCTAGATGTAGTGTTAATAATTTAATCAGATGTTACAATTTAACGTTCTCCTATAATGACAGGTAATCTTAAAATTTATTCATACAATTGTCGAGGTTTGAAAGATAGTAAAAAGCGAAGTGATATTTTTAATCTTTTTAAAGAAAAACAAACTGATATCTTGTGTCTGCAAGAAACTCATTTTACGAGCGAAAATGAAAAAGATATATACACAGAATGGAATGGTGATTGCTATTTCAGTCATGGTAAATCTAATGCAAGAGGTGTTGCCATTCTATTTAGAAAAAACTTAGGTGCAAAGATGGTAAGTATTAATCAAGATGATATTGGAAATTATATTGCGATCGAAATACAATACAATGATGTTGCCTTTATCTTAACCAATATCTATGCACCAAACAATGATGATCCAGATTTTTTTACAAATGTATTTAAAATGAATGACTCTTTTAAAACAAAAGATAACTACATTATTTGTGGAGATTACAACCTGGTACTTAACCCTTTAATTGATTATAAAAATTACAAACGATCAGACCATAACAAAAAAGCTAGAGGTAAACTATTATCACTTATTACTGATAATAATTTCATTGACCCGTTCAGAGAACTGCATGGAGATAGCAGAAAATATACTTGGAAAAGATTTACACCTTTACAACAAGGTAGACTTGATTTCTATCTAATGACAGCCAGTATGATAGACTATTTAAGAACGTGTGACGTTGATATTAGTTATAGATCAGACCACTCAATAATATTATTAGAATTGTGTTTTTCAGATAAAAGCCATGGAAAAGGTTTATGGAAGTTTAATAATGACTTATTAAATGATATTGATTATGTTAACTGTATAAATGATAAAATAAATGAAATTATTTTACAATACTGCGTACCTGTATATGATAGAGAACAAATATTGTCAATGAATAAGTCAGATATACAATTTGTAATAAATGACCAGTTGTTTATTGAAACACTATTAATGGAAATACGTGGAAAAACCATATCTTATTCCAGCTATAAAGCAAAGCAAAGAAGAAATATTGAGGAAAAGTTGTTGTCCGAAATTCTGAATATTGAATCAAGTTTAAATGAAGATAATAAAGAGAGATTACTCCTGTTACAAAATGAACTTACAGAAATAAGAAATAAAAACCTCAGAGGTGCTTTTATTAGGTCAAGATCTCAATGGATAGAGCAAGGTGAAAAGGTCACAAATTATTTTTGTAATTTAGAAAAATATCATAATTCATGTAAAAGTATTCCGTTTATAGAAAAAAATGGTTCGTTAATATTTGACCAAGAAGAAATTTTACAAGAAACTAGTAATTTTTATGAAACCTTATACAGCGAACAAAATACAAACAAAAATTATGACTTAGATAGGGAATTAGATGGCTGTAACGTAAATAAGTTGAATGCTGATCAGAGTAACTGTTTGGAAGGTCTCTTAACCTTTGAAGAAGTGTCAAATACTTTAAAAAATATGAAGAATGATAAAAGCCCTGGAAGTGATGGCTTTACATCAAATTTCTTTAAAGTATTTTGGAATAAACTTGGACATTTCGTTGTAAAAGCCCTAAACCATGCGTTCTTGGCTGATTCCTTTTCTAAAAATATAAAATTAGGAACAATTACATGTATTCCCAAGGACAATAAACCAAAGCAATTTTTGAAAAATTGGAGACCAATAACATTGTTAAATGTATTGTATAAATTAGCATCTGGTAGTATAGCAAATAGAATTAAAACTGTTTTAAATACGCTAGTGTCTCATGATCAGACTGGATTTGTTAAAGGTAGATACATTGGTGAAAATACTAGATTACTGTATGATATTATGAAATACTGTGAAGATAACAATATACCAGGTTTATTAATGCTAATAGATTTCGAGAAAGCTTTTGACTCCGTGTCATTTGACTTTATTGATAAAACTTTGTCATTCTTTAACTTTGGCGATATGTTCAAAAAGTGGATTAGATTATTTCTGTATAATACTGAGGTTTGTGTACAACTTAATGGGTTCCTATCAAATTTTTTTCAAGTTAAGCGAGGCTGCAGACAAGGGGACCCAATATCATCTTACATTTTTATACTGTGTGCTGAAATTCTAGCAATAAGAATAAAAAATTGTAAAAATATCACTGGAATAAAAATCAAGGGGGAAGAATATATTATATCTCAATTTGCAGATGACACCTCCTTATTTTTAGATGGCTCTGACAAGTCTTTGCATAATGTTCTAGAAGTTATCAATAATTTTTCAGCTATATCCGGTTTATATGTCAATTTTGACAAAACAAAGGTCATTTGGATTGGTTCTCTTAAGTACAGTACAAGGTCAATAAAAACGAAATGGAAACTATCTTGGGGTGATAGTCAGTTTAAAGTTCTAGGGATTCATTTTGATGTAAATTTAAATGTGATCTGCAAAATAAATTTTGAAGAAAAGATAAAGAGTATACAAAAATGCATTTCATATTGGAAAAGGCGGAAACTGACTCCTATCGGCAAAATAACTGTTGTTAAAGCTTTACTTTTACCTATACTTACACATTTGTTTATAGGCTTGCCAACGCCAACAATGAACTTCGTGAAAAATCTTACTAATATATTTTATGAATTTATATGGAACGGTAAAGCAAAAATAAAACGAAACGTTCTAATAAAAGATTATTCAGAAGGAGGGTTAAAAATGATCGATATTGAAAGCTACATAAGAAGTTTAAAAATTAAATGGTTTAAGAATTTCATTATTCACAATGATAGTAAATGTTATAATCTATTGCAAAACCTGATAAACATGACAAAGCTACTGAATTCCGGAAGTATGTTCTGCAAATTAATATTAAACAAGTTAAAGAATAAATTTTGGGTCGATGTCTTAGAAGCATATATGCTTTATATTAAAAAGAGAAGGGTTGAAGATATACAAGACATATATAATATGCCATTATTCTATAATGATAATTTTCTCATAAATAAAAAAGCTGTATATATACCAACACTTTACGATAGAGGGATACGATATGTAAACGACATTCTAGATAAAGATGGTAATTTTGTAGATTTAAAATACTTAGAAGAAGTGAGTGGAAAAAAGATTAATTTCCTTCATTATTATGGCTTAATAAATTCAGTTAAGTCTTTTATGACTAGATCAGGATTTACTCCGAAAAAAGATTCACTTTTAGAATTTCAATACCCAACCATTAATTGTTATATGTACCCCATTTTAACCGGAAAATGTGACAATAAATTTGTATATAATGTACTTGCTAATAACGATGATACCCCTACTAGTCAATCCAAATGGGTGTCAATATACAAAAATAGTCTTATAAATTGGAAGAATATGTATAGCTATGTATTTAAATGTACTAAAGATACTTATTTGCAATGGTTACAAACTAGAATTATACATAGAATATTACCTACTAATACATTATTATTTAAAATGAAAATCAAAGATACTAATTTATGCACTTTCTGTCATAATCATGAAGAAACTATTGTTCATTTGTTTTGGGAATGTTGTAAAGTGAAACCAATAATAACACATATTTCAGATAGGTTAGTAAAATATAACCCGCACCTCAAAATAAATAGTTTATATGTACTTTTGGGAACCGATCAAAATGACTTCAAACTTGACATTTTGTTTTTAGAAATAAAACGATATATATTTTTATGTAAAACAAAGAAAATCGTTCCGTCAATAACCGGGTTAAATAACTCATTGAAACTAGCATGGGATATAAAACAAGTATGTAGTAATACAGAAAATATAGCTTCTACATGGGCAATTGTACAATATCTTATATTAAACTACATTTAGACATAAAACGTACTGTATTAAAAATAACCTAGCAAAAATGCATGTTTCTTTCTGTATTTTTTTTATTCCATTTTCAATTTTTTTTTCAATAAAAATGTATGTTTTCATATTTACATTCGATAGAAAAATTGTATATTAGAAATATTATTTAGTTTCTGACGATTCTTCATGAAAATTTCGTTGTATTTGTATTTTCTACTTATACTACATGATGTTGAAATGTAAAAATATGTATGGATGTAATATATGTGAATAAAATTATTGAAAAAAAAAAAAAAAAAAAAAAAAAAAAAAATGCCCATTTTTGACAATAAAGGGGCATAACTCTGCTAAAAATAGTCGCCAACGTCTGAAACGCGAACTCGTCCGAACTATTGTAGTATTAAATATTTGTAGGAAGTTTAATCAAAATCGGTCAATAAATGAAAGTGAGAGAGCGCTAACAAGACAAGAGGGCCTGAAGGCCCTGATATCGCTCACCATTTGTAATGAAGCCTGATAGCTTTACCTTTGAATTTCACCCGTTTTATTCTAAATCCATTCAAGTTTGTCGACCTACTGTAGTATAGTAGAGTACATCAAAGGCAGATAACTAGAGCCTAAACAATACTGAAATTAAGCCTTTTTTTAGCATTTCAAAGTATATCAAGGGCAGGTAACTATTGCCACAATGATTACATTTCAACAATAATTGCACTCCTTCGAGAACGTATAGCTACATCCTTTATGTACAAGTATAATCAAAATCCATTGAAAACTGTAGTTGCAAGACTGTAAACGCTGTAAAATATGGCATTTTCAGCAATTCAAAGGTAGATATCTCTTGATCTATTTGTCCGATTCCAACCATAATCACCCTTTTTCCAACTCTTATGGTCATATACAATATGGGCACGTTTGAGAGAGCTTGGATCAATATTGTGGCCTCTAGAGCGTAAACACTGTTATATATATCATTTTCAGCAATTCAAAGGTAGATAACTCTTGACCTATTGATCCGATTACAACCAAAATTGAACTCAAGTGAAGTCTTATGGTAATATACAATCTGAGTAAGTTTGAGAAAGATTGGATAAAATTTGTGGCCTCTAGAGTGTAATCATCGTTAAATATGGCATTTTCAGCAATTCAAAGGTATATAACTCTCGACCTATAAGTCTGCTTTCAACCATAATCAAACTCATCTGAACTCTTATAGTAATATACAATCTGAGCAAGTTTAAGAAAGATTTGATAAAAATTGTGAACTCTAGAGTGTAAACACCGTTAAAAATGGCATTTTCAGCAATTCAAAGGTAGATTACTCTTGATCTATTTGTCCGATTTCAACCAAAATCAAACTCATCTGAACTCTTATGGTCATATACAATCTGGGCAGGTTTTAGAAAGATTGGATAAATACTGTGACCTCTAGAGTGTAAACACCCTTAAATATGGCATTTTCAGCAATTCAAAGGTAGATAACTCATGACAAGTTTATTTTCTTGTTATGGCCCATATGGGCATGTAACATAGTAACATAACATAATGAAACAAAGCATGGCATTACAGTTGAGATAGATCTGTTTTAGTACAAATTAGTGAATTATCAATTTGTAATTTTTTTTATCAGAAAACGAACAATCACAATGTGTATGGAGGATGAGAATTCTTCTATAGCAATCAATAGATTTTTAAATGTATACACTTTCTGTATGCGAACTGAGTAGACCCAGATCAGAGTTGACCGATCCGTTCCCAATCAGCCCATATAAGGTGTCACTATGAGGTAAAACATTAAAGAGTGAGAAAAGGAATCCGACACCTGTCCTCCCCCCAGACCACCAATTGCAGGTCTCAAGGGACAACCCGTGACAGATCCACAAGATTTTATTCCTATCAGACATATAATATGATGTAAACAAAAACATTGAAAAAACAACCAACCATAAAAGGTGACAACTACAGTCGACCAATAACTACAACAGCATAAAAATATGGAAGTGGCTAGCCGTCCGGTTCCGGACGGCTAGCCTGCCCTGTGAGGGTAGGCTAGACGTCCGGAATAGATTTTCGTCAGAGCTTATACTGCATAATTTACGTGAGTTAGTGCCTGGATATATATGGCAAACAACCTTAAATGCAATTTTAAACTTCAGAAAATCAGTGAGAACAGAAACAAGTCGCACTTTAAGGAATTAATTTACCGTCACTATGAGCTATGTTCGCATCCGCCATTGTTGTTGTTGCCGTATTCTTTCCCCACCTAGTAGGAGAACCGCACTCTCGCAGGCATTTTTAATTGATGATTGAATACCTGTACGTTTCGCTAAACTGACACTTTCGAGCATGTACATAATGTCCACGTTAGAATGTTTCCATTTTTAATTGATTTCTTTAGTGTCAGAGAAATATCTCCGACTTAGATTTCACAGCGATCTACGGTAATGGACAGGTCTTCCCTTTTTCGAAGTATAATGAACTTCATAAATACATGTATTACTCAAACTTTTACTCCAAATGCCACTTTATGCCGATGCTTAACAATGGATTTTGTTTGCATGGCTTTGTTATTTCCGATTCATTCACAGTTTGCTACTAGCGACAATACATGGAGATACCGGCCGCGATAATTAGATATAGCGATAATCAACGTATTTATATCATACCATCCATTTGAAATACTTTCGGCATTTGATCTTAAATCTCAAATTATAACATTCAGTTAATATTTACATGTATAAATTACAATAAAATCAACAGAAATGCCCTGCGTACTAATCTAATAGAGACAAAGTCGGGGCAGCAGAGTCAATAACCAATTAAAATGGCGGATGCGAACGTCGGTCTTAAGCGAAGGTAATTTAATTCCTTTATATGCATGTGATTTGTGTATGCTCTCTATTGTTTTTTTGAAAATTAAATGCATTTAGGTTTGTTTCAACTTGTTTTAAATATACCCAGGCACTAACCCACGTATAAAGCAGTATATTTCCTGAAAGAAATTTATTCCGGACGTCTAGCCTACCCTCACAGTGTAGGCTAGCCGTCCGGAACCGGACGTCTAGCCTGTCCTGTGAGGGTTGGCTAGCCGTCCGGTTCCGGACGTCTAGCCACTGCCTAAAAATATACATTTACATGTCCACCCGCTCACCCCGAGAATCCCGGTGCCCACTTTCAATCACCAATCCATTATCCAACCCATATCATTATAGATCTTTTGCAAAAGAAAAAATGATCTCTTCACCACTGCATTGTTTGTAAGTAACATATACACTGTGATACTGTTGCTCTCAGAGGCAAGCGGGTTTAGGAACGCAATTCACAAATTATTTCAAAGGAACAAACAATGCATACCCCGAACTGAGGGCTCCCTTGGGAGCCTCGAAACCAGGGCCTACATTGCATGAATAAACAAATGAGTAACACTCCATTGCGCTGCCTGTAAATGATGCATGTATGCATCGAAGTGGCAAGCAACGCAGACCCCAAACCCAAATATCTTCCAAAAGATTAAATTGCCCAACATAGCATACAGTTTTAGTACCATCAATGTATCAAGGGAGGTAACTCAATCATCATCAAGTACTACAATAACAACTGTTCTCTCCCCTACTATGTAGATTGAAAGGGAGATAGACCCTGCTACATAATTATCTGTCCAAACTAGTAGGCTAAGTAGCATGCCAAGGTTCATCCAATGAGACAATAGGGCTCAAGTGAAAAAAATAAATAAATATAATCAACTGTCATTTAAACATTACAACTTGTTAAACACGCACCATTCTGTCAAAACTCACCCTGGACCAACACATACTAAAGAGCTATGGGTGAAAAATCACTATCAATTGAAACAAGCCATAATTTTCTTGCAAAATATTGCTAATTTTAACAAAGTACATGTATCTTTGTTTTCGGCATTCATAAGACTGTAAAATTTCCTTTCGGTTGGATAAGTGTAGAAATATTCGTCCAAGTATCTATTTCTGTCAGCATGGAAATGATTGCAGTTAAACAGGTAATGGAATTCATCACCTAATACATTACTATTACATAAATGACAAGTTCTTAATTCTCTTGGAGTATTATTAAATCTACCTTCTGCAATTGGCAGTTTATGATCCATACATCTGAATTTACATAACAATATAGCAAGGTCATTTGGTAACAAATGAAAGTATTTTTCAAGAGCAAATTCATGTTTTTACCAATCTGTAGTTCAGGCATTTACTAGAAACTCCTATAGTACTGTTCCAATTTTGTAAAAATTGGTCTTTGATTCTATTTTTAATCATATTTTTGAAAGAGTCAGGAGATTGAATTTTTTGATCATGCCAATAATACCTATTAGTCTAATTTCAACCATAATCAAACTCATCCGAACTCTTGTGGTCATACACAATCTGAGCAAGTTTAAGATAGATTTGGTTAAAATTGTGGCCTCTAGAGTGTAAACACTGTTAAATATGACATTTTCAGCAATTCAAAGGTAGATAACTCTTGATCTATTGGTCAGATTTCAACCATAATTAAACTCATTTGAGCTCTAATCGTAATATACAATCTGGGCAAGTTTAAGATAGATTGGATAAATATTGTGGCCTCTAGAGTGTAAACACTGTTAAATATGGCATTTTCAGCAATTCAAAGGTATATTACTCCTGACCTATTGGCCAGATTTCAACCATAATCAAACCTATACGAACTCTTATGGTAATATACAATCTGAGCAAATTTGAGAAAGATTGAATAAATATTGTGGCCTCTAGAGTGTAAACACTGTTAAATATGGCATTTTTCAGCAATTCAAAGGTAGATCACTCTTGACCTATTAGTCCTATTTCAACCATAATTGAACTCATCCGAACTCTTATGTTAATATACAATCTGAGCAAGTTTGAAAAAGATTGGATAAATATTGTGGCCTCTAGAGTGTAAACACTAAAATTGTTGACGACGGACGACGGACATTCAAGGATTGCAAAAGCTCACCCTGAGCTAGCTCAGGTGAGCTAAAAATGATAAATAATGAACACTCATACAAGATCCTCTATTTATGCATTTTGTTATCGTCATATAATAAATATGTGTTTTATGCCTATCAGGGTAAAGGCACCATTACCCATTAGATACACATTTTTACATATTTTATCTACTCCTCATATAAAAGAAATACTTCCATGTTATACCGCAATAAATGTACAACATAAGAAATATTTCCTTTATTCTACCAGATAGTAAGTTAACCCATTACCTGATAGCCTAGTTCTTGTACTGAAGATAGGTGACTTCTTAAAGCAGGTTGAAAGTAAAGCAGAATGCGCCTTAGGGCGCATTCTGCTTTACTTTCAGCCTGCTTTAAGCTATCATGTGCTAGAATATGGAAAAGATTCTCTAAAAAACAATTCATGACTGATTAAATTGGAACTATTTTCTTCAGCGGAGTAATAAATCCTATTCGCTAAAAGGCGCTTCTATGGGGGAAAGGGTTAAAGCAGACTGAAAGTAAAGCAGAATGTGCCTGAAGGCACATTCTGCTTTACTTTCAACCTGCTTTCAGTGGTCACCTGTTTTCAATACTAGAAACAGGGTAAGTGGTTAAACTTTCCAACATTTCTCTTTTATATTTCTACTTAACCCCTTTATTGCCTTGAGAACATCCCAGGTTGTTTAAAACCATTTTATCTAAAAATCAAATTCCCATTTCGTCTACAGTACTAATATTTGTTTTATCCCATTTCATCTTAAAGTAAAAATACCATTTTGTCTTTAAGCCTTAAAAAATACTATAAAATGGATTATACTTAAGAAACATTTCAGCAGGCATGAAAAAAATATTAAATGTTCATGGAACAAAAGGTTAATCTGGGGAAAAATGCTATAAAATAAAAAATACTTAGTATGGACACAGTAAAACCTCTCTATTACAACCACTTAAAAGAAGGCTAATTGACCACAGAAAAGACAGGTGACAGCTTAAAGCAAGGTGAACGTAAAACAGAAAGCTCCTAAAGGAACTTTCTGTTTAACTTTCATCTTGCTTTGAGCAGTCACCTGCCTTAAACACCTGATAATTAACACAATTTAGTGGTCATAATAGAAAGCTTTTACTGTATAAGTAATAAATTCCTGTCTCAAGAGAGAGTATAATAGATCTACTTACACAGAGGAAAGGGACAAATATCTGGGTGGATTCTTCTTCACTTCTAAAATACAAAGAACAGAGCCATATAATGTACAAAGCATCGAGTCATATAAACAGGAAAATAAGACTATAAAAAAATCTCCATTACGACAGCTAATCGAGCTAACTGTTTCCACCTTTTAGACAGGTTGTTGCTGAAAGCAAGATAAAAGTAAAGCAGACATTTCCTATAGGAGCTGTCTGCTTTACTTTTTCTTGCTTTATCACCACAAGGAATGGCCATAACCACAAGGAATGGCCATGGGATGACACATCATTAAGAACTTAGAGGGATCAAATTGCTTAACCCTTTCAACCCTAGTCCCGAATATAGGCATCCTTTTCAAACATAATACATGCGAATAGTGCATTTGTCCTATGCAAACAGTGAATACCCAGATCAGAGGGCTCCTTATGGAGCCCTCTGATCTGGGTCTTCACTGTTTGTTATGATGCAAAACATTGACAAAAACAACCCTTAAAAGTCAGAAATGGACAAGACTAAAATGGAAACTGGAATATTGTCCATTTAAAGTTTCAGGGAGGAAAGAGTTAATAGCTACTATACTACTATAACATGGACTCACCCCTTGCCTTTACACATGATCATGGCCTCAGCAATGGGGATCTGACAAACATTACCAGCTGTCGTCATATACTTGGACACTCGATTCAAAATATCTTGAGATTCTGTAAAGAAAATACCATTTCTCCTTCATGCTAACATTCTTCCTAGAAAATTTTTAACTGATATATTTGAGAGAGCAGGTTAATAGAGAGAAAAATAATTGGTAATCTCAATTTTGTTCAATAAATTTTGTTTGAAAAACATAGTTTTTTTGAGAAACCATGACACGTGATTACAATGTACATCATCAATTAATATCAATATACTATATATATAGATGAGTTCAAGATAATGTAAATAAATGGAAAGGCAGACATATCGACATTGATTAACATATCAAATATCTATTGTCTGATTTTTCTGACCTGTCGGAGTTATTTTTAGAACAGAATAGTTCATAAAAGGATAACAGGGTTACATCGGATCTATATAGTCGTACACTTTCCAAC
Organism: Gari tellinella; assembly: GCA_922989275.2. Taxonomy (NCBI): domain Eukaryota; kingdom Metazoa; phylum Mollusca; class Bivalvia; order Cardiida; family Psammobiidae; genus Gari; species Gari tellinella. The sequence continues at coordinate 28,655,167 of OV277857.1, read as the reverse complement.
TTGAGATAAGTATGATCCTCGTGCAGCACGAGACCGCTGAGCTAACTTTACTACTATCTTATTCTTTCCCAATAAACGCAATTATATACTAAAACTATTATTTCCATTGCAAACAGGTCTGATCAGGCTCCAACCTGTTTGCTACTCAGATGAAAAATTTAGTAAAAAATTCTAAAAGTAAATTTCCACAGTTTAGCGCATTGCGTTTGCGTTTAAACGGGAAAGAATAATATATCTTCTACTGTACAATACGCACAAAAATTACAGCCATCCGTATCTCTAACTGGATGTAGAGAAAACTCATCCCTTTTAAAGTTTTAGAATGTTCCAATTTAAAAATAACTCCGACAGGTCAGAAGAAAACACTAATACTAAGTTTACATCAATAACTATGGTGAGCACATTTACTAGGTTAATATAACAGCAATTAAGAAGCAGTAAATTAAGGCACATTATGCTTTACTTTCAACCTGCTTTAGCGGTCACCTGTCTTTAAAACAAGAAACAGGCTACGAGGTAAAATTTCAGAAAAATAAAAGTACTCCTTAAAAGTATCTCTCTGATTGGTCTATAAAGTTTGTGAAATATTCATAAACTGATTCCATACAGTGAGAGATTCAGCCTTTTGATGGTTGGACATAAAAGTTAATGTGTCTGGCTCACTGATGCAGTGAGCTTGCTATCTTACCCAGGGCTTCAGATAAGAGGGAGTAATCCGAACAAATCGAACAGTTTCTCACTCATTTCAGTACCAAATCCTATGGTGTGACTACTCATTAGAATTGTCTCGAAGAGACAATTCTAATGAGTAGTGACACCATAGGGTTTAATGTAGAAATAAAAATTTTAGTTTTTGAAATACCCCCCTTATCTGGAGCTCAGCTTACCTAGCTTGGTGGATTCTGTTCTATCAAAGGTGTCTCTCCATCCTTGATCCATAAACAGATTACTGTACTGGCTGTCAACATGGGCCAGAAATTTCCCGATGGCACTGTGACCTGCGAAGACAAGAATAGATAAATGCATCAGGGGGCCGTTTTACTAAACTACTTACGCAAAAATTTTGTGTAAGTCAAAATTTTAAATTTTAATTTATATTTTTTAGTATCACTTGCTACAGGCAGCAAATAGCCAGATCAGAGGACGCGCTTTAAGCGCATCCTCTGATCTGGCTATTTGCTGTTCGCAAACGTTTATGATCGAAAAATAAGTGTTAAACGATTTTGACTTACGCAAAAAATTTGCGTAAGTTGTTTAGTAAAACGGGCCCCAGGGCTCCAGATAAGAGGGAGTAAACTGCACAAATCCAACATTATCTCGATTATTTTAACGTCAAATCCTATGGTGTTACTACTTATTAGAACATTTTTAATGAGTAGTGACACCATAGGGTTTAAAACAGAAATAAAGATTTTAGTTTTTATAGGGTTTTATACATCAGTCTTGATGAGTAGTTTTAGTCCTGAAAATGCTCATTCAAATTCTGAAACAGGAATATTAACAATCAAAAGAATTGAAGTTTTGGATTTTGAAGTTAATCAAAAGCATTCTGCATAAAAGGATCTTAATTAACAGTTACTTACATACCCTGAATGGATCGTTTTCTAATACTAGTAGTTACTAGCACTTAAAGGCACCATCCTACGGAGATTGGTGTTTAAAATGCGCAATTTCTTGTATATGTGCATTTTCTATGTATTAAAACTAAATGAAATCGCGTTTAAGAAGCCTGACATATGATCCCATTTCATAAAGAATCCTACCTAAATGTGTCGAATTCTTATCGGGTTGGTTTACATTTTAAGCAGGTTTGTTTACAAATAATACTAACGGTGGTTCCGATAAGGGTCACGTGATTGATACGAAGTGCGGCGATAATTCATATACACTGTGTGCAAAGCCGGAGCATTTCCGTAATATTTAGTCTTCTATCGAATGTCAACAAAACAGATTTAAAAGTTGACTTGTTTCCACCAATTTCACGGGTTTGTAAGCAATGTTGCCTCCATAATCATTGGGGATTACTTCTTTTTATAAGTTTAGATTACGAATGTGCCTACATTTTCAGGTTTTAAAAGTGCCCGATTTTGGCAATTTGACAGTAATGTTAGGACTTTAACCTATTAAATTCGACTGTATTTGACATAAATCATGTTACACAAAGCCACAGCAATTCAACAAACTCACCGAGAGGTATGACGAGGAATTTCAGATAGTTCTGCCAGTCTGGGGATTTGGCCGAGAACTGCTCCACGTAGGGTCTCAGTACCGAGTTGATATAGGCGTCCCCTCCGGATATACCAACCTTGACAGTGCTAGGGCTCTTGGAGTTGTAGTTACAGCTGCAAGATATAAACAATACTTTACTCTTACAGTGATGCTTATGGTTGCAGCTGCAAGATTAAAATAGTACTTTGATCTTATAGTGTATACTCATGAATGAGTTTGCATGTACAGCGAGTTGAGGTCCAAGTTAGAAGCCTGATAAAAACCAAACTTGTCTTGTCACATGGATTATAATTCTGAAAAGGCATAGAAGAAACAAGCTAGGTTTAGAATTTAAAATTGGCATTTTTGAGCAGGGTATCAATTGTGTTTTAATACCAATGGTGAATACAGCAAAAGGAATGTAAAGCAGAAAGTTCCAACATGAGCCTCCTGCTTTACTTTCATCTTGCCTCAAAAATCAATCTACTGAAACACAAGTCTTCTTTTGTGTGTTTTTGACCCTAATAAAAGATGTAACAACTTTCATAACCCTTTGAACCCTAGTCCCGCATATTGGCGTCTTTTTCAAACAGTATACATGTGAAAAGTGCATTGTCCTATGCAAACAGTGAATACCCGGATCAGAGGGCTCCTTACGGAGCCCTCTGATCTGGGTCTTCACTGTTTGTCATAATGCAAAACCCTGACAAAAACAACCCTTAAAAGTCAGAAATGGACTAGACTAAAATGGAAACTGTAATTGTTCATTTAAAGTTTCAGGGAGGAAAGAGTTAAGTTGTCCTTGCATCTTTCATTTCTTTCTAAAGATTTAGCCAACCAGCAGTGACAGGTGTGAAATGAGTTCTGTTAAGACAAAATTAAGATGCATTTTGTTCTGTAATCTTAAATTTGGGAGTAACCAGCATACCAGTTTTTATATATAATTTGCAGACAGTGTAGATCCAAATCAGAGTGCCCCTGAAGGATCCCTCTGATCAGGTTCTGCACTTTTTATTTTCACTTTTACATGGTCTAGAAACAGCCCTGAAAATCAACTTAACCCTTTACCCCATAGGTTTTTTCTAGTTTTGAAAATAAGTGACTACTTAAAGTAGGTTGAAAGTAAAGCGGAATGTGCCCTAAGACGCATTCTACTTTACTTTCAGTCTGCTTTAAGTAACCACCTGCTAGAAATTTAAAAAATTATTTCTTCTAATACATATCTATGACTGTATAGATTGGAACTATTTTCTTCCGTGGAGGATTAAATGGAATGCGCTAAAGGGCGCTTCTATCAGGTAAAGGGTTAAACTTGTGATGTTTCAAATGAGACATTCAGCATTGTAAGGGTGATACTTATATCTTTGAGAACTGGCAGCATGTTGTCCAAAGATCAGAACTGTATTCTATAACTTACAAATACAACTGCTGTTAGCTGACCTCAAACAATTTTCTAAGACGTTTTCCTTTTGGAAAATTTATGTTATTGTTGAATTTGCAAGTCAGAATCTGAACCCCCTGTGAATCATCAAGATTCGCAAAGAGACAGAGATATTTAGTTTAGAGTAAATAACAGATCAGATCAATTTGAGTACCGGTAGTATGCTATCAAAATTTATACAGTCGAACTTTGATATCTCCAACTCAGTTAAGTCGAACATACCCGTATTTCAAAGTTAAAACGCGGCTGAGCCGCGTTTTAACTTTGAAATACGGATATGTTCACCTAAACCAAGCTTGAAATAAGGCAAATTCATGTTTCGAAATATTGGATATTTCGAGTTAAGTGAGTTCGAGATATCAAAGTTTGACTGTATTTCAAATTGTTCTCTTTAATTGCCTCTTAGATGCATTTATCATGGGCAGAACTTTAGATCTTATGGGAAACCTTTGTTCTATAGTGGATATAATATTATTCTTTCCCATTAAACCCTTTCCCCAATAGAAGCGCCTTTAGCGCATTCATTTTATCCCTCAATTGAAGAAAATAGTTCCAATTTATAGTCAGGAACATGTACTACAAGTAATATTTTCTATATCATTACAGATGGAAGCTTAAAGCAGGCTGAAAGAAAAGTAAAGAACAAATTAAGGTGCATTCTGCTTTACGTTCAACCTGCTTTAAGCGGTCAACTGTCTTCAGTACTAGAAACAGGCTATGTGGTAAGGGGTTACTTTTTGCATTTAGTTTAGTTTAAAGAGGGAAATAATAACTTATTCCTCAATGTAATCATAGGTTTGATTATATTAACCCTTTACCCCATAGAAGAGCCTTTTTAATTCAGCACATTCAGTTTATTCCTCTGCTGAAGAAAATTGTTCCAATTTAAACAGTCTTGAATATGTATCATAAAGAATATTTTCTTTAACTGGCAGTTGATAGCTTAAAGCAGGCTGAAAGTCTTCACGCGCATTCTGCTTTACTTTTAACCTATTTTAAGAAGTCACCTATTTTCAAAACTAGATTCAGACTATGGGGAATAGGTTAACCCATTACCCAATGGCCGGTTTCTAGCACTGAATATAGTTGACCATGCACTTAACCCATTACCCCATAAATACGCTTTTTTACGCCTTTAATAAATTCCTCTACTGAAGAAAATAGTTCAAATTTATATTGTCACAAATGAAATTCATAAGAAATATTTTCTGTACTTTAGCAGATAATAGCTCAAAGCAAGCTGAAAGTAAAGCAGAATGCGCCTTAAGGTGCATTCTGCTTTACTTTTAACCTGCTGTAAGTGGTCACATATCTTCAAAAGTAGAAACAGGCTATAGGGTAATGGGTTAAAGCAGGTTGAAAGTAAAGCAGAATGCGCCTTAAGGCGCATTCTGCTTTACTTTCAGTCTGCTTTAAGACATCATCTACTAGAATATAGAAAATATTTCTTAAGGTACATATTTATGACAGTATAAAGCGAAATTATTTTCTTCAGTGGAGTAATAAATTAAACGCGTAAAAATGCGTATTTGTGGGGTAATGGGTTAATAATAACATTTTCCTCAATGTAATCACAAGTTTGACTATATAATGTTTTCTGATTCAATAACATTATCAATCAGGAATATATCAGTTAGTCTAGACTGATTCACTCCTTTTTCAGCAGTTTGTAAAATATTGGTTGGTCCACAAGGAATTGTTTGATAATCAATTCTAGCACTCTCTACAGACATACAATTTTGTAGACGTTTCCCCTGAGAAAAGCATGCTGCAAATTCAGTGCTTTAGATGTATAGAGGCTTTTCATATCACCATGGGGAACCAGTACTTCAGAAGTCGAGGGCAGGGCTCCAGATAAATTAGGGACTAAACTGAAATCCAACATTTGCTCACTTATGTCAGCACCAAATCCTATGGTGTAACTACTCATTAGAATCGTCTGGAAGAGATGATTCTAATGAGTAGTAACATCATAGGGTTTAATGCAGAAATAAAGATTTTAGGTTTTTTAAATATTCCCTTATCTGGAGCTCTGGTCGAGGATATTCATATTTCCATGGTTGAGGGTATCAAAACATATTTCCATGGGGAACCAGTGCTTCAGAAGTATAGGATATTCCTATCTCCACCAGGAAGAGCTGGGAACCTGTATCTTCACATCACAACAACATATACAAGAGTTTCTAAACTAGGTTACTACCTGCCAACCATGCTTGGTCCAAGGTTATAAAGCGTTTGAGCTGAGTCTGAGTGTGTTCTCAAGCATTTGAGAATGACTTTAGACTCAACTGAAAAAGCTTTATAACCTTGGACCCTGAGCTATTGACTATTGTAGTCATAAAGCAGAGAGTATTGCCCTGACTTTGGTCTAACTAGACTAGGCAGACTGTAGACCATGTGAACAGCCAATCATGCTTAACTAATACTGGGTTTGATAACCCAAGGTTGCCTATGTCCATCAACAACAACAAAAACTATTAAACACATCTTTGTTTACAGTCAGTCTGGGCTGAAGATGTGGTATCCGATACCTTTATATTATCACATTACAAAAAGCAGAGTGACACTGACCCAAAGGTTATAAAGCTTTTGAGTTGAGTCTGAGATCATTCTCAAGCATTTTGATTGGTCAGATTTCAGCTTTGCTCAAATCTGACCAATCAAATGCTTGAGGATGATCTCAGACTCAACTCAAACTCTTAATTACCTTGGGACCTGAAATTCAAAGGGTTCAACATTGGTCAGACTTATCTCTTAGTGTGCCAGCAGTGAAACTAGGATAACCTTTGCAAACATTTCTTTTTAGATCCTGATGAGACACCACTTAACCCTTTGAACCCTAGTCCCGCATATAGGCGTTCTTTTCAAACAGTGTACATATGAAAAGTGCACTTGTCCTATGCAAACAGTGAATACCCAGTTCAGAGGGCTCCTTATGGAGCCCTCTGATCTGGGTCTTCACTGTTTGTCATAATGCAAACCATTGACAAAAACCCTTAAAAGTCAGAAATGGACTAGACTAAAATGGAAACTGGGATTGTCCATTTGAAGTTTCAGGGAGGAAAGAGTTAACCCATTACCCCTTAAGCCTTTTCTAGTTTTGAAGACAGAGGACCACTTAAAGCAGGTTAAAGTAAAGCAGAATGTGCCTTATGGCACATTTTGCTTTACTTTCAGCTTGCTTTAAGCTATTATGTGCTAGGATATAGAAAATATTTCTTATTGTACATAATCAAGACTGCATGAAAGGGAACTATTTTGTTCAGTGGAGGAATAAATTATAGGCGTAAAAAGGCGTATTGATGGGGTAATGGGTTAATGCATTAATCTGTCTGAAATACCACTAGGCCTCAAGTCTGGCGGAGCAGTAAAAGTGTTGTGTTAATTTTAACAGTTCAACATAATTATGTAAACATGGAAAAATTAAACATGTATTCAGTTCAAAGTGACATAATAATTATGTACATTTGTAAAGTGTGTTCTATCATCATGCAAACTTTGATAAACACTGAAATAAGAATGGTTACAGATTACATTAACAATTAAGTAACTAATGTGCATTTCATCTACTGATGAACCTGTCCTGCATTCATCAGCACAAACTCGACCTAACTTCTTGCCGCGAACCCCTCTGCTTGGAGCAAACCACAGGTTCACATCTGTGGTCCCTCCACCTGTGGTTCTCCCAAAGCAAAGAGGTCTGATACTTAGTTCACACTAATGAACACAGGGCGGGATTTAGATATTTTAATGCTGGATGCTTTTGCATCTGCGACATTGTTGTCTACTACTACCGGTACTATAAAAATGATTTTCTTTTCAAAACAGGGTCAGAATGTCAAACAGTCTGGATCCTGATGAGACGCTGCATTATGCAGTGTCTCATCAGGATCTAAAATGTTTGAAAGTCTATCAAGGTTTCTATAAGTTAAAATCATCAAGTGTGACTAACAAATGATCCCAAGAGGGTAAAATATTAGTCTTGAAACTTGACAGAATCCAGGTAGGAAGCAGAACACTAAAAAATTCCAACATTTCCTCATGTCTCCACAAATTACCTAAGCAAATATGCCCATTAGTGACATTTCTAACTAGCTCGTTGGAAACATAAGGATTTTAGTATTACGAATACCCTCCTCAGGCCCGTCTTAAGAAACTTCATACGACAAATATTGTCATAAGTCAGATTCTATGTAATTTGATTATTATTTATTTCTCCCTGTAATCCTGTTCAAGGATTACAACGAGATGTAACAGACAGGATTAGATTTTAGATGTCTTTTAAAGTTTCGACTTACGGCCATTTTTATCTTACGTTGTTTCGTAAGACAGACCGACCTTCTGACCTGGAGCTATGCTTTCAAACTATATCTAAGGGCCAGTTCTTAACAAGTATTCTGGCCAATTCAGGCCCTCAGTGTTAAATGTGTTATCACATTATAATACTGACAAACAGTGCAAGTTTCATGTGATATGGTCCAGGAAACCTGTGACTTGGACACAATATTTGGTGGCAGTAAAATAGTGACCGTTACAGTTAGAATAGTAACTTCAGTCATAACAGAGATTTGATGAATATGAAACAATACGAAAAGAGTGGTATTACCCTTTCCTACATATATGAGCTTTTACAGGGGCGTAAAATCATTGCTTTCCAATAAACTTGCGTTATGTTAAATACATTGTGTCTATTGCAAACAGTTTGGAGCCAGATCAGACGACGGGTAACCCGTCGTCTGATCTGGCTCCAAACTGTTTGCCGCTCAGATAAAAATTGTCAGAATTTTTAAAACTTACAAATTTTTACATTTGCATTGTGTTTGTGTTTTGAATTTGTTCAATGGGAAATATTAACATCTTCACGACTACACCAGTTCCTCTGCATAAGACCCTCAGGAAATCTCTACCCTGGGCTGATACATGCACTCACATGAGGATCTACTGATGCTTATAAAGACAGATGGCAGCTTAACCTATTACCTTTTTATGCCTTTGATTTATTTCTCCACTGAAGAAAATAGCTCCCCATTATACAATCAAGAATATGCGCCATAAGAAATATTTCCTTCCTCCTTGCAGATAATAGCTTAACAGGCTGAAAGTAAAGCAGAATGCACCTAAGGCACATTCTACTTTTCTTTCAACCTGCTTTAAGTGATCAATGTCTTCCAAAACTAGAAACAGACAATAAGGTACACAATGACAGCACAGCAGACAGGTCATAAGGAGCTTTCTGTTTTACTTTCATCTTGCTCTCAGCTGCCAAAAGCTTTAATCATAGTGATACTATAAAGTACATTATATTGCTTATGTTGGTGATTTGAACTGACGGATATGGAGAAACAGGATACTCATATAAATATTTTGAGTTAAAGTAAAAAAGTGAAAGAACTTAAACTGAAAATTGAAACATGAACATTCCATGCTTTTAAGTGTTAAATATGCCATGTCACAAGAAAACAAGCCTTGGATTTGGCAAATGGAATATAACACAGAATAGCCATCTCTTTGAAAATGCAGCGTCTTGTCAGAGCCGCAGTAAAAACTCTATATTACAAACACTAAAATGTGTTAATTATCATGTACACATGTATATAAGACATGTGACTGCTTAAAGCAAGATGAACATTAAACAGAAAGCTCCTTTAGGAGCTTTCTGTTTTATGTTCACCTTGCTTTAAGCTGTCTCCTGTGACATCTCAGAAAATTCCAAGGTAAAGGAAAAACTTGCGTGCTCTCAGTAAAAGAACCTAAATACTCAAGATTGCACATGTTTAATTTAGTCCCTCTTTTATGATTACCTGTAAAGTTTTTATTAGTTTATACCCTTTTACCCATAGAGACACATTTTATCACATTTAATATATTCCTCCACTGAAGAAACTAGTTCCACATAAATATGCACCATAAGAAATATTTTCTACATCTTAAAGCAGATGGTACCTTAAAGCAGGTTGAAAGTAAAGAAAAATATGCCATAAGGCACAGTCTCCTTTACTTTCAACCTGCTTTAAGTGGTCATATCTGTTTTCAAAACTAGAAACAGGCTATGGGGTTAAGGGTTAAAGTCAATTACTTCACTTGTGTTGAAAAACAACATAGTTTAAAACCAGACACTGCAGGGCTGCGATTTCTCCGTAGTTTTCTGAAATCTTCAGATTGTTTTCAAAATCTTCATATTTCTGTTCTTACTGTCTAAATTTGGAATTTTATGCATTTTTCAGACACAAAACATTGATATTGGTGTCAAAAAGTTTAGATCTAGCTGAGACGGCACATAAAGCCACATCTGATCTGAATCAAAACTATTTAAATAATTATGGAAGAGCCTGACAGTGAAAGGATTAAAGGTACAATTCTTAAAATCACGCTTGAAAATTTGGAAATATTAGGATTTTTACGAGCAATTTATGGTAGCTGTGACACTGCTCAGTCACTATGGCATATGATTTGTGTTTATTCCATTCTCCATTTCCATGGCCTGTGTTTCTCTGAGCATAGCTCAAAATGGTTACGTAAACATAAAACAGAACTGAAGTGGAGATTTAATAAAAATGCAACAGGGGGTGGAAAAATGACACAGAGCAGGCACCAAAAATAGCTGAAAGCTTAACTTAAAATATTTACCCCAGTCTTTGCCTAGGATAGGAGTCTTTGCTAAAATGAAAATATTCAAGCTTGCATTGTTAGTTTAAAAAGAAAACTATATCCGTGGTAATGGTTCATGCAAAAAAAAACTTGCTGCCCAAATCTCAACCATCAAGCAAAATTTCTTAACCTACTTTTCTTATACTACCCAACTTACCATAGTACAATATTATCTGTTAATTAAACACCTTTCTTATCTCTTAGCATGCTGGAGGTGAAAACATGATAACTTTTGCAAACAGTTTGGATCCTGATGAGACGCCGCGTAACGCGGTGTCTCATCAGGATCCAAACTGTTTGACACTCAGACCATTTTTTAAAAAGAATTGAAAATCCTTAATGTTTGACACCCAGACCTTGTTTTGAAAAGAAATTTTTAAAATTCTAAATTTCAATTGTTACGGAAACAAAGAAATTCCCAGCATGAAAGAGTTAATCTAACATGTTTTTCGCCATTCTTACTAATTCACACTACCCAGACCATTATCAGCAGGGCTAACATTTCTCTGGATTTTCTGAAATTTTCGTATTTTTATCCTAGCAGATATTTAAATATTTAAATTTGCCGGTCTGAATGACTGGCAATTTTTTTCAATTTTTGCAAAGAATTGCATTGAAAGTCCTTTTCAGACCGGTAAAATTTGTGTCTGACTGGCATATTTTTAAAATTCGGATTGGCACCAATTTTCAATTTTCGGGAAGTCTGTTAAAGCAGGCTTAAAGTAAAGCAGAATGCACCTTTAGGCACATTCTGCTTTACTTTCGACCTGCTTTTAGTAATATTTAGTATTGTGTCCAGAACTCCAGATAAGAGGGCTTTTTCAAAAACTAAAGTATTTGTTTCTGAATTAAATCCTATGATGTCACTGCTCATTAGAATCTTCTCGAAAAGACAATTCTAATGAGTAGTATATAACACCATAGGATTTTTGCTAAAGTGATATGTTTTTTACCAGTAGGCTCATGACATATTTCATCCAACTCGTTTAATAAATTTACTACTGAAAACAAACTCATTCAAATATTCTGGACAAACTATTCAAAGTTGAGATGAGTCAGTTGTCAAGACATATTTTATTTTTATCTGATGACTTAGTGGTGATTTATAGTGTATGATTTAAGAAATAACAAATTCGTAGGTGTTCATTATTGTGCATTAGATCACAGTTAGGAGTTGAGATGTGGAGTCATTAGATCACGAGGCCTTTAGGCCGAGTGATCTAATTACCCACATCTTAACGACTAACTGTGATCTAATGCACGGTAATGAACACCTACGAATTTGTTATTTTAATTCTAATGTGACTTTTATTATAAAAATACTATTTATGTATTACGCGTATGGGGCAAATGGAACAGCGGATGGAAACGCCGCGCGTGCAGTTCATTATCGCGACGTAATATACGTTTCTCAGTATTCTTTGTCTATATGCCAAAGGTTTCGAGTCGTGTTAGAATATGAGGTAATATCCAGTTTCTGTAGTTTTAAATTTATATTGCTTGTAATGAAAGAGGGATCTATATAATTTCATAAAACTGGTTAATAAAAACATAACAAAAATAAACAAACAAACAGAAAACATTCATATTGAGAGCATAATTATTTTGTGTTGGTTGCATATCAAATAGGGTTAATCCTATGTTGAGCAACAACTGAAAGTCGAACTTCTGTTTAACCCTTTACCCAATAACCCGTTTATAACAATAAATACAGGTGATCACTTAAAGCAAGTTGAAAGTAAAACAGAATGTGCCTTAAGGCACATTCTGCTTTACTTTCAGCCTGCTTTAAACTACCACCTGCTAGGCTATATAAAATATTTGTTATGGTTATTGTTCATGAAGGTATAAACTGGAACTATTTTCTTCAGCGGAGGAATAAATTAAATACGCTAAAAGTCGCTTCTATGGGGGAAAGGGTTAACGCTTTACTCCATAGAAAGGCCTTTTAGCACATTTAATTTATTCCTCCACTATTAAATAGTTCCAACTCATACAGTGATGACTATGTACCATAAGAAATATTTTCTATATTCTAGCAGATGGCAGCTTAACTCTTTCCTCCCTGAAACTTCAAATGGACAATTCCAGTGTCCATTTAAGTCTAGTCCATTTCTGACTTTTAAGGGTTGTTTTCGCCCCTTACTATTTAGCATCAATATGTCTGCAAATGCACTTTCAGTTGAACACTTAATCAATACAGATTAAAATATAGGATTTCATACTTTGATTTTAGTGTAAATCCAATTTTTCTAGACTGTTGCCAGTAGTTTGGATCCAGATCAGACTGTATATAAATCTGTATCAGTCTGGTCTTGTTCTAAACTATTTGTCATTCTGAATATGCCATTAAAGAGAAAACTAATAATTTTTCAGAAAAACAGTAAAACCTCTCTACTACGACCACTAAAAGGACCTCTAATTGATTGTATAAAAGACAGGTGACAGCTTAATACCAGATGAAAGTTTAAGTAGAAATCCCTGTTTCATTTTCACCTTGCTTTAACTCTTTCTTCCCTGAAACTTTAAATGGACAATTCCAGTTTCCATCTAAGTCTAGTCCATTTCTGACTTTAAAGGGTTGTTTTTGTCAATGTTTGGCATTGTGACAAACAGTGAAGACCCTGATCAGAGGGCTCCTTTCGGAGCCCTCTGATCTGGGTCTTCGCTGTTTGTATAGGACATGTGTACTATTCACATGTACACTGTTTGAAAAGCACGCCTATATGCGGGACTAGGGTTCAAAGAGTTAAGCAGCCACCTACCTTAAATACTAAATAATTAACATTGTTTAGTGGTCATATTAGGTGTTTTACTATACAGTAGGCATCATTCTGTGCAGGTGACATTATCCTAGAGTAAAAGGGTTCAGCTTAACCCTTTCCCCCATAGAAGCGACTTTTAGCGTATTTAATTTATTCCTCCGCTGAAGAAAATAGTTCCAATTTAATCAGTCATGATTATATAGTATAGGGAAAATTTTCAATATTCTAGCACATGGAAGCTTAAAGCAGGCTGAAAGTAAAGCAGAATGCGCCTTAGGGCGCATTCTGCTTTACTGTCAACCTGCTTTAAGTAGTCACTTATTTTCAATACTAGAAATAGGCTATCAGGTAAAGAGTTAACCAGTAATAGTAAAACCTCTCTATTACGACCACTAAAACGAAGGCTAATTGATTGTATAAAAGCCAGGTGACAGCTTAAAACAAGGCAACAGTTAAACAGAAAGCTCTTTTAATTAACACAAATTAGTGGTCGTAATAGAGAGGTTTTAATGTATTATAATATGTATGATGCTTGTCAGAAAGCATGCTGGAATCAAATGCTATTTTCTTCCTTTGTCGTTATTAGTCATTGGTTAAAAACTAAATGGACTACTGCATACACACTCTGAAAAAGGTATGTTGAGGGCAAGGTATGAAACAAAGGCTGTTTGAGAATAAAATAGCTCACCTAATGCAATCATTTCTCAACATTTGCATCTTCTTAAACCTTCACCAACACTACAGAGACTACATAAAAGTCCCTATTTTTACAATAGGGGAGAAAAAAACTGAAACCATCTTTAACTTAGCAGTAAGCTTATTTCTAGCAAATGTTCACCCAAATTTGGCTGAAAAAAGAAAAGGTCACAAAATTTTAATGATGCGTGCACTTTGCATAAAAGCGTTGTCATAAATTAGTCATATGACAAAGGAATCTTTGACATTGATGGTATTCACTCATAAGATTAAAAATTAAGGTGCATTCTGCTTCACTTTCAACCTGCTTTAAATAATCATGCTTGGAAAATAGAAAATTTGGAAATCTTAGGATTTTTCAAAATCAACTTATGGCAACCCTGCCACCATAGCTATAAATACAGCTGACCCTGATAAAATCCTATTTTTTTAATATGGCAAACCTTTATTAAAAGGCTGCTCAAAGAGCAAACCTGGCATTCTTCCTAAAACAGATTGTTGCTTAATGCAGGATAAAGGTAATGCAGAAAGCTCCATTAGAGCTTTCTGCATTACCTTTATCCTGCATTAGGCTTCCCAATTAATATACAAGACTGCAAATTCATCTCCTTTTAAGTGCCTATAAACATGCTTTACTGTTTATTGTTTTTCAATGTCAGAGCTCCCTTCTCCGTATGACTTGACTTATATAGGTGTGGTTACTCAGTGCAGACACTTACAACTTCTGTATCTTGGCAACGAGGAAGTTAAGAGTGGCCTTCACATCAGCGTCTGAACATGTACATATCACCCTCAGCTGTTTCTCCTGTAACTTCTGCACCAGTAACTGCAAAAGGAAGTCAATATTAAATGGGGTACCAGACAGCAACAGGATACCAGACTGCAACAGTGTCATTTTGGGGGCCTCCTTTGCCTAGCGGTTAAGTTACTGTAACTGAGCACCACTAGGCTCCTCATCCTTGCGGGTTTGAATCCCATTCTGGGCTCTTAGGGGTTTTTATGCGAGGAAGCCTTCCAGCTGGCTTGTGGAAGATCAGTGGTTCTACCCAGTTGCGGATTTATGCCTAAAACAGTGCATAAAGGGATTCCGGGTCTTCCTCCACCTGTATAATTAGCAAGACCTACGCACCATTATAGGTTGATAGTGACCTGGAGGGACATTAAACCTTCAAATACTTACTTACAGTGTCCTTTTCGAACTAGATTTTAAATCATCGTTCTGGCTGCATTATAAGCTTAATATGAAGAGCTTGTCATTATCCCAATATTTCTGATAAATCACTAAAAACATTTGTAAATCAATTAATAGATAAATGATATTTGGCTACTTACCTGACCCTGCCACTCGACTGTGTTGACCAGGAACAGATTGTCCGGCAGTCTGTCATCAGATCCACCCAGCACGTGAGTCAGCTGATCTAACAACGCTTTACGAGGCTGAAATACACACAAATCTTACAATAAAAACAGCGCCCCGCAGATACTTGCCAGTATTTCAAATACTAAAATCTTTATGTCTGAACCAAACTCTATGGCTTATCCGACACCTTGTTTAGCCAGAAACCTGCTTTATCTGAAAATGATTTATAGACCCAAATGTCAAATGGCATACAGTTGAACTTCGCTTTCTGAAACACATCTAAGTCAAGCTAACCCATATTTCTGTTGATGCCTTTAAATATCTTGAGCTCCCATAAGTAAAACATACCCATATTTCAAAGTTAAAATGTGGCAAAGCCACGTTTTAACTTTGTAATATGGGTTTGTTCCACTTAAGCAAGTTTGAAATATCAAAGTTCATCTGTATATCTAAAACCTGCTTTAAATGGCACACTGTTTTAAAAAGGATGTTGGATAAAGCAGGTTCCACTAATTATAGGGACAATTAAAATTGACTAGGGCATTTCTAATAAATTAGGGTTGGGCGGTGATATAAAGACTCCTTGTTGTACTGCATTAATTCTTCTAACAGTTTTCAGTAAGTTACTCTTATTGATCATTATGTTCCCTTGTGGATCTTTTAGTTACCAAAACATGAAACTGTCTACTTTCGTTTATGGGTAGTTTGATAAATACTGCTCTGAAATAGCAAACAGTGTAGACCCTGATCAGAGGGCTCCTACATGAGCCCTCTGATCAGAGTCTACACTGTTTGCAAATGTAATGGGTATATTTTAAATATGCCCATGGTGTTGAATGAGTTAAGCAGTCACACAGATGTAACATTTTAGCTGTCTATAGGTTTGCCGACACTCAAGCTGATCGACAACCACTCTTTAATAACAGCTAAACCAGCACCTGTCTGAAAGCTGTCAACATAGATACTGCTACCAGACATTGCCAAATGTTCATTTCTGTACAACACTAAATTGTTTCTTGTAACCCATTACCCCATAGCCAGTTTCTAGTTTTGAAGATAGTTGACCACTTAAAGCAGGTTGAATGTAAAGCAGAATGTGCCTTAAGGCACATTCTGCTTTACTTTCAGCCTGCTTTAAGCTATCATCTGCTAGGATAAAGATTTTTTCCCCAATAGTACACAATCATAACTTAATAAATTGGAACTATTTTCTTCCATGGAGGAATAAATTACAGGTGTGAAAACTTTCAAAGTAGTATTTATGGGGTAAAGGGTTAAGGTTTCTTAATAAAACAAATTACCGGTAAAAAGTATCCCTTTGGGTGTAGGCTTCAGGCATAATATAAGAAGCAGACCACACTTTAGGTTGCAGGATATATGGCTTATAGATTTTATACTGCAGTTAAAAGCCATAATGTATCAAAATTGTTGGCCACTCTATCCAATTTCAAATTTTATTTAAGCTGAAAGAAAATCCCTAAAGAGCGTTTTGCTTTACTATCATCTTGCTTTAGCTGTTATCTGTCTTCAAAACCTTAACCCGTTACCCCATAAATACGCCTTTTATTTATTCCTCCACTGAAGAAAATAATTCCAATTTATAAAGTTAAGTTAAGAACACGTTTCATAAGAAATATTTTCTATATTGTAGCAGATAGTAGCTTAAAGCAGGCTGAAAGTAAAGCAGAATGTGCCTTCAGGCACATTCTGCTTTACTTTCAACCTGCTTTAAGTGATCACATATCTTCAAAACTAGAAACAGGCTATGGGGTAATGTGTTAAATAGACTTTTTTGAGGTTGTAATAGAGAATGTCTACTGTATTTGGCATGGACCCAAATTGTTCAGACAAATCTCTGATATCTCTTTCCTAGACTGACAGACCTATTACGGGAAATTTATAGTTTCGGTTAATATAATCAAACTTTTATCCAGTAATCAAATATGGAATTAATTTGTGGCCAAACTCAATTATATTTATACAATTATCAGTTCATTGGTAATATGTTATACTCCACCAGAATGCTTGGAAAAAACCTGTACACATTATTATGTAAGACCAGACGTAGCTTCACTAAACCTCTGAAAACTGAATTAAGCACTGGAGTTGAGTCTGAGATCGTTCTCAAGCTTTTGGTTGATCAGATTTGAGCATTTTTCTTGAAAACGACCTCAGACTCATTGCAAATGCTTTGTAAGCATGGATCCTGGTTCTATGCTTTACTGTAAAGCATTGGAGTTGAGTCTGGGATCATTCTCCAGCTTTTTGTTGGTCAGATTTGAGCATTCTCAGACTCATCTCAAATGCTTTTTAAGCATATAGACTCATAGGTCCCTCAAACAAATCCCACCTGAAAACTAGACTACGCCAAAGCATGTTTCTAGTTTTGAAGACAGTCAACTACTTAAAGCAGATTGAAAGTAAAGCAGAATGTGCCCTAAGGCCCATTCTGCTTTATAAATCAGCCTGCTTTAAGCAGTTGAGAAATAAATTTAAAGCGTAAAAAGGCTATTTATTTGGGGTAATGAGTTAACACACCTATTATTCTTAATACCTCAGAAAGAGCAGAGCTATGCCAGTCATGATGATATGTCAATTGGGAAACCTCTACAAACCAGAGAGGTCATGTAATGATGTTTTCAAAGGCTCTACTGTAAAACACAAACAACTCATCATGCTTTTCAAACAAAGTTGAACCAAATCAACACATGCACTAATTCTTTTCTATCTAATATTCAAACAACACTTATTGTAGAAATCAAACGGTTACCATAGATACTTTACGCATTCTTCACTTAAAACAATAACAACTAATTTGATAATAAAACTAATAGATCATTTTTTTCATAGTTAAATCACGGTGCAGTAAAATGCCATGCACATTTTGTGTTATCTCAATAAATATTTATAACAATTCAATAGAAACTTTATTAAATTGAAATATTCAGAATTATTCATGTTTTAAGAAGACAATTACCAGTACTGATTGTTTTACAGAGTAGCGAGGAACTATTCATCCTTACAATGTCCACACTGTGTGTGTGTATACTATACAGTAGAACCTCTCTATTACGACCACTAAAAGAAGGCTAATTGTCTGTATTAAACAACAGGTGGCAGCTTAAAGCAATGTGAAAGTGAAACAGAAAGCTCCTGTAGGAGCTTTCTGTTTCACTTTCACATTGCTTTAAGCAGTCACCTCTTTTAAGCGACTAATATTTACACAATTTAGTGGTCGTAATAGAGAGGTTCTACTGTACATCCATCGCAATCAGTATATACCAAGACCAGAAGACTCTTCAAATTGCAATTTGATCATTGTCTTCCCTGTTTGTAATTCCTTTAACCCTTTCCCCGTAGAAGCGCCTTTTAGCGCATTCCGTTTCTTAGAAAATAGTTCCAATTTATATAGTCATGAATATGTATCAAGAGGAACATTTTAGTCTAATCCATTTTTGACTATATCTAAAAATTATTTTTGGTCAATGTAATGTAATAACAAACAGTGAAGACCTAGATCAGACCTCTGTTTGCCTAAGACAAGTGTACTCTTCGCAAGTACATTCTTTGTGAAATAGGCATATACACATGACTAAGGTTCAAAGGGTAACAAAACAATTTATTTTTTAACCTAGTATTGGTTTTCATACAAAACAATGGTATACCCATATCCAATTATATTAAAATGTTATACAGTTGTGTAATACACTAAATACAGTATCACTCACACATATAACTACGGTATGTCATAATAAACAAAATAACTCACACACTTAGTACCAAATTAAGTTTATAATTTGCATATTCAATAATAAATATACATGTATACAAGTATATGATAAATAATAATATATACATATGATATTCAACTGAATAATAACCATATTAATTATATTGCACAATAGTGATACAATAAAACCTTGTTATTACAGACACATCATATATGCTTTATAATTGCTTTCAGACATGTGGCACTTTCTCATATCTTTATCTTGCTGCCACATGCTTTAACCCATTATCCCATGAATATGCCTTTTAACGCCTTTAATTTATTCCTCCCCTGATGAAAATAATTATAAATAATATATTTTTTCTATATCCTAACAGATGGTAGCTTAAAACAGGCTGAAAGTAAAGCAGAATGTGCCTTAAGATGCATTCTGCTTAACCTTCAACCTGTTTTAAGTGGTCTCAAGTTAACAACCTATGGGATAATGGGTTAAAGACTGTCTATATACTTCCTTTTGAGTGGCTAATTAACTCATTTACCCCTGAAATTTTTCATGGACAATTCCAATTTCAAAATAAGTATAGTCAATTTTTGACTATTTTAATATAGGGTTGATTTTAACAATATATTTCAAAATGACAAATAGTATAGACCCTGATTAGAGTGCTCCTTAAGGAGCCCTCTGCTCAGGGTCTATACTGTTTGCATAGGACAAGTGTACATATGATAGGTATACGATTTGTTCATGACGAGTATACTCGTCACTAGGGTTCAGTGTGTAAACACATCATTAACTAACAACAGATGCATTTCAAAACAGTTGTGTTTATATTATATAATTCAAGTCTTGACATAATATTATGCCAAAACTTTAATCAATATTTCTTGAAACAAGCTAACTCATATGCGTTTGTGTGCGTGTATATATGCAGTGTGTGTATATAATATTATATAGGCTTAACTATAAAGCAAAGCTTAAGCACAAATACATTTTGGGAGTTGTCAGTTCACAGTTGCAACCTGTGAAAACTTCCAAATGATACTGCAGTTGCCAACATATAATCAAGATCTTCCCTGTTTGCAACTTTCAACTAACTGGACAGGAATGTCGCAGGGCTCCAGATAAGAGGGAGTAAACTGAACAAATCCAACATTTTCTCACTCATTTCAGCACCAAATCCTATGGTGTGACTACTCATTAGAATTGTCTCGAAGAGACGATTCTAATGAGTAGTGACACCATAGTGTTTTATGCAGAGATAAAGATTTTAGTTTTTAAAATACTCCCCTTATATGGAGCTCTGATGTCAGTATCTATTATTATACATAATTATGAAGGTTTTCTGGTACAAGAAAATTAATAATTTTTCTCAAATTTCATAACAGGATATTAATTTGTTGATAAGTAAAGTATAAGAAAAAGAATATTAAAAATCTTCTATGGTGCAAATTACTGTGACAAAATGTGTGTAATTTGTTCAGATAAATTACTGAAAACGGGCACTGCTATCAGCTATTGTGAAAGAGAAAATAACTTTTGATTATGAAAAATGAAGATTGGAAATGTGTGACCTAAGACTAAGAATAAAGCTGTTTCACTACTGCTCTGTGCTCACCCACTACCCCATAGCCTGTTTCTAGTATTTAAGATAGGTCAGAACTTAAAGCAGATTGAAAGTAAAGCAGAATGTGCTGTAAGGCACATTCTGCTTTACTTTCAGCCTGCTTTAAGCCATAATCTGCTAGAATATAGAAATATTTTTTACGAAACATATTCATGACTGTATTAGGCGGAATTATTTTGTTCAGCAGAGGAATAAATTAGAGGCGTAAAAAGGCATTTTTATGGGGTAATGGGTTTAAAAGGATGAAAAAACATTAGTAGTGCACAGCAATCTCTTCCGATGAATGATTGTTCAACAGTATACCCAAATTCCATAAAGGTATTAATTGCAGTGTCTAATCAGGATCCAAACAGCTACTGTTTGGTACATGTATCAATATTTCTTCAGCAGTATGAATTTCAAAATTTTCTTTTCTTTTGCAAAAAATTGCCGATTTCTTTGCAAACAAAATTTGCTGCATTAAGGTTTGAAAAGATGGTTTAATTTTGCTGTTAAGGTAAAAACAACTCAAAAGGCAAATTTTGCTTTACTTTTGTCTTGCTTTTTGCAAAGGCCAGCCTTAAAACAACTCGAACAGACTGGTTATGAGGAGATGTATTTTAAGTGTTGTTTTTTTTTTACAGTATACAAGAAGATAAAATTTAACAAGTCTTGAGGCTTAATGTGACTCGGTATGCATTATAAATTCTTAATTGCATAGAAATCCATCACTTAACGGTAATTCTTTAAGCTGATATTTCATAAAACTCTGGAAGGTTTCTTGAAATCATGTGGTGACAATTTCATTTCAAGTTTATCTCTCATAAAATTCTGTTAATTTTCTGGAAAAAAATGTGGTAAAAGCTCTTGTAAATTGCAGATGTCAAAGCTCTGGACATTTTCTGTAAATAAAATATGGTCAATTTCAGGTTAAAAGCTCTTGCGGAAATATGATAGAAAGTTCTTGGAATTTTCTGTTCCATTTCAGGTAAAAAGCTCTGTAGGTAAAAATTCCATGAAAATCTCTGAATTTTTCATAAAACCAATGTGCTGATTTTCAGGTAAAAAGCTCTGGACTTTTCATAAAACAAATGTGTTGAATTTCCGGTAAAAGCTGTGTGACTTCTGTCAGAAGTTGTGGTAAATGTTCCGGTAGCGGCTGAGATTACAGTGAGGCAGCAAGTACAGTGTCAGCTATTGCAGCTATGGAGCACGAGAACACAAAAGACATAATACTTCCTTCATATTTCAACCCTAAATAGAATAATAGTACCTTCCCTGGCTTATTTTTATTATCACTGGCATTATAAACCATCACATTAATTTGTACACGCGAAAATTATAAACAGAGAGGAATTTGTTAAATGAGATAAAATTTAATAATCAAAGAACCTCAACTCTTTAGTTCACTTGACAATGAATCAGATAATTGAACTTTTTAAAGAATGCAAACAGTGATAATTTTAGAAATCAGATGAATGAGTCCTCGGGATGCACATTCTGTAAAACAATGAGTCCCTGAGACAGTTTTGAAGACAGATGACCACTTAAAGCAGGTTGAAAGTAAAGCAGAATGTGCCTTAAGGCACATTCTGCAGTACTTTCAACCTGCTTTAACTCATTCCTCCCTGAAACTTTAAATGGACAATTCCAGTTTCCATTTTAGTCCAGTCCATTTCTGACTTTTCAGGGTTGTTTTTGTCAGTGATTGGCATTATGACAAACAGTGAAGACCCTGATCAGAGGGCTCCTTTCGGAGCCCTCTGATCTAGGTCTTCACTGTTTGCACAGCACAAGTATACTATTTACATGTACACTGTTTGAAAAGGATGCCTATAGGCGTGACTAGGGTTCAAAGAGTTAAGCTAATATTTGCTTATGAATAATCGGTTAATAAAGGCCAGAAAAGATATGGGTCCATGGGACTCGCAACTTTTTAAATAATGAGTCCCTGGCAAGTTTAATGAGTATAGGACTCGGGATGCACAGGTAAAATTATCACTGAATGCAAATACATTTTGATAAATTTGATTAAAATTAGACAAAGACTGTCAGAGCAATAAAGTGGAAAGTGCAATTTTCGACCCAATGTGAAATATTAAGTAAATTTGTTACTTTATAGGTCGCCCCAGGTCATCCCTTTTTATTGTGATTCTTATTTACCGGTAGATACTATTTTCTTAGTAGCTATTGCAAATGTGACTAAGAGAGCTTTTAGAAGCTACATATTTTGATATTATATTTGATACATACAGAAACTCCCCGGCACCATTAATTTAGGTTATATTTTTCATATCAATTTTAAATGTTTTTAATAACATATATTTTGCCCATATATACATTGTGATAGTTGTCAGAGTAAATAGAGCTAAAGCACCTGCATCTCACCCAACCCCAGAGATTCTAGAGTACAACCAACCAAGAGACAATTATAAGCTGTTTGACCTCTCTTAACCCATTACTCTATAGCCTGTTTCAACTTTCCAAGACATGACCATTTATAGCAAGTTAAGGAGCATTCTGCTTTACTTTCAGCCTGCTTTAAGCTACAATCTGCTAGGATAAAGAAAATATTTCAAATTGTGCATATTCATGACTTTATAAAGTGGAACAGTTTTCTTTGGTTGAGGAATTAATTAAATGCATAAAATGTGTATCTATGGAGTAATGAGTTGAGCTGAGTCACCTGTCTTTAAGGATTCCCACTCTTCTTAAATTAGAGGTTACACAAGAGAGGTTGCACTGGTGTATGGTTTTTTCTATCAAAATTGGACAGAAATATGAAGGAAATAATAATATGAGCCAGGCCTTAAGGAAGAAAGAATGCTTTGACACTGAAAACAGTGTAGAACAACATCCTTTGCCATATTAGAAATGCATCAACTGATAAGTATACAATGTAGGGGCAAGCAGTCTGAGGTTGCAGCGGTTAGAGTATACTCTGATTATAGCTGCTGGATATCAATGTTGTCAATCTTGGTCTACAATGTTTTCACTATCTGAAATTCCTTTTTTATCATGACAGGGCTCATATTTGTTTAAACAGAAGTACACAGAGTATGTGGATTATATAGGCATATATGCAAGAACAGTAAAACTTGTGCTGTGCGGCCATTGTTTAAAAACTCAGAGGACTACTGGATAAATTCAAAGGTAAACCAGAAAGCTCCTGTAGATGCTTTCTACTTTACCTTTCTCCTGAGGTAAGTTCCTTGCTGTCCTTAAGACTACTAATGTATTATCTTATAGAAATTTCTGCTTTAACTCTTTGCATGCTGGGTAATTGTTCTTTCTGCAATTAAGCCAAAAATTGTCTTCGGTACTATTCTTAAACTAGAATTTTCAAAATTTCTTTTCAAAACAGGATCAGAGTGTCAAACAGTTTGGATCCTGACGAGACGCTGCATTATGCAGCGTCTCATCAGGATCCAAATTGTTTGCAAAGATAAATCACTGTGGCACATGTATCGGCCACTAGCATGCAAAGAATTAGTTTCTGTACAAAAGTATCTGTGCCAATGTCATTTGAATGGCCCTGGAACACAAGTTTGACCACGAAATGTTCAAGCCCCAATGCATTGCTGGAAGGGCCAGACAGGAAGAGAGACTGGGCACAGTCTACTGACCGACTGGTCCACCAAGCCCATACTGTTACAGCGCTCCAGTCTTCGATGTTCTCTAGGGTCTTTTCTCTCCTTGTATGACGTGCTCCGTTCCCGTTTAATAGGCTTCTGTAGTGTGGCAGGAGACGACAATAGTGTCTTACCCCACCCCTTCTACAAATTTTATACACCAAGTGTCATATACTGCTCTGAATATCATTTTTATATGATATAACATTTACAGATATAACAATTTTTCTTTACCATAATAGAAGAGAGTAATTTCTGTGGGGTTAAAATTTTACCATTTTACACTTTCTATCCAAACTCTAATTGGCATTAAACACTTACTGAATATTCCATAGGTCGTAACATGTACAGTGCTCCCTCTCTACAACAATCCCCAAATATTATGGGAGACAAGGATTGTATGATTGTGTTGTTTGGAGGGGGGAAATTATAGGGAGCGAAAATGACTTACATTTGCAAACAGCTAGAATCCAGATCAGATGCCGCGTAATGCAGCATCTGATCTGGATTCAAACTGTTTGCCACTTGTCAATATATTTTTTCTGTCAAAACTTTCATTATGTAAGTCAACAATTTTTAAGCGGATATTGCAACAGTGAAAGAGAATTGGCAAACATTGTTGTATGGAGAGAATCCTTGTTCAAAGGGCTGTTGTCGGGAGAGAGCACTGTATAAATTTATTCTAACCTTAATTTGATTGCAAAAAAAGTGAAACTTAAACCCTCTCAGAAAATAATCCATGTACACTATCAAACTAAGTTCCTATAATTTAGAGATGGATAAATCAAATAGCAGGAAATAGACTAAACACCCGTAACCCTTCCCATGCTAGGCAAGTTTGCTTTTAAAGAATATATTTCATTTAAAACAATTTGTATTCTTAAAAAAAATACTGTTTTCTACATATACAGACTTAACTCAATAATTCAAACTCGTGTGAGTTCGAAATATCGCGTTTTGACTGTATATAAATATCTCTTTTTCTCTTTTGTCATGAATATACCAAAAGATGAGTGTCTAACAGTTTGGATACAGATGAGATTCCAAGATTGTTAGCATCTCATGAAGATCTAAACTGTATGCAACAGCTTACGATATAGGCTATATATACACATAGATAACTAATATAAGCAGGAGAACAGTTATCATTTCAATACAGAGCCTTTAGTGTCCATAGACCAATATTATAAAAGCAAGAACTGCTACATAGTAAAGCTTAGAGATACAGTTACACTTTAGTTATGACAGAGCTCTAGATAAGAGGGAGTTATTTGAACAAATCCGACATTTTCTCACTCATTTCAATACCAAATACTATGGTGTGACTACTCATTAGAATCGTCTCGAAGAGACGATTCTAATGAGTAGTCACACCATTGGGTTTTGTACAGAAATAAAGATTTTAGATTTTGAAAATTCTCCCCTTATCTGGACCCCTGGTTATGGTGAAGCTATATAATCAGGGTACACAATAGGCAGAGAGAGACGTTCAATCTTGAACAACGAACAATAGTTAACAAGGCTCCAGATAAGGAGAGTAAAATTTCAAAAACTAAATTTTTTATATCTGCATTAAAGCCCAAGGTGTGACTACTCATTAGAATTGTCTCTTCGAGACGATTCTAATGAGTAGTAACACTATAGGGTTTAATGCTGATATGACAGAAAAAATACTTGATTTCTTCAGTTTACTCCTTCTTATCTCGAGCCCTGGTTAAGCTGTGATATTAAGGCATAGTTCTCACTATATTCAATCCAATACAGCCTAACCTGTGCTCTAGCAATGTTCAATGAAGAGACATGATAGCAATCTCTAATAGACAGATGTCAGTATAACCCTTTAACTTATATCACAACAGCTGAGAGAGAACAGCATAGCTCACCATTTACTAACATATCTCAACTCTTGCAGCTAACCAGTAAACCATAACCAATTGCAATACTTAGAGGCCAAAACCAATGCCTGGGTGACTACATACAACTTTATTTTTCAAATAACCCTTGTGTGCCTAGCATCCCATTAAAGTTGGCACTTAAGAGGTGCACCAGAGGCTGAATCCAGCTGGTCACTTTATCCTGACAAACCAGTCGCAATGCTAACCAGAAATCCTGAGCATCAAGGAGGGAAGCCATAACCACCAATTTTTAAGTCTTTGGATTGACTAGGGGATTGAGCAAGCAGCCTCCCAACTTTGGGCGGATGCTCTACCACTTAGCTATGCAGTTGGTTGTGCATCCTGACTGGAAACTGCTAAAAACAAGCTGAAACTAAAGTAGAAATTTCCCTACGGTAGATTACTCCTTTTGTCAGTCTGTTTTAACAGTAATGTTAATATGGGAAAACAAAATGCAGAAAGCTCCAAGAGAGCATTAAATAAGCTGCCATCTATCTTATACAGACTGTCATCAAATGCATCTTTTTCTGAATCATTGCCTATCATCACAGGCTAAAGATAAAGACTGCTTTGGCAACATTTCTATGGTGTTTCAACATTGATGGTAGTGGAGTGTAGCTCACTAATATAAATGTCTCAAACGAAGTTTTTTTTAATACTTAGCAGTGGGAAAATTCATTCTTGTAAAGAAAGAGGGAGCTTTGATATATCAAACAATCTGTCTTAGCCCCTACAATGAGTCTCAAATTGAATCATCATTAACAAATGCCTTGCCGGACATTGAATTTTTTTACTTTATTTTCCCTTTTCACCAAACTATATCATAATATATCTAAGTAAAAAAATTCATTTGAAACAAACATGTATAATACCAGTAATATAACCCTTTCACCACAAAAGACTACTTAAAAGGCATTTCAAACAGTTTGGATCTAGACCAGAGGCTAAGTAACTCAGTGCCTAATCAAAATCAAAACTGGCCGATGCTCAATTTTTATCAATCAAAATGCCAAATTCAGACTTCAGAAAAAATGCGGACTACAGTTTTCAAGAAGATGATTATTATGGCAGTGAAAAGGCTAAGCATTTGGTTGCCCCTAGCAACTACAAGATACAGATAAAACCATAATGTAGACCCCAAATACAGTCAAACCTGTGGTAAACATTCTTTCAAAGAAGCATGATGTCCTTTATAGACAGGTGACTAAACTAAAGTGGAAAGCTCTTCATAGGAGCTTTCTGCTTTAGTTAAATTCTGCATTAAGCTGTCTTTAAGTTAAATTAAAGTTTTAAATTAAGTATTAATATATTCAATCCTAGTGACAAGAATGCTCATCATTCATTTACAAACAGTGTACTTTTGAAGAGTACACTTGTCTTATGCAAACAGTGTAGACCCAGATCAGAGGGCTCCTTTAGGAGCCCTCTGATCAGGGTCTGCACTGTTTGTCATTTTGTAATATATTACAAAACAACAATTAATAGCCAAACTTAGACTAGACTTATCTTGGAAAATGGAATTGTCCATTAACCCTTTGAACCCTAGTCCTTTTCAAACAGTGTACATGGGAATAGTACACTTGTCTTATTCAAACAGTGTAGACCCAGATTGAATGGGCTCCTAAAGGAGTCCTCTGATCAGGGTCTGCACTATTTGTTATTTTGTAACATACTACAAAACAACCATAAATAATCAAACTTGGACTAGAATTATCTTGGAAAATGGAATTGTCCATTAAAAGTTTCAGGGGTGAATGAGATCAAACATCTTTCTTTGAGAGACTGTTTAACACAAGTTTAACTTTATACATGTTCCAGTTACAGTGTAATACCTAACACAAATTTGCAGAAAATATGAACAAGAAATTGTTCAACACAAGAGACCAAAACAATGTGTACCTCTGGTTTGATGGCGTCAGCCAGTGAGGGGGCGTCGGTGCTCGTAACCATTGTAGTGTCTGACGTTTCCGCATCCGTGTCCTTCTCCTGTTACACATATTTTTGTATTTGTGAATTTGTCGAATAATTGTTTTCGAAATCAACAGTTTATAAGATGTTCACCAAATTTGATATCTTCATCACAATAAAGAAGTGAAAGTAAGACTGAGGTATTGACTTATTTTTTCTAATATACATAATTGTATATTTTTTATCATTTAATGTTGCTTTTAATAGTATTTCAGTCCTATCGCGATGGCCTGTCCAGCTAATTTAAGGTAGAGGAAGACTCTAGATGTCATTTATACACTGTTCAAGACACAAAATGACAAGTGGGTAGAACCACAGACCTTCTGCGAGTCAGCTGGAAAGCTTTCCTACATGAAAAATCCAAAACACTCAGCCTCAGATGTGATCTAACAGCCATTAGTCTAAGAGCTGGGTAAGATTTATTTATGTTGAAAGCGGCACTGGAACTTTTATATATACCTTATAGGAAATTGTCTCAGGAGTTCAGAAATGGCCGTCTGATGAAAGTTTAGGTAGAGACCAGGGAGAAAATTTGGATTAAAGTTATCTGTCCTTGGATTTTCTTGTAAATTTTGAAAATGCAATGGCAATTTTCTTTTCTATATTGGAGACTTAAATGTTGCCTAGGATGCCCAAACTTTATCCAATGTGTCTACATAAATGTCAAAGTTTGTTTTACAAGACATTTTTACATTCTATCTCAATCCAAGATGGCCGACAATGTCTATTTTTAGTAACATATTACATTTTTTCACAATATTTCTTCTTTTCAGTGGATAAATCTACTGTGAAACATATACTACAAACAACAACTGTACTTATTATTGTTACCAGAAGTGTAATAGAGTATTGTGTGCTATTTAACCAAATATAAGTCACCATGTGTATGCCCAGGTGGTAATTAAGGCAATACATCAGTTTTCAACAGTCGCAGACTTTTCTGAAAAATTGCCTATAATGACACATTTCTTCTCAAAATCAAGGAGTAATAGATTGTGTAGTGTTTTGAAAAGGAATTATCTATACCAGTGTGCAATAAATTAATAAGATATGCTCTTTTCGAATCTAATATGGCTGCCAATATCTATTTTTAGTAACAGAATTTAATCTTTCCAGAAAATGTTTCAATACCGAATAAATTTAATGTTAAATTTTACTTAATACAAAGAAACATAATATTATTTGAAAAATATTTATCTAGCTATGTTTTCATCTGGCAACATATCTATTTCTAGCACATCTACACATTAATAATGACTTCATCATTGTGTTCTCTCTCTGTTACTCACTTTAAACTTTTAAGCTATCCAACTCATCATGCATCAACACTTTAGATCTCACGTTATGAAATTTACTGATAACATGGACATCATTCTGCTCAAACACCACAATTAATTCATATGTCTTACTATGAGTATCCTACAATTGTGTCACACACCTAACAAAGTTAATCCTGCTCCTCATCCGTATCGTCTGATCCATATATTTGTTCTCCATACTTGACCTCCTCATCCTCCATATCATCGTCAAACAGTGTGGCATCACCACCCTGGAAATCAAGGACTTTGCAATGTCCTTTGGCAATTGATAGCCAATACCACTGTATTTGATAAATTTCATCAGTGAAATTCTACCCATATCTCACTGGTGACTCTCTAACTGGATTCGGCAGCATGACACGTTGCCATATGCCAGCAATGTAGAATGCCATCTTTACATGTAGCTGGACAGTCACTGCGCATGGTGGTAGAGAACTTGGGTTAATACCCCTGATCGATGCCATGGGATTTTCAAAGGACTTCAAGGCATATGTCCTTTGAAAAGCCACATAGCATGCTTTGTTTACATTTGTTTCTTTTGGCTGGCCATACAGATGGGATATGATCCTATGATGGTCTCACACTGTTCAACCATTGCTTCACACATTTCCTCCTCGCCTAGAGCCGCCATTGACTTCGACTTCCTGAAGTGAGAATTCTTCATCATGAGCTCTAGATGTCTTATCTTCCCTTGTTAAGGAACGCAGGGCTGTAGTCACACCCAGCGAAGGCATGTAGACCAGGCAAGGCAAGCACAACTTCTTCTGTCAAATTAAGAACAAGATTGTTGACACTGATTAACCGTCATGTGTTATTCCAATCATGCCCTACATCTATCCATAATTTCACTGTGCTAGTGCTTTGGACCCAATAGTTGAGCAGTATCACAAACACGTCTGTGTCCTAGCTTCTAACAACGATGTTGACAACCTGTTGAAACCTACTCTTGTAGTCGAAATGAAACACCTTACGAGTGTCTGCTTTTTCATGGTCACCTGTGAGCTTCTCACCTATCCTATTGCAGTAAAGCGAAAGCATTCGCTGTTGACACTCTGGTAAAGATGGCAATCCTTCAAGGTGTCAGCATATGTGTCTTTCTCCCATTCTTTAGCTAGGAATACCATTAATGATTTCTTAAAGGATCTTGACCGAAGAGCACCTTGCCACTCCTTTGACCGCATTTGGTCTGGTCCCGTGATGAGATAGACTATGTATTCTTCTCCCCTTTTGGCTCTCTTACTACTGTCTTAAATGGATGGTTTTGAGTAGACATCACACACAAGATGAATCTTTCGACAAACTAGTAAATTGCAGGAGAAGCCATCTTGCAAGGTCCCCATATGACATTGGTGGGTCCTTTTGAAGATGAAGGGAGAAGGTCGCATACATTATGAGTGTGCTTGTCTGTGGTGGCACAGGAGGATTCTTGCTGAATGTTTCCAGGTTTTTCATTAGTTTGGATTTATCGGTTGTGTTCAAGCTGCCGTCAGTATGAGCTAGTGCTAGTAGGACTGGTGTGAGAGGTTACTCTAACACCTTTATCAGGTCTATATTCTGAACAGTGCTTAACAGGAGTAGGTAGCGGGAAAAGATCTCTTGTCCCAGCAATTTCCTGTACCCTTTTCCCAACTGGTAACCTTGTTTTAACCGAGGCACTGAATTATCTTCCATTTGTTGGTTTCTCAAATCTTGCTGGTTCTTTGATGCAAGCCTCTCTATATTCCACAGAAGAGCATTCGTCTGTCTTTGTGATCCTCAGCAGATCATCCAAGATTATTAGTAACACGGGAAAGAATTAAACATTCAAGCCCGTGTTAAAAAAAAACCACTATGGCAACGGTCAAATTGTGCTCAAGCGACTAGTCTGTAGTCACGAGTAACTGTAAGACATGGAAGGGTTCAGGGTACGACAGAGAGGGAGAGAAAAAACAAAGCACGAAAATCCGACATAAATCTCCCGGTTAAGGACGGCTTTAGAGATATATCATCATGTAGTGCTAAGCCCTGTCTGTCGTTGCACAACCAAAGAGGAAAGCATAGTTATCAATTGTAGATTGATCGATAACCAAACGTGAAGTGCGCAGCAATATAGTTGGATCATAATCTTTTTTGAGGAAAAATCTAATACGTTTCACAAATAGGTTTTGAAAATACATATGTCCAAGAATCTTACGAAGTCTGTAAATCACATCACCATAAAACTCCGGATGTGAAATACCTTGCCGCAGAAAATACTTTAAGTTACATTTATACTTGTTAATGAGAGGAAGATTTCTATAAAAGAATTTAGAAAATGTTTTACGAAGTTTATGAAATCTGTACCCCTGTTTAAGAAGCTTTTCAGTAATAGTTTTATTACGAATGTGGAAGTCCTCAACAGAGGTACAAGCCCTAGCAAAACGAATAAGTTGTGAAATATAAACCCCGTAAGATGTAGAACGGGGAACATCGCCATCTAGATGAGGATAATTTACAATACTAAAATCAAAATCATCTCGTTTATCGTAAATCTTAGAAGAAACAATTCCGTTATTTATTAAAAGATCCAAATCTAAAAATGGTGCCGATAAATAACTTCATATGCCATGTGTATGGCCAGCCAAAAGAAACAAATGTAAACAAAGCACGGTATGTTACTTTTCAAATTACATATGCCCCGAAGTCCTTTGAAAATCAACTGGCATCGATCAGGGGTATTAACCCAAGTTCTCTACCACCATGCGCAGTGATTGTCCAGCTACAGGTAAAGATGGCATTCTACATTGCTGGCATATGGCAACGTGCCATGCTGCCGAATCCAGTTAGAGAGTCACCAGTGAGATATGGGTAGAATTTCACTGATGAAATTTATCAAATACAGTGGTATTGGCTATCAATTGCCAAAGGACATTGCAAAGTCCTTGATTTCCAGGGTGGTGATGCCACACTGTTTGACGATGATATGGAGGATGAGGAGGTCAAGTAAGGAGAACAAATATATGGATCAGACGATACGGATGAGGAGCAGGATGGGACTAGGTAAAAGACTGGCGCGTGACAGGCATAAAGCAAATAAGAACAAGTTGACAGGCAGAGGCAGGCGTCGGTTAGATTATATAGTGGCCAACGGGCCGTGACCTACCTGGCTGCAGATACCTGGTCGATATGGGTGATGGTGTGTTTCACAGGGTTTGCAGAATTTAATCTGGTAATCACTGTTGATTACATATAATTACGAAAGAATAATTACAAACTGACGAGATTTTGTTTTTGATAATGAACAATTGAAAAAAAAATTAAATAAAAAAAAATTCTTAATTTTTTTTTTTTATTATTAAAAATCCCTAGGTTAATAGCTAATTTTTTTCGATATGGCAAACCACATAATTTTGCTAATGATAAGATAGCGAACATTGATAGGCAGGCAATCAATAGGGAGTGCAGACAAGCATTAAACTAAGAACAACTTGGCAGGCATAAAGCAAATAAGAACAAATTGACAGGCGTTGGTTAGATTATATAGTGGCCAACGGGCCGTGACCTACCTGGATGATACCTGGTCGATCTAATATGGGTGATGGTGTGTTACACAGGGTTTGCAGAATTTAATCTGGTAATCACTGTTGATTATATATAATTACGAAAGAATAATTACAAACTGACGAGATTTTGTTTTTGATAATGAACAATTGAAATCATGATTTTTTTGTATTTGTATTTAAAAAATAACCCAAGAATTAATATACAATTTATTAGGAAATGTGTTTAACTCAATTTCGAACCTTTCCTATAGAAATAGTTAAGTAAGAGGCGAGATTGTTAAATATTATATGACACCCCCCCCACACACACACACACCAAAAAATTTAAAATAAATAAAAAAAATCTTCAATTAAAAAAATTTTTTTTTAGTAAAAATCCCTATGTTAATTAAACCTAAATAGTAAATGTAATATCTAAATGTTTCGAAATGGCAAACCACATAATTTTGCTAATAATAAGATAGCGAACATTGATAGGCAGGCGAGCAATAATAAGAACAACTTGGCATATATAATCAACAGTGATTACCAGATTATATTTTGCAAACCCTGTGTAACACACCATCACCCATATTAGATCGACCAGGTATCAGCCAGGTAGGTCACGGCCCGTTGGCCACTATATAATCTAACCGACGCCTGCCTCTGCCTGTCAATTTGTTCTTATTTGCTTTATGCCTGCCAAGTTGTTCTTAGTTTAATGCTCGTCTGCACTCCCTATTGATTGCCTGCCTATCAATGTTCGCTATCTTATCATTAGCAAAATTATGTGGTTTGCCATATCGAAAAAAAATTAGCTATTACATTTACTATTTAGGTATAATTAACCTAGGGATTTTTAATAAAAAAAAAAAAAAATAAGAATTTTTTTTTATTTAATTTTTTTTTTCAATTGTTCATTATCAAAAACAAAATCTCGTCAGTTTGTAATTATTCTTTCGTAATTATACATAATCAACAGTGATTACCAGATTGAATTCTGCAAACCCTGTGCAACACACAACCACCCACATCGACCAGGTAGGTCACGGCCCGTTGGCCACTATATAATCTAACCGACGCCTGCCTCTGCCTGTCAAGTTGTTCTTATTTGCTTTATGCCTGTCACGCGCCAGTCTTTTACCTAGTCCCGAGCAGGATTAACTTTGTTAGGTGTGTGACACAAGTGGTTGGATACTCATAGTAAGACATATGAATTAATTGTGGTGTTTGAGCAGAATGATGTCCATGTTATCAGTAAATTTCATAACGTGAGATCTAAAGTGTTGATGCATGATGAGTTGGATAGCTTAAAAGTTTAAAGTGAGTAACAGAGAGAGAACACAATGATGAAGTCATTATTAATGTGTAGATGTGCTAGAAATAGATATGTTGCCAGATGAAAACATAGCTAGATAAATATTTTTCAAAAGAATATAATGTTTCTTTGTATTAAGTAAAATTTAACATTAAATTTATTCGGTATTGAAACATGTTCTGGAAAGATTAAATTCTGTTACTAAAAATA
The DNA here is from genome assembly GCA_922989275.2 of Gari tellinella. Lineage (NCBI taxonomy): Eukaryota > Metazoa > Mollusca > Bivalvia > Cardiida > Psammobiidae > Gari > Gari tellinella. The sequence goes on along the minus strand of OV277857.1, from coordinate 28,620,873 downwards.
GATATTGGCAGCCATTTTAGATTCGAAAAGAGCATATCTTATTAATTTATTGCACACTGGTATAGATAATTCCTTTTCTAAACACTACACAATCTATTACTCCTTGATTTATAGAGGAAATGTGTCATTTTAGGCAATTTTTCAGAAAAGTCTGCGACTGTTGAAAACTGATGTATTGCCTTAATTACCACCTCTACATACACATGGTGACATATATTTGGTTAAAATAGCACACCATACTCTATTACACTTCTGGTAAAATGATCAGTACAGTTGTTGATTGTATTATATGTTTCACAGTAGATTTATCCACTGAAAAGACGATATTTTATGAAAAAATGTAATATGTTACTAAAAATAGACATTGTCGGCCATCTTGGATTGAGATAGAATGTAAAAAGTATTGTAAAACAAACTTTGACATTTATGTAGACACATTGGATAAAGTTTTGGCATCCTAGGCAACATTTAAGTCTCCAATATAGAAAAGAAAATTGCTATTGCATTTTCAAAATTTACAAGAAAATCCAAGGGCAGATAACTTTAATCCCAATTTTCTCCTTTGTCTCTACCTAAACTCTCATCAGACGGCCATTTCTGAACTCCTGTGACAATTTCTTATAAGGTATATATAAAAGTTCCAGTGCCGCTTTCAACATAAATAAATCTTACCCAGCTCTTAGACTACATGAGGGGCAATGTGATACCAGTCACAGTGATAATAACAACTTGGCCCAAGGAAGTAATGCAATGAGACTAAAGTGTAATACACACTTCACCTTATAATTGGACCTATATACCAATGTTTTACACACAGCTGCCACCACCTTTTTCGCTGCCACCGTTTACAAAGCAATGTCTTAGTCTTGTTTTCACTCCTTTGTCATGATTAGACAAAAACGTACCATATCATAAGAAAAAGACTCTAAGACAATACAGTTTGCGACCAAATCAATGCCTGCCTTGTTACCCTTTTCATCCATAGAATCGCCTTTTAGCACATTTAATTTATTCATCCATTTATACAGTCATGAATATCTGCCAAAAAGAATTATTTTCTGTATCTTAGCAGATAGAATCTTAAATAAGGCTGAAAGTAAAGCAGAATACGCCTTAAGGCGCATTCTACTTTACTTGCAGCCTGCTTAAAGTGGTAACCTGTCTTCAGAAATATAAACAGGCTATGGGGTAAATTGAAGTTTGATGTGGATTATGAACAGTCACAGATATTTCAGACTCTGATCATATTAATTTTCTAACATTAATATCAGGGCCCCAGATAAGAAGGTAATTTCAAAATCTAAAAACTTTATGTCTGCACCAAACCCTGTGGTGTGAATACTCATAAGAAAAGAATCATCTCAAAGAGACAATTCTTATCAGCAGTCACAACATAGGGTTTGGTGTAAACAAATAGGGAACAATTTTGGAAAACTTTACTCCCTTTTACACAATAAATGAAATAGGTCTACGTAGTTTGTAACATCTTAGAGTCCTTTTCATCATAATAAAGTCAACTACAAATTCAGAACTAATATCAGTTTAATATACATGTATAATGAAAATTGAATGAATGCCATAAAAGTGAATGATGAAATGAAAACTTTTGATAAACTTTAATAGTTTGTTTTTTTGCCTTAAAGCACTTAATTGGTAAACAGAGTATAAATGTTCTAATAGTCCATTTCCATTAATTGACATTGTATGCAATTTTCTAGGTTCTTTATTCGTTCTTTTATCCTTTTTTTTTATAAGTTTCATTCTTATATAATCTAATTTCTGACATGTCCTAGTTTTTTCTAATTTATGTCCCTTAATTTCAATTTCCCCTATTTGCTCTTTTGTGGTTTAACTCTTTCCTCCCTAAAACTTCAAATGGACAATCCCAGTTTCCATTTTAGTCTAGTCCATTTCTGACTTTTAAGGGTTGTTTTTGTCAATTTTTTGCATTTTGACAAACAGTGAAGACCCAGATCAGAGGGCTCCATAAGGAGCCCTCTGATCTGGGTACTCACTGTTTGCATAGGACAAGTGAACTTTTCACATGTATAATGTTTGAAAAGGACGCCTATATGCGGGACTACGGCTCAAAGGGTTAAGAACATTTTGCCTGTTTTCCTTCCAACATTAAAACATACTCCAACCTTTTTGAAGTTCCATTTAAGACTGCAGTTTAACCCATTACCCCATAAACACACCTTTTTATGCCTCTAATTTATGTATCAACTAGAACAAAATAGTTCCAATTTATACAGTCATGAATACAGTATTCACCATTAGAAATATTTTCTATATTCTAGCATTTGGTAGCTTAATGAAGGCTGAAAGTTAAGCAGAATGTGCCTTAAGGCGCATTCTGCTATACTTTCAACCTGTTTTAAGTACCTACCTGTCTTCAAAGCTAGAAACAGGGGTAAAGGGTTAATGAATACAAAAAGGTTTCTTGTATTACTTTTGTTTTGTATTAAACTAGAAATCTAAATGATATTCCCCTGATGTATCCTTCAATGCAGATTTTACTATTATTAAGTATCTTTTAGACTTTTATCTTTTCTGGAAAAAAAGGTTTGATTAGTAAACATATTGCACAATGCACCAGTATTGTTAGAAATAAATGTAATTGCAAATTTGAACGAGAAAAAAATAGATGAATTAATAAGCATTTCAACCTATAAAATGTAGTTAATTCAAAAGTAGACAGCAAATATTGCACAAATTCTCAAAATTAGTAAAAGAGTAAAATCATTGCAGCTGTTAATTTGTAAACGAAATCAAATTGAAAGTTGAAACATTAAGTTAATTATTTTCAATGCATTGCAAATAAAACTGAAGAAAAATGCACACACAGACACACACAAACACCACCATGCAGCATTCGTCACATCTAGAACTATGTCAGGATATAAACTTTAACTTGTAAATCTGTAAAGCTATCATTGAGACCCCTTCCCATTCTTTCCCAAAGAAACCCATGTACATCTATGCTCTAAATCACTGATCTGCAATCACCTATTCCCTATACCTTAGTGCAGACACAATGCTATATCAAATGTTTCCTGAGAAAACTTGCCCTCCCAAATTGTATTTTAAAACAGTGCAAATTGATTTATCAGATTGACAGTGCAGACCCTGCAGTAGAAGGGTCTTTAGTACGTAAATCCACATGTAGTTACGAATTATACCCAAATTTCTCCTTTACAAGTTTTGTGCATTACTTTCATCTTGCTTGATGCATCTCCTTGTCTTTATCCCCAATACTATATCTTATGTTTGAGTATTTTGTAACAGCAACAATTTACTGAAGATATATCATAGAGAAAGATTTGATAAAACAAACAAATGTTGAAAGCTAACTTACAGCTTGACTAGCGGAGCTATCATCACTCTGTGTTGTTCCTCTCATCGTGTAATCCTGCCAAAGATAAAGGTCATACCTTCTTCTCCGATTTATGCTTTACAAAATGCTACTCTAAACTGGGTCTTAGCTCCTACTTTAATCACCTTTTGGATTATTTAGAGATTTCGAGGAGAAGGGGGTTTACTTCCCACGATAAAAGTTGATGCCTTCATGGAAAACTTAGACATTCGAAAAAAAAGCTGACTTATAATGACTAGAAGACACTGAAAAATATGAAATTATTCTTAAGTCCCATGTTATAAGTTGGATTTCGATTCAAAGGTCCAATGTCGTCAGTTAAGCTCTTTAACTACTTGGCTATGTCAGTCCTCAACACTAGTCCCCTCCCCAGTTCTTGTAACATAATTCATTCTTGTAACATAATTTCTAACTCAGTCAATGATGATGCAAGCAGCATATTCACACATTTCCATTGTTCTAACCTCTCCTATGAGTTAATCCATTGCGTCGACCCCTCCTAAGTATCATTGCTGCATCAGAATCAAATTAAGTTTATCTTTTTTTTAATTGCACTAGTAGCTTTCATTCAACCGCCCGTGGGACCACATGTCACTACTGATAATCACCTTACAATATCTAACATAAACACATGAGCCCCGTCAACAAACAAAGGGCCTAGGGACACTGCAAACAGAGTAGACCTTAAGCATAATGTGTCTCAGAGAAGCATTCTGCTTTACTTTCAACCTGCTTGACGATAAAGCAATTCAAAAAGCTTGAAACAATCCAAGGACCAACAGGCTAAAAAGAAGAATCGCCGATGTTCAATACAGATGGTGCCTTATAACAGAATGAAAGTCAAGCATAAAGCTCTGACAGCTTTCTCCTTTACTTTCATCTTGCTATAAGCAGCCGTCTGCCTTCAACACAGAAACACACCAGTATGGATTATATGCACAAAGACTATGAAGGAAAGTGTTTAACAAAATAAAGATTCAGACAATTTACATCAAGTGGGAACCCTTAATTGGACTCAACACAGCTGAATGATCTTGGTCTACTGTGTTTGCTATGCCCAAGGGTCCTAATTATCATCGGACAGGGCTCATATCAGACTCACAAGAACATAGAAATGACTCTGATGTTACAGCAACTAAACTAAACAAATAATAACAGAGTAAACCCAGTAGTGTCTAATCATGCAACACAAATGCTTCTCAAATAATACTGTAGTGCCTCTCTTTTAACTCATCCACCCCTGAAACTTTAAATGGACAATTCCATTTTCAAATAAAGTTTGTATATATTTGACTAGTTTTGTTTGTTTTTTACATTATATTGAAAGATCGCAAACAGTGTAGACCCAGATCAGAGGGCTCCAACAGGAGCCCTCTGATCTGGGTCTACACTGTTTGCATATGACAAGTGTACTCTTCACAGGTGCACTGTTTGTAAAAGATGTATAAATTCATCACTCTGGGTCAATGTGTTAAGACTTCCCTTATTTCCAGACTACCTCTAATGAATGTTAATATATTTTGGCCATTTCATGATTTTAAAATGAATTATTAAAATATGTAATTCAGAAATTACTGTACCTTGCATAAAATGCTTTACCGTCGGTAATTTGGTTATGTTCCACTATTATGACCATTCAGAGTATAGAAACTTTTTAGTGTGTAAGGCAGCTTGCTGTTTTTAGCAAAATAAAGTATCAGAGCACCAGATAAGGGTAGTTTTTCAAAAACTAAAATCTTTATTTCTCAATTAAACCCTATGGTGTCACTACCAATTAGAATCGTCTCTTCGAGACGATTCTAATGAGTAGTAACACCATAGGATTTGGTGCTAAAATGAGTGAGAAAATGTTTGATTTGTTGAAATAACTACATCTTATCTGGAGCCCTGAAGTATCAATTCCTGTAAAAGCTTTCTACTTAAACTTTCATCTAACTAAAAAGCTTTTAGTGTGTAAGGCAGCTTTGCTTTTAGCAAAATAACGATAAGCAAACAGTTCCTGTAATAGCTTTCTACTTAAACGTTTATCTTGCTTAAGAGACTGCCACCACAAGTGAGTATTTATTCCATTATATACTGTGCTTTCAAAGTTTTCTAGAAATGAATAGATTGTCAATGACTAACAAAATTCTCCATTGTTGTAAACTCAATCAATACTATATTTATAGTACCATGATAGACTATATATATAGACCATGCAGACCTTATGAACTATCAACACTTGCTGGTTGTTTCGTACTCACAGTGAGGCTCTGTCTATCAATGTCATTGCTGCTCCCTCGACCAGTAAAAAATGGACTGAAAAGAGCAAACAGGTCATCATCAAGACTCAAGTTTACCCATTACACAATAGATATGCGTATCAATACCTTGAACCCATTCCCCAATAAATAGATCTTTTTATGCCTATAATTTATTCCTCCACTGAAGAAAATAGTTCCTTTTCATTGTCATGAATATGTCTCATATGAAATATTTCTATATCCTAGAAGATAAAAGCTTAAAGCAGGCTGAAAGTAAGCAGAATGCACCTTAAGGTGCATTCTGCTTTGCTTTCAACCTGCTTTAAGTGGTAACCTGTCTCCAAAATTAGAAAACAGGCTATTGGGTAATGGGTTAATATATACCTCCACTGAAAAAAAGATTTTCGAATTTATTTAAGGAATAATTTGGAATATTTATTGTATTCATGGAGGTATGAAAAAAAAACGGTTTCATACAAAAGTGTGACCAGGTTTTTTTTTCATACCTCCATGAATACAATAAATATTCCGAATTATTCCTTATAATTTCATATCACTTCTGAATTTAAGAATGTAGTTAAATAGAGAATCTGACGCGAATGTTCTTTTTTAACGCTTTTAAAACATAGGTTGTAGTCCTTACGCCATATATATTTTCCGCCAAAAAGCGACGTTGTTATGTAGTAACGTTGACGTCAATGACGTCATTTGGCGTCCTGCTTCATGCAGTGCTTGTGGAGAGCAGTTGGACTTAGAGAAAGTAGTCCTGACAAGGCGTGGCCTGAATTTGATTTTTTTCATGGAGTTATGAAACAAAAATTACAGCCAATCACAGCTAACCAAATGTAATGAAAACAAACAATATTAAATTATATAGTCATGAATAATGTACAGTCATTAGGTAACAGCTGCCTTAGGCACAAGGTAAGGTCTGCATTACTTTCAACCTGCTTTCACCCATTTACCCCAGAAATACGCCTATAACTAATTCTTTCACTGAAGAAATAACTCCCAATTTAATTTAATTTTCTATCATATGGTAGCTTAAAGCAGGCTGAAATTAAAGCAGAATGCGCCTTCTGATTCACTTTCAACCTGCTTAGAGTGGTCACCTATATTCAATGATAGAAACAGGCTATGGGGTAATTGGATAAAGTGGTCACCTATCTTCAAAACTAGAAACAAGCTATGGGGTCAAGACCTAATTCAATTCTGACAATGTAATCTTTCCACAACAAACATATTGAGTTTCAGGGCTCCAGAAAAGAGGGAGTAAACTGAACAAATCCAAGGTTTTCTCACTTATTTCAGCACCAAATCCTATAGTGTTACTACTCATTAGAATCGTCTCGAAGAGACAATTCTAATGAGTAGTGACACCATAGGGTTTAATGCAGAAATAAAGATTTTAATTTTTGAAAAACTCCCCTTATCTGGAGCTCTGGAGTTAAGCGTTGTTTCTAACCGTAATCTTGGTTTTGGGGTAGATCTGACGCTGATGTTATCTAACTCCTGGTCACTGTCACTGAGATCTTCTAGCTGTTCAATGAGGTCGTCTATATCTCCTGGATTGCCTGGGTCCCCTAAATCATGATCTGCATCAGACTCTAGCACCTGAAAGTTTAAAACATTAACTCATAAGCGATAAACAGTTATCAATGCTTATCTCAATACAAACTAGTTGATAAAAGTGTGTCAAAATGAGTCAGTCTGAGGCTATTGCGCAATGAGTCAATATGAGTCAGTATGGCTTAATGGGTTGAAACATCAACTCAAATGCCAGGGCTGCCTTTCTCCAAATTTTTCCGAAATCTTTGGATTTTTCATAAATTCTCCGAAGCTACGGATTTTTTCCCCCCTAAATCATAGGATTTCTGATCATACTTTTAAAATTTGTAACTTTAAGCGTTTTTTTAATTAAGAAACATTGATCTGAGTGTCAAACAGTTTGGATCTAAACTATTTGTATAATTATGTTAAGTGTTATAGAGCCTGGCAGCGGAAGGGTTGAAGGTACAATTCCTAAAATACAGCTTGAAAATTTGAAATCTTAGGATCTTTATTAGCAACTTATGGTAGCCCTGAAGTCTATCCAATTAATGAATGAATGGGGTTTTATAGTCTATCCAATCTGAACTTATTGACCGGAAGCCTTTTTCTAATTTAAGTAACAGTGACCTTTGAACCTCAAAACATAATCACAAGGTAGGTTTCATTGCTACATACAAAGTTTGGTCAAAATTGGCCTATCAAATCTGATGTTATTGACCAGAAACCATTTTTCTAATTTTAGAAAAAGTGACCTTGAACTGATGACCCCCAAATAAAATCCTAACATAGGTCTACATGTAAGCTTGCTAAATACAAGGTTTGGTTAAAATTTGGATATGTAATCTGATTCATATTGGCCGAGAACATTTTTCTATACAGTAAAACTCTCTATTGCGGCCACCAAATTTTGTTAATTATTGAGTATTTAAGGCAGGTAACTGCTAAAAGCAAGGTGTCAGTGAAACAGAAAGCTCCTTCAGGAGCTTTCTGTTTCACTGTCACCTTGTTTTAAGCTGTCACCTGTTCTATACAACCAATTACCCTTCGTTTTAGTGGTCATAATAGAGAGGTTTTACTGTATTAGCAACAGAAACCTTGACATTGACCAAGTTACTCAGTGTCCATGCCTTTTTTTGGCCATTTTGGGAAAAACTGCTATGTTTGATTTGGGAAATTTTCTGTGCGAAAAATCATGTTTGGGGAAGAATTTTTAGAATTGATTTCACATAAATTGAAACTAAATGGCCAGAAAAATGACATGTAGTAGTTTATATAGAGGATAACTGTTTTTTTCAGTGTAAGATCGAAATTTAATCCATTGAGTGAACATCAGACGTTATATTTTCACGAGTGGCGAAGCCACGAGTGAAAATATAACAGTCTGATGTTCACGAAATGGATTAAATTCGATCTTACACTGAAAAAACACAGTTATTCTATTTATTTATGCTTTTAAGCCACTTTTTAAACGAAATTGTTTAAAAATTGAAAGCGAACGTACATTATTTATCCCGTGTTGAGCCCCACGTTTTATGTCGAACACATGCGCGTGACAGTTGGCGGTATAATGACGTCACTCGTTGCTCCCGAGTTTGGATTCGTGCTCTTCCGTTGAGTAGTTCGCGACAAATCGGACTGCCGGAATTTAACGATAAGACACGATTGACTATAATTCTTGGGGAGCCCTACGGGGAAAATTCATAATAAAAAGCGATTGGTGATAATCCACTGCAGTGGATTACCAAGTGATCATCCACTGCTATTTCGTGGTAATCCACCGAAAAGCATAAATAATTCGCTTGTTTTATTAGTTTTTATTTGAATATGAGTTATCAGTAACAACTTGTATAAAAAAAATAATCCTTTTTTTTTTTTTTGAAATTGGGGGGGAAAAAATTGAAATTGGGAATATTTTTTACCATTTCCCATTGGGAATGGGTCCTTTTACCGGACCCGTGGATACACAAGAAAAAAGCCTTTTGTCTGAATCCAAACTGTTTGCAATAGACCTGCAGCATGCATTTGGTTATGTATTTACAACGCTCATAATGGTAAGCGCTGTCTGCAGTTTCTTACCTCTTCTGAAATTTTAAACCTCTTCAGCAGAGCTACAAACTTTTGCTTGAAATTTCTTTGCTGAAAAATATTATAAAATAATGATCAAAACACTGCAATACATTATATCATACTATATCAAATATGTTGAGCAGCAACGAACAATTTGTTTAACTCTAATCATATATCTTTAATCCTTTGCCCCATGATCCATTTCTAGTTTTGAAAACAAAAAGTGTACCTATGAAGAGTACACTTGCCCTTTGCAGGAGCCCTCTGATCAGGGACTTCACTGTTTGTCATGTTGCAATTTATTACCTAAAAAAGCCCTAAATAGTCTAAAATGGATCAGCCTTTATTGCAAACCGGACTTGTCCATTGGAAGTTTTAGGGGATAGTGAATTAAGGCTTTAAGCTACATTTTATTTGAAATGTGGAACCTGTGTTTAAGTGCCCTGTAAGACAAGTGACTACATAATGCAAGAGCAGCATGCATTACTTTTGTCCTGCATTAAGTAGCTATCTCTCTTTGAAAACTTTTCCAGACTTCATCATTTAATACGTGTAGTAGTTTATCATAGTTTTTACAATAATTGCAAAACCCAGGGCTCCAGCTAAGGGGGGTATTTCAAAAACTAAAATCTTTATTTCTGCTTAAATCCTATGTTGTCACTACTCATTAGAATCGTCTCGAAGAGATGAATCTAATGAGTAGTAACATCATATGATTTGATGCTAAAATAAGTGAGAAAATGTTGGATTTGTGCAGTTTACTCCCTCTTGTCTGGAGCCCTGAAAACCTCTAAACAGGGGCAGAGTTATACCAGTTTTGGTGATAGATCAATTGCCATTGTTTCTTTACTGAATAGCCAGCGGTCCACTTGGCTTAACTGTGACCTATCCAACAATACAGTTCAGGGGCCCGTTTCATAAAACTTTGTACGACAAATGTTGTCGTAAGTCTCAATTATTTGTTATTTCTCCATCTAATCCTGTCTTGTGACATCTTTTTGGAATCGTCTTAAAAAGACGATTCCAAAGAGATATCACAAGACAGGACTAGATAGAAATGTATTTTAAAGTTTTGACTTACGACCGTTTTTGTTGTACCAAGTTTTATGAAACGGGCCCCAGGGCTCCAGATAAGAGGGAATAAACTGAATAAATCCAACATTTTCTCACTCATTTCACCACCAAATCCTATGGTGTTACTACTCATTTGAATTGTCTAAAACCTTTGTTTCTGTTTTAAACTCTGTCTCTAATGAGTAGTAACACCATAGCCTCCATGGGGTTTAATACAAACAAAGATTTTAGTTTTTGAAATACAAACTTCGATATCTCGAACTCGGTTAAATCGAACATACCCGTATTTCAAAGTTAAAACGTGGCTTAGCCACGTTTTAACTTTGAAATATGGGTATGTTCGACCTAATCAAGCATGAATTAATGAAGTTCATGTGTCGAACTATGGGATAGTTTGAGTTTAAAAGCGAGTTCGAGATATCAAAGTTCGACTATAGTCCCTTTATCTGGAGCCCTGGAATAACACTCCTACATTCTACAGACAGACTTACCCCATGCATGGCAGGTCTGACTTTGGACCTATTCACAGATTTATGTCGTGTGTGTCCCTCATCGAGCATGGTGGGTTCGCTGTCTGACAGTTCATCATTTGACCAGTTCTCCTGGTCTTCCTCATTCTCCTCCTCATCGGAGTCAACGTCTACATCAGGCGAGCGATCTGTACACAAACAAAAATCAGGGCGCCAGATAAGAGGTAGTTATTTCAACAAATCAAACATTTTATCACTCATTTCAGCACCAAATCCTATGGTGTTACTACTTATTAGAATCGTCTCGAAGAGATGATTCTAATGAGTAGTCACTAGTGACACCATATGGTTTAATTCAGAAATAAAGATTTTAAGTTTTGAAAAAATACCCTTATCTGTTGCTCTGAACATAATCACCAAATCACACTTACTTTCATTTTCTGTTCCCAATTACATTTATGTCATTTTAACTATTTAGAGTCTTCTTTTTACAAACTGAAAACTGGAATTCTATGAAAACCCGACAAATTACTAGGCTCTAATGTACATGCTAACCAATCCTTTAGGGAAAGGTAAACAGAGCTTGCAGAAAGATCCTAAAGGAGCTTTCTGCAATACTATTGTCCTCCATTAACCCATTACCCCATAGCCCCATGTTTCTAGTATTGAATATACTAGTAAGTGACCACTTAAGGCAGGTTGAAAGTGTAAAGTAGAATATACCTTAACTCGTTCCTTCCTGAAACTTTAAATAGACAATTCCAGTTTCCATTTAAGTCAAGTCTATTTCTGACTTTTAAGGGTTGTTTTTGTCAATGTTTGGCATTATGACAAACAGTGAAGAAAGACCCTGATCAAAGGGTTCCTTTTGGAGCCCTCTGATCTGGGTCTTCACTGTTTGCACAGGACAATTGTACTATTCTAATTTCACATGTACATTGTTTGAAAAGAACGCCTATTTGCGGGACTAGGGTTCGAAGATTTAATGCACATTCTGCTTTATTTTCAGCCTGCTTTAAGCTATAATCTGCTAGGATATAGAAAATATATCTTTAGGTACATATTCATGACAGTATGAAGTAAAATTATTTTCTTCAGGAATAAATTAATGGCGGAGTAAAAACATGTATATAGGGTAATGGGTTAAAGTGCTGGAAACCTCTCTTAACCAAATATTTTTCCTGGTCTGTGAGGTTTGGGTTTGCAGTGTTCTACTGTATTTTGAAGGTACCAGTGTAAAATGTGTTCGTTGAAATAAGCCCAGTAATAAAGGATCAGAGACTTACAGTCGAACTTCGATATCTCGAACTAGGTTAAATCGAACATACCCATATTTCAAAGTTAAAACGTTAGTGGCTTAGCCACGTTTTAACTTTGAAATATGGGTATGTTCGACCTAGCCGAGCATGAAACAATACAGTTCATGAGTTGAACTATCGGATAGTTTGAGTTAAGCGAGTTCGAGATATCAAAGTTCGACTGTATAAAGTAAAGTCCCTAGACAACTTGCTGTGAACTGAAGACACATGCCAGATACAACTAAATGAGAAAACTTGCACCGCCTAAGGCTATATGATTTTCAATATTGGTTCCTTTAGAACAGAGTTTCAGAGCTACAGATAAGAGGAGTATTTCAAAAACTTAAATCTTTATTTCTGCATTAAACACTATGGAGTCACTACTCATTAGAATCGTCTCTTCGAGACGATTCTATTGAGTAGTAACTTCATAGGATTTTGTGCTGAACTAAGTGAGAAAATGTTGGATTTGTTCAGTTAAATCCCTCTTATCTGGAGCCCTGAGTTTTTCAGACACTACAATCTGAATGACTCCATCAAACCCTATCTTAAAGGGATAATTCTCAAAAGTAGTTACAACATAGAGCTAACCCTTTACTCCATTGCCTGTTTTAAGTTTTGAAGACCAGTTAACTTTACTTTAACCCTTCTCCCCATAGAAGCGCCTTTTAGAGCATTTAATTTATCCTCCACTGGAGAACATAGTTTCAATTTTTACAATCATAATTTTATGATAAACATGTAGCATAAGCAATATTTTCTATATCCTAGGCACATTCTGCTTTACTTTCAACCTGCTTTATGTGATCACCTATCTTCAAAATTAGAAACAGACTATGGGGTAATGGGTTTAGCCTCCTGTAAGCACCCATCTGGAAAGGTAATGCCTTTATTATGGAAATGCTTTTTATATTTCATGTTCAGGACCTTGTAACTGAGGACTACTTTTCTTAAAGTTTATGAATAATTAAAGGCGTAAAATGGCATTTTTATTGGGTGAAGGGTTACAGAAATGCTTACCAACATCTGATGAAGCCAACTTTCTTCTTCCATTCATATTCTCCTCGTGGTCTACCGGTGAGCTAGATATATTCACAATCATCACTTTGGCAACAATGTTTTTATGGTCTTTAATGTCGGCATATAGGGACAATTCCCTATTGTCTGTGTGCTGCAATACCTGTAAGTAAACAACACATTGTACAGTTGAACTTCGATATCTCAAACTCGATTAACTCGAACTATCCGATAATTGGACACATGAAATGCATTATTTCATGCTCAGTTAAGTCGAACATACCCATATTTAAAAGTTAAAACGTGGCTAAGCCACGTCTTAACTTTGAATTACTGGTATGTTCGATTTAACCCAGTTTGAGATATTGAAGTTCGACTGTATCTGTGAACCATAATTATGTAAAGGAAATTTATTTACCCCCAATTGCACTATCCATGACTTGACTGGAAGTGCCAGGATCCAGAGGGCGAGGGAGGCCAAAGAAGACTTGGTTGGAATGTGTCGAGGCTGACATTAGGACATGCAGCCTCGACGGCATTGATCCGCAAAATAGAGAAGCCTGGAGGTTAGGTGTGGGAATCTCTAGCCGCCTGCTGCCTACCCCTGTAGGGACACCCGCAGCAGTTGAAAAATAAACTCAGGATTTAGTTAGATTTAGTGATTAGTTTTCTCAAATCCAGATCAGACACAATAGTTAAACTGGCATCTGATCAGGATCCAAAATATTTCATGCTTGACTTTTAACCCATTAAACCATAGCCTCTTTTTGGCCAATTCCAATTTCTGGCAGAAAATTGGAGTGGTAACACGCTTGAATGGTAGCACATTTGACTGAAATACCAGGGGTCGTGAATTTGATCCCAAAACAGACTTTCGGAGGAGACTTTATAAAACCCAGGTCAAATATATCAGTGCTTTACACTGGGCATCTTAAAGAACCAGAGAAGTCTGTCGATAATAAGAGTAGGGCATTGCACCCAGATTTTCTATTACCACTCACTTCTCTAAGGGGCATCCAATTTAGCCAAATTAGCCATTTATTAGAAACAAACAAACCAAATCATCCAATTTCCAATTTATTTAGGCCATTTTTTACTTTAGAGGGATGATTTAAACAAAATATTGCAATCTGACAAATAGTGCAGACATACTGTTTAGTATGTCTGTTAATCACAAGTATGCTCAGTTTACAGTGTTCCCTCTCTAAAACGACACCCAATGGGAGACAAAAATTGTGTGTGTTGATCTGAGGGAGTTGTTAAAGGGAGGAGAATTGGCTTAGATTGCAAGCATCTTGAATCCAGATCAGATGCCGCGTGAAGCGGCGTCTGATCTGGATTCAAGATGCTTGCCACTTGTCATTAATAAAAGTAATTTTTTCTGTCAAAACGATCATTATGTAATTTTGAGAAGAACAGCAGACGACAGTTAAAGCAGACTATCATTGCAGCAGTAAAATTGTTAGACATAATCAGGGCTCCAGATAAGAGGTAGTTATTTCAACAAATCAAACATTTTATCACTCATTTCAGCACCAAATCCTATGGTGTTACTACTCATTAGAATCGTCTCGAAGAGACGATTCTAACGAGTAGTGACACCATAGGGTTTAATTCAGAAATAAAGATTTGAAAATTTGAAAAACTACCCTTATCTGTTGCTCTGCATAATTGTCCTGTTTAGGGAACTGCGACAAGGGTCGTTGTATGGAAGAAGTCGTTGTTGGGAGGGCCGTTGTAGGGAGGAAGCTCTGTACTAAGGTTGAATATGTTCAATCAAAATTCTTGACTTAATTGACTTTTGAATGCTCCCTGACAATACATATATGACCTCTCTACCAGTGTAAATCCCTCACACAGAATACAATTCCATTTATCTGATAAAATCATGCATGCAATAGTTTATGCAATATTCAGATATTTCTATACGTAGAATGCATGGCAAAGTTTGAATTTAGATGTGCACTTAAACTTGTGTACAGTAGTCACTGGAAATAAGATAAATAAGTGTGTAAGTACAATAGAACCTCTCTATTACAACCACCAAGTTGTGTCATATATTAGTCATTTAAGACAGGTGACTGCTTAAAGCAATGTGAAAGTGAAACAGAAAGCTCCTTCAGGAGCTTTCTGTTTCACTTTCACATTGCTTTAAGCAGTCACCTGTCTAATATACAGACAATTCAGCCTTCTTTTTGGTGGCCTTAATAGAGAGGTTCTATTGCACATGTGTAATATATAATGATAGCAGTTTAATGCTGGATAAAATAAATGCAAAAAGTTAATAATGGAGCTTTCTGCATTACTTTTATCCTGTATTAAGCAGTTATATATCTTAAGGGACAGCTTCATTGATTGGCCTCTGCACACAGGTTTACAAACATTATGCACGTGGGAAGTCTATATAGCCGAAAGGAAGTACATAACACACATGAAATCTTCTAAAGCAAACTGCATTAAGCCATTGAACACTAAGTAACTCTTGTGGGTTTTACGGTCCCCTTGTGGTTCTTATTAGTTACCAAAACATGAATAGGTCTACTTCGAATTCTTGGTAGTTTAATAAATATTGGTCTAAATTAGCAAACCATGTAGACCCTTTAGGAGCCCTCTGATTAGGGTCTTACGGTCTACACTGTTTGCATAATTGAAATTTAATGAGAATATTTAAACAGATTGAAAGATTTAACCCATTGAACACTAGCCACATAATTATAATTTAAATTCAATGATAAATTGGCTGATGTATTATTGTAATGAGTGTCCTGATCAGAGGCTGCATAACATGGTGTCTATTTAGGAACTGTATACTGCTTGCAAGTGACAATTGTACCCTGAGTAAGCAAGGTTTGGTAGTCAAAACCGTTCATTGTATTAACCAGGGTAAGGTAGTGAAGAAAATAATACAAATTAATAAAGGAGAGCAGATTTGGACAGGGATCCAGATAAGAGGGAGTAAACTGCACTAATCCAACATTTTTTCTCTTATATTAGCATCAAATCCATATGGTGTTACTACTCATTAGAATCGTCTCGAAGAGACGATTCTAATGAGTAGTGACACCACAGGGTTTAAAGCAAAAATAAAGATTTTAGTTTTTGAAATACCCCTCTTATCTGGAGCCCTGTTTGGGATCCATGCCCTAAATGCAGATTTTAATACATGACGTTTATTAATAATGTGTTACCTCTGCCATGCTAAGCTGTCCTATAGCTAGTGTTTTATAGCCTATGATTGGTCTGTTCTTATATCGTTTCCGTCTCTGTAGCATCACTTGTAACTTGTTGCCGTCTCTCTTCAGGAAATGAGGATACTGAAAACAACAAGAGAAGCTACCTTAACCCTTTACTCCAGATAGACATTTTTATGCCTTTTATCTATTCTTCCCCTGAAGAAAATAGTTCCAATTTATACAGTAATGAATATCCATAATAAGAAATATTTTCTTGAAGAAAATAGTTCCAATTTATACAGTAATGAATATCCATAATAAGAAATATTTTCTTGAAGAAAATAGTTCCAATTTATACAGTAATGAATATCCATAATAAGAAATATTTTCTATGTCTTGGCAGATGGTGGCTTAAAGTAAAGCAGAATGCTTCTGGAGCTTTCTGTTTTCCATTTTTTCTTGATTTAAGCTGTCACCAGTCTTAAACACCATCTTTTAACCCACTACTCAATAGCCTGTTACTAGTTTTAAAGACAGCAGAATGTGCCTTAACCCATTACTCCACAGCCTGTTTCTAGTTTTGAAGATCATGGCACATTTTGCTATACTTTCAGCCTGCTTTAATCTACCAGCTGCGATCTAAGAATATATAGAAATTATTTCTAATGTTAAATATTCACAACTGTATAATTGTACCTATTTTCTTCAGTGGAGGGATAAATTAGAGGCATAAAAAGTCATACCTATGGGGGAATGGGTTATGAGTAATTTATTTTCAGGTCGTGATTGTGAGGATTTACTGTATATACAGACATGTATAGGCTAGACTTACATGTGAGCATGTAATCCTAACACCATGGTAATTTCTCACCACCTTGTATAGATCAATAACATAATTACTCCGTATCAATGATCCTCACAGTCATTGCAAACACCAACTGCCAACCTGCATTTGTAACAGTTTGGATCCAGATAAGACGTCAAGTAACTCGGCATCTGATCTAGATCCCAGCTGTTTTTTACAACCAGATCATTTGTTGCTTAAGTCAAAATACCTTTCTGAATTTGATAACAAAGGAACTGTAGCAGACAACAGTTTTTCAAGCCGATGATATCTTTGAAGTGAGGGGGGTTAATCCCATACATATTAGTCACATTACAGACACAAACACCTGATAATTATACAGGGCTCCAGCCAACAGCGAGTAAAATGAACAAATACAACATTTTCAAGACGATTCTAATGAGTAGTAACACCATAGGGTTTAATGCAGACATAAAATTTTAGTTCTTGAAATACTCCCCTTTTCTCACATAACTACCCCTGTTTTCTATAGCGAACAACAATGATGAATATCCTTATCTCCAACATGTGTAAGATCACTTTGATGACGTCACTATAACGTCACTATTTATAACGGCGTTTTGACGTTACCTGGGGGTAAAAAAAAAATGCTTATTGCTTTAAAAATAGCTTTAATCGTTGGTAATGTGAGAAAAAGAATCTGTCACTCGTCGATGTTTAAGACAAGTTGATCTCAAACTCGTCTAGAATAGAAAAATTATTAAGCTCGCCAAGGCTCGCTTAATAACATTTCAATTCTAGACTCGTTTGAGATCAGCTTGTCTTAAACATCGACTCATGACAGATCCTATATATCTGGAGCCCTGGATATATATCTCTTTTGCCGAGGGGTTACTTAATAATCAGCTAATTCAAAACAAGAAATGATTTTGGCTGCCGTTACAAACTGTGCAGACAATGATCAGATAAAGAGTGTATAAGCATCTAAGTCTGCATTAATGTTTGCTTGTCAAACCAAACAGAAATTTCTTATGTGAAGTAACTGTATTGGATTTCAGCGGGTTTTTGACACCTGTCAGATCAAATTTGGACCCCCGTAAAAAATGGACCCGCGGGTCCATTTTTGATAGCGAAATATGGACCCCCCCTGTAAATTTTGGACCCCCCCCCAAAAAAGTTGGTAATGCTTCTCCCTAATGCAAAATATTGATTACTCCTATCTTGAGGTTGTTATGCCTATAAAAAAAATTAAATAAAATAAAAAAAAAAAAAAAAAAAAATTTTGGTTGGAGAGGGGGTCCAAATTTGATGGCGTAAAAATTGGACCCCCCCCCTCCCTTTTCAACACCCAACCATAAGTCATTTGATTTACACATCAATTTTAATTCTTTTCCATTAGTTGTTAAGTTTTAGTTATGTTTTTCTCCTAATCTGAGGTTACTATGCGCTGCAAATTATTTCAATTGGAGAGGGGGGTCCAAATTTGATGGCGTAAAAAATGGACCCCCCCCCCTCCCTTTTCAACACCCAACCATAAGTCATTTGATTTTCACATCAACTTTAATTCTTTTCCATTACTTGTTAAGTTTTAGTGATGTTTTTCTCCTAATCTGAGGTTAGTATGGGCTGCAAATTATTTCATTTGGAGAGGGGGGTCCAAATTTGATGGCGTAAAAATTGGACCCCCTTCTCCCTTTTCAACACCGAACTATATGTCATATGATTCACACATCAACTTTAATTCTTTTCCATTACTTGTTAAATTTAAGCGATGTTTTTCTCCTAATCTGAGGTTACTATGCGCTGCAAATTATTTCAATTGGAGAGGGGGGTCCAAATTTGATGGCGTAAAAATTGGACCCCCGTCCCTTTTCAGCACCCAACAATAAGTCATTTGATTTACACATCAATTTTAATTATTTTCCATTATTTGTTTAAGTTATGTTTTACTCCTTTCCTGAAGTTACTATGCCCTGCAAATTATTTTGGTTGGAGAACTGAAGGGGGGGGGGGGGGGGGGGTCCAAATTTGATGGCGTAAAAAATGGACCCCCCCCCCTCCCTTTTCAACACCCAAGCATAAGTCATTTGCTTATAGTATATATACTTATAATTCGGTGTTGAAAAGGGAGAAGGGGGGTCCAATTTTTACGCCATCAAATTTGGACCCCCCTCTCCAATTGAAATAATTTGCAGCGCATAGTAACCTCAGATTAGGAGAAAAACATCACTTAAACTTAACAAGTAATGGAAAAGAATTAAAGTTGATGTGTGAATCATATGACTTATAGTTCAGTGCTGAAAAGGAAGGGGGGTCCAATTTTTACGCCATCAAATTTGGACCCCCCTCTCCAATTGAAATAATTTGCAGCGCATAGTAACCTCAGATTAGGAGAAAAACATCGGTTAAACTTAACAAGTAATGGAAAAGAATTAAAGTTGATGTGTGAATCATATGACTTATAGTTCGGTGTTGAAAAGGGTGAAGGGGGGGTCCAATTTTTACGCCATCAAATTTGGACCCCCCTCTCCAAATGAAATAATTTGCAGCGCATAGTAACCTCAGATTAGGAAAAAAACATCACTAAAACTTAACAAGTAATGGAAAAGAATTAAAACTTATATGAATATCAAATGACTTATAGTTCGGTGTTGAAAAGGGAGAAGGGGGGTCCAATTTTTACGCCATCAAATTTGGACCCCCCTCTCCAATTGAAATAATTTGCAGCGCATAGTAACCTCAGATTAGGAGAAAAACATCACTAAAACTTAACAAGTAATGGAAAAGAATTAAAGTTGATGTGAAAATCAAATGACTTATGGTTGGGTGTTGAAAAGGGAGGGGGGGGTCCATTTTTTACGCCATCAAATTTGGACCCCCCCCCCCCCCCCCTTCTCCAACCAAAATAATTTGAAGGGCATAGTAACTTAAGGAAAGGAGTAAAATATTACTTAAACAAAACAATTAATGGAAAAGAATTAAAATTGATGTGAATATCAAATGACTTATGGTTGGGTGTTGAAAAGGGAGGGGGGTCCAATTTTTCACGCCATCAAATTTGGACCCCCCTCTCCAATTGAAATAATTTGCAGCGCATAGTAACCTCAGATTAGGAGAAAAACATCACTAAATCTTAACAAGTAATGGAAAAGAATCAAAGTTGATGTGTAAATCAAATGACTTATGGTTGGGTGTTGAAATGGGGGGGGGGGGGGGGGGGGGGGGGGTTTCCATTTTTTACGCCATCAAATTTGGACCCCCCCCCCCCCCCCCCCCCTTTTCCAACCAAAATAATTTGCAGGGCATAGTAACTTCAGGAAAGGGAAAAAACATTACTTAACAAAAAAAATAATGGAAAAGAATTAAAATTGATGTGAATATCAAATGACTTATGGTTGGGTGTTGCCAAGGGAGGGGGGGGGGTCCAATTGAATTAAGGGCGTAAAAAGGCACATTTATTGGATACTGGGTTAAGCTACCATCTTCTAGGAAACATAAAATATTTCCTATACAGTAAATGTTTGTGACTGTATAAAATGGAAATATTTTCTTTAATGTAGGAATACATTGTACAAAACGGAACTACTTTCTTCAGTGGAAGAATAAATTAAGGGCGTAAAAAGGCAAATGAATTGGGTAATGGGTTAAGCTACCATCTTCTAGGATACATAAAATATTTCCTATACAGTAAATGTTTGTGACTGTTAAAATGGAATTATTTTCTTCAATGTAGGAATACATTGTACAAAAAGGAACTACTTTCTTCAGTGGAAGAATAAATTAAGGGCGTAAAAAGGCATATTTATTGGGTAATTGGTTAAGCTACCATCTTCTAGGATACATGAAATATTTCCTATACAGTAAAATTAATGTTTGTGACTGAATAAATTGGAATTATTTTCTTCAGTGGAAGAATAAATTAAGGGCGTAAAAAGGCATATTTATTGGGTAATGGGTTAAAATATTCATTGGTTTCTTGTTTCTTAACTTTTTATTATGTTTTTTTATCATTCTAAATTTTTGCATGGGGGGGTCCATTTTTTACAGGGGGGGTCCAAATTTGATAGCGAAATATGGACCCGCGGGTCCATATTTCGCTATCAAATTTGGACCCGGGTCCATTTTTTACGGGGGTCCAATTTTGATATGACACCGGTACCCCTCAGATTGGGAATTTTTCTTGTCAGATTGGGAATTTTTCTTGTCGCGTTAACTTCAAATTGGGAACAAAACAAGTCGTGAAATGATGACAAAAAAAAATTTGGATGTTTATTTTAAAATATATGTAGGCCTATATTGATCTAACTTATCAAGTAACAATTATGCAGATCATATCAACAGGCAATGCTAACACTAGTAACAAAAATTCTCTTTTTTTCACTGAAAATACTATTTTTACCATATTGCCAGGTCCCTTCTTTGAATTGGGAATGGGTCCTGTTCCAATTGGGAACGGGTCCTGTTCCAATTGGGAACGGGTCCTTTCCCGGGTACCGTCCAAAGAAGGAAAAAAAACGCTGGATTTGGTGTAAAACTTTACCCAAATTATGTCCTTAACATTGTAAAGGGGTGAAACAAAAAAATTCAAATAGTTTTGTACAGTAATGAATATTCAGCATATGAAATATTTCTTATCCTTAAAGAAAGTAGCTTAAAGCAGGCTGAAAGTAAAGCAGAATGTGCTTTAACTAAGGAAAAATGAACTAAAATATTGGATATAAAATATCATACTTTATAATACTTCTAGTCTGAGTCGAGATTGTAATAAATTCTTTACACTTTTCTTGTCTTTAGTAAAATAGTGATTGTTCAAATTATTGCCTGCATTTCTCCTGTTGCCTACCATAACAAGACATCTGATTGGGATCCAACCTGTTTGATATTCATATTGAAACTTCTTCTGTAATACAGTACTCCCTCCACAGAGCTCCAGATAAGGGGAGTATTTCAAAAACTAAAATCTTTATTTCTGCATTAAATCCTATGGTGTCACTACTCATTAGAATCATCTCAAAGAGACGATTCTAATGAGTAGTAACACCATAGAATTCGGTGTAATTCTTTTGTTGCCATGTTTATTGTTTGTTCTGAACCTTTCAATTAGTGAACCTAATACCCTTCACATCATACACCGAGTGATATGTTATTGAATGGGTTATATATTTTTATAAGCCAATCAATATAGCCAATTTCTGTATTCCCAATTTCCCCATGGTGGAATTAGACCCTATTCCTTTCAATGGAACAGAGCTCCAGATAAGGGTAGTTTTTCAAAAACTAAAATCTTTATTTCTGAATTAAACCCTATGGTGTCACTACTCATTAGAATCGTCTCTTTGAGACGATTCTAATGAGTAGTAACACCATAGATTTTGGTGCTAAAAAGAGTGAGAAAATGTTGGATTTGTTGAAATAACTACCTCTTATCTGGAGCCCTGATGGAACCTCCTATAACTGTACACAGAGTTATTACTCATTCATTCTGTAGAAGTTAACTAAATGAAACATACAGTCAAACAGGCACTCAGTGTAGATTCAGATCACAGGGCTTCTAAAGAAACCCTGTAATCTGGATCTACACTGAGTATAATTTCAAACTACTAAGCATCACCTTCACATTCTCTGTGTTAACACTTATCATGCTAAAACTGTTGTCCACTTAAAGTTTTCTGTTTTCTGTCTACCTGATTATTTTCTTCCCCAAATCTCATATTTAATTTATTCATGTGAAAAGAACGACAACCACAACAGGTGTCTGGAGAAATATTTGATCTCCCTGGCATCAGCAGGGCTCTAGATAAGAGGGAGTAAACTGAACAAATCCAACATTACGTTTACATCATTTCAGCATCAAATCCTATGGTGTTACTACTCATTAGAATCGCCTCGAAGAGACAATTCTAATGGGAAGTAACACCATAGGATTTAATGCAGTAATAAAGATTTTCATTTTTGAAATACTCCCCTTATCTGGACCCCTGACCATCAGTGAACTACAGTATCCCATTGCCAACATGCAGTCACTGCAGGACAACGGTTAATCCATTACCCCATAAATACTCCTTTTTACGCCTCTAATTTATTCCTCCAATAAAGAAAATAGTTCCAATTTAATCTGTCAGGAATATGTATTATTAAGAAATAGTTTCCATACTTTAGAATAAGGAAGCTTAAAGCAGGTTGAAAGTAAAACAGAATGGGCCTTAAGGCCCATTCTGCTTTACTTTCAACCTGCTTTAAGTGGCCACATATCTTCAAAACTAGAAACAGACTATGGGGTATAATGGGTTAACACGACCGCATCGCTCTCTCATAATAATCAGAGAACAAATTACATATGGCCTACTCTTATTATCCATTATCCTTAATGGCTTTCAGCTCTTGTTTCCTCGGCCAGTATGATCACTGATCAGTAATTTTGTAATTATTCCCTAATGACACTCCAAGCAATTATGTTATTTATCCCTTTAACCTCCAACCTGCTACAAAAAAAAAGATAACACAGCCTTTGCCATTATCATTGACCTAATATCAGGATTTTAGATCTAGAGGATTTTGATTAAGTTTGATTTTACAGCACACATAAAATGGTCATATGGCGCCCATGTGTCTGCATGTGTGTAAATGTATTGGTGTAACTTTTTGGTGGAAACAATTAGGGCAGTGGGTGTATTCTATCCTCCCCCATTCCCTTTGGGGGACAGATATATAGGAATTGGGGAGTATAAAAAGTTGCAAAATAAATGTTTCTAATTCCATCAAACCTTATATTAGATAGACAGGCGAACAAAAAATGTAATTCCTATAGGGCACCTGCATTTCTAATGAAGATTTAACAATGAGACTAAAGTTTTTGCTGATGCTACTGTTAATGATGATTTTACAAATTGTCATCATTTCCACAGGAAAAGCAAAATTTTTGTCTTGCTTTTGTTCCTTCATCATCCCATTTACCCCATAGCTTGTTTCTAGATTTGACAGAATATCGTTCCCAACGATGGATGCTCCCCACAAAGAAAAACCCCAAGGTATAGCATGTTTAGTAGGTGAACACAGTATCGAGTTTTATAAATTTATGATGTAACTTTCAGGAGATATGCTTCAGACAAAATGATTTTTTATGAAAAAGTAAGGCAATTCAATATTTGGAGATGACAGAGTTATAATTCTTGTGTACTACACTTCTTTTTGTCATCCTCTAACACAGTATCAAGTTTCATCAAGTAACAGTGTGGCAGTTGTTTTTTTTTTTTAATTTTATGTAGAAAAAGGGAGATAATTCAATATTTGGAGATGGCAGAGTAATGGTTCTTGAGTACAGCACTCCCTCTTTCATCCTGTATCACTGTATCAAGTTTCATCAACTTACAATGCAATGCTCAGGAGATATGCTCCAGACAAAATTAGATTTTTTTTAAATAGAAAAAGGGAGATAATTAAATATTGGGAGATGACAAAGTCATGGTTCTTGTGTACTGCACCTTCTTATGTCACATTCTATCACTGTATCAAGTTCCATTCACTTACGGTGTAGCAGTTAAGAGATATACTCCTGACAAAATTGTTTTGCATTTTTAGAAAAAGGAAGATACTTCAATATTCGGTAATGACAGAGTTACTGTTCTTGTGTACTGCACTAATACTTCAGTCATCCTCTATCACTGTAACAAGTTTCATCAATTTACGGTGTAACTGTCCAGAGATATGCTCTGGACAAAATTTATTTTTTTAATGAGAAAAAGGGAGATGATTCCTGCAAGATACGGTGTACCATTAAGGAGATATGCTCTGGACAAAAAAGCGTGACGGACGGACGGATGGACAGACAGACAGACAGACAGACAGATGTATACACGGACGGACAAAGCGGCGACTATAATGCTCCCCCTCCCTAAAAATCTGAGACCACTTAAAAAACAGACTGAAAGTAAAGCAGAATGTGCCTTACTTAAAACATGCTGTTTTTAGCTACCATCTGCTAGGATAAAGAAATAATCTTATCATGCTAATTCATTATGTTTAAAAGTGGATCTATTTTCTTCAGGGAAGGAATAAATTTGAGGCATAAAAAGGGTTTATTTATGGGGTAATGGGTTATAGTGAGACCAGCACCTACCTGTAACATGAAATACAGGGTATTTATGGGGTAATGGGTTATAGTGAGACCAGCACCTACCTGTAACATGAAATACAGGGTATTTATGGGGTAATGGGTTAAAGTGAGACCAGCACCTACCTGTAACATGAAAGACAAGTCTAGCTGTACTTCTGATCCTCCACCACTGGGCATCTCAATCTCCAGGGACCTCAGCACACGCTTCGAGCTCTACAGTAGAAAATTAATTGACAATTACTTTCAACATCACTCACCTATTTCGCCAGAGTCCATGGGTATCAGCGAGATCAAACTGAGACAGAAGATTACACACCCTACAAGTTATGAAAAATTCAGTGCAATTACTTGCTGCCTTGCACATCAATGAATTATTCCTTGCATTACAAGTCTCTCATAACCATTATCAGAGCTGACCATATCAGGAGGGTATTACAAAAACTTTATTTCTGCTTTAACCCTTTGAACCCTAGTCCCGCATATAGGCGTCCTTTTCAAACAGTATACATGTGAAAAGTTCACTTGTCCTATGCAAACAGTGAATACCCAGATTAGAGGGCTCCGTAAGGAGCCCTCTGATCTTGGTATTTACTGTTTGTCATAATGCAAAACATTGACAAAAACAACCCTTAAAAGTCAGAAATGGACTCGACTCAAATGGAAACAGGGATTGTCCATTTTAAGTTTCAGGGAGGAAAGAGTTAAACCCTAAGGTGTTAATACTCATTAGAAACGTCTCGAAGAGACGATTCTAATGAGTAGTAACATCATAGGATTTGGTGTTAACAAGTGAGAAAATGTTGGATTTGTGCAGTTAATACTCCCTCTTATCTGGAGCCCTGCATTATGATGCTGAGTTTTCCGAAGTTTAAAAAATGACGTGCTGAAACTGACCTGAAGTATGGCTGCATACCCAGATAATACAGTGCTCCCTCTGTACAACAATACTCAAAGGGAGACACAGATTGTGTGTGTTGTTCGGAGGGAGTTGTTATAGGGAGGGAAAATTAAGACTTGACTTACATTTGCAAACAGCTTGAAACTGTTTGCAAGGGATATGTATACCTTGTATTCTCATATTTAGGGGGTTTATGCTATATTACAATGTAACACTATGGTGCCCTCTATGCTGAAGTTAATTTCAAGAACTCCCTTTACCCTTTTCCTCCCATCCCTTTTCTAGTTTTGAAGACAAAACCCTATGCTGTTACTACAGTACTCATTAGAATTGTCTCTTTGAGAAGTGACATCATAGGGTTTAATGCAGAAATAAAGATTTTAGTTTTTGAAATACTCGTCTTATCTGGAGCTCTGTATTTCATTAATGACTTGTTCTACATGTGATTAAAACAAACATAAACAATCCGTCACAGTAACATGAGTAAGATGGAAAGACATGTAATGTGACAGGCTTGCTTCACCCTAACATGTCTCATCACAAAATGACTAACCAGGGCTCCAGATAAGAGGGGGTAACCTGTACAAATCCAACATTTTCTCTCTTATTTTAGCACCAAATCCTTAGGTGTTACTACTCAATAGAATCGTCTCAAAGAGACGATTCTAATGAGTAGTGACACTATAGGGTTAAATGTAAAAATAAAGATTTTAGTTTTTGAAATACTCCCCTTATCTGGAGCTCTGACTAACAATTATAACAAAGGTGAGCTCGGAACCAGATTAGAAACGGAATACCCCAGAGTATAAATTGATCATGATTTAAACTGATTGACATCCCTTTTGATGTGTCTTCTGTCACAAATATCTAAAATCTAAATTAGAGAAAACAGAAATAGAAGACAACTTTTAAGCAGGCGACATTTTATCAGCAAGAGATTTATGTGTACAGTATATAACCTCAGCGTTCAATGACCACATTCAATATATATAAGTAAAGTAGAAAGCTTGATTGAAAGCTTCAATCAGAATAAAGTTACAACAGAAAAGCTCTCAAAAGAGCTTTCTGCATTACTTTCCTCCAGCATCATCTTATTGACTAAAGTTGGCAGATAGTGCAAATCGAGATAATATATAAGATGCTATAAAATGCAGAATTTTGCAATTGCAGTCTTCACTGTTTGCAGTTGCATTCACATGGTTACAATATTAATAATTTTCATCTTTATGGACAACTTATACAGATAGTGGCGGTAATAATATACTTATAATCAGAGCTCCAGATAAGGGGAGTATTTCAAAAACTAAAATCTTTATTTCTGCATTAAACTGTATGGTGTCTCTATTCATTAGAATCATCTCTTTGAGACGATTCTAATGAGTAGTAACACCATAGGTTTTGATACAATAATGAGTGAGAAACTTGGATTTGTTCAGTTTTACTCCCGCTTATCTGGAGCCTTGCTTATAATGAAATATTCTATCAATTACTGGGAAAGAATTCATTGAAATATCTCCTTCACTGTGCATTATGGGTTAATAAGCTGCCAACTTTCTTTGACAACTATCAATAAGCCTTTCTTGTGAGTGGCCATTACTGTTGGGATTTTACTGCTAATATTATCATTCCCTGTTATATTGTAACATTTCTGCACCAAGCTGACTTCAGCACTTGTTTGTTGTTTACGCGATCTCTTTGCATGCTGGGTATTTTTTTTCGTCTGCAACAAATGTCGACTGCTATTATTCAGAGAATAAATTTTTCTAAATTTTGTTTCAAAATAGGGTCAGAGTGTCAAACAGTTTGGATCCAGATGAGACGCCGCGTAACGCGGCGTCTCATCTGGATCCAAACTGTTTGCAGAGGTAATCACTGTGACACTTATCTGCCTCTCAAAAGCATGGTACCAGATAAATGTCAAAATTAACTCTTTGATGCTACATGTTATTTTTGCCTTCATCAATTGTCATCTACTAATCATTCTACGACAAGTACATTATCTAAATCTTCCTTTCAAATTAATTTCAAAATGTCAAACTGTTTGGATCCTGATCAGTTACCAAGTTTGACTCACTATCTCATCATAATCCAAACTGTTTTCATAGCCACAGGTAATCACGATTTCCCCCGTTAGCAAGCAAAAGAATTGAGGAAAAATTATGAGAATGTTTCTCATCATGATCCAAACTGTTTTCATAGCCACAGGTAATCAGGATTTCCCCCATTAGCAAGCAAACGAAGAATTGAGGAAATGTTTCTTCTCATCCTAACTTCAAAAACTTTCACAAGTGATTTACCCAAAGGCCATGTTTACAGGATGTTAGGTATGGTATCTCTAGAGATTTGTAGCCAAAATCACAACATGCTGTACAAAAACGAAAAATCGCAACATGGCATACAAAAACAAGGAAAAAACTTGTTTCGCTTTCTCCAAGGTGTATAATCATTCAACAAACATTAAAGACACATATGGGACTTTCCAAACGAGATTTGATTTAACCCATTACCCCCATAAATATGTCTTTTTATTCCTTTAATTTATTCCTCCACTGAAGAAAATAATTCAACTTATATAGTTATGAATATGTATCATGAGAAATATTATCGATATCCTAGCAGATGGTAGCTTTAAAAGCAGGCTGAAGGTAAAGCCTTTCAACCTGCTTTAAGTGGTCACCTGTCTTCAAAACTAGAAACAGGCCATAGGGTAATTAATGGGTTAAACTCAGAACTAAAGCTGACAACATTTTAAGCCCAGGAACATTGTTTCGCAGGGTCAAGTTATTGGAAAACAGAAAACTCAAGTAAGCTCCTATAAATATAACTACCTGTATCTGTTTGTAGTTTTATATTTAGCCTTTAATCAAAAGTTTAAGGCTCTCTAATATTGCCTTTAATCCAAAATCAATACATAGTCAGAAGACTGCTTAAAGAAGGATGGTAACTAATACACTAGAAAGCCTGATCCTTTATGTCTTTCTGCCTTACATTTATCCTGCTTTCAGCTGCCCTTTCTCTAAAACCCTTTCATCAATATTCAAAAGTGCAAATCACCTAAATCCAAATGTATTTAAGACAGGTTATAGTGAGGTAAATACTGCTTAAAGCAAGATGAAGTAAAACAAAAAGCTTTAATAGGAACTTTCTTCTTTATTTTCATCTAAAATTATCTTGCTTGTTTCTAGTTTTGAAAATAGGTGGCTTAATCAATCCTCTTCCAGAATTAAGAATATATTTCAAATGCATTATATACATGACTGTATAAACTGAAACTATTTTCTTTATTGAAGGAATTAATTAGAGGCGTAATAAGGCATATTTATGGGGTAATGGGTTAAGTTGCCACCTATATTAAACATCATCAATAGATACTGATTTTAGCACTATTTGGGTGGAGTACGTAGACTGGTGTCTTAATATTGTGCTTATGTGGAGAAAAAATTAACCCATTACCCAATATATACACATTTTTACACATTGAATTAATTCCTCCACTCAAGAAAATAGTTCCAATTAATTCAGTTATGAATATGTATCACAAAATATATTTTCTTTATTCTAGCAGATATTTGGTCAAAGCAGGCTGAAAGTAAAGCAAAATAAGCCTTAAGGCACATTCTGCTTTACTTTCAACCTGCTTTAAGTAGTCATCTATCTTCTAAACTAGAAACAGGCTATGGGGTAATGGGTTATTATATAAACACCACTCATGACCACCAGTAATCGAGTAAAGGCTTCCTAAGCCATTACTTTGGAGAAATAAACAGGAGAAGCATCAATATGTCGCGTTCTGCTGTTGAGGAAAATTGGTAAATGAATCTCAGGGGGAAATTTTACATTGCTTTTTTCTCGGGTTACTTTAAGTATTGCTATTCTATACATCAAGGAAGTAGAAATATTTCGGTTAATAGCCATAGTATAAGTTCACAATGGTAAAACAAATAATACCAAACATTTCAGATTAACCTTGAACAATACATAACCAGATAAGGAACATATAAGGCATATGCAGTAAGTTTTCATTTGTACTAAAACTTGTCACGAAAATCAAGGTGACTGCCTATGAAAATCAGATGAATTGAAATAATGCAAAAATATATCATGTTACTGTAGGAGATTTCTCAATTAACCCATTACTCCTTGGATACACATTTTAATACCTCTAATCTATTCCTCCACTGAAGAAAATAGTTCAACTTTATAAAGTCGTGAAAATATACTGCAAGAAATGTTCTCTATATCCTTGCAGATATGGTAGCTTAAAGCAGGCTGAAAGTACAGCAGAATGTCCTGTTTTACTTTCCACCTGTTTTAACCCTTAGCCCGCCAAATAAATTGTCGTCTGCTATAATTCTCATCTGCTTCAAGTTTCAAAGTGCTTCAAACTTGTTCAAAATTGCTGAAAATGTTGTCTGAGTGTCAAACAGCTTGGATCCGGATGAGACGCCGAGTTAATCGGCGTCTCATCCGGATCCAAGCTGTTTGCATATGGAGCTATAGTCGTGAGTGGCAGGCTATATGGGTTAAGTGATTACAGTGTCTTCAAAACTAGAAACAGACTATGAGGTATAGGGTTAAATTTGTTCTACCTTAATCTAAACTCTGTTTCAACAAGAATTCAAGCAATTACAGACAGATTTCAGTCGTTTACCATTGGCGTTACTGTTCCATTAACACTTATAATTAAATCTCTATGATCATTTTGACTTCTTATATTGGCAAACCACTACAAAATAATACAACCCGATTTTAGTAACTTTACTAGCAACAGGCTGCAAACACCGCCATCACAAGCCAATTGCAAGGCAGACTGTGACCCAGATTATAAATCGCTACGACCACTCCGCAACAACAATAAAATTGTAAGACGGCCAATGCATACCAATCACTGCAAATTTAGTTGGAAATCAGCAGAAACACCATTTGCAAGGCAAGAGTGACCATAGCATTTTTTGGAAAAACCCATTTATGCTAAGTGGATTCTTTCATGCTCATACTTATTGGATGCATCATTTTTTTTATGTCAGAGGTGCCTGGTCTTAAATTTTCATTTTTTGTTTTGTTTTATATTGAAATTCTTATCAGCAAACAGTGTAGACTCTGATCAGACGCCGCATAATGCGGCGTCTGATCAGAGTCTACACTGTTTGCCTTTGTCCCTTTTATAGGATGCTCTGCTCTAGGCACAAAGTGGGTTAACCCATTAACTCATAAGCGATAAACAATTATCAATGCTTATCTCAATACAAGGTAGTGGATTAAAGTGTGTCAAAATGAGTCAGTATGAGGCTATTGCGCAATGAGTCAATATGAGTCAGTATGGCTTAATGGGTTAAGTGGCCCAGTTAAGCTATTTTCTCAGCGCAAGCCCCTATAATACTGAGATGGATTTAGAGGCATAAAGAAGAAAACGTCAGAAATCTGTTTTTTGGTTCAGTACTTATTACCTAAGAGACCTATTAAATAGCAATTAAGGGTACCCAGTTCACAAATAAAATACCATTCAAACATGCATAAAGGTAGACAAAGGTACAGTATAACCTCTCTATGACTACCAGTAAAATTGTGTTAATTCATAGGTGCTACATGTATGTATACAACAGGTGACTGCTTAAAGCAAAGTGACAGTAAAACCGAAAGGTCCTTTAGCTGCCACCTGTCTATTATACAAATCAAGTAGCCTTCATTTTGTGTGCATTTGATTTGCGTTTAAACATGAAAGACAGGGCTCCAGTTAAGAGGGAGTAAACTGAACAAATCCAACATTTTCTCACTAATATCATCACCAAATCCTATGGTGTTACTACTCATTAGAATCGTCTTGAAGAGACAATTCTTATGAGTTGTGACACTATAGGGTTAAATGCAGAAATAAAGAATTTAGTTATTGAAATACTACCCTTATATATCTGAAGCCCTGCTTCAGCCTCTGATCAGGTTCCAAACTGTTTGCCACTCTCACTGAGATTACAATAAATTGTAATTTTTTTTTTAACAAAACATAATTTTCAACAATTTATTGCAAAGCATTTCATGTTTTGTTTGCATTTTGTTTGCATTTAAATGCAGGGCTCCAGATAAGAGTTAGTTTTTTCAACAAATCCAACATTTTCTCGCTCTTTTTAGCACCAAATCCTATGGTGTAACTATTCATTAGAATTGTCTCGGAGAGACGATTCTAATGAGTAGTGACACCATAGGGTTTTATTCAGAAATAAAGATTTTAGTTTTTGAAATGCTCCCCTTATCTAGCTAGCTGAAGCCCTGCTTCAGCCTCTGAGTCTGAACAGGTTCCAAACTTTCCTATTCTGACTGAGATACCAATACATGTTTACCATTAGATTTTTTTTTTTAAATGCAATTTTCAACAATTTATTGCAAAACATTAAATTTCTTGTTTTGTTTGCATTTCGTTTGCATTTAAATGGGATAGAATAATGTCTCCTCCTTTGAAATCCGCCCCTAACTTGAGCTCTGGAGAGAATCAGGGCTCCAGGTAAGGGGGGTATTTCAAAAACTAACATCTTCACTTCTGC
Source organism: Gari tellinella (assembly GCA_922989275.2). Lineage (NCBI taxonomy): Eukaryota > Metazoa > Mollusca > Bivalvia > Cardiida > Psammobiidae > Gari > Gari tellinella. The sequence goes on along the minus strand of OV277857.1, from coordinate 28,588,252 downwards.
ATTAAACCCTATGATGTTACTACTCATTAGAATCGTCTCTTCGAGACGATTCTAATGAGTAGTGACACCATAGGATTTGGTGCTGAAATACGTCAGAAAATGTTGGTTTTGTTCAGTTTACCCCCTCTTAACTTGAGCTCTGGAGAGAATAATAATATCTTCTCCAGGAAGGATTCTTCAACAATGACAGTAGAATGACAGGAAATGAATCAATCATGCGAACAGTCTGATAGAGAATATAATTATCTGCATTATTTTCTTTGAACACAGGAAATAAGCAAATGTACTAAACATAAATCAGAAAGCTTTAGACCTGTTCTATATTGAAGTTCTATATTAAACCATTAGTCCTTTAACCCTTTATTCCAAAGCCAGTTTCTAGTTTTGAAGACAGGTGACCACTTAAAGCAGGTTGAAAGTAAAGCAGATTGTGCCTCAAGGCACATTCTGCTTTACTTTGTTTCCATTAAAGTCTAGTCCATTTCTGACTTCTAATGGTTGTTTTTATCAATGTTTGGCATTATGACAAACAGTGAAGACCCTGATCTGAGGGCTCCTTTATGAGTCCTCTGATCTGGATCTTCACTGTTTGCATAGGACAAGTGTACCATTCACATGTACACTGTTTGCAAAGGACGCCAATATGCGGGACTAGGGTTCAAAGGGTTAATTGTTGTTTGTGTTTAAGACAGGTGGTTGCACAGGACTTTATTCCATAGCCTGTTTATAGTGTTTAAGATACATGACCCACTTAACCTATTACCCCATAAATACGACTTTAACTTATTCTTTCACTCAAGAAAATACTCTCTATTTATGCAGTCATGAATATATATTATAAGAAATATTTTCCATATTCTAGCAGATGTAGCATAACCCTTTGAACCCTAGTCCCGCCTATAGGCGTCATTTCAAACAGTGAACATGTGAATAATACACATGTCCTGTGCAAACAGTGAAGGCCCAGATCAGAGGGCTCCGAAAGGAGCCCTCTGATCAGGGTCTTCACTGTTTGTCAGTAATGCCAAAATTGACAAAAACCTTTCAAAGCCAGAAATGGACTAGACAAAAATCGAAACTGGAATTGTCCATTTAAAGTTTCAGGGAGGAAAGAGTTAAAGCAGGCTTTAACGAAGTGGCCACCTGTTTTCAAAAATAAAATCAGGCTATGAGGTAATTAAGGGTTAAAGTAGGTTGAAAGATCCAAGTAGATGGTAGCTTAAAGCAGGCTAACACTAGTAAAGCAGAATGTGCCTTTACTGAAAATAGATACATACTTTTACGCCTTTAATTAAATCCTCAACTGAAGAAAATAGTTTCAATTTATACAACCATGAATATGTATCATAATTATATGATTTACATTCTTGCAAATGATAGCTTAATCCAGGTTGAAAGTAGACAAGAATGCACATTAAAGCACATTTGCTTTACTTTCAACCACCTTTAAGTAGTCACCTTTCCCTTTAAAACTAGAAAAGGCTATGGACTAAAGGATTAAGGTCAATATATTCTGCTTTACTTTCAGTCTGCTGAGATATAGAAATTATATCTTATGATACATAATTAAGCATTTCTGTATATAGTGGAAATATTTTCTTCAGTAAAGGAATAAATTAAAGGCGTTAAAATGTATATCTACATGTATGGCATAATGGGCAACACAAAAAAATTGGGATAACCCATTACCCCATAAAAACACCTTTTTACACCTTGAACTTATTCCTCCACTGAGGAAAATAGTTCCACTTTATACAATCATCAATAAGTATTATAAGAATTTAAATCTATATCCTAGCAGATAATAACTTAAAGCAGGTTGAAAGTAAAGCAGAATGTGCCTTAAGGCACATTCTGCTTTATTTTCAACCTGCTTTAAGTGGTCACCTCTTTTCAAAACTATAGAAATAGGCTATGGGGCAAGTGGGTTAAAGGAAAACTATTGGAATCAATGGATAATTATAAATATTTAGATTGAAAAGCTTTCCTTGGCGGATATTTACCTGCATCTTCATGGCTATTATAACAGCTGAGCGATCATGTTCCAGGGGTTTCATCACAACCAGGCGAGTTATACGTAGACTGCATATCCTGAAATAATAAAGCTTAAAATGGAGAAAATAATCACCTAACCCCATAATGGCAAACGCTCAAACTAAAAACAAAGCAGCTGCCAGCCCTCAGATCTTAACCCATTACCCCATAGCCTGTTTCTAGTTTTGAAGATAGGTGACCACTTAAAGCAGGTTGAAAGTAAAGCAGAATGCGCCCAAAGGCGCATTCTGCTTTACTTTCAGCCTGCTTTAAGATATTATCTGCTAGAATATACGAAATATTTTTCTTATTTGTCTTATTTGTGATAGTATAAATTGAAACTATTTTCTTCTTCAGTGGAGGAATATATTAAAGGTGTAAAAAGGCGTATTTATTGGAGAATGGGTTAAATCAGCTGCCTGTCCTTCAACTGATTTATGCTAGAAGCTTGTAATCTGCCTTAAAAAGTTTGTTGTAAGCATTAAGCTCATTTTTAAGGGCCTAAGGTTCGTTATGGAAACCTTGAGACAGATTCCTACAAAAGTCATGAGAAAGCTCCTACTGAACCTTCATCATTAGGAAAATTACAAAGTAAACACAAAGACATGTGTAGGACAAAAGTAATGCATAAATTTTAAGCTCCCAATTTGGCCATTGCATCTTCTAGGGTCCAGGAAAGTATAAACTAAACATTTCTACCACTTTTTTTGTCCAATATGTTGTGACTACAGTCATGTACTTAGAATTGCCTAGGAGAAAATATGGTTTCGTTGAGGTATTAGGATTATAATGAAATCCTCTCCTTATCAACTAATTACAAAGTACACATGTACCTGTTTCTAGTTGTGAATTATTTTAAAATAGGAAAGGTAACCTGACTTAAAGCAGGTTGAAAGTAAAGCATAATACGCCTTAACTAAACCTAAGGCACATTCTGCTAGTGCTTTACTTTCAGCCTGCTTGAGTATTTTAGTATTTTCTTCAGTGGAGGTCTGGAGGAATAGTATTTTCTTAAGTGGAAGAATAAATCAATTGTGTAAAAAGGTGTATCTATAGAGTAGATATAAGTGAATATCAGTTTGACAGTACAATTTATTACCACATCCCAGTAACGTTTGTTAGATAGCATTACCATAAACTGTCTGATCTCTGATAAAGGTGTTACATATTGCTGGTTTCCCAGACTGCATGGAATTTTATAGCTGATGCTTACAGTGCAATGAACTTAATGCCATTTTCCCGGTGAGAATAACTGGCAAGTATCTACACACTTTCAAACTTGTGTACATAATTTCAGTCTGTTGTATTCGCAAGATACAAAAGACAACTCCAATTAATCTGTATCGAATTCGGCCAAACTACTCCCCTTCGCTATAGACAATAAGAAGAGATACAGTTCATCTTTTTGTAAATATTAATTAATTTGAATTTTTACCAAGAAACAGACAATTTTCTTATAAAGTTTATGTAATTTCCTTGCTTTTCATATACAGTTTCTATGGTAAACACATGAGTTTTCATGGTAAACAAGCACATTTTTTAAACCGAAAGTAAACGATATACCCTGTGTGCGCCTGTCAAAGCGAGTACATCGGTTTGTCAACACTAAAAGATACACACTTATCACAATATAAGATTTAGCATCAGTTAAAACAATTTAAAGGGTTAAGAAACAAGATATGTGCAGCCTACGTCGAGAAATGTTTTAAATTGATGTGAGCGACTACACATTGAAATGAATGATATTGTGGCAAAGGGCAGGCGCTCGCGCTGACTTCCGATGGGTTTCATCAAGAAATATCGCAAGCACACGGGTATAGTGAAAGTGAGTAAGTGCTACAACTATCATACTCTGCAATCAAAAGTATGAGATTAAAACACATTTAACCCTTTCTTTCATAGCTATCAGTGCAGATCACCTTTACTCAAGTGCTATTGTGTATAAAGCAGGTGGCTGCTTAAAATATAAAGTAAAGCAGAAAGCTCCTAATTGAGCCTAGATCTTAATTTAGCCACACTCAATGCTCACCAATAATTGCATGTACCTAATATGTACCGTTTGTGTAAGATTTGTATGTACCATATCTCAGAGATTTTTAAGGCCATTCTTGTATTGTCCATTGTTATCCTGACTATACAGACTTCAATTATAACCACCATTATATAACTAGCCTTCTTGTGAGTGGCAATAATAACATTTAGGATTTTGCTACACAGTGTACTTGAATGATACTTAACCCATTGCCCCATAGCCTGTTTCTAGTATTGAATATAGATGACCACTTAAAGCAAGTTGAAATTAAAGCAGAATGCGGGCGCATTCTGCTTTACTTTCAGCCTGCTTTAAGCTACAATTTGCTAGAAAATAGAAAAACTTTCTTATGATACATATTCATGGCTGCATAAATTGGAACTATTTTCTTAAGTGGATGAATAATGGAAAGGCGTAAAAAGGGGTATGTATGGGGTAATGGGTTAAGGTTTGCGATTACATAGAGGATAACTGTTTTTTTTCAGTGTAAGATCGAAATTTAATCCATTGAGTGAACATCAGACGTTATATTTTCACGAGTGGCGAAGCCACGAGTGAAAATATAACAGTCTGATGTTCACGAAATGGATTAAATTCGATCTTACACTGAAAAAACACAGTTATTCTATTTATTTATGCTTTTAAGCCACTTTTTAAACGAAATTGTTTAAAAATTGAAAGCGAACGTACATTATTTATCCCGTGTTGAGCCCCACGTTTTATGTCGAACACATGCGCGTGACAGTTGGCGGTATAATGACGTCATCCGAATGACTTCGTTGCTCCCGAGTTTGGATTCGTGCTCTTCCGGTGAGTAGTTCGCGACAAATCGGACTGCCGGAATTTAACGATAAGACACGATTGACTACGATTCTTGGGGAGCCCTACGGGGAAAATTCATAATAAAAGCGATTGGTGATAATCCACTGCAGTGGATTACCAAGTGATCATCCACTGCTATATCGTGGTAATCCACCGAAAAGCATAAATAAAGTCAAATTCTTGGTATGCAACAATCTTTAAGCATTTACCCAATAAATATGCCTTTTTACACCCCTTTACTTTCAACCTGCTTTAAATAGTCACCAGTCTTCAATACTAGACACAGTCTATGGGGTAATGGGTTAATACATGTTTAGGTAACAGCTAAATGGTCCAGATAAAATTAAAGCAGAAAACTACTATAAGAGCTCAGCTATCAGTTTTAATTTAGTCTTAACCCACTACCCCATAGCCTTATTCTAGTTTTGAAAATGGGTGACCACTTAAAGCAGGTTGAAAGTAAAGCAGAATGCGCCTTATAAGGCGCATTCTGCTTAACTTTCAGCCTGCTTTAAGCTATCGATCATGTGCTAGAATATAGAAAATATTCCATATAATAATATTATATTCATGACTGATTAAATTAGAACCATTTTATTCAGCAGAGGAATAAATCATATTCGCTAAAAGGTGCTTCTATGGGGGAAAGGGTTAAGTAACATTCAGCGCTGCAGTGACCTGTATTTAACCCTTAGCCCGCCAAATAAATTGTCGTCTGCTATATTTCTCATCTGCTTCAAGTTTCAAAGTGCTTCAAAGTTGCTCAAAATTGCTGCAAATGTTGTCCGAGTGTCAAACAGCTTGGATCCCGATGAGACGCCGAGTTACTCGGCGTCTCATCCGGATCCAAGCTGTTTGCATATGAAGCAAGTCGTGAGTGGCAGGCTAAGGGTTAAGATACATCTTATAATAATAATATTGCTCTTTCAAAGACTGAGGAGGCATGACATAAGTTTTAACAATAGCAGCTGAATTTTACTGCTTATTACTCTCTATATTATATATAAGAGAATAAAATACTTGAAGCTTCCACTTTCCATTCATACCTTGAGAAACAACAGTACATAGCACCTGTTGCATAAATCTTACATAAATCTTCTCTTCAGCTCAAATTAACATCCACAATAGCTGGATTTTTTTATCTCCCAAAACAAAAAAGAATCACAGTCTAACGGTTAAACCTCTATAATTCAAATTCACTTAAGCTGAAGTGGAAATTTTCCATAATGTTTTGCTGATTTTTGACAATAATTTATGATAGAGCTCAATAAGGTCCAACGAACATACGTACGTTACCTTTGTTCCAAAGTTAATACCTGGCTAAGCAAAATTCAGATTTACTGGAAATTTTGACATATTTGACTCAATTGAGGTTCTACTGTACATTATATACTTTGTGCAATTCTTCTAGAAATAGATTTTGCTGCCGTTGAGATACAGACTTGTTTTAATTTTAGTTAACATGAAAGATGAATGTTGATGTTAGAACAGCTGATTGCTTAATGCACAACAAAGGAAAAGCAGAAATGTCTCTATTTATATTTACTTTTAACTTAAAATTAGCGACCACATGTGCTTAAAGACAGACATGCTTCTTGAATCAAGTGGCCACTAAACAATAACCACAAATAGTTATACTTAACTCTTTGCATGCTAGTTGCGGATATATCCACCACAGTGATTGCCTTTGCAAGCAGTTTGGATCCAGATGAGACGCCGCTTAAAGCGACGTCTCATCAGGATCTAAACTGTTTGCCATTCTGACCCCGAATTTAAAAGAAATTTTGAAAATGCTAATTTTAGAACAGTAGCAGACAACAAATGTTGCAGATGAAAAAAATAACCCAGCATGCAAAGAGATAATACAAGAGGGCCTGAAGGCCCTGATATCGCTCACCTGTTGTACTGAAGCCTGATATTTTACCTTTCTGTTTCATCCATTTTAATCTAAATCCATTCAAATTTGTAATATAGCATGTCAACAATTTTGGAACACAATCTCATAATTCTAGTATAGTAGAGTGCATCAAGGGCTGATAACTAGAGCCTAAACAATACTGAAATGAAGCCTTTTCTAGCATTTCAAAGTAAATATAAAGGGCAGAAAACTATTGCCACAATGATTAGATTTCAATAATATTTGCACTGCTACGAGAACTTATAGCTATATACTTTGTGTGTGAGTATAATCAAAATCCATTGAAAACTGTAGTTGCAAGAGAGTAAACGCTGTTAGAAATGGCATTTTCAGTTATTCAAGGGCAGATAACTCTTGACCTATTGGTCTGATTTCAACCATAATCACAGTTATTCAAACTCTTATGGTAACATACAATCTGAGGAAGTTTGAAAAAGACTGGATAAAAATTGTGGGCGCTAGAGTGTAAACACCATTAAATATGGCATTTTCAGCAATTCAAAGATAGATAACTCCTGACCTATTCGTCCGATATCAACCATAATCAAACTCATCTGAACTCTTATGGTAATATACAATCTAAGCAAGATTGAGAAAGATTGGATAAATATTGTGGCCGCTAGAGTGTAAACACACTGAAATATGGCATTTTCAGCAATTCAAAGGTAGATAACTCAAGACCTATTAATGATTTTAATCTAATTTCAACCATAATCACACTTATCCGAACTCTTGTGGTCATACACAAACTGAGCATGTTTTAAATAGGTTGGATTAAAATTGTGGCCTCTAGAGTGTAAACACTGTTAAATATGGCATTTTCAGCAATTCAAAGGTAGATTACTCTTGATCTGTTTGTTCGATTTCATCCATAATTAAACTCATTCGAGCTCTTATGGTAATATACAATCTGGGCAAGTTTAAAAAAGATTGGATACATATTGTGGCCTCTAGAGGGTAAACACTGTTAAATATGACATTTTCAGCAATTCAAAGGTATTTACTCCTGACCTATTAATCCGATTTCAACCATAATCAAACTTATCCGAACTCTTATGGTAATATACAATCTGAGCAAGTCTGAGAAAGATTGAATATATATTATGGCCTCTAGAGTGTAAACACTGTAAAATATGGCATTTTCAGCAATTCAAAGGTAGATAACTCCTGACCTGTTAGTCCCATTTCAACCATAATCGAACTCATCCGAACTCTTATGGTAATATACAATCTGAGCAAGTTTCAGAAAGATTGGATAAACATTGTGGCCTCTAGAGTGTAATTTTTTTTTTATTTAAACACTAAAATTGTTGACGACGAACGACGCACGACGGACATTCAAGGATTGCAAAAGCTCACCCTGAGCTAGCTCAGGCTTGAGGTGAGCTAAAAAGAGTTTAAATCCTGGAAAAGGGGAACACTAAATAAAGTCAAGTGTCTCATTATTCTTACAGGAGAACAACAATTAAGCTTTATGCAATACTTTACCTGTTTGCATGCTGGGTAATATTTTCATCTGCAACAATTACAGGTATTGTATCTCTAATTGTTCTAATAATAGATTTTTCTAAATTTCTTTGCAAATCAGGGTCAGAGTGTCACAATTTAGATATGATGAGCATTAAGCAGTGTCTCAGATCAGACAGCTCCAGCGGAATCTATGACTTGGTATCTGCACTGTTATCTAGCAGGGGTCTATTCTTTCCTGAGGAAGTTTTCCTTATTTTATTTACCAATGAAATTCATTATTGTAGTTCAGATAATAAGCGTTCATAACGGGTTGAGTCTTATATATTCATGAATATTCAGCGGGTTGGGGCTTATAATAATATACATCAGTATTGATCAGTTTTGTAAAACTAAAACTGAAACACAAGTTTCACGTCTGGAGTAAACTGGGTGGAACCTTCTGCAAGCCAGCTGGAAGGCTGCCCCACATGAAAAATCTGAATGACCATACTAGGATTCAAACTCACAGTCGTGAGGAGCTTAGTGATGTAAGTCACAGTGACTATACCACTAGCCCACGGAGGCCCTCACCCACTGATTGATTGGGGCTTATAATAATATACATCAGTATTGATCAGTTTTGTAAAACTAAAACTGAAACACAAGTTTCACGTCTGGAGTAAAATTTGATTAACTCTTTGCACGCTAACCACACAACTGTGCATAGCTCCAAACAAAAGGGAGCATTGAATTATGAACAGCATTTTATCAATAATTGCATCACCAAATCATACGGTGTAAATACCGGTACTCATTAGAATCGCCATATCACGACGTCCAGCTAATTACAGGTGGAGGGAGACCCAGAAGTGCTTTTTTGCACTGTTTCAGGCACAATTGACCCTTCTGTAGAAGCGGTGTAGCCACGCCCCCCTTAACAACAGATAAGCGCTGTAGCTAGGTAGGGCATGCATCTTTCAAGATGGCGACCGAAGCCAGTGAATGATACCGTTTAAGATATTTATCAGATCATCAGTTTGCCTTTGCCTTTTTTATTTATTTATGTTATTTGATTTTGTTTGATTTAGAGCGTGTGTGGGTATGGGTGCATACGATCTGGAGCCGTTCATTTGACTGAGAATGCCTTTCTTGTTCTGTTTTTCCTTTAGCTACCCAGTAACTAACGCAATCGGCAATTAGAACTTGCTACTAAGTTTTGCTGTTAATCCTACAATTGATCACGAACAAATAACTTTTTCTTTCAAGATCTTATATATTCTAACACAGTGATACATATTATGCTTATAAGTGATATCATTGACACGTGTCTTATATCATCGTGTTAATCAGACGCACGTGTCATGCAGCGATAAGCGGTCTGATTTAACCAATTTCGCGTTGAAATAATCGTCTTCGTTATTTTCATTGTCTGCATTATTGTTATAAAATCCGATTAGATATACAGAGAGAAATGTTGAGTTGAGTGTAAGGCGGTTTGGCTCCTTATAGTGATCATACAACATGTAACACGGTGTCTAATCAGGATACAACCGCCCAGCATGGCAGGCCATGGCGATGAAAGGGTTAATTATTAATTTGCAGCCCGTTAATCACAAATATTTATCGATCGCATTCTAAATAATTATGATTGTAATTGCTAGAGATGGAGAAAGTATGACTAAGGAAGTGTCCATAATTATGAGTGTCAAAGATATGGATACTGATCAGACGCACGAAACGGGGTGTCTGATCAGGACCAACACTAAAACTTACGACTTTCATTAATACGTGGTAGGCTATTGAATTATGATGGAGTAAATATAATTGGATAAGTTTGATAATACCTCCTGTATTTCAATCAGTCTGGATCCAGTTCATTTTATTTTCTACCAACATGGGAGAAATTAGTTTGGAGACTGATCAGACACTTTGATACCCATGGTATGGCCATGATAGCCTAATTAGACTCTTGAAAAATAATAGTTTGACTAACACCCAATAATATTTTGTAAATACCAAATATATATTAAAAAAATATAATGCCAAATACCCGATAGCGTAAAAGGTTTATCTGTAGCTCTGTAAAAACTGGCCACACCTTTAACCTATTACCCCATAGCCAATTTAGAACTAGTTTTGAAGACGGATGACCACTTTAAGCTGGTTGAAAGTAAAGCAGAATGCGCCTTAATGTGCATTGTGCTTAATTTCCAGTCTGCTTTAAGCTCTATTTGAATAAAGTATATACGATCTTATGGTGCATATTCATGACAGTATCAATTGGAACTCTTTTTTGCATTGCCTGGATAAATAAGAGGCGTAAAATGGTGTAATTGTGGGGTAGTGGGTTTAGAAATATACTTAAAGCAGAGCAGCAGACTGCTGCTGTAGGATAAAATATTCTTAATTGAAAGCAGACTATTTATGAGCGGCCGAGGACGTTACTTGGGTTAAATAATTAGTCACAGAAATCACAAATACGCCCATAGAGTGCAGAAGAAGAAAAATCATCTGGACCCAAACGGTTTGTAAAATCAACGTCATTTAAAAAATTACATATAGGATAAAATGCAAACGAATGGTTTAATTATCATTTATATATCTTGTCATTGAAACCTCTATATCAATTAAGTTTGACGACGTGTCTATCCATTTTTCACTGTATATAATTTAGATATAATGTACATCAAGGGTTTTAACTTCAAGGTATATTAATTTAAGATATTATATGGAATTAGCACATGGCTTGGAGCTCTTGGCCAATCTGATGCCTCAAAAACCTGTGAATATATCGTTTATTTCAACAAACCATTGAATAACTAATAAACTGTTCACTTATTCCTCGCTTCCGTCATCTCAAGGCAATTTGACGTCACAATTCTAAAAACAGCTGAGGTCAGAGGTGAACTGCACACGCTTCATGACGTTTTATTATGTACAGTGAGACCTAGACTTTAAAGACAAATACTAATGAATTGTGCTTACATATAGAGCTTCAATAAGCGTTATTTATGTTGGTGTTAAAGCATGCTTAATGTCTCAGACTTATCATTTGAAATAACCTTTCAATTTTAGTAAAATATTACAAACAAAATGACTTTTTTGTCTAAAACAGAAATCAGAAACGAATGGTTTTCTTGTTTTCCTCGAGCCCAAGCCAGTGCTAAATAGGTTAGACCATGGTTGCGCGCGAATAAACGACATAGTTCTCGGGGGCTACGCCCCCTCGAACTATATCGTTTATTCGCTTGCAACCATGGTCTAACCTATACATAATTATGATATCAGAGCCAAAGCTAAACTATATGAATCCTTAACAGACATCTGGTTTTGGAGTCTGATTGGAATCCATACTGTTTGTAATACGCAGTAGATCTACAGTATACTAGGGACTATCGTTTAAACAATTAGATTGATGTTGTGTGTCTATTTGAATTATTACGTAGATCTGCATCTTTTTTGTTCAGAACTATTTTCATAGTCATGAATATTAAAGAAGTTTAAGTCCACAAAAAAAATGTCAGCTGTTTCCGTAACATTCGACTCGACATATTTATTTTGGCTTATATAAATTTAAATCGTTAGATACATAGATAGATTCTACACACGCACAGAGAAAAAGATATAAAAAAATGAATAAGAAAGTAGAGCGGTTTGACTAGCAGGATAGGGGCGTTTTGGCTATAATTTTGCACACCTTCGTGCATATGAAAGTGTCCTTCGTGATCCTGTTCACGTTATTTTGACCACATGTTCTTATCTATCGTTTGCATTTTTCAAACTGCGTCATGGGCTTAGGGAACGGTTAACACTTATCACCTCCTTGATACCGTCTGTCACATTTACACATCATATGCATGGAATTATATATATAATTACGTTCATTTCGTGGCCCATGTGTACATTTTTGTTTATCATTGTCAACCAGTGTCGCATTTACTACTTGATTTCAAAAGCGAGCTATAATTCGATAGCTGGTGCTATGCTCGTGTCCGTACAGTTTGCCCGACAAAATGGCGGACGTTTCGGTTTCTAGGAGGTGTGTGCAAATGCGGCGTTCGGATTGGTCGATCGCTATCTGTTCGATCTGTCAGTCAAGGGTTTGCAGAAGGGTCAATTCGGCAACTGGGTGGAACCTTCTGCAAGCCAGCTGGAAGGCTGCCCCACATGAAAAATCTGAATGACCATACTAGGATTCAAACTCACAGTCGTGAGGAGCTTAGTGATGTAAGTCACAGTGACTATACCACTAGCCCACGGAGGCCCTCACCCACTGAAGAAAATAGTTTTAAGTTTATACAGTCATGAATGTGAACCATAAAAAATATTTTCAATCTCTTAACAGGGTGGTTACTTAAAACAGGCTGAAAGTAATTAAGCACAATGCGCCTTAATGCGCATTCTGCTTTACTTTCAACCTGCTTTAAGTGGTCACCTATTTTAAAACTAGAAACAGGCTTGGGGTAATGGGTTAAATGCAATCTCCCGGCATAAATGTGTTAAAAGTGCAAGAGCATGTGGTGGTGCGTGTTACAAGTGTCTGTAAACATGACTTATCGATGCCATGGAGGGCAGACTATTTGCCTCTACAAATAGGATGGCACAGAGCCATTGATAAAATCCATACTGAAAACAACACTTAATTTTACTTATGGCATGCCCTTGCATTATGAAGAAGAGTATTAAAGTTTCAAAAATCAATTTTGAAACCAACTGCAGTTGATCTCCCAATACAGTCGAGCTTTTGTTTAGTTAACTCTTTACCCCATAGCCTGTTTCTAGTTTTGAAGATATGGCTCCAGACTGTTTTGCCACTCAAATTTTAATCAGCATTTTCATAAAAGTTTAAACTGTCTTTTTCTTTTAGATTTAAGAAGAAAACTGTATGAGGGAAAACTTTTGACCCTTTAGACATTAAATGATCATAATTTTTTTATATTTCACAAATACAAACTAGGTTAAGAATTTTATTTACATCAGCCTCAAGCAAAATTAATTCTTGGAATTTACCCAAATACAAAAGGCTGAAAATTTGATCCATTACTGGTACTCTTGATGGTGTCTGGTCTCAACGCTCCATCGCATCAACGCCCCACTACATCAACGTACCATTTGTGGATCCAACGTGCCATTTTAAAAAAATTATATATATCACTCGTATTTGACAATTATTAATTGATGCAAACGTGAAATAGTGATTTAAATGAGTAACTGGGATTAAATGAAATATTTTTTGCTTACATACTGTGTACATACGATGTTCCTATGTGAGTATTATCCTCCGTTAGTCGGGGTTGTTTTATCCACTTATAGCATCGCATTAATCTTCGTATTTCGTAGAAGATAAGTTTCCTTTCGCTAATGCCACACCCAAGTAGCTACCATTTTTCACTGTGTATATGTTTCATGTCTACGATTACACTCTTTGAAATGTCGGCATACATGAAAGGGAAAAGTTGCAGACGAGAGGCGTAACAAATACACGTGTCAAGTCTAATATGCCACTGACTGTGTATTCGGCACGCGCTGATAATCGCATAGCATATTTTTCGCGAGGGTGTGAACATCGGCACGCTTTGATAAATTGTTCAAATGTTTGCGACTTTCTTAACGTTTCTTAACGTTTTTAAATGTCTGATTGATTCACACAGAAACCAACTTCCAACTTGTTTCATTTATTTAGCAAACGTTCAATTCCAATTCGAAATTGCCATTATAAAAAAAAAGATATTGATATCATAATAGATCATAATTAGACAGCAAATTATTGGTTTATATATGACACTTGAATGAAATTAACGATTTACCTTATAATTATACTCCCATGAAAAGTGTTTTGTTTTCGCCAAGTTTATTTTTTATCTTCAGCATTTTTCGTAAAATTCCAGAAAATCATTCACAGATCACTGCGTGTAAACTCATACACACGAACATCGTAACTCGAAGATTTAGAAACGTTATCCATTTGTTAATTTCACATCTGGACCCTAATAGGAAAGTTTCATGCTCCCAAAAGGTGTATTTCAATTGGATAATTATTAGTAAAATCCGCTGTCAATCACTTTTAGAAAACAACAAACTCTACTTGTGAGTTGAATATGTTGAGCGGGGAAGCGAAGTCGGCTAACTTTGAAGATTTGATCAAAGAGTTTTTAACGTGTTCATGCTGAATTGTCGTCTTTTTTAAACATATTGTCTGATAAGCTGAAAACTAGTTTTCATGCATTTGAAAAAGAAGAAAAGTTGAAATGAGTGACAAATAGTTTGGATCCAGATCTGGAAACAACCTGTTTGCAATTATTAGACAAGTCGCACTTTAAAACATGATGAGGGTTAAATATTTTACCCGTAAACCAACTTAAAGACAACAACTAGGACTCCAGATAAGAGGGGGTAAATTGAACAAATCCAGCACTTTCTTACTCATTTTACCACCAAATCCTATGGAGACGATTCTAATGAGTAGTGACACGATAGGGTTTAATTGAGAAATAAAGATTTTAGTTTTTGAAATACCCCCCTTATCTGGAGCCCTGAACAACTGTATAAGTATCTAGGGATTTGAGTAAGTGGTATTGATGCTGGAGGAAACGGTAAAGTCTACTTAACGGACGGACACACGGACTTGACAACGCTATACGCATTCGCATTTATAGATACCGGGGGCATCAAATCAGAGACCTACAGTCTCTGCATCAAATAGTGCAGATTCTGATCAAAGAACTCGTGAAGGATTCATCTGAGCAGTGTACACTGTTTACTTAACAAAATAGATAAGGCTAAATGGTCTGGGTACAGCGGTAGTTTAATAGGCCAGGTTTGCATGGGTGCATAACTATTACAATTTTTTTTAAATAACATTTAAACAGTGTGTTCTGATAATTTGACTGGGGATTCTTCTCATCAGGTGGTCCCTTTTTAAAAACAAAAAAAATCGCCGTCTGCGCGGCAACATCAAAGACTTTGAAGTGGAGCCGACTGCCGAAAATAAAGTCTGCAGAAACAGATGAAACAGTACATGTCATCAGAAAGCGGTTAACCTGTAAGAAGCTGTGTCGTTATAACTTCAAAAGACCTGGTCCTGTCAATCACCCGTCCCTTACGTGTTTGTGTGCATGAGTCGAATCAGTTTTGTTACAGATAATATTGACTGGACTATTGATTTGTTAGGTAATTATAGTGGAGAACATATTATTCTTTCCAAATAAACGCATTTTTGCTAAAACTTATTATTGAAATTGCAAACATTTTGGAGAGTAACCCGGCGTCTGATCAGGCTCCTTAATGTTTGCCACTCAGATTAAAATAAATATTCAGAATTGACCACTAGTTGTCATTTCCTACATTTTATTGCAATTGCATTTCGTTTGCGTTTAAACGTGAAAGAATAACGTCTTCTTCACTGTATGTGTAAGTTTTACTGATATTACGATTTCTTTGAAATTACATGTGTTTTCGAACCTGCGACTAATTTCAGTCAAGTTTCAAAAAGATGCCTTTGTGGACTGTTAAAATCGGTGTCAATATAAAAGTACCAAGTTAAATTTCATAAATGAGATTTTCGAATTTTAACGGCAGATTGAGAATTTTTGTTTTAACACCAATTTGTAGGTCTTTTACCCCTTTCCCAAATGAGCCTTTTAACGCCTCTGCAAACAGAGCAGACATAGGTCAGGGCCTACTATACCTGTCTATAGAGTTATCATAGATCAGAGTTGTCACAACTGTTTAGCAAAAACGATTGTTAATTAATATAACAGAGTGGAAATTTAGTTAATTAGTCAGTGGGTGGAGTCTGGAAAGAATATTCACAAGGGAACGAGCTTATATTATGTACATATTAAATGATGATTTCGGCTTTTATTTTCGTATGTCCGGGATACTCGGCACTTTTATATGGTCGTCAATGTTCGACCATAGTTCATACTATAAATTTTAATTGATATAATAAGTTTCAAGACTATTATTTAGCAGGAATTTATATTTGGGTTGAGAATTCACCAGCTTATGATGTACATGACATTGATTTGTTTCAACTTATACAGAATGACATTAACTGTTACGAGTCCGCAGGTAGTGTACTGCTGTGTGGTGACTGGAATGCACGTGTTGGCAATGGATCTCGACCTGACTACATTGTTTGCGATTCCAACTCTGATATTATTGATTATGATGACTATACCCCTGATGTACCGTTATCTCGTGTTTCCATGGATAAAGGTTGCAATTCGCACGGGCTAAAGCTGTTAGACTTATGCAAGTCTAGCGGCTTTAGGCTTGCGAATGGCAGGCTGTTTAAAGATAATTCGATAGGTGATTACACTTATACTAGCATAAACGGTAGCAGTGTTATTGATTACTTATTGTTACGGAATAGTGATTTCGGTATCTTGTGTAATTTTGAAATAGGTAAATTTAATGAATGGTCTGACCATGCGCCTGTGTGTTTTGGGTTAAGAAGAAGAAGAAGAAGAAGAACGTTTATTTGACTTAAACTATACAGTTTCTCGTCATAATACATAAATATTTACAATATAACATATAATACAAGGTCAAATTTGATATGTAGATCTAGATCTACGAACTTTTAGCCAGAATTATTTTACATGAAGTAATTTCGAAAATATCTCGAGGGTGGTATCAAAAACATCGATTCATTTTTTATTTGTTTTAGAATACTAACGTATAGAGGGAGAGAAGGAGGCAGTCTTTCACACAATTAAGGCCCAAGTGAAACGCCGAGTTACTTGGCGTCATTAATGGACCCGAATCGCTTGAATCAGTCATAACAATTGTTCACCGCGTGCAGAATATTTGACCCAGGCCTAGATCTGCATAAGTTATTTACGAATGATACAAAAACAAACACGATTTAACCCTTACTGTGCGTGAACAAGTATATTCTATCTGCGCAAATAGTATAGACCCAGATCAGAGGGATCATGATGGATCCCACTTATTTAGGTCTTCAATACTTGCAGTAGGGGTTCAGAACAATAAATAGTCGATTAGGTAACTGGACATCATTCCAGAATCTGGAATAGTCAGTTTACATAATCGGCATAGTAAGGGTTAAGTCTTGCATAGAATGACAATCGTCACCATGAACACATGCGAATCGAGCATACTGCCCGTTTCACTCATAAAAATCAATAAGTCCAAACGCCCAGTCAATGACCGTGTGGCGTCATCACATTCCTGTCCTGTCCCAAACTCATTGATTGGTGCTATTTTCGCGCTTGAATTTAACAACCAATCAACGCTTGAGACACCGATAGTAATAGTATAGATGCCAAATATGGATTATATAGTGCGACTCTAAATGCAAGTCCTGCGCAACCTTTTGCGCAGCTCGGCATCAAGTATTAGTCTTTCCTTCTGTTTTGACTGGGAGCTGAATACAACAATTATGTCTGGCGCTATCAGTTTGGAATAAAGTGATTTAGGACAGAAATCCACATGACAAGTAAGTGCAATTAAGTGTACCAATATATAAAGGACATATATGTTACTAACAATTTTGATGTCACAAACCTCAATTGGCAGAATATCGAGATATAGTCACGAGACCACGTGCTGTTTTGTGTCACACATGTGACAATATCAGGTTACACAGTAGGTCAACACATTTTTTACCATAACAAAAACAAACACGCTCTTGTCCAACTATAGTAAATACATGCGCCAGCTTAAAAGCAAATTGAAAGACGAGCTGAAAGCTTCTAAGGAAACTTTCTACTTCACTTTCACTTAGCTTCAAGCATTCAGACTCTGTTACAAAATCACAGCCGTGTAAATATAGGTCATTTGATACAATGGACTGTTTGAATACTATTCTTGAATACTATTTGTACATTTTACATACTATAAACATTATATACAAATATGGATACAGTACAAATCAAAACATAATTAACGCCATAGACACAACAGTTGAGGACCTGATCAGTCCCCATGTAATGGCTTCTGTTTTGGTTCAAATACTGCTCACAGACATATTATGAGCAGACACATCGTATTATTATGTGCTCTACAATCATAGCAGAGGTAGCTTAAGGCAGGCTATAAGTAAAGCAAGACACACCATGTGTGCACTCTGGTCCGCCTGGATTACTTTGAACCTGTCATAAGTGGTCACATATCTTCATAACTAGAAGCAAACCATGGTAGGTACCTTGAAGTAGATCCAAAGTAAAGCAGAACACACATTGATGTGCATTCCACTTTACTTTCAATCAACCTTAAGTGATTATCTGTCTTTCATTTAACTGGAAGTGTACATTCAATACTAGTTTCCTAGCACCTCACATTAACTCTCCCCTTAATGCAAATGCTTCAAATATGAATTTACTTAAACTCCTTACTGTGGCATTACCATCAGATTTCATTAACTCAATAAACTTATGTACACTTGGATTTCTGTAGTAATAAGGTTTGATATATAAATTTCTGAGAGGTTGATATGCCTCACAGATTAAAGTGAAATGATATTCATCTTCTATATCTCTTTTGTTACAGATTGTGCAGTACCGCTGGTGACGCTCTGTTCTGTTTCGAGCATATCGACCAGTTTCAATATGAAGTTTGTGAGATGCTAATCTTAATCTTGTCAATGGGATGCGAAACTTGCTGGTTAATACACTCAGGTATGGTTCATATGCAAATGTGTTCTTAAAATTTCTGTACAGAGATAGAGAACTAGAATTGTTTACACCATTGACCCATGTCTGTACAAATACATCATAAACTCTCTGTTTGAACAACAAATGAAATGTGTTCAAATTTACAGACTGCGGATTATTCCATACATATGAAAAACCATAATCATTTAGTAATGTCTTAATATTTGATGCCCAGTTTCTATTGTTCACACCTCCAATCATATTACACAACTCATTATACAGTGTGCTAACAACTACATTTTCAGATTGAATTACCTTGGTCCAAAACTTTATCATTCTTGTATATCTATTTATGTACAGTGGGTATCTCCCTAATTCTCCATATACAGCTATGTTACTTGTTGAGCTTTTAACCTGTAAGAGTTGTTTACAAAACTTTAAATGGATTCTTTCAATCTCTTTTGACTTGGAGTAACCCCATATTTCGCATGCATAACTTAGAGTTGCTCCAACAAATGCATCAAATAATTGACACTTAGTCTTAGGGCTCAGCTGGTACTGTTTAAGTTTAGACATCAAAATATTAAGTGCTTTCAGGCCTTTGCCAGCCAGGTACTCTTGATTCAAGGAATAATTTCCTGTATAGTTAAAAATGGTTCCTAAATAATTAAAATCATTTACATTTTCTAAAATACATCCTCCATAACTCCATCTTTCATTTTCCCTTGTACTACCACGTTTTCTAAAAACCATGACCTTTGTTTTGTTTATATTAACAGCTAATCCCCATTTATCACAATACACTTTCAGCATGTCTAAGCTATTCTGCAAGTCCTGTGGTGACTTACCAAAGACGACCATGTCATCGGCAAACAACATCAATATAAAGGTAATATCATCAAAAGAAAGACCACTTGATTCGTCATTCCGTAGAAATGTCTCTAAGTCATTTATAAATAGGGAAAAAAGCAGAGGGGACATAACTTCCCCCTGCTTAAGTCCTACTGCACATTCGAAAAATTCCGAATAAGAATTGCACCCCTGTATACAGGATTTTACTTTGTTATACATGCTTCGGACAATATTAAGCATTTTACCATTGATACCTAAATTGAATAGTTTAAACCAGAGTCCATTTAAATATATACTATCAAAGGCTTTTTTAAGATCTATGAAAGCACAATACAAGCGGCCTTTCTCATTCAGAACTTTCTGTACAATGGCATTTAAAACAAAAATTGCATCTACAGTGGATCTACCAGATCTAAAACCAAATTGCTTATCACTAAGAACATTATTAGACTCAGCCCAAAGATTCATTCTAGCATTTAAAATACCAGTGAAAATTTTTGCTAGACAACTGACTAATGTGATGCCCCTATAATTATTAACATCGTTTATATCGTTCTTTTTATGCAAAGGTACTATAATGCCCTCTGACCACTTGTCTGGGAAATGACCCGAATTTAATACAGCATTAAACAAGTCTAACAAATGTACATTTATGATGTCATATGACTCAATAAAGTATTCATTTAATAACCCGTCAATGCCACTTGATTTATTCTTTTTCAAGGATTGAATAGCAGAGGTTAATTCTGCAAGAGTAATGGGAGCATCAAGCTCTTCAAATAATATGTCACCCAAATCACTGGGATCTGAGTTGCAAAAGTCTTCAGCCTCAGGGACATTTGTACCAGATAAATCATCATTAAGCTTAGAGAAATATTCAAAAAAGTCTTCCAAATTTATATTACCTTGTTTAGATTTCTTTTTGGTAAACAGTTTCCAAAAGTCTCTGGGTTTAGAATGTCTAAGTTTTTCTATTTGCTTTAATTTACTATGCTCAAAACTCCTTTTCTTTTTTCTTACCAGTGCTTTATAAGTTGATTTTGCCTCACACATAATGGTTCTGTTTTGATTAGATTTACATTTGTTAAATTGAACAATACTTGATTTGTATATTGTCTTAGCTGTAATACATTGGTCATCAAACCAGTCTGCCTTATTACCTAATCTATTGTGATGCTCATATTTGGGCAGTTCACTTCCAGATTTCTGTACCTTTGAAAATAAGGGGTCTGTTACATCTCTAAGTACATTGGTAAACATATTAATACTGTTATTGACAGAGTCTTTACTAGTAGAATCAATATCTTCCACTATAGAGTTCAGTTCAGGCAGCTTCGAAATGAGTTTACTTCTGAATGTATCCTTATACATGTCTCTCCAGTTAAAGTGGGTCCGGCCTGCACCTTGCTCTTTGCTACACTCTGCTGTATCATACATACCGCAGTGTATATAAAAGGACAAGGGTGCATGGTCTGACCATTCATTAAAATCATTAACAACGAATCTATTAATCACATTAAAATCTTTTTCTTGTATTAGAAGATAATCTATTACACTTGAACCTGTTGTGTTAACATAGGTAAAGGAGCCAGACTGATCACTATGTAGACGACCATTGGCGATTCTCATTGATGTAGCTTTACAGAGATCCAAAAGCCTTAGTCCATGTGCATTGGTGCCATTGTCCATTGATGACCGTGGTAATGGATTATCAGGTATATACTCCTCATTGTCTAAATAACTTACAGGTCTATCTAGAACAATATAATCATGCCTGGTGTTTCCCACTCTTGCATTAAGATCACCACAAAGTATTACTTTACCCGATTCTTGGTATCGTGTTATGTCTGCTTGTAATAATTGAAAGAAATCACAGTCGATCACATTATATGCTGGAGAGTTTTCGACCCATAAATAAGCCCCTGCTATATAAATATCCTCATCGTTTCCAAAGAACACTCGGTCAAGTTTCAACCAGATGATTGAGTCGTGGACTGATTTTATTACCTTTATACCCATTTCGAGATCATTCCTAGTGTATACAGCTACCCCTCCACTACATCTCTTTGCTCGCCTATTTTGAAATTTTCTGTAGTAGTTAATGCATTTAAAACCCGATATGTCAAAAGCACTATCTTTATCAGCCCATGTTTCGTAGAGAAAAATTATATCACTTTTACCTAATTGTTGTATAAATTCACTGTCTTCCAGTTTGTTCCTGCTTAATCCATGGATGTTCCACGAAAGAATACGAAGATCCACCCTCGGGGACCCCTATTGGGCAATGCCTCGCCTGCCTCCACGACCCCTACGTCCGTACCCACGACCACCCCGACCACGTCTATTGCCATTACTACGGCCTCTGTAACTCCTATCACCTGATGTACTCTCATCAGCAGCAGATGAGTCGCCAGCAGCCGGACCACCATATTCGTTGGTTGGATTCTGTGGGGCGTTTGGAGATTGTGGACGCCCATCAATGTAAAGTTTGTCGTAACTGATCCATGCCTTGTGTCCATTGTTAACTGCCTCTTTGAGCCTTGGGACTAATGCCCTCCTACGATCACTCACAGACTTCGGGAATTGTTCGTGTACATAGTAGCTGGTGCCTTTCAAATTCCTACTTGATGTGCGTACTAATTCACGATCTTTGAATGAGGAAAATTTGACTATGACATTCCTAGGTTTACGTGGCGGGCCATAAGCACGGGAGTTATCATGTGAATTGTCATGAGTGTAGTCTGCATTCATTGTACTTGCAGGCTGATGTGTAGCCCTGTGTGCACGCTCTATACTGAAGTGGTCAACCGTGTATTGATCGATCTTCATTTCGTGTACCATGAACTCACGCACCTTTGATTCTGTGTCGGCGTACTTTTCGTTCCGATCCTCTGGAATGTTGCAAAATATTAAATTGTTGCGCATAGACTGCGAACGCATATACTCCATTTCTCCCTCATATTTTGACTGCTGATCAGTCAGCCTGGTGATACAATCATTAGCCTGTCCAAGAGCAAACTGTAACTCGTCTACTGTGTCTGTACACTTATTGACATTTTCCGCACTGGACTGTATATTATCCTGCACATAAACCCACAACTTATTAACTTCGCAATCAATATTTGAAACTTTTTCTTCTAGGGAATCAAGCTTTGTCAATTTCTTTTCTACATTTTGAAGTCTTGTGTCAATGCTTTTAACAAACTGTAGTATCTGTGAAATTTCTGTCGACGTAGATAAATCAGCGGCGCCCCTTGTGGGTGCTTGTGTACTAAACTCATTGTTTGTGCTTGTGTTTTTATTTACCTTGATATTCTCAGGGTTGTTGTTCACAATAGTTGCCATATTTCCACATAATTCCTGAATTGAATCGTCTAAAAGCACACTATTTGCCTCCCTTATAGAGTCAATAACGTTTTCTGGAGATCCGCCATTTCGCGCGTTTTTGGCCTCCGGAGTCTCGCCAGAGTCACTAGAATGTTTGCGTTTATCCATCACTTGCATGCATACTCTGCACAAATCCTTTTAAATATCACTGACGAAACACTTCATAACCATTCTTAACAATATTCCGCGATTCATAAAGACATATTCTATCCAAGAACTCAAAATAAGCGACGAGCAATTTTCGAACGACCTGCCATTACAGATTTGACCTTGACCTAAGGTGTAATACGGCGCTAACCAATGAATGTGTTGGAAAGGGAAATGTGTTTAATTTTGTTAAATGGGACCCGGATTTGAAAGACGACTTTAGGCGTCGACTTATTGCACAGTTACCTGTATTAAATAGAATTACTGATGACATGGTGTTAAATGGCAAAGAGAGTGTTAATAAAGGCATTAATGACTTTACACAGATATTAAATGAAGTAGCTAGTCCATTGTTTTTAAAACGCATGTATAAATCTCGATCGAATAGTTATATAAAGTCCTTTATTAAAAAGGCAGACTGGTTTGATAGTGAATGTTTAGAAGCTAAGCGTATTTATCAACAGTATTTGCATGTTTTTGATAAATGTAAGAATGATGCAAACAGAATATCAATGTTGGATAAGAAAAAGATATACAAGAACTTGATTAAAAAAAAGAAAAGACGTTTTGAGCTTAATAAAATGACAGAGGTCGAAAGATTGAGACATAGAAAGCCGAGGGACTTTTGGCGGCATTTTAGTAAGCGAAATGATGAAAGCAGTGCACGGGACATATCGCTAGATGAATTTTTTGAATACTTTTCAAAACTAAATGATGATTTGCCAAATCCACATGATAGTGATTCAGAAGATTTCTTTGTGAATAATGATTTTGATTCACAAAATGTGTCTTTTGAGGAGCTTGATTCTCCGATTACACAATCTGAAATTGAAGCTGTTGTTAGAAAATTGAAAAGGAACAAGGCATATGCCGGTGATCAACTTATTAACGAGTATTTTTTGGAATCTTTTGATATTCTGTCTGCTCATTTAGTTGACATATTTAATTGTATATTTGAATCGGGTGTTTTCCCAGAGAAATGGTGTGAGGGTATTATTGTACCGTTATTTAAGAAGGGTGATAAAAGTAACGTTAATAACTACAGGGGCATTTCGTTGGTGAGCTGTTTCTCAAAGATTTTCACAGGCGTTTTAAACAATCGCATTTCATCTTGGGCTGAAAACAATGATATTCTGACAGACGCCCAATTTGGGTTTAGAAAGGGCCGCTCAACAACAGACGCTATATTTGTGTTGAATGCAACAATTCAAAAAATATTGCGTAATAAGGGGAAATTATTTTGCGCCTTTGTTGATTTGAAAAAGGCATTTGACAGTGTGTATCACCATGGTCTTTGGCTGAAATTGTTTAGGGTAGGTATTAAGGGTAAAATGTTACGGATCATTAAAGAAATGTATTCAATAGTTAAAATGTGTATTAAGCATTGTGATGATTATTCATCCTTCTACGAATGTGCGATTGGTTTAAAGCAAGGGGAGGTAATATCACCGATAATGTTTGCTCTTTATCTTAATGACCTTGAGCTGTTTCTTTCAGACAGAATAAGTAGCGGACTGACTCTTGATCAAATAAACCTTATTTTGCTTTTATTTGCGGATGATATGGTGATATTGGGGTCTGATCCAAGCGAATTGCAGAATAGTTTAGATAATTTGGAAAGGTATTGTGACAGATGGGGGTTAGAGGTCAATGTGAAGAAAACAAAGATAATGGTTTTCAGAAATAGGGGCAGAGTACCGATGGAATATGTTTGGAAATATAAAGGTCAAACAATAGAAATTGTAGATGATTTTACTTATTTAGGCGTTGTTTTTAGTTATACTGGCACATTTAACAGTTATATAAGTACATTAACAGGTAAGGGATTAAAAGCCCTTAATACATTGGTTGTAAACGTTAAAAAGTATTGCTTTAAACCAAAGACTTTTTGTCAGCTTTTCGATGCCTTCGTAGGATCCATCTTGAATTACTCATGTGAAGTGTGGGGCTGCACAAAAAGTAAACAATTGGAGAATCTGCATTTAAAATTTTGTAAGAGATTATTAGGTGTTAGAGCTTCTACACGTAACATGTGTATTTACGGTGAGTTAGGTAGGTTTCCATTGTATATCAATAGGTATAGCAGAGTAATTAAGTACTGGTGCAAACTTGTTCTAAGTGAAAATATTATTCTTCAAACATTGTTGAGTGAAATGGGTGATGATCTTAACAAGGGTAAAACCAACTGGTTAAGTGGTGTTAAAAAACTTTTAGATGATTATGGTTTTTCCTATGTTTGGCTGAATCAATATACGGTGGATTTAAATAAGTTTCATGTTGTTTTTAAAGCCAGAGTAGTGGACGTATTTAAACAGTCTTGGTGTGCTTCTATCCAAGAGTCTAACGTTTTATATACATACAAATTTTTCAAAGAAACTTTTGAACACGAACATTATCTTACTGTTTTACCAAAGAAGTACATGTATATTTTAGCTAAGTTGAGATTATCATCCCATAATTTAAGAATTGAATCCGGGCGTTACGGTGCAGGTAGAACCGAAAGAGAGGAAAGGTATTGTGTGTTTTGTTACAAGCATGACATAGAAGACGAGTTTCATTTTGTTTTAGTATGTACTCTGTATACTGACTTAAGAAAAAAATATCTAAAACGTTATTTTTACCAAAACCCAAGTGCTTATAAGTATGTAGAGTTGATGAAATCAAATAGTTCCAAAACCTTACTAAATCTATCAAGGTATATCTATGAAGCTTTTGATATGAGGAAAGCTGCACTGAACTACCTTGATTGATTTGTATACGAGTCAGTGTTTTATTATCTAATCATTTACCAAAAATGATCATTTAATATCTTCTTTTTTTTTTTTCATGAAAATAGCAGTTCAACCTCAAATTCTAAATTTTCGAAAATAAATCTACTATCATTTGAAATACTTTTTTATTATTATTATTATTATTATTATTATTATATGCATGTTTGTGTGGCCACTTTGGCCATCTGTAAATATGTTAACGTGTATGTTAATATGTTAAGAGTAACGAGGAATTTGTTAATTCAAGTTACTGATTGAATAAAGAATTATTATTATTATTATTATTATTATATCTTAAACCTATTTTAAATGTTGTATTCGGTATCGGAGTGTCGAAAAAAGTCCAAAAATAGAATTAATGCATAACCCCTATTTTAAATGGGGAACTCGGGGCGTTTTTCGTAGGTTTATACATTCAGCCCTAACGACGAGTATACTCGTCATTAACAAATAATGTACCTATGAAGAGTACACATGTCATACGAATACAGTGAGGAACCTGATCAGAGGGCTCCTCTGCCCAATGTCTGCTCGTATGTCAGTTTGCAATATATTGTCTTATTCAATCCTAAATAGTCATTAATGGACAAAACTTAGCTGGAAACTGGAATTGTCCATTCAGGGATGAATAGGTTAAGGAAGGTGGGTATTTTCAAATTATCGGCGATTCACGGTAAACCAAGAAAAGCCACCTTTTTTAACAGGGGTGTCGACACAGTTATTTAAACAATATATATATGCCTTTAAATACGATATTAGTACATCAAATTTATTTTAGTTGGTGTTTACGAAGGTTAGGTAGGATCGGCATTTTTCATATCGTCGCCGATGTTTGGACAATAAAAGTATCTTTTTGAGCGGGAATTCATATATGACTTATAAACTGGTGCACAGATACCTTTAAATACGCTATTACAACATTAAACCCTTTTCCTGTGGTGTTCTCTGCATTTCGAGTCGCCCGTCGATGAAAACAAAGAAAATGAATTCTGCTAAATATGACGCCTGCTTAAATCAATATATCCTCTATATGTGACTTTATTAATATCCAATTTACAAACAGTTTGGAATATATGATGAGAATTGAGTTGGTCTCTAATCTGGATGAAACTGTTTGAAAAGGTTATCAGGAGATTAGCTTTAGCTGCCGTCACGGCCGTCGGAGTGTACTATTTGCAATTTTTTCTACGATCGGGTGTTCATTTTTGTAATAACAGATATCCTAAATCAATCAGATTATATATCGTGAATAATCTCAAAAACAATAAATTATACAAAAATAGTATAAATAAAACTGATTTTCTATAATTTTTATAAAGTGGGACGTTCCAACCAGATACTTGGGACGTTCCGTCTGGTACGTTGAGGTATTGGGACGTTGAGACCATAAACCCTCTTGATTCCGGTGCTCCAAAAATCATTTATACAGTCCACAGAATAGAATGTGTATAATTCCAAGTAGGTACGATATACAGTCAATCTTGTTTAAGTGACCACTTATTTTAACTTAACCCTTAGCCTGCCATTCACGACTATATCTCCATATGCAAACAGCTTGGATCCGGATGAGACGCCGAGTAACTCGGCGTCTCATCCGGATCCAAGCTGTTTGACACTCGGACAACATTTTCAGCAATTTTGAGCAACTTTGAAGCACTTTGAAACTTGAAGCAGAAGAGAAATATAGCAGACGACAATTTATTTGGCGGGCTAAGGGTTAAAGCATGAAGATCTCAAAGACATTTGACTGCTTAATTAATACAAGATGAAAATAATGCAGAAAGATCCTAATAGAAGCTTTGCATTATTTCTATCTTGCATTAAGAAACCATCTGCATTTAACCCTACCATGCCTAAGCTTCAGATATGTCCAACAATGATATACCTTTTGCAAACAGTTTGAATCCAGATGAGACGCCGCGTAATGCAGCGTCTCATCTGGATCCAAACTGTTTGACACATACTCTGATCCTGTTTTGAAAAGAAATTTAGAAAAATCTATTTAGACCATCAGGGCTGCCATAAGTTGATCATAAAAATCATAAGATTTCAAATTTTCAATTTTTCAGACGCAATTTTACTAATCGTACCTTTATCCCATAGTCTGTTTCTTGTTTTGAAGACACATGACTGCTTAAAACAGGTTGAAAGTAAAGCAGAATGCGCCTTAAGGCGCATTCTGCTTTACTTTCAGCCTATTTTATGCTACGATCTGCTAGGATTAAAATCCGAATACTTAGGAAAAATCCGGAGAAATGGCAGCCCTGGAACATCAGCAGTTGACAATTGTTGCAGACGAAAAAAAATTACCCAGGATGCAAAGAGTAATGACTACAAATGGGTTGTCATGGTTTTGATACAAGACTGACTGTATCTTATCTGTAATGTTGCTTTGATTCTTGATACTGATAGAATCTATTGGCAAAGATCAGCCTGTCATTAATGCACTACTAATAACAAGCTAATTGCCTTCTATACAGCATTCTTGGAGTGTACAGATCTTTCTGCTTTATGCTCCATCAGACATAACCCTTTCCCTGTTGTATAAAATCACATGCTTAACCCAATACTTCATAGCCGGATTCTAGTTTTGAATTTATATCTAGGTAACAGTTTTAACATTAAAGCAGGTTGAAAGTAAAGCAAACTGTGCTTTAAGAAATAAAGATTCAAATAACTATTTGGATTCAAATATTCTGCAATTATGCGAAAAATCCTCAATCTGTCCCATCCCTACTTTTTATGCATTTAATTTATTTATCCACTAAAGAAAATAGTATCACTTTTTTATATTCAGTCAATAAATATTAAATAAGCAATATTTTCTATATCATAGCAAATGGTAACTTAAAGCAAGCTGAAAGTAAAACAGAGTGTGCCTTAAGTATGCTTTAAGTTGTAACCTGTAACCTTTAATACTAGAATCAGGCTATGGGGTAACGGGTTAGAGATATGTCTATGAATCTAGCACCTAAATATCTTGCTAGGCTTATCCCATTCCAAATAAAATCTCCACATAATAACTGGTTTCCGTGCACTAATTGGAGATCATACAGCACTTAAACATCCCATTCACAAGATTACGTCCATGAAATATAAACATATATTGTTGATTCTCAAAGTAACATCTACTTTATGTCTGAAACTGGGTCTATAGTTGCAGATCTACGGTTACAACCTTACTGACAAACAGCTTGGATCCTGATGATCAGATGCCAAGTAACTTGGTCTGGGTTGCCAAAAAAACATTGAATTCAGTCCAGACAATTGGTTAGCTGCAATTTAAAGGTTGACGATATTTGTATCTTCTGCAACAAGTGAGAAGAGTACTGAAATTTTACACTTTTATTGAACTCTTAAATCCGTATCTTACTAGTTTTGAGATAGGTTGCCACTTAAAGCAGTTTGAAAGTAAAGCAGAATGTGCCTTAAGGCACATTCTGCTTTACTTTCAAGCTGCTTTAAGCTACCATCTGCTAGGATATAGAAAATAATTTAAGGTGTACAAAGATGTATTTATGGAGTAAAATGTAATGGGTTAAACTGTGAATGAAAGTAAAAATAAATACTGGGAATGCATTTGATACGCTGGTTGAGGAGACTTGTATCTTTTGCAACAGGTGAGAAGATTTGTGGAATTTTACACTTTAAACTGTCAGATGCAGTTCTGCGATAAAAAAGTAAAGGTAAACACAGCGGAATGTTGTATCTTTAAGAATGCTTCCTACTTCAAGTGTTTACTTCATTTTTTCTGGCCTGGGATAACACATTTTCCATTAATCTCTCCTGACACTCAATTTTTACAGTAACACTTGTGTTAGTGGCCACTTAACCCATTACCCCATATGCATTTTAACGCCTTTAATTTTTTCCTCCACTGAAGAAAATAGTTCCAATTTATACTGCCACAAATAAGAATCATAAGAAATATTTTCTATATTCTAGCAGATAATTGCTTAAAGCAGGCTGAAAGTAAAGCAGAATGCTCCTAAAGGTGCATTCTGCTTTACTTTCAACCTGCTTTAAGTGGTCAACTATCTTCAAAACTAGAAATATATAGGGCTATGGGAAAATGGGTTAATCAAGCTGCACTAGGAGTCTCTAAACATTATAAAGGCAAGCAATTATTTAATACAGGACAAAAAGTAAAGCAGAAACTCTGCTTTACTTTGAAGGCTTCATAATACTCGTCTTCAATGAGATTTCTAGACTACCGGTACTTTATCTATCTACAGAATTAAGCAAGTTTCATTATTCTTGCAAGAATGGCAATTTAATACATGTTTTAATGCATGTCCATATTAAAACAATCAAGATAATAAATTTAGTTTAAATACAATAATTTAACATATAATGCAATGCACAATGGGGAAACGATTACCGGTAAGGCGGTAACTCTATTAATAATATAATGATAAACCCTTATTTCTACTACACTCATCCTTTCCCCCATTGCGTAAAACTTTCAACAGGTGAGTACCTAAAGCAGGGCAAAAGACTTGAGGTGATATTAAAAGCTTTATGGTTAATTTTTATTTTCGTTTTAACCTAAGATGCCACAGCCCACCTGTTTTAAACACAAGTACAAGTATTCTCAGTTACTCATGTGGAATAAAACTCAGCCTACAGTACTGCTATGAAACTCTATCTTTTAAACTTCCACACTGGCTAATAATATAAAGACAATTTACTCCATATGAAAGAGTTCAGATTCATTCAAGAAAACAGTGCAGACCCTGATAATGTACAGCTCCTGGAGGAGCGGTCTGATCTAGGTCTTCACTTAACCCTTTCCCTCATAGAAGCGCCTTTTAGCAGATTTGATTTATTCATACACTAAAGAAAATAGTTCCAATTTATACAGTCTTGAAAATAAACCATCAGAATCTTTTTCTAAATCCTAGCAGATGATAGCTTAAAGCAGGCTGAAAGTAAAGCAGAATGTGCCTTAAGGCACATTCTGCTTTAC
Organism: Gari tellinella; assembly: GCA_922989275.2. NCBI lineage: Eukaryota > Metazoa > Mollusca > Bivalvia > Cardiida > Psammobiidae > Gari > Gari tellinella. Next base: position 28,557,249 of record OV277857.1, on the reverse strand, counting down.
TTTCAACCTGCTTTAAGTTATCACCTGTCTCCAAAACTAGAAACAGGCTATGTGGTAAAGGGTTAATGATCTATAGGAGAAGGGTTAATTTGGAAGCAAATAGCATTATCCAGAATTGACAGGATTATAGATATTGACTTTAAAAATGTTTGCTTTAATTGATTGTACAAAACATGTAACTCATTATCCAAAAAGCCTATTTCTAGTTTTGAACTTTGAAATAAAATAACCACTTAAAGCAGGTTGTAAGTAAAGCAAAATATGCCATATAAAGGTGCATCCTGCTTTAAATTCAGTCCCCTTTAATCTACCATCTGCAAGGATATAAAAATTGTTTCTTATGGTACGTACTTTCTTATGTTTCTTAACTGTGACTATCAAAATTTAAGGTCTTAAAATCAGTGATCAAGATTTCTAGATAATGGGGAATATTTCCTATATTTTCCTTAATTGTCTTCACAAAAAAAAAACTTATTTAATTTCTATTTGTTACGATTTTATGCCATTTTAAATTACAGGGCTGCCATAAGTTGACATGAAAAATCCTAAGATTTCGAAATTTGCATCTTTCAAGTGCGAAATTAAGAATCGTACCTTTACCCCATAGCCTGTTTCTAGTTTTGTTGACATGTGATTACTTAAGTTAAAGCAGGCAGGAAGTAAAGCAGAATGAGCCTTTATGGCGCATTCTGCTTCACTTTCAGCCTGCTTTAAAGTCCCAATATTACTGTCAAATGCCAAAATCGCGCAATTTTCAAACCTGAAAATGTAGGCACATTCGTTATCTAAACCTGTAAAAAGAAGTAATGCCCGGTGATTATTGAGGAAACATTGCTTTCAAACCCATTAAATTGGTGGAAACAAGTCGACTTTTAAATCTCTTTTGTTGACATTCGATCGAAGACGAATCATAACGGAAATGCTCCGGCTTCGCTCGGATGACGTCACATAGTGTATATGAATTATCGGCGCGGTTCGTATCAATCACGTGACCTTTACGCAATCCTTCGAACCAGCCCGTTAGTCTTATTTGTAAACAAACCCGCTTAAAATGTAAACCATCACGATAAGAATTCAACACATTTAGGTAGGATTCTTAATGAAGTGGGGGCATATGTCAGGCTTCTTACACGTGATTTCACTTAGTTTTAATAAATAGAAAATGCACACATATAAGAAATTGCCCGTTTTAAACACAAATCTCGGTAGTATTGTACCTTTAAGCTACCATGTTCTAGGAAAAAATCCGAAGATTTAGGAAAAATCCAGAGAAATGGCAGCAATGAAATTATCAGTATTTCAGTCACAGTGTAACATCCAGCTGATTACAGGTCAAGGAAGACCCCGCAGATGCTCTTCATGCACTCTGACTGTACAGGTATGTACGGCTAATGATTACAGTAGTTTCTACTGCATATTTCACATGGTCAGGTGGGTCAGACGCATAATCATCTTTTACCCCATAGGCTGAATTGTCTACTTAACCCATTACTCCATAAATACGCCTTTAATTTATCCTTCCACTGAAGAAATATTTCCAATTTATACAGTTTGAATATTTATCATTAGAAATAATTTCTATATTCTAGCAGCTGGTAGATTAAAGCAGGCTGAAAGTAAAGCATAATGTGCCTTAAGGCACATTCTGCTTTACTTTCAACCTGCTTTAAGTGGTCATCTGTCTTCAAAACTAGAAACATGCTATGGGGTGATTGGGTTACCTATTCCTCCATTGTCTTCAAAGCAAATCTCCTACACCAAACTTATAATAATTAACCCTTAGCCTGCCACTCACGACTATAGCTCCATATATGCAAACAGCTTGGATCCGGATGAGACGCCGAGTAACTCGGCGTCTCATCCGGATCCAAGCTGTTTGACACTCGGACAACATTTTCAGCAATTTTGAGCAACTTTGAAGCACTTTGAAACTTGAAGCAGACGAGAAATATAGCAGACGACTATTTATTTGGCGGGCTAAGGGTTAATATGTACCCTGTATAATATACATATAAAGTTCCTCCAAGTTTAACCTAATGCTCCATGATGAAAACTAATTTTTATGTCTCTAATTGTTTCTACACTAAGGTTACATCTTCCCTACCTAGGAAATCTTGAGTTCAGAACACAATTTAAGCAATGACCCCATAAATACCTCTTTTTAAGCCCCTAATGTATTCCTTTACTGCAGAAAATAGTTTCAATTTATATAGTCATAAATAAATATGTATCATAAGAAATATTTTCTATATTCTACGAGGTGTGTCCGTAATGTTCGTGTACAGTGCTTGAAACTCAAGTTGAAAGTCACAAAGTTTAAACATTAACCATACAAAACTTATACTACTATAAAGAGGGGACGTTTTTCATTTGTCATGTGAAAAACAGTAGCGCTGCTGTTAATAGTCTTTTATTTCTCTGTCTTTTTTCCACAGACACTTATAGATACCCGGGGCAGTCGAAGACGTTGTTATGACGTCGCAACGTCGTTACAGAGTCAGCCGTTGACCGAGGGTGCTTCAAGTGCTCACCATATATTCTGATTTCAATTATCAAATTTCTGTCAATATTTATGGAATCCATCTTGCGCACACTTTGTTCATTTTCAATCTATCTTTCAAAAGCACATTCACAGTAGTTTACCAACACCAATCCGTTCAGCTAAGTCTCTCACACATATTCTGCGATCCTCGTCGATTATCGAGCGCCCCCGAATCGACCAATCCTTCGTTGATGACACCCCGTCGCCTACATCTCTCATCATCCTTCGTTGGAAACCGCCCGTCGCTAAACCTTTTATACCACTTGTAAACTAAAGAACGGCACACGGATGGCTTCCCTGTAGCTTCCGACAACATTTTCATCGTATCCACCTGCGATTTCGCAAGGGTAGCGCACAACTTTATAATTGTCCGCTGTTCAGCGACGTCAAATTCAGTCATTTTCGGCAGAGACAATTTCGGAATGCTTCAGAATTAGTGCGCATAAAATTTGAACGATTTTGATGTAACGTCCAAACTTTCCGGAAATGACGTCGACGTCATCTTTATTCGCGGAATCTGTTTTTGAAAGAATCAATTTGATTTGCATCTAGTTATGAACTACAGACGGCACTTTAAAAAATCAAATAAATTGGGTTTTTTGGCGTGCCCTGGTCTCACTTTCCTTGTTGGAAGAATAATTCATACTTTTCTTATTTTTTACGCAAAACCGACGTATTTTCTACAAATAATGCCTAAAACATGACTTCAAGTAATAGACATAACAAAAGTTTCAACAGAGCGTTACTTTAATAAATACAGACATTGTCTACAAACTTTACGGACACACCTCGTAGTAGATGATAACTTAAAGCAGGCTTTTGGTCACCTTTCTTCAAATTTAGAAAAGGTCTATAGGGTAGAGGGTTTTAAAGGCATTTCTAGTATCTTTCCAGCTGGTTAATTAAAGCAGATAAAAATGTAAAGCATGGTATTCCTTAACCCATTAATACACCTTTTACACCTTTAATGTATTCCTCCACTGAAGAAAATAGTTCCAATTCATACAGTCATGAGAATGTACCATAAGAAATATTTTCATTATCCTTGTCGGTTATTTTTTTAAGCAGATTGAAATTTAAGCAGAATGTGCATAAGATTTTGCATGAATGGGAATGCTGATTCTGTATACTTTTGTTTTATCTACCTCTAGTCTTATCTATGATCTTTTAATTTGACATATGTTACACTGTACTAACACTGTCTTTCCCAAACAACGCTCCTCCCAATCATAATCAGTCTTGATTGTTCGGGAGTATACAGTTTATATGTTGATGTTTACACCTTTTACTTAGACCTCCACTGAAGAAAATAGTTCCAATTAAAATTTTATGCAGTCTTGAATATGTATAATTAGGTTTATTTTCTACTTCCAAAAGTGTCTGTTTACGGAAAGTCTTAAAAATAACACAGATTCTATTTTTAAGTCAAATTTTTCTTTCGGTCACACATGCGCACATATCACTGTTCACATATTTTGTCATAATATAAACACTGTCGTAAAAATAACAATCTCGATTGTCTTAACTGGCAACTTGTATTGTTCTAATCTTAGATTACTTTGTTTTTTAATGCATTTTCACGCCATTGTTGACTGTGTAGGAGATAGTAACTTGCTCAAGGAATGATCTTGACAGTGGTGTATATAACCAATTTAATTGAGATGTGGGTAACCCATTTTGCACTGGTAAACATATATCTTTTTTCTGATATATTGATGCTTTAAGCAGTCTGAAAGAGAATCAGAAAGCTTCTGTAGCAGCATATTCTATCTAACCAGATATATAAATATTCAATTAATGTGGCTCTACTTTCCCCGGTTTTATCACTGTAAAGAGGTTAAAGCAAGCTACCGTGACAAAGGTTTAAATAGACTGTATTCGGCATTTATACAGAACTTTAAGATATCGCAAATAAGTCTATGCCAATCACAATAATCATGTAAAGTTATTTCTTGCTAGGCTGGCGGCGTTCGCTAATAGGCTAATTATTGGATTATGGGAGGCAATCATCTGTCAATCAAGTCTGCATCACAAACACTTGTTATAACTTATATACACATCAGTGTGAATAAAGTGTTTTACCGAGGCTAATTAGATCGGCGATCTGCAGTCAGAGTAATTAAACTCCGAGATTCCGTAAGTTATCCTTCACCTACAGTCATCAAAGGTATGAAAATGTGTTTCTAGTTGTATTAAAGTTAGAATAAAATAATATTAGAACACAACATTCGTAAGGGAGTCACGAATCTTTAATATTTTTTGATAAAGTCAATACTTAAAAGTTACGACGATCGCAATTATTTTCATGACAGTGTTTTTATTAAGTCAAAAGGTAAACATGTATGCATTTGAACCAGAAATATTTTTTTACGTAAACATAGAGCTTGTGCTATTTTTACGACTTGTCATAAACATGGCCACTGGGTAAACTAAAATAACAACACCCCATTACATAGGTTTGAATAATATAGAAGCCATACAGCTCTTTGAATGGTTTCCTGTGTGGAAAAAAGAAGGCTCAATCCTTCAATTTATTCGCCCAATTAGTAATATTTTATAGTAAAAATCCAGTGTGGGTAACATTTGACTTTTTAGCATGCCAACAAAGGTGATAATTACACCAATTATTGATCGTTACATCCATAAGTGACACGCTTCGTCTAAATCTAGTACGAATAGGCAGAGGTACGCTTGTGTGGTGATACGCATCGCTCAACATCCAACAAATGTGAATAACAACAATCACTCCACCCACAACTCAAATGAAGATGTTGGTGTCTCTCTGATAATAAATTAAGAAAAAACTCACAAAATCATGTTTCCAAAGATAAACGGGTGTGTTAATGACACAGAAAAAAACATACCTTGGAATGCAGTTTGGTGAAGATTTTTCTACTTCCAATGTGGCAAATAATTTCATGGATATCACTTTTTGTCCATTCTGAACGGACAAATTTTTACTCTTGTCCGCCATGTCTTTTGTTATTACTAAGCACGCATGCGCACATCGATCTAATTATTACAGTTAGAGGGTAGATTATAGTTGCTGATAAAAGCAGATCAAAATACACACTTGATCAATAGCAAAATGATATGGACATTTTTTTGCAATGAAATATTTCAGTAATTGATACTGAGAATGAGGAACAAACGACATAATAAAACTACTCGATTATTCTTAAGAACATTATTCTAGTTTGGTATTTGGTTCATATACTATAAATCAAACAAATCAATTACAATGGCTGTCTGTTTCGAAAGAATACTCATCCCACATTCTGTCAAAATACTCAGTAGTTTTAATGTGTCACACCACAGGAATTACATAAAAGTAAGGATAACTGAAATTTATACCGCACATCCACTTAGTTTTGGCCATTGTCTAACATTTGCTGAAACAAAGAAAGGAGATGACCGTTTCGGCCAAGCACGCGAACGTAACAAGGTTGATTATTTCCACTGTTTTCTAGGTGCCCTTCCCCAAAGGTACTAGAGCCCGCAATCATAGGCTGCGAGACTAGGAGAACGGACTCGTATACATTGCCTGAGATGATGGGTTTTGGGTAGGAGTGAGGCACTTTTATGTAGTTTGTGAATTTCGATCATGCAAATTATTGCAAAAAATAAATAATTAGTTGGTAAGAAATATGCATCTTTTCACGCCTTTCTTTATTCATTTGTAGTATACGCGATGTTAGTAATTATTTGCTGACAGGACAGGCAAAACCAAGAAATATATCATTGTCAGCCAGTCATACTAATTAGTGACCATTGCTGTAATATAGTATTTTTTAAAATTGTCGTCTGCAAATTTTGTTAAGGTAAAATAATGCTCTAATAAATTGAAGAAACCTAAACACATGTCAAACAGGATTCAGATGAGTTGCCGACTTACGCAGCATCAGATCCAGATTGAAACTAATTGCAAACAAATACCACTCCAGCCAGGTTGCGATTGGCAAGCAGAAGGTTAATTGTTGCCATTATTAATTGACTGATGTGGCCGCTTGAAATGACTTTTTACCTGATTGGAAATTGCACAGCCCCATCTATTATGACTGATTATAGCACACAAGACAAAATTATCAGTGCAGACCTTCAGGATCACTATGTGGGTCTACACTGTTAGCCAACAAGGGACGCTGAACCTTAGCAGAAACAAAAACAATCAGGTCACCGATACGTACTCCAAGTCATGTCGAAACGTAATTTTCCGAATACAGGGCTCCTGGGAGAAGAGGGAGTAAACTGAAAAATCCAGGGTTTTCTTATTTCAGCACCAAAGCCTATGGTGTTACTACTCATTACAGTCATTAGAACCGTTTGTCAGAGACGGTTCTAATTATAATAACACCACAGGGTTTAATGCAGAAATAATTATTTTAGTTTTTGAGATACTCTCCTTATCTTGAGCTCTGCAGATAGGGAAATTTCCTTTCTAACACTTCACTTGTAATAATCATGGCTTTCCCACTCTACAAAAATTTGAATTTAGTTATTTTTACTCCAGAAAATCAGTGCCAAACAGTTTGCATCCTGACAAGACGCACATAATGTTGCATCTGATCAGGATAAAAAATATTTGCAAATAGTGTACTTCTGGTAAGGCAGTGAAGTTGTTAGAGTAAGTAAAAGTTTTTGCTTGCATCAAGCATATTACTAAATATATCTATATGTCATACATGGTTAAGAACAAAGCCATGTTCAAAACAAAATGCAAAGATAGGTTATGCTGCCTTTAAATAAGGTGTTCTTACTGAATTTCTTTGAGATTTTACTGGTTGTTTATTACCAAAAAGTCTGCATGAAATTTACCTGCTTTCACAAATAGTAAACAGTTCTGCCTCAGTTATCTCCCCTCTCAAGCATACAAATGGGAGAAATGAAAGTATGATTGGTCTGAGACATACATTTTTACACCCCCCCCTTCTTTAAGTCCCGCATATAGGCGTCATTTTCAAACAGTGTACATGTGAATAGTACACTTGTCCTGTGCAAACAGTGAAGACCCAGATCAGAGGGCTCCGAAAGGAGCCCACTGATCAGGGTCTTCACTGTTTGTCATAATGCCAAACATTGACAAAACAACCCTTAAAAGTCAGAAATGGACTAGACTAAATTGGAAACTGGAATTGTCCATTTAACGTTTCAGGGAGGAAAGAGTTAAGCTACCACCTGCTAGAATAAATAAACTATTTCCTATGGTACATATTCGTTACTGTATCAATTTGAACTATTTTCTTCAGTGGAGGAATAAACTGAATGCGCTGAAACTAAGTAAAAGGCACTTCTATGGGGGAAAGGGTTAAGCAGCAGTGATCATAAGCAAATGTGACAATTTTATTCTTTGGATTATTTCAGATTGGAAGCAGGATTCCTTCAATAAATTTATATTTGGACACTCCAAAGAATGCAGTCAACGCCCAGGAACTATTCAAAGGGAAAAGAGGTGTCCTATTCTCAGTTCTTGGTGCCTTTACTCCAGGTTGTACCAAGGTACTGTACATTGTATATTGCTCACATTTTAATCAGAGCTCCGGGTAAGAGGGAGTAAACTGAACAAATTCTACATTTTCATATTCATACTCATTTCAGCACCAAATCCTATGATGTTACTACTCATTAAAAACGTCTCTTCGAGACGATTTTAATGAGTAGTGACACCATAGGGTTTATACCAGGAAAAACGATTTTAACTTTTGAAATACTCCCCTTATCTGGAGCTCTGTTTGATCACTCAGAATATTTCTTGTTTTAAGTTACCCTTTACCCTATAGTCTGTTTCTACTTTTAAAGATAGGTGACATCTTAAAGTAGGTTAAAAGTAAAGTAGAATGTGCCTTCAGGCTGCTTTAAATAAGCTACCATGGTACCACCTGCTAGGGTAGAGAAAAATCTTATGGTGCATGTAGCCATGTACATGACTATTTTTCTTCAGTGGAAGAATACATGAAAGGTGTAAAAATGTGTATTTTATGGATTTGAAATACCATAGAAATTTTTCTGCTTACTTTTATCCTGTTCTTAGCAACCTCCTTAAGGAATTTTCTGCTTTTAATTGATTTCACATAAAAATATCTGGCTTGAAAAATTAAAACAAGCTTCATTTTGAATGAATAATTGAATATATATGGATTTTAATGTTGAATTCATTTGTATCTAGCTATATCATTTACTAGTGTAAGGCAACAAACTTGCTAAGAGAAATTACAGTGGATCATTCACTAGTCTAGATAATCCATGTTCAGTATTTAATAGTACTACATTAAGTGTTCACTTGTTTTTACCTGTTATCCCATAGACTAGCCTGTTTCTAGTTGTTGTTTTTTTTGTATTTTCAGGAACACATCCCCGAATATATGGAGCACCATGAAAAGTTCAAGGTAGACCTTTATCCTCCAGTAACCCACCCCAACCCCCGCCCAAGCTTGTTTATAGTATGGTTCCTGCGGTGAAAATGCAGGAACCCTAGAGAAATCACATTGTCTGTCTGTCTATCCATCCTTCCATCCATCCATCCATCCATCCAACAATCCTCTGTCTGTCTGTATTTCTGTCTTCATATACAATGTATTGGGTTCATATTGAGGGGATATGGTATCATCAGAGGTAAATGTAGTTTTGGGCTAGAATCTTATCATTATGTCCAGAGTTTTCTGCTATAGATTTTACACTCTAGGAACTTCATTTGTTCACCGATCCTAACTATCACTCACTCACTATCCGGTTTATTTATTGATCAGGCCACAATTAATCCTCTGCTGAGGGTGGGGCCTGACTGTCCAGTCTCGATCGAAGTCTTCCTCTCCATTCCTGTCTGTGATGAGGGTCGATGGGATCCATACCCAGGATTTTTCTGTCACGTTCCACAACGTCCTCCCAAGACAATTTGGGTCTGCCAGTGGTCCTCTCTGCTGATACGTTCAACTGACGAACTTTAGCAATCCAGCCTGTGCTTCGCTCAACGTGCCCCAGCCAACGAAGTCTGCTCTTCTGCATGATGGATGCAAGGCTTTCCAAGTTGACTTTGGCAAGGAGGGATTCAAAAGGAATGCTTTGTTCAGGCTTCACCAAACACATCCATCTGACCATTGCTTTGTCGTTACGCTGCAGTTTCTTCAGTGTGTTAGAAGAGACAGCCCAAGTTTCGGAGCCGTACATAAGAACACTTCTGACACATGCAGGACACATGATAAGTAGACACGACCCCTTGTAGTTGTTGGTAGGTGCTTGTTCGTTAAGATTGGTAGCAGCTCTCTAAACTGTTTCCAGGCAGACTTGCAACGTGTAGCTGCAGCGAGTTCACATCCTCCACCTGATGACAGCATGTGTCCAAGGTAACAGAAGTCTGTCACTACTTCCAACTTGTCATCGCCAGTACCAACCTCCATCAGTGGTCTACCATCTATTGGTCTTGCAGAGCCATCACAACGCAAGCACTAAGTCGGGGATCTGATTTGAGCAGGCCCTTTATGCCACTACATTTTTTATGGACCCATCGTGAACAGTGGGTGAAGAGAATTGAGTTGTTGCCTGTTCCACTCAGACATACAGCACACGGGTATTTTCCTATTTTCCTCAGTAAGTTGAGGTTGGGACCAGCGATCATGATCTTGATCTTACCTATGTTGACTCTGAGACCTTTCCCTCCATGCTACTCTTTCATCCATCCAGACGTTCCTCCAGTGCTTCAAGTGAAGTGTCAATGATCCCCAGGTCGTCAGCATATAGTCGGCATAATAGGAGCTCCCACGGGCAGCTGGTACGAAATTCTAGTGATAGAGCCTCGAGGACAATGATGAAAAGAAGGGGACTTAAGACAGATCCTTGATGGACGCCCACTTTAACATCAAATTCATCACTGTAGCTGTTTCCGACACGTACCGACTTTGTACATTGGTGTAAATAGACATCACAACTTGGACCAACCACTCAGTAACTCCCAACTTCCGCAGAGACCACCAGATGACCTTTCTTGGTACGCAGTCAAAAGCTTTTTCCAAGTCTACAAATGCCATGTACAGTGGTTTGTTTGCTGCTAGATGTTTCACCATGACTTGGCGTACAATGAAAATTGCATCTGTCGTGCTCCTACCGGGCATGAAGCCAAATTGCATGTCATCAATCTGTACTTGTTGTCTGATCAGCTGCTCAACAACTCTTTCCAAGACCTTCATGACTTGATCAATAAGCTTGAGTCCACGGTAATTCCCTCTGTTTAATGCATCACCTTTACCTTTGTACAGACTGACTATGAATCTCTCTTCCCATTTTGCAGGTATGCATCCCTCCCTGATGATGGCTACAAACAGTTCATGCACCAGACCTGCCCCTAGTTCATCGGTTGGTTTCAGCATCACAGCAACTATACCGGACAGCCCTTCTGCTTTACCAGCTCCCATTTTGTGGATTGCTTTAGTGATCATCTCCTGGGTAATGGGGTTACTTGGACCCTCAACTGGAGGTTGGTAGGATAGCTCATCAGGGTTCCATGAAAATTCAATGTTCAGTAAGCGTTCGTAGTGCTGTTTCCATGACTGTTTTTTTGCTTCTTCATCCAATGAGAGTTCACCAGAGTCGTTCCTTATTGGTTTTCCACCGGAGACATCTTGGTTGTCACGGCGCATCTGTTTTGCGAGCTTGTAGATGTCACTTGATTTGGGGTTTGTTTTGAGAAAAACCTCTTTATCGGCCTCTGACTTAGTGTGGTGTACAGCAACTTTAGCTGCACGCTTGGCTCTGTTGTATGCCTCCCTACTACCACCAGCTTTCCATGCTCTGTAGCATTGTCTCTTCTCTCTAACAGCTTGGTCAACAGTCTCATTCCACCACCAAGTCTGTTTCTTCCAATTATGCTTGTTCGACACTCCACACACCTCAGTCGCTGCCTCATTCAGCCCATTTTTGAGCCTCTTTCAGTGTTCCTCTATATTATGGAATAGTGTGTATCCTCGATTCTCACTAGTCGGAAGCCTATCATGAGTCCGGAAGGATCACAAAAACGCTTGATATGGCGCGTGCGGTTTGCTCACGTCATCGCAAAAGGCGTTCCGGTTAGGTATTAGATGCGGACAGATAATAGCCGAAAAAAAATGCTAAAAAAACTTGGAATTTTAGTGAAACTTTAAAGGAAATTATATATTCAAAAAAAGAGTACCAAAATTGACCACGTACCTTATTTTTTTAATGTCCCTTTGTAAAATGATTAGGAATAACACATTTTCCAATATAACTCTAAATGTTTATTACGTGTAGCAAGTGTCTGGAAATTGAACTTTCATATGCAGTTTAAATTTGACCCGGTTGTGTACAAGCGCCTTTGCTACCCGGATGATGACGTCAAACTTCCGGCCTAGTAAGAATTCGCGGCGCTGCATTTACAGCCGAAGGTTAGTTTGAATAACTGGTATTTGTTTAACAATCAAGTTGTTTGATTACTTTAAATGTTATTTTCAGTTAGAAAACTGTTTTTTCTCCATATTCGTTCAATGTATCTCCCAGTTTCCATTTAAATTGATTACCTTTATAGTCCGTTTTCGCTAAGGGGTCCGGACAAACGAGTGAAGAGGATATCAGTTTAAGACTGTGATCAAGGTGGATAATTTGCCAACTTAGAAATGACTGTGAAAAATGATTATCCCTGATATGTCAAAAATGTTTCTATTGTGCATATTTATGACTGTATAACGTGAACCTATTTTCTTCAGTGATAGAATAGATTAAAGGCATGAAGAGGCATATTTATAGAGTAATGGGTCAATGTCTATAACTTTACTTTGGATTTATATAAAGTCTTTACTCCATGGATGTTTCTAATTTTGAATAAAGATGACCTCTTAAAGCAGGTTAAAAGTAAAGCAGAATGTGCCTTAAGGCACATTCTGCTTTACTTTCAGCCTGCTTTAAGTAACTATCTGCTTGAATATAGAAAATATTTCTTATGATACATACTCATGACTGTATTATTTGGAACTACATGTACATGTACATTGTATTTTATTCAATGGAACTATTTTATTCAATGGAGGAATAAATTAAAAGCATATAAATGTGTATGTATGGATTAAAGACTGATATCATGCCTTATTAAATGGAGGAATAGATTAAATGCATAAAAATGCGTACCTATGGAGTGTAGTGTTGATTGATTTTCAGTTGACTGAGATGTTAGATTATTGATAGTTATTATCATGTAGTGATATCTATTTACAGGAGTTGGGGTATGATCTTATAGCATGTGTGGCCGTAAATGATCCCTTTGTGATGACAGCCTGGGCAAAATCCCTCAACACAGATGGAAAGGTAAGTGATGATTGATTGATAAATCAGAGCTCCAACTTACCCTTTCCTCCATAGGCAAAAGTTGATATCACCTAAATTAAATAGTGTAGGCTAGTTGCTGCTTAAAGCAAGATGAAGTAGGGCTCTTTATTAGAGAGAGTAAAATAAAAATTAAAAAAAACCCACCTGTACTAATCCTATATTTTCTGACTTATTTCAGCATCAAATCCTTTGGTGTAACTACTCATTAAAAACATCTTAAAGATACAATTCTATGAATAGTGACACCAAAGGGTTTAATGCAGAAATAAAATTTTCACATGTATTTAGAAAAAATAAGGTCTTGTCCATTTAATCTGAGGGGGGCCTCTGTGGCCTAGTGGTATAGTCACTGTGACTTACACCACTAAGCTCCTCACCGCTGTGAGTTCGAATCCCAGTAGGGTCGTTTGGATTTTTATACGCCCGTCTTCAGACGGGACGTATTATGTCGTGGCGCTGTCCGTCCGTCTGTCCGTCCGTCCGTCTGTCCGACCGTTAACTTTTTCATGTCCGCTCTCTAACTCAAACAAATTTAGTCTAATCCTTTTGAAACTTGGTCAGAACGTGTATGACCATAATATCTCGGTCAAGTTCGATAACCAGCAAGATTGCCCCAGACATTCAAGAGTTATGCCCTTTTTTGTCAAAAACGGGCATATTAGTTTGTCCGCTCTCTAACTCAAACAAATGTTTTTTAATCCTTTTCAAACTTTGTCAGCATGTGTATGACCATAATATCTCGGTCAAGTTCGATAACCAGCAGGATTGCACCAGGCATTCAAGAGTTATGCCCCTTTTTTCGTAAAAAACGGGCATATTTTAGTTTGTCCGCTCTCTAACTCAAACAAATTTATTTTAATCCTTTTGAAACTTTGTCAGCATGTGTATGACCATAATATCTCGGTCAGGTTCGATAACCAGCAGGATTGCCCCAGACATTCAAGAGTTATGCCCCTTTTTTTGTAAAAAACGGGCATATTTTAGTTTGTCCGCTCTATAACTCAAACACATTTATTTTAATCCTTTTGAAACTTGGTCAGCATGTGTATGACCATAATGTCTCTGTCAAGTTTGATAACAAGCAGGATTGCACGAGGCATTCAAGAGTTATGCCCCTTTTTTCGTAAAAAACGGGCATATTTTAGTTTGTCCGCTCTCTAACTCAAACAAATTTATTTCAGGCCTTTTGAAACTTGGTCAGCATGTGTATGACCATAATGTCTCGGTTATATTTCATAACCAGCAAGATTGCCACAGACAGTCAAGAGTTATGTCCCTTTTTTCATCTAAAACGGGCATTTTTTAGTTTGTCCGCTCTCTAACTCAAACAAATTTATTCCAATCCTTTTGAAACTTGGTCAGCATGTGTATTTACATAATGTCTCAGTTATGTTATATAACCAGCAGGATTGCCCCAGACATTCAAGAGTTATGCCCCTTATTTTGTCAAAAACGGGCATTTTTTAATTTGTCCGCTCTCTAACTCAAATAAATTTATTCCAATCCTTTTGAAACTTTGTCAGCATGTGTATGACCATAATGTCTCGGTCAAGCTTCATAACCAGCAAGATTGCCCCAGACATTCAAGAGTTATGCCCCTTTTATCGTCAAAAACGGGCATTTTTTTGTTTGTAGCTCTCTTTCTCAAACAAATTTATTCCCATCCTTTTGAAACTTGGTCAGCACATGACCCCTAACTTTCAGGGTTCTTCCCCTTTTGTTTTTACCTTGATAGGGTTTTGGTATGACTACATTCTAAGATCGTTTTGACGGGCGTATAATGTGCCCGGCTTGCGGTGCTCTTGTTCATGTGGGGAAGCCTTACAGCTGGCTTGCGGAAGGTTGGTGGTTCTACCCAGTTGCTGATTTGTGTCTGAAACAGTGCATAAAGGACTTCTGGGGCTTCCTCCACCTGTAATTAGCTGGACGTCGCGATATGACTGAAATACTGTTAACCCATTAACTCATAAGGGATAAACAAGTATCAATGCTTATCTCAATACAAGCTAGTGGATTAAAGTGTGTCAAAATGAGTCAGTATGAGGCTATTGTGCTATGAGTTAATATGAGTCAGTATGGCTTAATGGGTTAAAAGCGACATAAAATCATAACAAATCAAATGAAATCAAATCTGAGTGGCAAACAGTTTGGAGCCTGATCTGGCTCCAAACTGTTTGCAGTGGACATAAGAACTTTAGCATAAACACATTTATTGGAAAGAATAACATATTTGGAAAAGAAAAACATATTTGGAAAGAATAAAATATTTGGTAAGAATGACATCCATGTCTATTGCACATGATTGTTTCAGATTCTGATGTTGGCGGATCCTCAAGCAGAGTTCACCAGGGCCATGAAGATGGAGTTAGACTGTCGACATATCATGGGCACATTCAGATCGAAAAGGTAAGCACACAATTTGAACACACTGATGCTGAATTACCCTTTATTTCCTCACGTAACCTCAAAGGTCAAAGGTGATTTAAACCATTACCCAACAGCCTGCATTTGTTTTGAAGACAGGTGACGACTTAACCCATTACCCAATAGCCTGTTTCTAGTTTTGAATACAGGTGACCACTTTAAGCAGGTTGAAAATAAAGCAGAATGTGCCCTAAGGCACATTCTGCTTTATTTTTAGCCTGCTTTAAGCTACCATCTGCTAGGATTTAGAAAAGATTTTATATGATACATTATTTATGACTGTATACATTGGAACTATTTTCTTCAGTGGAGGAAATAAATCAAATGCGCTAAAAGTCGCTTCTAGTTGGGAAAGGGTTAAAGCAAGGTTGAAAGTAAAACAGAATGTGCCTGAAGACACATTATGCTTTACTTTCAGCCTGATCTTTGCTACCATCTGCTAGGGTATAGAAAATAATTCTTCTCATACAGTAATAATTGTTTAAAGTGGAACTGTTTTCTTTTTAGTGCAGCAATAAATTTAAGTCGTAAAAAGGCATCTTTATGGGGTAATGGGTTAAGATCAGGGTTCCAGATAAGAGAGGGTAGGGTAAAACATTCCAATATTTTCTATATATCCTCACGAGCCCTTCTGATTACTTGTTCGAGTGAGAGTTTGGTGCAGGCATAAAAGATTTTAGTTTAGAAAAAGAACAAAAATTTACATCTAAGTACAGTCGAACTTCAATATCTCGAACTCGCTTAACTCGAACCATCTGATAGTTTGACACATGAACTGCATTATTTCATGCTCTGTTAAAGCGACTCGCAACCAGATGGTGCATTAAAAATAGTAATTTGTAAATATGTGTCAAACGCTTATATAAATGGTAAAGAATTAGTTTAGGATAAGAAATTCTGTTTAAAAAAATGTATTTCAATAAAAAAAAATACTGGTCTCTGGTGGGATACGAACCCGGGGCCCGGCATTGGCGGACAGAATGCAAAATAGGGGAAACCGCTTAGACCAATGGACCACGGAACTATCCGTTTATCTCGGATCGATTTAACGTATTTCAATGTGTAGCATCGAAAGTGCATACAACTTCGTAATTCGGCTCGAGTTTATGTCTGAGCCCGTGTAGAGAAGCAACAACAACAACTATACCGTCTACTAGTCGGTATAGAAAAACGATGGAAAATATCTAAAAATCTGGGATTCGGTAACGATTCTTGAAACTTTTTTTGGACTGATCATATTTTTTTAATGTCAGAAGCTAAATAATGCCACAAATTTGCTTTTATTTGAGTATTTTATTTTATTTGACAAGTACACCATCCGGTTGCGAGTCCCTTTAAGTCCAACATACCCATATTTCAAAGTTAAAACGTGGCTAACAAACAAAGTTTGAGCTATCGAAGTTCAACTGTAATTGATGTTTTCCTTCTGTTAGAAACCATAACAATAGCCATCTTATAACTCTTTCAAAACAACGTACCTGTTTAAAATATACTTATTACATTTGCAAACAGTGTAGACCCTGATTAGGAGCCCTCTTATCTGGGTCAACACTGTTTGCTAATTTAGACCAGTATTTATTAAACTACCCAGAATTCCAATTAGACTGGTTCATGTTTTGATAACTAAAATGATCAAAAAGGGAACCTAAAATCCCACAAGAGTAATTAATATTGAAAAAGTCAAACGATAAAGTTAGAACTTTTTGCCTGATCCAACTTGCTATTGCCCCATTGCAGCCATGTGCTGAGAATGAGGAAGAAACAAACAGTCCCAGTTACTTCCCTTTGCCCATTATTGTGTTATTAATGATATCAAAAGTAGAAATGGTGCTTCTTTTCACGAAATGTCATTCTCAGTCAAAACGTTTTATAAAAATCTATAAAACAGGTTTATTTGTGGTGTGCTTGAGTTTGATGAAATATTTAGAATCTTTATTATAGTCTTTAACCCTTTACGCCATAGATACGCATTTGTGTATTAACCCTTAATAAGTCCATAGGCACATTTTTACGCATTTAATGTATTCCTCTACTGAAGAAAATATGTCCAATTTATACAATCATGAATAATTATGCAACATAAAAAATAGTTTCTATATCTCTATTAGATGCACATTCTGCTTTACTTTCAACTTGCTTTAAGTGGTCACCTGTCTTCAAAACTAGATACAGTCCATGGAGAAAACTGTTAACTATTCGGACGCTAGCTGGGTCACATAAAATTGTGCAAACAGCTTGGATCCAGATGTGATGCTGCATTATGTGGCGTCTCATCATGATCCAATTTTGAAAATAATCTTTTGATAAATCTTTTTTTAGAACAATAGCAAATGACAATTATTGCAGATGGCTCTATAACTAAGCATGCAAAGTGTAAATAAACTTCAAGGCTCCAGATAAGGGGAAGTAACCGGAACAAATACAACAGTTTCTCACTTATTTTAGAACCAAATCCCATGTTGTTACTACTCATTAGAACCGTCTCTTCGAGACAATTCTAATGAGTAGTGACAACATATAGTTTAAAGCAGAAATAAATATTTTCTTTTTTTTAAATTTATACTCTCCTTATCTGGAGCCCTAAGACTTTCTATTTAATGTTTCAGGTATTCACTTGTGATAGAAGACGGCATCATAAAAAATGTGAACAGTGAACCAGACCACACTGGACTCGCTTGTCTACTGTGTATAAAAAACATGTCGAAATAGTGGGCTCACGATGGCCATGTTTTAGTATACGATACAGTGGAGAATCTGTACGCAAACGCAAAGCACTAAAACTTAGAAAAGAACAACTTTTGGACAATTCTGATATTTCATGTTTATCTTGGTGGCAAACAGTTTGGAGCCTGATCAGACGCCGGGTTACCTGGCGTCTGATCTGGCTCCAAACTGTTTGCACTGCAAATAATAGTTTTAGCATAAACGCGTTTATTGGGAAAGAATAACGTTTTCTCCACTGCAACACTGTACCTACCATCAGTGTTCTACCAGTAGTCAGCATTCCCACAATGGACTGTAATCCCAGCATTGACCTCGTGACTGCTACACCTTGGGTTTCAGATAAAGGCGTAAACTAATTATTTCAATGCTTGTTCCTTTGTTTCCACACAAAATGCTATATTGTGACTACTGACTACTCATTAAAATCGTCTCTTCGAGACAATTCTTATAAGTAGTGACAATATAGCTTTGGTTGTAAGGACAGTAAAACCCGTCTACACTGACTACTGAATTGTGTTAATTATTAGGTGCTTTAGTCAGTTGACTGCTTATAGCAAGGTTACATTAAAAACAGTAATCTTGCTTTACTGTCACCTTGTTTTAACCCTTAGCCCGCCAAATAAATTGTCGTCTGCTATATTTCTCGTCTGCTTCAAGTTTCAAAGTGCTTCAAAGTTGCTCAAAATTGCTGAAAATGTTGTCCGAGTGTCAAACAGCTTGGATCCGGATGAGACGCCGAGTTACTCGGTGTCTCATCCGGATCCAAGCTGTTTGCATATGGAGCTATAGTCGTGGGGGCAGGCTAAGGGTTAAGCTATCACATGTCTTTTATACAATCAATTAGCCTTCAAATTAGTGGTAATAATAGAGAGATTTTACTGTACAAGGAGTTAAGTATTTCCTTATCTGGAGCAAGGCAGACCAGGTGTTTATTCATACAAAGTTACAGGGCTGCCATAAGTTGACATAAAAAATCCTAAGATTTCCAAATTTGCATTTTTCAAGTGCAATTTTACGAATCGTACCTTTTCCTCATTGTCTGTTTCTAGTTTTATTGACACGTGTCTGCTTAAAGCAGGCTGAAAGTAAAACAGAATGCGCCTTAAGGCGCATTCTGCTTTACTTTTAGCCTGCTTTAAGCTTCCATGTATTAGTAAAAAAAATCCGATGATTTAGGAAAAAACTGGAGAAATGGCAGCCCTGAAGTAAGAGTGTTGATGGTGTGGTGATTTGATGGTGAACAAGCTGACAAACATCATAGCTGGGCATGGAAGAGTGAAGATTGGGATTCACCCTATAATTATGATTGTCTATGTGAAGTTCTGATTGTTTTTCTACCTCATGTTTAGTTCAGGTGTGTTCGATAACAAGTTAGGTTGGTCACATTTGATCATGTTTTGATTGACTTATGATTTTACACATAGCTCTAACAGTATTTTAGTCATATCATGCCGACCAGCTAATTACCGGTTGAGAATGACCTAAGATGCCCTTCATACTGTTTCAGGCTTAACCCATTATCCCATAAATATGCCTTTTTATGCCTTTAATTTATTCCTTCTTTATAAGTCATGAATAGGTTTCATAAGAAATATTTTCTATATCCTATCAGATGAAATCTTAAAGCAGACTGAAAGTAAAGCAGAATGTGCCTTAACCCATTACCCCATAAATATGCCTTTAATTTATACATCCACTACAGAAACATAATGCCAATTTATACAGTCATAAATGTGCAACGTAAGATATATTTCCTAAATCTGAGTACATGTAGATGGTAGCTTAAAGCAAGCTGAAAGAAAAGCAAAATGTGCCTGCTTTACTTCCAACTTGCTTTAAGTGGTCACATGACTTTAAAACTATAAACAGGCTATGGGGTATTGGATTAAGGAATATTCTGCTCTACTTTCAACCTGCTTTAAATGGTCACATATCTTCAAAGCTAGAAACATGCTATTGGGTAATGGGTTAAATTAGCAACTGGGTAGAACCACTGACCTTCCACAAAAATTCTGCTAGAAGGCTTCCTCCTATGAAAAACAGTATAGCCCAGACCGGGATTCCAACCCACAGCGGTGAGGCGCTAAGTGATTGTCAGTCACAGTGACTATTACCACAGTTCAGAACCTGATCAATTGCTAAGTTACTCGATGTCTGATCAGGTATCAAACTGATTTGCATTGCAGTAGAAAAAAATTATGTTTGTAAGTACTGTACAATGAATATTTCGCACATGGTGCTATGTACATATTAATCATGTTGTATGCAGATCTGACCCAAACCCTTTCCTCTGCATGCAACATGTATATAAGATGTGTAAATGTATAAGGCGTAGATGCAAGATAGAGTACATGCTCAATGTACAGTAAAACCTCGCTATTACGACCACTAAAACGAAGGCTAATTGATTGTTTAATAGACAGGCGACAGATTAAAGCAAGGTGGCAGTGAAACAGAAAGCTCCTGTAGGAGCTTTCTGTTTCACTGTCACCTTGCTTTAAGCGGTCACCTATCGTAAACACCCTAATAATTAACATAATTTAGTGGTCGTAATAGAGAGGTTTTACTGTATATGCAAAAACGAAAATATGACTTACATGCCTTGTAAACTGATTTTATTTTACCCATTACCCCTTAAATACACCTTTTTACACCTTTGATTTATTTCTTCATTGAAGAAAATAGTTTCAGTTTATACTCTATTATCAGATCTATTTTCTATATTCAAGCAGATGGTGGATTAAAGCAGGCTGAAAACAAAGTAGAATGCGCCCTCAGGCGCATTCTGCTTTACTTTCAACCTGCTTTATGGTGTCACCTATTTTCAAAAATAGAATCAGGCTATGAGTTAATGGGTTAATAGACATAATAAGAACCAAATGTCTTCATAATAACCCTGATGAGCGTTAACCTCAACCGGTTGTTTCCTGTTATAAGTCTAAATAAAATCAGTTAATCAGGCATGTAAGTCATATTTTCATTTCTGCATACGGGTACGTGTATAAGATTTGTAATATATGGTTCATGTTTATATGTGCACATGGCACTAAATGCTTTGAATTTAGTGCACATTGTACATACATGTATTTGTTGCAAATGTGCATGTACAGTTTAACTTCGATATCTCGAACTCGGTTAACTCTTTACCTGATATCCTATTTCTTGTATTGAAGATAGATGACCACTTAAAGCAGGTTGAAAGTAAGGTAGAATGCGCCTTAGGGCGCATTCTGCTTTACTTTCAGCCTGCTTTAAGCTTCCATGTGCTAGAATATATAAAATGTTCGCTATAATATTTATTCATAACTGATTAAATTGGAACTACTTTCTTCAGCGGAGGAATAAATTTTATGCGCTAAAAGGCGCTTCTATGGGGGAAAGGGTTAAGTGGAACATACCAGTATTTCAATGTTAAAACGAGGCTTAGCCAAGCATGAAATAATGAAGTTCGTGTCGACATATCAAAATTAATAGTTCGAGTTAAGTGAGTTCAAGATATCGAAGTTTGACTGTAGATCTACTTGATTTCATGCTTTGTAATTTTTATTTGTATTGGATCTAGTCTATATTGAGATTAAATCATGGAATGAGACATGTTATACAGGCAAGGGACTCCTGTTTCAGGGCTGCCATAAGTTGACATGAAAAATCCTAAGATTTCCAAATTTGCATTTTTCAAGTTCAATTTTACGAATCATACCTTTACCCCATAGCCTGTTTCTAGTTTTGTTGACATGTGGCTACTTAAAGCAGGCTGTAAGTAAATCAAAATCCGCCTTAAGGTGCATTCTGCTTTACTTTCAGCCTGCTTTAAGCTACTAAATAAATCCGAAGATTTAGGAAAAATCTGGAGAAATGGCAGCCCTGTTGTTTATTGCTACAATGTGATGTCTTACCAGGTTAATCCTGCAGATGTATGAGGGTAGGACTTCAGTTTTGGACATACAGCGCTCCCTCTCTACAACGGCCATCCGAACAATGATTCCCTCCTTTCAACGACCCTTGCTGCTGTTCCCCAAACAAGACAATTATACGTTTAATATTTTCACTTATGCAATATTGTCTGATAAAAACTGTCATCTGCTGTTTTTCCCAGAGTGACATATTGGACATTTTGACAGAAAAAACATAATAAAGTGTGACACACAGCTTGAATCCAGATCAGACGCCGCGTTACGCGGCGTCTGATCTGGATTCAGGCTGTTTGCAATTGTAAGTCAATTCCCTCCCTATAACGACTCCCTCCGAATAACGCACACACTTTTTGCCTCCCATTGGGTGTTGTTGTAGAGAGGGAGTGCTGTACTTTGTTTTGTCTTATCAGCATGGGTTTGAATCCTGTTTGAGCTCATTACATGCATATAAGCCGTGCCATGACAAAACCTGCCTTATAGCATTGCAGCATTGTACAGACCAAGCAACATTGTCAGCCCATGCCTTGCATCTGAGTTTGGTTTACACTGCCCAATACAGTGTATAATACATTTTAATGAGTAGTCACACTATAGGGTCTAGTGTTGGCATGAAGAAAAATATGTTGGAAAATTTGAATTTACTCTATGTTATCTGGATCCCTGGATAAAGATCACATGCATAGCTTCCATTTGCAGAGCTCCAGATAAGGGGAGTATTCTCAAAAATTAAAATCTTTATTTCTACATTAAACCCTATGGTGTCACAACTCATTAGAATCATCTCTTTGAGACGGTTCTAATGAGTAGTAACACCATAGGATTTGGTGCTGAAATGAGTGAGAAAATGTTAGATTTTTTCAGTTTACTCCCTCTTATCTGGAGCCCTGCATTTGTTTGCAATATTCAGCTGTCCTTTGCCCATTGACATTGTTGAAATCTGTATTGCTAATCTGTATTGATTTTTTCGGTAATTCAAAATAAACTTGAGTACAAAATCATTGTAGTCTTGCTGATGTCCAAGACAATGTTGAGTGATATTTATCACATAACTTGCGGTCTTGGAGTTGCATAAAGCCATTATGTAAATATCGTAATCCACTAGTGGAATATCGGTTTTTTGGGCTCCCGTCTGATCGCAAACAAGCACTACATGTAGCAGGACACCAAATGACATCATTTGCAATGACGTTAACGTAAACAACGTCATGTTTTTGCCTAAAATCTATATAGCAGAGAGTCTACAAACTACGGTTTTGATGAGTTTTATAGGTCCTTAAAATTGTTATGTAATAAATAGAATCTCATATTCTTGCCCATTATTATCATTCTTAATAAACTCGTTGACTAAAATGATATGACGCTCGCCAAGGCTCGCATCATATTATTTTAGTCAACTCGTTTATTAAACATGATAAATAATGAGCACTCATACAAGATCCTCTATTTAAGAAATTCACTAAATTGTTTTGCGTTTAAGCGACATAAACGACAGAAAATTATTGGCAAATTCCATGAATCCTACTAGCGATTCAAGGTAAATTTGCTGATCATTTTCTGTCATTTATTTCGCATAAATGCCGAAACAATTTAGTTCAATTCATATATTTACATTATATTTGCTGTAATTTCTAATATTAAATGAACAGTTTATTAGTATGCATATATGTTTAATCCATATTAGAGGTTGTTTACACAAGTAATGTGTACCCTGTAAGGAACAGCCATGACGGCATTACTCAGGGAATGCAAGAAAATGATTCGCGGAGAGCATATTCATGAGACCTGCCTCCTCTGCCGAAGGTATCCACGCATCCTGCCCTCTTGAAAAAAAATGTTCAATGGAGTTGAATGGGGCTTATGAAAATATCCCTTCCCATTTAACCCTATACCCCATAGCCTGTGGAGTGATGTCCCACAAGTATAACTGCTCTTTTCTAAAATTTCGACCTCTAAGAGCCTTTTTCAAAGAAAATCACATCAAAACACTTGTCACATTTTTGTTACATGCATGACGTGTGTTTTGACGTGATTTTCTTTGAAAAGGCCCTTAGAGGTTGAAATATTAGAAAAGAGCAGTTTATATATTAATATAAATAGTGTTCAATAAAGTGAACCTGTACAGAACTTTTATTTACATGGTAATCTTCTTGTCAGAAACCACAAGAGCTTAGAATTTTGGAGTATACTAAGTGATACCATAAAGCAATTGTCTAAATTGACTGACATGAGGCCAATATGAGAGAAAAGTATCATTTTAGACAGGTGTTTTAGACTGAAGTTTATTAAAGCATACTGAATGTCGAGTACAAAAAAAACAAACCCATTTCAACCAATACATTTATATCAATAGAACAACTTAAAAGTTAAGAACCTTCTAAAAGTTGTACTTTTGGGTATATCTTTATGAGATTTTGTCAGTGTTGTGCTCTTGATGAAATTTTGATAATTTTTGCCGGACCTTCTTGAAACCTGCTTAGAATGACCAACTTGACAAAAGCTAAGCAATGGGTGAATGTGTGTTATGTAGGATTAAAAAGAAGGTCAGTGGGTCAAACATAGAAAAGCTCATACACACTTTAGGGGCCATTTTTAGCTCACCAGAGCACAAAGTGCTCAAGGGGAGCTATTGTGATACCGCTCTGTCGGCGTCTGGCTGTCTGTCTGTCTGCCCGTCAACAATTGCAAACAACTTCTTCTCTGTAACCAATAACCCCAGTGTAACCAAACTTGGTCACATATATGCTGTTGGTTAGTTTTCAAATAAAGTGGATAGGACAAATGGTCTTGTTGCCATGGAAAATCTTCGTCTCAGAAACTAATGGTCCGAATTTAATTTGTTTTTCACCAAAATGTTTCTCAATGAATAGTATTTAAAAGTTGTTCAAAGAATTTTGATCCATCCAAAACATGGCCGCAAGATGGCATGGTCATTTTCCATGTTTGGAAATATTGAATTAAAAGTTAAAAACCTTCTAGAAGTCATATTTTTGGCTTTATCTTTATGAGATTTTGTCAGTGTTATGTCTTTGATAAAATTTAGGTCATACTTGAATATAGGTTATGTTTGGGCCTTAAAGTAGGTCAGTAGGTCAAATCACAGAAAAAGCATTTTGCCACTCCAGAGACCAAGCTTTGTTTGAATATTGGTTACATAAGGTTTAAAAGCAGAGGAGTAGGTCAAAACCTAGAAAAAGCTTCTAAACACTGTAGGAGCCATATTTTTAGCTCTCATTTTATAAAACTTGCTCAAAATGATCATCTTCAAAATCTAGGCAATGCATGTAGTAATATGGATTACTTGGGTCAAAAGTGGGTCAGTAGGTCAAATCATAGGAAAAGCTTCAAAGTACTCTAGGGTGCACATTACCTTGACAAAATCTAGATCAGTTATGAATATGGGTTATGTATGAATAAAAGTAGATTTGTAGGTCAAATCATAAAAATAAAGGCTTCTGAACTATTAGGGGCCATATTTTTAGCCCCAAATTCATGAAATTTATTCAAAAGAATCACCTAGAAAAAATTTAGGTAATGTATGAATATGAGGTATGCCAGGTCAAAAGTAGGTCATTAGGTCAAATTGTAGCAAAAGGCTTATGAACCCTCTAGTTCATATAGAGTACACACATCATCATTATCCTGATACATTTGCTGCTTGTGACAAGGTGCTAATGGTATGGGGTATTAATCACCTTCAATGTCTAATTAAATCTTGGAACTTTGTTCTCTTGTGAGCGCCTTAGAGCCATTGGGCTCTTGTTTTAGCGGCCATGCATTCTTGCTTAAAATCTAGGTAATGTAGTAAATAAATATGAAATAATGTCTTCTGAACACTTTATGGCCATATTTTGGGCCCAATTTCAGGAAACTTACTCAGAATATTAACCTGGACAAAACTTAGGTAAAGTATGAATATGATTTATGCCATTAGGTCAAATCATAGGAATAGCTTGTGAACACTCTTGAGGCCATATTGAAACCCAAGCTTCACATTTCTTGCTCAGAATACATGATCACCATGACAATATTTATAGGTCACCTTGACAATATATATAGGTCATATGTGAAAAGTATATCAGTAGGAAAACTTAGTAATAGAAAAGTGTTCTGAACACTCTAGTTCAAGAATACATAATCAGATTCGGTGCTATTACCAGACATCATTACCTTACAGGTATTTTGGTCAGTCAAGTGTA
Source organism: Gari tellinella (assembly GCA_922989275.2). NCBI lineage: Eukaryota > Metazoa > Mollusca > Bivalvia > Cardiida > Psammobiidae > Gari > Gari tellinella. Next base: position 28,531,126 of record OV277857.1, on the reverse strand, counting down.
TACATGGGTCAGATAAATCTTGGAGCACGATTATACATCAAAATATCTATAAAAAAAAAAAGGAATCTAAGTTGTAGCCAAAATCTAGTAGGCTAAAGAAAATAGATTGGCACTATTTCAGGGCTGCCATAAGTTGGTCATAAAATCCTAAGATTTTAAATTTCTAAATTCTCAGACGTGACTTTACTTATCGTACCTTTACCCCATAGTCTGTTTCTAGTTTTGAAGACACATGACTGCTTAAAACAGGTTGAAAGTAAAGCAGAATGTGCCTGTTTTAAGCTTCCATCTGCTACGATAAAAATCCGCAGACTTCGGTAAAATCCGGAGAAATGGCAGCCCTGCTATTTTTTCTTGTTTGACCATCTATTAGCATAGCTTTCAGCAGCATTTCCATGTGTCTTTGTATATCAAAATGGTGCCATTCCCATTCAGCTTAGGTACAATATCTCAGGTGAGCGAAATAAGGACCATGGCCCTCTTGAACTGAATACACGCGGAATTTTCAACAGGTGTGACACCTAATTATAGTATGTATTATGAACGGCAAAACAATACTTAGGAATGAATAACTGTCCTGCATTAAGCTGCCGCCTGTCGAAAAGACCGACAATGCGATTTTTGTAATAAGTTCATCTCCCAGCATTTACCGTTCGCCTGCTTGTGGCGACTTTACTGAAATTTGCAAACGGTTAGATCCAGATCACAGGCGTCTGATCAGGGCCCAGCTGTTGAACTCTCGTGTCAAGGTCTCTGAAGCTGATATTACTTTAACCCATTACCCCATAGCCTGTTTCTAATTTTGAAAACAAGTGACCGATTAAAGCAGGTTGAAAGTAAAGCAGAATGTGCCCTAAGGCACATTCTGCTTTACTTTCTGCCTATTTGAAGCTACCATATGCTAGAATAAAGAAAATATATTCATGATTGTGGAAAAACTGAATCTATTTCCTTTAGTGGAGGAATAACTGAAAGGCGTATTTATGGGGTAATGGGTTAAAGAAAGATTTTAAACAAGCAGGCGTCAACCGTACGAAGAGTTAACACATTCCACCCTAGCCGCGAGTATACTCGTCATTTACAACAGTGTACCTGTGGAGCATTCTGATCAGGGTCTGCACGGTTTGTCACTTGGCAATATATTTTTAAAATTAATCCTTAAAAGTAAAAAATGGACTAGTCTTGCTTGGAAATTGAAACTGACCATTAAAACATTCAGAAGTGAACAATGTTTGAAAAGCTTGTTTTCAAAGCCGGTTGAACATGTGGTCGTTTTTCTTTGATTGACAATTTTCGTATGCCAGTCTGCTGAAATAAACAACTACGATTACGGCACATTTTCATATTTCACCTTTTTGCACGCTTAGGGCTACCATAAGTTGATAAAAAAAATCCTAAGGTTTCAAAATTTTCAATTTTTTAAACGCCATCTTCAGAATTATACCTTTTATCCATAGTCTGTTTCTAATTTCTAAGACACGTAATGCCTTAAGGCGCATTCTGCTTTACTTTCAACCTGCTTTAAGCTTCCATCCGTTGGAATAAAAATCCGAAGATTTCGGAAAAATCCGGAGAAATGGCAGCCCTGATAGTCGCTATTAAATTAGTATCGTCTGCTAAAAAGACACCAAAGTTAATTTGATTATTTGAATTTTCTTTTAAAAAATACCACAGTGCCAAACAGTTTGAACCCATATGAGGTGCCAAATATTCGGCGTCTCATCTGGATCCAAACTGCTCGCGTAATCACGGTTTGCCGTAAGTCTGTAGAGTTTAAAACAAAAAACGAAGTTGTATATTTTATAGTGAACTCCAGCTGAACTCGTTCTAATTATATCTCAAAACTATCCAAAAATAATTTCAAGGTAGCTATTATGTAATATGTTTATATTCCAACCCCAGGGTTACCGTCGCGCATTTGGGTACATAATCTAAGAAATTACCTAAATTTAGTTCAGGGTATGATTGAAGAAATATGCGACAAATTGAGTAAATAAATGCTGATCAATATGTTCCAGCCGAGCACCTGTTGAACTAAGGGAGATAACCTACCACTGACGAACGTAACTTATTACGTAATAAACCTCGAAGTGGTATTTGAAAAGTCCCGGGAATGATTACATGATTGTGTCCGTGTTCGTGGCCGGAATTTGCTTGACCATGTATTAGTGCTGGAACTCTACCGAACCGACCAAGGTAGGTTGACAATTATGTCGTAACATTTAACTGTAAAACACAGGTATACGGGACTGAAGAACTAGGCGCTGCAGGTTGCGGATTGAATACATCGACTGACCACTTGTTGGACATTACTTCTGACCTAGATATGACCGTTACTTGACCTAGGCCATCATGACATGAGTCCGTGTGATAAAACTGGATGTAAACTGGCATAACACAGATGACAACATATTCTTAGGAACATTTTCCTATGCATGGAATCGGTTTGGAAACCAAATACACGGTATAAGTCGGGGAAATTGTGTTATTGGGGGAAATTGGTCTGAATATTTACGCTTGACCAGTGGTCAGTTACGTGGTTTCCGGGTAGCCATATTTATTTAGTGGTCATTTCAGAGATGAAATTTGTTTAAAGCACATGCCATCAATAATACGAACATATAACCGTTACTAAGCAGTATAACAACACGGGTTCTGTATGTTATCCTTTATTAACACCAAGAAAAAAGAGAAAGTTTGGTGTGATCGATAAATAAAACGTTTTCGGTCGTTTTCGACTGTTTCCTCTGCAGTATAAAAACGCAAATGGTCAGCTGGCATAATTTATGTACTAAAACCACGTTTTATTTTTAATTGATTAATAATTATCTCACTGGTAGCGCTCTTAAGCGATTTTCTTAAAATTTTAACGGTTTTACGGGGCTTAACACGGGGTTTCAGTTGATAGGTGTAATGTATTGGAGGGGTCGACAGATTTATTGATCACCCAATAACGAGACACGATTACGTAACATCGTCTGGCTGTCTGGCCGTGGGACAATAAAACACCAAAAACTTGTTACGTAATACTGACCACCCTATCTACCTGGGCATGGAGAAGTGTGTCACAAGGTTGGAAATTGCTGTATACAAGTTCTTAGTGATGAAATAGATCATAATATACAGTAAGACTTGGGTTTAGCGGCCACTGAAAATAAAATGAAAAACATGTGTGTAAGAGAGATCAAAGCTTAATGCAGGACAAAATTAAAGCAGAAAGCTCCTGTAGGAGCTTTCTGCTTTACTTTTATCCTACATTAAGCAATACAACTATTTGGAGGTTTATTTTTCTTCAAAAAGAGTGGCTGTTAATACCAGTTTGACTGTATATTGAAATATATATAGAAAGATAATAAACTTAGTGGTCACCAAAATGATTAATGTAAATAATGGATATTGTTTGGTCACCTAGTGCACCTTGTGTGGAAAGCAGAAAACTGGATTATATTAGTAGGGCAATGTTACATGTAGATTAGAGATAGTTACACAAAATATTGTGTAAACTTGTATGAATAAGAAATAAATCCCTACAAAGGAATGAAAATATTACTTTTAAACAAGGGCGCCTGTGAATATGTACTTTTTGACATCTAAACAATCTTTTTAACATTAATTAGTGAAATGTACCTGTTGACCATAAGATTAAACATATGGATACTATTTTATTTTGATTATCAGAATCATTTTGTAAAACAGAGTGACCAGAAGGACTTTGTGTATGAGGAGAAATGAATTGTTTGGAAATATTTATAGAGGTTGGTTATGATTTCAATAATAATAATAAATTATGATAAAATCAATTGTTTGGAAATAGTTAATGAGGTTGGTTATGATTTCAATAATAATGATAAATTATGATAAAATTAATTATTTAAAGAAATGAATTGTTTGGAAATATTTATAGAGGTTGGTTATAATTTCAATAATAATAATAATATTAATAATAAATTATGATAAAATTAATCATTTAAATAATTTTGCTAAAGTTGAAAGTGATAATATTAAATAATAAATTATTATTTTTGTTGTTTTATCATAAATATAAAATTTATGAAAAGAAACAAACATTAAACCATAATAGAATATTTTAGCATATAGATGTAAATACTAAATAATATTTATTTAAATATATGATTAAAAAATCATTTGAATTATATTTATAATAAAATATTTATTATTAATTTAAAAATGTTGATAATGATCAATACTAATATGTAATTATGATTAATTACTATTACTAATCAGATTGATATAGATCTAAAGACATCATAAATTAATTTTAATATTATTGGTTATAAATTAGTTATAATAATGTTTATGATATATATGATTAAATTTTATTTTATTTTATTTATTAGTTTTGTATAATACTTAAATATCATTCTTTATAATCTATACTATTATCACTTTATTGATATTATTGCAATGTATATATAGTAAATTAGTAGTAAAATTTGTTGTTTATATTTCGTTAGTTGAGACATATGTACAAAATGATAATAATATGCTGCACCAACAGTAACTATCTTAAAGTCCCAATATTACCGGCAAATTGCCAAAATCACATAATTTTAAAACCTGAAAATGTAGGCACATTCGTAATCTAAACCTATAAAAAGATGTAATCCCCGATGATTATGGAGGCAACATTGCTTACAAACCTGTGAAAATTGAAATTGGTGGAAAAAAGTCGACTTTTAAATCTGTTTTGTTGACATTTGATTGAAAACGAATCATAACGGAAATGTTTCGGCTTCGTTCAGATGACGTCACACAATGTATATGAACTATCGCCACGCTTCATATAAATCACGTGACCTTTACGCAATCCTACGAACCAGCCCGTTAGTCTTATTTGTAATCATACCAGCTTAAAAGAAGTCGACACATTTAGGTTAATAAGGATTCTTTACGAAGTGGGGGCATATGTCAGGCTTCTTACACGCGATTTCACTTAGTTTTAATACATAGAAAATGCACACATATAAGAAATTGCGCGTTTTAAACACAAATTTCAGTAGTATTGTCCCTTTAACCCATTACTCCATTAATATGCCTTTTTGGGTCTTAAATTTATTCCTCCAATGAAAAATAATTGCCACTTAAAAAAGTCATAATTAAGTACCATAAGAAATATTTTCTCTATCATAGCAGATAATAGCTTAAAGCAGACTGAAAGTAAAGCAGGTGTCATTTATAAGGCACATTCTGCTTTACTTTCAACCTGCTTTCAGTGGTCACCTAAATGTCAAAACTAGAAAAGGCTAATGTTGCTGTGGGCTAAACAGTTTGAGATAACCCATTACCCCATAACCTGTTTCTAGTTTTGAAGAGAAGTCAGACCACTTTAAGCAGTTTGAAAGTAAAGTAGAATGCACCTTAAGGTGCATTCTGCTTTACTTTCAGCCTGCTTTCTGGTACCATCTGCTAGAAAACAGAAACTATTTCCTATGATACACGTTCAAGAGTGTATAAAGTGGAACTATTTTCTTCAGTAAACTAATGAGTTAGAGGCGTAAAAAGGCGTATTTATGGGGTAATGGGTTAAAGACATTTCCTGACCTACTTTTGGTGATAACACCTAGTCAGGCAGTTCCCATGCCAAATATGGTTCAAAGTCTTTGTAGATACAGTGCTCTCTTTCTACAATGACACCCAATCTGAGACGCAAATTGTGTGTGTCGGAGGGAGTCATTATAGAGAGTGTCTGATCTGGATTCAAGCTGTTTGTTGTACGGAGGGAACACAGTAGATTATCATCATCATCATCTTCATCATGTTTAGTTTATACAGTCATACGATTAATCCTTTAACAAGGGTGAGGCCTGTCTCCCTGTCGAGGAGCGTAGTCTTCCTCTCCACTTCTTGCGATCCTCAGTGGTTTGATAGATTCAATCTCGAGAGATGCACGATCTCACACCTCACAATTCACAAGGTCCATCCAGGATAGTTTTTTTCTTCCTTGAACTCTTTGTGATGCAATGCTCATGTTTCTGACCTGGTAGATGCAGCTTGTACTTTGTTCTGTGTGGCCAAACCATCTCAGCCTGGCTGTTTGCAGGATGTCTGCCATGGCCTTAAGTTTCATCTGAGATAGGAGCGTCTCGAAAGGGACGTCATCTTCTGGCTTAACCAAGCTGACCCATCTTATCATGGCTCTGTCGTTGCGCTGCAAACGTGGGAGAGTGTATGCTGATGCTGCCTATGTCTCTGTGAACAGTATAGCATCACACTCCTCACACAGCTTGAGTAAACTCGGCCGGCGCCTCTAGTTTCGATAGGTAGTTACTTGTTTGTGAGGATGGGTAGGAGCTCCCTGAACTTTTTCCAGGCAGCGAGTAATGGCAGCGAGCTCGCATTCACCTCCGGATGACAAAGTGTCTCCAAGGTAACAGAAGTCTAAAACAACCTCCAGTGTTATGTCGCCAACTTTTACCTCCTTTAATGGCCTTCCCATCGATTGGACGAGCTGTTCCCAAACATAGTGGGCACTTGTAGTATGGGTCGGGTCTGAGTGGGCCTTTGATACCACTACACTTCTTGTGGATCCAACATGAGCAATTGGTGCAAGAGATGGAGTTCCTGCCTGTTCCTGTTTGACACACTGCACATGGACGCTTTCCTGTTTTTCTGAGAGAGTCGAGGTTTGGCCCAGAAATCATTATTTGGGTCTTTCCCATATTTACTCTGAGACCCTTTATATAATTATATACTTTATCATATTTACATGAAAATAGTTGTATTAAAACATTCACCCTTGAAGTTTTTAATGGACTATTCCAATTTAGACTAGCCCATTTCTAGACTAGGGGTCTTACAGGAACCCTCTGATCAGGATCTACTAGGTTTGCATAGTACAAGAGTATTCTCCACAGACATGCATGTACACTATAAGAAAATGACAAGTACATTTGTTACGAGGGTTGAATGTGTAAATGACAGTGATGATGAGGATACAAAAAGATAATTTAACCCATTACCCCATAAATACACCTTTCTATGCCTTTAATTTAATAACATTTCTTCCTCCACTGAAGAAAGTAGTTCCAATTTATACAGTAATTCATGAGTATGTGTCATGAGAAATATTTTCGATATTCTATATTTACCATGGTAGCTTAAAGCAGGTTGAAAGTAAAGCAGAATGTACCTTAACCCTTTCCCCCATAGAAGCGACTTTTAGCATATTTAATTTATTCCTCTCCTGAAGAAAATAGTTCCAGTTTATACCCTCATGAACATTTACCATAACAAATATTTTTATATAGCCTAACAGATGGTAGTTTAAAGCAGGCTGAAAGTAATGCAGAATGTGCCTAAAGGCACATTCTGCTTTACTTTCAACCTGCTTTAAGTGATCACCTGTCTTTAATATTATAAATAGGATATTGGGTAAAGGGTTAAGGCGCATTCTGCTTTAAGTGGCCAGATGTCTTCAAAACTAGAAACAGGCTATGGGATAATGGGTTAATAATGAGGCCCACATGGAAGATTGGGCTTGCCTAAATGTGTAGCCTCAGTAAATAAAGTCCTTATTATTATTATTATTATTTAACAAATAAATAGAGATATAAAATACTTTCAAAGACACTCAAAGGAGCAAAAGATTTAAGTTTGATAATGGATGGATTAACTCCCTTATTACATGACACTGAAACAGCTATAGAAACTGTGTTGTCTCCCTTTAGCTATATTTCTACTCATAGATCTATGTAAATTCAATGGTCAATCTTTACCTGGTGAAGTATATATTATATATTCCTGTTCCAGCACAATCAGGGTTCAATATTAAATATGAATTTCAGGGCTCCAGATAACGGGAGTAATTCAAAAACTAAAACCTTTATTTCTGCTTTAAACCCTATGATGTCAAAACTCAATAGAATCGTCTCGAAGAGACGATTCTAATGAGTAGTAACACCATGGGATTTGGTGCTGTATGAGTGAGAAAAGGTTGGATTTGTTCAGAATACTCCCTCTTATCTGGAGCCCTGAATTTTGATAATAATTTTTATTAAATATATGGACAAGCTTCAAACACTTTAGATCCAGCTTAACTCTTACCATGCTAGTGGCAGATATATGTATCCTACAGTGATTACCTGTGCAAACTGTTTTGATCCTGATGAGACGCTGCATTATGCAGCATCTCATCAGGACCTAAACTGTTTGACACTCTGACCAGGCTGTTTTGAAATTTGAAAAGAAATTTTAGAACAGTATTAGACAACAATTGTTGGAGACGAAAAAATTACCCAGCATGCAAAGAGTTAAAACCTTTACCAATATTTAGTCAAATTAGTGACTGTTTCTGGTTTGAAGACAGTTGACCACTTAAAACAGGTTGAAAGTAAAGCATGATGTGCCTTAAGGTGCATTCTGCTTTACTTTACCTGCTTTAAGTGGTCACTTATCTTCAATACTAGAGATAGGCTATGGGGTAATTGTTAAATGCAGTATTCTGTGTTTAACCCTTTCCCCCATAGAAGCGTCTTTTAGCGAATTTGATTTATTCCTCCGCTGAAGAAAATAGTTTCAATTTAATCAGTCATGAGTATATATTAAAGGGAATATTTTCTATATTCTAGCACATTATAACTTAAAGCAGGCTGAAAGTAAAGCAGAATGCGCCTTAAGGCACATTCTGCTTTACTTTCAACATGCTTTAAGTAGTCATTTATCTTCAATTCTATAATTTTTATCTTCAATTCTATAATTTTATAAATAGGCCAGCAGGTAAAGGGTTAAAGCGTTGTTGGATATTTATGTGAACAATATTAATTTCTTACAAACATCTAAACAAATATTTCAGTATGTTAACTCATTCACCCCTGAAATGTTTAATGAACAACTCCAATTTCAAAATAAGTCTAGTCCATTTTTGGCTATTTAGGATTGATTCTAACAATATATTTAAAAATAACAAACAGTGTAGACCCTGATCAGAGATGTCCTTAACCCTTTACTCCATAGCCTTTCTCTAGCTTTGAAAAGAGGTGACTCCTTTAAGCAGGTTGAAAGTAAAGCAGAATGCTAGGATTTAGTAATTATTTCTTATAAATGGTATGTTTTCATGACTGTATAAATTGGAACTATTTTCTTCAGTGTAGACGTAAATTAAATGCGTTTAAAGACGTTTCTATGAGAGAAGGGGTTAAGGAGCCCTCTGATCAGAGTCTACACTGTTTACAAAGGACATGTGTATTCCTGGCAGGTATATGATTTGGTAATGATAAGTATACTCGTCGCTAGGGTTCAGTATGATAACTCATTCAGCCCTAGTGATGCATATATGCATCCTCTACCAAAACTGTTCATGTGAAGAGTACACTTGTCTAATGCAAACAGTGAAGTCCCTGATTAGAGGGCTCCTGCAGGAGCCCTCTAATCAGGGACTTCACTGTTTGTCATTTTGTAAAATATTATATAAAACACCCCTAAATAGCCTAAAATGGACCAGCGCTTATCGTAAACTGGAATAATCCATTGGAAGTTTCAGGGAATAATGAGTATGTTGTGTTTTTCAGATGGCTGATGGAGGGTCATCTCCACTGGGGGATCCTGGAGGGCTACATGTGTACAGCATGAATGGTGGAACTCACAAGCTCACTGAGCTAGTAGCTGATGGCAGCTCTGTAGACATGATGGGCTCAGCCCCGGTCTGCCAGATGTCCTACCCGGGCACCCCAGAACCATCGCCGTACACCAACAGTATGCAGAGCACTTTCACCTATCCTAGTACACTAGGGTATGACTCGGGAAGTTTTGAAGACATGAAAAGGTCGAGCCACCTTCAGCCATCGTATTATACTCCAATGGAGTCGCCATCTTATTTGAACTCTCACAGCAGTATATTTGACATGTCGTCTCAGGGGTTTTCTGCCGTACCAGACATGTATAAGACCAGTACTGAGACTGTTTCTTATACAGAAATGTTACCTAAAGCTAACAACATCAGCCCTGGTATGAGCATAAAGAAAGAGAAAATAGACTACACTGATCAGATAGGTATGATTGGGTCACATTCTTCGGACATTCCATATCCACCAAACACTTGTATAGCAGACTGGAACTATTTCAATTCCACAAACACTGTAACAAATATAGAGCAGCCTCACTATAGCCAGTTTAATCAACCATTGCTGCACTCGTCCCAGCAGTTCACCACCAGGGGGCAGTACTATAACACCAATCAGGAGCCACATGTCCCCCTGCCCCTCAGTCTAACCAATGAAGACATACACCAACAGTCAAAGAAGATCACACAAAGTATAATCAGTTCAGAGTGGAGTAACGAAACATTGTACAAATCAACAATGTATTCTAGTCTCAATGAAGAGGGAGTAGTAAATAAAAAACGTCGTGCAATAGTAGACCGTAAAGGACGAGACTCGAGATCCCGTAAAAAGAAACCAGGAGAGTTAGGGGGACACTCCAAAGCAGTTGCTTCAATTCTACTGTCTGATAGTGAAATGACTAACAAAAACAATGCTACACACAGAACTAATGAAAATATTCTTGATTCGGGTGAGAGGAACTCATTTGTGACGACACTGATGAACAACCTTCGCTCTACTGTCCAGTTTGAGTCGTTCTGTCTCTCACTACCTAGATCACCCAGCACAGAGAGTGCGTTCAACACCAGAGTTAGACACACCTCAGATACCATCAGTGCCTTAGGCAATCAAACCATTCTCTCCAAACCATTTCCACCTAATTACATACAAGGGGCAGAAAAGGTGATGTTATCATTTAAAAAGGCATTGAACAACACAGAGAAAGCTGCCGCTGATCTTAAAATACCTGGCAAAAACAACATTGATAAAGAGCGTGACTTGAGCTGTGATCAAGTGGAAGAGCATATTCCTCACAGTATGGTGTGGGTGTTGAGAGTAGGGGAGAGAACTCTGAATGCTACCTGGGAAGGACAATTTGTAGCTACTGTAAACCCTGTGCAAAACACCCTCTGCTGTAGTATTTTCCAGTTTTCACCCAGATTTTCTGCTGAGGGTATAAAGTGTTTGCATCAGTGTTTACTTTCCAAATCATTAGCTCAAGATATTCTGATCAATATGGAACAATTTGAAGTGTCTAGGCAACTGAGATTCGACATTAAGCTTAAAAGTGTAGCTCAAATGTACCTTTATACAGAACCAGGTAATGTGTCTGAGGGATGCCTGCTGCTAGAGGTGTCAGAAGAGCTCGACTACTTTCAACGATGGCTCCATACAAGTGCTGAGGACAAAAACAGGTGGAGAAAGAGATGTAGTTTTTTCCAGCAAGGTTCAGCAGGTAAAACAACTGGGACCGTGTATATTGGCGGTCTGATATCAGAGCTCAATGAATTAGTAGCACTCATGCTGGCTTGCAACCCAGAACTGAAAGATGTGTATGATTTAGGAACCACAAATCCTTTCTTAGCCTCTCTGTGGAACACTGAAAATGGCCAGGGGGTTGAGAATGGACAAAGTAGATTAGGCTGTGTGTCTGAAAATACCTCCTCCCCTGGTCCTCATGTGAAAGAGGAAGTGAGGAAACAAATAAGGAAAGTTCTAGCCAAACATGGTATTAGAGTAGACAGGAGTGAGGGGGATAATGATGATATTAGAGTGGATGAGAGTTTATCAAACTGTTTCAGAGATTATGTAAACTTTGCATGCGAAAGTGCTACTGAGTTGGACACAATAATGAAGCGGAAAGTATCGCCATGGCTGTATGGGTTCTATGACAGTGACTTCAACATGTTGACAGTACCTAATGCAGACTTGGAACAATTGACAGTGGCACAGTTGATCTCAAACAAGTGTAGTGAAATTGTTTACTTCTCATTCTGTAGGAAAGAGATTGGACAGCTAGGCCATGACACGCACTGTGCACTGTGTCGGAAGTGTTTCACATTCAAATACCAACATTGCTACTCGTGTAACAGGTGTTCGGAGGTGAAGACAGTTTGTGAGTTCTGTGGTCACTTGAGAGATGACCAGAGCCGCGTCATTATCAAGCCACTGTCTGTGTTCAAATCAGAACTACGGAAAGGAGCGATAGTAATTGATAGTGAGATTGAGGCCTGGTGTACGGCCCTGCAGCAGCCGGATGATGATGTGCTGTGTTTAAAACCACAATATATAGATCAACAAACAGGGGACAGAGCACAGAACATTGAGTATAACTCTAGTAATGCCATGGTTGACCAGCTGGGGCTCCTGAACCCAGTAGGGTTTCTGTTAGGACAAGGTGCAGTAGGGGCAACAAGAAAACACAGGAGGTATAAAGGGATGCAACCCAGTCTAAACTCTCTAGACAAGACTGCAGCAAAGGGAAGCAACTCTATTGGGGGATGTATACTTCAGTGAAATGTTAGTATGTCAGGAATTGAACAGTGCATACTCATTTATCATATCAGGGCTGCCATAAGTTTACGTGAAAAATCCTAAGATTTCCAAATTTGCATTTTTAAAGTGCGATATTACGAATTATACCTTTATCCATAGCCGGTTTCTTGTTTTGTTGACATGTGACTACTTAAAGCAGGTTGTAAGTAAAGCAGAATGCGCCTTAAGGCGCATTCTGCTTTACTTTCAGCCTGCTTTAAGCTACCGTGTCCTGGGAAAAAAGCCGAAGATTTAGGAAAAATCCGGAGAAATGGCAGTCCTGTCATTTATCTATTGATATTTTCATTAGGAAGTTATTGAATTTACAAGTTATATTTTATAATTTTGCTGAAAACTGATATATGAAGATATCTATTTTAAAAATGCTGAACCTCGATATATCAAATTTACACGTATATCAAAGTTAACCCTTATCATGCTGAATTGTCATCTGCTTCAAATATATTGTCTGCGAAAAAATCAAATTTAGGTTTTAAGCGTTTCAAACTGACCAGATGTTGATTCATTTGTTTGTTTACATCCACTTCCGCCATCTATGGGTTAATTCAGTAATTGAAAGCCCCACAGAGGAAGGAATGGATACAGAAATCCAGGGCACAATAAGCCGAAGAAAGGTTGCAAAATTGAAATGATTGACAAAGTGTTTGATATCAGATCATTCACCTCATTATGCAGCATCTGATCTAGATCCCAACTGTTTGCACATTCTACTTTAGGCTTTAATCTAAAATATCGGCAAGGATGTAAATTATAGTATTTATAATTTATAGTAATGACTATATAAAGAGGAACTATTTTCTTCAATGAAAGAATACATTAGATGTGTTAAAACAAGTATCTATGGTGTAATGGGTTAAGTAGTGCAGGACAAGGTAATGCAGAATTTCTGCTTTACTTTTATCCTGCATTAATCAGCAATCTGTTGTTAAGGCTGCAAAAATGGATAATTTTGGCAAGATCAATTTTTTGGAATTCAGTTGAAGAAATATTGGTAAATTTGAATTAATTTCAACACTAAGTACAGTGGAGAATCTGTTATTCTTTCCCAATAAACGCGTTTACGCTAAAACTATTATTTGCAGTGCAAACTGTTTGTCACCATGATAAACATGAAATATCAGAATTGTCCAAAAGTTGTTCTTTTCTACGTTTTAGTGCTTTGCGTTTGAGTACGTTTGCGTTTAAACGGGAAAGAATAACAGATTCTCCACTGTAACTATTGTGGGTTATGATTTTCCCTTGTGGATTATTTATAGTTAACAAAACATTAACCAATCCTCTTAGAATTTTGGGTAGTTTAATAAATACCAGTCCAATTTAGCAAACAGTGTAGAACCTGATCAGAGGGCTCCAATAGGAGCCCTCTGATCAGGTTCAACAGTTTGCAAATGCAATGAGTATATTTTAAATAGGTCCATTGTGTTGAAAGAGCATGAGTTATATCCACAGGTTCTGGTCATCTGATCTAGATCCAAATTCAGGGCTTCAGATAAGGGGGCATTAACAGAACAAATCCAAGGGTTTGTCACTTATTTCAGCACCAGAACCTATGGTGTTACTACTTACTAGAATCGTCGCTTCAAGATGATTCTAATGAGTAGTGAGCCCATAGAGTTTAAAGCAGAAATAAAGATATCAGCACCAAAAGCTATGGTGTTATGCCACCATAGGGTTTAAAGCAAAAATAAAGATTTTGAAATGCTCCCTATATCTGTAGCCCTGCAAGCGGTTTGCAAGAATAAGTCAAGTGTGCTTAGAATGATAGGAAATGTTTTAAGGCTGATGGATGTTTTTCTCAGATTGCCATGTTTGAAATTGTTTCCTTCACTGAAGAAAATAGTTCTACTTTGCAGTCATGAATATGAACATAAGAAATATGTCTTTATCCTAGTAAAGAAAAGCTTAAAGCAGGCTGCAAGTAAAGCAGTTCTAATGCATCTTAAGGTGCATTCTGCTTTACTTGCAGCCTGCTTTAAGTGGTATCCTCAGAGGCTCTCTTCAATACTAGAAACAGGCTATTGGGTAATGGGTTTTGAAAATGATCAGGTTTTGACTGTAGAACTATTGATAAGTTAGGCTTAAACTCTCGTTATCAATGTTTTGTTGTATTTGAAATACTCACAAGGCTTTAAAATACAGTGGAGAATCTGTTATTCTTTCCCGTTTAAACGCAAACGCAAAGCACTAAAACGTAGAAAAGAACAACTTTTGGACAATTCTGATAATTCTTGTTTATCTTGGTGGCAAACAGTTTGGAGCCTGATCAGACGCCGGGTTACCCGGCATCTGATCTGGCTCCAAACTGTTTGCACTGCAAATAATAGTTTTAGCGTAAACGCGTTTATTGGGAAAAAATAACAGATTCTCCACTGTAAGAGGGAGAAAATGGAACAAATCCAACGTTTTCTCACCAGAACTGATGGTGTTGTACTCATTAGAATCGTGTTGAAAATTAGTAGTGACACCATAGCGTTTAATGCAAAAAAAATTTTTTTTAGTTTTTGGAATACTCCCCTTATCTGAAGCTCCGTACTCAAATTATAGTTCTGTACGTGTGCTATATACTGACACAAATTAAACAAAGCAGAGGGAACATACTTCAGTTAAATCCATTTGAACCTGGGTCTCAAACAGTTTGGAGCTTGATAAGGTGCAGGGTTACCAAGAGTCTGGTCAAGTTCTAAATAGTTTGCATTTGGAAATAAATGTTTAGGTACTGACATGTTGATTGGGAAAGAGTAACACCCTCTCCATTGAAAATGGTGGTAAGGGTTAAAAACATTCTGATTGCCAGTTATCCTATACTCAGGGCTGGACAAATATTTTTCAGGGCAAGCTGCTCAAAATTTTGGACTTGCCCCATATTTTCATCACGGAATATTGGTCACAGTTGGGGGCAGGGGTACTGATTATTGCTGTGTTTGATTTTTAACTTAGTGCAACTTGACAATAGTTTGGTTAATTTACAAATTGTTCCAAGAATTTGAGCTTGCCCAGATCGGAAAATCGACCTTGGCTGCCCAGGGCAAGTTGCTGTCTGAATTGGATTTGCCCAAACAGAATTTGAGCTTGCCCATGGGACAGGCTAGTGGATTTGTCCAGCCCTGATTATACAGATTTCATTTAACCCTTTACTCCTGATCAGGGTCTGTACTGTTTGCCATTTTGGAATGCATTGTAAAACACCAAAATTGGAATTGTCTGAGTTAACCCATTACCCCATATATAAGCCTTTTACGCATTTCATTTATTCTTCATGAATCAAAAGAAAATAGTAACACTTCATTCAGTTGTGAATATTTACTATTAGAAATGTTTTCTATATCTAGCAGTTGATAGCTTGAAGCAGGTTAAAAGTAAAGCAGAATGCACTTTCAGGCGCATTCCGTAGTACTTTCAAACTACTTTAAATGATCATCTGTCTTAAACACTAAAAATGGGGTAATCATAATTGGTTAGTTACTTTTTAACCCATTACCCCATAACCTGATTCTAGTTTTGAAAATAGATGACCACTTAAAGCAGGTTGAAAGTAAAGCAGAATGTGCCTTAAGGCACATTCTACTTTACTTTCAGCCTGCTTTAAGCTATTATCTGCTAGAATATAAAACATAGATCTCATCAAACATTTTGATAAATGTGTAAATTAGAACTATATTCCTCAGATCAGAAATAATTCAAAGGCGTAAAAAGGCTTATTGATGGGGTAATGGGTTTATTGTTGTTTATTGTCAATGTGTAGTTGTGTACAGATTTTATTTCATACATCATGGTCTGTTAATGATTTTATTACTGTTACTGGTTATTAGTGAGATTGTTGTGCTGTTTATGCAAATTATTATTTCTATCGGAAGATTTCATAATTGTGCTTGTAAGTTGTTATAATGCCTGCATGCTTGTAAACATACATAATTTTTATATAAATATCTATATACTCAAGTAAATTATAATATGGTATGGTGGTACTATACCTACACACAATCATTTTACAGTCAATCAGAGCTCCAGAAAAGGGGAGTATTTCAATAACTAAAATCTTTATTTCTGCATTAAACCCTATGGTGTCACTACTCATTAGAATCGTCTCTTTGAGACGATTCTAATGAGTAGTTAAACCATAGGATTTAATGGTGGTATGACCTGTATAAATTGAAACTATTTTCTGTGGAGAAATAAATTAAAGGCGTAAAAAGGTGTATTTATGCTGTAATGGGTTAAGCAACAGCTCAAAAGAAGGTGAATAATTAATATTCAATGCAGGTATATCCTTAACCCATTTCCCATTAAATACACATTTTATGCGTTTAGTTTATTCCTTCACGGAAAAAATAGTTCCCTTTAATACAGTCATGAGTATGTATTATAAGGAATAGGATCAATATCCTAGCAGATAATAGCTTAAAGCAGACTGAAAGGCACATTCTGCTTTACTTTCAACCTGCTTTAAGTGATAATCTTTCTTTAAAACTAAAAACAGGATGCTGCTTTGGGGTAATGGATTAAGCCTTTGCATGGTGGTGTATTTTTATTCTGCATCAATTGTTGTCTTGTAATGTTCTACAATTAGAATTTTCAAAATAGAATCAAACAGCTTGGATGCCATGTTGCATCATTCTGTACTCAAACTGTTTGCAAAGGAAATAAACATTTCCCCGTTGATGTGTAAAGAGCTTAGGAACTTTCTGTTTATTTATGACCTGTATTAACTCATAAGCCAAGAGCCTATTTCTAGCTTTGAAAATAGTTGACAACTTAAAGCAGGTTGAAAGTAAAGCAGAATGTGCCGTAAGGCACATTCTGCTTTACTTTCAGCTTGCTTTAAGCTACCATCTGCTGCAATATGAAAAATATTCCATATGCTTCATATACATTACTGTATAAATTGGAAGTATTTTCTTCGGAAGAGGAATAAAGCAAGACGTAAAAAGGCATATTTATGGGGTAAGGGTTTATAAAGCATTATGCTACCTCAAAGAGTGACTGCTAATCATGAGTTTGACTGTATCACTGTGTTTTAACCCATTACCCCATAAATACGCCTTTTTACGCCTTCTTCCATTGAAGAAAATAGTTCACTTTTATACAGTGATGAATATGTACAGTATTATAAGAAATATTTTCTTTATTCTAGCAGATAATATCTTAAAGCAGGCTGAAAGTAAAGCAGAATGTGCCCGTACAGTATTATAAGAAATATTTTCTTTATTCTAGAAGATAATATCTTAAAGCAGGCTGAAAGTAAAGCAGAATGTGCCCAAAGGCGCATTCTGCTTTACTTTCAACCTGCTTTAAGTGGTCACCTAATTTCAAAACTAGATTCAGGCTATGGGTAATGGGTTAACAGTTGATTCTTTTGTTGTTTACGTTGCATGTTTTTATTATCAATTTTTAGGGGGTATTATTTTTTAACGTAATTGGCCATACAGTTGAAATGAAAGAAGGACAGCGCAGCTTCTTATTAGATACAACAACTTGCAATTATAAAAAATGGACTACCATGTAGATCTAGTTAGAAATTGGAATTGTCTATTTTTAACCTTGGAAGTTTTAAATGGACAATTCTAATTTCCAATTAAGTATAGTCAATTTTCAGCTTGTCCGTTCATTATCAAACGACATCTCCTCAGAAACCTCAGACCAGATTCAAACCAAACTTTTTCAGAAGCATCAGTGGCTTGTGGGAATGAGATATTGTCTAACCCATTACCCCATAAATACGCTTTTTAACGCCTTTGATTTATTCCTCAACAGAAGAAAATAGTTCCAGTTTATACAGTCAAGAATAGGTGCCATAAGAAATATTTTCTGTATCCTATCAGATAGTAGCTTAAAGCAGGCTGAAAGTAAAGCAGAATGTGCCATAAGGCACATTCTGCTTTACTTTCAACCTGCTTTAAGTGGTCAACTATTTTCAAAACTACAGATAGTCCATGGGATAATGGGTTAACATTTTATGGAGACTCGGTTATACATAAAACTTCTATCACCAGGACCAATTGTCATTTAATCTATTACATTGGCTAATATAATATGGAAAGTGCAGACTCATATCAGACAGTATCTGTTTAACCCATTGTATGCTGGGTAATATTTAGCGGCCATTTTAAAATGTCGTCTGCAGCGGGTAAAACTCAAATATTTGCAAAATATTTTAGCAGTTTCTGATAGAACATTGACTTTGCTGCAAACAGTTTTGATCTCAGATCAGGCCCCACACTGAGATCAAAACTGTTTGACTAGAAGTACACCTAAAAGTGTATCCCGCATAAAATGTTTTAAAAACCGTGTATGTTCTGATCAGACAATTCCTGAGGGAGCTGTCTGATCTTGGTCTACATTGTTACAATTAGTACAGTCATTAACATGTAGCAAAGCATATATTTTGTATATCCTAGCAGTCGGTAGCTTAAAGTAGGCTGAAAGTAAAACAGAATGTGTCTTAAGGCACTTTCTTCTTTACTTTCAACCATCTTTAAGTGGGGGTACTGTCTCTAAAAACTTGAGACAGGCTATGGGGTCAAACAAATCCGTCCATTGCAAACTGTTTTGAGCCAGATCAGGGGCCAAGCAACTTCCCATCTTATCAGGTTCAGAACTGTAATTTTCTCAGAGCTTCAGATAAGGGTAGTTTCCAAAAACTAAAATCTTTATTTCTGCATTAAACCCTATGGTGTTACTACTCATTAGAATCGTCTCTTCGAGACGATTCTAATGAGAAGTAACACCATAGGATTTAGTGCAGAATTTGTAAGAAAATGATGGATTTGTTCACTAAAATCCCTCTGAAGCCCTGATTTTCTACATTTCAGTTGCATTACATTTGAAATGGGTTTTGTTTTAAAACCCATTACCCCATAACCTGTTTCTAGTTTTAAAGCCATATGGCCAATTAAAACAGGTTGAAAGTAAAGCAGAATGTGCCTTGAGGCGCATTCTGCTTTACTTTCAGCCTGTTTTAAGCTACTATCTGCAAAGGGTATAGAAAATATTTCTTATCGAATTTATTCATGACTGTATAAATTGGAAATATTTTCTTCAGAGGAGGAATAAATAAGAGGCCTAACAAGTTGTATTTGTGGAATAATGGGTTAAGTGGTAAAGAATTATGTCTTCACCTTACTTTCTTTCTTTATTTGTCTTTCTGTTGCATTGTCTGTTACTCTTGTTAACCATTATTAATACTCTTACAATTATTTTTAATTTGTTTTATTGTTCTAAGTACAGTGTTTTTATTGGGGAAATTAAGTATCTTATATTAATTACAATTTATTTAATTCTTATCCTGCTACACTATTGTATGTGCAAAAAGAGGGAGTAATAGAACATAAAGGATATTTGATGAGTGTTTGTGTTGTATTGAATTTATTAAGCTAGTCATCAAAAATGATAAAAACAACCAGGCTCCACAGACTGTTTATCACTTTTAGATAATGAACTCAATAAATTCAGTACAACACATAAATTCAGTACTACACAAACACAAGTGAAAGATTCTATTTATAACATGACTACAAAGTTGCACAATAACAACCTAATAATTAATTGGCTTTGTCTTTTTCCACTGAGGGAAAAATGGTTCAAAGCTGTGATATGGCCTACAAAGTTACTGAGGTACGTACATATAAACAACAAAACAATTTAACATGTTTATAGTTTTGAAGATAGGTGACTACTTAAAATCAGGTTGAAAGTACAACAAAATGCGGCTTTAGGCTGTTTTAAGCTACAATTTGCTAAGATATAGAAAATATTTCTTATGGTACATATCCATAACTGTATAAAGTGGATCTAACAAATGTTTCTTAAGGGAATGAAAAAATATCAAAGGCTTATAAAGCATAATTATTTATAGGGTAACAAATGGGTCAAGGTTTCTTTTCTTCCATCATTGTTTACAACGGTCAGCAATCAATTGCAGATAAAGGAAGTGTGGCAGGAATTGGTTTAAGTACTTCTCCTTTTACATTTATATTTCCTATATAGATCTCAGATCCTCTTTACTGAACATTGTAGAGCTACAACTGGTTACAGAACTAACAAGTCTTAATTTTCTGGTACGTGATTTTGTAACATGTTAATCAGCAGTTTCCAACCGTTTAAAATAACCCATTCCCACATAGCCTTTTTCTAGCTCTGAAAATAGGTGAACACTTAATACAGGTTGAAAGTAAAGCAGAATGCTCCATAAGGCGCATTCTGCTTTACTTTCAGCCTGCTTTAAGCTATCATATGCATACTGATATAGAAACTATTTCTAACTACTTATTCCTGACTGTATTAATTGGAACTATTTTCTTCATTGGGGAAATAAATTAATTAAGTAAAAACTATTATGTGGAGTAATGGGTTTATGGTTAACCGGGTAATCTTTTCAGTACTTAAGTCTGTATCTATGTGTTGTATGGCACCTCAGGTTAGTTGATGTTATAGTTTTATCTTTAAGTATTTTTATTGTGCTAGCTGATGTTACATTACTGTGCTGAGATAAAGTGTATTACATTTCGTTTTACTTGTATACATAAAAACCAATAATAATATATATTCTATTATATATGTACTAATTCTGATTTTAATATGGACATTGACTTAAGAAAGATTTAGAATTGTGTTGAAGTTTTCATATACAGCAAGGCTCAAGATAAGGGAAGTATTTCAAAAACTAAAATCTTTATTTCTGCTTTATACCCTATGGTGTCACTATTCATTAGAATCGTCTCGAAGAGACGATTCTAATGAGTAGTAACACCGTAGGATTCTACAAATATTCGCAAATACGGGAGATAATAACGGATTTGTGCAGTTAACTCCCTCTTATCTGGAGCCCTGTATAATGCAACCCTCTTTGTTTATTATTACTAGTACTGTTGTGATCCTAAGTATTGGGACAGACAGACCTGAGCAAATAATGAAGACCCTGATCAGACAGCTCCCTTAGGGAGCCGTCTAATCAGGGTCTACTTTGCTTGTAAATCAGTTTGCACCTTTTGTCTAAATTACTGTGAACTTAGAGTAATTACATGTGTAGTTCAAATTTTAAGATAATTACAACAGTTAAACAAAGGTGTCCCAACACTTAGGAATATACAGTATACTCTGTTAAGATTGTTATTCATATAACCTATTGGGTGCTTGAATCAATGTCAATAAATGTATATAAGACACATACAAACGTTTGTTTCTATCTAAAAGTCAGATGCATGCTCTATGCCAGTTTTTCCCTCTATAATGACCATATTAACTCTTTCCTCCCTGAAACTTTAAATGGCCAATTCCATTTCCATTTTAGTCTAGTCCATCTCTGACTTTTAAGGGTTGTTTTTGTCAATGTTTGGCATTATGACAAACAGTGAAGACCCTGATCAGATTCGGAGCCCTCTGATCAGGGTCTTTACTGTTTGCACAGGACAAGTGTACTATTCACATGAACACTGTTTGAAAAGGACGCCTATATGCGGGACTAGGGTTCAAAGGGTTAACCCATTACCCCAAATCCTGTTACTAGTTTTGAAGACATATGATGGCTTAAAGCAGTTTGAAAGAAAAGCAGAATGCACCATAAGGTGCATTCTGCTTTACTTTCAGCCTGCTTTAAGCTACCATCTGCTAGAATATAGAAAATCTTTCTAACCATACATAGTTATAACTGTATAAATTGAAATTGTTTTCTTAACCCTTTCCTCCCTGAAACCTCAAATGGACAATTCTAGTTTCAATTTAGTCAAGTCCATTTTTTCAACACTTTAGGGTTGATTTTCACAATATATGTTCAAATGACAAACAGTGTAAACCCTGATCATAGGGTTCCTTAAGGAGCCCTCTGATCAGGATCTACACTGTTTGCATAGGACAAGAGTACTCTTCACAGGTACATTGTTTGTAAATGACATATTTATGCATGGCAAGGGTTCAAATAGTTAAGTTGAGGAATATATAACAGCGGCATAAAAAGTCAAATTTAAAGGTGGAATGGGTTTAAATAAGAACAAGTGTTTGTGAAACACTATATGCCCCCTTGATTTGGCCATTACATCTTTATGACATTGACTTTGTCTGACATGACCTTCTTGAGTTGAATACATAAGCCAACTATGATGTCTCTATGTCATGTTTTTTCCAGAGTTATGGCCAATGTTGAATTAACCCTATTACTATATGTGATACGCACTTAATTATGAAC
This sequence comes from Gari tellinella, assembly GCA_922989275.2. Classification (NCBI taxonomy): domain Eukaryota; kingdom Metazoa; phylum Mollusca; class Bivalvia; order Cardiida; family Psammobiidae; genus Gari; species Gari tellinella. The sequence continues at coordinate 28,508,557 of OV277857.1, read as the reverse complement.
TCCGTATCATATATACAGTGGAGAATCTGTTATTCTTTCCCAATAAACGCGTTTACGCTAAAACTATTATTTGCAGTGCAAACAGTTTGGAGCCAGGTCAGACGCCGGGTAACCCGGCGTCTGATCAGGCTCCAAACTGTTTGCCACCAAGATAAACATGAAATTTCAGAATTGTCCAAAAGTTGTTCTTTTCTACGTTTTAGCGCTTTGCGTTTGCATACGTTTGCGTTTAAACGGGAAAGAATAACCGATTCTCCACTGTAGTTCCAGAGTTATGGACTATGATGAATTAACCATATTCGTCCTCTAAATGGCCTTGACATTTGTAGAATGATTTTCAGGGATTTCACGTATTCCCTGATTACACTTAATCCCTGTAACATATACACTGTTTACAATGCACTTGTCATGTTTCTCATGACAGAGCTCATATGTATTAGTGGAGACGAGCTTACTCATTACGTTAATATAGTCCGGCAGAGGATTGACTTGACCTGGAAATCACGTCCTAAGTTTTTTCTCGACTGATTCTACTTCAGCATATGTTACTTATTGAAAAACCACCGGGTGCCACTTTGTCACCCTTGAGCATTTTTGTATATTCAAGATGGCGGCCAAAATGGCTGCCGATAGGCTTTTAAACAAAATAGCATACAAATCAGCATTCATTTTTAGCTCACCTGAGCCAAAGGCTCAAGGTGAGCTATTGTGACCGCTCACCGTCCGTAGTACGTCTGTCCGTCTGTCCGTCTGTCCGTCTGTCCGTTCACTTTTACTTCAAACGACATCTCCTCTGAAACCCGCCGATTGTAGGGAGAGTTCAAACTGCTTATGATGTTCCTTGGATGCTTCTCTACAGAAGCTGTTCAAAAAAAAGGAAAAAAAGCACAAACTCTGCTTGAAAAAGCAAAAAAGCAAAAATCTTTAAAAAATCTTCTTGCCCAAAACTACTAGGCCCTAAGCTTTGATATTTGTACAGTAGAATCTCCTGGTGGATCTATCTATAGTTTGTTAAAATGAAATCCCTAGGGTCACATTTGACACCACCCTGCACAGTTTAAGTGCTGCTCTAGGCAGGTTTTACAGTATTTTTGATTTAGGCAGAACTGTATTTACCTGAGTTACCCTTAATATACTATGGGCAAATAGCCAATATTTGCAAACATTTTGGATCCAGATCAGATGCAACATAATCATAATGCTACATCTAATCTGGATCCAACCTATTTGCCACTCATTTACCAACTTAACATTTTCTAAATTGTTTTTTTGTACACTTTTCACATACAGTAGGTTTTAAGCAGACATCATTTCAGTCTGGTAAGGGTAAGCCCAAGCGTTCTAGCCACTGAGGTCAAATATTATGCAACTCTGAACTGGTAGTGGGTATCACAGAACTGGTCATGATCAGCTGAACATGTTGTCTGCTAAAGTTTAGATATGGTTCAGTCTGATTCATACTTAGAGAAACAGGATCTGGAAGTGATCCACTGACAGTTATGTAATTATGTCTTATGCCATATTTATACATATGTTTAATATTGGTTTTGTCAGAGTTATCTGTATGTCTTTTCAATAATTCCACTTTAAACAGTCATGAAAATGTAAGATGCAAAAGTAAAGCAAAGTGTGCATTAACCCTTAGCCCGCCAAATAAATTGTCGTCTGCTATATTTCTCGTCTGCTTCAAGTTTCAAAGTGCTTCAAAGTTGCTCAAAATTGCTGAAAATGTTGTCCGAGTGTCAAACAGCTTGGATCCGGATGAGACGCCGAGTTACTCGGCGTCTAATCCGGATCCAAGCTGTTTGCATATAAAGCTATAGTCGTGAGTGGCAGGCTAAGGGTTAAGACACATTCTGCTTTACTTTCAACCTGCTTTAGGTGGCCACCTATTTTCAAAATTAGAAACATGCTATGGGGTAATGGGTAAAATGAAATTGCCTATTTGGAAAGAGCCTGATGAGAGGAAGTGCCATTTGCAAAGGCCATAACTCTGACATCATTGTTTTTTGAGTTATTTCCCTTTGTGATATTTTCTTGTCAAGAAGACAACTTCAGTTCTACTGATGCTATTGTAATGAAATGTTATGTATGGAAAGAAACTGATGAGAGAAAATGCCATGCACAAGGGCAGCAATATTTAGTTTTTCCCCTTTGTCATATTTTATTGTCAGGAAAATAATTCCAGTTCTGTTGATGCTAGTGAAATAATTATCATTTATTGGAAATGGAAATAGCTTGATAAGAGGATGTGTCATGGATAAGGGTCATAAGCTTGGCAACAAAATTCACTTTTGTCATGTTTTCTTGTCTGGAAGATAACTCCATTTATAGTTATATTAAAATGTTGTCTTGCCCAGTCAACTTAGGTACAAACTTCAATGTCCTCAGGTGAGCGAATTAAGGGCCATGGCCCTCTTGTTCCTTTTTTTAATTGATTTGACCTCACCATAATGATAGTTATTATTCAAAAGACGTTTAATGGTTTCAAAATATTACGGGTGACACTCTTTGGCATTTCAGTATATTCAAAATGGTGGCTAAAATGGCTACCTATATGTGTTAAAACAAACTACTCTAAACTTTCATGGTTTGGTTTTCTTAACTGATTTGACCCCACCAAAATGATAGATATTACTGAACTGATGATACATATTATTGAACTGTTACGGATGACATCCTGTCACCCTTGGGCAATTCTGTATATTCAAGATGGCTGCCAAAATGGCTACCGAAACAATAGTCCAAAAAGCAGCATTCATTGTTTCTCTTTTTAAACTGATTTGACCTCACCATAATGATAGTTATTATTTACATGGACAATTTATGTTTTAAAAATGTTACGAGTGACATCTTGTCACCCTTCAGCATTTCCGTTTATTCAAATGTCGGCTTATATGGCTATCCAAGTGCGTTAAAATCTACTCTAAACTCCAGCATTCATAGTTTGGCTTTCTAAATTTATTTGACTCCACCATCATGAAAGTTTTTACTGAAATGATGATACATATTATTGAACTGTTACGGATGACATCTTGTCACCTTTGAGCACATCTGTATATTCAAAATAGCGGCTAAAATGGCTACCTAAATGCTTTAAAACAAAATGGTCAACAAATCAGCATTCATAATTTCTTTTTATTAATTGATTTGATCTCACCATTATGATATTCGTTATTGAAATAATCAAACTAATTATTGAAATGTTACGGGTGACATCTTTTTATCATTGAGCGTTTCCGGATATTTAAGATGGCGGCCAAAATAGTGATGACAATTTTGTTTAGCAAATAATGTCGAAAAATCAACAATCATACATTTTAGATTCATAACTGGCTCGATATCAACGTAACTATACTTACTATTAGATTTATGATACTTATTGATGAAATGTAATGGGTAACATCTTTTCATCCTTGAGTATTTCCGTATATTTAAGATGTGTTGCTTATTATTGAAAACATGATACTTCTTATGGAACTGTAGGTGGATGACGTCTTGTCACCCTTGAGCATTTCCATATATTCGAGATGGCGACCAAAGCGTTGACCGAAATGCTTTAAATCAAAACAAGTCAAAACAACAACAATCATTATTTCTTATTTTTAAATGGTTTGACCTTACCAGAATGATACTTATTATTGACAGAATGATACTCATTATTGAAATACTTTGGGGGACATCTTTTCACCTTCGAGCATTTTCGTAAACAAGAAAGCGGCCAACATTGCGATAGAAATGCTTAAAATATTTAAAATGTTCAAAAGTCAAAATAAACAGCTGTTTCTTGACTGGTTCTTTTTAAGCACCTGGTATTTGTTCACAAGAGCGCTTTTACAGTTAACCTAAGAGACTTCCTACCTGATCGGGGTTCTGGGGCTTAATTGTCATAGGACTATTTCTGTGTATTTGACTGAGATAATGCCCGCTGTCAATAACTAAAAGGAAGGCAGGTCGCTGATTTTGTTCCCATGCGCTGATTCGCAACGAAAGAGACTAGTCGAAATCATCTTTCTGAAATCATCATCATCTCGTCTCATCACCTCTCATCTTTTATCGGCCCTATATGATCTATTCTGTGTTGCAGTACCCTAAAACCCAACTCGTCCATGCATGCTTTTACATATCAATATTTACTTTCTACAGGGCATGTTGACAGCCACACGTTGCTCTGTTTACAAATTAACTATAGCGTTATGACAATGTTTCTGGTCCAAGTCGCTGGCTGTGAAGATGTTATCTGTTTATCCTTCCTCCAGCCAAACCATGTTGGGTCAATTGATTGTTTCCTCTAATAAATGCCTAAATCAAGGTAGCTGATGTTTCATCGCTAAGCTGTGTGGTCTATACTTGAACGCGTGTTTCAGATATGAACTCGGGGGAAATACTATTGCTTGTGAAATGTAGGTTTCAATAGAAGGACCACAATTATTTCCTTGCAGCAGTTCACGTTCCTATTCCAAAGCTGTCTGCAACTGTGTAACATCCCGAGAAGGTATGTGCAGGACGAATGTCCTCAGCAATGTCCATATGTTTGCCACATGCAATATCAATAATAGATTTGATTAACATTTTATTCGCCCTTCTTGTTTTATAATATGACTGACAGCTTAGGATTCGAATAATTTCTTATGCACGAGAATACCTACTACACAAACATGTTGTCTATCTCTTCATATGTTGCTTTCAAATGTTTTCTTTCTGACATAATACATCGGCTTGTTTAAGCTTGTGTTTCATTTTTACCTATTATCACTTGCTTGTTAATGTGTGTGTGCTCAATTTGAAAAGTCTCAGCATCTAGAATGTAAGAGATTATCAGCTTCATTAACTGTTTTTTTCAGTGACTGTAAGATAAACTGTTTTTGGTAATATGCTGTTAGCATGCAACTGATAGTAATCGATTTTAACCTGTTGCTCTCGTACACTTATAGAAATGTAAGTGCTGTATATATAGGTCAACATTGTTTTCCTCCAACTTAGATGTTCTGCACAGAGCTTTTTGTGGGGTATGTCATAAAACCTTAATAATATCGATCCGTCTATGGTGACTGTCTACTGGTCCCATTTTTGTGTCAAAAACTCCTATCTGGATTTTGTTTTGAATTGCTTTAACAAATTTTGTAACTGTCATATCATTATAATCACCAACAGTGCTGTTGGAAAAGGTGTCAATTCATGGGACAAAACATCTCCGATATCAACCTCATGGCTGCTAGCTTGAAGACTTTCCAAGATTATTGAGTAGATTTCACATGATTTGACCTACCATCACATTCTTTTGGTCACGGTGATTTCTTCTCTGATATCTTGTTTGTCCAATTCTATTAGCAGTCCCATGCCTGGTTTCTAGCTGTTATGCACATCATCTGATTCCATTTCTTCAGTAACACTCTTGAAAACGCTATCTCTATCAATTTCTTTATCAATCTAGCAACTACAATTTTTTAAATGCACTTTAAACTGACTTGCTCACAGTGCATATTACTGTAAGTTCTTCCATAAGTTAAAGTTTGGGTGCAATAGAATCCCTTTGTCAATAGTTATTCATCCTTGATGCACTCAGATAGGCTCGAAAAGGCAAGACGTTAACAACGTTTGCGCTCTAGTGTCTACAAATTTGAATATACATGTATATTTTTCCAAACGTTCACAAGTTAAGTAAGTCTTTAAGTTTTAGGAAGATTTTGATTATTGATGAAACTTAAAAATAAAACTACCCGATTCAATTCAGGTGAGAGATTGTATGGCCATCATGGTCCTCTTGTCTTACCGTGCCTTCCGTGTCCTTTGTGTTGTTTTCTATTTTCCGTCTCCTTTGTGCCCCTCAAAGTCAGTTTCAGGATCATCCCTGTGAGCCACCATGATATCAAAGTTTGCTTGCAACTGATTGTACATGTGAATTCTAAAGTCCATGAGTAAATTCTGCTTTATCATAATCTTAGTTATACAATTGGCCACATGCCCATGGCACATAAAGGGGATTTCAATGAACATATGACATATTCACTTTTATATACCTCGTCCATGCCTCATCAAATTTTAATTTTCAAAAAATATTCTGAGCATCGCTCTTCGGAGAGCCTTCCTTTCTTTCAGGTAAGCCATGCCACATCTGTCATTGTTAGTTAACATGACCTGAATCAGAACTTTAAGGCAGCATTTCACTATATACTACACTCTTTCAAGGCATCAGCAAATATAAAGGCTAAGCCACTGTCTGTCATCAAACTACCATCATCAGCAACTAAGCTGTTGAGTAAGTGTATACCACCAAGCCTATATGCTAAGAATGAAATATTTTGACGCACAAAAGCATGTACAGTAACGTGACCCTAGCTGCTGGTACTTAGTCCAACACTGACCAAAAAGAAAAAAATATCTAGGTCACAGAGGTCAAGGTTAAAGGTCAATGTTAGTAATTTACTATTGTAACTAGTTTTACTCGTTGAAGTGCACATACATGTGAAGTTATGTGAACGTAATTGAAGTACTTAGTCCAAAATTGACCTATACTGAGCAAAAATAGAAACGTCCCACCCTATTTCAGGGAAATTTTCTTGAAAGTTATAAGGTTGATGGTAGTAAAACCTATACAGAAAATAAAGTTTATTCATTTTTGAATCCATATCAGTTGACCTCATATTGCTGAGATAAAAACTTTTCGAGTGATGTAATGAAGAAGTTGGTAGGGGTCAAAATAAAAAATCTGAATAAATGTTTGTTTTTTAAAAAATGTTTAGTTGATTACTGAATTCTCATAAAAAGCCCCAAGTTGTATTCAGTAAGATTAATATCGTGTACGGCCACCGTTTGCACCAATATACGCTCCATTTCTACGGCGTAACGTAACGTTTGATGAGAACGTCAGACATTCACTGTTGCTGTGAGGTCTGTGTCAAATATTGAATGCTGAATCTTAAATGTAATCAATTTGCGTAGTCTACCATTTGTATTGCTAAGTGTGAATCGAGATTCATCAGTAAAAAGAACTTGGTACCAGTCAGTTTGCCTCCAATTCAAATGACGTCGTGACGACAGATAACGTAGCACCACGGTGACGTGTCGTCCAAAGTTGACCGGAATATGGGCGTCATTCTCTGATTGGTTTAGCGTTGGATTACAAAGGGCTGTGATGACTCACCGTGTTCACTAGCCGTTCCGGTGGCTGGAAAATTACGTAGACGTAAGTACGTTAAAATGCCGTAGTGGTCAGTTCTGACGGAGGAAAAACGGGGTGACCAAGGCGAAAACGATTGTGAACAGTCCCAGCCTGATGGTACCGGGTCGCAAGCCGCTGTTTGGTCTTTCGACAGCAGCCGAACCAGCAGGCGACGTCAATGGCCGTCATTGCCTGATTTCTTTCAACTTCAGACGAGCGTGGCATGATGCATGGATTGAATTCATATGGTGTTTTTCAATTTTTTTATTAGCATGTGTCGTGTGTATTGTACGACGGTGTCAGAATTACTTTATTGAAACGTGTGTACCGTGCACGTGCAAAACGTGCAAATCATGATTCCGTTACGTTAACGGTTTTTATCTGTGTTATTTTGTAAAAACTTTACACATGTGTAACTCCAACTAACCAGTATCCCACAAGTACATTCACTTGATGTATAACTTAATAACGTTAGAGATATGTCCGTTCAGAACGTGGGACATTTCTATTTTTGCTGAGTATATAAAACGCAAAACAATTTACAAATGTCACAGAGGTCAAGGGTCATGGTTATCAAACTGCAATGCAACATGCTACTCACATTAAAGCGTATCTGTGGTTTATGTTTCATTGATATAATACTTAAACTTTCAAGGAATTTACCCGGTATTCGATGCCGGGGTATAGTATAAAAGGCCCAATTTCGTGGAAATGAGTAAAAAGTGGTGGGTGGGGTAAACCGGAAATATGGCAAAATGCTCAAGGGTGCCAAGGTGGCACCCGGTCAATTCTGAATGACAATGCTTTGAACTATCAATATCAATCAAGAAAAAAACTTAGGACGCCATTTCTAGGTGGACCCCCAAATCCTCATTTCTCTGCCGGACTAATATAGTCTTTAAAATCGTTAAGAAAACTCATGATATTTTTCAAAGTCTTGTCAAAATCAGAGTCGCAGTAAATAATACTGTTATTCTGTCACAATTAAACAATAAAGCAGTAAAAATAGTTATTTTCTGGATATACATCTACAGTGTACAACAATTCCAAAACTATAAGCATCATTTGTCATTTCTGTGTAGTATAAAAAGACAAATGCCGCGACTTTTAATCGACGGTCATCGCGAAGATGTGCCGATGATCGATTAAAGTTTTGAGTACGATTCCAAACACTATAATATACGATATATAGCTCCGGCAAACTCGAGGATGCATCGATCATTTCAATCTTCTTTCAAGGTTTACACATCAAGCAAATAAAATTCAGTTGCCTTGAAAAATGTCCGCTGCTAAACAACTAAAATTAGCCCATTTTATCGGTCAATTTTAGTTGTCAGGGGCCAAGTGTTGAGGCAAAATGATTTAAGTAGAATTCAGAATGCAATGAAACATTGAGACAAAGTAGGGTAAGAAACAGTGATGGCGCATGCAGGGCATATTTCGTTTCATAGTTTGTGTTAGACTTGTCTAGTAAAGGGTCGTTAAAAAGGACCACTAAAAGCCAATCAGAAGTAAGGAATTTACTTTGCAGTATAGTAATATAATATGTCCCCTTGAGTTAAATTTGACCAATGTAAAGCTTCCGAATGACCCCAGATTCCTCTCAAACGCTTAACCCTTTCGCTCTCAATGACGCTTTAAAAAGCGCGTTTGCAAACAGTTTGGATCCTGATCAGACGCCGCATAAAGCGGCGTCTGATCAGGATCCAAACTGTTTGGCACTCGTTTTGAAATTTCATCAGTCAACGATATTGCAGACTACAATACTGAAGCAGACGACAATAAAGCGGCGAAGAGGTAAAAAATCTCCCGATAAGGGTTAATAAGAATTGGTCCTGGACGGGGATCTACCCGACTGCATTAAACAAGGCATTCCAGACGTAACGAAAACGGGTAGAGCTCACACAGCCCGCATCTGAAACGAAACAAATATCATTACATTTACTGGAGATCACTTTATTCTTTCCAATCAAACCTGTTCATCGATGAAGTCGCATAAAGTCGACCTTACAACTCTTTGCTCCAAACTCTTTGACACTCGTATCAATATTTCTTAACTCTTTCCTCCCTGAAACTTTCAATGGACAATTCCAGTTTCAATTTTAGTCTAGTCCATTTCTGGCTTTTAAGGGTTGTTTTTGTCCATTTTTGGCATTATGACAAACAGTGAAGACCCTGATCAGAGGGCTCCTTTCGGAGCCCTCTGATCTGGGTCTTCACTGTTTGCACAGGACAAGTGTACTATTCACATGTACACTGTTTGAAAAGGACGCCTATATGCGGGACTAGGGCTCAAAGGGTTAAGTCATACTACCATGGATCTTACTTTGAAATGATATTGTAGACAACAATATTGAATATATATTTGTATAAAATATTTTAAGAAACTCACGATTAATTTTGCACCAAAGGTGTTAAATATACTAAACAGAAACGTTATACAATGAAGAAAATGTCAACTCGTATTGGTCGTCTGCAAAAAACGCCTTCTACATACATGTATATACATTCCCAACATTTATTTATCTATACATATTCTACAAATATGTCCGCAAATACAGAGGGTATAGTATCGGTCTAATATAAAGAAATAATTCCCTATTGCAATTAGGCCCAAGAGCCCCGTCACGGTAGAAAGGTCTCTGGACCCTTGAGCTCAATATTACTTGGGTGATGTTCGACAATGTAAAAATCATCTAGAGTCAAATAGACTGGCCATAATTTTGCAAATAGATCTATATGTGATAGAGACTTCATAGTTGGCATGTGTTTTCAACTAACAAATTCTTGAGCGCAGTAAACGTTGGGTCATGTCAGACAAAAGTCATGCGATTTGGAGGCAGGGCTGCCATTTCTCCGGATTTTTCCTAAATCTTCGGATTTTTTTCTAGTACATGGTAGCTTAAAGTAGGCTGAAAGTAAAGCAGAATGCGCCTTAAGGCATATTCTGCTTTATTTCCAGCCTGTTTTAAGTAGTCGCATGTCAACAAAACTAGAAACAGGCTATGGGATAAAGGTACGATTCGTAAAATCGCACTTGAAAAATGCAAATTTGGAAATCTTAGGATTTTTCATGTCAACTTATGGCAGCCCTGGTCATGAGTTCCACATCTTGTTCAAATTTATGTGTGGCTTGAGCACCTGTGGTTAAACCATCTTCCGTCCACCCTTTGTTAAATATTCATTGTGGGTGGAGTCCACCCACTATGAATATTTAACAAATGGTCTACATGTATTACAATTCCTTATAAGGTTAGCAAAAGTATCTGAGGAAAGAGTTCACCCTAGTGTAAGATAGATGATTTAAGAAAACAGTGCAGATCATGATAAGATTAATTTTTTTATCAGAGTACATGTATACACTGTATACACAAAAGAGTCACAGTGCGGATATAGCAGGAAAAATGTTAATATATAGATAAGAACGTATAAGATATTTACGGTTTTCAACAAACACATTATTGTATAGCTCGGTCACTTCGTGCTCAGTGATCACGTTGTCATGTGGGGCGTGGTCAACCAGCTCGAAAAAGAATGGCACGTCACTGACATCATGGAGATTGTCATGGTTCCAGCCGTCCTTAAACTCTAGTCGGCTTATCTGCTGGTCCTCTGTTGTATAATAAGTAAAGCATACCTTCAGACACAATAGAATTAACCCATTGTCTGCTATGACGTCATCAATTTTAAACAATTGTCGTCTGCTTTTATTTATAAAATTTAAACTTTAGGTATTCTTTTACTTTAGAAATATAAAATTAGTGTCAAACAGTTTGGATTCTGATCAGACGCCATGTTGCACGGCGTCTGAACAGGATCCAAACTGTATTAGGGGATAATCTCGGTCTACTAAACAGAAACACAGAAAATAGAGGAATAGTAGTTATAAGTTGTTTTGATAAGTGGAAGAAACTTGGAGTGAAGAAAAATCTCCACCACACAATGCTGTTGCCTGACTTGTTTGCTTTGTGGTATAAAACTGTTTCTAGTAGATCTATTTGATGACATGTGACAATATGAGGTCAAACGTAATATAGAAAGCTCCTACAAGAGTAACTATTTGCTTGAATTGTACATGACTACTTTTTCTGTGATTTTTTGTTCATACTTTATCAAGAAAACTATACCGCAATATCTTTTATGTTTCTGTTCTGTGCCAGTATACCTGATGGATCGACGCAGGTTTGTCTTTAGATTTTGCTTGGTTTGGCTTTTTTGGTTCCCTGACCTCCGTTATTGTAGCATTTTCAGAAGTCGCGTTGCCTGGGGCTAATCCAGTCTTGTGACATCTTTTTGGAATCGTCTTGAAAAGACGATTCCAAAGAGATGTCATGAGACCGGATTAGATAGAGAAATAAGAAATTAAATGTATTTCAAAGTTTTTACTAACGACACCATTTGTCGTAAGAAGTTTTATGAAACGGGCCCCTGGTGCGTGATCTGGCTCCAAACTCTCCCGATTTAACGTTTTCATCGCCGGAGTAGCATAAAGTCGACTTTTTCAAAAAGTATTGATCCAGATCATACGCCCGTGTAACGCCGCGTCTGATCAGGATCTAAACTGATTGGTATTCGTATCAGTATTTTCTAAGCCAGACTACCTGAAATCTAACTTTGAAACGATATTGAAAAATATTTAAGCAGACGACAAAATAACGGTGTACATGTTCATATAATGGGTTAAAACGCACGATTAATTTGTCACCGAAAGGATTAAATCAACACTCAAAACTTGCGTTGAGCTATTTTATGAAACATTCTGATCTACATATCTACATATAAAATGATATATCAATGTTAAGAAAAGGAATACACTTCTATCTTCTATATTGTTTTAATCGAAGTAAAGAACTAAATAATTCCTGACATTCCGTTTAAATTTGATGCTGTTGCAATAGAATCTATGTATTTTATAATTGAGCCGTGTCGTGACAAACCTGTTTTATTGCATTGCAAACAGTGTAGATCAAGGCCAGCCGCCGCGTCAAAGACGCGACAGTTGTTCTTGATGTACACTGTTTGTCATCCACATGCATCTTAAGTATTGTATGAAGCTGTTTTATATACAGTACATGTATTTGGCGGTGTAGACCAAACTCAGTTACAATGCCTGGGATGACAACGGTGCTTGGTCTATGTGCAATGTTGCAATGCAATAAGGCAGGTTTTGTCATGGCACGGCTCATATATTTAATATACATGTAGATCTAGTAAGAAATTGGATATTCGATTAGGTTTTGTCATGGCACGGCTCATATATTTAATATACATGTAGATCTAGTAAGAAATTGGATATTCGATTAGGTGTCGATTTCCGAAATTTCAATATTTTGATAAATCTGCACTTGTATTTGGGAAAACTCAAACTCAGTTGAATAGGGCTTTTCTACGAGTTTGTTCCCTTTCGCCCAAGCGCTCGACGGGTTATTATTACAGTGCTCCTGCTCTACAGCTAAACCCAATGTGAGACAAAGCTTGTACGTGTGTTGTTCGGAGGGAGTTGACATATGCAGAGAAGTTGGCTTACATTTGCAAACAGCTTGAATCTAGATCAGACGCCGCATAACGCGGCGTCTGATCTGGATTCAAGATGTTTGCCACTCGTCAGTATATTTTGTTGATCAAAATGTCTAATATGTGACTTTGAAAAAAACCCACCTAGCAGACGACAAATTTGAGCAGACGATTTTACAGCAGTGAAAGCATATGAAATTAAGTTGTCTTGTTAGGCGAACAGTGGCAAGCAGTGTTTTCGGGAGGGAATCGTTGTTCGGGGGACCGTTGTAGTTAGGGAGCATTGTAAACTAATTTTAACAGGTGCTCATTCGAGCACTTGTACATTATTAATTGGTTTCTGTTAGGAAAAAAACACCACCAAAAATAAACGTTGGTGTTTTGGAATTAGTATATTTATAACACGTCTTAAACGCACGGTGAACGGTCATTCAGCAAAGGGAACAAGGAAAGGGTTATACCATAACCACATAGCCTGTTTCTAGTAATTGAAAACATGTGACAATATACAGGTCAAACGTACTATAGAAAGCTCCTACATTACAAAGTCTTCATTACTTAGTTCTGCATACATTTGTCACTGTCGCAATAGGTCACAGGTGCCCGTTTCATAAAACTTCGTACGATCGAACGACATATGTTGTCGTAAGTCAGGATATAAAAGTCTCAATTTTTATTCATTTCTCTAACTTATCCTGTCTTGTCATATCTCTCTGGAATCGTCTTGAAAATACGATAAGATTTGTCACAAGACAGGATTAGATAGAGAAATAAAAAAAATGAATGTAGATCTATTTTAAAGTTTTGACTTACGACCATTTTGGTCGTACGAAGTTTTATGAAACGGGCCCCAGATATGTACATGTATGTACCTTTTTATTGGTCGCTCAGCACAATCCTTATCTGATACAGTGTTCCCTCCCTACGACCCCGAACAACGACTTTCTCCTTACAAAAACGCTTGCCGCTGTTCCCCAAACAAGAAATTATGTCTTACCCTTTTGCCGCTGCAATATCGTCTGCTCAAAGTCGCATATTGGACATTTGGACAGAATAAACAGAATGACGAGTGGCAAACAGCTTTAATGCGTAACGCGGCGTCTGATCTGGATTTAAGCTGTTTGCAAATTTAACCCATTTTACCTCCTATAACAACCCCCCCCCCCCCCGAACAACATACACGATCTCTGTCTCCCATTGGGTGTGTATGAGAGGGGGAGAACTGTATGTAACTAAATAATTATATCTTTTCAATGACCCCTTTTGTAGAAGATAAGACATTCGAATACAGTAAACTTTGACTTTTGAAAGCCGAACCTTTGTTGACCTAGAAAAAATATTCGGTTAAGAGAGGTCACCGGTTAACGAATATTTACCCTTTTATGCCAAGTGGACCGTTTGTCCATACTTATAACCTGGAATAGTCTATTTTTGTTTTAAGGGGTGCCTTGTGTAATTGTTTCATTTTTATTTTGTTCTATATTGAAACTTCTATATAATCAGCAAATAGTGTAGACTCTGATCGGACGCCGCATGATGCGGCGTCTGACCAGAGTCTACACTGTTTGCTAATGTCCCTTTTATAGGACGCAGGGCACAGATGGGTTATGAAACAGTCAACCTTTAAATTTTTCATAATAAAGTTGAGTTCAACAGTCTGTTAGGACAGGTTGTAGCCTAGGTTGGGATACCATTTACACTGTCCTTTACTCCATAGCCTGTTTGTAGTATTGAGGACGGGTGACCACCTAGAAGCATATTGAAAATAAATCAGAATGTGCCTTAAGGCACATTCTGCTTTACTTTCAGCCTGCTTTAAACTACCATCTACTAGGCTATATAAAATATTTGTTATGTTAATTTTTCATGAGGGTATAAACTGGAACTATTTTCTTCAGCGGAAGAATAAATTAAATACGCTAAAAGTCGATTCTAGTTTGGAAAAGGTTAATGCGCTATTTGTTTTATTGCCAGTGTGCATTAACCCTTAGCCTGCCACTCACGACTATAGCTCCATATGCAAACAGCTTGGATCCGGATGAGACGCCGAGTAACTCGGCGTCTCATCCGGATCCAAGCTGTTTGACACTCGGACAACATTTTCAGCAATTTTGAGCAACTTTGAAGCACTTTGAAACTTGAAGCAGAAGAGAAATATAGCAGACGACAATATATTTGGCGGGCTTAGGGTTAAGCTACCTCCTGTGCGTTTTCCAAAGATAAACAGTACAGTGAAACCTCTCTATAACGAACACCAAAAAACGAGGGCTAATTGAAGGCATGAAAGACAGGTGACATCTTACAGCATTGTGACAACAACAGAAAGCTCCTAAAGCAACCTTGCTTTAAGCAGTTACCTGTAGCAAACACCTAATAAGTAACACAATTTAATGGTCGTAATAGAGAGGTTTTACCACAGGTACTTGACACATACATCTAGATCTATTACCAAAAAAAATAATTTTTTTACTTGACTTCTAATTATAGATAGAAGTCTAGTAAAAAAAAAATTAATTTTTTTTTGTGTTTGTATCATGTACCTGTGGGTTTTACAATATACTGTTTTATATTTAGTTTTATATTGTTTGTAAACATTCCAAATTTCAATATATTGAATTATATATGTGTGTTACTTGGGCAAGAGGTCTTGAATCTTGGTGGAAGTTTTCCTTACTTGGCCAATCCGTGTCGAAGTGCATAAAGATGTTGGAGAATTCGTGAAGAGACAGACAGTGGTTTCCATCCTTGTTGTAATCCTGGTACAGTTTGTTACTGTCTGAATGCGAATGCGAACTGCTATCATTGCACAAGATTCCTGCGGCGCTGAAACTAGAAACACACACATCATACAAGCAAATCTAAAGGGACGAAGGGACGAAGGCGCGAAGAAAGAAGTGGCGGTGGTGTAGTATTAACTTTTATATATGGAGGTTCGTTTCAAAATATATGTAGCGTTCCCTCCCTACAACGACTCCCTCCTTAAAACGATCCTTATCGCTGTTATCTTAATGAGACAATTATATCTAAAGCTTTCACATATCATCTCCTTAAAATTGTCGTCTGCTGGTTTTCTCAAATTTACATATTGTACATTTTGATAAAAAAAAACCAACATAATGACGAGTGACAACCCAGATAACATTCCGACGTTGTTCACTTCGTTGGGCCAACGTTGGAAAATGACGTTGGCCCAATGTAGTTTTGCTATCTGGGAAACAGCTTGAATACAGATCAGACGCCGCTTTATGCGGCGTCTGATCTGGATTCAAACTGTTGGCAAATGTTTATCAATGTTCTTTCCTATAACGACTCCCTCCGAACAACACACATATTTTTGTGTCCCATTTGGTGTCGTTGTGGAAAGGAAACGCTGTATATGCATAAAGAAAGGGACAAAAGGGGGATTTCCGACCTACCGGTCCTACATATTTTGGGCATGTTATAGGAGACATAGGATTTTGTTTTTCGTTGGATTCAGAGCTATTGCGATCGGCCACCGTCCGTCTGTGTCGTCTGTGCTCACTTTGTTTCAACTAACTCCTCTAAAGCTAATGGTTCAATTGTATTTGTATTTGTGAGCTTCAAAAGTTGTCCAAAAAAGAGCCGCATGCGACCCTAAATAAGCTACGTGACATGGTGACATCATATTGGGCAATTTAGTTTCGGGAAAGAAGATTTTGTATTTACAGCGCTCCCTCTCTACAACGACACCCAAAGGGAGACAAAGAGTGTGTGCGTTGTTCGGAGAGAGCCGTTTTAGGGAGTGAAATTAAAACTTGGCTTATATTTGCAAACAGATTGAATCCAGATCAGAGGCCACTTAACGCGGCGTCTTATTTGGATTCAAATTGTTTGTCACTTGTCATTATATCAATTCTATCAAAATTATCACTTCTATGTAACTTTAAAAAGAAAGCAGACGACAATTTTAAGCAGACGATATTGCAGCAGTAAGAGCGTTAGACATAATAATTGTTGTTCTGTATTTGAAACTGCGACAAGTGTCGTTGTAAGGATGGAGTCGTTGTTCGGAGGGCCGTTGTAGTGAGGGAACACTCGACATAGCTTCCATTTAGCCACTATATCAGGAAACCCATAATCATTCACTGAAAGTCATGTTTTTAAGCTAGCATAATTATTGGAAGAAATCTGGTAGAAGGTCACCAATGGATCATTTGTATACAGTAATACCAGGAAACCTTGCTTTAAGAAATCTGATAGAGGGTCGCCAATGGGTCATTTAGATTAAATTATTTTCAATTCGACCTAGTAGTTTTTTACAACAATATCTTTAAAGTATTTTTCAATTGCACAGTATGTAAACTCCGGTGTATACCTTCCGGATGCTGCGATCAGCGAAGCGAGATGTTTACCGATATTATCTGTGACGGATGGATGCAGACCACTTTGACGAGTAAGTTTCGAATAATTTAACACGCTAGCTTATATGAAATACACAGTCTACGATTGTGATGCAGTTTAAAACATTCAACACACCTCTCCCTACAATTTTGTGATAAATTAACATTAAATCTTTGACATGATCATCGCTGCGCATCAAGTGAAAACAACAGGTGCTTCAAACAAGTATCGTAAATTCCGTCCATTGAATAATTTCCGCGACACGAATGATTGAAATGGCAAAATGAATGAAATATCTACCTAAAAAATGTATAATGTACCATGAAAATATTGATTTTACACAAAAACTTCGTCATAAATTAATCTGACCTAATTTCACTGCCTGTATGACTAGTTGCAATGTGACTATATAACTAGCTGAGATTTATCGTGAATCAACTGTATGACTAGCTGAGATCTCTGTCTCGTTACGAAACAAGTTCTGGTGTTAAGTGTTTATAATATTGAATCTATAAAATGAATTTTTTCTTTATGCGTGTAAGAGCTGGACACTGACAACTGAACTGAATACAGGCCGTCGAGATGATATGCTTTCGGACCATCTTGGGCATCTCGTATATGGAGCACGTTTCCATAACAAGTCAGACAATTAGTATGTATGTAATTATGTATTTTTATATATAATACAACGGGGGAAGATGAAATGGTACTCGTCATTCTATCTAGTGGCCTTTCAAAGACAATTTTAAAAGGAACAATAGAAGGAAAGAAGAGACAAGGAAGCCAGACAGGGAAATAGATTTATAACATTGAACAGTGGACTGAACTGACTTTCGAAGAGTCTTTATATAGGCGTAAGAATGAGCAAAGTTCACTGGCGTCACACCATAGTGACCATACAATATGAGATTGAAATTATTTTGTCAAAACTTTTAAGGTAATATAGGGTAGATACCATACAAATCACAGCTAACTTACAGTAAAATCACAACTGGTCATACAGTGACATTTTATAAATAAGCAGCTAGTCATACACCATTCCAGTTTGTATAAATCGCATTATGTTGTGTTTTTCTGTTTATTTTTCATTAACTGACACTTCGGGTAAATTAATATATTCTAGCTGCGAGTGATACATAGTAATGTGTCAACAGAAATTTACTACGGTTGTCGCTGGAACAGTTTTAAATCACGCTTCCACGGCGAGTCAGTAGGCGATGACAGTGATCAGAAGCTTGTTTCAGAGAGATCTTGCTTAAGATTCGGAAGATAGTTGGCGAACTGAAAGGAATTTATCTCGCAAGTGTACTGGACCATAGCTTACAATTGTTTGTAAACAGAGGACTGTAACATAAAGCTCAATCTTACTCGTTTCGCTGGAGTATGGCCTGTTTTGTGACATTTTGTCGATTTGCTGATCGCAGCTTCCGGAAGGGATACACCGGAGTTTACATACTGTGAATTGGTTGCCATAACAACCACAATTTCAATTGAATGACTTATATTTGAAGAGTACCCCGCAAGGAACAATCCTATAAAGATTTGATGAAATTGGCCAAATGGTTTCCAAGAATAAGATATTTGAAGAAAAAGTCGTCGGACGACGATGGACACATGGCGATAACAATAGCTCACATTGGCACTTCCTGTCAGGTGAGCTAAAAGTGGGTGGGACCATCGGTCTTGTTGACATGGCAACCATGTACAATATCTAAAAAATAATTCTCTTCAAGAGTGACTTGTCCGATTTCAATTTGCTTTTCACAAAATGTTTCTCAATTGATGCCCGTTCAATGTTGTTCAAGACTTTTTAGAACAGAGGGCATGGTCATTTTCCGTACTTACATATTATAACCAAAGTAAAAAACTTTAAAAATCTTCTTGTCATAAACTATAAGTCCTAGGACAACCACATGTCTTATGTGACGAAGTCATTATGTTGTGAGGCTTTACCGAGTGACCCCGCTCTGGGGCTTATTTACATAGGAAAACATTTAAATATACAAATGCATTCTTCTCTGAAACCAAGGCCTTATATATTCAACATGTAGCTATGCAATACGGTCCTTTACCGAGATCGTTCAAGTAACGACACTGGGTCAAAAAAGGGCACTGTCACATGCAGGACTGATCACATTATGGACATTACATAACGACGAGTGACAAACAGCTTGAATCCAGATGAGACGCAGCGTAACGCGGCGCCTTATCTGGATTCAAGCTGTTTGGAAATGTAAGTCAATTTCCCTCCATATAACAACTCCCTCCGAACAACACACATAACTGTGTCTCCCATAGGATGAAGTTGTAGAGAGGGAACACTATATATAACATAAAGACGTCAACTAGAAAAATAACGTCTTCACTACTGCAAAATATCTTAGCCAGTCAAACTCTACACATCAGTGCACGGTATTACCGTGGAGATGACGTTTTGATAATTAATTTTCCTTTGGTTGTGAAACAGCCTGGAGCCTGATCATACGCTGGGTTACCAGGTGTCGGACTTGGCTCCAAACTGTTTGCAACGGAAATAAATATTGTAGCATAAGCGCGATTTGTGGGAAAGAAATACTTTTTCCCACTACAGAAAAACTCACTTATAACGTAGTCGTAAGGACCGTCTGATTTCATTCGTTGTATCCAGATTTCGTTATATCAGGTCCATTTTGCTACATATACATGTGCTTTTAATACAAATGCGGAATGAAATTCGTTTTGTTATATCTAATAACGAGAAACCGCCAATGTCGGTATGGCCGGATTGTCTGCACTTTTGCTTTGTATATATATATATAATATAGTTACCCATGGCATGTGATGATGACCTCACTACAACTGTACATGCCAAATTTGGTTGCTGTAGGACTTAAATTTGATAAAAATGACACTAACAAAAAGGTAAACCAAGACGCAAACGAAAAGGTTAACCAAGAATTCTCCAAGTCATTGGACCTTGAAATCTAGGTCACAGTGACCTAGGCCCCATGGTATGTGATGATGACCTCACTACAACTGTACATGCCAAATTTGGTTGCTGTAGGACTTTAACTTTGACTGAAACTGATACTTACAAAAAGGTAAACCAAGACGCAAACGAAAAGTTAACCAAGAATTCTCTAATTCATTGGACCGTGAAATCTAGGTCACAGTGACCTTGTTACCCACAGCATGTGATGATGACCTCACTATAACTGTACATGCCAAATTTGGTTGCTTTAGGACTTAAGCTTTGGCTAAAACTGACACTAACAAAAAGGTCAACCAAAGTGAGGACGGACGGACAGACAGACGGACGTTCTCACAGTTAGACATTTGTTGGGTATATTTTTTGTTTAAAAGTACCCAACAGTACACTAAAATACCCAACAATAACAATAGGGCAATCACGGAATGAATGGAATCTATTGTTCTCCCTACCCAACAAAGGACCTTTCGTGCGCTCGGACAGACAGACGGACGGACGGACGGCATTCGCCAATCTATAGACCGCATTTTCAATCCGGCCAATAAAATTGACCATATATCAGGTCCATTTTACTATACAGTATATGTTAAGCATTGTATGTAATTTGTTTTATGCAATAAAACTATCGTATCGTATCGTATGTTAGAAATGCGGAATGAACTTCGTTTTTTGTTATAGCCAATATTTCGTTATATCCAAGTTCGCTATAAGCGATCTTCACTGTATACATTAATCAGATACTTACCACAACGCAAAACATAGTCTTAGAGCTATCATGTTCGTGCTACCTTACAGGCCACTATAGTGATAACTAGTAAATGACCTATATTCTTGTGCTTGTCACCTGTCTTACTCGTTGATCCCCCTTTTTTAAGTGGATACTTCCAATTTCCAATTAGATATACATGTAGTTCCGTTTTGACTATTTCGAAGTTTGATACCTCTTTTTTTTGATACAGTAAAACCTTATTATTATAACAACTAAATTGTATTAATCATTAGATACTTACGATAGGTGACTGCTTAAAGCTTAACCTCACGATTGATTTGGCGCTAAAAGGGTTATCTTTTGTATGCTTATTGTAATAATAGTTGCAAAATTCTGGGCCTAGATGAGACCCCTAATAACCTGGTGTCTCGATAGGTTTGAGTGTCTCCCAAAGGTTTGATCCGGTGGTTTTTAATCAATTAACAAAGTACCTAGCCTAAAAAATGGGACATAGACAAACAAGGCAGACTAAGATCAGACGCCGCGTAAAGCGGCGTCTGATCTGAGTCTGCACTGTTTGCTAACAGGAGTTTCTCTTAAAAAACAAAAAAGCAAAATAAAGGAGCTTTCTGTTTTACTGTCATCTTGCATTAAGCTGTCATCTGCATTTTACATAATGAATTTGCCTTTGTTTAAATGGTCGTATTAGAGAGGTTTTATTGTACTTAATGCTTTGTCTCGAATGCATTGGCAATTGCACTGAGTTTGAATCCTGATAATACTTCGAGTAGCTCGGCGTCTGATCAGGGTCCAAGCTGTACGACGCTCTTATAGAAAATCGGTTCAGTCAGAAAGCCTAAGTAACCAAATTTGGAGAAAAAATAAATAAAAAAATGTGGATTTTTTTAGCAGGTGACGTTCTAGCAGTACAGGGTTTTAAAATCCTAATAAATCCTAATGATCTGGCTCCAAACTGTTTGCACTGCAAATAATAGTTTTGGCGTAAACGCGTTTATTGGGAAAGAATAACAGATTCTCCACTGTACTAGTGAATTACAACAACCTGTTTGAACGTCTTAACGCTTTCACTGCCATTGGTTCCAAATGGCCATTTTTGCAAACAGTTTGAATCCTGATCAGACGCCGCGTGACGCGGCGTCTGATCTGGATCCAAACTGTTTGACAATCATAAATACAATACTTCTTTAGTCTGATCAGGCTCCAAACTGATTGCCACCAAGATAAACAAGAATTATCAGAATTGTCCAAAAGTTGTTCTTTTCTACGTTTTAGTGCTTTGCGTTTGCGTACGTATGCGTTTAAACGGGAAAGAATAACAGATTCTCCTCTGTATGACCAGGGCACAGGTACTTGACACATAGATCTAGATCTATTACCGAAAAAATCTTTTTTTTTTTTACTAGACGTCTATTGTAGATCTAATAAATCCTAATGGGGCGTATAGTTCGAATACCGTGTACCTGTAAATAGTACACTTGTCCTATGCCAACATTGTAAAACAACAAAACCCAAATTTTCAAAAAATGGACTAGACCTAATTGGAAACTAGCATTGTCCATTTAAAGTTTCAGGGAGGAAAGGGTTATTCGTGACAATCTCTTGTCGTGACTACGATAAGACACCGGATACAGATTTAACCTCTTTCGCTTTGCATGCTGGTTTATTTGTTCGTCTGCAAAAATTGTCGTCTGCAACTGTTTTTAAAATAGAATTTTCTTAATTTTTTTCAAAATATACCACTGAAAATATTATAGCTTGTATATAAACTTTGATAGTACATTATTGATACTATCACTCTGCAACTACATTATTTCGTATATTCATTGCAACTTTGATATATTTTGCTACGTTTAACTGAATTTTGTTGTATTTTGAAGAAAGTAGAACTTATTTAGAGAGGGCCAGGAAATATGTTTTTAAATTTCAACTCTTTTTGTTTATATTTTTGACACATCAATAAAAAGTGATATTCTGATTCAATAACATTTTGATTACAAAAGTTACAGGTAGCAAGCTTGCAATTGATGACCATCGCCGGCCATCACTTTCTTTACTGAACTCATTGGCAGATCTGTCATGGTCATATGTCTGTTAACACCATTACCGCATAGCCCCTTTTCTACTTTGAAGACAGCTGACTCATTTAAAGCAGATTGAAAGTAAATCAGAATGCACCTAAAGGCGCATTCTGCTTTACTGTCACCCTGCTTTAAGCTACACTCTTCTAGAATTTAGGACATATTTCTTTTGTATGTTGCGGTTTCAATACTGTATATTAGAACTATTTTCTGATGTCGGGGAATCGAATGTCTAAAAATGAGTATCTTAAGTTGAGGGTTTAAGAATTCTTTTCATAACTTTGACGAAATACACGTTACGGGTGCCAAGATGCCGAGTAACGTTGAGTCTGATAAGGACCCAAACTGTGTTTTCGGGTTTTGCATTGTACTGATATTCACCACGCATAGATTATGTAAATACATGTACAGTATCATATATAGAGAAATCATTTGCAAAATACATGTTTTACCCTTTACCCAATAACCCGTTTATAACATTAAATACAGGTGATTACTTAAAGCAGGTTGAAAGTAAAGCAGAATGTGCCTTAAGGCACATTCTGCTTTACTTTCAGCCTGCTTTGAACTACCATCTACTAGGCTATACATATCAGTAAGGGTATTTGTTATTGAGGGTATAAACTTGAACTATTTTCTTCAGCGGAGGAATAAATTAAATACGATAAAAGTCGCTTCTATGGGGGGGGGGGGGGGAGGGATAAATCAAGATGCAGGGGAACCCCTACGAACCGGAACCTCTACAAACCGGAATTCTCTGTAAACTTGACAAACACTTTAATCCGGTTTCAAACTTTCTTTATTTTAACCCAAAGAACCATATATACGCATTTTTACGCATTTGCTTTAATCATACACTGAAGAAATATATTCATGAATATGTATCATTAGAATTTATATCTATATTCTAGTAGGTGATAGTGTAAAGCAGGTTGCAAGTATAGCAGAATGCGCTTTACGGCGCTTTTTGTTTTACTTGCAACCTGCTTTAACCGGCCAGCTATGACCACACTAGAAATAAGCTATAGGTCAATTGGTTAAAAAAAAACCTAAACTGGAACTCCCTCTAAACCGGAAGTTTATGTTGTCCCCTCACATGTCAGGTTAAGAGGATTGGTGTTCGGCTATAAAAATAAAAATAAAAAAATTGGTCCAATGTACATGTAGTGTCAGTTCTATCATATATTTATTAAAGAAAAGGTATATAATTTCACGGACAGGGCGACCCTGACCGGGACGAGTCTATCGTACTTTTTTCGCGTATCATGCAGAACTTCCAAACAAACACTGTTACGGTAGAAAGAGAAATGTTTTTTTCTTCACATGATACCAAACATTGCACTATGACTTCTTTTTTCAGCGAGTACGAGAGTCCAATTTCTGAAGAAACACCCGTTTTTTTCCGAGGTAGGAAAAGGTACGGGCCGGGTCTCCACTCCACTTCCACATTCAAATCTTATCCGCGAGTGATATCGGCCCTGTTTTCTGCTCGTTGCTGTTTATAAATGATATTTAACTCTTTCCTCCCTGAAACTTTAAATGGACAATTCCAGTTTCCATTTTAGTCTAGTCCATTTCTGACTTTTAAGGGTTGTTTTTGTCAATGTTTGGCATTATGACAAACAGTGAAGACCCTGATCAGAGGGCTCCTTTGATCTGGGTCTTCACTGTTTGCACAAGACAATTGTACTATTCACATGTACACTGTTTGAAAAGGACGCCAATATGCGGGACTAGGGTTCAAAGGGTTAAGGTCCAAAGCTTATACGTATATGATAGAACTAATAATAGGCTACAGTAGACAAAAAATATATATTATATTTTTTTGGAGCCGGTGTAACGAAGTATTTTGACCCCCATCGAAAAGTGACCCCCGGTCAAAATTCGACGTCGTAGAATGACCCCCTGTCGTCGAAAAAGGACCCCCTATCGTCGAATATTGACCCCCTTCTGTCGAAAAATGACCCCCTTTATACTTACCTTTAAATTTGGTTTAAAGTTAGTTTTGCAAGTGCTAAATGTGTATTTATACCCCAAAGCTCAATTTTGGGCGTATGTAGTGACAAAATTGCGCGTGTCTGGAAGTGATTCCGTCTTCACATGTACCTTTTGTTTAGAACATATTTTCTTTATTACACCAGCAAGATTTACCAAAGTTGCTGTGTGAGTACAGCTTGCCATGGCAAATTGGCCTATAACATATCCTGTAAATTTTTCACTTTTCAGGTCACTGTGACCTTGACCTTTGACATTATTTTTCGATAAACAACTTTTTATGGCCTTTTTATGGCCTCTATTTGGTACCACGGCGCTCATACATGTACGTTCAATTGATTTAGAAGGATACCTGTCAGTGTGCAAGTCAATACGTCAGTGCCCAAAGTTGGGAGATTTTGAGGGGGCTCCGTGACAAAAGCTTTTGGATTTTCTTAATGCATTTCTTTTTAAACATGACTAAAGGTTTACATTTATTTTTCGAAAACACAACAGTACTGTTGAAAAGTATCTCAGTTTGGCCAACAAACTTTGATATAATCTGTGCTTTGGTTGCGGGGTTCGTTTCAACTGTTCTAGTCTCAAGATACTGACTCGAGTTTGATCTCGGTCGTTAAATCTGAAGTAAAGTTGGTATCAAACAACTGTAAAACCTTTATTAAGCTGCACTTGCAGGTATAGTTTGGTCATCTATTTATTACCATTACTTGTGTTTTAGTGTTCCCCGGCTTTACATTGTAATAAGGTAGTGTCACTTCGAATGGCTTCAGTATTATAGTAATGTTTACTTGTAAGACTCTTTACCCTGCATAACTTAGCAACAGCGAAATGTACTCTTGTCGTATTCAGAAAGTGACCAATATTGTGAGTATCGTGATATCTGTTGCCTCAGTTTGACCTTTAATTCTGTAGTGACCACAGCTCAAGATAAAAAAGAGTTTGAGTTGAGTCTGAGATCGTTGTCAGGCTGTTGATTGGTCAGATTATCGCAAACGCCCAGACTCAACTCAAACTCTTTATAACCTATGGCCCTGAAGTACCTATCAAATTGTCATCATTCAAATAAAGCCATTACAAGCGGGCTATGTTGTGTTTTGCCAATTCTTGCTGATATGATTCAACAGTTTATCATGTTTATGTGCACATTTAACACCATCTACAAACAACTTATATCCAGAGTGGACGCTGCACAATGTTGCCTCATTACCCTCGTCATCAATCAGTGTCTTTGAATAACTCCGGTCATTATTCGATGACGTAGAATGACCCCCGGTCTTTTTTTGATGTCGTAGAATGACTCCCCGGTCATAACTCGATGTCGTAGAATGACCCCGGTCTTTTTTCGATGTCGTAGAATGACTCCCCGGTCATTATTCGATGTCGTAGAATGACCCCCGGTCATTATTCGATGTCGTAGAATGACCCCCGGTCATTATTTGATGTCGTAGAATGACCCCCCCCCCTGATATTATTCTATTTCATAGAATGCCACGCCCTGCCCTGGTATGGTAATTACCGTATTTGATGTCAAACAAAGGCCCCTTCTCATTATTCAATGTCGCGAGCAGCTCCCTGAGGATTAATTCATGTCAGATTGCTAATTACTTTTAAAAATCATTTGATGCTTCTATGTTGTATAATCTAAATAATATTTTCATAGACACATGCTGCAATGTTTCTGTTGCGACACATTGTAAGAAGACGAATGTCATTGGAATCGATGTAAATACATGCATTACATATTATATACTGTAAAAGGGGGATACATATTTTCACTTGTTCACGTTTATTGATATCGAATACCACTGATATACTTTAAACTACGTTCAATAAGTGGTCATATATCTTCAAGAAAAGAAACAGGCTATGGAGTAAAGGGTTAAGTATTCATGTTTGACTTAATGCATCTAACAGACAATGCATTTGACACTGTAATGATGTTATATGCAGCAGTGACATTATTATACATTTTGTCTTTGTACAGTTGAACCCCTCTATATCAGTAATTCAATTAAGAAGTGTTCAGCAAAACGGCTTTGACTTTTCAAACTGTATACTTGCATACATGTATGCATCTCTGATTATGTAGTTGACAAAGAACTTGTAAATGATTACCTATCAGTTATTTATGATGTGCTTATTAGTCTTTTTTTAGTAATGTTTTGGAATGTTATCAAAATGTAATGTACGATTTAATGCATTACTTTGCCAATGTAGTTGTAAACGGTGCGTAATGGTAATGTAATTGTTATATAATGCACTCTTTAGATTGTTAACTTGTAATGTAATTTATAACTTTCTCAAGTAATTCACACCATGCCTGCCCCCGCCCCACCGACCTGCATACTCCATGGCTGAATTACACCCTTAACTTATTTATAATTAAGCTGTTCACGAATAAAACCTCAGACCCGCTACCAGCTTGTTTCAAAGAGATCGGGTAATCCCTACCATCAGCATCCAACATATAAGCACCGGGTTAACGGTATCCATCGGGAACAGCATTTGGTATACTGTACGTTCCCATGGTGTGCTTATCATAAGTCTGAATTTTAACTCGTTTATCATCTAAATTTTATGTATCTTTTAACTCATTCATACCTGAAAATGTAAGTGAACAATTCAAGTTTTCCTAGTTATGTCAAGTCAATTTTCGACTAGCTAGAGTTGTTTTATACAATACATTTCAAAACTGACACATATCAGAGGGCTCCTGTGGGTAAAGTCTGACCTGGGTCTACATTGTTTACAAAGGACAATTGTACTATTAACATGAACACTGTTTGTAAATAACTAATATACTCGTCGCTAGGGTCCAATTGGTTAAACTGTGTCGCTTAATTGCTGTAGAGGGTAGGGGGTCATTATTCGATGGGGGTCGATATATTTCAGGAGGGGTCAAAATATTTCATGAGGGGAGTCATAGTACTATGACCGGGGGGTCAAATTTCGACGTCGAATTATGACCGGGGGATCATTGTACGATATCGAAAAATGACCGGGGGTCATTCTACGTCGTCGAATTATGACCGGGGGGTCATTTTTCGATGGGGGTCAAAATACTTCGTTACACCGGACACCTATGGTTTTGAGGGATTTCACTGTATTGGTAAACAGTGCCCCTTCCCTTCAATGGCCCTTCAAGCTAGCGCTAAATGCCAGTATTCTCATGTCTGACGTCACAATTTGTGCGCTTCTACTGACGTCACGATTTCGTGTGTAAACACTCAAACTCGTCGTCTACACATTTGTAGCCACTAAGAGGAATGTAGAATCATAGGTAAGTTATCCAATTATGGTTGTCTGAATAGATCAATGAAACTTGCTGGAATCTAATTATGTCCTTATAGATGTAGGATAAATTCCTGGGTATCATGTATCATGTATCATGAGGTAGTGTCATTAGTTTAATAAGCGACTCTAACAACAGATGTAAGATGAAATATGAGGGTGCTCTATTTAGACACTGTTCACAGTGATTGTCCATAAATCAGAAATATTCATATGAAGTTTCTCTCATCAGTTTCTTTCCATACATGAAATTTCATTACAATAGCATCAGTAGAACTGGAGTTGTCTTCTTGACAAGAAAATATCACAAAGGGAAATAACTCAAAAAACAATGATGTCAGAGTTATGGCCTTTGCAAATGGCACTTCCTCTCATTAGGCTCTTTCCAAATAGGCAATTTCATTTTACCCATTACCCCATAGCCTGTTTCTTGTTTTGAAAATAGGTGGCCACCTATGGCAGGTTGAAAGTAAAGCAGAATGGGTCTTAATGCACACTTTGCTTTACTTTCAAACTGCTTTAAGCTACCATCTACTAGGATATAGAAACTTATTTCGCATCTTACATTTTCATGACTGTTTAAAGGGGAATTATTTTCTTAAGTGGAGGAATAAATCAAAGGCCTAAAAATGCACATTTTTGGGGTATTGGGTTAACAAAGGTCAGTATTTATTGGGGGAAAGGGTTGAATCCTGGACAAGAAAAAATGACAAAACATACAGATAACTGTGACAAAACCAATATTAAACATATGTATAAATATGGTATAAGACATAATTACATAACTGTCAGTGGATCACTTCCAGATCCTGTTTCTCTAAGTATGAAGCAGACTGAACCATTTCTAAACTTTAGCAGACAACATGATTAGTTCTGTTGGCCTGATCACTGAGGTCAAATATAATGCAAGAGTACCGTAGCATTTGCAGCTGCTGGGGGCTTACCCTTACCAGACTGAAATGATGTCTGCTAAATACCTACTGTATGTGAAAAATGTACAATTTTTTTTTTTAGAAAATGTTAAGTTGGTAAATGAGTGGATAATAGTTTGGATCCAGATTAGATGCAGCATTATGTTGCATCTGATCTGGATCCAAACTGTTTGCAAATATTGGCTATTTGCCCATAGTATATTAAGGGTAACTCAGGTAAATACAGTTCTGCTTAAATCAAAAATACTGTGAAACCTGCCTAGAGCAGCACTTAAACTGTGCAGGGTGGTGTCAAATGTGACCCTAGGGATTTCATTTTAACAAACTATAGAGGGATCCACCAGGAGATTCTACTGTACAAATATCAAAGCTTAGGGCCTAGTAGTTTTGGGCAAGAAGATTTTTTAAAGTTTTTTGCTTTTTTGCTTTTTCAAGCAGAGTTTGTGCTTTTTTTCCTTTCATTTGAACAACTTCTGTAGAGAAGCATCCAAGGAACATCATGAGCAGTTTGAACTCTCCCTACAATCGGGCGGGTTCAGAGGAGCTGTCGTTTGAAGTAAATGTGAACGGACAGACGGACAGACGTACTACGGACGGTGAGCGGTCACAATAGCTCACATTGAGCCTTTGGCTCAGGTGAGCTAAAAACATAAACTCTTGAAGTGTTCATTAATTAAGAATTCGGGACCAATTCTGTGTAGAGAGGGGTGTGTAGCCGGGTTGAGTTTATAGTTAAATGGTGAGGGATGTATGTCAGCGGCCTGAATAGCTCAGAAGGGAAAGCACTCGTCCTGTTATGTTTGAACCCAGGTCTGGCTGCACATATCTCACCATATATATGTTACAATTGCACAGAGCGGGAGAGTGTGTGTTCAAACCAAATACTTAAAAATTGGTAGTAATGGCTTTCCTCCTTGGCGCTCAGGATTTCGGGTTAGCATTACGACTGATTCGTCGGTGTCGGGACAAAGTCACCGGCCGGGTTCAGTCTCTGATGTACCTCATAAGTGCCACTGCTAGTAATACTCGAACGAGGTGTAACGCAGTATCAAACCACAATCAAACATGGTGAGGCGGTAATGCAGCCACACCTGGGGCCCGTTTCATAAACATCTTACGACAAAAACGGTCGTAAGTCAAAACTTTAAAATACACTAAATTTCTGATGTCCTGTCTTTTGACATCTCTATGGAATCGTCTTTTCAAGACGATTCAAAAGTGATGTCACAAGACAGGATTCGATGGAGAAATACATAATAACAGGAATTTAATTTATGGCATGGTGCTGAGGCCTTGATGCAGTTAACGTCATTGTCATATATACTTACATGGAAATCCTTGCAGTATGACAGAATTCTCATGTCACCTCTAGAACACTATAGTGACTTGGAAATCTTTACATATTGACAGGAATATCATGCTACACAAGGGAACATGCTATAAAATATTATAGTGGCATGGAAATTCTTGCTTATGACAGGAAAATATATTACTGAAGAAAGCAAAAATTAATCACAAGCAGAAAGTATGCTGACACAGAAATATATTAAAATAGGTAAAACCTTTACTCATTAGCCTGTTTTAGTATTGAAGATAGTTGACCACTTAAAACAGGTTAAAAGTAAAGCAAAATGCACCTTAAGATGCATTCTGCTTTACTTTCACAAGCTTCAAGCTATAAATGTAAATCTATAGAGTAAAGGTAAAACCATTAAAACAGTATTTCTGAGTTCATACCAAGTGGATAGACTGTATTTAGCCGATGCATCCACATGGTTTCCCTCATTAAACGAGTCCAATTATTGTTGGACTTTTCAATTGGCATGAAAGAAAAGTCACCTATATTATGGTCACTTGAATTGAAGTGTTCTGAAACATTAGTAAAGATATCTGGGAAATATCTAATTGTCAAATGTGTGACTGTTCATTCTTTTGGAACATTTTTTATTAGTTTGGCATACATACTGAAATTGACATTTTTTACAAGTGATCAAATAGATTACATTTTCTGACATACAAGACATTTCATGCTTAACATCATAGGTTTTATAAGTGTTGCTGCTAGTAAAGGTTTGAGACACGTTTATACTTCTACAGTGAGAACAACGTGACCTGTCACATCTTTTAACCTTACCACAATTTTCTGGCTTAATCAGACTGGAATGCACCAAAATGTCACTGAGATTCACAGGTCTTTTGCATGCCGCAATAGGTTTATAATTAACCGAATCGCGGACACTGTACCGTTCTAATATTAGCTCTAATAAACCCCAATATTTGTTTATAATTTTACTTATATTTGGCAGTGACGGGTTGAATATTCAAACAAAGGTGATGACTTTAGAAGTGTTTCTACTACTGCAGACAACGGCATCTTCTGAGGACAGTTCTGATATTTTTTCGAAAGCTTTATCAAGGATTTGGGCAGGGTAGTTGCGATTTTCGAAATGATGTCGCAGTGTTTTAAGTTCCTCATTAAAACTAATGTCATTAGAAGTGAGACACCGATAACGTTTTGCTTGGCTAAGTCGAATCCCTTTCTTGCAAGACAATGGGTGACAGGATGACAACTCGACATATTGATGGTTATTTGTAGCTTTTCAAATACAGAAGTTTCCAAATCGCCTTCACTACTGTTAACAATTTTTACATCAAGAAATGTGGCTGTATTTTTGGAATATTCATAAGTGAATTTTATAGTAGAGTGGACATTTTTGATTTTGTCAATAAATGTTAAAATTTCTTCCTCACTATGTTCCCATATGAAAACAATGTCATCCAGGAAACGTAACCAGAGCAGTGGATGTCTATTGTCGTTTCAAGGAAATCTTGTTCAAATTTACCCATAAATAAGGAAGCAAAACTAGGGGCCATACGTGTACCCATAGCAGTTCCAAGAACTTGAACATAGTTATCACCATTAAACTGGAAATGATTCTTAGTCAAAATGAACTAGATCAATTCACAAATATTTGCATTAGACATATTTTGATGACCTAATTTGCATTTATTCAGATAAAAATCACACACCTCTATCCCATCTTCATGGGGGATATTACTGTAAAGGGAGCTAACATCCATTGTTACTAGAAATGCATTGGGAGATAATTTAAGCAGTGACTTTAGTTTTTGTATAAAATCAGTGGATTTTTTTTACATATGATGGTAGGGATTCACTGTGGGACTTCAAGATGCCATCAATATATTGAGAAATATTTTCAGTTATTGAATTACACCGATACAATAGGACGTCCTGGGTAGCCAAGAGGCAGTTCATTATTAAAATCCTTGTGAATTTTGGGCAGAACATAAAATTGAGGTGTTCTAGCATTTTTAGGGACAGTTAGTAAACCATTAGTGCCATAGGAAGGAATATCACCATATATGTCATTCAAAACACCATCAATATATAGTTAAAACTTTTCTATAGGATTCATATGGCAATTTGATAGGAATGTCATGTCACCTCAAAGTACATGGTGTGGAATACTATAGTAACATGGAAATGTTTGCAATATTACAAGAATTTAATGTCAACTCAGTGTGCATAGTATAGCATACTTTAGGAGCATGGAAATCCTACATAATGGCAGGAAACTCATGCCATCGAAGGGAACATGGAATAGAATACTATAGTGACATGGAAACTCTTGCAATATGACAGGAATCTCATGTCACCTCATAGTGACACGGAAATCTTTGCAATATAACAGGAGTTTAATGTCACCTCAGTGTTCATAGTATTGAATACAATGGTGACATGGAAATCCATGCAACATCACTGGAATCAAATGTCAATTCAATATACATTGTCGAGAACACTTTAGGGAAATGGCAATCCTTGCGTTATGACAGAAATCTCATGTCACTTTCATAAGTGTATATTGTAAAGAATACTATAATGACATGGACATCCTTGCATTTTGACAGTAATCTAATGTCACCTCATTGTACATAGTATAGAATATTATAATGACATGGCAATACTTGCATTATAACAGGAATTAAATGTCACCTCAGTGTACATGGTATAGAATACAACAGTGACATAGAAATCCTTATACAATGACAGGAATCTCATGTCACCTTAATGAACATGGTATAGAATACTATAGTGACATGGAAATACCTGAATTTTGACAGAAATCTCATATCACCTCAGTGTACATAGTATGGAATACTATAGTGACATGGAAATAGTTGCATTATTACATGAATTTGATGTCACCTCAGTACACATGGTATAGAAAACTAAAGTGAAATAGAAATCCTTACTTTATGACAGGAATATCATGTCACCTCAGTGTACATGGTATATAATACAACAGTGACATAGAAATCCTTACACTATGACAGGAATAGCATGTCACCTTAATGAACATGGTATAGAATACTATAGTGACATTGAAATACCTGAATTTTGACAGGAATCCCATGTCACCTCAGTGTACATAGTATAGAATACTATGTTGACATGGGAAAACTTGCATTATAACAAGAATTTGATGTCACCTCCATGTACATGGTATAGAATACTATAGTTACATGGAAATCCATGCATTATGACAGGAATATCATGTCACCTCAATGAACATGGTATAGAATACTATAGTGATATGGAAACCAATGTATTATGACAGAAATCTCATGCCACCTCATTGTACATAGTATAGAAAACTATAGTGACATGGAAACACTTGCATTATAACAGGAATTTGATGTCACCTCCATGTACATGGTATATAATACTATAGTTACATGGAAATCCATGCATTATGACAGGAATATCATGTCACCTCAATGTGCATGGTATAGATTACCATAGTGGCATGCAAATACTTGTATTATGACAGGAATCTCATGTCACCTTAATGAACATGGTAGAGAATACTATAGTGACATGGAAACCCATGCATTATAACAGCAATCGCATGTCATCTCAGTGTACGTAGTATAAAGTACTTTATTCATGTCACCTTAATGAACGTGGTGTAGAATACTATAGTGACATGGAAATCCATACATTATGACAGGAATCTCATGTCAACTTCAGCATAGTATATTGTAAAGAATACTATAGTGACATGGAAATCCTTTCATTATGAAAGGAATCTCATGTCACCTCAGTGTACAAGGTATATACTGCTATAGTGACATGAAAATACTAGCATTATAACAAGAATTTGATGTCACCTCAGTGTACATGGTATAGAATACAACAGTGACAAAGAAATCCTTTCAATATTACAGGAATCTCATGTCACCTTAATGGAAATTCATACACTATGACAGGAATCTCATGTCACCTTAATGGAAATTCATACACTATGACAGGAATCTCATGTCACCTTAAGCATAGTATATTGTAAAGAATACTATAGTGACATGGAAATCTTTTCATCATGAAAGGAATTTCAGTGTACATAGTATAGAATACTTTAGTGACATGACAATATTGGCATTGTAACAGGAATTTGATGTCAGCTCAGTCTACATAGTATAGAATACAACAGTGACATAGAAATCCTTATATTATGACAAGAATCTCAGGTCACCTTAATGAACATGGTATAGAATACTATAGTAACATGGAAATCCATGCAATATGACAGGAATCTCATGTCACCTTAATGAACATGGTATATAATGATTTGGTGACATGGAAATACTTGCATTATAACAGGAATTTGATGTCACCTCAGTGTACATGGTAAATAATACAACAGTGACATAGAAATCATTTCAAAATTACAGGAATCTCATGTCACCTTAATGAACATGATATAGAATACTATAGTGACATGGAAATCCTTGCATTATGACAGGAATCTCATGTCACCTTCAGCAGTGTATATTGTAAATAATACTATATTATTTTGACAGGAATTTCATGTCACTTCAAACATGTTGTAGAATATTATAGTAACATGGAAATATTTCCAATATTACAGGAATTTAATGTCAACTAAGTGTACATAGTATAGAATACTATAATGACATGGGAATACTTGCATTATATAGTCCGGGGCATAATCTCGATATATTGCCAAAATACTTCAAATAATGATGCAAGCAAGGGACTTTCTACAATATCTAATCCAAAAAAACCGTTAGCCACTTCAATTTCCCTGTCAGATTCAAGATGGTGACCATTTTCAAAATGTCTGCCGCTTCCATTTATTATAACTTATGCCGTAAATGTAAGTCCAATGCAAATCTAAAGTCACGCAAAACTATTAGTTCTGAGATGTAGAAATAAAAAAATTACCAATTGTGGATTGTGGAATACTGCTAATTATTCAAGATGGCCGCCAAAAATTCAAAATGGCGGCCATTTTCACTTTTTTCTAATTGTAATATGAGCACATGTATTTATTGAAGGATTAATAAACTATTTTCCCCCGAATCATGTGTTCTAATACTATTTAAAGCTATTAAAGTATATACATCTGTTTTATGCATTATTTCCGATACGATTTCCAAATTAAAATACCTTACCGGTTATAACACTAAGATATTACGAGCTTCCTTCGCATGATTTCATTTTGTAACATTGATTTTTTATCTCAAATATGTCGGATTTTGGGGAAATAACATTTCTTAGAGCCATTTTTGGGAAAAGTTGACAAATCACCTTTTTCACATAATTTAGGTGTGCGTAATTCATTTCTGTTGCCTTTCACCCTCTCACGTGTAGCTGAAAGTCCAAAACTGGTAAAACAATTGTCTTCCAATACACTTATTTTCGTTATTATATCCAATCTTTCGGGGATCAAATACACATACTATAGTTACATCTACTTCTCCTAATACAACCAAACTTTACATGGGGGCAATATACGAGGGTCCTCAAAAAGTTGTGTTACTTTGGCATTTTCTTGAAATCTACATGAACGATTTATTATGTATGTTACATCATGTAAAAGGTCTATTTTTGTGGATTTGAACATGTACCACGCAAGTCAATACTCTTATTTTAGGTCTAAATTGTGTGACGATAACATCACGCAAATGACACTACAATCATGCTTGTTTATAGAATTTGAAATAACTAATGTGTTGTATAGAAGGGACAAGTATTATAAGTTTTATACTTTAATGCGTCAACATTAATGTTTGTCTAATGTTGTGTGAAAGTTTCAAAACAAATTAATTAAATTTAGTGTAGTTTGTCGATGAATGCGATATTCATATATACAGTTTATAGCTGTTGAATTAACAACTTAGTTATTGCGATATATATAATATTTTAGTTTGTTGTAAAACTGTATCTTGTTTTAGATGAAAATAAATCACTTATTCATAAACAAGTTGATATAATCATTAAACAAGTTTAAGATACTTTTACGTTTCATCAATAAACAACATTATATTAGTATTATAACTATTTACCTTTTAATGTATGCATTAATATTATCAAACACATTTCGATTTTATAATTAAGACTATTCAATATAAAGTGTTGTCAGCCTAAACCTTAAGTAAAACTCCAATAAACTAGTGCGAAAATTAAAAGTGGTATGGCACTTTATCTAAGCCATATGCTATGAACATAATTATAATCAAATTAAGAAGCAATTATGGCCAGTGTCTATGACTGTCCCACATTGATGCCTATTTCCACAACAAAGAGAAGTGTTGTTGTCAATGTATTATACATATTATATAGTTGTCTGTATCCGCAAGAAATGCTCTTTTCAACTATGTATCACACATGATAATCGTACATGTATATTCCAAGAAAATGCCCAAGTAAAGGAACTTTTTGATTGAGTCTGGTACAAAATTGGCCCCTGCCTCGGTGTCATCAGGTTTACATAGGCATATCGTATATGGCAAAAATGCTTGTCAAAATTCCCATAGCCCAAAGCTTAGATATTTGATGTAAAGCATAGTGTAATAGTCCTCTACCCAGTTTGTTAAAAGCATTATAGTCTGGGAGTAGTAAATGGTACCACCAATGGGTCACTAGCTTTACATAGCTTTAAAAAGGAATTTAAAAAATATCAAAAGCCTTATAGCCAAGAGCTTTGGTTTTTAATCCATCGTATCGCCTAGAAGATATCTATCAATTTGGTTATGCTGCGTTTACACTCAGCCACGATAGCTACGATGGCCACGATTTAGAAAAAGCGCAGATTTATTTTCTTTTCTACGCTATATCACGCTTTCTTACGCTCTCTGCACGTCTTGTTACCTCCTGTAACGGTTTGTTACGAACCCAACACGATTCTTATGAAGACCTGTCACGATTCCAACACGTTGTCTCAAGCTCTCTTACGTTAACCACGATACACTATCACCTTTTATCACGTTCTGTTAAGATCTATCACGATAAAACGTTCTGTTAAGCTCTCCTGCGATTTATGGCAACGATTTTACCAAGAGTAATGCGTTTTGAGCACGACTGGGTGTGAAAAGGAGGCATCGACCATCCACTCATTCTCTGGATGCTGGTGTCAAACTCTGATTACATTGGGATGACGCATCTGAAAATGCTTGTTGGAAGCTTCACCTTATCAGGAACACCAACAACAACCTCTCTTTCTCTCATGAGGCTCTAAAGAGGAACGAACTACCGGTATGGATCCAAGATGGAAGAAGATGCTGAACTGGCAATTGTTATCTATACATGTACACATAAAGTAGCTCCAAGAAAGGAGAGTCGGCAGCAGAAATAAGAACCAGAACAGGACAAGTTAGAAGAGAGCGGAGGTAGAAGGCCGAAGAGAAGATATATATCTACAATGTAGGACCTGCCGGGTTAGGCAATGGTTACATACATGTATAAACAAAAGGCACGAATTGGGAAAATATTAACTTAACTTTCAAAAATTACTATTGTGCATGTGTATGATCATCCATTGTTCTAAACAGGTAAAAAATACCTGTAAAATCATGCGACACGTGTGCAAAATATGACAGAGCCACCTCATTCTGTCTAGAGAGACACTGCATTACTCATTCTCAATGGCTTTTTATTCCAACCAAACCATCAGCTATAAGAGACGGGCCTTACATGGGAGCTCCGTTGATTTTTGCAGAGACATCATCAGCTTTTATCCGACTATTTGTAATCACCGAAACAAGATCATGAAATGTATTTAACAATACAGTGCTCTAAAACGACACCCGATCGGAGACACAGAGTGTGCGCGTTGTTCGGAGGGAATTGTTATAGGGAGGGAAAATTAAGATTTTGTTTACATTTGCAAACAGCTTGGATCCCGATCAGACGCCGTGTAACGCGGCGTCTGATCAG
Organism: Gari tellinella; assembly: GCA_922989275.2. Lineage (NCBI taxonomy): Eukaryota > Metazoa > Mollusca > Bivalvia > Cardiida > Psammobiidae > Gari > Gari tellinella. The sequence goes on along the minus strand of OV277857.1, from coordinate 28,470,263 downwards.
GATTCAAGTTGTGTGTCACTCTGTACTATAGTTATTCGACCAAAATGTCCAATTATATGTAATTTTGAGGGAAACAATTGAGACGACAATTTTAAGCAGACAAAATTGCAGCAGTGAAAGCGCTTGAAATACGGTAATTGTCTTGTTTATAGGAAACTGCGGTAAGTGCCGTTGTAAAAAGGGAGTCGCTATTGGGAGGATCGTTGTAGGGAGGGAGCACTATATTAACTTAATAATACAAACTTAAAGAATCACCTTTCAATGTTGATAAAGATCTTCACGATTTGATGCGTTCTGTTAAGTTCTGTTAAGCTCTGTTGAGCTGTACTACGCCCTACTAAGATTCTTACGTTCTCTCTAGCTCTCTCAAGATATAAAACCAATCGGGACCATCGTGGCAAAATTTTTGACCGTCTACAATTTGGCCACGATCCTTGCGCTCTCCATGATTCCTCCAAGCTCCCTCACGATCACCAAGATTCGATCCCACGACCCCCTTCGCTCCCCACGATTCTGTCAATCGTGGACATCACAGCAATCGTGGCTGAGAGTAAACACAGCACAATCATAGCTCTGAGACCTACGTCTTGTATGAACGTATTGAAGTTGATGTCAACCTTTTCACTTTCTAAAGCAGTGACGTATGCACAATCTTTGCTTGCTCATAGTGACTTACGCTATCATAATTGTGTTTTGCAATATATTTTTCATCGTACTATGCACATAATCGGCTGATTTTGGGTCCTGCCATCATTCATGCTTAATTCACACCAATGGCGAATGCCGCACTTTAAATCAGCGAGCAAAGCGTCATCATTTTTGTTTACTTTTCCAAAAATATCACGATCTCTTACGCTCTGATAAGCTCTGATACGAAGTGGTTGCCGCTTTGGGACGAATTATTTCCCGACTTGTTACGGTTCCTCACGCTTTGATCCCGCTTTGGTCAGGCTTTGTTACGCTTGAAATCACGCTTTGATAAGATTTTTTTTATTACGCTTTGATGCGATTATGACACTTTAAATCAGGCTCTGATACGATTATCAAGCTCTTAATTCCTTTTTCGAACCACAGTTTTCTTACTATGGGTTTGTTTTGAATTCATTTATTTCTATTGTTTCATAAAATTCTACTACTTATGTTTGTAGTTTTTTTTATGTCATCATGTACTTGTATTCATGCAGTTATTATTTCCTTTAATAGGGTATTTTGTTTTAATATTTCTGCAATGGTAGTTTCCACCATATGTTTTTAAAAGTTTAATATATTGTTGGTTCCATCGTCCTTAATTTTAACCCAACTATATTTTAATGCGTTCATAAAACGGTTTTGATCTATCTTCATAATATCTTGCTTACCTGTTTGTCTTATTTTATCAGGTTTAGAGTTACAAACAAAATAGTACACTGCTTTTGTTAGTTTGGGGTTTTTTGTTGTTTTTTTTTTTGTGGATTTAAAGGGTACTGAGGTGGTATTTGAGGTTTGGGAGTGCAAAAGATTGATTACTGTGATGTTTCCAAGGAAGATTAGTTTTCGGTGTGTCATACGGTTTAACTCTTTCACTCTCAATGCCGTCATAAAGCGCATTTGCAAACAGTTTTGATCCTGACCAGACGCCGCGTTATGCGATATGATCAGGGTAAAAAATGTTTGCCTGCTTCAATTTTGTTGTCTACAATGGCGTTTCAAAGTTAAGAAATACGACAGTATGGCTGAATAAATTTCAAAACGAGTGTCAAACAGTTTGGATCCTGATCAGACACCGCGTTACGCGGCGTCTGATCAAAATTCAAACTGTTTGCCAACGCGCTTTGAAGCGCGATTGATAGTGAAAGGGTTAATAACGAGTATCATTTTGTAGAATTTAATTTTAGACTAAATATGTAGCTTAAATTGGGTAGCGTGTAAATAACAATTACAAAATACTTTTTGATCCATTAGTACTAAATGTTGCATCGTCTGCAAATACGTCATGACAGTGAATGAGTTAAGCGTTATAAAGACCATTGAAAGTATCTACAATGGCATTATAAATTAAAAGAGCTATTCACACAGATTCATATCTGAAGTACATGCATATAAAGGTGTTTGCTTGAGTTGCTACCTATCGTATGAACCCCATATGATTTATATAAAATAGAACATAGACCCATAAAACGCCCTTTTATGAGGTAATTTAAGCGACGCCGCACTGCGTCCTAACACTATATGCAAATGTAGCTCTCCTACATAAAACCAAATGGGGCGAGCTATAGCAGTACTCGACGTTCTTGTTCCAATAATAGAGGTTATCAGCAAATATTATCTACCATGAAATACATACGCATATAAACTTTACAATGCTACAATAAGTATTCCCATATAAGTGGCTGCCAGGTAGAATACATTGTACGATATAACTGGTTTTAGTCAATCATTTTTCAAAGATGCATATGATGCTCAAAGATAGGTGACTGCTTAACGCAGGTCGAAAGTAAATTTGAAAGCTTCTATAAAAGCTGTTTTTCGTTTGCTCTGCATTACACTGTATACAGTTAACGAAGTTATTCTTTCCCTATAAATATGTTTACGCCAAAACTGTTATTTTTATTGCTTGTAGTTCAGAGCCAGATCAGACGCCGGGTAACCCGGCGTCTTATCATGCTTTAAATTGTTTGCAACTCAGTTCAATTGTTTTTGCTGCAGTGCGTTAACGTTTCGTTTTGCGTTTAAACGGGAAAGAATAATGTCTTGCCCACTGTACATATAAAACACATTAATCACCTTCTATTCCGAGATCACTAAACATAACTTTGCAATTCTTCAAAATCAACTGTGAGAATACACTCGTCATTAGCAAACGATGTACCTACCAAGAGTACAATTTTCCTATGCAACCAGTGTAAATACAATATTAAAATGAACGACATGTAGTCAAAATGGGCTAAACTTAATGAATTGTCCATTACATTTGTAAATGGTTCAGGGGTATATGAGTTAACGTTGATTCATATTTGCACTGAGCAATGCATTATTCTTTCCCATTAAAGAACCTACAAGTGAATCATAAGGCAAAAACCAAGAAATTAGACAAATTATATGTCAGGTAACCTTAAATGTTGCCAATTTAATCAAATTTGAATGGCAAACAGTTTGGAGCCTGATTAGACACCGTGTAACTCTTGATCACGCGAGGCGCGTCTTAAAGCGACTCGCAACCAGATGGTGCATTAAAAATAGTAATTTGTAAATATGTGTCAAACGCTTATATAAATGGTCAAGAATTAGTTTAGGATAAGAAATTCTGTTTAAAAAAATGAATTCAATAAAAAAAAATATTGGTCTCTGGTGGGATTCGAACCCATGGCCCGGCATTGGCGGACAGAAGGCAAAATAGGGGAAGCCGCTTAGACCAATGGACCACGGAACTATCCGTTTATCTCGGATCGATTTAACGTATTTCAATGTGTTGCGGTCGAAAGTGCATACAACTTCGTAATTCGGCTCGTGTTTATGTCTTAGCCCGTGTAGAGAAGCAACAGCAACAACTATACCGTCTACTAGTCGGTATAGAAAAACGATGGAAAATATCTAAAAATCTAAGATTCGGTGACGATTCTTGAGACTTTTTTTGGACTGATCATATTTTTTTAATGTCAGAAGCCAAATAATGCCACAAATTTGCTTTTATTTGAGTATTTTATTTTATTTTGACAAGTACACCATCCGGTTGCGAGTCGCTTTAAAGCTGAAGGTCTTCTGTGATTCAATTGGCAAAGGTTACCTTTGATGATTGCATTCGCCTGTTAGTGGACTGTTATTCGTCTGTTATAAGGATCTCCCCTTATTAAGATTTTTATAATTCACAACAGCAGATGTTAAGTGCTTGTGTGGCGGCTGTAAAAAGTCGCCCCGTACTTCATTCTCAGTGTTGTTATACTTTCTGGTCCTTTGGAATCATTGATTTCAGCGCATTTACAGTTGAAAGTTGAATTCCGCTTAAGCCGGTGCTAGGGGGCGTGAGCACTGTTGCATATTTCAGTATTGCTCATGAACAGACTCAATTAAACCGAGTCTGCAAATTTCAGTATTTGCTTTGTTTTCTCTGATTTCAAAGGATCTCCCCTTATTAAGACTTTTATAATTCACAACAGCAGATGTTAAGTGCTTGTGTGGCGGCTGTAAAAAGTCGCCCCGTACTTCATTCTCAGTGTTGTTATACTTTCTGGTCCTTTGGAATCATTGATTTCAGCGCATTTACAGTTGAAAGTTGAATTCCGCTTAAGCCGGTGCTAGGGGGCGTGAGCACTGTTGCATATTTCAGTATTGCTCATGAACAGACTCACTTAAACCGAGTCTGCAATTTTCAGTATTTGCTTTGTTTTCTCTGATTTCAAAGGATCTCCCCTTATTAAGATTTTTGGTTTATTGCTAGTGTTGAGAATTGTCTAATTAAGGATGTTGTGGTCTTAGTTTTAACCATAATTCAACCTACTATTCTTCTGTTTGTTAGCAATTCTTGGTTTTTGTCTGGATTACCCCATCAACACCTAGGTTTCATCTCTACAACGTTTCCATTTTAGAAATTCATGAAACACTTCTGTTGGAAGCAAGTGAATTTCATTCGCTTATTTTCTATGATCAAACTACTTGAAAAAGAGAACCATAATGATCCTATATCGCTCACCAGTGTCATGGAATTTGACACAAGAGCCGCTGGCCGGTTACAATTTTAATACTAGGGCTTTGATGTTAACAAAACTACGTTATTCTATACAAAAAAGGATGTGCCGCATTACGGTTTTGACACTTTTTGAAAACATTTTTCATTCTTTTCACCGTTGACTATCTACAACAATAGCCACCGGGAGACAAATATCTTATGTCTTGTTAGGAGAGAATTGTAATAGAAAGGGAAAATGTGTTTGCGCAAAGGTAGGTAATCATTGTTGTTATGAGTGAATCGTTGTAAGGAGGGAAGTTGTATTGAGGCTACACTGTATTAGGTAACGATTTACACTAAACGCCAAAGCTTTAGGTTTTTGAGCTAAAGCTTTTTAAGTTTTTAAATACAATAGTGAATACTATGAAAAACTTAAGAGACCCTTAATATTCAAATCAGAGCTATGGTTTCAACAAAATTAGTAGAGGTCTTCAAGGCGATACCCTTCGATACTAAACATCGAAGATCTGGGCTATCTAAGTTCAGGGTCTTGTGTTTTTTACAAGAAGATTTTTTAAAAATGTGTGCAGTATTTTACTTTTGTCGCCATGGCAACCAGAATTCTTTATTGAATCAATTCGCTGAAAGAGATTGGCCCAAAGAATATTCATGTAAAGTTTGGTTGTAATTAGCCATGTGGTTTAGGAGAAGTAGATGTAATATGTGCATTTGATCCCCAAAATATCGGATATAATAACGAAAATAAGTGCTTTGATGGCCATTTTGTTGTTTTGTTTACAATTGTTTGGCTTTCAGCTTCATGGGAGAAGGTGACAGAAAACATACATGTCAATAGATTTAGCACACCTTAATTATGGTAAAACGCTGGTCTGTCAAATTTCCTCAAAAATACCATTTCCCAAAAGTCCAACAATACTATTTTAGATAAAAATCAAAGTTTCAAAATGAAAACATGCGAAGGAATTTCGTTAGTATCTTCGTGTTATAAGGTAGTTTGGACGTGAACAATATTCGAAATAATGCATAAAACAAATGTATAGGCTTTAATAACTTTAAATAGTAGTATAAGAACTGACAAAATTACACACGACCCGAGAATTTTTTTTTTAATAATCCTTCAAAATTACATGTGGTAGAATTACAATTTAAAAAAAGGAAAAATTGCCGTCATTTTGAATGTTTGGCGGCCATCTTGAATAATAAGCAATATTGCGCAATCCAGAATTGATGATTTACATTTTACATCTCAATCTTGAATCTGGCAGGGATATTGGAGTGGCTAACGGTTTTTTTCGGAAGACAATTTTTATGTTTGTATACCTGCAAAGTGGTTTGCTTGCATCATGAAATGAAGTATCTTTCGACTAATGCCCCGGGCTAATAACAGGAATTTGTTGACACCTCAATCTACATGGTACAGAATACAACAGTGACATTAGAATCCTTACTATATGACAGGAATCTCATGTCACCTTAATGAACATGGTAAATAATACTATAGTTGTTGTTGGCATACCTGTGCTTAACACTCACAGGACAGCTGAATACTATAGAAACATGACAATCAATGCATTATGACAGGAATCTCATGTCACCTTAATGAACATGGTATATTATACTATAGTGACATGGAAATACATGTATTATGACAGGATTCTCATGTCAACTCAATGTATAAAGTATAGAATACTAAAGTGACATGGAAATATTTGCATTTTGACAGTAATTGCATGTAACCTCAATGTTTATAGTATATAATACTATAGTGACATGGCAATACTTGCATTTTGACAGTAATCCCATGTTATTTCAATGTACATAGTATAGAGTACTATAGTGACATGGAAATACTTGCATTATAACAGGAATTTGAGGTCACTTCAGTGTACATGGTAAAGAATACAACAGTGACATACAAATCCTTATATTATGACAAGAATTTCTTGTCACCTATGAACATGGTATAGCATACTATAGTGACAAGGATGGCAGGAATCTCATTTCATTTCAATGTACATAGTATAGAATACTATAGTGACATGGGAATCCATGCATTTTCACAGTAATCTCATGTTACCTCAATGTACATAGTATAGAATACTAAAGTGACATGGAAATACTTGCATTATAACAGGAATTTGAGGTCACCTCAGTGTACATGGTAAATAATACAACAGTGACATACAAATCCTTATATTATGACAAGGATTTCATGTCACATATGAACATGGTATATCATACTATAGTGACAAGGAAATCAATGCATTATGACAGGAATCTCATGTCATTTCAATGTACATAGAATAGAATACTATAGTGACATGGGAATCCATGCATTATGACAGGAATATCATGTCACCTCAGTGTATTATTATTATACCAGATTTATATAGCGCAGACGATAATAATGCACAAATCGTGTTAGACTGGTTATTGCATCATATGGGTATTAAAATGGTTAACTCATTCACCCCTGAAACTTTTAATGAACAATTCCAATTTCAAAAGAAGTCTAATCTATTTTTGGCTATTTAGGGTTGATTTCCTTGATTCTTGATCTGTGGACTCGTAGTCACGTATATCACAAATGTATGTATATATATACAATATATTTCAAAATGATAAACAGTGTAGACCCTGATCAGAGGGCCCCTTAAGGAGCCCTCTGATCAGGGTCTACACTGTTTGTAAGGGACAAGTGTTATCTTTACAGGTACACTGTTTGTAAATGACGAGTATACTCGTCGCTAGGGTTGAAAGTATTATTTAATACTTGGATATTCTATAACATGTACATTGAGGTGACATGATATTCCTGTAATATTGTAATTATTTGGATGTCACTATTGTAGTCTGTTTTATGTACACTGACGTGACATGAGATTACTGTCATAATAGAAGTATTTTCATGTCACTATAGTATTCTATATTAGGTACACTGAAGTGACATGAGCTTACCGTCATAATGCCTGTATTTCCATGTCACTATAGTATTCTATACTACGTACACTGAGGTTACATGAGATTCCTGTCATTATGCCTGTATTTCCATGTCACTATAGTATTCTATATTATGTACACTGAGGTGATATGAGATTCCTGTCATAATGCCTGTATTTCCATGTCACTATAGTATTCTATATTATGTACACTGGTGACATAAGATTACTGTCATAATGCATGTATTTCCATATCACTAAAGCCTTTAATGTCGTATAATTTCAGATGAATGAAATGTCTAGTTACGTTTTTTTCTTATTTTAACCAGTGTCCATAGATGCATTAGACTTAGTCAGTTAGATGATTATACTACAAGAAATACGGAAAATTTAAAGTAGACATCTATGCAATTTCGTTTAAGAAAATTCAACCAAAACATACGCCTAATTGTACCTCGAAGCAAACCATTTCCGAGCGAGCATATCCCCGGATGCCTTCTCCCTAGGAAATATTTGCCTCTGCGCTTTTAAGTCTATGGATACGGTTCTTAGATCTACTACGATGACATAGAAATACTTGCACAATGACAGGAATTTCATGTTACCACAAAATCTCTGACGTCACGTTACCTAACAATTGTGACGTCAGACATGAGAATACAGACATTTAGCGCTAGCCCCTTCAAACAACAAGTCCCTCCTTACAACAATGCTTGTCGCTGTTCTCCCAAACAAGACATTATGCCTGAAGCTTTCACTACTGCAATATCGTCTGCTTAAAATGTCGTCTGCTCTTTTTTATTTCAAAATTACTTACTGGACATTGTTATAGAAGAAACATGAAGACGTCTAATAAACAGTTTTAACCCTTATCCTGTGGTGATGTCGTCTGCTTCGACATTGTCGTCTGCAACGTTTGTTTTAAATTTTGATTTATACATTTTTTAAGTAAAGAAACCTAAAAAAGAGTGTCAAACAGTTTGGAACCAGATCAGACACCGCGTTACGCGGTGTCTGATCTGGATCTAAACTGTTTGCAAAATTCAATAAAGTCGCGACCAGAATGCAAAGGGTTACCCCATATCAGACGCCGTGTTAGGCGGAGTAAGAACTAGGTTCAAACTGTTTGCAAGTGTAAGTCCATTCATGTTCAGCACTCTAAGGGTATTAACCCCTTCACCGCCTTACTATATACCCCGAACCCAGTAGTTATTTGCAAACAGTTTGGATCCTGATCAGACGCTGCGTAACGCACCGTCTGATCAGGATCCAAACTGTTTCAGACTCGTTTCAATATTTCTAATGATAAAATACCTAAAAATTGATTGTTAGAAATAGAAGCAGACACGATTTGTTTAAATTTGATGACGTCACGCCAGTGAAGGGGTTAATTTCCTTCCATAAAACAGCCCCTGCGACGACTAGATTCGATTTTTGCAAAACATGCGTGTTTGTAAACAGTACATCAGTCCTATGCATTCAGTGTAGACCCAGATCAGAGGGCCCCTAAAGGGAGTCTGATCAGAGTCTGTACTGATTGTCATTTTGCAACACACTTCAGAAAGCAACCCTTATAAGGCATTTATCTAATTTTGAAACTTGATTAAAATTGAGTCAATTAAAAATTTCAGAAGGGAATGATTTAATAATATTTGTTTTCATAACTTTTGGTTAGCTGTGATTGGCTGTAATTTTTATTCATAACTCCATGTACAAAAAAAAAAATAGACCACGCCTTGTCGGGACTACTTTCTCTCAATCCAACTGTTATCCACAAGCGCTGCATGAAGTGGAACGCCAAATGACGTTATTTGAGATACAACGTCACGTTTTGGCGGTATATGTATAATACGGCGGAGGGACTGTACAACCTACGGCTTAAAATTAAAAAAAAAAATCAAAATCAAATTGCTTTATTTTGTATCTCAGTTTACATATATATAAATACATGAGACAGTTATACTAAAGGTGGTGGTCTGGCATTGACGTGCAAACACATCTAGTCAAACTTCACTGCCTTACCCGAGTCCAGTACTGTATATATTTGCAAACAGTTTGGATCCTGATCAGACGCCGCGTAACGCGGCGTCTGATCAGGATCCAAACTGTTTGACACTCGTTTCAATATTACTTAAGTCAAAATACTAAAATTGATATTTAGAAATAGAAGCAGACGACAATTGTTTAAATTTGATGACGTCACGGCAGTGGAGGGGTTTAATACTAAGAACGCATGTCAACTTCTCTATCTAGTGTATTACTTACATTTAGTAGATATATCAGATTGAAAGTAATATATCGAATACTGTTTGTTTTCACGGAGTTATGAAAAATAATAACTTCGCGGTTTCATACAGTGTGATAAGATTTTCTCCCATTTTCGCCCATGTGGGAAAGGGATTTTCCCCATGTGGAATGACTCTATCCTCCATACCACGTGACGTCTTTTATTGTTTGCTCAGCTTACAACAAGCGCTGCATGACGCGGGTAACTAAATGACGTCATTTCTTATGACGTTACTATAAACAACGTGTTTCGCGGAAAAAAACTGCAATTATTTCGTTATTTGTATCATGTTTTAACAATTTAAATGGGAGAAAAATATCTACCATTCGTTTAGTTGATGTAGGATAGGAATTTTCTCCCCCTCGGGTCAGAAATTTCACGCAGGAACTCGGAAAGCCTCGTCCCTGCGTGAAATTTCTGACCTTCGGGGGAGAAAATTCCTATCCTACATCAACACTCATGGTGGATTCTTATATTCCCCCACATAACACATTCATGAACACAAATAGCATTCGAAATATTCGTTAAACATACATACACATATGTGCTCTGATTGATAGTGGAGAAGTTGGAACAATATCTCAGAAATATCTCAGATGTAAATATTCTGTTTGCTTATAATGGCAACAATGTCGACTTATGAATAATTGGTGGCTGACAAGGATATTTAATATTTGCTATGATCTCGATTTGGCCTAATCTGTTTGCACAATGGCAAACAGTGAAGACACTGGTCAGATGTCTCCATGAGAGCCCCCTGATCTTGGTCTACACTGCTTGAACAAGACACGTGTACTCTTCACCGGTACACTAACTGTTAATAATGAATACACTTGTCGTTAGAGCTAGATATTGCACAACGACAAACAGTATAGATCCTGGACAGCAGCGGATACTACATGTTTACAGTAATTCAATACAGTGAAACCCCTCTTAACCGGAACCTCTAAATACCGGAATTCTCTCTCAAACGGACAAAAACTTTGGTCCTGTTTCCAAACTTTCTTTATTTTCACCCATTACACCATAAGTATGCCTTTTTACGCATTTGATTTATTCCTTCACTGAAGAAAATACATTCACGAATATGCATTTTCTGAAATATGTTCTGTATTCTAGCAGATGATAGCTTAAAATAGGTTGAAAGTAAAACAGAATGCGCCTTAAGGCGCGTTCTGCTTTACTTTTCAAACCTGCTTTAAGTGATCAGCTATCTTCCATATTAGAAACAAGTTATGGGTTAAAACCCCTCTAAACCGCAAATCCCTCTAAACCGGACATTTAATTTGTCCACACTGTATTCCTCTCTCCAACCAGGCCACACGGACCAACACCAAATGAGACATGTTGCATGTTTGACTTCTCTCATGTGTATCCATCACTTTTCTTCAGAAAATACAGTGGAGAAACCGTTATTTTTTCCCATTAAATGCGTTTACGCTAAAACCAGTTTTACTATTACAAACCGTTTGGGGACCAGATCAGACGCCAGACTTCAAACTGTTTGCCACCAAGAGGAATATAAATTATCAAAATTGTCCATAACTTGTACTTTTCTACGTTTTAGTGCTTTGCGTTTGCGTTTTAAAAACGGGAAAGAATAACGTTTCATCTTCTGTATCACACAAATAGTTAAAATGCATACAGTAATCGTTAATCTACAAACTGTGCAAGCAGAATGACCCATGTTACATTGTTTGTTTAAAAATTATTGAAAAAAGTTGTCAACGACCTGTTGTTAAGACCTGATTGTGAAAAACAAGACGAACAAGTCATATTTTAGAAAAAACAAACATTTTAAAGAATAGATTATCAGCTCGAATCAGAGTCGAGGCGAACCGATTAATAATTGCTGTATAACTTGGATAAAATCATAGCTCTACACTTAAGAGTTATATAAACAGTATTTACAATAAAAGTCTGCTATATTCTAAGAATACTTCTATAAGTCTATGCATAACATGACCAGTATGACTAGACTATGTCACTAATACAGGGTTCCAGATATGAGGGAGTAAACTGAACAAATCCAGCATTTTTTTCACTTATTTCAGCACCAAATCCTATGGTGTTACTACTCATTAGAATCGTCTCTTCGAGACGATTCTAATGAGTAGTGACACCATAGGGTTTAAAGAAGAAATAAAGATTTTAATTTTTGAAATAATCCCCTTATTTGGAACCCTGACTAATAGAAATGCGATAGCATTTCAGATAAATTACACTCAATGTAATGGGAACGTGACGGCTGCTATTTAAAAGAAAAATATTCCGAGGAAAAAGGTGCGACTGTTCAAAGACCCAAATCCCGATTGGTTTTTAGCCGTAATGGACTTAAAACGCAGGATGCACGATTGAATGCACACAATCCCGTCGAGCAGTCGGACATCTCTTATTTCTGCAAATCAAGACTAAGGGACCTGTCAGCCAATCAAATATCTGCATTTCAATGTTACCTGTAAACTTACAATTTACTTTGCAGCAGAGCTGCCATAAGTTGATACATAAATCCAAAAGTTTCTTTTTTTTTCTTCAAATTTTCAAGCGCGATTTTCCGTATTAAAACCTTTGACCCATAATCTGTTTCTAGTGTTTAAGACTTGATGCTTAAAACAGGTTGGAAGTAAAGCTGAATGCGCCCGAATACGCATTCTGTTTTACTTTCAGCCTGCTTTAAGCTTTCATCTGTTGGAATAAAAATCCGAAGATTTTGGAAAAATCCGGAGAAATGACAGCCCTGTTGCAGTATAATAAATGGTTATGGTATGACGTTTGTTTGGAACGAAACATTTCACTGTATATCAACTTGCTTTATGCTGTTTATCCACATTTTGTGTTTGTCCACTTCGTCGGATAAAAGAACTGCCGTATAACCACACCGTCTGAAGGCGGAACTCAAACAAGTGAATCCGTCTGAACTGTCGACAGTCAATGAACTGGTTAGATCAGAAACCGTGACATTACCAATTATAGCAGGTAGTATACCCGTCAACCACACATCATCAAGTCTGAGAACTGGTGTTTTCATCGCGCTGCTGTACAGCACAGGAAGAAGATCAGTTGTCATAGCAGTGAACCAACCATTGCAGTGCACGAATGGGAAATAATCCAGACCTGGGAAATACTGATAGCCTATTTTCCATTTCCCCCACCATCTTTCAACCGGACTATCTCCAATAGGTCTGGCGTAACAGAACATGTTCATTGATTTTTGAACATATTGAGTTTTTAAGTCAGCAAGAAATTTAAACATGTTAACGAAAACGTCATCGTCTATTTTAACGATAAGTTTACTGTGCATGCAATTTTCACTCGCCCACCTTAAGCCCATTACAGTCTTATCAATAAGATTCAAATACGTGTCGTTGAACTTTCCTTGAACTATGTCATTGTATTTGAAGTGTTCAAGGTCAATTATTTGCTGTTTTTCAATGTCATCGGTCCGCCCTAACATATATGCTACTCTCACTTCTTTTGGCTTGAACAAAGTTTGTTTTCCCCAAGTTTGGCGAATAAACATTCTTTTAGAAAAATGCCCCGGTGCTAGAGACACAAGAAAAACAACATCTATATTGTCGGATGAACATACGTGTTTATTTTCTACGAGATATGGCTCTGGAAAGGTCGACATTGAGAAATCTTTTCGTTTTGATTCTGGACACCACTGTAAGGTTTTTGCGGTTGTTTCAAAAATTTTAATTGCATGTTCATGAAATTGTCTTTTCGTCACCCAATGTGTAAACATTAAGAGAACAGCAAATGTGATCAACACTTTCTTGACTTGCTTATGGCTCTTCGGATGAATTCTTAGTTTAAGCATTTTGATTCCTATTTGTAGAATCTGAAATAGAAAATATACCTTGCTAAAGTTACTTAAAGCGACTTGCAACCAGATGGTGCATTTTCAAAAATAAAAGAAAATACTCAAATATAACCAAAATGGTAGCATCACAGGGGGCCAACTAGGTATTACGTAGGAGCGTTTGTCTACGACAACATGTATTGGACTAGCCACGACAGTAAACATATTTTACATGTTCTGTCAAATGTCAACAGTGTTAAATATCATAAATCGTCCTTTTGTTCGTAAATTATAAGAAGTGACACACTGTTTATAGAATCAAGCCCCATCATATGCAGTTTGTGGTTCCAATTGTCACTTTGTGATTGTTTATATCTGATCTTACCATTTTATTAACCCGTTCAGTAATCAGCATAATATGTGTATGTATTGCTACGAAGATGTATCTGTGTGTATACGTTTCTAACAGAGGGTGTATTGGTATGCTCACGAAGTTTTCTTTTACTACATAACCAGCTGAAATGGAATATTTGGACATTTACGTTATTGACAGGCCCGTAGGAAACGTGTGTGTGTGTGTGTTGTGGGGGGGGGGGGGGGGGGGTCGTGCCCCAGCCCCCAATAATTTTGCAATTAATGGTTACCAGGCAAATTACTTTTTATTTGGTCTATAGATAAACGCCACGACTTATATAGGAAAACCCTTAAAAATCTTTTTATAGCCTACAATATATATCACAATATTGTCTTGCCCAGTCAGCTTAGATACAATGTTCTCAGGTGAGCGACTTGTGGGCCATAGTCCTCTTGTCCTTCTTACGTTCCTGATTGAAGAGGAGGATGTGACAGAGGGGTCATCTAATCTAGTACTTTTGTTATCTTAATGCCCATCAACGGATGCAACTTTTACATTTTTATCTGTAGAACAGAGTCGTTGTTGGAAAACCATCATATTTAAAATCTGTATATAGCCTAATGGGATAATACATGCATAGTACACACCGATTGGCACAAACGTACAGTATGTGGAATGTAACTTAATGATTAACGTTAACACTGCCGAGTGTTGACCATTGGAAACAATAATGTACAGTGGTTGCTCCAAATAACACAGCTTCATTGTTGGCGTCTGCTTGTTTGCATGCCCCACATGTAGTACATACTTTGTCTAGCTAACTTCTCCTACACTTTTCAAGCTACAACCTTATAACTTGGCAGAGTGTTTGTACATATACAGTAGATGTGCATGTGGACTTAAAGTCAAATTGGGGGAGGGAGGCATCATATTTGTCTTACAGAAAATATGCCTATCATCTTATTATACAGTAAAAACTCTCTAATACAACCATTAAAACAAAGGCTAATTGATTGTAAAAAGACAGTTGACAATTAACCTAGAGCAAGGTAGTACTAAAACAACTTTTAGGAGCTTTCTGTTTTACCGTCACCTTGCTATATATATAAGAAATCACCTATCGTAAACACCATGTAGTTTAACGATATAAAGATTATTTAATAATGATATAATTATGTTGGGTATAACATATACAATAACACAAATATTTGCTGTCTTATATTGAGTCTAGAAATATAAATAATAAGTTTTATTGAAATCAATAAAACATAGCTCGAATTTTCTCATACAAAGGACCCTATTTATTTAATATATCTCACTGATTTCGAGCTATAATATGTTGTAAAAAATGCATTTAGTAATATAATCATTAAGTATATGCAATATTTAATTCGGGAATATATGATAAGGGGGTCCGTATAAGCTTCCGTAGAAATGACCTTATTCTTGTTAATATACAATGTGCTATTTTAGCAATTGACATTTATTATGACTTTAAAAAAAAATCAAATATGTTTTGTAAGATGTAAAGTCTTTAAATTTTATCTTAATGCCTATATATATTATAATTGACAAAATGAATACAACGGTCTTAATCTATAGTCGAAACAAAAGTGCTGACGACGTTTTTAAAGCATGCAATGTGGCGATGAAGGGGTTTGAACTAATTGATACACAGTTTTCAGTTTTCAAGACACGTATAAAATTTGCATGTAAGTAGTCATCTTTGAATGCTCTTTTAAGTGTAGAAAAAATTAAAATCGATAATCTTCAAACACGAAGCCAACTATCAAAATCCTTTTAATGCAGATCTTATAAATCAGATCAAGATACTTGAATAAAATTAACGTAATCCTTTCATCTGTTATATAAAAGGAGTACGTGACGTGCATTTTACTGCTCACGAATCGTAGCTTTACTAAATACATGTTTTTTCTACTTGTAGTGATGGGTTTTGTCTGACATGGATGCTAGATCTACATGTATTTTTAAAACTACCACCGCTCATAATGGTACCCCTGTTTAAAGCCGTAACGAGTATAATTTTGAATTAGTGTTGCATGTGTGTGCAAGATCGTTGAAGGATTTGCAAAAACAAAACCGAACTGTAATGATGTGACTGTTTATTGAATCCTCTTGTTTAATGTGACCCATACTCTCGGGCTATCTCCTTCAGACCTAAACAAATTAACGCCGCCTGTGTGACAGCGAATATCTTCTGAAACAGAAATATTGATCGAAATTCTGCTGTTTTGTTCAGACCTTTAATATCTAAATATATTTTTTCGATTAACCGGTCACCGATTTTTCGAACCGATAATCGGACATTCGAACGGTTAACCGGTTAACCGATTAACCGTTGCCATCCCTAGTATAAAGTAGTATGTTTTTCTTCAATTGAGGAATAATTTGAAACTAGTTTGCCGGTGTCAGGATCATGGTTCACAGTTTGCGTTTTCTCCAATATGGTTGCCGGTTACGTTGAAAGTCCGGTGTTTGTATCGGACACTGTCTTCTACTTAGTTGTCTCCCACGTGAATGAGACCTTTTCATCCTGGTGTACCGTAGTGCAGTGATAGACCGCCTACCTTGTACTTCTGAAAGGCAGTAGGAACAGAACAGCATGTTCGATGTCCTGAAATCAAACAAGAGACTTTGTAGCCAATCCAATACATGAATTTGTAGCGTAACCTATACATCTGAACTGTACTTCGTATAGAAACTTATACAGCTTCTGTGCAACACGTAGACATACACAACGTTTACAAAAAATTGTTTTACGGTAGAATATAAGCATCATGGAAGTATTAAATGGACCTATTCAATAGTGAAAAGCTTTTTCTTCAACATGCATAGATTATTTCTTCAATGTTTTATTTTACAATACAAAATTTAAGCCACAAATGCATTTATAAATGAACAAAAGCTATCTAGCACATGTTAAATCACAGCAATGTATAGTATCGCCTTTTAACAGGCCTAAATGATCATGTAACCTATATAAGTGCATGTTAAATAATATATTTACACTTACCATTTGGGATTTTCAGCACTTTAGGGGCTAAAGCCGTGAATAATTCCATTTTTTCTTAGTACTTCAATGTTGTTTGTATACATGTTGTTGTAGCATATCCAATACATGTTGTCGTAGACAAACACTCCAACGTAATACCTAGTTAGCCCCCTGTGAGCATTATCGTGCATCTGGCATTGGAAAAATATGACTAGTCTAATAACACCCTCTCGGAAAGTCTTCAAATCTTAGGGTTTTTTTTAGATATTTTCCATCTTTTTATCCATAGCGTCAAAAGTTGCTATAGAAATTGATCACGGGCTCAGACATAAACCCGAGCCGAATTAAGAAGTTGTATGCACTTTCGATCCCTACACAGTGAAATACGTTAAATCGATCCCAGATATATGGATAGTTCCGTGGCCCATTGTTCTATGCGGTTTCCCTATTTTGCCCTCTGTCAGCCAATGCCGGGCCCCGGGTTCGAATCCCACCAGAGCCCAACATTTTTTTTATTGAAATACATTTTTTTAAACAGAATTTCTTATCCTAAACTAATTCTTTACCATTTATATAAACGTTTGACACATAGTTACAAATTACTATTTTTAATGCTAAATCTGGTAGCGAGTCTCTTTAATCCTTTCAACCCTATAACCCTCTGTAGAGATTACTGATTACATATGCAAACAGTGTAGACTCCAATAGGAGCCCTCTGATCATGGTCTGCATTATTTGATATTTTCATTGGTTTTTGTTGTCATACAAAAAGTAGACTGGTTCAAAATACTTGTACTAGAAGAGTTCAAAATGATTATAAATACCCACAAGTGACATTTAGGGTTGAAACTAAGTGGAGTATAGGCGTTATTTTCCCCCAACGAATGCGTTCATGATAAAAGGCCTTGTGTCCATTACACACATGTTGGAGCCAGGTCAGACGCCGGGTAGCCCCGTGTCTGATCAGGTTCCAAACCGTCTGTCTCTCAGATTAGACATATCGTCTACAACTCTATATACAGTGTTCCCTCCATACAATGGCCCTCCCAACAACGACTACCTCCTTACAACGACCATTGTCGCAATTCCCTAAACAAGACAACTATATTCAACCTATTTACGACTGCAATGTCGTCTGCTTAAAAGTGTCGTCTGCTGTTTTTCTCAAAGTTACATAATGGACATTTTGACAAAACTTAACGACGAGTGACAAACAACTTGAATTCAGATAACGCGGTGTCTGATCCTGATTCAAGCTGTTTGCAAATTCCACTCCCTATAACGACTCCCTCCGAACAACACACCCACTTTTTGTATCCCGTTGGGTGTCGTTGTAGAGAGGGATCGCTGTATATATTACATTTTAAACGCCATTAGATGTTAAGCTGTGAAGCATATAAATACTAAAATATTTTAGATAACATTGACGCCGTGAAAGAAATCATATATCCAGCAGACAAACCAGGGCAGGCTGGAAAATCCATGGAAATATAGCAATCTAGATCAAGAATGAAAAAAAGAAAATTAAATAAACATATTACGCACTAGATTCTTCAAGAATATTGCAATACGTGGAAACTAAAGGTAAACACAAATAAAACAAAAATAATGGTATTTAGAAAAGGCGGGAAACTACCTTCTCATCAAAAGTTTTATTATGACGGTACAGCAATAGAAATCCTTAACAAATTCACATATTTAGGGGTTACTTTTACATCTGGTGGGTCGTTTCAGCATACCCAAAATGCGTTAGCAGGTCAAGCACACAAGGCTATATTTAAGCTGAATAAATACTTACATAAGTTTACATATATAAGCCCATCTCACAAATTAGAACT
This sequence comes from Gari tellinella, assembly GCA_922989275.2. Taxonomy (NCBI): domain Eukaryota; kingdom Metazoa; phylum Mollusca; class Bivalvia; order Cardiida; family Psammobiidae; genus Gari; species Gari tellinella. The sequence goes on along the minus strand of OV277857.1, from coordinate 28,451,366 downwards.
GTTTGATAAACTAATAAGTCCAATACTGAATTATAGTAGTGAGGTATGGGGCTTCTCGAATGCACCTTCTATAGAAAGGACCCACCTACAATTTTGCAAAAAACTTTTAGGTGTAAAAAAAACGACTCAAAATGATTTCATTTATGGAGAGCTAGGAAGATTTACATACCAAACTAAAAGATGCTTAAATATTATTAAATACTGGGTTAAGATTTTACATACAAAAGAAGATAAATATATAACAAAAATATATCGTTTGCTGAAAGATGAGCATGAAATAAATAATTATGTGAACTGGTGTTCTCTATTGAAAGATCTTATTTGTCGCTTAGGGTTCTACCACGTTTGGTTATCACAAACTGTCGGTGATGCAAAAATGTTTATATTACTTGTAAAACAAAGATTAAATGATCAGTTTGTACAGAACTGGAATACTAGGCTTAATGAGTCAAGTAGAGCTCTGTGTTACAGAAACATATCCAATTTTGGAATACAGCCATACCTAAATATTGTTAATGTAGGGAAGTTTTGTACATCAATGAGTAGACTTAGATTATCTTCTCATAGGTTAGCAGTCGAAACAGGGAGATGGAATAAACCATTGCCAATAGCATTCAATGATAGAAAATGTAATACATGTTCCACCTTGGAAGATGAATTTCATTTTGTATTAGAATGTATTCAATTCCAAGATCTAAGAATAAAATATATTCCAGAATATTATTGGAAAAGGCCAAGTATGTTGAAATTTACAAAATTAATGACTTGTTTTGATGTTAAGACTGTTAGAAATTTATCAATGTTTGTTCACTATGCATTTCAAGCTAAACCTCTTTGATCTGATGACTGTTACTGTAGTTATGATGAAGATGATTTAAATTCTTCATAATTACATGTACATGTACTTACATGCAAAATGAGTGTACCAGGTTGAACTGCTTGTTTGGAGTAGTTCAGTCTACGTCTAGTCTGTTTGCTGGGGTGTAAAGATGTTCTATGCAAATCGAGTTCAAATAGTTGTTGAAATGTTACTAGTATAAGTTTTCGGTGCAAATGAATGTTTTAGTTTAAATTCGAGTTCCAATAATTGTTTAAATGTTATTAGTAAAAGATATATTTTATTCTTATAACATCAGTATTTTCTAACACAAATATAATAGATATTTGATAATTGATTTAAGAATATTAAGTTATGATAATGGTGATAATGACATCAATTCTGATTAAAGTCAATATTACTGAAATCATAATTTTATTTTTTCTTTACTTACATCTTCTCCGCTAAATGCATCTTTATTGTCATAACTGTTTGTGTGTATATGTATTACATGCCTATGCTTGTTTGTACATGTATAACATGCCTCATGGACTTGTTAGTCTGAAGGAAGAATAAAATCATATCTATCTATCTATCTATCTAAATAGAAGTAAAAAATGTACATCTTAAGAGTGACAATTGAATTCGTAAATGTATAGTTTTTATCAAGGATTCACTGTTTGTCGATTACCCCATATATATAAAACCCTTGTGCATTGAAGCGTTGAATTTGGTTAACAAATCACTAGATATTGTCGACTGCATCATTTAACGTTGAAGGAATGTACGGGTTTAAAAGCCAGTGGGGACTTTGAACACCATACTTTTCTGAAACCCCATGGTCTACTGAGTACATTATGATTTTCTGCAATTTGTACGTGGGGGCTTTACCTGGTGAGAGCAAATTGAAATTACCTCCCCTTTGTGAAATAGATAATGTAATGATGACTTGTTTTAGTAGTAAAATAGCTGGTCTTCACACTTATCACCATTGTTTTATGGATAAACAATATCTATCCCAAGAATCAATCGGTGTCTTATAAAACGGCCAAATACTAAAACTGTTAAAAGCGATGTAAAATCAAAACAAATCAAGTCAAATCAAAACCGGTAGGCAATTACAGTATCTAGAGTGTACTTTTCTGTCAGCCAATCAAAGTTCAAAGCTAATTAATTGATTTTTAGTTCATAATTAATTTCTTCAGTATTCGAACTAAACCGCGTCTTGTCAATATTGATCAACATAAAATATTATCAAATGCAATAACTCTTCACGGTCTATTCGGAGTTGACCCATTATCAAACCCAATATTTTATAATTGTATACTCTCTTTCAAAATATTATGATGATTTATGAACAAATCAGGTAACAAGAGTGTTACCATAATTAAGTTTTGCACTTTTTGATAAATCAAGTGCAAGTAACTGTTGACATAATGATCAGATTCAATCCCAAAGCTATAAGTTTGTTTCACTCAAGATACCAAGTATACATACTTAATATGTAAAGAACTTGAGTTATCATGACGGGCATACAGACAGGTGGGCGGAAGGACTTTAAATAAAGATGCTGTTGATTATGATGATGGTGTTGATAATGATATACAAAATTAAATTCCCCTTTAATATTTGGTACTTTCTGTCATTGGTCCTAGTTACGTTTAGGGTCGCGTAGTTACATATAGGGCCGGAGTTACATATAGGACCAATTTTTGTTACAAGTAGGGCCACTTTTTTCGACGTCATTTCGACGTTTAGTTACATTTAGGGCCGTTTAGTTACAAGTAGGGCCGCGTAGTTACATTTGGTGCCTAGTTACATATATAGGGCCGCTACAAACGTCTCCATAATGACAACATGGTGTTACGATAAAAGCCAAATCTGCATGCGACATCATTTTTCTGCATTCAAGCCTCTAACATGCTGACTGAACGCAAACGTGCGCTTTCAGACAGCCGTGGCATATACAATGTTCCCTCCATAAAACGGCCCTCCCAACAACGACTCCCTCCTTACAACGACTCTTGTCGCTGTTCCCCAAACAAAATATTTATATCCAACCTTTTCATGGCTGCAATGTCGTCTACTTAAATTTGTCGTCTGCTGTTTTTCTCAAAGTTACATATAAGTCGATATTTTGATAGAATAAATATAATGACACGTGACAAACAGCTTGTATTCAGATCAGACGCCGCGTGACGCGGCGTCTGATCTGGATTCAAACTGTTTGCAAATGTAAACCAATTTCCCTCTCTGTAACGACTCCCTCCGAACAACGCACACAATATTTGTCTCCAATTGGATGTCGTTGTAGAGAGGGGAGCACTTACTTGTTTTTCCGTTGATTAACTTCCCAAACAATCAGTGTAAATTGAAATAGTGTTGCATGTACCTGCCAATGTATGCCAAAATGGACAACCAGTTCACGTACATTTCACGTAAAGGGTAAACAAAACTTCCACTCACTTTATTCAGCTGTATAAACCGAATTCACGCGTGAGCTAACTGAAAACGTATGCATTTAAAACCAACCATGCACAGTTTTGTTATGTCCGTGCATGGGTGGGTATGAAACTGTAAAATAACATATAAAGTACAGTCATCGATTGCGAGTTGGCTTCCGGTCTGAAATACAGAGGAGAAAACGTTATTATTCCGTTCAATTGCAAACTTTTTACGATTCTGACTACCAGTTTTAATCTGAGTGGCAAACAGTTTGGAGCCTGATCAGACACCGGGTTACCCGGCGTCTGATCTTGCTCCGAACTATTTGCAATAAAAATAATAGTTTAAGCGTAAACGCTGTTATTTGCAAATAAAACGTTTTCTCTACTGTACTCTGCACGCTGCACACGGGGCACAAACTTCTAACCAAAACAGCAAACAGTGGTAACTGAACACGCAACAGTTGTCAGTTCGACCACTAAACTCAAAGCGTACGTGTTTTCCTTGTTTCAGGCAAATGACTGTAAAACCTCTCTATTACAGTGGAGCATCTGTTATTCTTTCCCAATAAACGCGTTTACGCTAAACCTATTATTTGCAGTGCAAACAGTTTGGAGCCAGATCAGACGCCGGGTAACCCGGCGTCTGATCAGACTCCAAACTGTTTGCCACCAAGATAAACAAGACTTATCAGAATTGTCCAAAAGTTGTTCTTTTCTACGTTTTTGTGCTTTGCGTTTGCGTACGTTTGCGTTTAAACGGGAAAGAATAACAGATTCTCCACTGTACGACCACTTAAAAGAATGCTAAATGGTTGTTTAAAATACAGATGGAAGCTAAAAGCAAGTTGACGGTAAAACAGAAAGTTCGCTTTCTGTTTTAATGTCATATTTCTTTAACCCTTTGAACCCTAGTCCCGCATATAGGCGTCCTTTTCAAACAGTATTCATGTGAAAAGTGCATTGTCCTATGCAAACCATTGACAAAAACAACCCTAAAAAGGCAGAAATGGACTAGACTTAAATGGAAACTGGAATTGTCCATTTGAAGTTTTAGGAAGGAAAGAGTTAAGCAGTCACCTATATTAAACACATAATAATTCAGTGGTCCTAATAGAGAGGGTTGAATCAGGGTAAAAATAAAACAGGAAGTTACCATGGAAACTTTCCACTCAACTTTCATCATGTCAGCTGCCACGCACATTGGGGTTTGTTTTGAATGACAGTAATAATATGTATGTTAAGAAATTATAGGTGTTCAGATAGTGGACGAAATATGACACGGACAAAATATATCGAACGCGATGTAGATACTACGGTAGCACTAACCCCGAATTTAAATAAGAAAATAACTCATGAAAACAAAAAAGTTTGTTTTCCCGAGTTAAAAAAAAAAGAAGTCGGGAAAACAAACTTATCTGCCTGGGGAGCGGGCATTATATGATGTTGTAAAAACTTGTAGCCCAATCCCCTGCATGTATATTATATGCAATAAATATGTTTAAACTGAAACAAATTTGTTTTCCCGACTTCTTCGCGATTATTTTTTCAACTCAGGAAAACAAAAACTTTTGTTTTCCTGAATTATTTCTTTTTTAACTCGTGGAAACAAACAACCCTATCTTGTTCACTGACGATAATCGGCCAATCACACACACGGGCTATCTTAACCCTTTACCTGATATCCTATTTCTAGTACTTAAGATAGATGACTACTTAAAGCAGGTTAAAAGTAAAGCAGAATGCGCCCTAAGGCGCATTCTGCTTTACTTTCAGCCTGCTTTAAGCTATCATGTGCTATAATATAGAAAATATTCCCTATAATACATATTCATTAATGATTAAATTGGAACTATTTTCTTCAGCGGATGAATAAATCATATCCGCTAAAAGGCGCTTCTATTGGGTAAAGGGTTAAAGGCGCATTTCCAAACTGTTTGACACTTTTGTATTTTCGGCATTTAATTAATTCCTTCACTGACGAAAATAGTTCCATTTTATACAGTTATTAATGTGCAACATAAGAAAACACTTTTGTTTTTAACTCTGGAAACCAACTTTTTGTTTTCGTGAGTCTTTTTTTATTCTAACTCGAGATGTCACCTTTCAGGCATTTCGTGAAATGACTAAGTGAAACAGTCACGTAATGACTGAAACTTTTAGTCATTTCATGAAATGACTGATTACACAGATTGACTGTAACATATACACGGACTAGGGTGACGTAGGGTCCATACATTTCTTTATAAATGCGTAGATTTTCTAATGCAGACTTACAAGCGATATACCATCATTAGCTTATGTTCTTTAGTTAAATGAACTGTACCCAGTCTGCAACCTGACTTAACCCTTTCCCTTATAGAAGCGACTTTTAGCGCATTCATTTTATTCATCCGCCAAAGAAAATAGTTCCATTTTATACTGTCATGAATATGTACTATAAGAAATATTCTCTATATACTAGCAGATATTAACTTAAAGTAGGCTAAAAGTAAAGCAGAATGTGCCCTAGGGCACATTCTGCTTTACTTTCAGCCTGCTTTAATAGGTCACATATCTTAAATACTAGAAACAGGCTATGGGTTAAAGGGTTACTCTTTAATTTAGTTTTGTGAGAATCGTAATCTCATAGGTCTTCTGGGTTTAACATTTACGTTTATGAAATACAGTCGAACCTCGATAGCTCGAAGTCAGTTAACCCTTTCGCTGCCAAGTTTTATCGTCTGCTTTAACCCTATTGCCGCCAAAATATCGTCTGCATTGGTAGTGTCGTCTGCAGTATTTTTAAAGTCAGCTTAAGGGCTGTTTTGACTGAAGAAATGTCGATACGAGTGTAAACAGTTTGGATCCTGATCAGGCACCGCGTTAAGTCTGATCAGATTGCAAACTGTTTGCAAGGCCACCTTTTGGCGACGTTGGAAGTGAAAGAGTTGAAGGTACCCGGATTTCAAAATTAACCCTTTACAATATAGAAGCGCCTTTTAGCGCATTCCGTTTAATCCATCGCGGAAGAAAATAGTTCCGATCTATACAGTCATAAATGTGTATTAGAAGAAATATTTTCTAAAATTTCTAGCAGGTTGTAACTTAAAGCAGGCTGAAAGTAAAGCAGGCGCATTCTGCTTTTCTTTCAACCTGCTTTAATTGGTTATATGTCTTCTAAACTAGAAACAGGTTATAGGGTAAAGGGTTAAAACGTGGCTCAGCCACACACCAGTCACCAGGCTAAGCCACCTTTTAACCTTGAAATACAGGTAAATTCGGCATAATCGAGATCGAGTTTTCGAATTTCAACTTTAACCCCCATCGGTGCAAAATTAATCGTGAGATTTTTTCCCCTTTTACCGCTTTATTGTCGTCTGCTTCCGAGTATTGTCGTCTGCAAGATCATTTTAAAGTAAGATTTAAGGTAGTATGACTTAAGAAATATTGATATGAGTGTCAAACAGTTTGGATCCTGATCAGACGCGTCTTATCTGGGTCCATACTGTTTGCAAAGTCGACTTTTTGCGACACCGGCGGTGAAAGGGTTAAACATGCGTGTAAGTTGACTTAACCCTTTACCCCATAGAAGCGACTTTTAGCGAATCTGATTTATTCATCCGCTGAAGAAAATAGTTCCAATTTAATAATTTAATATATATTATAGGGAAAATTTTCAATATATTCTAGCACATGATAGCTTAAAGCAGGCTGAAAGTAAAGCAGAATGCGCCTTAAGCGCATTCTGCTTTACTTTCAACCTGCTTTAAGTAGTAACCTAACTTCAATTCTAGAAATAGGCTATCAGGTAAAGGGTTAAACGAGTTGTAGGTTCGACTGTATTAGCTTACATAATTCTGCAAAACACTTTCATAATTTATAGATATTAATATTGGTAAAGAACATCTAAAAGTATCACTATGCTAAATATCAAAGCTCTGGCCATAATAGTTTCAGAGAAAAAAAATTCTCTATATAACTCTATGTAAAACTTCCACAAATAGGGCCTTGGCAGAGGACCTGTAGATGATGCTTTATGCCAAATATCTAAGTTCAGCGTACTGTGGTTTCAGACAAGAAGATTTTTTAAGTTTTCATTGAATTTTTTTTTCTATTTTTAGCTCCTGTGACCTAGATATGCAACGGACCGTAACCGCATATTAAATATAAGTTAAGGGCTCTAGAAAGGTCACCATGCCAAATATCAAAGCTCTGGCCATATTAGTTTCAGAGAAAAACATATTCGAAGATTTCACTATATAACTCTATGAAAAATTATGTCCCCCAGGGCGGGGTCATTTTATCCCCATGGGCATAATTTGAAGAATCTTGAAAGAGGACCTGAAGATGATGCTTTGTGCCAAATATCTAAGTTCAGGGTACTGTGATTTCAGACAAGAAGATTTTTTAAATTTTCAGAGAAAAAAATCTAATTTTAGCTCCTGTGACCTGGATATGCAACGGGCCGGAACCATATTTACAATATTGGTTCAGGGCTGCTAGAAGTGTCACTATGAATATCAAAGCTTTGGCCATATTAGTTTTAGAGAAAAAGATGTTTGAAGATTTCACTATATAACTCTATGTAAAACTACGACCCCCGGGGCCGGGTCATTCTTAACCCCAGGGACATAATTTGAACAATCTTGATAGAGGACATATAGACGATGCTTTGTGCTAAATATCTAAGGTCAGGGTACTGTGGTTTCAGACAAGAAGATTTTTTAAGTTTTCATTGAAAAAATCTATTTTAGCTCCTTTGACCTAGATATGCAATGGACCGGAAATGTTTGAACAACTTTATAAGAGGACCATACAAGGATCATTCGTGCCAAGTTTGGAAAAAATCAACCCAATAGTCTAGGAGGAGAAGTCATTTGAAGAAATTGTTGACGACGAACGACAGACGGACGAACGAACGACGACGGACACAGAACTGTCAAAATAGCTCACTTTGGCACTACGTGCCAGGTGAGCTAAAGAGTCTGTAACTTCTACTTCTATGGTTATCCTGTCCAGGGCCGAAGAATCGCGGGCAAGTGACGCATCAAAGCAGTTAAAATCTTCATATATACAATTAAAAGCGATAAAATCCTGCGTATCTCTGTAGACGGGTTGTGAATTCGTCTACAGAGGAGGCTTGCGCCAAGTCTGGAGGTAGGGCGTTCCAATCTCTGACCGTTCTAGGCAGGAAGCTGTTCTTGTAGCCCTCGTTGTTTGCTCTCACCTCTATGAATGCTCTGCTATGTGATCTGGTGTCTTGTCGGATGGTTGGGGTCATGTACTCTGGGATCTGGACTGGAATGGTGTTATTGACGGCTTTATAGAAGGTTGTTATTCTTTTGGATCTTCCATGGAGGCCATTCCAAGTCTTGAAGCATGGAAGTTACGCTGTTTCTGTATGAATAGATGCCGGTGACAAAGCGGGCGCCCCTACGCTGAACTTTCTCCAAAGCCAAAATATCTTGCCTGTAGTGGGGGTCCCAGGCGGAGGCAGAGTATTCCAGGTGCGGTTGAACAAATGTGATGAAGGCCTTTTTCTTGACTTCCTGGTTGCAGCTGTAGAGGTGGCGTCTTAGTAGGTTGAGGATTTTGTTCGCTTTACCAGTGATGTTACTTATAAATATGGTGTTTCCAGGTTAGATTTGATGTGAGTTCCACTCCGAGGTAGGGATGGTGGTCAACACTCTGGAGGGTATCATTTCCAATGTTGTAGCGGGTAGGTATAACGTTCTTTTTACGAGTGATCTTGAGGAGGTGGCACTTAACTGCAGTGAATTTCATGAGCCATGTGTGAGACCAGTTGACGAGGGAGTTGAGATCTTGTTGCAGTTGAACTCTATCAATATACATGCTATGCGCGTTATTCTTTCCACTCTCGAAAGCCAAGCCATTTTGCCACAAAATTAATATATTCAACTAACAGTATCACATGCACTATCACAGCTTAAACAACGATTTTCTCGTGAGTCGTCGCGTTTGTTTGATACTCTACAGACCCTCGTTCACCCGGGTTTCATCATATCACAGCGATAACCTGGCGATGTACAGTTCAAAACATGGCAGGATTCAATAAAACAACCCAATACTATCACTAACCTTCGGGGTTTTCAGTCCTCAGCGTCAAAGTGGTGTTGTAAAATAAGCGATATTTCCGAGTTACTTTCACTTCGTCGATTACCTGCCATTTTGCGTGTTGTTACAGGTGCGGTGGAACAAATTATCCAAAACCATAAAACCCCGTACAAACCACAAAACACTACATTTGAGTTATTTTACTGCCGCAACCCCCACTAGAACGATATTTGTTTTTATTTGAAGGTGTTATATGTTCATATAATGCAAATATATTATGTTTCTACACTATTGTAGCTAAATAAGATAATTACCCCGCAATACACGTAGACTGGAACACAATGAAGGCAAATAAGGAAAACTCTGAGGAAAACAATTTCGTTGACTGTATTAAAGAAAACTTTCTTTTCCAAATAGTAGACAGACCAACCAGATGGAGTGGATCAGACACTCCCAACTATAAACCATACAAAATAATTATGCACCACTGATCAAAAGTGAGTATGCCACTGGAAAAAAACACCCTAGATGATCAAAATCAAAAACACTTTTCAAAGACGCTTCATTCGAACAAAAAAAAGAGGAAGACATGAAACAATATATAAGAGCACGGAATAAAGTCACAGAATTTGTCAGACAAACTAAAAAGAGATAATTTAGTAGCAGAATCTAAGACTAATCCAAAGCGAGTTTGGCAATATATAAACTCGAAGAGTAAAACCAAGACTGGCATCAATGAACTGAGAATAAGATCCAGCAGACCATAATTCGACAAAGACTAATGAATGGGGTGGGTGGGTGGGGGGGGGGGGGCATCCTCGCCGATTAGAGACACAAATACACCATGTTCAGATACTAAAATATGACCAATACATGTAGAGAAACTCTTGAAAAATCATCCGGTCCAGACAATTTGCACCAAACTAAGCAGCGAACTGTCAAAGAACTGTCAATACCATTGAGTATCATTTTCGAAGAATCAATAATAAAGAAGGAAATCCCTATTGATTGGACAAACGCAAAGTCAGTGCAATTTATAAAAAAGGAGACAAAAATCAAATGCCGGAAACTACAGACCAGTCAGTCTCACATCGGTCAATTGCAAAGTAATGGAAAAGTGTCAGAAACCTCATCATGGGGCACATGAGAGTAAATGATTTCTTAACGGACAGCAAAATATGGTTTATGGCTGGGAGATCCACGGCGCTCCTACTGTTAAATGTTATGGACAAATGGACAGAAGCAATGGACACTGGAGACGGGATCGACTGTGTATACATGGATTTCCAAAAGGCTTTCGACACAGTGCCCCACAATAGACTAATAAGCAATCTAGAATAGTATGGAATTGGAAAAAATATGGTTGAATTGACAAGACAGTTTTTATCCTGGAGGACACAAACAGTAACACTCAATGGAATAGGGTCAAACCGGCATGAAGTCACTTCAGGCATCCCACAAGGATTTGTTATTTGACCCCTCATGTTCATAATATACATATATGATCTTTCTGACAATGTTAAATCAACAATATACTTATATGCAAACGACACAAAATATTCAATATTATCAAATCCACAGAAGACAAAGAAACACTACAAAATGACCTTCAAAATATCACAATGGACAGATAAATAGCTGCTAAAACTACACCCACACAAGTGCAAAAGTATGTATATTAGAAAGACTGTTGTAGCTATATAAGGTCATATTCGGGGTGATCGCCAAAATGAGTTTCTGTTCTGTAATTTATTTTTTCTTGTGCAGTGGTTTCCCTTTCTAGCAACGTCTTTTCACGTTGCCATGTGTGTTAACCCATAGCCTGCCACTCACGACTATAGCTCCATATGCAAACAGCTTGGATCCGGATGAGACGCCGAGTAACTCGGCGTCTCATCCGGATCCAAGCTGTTTGACACTCAGACAACATTTTCAGCAATTTTGAGCAACTTTGAAGCACTTTGAAACTTGATGCAGACGAGAAATATAGCAGACGACAATTTATTTGGCGGGCTAAGTGTTAATATTTCAACTCTTTCGCTGAGCAGATGCTGTCGAAATGTTTTAAACCTTACCTTCATAGCAGCTTTCATTCTGATCAGAAGCAGATATTTTCAGCATCTGATCTGGAAGCAAATCATTATTTTATACGCCGTCATAGGCGAAAGAGTTGAAGGACTGACAATCATACAAATTCACTCATTCCCCGCATGCAGTTCTATGTACACTGTACTGTTTTTTTTCAACTGAACTGACATTACTCTTTAAGGTACGACTAATTTGGATCCAGATCAGACACCTAGCTGCTCGATAACTTGGAAGGGTAAAAACTATTTGTTAGAATGCAGGAAGACATTTTGCAAGGGGCATAAAAATATACCCACATACCTTTTCCCGTTGTTGGGTGCATAGAAAATAGTCAAATTCAGCCCTACCTGGACAGAAGCATACCGCTGCGTTTTAAAGACAGTCAAAGTGTTACCGGTGAAGAAAGCTATTAACCCTTAGCCCGCCAAATAAATTGTCGTCTGCTATATTTCTCGTCTGCTTCAAGTTTCAAAGTGCTTCAAAGTTGCTCAAAATTGCTGAAAATGTTGTCCGAGTGTCAAACAGCTTGGATCCGGATGAGACGCCGAGTTACTCGGCGTCTCATCCGGAGCCAAGCTGTTTGCATATGGAGGTATAGTCGTGAGTGGCAGGCTAAGGGTTAATGTTTTAGTCTGTGTGGTGCTTGATTAACATCAGTAAAGAGTTCTGAATGTTGTTTTTTGTCGAAATGTGAACATTATTGTGGTTTGTAATGGAATAACTTCGGCCGATGCTGAACACGTTGGAAGGGGAAGGGGATTGACATATAAAGTGTGTTATGAAGGGAGTGTTTTAAAGGTTTAGACACTGACAGTTCCATGTTCGTGTAATTAAACCTTTTTAAGCGTCATAGAGGAGTAAAATGATTTTTGGTTTCCAGGAAATGACACATTCCGTGCTAAATTGTTGTCCGATTCCAAACTAATTTTGGCGATCATCCTAAACATGACCTTATACTTACTTAGCTTTACTTAGCGTTGATTTCCAGCTCAGGTTCCCCAGGTTCCTCTGTGCTGGACTCTTCTTTTTGTGTACTTGTTTTTTCTGATTTCTAACGTTGCTCTCCCCTTAATTAAGTTCTTATTGTTTGAACCTTTCTCTGTTTTAGAAAGTTTCCTGCTTTATCATAATATTTCCCACTTGTCATTTTAATATACTCATATCATATCTCCACGTGCCGGGCCTGTCCTAGAAGCCTTCTGTATGACAAAGTGGGCTGATTGAGCTTTTAAAGACGCTCTTCGTATGAAAGTTCACCAAAACCAGTTAATTGCTTAGTTGCTCTTCTTTGAACCCCTAATATCATGTTTTTTATGTTTAATTTTGTGTGGTGCCCAGACTGAGTTTGCATATTCCAAATGCATTCTGACTAAGGTTTTGTTTAACCCTTTCCCCCATAGAAGCGACTTTTAGCGTAATTAACTTATTCCTCCGCTGAAGAAAATAGTTCCAGTTTATACCCTCATGAACAATTACCATAACAAATATTTTTATATAGCCTAGCAGATAGTAGTTTAAAGCAGGATGAAAGTAAAGCAGAATGTGCCTTAAGGCACATTCTGCTTTACTTTCAACCTGCTTTAAGTGATCACCTTATTTAATAGTATAAACGGGTTATTGGGTAAAGGGATAATGGTGAGAAGATTTTCTCATCAAGATGATGGAAAATTCGCCGAATTATTGTACTCATTGAGTTTTTTTTTTTTTTACATTTTCTGCAATGTGTAAATCAAAGTTTAATTTGTTATCTATTATCACCCCTGTGTATTTTTCTTCTTCTGCATTTTCCAATGTGAAACCCATTAGCTCGTAGGAGAAATTTGTGTCTGGATTTTTCTTTCCAATATGCATACTTTGCATTTTTGTGGGGTGTAGTTTTAGCAGCCATTTATCTGTCCGTTGTGATATTTTGTGTATGTCATTTGGAGTGTTTCTTTCTCTTCTCGGAATTTGATAATATTGAATAGTTTGTGTCGTCTGCAAATAAGTATATTTTTTTTTATTTAATACAGCATTCCCTCCCTAAACGGCCCTCTCAACAACGACTCCCTCCTTACAACGACCCTTGCGGCAGTTCCCTAAATGGGTCAGTTTTTATCCATCGCTTTTACTGCTGCAACATCGTCTGCTTAAAATAATCAATTGCTGTTTTTCTCAAAGTGACATAAAGGAAATTTTGACAGAAAATAATTAATGACGAGTGATAAATAGCTGTTTGAAGATGTAAGCCATTTCCCTCCCTATAACGACTCCCCCCCAACAACGAACACAATCTGCGTCTCCCACTGGGTGTCGTTGTAGAGAGGGAGCACTGTATTGTCAGAAAGATCATTTATGTATATTGTGATCATGAGGGTCCGATCACGGATCCTTGTGGGATGCCTGAAGTGATTTCATGCCAGTTTGATCCTATTCCATTGATTGTTACTTCTTTATTAACAATGCTTCGAAAAAAATAATCAAGTGTGTTGACAGTTCTTTGCGTATTTGTTTTGTCAGGTTTTAGTTCTCTAAAGAGTTTCTCTACATGTGTTGGTATTTGCCATCATTATGTTTCAGTCTACGAGTATTGCGGGGTAATTGAAATCTCCCATTATCAAGTAATTAATTTATATAGCTACAAAAGTGTAGAAACTTAATATTTTTTGCATTATATGAACATATTTCACCTTCAAATAACAACAATTATCGTTTTAGTGGGAGTTGCGGCAGTAACATACCCCAAATGTAGGGTTTTCTGTGTTTTGTGGTTTGTGTAGCGAGCTTTTTGACAACATTGAAGGGATAGACGAAATAACAAAATCCAGTTTGTTTTCACCTTTACATTTTATTCCTTTTATTATACACTGTAGAGATACTTTTTACACTAGCCAATATGTATATAATCCATTTTTTTCTTTTATGTGAATAACTAGATGTTAACTGGAAATCCTTTACAAAAACTTAAACTATCATGAAGAAAGCTCCAACCTTTATACCCTTATTTCCCGCCTAAATATGAGCACCTCTCAAGAACTGCATGATTAACTTGCTCACAAGAAGGAGCAAGTTAAATAACACATCAGGAGCATCCTTACTTATATAGGAGCAATATATAACTATTCAGAAGGAGCATTCTTATATACAAAGGAGCAATATATACATGTATAAATCAATTAGGAGCAAAGTAAAGAATTAATATGATATTATTCTAAACTGCAACTAATTTCTAACAGTAAAACCTTTGAATCGCGATAATCGCGACATTCCCCACAGACCAAAGAACATGAATACACCTTTTATATTTCAGAATATATACAAATTAATATTACAAAAAATAGATACCATCTAAGGTCTGAGGGAAATTTACCATGTTATACAAATTTAGTTATCATTTTTCACAATATTGTAATAACACTGTTCATTTCTATGGGTAACCATGACCTTTTGATTGTCCCTGAACGTAGTTGTTCTGATTAATGTATTTTCATAAAATTCTGTAACAGTTTTGCAAGAGAATCTGTCTACCTGTGTTTCGGATTCATTGTCACTTATGATAATGACGTCACTGTCATTACCCCCTGGAACCTGTCGTTTTGAAAGTCTACTGTCTTCACTAGCTGTGTTGCTCACTCTGTCATTTTCCTCTATTTCTACTTCATCTACTTCACTTTCAATTTGTTCACCTACACCTTTATCTTTATTTTCATATTTACTTTCACTTTCACTTACACTTTGATCACCTAAACTTTTATCTCCTTTATCCTCATTTTCACTTTTACCAACAGTATCACTTTCCTCACAAACAGCACTAGTATCCTTTGGACCTTCCTCTCCGACCTCCACCTCGCTTATGTCACTGATCGACTCTGTTTCCGGGCAGTACGTATCTCGTCTGTTGTTGTTTACATCTAGATCTAGATCTAGATCGCCAAGTACTTCGTCAACAAATTTAGATGTTTCCTTTAAGGGTTCATCCTCCAAGGTTTCTATCTCCGCAATCATGTCTAAAATGCTGTCGTCATCACTTATCGTCTCAAACTCAGACTTTTTCCCAACTTTATTGTCTTTAGGTTGACAGTGTTGCGTTGATTTCACTGCAATAACTCTTGCTTCAATTCTTGATATTTTGAGACATTTCTCTAAATGGCTGACGAAATAACTTCTACGCACAAATGTACTTTTACATTTAGCTTCGGAACAGTTCCAAAATTTAACAACTTCATGTGTTTCTGAAATGTGTCGTTTTAAATTCCGTTTTCTTGTATATATCTTTCCACAAGTATGGCAAACATGAACCATCTTTGATATTAAATTGTAAGGTCTTTTCTTGTCAGATCTCAATAAACATATGATTTACGTACGTATCATTCAAGCCTTTAAAAGCACAACAACGTGAGTTATATGTGTAAACAAATCTCATTATATATACATATATATCTATGCTCCTAACAACTGTTTTCCGATAGCACGCTTTGTTATAGTTCATGCACGGGCTACCCGTGCACAACGTATTGTCGCTTTGCTCCTAGTGTGTGAAGCTACATGTATCGATAGGAGCATAATTAACTTTAAAGGGACTACATTCACTTTATATAAAGTAGTTTCTTAACTTTACT
This sequence comes from Gari tellinella, assembly GCA_922989275.2. Classification (NCBI taxonomy): domain Eukaryota; kingdom Metazoa; phylum Mollusca; class Bivalvia; order Cardiida; family Psammobiidae; genus Gari; species Gari tellinella. Next base: position 28,435,362 of record OV277857.1, on the reverse strand, counting down.
TTTAAGAAACTCTAAACATATATTGCCTTTTTATGCCTTTCAACGCATTTCAAATGGCAATATCACTATTTACATGTAAACATATTTAAATCACTTTTAAAATTAAGATTTCTGATAAACAAGGCTTAAATCGACTATCAGCCACCCGGCGTCTAATTTGCAACGCATATATGATCCTCTCTTGAATAACTTATTAAAAATTGTATTCGACAGAACGATTTAGTATTCCGTTCATATATTACCACGTTAAAACAAAGAAAACAGTCCATTAAAGGTACACTTCCACGATTTTTTTATAGGTACATATATACAAAACCTTGATTACAGTTTCGCTTTAAGCGACACTCCCAAACCAAAAGCAGACACAATATTAAGTCATGGTCTTAATCTTCTGCCTTGCAGCTTCTGACGCCTTACGCTTTGGACGTTCAATGCCTGGCATTTTCTGAGTTTCTTTTTGTTCGTGTTGGTCTGTATGATGTTGATCTGCTACTTCTATGGGGTATAGCAGATTTAGAGGGCGATTGATTTCTCTGCCAGACGATGTTTTGACAGTAACTGATCTTATATAGCCATCTACACTTATTTGTTGTCTTACTATTTTCCCAAATTTCCAACATCCTCTTGGAACATCGTCCTTGATGAGAACTATATTTCCGATACTTGGTGAGAATGTTGACTGTATTCTCCTTGATTTCAGTTTATTTTGATACCTTTCCCTTAAACTAAGAAGATATTCCCCGCGCCATATTGACCAAAAAGAGTTCAACAGTTTCTGGCCTTTCTTCCAAAGTTTTAGTAGACGTTCTGCGGAACTATCACATTGACTATAGTTTGGATCATCACTATCTTCTGATTCTGGTATTCCTGTATATTGGTTTAAACAAATGAAATGTCCGGGAGTTATAGCAATGTTTGAGTTAATGTCATCCCCAACGTATACGAGTGGTCTAGAATTAATCACTGATTCAGCTTCTTTAAGCACCGTAAACATCTGGTCATTGTTTAATAGTTTGCGGCCAATTGTTTTCCGTAAGTATCTTTTTATTAGGCCCACCAATCTTTCATAAAAACCTCCCATCCAAGGAGATAACTCAACAATAAAAGACCATTGGATTCCTTTATCAGAACAATAACTTTGTACATCTTCACTTTTGACAATTTCAAACCACACCAGTTTGGTTGTTTCACTAGCAAGCTTAAAGTGCATTGCGTTGTCACATATTAACTTGTTTGGAGTTCCTCTTGTTGCAATGAAACGTCTCAAACAGTTTAGAAACGAAGATGTGGACATATCTGATACCATTTCAAGATGAACGGCACGGATTACCATGCAAGTGAACAGACATACCCATACTTTCTTAGTTTCCTGAGAATCTTTCACATAAAGTGGTCCTAAATAATCCATTCCTGTGAATGAAAAAGGAGTCGCCTCAGAGACTCGTGTGTATGGTAATGGGGGCATAGGTGGCATTTTATATGGGCCACCTTCCATTCTTCTGCATGTTAAGCATGCTTTCAAAATCTGTTTGATTAATGCTCTACCATGCGGTATCCAGTACTTTTGTCTTAGTTTTACCAATGTTTGCGAAGTACCACTGTGTAAGAGTATCATATGTGTTTTTTCGATGAGTAGTTTGGTAAACGTATCTTTCTTTGGTAACAAGATTGGCCGTTTTGCGGCTTCACAGATATCTGCATTTTTAAGTCTGCCTTGGCAGCGTAATAAACCTGTTTCATCGAAATATAATCCAAGTTGTCTAACCAAATTGTCTGACTTCATCTTTTTGATCGCATTGAGTGCATTCGGAAAATGAGTATGTTGAACATGTAACAGCCACAGAACTTCAGCATGTTCAATATCACTGGCTGATAATATTTTATTTTCAGGACGTTTTCTTTTCAGGGCTTGAATAAACTTCTGACACCATGCAGTTACTCTAATTAGCCTCGACCATGTTGAAAAGTGATTAATTTCGATGCCGAAAGGCGCACAAGACCTGTCTTTACAGTTGTTCACGCCTTGCTTTGAACTGTCACTAGTATCCGAAATTTGCACCATTTCACTTTCATCTTCATTACTCTCCTTTGGATTCTGAGAATTGTGTGTGGCACAAAATGACAGTAATGGCCAGTTTGCACTTGGTTCTGTCAGCCATTTTGGACCATGCCACCACATGTCGTTTTCTTGTAGACTTTTTAAAGAACATCCTCTGCTTGCAATATCTGCTGGATTTTCTTTTGTATTTACATATTGAAAAGTTACATCAGTATGACTTCTGATCTCCTGAACACGATTCTTGATAAATACAGGCAATGGCTTTTCAGACACTATCCATTGAAGAGTGCACTGAGAATCTGTAATGATATAAATCTTCTGAAACTTCAGCTGCAGTTGATTTTTCACAAAGTTTACACTGCGGACACCAATAAGTACTGCAATGAGCTCTAGTCTTGGGATAGTCATTTCCTTAACTGGTGCGAGTCTTGCCTTTGAAAACACTAAATCGGACCTTGATTCACCATCTGTTTCTTGTAGTAAATATATTGACCCTGCATATGCCTTGCTAGAGGCATCACAGAAACAAGCCAGTGAATATTTCACACTGTTGTTGATCTCTGGTATCATTTCGTTAACTTCTTGGCAACTTGTTTTCCACTCTCTAAGATTCATGTGAGCATCACTAAACATCTTCTTTGAAGCACTATACAATTCTGCAGCACCATTTGTAGTTTCTACACCTGTAATGACATTGTCCATGTAGATGTCACCTTTTAATTTCTCAGCAAGGTCTGATTTGTAAGTGTCCAAGTGATTTTCAATCGTAGCTCCAAGTAGGAATGGGCTCGATATAATACCGAAAGGGATACGGCAAAATCGATATTCTTGAATATGTCTTTCATCCACATATGGCACATTGGCGTTTTTGAACCAAAGGAATCTGGTTACATCACGTTCAGTCCTTTGTAGACCTACTTGCAAAAATGCTTTTTCTATGTCAGACACAATGCCAATGTTGTGAAGTCTGAAGCGCATAATTATACCACAGAGATCATGCAGTAAATCCGGACCTCTGTACAAACATTCATTCAGGCTTTTGTTTTCAGTTCTTGTTTTAGCAGATGCATCGTACACAACACGCAGCTTAGTGGTTGTCCTTTGGGGTTAATAACTACGTGATGAGGAATGTAATGTTTAAGTCCATCGGACTTGTTCGGTCAACCTTTTCAATTATACCCTTCTCCAACTGGTCTTGTATTATTAAATCATATTTGTCTAATAGTTCTGGCTGTCTTTGAAGCCTTGTAGATAATGACTTAAGGCGTCCTATTGCGAGACCGCGGTTTTCTGGCAGATCTGGCACATCTTCTTTCCAAGGCCATGTGACTTGGTATCTTCCATCTTTGAATTTCACAGTGTCTTTAAACTTTTGTAACACTCTCTGATCACTACTAATCTGACATTCAGAACTAGTTATCCCAATTGGTTCGATATTCCAAAAGTCTTCGAGATCTGGTTTTATCTGTAGTGAGCTGTCAACATTTGAAAATACATTTGTTTTCACTATATTGACTCCAGGTGTCATAATCAACATGCTGACATCAGGAAATGCTTCTGCTTCTTTTGTTGGTGTTCGTCCGGTTATGATCCATCATGGCCTTGAAGCAAGAAGATATAAGCCTGGTTGCACTTCAACCTTCTCTGACAATATGAAGTCAAGGTAATAGTCATTACCTATTAACAGTTCCAGTGTATCTGATTCTGTTGCACTTGGGACTTCATCAGCCAGCTTCATATTTTCTGTCAATTCTAGAAAATGCTCTTTGTGTTCAAGAATAACTGGTCTTCTTTGAATTGATCCAGTAATATTAGGAACAATGTTGGCAGAAATGTTCATGTATTTTCCATTGCTGAGTTTAACATCCAATGTTGTTGCTTTTGTCTTAACAACTTTTACCTTCTCACTTGCGAAAGTCACTAATCTTATTTCCTGTTCACTTTCTTCTTTAAGTTGTAGCTTGTCAGCTAAACTCTGGGTTATATACGACCTCTGAGACCCAGAATCCATCAATAGTCGCACTCTGACATTGTTATTAAGATCTGGATGTTTAATATCTGTCAATGCTGTTTGCATTAGTACAGTTTCATCTGATGACAGAAGCATATTTTCTTCTGGTACAATCCTTTCAGACAGATTGCTGTTATCTACTTCAGATAAATGTACACTTTCTCTCACTCTGTTCCTTTCGAACTTTTTTGGACACAAGACTGCGGTGATGAACATTTTTCTGACCACAGTACACACATGCTTTTGTAGACCTGCAATCTGTAGAATAGTGACCCTCCTTCAGGCATTTGTAACAACTGCCTTTCAATTGTCTTTGACGCTCTATTATAGTCTTGAATTTCTGACACTCGTCACTCCAGTGTAAACCATTGCAGTACCTACACTTGCTTTTCTGCCAGTTATTTGTACTTTTTCTTCCATCTGTATTTGACACAAAAGCTTCTGAAATGCTTTTAGACTGAGATTTGGAATCGCCATGAAAGTTAGTTGCATTGGCAAATCCCTTATAGTTTGTGAACTTATTTGTTAGTCTTTGGGTTTGCAGATCACTGGTATTCACTTTTTCCGTCTTTTCTCGGGCAACAATATATTCAACCAATAACTTCCGAAGGAGATGAACTGTCCATTTGTTGTCAGAACCTTTCAAAATTTCAAGTTGTAGCAGGGCCTCTTGTGGCAACTTTCTACGAATCATAGAGATGAACACATCTTGCTCTACTTCTTGTCCCATTACTTGTAGGCTACGCATATGTCGTTCGATTCTATCTAGCAAGTTTCTCAAACTTTCTGTTGTATTTTTTGCAGGAAGTAATTCAATGAGTGCATTATAGTGAAGATCAATCACTTCTTGTGGGTTTCCAAATCTTTCACGAAGTATTCGTATTGCCACATCATAATTTTCATTGGAAAGGGCTATCCCTGCTATAGCACGTCTGGCTTCTCCAGACAAGTGACTTCTAAGATAATTGAACTTGTCAATACTTGGAAGAGATTTGTTATTATGCACTGCACTTTGAAAAGAATCCCAAAACTCTATCCAATAAAACTTGTTTCCATCAAATGACCTTAGGTCCAATTTTGGAAGCTTCACAGATGAAGACTTGTTTTGTACTGTTTCACGTTGTTTTTCAAAGAAAGTTTCTTGCAACTTTATTTGGTTTTCAAATAAAAATCTGATTTCCTCATGGAGAGAGGCAGTCTCAACCTTTTTCTCCCCAAGTTCTGAAGCTTTGATACTGGATTTTCATGCTCGTTTATCCTTTGAACCAGCTGCTCAAGTAATGAGCATATATCAACAACAATTTCGCTGATTTCAGAATCTTCATCAATAATCTTTTCAAGAAAGGCATCATCAGTATCAGCCATTGCATCTGCAAGCTTATAAGATTGTTCCTGTAACTTTTCAGAGTACGATCTGAGTTTCACCAGACACCGGTTCACATCACTAAGTAATTGTGTAGTATCAACAGTGTCTGAATCTTGGAGAAGAAATTCTTTTGCATAATTAATCTCTTTATTCAACGTGTTTACGAAGTAAGTTATATTAGAAATCGTTAAAGTATTCAAACAAACAATATCACACTAACCTGTTTAGTTATCTTTCTTTGCAACAGCAAACACATAAGTATAATCCAATCATTTTTCATAACTTATCATCAGACTGTATTCCTTTTGTATTGAAGAACTTTTCACTGTAACTCCAATTTTTTAAATCCAACATATAAGGTACATCCGGTTCGCGGGACCATTTTCAATGTAGCGAGCTTTTTGACAAAATTGAAGGGATAGACGAAATAACCAAATCCAGTTTGTTTTCACCTTTACATTTTATTCCTTTTATTATACACTGTAGAGATACTTTTTACACTAGCCAATATGTATATAATCCATTTTTTTCTTTTATGTGAATAACTAGATGTTAACTGGAAATCCTTTACAAAAACTTAAACTATCATGAAGAAAGCTCCAACCTTTATACCCTTATTTCCCGCCTAAATATGAGCACCTCTCAAGAACTGCATGATTAACTTGCTCACAAGAAGGAGCAAGTTAAATAACACAGCAGGAGCATCCTTACTTATATAGGAGCAATATATAACTATTCAGAAGGAGCATTCTTATATACAAAGGAGCAATATATACATGTATAAATCAATTAGGAGCAAAGTAAAGAATTAATATGATATTATTCTAAACTGCAATTAATTTCTAACAGTAAAACCTTTGAATCGCGATAATCGCGACAGTTTGTATGGGGTTTTATGGTATTGGATAATTTGTTCCAACGCACCTGTAACAACACGCAAAATGGCCGGTCATCGACTAAGTGAAAGTAACTCGGAAATATCGCTTATTTTACAACACCACTTTGACGCTGAGGACTGAAAACCCCGGAGGTTAGTGATAGAATTGGGTCTTTTTATTGAATCGTGCCATGTTTTGAACTGTACATTGCCAGGTTATCGCTGTGATATGATGAAACCCGGGTGAACGAGGGTCTGTAGAGTATCAAATAAACGCGACGACTCGCGAGAAAATCGTTGTTTAAGTTGTGATAGTGCATGCGATACTGTTAGTTGAATGTACTTATTTTGTAGCAAAATGTCTTGGCTTTCGTTAGTCGAAAGAATAACGAGTATAGCATGTAAATTAATAGAGTTACAGACTTTTTGTACTTGTGGTGTACGAATGTCCAGTCAGGGAGTTGCACCCCTTGTTAGTATATACGTAGTATGTAGAAACAAGAAAGCGGTATAGACCCCTGTGGGTAGCATGGGTCAATGACTTCACCCATTACTCTATAAATACGTTTTTACTCATTGAATTTTGTTGTCAGGGTATATTTGTATAATATAACACCATATGATAAAACAATGTATACCTCACACCAAACAAATCAGGGCTGCCATAAGTTGACAAGAAAAATCCTAAGATTTCCAAATTTGCATTTTTCAAGTGTGATTTTACGAATCGTACCTTTACCCCGTAGCCTTTTTCTTGTTTTGTTGACATGCGACTTCTTAAAGCAGGCTGTAAGTAAAGCAGAATGCGCCTTAGGGCGCATTCTGCTTTACTTTCAGCCTGCTTTAAGCTACCATGAACTGGGAAAAAATCCGGAGATTTAGGAAAAATCCGGAGAAATGGCAGCCCTGAACAAATAGTTCCACTAGATACAGATTCACGTATGAATAAAACCCCGTTAAACATACGTGAATCTGTATCTTTAGCAATTTTCAAGTCTCGACTTAAAGAACTTTATAAAGCCCCTAAAGTACCATCCTTTTTTGTAGAGGGAGACAGACGTTTATCAGTATACCACTGTAGAATACGTAACAACTGTAGTGATCTTAATTTCGATCTTTACAATAATCATTTACGTGAAAGCCCTACTTGTAGATGCGGCTCTGATATAGAAGATGCTGAACATTTTATTTTTGAATGTCAAATGTATGCTGATGAGCGTCTTCTCTTTCTACAAAAAACACAACACCACCGTACACTGAATACTAATACTGTATTATTTGGCAACCCTGACTTTACACACGAAGATAATTCGCTGCTCTTTAAGGAGTTTCAGAAATTTATTAAAAGAACCAAACGTTTTGGAACATAATAATTTACCTATTCCAATATCCACAAACTATGTAGATAACAATTGGTTGGATCTGGGCTGGATGGTCACATGTGGGGGAAGACAAATGAATATTTTCTTCTGCATTACATCATAACGCAAAATATTATAGTCTTTTGATAATTTGTATACAGATATGCTGTAAAACTGTGTACATGTTAGTCGATAAATGTATATGATATCTGATATATGCAATAAAATATGATTAAATCAATAGTTCCACTTTGTTCAGTCATTTGTGTATGATAAAAATTATTATATAGCTATATCCTAGTAGATGGTAACTTAAAGCAGGCTGAAATAATCATTCTGCTTTACTTTCAGTCTGCCTTAAGGGGGCCTCCGTGGCCTAATGGTATAGTCACTGTGACTTACATCACTAAGCTCCTCACCGCTGTGAGTTCGAATCCCAGTAGGGTCGTTCGAACTTTTCATGTGGGAAGCCTTGTTGAGCCGATTTCTTCACACTACGAATTCTTCACACCGTAATCAGACGTGTGAAGAATTCGTACGAATTCTTCCACTCGTGTGACCAATGTGTGATGATTTCGTACGAATATGTCACACAATGGCAGTGTGAGATTTCCGTACCCCCTTTTTTAACGACCTGTTGGTACCTACGGATTCTTCACACATCACCTTCCGTTTAACATTTCCTTATGAAACAAGTTCTAACAACTTAGGCAAATCACTTTCCATAGCGCAAAAGATGGTGTATTGCGTCGTATTGTGAGATGACACTAGAGTACTAGGGAAACCCAACGTCTTCGGACAGGCGACCCTCTCACGTACTGTCACGACATTGTTAAGAAGCGGATGCGCTAAAACTGTGTTATCCACCCTTTTACATGCAGTTTTTTACGATTTGATCAAAAAAGCTCTTAAAGCCCCATTGTGTTTTTGAGAAACCTGCATAAAACGGTTGTTTGGGGTCCCATTTGAACTACGTGGGACGTGATTCTTTCACCAAAACCGGTTTTATCTAAGAAATTCGCTTTTTAGCTCACCTGAGCCAAAGGCTCAAGGTGAGCTATTGGGATGGCCCTGTGTCCGGCGTCCGTCGTCGTGCGTCGTCCGTCGTGCGTCGTGCGTATGTGCGTCGTCGTTAACAATTGCTTCAAATGACATCTCCTCCTATACCCCTTGACAGAATTCAACCAAACTTTACAGAAATGTTCCTTGGGTCAAGCTCTTTCAAATTTGTTCAAAGAATTAAAAACAATGCAGAACTCTGGTTGCCATGGCAACCAAATTGAAAAAATAAGGAAATCTTAAAAAATCTTCTTGTCTGAAACTGCAAGGGCCAGAGCTTAGATATTTGGCACATAGCATCATCTACAGGTCCTCTATCAAGTTTGTTCAAATTATGCCCCAGGGGTCAAAATTGGCCCCGCCCCGGGGGTCACAGTTTTACATAGAGTTATATAGTGAAATTTTCAAACGTCTTCTTCTCTGAAACCAATGTGGCCAGAGCTTTGATATTTGGCATGGAGACACTTCTAGATGTCCTTTACCAAAATTGTTCAAATGGCTGTGGTCGGTTGCATAACTAGGTCACAGGAGCTAAAAATAGATTTTTTCAATGAAAACTTAAAAAATCTTCTTGTCTGAAACTACAAGGGCCAAAGCTTAGATATTTGGCACATAGAATCGCCTACAGGTTCTCTATCAAGTTTGCTCAAATTATGCCCCTGGGGTCAAAATTGGCCCGGCCCCGGGGGTCACGGTTTTATATAGAGTTATATAGTGAAATTTTCATACGTGTTCTTCTCTGAAACTAATATGGCCAGAGCTTTGATATTTGGCATAGTGACACTTCTAGATGTCCTATACCGAAATTGTACAAATGGTTCTGGTCCGTTGCATAACTAGGTCACAGGAGCTAAAAATAGATTTTTTCAGTGAAAACTTAAAAAATCTTCTTGTCTAGAACTACAAGGGCAAGAGCTTAGATATATGGCTAATATCATCGCCTAAGGGCCCTCTATTAAGTTTGTTCAAATTATGCCCCTAGGGTCAAAATTGGCCCCGCCCCGGGGGTCACTGTTTTACATAGAGTTATATAGTGAAATTTTCAAACATCTTCTTCTCTGAAACTAATATGGCCAGAGCTTTTATATTCTGTATGGTGATACTTTTAAATATACTTTACATATTTTGTTCAAATTGTTCCGGTCTGTTGCATATCTAGGTCAGTCCTGGACATAAATCAATATCTCCATTTTCCCAATTATTCTCAGGTGAGCGAATATGCCCCATGGGGCTCTTGTTAAATTTTATCTATAATATTTTGGTGCTGCACAAATTAAAAAGCCTTCCTTGTGAATGGAAAGAAGGACAACTCTGTAAATACAGGGCTCCAGATAACGGAAGTATTTCGAAAACTAAAATCTTTATTTCTGCTTTTAAATCCAGTGTTGTCATACTCATTAAAATTGTCTCGAAGAGACGGTTTAATCAGTAGTAACACCATAACATTCGGTGCTGAAATGAGTGAGAATTTGTTAGATTAGTTCAGATTACTCTCGCTTACATCTATAGCTGGAACACTGAAAATGACCCTGTTAACCCTTATTCTGCTGCACAGACGTCTGCTTTGACATTGTCGTCTGCAAAATGTGTTCAGTTTAGATTTATGCATTGTTTTAATTAAACAAACCTGAAGACGAGTGTCAAACAGTTTGGATCCAGATGAGACGCCGCGTTACGCGGCGTCTTTTTAGATTCAAATAGTTTGTAAACTCCTAAAAGTTACGACCAGTAGGCACAGGGTTAAACACTAGTCGATCCAATAACAACGTGTACATAATTATTCACTAGGGGTAAACGACTAAAACAAACTACGGAGAATCTATACCGTGAGCTTGCTGAAAATGACTGTTTCAGCCTTGTCCGCTCTCTAACTCAAACACTTTTTTTGGATCTTCACCAAACTTGCTCCAAATGTTTATTAGTATGGAATCTATGTCAGGTTCAATAACTAGCAAAATCGCATAAGGCATGTCTGAGTTATTGCCCTTGAATAATTAAAAAATGAAATTTTTAGTCATTCAAGGGCAGTAACTCCAACATGCCTTGTGCGATTTTGGTAGTTAAGATGAATGACCTAGTTTTTTTATTAATAAACATTTTCAACAAGTTTGGTGAATATGAATATCTGATATAAACTGTATGTGTTAGAAAGCAAAAAATGCTGAAACATTTATTTTTAATACTTAAAGGGCCAAAACTCAGACATGCCTTATGCGATATTTGTAATAATCAAACTAGACCTAAATCTTATATGATTAAATATTTTCAGCAAGTTTAGTGAATATCCGATAAAAACTGTGTGTGTTAGGGTGCAAAAATGACTGAAACAGTCATTTTTTATTAATAAAAAGCAATAACTCAAATATTCCTTATGCGATTTTAGTAGTAATCAAACTAAAACTTGATTTTATATCAATAAACATTTTCAGCAAGTTTTGTGAAGATCCAATAAAACGTATTTGTGTTAGAGAGCAAAACTTGCTGAAAACAGTGATTTTTCAATACATAAAGGGCAAAAACTCAGATATGCCACATGCGATTTTAGTAATAATCAAACTATACCTAAATTTTATATGAATAAATATTTTCAGCATGTTTGGTGAATATCCGATTAAAGCTGTTTGTTTTAGAATGCAAAAATGACTGAAAAAGTCATTTTTTATTAATTAACAGGCAATAACTCAAAAATACCTTATTCGATTTTAATAGTAATCAAGCTAAACCTTGATTTTATATCAATGAACATTTTCAGCAAGTTTGTGAAAGATCGGATAAAAATTAGTTGAGTTAAAGAGCGGACAAAAAAGTGTGATAGTTTAACTGACTGATGGATAGACGGGCGGAGATAGATACGGTTGCCCCCAGTGAAGTTGTATTCTGCTGTATCACGTGATACTAAGCCGTGTGGAAATGTTTATGTCAGACGTTCTATTTTCGGTTTGTTATGATTATAAATCGCCCTTTTTGGTGATTTAGGTTCGTCTTCATCATTTCATAGATCAGTTTGGCCCATAAGAATGTTCAAACATTATTATTAACCGTTATCGTATTTCAGGCATTGAGAAAAGGTCTGAAAACACAATGGGACTTTAAACAGCCGACCTATATCCGAAGAATTATCTGTGGATAAGTGCATCCCTTTTTATCCCATGATCAAACTTAAGTTCCGTTGAGTTTATGCTTAGTTCTCGGCTTCCTTTGAGGCATAATAGGCCAACGACCGACAGGTTGCGGCCGAATGCTGGTAGATTGTTGGTATTCTTAAAGCGACTCGCAATCAGATGGTGCATTAAAAATATTAATTTGTAAATATGTGTCAAACGCTTATGTAAATGGTAAAGAATTAGTTTAGGATAAGAAATTCTGTTTAAAAAAATGTATTTCAATAAAAACAAATATTGGTCTCTGGTGGGATTCGAACCCGGGGCCCAGCATTGGCCACTGGCACCAGAGTCGTGGACTTATAATATATATCGGTAGAGGTATAGATAAAGTAAACACATACACATACACATAAAAAGTCCATGACTCTGGTGCCAGTGATCTATATCTAAAAGATTTTTCCCCACCGATTAGCAATGTCTATGTTATTGCATTGAAATTTAAAAAAAAAAAATTTAAAAAAATCAAAATAAAAAAAAAATCTATATGGGTTGACTATTGGCATCTACCTGTCTGCTATCTATTATTATAAGACCATGGTATGTAACCAATTCTACACCGTGTCACTTCAACCACAAAAATAACTATCTAAAACGCATTCAATCCAAACCAAATCTTTTGCAATCCATAGATAAGATATTTTTCTATCCAAAATACACTTCTTCGACGGTTGATTTGAATACGTAACTACAAGAATCAAGATTGAAGCCGGTATTTTACCAAACAGGGTTTTCCTCCACCCCCTAGCTTCCGGTTGACCTCGGGTCAAGTTAAAGCGTTTGTAAGCGCAACTTTCATTGGCTGAATAATTCACGCGAGAGTATTCCCGTACAGTAGACAATACGTTATTCTTTCCCGCTTAAACGCAAACAAAACGCAAATGCATGTCATTAAAATGTATTGAATGGCAGCTTTTTACTATTTTTTAGTGTTAATTTTAATCTGAATGGCAAACAATTTGGAGCCTAGTCAGACGCCTGGTTACCTGGTGTCTGATCAGCCTCCAAATGGTTTGCAAATGAAATAATAGTATTAGTATAAACGCGTTTATTTGGATAGAATAACGTTTTCTGTACTTGACGTCATTCGCGCGAGCGTCTTCCCGCGCTTCTGTCAAACTGAATAAACTACTGATTACAGCGTCACATTGTGCACAATTGTGCTGAACTTATATTAATGCAAGACTTTAATAACTGCATGATTAACAATTTCAACCAAAAATCATGAGAACGATATATATTTAGACATCTTTCCGGTATATACATTCTTTTTTCAATCAGCCAATCAAATCGCTCGTCGCAAACTTTACTTTCATTTCGTCTAAACCGGAAGCTAGGGGGTGGAGGAAATCCCTGTTTGGTAAAATACCGGCTTCAATCTTGATTCTTGTAGTTACGTATTCAAATCAACCGTCGAAGAAGTGTATTTTGGATAGAAAAATATCTTATCTATGGATTGCAAAAGATTTGGTTTGGATTGAATGCGTTTTAGATAGTTATTCTTGTGGTTGAAGTGACACGGTGTAGAATTGGTTACATACCATGGTCTTATAATAATAGATAGCAGACAGGTAGATGCCAATAGTCAACCCATATAGATTTTTTTTTTTATTTTGATTTTTTTTAATTTTTTTTTTTAAATTTCAATGCAATAACATAGACATTGCTAATCGGTGGGGGAAACTCTTTTAGATATAGATCACTGGCACCAGAGTCATGGACTTTTTATGTGTATGTGTATGTGTTTACTTTATCTATACCTCTACCGATATATATTATAAGTCCACGACTCTGGTGCCAGTGGTCGAGATATGACTGAAATACTGTTTACATAGTATGAACTCAGAATTCTTGGCCTCGGTTTGATTTTAAAGTGGAGATAAAAGCTAGTTTCAACGACGGTCATCGAAACGACATCGATTTAAAATCGGTCGTTTCCGGGCACCTTACACGTCGATCGGACCCGAGAAAGCTTTTGACCAAATATACAAACGTATACCAGCGTGTCAGAGGTCGGGCAAGGCCGTCTCCATCCGGCTTTTGCCTATCCTATACCGGCCAGTGTAATGACGAAAAGTGTCCCCACCACGCAGAAGTGTGACCCCGGTACACTTTTCGACTCAGAAAATTAACCTCCTGTGTCATTTTACATGTATTATGCCAAAGCAAGTCCCAAGTACAATTTTCTACATAAATGAGTGTCCTCATGTGTCACTCTTTAGACCGGCGCCCGTCTGGCAACCGGATAACACCGGTTTCCTTTTGGTCTCCCACAGTATTGCACGTTATTACTGAATGCCTATGATGTGGACTATACGATAAGGCAATCGGTTGTATGGTTCCATGTACGAAAGTGAGCAACAAGTGAGCAACATAACAAAGAAGTTAAATCAGCGCGTCTTTATAAACCTCATGCATATATTGAACCCACGATAACCAATATCGGGCGATGATGGTCGCCCGTCTTAAAACCGTTGCCCGTCTGGTATTTAAGGACTATCGCGGCAGTTTGTTCGAATTTTCAAAACATTCATTTTTTTTTATTTTTGCATATTGCTTGTATATATCCTGTTGTGCAGAAATATGAAATAAAAATAGGGAGTCCCCGAACTGGTTCTTTTTTTAATAGCTTGTTTTTTTGGTAGCCCCCTTATTATCCAGAGACACATGCAGAATTTGAAGAAAAAAATCTGAATGGTTTGAAAATTCGACAAAACTGCCGCGATAGTCCTTAATAAAATTTAATTTCAAAAGCTTCGGAATGGCAGAATCTTTTGGAAAAATGTAGAAAGGGGAATACATCTCACGGTGTTGATACAAGAATTATGAACTTTGTTTGCAATACACATCTACTTATTAAACTCTTTAAATGAAATTTCAGCTTAAAGACTTCAGTGGAACAGGCGTTAGAGTAAAAACCAAAACCATGACAGTCGGACGATCGGACAGATAGACTACGGAAAAGTGACCGACCCCGACGTGTTATCTTTGCCTTCAGCTGGTGACACAGAAACCGGTCCATACATTTATAAAGTTCTTAGAATACATCGTACAGACGGACCCAATAATATCCGATACGACGGAATCGAGTAAATTATATGGTCACCAAAAGTGCTTTTATTACCATGATATTTTTCAGTTTTATGTGTCTATAATTAATTATATCGAGTGCTGAAAAATGTGACATTTCTCACCGTGTGACCTTGACTTTTTATCATTTAAACAGGCAGTCTAGTACATATGTTTTGTCATTATGTGAAATATCAAGTAAAGCAAACCTAATATGCCCCCTTATCCATCTGGGTGGCTAAAAGCTTTTTGGACAGTGTGAGGTTTTCGTATGCACAAAATTTTTACATTCGTTTTAAAAAATTTCGACATGTGAAGAATTCGTATCTACTGTTAGGGGGTTGGGGGGGGGGGGGGGGGGGTGAGAGTCAGTACGAATTATTCACACATGTGTGACATATTCGTATGAAATTCCTACGAATTCCTCACAGGTGTGAAGAATTCGTAGTGTGAAGAATTCGGCTCAACAAAGCCTTCCAGCTGGCATGCGGAAGGTCGGTGGTTCTACCCAGTTGCCGATTTGTGCCTGAAACAGTGCATAAAAGAATTCTGGGGCCTTCCTCCACCTGTTATTAGCTGGACGTCGCGATATGACTGAAATATTGTTGAAAGCGACGTAAAATCATAACAAAACAAATCAAATCAGTCTGCTTTAAGCAAACTTCTGTCTTCAGTACTGAAAACAAATTGTGCCGGGAAATGATTAAAGGCTTCTATACTGCTGGAGGTGGTGCATTATTTATTTGTATGTTACTAGTAACCTATAATCTACATCCTTTCATTTTCATTAACTCTTTCACTGCCAACGGCGCCAAGAGGCGACTTTGCAAACATTTTGGATCCTGATCAGACGCCGCGTCACGCGGCGTCTGATCAGGACCCAAACTGTTTGACACTCGTATCGACATTTATTCTGTTAAAACAGCCCTAGAGCTTACTTAAAAAAAGTTGCAGACGATACTTTGGCGGTAAGTCGGTTAGAGCAGACGATAAAACTTTGCAGTGACAGAGTTAACTCTTTCCTCCCTATAACATTAAATGAACAATTCCTATTTCCATTTTGGTATAGTCCATTTCTGACTTTTAAGGGTTGTTTTTGTCAATGTTTGGCATTATTACAAACAGTGAAGACCCTGATCAGAGGGCTCCTTTCGGAGCCCTCTGATCTGGGTCTTCACTGTTTGCATAGGACAAGTGTACTATTCACATGTACACTGTTTGAAAACGACGCCTATATGCGGGACTAGGGTTCAAAGGGTTAAATCGTCGGCTCGAGTACAATAGTGATTTGCAAGCAGTTTTGATCCTGATCAGACTGTTTGACACTCATTTCAATATATTTAAATAAAAAACCCTTAAATTTAAATTTGAGAAATAAAAGCAGATGACAATTGTTTGAAACTGATGACGTCATTGCAGTTAAAGGATAACATTTCAAACAATTTGGAACCTTGTTATGAAATAATAATAATAATAATAATAATAATAACGACTTTATTTTATGTTGATTACATATTTGGTATCGAACAAACAAACCAGTTGTGACGGGTAGTTTAAACATATTTTATTTCCATATACATAAGGAATTGGGGTCGGGTCACAAGTTCTCTCAACATTAGATTCGACCCTTCCCCTTGTGACGGGTTACTCGACGTAGTTTCTGGATTCAAACTGTGTTTGAACTCGGGCCAAGGCAGTAAGTGTTTTAAATTTGACTTGTTGCTACAGTAGAAAAGACGTTATTATTTCCAAAACTTCTTTTTTCATTGCAAACAGTTTTGAGCCAGATCAGATCAGATGCCCGGTAACCCGGCGTGTGATCAGGATCCAAACTGTATGCCACTCAAATGAAAAAGAAATTAGAAATTTCAAAATAAAACTTATTTTCTATAGTTTAGTGAATTGCGTATGCGTTTCGTTTGCGTTTAAACGGGGAAAAATAACTTCTTCTCTACAGTAAGTTCTCACATTCAACCGTATCGACGAGTATACTCGTCATTTACAAACAGAGTACCTGTGAGGTCCCATGCAAACAGTGTAGACCCTGATGAGAGGGCTCCTTAAGGAGCCCTCTCATCAGGGTCTACACTGTTTGTCATTTTGAAATATGTTGTTAAAATCAACCCTAAATATTCACAAATGGACTAGACTTATTTTGAAACTGGAATTGTCCATTAAAAGTTTCAGGGGTGAATGAGTTATGGGATTAGCCTCCTACGGGTGAAACATGGCTGGGGAGATATAGGAACATAACAGAACAGAACATATATTATCGACTTGTATAGGTCCTGTCTTCATTCAACCGTCCGTTTGTCCGTCCGCTCTAACATTTTGGGTTTATGGGACTAGGTGACATAACACAGAACGAAATAAAACAATAGAGCTGTTCATTCCGTTAGTCCATGTTGGGTTTATTTGCCTTTTTTGGTTTACGTGGCTTCTTTATGTGGCTTTTCACACATTTTTAACAGTGGGAAAGTCATATAAACCTGAAATGTTAGAACGTCCGTTTGTCCGTCCGTCAATCCTGAAACAGACGACAACAAAGTGGAGAAGGGGTAAAACTCTCCCAACTAATTTGGCGCCGAAAGAGTTAAACCATAATAGCAGATTCTTTGTCACGCAAACAGTTCACATTTGTCATATACATATCAACGATCAGTACATTTTAGAAGAACTGCAACAAGATGGCATTTGGCACACTTTGGTTTGCAAGACAGTTGCGTAGAAGCATACAGCTTCGGACTGTGTTTTAATAACATCTGTGGTGAACAAGTTTGGTACTTTGCAGCCATGCTCTCCACCACACCTTCACATAACAAGTCAAGTCCTGAAAAAAAAGAAAACAAGCTACAGTCGAACTTCGATATCTCGAACTCGTTTAACTCGAACTATCCGATAGTTCGACATATGAACTGCATTATTTCATGCTCGGTAAAGTCGAACATACCCATATTTCAAAGTTTAGCCACGTCTTAACTTTGAAATACGGATATGTTCGACAAAACCGACTTCGAGATATCGAAGTTCGACTGTATGTGTATTTGTGACACTATAATGTCCCCAGTCAGTAGCATGTAGGTAATGTACAAGTAGGTCAAACATCAAGGTCAAGGTCAAGATATCTCGAACTCGTTTAACTCGAAATATCCGATAGTTCGACATATGAACCTTTATTTCATGCTCGGTTAAGTCGAACATACCCATATTTCAAAGTTAAAACGTGGCTTAGCCACGTTTTAACTTTGAAATACGGGTATGTACGACAAAACCGACTTCGAGATATCGAAGTTCGACTGTATGTGTATTTGTGACACACTAATGTCCCAAGTCAGTAGCATGTAGGTAATGTACAAGTAGGTCAAACATCAAGGTCAATGTCACAAGGTAAACAAAGATGGTATGGTTGGATACGTATCGACACAAGAAAGATACATACCAAGTAAAAAGACCTGTGTCTATTAGTTCAAATGTTCTAGTCATTTAAAGATAATTTTCGAAAAGTATGACAAAAGTCAAGGTCAATGTCACAAGGGAAAAAATGTTGGCATGTTCGGAAAGGTCAAATAACATGCTGGGTTTAAAATGTTAATGTGCAATAGTGAAGGAGTTATAGCCAATATTAATGTTTTTGGTTAATTTTTGGTTAGATAGATGAAATATCAAGGTCAAGGTCACGCGTAAAATGACAACGGTATGCATGAATAGGATCGACACAAGAAAGACACATACCGAGTATGAAAGTCCTATGCATATTTGTTCAAATGTAATATGCCTTTTGATTTTTTTTTAAAAAGAAGATCCAAAGTCAAGGCCGCAAGAGCAAACATGTCGGCATGGTCGGACATATCTTGACACAAGCATATAAAGTGCTAAGTATAAAAGGCTCATGTGCAATGATACAAGCGTTATACCAAAAGTTAGGGTTTTTGGTTACGTTTTGGTTTAGTAGGTCAAATATCAAGATCAAGATCAAGATCACAAGGTAAAATAGTTTTTGAAATGCTTTGGTTGGAGAGATATCGACACAAGAAAGATACCGATCAAGTATAAAAGCCATATGCCTATTGGTTCAAATGTTACAGGCATTTTAAGTTTTTTCGAAAAGTAGGTCAAAGGTCAAGATCAAGGTCATGGGGGAAAATGTTGGTATGCTCGGAAAGGTCTTGATACAAACAAGTCACATGCAAAGTTTGAATGTCATTTGTCAAGCAGTGCAAACGTTATAAGCAAGGTTATGGCTTTGTGACACAAACAGACGAATGGACAGATGGACAGACTGATGGACAGAGCAAAAACTATATGCCCCCTAGTCACAGATTATGGTGACATAAAAAACACATGAGAACTACGCGCTTCTGTGGAATACTGACAGTTCAACAAATCAGGGTGGATCAGTCGAAAGACTCCAAACCTCCACAAACCTCTCCAAACCTCCCTAAAACCACTTAAACACAGCCACACTACTTAAATTCCTTAATAATTAATCAAATAAAGCTTATAAATGGCGAATTCAGACTAAAATTATTAAAAATGCTAAAAAACATTAAATTCACGCCGTTTTTCATGTCAGGGGAGCAACTCGTACAGACATTGAGATGGCCCTATACAGTTCCTACTTGATATTTACCCATAACCCTATAACCTATTTCTAAATTTGAAGACAGGTATACACTTAAAGCAGGTTGAAAATAATACAGAATGTGCCTTAAGGTTTCAGCCGGCTTTAAGCTACCGTCTGCTAGAGTATAGGAAAACGATATTTGGGATAAATATTCATAACTGTATAAATTGGCTCTATTTTCTTCAGTGACGGAATAAATTAAAGTCGTAAAAAGGCGTAATTAAAGGGTAACAGGTTAAGGAATTAAAGCTGTTTGAGTTGTTTTAAAGTATTTTGCGGAGGTTTGGAGAAGTTTAGGCAAGCTTGGGGAGGTTTGGGGGTCGTTAAACAGTTAAGTAACTCGGCGTCTGATCAGGCTCAAAACTGTTTGCAATGGACATCAATGTTTCAGCTTAAACACGTAAACTCCTTCACTGCCATGACGTCATCAATTTTAAACAATTGTCGTCTGCTTTTATTTCTCAAATTTAAGTTTTATGTATAATAATTTAAGAAATATTAAACGAGTGTCAAACAGATTGGATCCTGATCAGACGCCACTTCACATGGTGTCTGATCAGGATCCAAACTGTTTGCAAATAACTACTGTACTCGGGATAAGGCAGTGAAGGGGTTACTTTTGGGTATGATCAATAACTTATAATAATTTAGCTACTGACCTTTTTGCTTTTCTCCTCCATTGTAAAATTGATGTAATACATCATTCCAGCGACGACCTGTTGGAAGTAAAAGAATATTATAAGTGTTATCTTCGGACCTGTCCAAGTTATTTTTAGATGATTATTATTATTATTATTATACCCGATTCATATAGCGCTCTTTTCACACAAGAGTGTGCGTTCAAAAGCGCTTCACATGAAATCATATATAAATGTACCTACAAAGCGAGAAAAGACAAATAACTACATTCACAATAAACATGATACATTATGGAGTTACATGGAAACATGTACATTCTTTCAATTGGAACATTCTAAAACTTTAAAAGGTATGAGTTTTCTCTACAGCCAGTTACGGATACGGATAGCTGTAATTTGTATTCGTAATGTACAGTAGAGGATACATTATTCTTTCCCGTTTAAACCCAGACTTAAACCCAGACGCAATGCACTAAACTTTGGAAATTTACTTTTAGAAATTTTAACTATATTTTTAATCTGAGTAGCAAACAGGTTGGAGCCTGACCAGACGCCAATTTTGTTGTACATGTAATGCCTCGCTCATATTTGCTGCAGCTGCCGTACGGCGGCCGCACGGCTTGTTATTTCTACGGCGAGTAGCAATACGGTCGCCGTGTGTTGCGAGTTTTGATTTTTAGGGGTTAAAAAACCTGCGGCCACCGTATACGCGTACGGCCGCCGTACGGCGACCGTACAGCTGCCGTGATAGCCCCATCAGATGCTCTGCAACCAAAATGCTGCGCCTGCTACACAACTTGGTTTTGCTACATGTTCACACATTTCATATCAGTCCACCTACACCGTGAACTCAAATGACACAGTTGGACAGCATTTAAGAACATATAAAGACATTTTTAGATAATGTACATGTTTTATATATATATATTTACATTCACCCTGTAAAGTCTTTATGTAATCGTATTACAAATTTGCAGGTCATCCCTCGATGAACCTACAAATCGAAACTGGTTCCAGCCAGTTAGAAAGAGGGCGGAGTCTCCGCCGGAGAGATACCGACCTAGCGACCAGATAATGGTTGCTATGGCGTGTAATTAGGCTGAAATAAACATGCGCGACCTTTTTTTTTCTTTTTTTTAAATGCTTTAATAATAGATATTTAGTTGCATTGTTTATTTTTAATGTCTTATAATTATAATTGTTCATTAAGCACACAGCGACAGTTTACTGGGTAAAAACTTGACTTTGTAATCAACTCTGAACCATGTATTTTGGACTACTTTTCACTTCGTATATTATAGAGATCGAATGGCTGTTACATCCAGGATTACATCTATCAAACCTATTTAGCCGATATGACATATTCATATGTACATGAACACAAATCTGGTCAAAATACACATAAAATAGACAAGACAGAATATAAGAAAATAAATATAAGGAATAAACAACATATTTTTGCCGTTCACTCGGTATGAACACATTAGCTTCGCGGGGTAAGTTTATCGTAAACGCCCGAAATGACTGAATTTTTCATTAATTTTATGAACATATGATTACACAGCCTGACTGTAAGTGTAACATATGCACTAGTAGCGTGTTCCGTTGCCACTGCTTCAGGTTTGTGCCCCGTGTGCAGCGTGCAGCGTGCAGAGTACAGTACAGAAAACTTATTCTTTAAGAAATGAACTGATTATTTTCGGCGTTCAAGCAAAATGAACGACAGAAAATTTCGGCAAATTTACCATGAATCGCTAGCGCGATTCATGGTAAATTTGCCGAAATTTTCTGTCGTTCATTTTGCTTGAAAGCCGAAAAAAATCAGTTCATTTCTTATATTTACAATATATTTGCTGTAATTTCTAACATTAAGTAAACATTTTGTCAGTTCGCATGTATGTTTAATCCATTAGAGGTCGATAACTCGAATAATGTGTACCCTATATGGAACAGCTATGACCGATTTACTGAATCTGTGTATATATAGGTCGCTGTTTATAAGGTAGATTCTTATGTCAATTTTCTTGCAATTTATCTTATTTATAAAGAAGAATATTAGTCGGGAATCATGGTTTCCACTAGTAGGAAGGCATAGATCGGTTGAGAACAAATTTTGAAAAAATCCGCCAAATGTTTGCTACCCCAAGTTCCAAATATTAATTCGCGAATGAAAACTGCATATGCCCCGCCTCCCCTTCGAAACTTTTCCACAAGTCCCGCCCTCTCGAAAATTGGTGTTTATATGAAATGAACACACTTTTTGTCAATGGAATTGAATGGGCGATTGTAAATATTTCTCAATAAAAGCGTTTACGCTTAAACTATTATTGTAATTGCAAAACAAATTGGAGCCGATCAGACGCCAGGTAATCCGGCGTCTGATCAGGCTACAAATTGTTTGCACTCAGATAAAAACAGGTAGTCAGAATTTTCAAAAAGTTGTAATTTCCTATATTTTATCGCCATGCGTTTGCGTTTCGTGTGCGTTTAAACGGAAGATTAACGACGGCCATCGATTTCTTTACTGAACTCATCGTTGGTGTACCTGTTTCTCTGCACTGTTGACAGTAACGAGTTTTCCATTCAGCTGCTGCGCTGCCCATCTAGCCATGGAGACGACCACTGAATCGGTCGCCGGGATCTTCCTTCGATAACCTGAAGACAAACAGACATACACTTGCAATCACGAGGATGAATTTATTAAATCCATTACCAAATAGCGTGTTTCTAGTACTGAAGATACATGACAACTTAAAGCAGGTTGAAAGTAAAGCAGAATGTGCCTTATTGAATGTGCTTTACTTTCAGCCCGCTTTAAGTTACTATCTGATTGAATACTGAAAACATTTCTAGTAGAACATGTTAATAATGTATAAAGTGGAACTATTTCCTTCAGCAGATGAATACGTTAAAGGTGTAAATAGGGGTAATAGTGGGGTAAAGGGTTAAGCTGTGCCTATCGATTGTGACCTGATTAGTATTTGCAAACATTTTTGATCCAGATCAGACACAGAGTCTCATCTGCCATTCTGGATGAAAAAAGCTGGTTGATACTCATATTAAACATTTGCCGACTGATCGTGACTTCATTGATTTTGCAAACAGTTTTGATCCAATTCAGACGACGCGAAATAGCCTGGTTCGTGTTTGAAAACAAATGACCGCTTAGAACAGGTTGAAAGTATAACAGAAATCGACTGAAGGCACATTCTGCTTTACCTTTAGCCTGATTTAACCTATCATGTGCCTTTAAAACTACTTTTCGCTGTTTCATGATCGTGACTGTATAAATTGGGACTCTTTTCTTCATTCAACATGTGCCTGTTTAATGCATGACAAAAGAAGTAATGCAGAAAGCTCGATCTGCATTAGATTTCTAAAGAAGCATCCTGCTTTACGCTTGTCTGAACTCCGAGAAAAGACATGGAGGAAACAATATACACACGATGCAACGGAGAAGACGTTAATATTATTTAAGAAATGAACTGATTTTTTTCGGCGTTCAAGAGAAATGAACGACAGAAAATTTCGGCAAATACCATGAATCGCGCTAGCGATTCATGGTAAATTTGCCGATAATTTTCTGTCGTTCATTTCGCTTGAACGCCGAAAAAAATCAGTTCATTTCTTATATTTACAATATATTTGCTGTAATTTCTAACATTTGAAATAAACTTTTTGTCAGTACGCATGTATGTTTAATCCATATTAGAGGTCGATAACACGAATAATGTGTACCCTATAAGGAACAGCCATGACCGATTTACTGAATCTGTGTACATTCGAAAGCAGAAAAAATAAGTTCCATTGTCAACAACTTGACAGTTTGGCGCGAAAAATGCCGATATGACGTCATTAGAAGTGACGTAATTTTAAAGTAGGATAAACATATCGGGGTTTTATTGTCATAAAGAAACGCAGATATAGGCCGCTGTTTATAAGGTAGATTCTTATGTCAATTTTCTTGCAATTTATCTCATTTATAAAGAAGAATATTAGTCGGGAATCATGGTTTCCACTAGTAGGAAGGCATAGATCGGTTGAGAACAAATGAAAAAAAAAAAGTTTGCTGCCCCAAGTTCCAAATATTAATTCGCGAATGAAAACTGCATATGCCCCGCCTCCCCTTCGAAACTTTTCCACAAGTCCCGCCCTCTCGAAAATTGGTGTTTATATGAAATGAACACACTTTTTGTCAATGGAATTGAATGGGGCGATTGTAAATATATGTGCTTGAACAATGATTTTCAAATGCATTTAAGATGTGACGCGCTATGTACGTGCAAATGTTTGTAACATGACGTTAACGTTCAAGAGCGTTCCGCATTTTCTATATATCTATCAATCTATCTATATATCTATCTCTTTTTACTGCTGCACACCCTCACGGGTAATTTTAAGCAGTTGCGCGTCTGTGTCTGCTAGTAGAAATAAGTGAAAGGAAAAAGAAAAGTAGGATAACATAGTAAAAAGTGAGATAATTGTTAGGTTTAAAACGAATAAGATTAAAAGCAGGTTAAAAACATCATTGCAGGACTTATGGCTTATGGTGAATGATGGTGCTGACGGCAGCCTTGAAATGGACCAAATCAGCAGACAGCACCACAACCGCTGGGAGTGCGTTCCACTGGACAACAGCTAAGGGAAGAAAAGAATACTTGTAATTAGCACATGGCTTGGAGCTCTCGGCCAATCAGATGCCCCAAAAGCATGTGAATATATCGTTTATTTTACAAAACCATGAAATAACTAACACACTGTTCACTTATTCCAAACTTCCGTCATCTCAAGGCAATCTGACGTCACAACCCTAGCAATCCTCTGAACTGCACTCGCTTGATGACGTCATATTATGTACAGTGAGACCTAAACTTTAAAGGCAATTAATAATGAATTGTGCTTACATATAGAGCTTCAATAAGCGTTATCTATGTTGGTGTTAAAGCATGCTTAATGTCTCAAACTACACATTGAAATAACCTTTCAATTTAAGTAAAATATTACAAATAAAATGACTTTTTCGTCTAAAACAAAAAGCAGAAACGAAGAGTCCTCTTGTTTTCCTCGAGCCCAAGCCAGTGCTAAATAGGTTAGACCATGGTTGCGCGCGAATAAACGACATAGTTCTCGGGGGCTACGCCCCCTCGAACTATATCGTTTATTCGCTTGCAACCATGGTCTAACCTATACTGGTTGGCTCCAGTGTGTATCTGTCTGAAAGTTAAAGGGTGACAGTGTCGGGAAGCCCTTGTGTTATACTGTATGTAGGCTGGCATTGAAATAGCTACCAAACCATGAACAATCCTATTAAACAGACACATACGTGCATCAGCTCGTCTCTGCTCCAACGTTCTCCAGCCCAGCTTAGCAAGCATTTCAATCAGTAACACTAGAGTAGCCAGGGGCGTAGCTTGGCCGAAATGAAAGTGTAGGCATATCTTTACTAGGGGGGTCCGGGGGCATGCTCCCCCGGGAAAAATTTGAGTTCCACAACACTGTAGACGCATTTAAGGAGGGTCTGGGGAGACATTTATATGAAGAATTAATGAAATGAAAAGCTTCAAACAACATTTTTATTTTTTTGCAAGGAATATGTCAGCATATTTTCTTGAAAAAACTCACCGAAAAACAACCCCACGTCAATTAGTATATCATAGGGTCTGATACCGTAATTTTTTCATTAACGTACTCGCTACTTGAAATTATTTGGATGTAACTTTCTTTTCGGGACAAATTGATCGAGCACACTACAGGCCCGCATGAAATCCAAAGTAACTACAGTGGATAATCTGTTATTCTTTCCCGTTTAAACGCAAACGTACGCAAACGCAAAGCACTAAAACGTAGAAAAGTACAACATTTTGGACAATTCTGATAATTCATGTTTATCTTAGTGGCAAACAGATAGGAGCCTGATCAGACGCCAGGTTACCCGGCGTCTGATCTGGCTCCAAACTGTTTGTATTTGAAATAATAGTTTTAGCGTAAACGCGTTTATTGGGAAAGAATAACATATTCTCCACTGTATACCAATTTATATTTACATTCACCCTGTAAAGTCTCTATTCAATCGTATTAAAAATATGCAGGTCAATTCTCGATGAACCTACGAATCGAATCCGATTCCAGTCAGTTAGAAAATCTTCCATACGGCGGAGAGATACCGACCAAGTTATGATCTACTTTTAGATTATCCGTTTGGGTATCTTGAAACCCCTATTTAAAGTCACAGACAGTTCAATTAAAATCAAAGTGCGATAAAAAAAAATTAAATGCTGTTTTTAAGGGAGGTTATCATATATATTACGCTCCGTCATTAAAGCTGTACGCGTTCTCTCCCTTCTCCGAGTGTATGGTGTTCTATTTATAGATTAGACAAGAAGTTGTCTTCCAATTACGGTTTGAAATTGACAAGTTCAAACAATTTGTTCACCAGAATTACATAGGAATGTCGCTCAAACATAAAGCAAAATAATGCATTCACACTTACTAAATTGGTAACATAATGTTCCGTTATGACATATTGAAACTAGCCTATGTGTATCGGATATGCCACGGATAGCCGCGGGTGTGTGTACACGCTGACTGTGTAGTCGCATTTCAGCGTTGCTATTCGCGTTGCTAGGTGTAAAGCGTGTATAAAAACTTGCACCACCTAATTGTTTAAAATATGCTTTGATAATGGATATTCAGATTGAAATTTTTGTTTTAGTTTCTTACGAGCGTTCTTAAAGCACAGCGAGAAAGTTTACTGCGTAAAACCCTGAAATTATCATGCAAATACAGTACATGTAGTAAGGACTACTTTTGACACCATATTTAGAAACTGGAATGGCTATTACATCGATATTACATCTATCAAACCCATTTGGCCGGTATATGATATATTCATATACATGAAAAGAAATCTGGTTAAACTACACATTCAATGGATGACAGAAAATAAAAATGTAAATATAAGGAATAAACAACATCTTTTTGCCGCTCATGACGGTATGACTACATTAGCTTCGGGGGTAAGTTTATTGAAAACGCCCTTCGGGCGTTTACAAAACTTACCGCCTGCGAAGCTAATGTAGTCATACCGTCATGAACGTCAAAATGATGTTGTTTATTCCTATAATGAACTCACTCTTACTAGGAGGGGATTGGGGAGGGTTGATTCCTAGATAGTCTCTGGCTTGTTCTGAGGGCGTTTTTGCGCGTCCAAGACAGGTAAAATTCTGCCATAAATTTATGTAAAAACTCGGCTGAAAATGACATACATTTTCTGTTCCAGGTTATTATAATGTAATTGTTGACAGGTTGTCTTCCATTAATCTCTAAGTTAGACTCTAACACCACCCTATTCGTATTTTATTGCATTTTTTTTAACTTTTTGAATTGTCGCAAGTATGAGGACAGTGTGTACGCGGTAGCGCGTGTGTTTGCATAAGGCAGCTACATGTACAATTTGTACATGCTTGCCAACGGGGTGATTAGACCAATGTATAAGTGTACGCTTTCTTACTAGGGGGGTCCGGGAGATATTCTCCCCCGGGATTTTTTTTCCTAGATAGTCTCTAGGTGCGTTCTGAGGTCTTTTCCCGCGTTTGATAATGGCAAAATACTAACATGAATCTATGTAAAAATAATTGGAGTTCACCTCTAACCCCCCTTAGATGTAAACTTTATTGCCTTTTCTGCATTTTTAGCCTTTTTTATTTTTTGGACTTCTGAAAAAAAGTGTAGGCACGTGCCTACTTGCCTAATAGGAAGCTACGCCAATGGTAGCTAGAATAGTCATTTTGGACCCATCTGGCAGCACGTCGTTGCATCATTTCAACCTTTGCTGTATTCACTTGGGTATGGGGGTCCCAGATGGAGCTCGCGTACTCTAACTGGGGGCGGACTAGAGCTTTGTAGGCACACTCTCTAATTTTGGGAGAGGGTGTTCTGATATTTCTCCTCAAGAAACCAAGTGTCCGATTAGCACTGGATGAGATGCGATTGACATGGTCATTCCATGAGAGGTTGCTGGACAGGTCCACTCCCAGATAACGGGCACTGTTGAAGGCAGAGAGCATTTGTCCGTGTCGTGTGTATTTAGTTGGAATGGGACATTTAGCTTTAGTGGTCTGAATAACCTGACATTTGGATGGGTTGAAACTCATGTCCCATTTAGTTGACCATGCTTGTAGCTTATTCAAGTCAGTCTGGAGCGTCGTTTGGTCGGTGTCTTTGTCATTTACTGTTTTAAACAGTTAGATCTACTCATATGGTTGTAATTATATCAACCGTAGTGCATTCTTCTTTTAATATTTGGGACTCGGACGTGTTTCGATCGATATTCCAGTTCTCCCTCAGAAATTCGATCACTTGTGTAGATCTAGGTTGAAAGAAGGATCTAACTGCGAATGTTAGAAGATCTACTGCGGGTTGCGGTGGTGTTGCAGAGAGCTCTTATATGAGCTTTCGGTGGTACCACCGAGCTGCACTGGGCGACCGTCTGTCGGCGTGTCGGGGACCTGTTGTGTTTGTGTCCGGTTTTCGGAAATGTTGCTGTATTGCTACAAATTCTGCATTCATCATGACGTCATAATAATCATCACTGTGATCATTGTGATGTCATGGTTGTGAACTCACACCACATGCCTTTCTCAGTCCGGTTCCCGTCGCGCTGTACACATAGTGAAACTAGAAAATAGAGAAACCATCAGTTTTTTTTACTTCTATATGACAGAGGTCCAGATAGAGGGGTTGGGTATTTATTTCTGCATTAAACCAAGTCGACCGTATGGCGTCGCAGCTCAAATGAGTCGTCTCTTCAAAAAGATTCTGGTGAGTGGTAGCACTGTGGGGCTTGTTGCTGAAATAGGCGGGGTGGTGGATTTGTCCGGTTTACTACTTCTTATCTGGAGCCCTGTAGATCTAATTATACCCCCTCAAACGAAGTTTTTTTTGTCATTTCGCCACTTTCTTGTCAATTCGCCACCTAAGCAAAACTTAGAATTCCGTCACGAGCAGGCTACCGAGTATGTCCGAAAACTACAGAGGATATCCGAATACTAGGACAGTTACACTGAGGAAGATTTCAAGCGCCGAAAATGCGAAAGAAACAGGTAAAATAACAAAAATTCACAAAAAGTTTCAAATTAAAGGACATGTTGGTAATTTTATCTCTATTTGCCCGTTGTTACTTTTTTATTGTTAAGTTGTAAAAGTTATTATTTACTTTTAAAAAATTAAATATTTCAAAATCATTAAACAATGTTCAAATTTCATGAAACAAACTATAACATACTGACAGAGCCTACATTGACCTAATTATCGAGCGACCAATCAGAGGTGGCGAATTGACAAGAAAGCATCCCGATGACCCAGAGCAATGACCTCCTTCGAAAACAGTACAGTAATTTACATTTGTATTTATTTCACAAGTTTTATTTGTATATATTCGTGTTATTGAAGGTTCAGTTCAGAATTAGACCCGTGAACAAGTAAGAAATGTTACATCAAAAAGCGCATGCGCGAAAAATATAGCTAAGGGTGGCGAAAACACAGGTTAACAGGCTAGTTATCATTTACCAGGAGTGCAGTGCATAAGAACCTTTACTCTGTCATCCATATTTTTGGAGTTATTTCACTTTGTTGTTATAATTTTTTCCATTTTAGGAGTTGTTGCCCTTTGTTTTTTTCCCAAGTTAGGGAGCACTTAAGTGCACACATCAACTTTATCCAGAAACATTTACCTCTTGTGGCAAGACCCTACAGGGGTAATACCGTATGAATCACCATTCGTGATAGGTCTAGTTCTGTATAGATCTAGCATGTTCTGTAATTTATTTAATTTTCATTTCCTTCTAGATCTAGATCTATTTCACTTTTGCTATTTTCAAGCGTTTTCCAGCCTGTCCTGGTTTGTCTGCTGGATATACATGTATGATTTCTCGCACGGCGCCATACGGTGTTATCTCATGGTCAAAAACATTATTTATTTCATTCATTTCAGTCCTTCTCTTTTGTCTACTTTTTGTTGCCTTTGTTTATATCTATTTATTTTCCTATTTCCTGTGTTAGTTTGGGATTTTCGCGTTCCCTTTGGAGTATTTTCCGTAGAGCGGTGGGTGTTGATTCCTTTGATTGTTTGGTTAAATATTTTCTGCTTTTATAATTTTGGTAGATCTACTTCTTTTTAATTTCTGTCATTAACGTATTTTAATTTTCTTTTTTCTCTCAATACTTTCATTCTAAATTTTGAAGCTGAAACGAGATTCGGAGTGTACATACGTTTATATACAACTTGTCCAAAAATTACTACGTTACTGTAACGTTAAATTGCTTTTACGGAAAGTTTGACAAACATTCCATCTTGTTAAAACATTCATAAAACTAGAGACTGCTGAACGCACGGCAAAGAAAAGTATACCATACAAAAGCTAAGAAAGTGAACCGTTTGATAAAAAATATTTATTGCGCTATATTTTTGCGTAGATTCTACAATTACTTTAAATGACATTTAAAAAGATGAATCACTGAAAATGCCATGTGTGACATTTGTTCAACCTAAAGAAAAAAACAATCAAGTGAACTATTTAACGTTTTAACAATATATTCATATGCAATTACAATCAGCATCAAATGAACTTTTATGTGGTAAAAATGCGTTCTTACTTTATTTCATTTTTTAGGTAGATATCTAATCTTTGTTTTTGTAACTGCACCGTGGAGTTTTCTCTAAGTGTGACAGTTTCTGTACTGCACTTGTTTTAACAACCGGAAGCGGAAATGCTCTTCGAATCTTACCCAAAACACGTCATTGATAAATATTTATGTTGATGTTGCCCCGCCGTATTTTGACGGCATTTAGATGAAAAACATTCGAGATATACGCCTGTAAAACTTAAGAGAAATATATTTTTGTTATATGTGACACGCCATTTTTTTTTTGCTTAAACTACCTGTTATCTTAACTTTTCAAAAACTTTCAAAGTAATTAAAATTTAATAACTGTTGTTATTATCTTGTTAATTTTCTGCTGATTAATTTGATGTGGAGCTAAAATATATCGAGTTTAAATTGACTTTTTTTATTGTTTTTCATACTGATACAGTAAGCGTCGTTTTAAAATTTGTACAAACATCGCGCCACGTCAAACCAGTTAAAAGCAAGATCAGACATTCAGCGTCTGACCAGGCTCCAAACTGTTTGCAACTTAGATAAACTTATTTATCAGAATTAAAAAAAAAACCGCAATTTTCTTTAATTAATTGAAGTGCGCCTCATTTCGTTTAAACATGAAAAATGACGACTATCTATATACCCATTGTTCTGAACAAACCTGCACCAAATCTGACGCTGCCAGTGACGTCATCATCGTCTGTATGGAACCGAACACATGAACACAAGTCTGCTACAAATAACACAGAAATAATCAACACATAAAAGCTGTTCATTTTCCTATTTGGAGATTTTGGATATGTGTTCTAATTATTAGTCCGGATTCAAATGCATCAAATAAACCAAGTAGAAGTAGACATGTTAACATGAATACTGCGTCACTTCCGGGTTGATATATTATTGTTCCGCACTCAAATTGCAATTCGAATGAAGATAACTTGTTGGCTTTAGATACTACTGGTAGCAGGACAAAGGTAAAGCGGCAAGTTTCTACGGAATGTTTCTACTTTACATGTCCATGTACTATTGGCCTGTAACATCTGGCCACCTGTCTTTAGTGAAATGTATTCTTTTTCAACGGATATTCGCTCAATACAAGTTTGCTTGTATATATCATTTGAATCTAGATCCTGTACAGATCACAATAAACAATGGTCTTATGATATATTGAGTAGGGTATTGATAAACACGTGTATACGGAAACAGTACTTCAAACTGATCCTGTTTAAAATGACTACAGAGAAACCTCTTTATTATTACGACTCTTTCTTGTGTTAAAGGCAGAATGTAGCTATTTAGAAGCCATAATCGCGCAATTTTTAAACCTGAAAATTGAGGCACATACATGTACGTAGTCTAAATATATATAAAAAAGTAATCCGCGATGATTATGGAGGCAACATTGCTTACAAACCCGTGAATTTGGTGGAAAGAAGTCGAGTTTTAAATTGGTTTGTTTACATCCGATCAACGACGGAGAATTTCCGAGTTCGTTCGGCCTGCGCCCGGTAAAGATGTTTTAATATAGCTCATTATTTGTGTTTTCTTCTGATAAGTTTTGATTGGAACATTCTAAAACTTTAAAAGGGATGAGTATTCCCTACATCCAGCAAGATACATTGATAGCTGCATTTATTGTGCACAATATCCGTAGAAAATACATTTTTCTTTCTCGTTTAAACGCAAGCGCAATGCACTAAACTGTGGAAATTTAAACTTTTTTTTAATCTGAGTAGCAAATAAGCTGGAACCTGATTTGGCTCTAACCTGTTTGCAATGGAAGTAATATTTTTGTATATAAATGCGTTTATTGGGAAAGAATAAAATATCAGTAAAGTTAGCGCAGCGGTCTCGTGCTACACGAGGATCATACTTATCTCAAGTAGGAAAGTATACAATTATATATTCGATATTACCTTGCTTACAGTGGAGAAAATATTATTCTTTCTCATTAAACTTATCAACGCTAAAACCATTATTTCAATTGCAAACAGTTTGGAGCCAGATCAGATGCCGGGCAATCCGGTGTCTGATCAGGCACCAAACTGTTTGCCACTCAGACTAACATGAATGGTCAGAATTGTCTAAAGGTTGTCCTTTTATGCGTTTTATTGCGATGCGTTTGCGTTTCGTTTGCGTTTAAACGGGACAGAATATCGTTTTCTCCACTGTTACCTTTTTACCATCGCCTCGGACATTTTGTTGTTCATCCTTGCGAAACAATCTTCTCACCATTGTTACCGAACACTTTTAAAGCAAAACTCGTACAGTATCCATTACATAAACCAGCTATAGTTTTCATTTGGCCTTTTTCTAATTTGCACGAGCATACCGTGCAGCCTGTGCACTAGGTCATGCCGTAAAATAGCTACGTACATGTATCTGTTTGTCTACGGTCAGAGTTTATACACAGCTAGTCTATAAGGTAAGCGGTGTATTTCCTGTATTTATCAGTTTAGGTGACATTTTTATTAAGCATTTACAGCGTTCCCTCTCTACAACGACACCCAATGGGAGACACAAAATATGTTCGTTGTTCGGAGGGAGTCGTTACAGGGAGGGCATTTGGCTTACAATTTGCAAACAGCTTGAATTCAGATCAGACGCCGCGTAACGCGGCGTCTGATCGGGATTCAAGCTGTTTGTCACTCGTAATTAAGTGTTTTACTCTGAAATGGTAAAATATGTAACTTTTAGAAAAACAGCAGACGACAATTTTAAGCAGACGATATTGCAGCAATAAAAGCGTTAGACATAATTGTCCAGTTTCGGGAACAGTGGCAAAAGTCGTTGTAATGTAAGGAGGGAATCGTTGTTTGGAGGGCCGTTGTAGAGAGGGAGCATTGTAGCATTAAAAGGTCAATAAATATTTTAACCTTATCGTTTTAGCCCGATACCCCTTAATAATTTAACCAAGGGCAAGATATTTTTCTCCCGAACAGGCACCATATTAAGTTTTTTACTCTTTCACTGCCATATTGTCGTCTGCTTTGAAATTGCCGTCTGCTTTTATTTTCCAACCCAAAGTTCGGGATTTGACTGCATGAATGTTGATACAAGTGTTATCAGTGTTGATCCTGTTCAAACACTGAGTAACCGTGTTTTTCATATTGATCGAAACTGTTTGCAAATGTTGGTTATCCCTTATCATGCCGAATTGCCGTCTCCTTCAAATATAGTGTCTGCAGAGAAACTCAAAATATTTTTAAGCTTCTCAAATTGAATAAAAAATTGAATACGAGTGCCGAAAAATTTGGATCAATATCGCATGCCACGTACATGTAACGCGGCGTCTTCTCTGGATATGTCGAAGATGTCATAATGACATTTAAAAAAGTTGTTGACAACCAACTATATAACGACGGACGGACTATGGACGACGCTGGACACAAGGCGATCAAAATAGCTCTCCTTTGCACTACGTGTAAAAACCAACATAACAACGAGTGACAGCTTCAATCCAAATCAAACACCGTGTAACATAGCATCTGATCTGGATTCAAGCTGTTTATAAATGTAATTCAATTTCCCTCCCTATTACAATTCCCCCCAAATGACAACTCCGACGAAACCACTGGATGGATTTTTACCAAACTTGGCAGGAATGATCCTTATATGGTCCTCTTTCAAATTTGTTCAAGTGTCACAATTTAGTATAGAGTCATCTTCAAATATCTTTTTCTCTGAAACTAATATGCCCAGGGTTTTGATATTTGGTAGTGTGACACTTTTAGTGGTCCTTTACCAATGTTGTTGAAAGGACACGGTCTGTTGCATATGTTGGTCACATAGGTTAAAATTATTTATTTTTTTCAATAAAAAGTCTGTCTGAAACCATGCAAAGTCATTAGCTTAGATACTTGACAGCAGACTTCATTTGCTGGTTCATGAGCAAAATATTTGAATATATGTCATTGGGGTGAAATATAATCCCACCCCCAGGAGTCATGTGACCCTTGTCTGGGTTTTCCCAGGTGACCGATAATAAAGCCCGCATGGGCCTCTTGTCTCTGTCAAAATGTCTGTAACCGGGTGTTCTTATAAAGAAACATCCGCTCCGACCAGGGTTTAAACCCAGATCGCCTTGTTCACAGTCATGCACTCTACCACGTCGCTATAAAAGCGCGCTTGTACAGCAAGGCCGTACACGTCATGATAAACCTACACAATGTTTGACATAATTATCATGTTTTAAAAGTTCGGTCACCCGCCGAACCAAGTCCTTCGGATGAGACTTTATAAACCGAGATCCGATGTATCAGTGCTTTACACTGGGCATCTAAAAGAACCACCAGAGAACTCTTTCGATAATAAGAGTAGGGCATCATGCCCGGGTACTCTGTACCCGCTCCCCTCTCTCTGGGGCGTCCGATTAGCCCATAAAATAGCGGAAACGGACGTTAACATACAAAAAAACAAAAGCAAAAAACATGTTTGGGGAACAGCGGTAAGCGTTGTTGTTAGGAAGGAATCGTTGGTCAGAGGGTACAGTGGAGAATCTGTTATTCTTTCCCAATAAACGCGTTTACGCTAAAACTATTATTTGCAGTGCAAACATTTTGGAGCCAGATCAGACGCCGGGTAACCCGGCGTCTGATCAGGCTCCAAACTGTTTGCCACCAAGATAAACAAGAATTATCAGAATTGTCCAAAAGTTGTATTTTTTCTACGTTTTAGTGCTTTGCGTTTGCGTACGTTTGCGTTTAAACGGGAAAGAATAACATATTCTCCACTGTAGTTGTGGGGAGGGAGTATTGTATGCTGCTGCACCCATTGCCCCATAGCCTATTTCTAGTATTTGAGATAGGTGACGACTTTAAATAGGTTAATAGTAAAGCAGAATGTGCCTTAACTCTTTCCTCCCTAAAACTTGAAATGGACATCCTCAGTTTCCATTTTAGTCTAGTCCATTTCTGACTTTTAAGGATTGTTTTTGTCAATGTTTTGCATTATGACAAACAGTGAAGACCCAGATCAGAGGGCTCCGTAAGGAGCCCTCTGATCTGGGTATTCACTGTTTGCATAGGACTAGTGCACTTTTCACATATAAACTTTTGAAAACAACGCCTATATGCGGGGCTAGGGTTCAAAGGGTTAAGGCACATTCTGCTTTACTTTCAGCCTACTTTAAGCTACTATCTGCCAGAATATAGAAACTATTTCTCATGATGCATATATATTTATCATTGTATAAATTTGAACTATTTTCTTCAATGGAAGAATAAATCATCGGAGGCGATAAAATGTGCATCTATGTGGTAATGGGCATGAGATCACTCAGCAACTGCACATTAGCAGAACAATCTCTATTCTTTTACATTTTCAGGCTACCTATAGAGTTGTGGAGTATGGCCAGTGACAAGCAAACAGAGTCCTACGTTGACTCTGACCGTGACCTCGATGATCCAGAATCCAAGAATGTCATCTATCAAACAGAAGGTACAGCGTTCCCTCCCTTCAACAGCACTCTCAACAACGACTCCCTCCTTATTACGACCCTTGTCACAGTTCCCTTAATAGGACGATTGTCTAACACTTTTACTACTGCAATATCGTCTGTTTAAAAGTGTCGTCTGCTGTTTTATCTCAGAGTTACAAATAAATTGACATCTTGATAGAATAAATATACGTATGAGTGACAAACAGCTTGAATCCAGATCAGACGTCGCGTAACGCGGCGTCTGATCTGGATTCACGTTGTTTGCAAAGTAAGCCAAGTCCTAATTTTCCCTCCCTATGAACAGCATACTTGATAGGTGTCTCCCATTGGGTGTCGCTGTATATAGTGAGAGAGAGCACTGTATAACAACATTGGTACAGTGGAGAATCTGTTATTCTTTCCCAATAAACGCGTTTACGCTAAAACTATTATTTGCAGTGCAAACAGTTTGGAGCCAGATCAGACGCCGGGTAACCCGGCGTCTGATCAGGCTCCAAACTGTTTGCCACCAAGATAAACAAGAATTATCAGAATTGTCCAAAAGTTGTTCTTTTCTACGTTTTAGTGCTTTGCGTTTGCGTACGTTTGCGTTTAAACGGGAAAGAATAACAGATTCTCCACTGTAACAGTTAACCCATTGTACATGTACTCCATAGTCTGTTTCTAAAATAAAAGACAGGAGACTACTTCACTCTTTCGTTGCCAAGCTTTTTCGTCTGCTTTAACCCTCTTACCGCCAAAATATCGTCTGTATTGGTATTGTGTCGTCTGCAATTATTTTAAGTCAGTTTTTGGCTGTTTTAACTGAAGAAATGTTGAAACGGGTGTGAAAAAGTTTGGATCCTGATCAAATGCTGCATAAAGTGGCATCTGATCAGGATCTAAACTGTTTGCAATGTCGCATATTGGCGATGTTGGTAGTTAAAGAGTTAAAACAGGTTGAAATTAATGCAGAATGCATATTGAGGTGCATTCTGCTTTACTTTCAGTTTGCTCTAAACTATCATTTGGCTACAAATCGCCATTAGGTTAAAACTTTTGGGGCAGGTTGCTTTAAAGTTTAATATTTGTGCCAGGATGCTGGAATGTTGTAAGGAGGTTTATTCTATGCCAAACTTTGTAACTGTGCTGTTAAACATCACAGTTACAATGTTTGACATACAGTAGTACACCTCTATTACGACCACTAAATTGTGTTAATTATAAGGTGTTTACGACAGGTGACTGCTTAAAGCAACGTGACAGTAAAACAGAAAGCTCCTACAGGAGCTTTCTGTTTTACAGTCACCTTGCTTTAAAGGGACTCGCAACCGGATGGTGTTCTTGTCAAAATAAAATAAAATACTCAAATAAAAGCAAATTTGTGGCATTATTTGGCTTTTGACATTAAAAAAATATGATCAGTCCAAAAAACGTCTCAAGAATCGTCACCGAATCTTAGTTTTTTAGATATTTTCCATCGTTTTTCCATAGCGTTAGCTAACGGTATAGTTGTTGTTGTTGCTTCTCTACACGGGGTAAGACATAAACACGAGCCGAATTACGAAGCTGTATGCACTTCTAATCGCTACACATTGAAATACGTTAAATCGATCCGAGATAAACGGATAGTTCCGTGGTCCATTGGTCTAAGCGGTTTCCCCTTTTTTGCCTTCTGTCCGCCAATGCCGGGCCCCGGGTTCGAATCCCACCAGAGACCAATATTTTTTTTTATTGAAATACATTTTTTTAAACAGAATTTCTTATCCTAAACTAATTCTTTACCATTTATATAAGCGTTTGACACATATTTACAAATTACTATTTTTAATGCACCATCTGGTTGCGAGTCGCTTTAAGCTGTTACCTGTCTTTAATTCAATCAATAAGTCTTCGTTTTAGTGGTCGTAATAGAGAGGTTGTACTGTTTCTGTTCTTTACTTAAAAAAGATTTCTCTGTAAGTCAAAAAGACAGAATTCAACTTAGGGCATAACTTTGGAGCTACATATAATAGATACTTAATATTTGGCACATGTACTCATTTCAAGTAGCTCTTGAGTGCACTGCAACTCATGTCCTATTAAACAAAGGTCAATGTCATTTAGAGGTCATTGTGACATTAGGGGGCATAGTTTTTCACAAACACACCTGGTTTCAATAGTTTTCCGTCCATAATCACAAGACCAAGACTCACTATTCATTTAATAAACTTTTCTTAAAAAAAAAGGGATTTTGTTTCCCAAAATGACATATTCGAGACGGAACTTTTAAACAGGCACGCAGCAGGTGGCTTTATAGTTTAAACATATTTTATCTAGGAGAAGAATTTAATGAGCAAACTTTGTTCTCATCCTAATGTATATCTATGTGTAATTATAAAATACGTACCTATTGGCTTTGGCACCCATTTCTGGTCTGCATGTCTTATTGTTTCTACTAGCTGTATGTGAGGGAGAAACATCAAGTAGTAGACATGACGGACAAGAAGGGGGCAGCTTAACAACAGGCACAGTGGAAGAGCCAGCTGATAGCCATCTGAAGAAGCCACCTGAAGTGGTATGTGTTTTAACCAATTTATACCCAGTGGATTCTTCCATGTTTATCTATTGGATTTTTCCATTTTTTATCAAAGGGATGCCTGGTCAAAATTTTCATATTGTTTTATATTGAAATTTCTATCAGCAAACAGTGTAGACTCTGATCAGACGCCGCAAATGCGGCGTCTGATCAGCGTCTACACTGTTTGCCCATGTACCATAAATGGGATCGTGGCATAAATGGGTTAACCCATTATCCCATAGTCTGCTACTAGTTTTGAAAGTAGATGAACACTTAAAACAGGTTGAAAGTAAAGCAGAATGGGCCTTTAGGCCCATTCTGCTTTACTTTCAGCCTGCTTTAAGCTACCGTCTGCTAGGATATAGATAACATTTCTTTTGGCACTTATTCAGAAATGTTTAAAGTGGAACTATTTCCTCAGGGGCGGAATGGGTAATATCGGTAAAAAATTAAGAAACCATTTCTGTAAACCAGTAGCGCGTTCAAATACTGTATCGGAGAACGGAAACGTTAACCGATGCAAACAGCCCTTATAGTACGACATCTAACATTCTCCAATACTCTTCAATAAAAACTCATTGTGCCCCAAAGTTTATTTACTTTTCAAGGATACGAACGAACTATTTACGAATCGGAATAACACACGCAAACGTGTACAAATCAACTGAAATGCATCAATATTACCGCATATAAAAATAAGATTTAGCTGCTTAGATGTAAGCTGCTTGTTTGATACATTAATATAAGTATATCGGAAAATGTTGGTTTATTGGTGAAACATTAACTCGGGACTGTTCGATGTATTTATAACTCATTTGGTCGCCGTTTTGTTTTTTCTCGTTAGCATTGGCTCACTATCTCTGGGCCGTTCGTGCCGTTCGCAATCGATATCGTGCAAACAGGTCGTTTAACTTAAATAGTTACGTATTTTGATGCAATCGATACGGTAGCTGAACGCGCTACAGTGAAGCTGGAAAAATTGCTTTCTTTTAGTCTTATCATATTCATGACCCCTTTCAGTTTTTAGCTCGACATTTTTCGAAAAGTCAAGCTATTGCAGTCGCTCTGTTGTCTGCCCCTGTGTCAGCGTTGGTTAAGTTGAGGTGAGGATGGTATCCCTCCTAGTTTCTTTAAGCATTCCATGGATATTTTAATGTCTATTATGGTAAGGTTATTTAATAGATTGTTTTTAAATGGTGAATTTCCAACGGCATGGGATAGTGCAGTTCTAGTGCCAATATTTAAGAAAGGCGACCGAGAAAATCCTGAAAATTACCGTGGTATATCTCTTTTAGATATATTTGGCAAAATTTATACCAGTGTAATTAACAGACGACTCTCTTTTTTTACCAATGTTTTTAATAAGATTGACGAGTCACAGTCAGGTTTCAGAGAAGGTTATTCCACAATAGACAACGCATTTGTTTTGCAATCTATAATATCCAAGCAGCTGACTAAAAAAAGGGGTAAATTATATGTTGCCTTCGTAGATTTCAAAACGGCCTTTGATTCAGTTAAAAGGAGTAAACTATGGGAAGTTCTTCAAAGAGCAGATATAAAAGGTAATCTTTTGCGGGTTTTAACTGCCATGTACCAGAACGTGAAATCGTGTGTTAAATACAATGGTAAGACATCTGAGTATTTTGACTGTCCAGTTGGACTCAAACAAGGCTGTTTAGCATCACCGAAACTATTTCTATTTTTTATTAATGAGCTATCCTTAACAATGAAACAAAATAAAGACTTAAGAGGAATTCAGCTCCAGCCAAATGATATTGAAATTCTGCTTCTAATGTTTGCAGATGATGTAGCTCTTATGGCAGACACGGTTAGA
Organism: Gari tellinella; assembly: GCA_922989275.2. Taxonomy (NCBI): domain Eukaryota; kingdom Metazoa; phylum Mollusca; class Bivalvia; order Cardiida; family Psammobiidae; genus Gari; species Gari tellinella. The sequence continues at coordinate 28,394,665 of OV277857.1, read as the reverse complement.
GAACTCCAAAAGCAGTTAAATGTTTTGAATGAGTTTTGCCAAACAAGCTGTATTAATGTTAATACACAGAAAACGAAAGTAATGGTGTTTAAAAAGGGGGTATGCTATCTAGACACGAAAAATGGACATACAGAGGGGAAGTCTTACAAATAGTAAATACATTTACATACGTTGGTGTAACATTTACTTCACGTCTTTCTCTCAATGTAATGGCTACAGACTTGGCCACAAAAGCAAAGAGGGCATTAGTTTCAATATTAACATCCCTTTACCAACATGGTCAACTACCGTATAGTACTTTTTTCAAGTTGTTTGATTCTAAAATCTTACCAGTTGTTTTATATGGTTCTGAGATTTGGGGATACAGTTCCAGAACTAGTTCAGAAACAGTTTTACATTATGCATGTAAGAGATATTTGTGTACGAGTAAAAACTCAACAAATGCTGCTGTCCTAGGAGATTGTGAGCGTTTTCCGATAGCAATAGAAAGTGCTAGGAGGTGCATAAAATACTGGTTTAAAATATATAAAAAATGTCTGATACGAGGTATGTCAAAAAATGTTACAATATGCTTTTGAAAATGCCGAATGATGGTTACTTTAACTGGTCATCGGAAGTGAAATTCCTTCTATGTAAATATGGTTTTGCATATATTTGGTATAACCAAGGTACTGATAACGAAAAATTGTTTTTAAAATTGTTTGTACAGAGGATGAAAGACACACATTTACAAAACTGGTACAGTTATGTTGAGACCTGTTCTAAATTGAGTGTCTATAAATGCATTAAATTTTCATACGAACGTGAGATTTTCCTGGATGTTTTAACAGTAAGAAAATTCAGACACAGTTACGCTCAGTTCAGAACAGGTGTACATGCTTTGAAACGACAGATTTTAAATACTTAAGCATTTATATAGTACGCCCAAACTATGAATTAGTATACTACCGGTATACATGTATGTGTTGATATATATATATATATACGTATCTATATATAAAACATCCAATACTACTCTACTACATTGATTATATATTATGCTTTGTCTGTATTTCTTGTACTATGGGCTGGAGGCCTGATTGTATAAATAAACAATTTGATTAGTTTGATTAGAAGTTTTTCAGTTAAGGTTTTTGTACGACAACATTTCTCAATAACTTTTAAAAGCCACCATTTGAAACTTTGAACAACTTTCAGTATCAAAAGGGTCAGATGACAAACGCCACAAAAATGATCTAGATTATTTGAAGTTTCAAGGAGTAAAAGTTTCAATGTGGAGCCTTGTGTTTGCAGGATCTCGTTCCCCAGGTTTCCAATTTATATTCATGTATACTTACCATGCCACCCCAGGAACCAACAACCTCACCAGTCACAAGTCACCCCATCTCGGAGAAAGGCTGTGAGTATTATTCTATCTCTGCCAAGTGTTATCGTCTGCTTCAATCCACTGGTACTTGACACTAGTATACATCTAGATCTATTGCCAAAAAAAAAACCAACATTTTTTTTTTTTTTTTTTTTTTGTAATAGATCTAGATGTATGTGTCAAGTACCTGTGCTTCAACCCTCTTACCGCCAAAATATCATCTATATTGGTAATTTGATAGTGGCGTCTTCAATATCTTTAAAGCCGGAACTCCCTCCCTACAATGGACTTCCTCTGAACAACGACCCCTCCTTACAATAACCTTGTCTCATGTCCACAAAAACAAGAAAGTTACGTCTCACGCTTTATCTGCTGCAATAGCGTCAGCTAAAAAGTGCCGCCTGCTCTTATTTTATAGATAAGGAAAATATTGACTAGTGACCAACAGCTTGAATCTGCTGTTTGCAAATGTTAGCCAATTTCCCGTCCGATAACGGCTCCCTCCGAACAACGCACACACTGTTTGTCTCGTATTGGATGTCGTTGTAGAGGGGGAGAGTTGTATCTTCATGTCAATACCCCGGGCGAGGAATGCAAAATTCCTAAAGTATAAAGCAGGCTGAACGTACAGCTTACCTTTTGTCAGATAAAGGGGTTTGTATTTAGTAGAAGGGCTGTCTAAGTGTTGGTATTTGGTAAATTTTTCTATTTAGGGAAAGGTTAACAAAAAAGAAAAATATTTTAGCCCTGTCATAACAAAACATGCCTTATTGCATTGCAAACAGTGTAGATCAAGACCAGCCGCCGCGTCTTACGCGGCAAAGACGCGGCGACTGACCTTGATCTACACTGTTCGACACCCACATGCATCTAAAGCATTGTATGTAGCAGCTATTATATACGGTAATTGGCAGTGCAGACCAAATTCAGATACAGAGCCTTGGATGACAACAGTGCTTGGTGTGTACAGTTTTGCAATGCAATAAGACAGGTTTTGTCCTGACACGGCTCATTTGTTTTATATCTTTAGATGCAGCAAAGAAAGATTTAGATGATGAACAAGAGGACATGGAGGGAGAGAAGACGGACCTTGTTGAGCTCAAGGGCACATTCGCAGAGTGCTGGGAAGTCATGCAGGATCTCAAACGTGCCCGCGGGCGATTGAAAAAACTTGGTAAGTTTTTACCGATTTAACCTTCTTGTGCTAATAGCATATAGGCTAGGTCGCTGCAACAGTGTACCATGCACCACCTCTAGACATTTTTTCATCGGTATCAACTGGTTCGTTGGAGTCTTTTACACGATATTTTAGAATGTACTCAAGGCTCAAACTATAGTTTGTCACAGCTTTGCGTTATTCAATGGTTACCATGGTAACCCCAAGGTAATTTTTAAATCTACCCTATGTGTTAAAGTAGGCTATAACTTTGCTTCTGGGAGAGCTAGAGCCATTAATCAAATACCAAAGTAAAGACACAGTCTGTTTAGATGAGGTAAAATTAAATTAATTACTCATAATTTGAGATTAATGAATTGTCTGATGGGCGTATTTATACACCAGTTCTCTTGAAAAATAGGCTAAAATTCTTCCAACGGAATATACAAAGAATCAACCATATTTGGTTCCCGTAATTTTCGGTATGTTTGTCGCATAATTATGTTAATTTGCATAATATATACAACATAACGAATCTCTCCAAAATAGGCTTACAGTTATAAAGTGTTTTGTATCTGGTCCTTTATTAATGCAATCAAACCTAAATTTGTAACAATTTGTGAACAAAGGTTTTAGCCCCAATCTTTATCATGACTATCTTGACAAAATCTAGGTCAATTTTGAATATAGTTTATTTTAGAACAAAAGGTAGGTTACTAGGTCAAGCGAGAAGAAACGAGAGGGTTCAACTGTTGGCTTAACCTTTTACCTGATAGAAGCACCTTTTAGCACAATTTATGTATTCCTCCACAAAAGAAAATAGATCCAATTTATACAATCATAAACATGTTCCAACAGAAATATTTTCTATCCTCAGAGATGGTAGCTTAAAGCAGGTTGAAAGTAAAGCAGAATGTGCCTTTCGGCACATTTTGCTTTACTTTCAACATGCTTAACCCTTTACCCCATAGCCTGTTTCTTGTTTTGAAAATAGGCGACCACTTAAAGCAGGTTGAAAGTAAAGCAGAATGCGCCATAGGGCACATTCTGCTTTACTTTCAGCCTGCTTTAAGCTACCCTCTGCTAGGATTTAAATATATTTCTTATCGTACATGTTCATGACTGAACAAAAAGGAACTATTTTCTTCAGCGGAGGAATAAATAAAATGCGCTAAACGTCGCTCCTATTGGGGAAAGGGTTAACCAAGTCGATTCAATCAAGCAAGCGATCCAGGGGCCCGTTTCATAAAACTTCGTACGACAAAAACCGTCGTAAGTCAAAACTTTAAAATACATTTAATTTCTGATTTCTCTATCTAATCCTGTCTTGTGACATCTTTTTGGAATCGTCTTGAAAAGACGATTCCAAAAAGATGTCGCAAGACAGGATTCGATGGAGAAATAAATAATTATTGAGACTTTTATAATCTGACTTACGATCATTTTTGTCGTACGAAGTTTTATGAAACGGGCCCCTGAGCCATGACCCTCTTGATCTACCGTATTTGGGGAAAGGTTAACCCTAACAACCCTACAGCCCTCTGTATAGATTAATGATTACATAATATTTATGCAAACATTGTAGACCCTGATCAGAGGGCTCCTATGAGAGCCCTCTGATCAGGGTCTGCACTGTTTGAAAATTTCATTGGTTTTTGTTGTCATACCAAAAATGCAACAGTAGACTGGTTCAAACTGCCTGTACTAGAAGAGTCCAAAAGGATAATAAATACCCACAAGAGATATTTGGGGTTGAAAGGGTTAACAAAAAAGCAAATACTTTATGTTTAAAATCATCAGATGGAGCAAAGAAAGAAGAAGATGAACAAGAAGTCATGGAGGGAAAGAAGAGGGACTTTGTGGTGCCAGTTGTCAAACTAACAAAGTGCAGGAAAGTCAAAAAGCAGCGCAAACATGCCCACGCGTGTTTGAAAGAAAATGTACCTGGTATGTTTATGCAGATTTAACCCTTTCCCTTATAGAAGCGACTTTTAGCGAATTTAATTTATTCCTCCGCTGAAGAAAATAGTTCCAATTCATACCCTAAAAAACAATTACCATAACAAATATTTTATATAGCCTAACAGATGGTAGTTTAAAGCAGGCTGAAAGTAAAGCAGAATGTGCCTTAAGGCACATTCTGCTTTACTTTTAACCTGCTTTAAGTGATCACCTGTCTTTCATATTATTAATAGGTTATTGGGTAAAGGGTTAATCTTCTTGATCTAGACTGGAAATAAATTCGTTACACGGATTTGTATGACTGTTTTGGATTCCGTATTTCCTTTGCGCTCAGGAAATACGGATTCCAAAACCGTCATACAAGCCCGTACACCCTGCCGAAATACCGTGTACACTATTATTACATAACTATTATTATTCTTTCCCGTTTAGTTCATGTGTTCATTAGTTCATGTGATTTCTTTCTACATGTCATTGTGCTGTTTGTGACAGGTCAGTTTGGAAATGGGGGTATCAATCACCTTTAGTGATAGCTAGTTTATGTTTTAAATCTTCAGATGGAGCAAAGAAAGTTGTGGTGCCCGCTGTCAAACTTCCAAAGTGCAGGAAAGTCCATAAGCAACGCAAACATGCCTACGTGTGTTTGAAAGAACTTGTACCTGGTATGTTTGTACCGATTTCATCTTCATGTAAAGACCGATTTATTTCAACTGGCAGGGCGGAGCTAACCTTTGGCAAAGATAAACTAATTTGCATTTGATTTTAGGGGTGACAAGTATAATTCCGATACTTTCAACATAAAGAAACACACAGGTGTGCAGCCATATCTACAAAAAAACGGTGTGTACAGTGCTCCCTCTCTACAACAACACCCAATGGCAGAAAAAGATTGCGTGTGTTGTGCGGAGGCAGTTGTTATAGGGAGAGAAAATTAAGACTTGGTTTACATTTGCAAACAGCTTGAATGGAGATAAGACGACGCGTAACGCGTCGTCTGATCTGCATTGAAGCTGTAAGTCATTCTTCATTACATTCTTTTTGTCAAATGTCCACTAATTTGTATTGTTGAGAAAAACCGGCAGACGACAACGGCAAATTCCGATAATAAAATAGCGTTTTGCCGCCCCTAATTTAGTAAAGTTGAAATGCAATGGACCGCATCGAAACTCCGCCCTGCCAAGTCAATAAAATCGGCCTATACTAATAGCACAGGATGAATTTTGCAATCAGTATTTATCCAGATATAATGCGGGGTCTGCTCAGAATCCAACCCATTTTAGCTCAAAATACGAATTCCAATGTGTGCTCTTTTGATTGTCCTCAGTGTCCTCCGTTCTCCGACTCGTCTGGTGTCAATAATTTCTCCTCCTTAATTACAGGATGAACTTTAATTAAGAAATAATAAATCCATACCAGTGTTTCATCGTGCAATCGAACACTGGTGAGCTGAGATGCGTAGTATTTTAATCATGAGGCCTTTAGGCCAAGTGGTTTAATTACAAGCATCTCAACGACTACCCGTGTTCGATTGTTAGATAAAACTCTGGTATTAATTTATTATTTCGATCCTAACACATAATTTAAACTTAATTTGCACTGAAGCAACGGCGTTACATTTCTTGGCGTACCCATTTTTGAAGCCATATGACGTCACGTTAGAACGTTTTAACGCGTGAGTGGTCTATTTAAGAAATAAAAAATTCATACCAGTGTTCTATCGTGCAATCGAACACTGGTAGGAGTTGATATGCGTAGTAATTTAATCACGAGGCCTTTAGGTCGAGTGATTTAATTGCAAGCATCTCAACGACTACCAGTGTTCGATTGTTGGATAGAACACTGGTATGAATTTTTTATTTCGATTCTAACACATAATGTAACCGAAATTTGAACCGAAGCAACGGCGCTACATTTCTTGGCGTACGCACTTTTGAAGCCAAATGACGTCACGTTAGAACGTTTAGCGCGTGAGTGTTCTACTGAAAATTCGTACACTGAGACGGTCCTTCTTCGCTTATATAGGGGTGTGGGCGAGGTGTGTTAGAATGAAAATTCAAACACTGAAACGTTCGTTCTTTGTTTATATATAGGGGCGTCTGCGAAGTGTTAGAGTCAAACTTGGAAGCAATGATCTATAGTCAAATCTTCAAATATGTCTGAAACTGGCCAGACTTTTGGTAATGGGCATGATGCCACTGCTAATGGTACTATAGCCAATATTGTAATAACGATTCTTGTGCATAGACTATTTAGGTCACAAGGCATAAAATAGATTGTTCAAATGAAAACTTTAACAATATTCTCGCCTGAAACCAAAATCCACCCGTTCAAACTATACATCTGTAGTTGAAAGTAACCCCGCCCAAGGGTCAGTTTTATGTAGAGTGATACACAATCTCAAGGGATTGGGAGAACAAAACCTGACTCTCAAACACAAGGTCTAAAGTCTACCAGGCATGTTACTATTCATCCTTTGATGTGTAAGTGGAAGGTGGACAATATATGCAAGACAGGAGGCAAAACTCAACACCTACCACATGAGATACCTACGCCGGATCCTTGGTATCACATAGACAAACAAAAGTTCTAACTGCGAAGTCCTCAGTAAAACAACCTCTATCTTTGCCATGCTCAGCTACAGACGTCTGAGCTGGCTTGGCCACGTGCATACAGTGGTCCTTCTTCACAACAACAAAACACCCAATGGGAGACAAAGAGTGTGTTTGTTGTTTGGAGGGAGTTGTTATAGAGAGGAAAACTGGCTTACATTTGCAAACAGCTTGAATCCAGATCAGACGCCCAAAAGATCTGACAAGAAATACATCTGAGTCAAACGTTATAAAGCGTTTGAGCTGGGTCTGAGTGTGTTCTCAATCATCTGATTGGTCAGATTTGAGCCTAGGCTCAAATCTGACCAATCAAATGCTTGAGAACGACTTTAGACTAAACTGAAAAGCTTTATAACCTTGGTCCCTGGTTGAGCAACATGCGACGACTGCAGCAGGGACTGACACTCCAGGTGCCCGTTTCATAAAACTCCGTAGGACAATTACGGTCGTAAGTCAAAACCTTAAAATGATTTTTATTCTAAATATCTACATCTAATACTGTCTTGTTGTAACTCTTTGGAATCGTCTTAAAAAGACGATTCCAAAGAGATGTCACAAGGCATGATTAGATGGAGAAATAAATAGTGATTGAGACTTTTATAATCTGACTTCCGACAACATTTGTCGTACGACGTTTTATGAAACGGGCCCGGGATTGCCTTTTCAAGCATCGCAAATACTTTTCCAGCTTTACTTCTTCAGGGCGTAACCCATCGTCTTGCTAGAAGGGCAGAGTGAAATCTTCAAACATCCTTTTCCCTTAAACTGAGATGACAAGATTTCTGTACGATATATATATTTTTTACCTTGTTGTAGGCAGCTACCTGCCTTAAACATCAAACAACTACCTCAATTTAATTGCGAAATAGAATGGTTTTGCTTAAAGAATTAGGCTCACAAAGTATTTAAGCAGATTTGGCATCAAGGGGTCCTTTACTAGTGCTGATGAAATGGTTCTGGTCTGTTGCATATCTAGGCCACAGGAGCAAAAATAGAAATAAATTCTAGCTGCTGAATAGGAGCACCATTGTTTTTCTTCTATGGAAATATTTCTAAGCAAAATTCTGTTTTCAGGAAAAAGAGTTATAGACCTTTTATTTTCAACACAATGTGCAACCCTCGTTCCTTGTAGTCTGGCACTTTCTATACAAACACAATTTAAATACAGTATATGTATGAGACGTTGATTATTTAGAATATAATAGTGGGTACTTTCTTTTTTTGCTGAGTACAATGTCTATTTTATTCACAGGGATCCAGTATAATCTTGTTAGTCAGGTTTTGCCTTCGGTTACCATGGAGGTGGTAGTCCATGGACAGCAATTCACTGGCACAGGTTACACCAGGAAAGCTGCCATGGGTTTAGCTGCAGAAGCTGCCTTGGAAGCATTAAATGGTTCTGACGCTTTTATTGGACTGGAGCGATCCCAAGCCTTGAATGATCTCTGCATCTACGATGACCCCGAACTGATCATTCAAATCTTTAATGGCAAGAGCGAGCCAGCTTGTGCATGGGGACCTGGTAGGTATCGTAAAACGTTTACTACTTACCACTTCTTTCAATAACAGTCAAACATGTTTTACCGTTTACTCATAGCCTTTTTTAATTTGATGAACAAATTATAAAGGGAGATGTCCATGTGGTTTGGAATTTGAGCATACATTATTCCCCAAAACACATTCTAGTTTTTATTACATTTGTCAAAAAAGCGGTGTGCATATACAGTAACGTGCAAAAAGTATTCGTTAAATGGCGGCCATATTGGATTTGCTCGGGATAATTAGCGGGTGTTTCAAAGCTTTTATAACAGAAACTCTAACAGAAACGAACACATAAACTTGATATCTCTTACCTAAATACTAAGTCAGATGTCCTTTGAATGTTATAACCTGCATAATCCTACGGGAAATAGACATGTAGAGGTTTTGAACATAGGTCGATTGGATTTCAGTCCCGATGCGAAAATTTTCATCGTACAAATCCTGATTGCTATTTATGAAATTCACTCTGTACGACAGATTTCTCTTAATATACAGCTAGATAATTTCAATAATGTTCAGATCAGGTGATTGTGCTGGCCAAGAAATTGTTTTTGTATTATTTTGAACCTTGTAAACCGAGATCATACCCGCACGATGCACCGGGACGTTATAATCCTGAAATAAATTTAAAATGGTCGGGAAATGTCTTGCTACAACAGGCCAAAGATAATCTTCGAAGATTTTTCTATATTTTACTGCTATTCTAATACCGTTTAAACTTACAGGTTGAAGCTGTCATCGAATCTCTGCGGTTGGTCTTCACGGTCCGCTCAACTGTCAGACTATGGAATGCAGACACTCATTTTCACCCACTACGCGAGGTCGCCGTGATATAGGAAGATTTCCAATCGATTCAGTTGTCTTGAATTCATTCAAAAAAGAGAATTCTGTACTTTAAGGTCTCTATAATCATCGTTAGGTTTCTGCGATTTGAAATCCATTTAAAAACATATTTACGGCTACGTTTTTCCATGTCACTTCTCAATTCTGAGCCTTTCCACCCCATTGTGATTCAACAACAAAACAAAACATAAATGACTCTTACGTCATACCATTTTCAAGGAATCAAACTATTTATAAATCTAAAATTTTACATGTTTTGCAATTTTTAACTCAGTATGAAAGGGGAGGAAAATCGCGCAAGCTTAATTATCGCGACGTCACGACGCCATTTTAACGAATACTTTTTGCACGGTACTGTACATGTAGTTGAGGTGGTATTTAGTAGATTTTTCTATTTAGGGAAATGCTAAAAAAAGAAAATATATTTCATATGTTTTGTTTCTTCAGATGCAGGAAGGAAAGTAGACGTACGGGCGAAAAAGATGGACTTTATGGGGCCCATAAACAATCTCGCAAAGCGCAGGAAAGTCAAGCAACTTTTCAAAAGTGCCCATGCACGTTTGAAAAAACGTGTATCTGGTATGTTTCTACCGATTTAACCATTTCCCCAATAGGAGCGCCTTTTAGCGTATTGAATTTATTCATCCGCTGAAAAAAAAGTTCCAATTTATACTCATAGATATGTAAATATATCAGAAGAAATATTTTCTATTTTCTAGCAGATGGTAACTTAAAACAGGTTGAAAGTAAAGCAGAATTGCGCCTTAAGGCGCGTTCTGCTTTTCTTTCAACCTGTTTTAATTACTCACCTGTCTTCAAAACTATAAACATTCTATGGGGTAAAGGGTTAATCTTCTTGTGCTATTAGCATATAGGCTGGGTCGCAGCAATATGTACCGTACCCTCTAGACTTTTTTCATGGGTATCAACTTGTTTGTTGGTGTCTTCTACACGATATTTTAGAATGTACTCAAACTCAAGTTTGTCACAACTATGCTTCTGTTAAGAGGAGGAATACTCATAATTTAATACTAATGAATATTTATGAGAAAATCAAAATAAAGCTAAATATCATAAATATCAAGCATGTTGTTTTTGTCAGAGAGGCGTATATATACACCACATCTCATAAAAAAAGGCTAAAATGTTTCCAACGGATTATACAAAGAAATTTAAACATGTTTGATTCCTGTAAATTGTCTGTATACATATTGTATATTTATGCTTATTTGCAAAATACATGTATATACAACATAACAAATTTCTCCAAAATAGGCATACAGTTACAGTATTTTGTATCTGATCCTTTTATTAATACGACTAAACCCATTTCCGGACTAACTACCGCACCTAAAGTACTCGAGGTGAGCTTTTGTGGTCAGTCAATGTCGGGCGTTGTGCGTCGTTGAAATTATTCCGGTCTGATTATGACAACTTCATGAACTCGTCTGAAACATTTTCCTCTTTAGCGTCAACCAATTTATACTCAGTAGATTCTTCAATGTTTATATATTGGAGAAGTGCATTTATTTATCAAAGGGATGCCTGGTCAATAGTTTTCATTTTCATTTTGTTTTATATTGAAATTCCTATCAGCAAACAGTGTAGACTTTGATCTTTAAACTTAAATCTAACTGCGGGTACAGCAAAGACTTCATCAAATCTACACCAGCATAATAGATAAATGCAAGCAAGACCAAGGGAGATAATATGATGTTCTAAAATACCTTCCAACTCTCTTGCCGCCAAAATGTCGTTTGCATTGGTAGTGTCCTCTGTAATATTTTCAAAGTCAAATTTAGGTGTTTTTACTGCAGAAATGTCAATACAATTGACAGGTTGGATCCTGATCAAACGTCGCATAACGCATGGTCTCATCAGAATCAAAACTATTTGCAAAATTGCCTTTTGGTCACTTGAAAGCAGTGAACGCTGTAAACTTCTGATGAAAGGGCTCCTAAAGGAGGCTTTCTGATCGGGGTCTGCACTGTTTGCCATTTTAAATTGAATGAATAAAACTGGAATAAAATGTCTATTTCAACTTCCAGGCATCAGCGAGTTAAAGTGTATAAATTACATGTACAGGAGAACCTCTCTATTACGACCACTAAATTGTGTCAAATATTAGTCGTTTTAAGACGGGTGACTGCTTAAAGCAGTGTGAAAGTGAAACAGAAAGCTCCTACAGGAGCTTTCTGTTTCACTTTCACATTGCTTGAAGCTGTCACCTATCTTTTATACAGACAATTAGCCTTCCTTTTAGTGGTCGTAATAGAGAGGCTCTACTGTATATGTATTTTATTCACAGAGTTCCATTACAATCTTGTTGACGAGGTTTTGCCTTCTTCTACCATGGAGGTGAATATCAATGGACTGAAATTCACTGGCACAGGTTCCACCAAGTTAGCTGCCAAGCGAGCAGCTGCAGAAACTGCAATGAAACCATTAAATTGTTGTGACGCTTATATTGGAATGAGCCTATCCCAAATCATGAATGATGTTTACTCCTCTGATGACCCTAAAGTGATCATTCAAGACTTCACTGACAAGAGTGAGCAAGCTTGTGGTTTTCTTATAGGACAAGGTAGGTATCTTAACTCCTTTAGCACTAAGTAACTCACGTGGGTATATAAGGTTCACAATGTTTTCAAATAATTTTTTCTCTGAAACGATTGACCTAATCTTAACCAAACTTGGTCAGAAACATACAGTAGTTGTAAGCTTCATAAGTTGTTCAAAAAATGGGTGGGGCCATCGGTATTGTTGCCATGGCAACCATGCACAAAATCTTTAAAAATTATTCTCAAGAACGACTAGTCAAATTTCGATTTGGTTTTTACCAAAATGTTTCTCGACTGATATACTTTCTAAGTTGTTCAAAGAATTTTGATCCGTCAAAAACATGACAACCAGAGGGCGTGGTCATTACCAGCATTTACATTCTATTTATAACCAAGTCAAAACTTTAAAAATCTTGTCAATACCCATAAGTGCTACGACAACCTAATTGCGGAATTCAGTGTATGCCCACTTACAACCAGACATGGGGTCAATTACTTAGCAAAGTAATTAATTAAATTACCAATTAGTTGGATAAAATGCAATTAAATTACCAATTAAATTGCTCTGTTTTTCCAAAACTAATTATTAAATTAAATTACTTTACCCCTCAATTAAATTAAATTAACAATTACTTTTTACCGTTACACTACATGATACAAGTTTAGTAGTTCTTTGCAAACAATATAAACCCAGATCGGAGGATTTTGAAGGTGCCCTCTGATATGAGTCTGCTCTATGTACTATTAAGCACAATCCTATGCATTGGAAAATGTCACTGCCAATCACAACTATGTAGAATTATTAAACCAGTGTGGAAACAGATCAGACTTAAAGTTGTTGTCTTTTGTCTTTAAGAAAACACTTGTATTTCTGTCTAATACTTTCTCAAATATATAAAATGAAGTTTAAACTGTTGGGATCTTTGTGTGACTTGATCTGTATTCAAACTAACTTTTCAAGTGAAATGAATTCATAGTATATTTCCAAAGTCTATTTGGTCAATGAGCAACTCCAGTAAGGGTTAAGCAATTCGATTTTGCAAATTGAGAATTGAGAATAATTAAGAGCTAGCTAAACATATTGGGTATTGCCTCATGGTGCATGTATTGTTGCAGCTAATAAGGATTTATGTCCATCCATGGTGAAGCTACATTATCAACATGCATGTATTTTAACACCTTTTTAACAAATCATGTTTTATTAACATGATAATTAAAACTGTTTAAGCATTAGCACATTTGTATCATTTATACTTGTAGGTTATTGACAGATTATTGACAAAATAGAGAGGATCCAAATAAGTTTTTAATCTAACCCTTTTCATTATTATATGTGTTTCAATCATGTCAGTTTGTAAATATTATGGAATTAAATGTTTTAACTAAGATGAGGTCAATCTTAAAAAACTAACATGAAATGCTTAGAAAATGTATAAAAAGGCTTATCTTGTTTTCAATATGAGTTCAGAATGTTATTGTTCCAAATCATGTACATATTGTGCAGGGTTAATTGAAAAGTAATTGAAATTCAATTAACAATTACCCACTTTTTTCAAAAGTAATGATTAAATTACAATTAAAGTAATTGAAATATTGCTCAATTAACAATTATCTCCAATTACTTCACTTTTGTTAATTAATTATTAATTAATTAAATTATCAATTTCAATTACCCCATTTCTACTTACAACAGGCATTGATACTTTAACCTGTTAAATAGTTTATAAGAGGCGATCACTACTTCTGTTCATTTTGTTCTTGATGTGCTTTAACCCACTATTCAATTTATACGGTCATGATTAAGTATTATTAGATAATTTTTCTATATTCTAACAGATTATAGCTTAAAGCAGGCTAAAAGTGCAGCAGAATGTGCTTTCAGGCACATTCTGCTTTACTATCAACATTAAGTGGTTATTTAATTTTGTAGTGCTAAAGTGAGCTATATTGATCGTCCTGTGTCCGTTGCCAGTCCTTAGGTCCTTCCAAAATGTCTCATAAATTAGGAGATATCTGTTTAACAAACATTTCATGAATACTCTTTATACAATTATGGCCCGTTTTGCTAAGTTCTTATATTTCCAGAGTATTACATGTCCAGGCAAAACGAGCTGATTTTTTTTAGCCCAATCTTTATCATGACTACCTTGACAAAATCTAGATCAATTTTGAATATAGATAATTTCGGATATAAAAAAAGGTTACTAGACCAAGTGAAGATAAATGAGAGGATTCAACTGGTGGCCTAACCAAGCCGATTTAATCAGGTTACTTCCCAGGGGCCCGTTTCATAAAACTTCTTACGACAAATGTTGTCGTAAATCAAAACTTTAAATTACATTTAATTTCTGATTGCTCCATCTAATCCTGTCTTGTGACATCTTTTTGGAATCGTCTTTTCAAGACGATTCCAAAACGATGTCACAAGACAGGATTAGATGGAGAAATAAATAATAATTAAGACTTTTATGATCTGACTTACGACAACATTTGTCGTAAGAAGCTTTATGAAACGGGGCCCCAGGTCCATGGCCATATTGATCTATTTTGGGAAAGGTGAACAAACATAGAAATCTATTTATGTTTTGTTTCTCCAGATGCAGCAAAGAAAGTTGAAGAATATGAACAAGTAGAAGACACGCTTGAAAAGAAAAGGAACTTTGTGGAGCTCGAGGACAAGCTTGCATTGTGCCGGAAAGCCAAGAAGCATTGCAGACGAGGCCAATCGCGTTTGAAAAAACTGAAAATTGGTATGTTTATTTTGATTTAATCTTCTTGTGCTTATAGCCCAGGGGCCCGTTTCATAAAACTTCTTACGACAAATGTTGTCATAAGTCAAATCTTTAAAATACATTTAATTTTTTTTTCTCCATCAAATCCTGTCTTGTGACATCTTTTAGGAATTGTCTTGAAAAGACGATTCCAAAAAGATATAACAAGACAGGATTAGATGGAGAAATAAATAATAATTGAGACTTTTATGAACTGACTTACGACAACATTTGTCGTACGAAGTTTTATGAAACGGGCCCCAGAACAACATTTGCAAACAGTTTGGAACCAGATGTAATGCAAGGTCTGCTCAGGATCAAATATTTCTTCAGCTCACCTGACACTAAGTGCCAAGGTAAACTATTTTGAAAGTCCTGTGTCCGAGTTGTCCGTCGCCTGGCGTTAAAATTTTATTTCAACAGAATCTCCTAAACTAAAGGATCGATTTCATCAAACCTAGCAGGAATGATCTATTGAGTCAAATATTCATTATCTCTGAATCTGATATTGTCAGAGTTTTGATAATTGACTACTGGTACATGCCTTGTAGCTAATTTTGTTAAAATGTATCTGGTACGTAGCATACTTATGTAAAAGAAGCTAAGACATATTGTTTCAATGAAAACATAACAAATGTTCTTGTCTGAAGCCACAGACCACATGTTCAAATTATACATCTGTAGTCGAAAGTAACCCCGCACTAATGTCACAGTTTTACGTAGAGTTGTTCAGGGCTCCAGATAAGAGGGAGTAATCTGAACAAATCCAACATTTTCTCAATTATATAGCACCAAATCCTATGGTGTCATTACTCATTAGAATCGTCTCTTTGAGACGATTCTAATGAGTAGTGACACCATAGGGTTTAAAGCAGAAATAAAGGTTTTAGTTTTTGAAATACTCTCCTTATCCTGGTTCTCTAGTATTTTGTGTTTAGTGTTTTTAGTGATTAGTGTTTGTTGTATTGTCTATTGGTTTGTTATGCGCTAGCCTCGCGAGAGGTGAAAGGGAACCAGTGTGCGAAATCCTTCCTTACCCACAGAGATGAATAGTTGCTACTTAACATCTCATAGATACACCCTATGCAGGTTCTCCTCGTGGTGGCACACGAAAACTGGTCACCTCGCAGCCCCAGTCTGCAAGGACTCGGAGGCGGTCTGTACCCAGACATGCGGCATGCCAGGTCCAACGGCGGGTGGATACGCCCTGATGCCCATGAACAAGACCCACCAATAATGGGTTGAATAGGCTCACTGTCTAATGATAACTAGGGACAACATAATGTTTAGTAAAACCACATGACAGAAATGTCGGAGTGGAGCCCCAGGGCTGCCATTTCTCCGGATTTTTCCTAAGTCTTCGGATTTTTATCCTAGCAGATGGTAGCTTAAAACAGGCTGATAGTAAAGCAGAACGCGCCTTAAGGCGCATTTGGCTTTACTGTCAGCCTGTTTTAAGCAATCAGGTGTCTTCAAAACAAGAAACAGACTATGGGGTGAAGGTACGATTAGTAAAATTGCATCTGAAAAATTGAAAATTTGAAATCTTAGGATCTTGGAAGCTATAGACCTTATCACTGATCATCTTATTAGCAACTTGCTGTGTTCCCCTCTGGTGTGCATCTTGCAAACTGTTAAAGTAAAAAATGATAAGCACCTTTTTTCTGATAGGGCCTTTTTTGGAGAAAAGCTCCATATTTAATAAACAGAAATATAATGTTTACAAAATAATACAACTCAATACTTTCTAAACATTCAAGTAAACTGTACAGTCCATATGAGTTATTGTCCAAACAAAACTATTTCATGAATTGTTTACTTGAAATGTCGATGTTTTAAAAAAGTCAAAATCTTAAAAAAGTCACTAAATTTCAAATTACAAAACATCAAGATGTTTGACATATACCAATTTTAGACTTGTTATACAGATAAAACTTAATTATACTAGTCACAAAAAATGGTAAAAATCAGTTTAATGTATAGTGAAATCTTCAAACATAGACTTTACCAGTATTGCTGAAATGGTTCCGGTATATTGCATATATGTAGGTAACGGGTGCTAAAAATCTGGCGTTGTTTACGTGAAAACTAGTCTTTTGTCAAACCACGGAGCAAAATCCACAACTCCGATTAAGTTGATAGACAAATTATTCGCTTTGTTGACAATTGACATAGAAGAGAGTGTATTTTCCAGGTGAGCAATCAAGGGCCGCATGTGGCTCTTGTAGTGGTTGTAGAGAGGTTTTACTGTTTTTTGCCTTTTAGAGGTAGCCTTTGTTTAAGTGGTCGTATTAGGGAGGTTTGACTGTACAGTAGAACCTCTATATTACGACCACTAAAAAGAAGGCTAATTGTCTGTATAAAAGACAGGTGACAGCTTAAAGAAATGTGAAAGTGAAACAGAAAGCTCCTGTAGGAGCTTTCTGTTTCACTTCCACATTGTTTTAAGCAGTCACCTGTCCTAAACGACTAATATTTGACACAATTTAGTGGTCGTAATAGAGAGGTTCTACTGTATTCTTCCCTTTCAGAGATAGGAGGTATTTCAAAACCCATTCCTGACAACAACATAGGTAACATAATGCTGCAGAGAATGGGCTGGTCCCCGGGCTCGGGGCTCGGCAGTGACGGACAGGGGATCAAATCACCGATATGTGTTACGAAGCGGGGGTCCCACAGAAAAGGGTTTGGATACCAACCAACACATGTAAAAGACCCTGGCTCAAATATAAACCCCAGTAAGGTGACATTGTGGAATTAACTGTAGAAGATCAACAAGTATCTGGTACAATACAGTGCTCCCTCTCTACAACGGCTCTTCAAACAACGACTCCCTCCTTACAACGACCCTTGCCACAGTTCCTTAAACACATGTATGTCCAACCTTTTCACATCTGCAAAGTTCTCTGCTTAAAATTGTCGTCTGCTGTTTTTTCCAAAGTGACATAATAGCCATTCTGACTGAAAAACAGTTAATGACGAGTGACAAACATCTTGAATCCAGATCAGACGCCGCGTTACGCGGCGTTTTATCCCGAGTTAAGCTGTTTGCAAATGCAAGCTTATTTCCCTCCCTAACTACATATATAACGACTCCCTCCGAACAACGTACACAATTTTTGTCTCCAGTTGGATGCCGTTGTAGAGAGAGGATGCTGTCACAGAAGTCATTTATCCGCACGTTGTGATTCCTCGTTCTCTCCCTTTCAGCAAAGGCTTGTTGTATTGTATTGGTACAGTGGAGAATCTGTTATTCTTTCCCAATAACGCGTTTACGCTAAAACTACTATTTGCAGTGCAAACAGTTTGGAGCCAGATCAGACGCCGGGTAACCCGGCGTCTGATCAGGTTCCAAACTGTTTGCCACCAAGATAAACAAGAATTATCAGAATTGTCCAAAAGTTGTTCTTTTCTACGTTTTAGTGTTTTGCGTTTACGTACGTTTAAACGGGAAAGAATAACAGATTCTCCACTGTATCTTCATCTTACATCTGAGTGAAGATCAAAATTGCAATTAATGGTACTATCAAGTGACAATTTTCATTTGGGATAAACTAATTTTGTGCCTGATTTTCCCTTACATATCAAGTGACCGTTGCTCTACATTCATGCCATATATATTCACCCCTGAAATTTAAAAGGAAAGTTTGAATTAAGTCTAGTCCATTTAGAGCTCACCTGGCACGTATTTTGATATAACAAGACAGGATTAGATGGAGAAATAAATAATAATTGAGACTTTTATGAACTGACTTACGACAACATTTGTCGTACGAAGTTTTATGAAACGGGCTCCAGAACAACATTTGCAAACAGTTTGGAACCAGATGTAATGCAAGGTCTGCTCAGGATCAAACATTTCTTCAGCTCACCTGACACTAAGTGCCAAGGTAAACTATTTTGAAAGTCCTGTGTCCGAGTTGTCCGTCGCCTGGCGTTAAAATTTTATTTCAACAGAATCTCCTAAACTAAAGGATCGATTTCATCAAACCTAGCAGGAATGATCTATTTAGTCAAATATTCATTATCTCTGAATCTGATATTGTCAGAGTTTTGATAATTGACTACTGGTACATGCCCTGTAGCTAGTTTTGTTGAAATGTATCTGGTACGTAGCATACTTATGTAAAAGAAGGTAAGACATATTGTTTCAATGAAAACATAACAAATGTTCTTGTCTGAAGCCACAGACCACATGTTCAAATTATACATCTGTAGTCGAAAGTAACCCCGCACTAATGTCACAGTTTTACGTAGAGTTGTTCAGGGCTCCAGATAAGAGGGAGTAATCTGAACAAATCCAACATTTTCTCAATTATATAGCACCAAATCCTATGGTGTCATTACTCATTAGAATCGTCTCTTTGAGACGATTCTAATGAGTAGTGACACCATAGGGTTTAAAGCAGAAATAAAGGTTTTAGTTTTTGAAATACTCTCCTTATCCTGGTTCTCTAGTGTTTTGTGTTTAGTGTTTTTAGTGATTAGTGTTTGTTGTATTGTCTATTGGTTTGTTATGGGCTAGCCTCGCGAGAGGTGAAAGGGAACCAGTGTGCGAAATCCTTCCTTACCCACAGAGATGAATAGTTGCTACTTAACATCTCATAGATACACACTATGCAGGTTCTCCTCGTGGTGGCACACGAAAACTGGTCACCTCGCAGCCCCAGTCTGCAAGGACTCGGAGGCGGTCTTTCCCCAGACATGCGGCATGCCAGATCCAACGGCGGGTGGATACGCCCTGATGCCCATGAACAGACCCCCAAATTATAGGTTGAATAGGCTCGCTGTCTGATGATTACTAGGGACAACATAATGCTTAGTAAAACGGTAACCACCTGACAGAAATGTCGGAGTGGAGCCCTAGGGCTGCCATTTCTCCGGATTTTTATACGCCCGTCATCGACGGTCGTATTATGGTATACCCAGCGCTGTCCGTCCGTACGTCCGTCTGTCCGTACGTCCGTTAACTTTTCTTGTTAGCGCTCTCTCACCTTCATTTATTGACCGATTTTGATTAAACTTCCTACAAATATTCCATACCACAATAGCACGGGCGAGTTCGCGTTTCAGACGTTGGGGGCTATTTTTAGCAGAGTTATGTCCCTTTATTGTCAAAAATGGGCATTTAAAAAAAAAAAACAGAACTTTTTTTATTTTTTATTCAATTGATTTCAAATTTGATATGGTGATACAATGAATGAAGTGACTTAATATATATTACGGGTTTTTGGTTTGACTCCGTATTTTCAGAGTTACACCCCTTCACACAATTTTTTTAACAATATATTGTTTCCTGATAATAATTTTACTTACATATTGTCTATTGTAACCAAATTTCGTATTTAGCTTTCTCATCATACAGGGAAGGCACCTGTGAATTTTGGTTCCTGTTAAATTTCAGACGTTGGCGACTATTTTTAGCAGAGTTATGCCCCCTTTATTGTCAAAATTCCGTGATATATCCAAAGTATGTAAATACGCCCAAAGCATTTGTTTATGAGAAAACAGTTGGTAGAAAAACTATCGTGATAGTATTGCAATAGTTTCTTGATAGTACTTGAGCTATCGCAATACTACAGCATAGTCTTTTTGAGATCGATAGAAGGGCCTACACTCTGGGCGACTTTTTCCAGTCGGCCTGAGTCCGGACGACTTTGACAGCCGCCGGCCATGACGGGCGTATTTTGCCGCACTGCGGTGCTCTTGTTCCTAAGTCTTCGGATTTTTATCCTAGCAGATGGTAGCTTAAAACAGGCTGATAGTAAAGCAGAATGCGCCTTAAGGCGCATTTTGCTTTACTGTCAACCTGTTTTAAGTAGGCATGTGTCTTCAAAACAAGAAACAGACTATGGGGTGAAGGTACGATTATTAAAATTGCATCTGAAAATTGAAAATTTGAAATCTTAGGATTTTTATGATTAACTTATGGCAGCACTGGAGCCCCGTTGGCAGCTATAGACCATATCACTGATCATCTTATTAGCAACTTGCTGTGTTCCCCTCTGGTGTGCGTCTTGCAAACTGTTAAAGTAAAAAATGATAAGCACCTTTTTTCTGATAGGCCCTTTTTTGGAGAAAAGCTCCATATTTAATAAACAGAAATATAATGTTTACAAAATAATACAACTCAATACTTTCTAAACAGTCAAGTAAACTGTACAGTCAATATGAGTTATTGTCCAAACAAAACTATTTCATGAATTGTTTACTTGAAATGTCGATGTTTTAAAAAAGTCAAAATCTTAAAAAAGTCACTAAATTTCAAATTACAAAACATCAAGATGTTTGACATACATGTACACCAGTTTTAGACTTGTTATATAGATATAACTTAATTCTACTAGTCACAAAAAATGGTAAAAATTAGTTTAATATAGTGAAATCTTCAAACATAGAGACCCTTTACCAGTATATTGCTGAAATGGTTCCCGTATATTGCATATATGTAGGTAACGGGTGCTAAAAATCTGGCGTTGTTTACGTGGAAACTAGTCTTTTGTCAAACCACGGAGCAAAATCCGATTAAGTTGATAAACAAATTATTCCCTTTGGTGACAATTGACATAGAAAAGAGTGTCTTTTTCAGGTGAGCAATCAAGGGCCGCACGTGGCTCTTGTAGTGGTTGTAGAGAGGTTTTACTGTTTTTTGCCTGTTAGAGGTAGCCTTTGTTTTAGTGGTCGTATAAGGGAGGTTTGACTGTACATGTATTCTTCCCTTTCAGAGATAGGAGGTATTTCAAAACCCATTCCTGACAACAACATAGGTAATATTATGCTACAGAGAATGGGCTGGTACCCGGGCTCGGGGCTCGGCAGTGACGGACAGGGGATCAAAACACCGATATATGTTAAGAAGCGGGGGTCCCACAGAAAAGGGTTTGGATACCAACCAACACATGTAAAAGACCCTGGCTCAAATATAAACTCCAGTAAGGTGACATTGTGGAATTTACTGTAGAAGATCAACAAGTACCTGGTACAATACAGTGCTCCCTCTCTACAACGGCTCTTCAAACGACGACTCCCTCCTTACAACGACCCTTGCCACAGTTCCTTAAACACATGTATGTCCAACCTTTTCACATCTGCAAAGTTCTCTGCTTAAACTTGTCGTCTGCTGTTTTTCCCAAAGTGACACAATAGCCATTCTGACTGAAAAACAGTTAATGACGAGTGACAAACATCTTGAATCCAGATCAGACGCCGCGTTACGCGGCGTTTTATCCCGAGTTAAGCTGTTTGCAAATGCAAGCTAATTTCCCTCCCTAACTACATATATAACGACTCCCTCCGAACAATGTACACAATTTTTGTCTCCACGTGGATGTCGTTGTAGAGAGGGGGTGCTGTACAACCGTTACCACGACAACAAGTCATAGAAGTCATTTATCCGCACGTTGTGATTCCTCGTTCTCTCCCTTTCAGCAAAGACTTGTTGTATTGTATTGGTATCTTCATCTTACAGTGGAGAATCTGTTATTCTTTCCCGTTTAAACGCAAACGTACGCAAACGCAAAGCGCTAAAACGTAGAAAAGAACAACTTTTGGACAATTCTGATATTTCATGTTTATCTTGGTGGAAAACAGTTCGGAGCCTGATCAGACGCCGGGTTACCCGGCGTCTGATCTGGCTCCAAACTGTTTGCACTGCAAATAATAGTTTTAGCGTAAACGCGTTTATTGGGAAAGAATAACAGATTCTCCACTGTACATTTGGGTGAAGATCAAAATTGCAATGAATGGTACAGTGCTCCCTCTCTACAACGACACTCAATGGGAGCCATAGATTGTGAACGTTGTTCGGAGGGAGTCGTTATAGAGAGGGAAAATTTAGACATGCTTACTTTTGCAAACAGCTTAAATCCAGATCAGACGCCGCGTAACGCGGCGTCTGATCTGGATTCAAGCTGTTTGTCACTCGTCATTAATTTCTTTCTGTCAAAATGTATATTATGTAACTTTGAGAAAAACAGCAGACGATAGTTTTAAGCAGACGATATTTCAAAAGTGAAAGTGTTAGGCACATAGTTGTCTTGTTTGGGGGAACAGCGGTAAGAGTCGTTGTAAGGAGGGAGTCGTTGATAGGAGGGCCGTTGTAGAGAGGGAACGCTGTACTATCAAGTGACAATTTTCATTTGGGATAAACTGATTTTGTGCCTGATTTCCCCTTACACATCAAGTGACCGTTGCTCTAGATTTATGCCACATATATGCACCCCTGAAATTTAAAAGGAAAGTTTCAATTAAGTCTAGTCCATTTAGAGCTCAACTGGCACGTATTTTGATTGTCCTGTGTTCGTCGTTCGTTCGTCGTGAACAACTTTAAACGACATCTCCTCCTTAACCACTGGATGGATTTTTACCAAAAGTGGCAGGACTGATCCTGATATGGTCGACATATGCTATTACATATTGGACATTTTGACAGGCAAAATCATATTGATGAGTGGCAAACAGTTACGCGGCGTCTGATTTGGATTCAATCTATTTGCAAATGTTAACCAAGTCATGTCAAGCACTTAAAGGGTGTTAATTTCCTATCCATATACAGTGGAGAATCTGTTATTCTTTCCCGTTTAAACGCAAACGTACGCAAACGCAAAGCACTAAAACGTAGAAAAGAACAACTTTTGGACAATTCTGATAATTCTTGTTTATCTTAGTGGCAAACAGTTTGGAGCCTGATCAGACGCCGGTTTCCCGGCGTCTGATCTGGCTCCAAACTGTTTGCACTGCAAATAATAGTTTTAGCGCAAACGCGTTTATTGGGAAAGAATAACAGATTCTCCACTGTAACAACTTACCCCGGACAACAAACACAATCTGCAAGTCACACACGTCTCCTATTGGTTGTTGTTGTTGTAGGGAGGATGCTCTGTATTGTCCTGTCTTGTTAGTTTCGTTTAGCATTTTCATCACTGTATCTCTTCAAACAACGACTCCCTCCTACAACGACCCTTGCCACAGTTCCTTAAACAAGACATGTATGTCCAACCTTTTCACGTCTGCAAAGTTCTTGAATCCAGATCAGATTTCAAATATGAGTCAGATTCTCTAGCTTAACCCTTTGAACCCTAGTCCCGCATATATAGGTATCCTTTTCAAACAGTTTACATGTGAATTGTACACTTGTCCTGTGCAAACAGTGAAGACCGAGATCAGAGGGCTCCGAAAGGAGCCCTCTGATCAGGGTATTCACTGTTTGTCATAATGCCAAACATTGACAAAAACAACCCTTAAAAGTCAGAAATGGACTAGACAAAAATGGAAACTGGAATTGTCCATTTAAAGTTTCACGGAGGAAAGAGTTAATAGTATTACAGAGGAGAATGTATTAGTATTTCCCGTTTAAACGCAATCGAAACGCAAACTTATTACCATTAGATATGAAAAAGTAGTGTATCTAAATATGAAACGATCTATTTTTTTTCTAAGCAAAATAGTTTGGAACCTGAATCCTGATAAGTCGCGGTTTAATCCGGTTCCAACCTTCTTGAAATTGTCATAAATATTGTCGGTTAATTGCGTTTATTGGGAAAGAATTACGTCTTCTTGAATGTAAAACTGTATTATGTAAGGTCCATGGTGTATGTAAGGTAGTGTCCTATTTATAACCAAGAATGGCTATTTTGATGTGCCTGTGGGCGATACCTTGTTGATTTATGTGTAAATGATTAAGATAAATCACAAAAAGTTATGGTATACAATCGTATCAAAATAGAGATGCAATGAGGTCAATGGGCGGAAATTAAAACATAAAACGCTCCAAGCAATCGCGATTTAACAGCTAGGCTGCTGTCAAATTGATTAAAATAGTAATTATTGTATGCCTGGATCAACCTTTTTTGCCTGGTCAAAATTTTCATTTTCATTTTGTTTTAAATTGAAATTCCTATCAGCAAACAGTGTAGACTCTGATCAGACGCCGCATAATGCGGCGTCTGATCAGAGTCTACACTGTTTGCCTATGTCCCATATATGGGATCGTGGGCACACATGGGTTCAGTACTCTTTAGCATTGTCTCTTCGGAACGATACTCATGTGTAGTAACACCATAGGTATTGGTACCGAAATGGGTGAGAAAATACTATCTGGAGCCGAACATGTATTTGAGTGTAAAGTGCACTTTGACAGTAATTGAAATGGATGAGCATAACGATCCCAGTGCAGTTGCTTGTTTTTGTTTAGTTTTTGGTTTTCCTTGTTTCGCCGTTTATAGATCCGCGCCGCCGCGTGTATTGCATTTATTGCCCTGTAATAACATATTTATTATCAGGTCTATAATGAAGAAGACCACACACATTGTTCATTAACACTCATCTGCAAGTTATCGGCCAATTACATTATCTGTTTAAACATTGTATGTTATCGTTTTGTTTGTTTCTAAAATATCATTGATGTTTCTATAACCCATTCACCTCTATAATAGTAGTCACATGACCAGTAGTATATGCTATTACGTCACAACCACACAGTTGTGACGTAATAGAACGTTCTCGATTTGTTCATTCCACAGTCAGGACGCATTTTTTCCATTGCGGAGAAAATAAATTCTTTAGAAGGCTATGTTTAACAGTTTAGAGGAAAAACTAGATATATTTATAGAATCGATTGACGGGAGATTACATTGATGTTTCTATAACCCATTCACCTCTATAACGTCAAGCATACAGTATACAGCGGAGAAGATGTTATTCTTTCTCGTTTAACCCGTTACCCAATAAATACGTCTTTTTACGCAAAAATAGTTTCCCCCTCTGAAGAAAATAGTTCTAATTTATACAGTTCTAAATATGTACCATAAGAAATATTTCCTTTATTCTAGCAGGCGGTAGTTTAAAGCAGACTGAAAAGCACATTCTGCTTTACTTTCTATGTGCTTTAAGTTGTCACCTGTCTTCAAAACTAGAAACAGGCTAGCTACGGGGTAAAGGGTTAAACTTAACGTAAACGCATTGCAATAAAATGTAGAAACTTCACAACTTTTTGACAATTGGTAACATATATATTTATCTGAATGGCAAACAGTTTACAGACTTAGCGTAAACGCGTTTATTTGAAAAGAGTAACGTGTTCTCCACTATACCTGTAAAGGCAAAACGGTTTCATGCAAAACGTGTTTGTAACTGGTAGCACTTTTGGGATTGTCAATGAATCTGTTATCAAATACTGCTTAAACCAATGTGTTATTATTATAATTTTACTGCTTGATAAAGAACGCAGATATCAGGTCCAAAATAAGCATTTATCTACAGGCCAATAATTTCCCACCATAAACAATGACCAGCAGGTGACGTTGGTGTCGTAAAAATGCAATATCCGCCATTAGGACACGCTTGGCATAAATTGCACCCACCTAGCCCAGACGGTGTCAGGGCTGTCATTGCTACGGATTTTTCCTAAATCTTAGGATTTTTTCTTGTACATGGTAGCTTAAAGCATGCTGAAAGTAAAGCAGAATGCGCCTTAAGGCGCATTCTGCTTTACTTCCGGCCTGCTTTAATTAGTCACGTGTCAACAAAATTAGAAACAGGCGTTTGGGTAAAGGTACGATTTGTAAAATTGCACTTGAAAAAATGCAAATTAGGAAATCTTAGGATTTTTCATATCAACTTATGACAGCCCTGCAGTGTAAGCACTAGTTGGGAATTGAGGAATGTTTGAAAGACCAGCAGTGGCATTTCCACTTCAAGATTTCACACAGTAGAATTAAGTATTTCAGGGTTTTCATGAAATCAAGAAATTTACAAATCGAGAAATCTTCAAGTGAAATCGTGCAATCGAGAAATTGGGCAATCGGAACATTTCGACGAGAAATTGTGCAATCAAATAATCGGAGCATTTACAAATTTTGAAGTTGAAATCTTGCAAATCTTGCAATCGTGAATTCGTGAAGGTAGAGTCCATAAAAAATCTTGACGTGGAAATGTCACGCGGGGTGTATGGGTTTCGGAAACTATCTGTTTCTAGGAGAAACATCTCCTCACTCTTTCGTTGCCAATTCTTATCGTCTGCTTTAACCGTCTTGCCACCAAAATAATATCGTCTGCATTGATAGTGTCGTCTGTAATATTTTTTTTCGGCGGAGCTGTCTGGTTTCTATTTAGCCACACTTTCTATTTGGCCACACATTTCAACCAATTATATTTGATCAGAAATTTAGAATTGAGAGCACCTGTTGAAACTGAATAGTCTGATTGGATAGTAGCCAGGGCTCCAGATAAGGGAATTATTTCAAAACTTAAAATCCTTATTTGTGCATTAAACCCTGTGGTGTCACTATACATTTGAATTGTCTCTTCGAGACAATCAAAATGAGTGGTAACACCATAGGATTTGGTGCTGAAAGGAGTGAATAAATGTGATTTGTTTAGTTTACTCCCTCTTATCTGGAGCCCTGTAGGCTGGTCTATGTTCAATTACAGTTTTCCCAGATATGGACTGTGAGTGTAAAATTTAGAGACACAGACCAGACTGTTTACTACACACTGGGATGATGCAATTATGATTCTATTTTAAGATGACATCTGAAATCTTTTTATAGATATACAGAGGAAGCTAGGTGTTTTGTAATTATTTACTACCAATTTGTTTTAATTGTTAACTATTTGTACACATTTACCATACATTAAAAGCAATATTATATATAAATGGCCTCAAGTGAGTTAAATACAATCGTGTGGTTTCATCATTATTTACAAGAGTGAAGTACAGCAGACGGTTGAATCTGTAGATTTGTGTATGCTATAGTTTGTTTCAAGAAACTCTATGAATGAAGTTTGATATATAGAACAATAGATTAATGTGAGGATCTCCTACCAGTAGCTAGGATATGGGTTAAATTATTGTTTTGTTTTGCATTTCTGTACATGATTGTTTTGCATTTTAAATAAAAGTTACTGTTTCAATTGTATACTTTTTTTTTTTGCTTTTCAATCCAAGATATTACAATTCTTTGAAAATCTCAATTTCATTCAATTTTGCACACCCATCTATATAGCCTTAGTTCAACCACTCATACCGCCGAATATCTTTTTTTAAAGATATTTCTTGTTTCAAGTCAGGGTCATTTGGACCTGAATCCCAGTTGGTTGCCTATCTGAGTGATACATATCGTCTATATTATCATTTATACGATGTTTTCTGCATTCTTTCATACCGTTTGTAAACACGGCATCTGGTTAAGCCCAAAACTGTTTCCAATGGACATACGGGTTTCGCGTAAGCGCGTTTATTGGAAAAATATAACGTCTTCTCCACTGTCCATTGATTAAGGTAGTTGATAGATAGTACCATATACACAAACAGACAAAAGAAATACATTTGAATTCTAATATTACGATAGTTTATTTAGTCAAACATGTGTCAATTAATATTTCCGGACAAATCGGTCATTTAAAGTTCTACATGTACTTTGTCGATATTTCATATATAGGGTTACCGACCGAATTTTGTAACGTTCAATCGTTTTATTACTATTCGTTTTGTTACATTTTCCACATTGTGGAGATATAAACCATTGCTCTATTATATGCCAGTGTATCATCTATTTTAACCCAATTGTGCTAAGCGTCCCTTAAAAGGCATAAGCAACAGTGTAGACTCCGATCAGGCACCGCATAGATTGACGTCTGATCAGTCTGCTATGTTTGCTGAAAGAATTTTAATATAAAACAAAACGAAAACTAATGAAAAGGTATCCACTGTAAGAGTTGATTGATTCGTTTAGAATACGCGGAAAGTGTTTTCCAGACAACAATTTACGCGTAAATTAAATTTAACCACTTCACTGCCGTGACGTCATAAATTTTAAACAATTGTCGTCTGCTTTTATTTCTCAAATTTAATATTTAGGTATTTTGATATATGAAATCTTGAAATGAGTGTCAAACAGTTTGAATCCTGATCAAACGCCGCTTCACGCGGCGTCTGATCAGGATCCAAACTGTTTGCAAATAACTATCGTACTCGGGGTAAGGCAGTGAAGGGGTTATATTAGTTTTCTGTCACGAACGACTATTGCTTTTCCTGTTCAGACGTATACGTCATATCCCGTTTGCTGTCAATAAATATATAAACAGCCCGTTCATCATTGTCAAGTACGGGAGGTACAGTGGATAATGTGTTATTCTTTCCCAATAAACGCGTTTACGCTAAAACTATTATTTACAATACAAACAGTTTGGAGCCAGATCAGACGCCGGGTAACCCGGCGTCTGATCAGGCTCCAAACTGTTTGCCACCAAGACAAAACATGAATTATCAGAATTGTCTAAAAGTTGTTTTTTTCTACGTTTTAGTGCTTGCGTTTAAACGGGAAAGAATAACAGATTCTCCACTGTACTACTCAAAGTTTGCTAAGCACCAATGGTAAAATCTCCTTAGGTACCAATGCATTGACCCTATCACTTCTCATCACATCCAACATTATTGTTCGATATCTTCCAAATTTGAAGACGTTTTGGCCAAAGGTTTACTTAACAGATTCTATTTTTTGCAATTGTTCATGTCCTGTAGGCGAAACCTGAGAAATTATCAAAATGTGAAATTTCTGAGAATATACCCAAATTTTCAAGTCCATTGAATTGTACATTGCAATGTTCTAAGAAATGTTATTCGTTGGTAAAAACGATGTTTTACATTTCTATGTTCAATTGCACCCATTATAACATCTCTAAGAACATTAAAAAGTAGAATTCAATGGATTTGAAAATTTGGGTGAAATCTCAGAAATTTCATATTTTGATAATTTCCTCGGGTTTCGCCTACAGGACCTAAACAATTGTAAAAAAATAGAATCTGTACAGTAAACCCTTGGCCAAAACATCTCCAAATATGGCACAAATCGTTTAAAAATGTTAGAAATTATGTGATGAGATGTGATAGGGTCAATGTATTGGTGTCTATGGTGATTTTACTCTTGGTGCTTAGCAAACTTTGAGTAGTATACGTCCAAATAAACGCGTGTAAGTATGTGCTGTAGAAGATTAGACGTTATTCTTTCCCGTTTAAACACAAACGAAACGCAGCGCATTGCAATTAAATGTAGAAAAGTACAATGTTTTTTACATTTCTAACGATTCATTTTTAATTGAGTGGCAAACAGTTTGGAGCTTGATCAGACGCAGGGTTACCCAGCGTTTGATCTGGCTCCAAACTGTTATAAATGGAAATAATCGTTTGAGCGTAAACGCGTTTACTTAACATACCCCCCCCCCCGTCTTCTTCACTGTACAGTGGAGAAACTGTTATTCTTTCCCAATAAACGCGTTTACGCTAAAACTATTATTTCTATTGCAAACACTTTGGAGCCAGATCAGACGCCGGGTAACCCGGCGTCTGATGAGGCTCCAAACTGTTGCCACCAAGATAAACATGAATTATCAGAATTGTCCAAAAGTTGCACTTGTCTACGTTTTAGTGTTTTGCGTTTCGTTTCGTTTAAACGGGAAAGTATAACGTTTTCTCCACTGTACATGTTCATTGCAAACAGTTTGCAGTCAGATTAGATCACTCGGCATCTGAGTATGCTTCAAAGAGTTGTCTACCCGAATAAGTATTGGGCACATTAAAACAACTACAGCACCCTAGCATTTTGTTATAGTGTTCACTGAATTGCATTTTCGATTTTGTTTAAAGACCATCACGACAGTTTCTTCAAATTTTCATAACATTCAAATTTTGTCTTAAATTATGCATGTTGCTATATATAGCTAGTAGATCTATATACCCTGTTAAGCAGCAATATAAAGAAAAAAGATGAGGTGTCCCCGAACTTGATTTTTTCTTAAAGCTTGTTTTGGGGTATACCCCTACTTATCCGGAGATACGTGCTTTTGATAATAAAATCTCAGAATACCCATCTTCAGCTTTGTATTTACCTAATTTGCTGGGTTATATCATGCAAGATATTGTCTGTAGCCATCTTTGTCAAAGCCGCGCTATACCTGACACGATTACCTGGAAAAGTACAATCATATAAAATTCACCTAGGCGGAAGAACGTCACGTTCTTCGATTGGTCCAATTAGACTCTATCTGCTGTAAAGTACATTTTCTTGTAAAGAGTGCAGACGCGCAGACGCGATTAAATTAATTGGATCTCGAGCTTTTCACCTATCTTTAACAACGTTATATTGCGTATTCGTCGGAGGGCCTTTATAGTACGACTAATCTATACAAGACTGTCTCTATGCAAATCCATCTCCCGCCGTAATATTATATGTATTTATATATCGTATTAGTTGTCCACTGTTGAATTTATTTTCAAATTAAGATTTCTTCATTGTTATATAAAAAAAAAAGTCACTGGAAATGACAAACAAAGGCTAATTTGCAAACAGTTTGGATCCTGATCAGCGTTACGCGTTACGCGGCGTCTGATCAGCATACAAACTATTTGACTCTCGTATCGATATTTCTTCAGTAAAAAAGCCCTTAATTTGACTTGAAAAAGTTACTTCAGACGACATTTTCAATGCAGACGATAATTGGGCGATGATAGGGTTAAAGCAGACGATAAGAATGGTAGTGAAAGAGTCAAAGACAACTCAAGACGAGTGTCAAATAAAGCTTTGATCTAGATCAGGCGACATCTATACCCAAACTGTTTGCTAACATAGTCAAGTCGCAGCAAAGGGATGGCATGTTTATTCACCAACATGTAACATACATGTTCAACACAAGAACTGTTTCACATAAAGGGACACATGTTCTCAGTCATCGAGTTATTAATTGATACATACAATGTATTTGAAAATTGCATGTACCGATATACAGTGGAGAATCTGTAATTCTTTCCCGTTTAAACGCAAACGTACGCAAACGCAAAGCACTAAAACGTAGAAAAGAACAACTTTTGGACAATTCTGATAATTCTTGTTTATCTTGGTGGCAAACAGTTTGGAGCCTGATCAGACGCCGGGTTACCCGGCGTCTGATCTGGCTCCAAACTGTTTGCACCGCAAATAACAGTTTTAGCGTAAACGCGTTTATTGGGAAAGAATAACAGATTCTCCACTGTACAGTAAATCCCATCGATTACGACCAATCTTGACCCGTAAATTACCTTTCCCAGAGGTTTAAGTGGTTATTCGCGTTTACAGTTTGGATTCTGGTAAGACACCGCGTCACGCCAGCAAACAGACATCTTCTGCAAGCTATTTCTGTCTTATACCTGATCTTATTTTAACCCATCTATACCCAGTGGATTCTTCCATGTTTATATATTAGATTAGTCCATTCTTTATCAAAGGGATGCCTGGTTAAAATTTTCATTTTGTTTTAAATTGATATTCCTATCAGCAAACAGTGTAGACTCTGATCAGAGTCTACACTGTTTGTGTATGTCCCATATATGGGATCGTGGGCACAAATGGGTTACGGTTATCAAAAACAAGCCTTCTAGGGTGTCTAGTGTCCCATAAAAAGGATATAGGCAAACAGTGCAGATTCTGATCACACGCCGCTTAATGAGTCTTCACGGTTTGCAGACAAGATATAACACCAAAAACAAAATATAAATGAAAAATAAACCAGGTACAGTGGAGAATCTGTTATTCTTTCCCGTTTAAACGCAAACGTACGCAAACGCGAAGCACTAAAACGTAGAAAAGAACAACTTTTGGACAATTCTGATATTTCCTGTTTATCTTGGTGGCAAACAGTTATCCGGCGTCTGATCTGGCTCCAAACTGTTTGCACTGCAAATAATAGTTTTAGCGTAACGCGTTTATTGGAAAAAGAATAACAGATTCTCCACTGTACATTGTACCTCTTAAATAAATAGACTTATTCCATATATGAGCATTGAAGAGTACATTTGACAATAATGGATTAGCTGTGATGTACAGTGAAGTAGACATAATTCTTTCCCGCTTTATCCAAAATGCAAACGCAATGCTCTAAATGCAAAAAAATGCAAATACAACTTTCTTGAAAACATTTGCGATCCATTTAAATCTGAGTATCAAAGCGCACCTGCATCTGATCTAGCTCCATATTGGTTGCGATGCATTTTATAGATGTTTTAGCGTATACGCGTTAATTACAGTGGAGAATGTGTTATTCTTTCCCAATAAACGCGTTTACGCTAAAACTTTTATTTGCAGTGCAAACAGTTTAGAGCCAGATCAGACGCCGGGTAACCCGGCGTCTGATCAGTCTCCAAACTGTTTGCCACCAAGATAAACAAGAATGATCAGAATTGTCCAAAAGTTGTATTATTCAACGTTTTAGTGTTTTGCGTTTGCGAACGTTCGCGTTTATCGGGAAAGAATAACAGATTCTCCACTGTATTAGGAAAGAAAAACGCCTTCGACAACAGAAAGTGTTAAATTGTTCTGTATTGCTTGTCGAAATATAATTTTATTATGTCTTACAGTGGAGAATCTGTTATTCTTTCCCGATAAACGCGTTTACGCTAAAACTATTTTTTTTTTACAAACAGTTTGGAGCCAGATCAGACGCCGGGTAACCCGGCGTCTAATCAGGCTCCAAACTGTTTGCCACCAAGTTAACATGAAATATCAGAATTGTCCAAAAGTTGTTCTTTTCTACGTTTTAGCGCTTTGCGTTTGCGTACGTTTGCGTTTAAACGGGAAAGAATAACAGATTCTCCACTGTATATTTTCATGCTTGTCCTTTCGCAAGGCTGTTTTATCGATAAATCTTGAATAAGAGTGTGCATGCATGTCTCTGATAAAAATTTGAGTTGCGACCGACAGTAAGACAGGGACAGTATGTTGCTAACACAGCTAGATCAATTAAAAGATTCTCGCTGAAGCTGTTATACTTTGAATGATCTGCATTGAGAACTGCAAAGTATTTGAAGGAGTCGAGAGTGTATTGTTGTTGTTTTTTGTCATTAGTGGAATGAAGCTATTCTTGTCCGTTTAAACGAAATTAAACACAAACAAAATGCAATTAAGTATAGAAAGTACAGTGGAGAATCTGTTATTCTTTCCCGTTTAAACGCAAACGTACGCAAACGCAAAGCACTAAAACATAGAAAAGAACAACTTTTGGACAATTCTGATAATTCTTGTTTATCTTGGTGGCAAACAGTTTGGAGCCTGATCAGACGCCGGGTTACCCGGCGTCTGATCTGGCTCCAAACTGTTTGCACTGCAAATACTAGTTTTAGCGTAAACGCGTTTATTGGGAAAGAATAACAGATTCTCCACTGTAACACTTTTTATTACCCTCGCACGACTTAGTCGGATCGGGAGCATATTGTTTTTGGTCTCTCTGTCTGTCTTTCTGTCTGTCTGTCTGTCTGTTTGTCTGTACACAAATTTTAACCTTGGCCATAACTTAAAAACTACATGGGATAGATATTTCACGCGTAATTGGCATGTTTACTCAAATCAAGTAGTACAAGTTGGGTCATGTCCGGCAAAGGTCATTGTCATTTAGATACCACGTAAAAAAGACGGAATTTTATATTGGCAATAATTTTGGAACACATGTGATACAGATTTTATAATTAGCATGCGTACTCAACTTAAAACATCTAGCTCAGTACAAATTGGGGCATGTTTAACAGAGGTCACGGTCAATTAAAGGTCAAGTAGACTGAACTTTACATTAGTCATAACTTTGAAATACATGTGTTAGATACTTCATATTTGTACCCAATTCATTAAACTGTTGCGATCAGTACAGATTTGGTCATGTCTAGAGTCTATGTCAATGTCAAGGTCATTTAGAGGTCAAATAGGCTGATAGAATACATTTCAGTGAAAGAACACTTCGGGGGCATTTGTCACTTACTGTGTGACATGGTTCTTATTTTATTTTGATTTGTGTGGCAAACATTTGAAGCGGTTATTTGTTTTTGAAAACATGTAATTTTGAATTAATTTTCTAGTATAAAATACGTATGTTTAAGCAGTCACAAACTCCAAGCGGCCGTGTTTGGTATACAGTAGGGAAGACGCCATTATTAACCGTTTAAACGCAAACGGAACGCAAGCCCATCGCATTAAAAAGAAAATTACATTTTCAAGATAATTAGAACTGACAATTGTTTTCTATCTGAGAGGCAAACCGTTTGGAACCTGATCAGACGCCGGGTTACCCGGTGTCTGATCTGGTTTCAAACGGTTACTGCAATTGACATACGTGAATATACAGTTATTAAACGCAAGGACGGGCCGTCGTTGTTTATTGACACAAGTTAGCCATAATGGCACGATGGCCTTGGCCCGAGTGCCAATGCCAATAAGCAACGACGACCCGCACTGGCCGTTTAATGACTTGTTGATTATATATCTGGTTCAAAAATCAACATATTCATTACTGTACAAATCATGTAAATTGGAATATGTAGATTGTTTGAATTTTTATATAAGCGTGGACGTTATATAGAAACCAATTGACGTCATCTTCATCGAACGTTGGCCATTCTGAACGTTACGTTGCTAACGTTTTCCCGTGCATAAGATCTGTTACCCCCGGGCCAATAACCGGATGCAGTCCAAATAACCTGTTATTGGACTGCATCCGGTTATTGGCCCGCTCAACAAGGGCGTCTTGCATTGTCATCAAAGCAAAATCTGTTACTATTTATAGTAAGATATACAATAATAGTTTTAGCATATATATAGACGCTTTTATTGAAAAAGAAATATAACGTTTTCTCCACTGTATCTCCTTGCATTCACTGCATTATTTGCAACGTTTTTTGCGTTGGTCGTTGATGGTGCAATAATATATAGTCAAACTAATCTGGAAAATACAGACATGAGGCCAGAATAGATTTTGCCACGACACACACCTGCTTCAACGACTGAATACAATTTATTTACACTAGTCGCACAGTACTATTTGTCAGATAACACATCTTCGTTGGCGTATCTTACATTCTGCGAGTAGAAGACATTACAGTTGTTTATCAAAGCCAGTTTATATTTTCACCAATGCTTAGACTAAACGTCATTTAGAGGCGTAGCCATACAAGTTTCAACTTACATTTAATTTTTTTAAATTTTTTAAACTAACCTCTGCGTTTAAAAATAAATATTAGAATAAGCCTATTAAAGTTGCAATATAAAACCAAAATTAAAATGTTATTTTGGATTCCCTTTGAACTATACAGGTCGTGAAATTTTCCCGAAAAACGCAATTTAAGGCGCATTTTGCTTCATTTAAGCCTGCTTTAAGCTACCATCTGCTAAAATCTAAACAAATATTTCTTGTGATACACATAGTAAATTGTAATAAGGAATAATAAGATCCCCGTTTAATCCCCGTAACAATGCAGATTTAGTAATTTCTAATGTTTACAGTGAATAGGACAATGTTCTTTTCCATTTAAACGAAACGAAACAATTATATGTATGCAGCAAATCACTATATTTGTTCAATTACATGTATATAGTACACATTTTAACCCATTTGTGCCAACGATCCCATTTATGGGACATAGCTAAACAGTGTAGACTCTGATCAGACGCCGCATAGGAATTTCAATATAAAACAAAGAAAATGAAAATTTTGACCAGGCATCCCTTTGATAAAAAATGGACTAATCCAATATATAAAACATGGATGAATCCACTGGGTATAAATAGAGGATATTGTTTGAGTGTTCATTATTTATCATTTTTAATAAACGAGTTGACTAAAATAATATGACGCGAGCCTTGGCGAGCGTCATATTCATTTTAGTCAACGAGTTTATTAAAAATGATAAATAATGAACACGAATGTGATATTCTATTTATCACATTACAAGTTCAAGCACCTATTAAATTGATTTGAAGCCGTAGTTTGTAGACCCTACGCTATATAGATTTTCCGCCAAACGTTACGTTGTTTACGTTAACGTCATAGTAAATGATGTCATTTGGCACCCCGCTACATGCAGCGCTTATGGACGAACAAGTTAGGCCGGAGCCCAAAAAACGATATTCCACTAGTGGATTACGATATTTATACAATCGCTTTATGCAACCCCCAGACCGCAAATTATGTGATAAATGGGTTAATATGATAAAGGCAAACTTTTTGAGTCTGATGAGACGACGTATTCTTTCTCCAAACTGTTTGCATCAGGCATCAGTATAGCACAGATTATGTACAGTGGAGAATCTGTTATTCTTTCCCGATAAACGCGTTTACGCTAAAACTATTTTTTCTTTTACAAACCCGGCGTCTGATCCGGGTCCAAACTGTTTGCCACCAAGATAAACTTGAACTATCAGAATTGTCTAAAAGTTGTTCTTTTCTACGTTTTAGCGCTTTGCGTTTGCGTACGTTTGCGTTTAAACAGGAAAGAATAACAGATTCTCCACTGTACGCAACGTTTGGTTACCTCTTCACCACTGTAAAAATGTGGATTTAGTAACTTAAATATATACAGTGCTCCCTCTCTACAACAACACCCAGTGGGAGACAGAGATTATGTGTGTTGTTCTGACGGAGTTGTTATAGGTGGGGAAAATTGGCTAACATAATTATGCAAACAGCTTGAATCCAGATCAGACGGCGCTTAACACGGCGTCTGATCAGGATTCAGGCTGATTGTTAGTCGTTAACATATTTCTTCGGGCAAAATGTCAACTTCTATGTAGTTTTGAGAAAAAAACATCAGACGACAATTTTAAGCAGACGATATTGCAGCATTGAAGTTGTTAGGCATACTTGTTTTGTTTGGGAAAAGCGGCAAGCATTGTTGTAAGGAGGTATTCGTTTTTCGGAGGGCCGTTGTAGGATGGGAGCACTGTGCATAGGTCTTCAAATTAACTGGAATAACAGTACATGTATATACAGTGGAGAATGTATTATTATTTCCCAATAAACGCGTTTACGCTAAAACTATTACGCTAAAACTTTTATCTTGGTGGCAAACAGTTTGGAGCCAGATCTGACGCCGGGTTACCCGGCGTCTGATCTGGCTCCAAACTGTTTGCCACCAAGATAAACATGAATTATCAGAATTGTCCAAAAGTTGTACTTTTCTACGTTTTAGTGTTTTGCGTTTGCGTACGTTTGCGTTTAAACTGGAAAGAATAACAGATTCTCCACTGTACCATGTGCGTCCGTGTGATCTAAACTGTGTAGTAATTGTTCATTTGTTTGTATTGAATGAATACGTTTAATCTGACTTCAGCGAACTTTAATTATCGAGATGAGACTATATGACTTTGGTTCATTAAATA
This sequence comes from Gari tellinella, assembly GCA_922989275.2. Lineage (NCBI taxonomy): Eukaryota > Metazoa > Mollusca > Bivalvia > Cardiida > Psammobiidae > Gari > Gari tellinella. Next base: position 28,356,687 of record OV277857.1, on the reverse strand, counting down.
GTAAATGCGTGGTAATTTAACCTGGTACAGCGCAGAAGACGTTATTATTTCCCAATCTAAACGCGTTTGCGCTAATAGTATTACTTCCACTGTAAACAATTTGGAGCCAGATCAGACGCCGAGTTACCAATTGTCTAACCCGACTTAAACTTATATGACATTAAATCATTTAGATCATGGGTAATCAGCATTGTAAAAATGTTTTTTTTCTCTCAGGGCTGCCATTTCTCCGGATTTTTCCTAAATCTTCGGATTTTTTTTCTAGTACATGGTAGCTTAAAGCAGACTGAAAGTAAAGTAGAATGCGCCCTAAGGCGCATTCTGCTTTACTTCCAGCCTGTTTTAAGTAGTCACATGCCAACAAAACTAGAAATAGGCGATGGGGTAAAGGTATGATTTGTAAAATCGCATTTGAAAAATGAAAATTTGAAAATCTTAGGATTTTTCATGTCAATTTATGGCAGCCCTGTTTTCTAGATTGTATTACAATGCATTTGCCTTCAACATAAAAAAAGAAACGGTTTCTCTACTGTAATGATATGGAATATGTAACAATTAGGTACCCGTAACTATGTGGATGTAGTAATCTGAATAAATGAGTATTAATTCTCACTACTGGAATAACCGGATCTATATCGTATGTTTCCATGTGAACTGAATTGTACGAGCAATTATCAATATTGAAAGAGTTTAAACCAGTATTCATATCATAAACTTACATGTAAACAGAATTAATCAGCAAATTATCAATATTGAAATAGGTTAAACCAGCATTTATATAATAATTATACTTATATGTGAACAGAATTAATCAGCAATTATCAATATTGAACGGGTTAGACAAGTATTTATATAATAAACTTCCACGTGAACTGAATTGTGCGAGCAATTCTCAATATTGAAAGAGGTTAAACCAGTATTTATATCATAAACGTTCATGTGAACTGGATTATACCAGAAATTATCGATATATGAAAGTTATCAAGTATTTATATCATATACCATACTTTTTTCTTATGAGATGGATTAGGATTATGGCGTAACATAATCTGATCGGTATACGACGTAAATCCGTGGCACACTTTACTGAATCTTAGTAGTTTTTTTTAAACTTGTTCTATAGGTTTTTTACTCTGACTATCGGCTGAGTAGATCTTTTTTGTATTCTTAGCTCCAAATAGTTCGCATACAACACAAGGGCGATAAAATAGAGCGTCTAATGTAATAACTTTGTAGTCGAAAGGTTATAATTTAGTGTTATATGTTAGCATTCTCTGCACGGTTGCGAATCAAATTAGAGCTGATTATGTTTTTCTCTGAAATGTTTTCTGTCATGACTAATATTTACGAGTTTATTCAGGCTTCTAACATCTTTTTACAAAACAATGTATTCAGTCTCTTTAGCTCATTCGATGCCTAACACCGTGTAAAATAGTTATTTGCAAACAGTTTGGATCCTGATCAGACGCCGCGTAAAGCGGCGTCTGGTCAGGATCCAAACTGTTTGACACTCATTTCAGTATCGAAATACCTTACATTTAAATTGTAGATATAAAGACAGAGGCTAATTGTTTAAAATTGATGACGTCATGGTAGTGAGGGGGTTAAAAGATAAAACTATTTTATTATGACCATTAAACGTGTTGATTCTGCAGCCCACCTTGTCAACCACTTTCCCTAAAGAGATCTATAGTCATGAAAATCGAATCACAGTTGAAATTTAACAGCCACAGAGGCATGAACCTACAATATCAAATGTTGAATTATAACGTCATAAAGCCATTTCATTTTCATTGTACTTTTTGGTGTCAGTACCAATGTGATGGTTATGTCGGTAATTCAATAGTTTTGTTTATAATCATGAACTGAAATCACGCTTTCAAAGTACAGTCAAACTTCGATATCTAGAACTCGCTAAAGTCGAACATATCCGTATTTCAAAGATTAAACTTGGCAATCCACAGTTTAACTTTGAAATAAGGTTATGTTCGACTCAAGCGAGGTTGAAATATATGATTTAACTGAAGAAATATGGGAAAATCGAGTTAAGCGAGGTTGAGATATCAAAGATCGACTGTATCTATGGGTTCAATTTAGTTACATCACAAAAAAATGGAAGATTCATTATGATCTGGTTGTCTAACAGAGAGGTATCACACGAGTAAATGATTATAGAACGGTCCTTAAGGGGCTTTCTATATTCATTTACAAAGTAACCCTTTCCATGCCATGACTTCATCAATTTTAAACAATTGTCGTCTGTTTTTATTTCTAGATTTTATTTTGACTAAAGCGATATTGTAAAGAGTGACACACCGTTCTAAGTCTGATCAGGATCCAATCTGTTTGAAAATAATAAGTTTAACACGCCTGTGCGTGCGTTAACTTAACCCCTGCACTGCCTTACCCCGGGTACACTTGTCATTTGCAAACAGTTTGGATCCTGATTAGACGCCGCGTAACGCGGCGTCTGATCAGGATACAAACTGTTTGACATTAATTTTAATATTTTTAAGTCAAAATCGCTAAAATTTAATTTTGAGAAATAAAAGCAGACGACATTTGTTAAAACTTGATGACGTCACGGCAGTGAAGGGGTTAAGTGATGCGAAATAGATTTACTCCGTCTAGTAGTCTGACTAGGACTATGGAGAATATCCAAAAACTATACGCTTGTAAGATTCGGTTACTTTTCTTGAGAAAGTGTTTAGACTGGGCATATTTTTTGCATGCCAGATACACGATAATGCCACACATTTGCTTTTATTTAGTATTTTTATTGCAAATACACTATTTGGTTTTCAGTCTCCTTAAGCAGTCACGTGTCAGAAAACACTGAAAACAAGCCTGGGGTAAAGGTTTACCGTTAAACTTTGAAGTAAGTATTTTTTTAACCATTATAGATCTCTGAATGACTACTTAACATATATTTTACGTTTCATAATTATAAACATACATATACACTAATAAGGTATGTATACCTGTAAAACCTTTCTATTACCAGTATTAAATTGTGTAAATCGTTAGATGTATAGGTTTGCAGACTGTTTAAGGCAAGATGAAAGTAAAACAGAAAGCTCCTTAAGGAGCTTTCTGTTTTACTGTTATCTTGCTTTAAACGGTCACCATTCTTTTATAAAACCAATTAGCCTTCTTTATGGTGGTCGTAATAGAGAGGTTTTGTATTACATACCTGATCTTTAGTTTGTTTCGTACATTAATTTTTAGAAACGTCGGGAAACCTTCCAAGCCACAGTAACCATGGTTCTGGCTGACGTCACATTGTGATATACAGTGGGGAAGACGTCCTCCTTTTCAAGAAAACATGTTTGGGCTAAACATGACATTCTTTAATCAAATACCAACTGTTTGGAGTCAGATCAGACGCCGGAAAACCCTTCGCCTGACAAGGCTCCAATTTGTTTGAAATTTAGATTAAGTTGTGACGGTCAATATCTCAAAACGTTGTCTTTTTCTACATTTAATTGTATTGCGTTTGTGGTTAGTTTTGATTTTACGTGAAAGAATGATGTCTTCTCCACTGTAAGACTAAATTGCTACGGATGTCCGTAAATGAGAAATCCAGAAACCATATATTGTTTTATTATATAATTTGATATGGCTTCAGTTATTCTATAATTATTATACTTGCATGGACAGGACGTAGGTTTTCATCTTTGTTAACTCTCTGTTGCATATACATAAATTAATCTACGTATTTGTTCACAAAATAACACAGTAAAGGCCTTCTATTTCCACCACTAAATTGCGAACATGATTAAATGTTCAAGGCAAGGCCAAAGTATAACAAAAAGCTCTTTTAAGAGTTTCTTGTGTTTTACTTTTACATTGATTTTAAATTGTCACTTGTCCTCCGTACACTATTTTTGTTAAAAAGGGGTCGTGATAGAGAGGGTTTGCGGTATATTGAAGTCAAAATACTTTCATACAAAGGGACGAGTAGATAAACTTTCTGCATTACTTTACTAACTGCAGTATGTTGATCATTGAACAGCGCAAAAAATATGGGGGCCGTCTTACAAAACGTCGAGCGACAAAAACGGCCGTAAGTCAAAACTTTAAACTACACCTAATGTTTGATTTCTCCATCTAATCCTGTCTTGTGACATGTCTTTGGAGTCTATCGTATTAGATAAAAAAGACATAGACGTAGAATCTGACTGACGGCAATATTAGTCGTAGAACGTTTCAGAAGACGGGCCCCTGACTCGCAGTCCTTCTGCAACTGATTTATCCTTGAAACTGTCAATGGACAATTCCAGATTTCTAGGTCAAGTACATGTCTTGACTATTTACGATTTTTGGCTCGGAGAGCCTATATCGAATCCTTACGAAAAATATTGGTGCGAGTCTAGCTCCCCCTACAAACAAATTCTGTCATACGGGGTTTACATATGCTATCTAAAATAACGGAGCTTCAGTTGCTGGATACGTCACTATCAGATAAACCGTGTAGTAGCAGCACTGAGTTAAACTCAGGATCCCGAGGCTGTACCTGTGGTGATTTAAACACCGTATTTACTCCCATGTAATAAACATTCACCTAGTAGTCATAGCAGACGATGCATTATAAGACATGCACATTACAAAATTCTTTAGGGTCTTTAAGCGCTGCAGGTTTCTGCTTAATGCATGGCAATGGTAATGCAGAAACTCCATTATTAGCTTTCTGCATTACTTTATTCTACATTAAACTGAAGTACTACAGTACTTTGATTGTGTAAAATGTTGCAATATGACAACCAGTGCAGAACCTGATATGAGGGCTTCTTAACTGTTTACATAGGAGAATTGTACATTTCATTAGTACAGTAGAACCCCTCTATTACGACCACTAAGTTGTGTCAAATATTAGTCGTTTAAGACAGGTGACTGCTTAAAACAATGTGAAAGTGAAACAAAAAGCTTCTACAGGAGCTTTCTGTTTCTCTTTCACATTGCTTTAAGCTGTCACCTGTCCTTTATTCGGAGAATTAGCCTTCTTTTTAGTGGTCGAAAAATAGAGAGGTTCTACTGTACATTGTTTGTAAATGACGAGAATACTCGTCGCAAGGGTTGAAATTATTAACTGTTTGCTTGTGTGCAAAGTTATATATAGTATTCTCTATGTTAGCACACACTGGTTAACCCCTTCACTGCCGATGCCGCCAACACTGACATTTGCAAACAGTTTGGATCCTGATCAGACGCCGCGTAACGCGGCGTCTGATCAGGATCCAAACTGTTTGACACTCATTTCAATGTTTCTTAAGTAAAATATGCATAAAATTAAATAACAAAAGTACAAACAGACGAAAAATAAAAAACAAACACACACAAGAAAACAATGAAAAGCAGACGAAAAGTTAGGCAAAAATATCAGCAGACTATACTATGGTAGAAACTGTGCTAGACGGGTATTTCCGCCGTAATGGCAGCTAAATGGTTAATCACAAGTATCAGTTTCTTATATCAATTTGAATATTTATAATTCATAGTTAATAGATATTTTGATACTGCGGCTTTAATCAGCAAATATCAAACAATATATTTTACGTAACGATGTTTATACACTTACCGAACGTAAGGTTCTTATATTTCTTATACCAAGGTCATACTCGTTATTCGATTACTAAATTGTCATTTAGACGTCTATATTTGTCTTCTAAACTATTTTGGGCTTCTTGATATCGAAGTTTAAATAAATGTCTACAAGGCCCTAGTAAAATAAGCTATTCAGTAAAACCTCCCTGTTTCAACCACCACTCTATAACGACCGCCTCTATTACGACCACTAAATTTAGTGAATGATTAGGTATTTGACCCTTTACCCCATAACCTGTTTTCTAGTTTTGAAAATAAGAGACTACTTAAAGCAGGTTAAAAGTAAAGCAGAATGCATCCTTAGGCGCATTCTGCTTTACTTTCAGCATGCTTTAAGGTACCACCTGCCGGAATTTAGAAAACATTCCTTCTGATACATATTCATGACTGTATAGATTGGAATTATTTTCTTTCGCGGAGGATTAAACGGAATGCGCTAAAAGGCGCTTCTATAAGGTAAAGGGTTAAGACAGGAACTTTCTGTTTAACTGTCACCTTGCTTTAAGCAGCCGCCACTTGGTTTTTATACAATCAGTCTGCCTTTTTTAGTGGTTGAAATAGAGAGGATTTACTGTAGCTGTTTACGGTATACGGTAATGAAAGAACTGGAACTATCCTACAGTGGAGAATCTGTTATTCTTTCCCGTTTAAACGCAAACGTACGCAAACGCAAAACACTAAAACGTAGAAAAGAACCAACTTTTGGACAATTCTGATATTTCATGTTTATCTTGGTGGCAAACAGTTTGGAGCCTGATCAGACGCCGGGTTACCCGGCGTCTGATCTGGCTCCAAACGGTTTGAACTGCAAATAATAGTTTTAGCGTAAACGCGTTTATTGGGAAAGTATAACAGATTCTCCACTGTAATCTTGTACAAATAAAGTGTGTTTCAATTCTTGTAAAAGCTTTTGTGCTGAAAACAAGTATTATAATTATACCTCGTTTCAAGCTAGATCGAGGTCCAATGTAATGAAGTATTTGAGATGAGTCTTATATCATTTTCAAGCAAAAGCTAAAATCCAGTAAAAACTAGAAAACGATATCCGACTCATTATCTTTGGCACCTACATCGTGTGCTTCAAACGTCAACGTTTACAAAAACTGTCGTTTTCCATTTTATATTGCATTGTATGTGCGTTTAGTATTCTTTAACTCTTTGAACCCTAGTCCCGCATATAGGCGTGCTTTTCAAACAGTGTACATGTGAATAGTACACATGTCCTATGCAAACAGTGAAGACCCAGATCAGAGGGCTCCGAAAGGAGCCCTCTGATCAGGGTCTTCACTGTTTGTCACAATGCCAAACATTGACAAAAACAACCCTTTAAAGTCAGAAATGGACTAGACTTAGATGGAATCTGGAATTGTCCATTTAAAGTTTCAGGGAGGAAAGAGTTAAACGGGAAAAATAGTATTTTCCCCGCTGTATAATCAAAGAACAAATAACTCTCTGATACCATGGGAACAACTTTTGTTTCTTTGCAAATAAAAGCCTTTACGTTAAAAGTCTTGCGTCAATTGCAATCAGAAAGGAACTAGATCATCCAACATCTGACCAAGTTTCAAACAGATTGCTTGCCGGATTGAAATGAATGGCCAGCCATTCAAGAAAACGTCTATTTTATTACACCTAACTGCAATTCATTTGCTTTTCTTTTGTTTGTCTTTTCGTTTAGACAAGATCGAATAAGGTGTTATCCATTGTATATATAAATTCCTGTCATCTGGGACTGGTTTAGAAATATAAACCGCGAATATAGATGCCCTTCACGAAATGACAATATAGTGTCAATTACCAAAGACATTAAGAATAATGTATCGTTTTACATGCAAGAAGTAGTTGGACAATCTTACCGATGGACATAACACAATAAGTGTTTTTACCCTAATGACGGTTGTGCCAATTATCAAAGACATTTAGAGTACAGTGGAGAATCTGTTATTCTTTCCCAATAAACGCGTTTACGCTAAAACTATTATTTCCAATACAAACAGTTTGGAGCCAGATCAGACGCCGGGTAACCCGGCGTCTGATCAGGCTCCAAACTGTTTGCCACCAAGATAAACAAGAATTATCAGAATTGTCCAAAAGTTGTTCTTTTCTACGTTTTAGTGCTTTGCGTTTGCGTACGTTTGCGTTTAAACGGGAAAGAATAACAGATTATCCACTGTCATATATCGTTTTACATGGACAAACCTACCAATGGACATACATGTTACACAATTAGTTTTGTTACCCATTTATGCAAATACATTACAAAAAGACGTTATTCTTCCCGTTTAAACTCAAACGAAACGCAAACGCACCGCAATAAAGTGTAGAAAAAATACAAATTCTGATTCTGAGTTATTAAATGTAAAAAAAAAAAGTTTTGAAATTGCGAACGATTTATTTTAATCTGAGATGCAAACAGTTTGGATCTTGAATAGACACCGAGTTACCCGGCGTCTGATCTGACTTCAAGCTTTTTGCAAAACGCATTTATTTGGAAAAAATACATCTTCTCCACTGTTTCATGTAGCCTTGAAAGAAAGTACAGTGGAGAATCTGTTATTCTTTCCCGTTTAAACGCAAACGTACGCAAACGCAAAACACTAAAACGTAGAAAAGTACAATTTTTTGACAATTCTGATAATTCTTCTTTATCTTGGTGGCAAACAGTTTGGAGCCTGATCAGACGCCGGGTCACCCGGCGTCTGATCTGGCTCCAAACTGTTTGCACTGCAAATAATAGTTTTAGCGTAAACGCGTTTATTGGGAAAGAATAACACATTCTCCACTGTACAAACTATATCCGAGCTATTGTACCCTCTGTTGTTTCCATAGCAATGACACACTTTTGTGAACCTTTTTTTTTTTACAGTGGAGAGGACGTTATTGTTTCCTAAAACCCCGCATTTGTGCTAAAACAAGTATTTTCATTGCAAACAGTCAGTATTTTAATAAATCTGTCATTTTCTTGATTTTATTGCATTTCCAGGGAATTTCATTTCGCCGAAACAGAAAACAATAACGTACAGTAGAACCTTTCTATTACGGCCACTAAATTGTGTGCAATTGTCAGGTGTTAAATGCAGATGGACTGCTTAAAGCAAGGTGATAGTAAAACAGAAAGCTCCTAAAGGAGCTTTATGTTTTACTATCACATTGATTTAAGCTGCCACCTGTCTTTTAAACCACCAATAAGGCGTCATTTTAGTGGTTGTTATAGAGAGGTTTTACTGTATTTCCCAATACAGTTCTCCCAGCGCATGGCACTGTTTGTTTCCGAAATTATATTTGGGCAATGTTTATCAGCAATAGACACCGTTGAGTGTTAATTTGTTTCCTCTATTTACAAATAGGACTCTCATATGGGAATTCGTCATTATATACGAGCAATGATAGAATTGCAAATTGTTTTCCTACTGAACTCTGTGACTGAATCTGTGATAACGGATTCAAAGAGTAAGGATCCAGAGGGAACGTCGAGTAACCCGGTGCCTCATTGGGATCCATTCTGTTTGGCATTTGGATCATATTTACTGGAAGAAAAATCACCATCTACCACAGGATTCAAGTAAAGCAGAACACGGAAGTGGAACTACATGTATTATCTTTAGTGAAGAAAGAAACTGAAGGCAAAAAAGTCGTATTCAAGGGATAATGGTTTAAGGTTGAATCCACAAAAAATAAAAGAAAGTGCTAAAAATTGAAAAAATAAATACAAAAAAAAGCAGAAAATGCATTAAGATTTATTACACAATAGCCTGTTTCTAGTATAGGTGACCACTTTAAGCAGCTTGAAAGCAAAACAGGATGCACATTAAGGCACATTCTTTTTACTTCCAACCTACTTTAAGCTACCATCTGCTAGAGTAAAGAAACTATTTCTTATGATACATATACATTCATGACTGTGAAAGTAAAAACTCGAACTATTTTCTTCAGTGAAAGAATAAATCAAAGCACAAAAATGCGTATATAAGGAGTACAGGGTTCACTTAACATTAAGCAACCTGTTGGTGATGCTGTAATTACTGTAACAGCCGATTTGGATCAGTTGAAACTCCGAGTAACGCGGCATCTTATCTGGATCGAAACATTTTGACATTCTGAAATTAATTCTTAAAGAAGATTTTAGATACATTTATATTTACACTGGAATTTGCTGTTTACGACACATAAGATGACGAGAACTATCTTGGAGGCTAAATATCAATATAAGTCACTATAAGGTTGTCAAATTCTGACCTGTTTCCAGTAAATTTACAGCGTATTAACCAAAGCTACAGTGGAGAATCTGTTAATCTTTCCCGTTTAAACGCAAACGTACGCAAACGCAAAGCACTAAAACGTAGAAAAGAACATCTTTTGGACAATTCTGATAATTCTTGTTTATCTTAGTGGCAAACAGTTTGGAGCCTGATCAGACGCCGGGTTACCCGGCGTCTGATCTGGCTCCAAACTGTTTGCACTGCAAATAATAGTTTTAGCGTAAACGCGTTTATTGGGAAAGAATAACAGATTCTCCACTGTACCAGCTACAGTGTCAAATAGGCTGCGACTGACCTTGATCTATACTAATATTCACCCACATGCGTTTAAGCATTTTATATAGCTGTACAGCGTTCCATCTCTACAATGACACCCAATAAGAACCAAAGTTGTGTGCCTTGTTCGGAGAGAGTCGTTATAGGAAGGGAAATTGTCTAACATTTGCAAACAGCTTGAATCCAGAACGCGGCGTCTGATCAGGGTTCAAGCTGTTTGTCACTCGTTACATGTATTAGGTGTTTTAGGTAAAAATATTCACTATGTAACTTTGAGAAAAACAGTAGACGCACATTCTAAGCAGACGGTTTTGCAGCAGAAAAAAGTTATACATGATTGTCATGTTTAGGGAAATGTAGCAGTGGTCGTTTGAAGGAGGTAGGCGTTGTTGGGATGGCCGTTGAAGAGAGGGAAAGCTGTATTTTACACGGCATTTGGTAGTGTATACCCTACCCAGACACAGAGTCTGGGGTGCCAACGATGTTTGGTCTGTACAATGCTGCAGTGCAATAAAACAGGTTTCGTCATGGCACGGCTCAACTATTAATTGATGTGTGATGTCATTCAGCAAAATTAAGTAACTACTTTCTTCAATTAGACGGCTTTTTAAACATACTAATTTCATATTTAATTTTTAATTCAAATACTGTCCGGATGAACTATGCGAATCCTTTGCCAACATGCAGTTCCCATTCAAATGTAACCCTTTCGCTGCCGTACCCCGACTACACTAGTTGTTTGCAAACAGTTTGGCTCCTGAACATAAGCTGCGTAACGCGTACATTGTATCTGTGGAGTAATAGGGTAATAAAAACCAATCATTGTATCTGCACATATTTTGTCTTCAATAAATTCAGTATAGTTTTCATCAATAAAAGTGTTGTTATGCTAAACAATTGGTCAAAAGGAAAATATACAGATTTCTTGAAATAATTGCTTTTTATTGTGACCCCTTTACTATGAGTACAATGATTACTTGCAAATAGTTAAGATTCGGATCAGACGCCTTGTAACGTTTAAGTTTCCAAAACATACGTACTTCAATTACGCACTTCAACTGAGTGCAATTCCACTTTGAATTCTAATCAGGTCGAGTTTGGACCTTTCTGTGTTTGGTCTGGGTTCAAAGTGTTTTGATACAGGTATCAGTTTTCATCTAGTAAAAGAAGAATATACAATTTCAGCTTGCATTAGTTGAATGGATCACGGGATTGGTATTACAGTAGAACCTCTCTATTACGGCCGCTAAAACGAAGGCTAATTGATTGAAAAAAGACAGGTGACAGCTTAAAGCAAGGTGACAGTGAAACAGTTTCACTGTTACCTTGCTCTAAGCAGTCACCTGCCTTAAATACATGATATTCATCAAAATATAATGGTCGTAATAGGGAGGTTCTACTGTATTTGATAAAATATAAAAATAATTATTCCTCACGTCTGCCCTACTTCCTCGTGAATAGTCTCAAGGCAACAGTCACGAAGACGGCTGTAATTTGCAGAGATATTCCCCCTACTGCTATCGGTGAACAAGTACATGTACAGTAGAGAAAACTAGAGAAATTCCTTTTCCTATTAAACTTAAACGAAAAGCAAACGTATTGCAATAAGATGTAAAAATACATTTTCCAAAAAAATATTTTGATCTGAGTGGCAAACAGTTTGAAGCAAGATCAGACGCCGGGTAACCCGGCGTCTGATCTTGCCTCAAACTGCTTGCCTTAAAACTAAGTATAAATGCAACAATGAAGACTTCTCCGTTGTACCTAATTGCAGTAGTACACGGAATTGTATCATTACTTTCAGTTTATTGACTTTATTCACATTTAGTTTATTTGAAGGGCTTTACCCTTTTACAATGTACTACCATAGGTCGAGTGTGCCAACAGCTTGCAAGAGATACCACATTTGTCCATAGCCTACATTTTGTCTTTAAGGTTACCGCGAAATATCGTTGTCAAAGAGGTCATACTCATATCAGACTGTTCCCTAAACAAGACATTATTGTCAAACCTTTTCACGGCTGCAATTATGTCTGCTTAAAATTGTCGTCTGCTGGTTTTCTAAAAGTCATATTATTGCCCAATTTGACAGAAAACACATAATGAGGAATGATAAACAGTTTGAATCTGTGTATTCCATTGAATGATATTGTAGAGAGGGGTCATTGTACATATAATAGCTTGCAAGGGAAACCACAAAATCGTACATTTTGTACTAAACCCATTCACGCCCAGTGGATTCTTCCATGTTTATTATATTGGATTAGTCCATTTTTTGTATCAAGGGGATGCCTGGTCAAACATTTTCATTTTCATTTTGTTTTATATTGAAATTTCTATCAGCAATAGACGCTGCATAATGCAGCGTTTGATCAGAGTCTACACTGTTTACATATGTCCCATATATGGAATCGTGGGCAAAAATGGGTTAAGGTTGAAAATAGTCCCTCAACTTGTAAACGCGAAGCTAAACGCAAACACAATGAAGAAAAAGACATCGTTTTGAAGATTTTGACAGTATATTTATTTCTGAGTGGCAAACAGTTTTGAGCCTGATCAGACGAAGGGTTACCCGGCTTCTGGTCAGGCTCTTAATTATTTTCAATTGATAGAATTGTGTTAGTTTAAACGCGTTTAAAGGAAAAAATAACGTTGTCTCTATTGTATGTAGAAACTAATCAATGCACTTTGGCGAAAGAACATTCGTACTCAGAGTGGCACTTAATTGTACTTTTGTTGTCTTTCTGAGATATCATGCTTTTATTTCGATATTTTTGTCCAACATAATTCTTGAGGCATGGCATTACTTTCATAAAACAAAGTGAAAATAATTATTGGTATAATGCCATCTCATTTTCTCTCCTGAATCGGTGTCATATTGTGTAGGTTAATACCCAAACATAACCTCTAGGCATGTATTTGTTTTAATCATCTTAAATATCATAGCTTTATGAACACTTTCTTTCGGCTAATTTCCTTCCGTGTTTGAATACAGTCGAACATTAATACATTGCTGCCATTTCTCCGGATTTTTCCTAAAACTCCGATTTTTCCCCAGTTCATGGTAGCTTTAAGCAGGCTGAAAGTAAAGCAGAATGCGCCCTAAGGCGCATTCTGCTTTACTTACAGCCTGCTTTAAGTAGTCGCATGTCAACCAAAACAAGAAAAAGGCCATGGGGTAAAAAGGTACTATTCGTAAAATCGCACTTGAAAAATGTAAATTGGAAATCTTAGGATTTTTCATGTCAACTTATGGCAGCACTGCAGCTAGGGTTATTGAAGTTGTCGTATGAGTAGCCTACATCGTGCAATGGCGGTGTGTACTTTAACATTTTCAGGTAACTGTGACCTTGATTTTGATCTACAATCTCATATTTTTGAAACAGTCCAGGGCTTATCAGCTAGAGTACGTGATGGGATATTGGCAAGTGATATACGATTTTCAGGGCAATATGCCATTGACCATTACCTCAAATATATAAAAAGCTCTGATGCATCAGATAGGAATACCAGTTTAAGTGTATGAGCAAATCTTGAGGTGGCGGATCTTGCCACCATGCTTTTGATATGTGACCTCAATTATACTCAAAACTTGTCTGGAGAATACAGCATGATATATAGGGATTCACATATTCAAAGATAGTGAAACTTGCGATAATGTATATACTCTTTTACACATCAGATAGGTTTACCCAACTGTGTGTGTGAGTACAACTTGGGATGGTGGAGTGTCGCTAAAAATCCGTTCATTGTTACCTTGACAGTTGACTTCAGTTGTATAACAGACTAGTACATGTACTGAGCATATGTCCTGAATCATATTTTTTGTGTGGGTACATCTTTGTTTTTCATGTGTTGCGTAACATTTTGGTGACCGTGACCTTGACCTCATTTATAGGAAATAACTGTCCGGAGAATAGTTCCTATACTACATTGGCTAGAGATACTAAGTTTGATGTGAGAGTACATCTCAGGGTGTAGAGGTGTCACATGATGCCCCAGAGACCTTCCTACTTTGCCGTAGTTCAGGTCATAGGGAATGTTTTCTGTTTATTAGACCGAAATCATCCCCTCTGACAAGAAATAAAAGGAAGGCAGGTCGGTGGTTTTGATCCCATTCACTGTTTTACAATGCATGATGAGATTAGCCAAAATCACCTTCCTGAGATCATAATCATCTCTCATAATCCCTCAATAACTCATCGGCGCTATATGACCTATTTTGTGTCGCAGTGCCGTAAAACCCAACTCATCATCATCATCATCGTCACATGATGATTAATAGAGATTGTGAAACTTGCATTAACCCTTTTCACTTTCAATGACGCTTGAAATCGCGTTTGCAAAAGATTTGGATCCTGATCAGACGCCGCGTAACGCGGCGTCTGATCAGGATCCAAACTGACATTCGTATCGATATGTTTTAAGTCATACTACATTGAATCTTAATTTGGAACGATCTTGCAAACAACAAAACCAAAACAGACGACAATGAAACGGTGCAGGGGTAAAAGTCTCACGGACAATTTGGTAGTGAAAGGGTTAATGGGTTAGTGATATTTCTTTGAAGAAGTAACATTTAAATGTACATTCTAAACGAGAAGGCGACTGGTTAATGCAAATGTCAAGCAAAGCAATTCCTGTCGGTTTTTTTTCTTCTTTACGTTTGTCAAACACACGGCTATGTATACTATGTAAACGATATTATGTTGCGTACGCACTTAACACATTTTTGCCAAGTGGATTCTTCCATACTTATATATTGGATAAGTCCATTTTGGATGTAAGGGGTGCCTGGTCTAAATTTTCATTTTCGTATTTGCTTTATATCGAAAAACAGCAAACATTGTAGACTCTGATTAAACGCCGCATAATGCGGCGTCTTGCAACAGTCTTCACTGTTTGACTTTGTCATATATATATGTATATTGGAACGTGGGCACAAATGAAACTTGAAGTGGGTTATTCCAGTTTTCAATTAAATTTACTCCATGTTTTACTACGTATGCTGTTTTGCAATATATTGTAAAATGTCAAAATTTGCATTTTCTGATCAGAGGACCCTTATAAGAACGCACTGATCTAGGTCTACACTGTTTACACAGGACACATATTTTCATGAACGATACATGTTTACAAATGGCGCTAATACGCTTCAGTAGGGTGGGTGGGGTGATGGGTCAATACAAGTTTGACTGTTACAAGATGCTTCTTTTTGTGAGCATAGTTCATCTTTATCCTTTGTTTCCGTTTGTTGTGACAATAACTCTATTCTTTGTTGTAATAAGCCTTTTCCGCCAACGTTATCAGTCTTATTAACTCTTTTGCAAATAAACTGTCGTCTGATGAAATTTGCACTTGCAATTTTAGGCGAAATTTCAAGTTTTGAAGGTTTTTTTAAAACGAGAACTTACTGATAAACGAGAACTGAACAAGTTAAATCCCGAAAAGAGATCGCGTCGTGCGGCGTCCGATCTGGATTCAAACTGTTTGCAAAGTAAATATTTGTCGTCAATTACGATGAAAGGTTTAAAACAATTATTGTGTGAATTAATAACTTTGAATACTAACTTAAGTGCTCAGATTAAGTGCTTTATACTGAAATTATTGCTGTAGCAAAGGAACAGAATTAATAAAACCCCGATAATAACGCGACAACAAAACTGATATAAACTAAATCTACTTCTCCAGTACATTACACTTATCCATAAGTTGCACCATATAAACCCATGTACATCGGGGAAGATATTATTCTTTCCCAATAAACACGTTTATGCTAATACTATTATTTCCACTGCAAACAGTTTGAAGACTGATCAGACGCCGGGTAACCCGGCGTCTGATCAGGCTTCAAACTGTTTGCCACTCAGATAGATTCATACATTTAAAAGAAACATGTATTTTTTCTACATTTTAGAGATTTGCGTTTGCGTTTCGTTTGCATTTCAACGGGAAATAATAAAGTCTTCTCCACTGTAGCGTGCAGGATGTTAATTGAATCAAATATTGCTAATTTAGAGTTGGGTTAACATTTACAAACGGCTTAGATCCAGATCAAACACTCTGTAATGTGACGCCTGATCAGGATCCAAACGGTATGGCACTCGTTTCGAAATTAAGTCAGTCATAATGTCTTGATATAACCATATATACAGTGGAGAATCTGTTATTCTTTCCCGTTAAAAAACGCAAAGCACTAAAACGTAGAAAAGTACAACTTTTGGACAATTCTGATAATTCATGTTTATCTTGGTGGCAAACAGTTTGGAGCCTGATCAGACGCCGGGTTACCCGGCGTCTGATCTGGTTCCAAACTGTTTGCACTGTAAATAATAGTTTTAGCGTAAACGCGTTTATTGGGAAAGAATAACAGATTCTCCACTGTAACATTGAAACGGTATTGCAGACACCAGTATGTAAACAGAAGACACTATGGCGGTGAAGGCGTAAAAAACCTCATGTATTTTTGATAATACAATTGTTAATTACCAGTATAATTTGTAGAATAAAAACAATGACTAAGCTACTAAATCTCATTCGATACAAGATATTCCAAATTACATTTATGTCGGAACGATTTCATACACAATTAATAATCAATACAAATACAAGATATTTCAAATACTTGTGTCGGAACAATACATATATTGTACACAAGTACTATAAATAAACAATATATATTATATATTTATAATATATAATACTTATAATCTGTGTAGCAAACAATTTGAAGCCTTATCAGATATATATATAAGTTTAGTCAAATGGATATCAAGGAGCATATGTACTAAATTTACATGGATGAGCGTGTATTGATCAGCCAAGAAGAACCCCGTTGTATTTCGATGTACAGAAACTGCCTATTTTATGGTCTTGGTTTCCTTATGGCCAGACTAATTTCCTAAGTTTTATTGTGTTTCTTTTTATATCAGTACATTTGAGATACAGTGGAGAAGACGTTGATATTTCCCAATAAACGCGTGTATGCTGAAAATCTTATGTCCACTGTAAACATTTTGAAGCCTGATCAGACGCCGCGTCTGATCAGGCGCCAAATTGTTTGCCACACAGATTATAATAAGTCTTAAGCGTTTTAAACAAGTTGTAGTGTTCTTTATTTTAGTGCAACGCGTTTGCGTTTCGTTTGCGTTTAAACGGGAAAGATTAACGTCATCTCCACTGAATCAGTTAGACTGGAAGACATGTTACAGTGGAGAATCTGTTATTATCCTGTCACGTGCCT
Organism: Gari tellinella; assembly: GCA_922989275.2. Taxonomy (NCBI): domain Eukaryota; kingdom Metazoa; phylum Mollusca; class Bivalvia; order Cardiida; family Psammobiidae; genus Gari; species Gari tellinella. The sequence continues at coordinate 28,339,305 of OV277857.1, read as the reverse complement.
ATTTTCCTGACGGATAAAGGGGTGACAGATAAACTTTGCTTTATTATGCTATGTGGTCACATGACCGATGTTATTATGTCAAGTGGTCACATGACCTGTAGCCGGAACTATTTTTTTCCACTGAGACGCTTATTTTTCCCGCTGTTTGGAGAAGTATTCTAAAACTCTTTCAACAGAATCCGACGTCTATTCGAACTATTCGATGCAATCAAATCGTTATAAAGTACGCGCCACCAGTCGCTTGCTGAGATACTTCTATAATTGTCCACGTTTTAGATTTCCTGAGTGAAATACACTAGATTTTGGTTCTTTTATTTCTTTTCAACGTAACTAGAATGTGACGTCACTAACGTCATCTATATAATAGCGCGCTTTCCTAGAGTAACATAGTTCCTTAGTTGGAATCTTATCTAGACCAAAAAAATGACTCTTGCTTTAAAAAAGGTATTCTCTATTTATTTTACTATTGTGACAAGGATAAATAGAATATTTGGTGACTAGCTTTGAATGAGAAATGTTATCTGGCTCGGCTTCTGAAAATATCAGGTTCGCCTGCGGCTCACCAGATATATTCATCCGCCTTGCCAGATAACATTTCTCATTCAAAGCTAGTCACCAAATATTCTCTATTTCTTTCCCGTTTAAACGCAAACGTACGCAAACGCACAGCGCTAAAACGTAGAAAAGAACAACTTTTGGACAATTCTGATATTTCATGTTTATTTTGGTGGCAAACAGTTTGGAGCCTGATCAGACGCCGGGTTACCCGGCGTCTGATCTGGCGCCAAACTGTTTGCACTGCAAATAATAGTTTTAGCGTAAACGCGTTTATTGGGAAAGAATAACACATTCTCCACTGTATCGATTAGACAACTGCAATAGCTTTGTCTGGGACTACAGTGCTTCCTCTCTACAACAACACCAAATGGGAGACAAAGAATGTGTGTGTTGTTCGAAGGGAGTTGTTATAGGGAGGGGTATTGGCTAACCTTTGCAAACAGCTTGAATCGAGATCAGACGCCGCGTAACGCGGCGTCTGATCTAGATTCAAGCTGTATGTCACTCGTCATGAAACTGTATGGGTTTTTTCTGTCAACATGTCTATTATGTAACATTGAGACAAACAGCGGCAGACGACATTGCAGCCGTAAAAATGTTGGACATAAAAGTCTTGTTTGGGACACAGCGGAAACGGACACAGCGGATTCCCTCCTTAAAACAACGCGTTTTAAGGAGGGAATCTTTTCAAAGGGTCGTTGAAGGGAGAGAGTACTGTACACGGCTGAAGTGCAAACCAAGCAAGTGCAAATAATGTATTTAATAAATAGAAGCATTCATCTTTTAAACAGTTGCCTCATTGCTTGGTTTCGGTCTTTTAGACAGATAACTACTTAAAATGAACTTAAATGCAAAGCAGAATGCGCTAATGTAGATGTCTGCCAAGGCAGATCCCTACATGCATATCATTATGAAGATAAATTGTAGCAACTACGACTATTCTCCAGTCAACAGTTCAACAGTTTTAATATTTATACAGTTGCCATTTATGCAGTTTTCACAACGCATTAAAAAATGTTGTTTTTCTTTAATTTAGTTTGTTTTTTGTCTATGGAAAAAACAACTAAAACACTTATGACTAATCGTTTTCCTAAACAGTCAATCGAAAAGTATAATTAAATACGTACGGATTTTGTTTCAAGTAATTATTTTATCCAACTCGTTCAATAAATTCAAAACTGAACACACACGCATTCAATATCCTCTTTTTCTCTACGTTTGCGTCAAGTTCCGTTTCAATGTAGAAAAATAACGTGTTCTGCATTGTGGTTCATAGTTTTCTGTATGATAGATGCACAGAGTCTTCAAAGTCGTACATTATATCTATGAATTTGAATTGCTAAATTTGTGCTCAACATTAAAATAAACAATTTATACGGAATAGTTGAAGTAGAAATAAATTATGACCTTTATATTGAAATCAAACTGAAGTAATTTAACATCAAATACACACCATTTGTCTTAACCATTTCACTTCTAAGTTTTATCGTCTGCTTTAACCCTCTAACCTCCAAACTATCGTCTGCATGGATAGTGTCGTCTGCAACATTTTTAGAGTCAGCTTTAATGCTGTTTTGATTGAAATAATGTCGATACGAGTGTCAAACAGTATGGATCCTGATCAGACGCCGCGTAACGCGGCGTCTGGTCAGAATCCAAACTGTTTGCAAATTGACCACGACAGTGAAACGATTTTTCATCAAGAACCACTTTAGGTACCTCTGCAATTTAAGGAATAGCTTCAGTTTGTACTAAGGTTGTTTCTGTGTGTGTCCATGAGTAACATTTCTGGTTGGGGTTTTAAATGAAAACTGTGTTGATGTAGTTTTCTGATTGCTTTATTTTAATCCTGGAAATCCAGTGTACCGTTATAAACATACGTGGTAATCCAACATAAGTATATTAAACGCGAAGTGTTCAATATTAGCAATTTGTTAAGGAAATCACAAGTGTAATGTCCGAACTATATTTTAGTTTCGTCGGGAAATCTCCGACCGACGCCGGGTGGCGGATGCCACCCGCGTTATTAATTTTACATCTTTACTCGCCGAAATCTGAATCTAAAAAACTCTCTAGTGTCTACACCGGCTAAATCACGCCTGGTTCGCATCACGTGACCCCAGCGGTATGGACACTGATCTCATGTAGTGAGACTAAGAAAGGTGACAGCTTTGGTAGGAAGTGCCATATGTAAATCCCTGCTTACATATGAAGACACTAACTACTTCCAACTGTGATTTCCTTCTTACTGATGATAAGAAACGTAATGCACATGTCAAACCATGATTGCGATGATTAAACATGCTGTCACAGTAATAACAACAAACTTGGCTTAGCGAACAGCTGATGGCCAGAATTATTGACTTTAAACAAAAAGCGTTGGAGCAACACTGCAAATGAGAAATTTCATACTTATCGGTGCTACAAATCCCCCCAACCTAGAAAAGAATGCGTCCCCGCATTTAAGACATAACTGACGTATGCACGTACTATTATATCAATTGTAGACCGATAATTATGAATTGTACATGCCTAGTGTTTAAGAAATGCTATTTGAAGAGAACGATTACGAAAATGAACGCTGGGCGAAGGCAATGTATTAGCTGTGTATTTCGTTCTAAAACCCGTACTGCATAATCCAGGAGGCTGATAAGAAATGACCTGCAACGGGCCGTATAATAATCCCTGGAAGCAATGTTCCGTAAAGGGAGTTAGGGAGCAATGTCCCGAAAATCAAATGGATTTGCTGTACGCATAGTTATTAATTGAAGTGAAATACACAACTAAATACGATTACGTTCACGCAACAGTATACATGCATTGTAAATTACAAATACAAATATTGACTTATGATAATCGAAAATGAATCGTTGTTGGTATTCTAATACACATGCTACTTGTTAATGAAAATACAAGGCAAACATATATAATATATGAACAATTAGATATATATTCCATTCGTAATTAACCCGTATAGCATATTCCAAATACGTAAATTACTGACCTGCATATAGTAATTATATAACGGGAACAGTGTATGTTCCTTGACCGTTACAGATTGAATATGAGAGCATTGTCTCGAACAAGTAATTATGGAATTACAAAAACGTATGGTATTAATTTAAATGGAATATATGACTAAAAATGATTTGTCTAAGTGAACAGTAAAGTTCAGGGCTATACATTTTGACTGTCATACACATGTATGGTTTTGCTACATGGTAATGAATTGTTCTGTTTGGATGAACCGTATGTGGTTCCAGAACTAGTAGTACAATGATATAGTGCAATATAAATTTCATCCTTAGATAAGTCGGTGAAGAGCTCTCAACTGGCGACCAACCAGATCAGTCCCATGGAAACAGCTATGGTGATAATAGACAGGTCTAATGCTTAGAAGAAAGGCTGCATTAACTCACACTCACTCACACATACTCACTCGCAAAATTGATTTAGCATAAAGAATAAGTTCCCTAAAGAATTTGAATAGGAAGTTGGCCGACCTCCTACTCTAGCACTATGAGACAATAACTATTTCTATAATTATCAGGGATATTTAGAAAACTTGCTCTGTATGTATAGCTAATAAGTATTTTAAAGCTATAATGACCATAGCATTTTAAAGGGAAATAAGCTTCACCCACACACCAATAAAAGGACACATGAATTAATGCACTAATCAATGTATGAATGAAAATATGCAATTACATAGAATATTGTATGGCGCCAATACTAGTAAATTGCATGAACTAGTAAAGTAGTGTACATGGAGTGAGAAGTAATGATATTGTATGGAATACAATATGATACCTGACTACTTGATAAGTAGCAATTATAGACTACCTGACTACTCAGTAGGGTATATGGACTACCTGACTACTTGATAAGTAGGAATTATAGACTACCTGACTACTCAGTAGGGTATATGGACTACCTGACTACTTGATAAGTAGGAATTATAGAATATCTGACTACTCAGTAGGGTATATGGACTACCTGGCTACTTGATGAGTAGGAATTATAGACTATCTGACTACTCAGTAGGGTATATGGACTACCTGACTACTTGATAAGTAGGGTATATATAATGGTTATAAGTAACCCGTGTAGCAAGTACACATTTGAAAATGTATGTACATGTAGTAAACCACTCATATAAGTATTTTCGAGTGTCTAGTGACTGAACTGATAATTGTGTAAGCCTACTATTTACTAATAATGTACAATATTGTGAAGACAGAATATTTTTCCTTCACAGGTAATGCAGAATATAAAATAATATACAATACAGGGGTATAAACAGAAAGAATAGACTGCCTGTGCCCATTGTTAATTACCTACGTTTAAGCTATGATAATAACCTACTAGGTAAGTATAAAAATGTGAAGTTTGCACTTGTAGTGATATACTGATAACTACATATTGTAGATACATACATGTACTGGTAGTAAGGAAATGTCGAGACAAAACCTTAAAATTATGGAACTGATTACAAGTGAAAATGTACATAAACAGTATAGCTAAGTACACCCTGAATGCCGTGAAATACATTTGTAACTAATAATGAAATTGCTATCATTTAGAATTTCTGCACATAGCAGTAAAATGAACTTTACTAAAATGATTAGTTATAAACGAATTTGAAATAGTATTGATTAACGTTTTCAAGAATTATTCAATCAAATGAATGTAAAAACGTCAAGGTGTACGGCAGATAAGAACATATTTCTAACATGATCATGCATCTAAGCTTAAATATAATATCCGAATCAGTTCCTGTCGGAATTTTAGCTGATAATGTCCGAATGTCTGTAAATCAGGTGGAGACTTCAGGAAGGTTTGTCATTCTACTCCATGTTGGTTTTAATCACTCGCTTCACTGGGAAATGGTGGATTCACTAGTCAAAACGGTTTTAGAGTCACTCGCTGAACTGGGGAAATAAGGAAAAGGTAAGTCCGACATCCAGATAAAACAGCACAAAAACTGTTGTATGGTAATCCATCCATCTTGATTGTATTTCGAAGAAGTAGTCCGTGAGGTAAATCCAATATGTTTCGGAATTTTTGGGGAATATCAGTTCACATGGTAGAGTTCACTCGCTTGTCGATGAAAGGTTCCGGTTCGTGCACAAACAAAGTATATGAAAGTGCCATGGATTCTACAACCAACTGTACTAAGGTTGTTTCTGTGTGTGTCCATGAGTAACATTTCTGGTTGGGGTTTTAAATGAAAACTGTGTTGATGTAGTTTTCTGATTGCTTTATTTTAATCCTGGAAATCCAGTGTACCGTTATAAACATACGTGGTAATCCAACATAAGTATATTAAACGCGAAGTGTTCAATATTAGCAATTTGTTAAGGAAATCACAAGTGTAATGTCCGAACTATATTTTAGTTTCGTCGGGAAATCTCCGACCGACGCCGGGTGGCGGATGCCACCCGCGTTATTAATTTTACATCTTTACTCGCCGAAATCTGAATCTAAAAAACTCTCTAGTGTCTACACCGGCTAAATCACGCCTGGTTCGCATCACGTGACCCCAGCGGTATGGACACTGATCTCATGTAGTGAGACTAAGAAAGGTGACAGCTTTGGTAGGAAGTGCCATATGTAAATCCCTGCTTACATATGAAGACACTAACTACTTCCAACTGTGATTTCCTTCTTACTGATGATAAGAAACGTAATGCACATGTCAAACCATGATTGCGATGATTAAACATGCTGTCACAGTAATAACAACAAACTTGGCTTAGCGAACAGCTGATGGCCAGAATTATTGACTTTAAACAAAAAGCGTTGGAGCAACACTGCAAATGAGAAATTTCATACTTATCGGTGCTACAAATCCCCCCAACCTAGAAAAGAATGCGTCCCCGCATTTAAGACATAACTGACGTATGCAAGTACTATTATATCAATTGTAGACCGATAATTATGAATTGTACATGCCTAGTGTTTAAGAAATGCTATTTGAAGAGAACGATTACGAAAATGAACGCTGGGCGAAGGTAATGTATTAGCTGTGTATTTCGTTCTAAAACCCGTACTGCATAATCCAGGAGGCTGATAAGAAATGACCTGCAACGGGCCGTATAATAATCCCTGGAAGCAATGTTCCGTAAAGGGAGTTAGGGAGCAATGTCCCGAAAATCAAATGGATTTGCTGTACGCATAGTTATTAATTGAAGTGAAATACACAATTAAATACGATTACGTTCACGCAACAGTATACATGCATTGTAAATTACAAATACAAATATTGACTTATGATAATCGAAAATGAATCGTTGTTGGTATTCTAATACACATGCTACTTGTTAATGAAAATACAAGGCAAACATATATAATATATGAACAATTAGATATATATTCCATTCGTAATTAACCCGTATAGCATATTCCAAATACGTAAATTACTGACCTGCATATAGTAATTATATAACGGGAACAGTGTATGTTCCTTGACCGTTACAGATTGAATATGAGAGCATTGTCTCGAACAAGTAATTATGGAATTACAAAAACGTATGGTATTAATTTAAATGGAATATATGACTAAAAATGATTTGTCTAAGTGAACAGTAAAGTTCAGGGCTATACATTTTGACTGTCATACACATGTATGGTTTTGCTACATGGTAATGAATTGTTCTGTTTGGATGAACCGTATGTGGTTCCAGAACTAGTAGTACAATGATATAGTGCAATATAAATTTCATCCTTAGATAAGTCGGTGAAGAGCTCTCAACTGGCGATCAACCAGATCAGTCCCATGGAAACAGCTATGGTGATAATAGACAGGTCTAATGCTTAGAAGAAAGGCTGCATTAACTCACACTCACTCACACATACTCACTCGCAAAATTGATTTAGCATAAAGAATAAGTTCCCTAAAGAATTTGAATAGGAAGTTGGCCGACCTCCTACTCTAGCACTATGAGACAATAACTATTTCTATAATTATCAGGGATATTTAGAAAACTTGCTCTGTATGTATAGCTAATAAGTATTTTAAAGCTATAATGACCATAGCATTTTAAAGGGAAATAAGCTTCACCCACACACCAATAAAAGGACACATGAATTAATGCACTAATCAATGTATGAATGAAAATATGCAATTACATAGAATATTGTATGGCGCCAATACTAGTAAATTGCATGAACTAGTAAAGTAGTGTACATGGAGTGAGAAGTAATGATATTGTATGGAATACAATATGATACCTGACTACTTGATAAGTAGCAATTATAGACTACCTGACTACTCAGTAGGGTATATGGACTACCTGACTACTTGATAAGTAGGAATTATAGACTACCTGACTACTCAGTAGGGTATATGGACTACCTGACTACTTGATAAGTAGGAATTATAGAATATCTGACTACTCAGTAGGGTATATGGACTACCTGGCTACTTGATGAGTAGGAATTATAGACTATCTGACTACTCAGTAGGGTATATGGACTACCTGACTACTTGATAAGTAGGGTATATATAATGGTTATAAGTAACCCGTGTAGCAAGTACACATTTGAAAATGTATGTACATGTAGTAAACCACTCATATAAGTATTTTCGAGTGTCTAGTGACTGAACTGATAATTGTGTAAGCCTACTATTTACTAATAATGTACAATATTGTGAAGACAGAATATTTTTCCTTCACAGGTAATGCAGAATATAAAATAATATACAATACAGGGGTATAAACAGAAAGAATAGACTGCCTGTGCCCATTGTTAATTACCTACGTTTAAGCTATGATAATAACCTACTAGGTAAGTATAAAAATGTGAAGTTTGCACTTGTAGTGATATACTGATAACTACATATTGTAGATACATACATGTACTGGTAGTAAGGAAATGTCGAGACAAAACCTTAAAATTATGGAACTGATTACAAGTGAAAATGTACATAAACAGTATAGCTAAGTACACCCTGAATGCCGTGAAATACATTTGTAACTAATAATGAAATTGCTATCATTTAGAATTTCTGCACATAGCAGTAAAATGAACTTTACTAAAATGATTAGTTATAAACGAATTTGAAATAGTATTGATTAACGTTTTCAAGAATTATTCAATCAAATGAATGTAAAAACGTCAAGGTGTACGGCAGATAAGAACATATTTCTAACATGATCATGCATCTAAGCTTAAATATAATATCCGAATCAGTTCCTGTCGGAATTTTAGCTGATAATGTCCGAATGTCTGTAAATCAGGTGGAGACTTCAGGAAGGTTTGTCATTCTACTCCATGTTGGTTTTAATCACTCGCTTCACTGGGAAATGGTGGATTCACTAGTCAAAACGGTTTTAGAGTCACTCGCTGAACTGGGGAAATAAGGAAAAGGTAAGTCCGACATCCAGATAAAACAGCACAAAAACTGTTGTATGGTAATCCATCCATCTTGATTGTATTTCGAAGAAGTAGTCCGTGAGGTAAATCCAATATGTTTCGGAATTTTTGGGGAATATCAGTTCACATGGTAGAGTTCACTCGCTTGTCGATGAAAGGTTCCGGTTCGTGCACAAACAAAGTATATGAAAGTGCCATGGATTCTACAACCAACTGTACTAAGGTTGTTTCTGTGTGTGTCCATGAGTAACATTTCTGGTTGGGGTTTTAAATGAAAACTGTGTTGATGTAGTTTTCTGATTGCTTTATTTTAATCCTGGAAATCCAGTGTACCGTTATAAACATACGTGGTAATCCAACATAAGTATATTAAACGCGAAGTGTTCAATATTAGCAATTTGTTAAGGAAATCACAAGTGTAATGTCCGAACTATATTTTAGTTTCGTCGGGAAATCTCCGACCGACGCCGGGTGGCGGATGCCACCCGCGTTATTAATTTTACATCTTTACTCGCCGAAATCTGAATCTAAAAAACTCTCTAGTGTCTACACCGGCTAAATCACGCCTGGTTCGCATCACGTGACCCCAGCGGTATGGACACTGATCTCATGTAGTGAGACTAAGAAAGGTGACAGCTTTGGTAGGAAGTGCCATATGTAAATCCCTGCTTACATATGAAGACACTAACTACTTCCAACTGTGATTTCCTTCTTACTGATGATAAGAAACGTAATGCCCATGTCAAACCATGATTGCGATGATTAAACATGCTGTCACAGTAATAACAACAAACCTGGCTTAGCGAACAGCTGATGGCCAGAATTATTGACTTTAAACAAAAAGCGTTGGAGCAACACTGCAAATGAGAAATTTCATACTTATCGGTGCTACAAGTTCTCATATAAAACCAAAGGAAAAACAAACTGCAAATATAGCAATATTAAATAATGTAGATGAGATGTCATTAACTACATTTTAACCTATTATTCAATAACGTGTTGTTAGTTGTTTTAGGCAAGTAACCACTTAAAGCAGGTTGAAAATAACAGCAGATACGCCTTAAAACGCATTATGTGTTACTTTCAACCTGCGTTAAGCAACCGTCAGAAACTGCTTCTTCTTATGCACATTAATAACTATAAAATGGAACCATTTTCTTCAGCCTAGAAATCAAATATATATGTAAAAAATGTGTATCTATGGAGTAATGAGTAAAATGAAACGTACGCAAGCATCTTGCAATAAAATACAGAAACTGATAAATGAAAGTGTTTACTCTCGATTACAATCTGAATCTGGTAAAATGTCCAGTGGCAAATAATTTACAAAGGGCATAATTATTTTAGCACAAAAAGAGTAACGTCATGTTATCCACTGTACATTATTACTGGTATTCATAAATTCTCTTTGAACTGTCTTACAACAAATGGTAAAAGTTCTCGCAACTGTAAATGCTGCGACTTTGTTGTTTATTCTTGAGTTCAAATCAAGGTAAGGCATGTACATGTAGGGACTTCATAACGCTCACAAATTGTTAGATGCCATTTACTGAAACCTTAGCCTTTCAGTCGAAATAATTAGAAACTCCTCATATGGTATAACCAAATGTACATGAATTGGCAGGGCTGCCATTACTCCGGATTTTTCCTAAATCTTCGGATTTTTTTTTCTAATATTTTCTAGTACATGGTAGCTTAAAACAGGCTGGAAGTAAAGCAGAATGCGCCTTAAGGCGCATTCTGCTTTACTTCCAACCTGTTTAAAGTAGACGAATGCCAACAAAACTAGAAATAGGCTATGGGGTAAAGGTACGATTCGTAAAATCGCGCTTAAAAAATTCAAATTTGGAAATCTGATGATTTTTCATGTTATGTTAACTTATGGCAGCCCTGAATTTGACTGACAGAGGAGAAGACGTTATGCTTAAGCAAAAACACGTTTATGTTAAGGGTGTATCAATGTCATAAGCGTTTTTTTTCAAAGTATTAAACTTTTTTTCTATCATTGTTATTTTGGAAGAGCTATTTATGATGAATGAAAAAATGGGGAAAAAATATATGGTAGAGTCCTTTTTTTTTAGCTACAGCGATTTGAAAAAGGTATGTCAAATTTGGACTTTTTCTCTCAAATTTTACCCATTCAGAGTACAAGCTTCAGTAAAATCTATTTCAAAACAAAACAAACATGGTAATTTGGGTTTTCATTAATTATTTCATGTCTATGGTGGTATTTTCACATATAGAAACCAAAATTAGACAAAGCAGGCACTAGGTTTGAACAATATGGATCCTCGAACATCACAAATATGCTTTTTATAGGGCATGATTTATTAGATTTTTTATTTTATGAAAAAAAAGTAAAAAAGTTTGAAAATGAAATAGTTCTAGTATTAAACTTTTTCTTATATTCTACCAAATGAAAGCCAATGCTAAGGCAGTTCAAAATATGAAAAGAAATTGAAAGTTCAGTGTTGAAGATTTTGAGTTATTAAAGTAAAAAGAGTTATCTCCCCTTACAAAATTTACAAAAAAGTACCATATCGATGATATTTAGAGGTTTATAAATTTCACATTTGGTGCCTTTTTTTTCTTAAATTGGTTTTTGTATGAAGAAATACTACCATAGACAGGAAATAAATAACACAAAACCAAATTATCATATTTATTTTCATTTAAAATAGATTTTATTGAAGCGGGCTGTTTGAAAAGGACAAAATAAGAGGAAGTGGGTGGGGTAAATTTTACATGGCCATGGAGCCAACTGTTGTTCACCAAAATGTACACTTTTTCTATTTTTTTATTCATCTTAAATAGCTCTTCAATACAAAACCATCATAAAGTGTTTTCATATACTTTGAAAATTTCTTAAAGTCATGACATTGAAACACCCTTAAGACATTTTATCCATTGCAAACAGTAAAGCATCCCTGCGACTGATAAGGCTCAAAACTGAAAAAGGCCCCTCAGATAAAAAAAAAATCATCAGATATTTAAAAAAAAAACTTGTCATTTTTGACATTTTTATTGCCTTTTGGCAAGGGTAACTTCCTCTCCATAGTATATTGAGATCTGGAATAATATTAAATGAGCGTCAGCCTCTGAATTCTACCTGCTCATAGAACATTCAATTCATAAAGCGGTATAAAAACATGCGGCTGAATTTATTGCTTTAAGCTCTTATAGAAGCTTACTGCATTATTGACTCCTGACAAATGGAAAATTCCCGTTTCCTATTCAGTTTAGTCGCTTTTTAAATATGTAGGGTTGAATTTAAAGATATGAGTCCAAGATTATAAAGCCTTTGAGTTGAGCGTTCTCGGTCAAACATTTGCTTGGTCAGATTTGAGTGTTTGCTGCTCAAATATGACAAATCAAATCCTTGAGCACGATCTCAGCCTCAACTCATACGTTTTATAACTTAGGACCCTGTTATGTTTAGTAGCTAAACAGTTAGAGAGCTGGCACGTGCAATGAAATGTTTCAACATGTAAAAAACTTGAAACATTTTGGTAAGGACATTCTGTTTCAGGAAAAATAAATCGTTGATATGGATGTGTAGGGCATTGTTAAATCAGTCGAAATTTATTCTGAATTAGAGGATTTTCTTCATATCGATTTAACCCCCTTTACTGCCTTATCCTGAATACAACGGTGATTTGCAAACAGTTTGGATCCTGATCAGACGCCGCTTTCGCGGCGTCTGATCAGGATCCAAACGATTTGCCACTAATCTAAATATTTCTGAAGTCAAAATACGTTTAATTCTAATTTGTTAAATAAAAGCAGGCGGCAGTTTGTCTGAGGTTTATGACGTAATGGCAGTGACGGGTTAACGTGTTACCGAATGCATTTAAATTGCTGTTTTACTCCATATTTACATTTTAATATCTAGGGCAATTAGATTACTATCAATATGAATCCCAAACGCGTGATGTAAAAGTGTGTCATTATAGCTAAAACGCTTGTATTGGGCGGAAATTAAATTGAAAAATGCTTCTGTAAATACTCGGTCGTTTGTATCAAGTAGCAGATTCATGTCGCTCTGGCGAATATGGCATTTATTGCTTCGCACTTTAAACTGTTTACTGGTAATATATAAACGAATATTATACATTTGTTTCATAGGTACTGAGGGAACAGTCAAATCACTGACCCGAGGTAGCAGGGAAGACCTTGAGAACTGTTGCCCGAGGCCAACGGCCGAGGGCAACAGTTCTCAAGGTCTTCCCTGCTACCGAGGGACAATGGTTTGACTGTTCCCGAAGTAACTATCAAACAAATGATTTATTACCTGACTCTCTATTTAAGCCAGGCTGAATGAATGGCTAGATCTAGATCTATCTATACAAAATTTGAACAACACGTATTTATAAATTCTAGAGATGATCTTACGTGTATATTTAATCTTAATTCAATTCAATACAACAACTGAATGTGAACATCACTGTTTTGTAAAAAAGATGTCTAACATATTCATATTTTCAATTACGATTGAATTATTATTGTTTCTTATTGACTGAAATTGATTGACACTTTGTCGAAATTACGTCATGTGTATAATATGACGTCATTATTTTTGTAACGTCAAAATGTGTTTAAAAAAAGGAAGACGTTAGATCTACAAGCGGTTTGTCGTTTTTATTCGGAGTTACTCTTAATTTTAGGTCTAGAACTATATAGCCTTTTAAGGGGATTATTCGGGAGAGAAAAAATGACCCGATCAACTCCGCAAAAGGCTAGATCATTAAACAAAAATCTGTATCATAAAGACGCCTTATTTGGTCCCGCGATGCAGAAAGGTTTTGCGCACCATTTTCGCGCATGTAACAGTACTATGTAACAGTCAACTGTTGCCCGCTGGCCTCAGTCTGTTAAATATTTCGGAAAACAGTCAAAAATGCTTCATATTCACTTAAATAGAGAGTCAGGTAATAAAGTGCTTTGTTATTTTCTTTTGAATATCGTTGTTCATTGTCGATGTAGTCCTTTTTAGTATCGTATACTTATTTTACTGTGGTAACATTAATTATTCTTTCCTAATAAACGTGATTGTGTTAAAACTATTATTTTCATTGCAACTGGTTACCCGGCGTCTGACATGTCTCCTTACTGTTTGCCTATCAAATAAAATATAATCCTCATAGTCTGAAACCCTGTCATGTTCTAATTTTCAAACAATACATTTGTTTTAAATGAAAAGGATAACGCCTTCACCACTGTATTGCGCCACTCCATCTTTGATATAAATTATGTTATTGTTGTGTTGACAGGCTTACAGCAAATTATACTACAACATAATTACTCACTCAGATAATGGATCAAATAAAGATGCAATTTAAATATATGCAGAAGATTTAAAGACTCGTAAATATCTAAAATACAATAGACATTGTGTTTTGTTAAAAATGCAATTTCCGGTGTATTTGCCGGACTGGCAGTCTGCGCATTTTATTCCGTATTACGGTTTATCGTATAATCTTGGAAGGGGTATTTATAACTATCTTAGATAGGTCGTAAAGTTTGGATTTGTTTTTTATGATTTTGCAAAATGCATGTATTACAAAGAAATGCAATCCCTATGCATAAAACACGACCACTATGTAGTTAGAGTGAAAAAGACGTTACTATTTCCGTTTTAAACGCGATTATGACAAGGCAATGATATTTTTTGCAAACGGTTTGAAGCCATATCAGATTCTGGGTAACCTGGCGTCTGAACATGTTTCAAACTGTAGGCCATTCAGATACAAAAAGGAATATGTGTTTTTTAAAAAATGTAATTTTCTATTTTTTATTGAATTGCATATATTGGTTCATTTGCGTTTAAACGGAAAAGAATAACCTGTTTTACCATTTCTTCAAAACATTCATATACAGTGGAGAAACCGTTTTTCTTTCCCAATAAACGCGTTTAAGCTAAACTGTTATTTCCAATACAAACAGTTTGGGTAACCCGGCGTCTGATCAGGCTCCAAACTGTTTGCCACTAAGATAAATATGAATTATCAGAATTGTCCAAACATTGCACTTTTCTATGTTTAAGTGTTTTTCGTTTGTGTTTCGTTTGCGTTTAAACGAGAAAGAATAACGGTTTCTCCTCTGTATTTTAAGGCTGCAAGCTGCTCACACAAGAATGGAAGTAGACCAGCAAGTTCATGTTCTATTATTTTTCTGCTTCACTTTCATGCTGCATTAAGCTGCCAACTTCGCGGAATGGTTTTCTAGGCAGTTGAGCTTTAACCCTTCCCCTTATAGAAGCGCCTTTAAGCGCATTAAATTTTATTCCTCCGCTGGAGAAAAACGGTTCTAATTTATACAGTCATGAATTGTATTGTAAGAAATATTTTCTATATTCTAGCAGACATTAGCTTAAAGCACAGAAATTAGCTTAAAGCAGACTGAAAGTAAAGTAGAATGTGCCTTAAGGCACATTCTGCTTTACTTTCAGCCTGCTTTAAGTGGTCACATATCTACAAAATTAGAAACAAATGATGGGGTAAAGGGTTTATGTGTTTGGATGTATCGCCTTTGCCATGTATGTTTGAAGAGTAAAGGGTTCTGCACAGTTTTGAAGACGTTATTCTTTCCCAATGAACAATTGTGTGCTATAAACAGTAACTTCACTGGACCTTTTTGTGTATTGTTGGGGTTTTTGTGTGAACATAATTTGATACTATAACTATATTCCGGCTTTATCATTTTGAACAAGTTTACGATACTTTCTGTCAAATAAAATCAGACAATTACGCAAACATTACGCATTTTTAAACGTTGTTATTTTATAAAAAGAGTTTAAAAGATATATAGCTTATACTAAACAAGTATTAAAAACTTTAATGAAAAACTAATCTAGTGTTATGAAAATAAGTAGTTAGCGGAAGCCCAAACTTATTTTGATATTAAATCGGGCTATAATTGAGCCATTGCACTAGATGTTTATATTTATGAATCAAGATGTAGATATACTGAGTTTATAGCGTTCGAAAACATGATGTTGACTTTTGTCATTAGCAAAATAAGAAATGTTATTTTTGAAAAATTGAGATCATAGATAGTTAACCATTTAATTGTAATGAACTTTTATTTACATTAAAATAGAGACATAAACTGATATATTTTTGAAAAAAAATATTACGTCAAATATAATGTCTGACAAGTGCTATGTTTCCTGTGTCCTGAAGTAGGGGTCATTTAGGGACCTATTGTGACTTGTCGACCTTTGTGATCTAACCGTGCGTTATATAATCGTGTAGGCAAATAATTGTCCTTTAGAATGATATATCACATGCATTTTGCTCTTATTATATAGAAGTTGTTAATCAAGTGTCATTACTTTTCAAACACCCCTCGTTTGTAATATAGTTTCCGACTGTAACTGTTTGGTGTTCAGCGGTCCGTTTCATAAAGCTTCGTACGACAAATGTTGTCGTAAGTCAAAACTTTAAAATACATTTAATTTCTGATTTCTCCATCGAATCCTGTCTTGTAATATCTCTTTGGAATCGTCTTTTCAAGACAATTCCAAAGAGATATCATAAGACAGGATTAGATGGAGAAATAAATGGTAATTGAGACTTATAATTTGACTTACAACATTTATGGTACGAAGTTTTATGAAACGGGCCCCTGAATTGCTGCAATAAGGATTTAGTCGACAAAGTCATTTCTACCTTGTCGTGGTTCTAGGGCTTAATTGTCATAGGAAATGTTTCTGTTTTGTAGACCAAGATTATCACATCTGCCAAGAAATCTCATGCGCCACTCCGCCACGAATGGGATTAAAAAACAAATAATTCTGAAATCATCATCATCTCATATCACCATTCCTCATCATTCCGTGGTATTATTTGACCTATTTTGTGACGCATTGCCGTAAAATCCAACACATCCACATAACCAATAACGGTATAGTATTATTTCCAGACAACCCACAAACATACACATTGTTCTAGCACAAATGAAATTCCGACACTTACTATAATGTTGACAATGCTTTTTTTACTGGACAAGATTTTGATCACATCAACCCATTGGACTCGAGAAACGAGTATACTCGTGATTTATAAACAATGTGGCTGTTCAGAGTACACTTGTTTTGGACGAAAAGGGAAGACAGTGATTATAGGGGAACCCCTAAAGAAGCCCTCAGATCAGTGTCTGCACTGTTTGTCATTATGCATTTATATTGTAAATATCCACCTTAAATAGAAAATACAGTGGAGAATCTGTTATTCTTTCCCGTTTAAACGCAAACGAAACGCAAACGCAAAGCACTAAAACGTAGAAAAGAACAACTTTTAGACAATTCTGATAATTCATAGTTATCTTGGTGGCAAACAGTTTGGAGCCTGATCAGACGCGGGGTTACCAGGCGTCTGATCTGGCTCCAAACTGTTTGTTTTGTAAATAATAGTTTTAGCGTAAACGCGTTTATTGGGAAAGAATAACACATTCTCCACTGTACTTACCAAATTTTTCCGTTTTAAGTTTCAGGGTTAAACACGTAATCTTCTGACTTTTATTTATCTGAAAATAAAGTTTCATTTCCGTTCTATGGAAATACCATCTAAATTTGATGAGAACCCGAGTTACTCCGCATCATCATCCGAAACCAATGTTTAAAAAAGCTATTATCATGCTAAATGGATGTTATTGGTTTTGATCTAACTTGGTCTAGAATATGTATTATTTATGTGAAGCTTGCGTGACATACAGTGGAGAATCTGTTATTCTTTCCCAATAAACGCGTTTACGCTAAAACTAGTATTTGCAGTGCAAACAGTTTGGAGCCAGATCAGACGCCGGGTAACCCGGCGTCTGATCAGGCTCCAAACTGTTTGCCACCAAGATAAACAAGAATTATCAGAATTGTCCAAAGTTGTTCTTTTCTACGTTTTAGCGCTTTTCGTTTGCGTACGTTTGCGTTTAAACGGGAAAGAATAACAGATTCTCCACTGTAGGTTGGTTTAACTATTTCGGTGCAAAATTAATCGTGAGATGTTAACACCTCATTGTCTGCTTCAATATTGTTGTCTGCAATGTCGTTTCAAAGTTGAATTAAAGGCAGTATGACTGAAGAAATTAAAAAAAGAATGTCAAAAAGTTTGAATCCTGATCAGACGCCCCGTGACGCGGCGTCTGATTAGGATCGCAAACAGTTTGCAAATGCGCGGTTTGGCGTCAATGACAGTTAAAGGGTTAAGCCTTGTTTTTTCTGTATCAATCTTATCGAAAGAGAGTTACAAGAACACTTAGAACAGTGAATATTTAAACGAAATGAAACGAAAACGAAATGCAACGGAAAATGGAGAAAATGACAGCCTTTTGAAAATTCTGACAGTCAGCGTTATTCGACGCCTGGTTACCTATCTACTGATCTACTTCCAGACTGGTCAGACGCCGGGTAACCTTTTTTAATTCCTCCAACGAAAAAAAAATGTTTCAATTTATACATCCATAACATGGACCGAAATAAGTATTTCCTATATCTTTGCAGATGGCAGCGTAAAACCGACTAAAATTATACAAAATGCACCGTAACGCGCATTCGGCTTTACTTTTAATATGCTTTAAGTGTTTGCCTGTCTTTAAAATATATGTAGAAACAGGCTATGGGGTAAAGAGTTAAAAATATGTTGATTTTAAGGCAAAGTGTCAATTTATTGGTAGAACGAAATAATGATTCTGAGAGCTGCTTTAGAGTCTGCTTTTAAACTCCTTTGAGCTGGCGTTTTCCTTAAAAATATGCGTGCATTTTCTTCTTCAAACAATTCTTAAACTGTAAAGTCGACGGATTTCAGTTGAGAGTCGGAAACCCATGAATAATATGGGTTGCGGAAATGAGCATTTGGAACGATATAGATATATCATTGTAATTGACACTAAACCTGCTTCTTTTCGTGATTGGATCGTTTATACTGCCATGAGGACGGCAACTCGTTTACTTTGATAGATATTTTGTCTGTACAGTCGAACTTCGATATCTCGAACTTGCTTAACTCGAACTATCCGATAGTTCGACACATAAACTGCATTATTTCATGCTCGGTTCAGACGAACATACCCATATTTCAAAGTTAAACGTGGCTTAACCCACGTGGCTTGACCCACGTTTTTACTTTGAAATACGGTATGTTCGACTTAACCGGGTTGAACTATCGAAAATCGACAGTATTTGAAACAACACGTTAAGTTAAACGTGTCCCTTTGCAATAACATATACAAAACACCAATTATATCAATATATCAATCAATAAAATAGTTGGTTTATTGTTTTAAAGTAGGCGATCTGAACATATAGCGAAATTTGTAGCGAAATTGGCGATTTTAAAGAATCTTCATTCCGCCATTGAGTCGCAATACCTTTTCTGACACATTTACAAAATGTGCACCAAAGCACCGACGTCGTTTCCAGCGATACAATGGGAAAGTTCAGCCAAATACATGTACATAGGTCAGATCTGACCAATCAAATGCTTGAGTACGATCTCAGCCTCGTCTCAAACTTTTTATAATCCTTGGGACAGGTCAACATTGACTCATTGTTGTCGGGATGTCAAAGTGTGGCCCGTGAAAGCAGGACTCATGCTCATAAAGGGTGTGAGATGTGTCTGAAATAGTTCACAAGCACTTGATTGGTAAGATTTGAGCAGCTCTATATTGCAATCTGACCTATCAAAAGCTCGAGAACGACTCGACTCATCCCAAATCCTTTATAAACACAAGATCTGGGTCCCATGAATTATATACGAGAGTCTAAGTAATGTTCCATACCTTAGACCTTTCAGTACAGTAGAAGACATAACCGAAACAAGGAAAGTTCTATGTATTAAACCCTTTACATGTACAGTCGAACTTCGATATCTCGAACTCGGTTACATCGAACAAGCCCGTATTTCAAAGTTAAAACGTGGTTGAGCCACGTTTTAACTTTGAAATATGGGTATGTTCGACCTAAGCGAGCATGGAATAATGCAGTTAATGTGTCGAACTATCGGATTGTTCGATTTAAGCAAGTTCGAGATATCGAAGTTCGACTGTACTTCCATGACGCCATCAGTTGTAAATAATTTTTATCTGCTTTAATTTGTCAAATTAACATTTTAGGTATGTTTTCTCACGAAATACTGTCAAACAATTTGGATCCTGCACACGGCGTCTGATCAGTATCCAAACAGTTTGAAAATAACCAATGATTTCATTCTAAGGTGACAATTAAGTATACCCTTGTGCATTTGTGACATGGGATTGTTAAACACCCCGGTTACACAGACGGTCGGGCTTAAATCGGTACCCAATCGGTCTAATTATTTGCTGTTTTGATCGGTTGTCATAAGTGACCGGGTATCGGTGATGAATAGCTGTTCAATCGGTCAAACGCCAGCCTGCCTCCGATTGGCCACCGATTGGCGACTCATGAAATCCAATGGGCCACCGATTAAAAGCGCCCAACAACCAATCAATACTCGATGAATACCGATAAAACACCGATGAACTGCTGGCGGCAACCGATTGATCACCAATTGATCACCGATTGAACTGCCATTAACAACCGATGAAAACCGACGAGATCCCGCGTTTAATTCTCATCTTTTGTCATCGGTGGTAAGTATCAGTTCATCGGTGCTTTATCGGTGGTTTATCGGTGACTCGTCGGTGATATCGGTAGTATACAGGTTGTCAATCGGTTATTTGTAAAATATTTTCACCGATCGAGAATTTTAAACACGTTTAAAAATCCCAATCGGTGATTTTTCACCGACGAAACTCATCTTTACCTAATAGCTATTGATAGGGGGAAAACAGGTGGTCAATAGGTGATGTCGGTAGTAAATAGGTTTTCATCGGTCCCCTCCCTAGTTTGGCGAAAAAAACAACCGATCTATCACCGATGGCTCTGTGTAACCGGGATGTATAGTGGCATAAAGTTGAGAAAACGTTTTTCCCCAATAAACGCGTTTACGCTGAAACCTTTTTTCCATTGCAAATAGTTTGGGGCCACAGCTGATCAGGCTCCAAACTGTTTGCCACTCAATTTAAAATGACTCGTCAAATAATTAAAAAGTTGTCATATTTCCCATTTAAATGCACTGCGTTTATGTTTCGTTTGCGTTTAAATGGGAAAGAATTACATTTTCTCCATTGTTTTTTTATCACTCGGCAGACGGTCATTATTAACAATTTTGGAAATGCTTAAACATGTAAAACCTCTTTATTACGACCACTAAACTTGTGTTAAGTAGTAGGTAATTTAGACAGGTGACTGCTTAAAGCAAGGGCAATGTAAAACAGAAAGCTCCCGCAGGAGCTTTCTGTTTTACCTTTCCCATGCTTAAAGCTATCATCTGTATTTTATGAAACCAATTAGCCCTGTTATTGTGATCGTAATAGAGAGATTTCACCGTACTTGTGAATACAGTGGAGAATCTGTTATTCTTTCCCAATAAACGCGTTTACGCTAAAACTATTATTTGCAGTGCAAACAGTTTGGAGCCAGATCAGACGCCGTGTAACCCGGCGTCTGATCAGGCTCCAAACTGTTTGCCACCAAGATAAACAAGAATTATTAGAATTGTCCAAAAATTGTTCTTTTCTACGTTTTAGTGCTTTTCGTTTGCGTACGTTTGCGTTTAAACGGGAAAGAATAACAGATTCTCCACTGTATAAGGTTCATCTACTGGCCAGATCTTTGTTCTCAAATACATGTAGTTAGACTTGCATTCGATTAATTGCTATTATACATGTAGTCAAACTAAATAAACGAGATCTTATTGAAGAAAAAAACCAGGACAGAAAATGTTGATTATCAGAAAGAACTTAAGCACACAGAAAGCTCTTGGAGGACATTTATGCACTATTTTCTTAAACTGCATTTAGCAGGCACCTATATAAGTGACGGCATATTGGCATTGTATTGAATGCTCTCTTAATACTGGTTTCACTGTTTTCTCGGAATATATTAATGATGCAAATTGATATTCCCACATCTTGATAATTATTATCAATTTGCTTTGCAAATGTAGAGAAGCGAGTCCACAATCTGACAATGTATGACCTACTTCTAGTACATTGACAATGCTCTAACAGAGACTATGGCTTTAACCTTTGGCATCATATAAATAACAGTAAGACCTCTCTATTACGACCACTTAATTATGTTAACTATCATGTGTGTAAGGCAGGTGATTGCTTAAGGTAAGATGAACATAAATCAGTTTAGGAGCTTTCTACTTTACGCTCAACTAGCTTAAAGCTGTCACCTGTCTTTTATTTAGTCTATTAACCTTCATTTTAGTGGTCATAATAGAGAGGTTTTATTGTTCTTTGCAATACAGCGGATACAGCATTATTTTCCCAATAAACTCATCTGTGCGAATTCATTTTTTCCACTGCAGAAAAACAGTTTGGAGCTATAGTTCAAACACCGAGAAACTCGGCGTCTGATCGGTATTCAAACTGTTTACCAATGAGAGTTGTTATTTATATGATGGGAAAATCTACGTGTCTTTTCAAAGAAATGAATGTCCGCTCAAAAACGGATGTATTTATATTTAGTAAAGTGAGAGATACAGTAGAAAATATATCATTGTTTCCAAATAAACCCGTTTCTGTTGAAAGCTAAATGTACTGGCATTTTGCAAACAGTTACAGTGGAGAATCTGTTATTCTTTCCCGTTTAAACGCAAACGTACGCAAACGCAAAACACTAAAACGTAGAAAAGAACAACTTTTAGACAATTCTGATATTTCATGTTTATCTTGGTGGCAAACAGTTTGGAGCCTGATCAGACGCCGGGTTACCCGGCGTCTGATCTGGCTCCAAACTGTTTGTACTGCAAATAATAGTTTTAGCGTAAACGCATTTATTGGGAAAGAATAGCAGATTCTCCACAGTAGGAGCAAGATTAAATAGTTTGTCACGCATATTAAAGTAGAAATTCAATCGGTTTTTATATTTTTTCGAATGCTGCCATTTTCTACATTTTATTTTTATTGCACAACGTTTGCGTTTCGTTTGGTTTTGTTTGATTTTTTTTTTTAAGAAAAGAAGGGAAAAATAAGATCTCTATTGTAGCACCTTAAACCCTTTCATCACCGGAGTCGCTTAAAGTCGTCTTTGCAAACAGTTTTGATCCTGAACAGAGGCCGCGTAACTCGGCGTCTGATCAGACTCAAAACTGTTTGAATCACGTTTCGATATTTCTTATGTTATACTCTCTTTAATCTAAATTTAAAATGGTCTTGCAGATAACAACATTGAATGAGACGGCCAAACAACGGTGTTGTGGCAAATACCTCACAATTAATAGAGCCTCGGAAGGGTTAAGCAGATTAAAAGTATAACACGGCCATTCGAAAGAAGTTTCATTGATTATGTTAAAGACAAGCCTTAAGAAAGGCCTAAATCTCGGTAATCCCTTCACTGCCATATGACGTCATCAGCTTGAAACAATTTCCTTTTGCTTTTATATCTCAAATTTAATTACTAGGCGAATAAGTATTGACTGAAAAATATGAAATTGAGTGTAAAACTGTTTGGCTCAGACGCCACGTAGCGCGGGGTCTGACGAAACTATTTGAAATAACCAACCTACAGTGGAGAATCTGTTATTCTTTCCCGTTTAAACGCAAACGTACGCAAACGCAAAGCACTAAAACGTAGAAAAGAACAACTTTTGGACAATTCTGATAATTCTTGTTTATCTTGGTGGCAAACAGTTTGGAGCCTGATCAGACGCCGGGTTACCCGGCGTCTGATCTGGCTCCAAACTGTTTGCACTGCAAATAATAGTTTAAGCGTAAACGCGTTTATTGGGAAAGAATAACAGATTCTCCACTGTAATAGGGGTAAGGAATTGTTTTTGAAGTGGTTAATAATTTTATGCCGTCATCTTTTTGCTTTTTCCACTTCAAATGATATAAATCTAATTGAAGTCTAGTTCATTTCATTACTATTTAGGGTTTGTTTCAGAATATATTGCAAAATGAAAAACAGAACATACCCTGATTAGAGGTTTCCTTCAAGATTCGTCTGATCTGTGTTTTCACTGATCGCATAGGCCAAGTGTACTGTTTACAGGTAAATATTTGTTAAACGAACGTAGGTCTGTGTGCGTCACTACGGTTCAATGGGTTAAATTAACAACATGTTTTTCTCCATTTTGATGTTTTGCAGGACTAAGAACAAGATTATGGTTGACTACATTGAAGAAATAGAAACTGAATGTTTATTCCTTTCCTGCCATGACGTCATCAACTTTAGAATAATTGTCGTCTGCTTTTATTTATCAAATTAAAAATTTATGTATTTTGACTTAATACATATTGAAATGAGTGTCAAACAGTTTAGATCCTGATCAGACGCCGCGTAACGCGGCGTCTGATCAGGATCAAAACTGTTTGCAAATAACCATTATACTCGTGATAAGGCAGTGAAGGAGTAAGAGTGTTTGCGATCAATATTGAACCTACTGCGTTCTTTCTTGTGATAAATACAATTTGTCACGGAATGCATCAAGCTTCTATCCTAGATAATGAAAGAGCTACTCCTACGGTGCAATTACTTTGAGTTATCAAAACAAATACAGTGCCCCCTCCCTACAACGGCCCGCCCGAACAAGTATTCTCTCCTTACAACAGCGCTTGCCACTGTTTCTGTACACAATTATGTCTACCGTCTGCTCTGCTTAAAATTGTCGTCTGCTGCTTTACTCAACGCTATATGTGCATAGGATATTTTGACAAATAATCACAATAAAAAGAGGGAAACAGCTTAAATCCAGATCAGACACCGCGTTACGCGGCGTCTGATCTGGATTCATGCTGTTTACAAATGTTAGCCTATTCGTTCTCAGCACTCTATAACGATATTATCTTACCTCCCAATAACGACTCAATCCATACAACACACATAATCTATGTCTCCTATTAAGTGTTGTTGTACAGTCGACCCTCGATAACTTGAACTAGATTAAGTCCCAACAGCAGTTTAAATTCGATATATCGTGCGCCCTGTAGTCGAACTAAACCTTATTTCAAATATAAGGACCATCGCTCCACTTTAGGATTTTAACGGTCAATTGGAGACGACTCATGCACACTATTTGCAATATTTACCTCCCTTTGACAATGTTTATATGCGTATTTGTTTTTCTATCTCAATAAGCTAAATTATCCGATCATACATGTACCTGCATTTGGCGACCACGATTAGAAAAGTGATATATCGTTGTCGATTGAGCTGTATCGATTTGGGTACATTTAAGCAGTTTAAAGTGATTATCATAGAGCATTTGTATAAAGCCTAAGTGGATGAATGCTTCAGCAATACTTGTGGAAAATATTTTAAAAATCTGAATGTTAATACAGTAGAAGAAAAACTTTGAAAAATAACTATTTTATTTGTTCCCTTTTTTGACGGATAGTGTGCTGTTTTCATGTTTTGGGGACTACTTGCTCCTATGTTTGCCATTTTATGAAAAAAATTATGTATAACCCGACAAATTAGGTAAGTTACAAAGCTGAAGATTTTATTCTGATATATCATTTATCAAAAGCACTTGTCTCCGGATAATTAGAGGTATACCCAAAAATAAGCTTTGAAGAAAAAAACCCAGTTCGGTAACCTCCTATTTTTATTTCATATTTATGTATGCATAGCAGGGTTTATACTAACAACATGCAAATTAAAAAAAATCTGAATGCTATGAAAATTCGAAGAAACTGGTGCGATGGTCTTTAAAACGTAGCTGATAAAACACGTTTTAAAATTGAAACAGGGATACGTTCGACTTAATCATTAGTCAAGCTAGTGTAAAATAAACAAATTATTGTAGCCAAACTAAACAAATTAACATTTAAATGTGGCTGGAATGTTAATTATAGAAAACCGTAAACAAAATGAGTCTTCATGGGCTTTCAGTTTTACTATTTGCCTTGCTTTAGCCCATTTCCTTATAACCTGTTTCTAGTTTTGAAGACAGATGATCACTTAAGACATGCTGAATGTAAAACTGAATGCGCATTATGGCGCTTTCTACTTTACTTTTAGTCTGCTTTAAATAAACATTTCTTATGTTGCATATTCATGACTGTATACAATGGAACTAGTTTCTTGAGTACACAAATAAATAAAAGGCTTAAAAAAGCGTATATATTTTATGGAGTAATGGGGATAAAGCAGTACACAGTAGTTAATAGCTTTGAGTGTCTCTTGAAGGAGCAAGGCTGCCATAAGTTGACATAAAAATCCTAAGATTTTTCAAGTGCGATTTTTACGAATCGTACGTTTCCCCATCCCATGTTTCTGTTGTTTTTACACGTGGCTGCTTAAAGCAGATGAAAAAAAAAGAATGTGCATTAAGGCGCATTCTGCTTTAATTTCAGCCTGCTTTAAGCTACCATGTACTAGAAAAAAATCCTAAGATTTAGGAAAAATCCGGAGAAATGGCAGCCCTGAAGGAGTGACGGCAAACACTTTTTTATCTACTTACAGTACAAGTTTTAATGAGTTTTTCAGGGAAATAGGTAGGCCTTTGTTAATTGTAATTCTATTTCTTAGTACGTAGATGACAACCAAGGTCAATTCGTACAAGCCTTGTTCCATCCTTTCCCCTATATAGCTTGAGGTCAGTTTTGAAGACAAATGGTTTCTTAAAGGAGGTTGAAAGTACAGCCAAATGCTGCTTAAGGAGCAGTCTGTTTACTTTCAGTCGGCTTTAATGTATTTGAACTATTTCTATGTTGCATATTTATATTCTAAGATTTATTTTAATTTCTTATAATGTTCTCAGTGTACTAAAATTGCTTTTTATGTTATAATTTAACTAACGGTCCTATGAGAAAAATGCTAATCAAGACATATCATTTCATTTTAAGTAGCTTTCTGGTTTTATAGACAAATTTTGATAGATATCATGATACAGTGGTAAATACGCTATTCCTACCCATTTACGCGTTAATCTATGCGTAAGAAACGCATAGTGAACGGTTAACGAACGCTTAACGAACTGTTAACGCCTAATGATCTTAACCCGTTTAAACGCGTTAATAAACGATTATACCAGAGATGCTGCGATTGGTGCTTCAGGTATCCGTTTCACGCGGAGATTTCGGATCTTATCGACAGGCACTGACCACCGCCTGTAACCAATCTATTTATGTAACCCGCCTATAAATATGCCACTCAGATATCGGGGGATTAACATTGTATTGCCAATTAAAGATAGCAATGTTATCGGCGATACCACCTAGTGTTCTGTAATACACATGTCATAAAGTGGGTGTGTAAACCGCTGAAGCTAAGGGGTCCGTCGGCTAAGTGATGACCCTTTCATCCGGGCTCTTTTAAACGCGTAAATAAACGCGTAAAGAAACGGCTAGGAAAGCCGTTTAACGAAACGGATAATAAACACATAGTGAACGGTTAACGTGGGTAAGAATAGCGTATTTACCACTGTAAGATTGACAAATTTCTAATAATATGCATTATCTTACGTTTCATTTCTTATTTCTTGTATCCTTGAATTTGTTAACATACAATTATCATAAAGTCAGTTATAAAAGCTCTTAATAGCTTATGTTATTTGTATATGTTTTACCGACTCAAAATAATTTTTATCTTATCTTATGACCGTTAAAATAAAAAACCAAAGAGCGACCACTTGTCGGAAAAATGAATTAAAGACATAAAAATGCACAACTATGGAATAACGTCCATACATGAGCATTTTATGCATTTAATTAAATGTACTTCTCTCCTTTAACCCTTTACCCAATAAGCTGTTTTATAAGGCACATTCTGATTTACTTTCAGCCTGCTTTAAACTACCGTCTACTAGGCTATATAAAATATTTGTTATTGTAATTGTTACATGTAAGGAGGGTATAGACTGGAACTATTTTCTTCAGCGGAGTAATGAATAAAATACGCTAAAAGTCGCT
This sequence comes from Gari tellinella, assembly GCA_922989275.2. Classification (NCBI taxonomy): domain Eukaryota; kingdom Metazoa; phylum Mollusca; class Bivalvia; order Cardiida; family Psammobiidae; genus Gari; species Gari tellinella. Next base: position 28,311,426 of record OV277857.1, on the reverse strand, counting down.
GCTATGGGGGAAAGGGTTAAATGGTCACCTGTTTTCAAAACTAGAAACAAAGTATGTTCAATGCTCTCTCCACACAACGACCCTCCGAACAAAGGCTCCCTCCTTACAAGAAGGCTTGCCACTGTTGCCAATACAATCATGTGTAACGTTTTCACTGCTGTAATACCGCCTGCTTTAAATTAGTGTCTGCTATTTTTCTTACACAATGGAAATTTTGACGGAAAATAATCCACATAATGACGAGTATCGAACAGTTTGAAATCAGATTAGACGCCGTCTTACTCCGAGTAACTCTGTGATAGCTCAGGATACAAACTGTTACACAGTTTGAATTGATACTCGCTTTTAAACATGCAATTACAGAATATGAAACAGGAAAGTATATAACATGACCGATTGCTGATAGATCTTTTGAAGATAAATCGTCTGTTGTCAATAATAATATTATTCTCGATTAACGCCTTCACTACGTTACCCCGAGTACAATCGAAATTTGCAAACAGTTTGGATCCTAATCAGACACCGCGTAACGCGGCGTCTGATCAGGATCCAAACTGTTTGAACTCGATTCAATATTTCTTAAGTCAAAATACCTAAAATTAAAACTTAAGAAATAAAAGCAGACGACAATTGTTTGAAATTGGTGACGTCATGGCAGTGATTGGATTTGTCCGAACTCTCGGCAGTTACAAACAATACAGTCCAAAGCAGACTTGTTTAACCTAAATGCCCTGATCTCGAATGCTAATATGGCTTTAATGTTAGAATTTATAGAACAATTGCAGACTATACCCCACCGGGGGCCAACTATGTATTATTTTCGAATGGTTTGCGTACGACCATCCATAGGGGTATTATATAGATAAATTATGTTTTCCTGTAAAGTCAGTGTATATACTTGGAAATGTTTTCCTACGAAAACAAAGTTGCCGTCGTAGGAAAACAAGTGTATAATAATACTCCTATAATATGGTATTAGCAAAACTTTTAATAATAATACAATCCACACTCGATACTTCGAACTCGCGTTATTTCGAACATACCCATATTTCAAAGTTAAAACTTAAGCGAGATCGAGATGTCGTAATTCAAATTATGAATTACTGGTAGGTCGATTTAAGCGTGTTCGAAGTACAGTGGAGAATCTGTTATTCTTTCCCGTTTAAACGCAAACGTACGCAAACGCAAAGCACTAAAACGTAGAAAAGTACAACTTTTGGACAATTCTGATAATTCATGTTTATCTTGGTGGCAAACAGTTTGGAGCCTGATCAGACGCCGGGTTACCCGGCGTCTGATCTGGCTCCAAACTGTTTGCACTGTAAATAATAGTTTTAGCGTAAACGCGTTTATTGGGAAAGAATAACACATTCTCCACTGTATCTTGTTTCGACTGTATGTAGGTGACCCTCAGTGTCAACCGTTAACATGTAAACATTAATACTGCAGCAGGCAACGCATAAACCATCCCTCAAATAACCACAGCAAATGAGAACAAATCTTTTCTTAAAATAGCGTTGGCTTAGTGTTATGGTAGCGGAAATGAGTTATTTCTGGAAATAATATTGGAACTTCATTTTCATTATGAGAAATCGCCAAACTACAATGGAGACGTGAGGAATAAGTCATTATTTCCAAATGAATACGTTAAAGCAGCTTAAACAAGTATTTTCACCGCAAACAGTTTGGAGCAAGTTAAGATGTCAAGTAATGCGGCCCTTGCTCAGATTCCAAATTGCTATTTACCAATCAGGGGCCCATTTTATAAAACTTCGTACGACGAATATTGTCGTAAGTCAGATTATAAAAGTCTCAATTATAATTTATTTCTCCATCTAATCCTGTCTTGCGACACCTTTTTAGAATCGTCTTGTAAAGACGATTTCAAAGATATGTCACAATACAGGATTAGATAATTTAGATTAGAAATTAAATGTATTTTAAAGTTTTGACTTACGGCAACATTTGTCTTAAGAAGTTTTATGAAACGGGCCCCTGATCTCAACGAATAGTCTGAAAATGTCAAAAGTTGTAGATTTCCACATTCTTGCAATGTGTTTGAAATTCGTTTGCGTTTAAAGAATAACGTCTAATTCTGTGTACTTCTTGGGATATTGCTACTAAAAGGATACTAATATTTCTTTTACAAAAGTGCGTTCCATATGTCTAATGTCATTTGCAAACAGTTTGGAACCAGATCGAACAACCCGTTGACTATCTCTGATCTAGCTTCAATCATTTTGACACTCAGATTATACGAGGAAAGACGATTGACCCAATCATTGCCTTATTCCAAATACACTGGTAACATTTTGCAAACAGTTTGGATCCTGATCAGACGCCGCTTCCCGCGGCGTCTGATCAGGATCCTAACAGTTTGACACTCATTCCAATATTTCTTAAGTCAAAACTTCTAAATTTTAAATTTGATAATTCAAACAGACGACAATTGTTTAAAATTGATGACGTCATGGCAATAGAGGGGTTAAAACAGATGATGAAAAGCGACGAAAATGCTTAACGCTTACAATGCAGAAACAAATTATATAATCCTTTGCAAACAGTGTAGACCCATTTTAGAGGTCACCTGATGGAACCCTTTGAAATTTGTCTAAGGGCTGTCATAAATTGACATGACAAATCCTAAGATTTCAAAATCTGCATTTTTCAAGTGCGATTTAACGAATCGTACATTTACCCCCATAGCCTTTTTCTTGTTTTGTTGACATGCGACCACTTAAAGCAGGCTGTAAGTAAAGCAGAATGCGCCTTAGGGCGCATTCTGCTTTACTTTCAGCCTGCTTTAAGCTACAATGAACTGTGGAAAAATCCGGAGATTTAGGAAAAATCCGGAGAAATGGCAGCCCTGTTGTCTATACTGTTCATACGTTTGAATAATTTCGAATGCCCCATCGAAAGTCAATTTAAACCCATCATCTGCTAGAAACTGGAATAGTTAATTTGAAAACTTAGCATGACAAGGGTTAAGCTGACATGTTCCAGAAGACAGCTTGACAGCCTGGAGATCACTATTATCTTTTAAAATTACCTTTGCGGATGAGAGCGAATATTTCAGTAAAACGATGTTGCCATATAATTTGGTTAGCGGAAACAAGTTGTTCACTATAATTGTATTGGAATTGCAATTCGAACTTTGTGAAATTTCTCATATACAGTCAACCCTGTCTTAAGTGACCTTTAAATTTAGGTTTGTATAACCCTGCATGTCCTTTACAATGATCTATTATAATTGGGTTCTGAAAGCAGCACAAAACAATACAGAATGGTGCAATAGTGTTTTGCTTTCTTTTTTATCCTGCATTTATCTTTCATTCGGCAGTAACGTATCTTTCTTTAGCATGTGCGCTTAAGCATAAATAGGGCTGTTTAAGATCTGTACGTGTTGAACTATTGGTAATAGTATGCTTTCAAAATAAACGTCTTTTGTTTGAAAACTTATAAGTGTCTATTGCAATTAAATAAGTGCCTGTCAAGGCTCTAAGCTAAACCTTGCAATAAAACGCTCTACTTCAAAATTGGCTTCCGCGATTTTTGATTTCAAACTACACAGTAGCAGGTGCATATCTTTTTGTTTGTGGATTGAATTTAGAATAATGTTATAATTATAAGTCATTTGTAGATGTTGAACATAGTTTGCGATATACGTTATGTGCAGTTTGGATAAAGAAGTAAAATATATTCTTTGAAATCAAATACGACTTACATATTCTTGTTAAAAGAACGTAGGTCTGTGTCATATGTTAAAAAAGAGACTTCTTGGTTAAATTTGTTCCCTTCGGCCAAGAGCGAATATAGTACACGTTGCAGTTGGTTCGTAAGGCTAACCTTACAAAGATATATAATTTTCGAAACTTTGTAATCGAATATTTTACTAAAACAGTACAGTATGTTAATCGCTACTTGACTATGATTTATACGGAGGTTTTGTCCAGATCATATGCAACGTTTTGCAGTATCTGATAAGTGTACAAAATATCTGACCTTTGTCTTAATGTTCCAAAAGCAAAAATGACAAATACAGTGAAACCCCTCTAAACCGGAATCTCTAAATACCGGAATTCTCTCTAAACCGGACAAAAACTTTGGTCCCGTTTCGAACCCTGCTATGCTTTAACCCATTACACCATAAATATGCCTTTTTACGCCTTTGATTTATTATATCACTGAAGAAAATATATACATGAATATGCATCATCAGAAATAGTTTCTATATTCTAGCAGATGATAGCTTAAAGCACGTTGAAAGTAAAGCAGAATACGCCTTCAGGCGCATTCTGCTTTACTTTCAACCTTCTTTAAGTGATCAGCTATATTCTATACTAGAAACAAGCGTTGGGTTAAAACCCCTCTAAACCGGAAACCCCTCTAAACCGCACATCTTTTTTGTCCCCACACATGTCCGGTTTAGAGGGGTTTCACTGTATTTTTATTGAATGGAAAACAACTGTGATTCAGACGATACTGTATGGCAGACAAACCGCTCACTCTCCGTATGCTGGGTATTTTGTAGTCTGCAATAAGTGGCGTCTGCTACTGTTCTAACAGAACTTTTTAAAAAGTACTTCAAAATAAGATCAGAGTGTCAAACAGTTTGGATCCTGATGAAACGCCGCATTATGCGGCGTTTCACCAGGATCCAATCTGTTTGCAAAGGTGATATCGTACTCGCTACTATCATGTTAAAAGTTAAAGGACATCGCATCATGATATCAAAAGTCTTTAAGATTAATATAGATAATTAGAACTTAACAACAAATCCACATTTAACAAGATATAGATTACAAAGTGTTTCGTTTGCGTTTTTTAAAAGCATTGCTAGAATGACGCCTTGTCCAATGTATAACATATATTTATTATTGGTATTATTCAAAAAGCAGAAGACGTCATGAAAACACATTCCTTTATGGCAATTGTACCACAACTCAATTACGAACCCCTGAAAGCTTGTACTGATTTGACTTGCATTTGTCCTCAGTAATGAACAGAACATACTTTATTCAACTTGTACACAATCAGGTACCTCGTTACAAAACATATAATCATACAATACAAAACATACATACATGGTCAATGTGGAAACAGTATAGGTCTTCTAACAAAATTTACTTAGAAAGTACATAGAAAGCACTGTAGAATGCACTGCACTGACTCGTATCAGAATATAAGAATCCACCATGAGTGTTGATGTAGGATAGGATTTTTCTCCCCCGAGGGTCAGAAAATTCATGCAGGGACGAGGCTTGCCGAGTCCCTGTATGAATTTTTTGACCCGAGGGGGAGACAATTTCTATCCTACATCAACAAAACGAATGGTGGATTCTTTTTATCCCATTTAAATCATCAAAACATGATAGAAATAACGAAATGATTGCAGTTTCTGAGCACTTTTTTTAGCCAAAACACGACGTTGTTTATAGTGACGTCATTAGAAATGACGTCATTTAGTTACCTGCATCATGCAGCGCTTGTGGTAAAGCTGGACAAACAATAAAAGACGTCACATGGTATGGAGGATAGAGCCATTCCACATTGGGGAAAATCTCTATCCCACATGGGCGAAAATGGGAGAACTATAGCATGCTGGTGTTTGATCAAGATCCAAATACATGTAATTGGACAATTTAACCCATTTATACCCATTTGATTCTCCATGTTTATATACTGGATTCTTCCATTTTTATCAAAGGGCTGCCTGGTCAAATTTTTCATTTTCAATTTGTTTTATATTGAAATTCCTATCAGCAAACAGTGTAGACTCTGATCAGACGACGCACCATGCGGCGTCTGATCAGAGTTTACACTGTTTGCCTATGTCCCATATATGGCATCGTGGGCACAAATGGGTTAATTGTTTATTTGGAAATGAAAAATAAAATGTGAGATATTTTCAGTAAAACATTTCCTTGCAGGCAACTTTCATTCAACTCTCGCGCCATCGATTTATCACATGGTACAATGGGAAGACGTTATTTTTCCCCCGTTAAAACATAAATGATACACAAAACGAATTGCAATGAAATGTAGTAAGATACAACTGACAATTCTGACTGTTTGTCTTATCTGAGTGGCAAACAGTTTTGAGCCTGATCAGCCATCGGGTTACGTTATTCTTCCCCAATAAATGCGTTTCATGATGCAAACAGAATTCAAACAGTTTTTAGCCTGTTCAGACGTCGGGTTACGTTATTCTCCCCAATAAAATGCGTTTCATTATGCAAACAGTAATATCACAGAATTCAAACATTTTTAAGTCTGATCAGACGCCAGGTTACCCGGGGTCTGATCAGGCTTCGAACTGTTTGCCACCAAAAATAACACAAATCGTAATGGTTTTCTTAACCCTGTCATTTTTCTACATTCAAATGCATTGTATTCGCGTACAAACTCATTTCAACGGGAACAAAAAAGGCTTTCTCAGCTGCATCTAATAAAAGACATATGCGTACAGTGTAGACTCTGATCAGATGCCGCATTATGCGGCGTCTGATCAGAGTATACACTGTTTGCTGATAGGAAATTCAATATAAAACAAAATGAAGATTAAAATTTTGACCAGGCAACCCTTTGTTAAAAAATAGACTAATCCAATATATAAACATGGAATAATCCACTGGGCGTAAATGGATTAACATAAGAGTGACATGGTCTTTTCTCGTTCATGTCACAAGCCCGAACAACGCATCCACTTAATCACGAACGAGTCTAATTATTCTTCAGGACATAGCACCAGGGCTGCCATTTCTCCGGATTTTTCCGAAATATTCGGATTTTTATTCCAACAGATGGAAGCTTAAAGCAGGATGAAAGTAAAGCAGAATGCGCCTTAAGACGCATTCTGTTTTACTTTCAACCTTCTTTAAGCACCACGTGTCTTAAAATCTAGGAACAGACTATGGGTTAAAGGTATAATTCGGAAAGTCGCGCTTGAAAAATTTAAAAATTGAAAATCTTAGGATTTTTTTTATCAACTTATGGCAGCTCTGTAGCACACCTTTAAGCTTGTATACAGCGACAACTAAAGAAGACCTATACATGAATTGCTTATAATGCAGGCTACAAATAATACAGAGAGCTACTATAACAGCTTTTTGTATTTATTGCTATCTTATACAGTGGAGAATCTGTTATTTTTTCCCGTTTAAACGCAAACGTACGCAAACGCAAAGCGCCAAAACGTAGAAAAGAACAACTTTTGGACACTTCTGATATTTCATGTTTATCTTGGTGGCAAACAGTTTGGAGCCTGATCAGACGCCGGGTTACCCGGCGTCTGATCTGGCTCCAAACTGTTTGCACTGCAAATAATAGTTTTAGCGTAAACGCGTTTATTGGGAAAGAATAATAGATTCTCCACTGTATTAAGCAGTCACTTGTCTTTGTCCCAACTCCATTTCTATGTATTTTTATGGAATAAAATATGTTTAAACTAAAACTACTTGTCTTTAGAGGTCGCTACTTTACTTCATCTAGTGATAGTCTGTATAGGTGACCACTTAAAGTATGGTTGAAAGGAAAGTAGAATGCACCTTCAGGCGCATTTTGCTTTACCTGTCAGTCTGCTTTAGCTACCATTTGCTAGGATGTTGAAACTGCAGGTATATTTAATGGTGTTATGTTATTGACCGTATTAAATCGAACCTTTTCTCCAGTGGATGAATAAATACAATGCGCTAAAAGGAAACTATATGGGGAAAAGGGTTGAGCCATCTTAGAATGTGCATTGGCTTTTGAAAATAAGCTTTTTAAAAGACCGGGGTTCAAGGTTATAAAACTTTTCAGTTGAGTCGGAAGTCGTTTATCAAATCTGACCAATCAAATGCTTGAAAACAAACTCAGACTCAATTCAAACGCTTTATAACCTTGGAGCCAGAGTTGGTTGGCTTCTGACCATCATTCGACACGTTCTAAATACAACGCTCCCTCTCTACAACGACACCCAAGGGGAGACAACACTTTTATGCGTTGTTGGGAGGGAGTCGTTTTAGGGAGGGATATTGACTTACATTTGCAAACAGCTTGAATCCAGATCAGACGCCGCGTTACGCGACGTCTGATCTTGATTCAAGCTGTTTGTCACTTGTCATTAAAAAAAATTCTGTCAAAATGTCCCGTTATGTAACTGCGAAAAACAACAGACGACAATTTTAAGCAACCGTGAATAGGTTGGACATACTTATCTTGTTTGTGGGAAGAGCGGCAAGCGTCGTTGTAAGGAGGGAACCGTTGTTGGGAGAGGCGTTGTATGGAGGGAACGCTGTACAGTGATACCTCCCTGCAACGTCCATCCGAACAACGATTCCATCCTTACAACAATGTTTGCCGTTGTTCCCACACGCTCCCACTGCTGCAAAATCGCATGTTTACAATTGTCGTCTGCTGTTTGTTCTTAAAGTTGCGTGAAAGACATTTTGGCAGAAGAAACACAACGCGGCGTTGTGATCTTGGTTCAAACTGTTTGCAAATATAAGAACGTCATATCATGCACCCATAGTGTATTAATTTTTCCTTCCTATAACAACGGTCTGCAAACAAAATACACACAAGCTGTGTCTCTCATTGGGTGTTGTTGAAGACGGATTTCTGTACAGTGTTCCCTCCCTACAACGTCACTCCGTACAACACTCCCTTCCTTATAACAACGATTGCCGCTGTTCCCCAAGCAAGACAACTATGGCCAACCTTTTCATGGCTGAAATATCGTCTGCTTAAAATTGTCGTGTGCTTTTTTTCTTAAAGTTGCGTGATGGAAATTTTATGAACAAATAAGAACATAATAACGATTGACAAGCAGTTTGAATCCAGATCAGACGCCGCGTAACGCAAGTGTTAGCCTATTTCCCTCCCTTTAACACCCAAGAACAACGTAAGCCATCGATGTCTCCAATTCAGTATTGTTGTAGAGAAGGAACACTGTACCAGTGATGTCGTTGTTGGTCGTATAATACAATTGGGAACCTTTCTAATGATAATGGGTAACTTTTCAGGAAATGTGTGTGCAAGAAAAGTGTATAGCCAATTAACTTATCACAATTGTGACAAAACAAGTTCGAATAGTCATCATTTTGCTGTCAACAGCTTTTGTAATTTCTTTTTGGTAAAAGAAGCAGTTGTCTATAGCAGAAATGTTGTCACTAATTGGAAGGGATGTTAATGTTTTGTTGTTTTAAGTAATTTTAGAAATAAACTCAAAATATCAAATGCTGTAACGATTTGCTAATTAAAGTAATTCTACATTTCAAATGTAAATTTCTTAATTGGCTGTAATGTTTGGTTGCTCTTTGATGCCGACAGCAACTATTTTGGACAAATTATTAGAGATGAAGCGTTTAAAGCAGGTAATTTATGGAAGGTAAAGGGTCATGGGATGACATGTTTAAAGGTTTTGTAGGTTTTCCTGTTACATATAGTGGGGGAATACGCTATGTTTTCATAATAAACGTTTTATACTAAAAACATTATGCCCAATGCAAACAGTTTTGAAGCAAGGTTTGAAACTGTGTGCCCCTTTAGAAAGAATTGAATTCGTCAGAATTTTCAAAAACGGGATAGAATAACATCTTCTCCACTTTCAGAGGTTATTGGGTGATAAATGTTGATGTGTTTTGTAAGTGTGCTTGTTAAGTATTTGGGTAAAGAAATAACTGTATTCTGTCGGTATAAAAGCTTGTACACGATTTAATTAATTACTCGAAGTTCAATTTATTTAAGTGATAAACTTAACAAGATTGTGTTAAGTTAGTAATAGGATTTTGTAAGTGGTTTTCTTGGTAGCTGTATGTTAATTACAAGGAAACTTCTACTACGGCCCATAATCACTTAGAGTCCTGGGTCCAAGGTTATAAAGCGTTAAAGCTGAGTTCTCAAGCATTTGATTGGTCAGATTTTAGCATAGGCTCAAATCCGACCAATCAAATACTTGAGGAAGACTTTAGACTCAACTGAAAAGCTTTATAACCTTAGACCCTTGGAACCGTCTTACGAAACTTCGTACCACAAATATTGCCGTAAGTCAGATTCTAAAATGCTCAATTACTATATATGTCTCCATCTAATCCTATCTTGCTACATATCTTTGGAATCTTCTGGGAAAGACACTTCCAAAAGGATTTTACAAGATAGAACAATATCGATAAATCAGAAATAAGGTGCTTTTTAAAATATTGATTTACGATCGTTTTTTTCGTATAACCTTAGTAAGACGAGGTCTGGTATTTTGACAATCAGCAGTTTAGTTTTCCCTTCCGCGTCACGCGGTCTCTTTTCTGTATTCAAGCTGTTTACAAATGTAAGTCAAGTCTTAATTCCCCCTCCTTATAACAACTCCTTCCAAACAACACACACACTCTTTGTCTTCCATTTGGTGTTGTTATAGAGAGGGAGCACTGTATTAATAATATCCAGTTTTTATTCTGTAAAGAGATAGCGTAATGAAACGACATTCTTGTACATGTATGCATACTTACGCAGTAAAAATGGTCTAGTTGAATATATCACGTGAAATTTTTTATCAACATATCATATTTGTCATTAAATTTATTTCAAGAGTTCAGCAACCTTATTTGTTTGCGCGATTTTGGTTATCGTTCTATTAGTTTGCCTTATTTCATATCAACGGCTTTCCGGTACAAGATATATTCTTATCTAATGAAGGGTAATCCTAAACCTTTGCCTGTTGATCGCGACTTTACTGATTTTTTGCAAATAATATGGGTCCAGATCAGACCCCGCGTAACGCGGCGTCTCATCTGGATCCAAACTATTTGACACTCGTCATTCTGTGTCTTTATTTAAAAAAAAATTGTATAAATCTAAATTAACAATTTTGTTGACGACTCTTTCAAAGCCATCGATTTTACAACAGGATAAGAGCTAATTCTAACGAACAATCAGGCTTACTCAACTTAGTAACAATGCTTTTGTTTATACAGTGGAGAAAACGTTAGTCTTTCCCAATAAACGCGTTTACTCTAAATCTATTACTTCCATTGCAAACTGTTTGGAGCCAGATCAGACGCCGGGTCACCCGGCGTCTGATCAGGCTCCAAATTGTTTGCCACCAAGATAAACATGAATTATCAGAATTGTCCAAAAGTTGTACTTTTCTACGTTTTAGTTCTTTGCGTTTGCGTACGTTTGCGTTTAAACGGGAAAGAATAACAGATTCTCCACTGTACATTGTATCTGAATCGGAAATACGAACCCCTGTTTTAAGCTTTGATGGCATTTATTTCAATTTGCATACAGTATTTATCCCGATCACGCGCCAAATAAATTGCTGTCGAGTAAATCGGCAGTCGATCATGGCCCACTTTGTTCGGCACGCATGTGTTTCTAATTCTATAAGACAAAAATGTGAATAAATATTTACTGACAATATATGTGTATCAGACAATTACCATCTAAACAACAATCCCACGCCGTTAAGCTAATATAGACACACGCCCGACTCTTAATCCTAGCCGTGAATATCTAAAACGGCATTGAAAACGTTTTCCTCTTCATTTAGAAAAATAGTAAAAACACGTTTCCGTTTTCAAAAATGTGTTTCTTATTTTTATCATAAGGTTCCCTTATAAAGGGAACGTTCTTTTTTTATTTATATTAGAATCGTTCTTTGCAAAAGCTTTGATAACTATGTAATATCGAGTTTTCGAAAAATTATTTATTTGTATTTGGAAAACAGAGTTTGATTCTAATTAAATGCCGAGTGATTTGGCTATTGAATCTTGATCACAACTCGTATTAACCCATTACCCCATAGCCTGTGTCTAGTAGTTAAGATATGTGATCTATTAAAGCAGGTTGAAAGTAATACAGAATGCGCCTTAAGGCGCATTCTGCTTTACTTTCAGCCTGCTTTAAGCTATCATGTGCTAGAATATAGAAAATATTCCCTATAATATATATTCATGACTGATTAAATTGGAACTATTTTCTTCAGCGGAGGAATAAATCATATTCGCTAAAAGGCGCTTCTATGAGGGAAAGGGTTAAGGCTTGGAAAATGTTGGCTCCTTCACTGCTTTATCCCGAATACAATGTTTATTTGCAAACACTTTGGATCCTGATCAAACGCCGCGTAAAGCGGTGCCTGATTAGGATCCAAACTGTATGACACTTATTTCAAAACTTCTTAAGTCAAAACACCTACATTTTAAAATTTGACAAATAAAAGCTGAAGACATTGTTTAACGTTGATATCGTTGTAAATATAAACTGACAATGAACATCAATTCTTCTTACAGTGGAGAATCTGTTATTCTTTCCCGTTAAAACGCAAACGTACGCAAACGCAAAGCGCTAAAACGTAGAAAAGAACAACTTTTGAACAATAATTCTGATATTTCATGTTTATCTTGGTGGCAAACAGTTTGGAGCCTGATCAGACGCCGGGTTACCCGGCGTCTGATCTGGCTCCAACCTGTTTACACTGCAAATAATAGTTTTAGCGTAAACGCGTTTATTGGGAAAGAATAACAGATTCTCCACTGTACATAAACAATATTACAGTAGAGAAGACGTTATTTCTACAAATATAAAAGCATACCAAACGCAAGCGAAATTCAATAATAAAAAAAAAGGTTTTTAAATTTTTGAATTATTTGTTTCTAACTGTGTGAAACACCGGTTTGGAGACTGATCAGAGTCCGGCGTCTGGTCTTGACCAAACTGTTTGAAATGGACATCATAAGTCTACCATTTTCGCGTTTATTTTGAAAGAATAAACGTCTTCTCAACTGTACAAACGATTAAATGTCATGTTATAACCGGCTGTTCTAAATCAGAACACGGTTATAATTCACCTCAATTGTTATTTATATGCATACAGGGAGTCATAAAATCTGTTTCATATGATGCCCGACTCTGAACTTCCGTCTGTTCTGTGTCTAAATTTACAACTTCGCTTCCAAATTAATTGTGAGATTTTACCCCTCCACCGTTTCATTGTCGTCTGCTTCAATATTGTTGTCTGCAATATTATTTCATAGTCAATTTTAAGGTTGTATAAATGATGAAATTTCAAAAAGAATGTCAAAATGTCTGAACCCTTATCAGACGCCGCGTTACGCGGTATCTGATCAGGATCCAAACAGTTTTCAAAAAGCGCTTTTTGGCGTCATTGAGAGAGATGGGGATATTGTGAAATTTACAAGAAACTAATTTTAAGAGTGTCAAACAGTTTGGGTTCTGATCGCGTCGTCTGATTAGGACCAAAAATGTTTGTAAACGTGCTTTATGACGTCATTGAGAGAGAAAGGGTTAATGTTTCCTTAACACAACAGAGTATATACAGTGAAACCCCTCTAAACCGGACACGTGTGGGGACAACAAAAATGTCCGGTTTAAAGGGGTTTCCGGTATAGAGGGGTTCAAACCCATTACAAAATAGCTTCTTTCTATGGAAGATAGCTGACCGGTTTAAAGGGGTTTCCGGTAAAGAGGGGTTCAAACCCATTACAAAATAGCTTGTTTCTATGGAAGATAGCTGACCGCTTAAAGCAGGTTGAAAGTAAAGCAGAATGCGCCTTGTGGCGCATTCTGCTTTACTTTCAACCTGCTTTAAGCTATCATCGGCTAGAATGTATAAACTATTTTCTTCAGTGAAGGAATAAATCAAAGACATAAAATGCGTATTCATGGTGTAATGAGTAAAAATAAAGAAGGTTTTGAAACGGGACGAAGAGAGAATTCCGGTATTTAGAGGTTCCGGTTTGGAGGGGTTCCACTGTAATACCACAAAAAATATCCATCCGAGATTATACTACCGTGTTTGTATAAAAGTACACCAACCGTCAACATTTATAAGCTTTACCATATGCACTGCCATGACGTCATCAGCTTTAAACAGTTCTCGTCTGTTTTCATTTTGAATTATTAACTATAAAACTGAGTATAAAAAATGTTGGATACTGCTCAGATGCAGCGTTACGCGGCGACTGGTCAGGATCCAAATAATCCTTGCACCTGGGATAAGGCAACGTATTCACTCTCAATGACGCCTGAAAGCGTTTTTGCAAACATTTTGGATCCTGATCAAACGCCGCGTAACGAGGCGTCTGATCAGGATCCAAACTGTTTGACACTCGTATCAAACTTTTGTTTGACGGCCTTAAAATTCATTTGGAAACGATAATGCAGACAACAAAAATATAGCAGACGAGAATTAAAGTCCCATTGTGTTTTCAGACCTTTTTTTAAGTCCGAAATACAATAACGGTTAATAATAATTCTTGAACATTCTTATGGGCCAAACTGATCTATGGATTGTTGAAGACAGACCTAAATCACCAAAAAAAAAGGCGATTTAAAACCATAACAAACCGAAAGTAGAACGTTTGACATAAATATTACCACACGGATTAGTGTCACCTGATACAGCTGGGATCAACTTCACAGGGGCGGGCGTATCTACGATATTGCTATAAAATGAGTCACATTTCGTCACAACGGTGGTAAAAAACGAAAGCAGCGAGAATAAGTATATATGCGCATTTTAGGCCCATCGTGTGGTCCTACAGTAAACGCCTGTTCGTCCCCCTGCCCGTCCCTCCGTCAGTCAGTCAGACTGTCACACATTTTGCCCGCTCTCTAACTCAAATATATTTTATCTGATTTTCCACAAACTTTCTGAAAATGTGTATTGGTATAAAATGTAGGCCAAGTTCGATAACTACTCAAATTGTATTAGGAATGTTGGAGTTATTACCCTTGAATTATCTAAAAAAAAAGAAGGGCTGTTACAGCCTCGTCCGCTCTCTAACACAATCCTTTATCGGATCTTCACTACACTTGCTGAAAATGTTTATCAATATAAAATATAGGTCCAGTAAGATTACTACTTAAATCGCACGAGATATGTCTGAGTTTTTGCCCTTTTAGTATTAAAAACTGACTGTTACAGCACTTTTTGATCTCTTACATAAAATTTTCACCAAACGTGCTGAAATTGTAATTTATATAAAATCAAGGTTTAGTTTGATTACTACTAAAATCGCATAAGGCATGTCGGAGTAATTGCCCTTTAATTATTAAAAATTGACTGTTTCAGCATTTTTTGCTCTCTAATATAAAGAGTTTTTATCGGTTCTTCACAAAACTTGCATCAAATGTTTATTAATATAACATCTAGGTCCATTTTAATTACTACTAAAATCGCATAAGAATTTGCCCTGATTTTTTACCCTTTAGGTATTAAAAAAATGACTGTTTCAGGATTTTTTGCTCTCCTTGACAAAGACTTTTATTAGATCTCCACCAAACTTGCGTAAACTATTCATTATAATAAAATCAAGGTTTAGTTTATTTACTACTAAAATCGCATAAGACAAGTCGGAGTTATTGCCCTCTAAGTATTAAAAAATGACTGTTTCAGCACATTTTTGCTCTCTAAAACAACCAGTTTTTATCGGATCTTTACCAAACTTGCTCAAAATGTTATTAATATAACATCTAGGTCCAGATTGATTACTACTAAAATTGAATAAGAATTTGTCCTGATTTTTTGCCCTTTAAGTATTAAAAATGACAGTTTCCGCACTATTTGCCCTCTAACATAAATACTTTTTATTTGATCTTCACAAAACTTGCTTAAATTGTTTATTAATATAAAATCAAGGTTTAGTTTGAATACTTCTAAAGTCGCATAAGGTATATCTGAGTTATTGCCTGTTTATGAATAAAAAATGACTGTTTTCGTCATTTTTGCACTCTAACACAAACAGTTTTTATCGGATATCACCAAACTAGCTGAAAATGTTTATTTATATCAAATTTAGGTCTAGTTTGATTATTACTAAAATCGCATGTGGCATATTTGAGTTTTTTCCCTTTATGTATTAAAAATGACTGGTGTTAGCCTTTTTAGAGCCTGCTAAAATTGCATGTTACATGTCTGAGGTTTTGCCATTTCAGTATTAAGAAATTACATTTTCAGCATTTTTTGCTCTCTAACACAAATAATATTTTATTGATTTTCACCAAACTTGCTGAAAATTATTATTTATATAAAATCAAGGTTTGGTTTGAATACTACTAAAATCGCAAAAGGTATGTCTGAGTTTTTGCCCTTTAAGTATAAAAAATAAATGTTTTAGATTTTTTGCTCTCTTACACATACAGTTTTTATCGGATATTCACCAAACTTGTTGAAAATGTTTATTAAAATAAAATCTAGGTCAATCATGTTGACTACTAAACTCTTACAAGGCATGTTG
This sequence comes from Gari tellinella, assembly GCA_922989275.2. Lineage (NCBI taxonomy): Eukaryota > Metazoa > Mollusca > Bivalvia > Cardiida > Psammobiidae > Gari > Gari tellinella. Next base: position 28,295,191 of record OV277857.1, on the reverse strand, counting down.
GAGTTATTGCCCTTGAATGATTATAAATTGCATACTTCAGGCTTGCCAGCTTTCTGACTCAAACGGTTTTAATTGGATCTTCACCAAATTTGCTGAAAATAATATTGGATAAAAACTTGGTCCAGTTCTATGAATACCCAAATAGCCGAAGGCATGTTGGAGTTATGGTTCTTCAATTATCAAAATTGTGCTATTTCACCCTTATTTTAGCCCTGTCAACTCTGTAACAGGAACAGTTTTTATTCTATTTTAGCCAAATATTTCGTCAATGGTTGCATGTGCTTCATCTTGGCCGTGTTGGTAATAAGTAAAGTAATAAATGACTACTCCATACCTCCTTTACCTCTTGACGGATTTTCAGTCAACTGTATTCGATTTTTTTCTTGACCTATATTTAATACAAATACACAATGCCAGCAAGTTTGGTGAAGATCCAATAAAAAGTGTTTGTGTTAGAGAGCAGAAAAGGCTGAAACAGTCATTTTTTAATTATTCAAGGGCAATAACTCAGACTTGCCTCATGCGACTTTGCTAGTTATCAAACTTGAGCTAGATTCTATACTAATAAACATTTATAGCAAGTTTGGTGAAGATAAAAAAAAATAAGTGGTTGAGTTAGAGAGCGGACAAGGCTGAAACAGTCATTTTCAGTAAGATCCCCCGTATTTTATTGTACACGCTCACCCCCCGTGATATATTATTTACACGCTGTGACCGTGTCTCATAGTTTAACCATGTGCCTACTGGTCGCAACTTTACGGACTTTAAACTGTTTGACTCTAGAACAGACACCGCGTAACGCGGCGTCTCATCTGGATCCAAACTGTTTGACACTCGTCTTAAGGTTTGTTTAATCAAAACTATGCATAAATCTAAACTAAACAAATTTTGCAGACGACAATGTCAAAGCAGACATCTTAGCAGCAGAATAAGGGTTAACTTCTTCATTTCAGCGCTCCAGATAAGCGGAATAAACTGAACAAATCCAACATTTTCTCACTCATTTCAGCACCGAATGCTATGGTGTTATTACTGATTAAACCGTCACTTCGAGACAATTCTAATGAGTATGACACCATTGGGTTTAAAAGCAGATCGCGAAATAAAGAGTTTAGTTTTCGAAATACTCCCCTTATCTGGAGCCCTGTATTTACAGAGTTGTCCTTCTTTCCGTTCACAAGGTCAAAGTAAATTGAAGTTATATCCATAAATTAAAAAAAAATTAAAAAGCGAATTTCTTAGATAAATCCGCTTTTTTGTGAAAGAATCACGTCCTATATAGTTCTAATGGGATTCCAATCAACCGTTTTTATGCAGGTTTCCCAAAACACAATGCGGCTTTAAACGGTGAAGGGGTAAAAAAATCACGGAACATTTAATATTGAAAGGGTTAACCCCTTCACTCACTGCCATACCCCGAGTGCACTAGTTATTTGCAAACAGTTTGGGTCCTGACCAGACGCCGCGTAACGCGGCGTCTGATCAGGATCCAAACTGTTTGACACTCATTTCAATATTCCTTAAATCAAAATACCTAAAAATTAAATTTGAGAAATAAAAGCAGACGACAAATGTTTAAAATTGATGACGTCACGGCAGTGAAGGGGTTAATGACATGATAATAAATATGCTATAACTTCATCTATTGATATACTTTTTACAGTGTGTGCCTATGACGGAACTCATATTGTTAGGTAGCTTAATAGACACCCGTTCCACAATATCATGCATAGTTGCATAACTTTGTTTTGATTTATGAACTATATAACAGAAAATACGTACATCCTGTTCAATTACCTTTGTCAAGATATTATCCCCTCATATGGCGCCATGTTGTTTTATGTAACAATTGCGGCAACGTGCCTTAACAGTTAACACCTTACCCGCCTTACCCTGAGTGCAATAGTTACTGCACACAGCTTGAATCCTGTAGCGCGTTCAAGTACCGTATCGATTGCAACAGAAAACGGTAACAATTTACCTTTAACGACCGTTAGGCTGTTACCGATTGCGAACGACACGAACGGCCACAGAGGTAGTTCGCCATCGCCAACAAGGAAAACAAAATGGCTACGAAATGAATTTAATAAAACCAGCGAACAGTCCCGACTTAATTTCTCATCAATAAACCAACATTTTCCGATACTTAATGTATCAAACAAAGCAGCTTACATCTGAGCAGCTAAATCTTATTTTTATATGCGGTAAAATTGATGCATTTCAGTTGATTAGTGCACTTTTGCTTGTGTTATTTAGATCGCACATAAATCGTTCGTACCCTTGAAAAGTTAATAAACATTGGGGCACAATGAGTTATTATTGAAGAGTATTGGTGAACGTTAGATGTCGTACTATATGGGTTGTTTGCATCGGTTAACGTAACTGTTCGCTGATACGGTACTTGAACGCCCTACTGGTCAGACACAAGAAAAACTGTTAGACACTCACTTCAATATTCTGAAGTCAAAATACCTAAAATATAAATTTGCAAAATAAGAGCAGACGACAATTGTTCAGATTGGATGACGTCATGGCAGTGAAGGGGTTAATATGATCTAAATGATTGGTAAAAGGGTAGAGGACATATTTAAGTCCAAACGCAGATTAAGTCGCCCCGGTTAAAAGTGACTTTTCGGTGGTTCTTTGTGCCTTAACCCATTGGCGCCTAGAGTATTCTGCCATGTTTATATATTGGATTAGTCCTTTTTTATTCAAAGGGATGCCTGGTCAAAATTTTCATTTTCATTTTGTTTTATATATTGAAATTCCTATCAGTAAACAGTGTATACTCTGATCAGACGCCGCATAATGCGGCGTCTGATCAGAATCTACACGGTTTGCCTATGTCCCATATACGGGAACGTGTGCACAAATGGGTTAAACAGTGTATAAAGGTCATCTGGGTTCTTTCTTCACCTGTAATTAATTAGCTTGGCGTCGCGGTATGACTGCAGTACTGTTAAAAGCGACTTACAAGCATAGCAAAACACACCAAAGCTATTTGATTTGGTGTAACAGTATATTGAGGTGATTTTGTCATAGAACTATTTCATTGCTTAGTCAATTTACTTATAAGCTTTGCAAAGATGTAACCGTATTACATAAATAACATTGAAACTTATTCACCGACTGTAATCGTCCCATACATAACTTGTAATATATAAATCCCTATATTTTCTCTTCTAGTAAATCAACATCTTTATTTATGGACTCGATCCTTTCTTTACCGGAAGCTTTCAAGATTTCTTATCCTATCTCTGCACGCAAACACCTTAGAATGTCTCAAACTCTTTAATAATCAACTTTTTTGTGAGGTTTTTACCCAATATATCTGACTGACTTGAATATCTTGAATGACTGAGTGTTTATTTGAATCATTCACTCATTCACTCGGCCATTCATGCAGTCACTCATATTCGTTCATTCATCTACGATACATTAACATGTATTATACGCATTTTGTGTTTGGGAACGTGTGTAATTATATTACAAACTATTGTTATACACGTCCTTAGTAAAAGTGCTGTTAAATATCCTTATAATTTTTCATTTCTACATAATGGTAACTGAAAATGTCTGGCTTTCCCAGTATATTTTGCTAACTTAAACATTCTGTTAATTATACCCGTATCTCTCCCGGAATCTAATTGTAAATAATCTTCTAAAATTTAACTAACTGATAATACACAAAATTAATTGTTTGTCAATATGTATGTTTTGTCTATGTATATACAATGTATAACGTTTTCCTCATGTATTCATGTGTATCATGAACTGAGTGTAATAAAGGAAATTGAATTGATTGACGTAATTAAAAAAAAAGTGACTAACAGTGCGTCTGATCAGGATAAAACTGTTTGCAAAAGCGCTTTATAACGTCATTGAGAGCGAAATGGTTAAACCATTCGTCTCTAATTTTAAACGGATAATATAAGTTTCTAGCTGTACCTCTACTTCTAGAAATGGTGGCTACAGTGGAGAATCTGTTATTCTTTCCCGTTTAAACGCAAACGCAAAGCACTAAAACGTAGAAAAGAACAACTTTTGGACAATTCTGATAATTTTTGTTTATCTTGGTGGCAAACAGTTTGGAGCCTGATCAGACGCCGGGTTACCCGGCGTCTGATCTTGCTCCAAACTGTTTGCACTGCAAATAATAGTTTTAGAGTAAACGCGTTTATTGGGAAAGAATAACAGATTCTCCACTGTATATTGGAAGCATGCATGTCTTCGTCCAACGTACTCACACTGTCTGTCTTATGTAGTGGTTTATTTTGATCGTTTTTGCGTGGCTAGCCACATAACAACAATTTCTCTATTATCTAACTTTGGAATAGAATGATATAATTTTAACTACTATATTATATTCCCACTAACGGCTTAATGTCACAAAAATAGCCATGTGAATGTCACAAGAGATGGCCAGGTTAATGTTTTTCACTTACGTGGCAAGTAATATTTGCCACACAAATATCAATTTAATCGACAGGCGTCCGTCTGTTTGTTTTTGCCAAGAACGCAAAAACTGTTCTACTGTTTAAAGTAAATTGAAACTGCACAGTTGGTACTACATGTAGAATGAAAAGAAATTTACAAGGTCCATAATTCTAACCTCAATATTGTTTAAGTCACAGTACTCCCTCCCTACAACGGCCCTTCAACGGCCCTCCGAACAACTATTCCCTCGTTACAACGACGCTTTCCACTGTTCCCAAGATTCTTTTGTCTAACGCTTTCGCTGCTGCAATATCGTCTGCTGAAAATTGTTGTCTGCTGTTTTATTAACCTAATGGATATTTTGACGGGAAAACCTGCTTTAAATATTAGAAACAGGCTATGGGCTAAGTGGTTAATCACCTTTAGTGATAATTCTAGTTAGGTCTAGTAAACTTATATTAAGGGGTGTTTTTACAACATATTGCTTAATAGCATATAGTACAGACCTGGTTAGAGGGCTCATAAAGGCAGCCCCTCATCTAAGTTTTCACTGTTCCAAAAGGACAAAGCACTTTTTTACTGTAACATAATTTGTAAAAGAGGGGTATACATTTTTTATGACTCAATGAGATGTTAAAAATTAAAACTGGGTATCAGGTTAACAAGGATGAAAAGCAAGAAACGTATATTAAAGAAGTCTGCTTTATATTTAATCTTGCTTCAACACCCCCCCCCCCCCCATTGAAGCGCTTTTTAGGACACCTAATTTATTCCTCCACTGTAGAAAACAGTTTAAATTTTAACAGTCACGAATATGTATCATTAGAAATATTTTTTTATATTTTGACAGATTGATGCTTAAAGCAGACTGAAAGAAAAGCAGAAATCACACGAAGGCGCATTTCAATCTGCTTTAAGTGGTCACATATCTTCAAAATAAGATACAGGCTCATATCATTTAAAGTCTAAACTTTTCAAATTCACACACAAAATGTAGAAAGCTTTACCTGATATCTTTCGTTCGAATACTTCGGACTTCGTCAGCCAACTGATTTGACTCATTATTGGGGATTAACACCGCTCGAGGCCTTCGTGAGCGATGTTAATGTCGAGTCCCAGATGTGCGGGAGGTTGTATCTGCCCCCGTCCCTGTTGAGCGCAGGTTTGTGTGCCCTGATGTACACTGATTCCTTTAACCCCCTTCCCCCTCTCAAACCATGCTAGTTCGCGATCTAGGATTGCCACAGATTCAAGAAACACTTAATGTCCTTGGGAGTCTTTATTAATCTCAAATGAGAAGTCAAATCACTTGGCTGACGAAGTCAGAAGTACTCGGACGAAAGTTACCAGGTAAAGCTTTCTACATTTTGTGTGTGAATTTGAAAATTTTAGACTTTAACTCTTTGAACCCTAGTCACGCATATATGCTTGATTTGCAAACAGCGTACATGTGAGGAGTACCCTTGTCCCATGGAAACAGTGTAGACCCTGATCAGAGGGTTCCTGAAGGAGCCCTCTGATCAGGGTCTACACTGTTTGTCATTTTGATATATATTGTAAAAATCAACCCTAAAAAGTCAAAAATGGACTAGACTAAATTGAAAATTAGAATTGTCCATTTTAGGTTTCAGGGAGGAAAGACTTTAAATGATATGAATAACACCACACAGTTAAATCGTCATAAAAAGATACAGGGTATAGGGTAGTGGGTTAAGCTACCAACATGTCTCAAACACAAACACCAAGCCTTAATAAAACATATATGATAACATTTTGAGTGCATTTTGTCATTAAGAAATAGTTTATTAGCTTAATAAAGAATTCCTTTGTCAGTTAACAACTTCATAAAAAAGTGCAATCATTACGTAAATCTACATACATGTATCATGGTATGGTATATCATGTACCATTATACACTATCAGTGCATTGATCGTCCTGTCTTCTGAGCGTAATGGCATTATGATTAATTTGTTTTGGCATGAATATTCTATCAATAACGAAAACAGTGGAACAGACGTTTACTTTCCCGTTGATTTTTTTCGCTACCAACAGCGCCAAAAAGCGACTTTGCAAACAGTTTGGATCCTGAGCAGACGCCGCGTAACGCGGCGTCTGCTCAGGATCTAAACTGTTTGACACTCGTATCGACACTTCTTCAGTCAAAACAGTCCTAAAGCTCACTTTATAAATATTTCAGACGACACTATTGATGCAGACATTATTTTTGCGATAAGAGGGTTAAAGCAGACGATAACACTTGGAAGTGAAAGTGTTTAACGACTCAAAACGCAATCGCAATGCACTGATCTGGCTCAAAACTATTTTCGACGGAATTATTTGCTTTAACCCTTATCCTGCGGTGATTTCGTCTGCTTCGAAATTGTCTTCTGTAAAGTTTGTAAAATTGAGATTTATACGTTTTTTAAGTAAAGAAACCTAAAGAAAAGTGTCAATCAGTTTGGATCCAGATAAGACGCCGCGTTACGAGGCGTCTTATCTGGATCTAAACTGTTTTCAAAAATCAATAAAGTCGCGACCAGCAGGCAAAGGGTTAAGCATAAACGAGTTTTTTGGTATAGTACAGTGGAGAATGTGTTATTCTTTCCCAATAAACGCGTTTACGCTAAAACTATTATTTGCAGTGCAAACAGTTTGTAGCCAGATCAGACGCCGGGTAACCCGGCGTCTGATCAGGCTCCAAACTGTTTGCCACCAAGATAAACAAGAATTATCAGAATTGTCCAAAAGTTGTTCTTTTCTACGTTTTAGTGCTTTGCGTTTGCGTACGTTTGCGTTTCAACGGGAAAGAATAACAGATTCTCCACTGTACAGTATAACGTCCTATTCATTGTACATTGAAATCGTTAAGATTTGTTTGTGACCGTTGCATATTTTCAATCTTATCTACTTGTTTGCATAATTTGGTTTTGATCTTTGAATTATAGGACAGTCAATGCGTGCATTCGGTTCCATTTATCTTACGCACGCTTTAATCCCTATTGCATAATATTGGGAGTCAATGAGATCGGTTCATAGTTATAAAGCATTACGCTTAAGCCCGAGCTCGATTTGAAAATTTCGATTGGTCAGATTAGAGCATTGCTACAACCTGCCCAATCAAAAACCCGAGAACGATCTCAGATTCATCTCAAATCCATTGTAAGCAAATGTCTTTTCAGCTAGGTCCAAACAAGTATATAGTTTACTTATATATGGGCTGTGCCGTGACAAAACTAGCCTTATTGCATTGCAACATTGTCCAGCCCAAGCACCAGGCTCTGTATCTGAGTTTTTTGTATACACTTCCAGATACCGTATATATGATACAGTTACATAAACTGCTTTTGATGCATGTTGGTGTCAAACAGCGTATATCAATTTAATCGCGGCGGCTGGTCTTGATCTACACTGTTTACCATGTAATAACATAGGTTGTGTTATAGCATGTCTCATACATGTATATTGAATGACATCTGAAAAAAGTCATCATTGAAAACATTGAACCAGATTATATTTTTCACAAACGAATACTACCAAGCATGTATAAGATTATTCCTTTCACAGCAAATGGCGACTAAAGTCGACATTGCAAAACAAGTTTGATCCAGATCAGACAGCTCGTAACGCAATCTCTGATCTAGATACAAAGTGTTTGAAACTCGATATTTATTTAGCCTTTCTGCTTTAAATGTAACTTGATACATGTAAACGATAGTGTAAATATCAATACGACAGCAGTTGATAATATGGCGTCTACCCATTACCCCCATAGTCTGTTTCTAGTATTGATAACAGGTGACCATTTAAAGCAGGTTGAGCGTTAAGCAGAATGCGTCTTTAGGTGCATTCTGCTTTACGGTCAACATGGTTTAAGCTACCATTTGCTACAGTCGAGAAAACGTTATTCTTTCCCAATAAACGCGTTTACGCTAAAACTATTATTTCTATTGCAAACAGTTTGGAACCAGATCAGACGCCGGGTAACCCGGCGTCTGATCAGGCTCCAAACTGTTTGCCACCAAGATAAACATGAAATATCAGAATTGTCCAAAAAGTGTTCTTTTCTACGTTTTTAGCGCTTTGCATTTGCGTACGTTTGCGTTTAAACGGGAAAGAATAACAGATTCTCCACTGTACCATATGCTATGATAAAGAATAAAATGTTATGGTGCATATTTATGACTGTACGAATTAAACCATTTTTCTTTAGTAGAGAAATAAATTAAAGGCGTTAAAATCCATTTAGTAAAGGGTTGAAATTGTAAACAACCTATATTTACTCTAACAATGCTAGCGACGGATATATCCTACAGTGATTTAATTTGCAAACATTTTTTTAATCTAGATAAGGATCCAAACTGTTGGCACACAGACCAGGATGCTCTTAAAAGAAATTCCATTTTTAGAACAGTGGCAGACGACAATATTTTTTGTTGCAGACGAAATATTTACCCAGCATGCAAAGAATTAATGTTGTCGATAAAAAGGTTAATGTGTTACATGTATCAACTACATGTTTTACATGCACGGAACATCTACATGTAGTTCGAGTCACCTTGGTACAATGTAAACATGCACGCGCGGTCCGTCTAAAGACCCCAAACCTCCCCAAACTTATCCAAACCTCCCAAAACCACTTTTAAAAGCAAGTTTTTATAATTCTAGCAGATTGTAGCTTAAAGCAGGCTGAAAATAAAGCAGAATGCGCCTTAAGGCGCATTCTGCTTTACTTTCAACCTGCTTTAAGAGAATACTTGTCTTCAAATCCAGGAACAGGTTATTAGGATAGTGAGTTAATATTTAGAGGTAAACTGTGTAAAGTGATCTTAAGTTTTGTTCGAGTTGTTCCCCTTGAAAAGAAAAACATCGAATATTTAATTTTAAATTAACATTTTTTCATTGTTTTAGCTTAAATTTGCCATTTATAAGCTCTTTTTGATTAGATATTAAGGAAAACAAGTGGTTTGGATTGTTTTCAAATGCTTTAGGCAGGTTTTGAGAGGTTTGGAGTGGTTTGGGGAGGTTTGGGGTCTATAGACGGACCCTGCACGCGGTATTTGCGTTTTAAAAACTAACAATAGGTTCGGTGATTCAATTTTTAAAACCATGAATTGGTAGAAACACGTTTATTTGTTTGCTTTATAAATGTAGTTTTCTTCATTGCAGACAAAATCACCTGTAAATGATGCACACGGCCAAGAAAGAAATTCAAACAAGGTATTTCCTTTTACCAACAAATTGTATTATATTGTCTGCTGGAACCGTACCATCTTTTATTTCATACCGGTATATATAATGTTATAACCTTTATAAAGCTGTATTAGCCTCGACGTCAAATATATCGTCCGCTAAAAAACTAAATATTGGTTTTCATGTTTTTGAAAAAGGAGAAAAAATGAATACATGTACAAGTAAAATCTACGACGTTCATTTATTTGCATACACGATTTTTTTCTTCTTTCAATGAGCAATACTTCTTTATGACATGAATATGCTATATATTTGACTGTACGTTCTGTTCCTACCAGTATATTCTGAATTGTTCTATGGTTATAATTTACACAATTTGTATTTAGATGCATGCAGGGAACCATAAATATGTTACATTTGATAAAATGTTGTCTGTTCTGTATCAAAATAGAGGCATAATTTACAAATGTTGTTTTAGGAAGCACGTTGAGAACTATTAAATCTGACATGTTCTGTGAAATTTACTTGTCTTGTCACAAATACTGTGGAGAAGACATTATTCTTTCACGCTTAAGCGCAAACGAAACGCATATAAAACGCAAATCGTGATTCATTAAAATGTAGAAAAAGAAATTGTTTTAGAAAATTTCTGACGCATCAATTTTCTCCTAGTGGCAAACCTTTTGGAGCCTGGTCAGACGCCGAGCTACTCGGCGTCTGATCCGGCTCCAAACTGTTTGCAAAGGACACAATTGGTTTAGTATAAATACGTTTATTGGGAAAGAATAATGCACGGTCTTCTCCAGTGTACATGACTAGCCCTTGCAATGACCACATTCACGTAGACTTATTTTTGACTGATTACACAGAGTTTAGCTCAAAACAGGATGGGAGTAAATCAGTAAAGTTCCTTCCAGGGTTTTATGTCTCTTTGTTATACTCGATAGCTGGTTTTAGCAGAAACTGCCCTGGAAGCACTACCCAAGACCTTCTTGGTCGTGGTTTCGTCGTATAGTAGTTATGCTGTGTATAGTTTAGATGCTATTCTTTCCATTTTAAACGCAAACGCACTGCAATTAAATATAGAAATTGACAACGTTTTGACCATTCTGGATTATTATTTTTATCCGAGTGAAGTAGTTTTGAACCTGATCAGAGGCCGGGTTATCCGGCGTCTTCTCAGGTTTCAAGCTGTTTGCAATCGAAATAATAGTTTGAGCGTAAACGCGTTTATTGGGAAAAAATAACAACTTCTTCACTGTACATGTAGCAGTAGGCGAGATGATACTGAAGTTTACAGAGGTATAGTGGGGAAAACGTTTTTCTTTCCCAATAAACGGGATTTACACTAAATTAATTGTTTTCATTGCAAACAGTTAAGGGCAAGATCTGGCGCCGAAAAATCCGGCATCGGATCAGGCTCCAAATTGTTTGTCATTTAGATTAAAATTAATCCATACAAATTTAAAACCCGTTTTCTAAATTTCAATGAATTACGGTTATGTTTAACGGAAAGGAATAACGTCGTCGCTACTTTATGGTATACATTTCACGTGTTACATGTAATATGTATAATTAAAATACATGCGTTTTATTGTGACAACTAACTGATACATCAGAGCACCAGATAAGGGTAGTTTTTCAAAAACTAAAATCTTTATTTCTGAATTAAACCCTATGGTGTCACTACTCATTAGAATCGTCTCAAAGAGACGATTCTAATGAGTAGTAACACCATTGGATTTGGTTCTGCAATGAGTGAGAAAATGTTTGATTTGTTGAAATAACTACCTCTTATCTGGAGCCCTGATACATTATCTGAAATCACGGCTCATAAAAAGCATATTGACTGATTTATTGTTAATACAATAATTTACAAAGGTATGAAATTTGCTCCGCATGTTATTATGTGTAGTTTTAGACATATATATCTTTTATAGTGACATCTAAATGACACATAAAATCAAAACATTCTTTAAGAAGAACAACGTGACTGATTTATATATAAAACAGTAGTTAAGGTATATGAAATGTGTGCTGCGTGTCACAATGTATATATTTTTTGAAATGTATACATTTAATGGTGACATCTCAATGATACATAAAATAAATCAAAGCACTTGAGAATACTGATGATGATTTGAAGCTGAAATAGATAGGTATTGAATGCAAAGAAAACCAAGAGATTAATAGATTTTTTTAAAATGTCTCTGATAGCAAGATCTGTAACTGGTATATAGTTTTATACAGATAACTTCTAACATTGAATAATACTGTAAAACACGAAAAACTGGAGTTGGCCTGATACCTTTTGTAAATAATTAAAACACATGGATATTGTTCCAGGCTTATTTGGAGAGTATCTATACATAGGGTCTTTCAATTCCATGAAACAGTCTCAAGGAAGCATTCTGTTTTCAAAAGCCGCGGAATCATTGTGTGTGCAGAATCTTAGTGCTAGATTCGATCCCCAAACGGATATGACACAGCACATTAACGATGTGTGCAGTTCAAGCTACGCGCAGTTGCGGCAAATAGGTCATATTAGACAGTATAGTACCTTTCTTCTCCAGAAGCTACACATACAGTAGGTGTCGGCCTGGTCAGGAATCACTTCCGGGTCGTTGTGGTATTGCATGTAGTACCTTAAAAATTACAATTTCCAAGATTTGCAATGTTTAGTGTTGCCTGTGGGTGAGTTTGAATGGTTTCCTTGATGAAAACTGGTTATTTGTGGTCATTTCCACCAAAATGGCATTGTTTTAGGTATCTCATTTCAGAACTTTTCCCCTAGGCAATACTTAACAAAACAACACGATTTGTGAACTACTCTTCGGCTCTTGACTGAAACAAACAAACAAACAAGCAAACAAAATAGCACTATATTTAATCATGACATTGATCTTTTAATCATTTGACTCATTTTATAGTTGATTTTACAAACTAACTTTAACAATTTTTAATATTGGTTATAATATTGGTAAATAGTTTTTCCATGTTTCCATGTATCTCCATAATGTATCATCTTTCTTGTAATTGTAATTATTTCTCTTTCTTGCTTTGTAGGTACATTTATATAATTTCATGTGAAACGCTTTTGAACACACAGCTCTTGTGTGAAAAGAGCGCTATATAAATCGGGTACATTTATCATTTAATAACCATGGAAATTATAGGCAAAGCCTTACCACATTTGTCTATAAGGGCATAAAGGTTCCTGTTTTCAGTTTATAAGCACGATAGCACGTATCATATCAAGGAAATTGACGTCAGAACTTGAACCATATTCGCTTATTAGCGCACTAACCGTCGTGATGTATTTGCTGAAGTGCATGATAATAGATACTTTGTTGTATGGACTGAGCTAATGACATATCCAAATGACAAGCTGTCTGTAACGGAAAGTATATCGGTAACCTTCTATATACGTCAGACGTATTATGCTGTAACAATTACAACAGTTTGGATTCAGATGAGACGCCAGTTAACTCGCTATTCGTTCAGATTTAAACTCAAACGAAAGGTAAATCAATAAAATGTAGATTTCTTTTTAAAGTTCTAACTATTCTAAGAACTATTTTAAACTCAGTGGCAGAGTTTGGAGCCTGATCAGACACCGAGTAAGCCATTGTCTAGTCTTGATCCAAACTGTTTGCAATGAACATCACTGTTAAACCCTTTGAACCCTAGTCCCGCCAATAGGCGTTCTTTTCAAACAGTGTACATGAGAATAGTGCACCTGTCCTATGCAAACAGTAAATCACCAGATCAGAGGGCTCCTTCCGGAGCCCTCTGATCTGGCTCTTCACTATTTGTCATAATACAAATTATTGACAAAACAACCCTTTGAAGTCAGAAATGGACTGGACTGAAACGGAAATCGGAATTGTCCATTTAAAGTTTCAGGGAGGAAAGAGTTAAGCACAAACGGGCTATTTAGAAAATACTCACGTCTTCTCCATTGTATATAAAACACATTTGTCTTTTCAACTGTATTTTTAATTTATTCATGAGAATGAATACCTTAGGGAAGCAAGAAAACATCAAAGTGTTCCAATATCAAGACGATTTAACTAGATCTCCACTTAAATTGAATATATGATCTGTATTTAGAACTAAAATGGCAATTTCAGACAAATAGGGATTTAACTATACAACATTAGTTTAAGATGTTTCTGTTGTCCTACCTTAACTCATTTGGCCCTTGAAAGTTTCCAATTAAGCATAAGTATATATTTTTTGTTAACTATTTAAGACTGTTTTAACAAACAAAAAATCGTAATAAAATACAGTATATACCCTATAAAGAGGACTTTTGTAGGAGCCCTCAGATCTAGGTATACGCTCTCTGGAGAGGAAACATTTACTTTTTAAGGTACAGTGTTTGTAAGTTAACAGTCTACGCATCGCGAATCTCCCGTCTCGAAGTCTCTATTGGGCACCATTTCTATCATCTGCGTGGGGTGTTCCGAAACAAATTGCAATTTTGTTTTAACTTTTTAATATGTCTTGATCCCTTTGTATTTTACACATTTTCCAAGATTTAAATCGTCTTTCATAGTCCGTAATAGTTACACCTTTGAGGTACTTAAAACAGCTGTCCCTTTGCTTTTCTGGATGACTATCTCCGACCTTGCAAGAAATATTTCAATTTAGGAAATAAAAGGTATTCACATGGTGTAAGTTAAGGTGAGTATGGTGGCTAATCAAGCACCGTAGCACGTTTATCATTCAGAAAATGCTTCACAGTTTTGGATTTATGAGAAGTTGCGTGTTCATGAAGAAGGCGCAGGTATTTAATTCAACTTGCTGGACGTCTCTCCAAGTAATATCGTTCGAGCGTTTTAACACAACGTCTCTACAAAACCTCCCTGTCACGGAGTTTCCCTTTCTGATGAAATAAATCAATAAATTGTCAATGAATACATTTAATCAGATCTTTTTTACTCTTTCGTCGCCAAAGTTTACCCCTTTATCACTATATTGCTGTCTGCAAGATCATTTCAAAGTTAGATTTTAGGTGGTATGATTTCAGAATAATTGTTACGATTGTCAAACAGCGTGACGCGGCGTCTGATCTGGAGCCAAACTGTTTGCAAAGTCAACATTAGGCAGCATGACGGTGAAAGGGTTGAGGAAAAGGTAATAACGTATTTGACCTTCATTTCCAATATACCAGCTCCCCAGAGGAAATTGTTCAAATGAATATAATTGAATTATGATTTTGATGATAAATCTTGTGAGTTTTCTTATAGATGTACATGTATAAGGATTGAAACTGAATATCAGTCAACTGCGACGTTTACTTGAAATTCAAAGAGTTGGGATCCAGATAAGATATCAAGTAACTCGGCACACAAATCGGCTCTTAGCTGTTTATTACGCTCATCAATAATCTGTAATAATACAAAAAACCAATTAACTTGACCAACACAAGAACACGGCCATGTTTAATATATCTTAGCCAAGTGTCTACTATAGTATACTTAAGCAAACAGTGTAGACCCTGATGATACACCGTGTTACGCGGCATCTCACCAGGGTCTGCACTGTTTTTCAATTTCTACTTTAGGGGACACAAGGCTTACATGGGTTAAACCAGTCATATGTCAATGGCAAACAAACAATTTAATATGTGTAGTAACAAAACCTTACTGTTTTGAAAACGTTTTTGTTTTCAAACCAACATTTTCATTGGTCATGTTTACAGTTTATCAGCAACACAAAATGTATCATCATATTATAGAAATGTAACATATGAGAAATGGCTCTATATATTCGTCGTTTTAGTGCAACAAGTTATGTTGCCTTCTGTCATTGATTAGGAACAAAATGTATCATCGCATCAAATAAATATTATATCATAATTTGTAACATATTTGTTATTCAGTGCAACAAGGTTTCTTTTACAAGTAGGACAAAATATATCACATTAAGGAAATATATATCAGAGCCTATACCATATTTGTCTATTAGCGCACCAGTAGCTATGATTTATTTGCTGAATAACATAATTATACTACCTTTATAGTACGGTTTCAGCTAAAAGCATCGTGCTGTTACTTAACCCTTTCTCTGCTGCAATATCATCTCCTTTAAATCGTCGTCTGCTGGTTTTGTTTAAAAACAAAATGTATTTGAAATTTTGACAGAAGAAGCATAAGAACCAGTGACAAACAGTTTGAACCCAGATCAGACGCTGCTTTACGCGGCGTTTGATCTGGGTTTAAAATGTTTGCAAACGAAAGCAAATTCATATTTACCCCTCTTATAATGAAAGTATAGTGGTAGGCTTTTACACAATTCTTACAAATTTATTATAACAGTTGCAAACAATTAAGATACAGATGATTTATACAGATAAATGTATTCTGCGAATATGTTGCAGATGATAACACTAGTAGATTACCTTGCCGGTTTAAGGTTGAGAACAAAATATTATGGCAACAGTGGCAGTTCCTGCATACAATTACTTTATCTTTGAAATATTGGACGGGCAATATCGCGCACACTGTTCAATTATCCTGCACGCAATATTCGCCCCTTATATGGCTTCCCACTGTCTTCTACGCCCTTTTCGACCGATTCCAGTAAATGATATACGAATATATAAAAACATTACTGTATAGCTCCTGATAATATTAACTTGCATTCTTTTAATGTCAATGCCTGATAAGAATCTGTGCAGTTCATGCCAGAAGAGACTAGACTCATATGGAGTGACAAACCAATTTTAGTTCGTGAGTTATGCTTTTTCAAATATGGCTTGCTCATGTGTAACACTATTTGACAGTTATACGAGGTTTAATTTCAAGATAGCATCAGATACGCATTTCAGATGCTGTTATAACTGGATTAAGAACATTCAAATGTATCATCTTGTAATAGACATAATGCTTAATCGTATTTACTATCTTACATTGAAGTATAAAGACCTTGGAATATATGTGCCAGATCATGTCCAATAAATGCCTTTGATTTTAAATATAGAGGATCTTACATGAGTGTTCATTATTTATCATTTTTAACAAACGATTTGACTAAAATAACATGGCGCGATCCTTGGCGAGCGTCATATTTATTTTAGTCAACGAGTTTATTAAAAATGATACAAATTGAGCATGAATGTGAAATTCTATTTATCACATAAACATTTTTAAACCCTATTTAGTTAGTTAAAGCCGCATGTTGTAGTCACTTTCACCATACAAATTTTCCGCCAAAAGGGACGTTGGTTACGGTAACATCATCGCTAATGACGTCATTTGGTGTCAAGTGTTGACGAACAGGATGGGTCGAATCCAAAACAAGGTATTCTTCTAGTGGATTACTATATTTATAGAATGGCTTTATGCAACTCCCAGACCACATATTATGTGATAAATCCAGTTGTGCCTAGCGTCCATAAAACTGACTTAGGCATACAGTGAAGAGTCGGATCAGACGCAACATAATGCGGCGTCATGTCAGAGTCTACAATCTTTGCCAATAGGAATTTCAATTCATATATGAAACAAAACGAAATTTTGACCAGACATCCCTTACATACAAAATTGACCAATCTAATATACATGTATGAAAGAATCCACTGGGTGCAAATTTGTTGATATTCTGTATGTAAAAGTCGTTTGCGAAGAGTGTCGTCTGCTCCGATTCCCAAAAATGATTTATATACATTTTCTTTTATGGAATGAAACAAGTTTGTCAAACAGTTTGTTTCCAGACTATTTGCAGTTGATGTTACAAAATTGCCCGTAGCGTACACAAGGTTAATTGTCTTGTTTTTATAAACTTATTGATTTCCTGAACGGATGGCCCAGGGTCCCTGAATCTATTCATATACATCAACGACTGAGTATGTCTATATTTACCTATGTTGTTGAAGAGAAGAAGCAGCGTTGACCATATAAACCCTAATCACGCATATAGATGTCCTTGGAAAATAAGTGACGACTAAAATCAGAGGAATCAGGGTATACACTGTTTTTCATATTGCAAAATAAATACAAATACACCAATGGATAGACAAAAACGGACTAGTCTAAATTTTGAAATTGAATTGCCCAAACTTTGGAGTTTCACGGAGAAAGGGGTTAAAAAGAATATAGGAATGCATTAAGCTCCTGCTGAAGTCTTATTTATTATCACTCTCCTTCGACCAGTAACATTTCCTTAACAACGACAGCAAGTTTTAATGCCAGGATCTAATGTTATATGGCGTTTGTTATTCGCAAGCATTTGATAGGTCAGATTTGAGCATTACCAGTACCATTCTTTCTTATAATACATCGCCTGTTATGATTTATGGATTTACTAGCATTATTATTAATATGTTGTGATATGGGTTAATCTACTTACACATATAAATTGCTGCTTGTAACGTAAATTGTATCGTTAAGATGTGTTCGAAACCATCGTATATACGTAGTTCACGTTGTTTAGATGTACATATTTGCATAATTTTGTTTGGTCTTTGAAATAATGGACAGTCAGTTCGTACAACCTGTTTCATCACGCATAAGTACGTAGGATGAGTCCTTTGTAATAGATATTGCACATATTTTTTATATATTTTATCCTGAGACGCCCAGTAATTTTGCGTCTTATCTTGGTCTAAACTGTTTGACATTCTGATTATTATTTTTGAATGAAATGGCAGATTTACCAGCACTGCAACTTGATCCTTTGGCACGTGTACGTATAAAATATGTTTAAGGCGTATATGTTGTAAATTCTTTCAGGCACGGAACATCTAGTTCTAGAAACTTAACACAATGTTAACATGCACTCAATCCTTTTACCATTGCATTCAGCAAAGGTTAACCTCCTCACTGCCATGACGTAATCAAGTTTAAACAATGGTCTTTTGCCGTTAATTCTCAAATTTAATATTTACAGTAGGTATATTTTGACTTGAGACACATTGAAATGAATGTCATACTGTAAGAATCCTGATCTCAGGCGCTACGTAACTGATCAGGCTCCCAACTGTTTGCTAACAACCGTAGTACTTAAAGTAAGGCAGTGAATGGATTATATTTTTAATTTGCATGATAAACTATGAGCTAAGCGAGTACTGAACACTAATTCTTTATTTACGTAACGAAATTAAAAAGTGGATGATGGTATTTAGATAGGGGCGTTGTTATTCGTTTTGCATATTAACGAACTTAAAGGAAACACAATTTATTGAAATAAATAGATTACAGAAAAGTTCAAATAGTATTTGCTTTACATCGATTATGAAACAGCAACTATCGGTGGCTCGAATAGTGTTGATTGTGGTCAAATGACAGATTAATGAAAATATCAACGATACATTGACGTGGCAACTACAGTGCTCCCTCCCCACAACGGCCCTCTGAACAACGATTCCCTCCTGTCAACAAAGCTTGCCGATGTTCCCAAATAAGACAATTATGTCCAACCGTTTCGCTGCTTAAACTTGTATTCTGCTAGTTTCTATCAAAGTAACATAATGTTCAGTTTGACAAAAAAAACATTATTAAGAGTGACAAACAGCTTCAATCCAGATTAGAGGAGTAGAGGCTGCAACGTCACACGAACGCATTGCAAAAATTAAGAAGAAAAACACTTGTTAATCATCTCTGAATCGTCATTTTAGTGGGGAACAGTTTGGCTCCAAACTGTTTGCGATGGAATAATAGTTTTAGCGTAGGTACGTTGATTGTGAAAGAATAACGTCTTCTCTATTGTAACTCAGACTATTGCATCTGTTTATTTATTCATGGGACTGAACATCTTAAGGAAGCAAGACAACAATAAAATGTTCTAATATCAAGGCAATTTAGCTCCATTCACTGCATCCACCCATGTATAGTGGATATTTGCCAAATGTTTGGATGTTAGTCAAACGCCGCGTTACGCGACGTCTTATCAAAATTCAAATGTTTGACACTCGTTATTTTACCTAAATTCTAAGTCTAAGAATCAAAGCAAGCGACAATTGTTCAGTGTCGATGAAGACAATGCAGTTCATGCGTTAAGTACGGCTCGATTTTTAATCTTGCTTCCAATTAAATATACAGTGTTTCCTGTCTACAACGACACCCATTGGGAGTCAAAGATGGCGTGTTTTGTTCGGATGGAGTTGTTATAGGGAAGGACATTGGCTTACATTTCCAGATCAGATGCCGCGTGATCTGAATTCAAGCTGTTTGCCCCTTGTCAATATATTTTTCTGTCAAAATGTCCTTTTCGTAACTTTGAGAAATATGAAGACGCCAATTGTATGCAGACGATATTGCAGCAGTGAAAGCGTAAGACATATTTTCATTTTAATATTTTGTTTGGGGAACAGCGGCAATGGTCGTTGTAAGGAGAGGGTCGTTGTTGGGTTGGTTGTTTAAGGAAGGGAGCATTGTTTTCTCTAAGTTTAGAATCTAGTATGGCCATATTAGACATAGTTGCTGAACACATTGGCTCGTTTATCAAATTTCAAATTTCAAATTTCAAAATTTCCTTTATTACTCTCAGTTCATGATTTACATGAAAACATGAGGAACAGATTATGTACATAGACAATATACGAGGAACACATAATATACATAGACAAAACATACATACATGTATTCTCAAACAAATGATTCAGTCTAATATCAATGTCAGTAGATTTTTATATTATTAGTTAAGTTCCGGGTTTTTTTATTTCGGGAGAGTTACGGGTAAAATCAGCAGATTGTTTCAGTTGAAAAATATACTTAGAAAGTAAGACATATTCAATTTAACTCATCCACTCTGGCATTTTTTAATCGGGGAATTCCATTTTTATCAGAATTATCCTTGGAAATACAATAAACTAACATCCGCTAAATGACAACTCCAAATCAGGTTATACTAGTTGGTAAATGAAGGTGATTAAGTAGGATTAAAGTGGAGCAGAACGCCCCTGTATAAGCTTCACACTCTAGCGTTCATCCTGTTTAAGCAACACCATCCTTTAGTTTTCTTGAAAGGTGGCCTAAAGGTGGCATTGTCTATTAGATCCAATATCTATTTAAAGTGGACAGTATTACCTTGCATTATTCTGGAATCTGTCTTAATGATCGCCAATGTAAATTAATGTAAAATGACCGTTTAACATTCTCTACCTGGCAATCTCGCTTGACCACCATTTTTAATTATACATGAACAAAACATGAGCTAACATGTGATACGTCGTTTTGAGAAAGGTTATAAATGACATGTTAGTCCGGGTGTCCTTTGCTCTGTGACTTTTATCAGATTCAACCATTTTGTCTCGCGTAAACACCACTTACTAGAATGCTTGGATACTTAAACAGTTTTCGCCTTACACCATCCAAAATCCTCCGTTTTTACCTATGCACAATTTGACCTTGACCTTTACCTCACTCAATAGTCTAATTCTAAGTTAACTCGATGTTCCGTTGCGTCTGGTCTCAACACCGCTTGCTAGAATGCTTGGTTACCTCTCACCTCACCTCACCTATCCCGTAACCGCGGAGGTCACCTACGTGTATATATATATTTATTACATTTGACCATTCCCAATCACACAACCTTGATTTTGACATTTTGACCCCGAGCGCAACATTGTTTTGCAAACAGTTTAGAACCTGATCAGTCGCCGCGTTACGCGGCGTCTGATCAGGATCCAAACTGTTTGACACTCATTTTAATATTGCCTCAGTCATAATAGCAAATGTTTAATTTTAAGAAATAAAAGCAGACGACAATTGTTTAAAATTTATGACGTCACGGCAGTGAAGGGGTTAAGATCTGTTCAGGATCTAACAGTTTTTGTCGTCTGATGTTTGTTTTTCGCAAAGTTACATGTTGAAGATGTTGACATAAAAACATAATGACGAGTGACAAACAGCTTGAATCCAGATCAGACGCCGCGTTACGCGGCGTCTGATCTGGATTCGAGCTGTGTGCCTTGTTATCCGATTTCCCTTCCTATAACAATTCCCATCGAACATCACTCACACTATTTGTATCCCATTGAGTCTTGTAGAGAGGGAACACCCTACTTCATGTATAGATAGTATGTTTGCTGAGATATTTTTATACATTGTAACAGTTCTCAGAGTTGATTTTACACATTCATTTTACACATGCCATTTAATATATAATGGTTAATTCCAGTTTCCAAAAATGTTTGGTCAATTGCATCATTGTTAACTGTTACTTTTAACAATAGATTTAAAAAAAAGAACAGTGCAGACCCTGGTTAGAGAGTTCAATAAGAAGCCTTCTGGTCAGGATCGATAATGTCTGTTCAGAGGGCTCAACGCACAGGTACTTGACACATACTTTATTATCTATTAACATCCCCCCCCCCTTTTAAAAAAAAAATACAGTACGTGAATTATAACGAAAATATGCATCAAAAAGTTTTATGTCGTTTTCACGTTTGCATATTTTCGTTATAATTCACGTACTGTGGCGTTATTTGACGGAATTTGATGAAATAAAAAGTAGATATTGATAAATTAATCATTTCCTGAGAGTACCACAAGAGAATATCGGCGATCGAGTCTATTTTAGCATCAGCTTAAGTCGATAGTAAAGACTAGGTGTTGAATTGCGCTGTTTACCTTGTATCTATAAATATTTATTTTTTTAAAAGGGGGGGGGGGATGTTAATAGATAATAAAGTATGTGTCAAGTACCTGTGGCTCAACGTAGGGTAAACGCCAAGTTACTCCGACATATTGTTTGCTGCAATGATCATCAATGTATTTGCTAAAATTAAAGAAAGCGTCCAAATAGTAGCAAATGATTGGCCAGACCAGGTTCCAAATTGTTTAACACTCGGATAGAAATTTCGACAGTCATAATGCCTTAAATCTAATTTTGTACGATATTGAAAACAACACTATAACACAGATGTCAATAGTCCGGTGAAGGGGTAAAACATCTAGATAACCTTGACAATGAAATGGTTTAAGACGACGATATGATATTTCGGTTGAACTTGTTGTTAATGATTAATGAGTTTGTCAATAACATGTTGGGACAACGTCCTTTGCTTCTAACAGGCAGTCTAGATGTCAACAAATGATATTTCCTAAAATAGATAGTGCATCTTCAGAGATCATTTGATGTTTGTAAATTCCGTTGCAGGCTATATATTGTCATAGTCTATTTTCAGTCATCAAAATCAGATCATGTGACTCAGCTGGATTTTCCGGCGTCTTATCTGGCTCCAAACTGTTTGCAATAAACGAAAGGGTTTTAGCATAAACGCGTTTGTTGGGTAAGCATAATGTCTACTCTACTGTATCTGATATTTGACGGGAAAATAATATCTGAAAATGACAGGTAATCAAACTTGATAGTGCATAGCGTGCAGAAGTTAGACTGATAAAAGACAAAGAGCATTAATTTGTCTGATGTGCAGTTTTTTAACAATGCTTCAAAGCAAATGATAAATAAAGATAATAATTGATAAATAGAAAAACTCTGCAGAGCGTATCTAATTATTCGTATGCTTAAAAGTTGTTCAGCAAAATAAATTTCTGATAGATATTATATATCTGTCTCCATTTGAAGAAGTCTTAAGATGTTCTGTCCAGGTTCCTAATCTGAGGTTAATTTATTTCGCACCTGATCTGTCTGCAACTCATCTATTGTTTATTTACACATTTGTGCCTACGATCCCATATATGGGGCATAGGCAAACAGTGTATACTCTGATCAGACGCCGCATTATGCGGCGTCTGATCAGAATCTACACTGCTTGCTGATAGGAATTTCAATATAAAACAAAATGAAAATGAAAATTTAGACCAGGCACCCCTTAGGTAAGAAATGGACTAATCCAATAAATAAGCATGGAAGAACCCACTGGGTATAAAAGGGTTCAGATACCTACCTGTCTAGTTGGGATTTGCAGAAGAAAAGGAAAGTAACCCTTTTCCTGACGTAATGTCATGTGGTTAACACAAATAACGTCCGCTTTTATTTCTCAAATTACACGTTTTTGTATTTTGACTTAAGAAACATTGAAACAAGTATGAAACAGTTTAGATCCTCACCAGACGCCGGGCAACACGGCGTCTGATCAGGATACACACTGTTTGCAAAATAATTAGTGTACTCCAAGTCAAACAGTGAAGTGGTTAATGACATTTTTGTAACGGTTTAGACATAATCAATAAACCTTTCATGTCCTAAATTGGATGAAATAGAACAATAGGCGGTCGAGTCTGATTGTACTTTATTGTGTTCTGAAGAATTTATAATAATAAAACACCAAGGGAAAATATGACAAAAGTATACGTCGTACACGTAACCTTCTACATGCTGTGAAAAAAATGTGATCACTGTTTCAAAGAGTTGATATCGAGATGAGACACCGAGTTACTTTGTTCCGGGCGCCTCATCTGGATCGGAGCTGTTAGACACACTCAGGTGGCATGTTCTTAACCAATGTATACCCAGTGGATTAGTCTATGTCTATATATTGGATTAGCCCATTTCTAATCAAAGGGATGCCTGGTCAAATGTTTCATTTTCATTTGTTTTATATTGAAATTACTATCAGCAAACAGTGTAGACTCTGATTAGACGCCGCATAATGTACCTTAAATCTTACGTTGAAATGATCCTGCAGATAACCACATTAAAACAGACGACGATATAGTGGAGACAAGGTGAAAACATCATGATTAATTTGGCACCGAAAGGGTTAAAGGCGTTCCTTATTCTTTAAAGTTGGTGTTTCATACGGCGTCTAGAGTAGATCAAATTCTGTTTGCAATATCTGCGAAGTTGTGCTACAGTGGAGAATCTGTTATTCTTTCCCAATGAACGCGTTTACGCTAAAACTATTATTTGCAGTGCAAACAGTTTGGAGCCAGATCAGACGCCGGTTAACTCGGCGTCTGATCAGGCTCCAAACTGTTTGCCACCAAGATAAACAAGAATTATCAGAATTGTCCAAAAGTTGTTCTTTTCTACGTTTTAGTGTTTTGCGTTTGCGTACGTTTGCGTTTAAACGGGAAAGAATAACAGATTCTCCACTGTAAGAAGAATAGTGTGGGTTAAAAACAAACACCTGTTAATGTTGACAAGATGATGTCTGTTTATAGAACCACACCAAAGTTGTTTAACGAGTTCGTTAAACAGTCAGTTTTGATGCAACACACCTGACGGATACAAACATGAATACGATCTTTACCCACATATTTTACTGAAAACGGCGGCCAATTTGGTAGCCAATCTGATATTTCTACTATCACTTATCCACTGCTACAGAACTAATAGTTCTACCACTACTACAAATATTACTAATTCTACACATACTACTAATATTATTACTACTACTATTGCTACTGCTACAACAACAGCTGCTGCTACTACTACTACTACACTATACCTTCTACAACAGCAACTACTACTACTACTTCTACACTACAAATACAACTACTATTTTTACTAATACATGTACAACTGATAACGGATTTGTGTGTTGTCGGGTACGAAGAGACCCGGCACGTTAGATTTAAAAAAAAAAATTTGTGAATAAAGGTATACATAGATATATAGATATACATGTATACATTTTGTTACACTTTGTTTGAAAATGAATCGTTTCGGCTCACTGCTGTCGGGTACATGTATACTTTGCTGACAATCAATAAGTCTCGGATCGTTTGGCTCGGTAGCTCCGTGGTTAGAGTGCTGATACGGGACGCCAGAGACGTCGGGCAACGATTTTTTCACCAGTCCTATTACATTACTACTGTTTTAACTTCTGTAACTATTTGTAGTACTTCTACTACCATAACTACGCCTTTTACTTCTACTACTGCAACTACATCTACTACAACTACTATTACTACAACGTATTACTAGTACAACTACTACAACCTCTACTTCGAATACTATTACTACTACTATCACTACTACTACTACTACTACTACTACTACAACTATTACATTTGTCCATGTACATGTACTTCAACTAATACTACTATAATAGCAGTAGTAGTATATGTACAAGAATGAACGTCGTAGTAATCGTCAGTATATTACTACTACTACTACTTAAACTACTAACACTACAACTACTACATGTATAACTACTTCTAACTGATTAGAACATAATTATCAATGCAGACGATATCGTTGTTAGCCCTTAATGGTGTTGGGGAATTTATATCCATTAGTCGACCTCATTATAGTGTCTGCTCAAAGTGTTAGACCTCAACATGTCTCAGTCATTCATGAATTCCACATGGCGTTGATGAGGCAGTGGTTATGGAAATATTGTGAAAGGATAAAACATTCTCCCATTAACGCTCACCATTCAGTGTTTCGTCATTAAACCCTTCCCTGCCATGACGTCACACAATTTAAACTATTGTCGTTTGCTTTCATTTCTCAAAGTTAAATTTTTGGTATTTTGACTAAGAAAATGTTAAAATGAGTGCAAAATAGTTTGGATCCTGATCAGACGCCACTTAACACGGTGGCTGATCAAGATCCAAAGTGTTTGCAAATATTTAATTTACTCGGGGTAAGGCAGCGAAGGGGTAATTCTTTCCTGAGGGTTTAGCAGATTGTGTCATAAAGGAGATTCCTTCCTACGCATTGACCAGAAAAGGTGCAGAAAAAGTTAATTATTATAAGAGTATGAACAGAAAAAAAATTGAGAGCATTAACCCTAGTATCTATGTGGGAATTGGTTAATCTATTTTCAAATATTCTTTTGTCTGCGAAATTTGTAATTCTTAGTCGCATAATTGTATCGTTTGCTTTTGGGATAGAGAAGAGAAGGGGTTAACCCTTACCCATTCGAGTACAAGTAAACATGAACACACGTTTTGTTCATGGTCATTTCTTCTTTACCTTCGTCTTACTTAGAGTTGTTACAGTGGAGAATCTGTTATTCTTTCCCGTTTAAACGCAAACGTATGCAAACGCAAACCACTAAAACGTAGAAAAGAACAACTTTTGGACAATTCTGATAATTCATGTTTATCTTGGTGGCAAACAGTTTGGAGCCTGATCAGACGCCGGGTTACCCGGCGTCTGATCTGGCTCCAAACTGTTTGCACGGCAAATAATAGTTTTAGCGTAAACGCGTTTATTGGGAAAGAATAACACATTCTCCACTGTACTTGACTAAAGCTAGATCATTATTGCGAAAGGCCATATTAGGAGTCCATATTCTCTGTGAAGATCGGGCAAGTTTATTCACAGACAAAGTTAACATATTCAAACCTTTACAAACAATATACATGTGAAGACTACACTTACCCTGTGAACATAGTATAGACCCTGACTAGATGGCTAGGAGCCCTCTGCTCAGGGTCTACATTGTTTGTCATTTTGCAATATTTTGTAAACTTCCCCCTAAATATTCTAAAATGGACAAGACTTATTGGATATTGGAATTGTCTCTTGAAAGATTCTGGAGTGAGCGCTGTTGTTTGTAATAAGGTTTTACGTCCGCGCAAACCTATGAAATGGAATTATGCAGCTTTGGTCAACATCGGTTCATTGAAGTGGGAAGTTGGGGTGAATTAGTTAAATAAAGATGGCTATTTATGATAATGTTCACAGAGGGGTGCGACATTGCAAGCCGTTTCCAGGAGATCACGCTAGCCTAATTAATTCCTTCACCGCCATGAAGTAACCTGCTTTCAGTAATTGTCGACTGCTTTTATATTTATTTTTTTAAATTTTAGATACTTTAACATATGAAATATTAAAATGAATGTCAAAAAGTTTAGATCCTGATCATACCCTGCGTCACTATCCAAATTGTTTGCAAATAACCGGTGAATTTTGGCTAAAGCGGTGAAGGGATTAATTTCTTTAACCCTTTCCCTTATAGAAACGACTTTTAGTGCATTCATTTTATTCATCCGCTAAAGAAAATAGTTCCATTTTATACTGTCATGAAAATGTACCATAAGAAATTTGTTCTATATCCTAGCATATAGTAACTTTAAGCAGGCTGAACGTAAAGCAGAATGCGCCCTAGGGCGCATTCTGCTTTACTTTTAGCCTGCTTTAATAGGTCACATATGTTAAATACTAGAAACAGGCTATGGGTTAAAGGGTTAAACCAGGAACATAATTACAGATAGAAATGCTGACCAAGCCAAACAAAGTGTCTGACCGTTTATACTGAGGCATATCGTATCAAAGTAGTATCATATAGATGAGTTAAAAATGTCGACATTTGACTAGAATGGCCAGGTTCGGAACAGGTAGGTACTTGACGAGAATGGCCGATTGCTCTCCGTAGTGTTCCGATATTGACCGACATTTGCCCGATCTCATTAGGCGTCCTCTACCTTAAGCATGTTATGTTATTGTTGTCTGCATAATGTGTCGCCTCCTGCAATTCTCATGGTTGATTTGTTTATATTTTCTTACAGAAACTGTAACATGAGTGCAAAACAATGAGGATCCAAATGAGAATGGCTAGTTACTGGATCCAAACTTTGTTAAAAAAATTACCAGTAGCGTTACTGAATACTAGATGGCAAATGGACGAAAACTTATTTAAAGTGCCACTTTCCTACAAAGGCCCTCTGAATAATCAACGATTACCTCCAACTCTTAATGTTCCCTTACTATTACAACTCCCTCCAAATAACACGCAAAATGTTGTCAAATTTAGTGTTAATGTAAATTTGAAAGGCCAAAATCATTCAGTAACGGGATAAATCGAATAATATGTCATTGCATGATGTAGGAGGGGACTCGGCGAGCCTCGTGCTACATGTAAATGATTTGAGCCTCGTGCTTAAGGATTTATCCCCTCCTATCCCATGCAATGTAATTATTTTCGCTATATCTCTTTATCTTGGTCTTGTTGTTTGGAGGAAGCACTGTTAAAAGTGCGTGTGCAATGGACATAAATACAAATATGTCGATCATTTATGACAATATTTTTGTCAAAAGTTATACATAGCTTATGTTTATAACGTTATTGCGATGACTTACCGACGTTTAACCATTTATGCGTGGATTACAAATATGTTTACATTTGGTTCGTGTAGACGGGTAATAAAAACACATTATCAGTTGACAGTGCGATACAGAGTGATGTATTTAGCTCGAGACGTTTTTGGCGGAAATAGCCGATCTGACGAGCGCCTTGGCGCGAGTCTGATCGGTTGTTTCCGCCAAAAACGTCGAGAGCTAAATGCAACACTCTGTTGCGCACTGCCAACTGGTAATGTGTTTATTATATGCCTTGAATACAAACCAGAAACAACTAAATAGTTGTTTAAATCATTTTACGTCCAAAATTGATTAGTTATTTGAAGCAGAACAAGAAGTTTTGTATGTCACAAAGAATAACGCGGCACTCGTACATATACGTAAATGACGTCACGTTAAATCGAAAACGACGTCAGAGTAAAATACAAAGTGGCTGATACAAGGTGGCTGATACAGACTCTTGTATTTTACTCTGCAGATACACGCGGAAACGCTCGATATCATTCGAAGGCATATAATAAAATATTATTTCACTCACAAGATGTTGTTGTAATAAATTCCGATCGCACTGTTTTTACATCACAGTCGATGATGCATGTATGACTATATAGCGCACGCAAAACTTAACTCCTATAGTGTTAAGTGCGACTTGGCTATACTATTTGCAAACATCTTCGATCCAGATCAGACGCCGCGTAACGCGCCGTCTGATCTTGATCCAAGCTGTTTGCAAATATTAATAGTCATATAAATCAACTCATATTAATATTTTCTAAAATAAAAATAAAAATTAATTATAATATTTTTTCGCAGACGATAAATTTAAGCAGACGACAATTCAGCATGATAAGACTTCAGCAAAGGTCTGCGAGTTTGGCCAATTGCGTGCGAAATGTGTCTACCATAGACGATAGTTGTCTCCTTTGTACTCATAATACCATATTTTAACATCAGTGCACTCCGTCTGGAGTGGAGAAAGGGTATAATCCACTGAACCAAAATAGGATATCACTGAGCCACATGGCCGTTTAAATTACAGAGGTCTCACACTAGCTAAACATAAGTTATTTACATTAATTGACTTGTATCTCGCTTTGGTCAATTTTGCAATAAATGTTGCTTAGATCTGGTTCAAGTTGAGACGCCGAGATTGTCTGGTTTATTTCGTTATATCCATATATTGTTGCACCAGGTTCATTTTACTATTACATGAATTAAAGATTGGGACTCATTTCTTTGTTACATTCAATATTTCGTTTACCCCAATTTCATATCAAGTGAGATTCAATGTACTTCATCGACAACAATTTGTATCCAGATCAAACAGTGAGTGAACCGACTTCTAATCTTGATACAAACTTTATTAATATTTATTCAGTCAAAGTATTGTAATCAATTTCTCATTTCAAATAGGAAAACACATACAAAGGACTTGTAAAAGACCTTTAATTGACTATATTATTGTAGTAAAACGGCTTAATGGGTGAACTTTGAAGTCATTACTACATATCATGGCAATGAATAATAGAAAATCGACAACTCGAGTTCGCTAAATTGGAACACATCCTCCTTTTAAAGTTAAAACTTGACTAAACCATGTTTAACCTTGCAACACGATTCTGCTCTATTTAAGCGAGTTCAAATTTTAAAATTAAAACCGAACACATTCGGGTTAGGTTAAGTTATCGATTCCAAAGAGATGCAACAGACAGGAATTAGACAGAGAAAAATGAAATTTTTAGAAGCTGACTTACGACCATATTTTTCGTACGACGTTTCGTAAGACGGGTCCGTGGTACTATAGCAACATTGTTTGGTCTTACATGTACAGACTGGAAACTTAAAATAGATTTAAGGCAGCCGCCATCATGTCATAACAAGAGTTCAAAGACAACAATTGTTTGAAGTGTAATATATAGATGCGTGTATGGTATGTATTATCTTATTATGCTTGAAGAACATGCAACTATTTGTCTATAATACGATATTATGTTATCCTACTTAACCGATACTAAACGCAAATGACAAGCAATTACATGTATGAAATTACAGGTTTTTCAAATATATAATGTTTGGCATTTTATTTCAATTAAGGTGACATACACATACAGATTATAGCGAGATCAGATTCAGTTTTTTTATTTGTTTTTTTTTAATTATTTTACAACAGTATTTCAGTCATATCGCGACGTCCAGCTAATTATAAGTAGAGGAAGACCTAAGAAGTATTTTATGCACTGTTTCATGCACAAATCGGGAACTTGGTAGAACCACCGACCTTCCGCAAGCCAGCTGGAAGGCTTCCCCACATGAAAAATTCGAACGGCCTTACTGGGATTCGAACTCACAGCGGTGAGGAGCTTAGTGATGTAAGTCACAATGACTATACCACTAGGCCATGGAGCCCCCCCCCCCCCCCCCCGAGATCAGACTCAGAGTTGCAATGATCCTAACTGTTATATCATGCTAAGCGCGACTTGTTTAACATTTGCAAACAATTTCTTCAAGATAAGACGCATCGGTGACTTATGTGGATCCAAACTGTTTGTAACAAGTACGAGTATTTGTAGTTTCTTCAGTTAAAAATTGATATGATCTTATAAATTGTTCGCTTTCGCAGGGGATTTATTTGAAACAGACGACAATTCAGCATGATGCGGGATAACACAAATACGTTTGTTTTAAG
The DNA here is from genome assembly GCA_922989275.2 of Gari tellinella. Classification (NCBI taxonomy): domain Eukaryota; kingdom Metazoa; phylum Mollusca; class Bivalvia; order Cardiida; family Psammobiidae; genus Gari; species Gari tellinella. Next base: position 28,263,923 of record OV277857.1, on the reverse strand, counting down.
AAATGCATTGATTTCATTTCGCTTGAACGCCGAAAAAAAATCAATTCATTTCTTATATTTACAATGTATTAACTGTAATTTCTAATATTAGATTAACATTTTGTAAGTATGCATGTATGTTGAATCCATATAATACTATTATATTATATTAGAGGTTGATAACACGAATATTGTGTACCCTATCAGGAACAGCCATGACCGAATAACTGTAGCTGCGTACATTCGAAAGCTAAAAACTTAGTGCCATTATTTACATTCTGAGATCATCAACTTTGACAGTTTGGCGCGAAAAAGCATATTTGACGTCATTGGGAGTGACGTCATTTTTAAAGTAGGATTAATATATCGGGATTTTTTTGGCACAAAAGAATGCAGACAATTGTTGTTGTTTAGATATATCAATTTGTTTTCAATTTATCTCATTTATAAAGAAGAATATTAGTCGGGAATCATGGTTTCCACTAATAGAAAGGCATAGATCGGTTAAGAACAAATTTTGAAAAAATCCGCCAAATGTTTGCTATTCCAAGTTCAAAAGAGTAATTCGCGAATGAAAACTGCATATGCCCCGCCTCCTCTTCGAAACTTTTCCACAAGTCCCGCCCTCTCGAGAAATGGTGTTTATACGAAATGAACACCCGTTTTGCCCATGGAATTGAATGGGGCGATTGTAAATATTTGAAAATAATAGCGGCGTCGAAGCTGTAACGTTGAGTAACGCAACTACAGTCACAAATGTGTTACATGTGTGACCCTTTCCGCCAAAGGTTACGCCTTGTCTATTGAAAAGGAGTTTTTCTTTAGCAACCATCAGTTTCAAAGACGAGGGCATCATTTCCCCCAAGAGCTTGTTTTCAATATTTGAGACTAATTATTGCTAAAAACCACAAAACTCCACAAATAACACAATAATATAGTACACAAAAATAAAATAAGCAACCTAAGGAGAACGACACCAGTGAAAGTTTACGTCAGATAAACATTGACGCCAAACCTGCTGAGAAGACAATGTGTTAATAGTGTATTCTATAGTGTATTACGTATAAGCTCATAGAGATAATTGTGGGGATACACGATATGTTAATAGTGGAGTGGAAACTTTCCAAGAACATTCAATGTCAGATGTGACACTGGGAAGTGACACACATACAAGAAAAGTTACAAAATTTACCAATCACAGCGGAAAACGACATTAAAAGGGCCCAAGAAGAGAAAACGCGTATGCGCACTTGAACAGTCGGTTTCTATAAACAACTACATCAACTAAAAGCAGGCCGAACGGAAAGCAGGAGGTTCCTTACCAAGATTTCTGCTTTCCTTTCACTCTGCTTTAATCATCAACCTATCAGGATTAAGGGCACATTTTCTTGCTTTGACGCGTAATAAGACACTTCAATATTATGCGATTAAAGGCAGTTAAAGGTGTTTTCATATGTGAACATCATTTACATGTAGCAGAACAAAGCAAAATGCGATATGACTACCGGGTATATAATACCGGTACAGAAACGTTTTAGCTTATTCAACTATCTCACTGATTACAAGATGATATATCATATGATTTCCAGGCAGAATGAAGGGAGATTTCTATTTCACTTTCAACGTCACCAAAAGGAGACTTTGCAAACAGTTTAGATTCTGATCAGACGCCACGTAAAGGGGCGTCTAATCAGGATAAAAACTATTTGACACTCGTATCGACATTAATTCAGTCAAAAAACACAAACTCTGACCTAACTTATTGCAGACGACACTACCTATATAGACAATATTTTGGCGGTAAGAGGTTTAACTATTTGTATGCTACAGTGGAGAATCTGTTATTCTTTTCCGTTTAAACGCAAACGTACGCAAACGCAAAGCACTTAAACGTAGAAAATAACAACTTTTTGACAATTTTTATAAGTCTTGTTTATCTTGGTGGCAAACAGTTTGGAGCCTGATCAGACGCCGGGTTACCCGGCGTCTGATCTGGCTCCAAACTATTTGCACTGCAAATAATAGTTTTAGCGTAAACGCGATTATTGGGAAAGAATAACAGATTCTCCACTGTAGCAGTGGATATATCTGCTATAGGGATTACCTTTGTAAACTGTTTGAATCCAGATGAGACGCAATGTAACGCGGCGTCTCATCAGGATCCTAACTGTGAAAATTTAATTTTAGAACAGTAGCAGACGACAATTGTTGCAGACGAACAAATTGTCAAGCATGTAAAGAGTTAAAGCAGACGATAAAACTTAGCAAAGAAAGAGGTAATGTCACCAACGAGTCTTGATTTGAGTAGGGGTACATCTTAAATAACGGATCTACAGTGAATGGAACCGTAGACACGCACTTGTGTAATTGATCAACGGAACTTGATACCTAAAGTGTATGTTTGTAGTCAATACATTGGAGTCAGATCGAATCAAAATAAGATAGACTCGTAAAACATGTAACAAGAGACACAAGAAGATAGATGGACAACCTTGACTCATTTATCACTGAAACTTCAAATGGACAAGGAGCAGTGTCCAATGACGTCCGTCCATATGTCCTTAAAGGGTAGTTTTTTTTTATAATTACATTCCAAGTGCGACTGATCAGGCTCCAAATTGTTTGTCACTCATATTTAATTGAGACGTCAATGAAAGTAAAAAAATGTAATTTTCCGCATTTTATTGCAATGTGTTTACGTTTTGTTCGCGTTTGTGTTTGAACGGGAAATAGTAACATCTTCTCAATTGTACGTTTATTGGATGGAAATAACGTCTCTTCTTCAGATCAGAATACAAACTGTTTGACACTCACTTTAATATAGTAGAGGGGCCAACTGAATAAAAGGGCCTTAAAATGGATTCTTTTTTAACCTATCTAGTATAAAAATTCTAATGATATTTTTGGATAGTTTAGACCTTGAGGCTTTAATTTATGGTGGATGCCAGATCTGGAAGTGGTGCAGCTTTTTTAAAACAGGGGCCATAACTCTGTCATCAGAATTAACACTGTGTAATAGTAATGCTCTGTATTATAAAGGTGTCTGCACGTATGGGTCTGATTTGCATGAACGTTACACCATTTGTACCTCTATGCATGAAATAGAAAACAATACCCCGCAAACTTGTTTCCGGTATCCGGTTGTCATGGTGACGCGAAAAGAGGATTTCCTCTTCAAACCAGAGTATTTGATGTGTAAAAAACAATAATTTTATGGCATTTTCAGGTAAAACCTTCATGTTTCAGATAAAATGACACTTGGATTTCAAAATATGACATATTGATTATAAAACAAAATTGTAACTTTCAGGTCAACATTATAATTAATTGGTACGCACGTGCAAGGTTTAGGGGTTAGTATACTTAAAGAAACTATGAGCTTAGCATTTTTTAAGGACTGGTAGAAATTTCATGCATCTATGTTGATTTTGAATATGATCACTAACAAACAAGAAAAATACATTTATGTTGATTACTATCTGTGTTTTTATTGCTACCGTATGTAACTAAGCTGTATTGCTTTTAATGTACCATGATCACTCTTTAATAGCTATAACCACATTATTGTAGCGTTATTAAATACAATAGAAGACAAAACATGCATATAGCGCTTGGTAACTATGGTAACACCTGTCAAAAGAATGTAATTTACTGGAAATGTGTGTCAAAGGCAAGACATTTGGAAGGCAAAATGCAGTAAACTATCAGACTCATTACACATTTACTTTAATTGGTTTCACTATAAGATTTGCAAATAAGTATTGTCATGTACACATTCGCTTTTAGCATGAAACTGATATTTGGTTACCATAGCAACCACCCATAACAATTGTTACATAAGAGCATTATAATGAAAATACGAATTCTAGCGTTTTTTGAGTCAACCACTGAACCTATCAGAACCATTGTACTGAGCGTTCATTATTTGAGCCAGTATTCATACAGTTTGCAAGTTAACATTGTCGTAAAACAGTCACTATTAAAATGAAAATAGTAAATGGTTACCTTAGCAACCATTCACAGTAATTTCAAAATGAGAAAGCTATATTTAAATTGTGTAAGTTTATGTGTCAAATGTAGCTATTTTGAAGGGAAAGTATATTGCACCAGTGTATTTTAGTCGCAGTTTCAGATTTTCAAATTAATACTGTTGTGCAATCATTCCTTTTTTAGTGAAATTACACAAAACATACTTTTAGTTACCTTAACAACCACTTACAATATATGCCAACTGAGATCAATATACAGTGCTTCCTGTGTACAACAGCACCCAATGAGAGACAAAGAGGGAGTTGTTATAGGGTAGGAAATTAATACCCTTAGAATGCTGAGCATGACTTGGCTTTCATTTGAAACTGTTAGAACCCGTAATGTGGCGTCTGATCTGGTTTCAAACTGTCACTCATCTTTATGTTTCTTCTGTCAAAATGTTGAATACGCAACTTTGAGTTAGACCTGGCCAGACTAAACTTACAATTTCTTTCTGTCAAAAACCTCGTTGTTTGTTGCAATGTGCATACATTTGATCAGCATACACCGTAAACATGATTATGATTATTGCTTTACTGCTTTATACTGTTTTATCAAAGTATTAGTGTGAATACGATTTAGAGTGATCAAACTCTTTATTCTGTGCATTGCATTGATAATAAAATGAATTGCCAGTGTTTCTATAAGAAAACAGCTTGATATTGTCCATATTATACCTTATTTTGTTTAGTTTCGTTTCGAAAACAGGAGTCGTACAAGGAATAGTAATGGAATACCGCTGAGCCTTTATATTGATTTTGACTTCTCTTGATGCCTGTTCTGTCTAAGTGCCGTATTTTTTGACATAGCATGCACTCAGGGTCAATCATAGTATATAAAACTGGTAACTACGAATTATTATGCCTGTTCAAGTTACCATTTGCTTACAATCTATTGTTCTCAAATCATTTTAGAATATATGTATATAACTAAACCATTACTAAATTGATGTCCGCTGTTAATGTTCCATTCACTTTGAGATTAAATGTTTTGGTATCTAATCATATCAATGCTTCATACAAACTTAAAGTGATGATCTCTGTATGCTTGGTACTCATAGGTTATGTTCAAACAGTGTAATTAGATACTTGATTCATTTGTGTTTCGTTCATAATATGTACATATAAGTTTTATTACATGCATTATGATATATCCTGCCAAATGATATAATTTCTGTAACAAGAGGAAATGAAGAGTATATATATAGTGTCATTGCTTGCAAAATTAACCAAATATTATTTTGATGCTAAAAGTGGATGTTTATATGACAATGGTAATGAAAATGACGTACACTAATTCAAATAAATTGATGTACTTTGCTGTTTAAAAAGCTTGTAATTTGACACATACATGTATTTTCAGTATACTGCCTTATTTAGCATATATTGTGAGTAGTCGCTTAGGAAACCAAACGTTTTATTCGTGCTGAAATTGAATGTATATATGACAGTTTTAACTTGAACACCTAATAATTTGTGATAAGTCATGGTTGCTTATAGCGACGCGGGAGAGCGGAGACAGGTTTCGAATCAAAGTCGGACATGATATAGTTTCTATTTAGCTTGTTTCATGAAGAATAGCAGCTTTTATATCAGTAATTTTCACTATGCCTCTGCGAGTCCCATCAGCTTAGTTCTTGATAAGAACCATTCTCATTTATGGAGTGATTTATTTATCAATATCACTATTTCCAACTTCAATGTAGCTTTTCAAAACACTCACCAATGCAAAGTACCTCAGTTCTCCCACCCATATCCCTTCAAAATACTTATAGCTGCAAGTGGTTCATCTATGACAGTTTAAACCAACTCCCTCACATATTGAGGAAGATGCACACACATTCTTATCTGAAAGGCATTAATTTTTATCCAAAAGGTCGCAGTCAAAATTCCAACCCACTTCTACACCTTCACATACACGTAGTAAGTCTATGAATGTCGGAGCTCATCCCTTCAACTGTTGGAAGAATTAACTGCACGCGATATTTTCCTATTTATGTATACATGTATTCTATCATGTAAATAATTGCAGCTCAAAAAGTAAACCACTCAGTTTCACATATAAGTAGTCAATCTTGGAAATTTGTTGTAAACCCCTCCAACAGTGTAGAGGAAGTTCGCTGCACACCTTTTTGTCATATATTATATGTAGGAAATAGATTCAAAGCGCCATAACTACAGTCCAAATGGTCGCGGTAAACTATCCAAACCATTTTATACACATTTGAATTCATTCTGTCTGATGGTCATAATGTTAAAATAGTGCCAAAAATTTCTAACTATATTATAATGTATAGACGACAACAGTTATATAAATAAGCCTGTTATGATGTATATAATTGACATATATTTTAAAACTTTGAGTATGCTGTGATGAAAGTTTAATTGTCATTAGTATTTTATAAGAATTCACTAAGTTGCATGATTTTAGTATTGTAGATCTAATAATTTGCCATATAGTAAAATTTACTATGTCTATCATAACTCATATTTTAATGGTTCTTTTCATATTAGTTACTCATCATTTATAGAAGTGAGACATAAATAAATTATCTGTCTGTCGGGGGAGGGGGGGAGACATAAATTATTAACAATATACAAACCTTTTATACTATGATTCTACATAAAAGTATATAAGAAGACTTATTTAAGGTGTTTTTGAGTGTATACATTAATTTGTAAACTGATTATAAGACTTTACATGACATCAGTATTTACCATTGAAATGGAGTGGGTGGGGTAATAAAAATTACTGTTACAAAATTGTGCACTACTTCTGAATCTGGCATTCACCCCCAAGTGTCATTGTCTGTATATAATACTATTCCCTCAAATCAACAGAACTTTTATACTTGATTTGTTAAATAAAACAGTTCATTCATGGTGCCAGTCCCTCTACTATTACATTCTAGGACATTTTATGAGCTTCCAAACCTTCTAAATGCAAAAATTGTGTTTTTTAAAGCATTTAAATACCCAATAAATAACTCTGTTCAAACGGCTAACATGTTTACATAACCACCTTGTCAAAAGATTTAACAATCTTTAAGATCGGTATTTAGCATTGAATTTCAGTGGGTGGGGTAACAAAAAATGCTGTAGAAAAAATTTGCACCACTTCTGAATCTGGCATCCACCCTAAAGTGTCATGTATGTAGATATACTATTCCCTCGTATCAACAGAAATTTTATACCGGATGGGTTAAAAAAAAATTTGGATTCATGCGGTCAGTCCCTCTACTGTCAAAAAATTTAATGTTTAAATTTCAGAAATAAAAGCAGCCGACAGGTGTTTAAAATCGATGACGTCATGGCAGTAGATATGTTGCGTGTTACGGAAATAGAACTCGGACGTCTTGTGAGAGTTCATTGGACTTCATTACCTGACCGTCTATAAACAGAATCTCTCTTAATACGACCGCTGTTTTAGGTGATTTTTGTGGTAAAGGCATGTGGCTGCTTAAAACAAGATGAAAGTAATATAGTAAAAGCAGAAAACTCCTTTGGGAGCTTTTACTCCATGTTGCTTTAAGCTGTCATTTGTCACTAAGGCCATCATATATATTTCTTCTCGCGTCTGTAATAGATGGGTTCTACTGTACAAGGAAATTGTTATTCGCCACATTTGACTGTGACTATTTATTACGGGGGTACGCCGTTCTAATTAATATTCTGCACGTGACAGACAAAGTCTTAGTAACGTGCAGTCTTGGTCCAGATATTAGACGACGAGTATAGGTCGAATGGTTGCTATGGAAACTAACGTTTTTATTAATATCTTTTTGACTACAACATCAAATATCACCAAACTTTTCACATGATTGCCAACAGAAATTATATTTGATAATTGTTTTAAATGGTCAAAATAATTTCTTTGCGATTGACTTCCTTTTGTAACATGTTTGTTTACATTGCCCTTACATAGATGATGACATGACCTGTGTAAGTAAATTTAGTAATAAAAGCATGTGCTTTCTGTTCTGGTATGTATGGCTCTTCCACTCCTCCCACCAAAAATAAAGCAAAAAACTGCTAAAAATGTGCCAGTTTTGAAAAGAATATATTTCATTGTAAGTTCTAAATAATTGGAAAAAATGTTTTCGCAATGGTATACGAGAGCAATGAAACTTTCTTTTCACAACGTTTCTCATATTTGTGTGATATAAATGAGATATTTGGCAAGACGTTAGTTTCCATCACGGTGTATAAACCTGTACGGGTTGTTTGAGCTCCGTACTGGTAGCTTCTGAGCACTGAATCGAGAAATGTCACAATGGCGGACTTGTGAGACCGCTAAGGGGTGAGTAAATCCAATTCTGCAGACTTTCAAACATTGATTTCAATGCTGAACCTATGACATACCCGTTTAGATAAGTTCCAGGTGTGACATTTTTATCGTATTGAGCTGATGTCTTGAATTTATCATGTTGAATATTCTCGGATACTGGCGAAGGCTCACCTTGTTTTCGATAGCGTTGTCATAAAGACCCAGTAGTTTTTGCCATTTAAAAGACAGTTACTACATCTTATACAACACATTTTATTATCAAAATATATTTTATATCTGCTGATACGATTCTTTGGAAATTATATATTTGAATGTGCTGTTTAAAAGCCAGAAATCATGTAAACAATGCGATGCAAATTGTACGGTCAGCTCTAGAGGAAATGTATCGTCAGCTGTGAGAATGAATGAAACATTTCGTACGGTCAGCTCAAGAGCTTTTTCTTTCCTTTTATGCACAGCTAGATTTAGCTTTTATTACTGCGACTATGTTTTCGACGTTTTCTCTGCAGCCGTCAATCACCGTGCCAAGAACCATAAAGCAAAAACCCTTTAGGTCAAAACACTCAATTTGGAACATTACCAGGGCAAACAATACACAAAAAACTGCTCAATTATTCCACCTGAATTCGGAAAGAAAACAAAAAGTGATTCCAAACAACAAAACGGTAACAGTAAAAGTTTCAAGAAAACCATAAACAATACCAAGTCCAGTAATTAAAGCTCCACGTCATCCAAGTTATACAAGATTTCTTAGCTGCAGACATGCAATTACGGAGATGGTGATAAAGAAAAAGAACTTTTCGAAACTTCGTTTGCAAACATCTCAATGCACGACTTACAGGCAAATTACTCGGCAGAGGAGAGTCGTGGAGAAGCAGGAAATTATAGTGGTACGACTGAAACATTAATTGACTTGTTGCCAATGGTTGTAGAGAACATAAAAAAGTTCACACATCTAGAAAATAGTCATCCGTCTGTTTTGAAAACTAAAAACTAAAACAAAAGTTAAGAATTATCATAACATTACAGGGCTAATAATCACCTAACGCGCTTTTCAGTACAGAAGTTCAATGAAGGACAATAAATTTATCCTTTTTGGAACCACTCGTATGAAAAATATATCACGCACGTATTTACTTAATTATAAACCACCTTCACCTTCACCTATCCCGTAGTCATGTCGGACTGTTGGGGCGCCATAGATTTCTTGACAGCCTGTCTTCTCCATTCCACTCCGTTTTTTGCCATCTGAACCGTTTCCTTTAGCCTTAAATCTATCCACTCTGTGATGGTATCTTCCCATTGCTTTCTCTGTCTTCCTCTCCTTATTCCTCACTGAACTGTTCCTTGTAATATTGTCTTTGAAAGCCATCATGATCTCGTCACATGCCCGTACCATCCCATTTTACGTTACTTGAAAATTATTGTTAATAAATCTTCGAAAGGTCCAATGGCTTGTTTGATCCTGTTTCGAACTAGCTCTACTTCATTTGGGATGTGTTCTTTGTATGATATGCAAAGTAGTTTTCTGAAACACCTCATCTCTAACGCACTAATTATTCGCTCAAAGTCTGCATTATTCAAGGTCCAAGTCTCGCTGGCATATAGGAATATGAACATGACAAGTGAACGCATCAACCTTATTTTCGAGGTGAGGCTTATATTTCGATAATGCGATATTATTTTTAACTTTGAGAGTGCTGCTGTTGTCTGAGCCGATCTTGCAAGTATCTCGGGTTTCGACCCCTTGTAAGAAACTGTCGCACCCAGGTACTTAAAACTATCTACGCAAACAAGCTTCTCCCCATTGACCATAATTTCAGTGCTGATACCAGTGATGTTGTTGGTCATCAGTTTTGTCTTTTCTGCGCTGATCTGTTCCTTAAATAGGTAGATGTCTTGCAAAGGCTTTCAACTAGATAGGCTAGCTCCTCTTCCTTCCTTGCTATACCATCCACTAGTATGTAAACTCAAAAGCCCAAGTGTTCGCGAGTGTCCTCCCACCGATGCTAACTGTTCCTTCGCGGTCTGCCAAAGCATGCGACATAATTCTCTCTAGGAAGATGTTGAAAAGTGATTGGGAGAGTAAGCATCCCTGTCTCACCCCTACTGAATTATGCAAAGTTGGACGTCAATCGGTAAAGAAATGTAAAAGAAAGAAGTTGCGTCACAAAATATGTGTCAAGGGCAGACCGATGAACGAATTAACCAACAAACTGGCTCCCATACCCTTCTAGAAGTTCGTTTATTGGACATTAAACCGAGATAATTACAGTATACATAACATCTTTTAATTCCAAAATTGAGAGCTTCTGTATAGCAGAAATTATCTGCCGGAACAGAAAGTGAAGCAATAGGGAGGAGTGAGTGAATGATATTGATGCATTTCAGTAAATTATGTGCAAGACACTTCTAATGATAAATAAATACGAAAGAAGACTCAAGCAGGAAACGCAACACAAACAATACACCCATCTCTAAAGCAGAACACACACACAGCCATACCATAACAAACACACACACACACATACACACACGCAATCCCACACACCAAACAGAAAACAATACGCAAGACAAACATAAAGCAAAGTGAACATAGGAGCCCGCCTTGGTACGGTCAGCGGCAATCAATAATTAATTATAAATTAACCATTAACAACCACTGGGGGGTTAAACCTGGGTTTAGGGGCGCCCAACCTCACACTTATCTCCTATATTCACCTATAAAGACGAACAGTGTACATAAAATATAAACCCTGTTCCACAACCTTACAATCAAAAAGACCGCCAGCATAGTAAGTAAATACATGTAAAACATCTAACAAAATTCTATGACAAGATTATTAGTAACACGGGAGAGAATTAAACAATCAAGCCCGTGCTAAAAATAACCCACTATGGCAACGGTCAAATTGTACTCAAGCGACTAGTCTGTAGTCACGAGTAACTGTAAGACATGGAAGGGTTCAGGGTACGACAGAGAGGGAGAGAAAAAACAAAGCACGAAAATCCGATATAACTCTCCCGGTTAAGGACGGCTTTAGAGATACATCATCATGTAGTGATAAGCCCTGTCTGTCGTCGCACAACCAAAGAGGAAAGCATAGTTATCAATTGTAGATTGATCGATAACCAAATGTGAAGTGCGCAGCAATATAGTTGGATCATAATCTTTTTTGAGGAAAAATCTAATACGTTTCACAAATAGGTTTTGAAAATGCATATGTCCAAGAATCTTACGAAGTCTGTAAATCACATCACCATAAAACTCCGGATGTGAAATACCTTGCCTTTCATTTCATGAAAGATTTTTAATCCTGAAAAAGGTCAGTCATCAGTCAAACAATAGAAAATGTTGTAAAGGGGGATAACGCTCAACATTTTGATTTATTTCATAATAATCATATGGCTGTGCAAAATCTGAAATAATACGTCAACTGAATTTTTTAAATATCCTAGATTTACAGTGATTAATACAGCTGCGAGTTCCGAGACCTATACGCATTAAAATTGCCAAATACTCATTTGTCAAGAAACTGTGAGTCCCGTGGACTCATAATAGTTTGGCCTTTATATAATATTTAAATGCCCCAGGGACTCATTGTTTTACAGATTGTGCACCCCCAGGAGGACACACAATTCTAATTTAACTAATCACTGGATTTATTGTTTATTTTTAATTGCAAACGACTTAAATAACCATAGTATTAGAAATATTCTTGAGAAACACTTTAATGTCGTCTACGGAATAATGGATGGTTTTCGACAGTAAATCAATGTATATCTGTTCGAAATAGAATGAGGTGGGAAAAGATTATTTATTCGCAATATCTATGTTTTAATAAATGTATATAATAGTTTGGTACAGTTTCTTAAAAATGACCTAATGATTTGAAGTTTAAGGCATTTTTAAACAGAAGAACACATAAACAGAAAATTCTGATTTTGAGCTGACGGTACACATATGCTCGCAGCTGATAATACAGTGTCAACCGTGTTTTGAAATAACTGACCGTACAAAACAGCATCAATTTTTCTGATCAAAAATGCAAATTGCGACCATACTTTTAAAAAACGAATAAAGCTATCACATCGCATCAATTGGGTTTGCTCTGAAAAGCATATTTGTATTTATCAAACAGTACAAACAAGGATAGATGCTGTATAAAATGCAAAGTTTTGACGACATCCAAAAGAATTCCGAGTGAGCCACCAGTTGTTTCATGCCTCGAAATAGATGTGTAGATGTATATATTGTACCAAAGACGGTCGCGATTGGTTTATCATTCTCTCCGGTATTTGAAAATCATGCTTACCAACAATACTTTTCATTTAAAGAGAGGAAATTAAATAGGAACTCATGTCACATACCTGTTGTTTTCCTCCATTGCGTCGCTTCGAGGCTCAAAAACAATCAGTACAGAGCTCAAAGTATCCGTACAGAGCTCAAAGTATACGTACAGGTTTATACACCGTGTTCCATAGCCACCAAACGACCTATAGCTCGATGTGTCATATTCAGCTAAACTGGCTGGCATTTCTGTATACAGCTATATCTAAGGTTTATTTTTTGCTCAAACGGCCTAATTAGGGCCTTATTGCATTAAAGGGACCTATCAATCAGCCCCAACTAGTTAAGCAAAGTTACTAGATCTACCTCCGATTGAAGGGTTACGTAAAAAAATTGCGTACGCAAAATCTTAAAGTTACGCAGTTTTAGTAAAACAGTTTAAGAACTTGCGTAAATATTGTCGGAAGCGTAAAGTTACGCAAATTCTTACGTTCAAACTTACGCAATGTTAGTAAAACGCTACCCTGACCCCTTATTAGAAGGGCTATATCCATTATGTATCACGGCTATTTGCGGATACGTAGAAATCGCAAGGTCTTTTTAGATCCAAACTATTTCTACTGTGAAGACTTAATGGTATTGAACGTAATGCCCTGTCGGTGCCTAATTGTAGTTCCAACTGCTTAACTCTTTGAACCCTAGTCACGCTATATCCGTCATTTCCAAACAGTGTACCTGTGACGAGTACAGTTGTCAAATGCAAACAGTGCAGACTCTGATCAGAGGGCTCCATAAGGAGCCCTCTGGTTAGGGTCTACACTGCTTGTCATTTTGACATATTTTGTAAAATTCAACCCTAAAAAGTCTAAAATGGACTCGACTGAATTGAAACTTAGAATTGTCAACTTGATGTTTCATTAATGAAAGGGTAAACAATATCAGCGAACTAGGGTCTGGTAGGACAAAAGGACAATATTTAAATATGGTTAACACGCTAAGTCTCAGTGCATCTGTTCTGTGAATATCTTAGGACTGAGTGTATTGCTTTGCAATATTGCTTTTAAGATCGCTTCTTTCAGCCAGCTATCATTAAGACGTTATTCTTTGCTCAATAAACACATTTTTCCAAAACAATTAGGACAAATGCAAACAGTAACGATAACCCGGCGTCTGACCAGGCTCCAAGCTGTTTTCTACTGAAATAAATATTAAGTCTTTTCAAATTTTTTTTTTTTTTTTTTTATATATTTCAATTTGTTGAGTTTGCATTTCGTTTGCAAACGAATATTGACTATCAATATTTCATAAGTCAAATTAGATCTAACTAAATATTTGATTTTAGAATTAAAACCCCGACGACAATTGTTTAAAATTGATGACGTCATGGCAGTGGATGGGGTTAATTAATCTTGTCACTGGATTGGCCGCTCGTACAGGCATTTGCCAGCATTGCCTAAATCCGTTAACACATAATGTGACATGAGCATCATGCATTTGTTTGAGATTTTGACCGCTATTTACTAATGTTTTCATTACCTCATCTGGATCAAACTACACATAGTTTACGCTACAATCAGTCTTAAAAGACATGACTACTAAATGGACTTTCAGATGCTCCATCATGACGTATTGACGCCCAGTTGATTCTTCCATAATTGGATTAGTCCATTTTTGATATAAGGAATGCCTTGTCAAAACTTTCATTTTTTTATTTTGTTTTATATTGAAATTCCTATCAGCAAACAGTGTAGACTCTGATCAGAGTCTACACTGTTTGTCTATGTCCCATATATGGGATCGTGGGCACAAATGGATTATCGAGGAAAACAACATACACTCAACAAAATTTCTGATTGGTCAATTTACTTTTCCAAATAATTCTCAAAATTAAACACGTATCACGTTGAGGTTTCACAGAGGAATCACTGGCCATGTAAACTTTGATGAAATCGATGTTCTGATGCCAAAAAAACACCTTTAACTTCGCAGATTGTGCATGCAAGCATGTAAAGCATGATTTGCATGTGCATAAAAGGCGCCTTGTCTAACACGTTTTTTTATACGAAAATAGTCTGTAGCTATATGCTGCACAAAAGAACAAATAAAATGGCCAGAATGACATTACAAGAGCGTGCTGTTGCTGTCAGAAATTTGAAGCTGGAACGCATTCAAGAGAAGTAAATATGTAATTAAAATAGTTTATAAAACGCACCAATTATATTCATTAATCAGATAATGCAGGATAATGTTTCATGCCATGTTGCAAGGGGAATACTGTAATTTTTCAGGGAAAATAACATTCGCCTGAGTACAATTCCGTCGAAGAGTCCAGATGTAAAACCCGATATAACATGTGTGGCACTTATTGAAACGCCGGGTACGTGCATTACCACAACAACAGGACTTCGAAAATAAGAGCGTGACGTCAATCAGGAGTGGAACAAAAAAACACAGCGTCACATGCAGATACATGTTGCTTCAATAAGACGTATTGTCGTGCCATTATTGGTGTTGCTCGGGAACATACACGCTACATGTACCAGCATATCATGGATTGCAGCAATGTTTGTGTTTTTTTCTAATTTTCGAAAATGTGCACAATTCTCATCATCAAATTATAATTACTGCTTGTTATCTTATGAAATCTCGTACATGCATTAATTAAATACAATTAAAATCAGGAAAGAGTTATTACTTGTTGCTGAAAATTCCCGACTAACGTATGTGACCAATTGGAAATTGTGTTGAGTGTATATATGCTTTTTCGTACAATATCTTGATATCACCAGCTTTAAAGAATTATCGTCTGCTATCATTTCTTAGATTGAATTTTATAGTTAAATTCTGATCGCGTTAGGCGACGTCAATTCAGGATCAAAACTGTCTGACTCTCTTTAAATTTAAGAAATACAGGCAGACGACAAATGTTACAAATTGATGACGTCATGGCAGTGAATGTGTTAAAGATATCTCCTGACGACCTTTCGATCATTACGCCTTGCCAGATAATTTTCTTGAAAAACGCATGGGTCTTGTGGACATGTCGGTAGCAAAGAACCATTGAATCTTCTCATGTGAGACCCGACCATTATATTTGATAGTTTGGTTAGAAATAACCATTGAAAAACACTAGAGCATGAGTATAATGTAGGCCTCACCAGGTAAACTGAGATTGGTATAGGATGTGCTGCATGCTTCAACAGTTAAATTCTTACATATCGAGACAATGGGTAGTCCATCAATGGACTGAGGAAAAGTCTTTGAGCTTAAATCGTCGCAATGAGTGTAGCTCTGCCATGGAGAATTATCACCAATGACACAAAACCAATATAGAGTAATGTCATTTCCATTTTATTCAATCTCCTTGTGAAACGAACTTGATAATGTGATTTATTCTCAAGTATTCTTTCTCCGTAATTTAAATGACTTTCGGTCTACTGCATTATTCGTCTGCTGATTCGTTTGACATTTGTTCCAGAAAGTATTGTCAAAAGGATCAAATACATTTTTCAGAATGTCTCATTGTCTTATCTGTATACATGTATAAATTGAAAACAAAAATGTTATCACATAATCGCTCAATTCGTGCTTAATCCTTTCATCACCGAAGTCGCATAAAGTCCACTTTACAAACAGTTTAGATCCCGATCAGACCCTGCGTCACGCAAGGTCCGATCGAGATCCAACCTGTTTAATACTCGTAACTTTATTTCTAAAATCATGTATCTTAAATCTAACTTTGAAACGTTCTTGCAGACAACGAAATTAAAGCAGACGATAATATAGCGGTGAAAGGGTAAAACGGTACTCATTGTTTCACATAGACCAAGCTTGTTTGATACTCATATAGGTGTTTGTTTAACCCATTACCCCTTAAAAACGCCTTTTTACGCCTCTATTTATTCCTCCACTGAAGAAATTAGTTCCAATTTACACAGCCAAGAATATGTATCAGAAGAAATATTTTCTATATCCTTGCAGATGGTAGCTTAAAGCAGGCTGAAAGTAAAGCAGAATGTGCCTTAAGGCACATTCTTCTTTACTTTCAACCTGCTTTAAGTGGTCACCTGTTTTCAAAGCTAGAAATAGGCTAAGAGGTGATGGGTTAACTATGTACAGTAAAACCTCTCTATTACAACCACTAAAACGAAGGCAAACTGATTGTATTAAAAGACAGGTGACAGCTTAAAGCAATACAACAATAAAATAAGAATCTTTTAGAGTAGTCATATTTTTTTAAACAGTAACCTGTCAGTTAAACCATTTAATTAAAACTATTTTGTGTTCGTAATAGAAAGGTATTACTATATCTAATTACATACTGAAAAGTGTAATTTAAAAATCGCAATTGATGTAAACTTAGAATCAGAGATATACCAGTTGAAGAACGCTTGATATTGAATAGATTTCTCTGAACAAGTCATTCAATCAGTCTGGTGATGGTTTGTTTAAAAAGGAAAGCAATCTTGATCAATTGTGGTAAATTGAAACAAAGGACATTTTTCTAGTAATGGCCGTCTATCATAACCGCTTCGCTGCTATATTTTTTCAAGTCAAATTAAAGGCTTTTTAGGCTGAAGAAATATTAATATAAGTGTCTGATAAGGATTCAAGCTGTTTGCAAATAACCATTTTAATTTCGGTAAAGGAAGCGACGCGATTAAGGTAGACACTTTTCATTACAAAAAATGTTCTGATCAGGATCCAAACTGATTGCAAACTGGCCTTTTGGCGTCAAGTTATTGTTGTTGTTGTTGGCAGTGAAAACGTTAACTTAGAGTACAAAGGTTAATTGAATAGAACCAAAACTGTTTACATTTTGTAGCAAAGACAGGAGCTTAGCCTCTCTGTATTACATTTGTCACGCTAGATCACAACTAAAACTACAAGCGATTTCTATTGAATCCATGCGATTTCGTAAAGGAATAGTTATCAAAACGGCTCTTTCTTCCTTTATATACGTTATTATTTCAAGTAAAACAGTTGAGAATCTGTTATGCTTTCCCGTTTAAACGCAAACGTACGGAAACGCAAATCACTAAAACGTAGAAAAGAACAACTTTTGGACAATTCTGATAATTCTTGTTTATCTTAGGGGCAAACAGTTTGGAGCCTGATCAGACGCCAGATTACCCGGCGTCTGATCTGGCTCCAAACTGTTTGCACTGCAAATAACAGTTTTAGCGTAAACGCGTTTATTGGGAAAGAATAACAGATTCTCCACTGTAACACAACAGACATCGATGACGTCATGTAAAAACGCGATATTTTGCGTATACACGGTCATGTGAGACAATAAAAAATAACAGCACTAATCACTTTTTAAAACTTTGGATCATTGCATTGTCGAACGCTACAGACAAGTGTACAGTCAACTGTACAATTATTAAAATCATTTCCCTCAGTGAAAGTAGCTTGTGGTCCATCTTAAGTTAAAGAGTAGTTCTGTAAGAGTTACCTCCATTGCTTTGATTCTATGATCAGATATAGGTGATTTTTTTTATCCAATTTTTACCTATGTGGGATAGGGATTTTCCTCATGGGGAATCACCCTATCCTCCATACAACGTGACGTCTTTTATTGTTTACCCAGCTTAACCACAAGCGCTGATTGACTCGAGTAACTAAACGATGTCATTTCTGACGACATTTCTATATACAACGTCATACAATAATTTTCTACTCGCATATCCAAATATTTTTACTTACAATGACAGTTTCGGCACTCCATTGGAGTGCCTTCTTCAGAATGTGAACTGTACCGTTGGTGACGTCATGAGTTTTGTTTACTACTGGTCATTTTTCCCGTAGTAGATGGGGCTCATTAGATATCCCCCCTCGTCCCTGTTCATGACTTTGTCCTCCTGTACAATGCATAACGATTCTCTTAACCTCCTCAGGGATGTATTATTCTCTTTGTCTATCACTTTTACACCCTCCCAGTCTATAACATGGTTGTGTCTGGCAATATGATTTGTCACTGCACTCGCATGTTCTGTAGACTGGGATGCCTTGTGCTCTGCCCTTGTGAACACTTGTGGACAATTATCCGAGTCTTTTATATGTTCTTTTATCCTGGTCTCGAGCTTTCTACCTGTGAAAAGGCTACGGGAAAAATGACCAGTAGTAAACAAAACTCATGACGTCACCAACGCTACAGTTCACAGTCTGAAGAAGGCACTCCAATGGAGTGCCGAAACTGTCATTGTAAGTAAAAATATTTGGATATGCGAGTAGAAAATTATTGTATAAGTTAACATAAGCTATCCTGATGAATTTCTTTCGTGATAAAACGTCATGTTTTGGCGGAAAAAGTTCACACAAACTGCATTTATTTCGTTATTTGTATTATGTTTTAATTATTTAAATGGGAGAGAAAAATCCAACATTCGTTTTGTTGATGTAGGATAGGGATTTCTTCCCCTCGGGTCAGACAATTCACGCAGGGACTCGACAAGCATTGTCTCTGCATGGATTTTCTAACCCTCGGGGGAGAAATTCCTATCCTACATCAACACTCATGGTGAATTCGTATAATCCTTAATAGCGCGGATTAGTACAATGCCAGATATAGGTGTGCTAAACTTCTGTGTTTAGCTATTTATAGTAACAAAATGTTATCTAGCACACCTGGAACGCGAGAACAAACCGTTACTTCCGAATCGATTATTCATTTGAACCATAGTTAATTGCACTTAAATGACACTGCCACAATATCAGTCTTAAAGCAATTGTTTTTCTGTTGCAAATTGATTTATTTAAACGTATCAGTCAACCAAACTACGACTTCAAAATGCCACTGACCTCATAGCATCGGAATTGGTCGCATGGCAAAGAAAAATTAAACTTAGACACTGCGTGTTGAGATGTATTAATTCAGGTTATCTCTGCACAAAATGGCATTAGAAATAGCCATGTTTACTAGACATGGGACAAGTGCTTCTGACATATTGCAGGAGAAGTTGGCCTGTCCATTTACAAGCAAACTTATAAGACGCGAACACTGAAGCGAAAATAAAACAAGTTTCTCGAAGACATGTGAGACATTAATTAAGGTCAATATCAGAAAGTCTACGGAGAATGATCGGCCTTTCTCGTCAACTGTCTAGCAGTTCCGAACCATGCAATGCATAGTTCGGAACTGTTAGACAGTTGACGAGAATAGTCGATCACTGCACGTAGAGTACCGATTTGTTTCGATCTCATTATATCAGAAAGTATACGGAGAGCGATCGGCCTTTCTCGTCAACTGTCTAACAGTTCCGAACCATGCAATGCATAGTTCGGAACTGTTAGACAGTTGACGAGAATAGCCGATCACTGCACGTAGAATACCGATTTGTTTCGATCTCATCAGGGGTCCTCAACCCTAGTTTTGTACTGTATTTATATTGCACTTGTGTTATGGTAGACTGATTCTTGCAAAATGCCCACTGAACATCATGGTATTTATACCTTTTCTCCGTAAATACAGTAAAACCCCTCTGATACGGTCAGTGAAAAGAATGGTTATTGACTCCATAAAAGACAGGTAACAGCTTAGAGCAAGATGAGCGTAAAACAAAACGGTCCTAAAGGAGCTTTATGTTTAAATTTCACCTTATTTTAAGCAGTCACCTGCCACCAGTCATAAATATTTATTAATACAACTGAGTGGTCGAAGTAGAAACGTTTACTGTACTTTCTTGCAGTAGCTATTTATCAATTGACATCAAGCTAATGTCGCATAATTGGAGATCAAACGTCAAATATACTACTAACCTTATGCAAATTAGGATGTTTTCGTCGGAAATTGTTGTGTTTGAAAGTAATTTGATATTCAAGAATTCAAAGAACATTTATTTGACATTTCATTCTGTTTGTATGCTACGCTGTCTAGTTTGTGTCATTCAATCTAAGTTTTAGTTATTTTGATTCGATCCTCAAGACAATGCATGGTCTCTGGTGTCTGTACATGTATGTGCAGTCGAACTTCAATATTTCGAAGTCGGTTTTGTCGAACATACCCGTATTTCAAAGTTAAAACGTGGCTAAGCCATGTTTTAACTTTGAAATATGGATATGCTCGACTGAAATGAGCATGAAATAATGCTGTTCATGTGTCGAACTATCGGATAGTTCAAGTTAAACGAGTTAGAGATATCGAAGTTCGACTGTATTGTATTAGATATTTCGAATATAAAAGGGAAATACAACAAGGCATATGTAAGAAAACAAGTATGCTTTGAGTTACTCATCTAATATACGGCAACATAAAGATGTCCATGTGTTTGTATGAAATACTTTATTAAAGCAAAAATTATCCTTCAGGGTTTTTCTGTTTTTAATTTCACCTTGTTTAAAGAAACAACATATCTTAAACACTAAATAACTTACTAGTATATATCTTAGTGATGGTAATTCGAACTATAACTATATGCATTTCCTATCTTCTGCACACTTTACAGGCAAATTAGTGAATACTGTTGCAAACAGTTTGGATGTAGATGAGATGACGAGTAACTCAGCGTCTCATCTGCATCTAAACTGTTTGACTCCCTGATTATATCATCTGAAAGAAAATGCGGATAAATCTATCTTTAGAGTGTTTACTGACAACATATTTTACAGACGACAATTCCAAAGCATGAACAAGGTTAATCGTCTCAATGCCATGACGTCATCAGCTTCAAACAATTATCGTCTGCTTTTACAACTTAAATTTAAATTTTAGGTATCATAACTTATGATATATAAAACTAACAGTCAAAGATTTTGGCTTCTTATAAGACGCCGCGTTATGCGGCGTCTTATCAGATTTCAAACTTTTTGGACACCAAACTTCAATTATCAGGATCCAAACTTTTTGCAAATAGCTATTTTACTCTGGGTAGGGCAGAAAAGGTATTTACAACAACATGAGTAACTATGCCGTTTTACGATGTCTACTTCTGAAATCCTGTATATACATTTGTCTTTGTCAGTAGTTCTTTAAAAAGAATCGATGATATCCCCTTTTTGTCTCGATTGTTATTTTTTTTTAAACTACTACGTAGACATTTAAAATAAACCTACGACAATGTTGTGGATTTGATCTTTCAAGACACGGGATCCTAAAGTTAGAATGTGTATTTCGACGTTGGTTTAAACGCACAATGTATTTTATTTCAATAATTTACACGTACAGCGCTCCATCTCTTCAACGACACCTAATGGGAGAAAAACTTATTTGCGTTAATCGGAGGGGGTCGTTATAGGATGGGAAATTGGCTTACATTTGCAAACATCTTGATTCCAGATCAGACACCGCGTTACGCGGAGTCTGATCTGGATTCAATCTGTTCGTCATTTGTCATTATGTTTTTTCTGTCAAAATGTCATTTATGTAAGAACAGACAGCAGACAACAATTTTAGGTAGATGATGTTGCATCAGTGCAAGCATAAAACAAAAATTTTCGTGGGAACAGCGGTGAATGTCGTTGTAAGGAGGGAGTCGTTGTTTTGAGGGCAATTGAAGAGAGGCAATACTATATTTCACAAAAAATACAACAACGATTAGGATTGAAATGGACTCAAAATTGGTTATTATATTTCTTTCCTTCATTTCGACGTTATTAAAAGATCAGCTACGTTAATATTAGAAAGTTGTTATGCGTATTTATGTAAACTTTCTGTTTTGTACAGTCATAGTTTAAGCATTCTAAAATTTATAACCATTTATTACTGGTAGTCAGTACTTACAAGCTACTAAGTTACTCGGTGTCCGATCTAGTTCAACACCGTCTACAGTAGTCGTTTGTTCTTGGAGTCCATGCACATCCAATTGTTTGATAAGAGTACATTTTTCTTCTGTAGGTATATAAGGTGTATACAATATAATGATATTGGTATTTTTATCATGTTTCCTACATTATGCAATTCTATATGAAATACAATGCTGACAATCCCATGATGTGCTACAGATAACTGACAACGCCTAGTTTATGGTGTTAAGCCTTATAGTGCTAAATCAATCGTGTCGTGTTTACCCAATTACAGCACTATTGACGTCTGCTTCAATATTGTTGTCTGCTTCAATAGTATTGTCCACAATATAAGTGAGCTTTGAAACGGTATGCGACATTACCCCTCTGTAAAATCCTCTGTTCTGGATCCAAACTGTGTATACATGTAAGTGATAACTAGGGTGCGCTTAGCATAATAGGGATTCAAAACAGGAGAGGTTTTAAGGGATAAATATACATATCCACATCAAATTGTATACCGGTATCTCTGAATGAATTGCTTTCAATAGTTTTGGATTAATCTGTAACAGTTGATATACGATTATCATAATCATATCACATTTCCATTTACGACAAGAAAATATTTGATACCTTGTTTCTGATAATATGCATATAAGTTTCTGCATATACTTGAATTGTTTTTAAAAATGAATATTGGATTGTAGATCTATGTAATTGCACTTATCATCTAATAAGAAAATGTTAGTGATTGTTTTTCAAGTTTTGTTAAATGAACAGGTCTGCGTTGCATGAAATGGGCACAGCTAAAGCATAATTGCCAGTATTTGGCATCGCATAATCCTAATCCATAGGCCATTACAATCCACTTGGGATCAAATGATTTAGGTACTAAGAAAGGCGTGGTCATGAGACATGCCTTGAAATAGGATATTATTTCAATTGTTCAAACTTTTCCGAACACTACTCTGATTGTATCTGCCTTGCTGCCAAGATTGGTATGGGACAGAACAACTATCCCTGTAGACAAGATTGAAAAGAAACGTAGACAGTTGAACAGATATTTGAAACGTTTGGTGGAACACGATGGATGATTATTTGTGAATCGTGAATATATCTCTACTGATACCCCTTGATTTTTTTATTAATCTTTCTGATGTGGGCATTGATTTATTCTTATTTGGTATTATGGAGGCTTTAGAAAAAGTGTTTGGAAGGAAGTAAATGACCGGAATTTTGGGACGAATATCATTCGTGTGGCAGAAAATTCGGGGGAATGCTTTTAATATGAAGGAATTGGATTGTATGTACGAAGGAACTGACTGATGACCGATCCATTTATGGGGTTTTCACCAACCATAGGCACCAGCTGTGAGTTTGGTGTGTATGTTCTGCTTGAGAGGTGGGTGTATTGTTTGTGTTGCGTTTCCTGCTTGAGTCTTTCGTATTTATTACACCAACCATAGGCATCCGCTATGTGTTAGTTGGTATGACACCAACCATAGGCATCCGCTAAGGATCGGGTATATTTGTATCAACCATAAGCACCTGTCATGTGATAAGTCAGCGTAAGAAAGACATGCCATAAGGACGACCTATGGCGGGGAACCGGCAAGTAGTAGCTGGTGAATGGTGTCCGTAAGATTGATCCTACGGATGCCCGACGGATTGCAACACAGATGGCTGTAGGATTGGACATACGGAAGGGTTGGACCTTGCAGAACATGGGGAGTCGCAGTCAGTTCCTTTATTGCATCATAGTTTTTCGTAAGCATGAAGCATTATACTGGGAGTTTTGTCGCACCAGGGGCCATAACTACCACACTATATTGGAAGATGTTGGGTATTGATGTAAATTTAAATGTATATTAACTTGTATGTCAAGTATGTGCAAATAGTTTATTAATTATGTACATTAGTAAACTGTTTCTTTTATTCTGTTGCAAGTTTACCCCTTCGTGTAATAAATCGTTAGACATTTCAAAACATTGTAATTTTCTACATTTTGTTGCTTTGTGATTCGTTTACGTTTAAACGAAAAAGGGTAGCATATTTCCCAGTGTGTATGCCGTGGTGTAAATGTAAATTTAAATTTACATGGCGTCGCATCTAGGTCACAACTGTTTTCAATTGGAATCGTTCGTAGCGTGTAGCAGATTATGCATGGCTTAGACAAATTGCTTTGACAATAACATTATCGAACGACATTATTGTTTGTACATTGTAATAATTTTTGATACTTTATCATTCATGGCCTTGGATGCATGATAGATAACGCGCTTGATAATATTTGTTGTTACTGCATTTTTCTACATTTTCTCTGCTGGGTAATACATGTTCGCCATTTGCGTACCAATACCCTATCTCAACACAACTACGATTTTACTTTCAGTTATTTACTACTCCCGAATGAATTTTGGTTTTTTGTCGAGTATGCGGTCTGATATTTCGATGGATAAAATGACCTCAGAAATCCAGATCTGAGCAATTCTTTCAAGGTATGTTTTACAAAAAGGCCAACACATAGTTCACATATAAACTGTCTCTTAACTGGGTACAAAGTGAAAACTCTTTTATGAGATACTCAAAATGGGCCTGATATTTTTTTGATTCAATTTCTGATTTAGTTTTCGAATGAAAAAACATAATCAATTTATACTGATATGCAGCATACGAGCTAGTTTCTACAGGGCTGCCATTTCTCCGGATGTTTCCAAAATCTTCGGTTTTTTATTCTAGCAGATGGTAGCTTAAAGCAGACTGAAAGTAAAGCAGAATGCGCATTTAGCCGCCTTCTGCTCTACTTTTAACCTGCTTAGCAATCACACTTGAACACAAGAAAATATGGAAATCTTAAGATTTTTCAACATCAACTTATGGCAGCCCTTTTTCTATATCTTAGCAGATGGTAACTTTAAGCATTTCGTAAGGCGCATTCTGATTAACTTTCAACCTGCTTTTAGTGGTCAACTGTCGTCAAAACTACAACGTAGAGGCAGATTATGGAGTTATAATGTTAAGCCGCAAATCATTTGTCATAAAAATAGAAAATAAATCATCACAGACTTATTTTTAACTACATGATAGATATTAGCGAAAATGTTTGATATGATCTTCATAACATGAGTCTTATTGGATCTTAATCTTTGTGTTTCCCTATCATTTCGATGGGCATGATCAGGTCGCTTTAGGTTCTCGGTCGTAGTATATGATCTCTCGTTAGGCATAAACTTTGTTATTTTATTCTATGAATGGTAACAGCGGATTTACCTGATACCAAAGACAAGCTGTGTATGTTGTGTTTCTCTATTGTTATCACGGGAACTTGTATTCATTTCTTTGAAAGCCTTGTAAGCACTGTTCTACGTGTATTATCAAACATAATTGGATTCTCAGATGAAAGGTATCTGCAGACAGCACGCCTTTTGATTCTTTTTAAACCTATGTGTGCGCACGTCTTGTATCAAAATAAATGTGAATTCAGTTCTTTGTAAATGATATGCATAAGGTTCTTACATTTCGTATATCAAAGACAAGTCGGTACTTAATTATTGGTTTACACTTATTACACACATACAGTGGAGAATGCCTTATTTATCAGTATGTACTTAATTCGGCAGAAAATAAACTTATTATTTCCAAATAAACGTGTTTATTATGAAACCGTTATTTCCCATGCAAACATTGTGAAGCCTGATTAGACGTATGAATAAATCTGTCCAAAATGTTTGCCACTTAGATAGAAATATTTATTTATAGAAGTAGTTGTTTCCGACATTTTATTTAAATATGTTTAGTACCGTTTTGTTTTTATTTAACGGAGAAGACCAACGTCTGCTCCACAGTAGGGTAGCTTCGGCCCATTTCATCTGTTTGGAATCGTCTTGAAATCGTCTTGGAATCGTCTGGATACGGAAATCAGAAATTAAATGTATTTTAAAGTTTTGACTTACAACCGTTTTTGTCGTACGAAGTTAAGCATGTGATAAGCTGCTACCTTCCGTCTTAAAACACATGTGTTTCACACGTGTGACAGTGTAAATAGTCCACAAATCTTGAATTTATTCAAACCGCTTGGTCTCTGTTGAAAATTGATTGCACCCATTCACTTCCAAAAATGACCCCACAGCCCGTCGTATACCCTCATTGCCACATTTATTCGTCTTTCATTATCATAAGATTTGGAATTTTATGGGTTTTTGTAAAACCTTTTTATTTATGAAACATTAACTAATTGTCAAATAGTTTTGATTCACGATCAGACACCGCATTAAGCAGTATCTAATTTTGATCAAAACTGTTGAAGACAACATAAGAGTCTGGCTTTGAAAGACTGCGTTCAGTTACAACTTCAAAACGTCACCTACCTCTTAGCAAATGAATTGATTTCATGGCAAAGACAAATAAAAGGAATGGTATTAATTAAACTCAGACGCCGCGTGTTGAAATCTATTAGATCAAGTTATCCTTGCAAAAAACTCGCATTTCAAATGGTAATGTTTACTACACATTGAATAAATGCAATTAACATATGCAGTAGTTGGCCAATTACAAGAACACGTATGTGAAGCGACAAAATAAAATTAAACCAAAAACACAGGTAAAGCTGAATGCTCATATGAGAGCTTTCTGCTTCATGTTTTGTACTGCATTAGTGTTTCAATTTTCTTTAGACAAATTTATACTTGGTTGTAAAATCATGTAGTTAGTTTGTACATTTTTTTCGTACAGTAGAGAAAACGTCTTCTCCGTTTAAACACAAACGAAACGCAAACACAACATACTAAAATGAAGAAAATGACAACCTTTTGGGCAATTCTGACTACTGATATTAAGCTGAGTGACAAACAGTTTGAAGCCTGATCAGACGCCGGATTACCCGGCGTCTGACCTGGCTCCAAACTGTTTGCAAGGGAAATAATGGTTTTAGCGTAAACGCGTTTATTGGGAAAAATAACGTTTTCTCCACTGTATATGCCTCTATGCGGTAAACAGTTTATAGTTACTTGATGTGTATTTGGGGAGTTGGGGGAACAGTTAAAGCTATTGGTCCAGGGTATCAAGGAAGACGTTTTAATTGTCGTGGAAAACTCCTATATGGGTTACTGCATTATGTACATGATTGTGTCCTGCAGAGCTACTTAATGTCATTTATATAGAAGACTAAAACAGATGTTACAGTATTTCAATGACATATTTATATTTCAGTCTTGAATCACGTGTGTAAAATATGTGTTATACTATATCTCTTCGGTTCTATGATGGACGAGTCGTCAATTTATCTAAAATGATTATTAAATAATTTTGTTTTGTGTTGTAAAATGTTTTGATTAAATCTGTCTGTCAACCGATATTGCACCAATTTCAAATTGTTACTTAACCCATTATCCCCTGGAACTTCTAATGACAAAATCCAGTTTGTAATAAAGGCTGGTCCATTTTAGAATACTTAGGGTTGTTTTTGTAATGAATTGCTAAATGTCAAACAGTGAAGTCTCTGATCAGAGGGCTCCTGCAGGAGCCCTCTGATCAAAGACTTCACTGATTCAGAGACTTCACTTGTTGTATATTTTATGTACACTGTTCGTCTTTATAGGTGGATAAAGGAGATAAGAGTGAGGTTGGGCGCCCCTAAACCAATTATTAATTGCTACTGACCGTACCAAGGCGGGCTCCTATGTTCACTTTGCTTTATGTTTGTCTTGCGTGTTCTTTTCTATTTAGTGTGTAGATGAAGGAATGGTATTGCGCGCGTGGGTGTGTGTGCGTGTGTGTGTTTGTCTATGTGTGTGTGTTTGTTAGGGTATGACTGTGTGTGTGTGTTCTGCTTGAGAGGTGGGTGTATTGTTTGTGTTGCGTTTCCTGCTTGAGTATTTCGTATTTATTCACTGTTTGCATATGGCAAGCGTACTCTCTCTTCACAGATACACACTTGGTAAAAGACGCATATATGCGTCACTAGGACTCAGTGAGTTAACTCTCAGAAACGAAGTTGAATAAATGGCAAAGTAAACTAAACTAATTAGTCTGAAATGTCATTAGACGCAGCTTGCTTCAGTATAGCTAATCATGTATCTTTGCGATAAACTTTCATTTGAAATAGCTTCGTTTACTAGGAGTTCGACAAGTGTCATATTTATTTGCAGTATACAGTACATTGTTATTAGCAGTATACTGTAAAACCTCTCCATTACGAACACTAAAACGAAAACTAATTGACTTAAAGCAATGTGACAGTAAACTCAACATAGCTAATCGTGTATCTTTGCGATAAAATTTCATTTGAAATAGCTTCGTTGACTAGAAGGTCGACGAGCGCCATTGTTATTTTCAGTAAACAACATTGTTATTTGCAGTATACTGTAAAACCTCTCCATAACGACCACTAAAACGGAAGCTAATTGACTTAAAGCAATGTGACAGTAAACGCAACATAGCTACTCGTGTATCTTTGAGATAAACTTTCATTTGAAATAGCTTCGTTTACTAGGAGTTCGACAAGTATCATATTTATTTGCAGTATACAGTACATTGTTATTAGCAGTATACTGTAAAACCTCTCCATTACGAACACTAAAATGGATACTAATTGACTTATAGCAATATGACAGTAAACTCAGCAAAGCTAATTGTGTATCTTTGAGGTAAAATTTCATTTATAATAGCTTCGTTTACTAGAAGTTCGACGAGCGGCATTTTTATTTGCAGTAAATAGTGCTTGGTTATTTGTAGTATATAGTAAAACCTCTCCAATACGACTACTAAAACGAAAACTAATTGACTTAAAGCAATGTGACAGTAAACTCAACATAGCTAATCCTGTATTTTTTAGATAAGATTTTATTTGAAAAATCTTCGTTAACTAGAAGTTAAACGAGTGGCATTATTATTTACAGTATACAGTCCATGATTATTTGCAGTATACAGTAAAACCTCTCCATTACGACCAATTAAACGAACACTAAATTTACTCAAACAAATGTGACAGTAAACTCAACATCCTTTTTCAGCTAAAAATACTAAAGAAGATTTAATTGTGAGTGGAAAACAGTTTGGATACAGGTTTGACGCCTCATTACGCGGCGTCTAATCTGGATTCAAACTGTTTGTAAAAGCTTGCCAATTCGCATTTAGCTTGCTAATTCGTGCTAAGCTTGCCAATTCGCGCTTAGCTTGCCAATGCGCGCTAAGCTTGCAAATTCGCACTTAGCTTGCCATTTCGCGAATGTTATGATAAAGAGTTAACAGCAACTAAGGTAACTATTCCATTTTTTACGACGTCTGTTTCGTTTTTAACATTTGTCTTCTCCAATAATTCTGAAAGAAATGAAATAAAATGTGACACTTCCTCCTGTTCGTACGATGTCTCTTTTTTCTTAATTGCCTCATAAACATTTAAATCAAACTTGACATATTATTGGATTTTTCAAGACATGGGGTCCTTAACTCTGAATATTTGAACGTTGTTAACAGAATAGTTAATATGATATGACAAATGGCTTTGGCACGAACGATAATACAAGGATTTTTTTTAGGCTGGAGTATTCTTTAAAATTCCTGACGATGCTATTCATATATACCATTTTAACACTCCTGGCCACCAAATCAAATCTAAGTGGTAAATTGTTTGGAGCCTGATCAGGGACACCCGGCATCAGATCTTGCTCCAACCTGTTTGCAATGGAAAAAATACAGTTTAGGCGTTTATTGGGAAATAATAACGTCATCAAAACTGTATTAATAAAATATCAGTTTGTTGGAAGAGAATATTGTATTACCGCGAATGTATATTAACACTTTCACTACCATTATGACGAAATAACCTGTCTAACACAGTCGCAACAATATAGTCGTCTGCTTTAATTGTCGTCTGTTTCAATTTCAAAATTCGAATTTTAAGAAACATAGGTAGTAGTGTCAATCAGTTTGGTTCATCCAAACTGTTTGCAAATGTAAATTCTGTCGACCTTGGTAATGGAATGGTATACAGTATAACCTATTTATTACGATCACTAAAACGAAGGTTTGAAGACAGATGCCAGCTTAAAGCAAGGTGACAGTAAAACAGAAAGTTCCTCAAGAGCTTTCTGATTTACTGTCACCTTGCTTTAAGCAGTCACTTGTCGGAAACACTTTATAACTTACACAATTCTATGGTCGTAAAATTTTGGTTTTATTGTATATCACACGTGAGAATATTGACTGTTGTGTCACGTGTTCTTTATGATGCTATTCTATTTGAAATATAATATTGTTAATCTCATAAGTGAAAAATAAATAACAAGGCTTGGTTTGTTGGTGTTTAATAAAGTATACTAACAACTTCAAAGTTTTAACAGACAACCTTAAATATGAGACCGTACAATATGACATAAATGGTCGTTTGATATCCGTGTATGACGTGTTTCGTGTCACGTATAGCGAAAATTGTGTTAACCCTTTTCTCCTTTGCTTGTTTTCAGTATCTACGACAGATACAGTGGAGAATCTGTTATTCTTTCCCGTTTAAACGCAAACGTACGCAAACGCAAAGCACTAAAACGTAGAAAAGAACAACTTTTGGACAATTCTGATAATTCTTGTTTATCTTGGTGGCAAACAGTTTGGAGCCTGATCAGACGCCGGGTTACCCGGCGTCTGATCTGGCTCCAAACTGTTTGCACTGCAAATAATAGTTTTAGCGTAAACGCGTTTATTGGGAAAGAATAACAGATTTTCCACTGTAGTTGTTTATCTACAGGCGGAAAAAAGCAGAGTGCACCTTAAATAGCTTGGCACGGCGTCTGGTCAAGATCAAAACTGTTTGCAAATGCGCCTTTTGACCTCATTAAGAGTTAAAGGGTAACACGAAAACGAAACGCGTTGCACTAAAATGTAGAAAATGACAACAAGTTGACAATTCTAATTATTGATTTTAGTCTGAATGGCAAACAGTTTACAGTCTCACTAGAAAGGATAGTACAGTCGAACTTCGATAACTCGAACTTGCTTAACTCGAATTATTCGATATTTCGAAACATGAATTTGCCTTATTTCAAGCTTGGTTAAGGTGAACATACCCGTGTTTCAAAGTTAAAACGCGGCTTAGCCGCGTTTTAACTTTGAAATACGGGTATGTTCGATTTAACCGAGTTCAAGATATCGAAGTTCGACTGTATTAGCGTTAACGTTTTTATTGGGGAAAATGCAGTTCAGTGACTTATACATACTGAATGTATAAACAAATCACGGTATATGTAATAATTGTACCTGCGCGATAACTATTGGTAATATTTACAAATTATCAAGCAATCTCATTCGACAGGGGTAAAATACATGTAGGTTGTTTTCGATTGGAAATTATCATTCTAACCTTACATAAAACAATTCTAGAATCCTTCAACTAGCAATATCATTGTTGACGTCGATAACAACGTTGACCGAATGTGTACATGTATTAGTGTTTTCTTCTGACTTGTCCGAGTTATTTTTAGATTGGAACATTCTAAAACTTTAAAGGGATGCGTTCCAAACTCGATGATTTCTCTATAGCCAGTTAGAGATACGGATAGCTTTAATTTTGTGCGTATCGCATAGTAGAGAATACATTATTCTTTCCCGTTTAAACGCAAACGCATTTCACTAAACTGCGGAAATTTACTTTTAGAAATGTTAACTACATTTTAAATCTGAGTAGCAAACAGGTTGGTGCCTGATCAGACGCCGAGATACCCGGAGTCTGATCTGGCTCTAGTCTGTTTTCAATTGAAGTGATAGTTTTAGTATATAAATGCGTTTATTAGGAAAGAATAAAAAATCAGCAAAGTAAGCGCAGCGGCTTCGTGCTGCATGAGGATCATACTTATCTCAAGTAGGAAAGTGTACGATTAGATATTCGATGTTACCTTGCTTTCCTAATTACCATTATTTACTATTCTGTTCTTATAATAACTCGGACAAGTCAGAAAATCGAATAATACAAACGGTTGAAGTATCGGTGTTTATTATGAAACAGCAAAGCAATTAACTTCAATGGGTTTGGATCCTGATAAGATTGAAACAACGATGTCGTCTTCTCGGGATCGAAACCGATTAACATATATACTCATAGGTATAAAGAAATATGATGAAAATATAATTGTAATTTAAAAATTTTAAAACCAACCTTAAATCTAAATTAAGCAGAAGGTAAATATAGTAAATATAGTTCTTGTTATTTTGCGATATTATTTGAAAAATAATGTCAGTTTATAATATAATATAAAATCTATTCTACTGTATACTACGGAATTCTAAATCACAACCATGCCACATATTTATACTTTTTATCCTGCTAAATATATTTCCTGATCATGTACTATAGATTTATTTATTGCTAGTCATGTACATACTAATATGTTATATGGTTATGGACATTATATGTTTAATGCCAATAAAAACTTGAATTGAATTGAATTGATTGAATTGCTGACTCATTATTGTGTAACAGTAAGAGTTGTGTTACAGCGCTCCCTCTCTACAACGGCCCTCCAAACTACGGCTCTCTCCTTACAACGACACTCGCCGTAATTCCCTTAACGGACTAACTAAGTCTAACTCTTTTACTGCTGCAATATCGTCTGCTTAAGATTGTCGTCTGGAGATTTTGATAGAATACATATATTTACCAGTGACAAAAAGCTTGAATCCTGATCAGACGCCGCGTAACGCGGCGTCTGATCTGAGTTCAAGCTGTTTGCAAATGTAAGCCAAGTCTTAATGTTCACTCTCTATATCGACTCCCTCCGAACAACGGACACAATATTTGTCTTCCATTGGATGTCGTTGTAGAGAGGGAGCACTGTAGTATTTTCCAATAAATGCGTTTGCGATAAAACAATTTATTTCACTGCAAACATTTTCCAGCTTGATTAGACGCCGTTTAATCATGCTCCAAACTGTTTGTCACGCGGATAACAATAATTCGTCAGAAAAAAAAATGTGTACATTCTTTTGAAATACCTTTGCGTTTAAACGGGAGAGAATAACGTATTTTACTATTAATACTCCCTCATATAGTACAAAGAAAACCCCGTTAATGATAATGACCTTTATAAGAACAATGCAATCTCTCTTCATCGACACTCTCGTGAGGAAGAAATGGGAGCTTTAATATGGTGTGTTGCTTTGTAAAGGGCATGCATAAAGTAAAATAAAACGCGCAAATGAACTTTCTAAGTGTTTTACTTTTGTTTTGCACCTGTGCTGTCAAGTGACACACTTTATGGATCGATAATAATACCCCTTCACTGCCTTACCCCGAACACAACATGTTTTTTGCAAACAGTCTGATCAAGATCCAAACTGTTTGAGACTCATTTTAATATTTCTTCAGTCAAAATGGCAAAAATTAAACTTTAAGAAATAAAAGCAGACGACAATTGTTTAAAATTGATGACGTCATGGCATTGAAGGGGTTAAGACAGATTAATTGTAGCTATGATAATAATCAAACGGCACTGACTTCTAAACACCAATGCTTATATTGTCATTTACAAAACATTTAGTTGAAGGTTAGTCGCCACATACTCTTCCTCTGATCTGGAGTCGGAGAATTTAATACTCGTACGCATGTAAATGTTAACCCTTTCACTGCCATGACGTCATCAATTCTAAAACAATTGTCGTCTGCTTTTTTTCTCACATTAATGTTTTTAGAGTTTTTTGACTTAAGAAATATAAAATTGGGTATCAAACAGTTTGGATCCTGATCAGACGCCGCGTGACGCGGCGTCTGATCTAGATCCAAACTGTTTGCAAATAATTATTGTACTCGGGGCAAGGCAATGAAGGGATTAAACAATACTATTAATTCCAATTATTAATATAATCTTTATCTAAACTGCAGTAGAGAAGACATTACTCTTTCCATTTAAATGCAAACAAAACTGATAGGCATTTCTATAAAATTCCAGTCGAGCCGAGAAGTATGATGCCAAGTTGCACATGTGCTTGTAACGGTGACAGACAGGACAGGGTCCACTTGAAGTTTAAGCATTTTCGATGGAGCAGCAGCGGTTTCCCAGTTGCATCTGCGAAAGTAACGAGAGGTTGGGCCAAAGATTTCCATTTCATTTTTTGTTTCATTGTTCTTAACACATTTTTCTGAAATGACGTCGTCTTCTTTGTTCAGTATCAAAAGAGCAACTAATTACCACAAAGTAGGTATCGTTAGGATTTGTCAATCGAGACTTTTTGCCTTTGGTTTGACGTAGAATTTGTAATTTGAACTTTTCAATAACTATCAAAGGTGCTTACTTGAAACTTTGTATACGTATTAAGTATCTAGCGAGAATCTCAAAACAATTAGGCAGGTAAACCTAGAATGTGTTGCTTAAGAGTTATTGCCCTTTTTAGTTATACTTAGAGTTTGTATTTGAAAATTCTCAATAACTATCAATGGTAATTTTTTTTTTTGCTGTTCAAATAAAAAGGG
This sequence comes from Gari tellinella, assembly GCA_922989275.2. NCBI lineage: Eukaryota > Metazoa > Mollusca > Bivalvia > Cardiida > Psammobiidae > Gari > Gari tellinella. Next base: position 28,229,160 of record OV277857.1, on the reverse strand, counting down.
AAACCCATTAAACCAATGAAGAGTACCTTGAGATTTGTAATTCAAGAGTAATTGTCCTGATATTCATTTAGAATTTGTAAATGAAAATTTGAAATAACTATCAAGTGTATCCATTTGAAACTTTGATTATTTGTCAGTATCAAAAATGGCAACGCATTACAACGAGGCAGGTAACAATGTGAGTGTCATTCCAGAGATGTTGTCCATGGGTTTGACTTAGAATTTGACAATAAAATTCCTCAATAATTTCGAAATGTATTAATTTGAAACTGCGTATACTTGTTTCCATATCGACAGGGCAACTCATTATAAAAGGCAAGTAACCCTGGCATTTGTCATTCAAGAACTATTGTCCTCTTGTTGACTTAGAATGTATCTAACATACGTGGACTTTCTTATTGACCATCAAAGGTATTATCTTTAAGTTGATGGAAGTCTAGCGCTCAACACCCGTTTGTGGTGCTTTCGTGATTTCTTATGTTAAGGTAAATTGATCAAAGTATTGTCGTAATGAGTATCCATGATCATAGCCATGATTGTACTCTGGGGCTAGGTAGTGATTGGATTAAACATCCCTAACCCCACCCCCTCGAATTCTACAATCCGGATTCATTTTTACTTACTCATTTTCAGAAAGAGTTCAACTTTCTGAGCTTTCAGAACTTGCAAAACAACAAAAACACATATTATTGCTACTCACCATTCCAATTCAATTATCGATGTAACAAATTTTGTGTGAACAGTAGAGATCACCCAAACAGTATAGTTCGTTGTCGGAATGTAATGTAAATGGCTACCAAAAGCTTTCTGCATATCTTAAAACTGATTTAAAAGAAGATTAAATGGTGATATTATTGCAATCATTTAAAACTTTAAATCAGTTTAAAAAGATGTCGAAAGTGTGGCGTTGTACTCCGTGACCCGCTAATACAGTGGGCGTAGTGCTGAGCAGGTTCCACATTTGGTAGTTAGTAAAAGGTAAAGGTAAAGGTGTGAGTTTATAAAGTCTTCATTTACGTATATCGTATTCTACCGACTTTTACATTTACCTCCCTGATCATTGAGCCACAAGTCGGCCATTTACATACGGCGCAAGTTGCAGCCATAGCACATTGACTTCTTTCCCTCATAGGTACGCATTTCATTCACCTGGGTGAAGTGGAGCAATGTAGGGTAATTGTTTTACTCAGAAAAAATTCAGTGATCCTGACAGGGCTCGAACCAGGAACCTCTCGCTTCCTAGGCGAGCGTCCTACCATTGGACCACCGACCCCACCATATCTTGTTTTCTCTGTCGAACCAGTGCCAACTTGACGCTTACTCAGCAGAACTTCCAATAGCTTGGACAGCTTGTTTTCTATTTCGACCTGTCACTCGAAAATATTCTCCACAAGGATTGGGATGGAAATCCCCTGCGTCCAACCTTTCAAGGGAATAGTCAGACACTCCACCCCTTCTTCCTAATTCGGTCAGTCAATCAGCATACGTGGAGGATCTCCTTTAAAATGTTTTGACACACGAGTTTGACATATGACTATAGTTGTACAATTCTCCCTCTTTACAATGACTCTTTGAAAAACGAGTCCCCCTTATAACAATGCTTGCCACTGTTCTCCTAACAAGACAATTCAGTCCTACGCATTCCCTGCTTCAAAATCCTCTGCTTAAACTTGACGTTTGCTGTTTTTGCTAATAATTATGTTTTGGACATTTTGACAGAAGAAACACAAAGGCGTGTGACAAACAGTTTGAACCCAGATCAGACGCTGTCTTTATGCGGCGTCTGATCTGGATACAAATTGTTTGCGAAAAATCACTTTAAGGTAAATAAATTTTCCTCATTATTACAACTCCCTCCGAGCAACACACACCATATTTGTATCCCATAGAATGTAGTAGAGAGGGAGAACTGTTACAATATTTAACCATTTCATCTTCAATTTCTAAAAAGCAAACGATGTTGCAGGAGACAAATCTTGTCTGCTAAAATTTGTCGTCTGAAATTTATTCAAAATTTTGAAGGCTTTACTGAACAAATATTAATACATAACACCAACCAGAGCGGTGTTACATGTAGTGGTCAGTAAGTGACAGACCGTCACAAAGCTGATGAAACCTGAAGTAGTCAGGTGAAAGCTCCTAGGTAATATAGTGTTTACCAAGGCTTCAGTCTGTTTTTAACACATTATAAAGTAAATACGCATTTTTATGTCTTTAATTTAATCAGCCACTAAATAAAATCACTCCGCTTTAGGCATTCATGTATATGCACCGTAAGAAATATAGCTAAGCAACTTCAGATTGTAGCTTAAAGCAGGTGAACAGTTTAGCAAACTGAGCCCTAATGGATTCTGCTGTTCTTTCAATTTGTTTTAATCGCCACCTATTTTCAAAACAATCTTTAGGGTAATTGGTTGAGTGTCATTTGATTTATATTTTAAGGAATTGCATTATATTAATTAAGGACCCCAATGGAAATTTAAGGACTACAATAAAATAATAAAACTATTTTCCCTTTTTGTGTTATCCTTGGTTTCTAGTGCGCATTACATGGCTCTTGTATGTTTTGCTTTAATTATGCTTCACCATGTTATGTCCACTTTTTACCGAAATAAATCTATCTATCTATCTAAGCTGCTATTCGTATCAATTGTATTCTTGTTCCTATCACGCACCTCGTTTATATCAGAAAGATCAAGACAGATTGTAAAGAATATATAATTAGTTTGCCTGTGGTCACTGGCCCCATAATTCGTGATTTGTAGTTATGTGACCTCCACAATCCATTAAGGCGTATTTGACTATTCCTCTGTAAAGTATAGCTATCTCGGTACGCATGTTCCTAGTGTTGGTGCAAAGGCAAATACCGGTACATTAGGAAGTTATTATTCTTTTCCAAAAAGTGCGCTTTTGCTTAAAAAAACCCGTATGTCTACTGTAAACATTTTAGATCCAGAGAAACCCAATATCTTTTCCACTTGAATTGAAAAAGTAAGACATTTAAAACAAACTTTATTGTTTCTACATTACAGTGGAGAATCTGTTATTCTTTCCCGTTTAAACGCAAACGTACGCAAACGCAAATCACTAAAACGTAGAAAAGTACAACTTTTGGACAATTCTGATAATTCTTGTTTATCTTAGTGGCAAACAGTTTGGAGCCTGATCAGACGCCGGGTTACCCGTCGTCTGATCTGGCTCCAAACTGTTTGCACTGCAAATAATAGTTTTAGCGTAAACGCGTTTATTGGGAAAGAATAACAGATTCTCCACTGTATACTGTTAAGCCATTGTGATTAGTTTGAGTTTAAACTAGAGAGAATAACGTCTTCTCCATGGTAAGTTTGTAACTATTGCCAAACCTTTGGAATACAGATTTATGACTTGAATTTTGGCGTCTCATCGTCATTAATACTGCTTGTCACTCTGATTATTATACTGTCATGACTGTGGACCACTGGCTGAATATACAGTGGAGAATCTGTTATTCTTTCCCGTTTAAACGCAAACGTACGCAAACGCAAAGCGCTAAAACGTAGAAAATAACAACTTTTGGACAATTCTGATATTTCATGTTTATCTTGGTGGCAAACAGTTTGGAGCCTGATCAGATGCCTGGTTACCCGGCGTCTGATCTGGCTCCAAACTGTTTGCACTGCAAATAATAGTTTTAGCGTAAACGCGTTTATTGGGAAAGAATAACATATTCTCCACTGTACAGGTTTATTTTAAAGACAGAGGATCGCTTAATGCAAGACACAAGTAATCCAGACGGCACCCTTGGGATTACAATTGTCCTGCAAATTACGCCGCCATCTGGCTTAAATACTACAAATGTATTTATACGCAATTGCGTTTTCTGCGTGATCGCTTAATACACGTGTAATTGTAGTTCAATAAAGACATTGTCTTCTCCAAGGTAATGCCTATATAGGTCAGGTCGAGACAGACTGGGTGAGGGTAACATGTTTTATACCTTTAACACACGCTAAGGTAACGTTAATATCTGAGACGAAGTAAACGTATACAGTAAAACAACCTCTCTATTAACCTTTTACCTGATAGCATTGTTTCTAGTATTGAAAATGTGTGACTACTTAAAGCAGGTTGAAAGTAAAGCAGAATGCGCCTTAAGGCGCATTCTGCTTAACTTTCAGCCTGTTTTAAGCTATCATGTGCTAGAATATAGAAAATATTCCCTATAATATTATATTCATGACTGATTAAATTAGAACTATTTTCTTCAGCGGAGGAATAAATCATATTCGCTAAAAGGCGCTTCTATGGGGGAAAGGGTTAACACACCTAAAATGAGGGCTAAGTGAGTGTATAATAGACAGGTGACTGCTTATAGCAATATGACAGTGAAAAAGAAATATCCTTAAGGAGCTTTCTTGTTCACTGTCACATTGCTATAAGCAGTCACCTGTCGTAAGCACCAAACATTAATACAATTCAGTGGTCATTATAGAAAGATTTTACTGTAATAGTGTTAATTCACCCTGGAACTTTCAATGGAAAAGTTTAGTCCATTTTCGATCGTTTAGGTTGTTTTCTGACATATAATGTATATTGCAAAATTGCAGCAAACAGTGCAGACGAGGGATCCATCTTGCAAAACGTCATACGACAATAACGGTTGTAAATAAAAACTTGAAAGAGCATCAATTCTTTTATTTCTCCATCTAATCCTGTCTTGTGACATCTCTTTGGAATCGTTTTTTCCATACATGTAGCATGGAGGAATACCCGAGACATAAAAGGGTTAATCCTTTCAACCCTACATCCCTCTCTAGAGATAACTGATTACATATGCAAACAGTATAGACCCTGATCAGAGGGCTCCTATAGGAGCCCTCTGATCAGGGTCTGCACTGTTTGATTTTTTCATTCGTTTTTGTTGTCATATAGAAAATGCAACAGTAGACTGGTTCAAAATACCTGCACTAGAAGAGCCCAAAAGGATACTAGATACCTACAAGAGATATTTAGGGCTGAAAGGGTAAATACAGTGGAGAATCTGTTATTCTTTCCCGTTTAAACGCAAACGTACGCAAACGCAAAGCACTAAAACGTAGAAAAGAACAACTTTTGGACAATTCTGATAATTCTTGTTTATCTTGGTGGCAAACAGTTTGGAGCCTGATCAGACGCCGGGTTACCCGGCGTCTGATCTGGCTCCAAACTGTTTGCACTGCAAATAATAGTTTTAGCGTAAACGCGTTTATTGGGAAAGAATAACAGATTCTCAACTGTACAAGTACATGTAATTTCGACTGAAGCTGGTTCGAGATACCAAGGTTCGACTGCAGGAAGTAAAATTCTGGGTGAAACTGGTAAATGGTGGAGCGGCAGCACGGACTGTAGTTTTACTCAGCGCCTAACAATCCTATAAGTTAAACAGGTGGAATTGTATGCTAATTTGATTCTCACCTAAAATTGACTCTAAATGCCATTTAACAGAAAGTGATACGTTTTTTAGAACTGAATACAATTTTTTACGGTCAAGGTCCCTATGGGTGAAACCTTTTTTTTTTTATTTCAAATGTTTGTACAGGAAAGGGATTGGGTAACACGTTCTGTCGACGTAATATCGGCCCTTCCCCTACGTTTCTTTTTACAAATAATGCCAATTTATACTATTGGAGAGACAAAGGGAGAGTGAGAGAGTGAGATACAAACAGAGAGAGAGAGAGAAAGAAGGAGAGAGAGAGACACACACACAGACAGAGCGAGAGACAGATGGAGAAACAGAGGCTGGCAGACAGACAGGCAGACAGGGACAGATACATCGAGAGAGAGACAGATAAGGCATAATATATACTATAATATGTAACCAGGGACACTCAGCATCTGATTTAGCTCCAAACTGTTCAACACTTAAATAACAATTGCAGAGGAAAAGACGTTATTGATTATTTTTTTCAATAAACGTGTTTATACTAAACAGATTTTAATAAATGCATTGCAAATAGTTTAGAACCATATCCGACGTCATAATTTTCAAAATGCTGTCATTTTCTCTATTTTCTCTGGGAAAGAATAACATATTCTCCGATGTATTCACAAATTTCGTAATCTGTCCGTTTTTGCAGTTTATGTTATGTTTGTCTTGGTGTGTGTGGTACACTAACAAAGGTCAAGGTAATCTGATTTTGGAAAATAAAATAAAAGGTACTCCGAATGGTGTGTTTGTTGCGCATTTTATTAGAAATGCCATAACTAATACAAACAGGACATGCATTGAAATCCACTGCGCATGCGCTTGGTTTCATTTAAATGAGAAAGAAAACTACAGAGCTCCCTCCATTCAGCGGCCCTCCTTACAACAATGATTACCGCTGTCCCCAAAACAAGACAAGTACAGTGGAGAATCTGTTATTCTTTCCCAATAAACGCGTTTACGCTAAAACTATTATTTGCAGTGCAAACAGTTTGGAGCCAGATCAGACGCCGGGTAACCCGGCGTCTGATCAGGCTCCAAACTATTTGCCACAAAGATAAACATGAATTATCAAAACTGTCCAAAAGTTGTTCTTTTCTACGTTTTAGTGTTTTGCGTTTGCGTACGTTTACGTTTTAACGGGAAAGAATAACAGATTCTCCACTGTATGTCAAATGCTTTCCTTGCTGTATCGTCTGTTTAAAATTACCGTCTGCTGTTTTTTTACTCTCAACGTTATAAGGATTGAACGTTTTGACAGACTAAACATAAAGACAAGTGACCAACAGTTTGAATCCAGAACAGACGCCGCTTTGCGGCGTCTGGTCTCGGGTCGAACTGTTTGCAAATGTAAGCCAAGTTTTTTGTAAAGTTCCCTCCCTATAACAACTCCCTCCGAACAACAAACATATTCCACTAGGTGATGAGAGGGAGCACTATATGTTCCAAAGTTTAGTAACTTTTGTTCTATAACATACAAATATTATGCACTTTATATATACATGAACGGTGGAAAAGACGCTATTCTATCCCAGTAAAAGAAAAAGAAGCTGCAGCGCAAACAATTTGACGCCAGATCAGACACCGCAATGTGGTGTCTGATCAAGCTCCAAATTGTTAGCAACTCAGACAAAATTTCGTCGTTAGAATTATATATAAATAAAGAAACGATTATTTTCTACACTAGGCTGTATTGCATCAGTGTTTAGTTTCGTTTTAACTAGAAATACATGTCTTTTATACTGTATTATATATATAATTATACATAATATTTATACAGAAAAACCTCTCTATTACTTCCACAAATACGAAGGCTCATTGATTTTGAGAAATACAGGTGACAGCTAAAGGAGTTTTCTGTTTTAATGTCACCTTTCTTTTAGCAGTCATCTGCCGTAAAAACATAATAATCAACATTATTTAGTGGTCGTTATAGAGAGGTTTTACTATATCACGGTTTGGACACATATTATATGTACCGGTTTAACTTCTTCCCCAAATTTAATCCAGTCTTAAACCCAGTCTCAATAAAATAAAAAACTGAAATGTTTTTGAACATATTAGCGTTTTATTTCATGCACCCCTTGTGGTTCTTGGGCATGCCAGCTTGGTCAACTGGGAGATATGACTGAAATACTATTTCAGCAACTTAAAACCCTATTTCAACAACAACAACTTTATTTGGTTGTGAAAAGCAACCGTTTTGAAGACTGATATGCCGCAAAGGTTTCTCAGCGTCATACAGTGTATATACATGTATTCCATGGTAAACACATTTATACTAAAACACTGATATCACATTCAAACAGTATGTACTAAAACCTTGGTATACATGTACAACATTATAAAGCATTCGAGAGCAGTCTGAGGTCTTTATCAAGCATTTGATTGGTCAAATTTGAGCTTTTGCTCAAGTCTGACCAATCAATTGTTTCAGAACAAGCTCAATTTCAACTTAAATGCCTCATAATCTTAGGATCTGATGCCGCCTTAATCGTAATTTGAACCCAGATTTCAAATTCGACAAGTCGTCGTTATTGAGGGGCTTGAATGTATTTGTGATCAGAGAAAGCAGTCATAAACATTTAGTATCATTATTCTTCCATACGCCTTTAAAAGAATATTGGTTACATACTATACGAGAGAGAAGACGTTATTCTTTCCAAACAAACATGTTAATGCTTATACACTTATGTCCATTAAATACACTTAGGAACCAGTTACTCGGCGTCAGAACAGGCTCTGAACTGTTTGCCACTCTGGTGTAAATGAGTGTCTACATTTTCGTAAAACCTTAATTATCTGCATTCATTGTACAGTAAAACCTCGCTATTACGACCACTAAAACGAAGGCTAATTGATTGTTTCATAGACAGGTGACAGCTTAAAGCAAGATGACAGTGAAACAGAAAGCTCCTAAAGGAGCTTTCTGTTTCACTGTCACCTTGCTTTAAGCGGTTACCTATCGTAAACACCCTAATATTTAACATAATTTAGTGGTCGTAATAGAGAGGTTTTACTGTATTTGAATAAACCCATTTATGCCTAACATCCCATAAAATGGACATAGGCAAACAGTACTGACACAGACTAGACGCCTCAATATGCGGCTTCTGATCGGAGCCTTTACTGTTTGCTAACAATAAATTCTAACAAAGACACAATGAAAATTAAAAGTTAAATCAGGCACCCCTTAAATGAAAAATGGACTAATGTAATATAAAATTATAAGCATGGAAAAGTCCAATCGGCATAAATGGGTTAAGCTTTGTTAAAACAGGAAAGAATATCGTCTATCCGCTGCATTTACATTATGGAATGTGTGTAAAGGATACTGGACTCACATTAGATCAAACAAACACACTTTCGTCATCTGTGCACCAAAGCCATACAGATTCAATAAAAATGAATCCGTTGTGCTCAGCATCCCATAAAAGAGACATGGGCAAATAGTATAGACACTGATCAGACGCCGCGTATGTCTTCACTGTTATCTGATAAGAATTTCAATATGAAACAAAACGAAAATGAAATACTGTTTAAACTAAACAAAACGAAAATGAATATTTCAAATACATGAATATAAACACAGACTCAATGTAATAAAACATAGATGTGTTACGTCTGATCAGGTTGCAAACTGGTTGCGATTAAAAAAATTGCTTTAGCATTAACACGTTTAACAGTTAGCCGCTCATATTAAAACCAGTCCTCAAAAGTGTCAAAACGTTGTCATTTTCTACATTTTAGTGCATTGCATTTGCCTTTAAAAAAGAAAAACATATTTTACATATAAACTGACTTAGTTTTACATTTACATGCACGATTCGCATGTATGGATTTGAAGAACACTTTCGGTATTTCATACACCAGAGTAAGCTTTATTCTGTCCGGTTGCCATGAATTTGAAAGTGTATCTTTTAAAGGAATGCAATCAAATGAAGAAAATTAGACAGGTTTTATCACGAAAACTGTTTGCAAACATTAGGCAAGTCCCACTTTAAAAACGAAACAAATATAAGGTAGACAATAACAATTTCCTGAAAATTTTACGACTCTTTTTAATCAGAGTGGTAAATGAAGATGATGTTATTTCCACCAACGCGTTTATTGGGCGAAAGTAACATAATTTTTACTGTACGCTACCTATCTAGGATTTGAATTAATGGGATTACTCAGCAATAATGTATGTTTCTTTTTGTCAAAGGCAAGCGGCTGTAAAAAACATGTATAAAGTAAAGCATGCGATCAGATATGGTCTTTTCTACTTGAAGATGTTGTCATAAATATCAGCAATGTGTCAGTAATGTGTCTTGTTTTAATTGTTTTTCAATTGATGCAATAATGGGGTTGCACTTAAAGGCGGTAATACATTATGCAAGAAACATCATTGTGTTCTTACGCCCGTGACAGAATTGTTGATGAGAAGACAGGAACACGCCTTGAAAAGACGATTCTAAAGAGATGTCACTAGACAGGATTAACCCTTTACGCCAAAGCCAAAGCCTGTTTTTTTTTAATTTTGAAAATAGGTGACTACTTAAAACAGGTTGAAAGTAAAGCAGAATGCGACATAAGGCGCATTCTGCTTTACTTTCAGCCTGCTTTAAACTACCACCTGTTAGAATAAAGAAATTGTTTCTTATGGTACATATGCATGGCTGTTTAAATTTTCTACAGCGGAGGAATAAACTGAATGCGCTAAAAGGCGCTTCTATGAGGGAAATGGTTAAATAAAGAAATAAAAAATTAAATGTATTTTAAAGTTTTTACCGTTTTTGTCGTACGAAGTTTTCAAGTTTAACCGAAAATAAACCTAAACCCAATGCAAAACATGTAAAATGAAAACGTTTTGAAAAGTCTGACGATTTATATTTATGTTGCATTCAGTTTGGAGCCTGGTCAGACGTCGGGTTATCCGGTGTCTGATCAGGCTCGTACTATTTGCAATGGATAGAAATGTTTTGGAATATACGTGTTTATTGGGAAATAATAGTGTATTTAGCACTTTTCCACTGTTCACAGTGTTCATATGTAGATACCATTGGCAATGAATAGCTGACCATGCAGTATGATTTCGCCATGAAATTCTACGGGGAATATTAACATAGACCAATGCTATTATTTCCAACCAAAAATGTTTACTTTGAATATCAATGTCCTTTGCTAGGCCAGATGCAGACACCGAATAACTCGGCGACTGATCAGATTTGAAACTCTTTGAAACTGCTGTTAAAATGAAGTTTCAACATTATGTGGAAGCAATCACATTCTGAGCTGTGTCATGACAAAACCTGCCTTATTGCACTGCATCAGTGTACAAGCCAAGCTCCGTTGTTATTGCAGTCTCTGTATCTGAGTTTGGTCTACAATGCCATATACCATATATAACACAGTTACCAAAAATGTTAAAGATGTATGTGGGTGTCAAACAGTGTAGAATAAGGCCAGTCGCCGCGTCTTAGACGCGGCGGCTGGCCTTGATCTACACCATTTGCAATGGAATAAGGCAGATTTGGCATGGAATGGCTCTTCTCTTTTTCATGCTGTACATTTGCAGTTTGTTTAATTTAAACGGGAAATAATATCGTAACGTTCATTGTATACAATATTTTATTGACGTGCCAGACTTAAATTACGCATATGTCAAGTTACAAGTACGTTTTAATGTTCCTTGGTTAGTATCAGTGTCCGCTGTAGTTTATCATATTGCGTTATAAATGTTTTAACGACTGGCAGTCCAATAATATCAGACTATATACATTAATTAGCAAACCTGTACAGTTAAGAAGTCGTTATTCTTCCCCAATAAACGCGTATACGCTAAAACTATTATACCAATTGCAAACTGTTTAGGGCCAGATCAGACGCCGGCTTATCCGGCGTCTGATCTAGCTCTAAACTGTTTGCCATTTAGATTGAAACCATGAGACATTTCAAAATGTTATGAGTACATAAATTTACATTTCAGCACATTGCGTTTACATTTCCTTTACGTTTAAACGGAAAAGAATAACGTCTTCTCCACTGTAAATAAAGTTGATATACGAGATGCAAGTGGAGGACTATAAGACCATGGCTTCGGACATTATATGAGTGATATACTTCAAGAAGGCGGACCAGGCACTTTCAACCAGGAAGGTCCATCTGTCACCCAGTATAGGAATGATTGCTTGCTGTAGCTGCGGCACGATCAGCTGAAATACAATACAACATTTCAGTGTGGACGTTTTTTAACAGCATACAGTAAAACCTCTCTATTACGGCCCCTTTTTTGTTAATTATTGGGTATTTATGACAGGTGACTGCTTAAAGCAAGGTTGCAGTGAAACAGAAAGCTCCTTTAGGAGCTTTCTGTTTCACTGTCACCTTGTTTTAAGCTGGCACCTGTATTTTATACTGTCAATTAGCCTTCTTTTTAGTGGTCGTAATAGAGAGGTTTTACTTTAACAATATTTCTGCAGAATAATATATCTCAGCGCGATTAAATAGTGAAACGTTTTTTTATAACATGACCGACGGTGCAAATGTGTAGTAATCCCAATGAGGATTTTCTTTTTTCAACGGGTTTTTATTCAACGAGTTTATGAACTCATGCTATTAATAACGTCATGTAATTACGTCATGATCTAGCGCAAATCCAGCACTAAATACAATATTGTTGCATTGTTTTTGAAAATGATATAACAAAAAAGTTTATCAAATTTAAAATGAGATAAGTTTTCAGATCCCCAATGTTGTCCTTTCAAAGATATTGAGTTTAATATGTTTTATTTCTTTTTGCTAAGGTATTCTCATAAACCTATTTCAGGATCAACATATGTTCCCCTGTTTTAGAGGAAGCAGGCAAAGTAAATTAATTGGGTTGATATTGTGCGAGTTTCTAGTCATGTTATAAATAGAATCTTCCATTCGTGTTCCTGTTGTATTGAATATATCAAACTCGTCGCCTACAAACGATAGGCACTCGGCAGAGCATCGTTTTTAACGTTTTTGAAGACTCTTTTGATAAATTCAATACAACACGAACATTTGTGGATGGAAGATCCTCTATATATGTATTATTGAAGCTAAAACTAAACGACTGACGCCGACACAACAATGAATCAATCAAGATTTCAATCTATCGTATCGTATCAAATCCATCTGTTTTCCTAAACACAAAAAACATCCGTACTGTATTGCACGAACGAATGGAAACAGATTTGAGCCCGATAATACGCCGCATAATAATGAAGAGGGAGTTATTATTACAGTGGAGAATCTGTTATTCTTTCCCGTTTAAACGCAAACGTACGCAAACGCAAAACACTTAAACGTAGAAAAGAACAACTTTTGGACAATTCTGATAATTCTTGTTTATCTTGGTGGCAAACAGTTTGGAGCCTGATCAGACGCCGGGTTACCCGGCGTCTGATCTGGCTCCAAACTGTTTGCACGGCAAATAATAGTTTTAGCGTAAACGCGTTTATTGGGAAAGAATAACGTTTTCTCCACTGTACCCGTTAAACTTCAAGCTAACAAAATTCAATGACGTAACGTCAAAAGCTCTTGCTACACTTGAAAATCTGCGTTTGTTATTGTGCTTTAATCTGATACCAAACATCTATTTGTGTTATATACAGAAAGAGAGATAATACCTTGTTTAACACTATGGAAATGAATTGTTCTTGTTTTCTGTTAATTATATCAAACAATGCCACGTCGCACTCTACACATATAGAAATTATAAAACGTGTGACCTTTGAACTTTGAGTTTTTGACGATTTAATTTATCTCATTGGTAAACAGTTTGGAGCAGGATCCGACGCCGGGAAACCAAGCGTCGGATCAGGCTCCAAACTGTTTGACCTAGAATTGTGTTATAGCATGAACAGGGTTTGGGTGAAAGATTGGTGGACGGATAAGATTGATTTTACGGCACTGCATCACAAAATAGTTCGTATAGCGCCAATGAATGGTAAGGGGTGATGAAATGAAATGATGATGATTTCAGGAAACTTCATTTGTTGCAAAGCAGCGCATTGGATCAAAACTATTAACCTGCCTTCCTTCTAGTTCTTGGAAGAAGAGGATAATCTCTGTTTAATAAACAAAATCAATTGCCTGGGACAATTAAGCCCAACAACCACGACAAGGTCAGGGCTATCATAAGTTGACATGAAAAATCCTAAGATTTCCAAATTTGCATTTTTTCAAGTGCGATTTTACGAATCGTACCTTTACCCTATCGCCTGTTTCTAGTTTTGTTGACACGTGGCTGCTTAAAGCAGACTGAAAATAAAGCAGAATGCGCCTTTTAAAAGGCGCATTCTGCTTTACTTTCAGCCTGCTTTAAGATACCATATACTAGAAAAAAATCCGAAGATTCAGGAAAAATCCGGAGAAATGGCAGCCCTGCCGATGATGAGGGATTATGAGATGAGATCATTATTATTTCAGGAAAATGGTTTCAGCAAATCTCATTCGTTGCAAAGCAGCGCTTGAGATCAAAACCATCAACATGCCCTACTTATAGTTCTTGGTATAAAAGGGGATAATCTCTGTTTAATTAAACAAAATCAATTGCCTGTAAAAAATTAAGCCCAATAATCACGACAAGGTAGGATGGTCTCAGGGGAAAATATTAATCCCTATTGTACTTAGCTTCTGATCGGATTTCAAGGAGTTTGTCACTCAGACTAAAATATTGTCATTTTTTACAAGGTCTTGCATGTCATTTGCGTTTTAATTCGTTAGAGCAGGACAAAGAAACGTTTGCAACACTGTACCAAATGTTTGAAACGGGATTTATGCGTGAATTTAAATATTCTTTACATTTCCTTGAGATTGTGTTATGCAAATAAATTTATATATGTAAATAACTTTACGTTATTGACAATTCATTACGTCAAAGCGCATGCAGTTGAATTTCCTGTATAATTATGTAAATACCAAGTGGGCAAGCAGACACTTTCTGGCTTTTGTAATTGGGGTGAGTTCAGATCAAACGTCTTCTGACTTGTCGTTTGATTAGGATATCAACTGTTTAATTCAAGTACTCTGAACTATGAAACGAGGGATACACATAATAAATGCAATCTGTTTAATAAGAATCTTTAGCACTGCAATAAAACCATTATGGTAGAATGATTGCAAATATAATTATGTACAGTTGAACTTCGATATCTCGAACTCGGTTAGGTCGAACATATCCGTATTTCAAAGTTCAAACGTGGCTAAGCCACGTTTTAACTTTTAGATATGAGTATGTTCGAACAATAGCGAGTTCAAGGTATCGAGTTTCTACTGTATTTCTTACGGTGCATATTTATGACTATGGATTAAACATATTTTCTTAAACTGAGGAATATATTAAAGACAATAAAAAGGCGCATTCATGGAGAAATTTGTTTAAATGATACTTACATCTAAAAACTCCATCTTGATATTATAAATCACATGCTTTTGTCCCAGTTCGTGCAATAGTTTCTCTAGTTTGTCCGGCCGGTCTAAGCGAGCCACACACTTATCAACAGTGTTCATAACCCTAAGTCCGTGATCCCGAAGGCGATCGTTATTTCGCAGTTCTTCCATCGAAAGGCCACGGAAATGTACGAACAGCTGTTTAACATCCGGGTACTTCTCGAACAATCTGAAATCAAACAAATCGAAAATGTTATTTGAATACTTTTTCAAGTCAAACGCTGCTAATTTTCAAAAACTACGACAGACATTATATTTTGAATTCTTTGCATGCTACGGACGACTTTGAAATACTGTTGCAAACCGTTTGGTCCATATTAAAAGACTCCGAGTAAATCGTCGTCTCTCTTGGATCCAAACTACTTGTCATTCCCGTGGAAGCTCACAGGAAATTGCAAATAAAGCAACAGGGAGAACTGTCGCAGACAGCACATTCTGAATAAGTGGACTTCCTTTTTAAAAATTTAAAACAAAGCAATCACCAATAACTGCATACTTTGTTATAGGGTTTATTCATGAGTCATACTGAAAAATGAATCATTTCTCACGCCCCCTAACACCGGGTTCAGCGGAATTCAACTCCTAACTATAAATGAGCTGAAATTAAAGATCCCAAAGGACTAGGAAGTATAACCACGCTGGGTATTGATATCGTGCTAATAGTTAAATACGGAAACCACATATCATGTTCAATTCAAATATTTGTACGAGTTCATCGCAATGTTTTAAAGAATACAGTCATATTGAACATGTTAAATGTTTGTATGAGGCGTTCGACAAAATAAACTTCGCCATCACACATGTTTTAATATGTATTGGTATTCATGGATCAGCGAGCACGTTGCACTCTAGAATATTGACCAATCAGATAACGCCCTCGATTATCACCGACGCGCTATGTAACTATCCGCCATCTTTGTCCCACAAAAAAAATCTTGACTACGATAAGATCGACACTCTATTTTATTAGAATAAGTTTATATTGAATATGCAAAGTATTGCAACGAACTATCCATGTAAGCTTGCTTGAAGATTTCTTTATAGGTGCACAAAAGTGATCTGAATACATGGCAGTGTGATTTTATATAGTGCTTTCTCCCTACAATGGCCCTCCGAACAACGATTACCTCCTTACAGCAACGCTTGCTGCAGTTCCCAAAACAAGACAAATGTGTCCAACCTTTACACGACTGCAATATCGTCTGCTAACATTGTCGCCTGCTGTTTTTCTCTTAAAGTTACGTCTTGGATATTTAATAGAAATATCATAAAGTCGAGAAACGGTTTTAACCAAGATCAGATGCCGCGTTACTCGGGGTTTGATCTAGGTTATAACTGTTTGCAAATGTTTTCTAAGGTTAGTAATATATCCCCCTATAACAACTCCTTCCGAACAACACACACATTCTTTGTCTCCAGTTGGTTGTTGTTGTAAAGAGGGTGATTTGTAGCTGAACGGTTATCATGAAATAACCAACAGTAGGAACACTGATTAGAGATCGCAATTGTGTAGACGATAAGTTAACCAGATCAGACGCCGGGTGTTTAGCTCTCTAAGAATATTACTTTCCTCTGCCTATAACAACTCCCTCTGAACAGCATACATACTAATTGTCTTAAACGGGTGCTGTTGTAGAGAAGGAGCAGTGTACTAATATATTCAATTTACAACTTGATTTAGGGTTCAATATAACGGGGAAACAGTACAGACCATGATCATATACTGTTTGCATATACAGTGTTCCCTCCCTACAACGGCCCTCTCAACAACGACTCCCTCCGTACAACGACCCTTGCTGCTGTTCCCCAAGCAAGACAATTATGTCTAACGCTTTTCATGGCTGCAATACCGTCTGCTTTAGATTTGTCGTCTGCTGTTTTCTCAAAGTTACATTATGGACATTTTGACAGAAAATACTTAATAACGAGTGACAAACAGCTTGAATCCAGATCAGACGCCGCGTGACGCGGCGTCTGATCTGGATTCAAGCTGTTTGCAAATGTAAGCCATTTTCCCTCCCTGTAACGACTCCCTCCGAACAACGCACATATTTTTTGTCTCCCATTGGATGTCGTTGTAGAGAGGGAACGCTGTAACAGGTGTTCTATTCACATGAACACTGTAAATGACGAGCATACTCTTCGCAAGGGCTAAAAAGGTTAAAGCTGGTTGAATGCATCAAACTAGACGGAGGAAAAGTGAAATGCTGCTGCATATGTTTGTGATCATATGTAGCCTACAAGTTCTAACTGACATACCCAAAAACATAATATATATTGGCAGTAGTCTAAACTCTGAACAGTTCATAAGAGTTTGCCTTGTAGTGTTCAAAGCGTTATCCTGCATAAATATGCATGCAATACTCGAACAAATTGAATATAAATGTTCTCCAAATACCAATTTAGCTAAGATAACCTTACAATACAAAGAGGTGTTAATTGTATGGTACGCAGGGAGATAGTGAACCAATTAGGCATATTGGGTATTATGTCTTACATGTACCACTGTATTATACAATTGGGAAGACGTGTTATTCTCACTTAATGCGGATAATACAGTCTGCGTTGAAATTTTTAATCGTCAAAAATAATGAAATAAGTGGGGTTTTTTATATTTTTATAAAAATGCTGTTAAACAGTTGAATTAAACTCAGATGCCGCGTCACGCGGCGTCTGATCTGGTTCCAGACATGTTTGCAAATACCAGTCTAGTCCAGAGCACCAGATAAGGGTAGTTTTTCAAAACTTAAAATCTTTATTTCTGAATTAAACCCTATGGTGTCACTACTCATTAGAATCGTCTCTTCGAGACGATTCTAATGAGTAGTAACACCATAGGATTAGGTGCTGAAATGAGTGAGAAAATGTTGGATTTGTTGAAAAAACTACCTCTTATCTGGAGCCCTGCTAGTCTCATCGACAGGATGAGGGTTATCGCAAAAAGCATCGCAATAAAATATAGAAAAAATATAAGTATTGTTCCAATTATGACTATTCATTTTACAATGAGTAGAAAGCTGTTTAGGGCCTGTTTGAATGCAAATTTACTCGGTGTCAATTCTGGCTCTAACTTGTTTGCAAAGGTCATATTGATTGTTTTAGCACAAACACGTTTATTGGGGAACACGTTTTCCCCATAGTACAGTGGAGAATCTGTTATTCTTTCCCGTTTAAACGCAAACGTACGCAAACGCAAAGCACTAAAACTTAGAAAAGAACAACTTTTGGACAATTCTGATAATTCATGTTTATCTTGGTGGCAAACAGTTTGGAGCCTGATCAGACGCCGGGTAACCCGGCGTCTGATCTGGCTCCAAACTGTTTGCACTGCAAATAATAGTTTTAGCGTAAACGCGTTTATTGGGAAAGAATAACGTTTTCTCCACTGTATTTCACATCTTATCTGGCCTAGTGTTGTACTAGACATCATTTCTCATTTGCATCGAGTATAGAGTAATATTTTCAATTAAGTATTTTTTTCAGAACGTTTATTAGGAGACACTAGTGCTTTTAACGCTTACATTGCCAAATTGAGTTATGCATCCCTTCATCATCGCATTGTCCATATGTTTCAATACTATTGTCTGCAATATCGTTCCAAAGTTAGATTTAAGGCAGACTGAACGACGCAATTTCTAAACGAGTGTCAAACAGTTGGGATCCTGCTCAGACGCCGTGAGGCGCTTTGTATGATTAGGGACAAAAATTTCAAAGGATGAAAAAACTCTATATATGTTTTCATTATACATGTATCACTTTCAGAGTTATTGACATCATTATCAACAACATAATCAAGATTAAATCAATATGTTTTACATTGATACATTGTATACATGCAACAATCAGATAGTTACATGTAATATCAACATTATCAGATTATATTGCCTCATGTATAGCTTAATATCGCTTTGATATATCATACGATATAGTAATGCAAATAATACGGATGAAATATTATACATACACGTTTAGCCCTAAACCACCTAAAATACCATTAAGCCACGACTTCCTTCATGGTTTTGTCGTTTCTGTCATTTTTTTTTTATTTAAGGTGTCTTAGAATATACTGAAATAAAGGAGAAAACTTGCTTAAGCCTACTTAAAGAATCCCTACTACGACCGACTGCATTTTAATTAAAACAGTGACATAACCATGTTAATGCACTTCTATTAATGCATTTATAAGTTTAGATGAATGCATGATAAGGTGTTACATGTATGTACAGTGCTCCCTCTTTACAACATCACCCAAAGGGAGACACATATTGTATGTACAGTAAAACCTCTCTATTACGACCACTAAATTATGTTAATTATTATGGTGTTTACGGTAGGTGACCGCTTAAAGCAAGTTGACAGTGAAACAGAAAGCTCATTTACGAGATTTCTGTTTCACTGTCACCTTGCTTTAAGCTGCCACCTCTCTATGATACAATCAATTAGCCTTCTTTTTAATGGTCGTAATAGCGAGATTTTACTGTATTGTTCAGAGAGAGTTGTTATAGGGACGGAAATTGGCTTACATTCGCAATCAGCTTGAATCCAGATCAGACGCCGCGTTACGCGGCGTCTGATCTGAATTCAAGTTGTTTGTCGCTCGGTCTCGTGTTTTTTTCTGTCAAAATATCCAACACAGGAGTTGAGAAAAACAGCAGACGAAAATGTTTAGCAAAAGACAATGCAGCAGTGAAAAGGTTGGACATAATTGTCTTGTTTGGAGAACAGTGGCAAGCGTTGTTGAAAGGAGGTTACTTTGTTTGGTGGGCCGTTGTAGGGAAGGAGCGCTGTACTGTTAAACAATAGCGAGGTTTTCAGAAATGCACGTGGGTGGTTATTGAAAGCTAAAACATTGTAATGGTAACGTTTTATCTATTCTGTTTTGGAAAAAAAACATTAGTGAGATTGAAATGGAATTATCACAACACACTCACGAAGTATATAGATATATAGATTTTGATGTAATTGCCTCTGTACAGTGACGTCATACATAGTTCAAAAAGTGAATCCACCAGCAAAGCGCTAATCTAACTCTACTGGTATTTGAAAACAGTTTGGATCCTGATCAGACGCCGAGTTACTTGGCGTCTGGTCAGGATCCAAACAGTTTGTAAATATGGTTCATCATGTACAAGTTTCTTCAGTTTAAATTCAAATTTTGTATATGCAGACGACATTTTTGTAAAAACACCATATTTTTGCTGGAAAAAGATGAAGCGATGTTAATGGTTCACCAAATGCAACAAGTCGCTCATTACTACACAATGAAGCTGTGGGAATTGATATCCATGTGTAAATAAAAAACACGTGTTTACTCTCATAATGTGGGAAATATTATCTTTGAATATATCGTCTGTCATAAATATTGCATCTGCAACAGATATTGTTTTAAATAACTCTCCTTTTTTATTGAGTTAATCCATTTAATTTAGCAGAATGGTTCATTAGAAATTTCTAGGGGTGTTTAGGGCGTTTGATTCATCATCATATGTTTTCCGTCAAAATGGTTCACTCTTCTCTATCGAAATGCAATTGTATCCAGGAACAGTTTTGAGCTCGGTGTCTGATCAGGCTCAAAACTGTTTGAAAGTCAAAATATTTTAAGTCTAAGTCATCTGCTGGTGTCTTTCGTAAGATTTTTACCCCTTCACAGTTTCATTGTCCTCTGCTTCAATTTGTTTGTCTCAAACAATATTCATGAAAGGATTAAAGCTTAGCGCCAAAATCGGATTTAGCAAGGTAAAATTCGGCATTAATAATACGTTTATTTAGGTAAAAAAGACAGCATAGTATACATTGGGAAAAACGTCATTCCTGTTCGATTATCCTATTACCACATAGTATGTTCCTTGTTTTGAAAACATTATCACATCGTTTACAGTGACCCGCCTACTATCAGGTACTTGTTTATTAATGAACAATCGGGTGTTTATTTACTTTTGACACCGTCTATAGATACTGATTACTACATCGGCATACACGTTATTATTTGCCTATAAAGTATTTTATGATAAGATTTATCGTGATATTTTTACCCCTTAACTCTTTGAACCCTAGTCCCGCATATAGGCGTGCTTTTCAAACAGTGTATATGTGAATAGTACACTTGTCCTATGCAAACAGTGAAGACCCTGATCAGAGGGCTCCGAAAGGAGCCCTCTGATCAGGTTCTTCACTGTTTGTCACAATGCCAAACATTGACAAAAACAACCCTTAAAAGTCAGAAATGGACTAGACTAAAATGGAAACTGGAATTTTCCGTTTAAAGTTTCAGGGAGGAAAGAGTTAAGCGCCATGTTTGTCATCTGTGTTAATATTGTTGTCTGCAATATAGTTTTAAAGTTAGATTTAAGACAGTATAACTAACGTGAGTGCAAAACAACTGGCAAACAGTTTTTTGAAAAAAAGTTTGCAAATGCGCTTTATAACGTCATTGAGAATCAAAGGGCAAAACGACACTAAACACAAGTAGATCTACTTGCAAAATTACCATATGAGAATATAACATATTTGTTGAAAAAGTTACCTATTTAGTTTTGCTGCCTTAGTATGAAATTGTTTTAGCCTTGGCCAGTTGTTGTTTTACTGGACGTCTGGGAGGTTCCTGGTGTTTTTGCTTGACAGTATGTCGTTTTGGAATTATTTGGATTCATTTGGAGTATTTTGGAATGGCAAAACATTAAAATCAAGATCTACTAGAGCTCTAAGAACGAAGTCGCCAGTATATGTTACCCAATACAGACATAAGAGTGCTGTATATGTGTACTAACGGAGAGAAATCTTTATTTCTTCCCCGTTCAAACGACATGAATCACACATCAATTACAACAATCTACTAACAATGACTGTGTTTTGAAGAAAAAACCTTTTGTTGACTCTAAACTTCAGACAGTTTAAGTTTGTAGCCTTATCAGACGTTGCGGTAATCGGCGTCTTATTCGGCTCCAAACTGTTTGAAAAGCAAATATATGCTTTAACACAATCACGATTGTTTAAATGAAGTGTCCCCTCCCCCATCCCACGCATACCTCGTTAACAATTAGTACTTATCATGTATATCGCATTTTTTCTCATACCACGAGAATTAACCTATTTAAAAGAAGTGTCTCCGAAACAGACAATAGACAGTAGCAAACAGTAGCAAACAGTGTAGACCCTGGTGAGATGCCACGAAAAGCGGCATCCCATCAGGGTCTACACTGTTTGCTATTTCATATGGACAAACAGTCTTTGGATATCACCCTTATTATATGTATACATGTATCATGAAATCTTTCAGCACAAAGGAAGAGTCAATAGCAATAGACAGGCATAAAATTGGTTAAAAGCAACGAAGCCCCCGCAAAAACAATTTTCCTAGAGTGTCTGAGCATTATCATGAAAGAACCATGATCTTTTTATTTCAAAGCTACATATGACAACTGTTATGACGTCGGTGCCAGACATCCTACAAAACATGATTTGCCCATTTACAATCAGAATCATTTTACTTGTAACCCCGCAGTCTGTTTCTAGTTCAAATAACAGGTTACCGAATTAAGTAGGTTGAAAATAAAAACGAATACTATTTTAGGCCAATTCTGCTATATAAATACTTCCTGCCTGTTCCAAACTCCCATTTGAAAAGGTACTGGTTATGGCTTTTATATATGGTACTTCATGTTCAGCACTTCTAGCTGGTGACTACCTTTCCAACTGTATAAAAAAGTTAGAAGCATAAAAGCGTGTTTTTATGGGATAAATGATTAAATCGTTGAGCGGGGGAGACTTAATTCTTTTTCGATTAAAGGTAAATTGCAATGTTTACATCAACTGTTCTTCGGTTAGATTGTCATTTAAAACACAAAATAAGGACTCTTACCTAATGATAGTAAAGTGGTTGTACTATACAATACAGTCTCTCTCAAGTGACATACAGAAAGAGATCATTATTTCCTATTAATACATTTGTACCTAGCTTCGTATAAAAAGGACATAGGGGAACAGTATATACTCTGATTATATGGCGCATACTGATAAAAGCATACACTGTTTGCTGATATGAATTTCAATATAAAAACGAAACGAAAATATTAGATCAGTCACCCCTTGAATGAAAATTGGATTAATTCAATACATAAGCGTGGAAGAATTAACTTGGCTTAAATGGGTTAACCCATTTGCACCCAGTGGATTATTCTATGTTTTATATTGGATTTGTCCATTTTTTAAGGGATGCCTGGTCAATTTTTTTATTTTCGTTTTGTTTTATATTGAAATTCCTATCAGCAAACAGTGTAGACTCTGATCAGACGTCGCATTATGCGGCGTCTGATCAGAGTCTACACTGTTTGTCTATGTCCCATATATTGGATCGTGGGCACAAACGGATTAAACGAAACTAATAACGAACGAGTTGTTATAACATGTTAATAAGGGCACACAGGTTTGTAAGTATACATGTATAAAAGCTTCATTCAAATTTAATTTGCAAAAAGAGTTTAAAAAAGTCTTGTCAGACGCCGATTTACACGGGGTCTTATCTGGCACTAAACGGTTTCCTAAAACAAGTTTTTGTATAGGAACAAACCCGTTTTTATCAGGATAAATAACATATTCCCCGCTCTACAAGTAGGGAATAAGGTTTTAGGCAGGATTTGTCTCAGTGACGTACTTCGTTATAATTTCATTTGTCGTAAAGCAACAACACATGTGTTCACATGTGACTTAACAGAGGGTGTACGTAATTAAGCTGTTACATATCTGAATCTCTTTACTGCCATGATGTCATCTGCTTTATTTCTAAAATTCAGATTTTAGTGGGAGGTGCATAGCTGAGACTAAACCCAACAAAGGCATCAAATAGTTGCATAGATATACGTGAATTACTTTTAAATTTGGTGAGAAACTTTGAAATGAGTGTAAAACAGTTTTGATCCTGATCAGATGACGTTTTACGCGACGTCTGATCAGGATCCAAGCTGTTTGTAAATTACTACTAAACTCGGGGTAAGGCAGTGAAGGGGCTAAATAAGGACAATATGGCACGTTATACACTCAGAGGATCTTCTAACCGATCACTTTTTAAACTCATTTTTTTCGAGAAAGGAAATGGCACACTGACGTAATCAGTTTTTATTTCAAATAGTAGGTTGAATGTGCATTGAATCAAATTATTGAATTTTGAACCAATCTCTACGTTACGTCACACCTCCAAGTTCGACGATTTAGGCGTGTTGCAGGTGCGAAACGTGTATGGGGATATTGGTAAACACGGATTTTGACTTTTTGTTGGTCATCAATCGTCCTAACAGAAAAACATTTAACATGCCGAGAATGCCGATTGTACTTATCACAAGAGCACTCAAAATGTTGTATTCAGAACTAATGTTAAATGCCACGTTAACGTCATTGACGTTTTATGTCCTGCGTGCCCTAAACTCGTTTACATAAGATAAATATTAAACATCAGTATCTTATTTCACCAATTGCAACGCACTTCAACATTTTGTCCGCCAATATCTGCTTGTTTTGAGGAAATTTTGTTTGCCCGAATTTGAAGAAACTAACGTCATTAGCGCTTACAAATGAAAACTCACGTATACGGAATCTTTCTTTTTGGTCATCGCACACTCGGTGGTATGCTTCCAGGCGTCTACGATGACTTTTTGCGCATGTCAGGACCGTAGAATATGTCAAAATAACGTAACGTAACTGCGTTAACGGCATCAACGCCAATCGTTTACATACAAAATTTTAACTCGGCGGCTCAAAATTCACCTTTTTTATTGATACATTAACATTGCATGACGCTGAAGCCGTTAAGGGTGGCCTTTTTTAAGTATTCAGTAAATGTCACTAAGTCACTGCTGACAGCTAGTGGCTTTTCTGGTATTTTACATAATAAAAGAAAACAGACCAAGAGTTACCTCAGTATTCTTGTTTCAGTGCCAGTTGAATAACATTTCATCAATATTTAGATAGTATTTTTACAAAATAATCATTTAAGTGCTACATATGGCACCAATGTCGCGTTGGAAGCTGGTAGCCCAACAGACAAATGTCATTCATGATATTGTGACTTGTCATTTTTGGGTTAGGTTACAATATCATTCATATTTTCCATAATTCGAGATCAATTTTAATGAAACTTTTCTTCCTATTATAAAACATCTTCATCTCATGGAAAATGTAACTTTTGGCATCCGGTTTAACTAGTTTTAAGAGTAGCACCATTAAATCTGACTGATCGGTTAGAAGATCCTCTGAGTGTATTATGGTGAAAAGAGATACTTTTCTGTTATAGTTTATGTGTTATGATACGATTTCTGTAAGTAAGCTCTCTTTCATCAGTTTGCATTCCAATGAGAAGCACACAAGACTCTGAAAAACTTTCGCAGAATTATTCAGCATCTGGTCTGGAGGCAACTACTTGTGAATGCCTTATTTATGCAGTTTAAAACGACGGCTAATTTATTGTATAATAGACAGGTGACAGCTTAAAGCAAGGTGACAGTGAAACAGAAAGCTCCTAAAGGAGCTTTCTGTTTCACTGTCACCTTGCTTTAAGCAGACACATGCTTTTAACAGCCAATAATTAACAAGATTAAGTGGTCGTTATAAAGAGGTTTTACTGAACCATTTAAATGAATATTTATTTCATTCATGTATTGATATATTTGATTTTCAAAAGATCAGATCATGGTTTACACCGTTTGTACAGCATGTTAATGCAGTCTGAGTGAATGTGTTAGATATTTATATAGGTTAAGGAAACCTAAGACCGAAAACGAATCCACCAAATGGACCAAAAAGACTGATCCCTAAAATTAGGCTGAAATGACATAGGTCGAAACGAACGATGCCGAAACGACCCAGGGCCGAAAAGACCCGTTACCATTCATGTTCTTGAAAGAAAGTGCAGTTTTCATTCGTACACAAACGAAAGTGAAAGTAGATTCTATTAATGTTGTGACCATCATATTAACATCAGAGTGCTTTATGTTTATTCATTAAAAGTTTAACATTTTAAATCCTTTTACTGTTTCTTCTAATACTGTTTACAAAACAATAATCGATTTCTCATTGTTTTAAAGCGAAAATTACTGAGTGTTGCTTTGTTGTTCTGAGTTCTGAGTCAAAGTTTTGAAAACTTGCCGCTGACTATAGACGGATTTAAATCAAAGATTTGAAACCATCTAAAACGAATGATAAATTATTGTACAGAGAAGAGACGTTTATTCCAATAAACGTGTTTAGTGCTGAAGCAATTATGTCCGTTGTAAACAGTTTGCAGCCGAATACAACCATGTATTCTCATGCTACAAACTTTGTGCCACCCCTGAATAGCAAACCGAAAACAGCGCTCCCTCTCTACAACGACACCCAATGAGAGACAACAATTGTGTTCGTTGTTCGGAGGGAGTCGTTATAGAGAGGTCAATTGGCTGCATTTGCAAACAGCTTGAATCCAGATAGATCAGACGCCGCGTTACGATTCAAGCTGTTTGCCACTCGTCAATAAGTTTTTTTTTTGTCAAAATGTCCATTTTATAACTTTGAGAAAATTAGTAGACGACAATTTTAAGCAGACGATATTGCAACAGTGAAGGCATTGGACATAATTGTCCTGTTTAGGGAACCACGGCAAGGGTCGTTGTAAGGAGGGATTCGTTGTTGGGAGGGCCGTTGTAGAGAGGGGACGCTGTACATAACTACATGTAAACTTTTTAGGAAAACATTATTGCACTCTTTTACGTTTCGTTTGAAAAGGGAAAAACTTCATATTCTCCTCTGAACTCAGCGTTCAATTTGTTTTTTAGAACAAAACCTAATAAAATCTCAAGTAAACGCATGTGTACCTTTGAAGAGATCCAATAAAGTTTGGTCTTAAGGCTGTTGTAATTTCGTTTACTTTGACAGTGTTTTCTGTTTACTTTGCTAAATTTAATTTAATTTTATTCAAGATGAAAAAACCCGAAAGACAAGTCTCAAACAATGTATAACATGATCCGACACACAATTTATTTGCGTCTGATCTAGGTCCAAACTGTCTTCAAATAAATCATTTCGCCATCGACAGAAGAATGATAAGCTGATTTCAGCATAATTGCAATTGAACTCTGATATTTGCCTAGCTCAGTTTGATTATTGTATTTTTATTGCTTAGGCCCAGAATGAATTCCAAGAAACTCGCCGGTGGCATTTGCATCCACTCATAGTTTCTTGATATCCGTAACGATTCATCATCATCCATTATTTAAAACATGAAAAAGTACCTTTGATCAGTTTTGCAGACTACAAAATTTAAGCAGCTGATATCATATTCTGATTAGAGCAATACGGAAGAAATTAATCTTCTTGCTTGTCAGTATTACCGGTATTTGATGAATCTTAACCTTTATCATGACGTAATATCGTCTACTTTGAAATTGTGGTCTGCAAAGTTAGTAAAATTTACATTTATGCATTTCAAATACAAGAAATCTAAAGCCGATTATCAAACAGTTTGGATCCAGATCAGACGCGTAACGCGGCGTCTGATCTGGATCTAAACTGTTTATACAAAAAACAGTGAAATCAAATGGATAAACGTAATGTCTCTTCAATCATTGTCTTGCCAATCGACATTTGATAGGCAAAACATTGCAAAAGGTTGGAATCCAGATCAAATTCAGATAGGTCGACGTCTGGCCAAGATTCAAACAGTTTTGCAGCCACACACATTAATTAATATGTGAAGGACATATACTTGTAGCCTTAGAATATTCCAGACAACATTTGTAAGCAGACGATAGTATTGCACGACAAGAATCAATCGTCTTTACATGAAAGCAGAGAGCATATGCAACTGTGCAAATAAGAGAATTGAGTGGTTCTTCTGTGAACAAACTAAGGGCTGCCATTTCTCCGGATTATTCCTAAATCTTCGGATTTTCCCCCAGTACATGGTAGCTTAAAACAGGCTGAAAGTAAAGCAGAATGCGCCTTAAGGCGCATTCTGCTTTACTTACAACCTGCTTTAAGTAGTCGCATGTCAACATAACTAGAAACAGGCTATGGGGTAAGGTACGATTTCGTAAAATCGCATTTGAAAAATGCAAATTTGGAAATCTTAGGATTTTTCACGTCAACTTGTGGCAGCCCTGCAAACTCTTCATTACATTACTCTAAGTGCACTGGTATTTCAGAGTCTTATCAAGAACTAAATTGTTTGACAATCGTAAAGTGGAGAAAACCTTATTCTTCCCGGTGTAAAAGAAAGCAACGCAAATGTAACGTGTTGCAATGACATGTAGACTATGATAGGTTCTTGAAAATTCTGGTTATTTATTTTTATCTGAATGGTAAACAGATTGCGGCCTGGCCCGGGTGCATGACACATAGTTAGTGTCTACCTGTAAGGTAAGTACCTCGCCGTTAATTTATCTATACTGTGTATAGTAGTAAAAAATCAATGTTTAACTCTCAGCGATGGAGATAGCATACAGGTAGACACTAACTATATGTCATGCACCCGGGCCCACTGGTCCGACACAGGGTTATCTGGCGGCTGAATGGCTTCGACTCAGAACTGTTTGCATTGGACATTTAGTAAGTAGCTTAAGCATAAACGTGTTTATTAGTAAAGAACAACATAGTCTTTGCTGCATTTGTGTTTCCTTAGATTACCAAAATTCTGGTTTTGAGAAGAAATTGTAAAAACGATAACATGTAAAGCAGACAGACGATAAAGGGTAAAAAGACGACTTAAAAACCCTCTGTATAACCCTTTTTGCAAGATTACAATATTCAGAAAAGTCCAAACGTTGCCCTGCATTAGGTTGGTAACTATATTAAATGAATTTTAACCCGACGTTTACTTAAATTAGTTTTATTCGGGTCTTTTATAGAGGGTAATCTGAGTCATCTTTGATGTCATTACTAACTTACCCAGAGTACAACGGTAATTTGCAAACAGTTTTGACCTTGACCAGACGTTGCGTCACACGACGCATGAAAGTGGGCTTAACTGTTCGATATCCATTACTATGTGACTTTAGTCAATTTGCTTTTATCTTAACCCCTTCACTACCTTACCCCGAGTACAATGGTTA
Source organism: Gari tellinella (assembly GCA_922989275.2). Classification (NCBI taxonomy): domain Eukaryota; kingdom Metazoa; phylum Mollusca; class Bivalvia; order Cardiida; family Psammobiidae; genus Gari; species Gari tellinella. The sequence goes on along the minus strand of OV277857.1, from coordinate 28,200,180 downwards.
CTTGCAAACAGTTTGTATCCTGATCAGACGCCGCGTAATCAGGATCCAAAATGTTTGACATTCATCTAAATATTTCTGAAGTCAAAATACCCAAAATTTGAATTTTAGAAATAAAAGCAGACGGCAATTGTTTTAAATTGATGACGTCAAGGCAGTGAAGGGGTTAAATGTGAGGGTGTTTAGAGGCAATGAAGTCATGTCAGCAAAATTAATGAATTTAATGTGTCTCGTCAACGTGCAGCTTGTCATCTTTGTGTACATTGTTAGCCAGTAAAGCAACTAGGACATCTCTTTCCTGGCATATTGTCATATGTTTGACCTATCCATATATCAAATATTTAGACATTTCTGATTACCAAATATATGTTATGAGCCGTCTTCTTTCAATGTCTCTGACATATACAAATATTTTCATTGTTCTGGCTAGCATCCGAGGTAATCTTTATGTGCTTTCAAGGTTAAGGCAATTATCAACCCTCCCGCTTCTGCAATATCGTCTGCTTCTAAATTGCCGTCTGCGTTAATTCTTAAAAGCTATATTTGAGACATTTAAATCGAAGAAACGTCGGAACGAACGAGTAGCAAACAGTTTGGATCCTGATCAGACGCCGCGTTAAGCGGCGTCTGATCAGGATCCATACTGTTTGCAAAATTTGTCCAAGTCGCGATCATAATTTAATCAGTAGCCTTCTAGACGGCCTATACTACTATTTGCAGATATGTTCAATTAAGACAAGACGCAAGGTCACCGTATATGTGTCTAACCAGAGATGTCACACTGTTAGCAAATCCAATTGTTGTCAGATATTGATATTAAGGTTTCCTTATTCATAACAACTGAATTCTAAATGTGTGGGGGGACAGCAGACGACAAGTGATAAACGCTATTTGGACAGTGCAGACTTTACAGGACCGACTGCAATGGAATATTTTGGCGAAAAAACTTACGACTTTCATCGACGCCCACATTGAATATAGAGTTTACAAAGTACCTAAATCAGAAATCTAAATGAATAAACTCATTTTTATTGTTATTGTTATAATTATACTTATTATTATGTATTGTTATCAGTATTGTTATTATTATTATTATTATCATAATTATCATCATTATTACTTTTTTACTTTTATATGATTATGTTGTTTCATATTTAGGCATTGACTTTAATAAGTATTGTGACAGTCCAGTGTATGTAAAACGGTCAAGTGCTATTTCAAACAAAAACGGCAGATAAATGCAAGACATAAATAATTTGTACTTTAATTTCTTGCATTCAATCTCATGTCCTTAGAGAGTTCCTGGGTCCAAGGTTATGAAGCGTTTGAGCTGAGTCTTAGTGTGTTCTCAAGCATTTGATTAGTCAGATTTGAACCTAGGCTCAAATCTGACAAATCTAAAGCTTGGGAACGCCTTTAGACTCAACTGAAAAGCTTTATAACCGTGGACCCTGGCGTCTTAGATTAATATGGTGTCCTAACACAAGTTTGTCTGTAGAATTGGGCTATGTCTGTTGGCACCATATGGCGGCCGTGATTTATGAAATTACTCTATTGAGATGACATTTGTGGTTCAACCAGTCCACTGCAGTGATATTGTACTTCTAATTTTGTCAGCTGCCTCATCTGTAAACTTTTACATTGAAGATTTTTTTAGACTTCAGAAATATCAATACGAGTGTCAAACAGTTTGGATTCAGATCAGACGCCGCGAAACGCGGCGTCTGATCTGAACCCAAACTGTTTGCTAATGCCGGTAAAGTCGCACTCAGCGAGCTATGGGTTAATTATTAATACGGTGGTTAATAGCTTTTGCAGAAGTTTATTTATCTCATATTGGACATCTACATAATTATTCGCCTGTTATTACTGGATGCAGATGTTTTTAATGTATTGATAGTTCCAATCAGTGACATATATTATTCCTTACAGTTACGTTCCGATTTCTAAACCACTCAGTCTAACACTCATAATGGGGGTTATAAGGAATTGCAATCTGAGTGTAAAACAGAACACTCATATTAGAACATTCAGCATTACTTTTATCTTTCTTTCATCAGCAAGCAACCGAAACTAACCACATATGTTCAATTGTATTCATGGGAGTTTTGTAAGCAATAGAAGTAGTTTAATAGTACGTACTTGGGTGTCGTTTATAGAATATGAGTTCAATAAATACGCAAGTATATATGGATGGAGAATATTAAGGGACTATAATATCATAATATGAAATCTATATTTACAAATTCACCCTATTTATAAACCTAATTACTTTGAACCACTAGCTTAATTCTGTTTTATTTGTATATATTTTATATCCCCGTGGAGGCGTATTATCCGCAATTTAGTACAATGCGTTTGCGGTTCGTTTGCGTTTCGTTTGCGTTTAAACGAGAAAGAATAACGTTTTCTCCACTGTAACAGTTGTATTATTTTCGTTGTTAGATACGTTATTCCTGGTAACGTGCAACACCACTCAGCTCTCATTGTTTACCAAGCAAACATGTACTTATGTCTTGTCAATTCTTTCAACACTGTAAAGAGTTTATTGTCAATGTTAAAATCCAATCTGAGAAGTCCATATTTCCTGTCTGTCTGTTGTAATCAATAGATCGTGCAACAGACAATCCTAATGCTTACAATGTACTTCAATGTTAGTAAAATTCAATGCTTTGTTTTTCTCAGAGAACTTCGTCCAAACGCCAGCACACGCAGTTGCTTAAGCGATCTTTGACACTGTCAAATATTGATTCACGTGAATACATTTTATTCTATTTTAAGGCAGACAGTTTTTAAAAATAAAATGGAAGTAAAGAGGTAAAATATCTGCTTCCCATTCAACTTGATTAAACAAATATCAAAATATAACACCTAATCAAAGTGCTCGACTCCTTTTATTATCGTTAGCACTTCGCTTGAGGGGCATTGATAAGACTTTCCAATAGTTCTCATACAGAGCAGGTGCCGAGGTACTATGCATCTGATCTAGAGCCAGAATATTTCAAATGTTAAAGATTTATATGCAAATACGAGATAGGTCAAATTGTACCTTTTAAACCAATCAGCTGCTTTGATTTTACATAACGTCACCACACTAACAAGAAAAACGTATAACATAGTTTGACTATGACATGAATAACAGAAGTAATCTATTTAGTCGGTATCTGTAATTTTACGATCAGTTAAGATGGATCACCGTCTCGTACAGTAATATAACGGAGTAGCGTCTTCTATACATGTAACAACTTCTTTTATTCGGTACAGTGGAGAATCTGTTATTCTTTCCCAATAAACGCGTTTACGCTAAAACTATTATTTGTAGTGCAAACAGTTTGGAGCCAGATCAGACGCCGGTTAACCCGGCGTCTGATCAGGCTCCAAACTGTTTGCCACCAAGATAAACAAGAATTATCAGAATTGTCCAAAAGTTGTTCTTTTCTACGTTTTAGTGCTTTGCGTTTGCGTACGTTTGCGTTTAAACGGGAAAGAATAACAGATTCTCCACTGTATCTATCTATTTTCCATTTCAGTTAAACCCGTTGCAGGGACTTAAACTGCGCTTTCTGCTTATTTACGTCTGATATGTAACAGTAGGAAATATGGTTCTCCATCATATTTAAACCTTTCCCCCATAGATCTAAGCGTCTCTTATCGCATTTTATGTATTTCTCTTCTGACTGAAGAAAAGTGTTCCAATTTATAGAGTCATGAACATATACAGAAGAATATGTCCACTACCTTTGTAGATGGTACAAATGTTGCTTAAAGCAGGTTGAAAGTAAAGCAGAATGTGCCTTAAGGTGCATTCTGCTTTACTATCAACCTGCTTTAAGTGGCCACCTGTCTTTAAAATTAGAACAGGTAACCATACGCACAAATGTTATTGGTCATGTAGATCTACAACGTTTTCTTCCCTGTATATTTTAATAAACTTTCATAAAGTGTCAAATAGTTTGGATCCAGATAAGATGTAGTTACTCGGCGTCTTATTTGGTTTGATATAAACTATTTGTAAAAATTATAACACATCGTTCTCAGCATCGAGAAGGTAAACACACTAGTGGCGACGGTCCTACATGTATATGTATGACTTATGCAAATAGTGTAGACTCTGATCAGACGCCGCATAATGCGGCGTCTGATCAGAGTCTAAACCGTTTGCTGATGAGAATTACAATATAAAACAAAACGAAAATTTAGAACAGGCACCCTTTAGATAAAAAAGGACTAATCTTATATACAAACTTTAAACATCAACCAACTCAAAACGGCAACTCCAACTTACCTGAAACTTTCAGTATTTTGAAATAGACCCGTTTTCTTTCAGAATATGCCGAAATACTCATGGAAAACCCTCATAAAGTGATTGTACATAGGCCTGACTGTAACGATCCCAAATGCAAAGAACATGTCTGGTAAGCCCATGCTTAATTTTGAGATTCACTGCACGCTTGCACAAGTTAGTTTTCAAAGATTTCCACACATTTTTTATTATATTTTTTATTATATTTAAGTCTGGGCTTTACGCTGGTCGAACCATTGTCGGCATATTACCGTTCCTTTACCATTCGATGGCGAGTCTAGATTTATGCCGGTTAGCATAGTCATCTTAGGCACTATAGAGCCTATTTTAGAGTTTTTTAACAATAACTGGCCACAAATGTGTAACTAGAGTTTCAATATATTTCTTGGAATTGATATTACCATCAACTGGTGTCCGGGTTCCAACTTTATCATATGTTTTACAGCACCTGAACACAACAGATGCTTTGCAATATGGGGTGGGGTCGGCATGGTTTTCCGTGGTCTCCGATACCCTCCCACTTCGGATCTTGTTTTCGCAGTTCCCTCACACTCGAATTCTCTTTTTAAAATTTGAAATGGTAGATCTATCGATGTTTACCGATCGTGAAACTTTGTGGGCACTTTGAGAGTCCTTATTTAAATGACGGATAGCGTTTTTTCTGCTAGTGTGTCAATTCCTTGCGTTTAACATTTGATATGTTACAAAGCAGACGATCGGAACAAATCAATATCATTTGTTTACAAAAAATGAAGAAGTTATCGGTGTTATCATGAAATTCACTGTGTTAAAATTTCAATCCTCATAGTAACTAAACCGCGGCGCTGTAAAAGTTTTTCGAACGCGGCCATTTGCGGCACCGATATCGGCGCCATGTTTTGGGGAAAGACTTATGACCCTCGGCTTGTACAAGCATGGTAGAATCTATTGGGCACACATGGGTTAAAGGTTTCCAATTTATTCTGCTATATATCTCCATCAAATCCCATGATGTGGCTCCTAATTGCTTTTGTCCCTTCAAGATGATTCTTGTTCCCTAGAGGCGTCACAGTATAGATTTAGTAAGATTATGGGTATTTGAAATACATTTATCTGGAGAAATCTGTGTGAACATCATACCAAACCGTGTGGCAATTTATTGTTACAATCTAGACGGGTTAAAGTCACAAAGAGAAAGCCATACCAGTTTCAAAAATCAATAGCAGGAACTGTCACGCTTAATTGGTTTTGAAGCAAATGCTTTTAAATACTTATATACGAGAGGAGTCACTATATGAAGTGCTGTTGAATATACAAAGACAGCTCAAGAGCAATTGCTATTAAGTTTCTCGAGAAAGCATGTACGATTTTAGAAGGTGTTCCATATATTTTTAACAGTTATATTTGTATAACTTACGTAGGTGGCATTAAGATCCGTTGAAAATGCTACAAAGATTTAGGTTGAGTTTGAGATCGTTCCCAGGCATTTTACTGGTGAGCAAAGCTCAACTTTGACCAATCAAATACTAAAGAAAGATCTCAGACTCAACTCAAATTCGTTTTAACCTTAGGTCCTGTCGCTTATAGTACTTTCAGTTTTTGTTTGTTCTTGTTATGTTTAAAATTACACTAGGACAAAATATTTGCTTACTACTAATTTGCCGAAACCAAAATCTCCAAACATCTCATGTTCTCCGGTTGGAAACTTAACCATATTGATACTGCATCAATGTTTATATATTCAAAGTACCTAATCTTTTAAGGAAAACTGATGTCTCTTAGAGCATACAATGTTATGTTAGTGCAAGAAGTTAGCAATCTAAACATTGTACCCTATTTCATAAATATCCTTGTAATTCAAAAGTAGTTTAAAACATAAAATCGCATGTAAAAGCCGTTCGATGTTTCTATCTAGTCTGCATGAAATCGTCGACTGCTTTATGATTTTGAATTAAGAACTTAAGCAATTTGACAGAAGAGTACACGTAATCAATATAGATGGGTGTGAGAAACAGTTTTGATCCTGACTAGTCGTCGTGTGATTTGGTGAATCAAAATCGTGCATGAAAATGTGGTCGGTATTGGCATGTACTGTTTTATCATGAGAACAAAATATTGTAACATGTTCTTGAAAATAGCGTGGATCCTAATAAGACACCGGGTTACGCGAAAAGTGATCAAACTAAAATCCGTTTCAAACTCCATTCAATATTTTGTCAATTTTCCTGAAAATTCAATATTTTGTCGATTTTCCTGAAAATTTAAATTTTAAAATAAACGCAGACGACAATTATTTAAAGCAGGTGACGTCATGGGTTAACTATAGTTGTTGCCAATGTCATAAATGTTACATGCGCTCTTTTGAAAACTTTTGCAATTAGTTTGGATCCAGATGAGATGTCGAGTAAATCGATGTTTCGTGTAAATCAAAACTGTTTACCTCTCAGATCATATTTTCCGGAAGACATTTGGATTTTTTCATGTTTTGGAATTGTTGCAGACAACACTATTTGTAGACGACAACACCTTAGCGTGTCAAATGTCATAGAGAGGAATATAGCATGGCGGTAACTATGGTGATTAACCCCGTCACTGCCATGACGTCATCAAAATTAAAAAAAATTGTCGTCTGTTTCTATTTCTAAAAAATATTTTTTTTATATTTTGACTGAAAAAAATATTGATACGAGTGTTAAACAGTGTGGATCCTGATCAGACGCCGCGTTACGCGGCGTCTGATCAGGATCCAAACTGTTTGAAAATAACTACTGTACTCGGGGTAAGGCAGTGAAGGGGTTAAGTGTGAGATATATTGGAGAGATTCCCGTGTGTTTTTATATGACATATTACATTAACTCACTGAAAACATTGATGACGTCAGTTTTAAAGCAGACAAAATCTATCAATCAGAGAGTAAACAATTCAAACAATGCATACATTTCTATGAGTATTAGCACCGTTGCTACTAGTGATTTGGCTATATGAATTTGCATTGTAGTTTTGCTGTCTGCTTAAGCGTATGTCGTCTGCAATATCTGGGTTTTTTTTTTTTTTTTTTTTTTTTTTTTTTAATGAACACTTTCGCTACGAACCCCGTCTACCCTGGTATTAATTTTGCAAACAATTTGAATCCTGATCAGATGCCGCGTGACGCGGCATCTGACCAGGATCCAAACTGTTTGACACTAACATGCAACTTATGTCAAATTGGCTTAAACATTCTGAATGTTAGAAATAAAAGCAGACGATGTCTTTTAAACAGACGATGGTATTGCAGTGAATGTGCCAGATGGGATATGACGTCACTATGGGAATGAAGGGTGTAACCGTTTGACTTAACTTTTTGCATGCTGGGTAATTATTTTGCAACATTTTGTCGTCTGCTATTGTTCTAAAAACAGATTTTCTTAATATATTTTCAAAACATGGTCAGAGTATCAAAAAATTTGGATCCTGATGAGATGCCGCGTTGCGCGAAACTGTTTGCGAAGGAAATCACTTTGGCAGATATATCCGCCGCTAGCATGCAAAGTGTTAAAACGCATGAATACAAGACGTACATCCTGTAACCCGCCTTTTAGCGGATATGATTTATTCATCCGCTGAAGAAAATAGTTCCAATTTATACACTCATAAACATGTTCAAACAGAAATATGTTCTATATCTTGAGATATTGTAGCTTAAAGCAGGCTGAAAGTAAAGCAGAATGCGCCTTAAGGCGCATTCTGCTTTACTTTCAACCTGCTTTAAGGGGTCACATTTTGTTCAAAACTACAAAAAGGCTATGGGCTAAAGGGTTAAGTACAAACGAAAGGTTAATGCAGTTCAATAAAATGTAGACAATTACACCTTTTCAAATTCTCTAGCGATTCATTCTACCCTGAGTGGCAAACAGTTTTAAGCCTAATCTGACATTAAACTGTTTGTAATGGAAATAATAATTTAAGCATTGACGCGTTTATTAGGAAAGATTCTAACACACTTCGTGCACGCCCCTTTATAAAAAAGAAGTGACGTACGTTTGTCTCTATAAAACACTCACGCGCTGTAACGTTCTAACGTGACGTCATATGGCTTCGAAAATGCGTAGCCAAGAAATGTAGCGCCGTTGCTTTGGTGCAAATTATAATTAAATTATGTGTTAAAATCGAATTAACAAATTAATACCAGTGTTTTATCTCGCAATCGAACTTGGGTAGTCGTTGAGATGCTTGTAATTAAACCACTCGGCCTAATTACTACGCACCTCAACTCCTACCAGTGTTCGATTGCACAATAAAACACTGTTATGCATTTATTATTTCTTAAATAACGCATTTACCACTGTTTCAACATATAACAAATTGCCGGTGACATTTGCGGTTTCCCAAGCACAACCAATCATCCTTCTAAACTTTGCTAACTGCTGCAGACAGCTTTGATGCAGACAAGAAACCGGGAAACCAGATAACAAATTCTGAAATTAATTGAAGATCTATCAAGTCTTAGAAGTGTTCCAGACGACAAATTCGCAGACGACAATCACATGGCGTTTTAATCCCTTCACTGACATGACGTCAGCAATTTAAACAATTGTCGTCTGCTTTTATTACTCAAATTTAAATAATAGGTATTTGACTTACGAAATATTGTAATAAGCGTCAAACACTTTGGATTCTGATCAGACGCCGCGTCACGCGGAGTCTGATCAGAATCCAAGCTGCTTGTAAATAAAGCGTCCCCTCTCTACGAACTCGCAGACGACAATAACATGGCGTTTTAATCCCTTCACTAACATGACGTCATCAATTTAAACAATTGTCGTCTGCTTTTATTACTCAAATTTAAATAATAGGTATTTTGACTTATATTGTAACAAGCGTCAAACAGTTTGGATCATGATCAGACGCCGCGTGACGCGGCGTCTGATCAGAATCCAATCTGCTTGTAAATACAGCGCTCTCTCTCTACAACGACACCCAATAGGAGACACATATTGTGTTCGTTGTTCGCATTGAGTCGTTTTAGGGAGGGAAATTGGCAAATATTTGCAAACAGCTTCAATCCAGATCAGACGCCGCGTTACGCGGCATCTGATCTGGATTCAAGCTGTTTGTCATTCGTCATTGATGTCAAAACGTTCATTTTGAAACTTTGAGAAAAAAGAAGACGACAACTTTAAGCAAACGATATTGCAAGAGTTAAAGCGTTAGACATAATTGTCATGTTAAGGGAAAAGTGGCAAGTGTCGTTGTAAGGAGGGATTCGTTAATGGGAGGGCCGTTGTAGGGAGGGAGCACTGTAACAATTGTACTCGGGGTAAGGTAGTGAAGAGGTCAAATGTGGTATAGAGGTAAATGACATAAATGTTATACAACTGTTGATTGAGTGTGAGATATATTGGAGAGATTCGCAGATGCTTGTGTGTGGTTTCATATAATATTACAATTTAATCAAGTCGTATTCCTGAACAACTGTCGAACAGAAGGTGAATTCAGCACTATTCACTCACGACTATATCACATTGCTTCCTGCAACATGAACAGGAAACTAAAGGTTGCTATTTAGGGTGCAAATGTTAACTGATATATTGGAGAAAAAACTGACTTGCGTAATTAATTACTTAAAAACATGTTCACTGATATATCGGCAAAAAAGAAAGACTTGCGTGATTAATTATTTTTATCTTTAATTAAAATATCATACAAACCAATATTCACATATAGTACACGTGTATTGAGTTGCACTTCGTGAACTAAGAGCTTGTACAGTGTATAAGTTATTATTTCCTGTTTAACCCTTTACCTGATAGCATTGTTTCTAGTATTGAAGACATGTGACTACTTAAAGCAGGTTGAAAGTAAAGCAGAATGCGCCCTAAGGCGCATTCTGCTTTACTTTCAGCCTGCTTTAAGCTATTAACTGCTAGAATAAGGAAAGTATTAAATATGACACATATTCATTACGGTATAATTTGGAACTATTTTCTTCAGCGGATGAATAAAATGAATGTGCTAAAAGTCGCTTCTATAAGGGAAAGGGTTAAACACAAGTAAACCCCAAACGCATTGCGATAACATATAACAACGACAACGTCTTGAAAACTCTGACTGTTTATTTTATTCTTAATGACAAACAAATTAGAGTCTGAACAGACGCCGGGTTACCCGTTGTCTGTTCTGCTCTAAAGTGTTTGCAATATAAATATTAATAAATAAACGCGTTTATTTGGAAAAAAAATAACGCCTTTTCCACTTAAAATGACGTGATATATATCAACGTTGAAAATGAATACCGCTTTCTTCTTGTATCGAGACATTATAGAGATTTAAGAAGCATGCAAATGAAATATTTCTATTTCAGCTGACTGTCTATGGGTGTGTCAATAAATCGTGTGTCTTCAAAGTTTTAAGAAAATTCATTGCGCCCTTTCCAATGTTTTATAATATCATTTTGCGCATAAATGCTATTTTATAACATAACAGACGGCGTGAGCGTTGAATAACACCCGTTGTTTAAATGTCATATATAACTAGTTATATAACTATGCAAATGAGGTACGCCACGACGTCGTTTACTTGTGACGTCATTAAAATGCGTTCTATGCGTTCGATTTCCAAAATCTTCATTCCATCATGTAGATTCAATTTATAGATTTTTGGTGTAATTAATCAATATTAGATCTACATGTGTCTATTATTACATATACAACACAAACATCATGCTAGTGAACGGGGTTAATTTTTGAACAACTTTTTTCCTGTACAGATATACTTATATCGCGCTTAGCATTCTCTTGACCTCCAAGGCTGCGATAAATAACATTTCTATGTTATGTTATAAAAAAAATATAACATTCGTGTTAATAATTTATTGGATTTATCAAACACGTCGTTTTAGAAAACGATAAAAACTCGGCAAAGCCTCGTTTTTATCGTTTTCTAAAAGACTCGTTTAATAAATCCAATAAATTATGAACACTCATGTAATATCCTATATATATAGCATGGTGTATCATTTAGCAACTGTGGCTTTATATATTACAGTGGAGAATCTGTTATTCTTTCCCAATAAACGCCTTTACGCTAAAACTATTATTTGCAGTGCAAACAGTTTGGAGCTAGATCAGACGCCGGGTAACCCGGCGTCTGATCAGGCTCCAAACTGTTTACCACCAAGATAAACAAGAATTATTAGAATTGTCCAAAAGTTGTTCTTTTCTACGTTTTAGTGCTTTGCGTTTGCGTACGTTTGCGTTTAAACGGGGAAGAATAACAGATTCTCCACTGTAGCTGTAATACAGGTACAGTACTGCCTACCTGCAACGGTCCGCCAAACAACGACTTCCTCCTAATAGCTACCCTTGTCGCAGTTCCCTTAACAGGACACTGATATCTAACGCTTTAACTGCTTAAAGTTGTCGTCTGCTGTTTTTCTCAAATCTACATATTGGACATTTTGACAGAAAAAAACGTTAATGAAAAGTGACAAACAGCGTTACGCGGCGTCTGATCTGGATACAAGCTGTTTGCAAATGTAAACTAATTTCCTTCCCTATAACGACGACTTCCTCCGAACAACGTTACATTTTTTCTCTCATTGGGTGCCTTTGTAGAGAGGGAGCGCTGCAATTGCTATTGTGTTGTAGAATCCATGAAGTTTCTGATTTTTTGATTAATGCTGTAAATTGTTATTCTCATTGTATTATATATCTTTTTCGCTATAAACAGTATTCGCTGCTTTATGCTTAATCCGCTTCATGATCAAATTTATCATGAGGTTTTTACCCCTTCACCATCATATTGTCATCTGTTTCAATGTTGTCTGAAATATCGATTCAAAGATAGATTTAGGGCAGAATAACTGACGTAATTTCAAAACAAGTGGTAAACAGTTGTGAGTCTGATCATCTATCTTAATTGGCACCGTCTGTAATTGTTGTCCTTGTCGTGCTTCTTAATGGTTAATGTAGAACATAAGTAGATCAAAATAACCCTACACGTGCACTATGCTTTATGTCTGCGTGCACTAAGCCACGTTCTGTTTGTACAAAATATTTTACATTATTGTAAACAGCCAGACAGATAATTGCTCAATAAACACTGGTTTTTGTCTCGCCATTTCGTCTTGGAATGCAATGTGTTTATTGTCAATATTCCAATCTAATGTAAATAGGTCATATCAAACCCAGTCGCTGCAATGACGTCATCAATTTCAAACAAATGTCGTCTGCTGTTATTTTTTCAAACGTAAATATAAGTATGTACATGTAAATGAATAAGAGTGATATCGTATGTGTAAAACAGTTTGTATCCTGATCAGACGCCGCGTTATGCGGCGTCTGGTCAGGATCCAAACTGTTTTCAGATAACCATTGTACTCGGGCTAATGACAGGAAAGTGGATAAGTGTCTGTCTGTCGGAATACATAATCGTCTGCATGAACAAATACCGGGGTTTTAGATACTTCAAAAGACATAGGATTCTGATCAGACCTTCTGACTCCGAAGTGTTCGGCTTCGTTAGGGATTCAAAATGTCTTTATTAAACAAAATACAAAACAGGTATACAAAGTTAGAGAAGAAAATGTCATATTTATAACTGAAGCAGACGACAAATGGACAAATAGTAGATGTTCATTCATCACTCTGGACAATACTGGCGAGTTTGTGATTGCATTCTTGAAATGGATCTTGAATCTTAAATATGTATGTATTTGAGCGGCATACAGTAACCAATATTCATGCATCACTCTGGACATGACTGGCGAGTTTGTGATTGCATTCTTGAAATGGATCTTGAATCTTTAATATGTATGTATTTGAGCGGCATACAGTAATTAATACCCTAGATGCTCTATAAGGTGTTCACTGTTTATATATACCAAAATTGATAGCATTTTGTAAAATTTGGTTAACTACTAACCATTTTTGTTTAAAAAAAACATATACCATAGGACGTTTTAACACATTTTTGAACTTGAAATAGGCATATGTTCTTGTCATTCGATTTTGAAAAAAAAAGCTGAATTGCAAAAATGTACCGGTAATTTATTGTTATTTGTATATTGTAAGAGGGATGTTCAAAGAATTAATAAGGCATATACGCTTACTTCTTTTAAACCTTGCCACTGTAATAACTAGCAATGGTAGCATCTGTAAGCTGTTGTGTGGCCAGAATAGACAGCGACGCACGACGCAGTTACGATACTTTAAAGTAGACCATTTAACAACATAGACGAGATATTTCGAGATGTCTGTTCTCCTCATACCATGTTAAAAGCTATCAACATGTGTTTAACACGATAAAACATAGTTATGTACTTATGACATTTAGCCGTGATGCGTTAAATGCAAACTCCAAGTAAAGAACTTTCGATCCAGACTTACGTGGTAATGTATCATTTCCTCGGGCAGACCAAATATGTCGGATTTACCATCATGGCGAGACGGGAATAATTGACATTCATCACGTTTTTCCGTGGTAATTTCTTATTGAAACAGGCATAACAATCTCAGTTCAGTATAGTCCAGCTACTTTTGCCATTCATATGGCAATGGTAGCTTCACGCTGAGGATCTTACACATTCAACCCTAGCGATGAGTATACTCGTCATTTACAAACAGTGTATCTGTGAAGAGTACACTTGTCATATATACGACTTTAGCAACATGTGCAATCCATTTTGATACAGATCAGGCGCAGCTGGCCTCAGATCAATATCCAATTGTCTGTCCGTCTTGTTACTTAACCTATAAATACCAATCACGTATGCTTTTTATCAATTTTTACCGGTCGATATAATAACAACGAAGGAGTAAATATGGAACGTTTGAAACAATCCTCAAAGGGGTCAGTGTGCATTCATATTGAGAGATTATAAAAGCATTCCATGTTTGGTTGGATATAACGTCATTAAAGCGCAACAATAGCATATTATGTGGTGTGTCTATACGATTCTATAGCATGCATAAAAACTGATACAGTGGTAATACTGGTATCCATTCCCATTAAAAGCAAAAACAATCAAAATTGAACTATATCATACATTGAGCAATTTGGTGTCTGATCTGGTTCCAAACTGTTTACCACCCTTAAATATAAAATACACTCCTTTATAAAGACGGAGCTTTCTGTTTTGCTTTCACCTTGGTTTAAACTGTCACCTGTGTTTCATAAAATCAATTAGCCTTCCTGTTAGTGGTCGTAATAGAGGAGTATTACAACACTTGCATCTACAGTGGAGAATCTGTTATTCTTTCCCGTTTAAACACACACGTACGCAAACGCAAAACACTAAAACGTAGAAAAGAACAACTTTTGGACAATTCTGATAATTCTTGTTTATCTTGGTGGCAAACAGTTTGGAGCCTGATCAGACGCCGGGTTACCCGGCGTCTGATCTGGCTCCAAACTGTTTGCACTGCAAATAATAGTTTTAGCGTAAACGCGTTTATTGGGAAAGAATAACACATTCTCCACTGTATAAGGGACAGAGGTAAACAGTGTAGAGTATACAGTGTTTGCTGATAGAAATTTCAATATTAAGCAAAACGAAAATGAAAATTAAGACCAGGCATCCCTTAGATCAAAAGTGGACTAATTCAATATAAAAGCATGGAATAATCAACTGCCCGACAATAGGTATAAAGGGAAAGAAATGTGTTCCCTGATGTATACCATATGTTTTCTTGTTACACAGTACTACATTTTCATCACGCAAACCCTACAAGAAAATTGATACGAAATTATAAACAAACTGTCAACTCAACTGCCGTAGAAAAACACTATTGCCAGAGTCAATATGATTTATCCCATGGAGACTTTCTCCAGTAGTTTCGATAATAGCTTTATTTTGACAAAAAATATAGACCAGCTATCAAATATATATCGAGTTTTCATGACCTATTGAGTTTGGAAATAAAATTAGGATCAAATGTGTTGACCTACAGCTCTGTGTAAGCAGTGGAGACTACGTCATTATTTCACAATAAACGCGATTGTTGAACGCTGAAACTATTGTTTCCATTGCAAACAGTTTTGAGCCAGATCAGACGCCGGCTAACAAGGCGTCTGTTCAAGCTCCAAACTATTTGCCCCTCATATTGAAACAAATAGTCAGAATTGTCAACAAGTTGTCATTTTATACAATTTAGTGTATTATGTTTGTGTTTAAACTCGAGCGAATAATGTTTTCTCCACTGTATTCTTGTTTTGACAAAGATAGCTTAGCTATCAAATATATATCGAATTTTTATGACCCCTAAAGTTAGGAAATAAAATTAGGATCGGATTCTTTACCAATAAAATTGTCGTCTACACAATTTCTTGTCTGTAACATTTCTCAAAGTTGATTGATCTGTATCATCTGTCAAGACAATAACATCAGCGTACCAAACACGTCAACCAATTACTCCATTTATACGACTTTTACGCCTTTAACCCTTTACCTGATAGCCTATTTGTAGTATTGAAGATAGGTGACTAATTAAAGCAGGTTGAAAGTAAAGCAGAATGCGCCTTTAGGCGCATTCTGCTTTACTTTCAGCCTGCTTTAAGCTTCCATGTGCTAGAATATAGAAAATATTCCCCATAATATATATTCATGACTAATTAAATTGGAACTATTTTCTTCAGCGGAGGAAAAAATCATATTCGCTAAAAGGCGCTTCCATAGGGGAAAGGGTTAACCTTTACCCAATAACCGTTTATAACACAAAATACAGGTTATCACTTAAAGCAGGTTGAAAGTAAAGCAGAATGTGCCTTAAGGCACATTCTGCTTTAATTTCAGCCTGCTTTAAACTAGCATCTGCTAGGCTATATCAAAATATTTATTATGGTAATTTTTCATGAGGGTATACACCGGAACTATTTTCTTCAGCGTAGGAATATATTAAATACGCTAAAATTCGTTTCTAAGGGGGGAGGGTTAATTTATTCCGTATAAACTAATTTTCAACACAATTGCAAGTCAATAGAACGTTGAAATGTACATATTTTTGTATAAAAAAAGATAATTATTTAATCTGGGTGACAAACAAGTTAGGTCTGATAAGACTCTGGGTTTCCCGGTGTCTGAACTGGTTTGAAACTGTTTGCAATTTACATCATCGTTTGGCTTTCGATTAATCACTAATTTTATTTGAATAGCATACATATTGACCTTATAAGACATCGAGATACTCGGCGTCCGATTTATTGCAACAGACTCCCGCTCTAGAAGTAAGAACACGTTGTTTCGAGGAGAAAACGTGTTTTATTCTCTGAATGATTTGCTTAAACATATGGTGGTTCACTCGGTGAATAAACATGCACATATTTCTGTGTATTTGAAACTTTATCAACTCTTTCACCAACAAATTTAACACATTTGTGCACACGGACATAAGCAAACAGTGTAGACTCTGATCAGACGCCGCATCATGCGGCGTCAGATCAGAATCTACACTGTTTGCTGATAGGAATTTCATTATAAAACAAAACGAAAATGAATATTTAGAACAGGTACCCTTTGTATAAAAATTGACTAATTTATATACATGTATAAGCTTGGAACAATCCACTGCAAGCAAGTTGGCTAAGCGTCTGTTAGTGTCCTTTCATCACGTTATTATTGTCTGTGGTGATATTATTGTAGGCAACATATTTTATTGTTGATTTGGGTTTATAGCACTTAAAGACATCTCCTGACGACCTTTTGGTCATAACGCCTTGCCAGATTATTTACTGTCAATTACCTTGCAAAAAACATGGGTCTTGTGCATATTAAACCATTGAATCGTCTAATGTGAGACCGGACCTTTAAATTTGATAGTTTGGTTAGAAATAACCTTGAAAATCGCTAGAGCATGAGTATAATCTGGACCTCACCAGGTAAACTGAGATTGTGTTGCACGTGCTTTACAGTTACATTGACACCTTCTGAACAATGGGTTGGTGGTCCCTCAATGGACTGAGGAAAAGTCTTTAAAAATTATCGTCACTAGAGTCAAATAGTTAAGATCGTGATAAGGCGAATGACAAACAGTTTGAATCCAGATCAAACGCCGCGTTACGCGGCGTCTGATCTGGATTCAAGCTGTTTGCAAATGTTAGTTTAGTCTTTATTTTCCCTCCCTACGGCGACTCCCTCCGAACAACACACATAATACGTAAGTATCTCCCATTGCGTATCGTTGTAGAGAGGGAACACTGCATATCGTTTTCTTTTCGTATGAAAATGGATCTTAGTACCGATACACTCGAATAACATTCTCTGATTACTGAAAAGGTGGACTTATTTGGTGGTTTAATTCTACATCGTATCTTAAAACAAAACTAGATCTAGCACACAGTTTATATAGACGCCCTCTCTTTACGTTCAATTTGTTGTGTTATTGTGTTGTTTGTAAGAAAGATGTACGTCTACTCAAATTCTTGTAATGATGCATCATTCTATTCACTTCAGCTCTCGTCACCATCGGCTCATTATTGTGAGGACATTCATCATGCTCCCAACAGGTACATTCATTTTACCCCTTCACTGCCATGACGTCATGAATTTTAAACAATTGTCGTCTGCTTCTATTTCTCATATTAAATATTTAGTTATTTTGACTGATAAAATATTGAAATGAGTGTAAAACAGTTTGTATCCTGAGCAGACGCCGCGTTACGCGGCGTCTGATCAGGATCCAAACTGTTTTCAAATTACTACTGTTTCGGGGTTAGGCAGTGAAGGGGTTAACCCATTATACCCAATAGCCTGTCTCTAGTTTTGAAGACAGGTGTTCAATTAAAGCAGATTGAAAGTAAAGCAGCATGCACCTTGGGACATATTACTAATGCAGAATATAATATGCCTGACTGCGTAAATTTGAACTATTTTCTTCAGTGGAGGAATCAATTAAAGGTGTAAAGGCGTATATTGGATATGGGTCAAACGCCAAAATCGTATTAAAGATGTCAATGACAGAATGACCGCTAACTTATTAACCCTTTGACCTTCAAATTGACACTTTCAGTTTCTATTGATTTGTACAAAGCCCCCTCTCTACAACGGCCCTCTTAACAACGACTCCCTCCTTACAAAGAACTTTGCCGCTGTTCCCCAAACAAGACAATTATGTCTAATGCTTTTCATGGCTGCAATACCGTCTGCTTCAATTTGTCGTCTGCTGTTTTTCTCAAAGTTACATAATGGACATATTTGCAAAAAAAACTGAATAACGAATGACAAACAATTTGAATCTAGCGTTACGCGGCGTCTGATCTGGATTCAACCTGTTTGCTGGTGTAGCCAATTTCCCTCACGACTCCCTCCGAACATTGTTCTTATTTTTTGTCTCCCATTGGCTGTCGTTGTAGAGATGGAACGCTGTAGTCCAATGCTGACTATTAACTCTTTCGCTGCCAAGTTTTATCGTCTGCTTTTACCCACTTTCTGTCCAAATATCGTCTGCAGTGGTAGTGTCATCTGCAATATCTTTAAAGTCAGCTTCAGGGATGTGTTGCTTAAATGGGTCATAGGCCAATAGAACAGACAGTATACTGACAATACAGATTACGTTCAGGTGCCTCATAATCTTATCTGAGTCCGCATGGTTTAGTACTTTACTATCAAGAATTGCTATAAAAATGAAACAATAAGCCAGACAAACCTTAATAAATCAAATATGAATGACCTTATACACATTAGAATGTAATAATCCACTTGGCATACATTGGTAAATGCGAAAATCACTATTATTTACCTATAAAGGGTACAATCTAATATACTGGGTACAGTGGAGAATCTGTTATTCTTTCCCGTTTAAACGCAAACGTACGCAAACGCAAAGCACTAAAGCGTAGAAAAGAACAACTTTTCGACAATTCTGATAATTCTTGTTTATCTTGGTGGCAAACAGTTTGGAGCCTGATCAGACGCCGGGTTACCCCGGCGTCTGGTCTGGCTCCAAACTGTTTGCACTGCAAATACTAGTTTTAGCGTAAACGCGTTTATTGGGAAAGAATAACAGATTCTCCACTGTACATGTATCTAAGAAATGAGTCTAGTATCACTATAAATAGCTATTTTAAACTAATAAAAGGTAGAATTACATGTATAGACTCGTATGTTAGAAATGCATAAATATTAAAATGCGTAACATATGTGTTGTTCATAACGTTCTAAACCGCAACATATTGTTTTAATATATCTAATAACCTACTCTATATTCTATTCTTAGTATCATATTTGATCTAATTGCTTCATAAAAATGTTATATTACGACTGAAATACCTATTAATAATCGAATATCACGTTGTTATCAGTCGATCTTGTATTAACCCATTCAACCCTGTCGACGAGTATACTCGTCATTTACAAACAGTGTAAATGTGAAGAGAACAGTTGTCCTGTGCACAAAGTGTAGATCCTGATCATGGTATGGACTGTCTGTCAGTTTGCAATATATTGCTAAATGTAACCCTTAGTATATAAAAATAAACTATACTTAATTGGGAACTGGAATTGTTCATTAAACGTTTCAGGGGTTGATGAGTGACTAGAATACATCTTTAGACACGTGGCTAGGGGTAGAAAACGTGTACATGTACATTGTAAAAATCCCCAACAGGCACTTTCTGCATTAAGTTTTCATCAGGCAATAATCATTATTATGTATTAAGTACTGTACATTCGTATTGATAAGTCGCTTGATAAAGTATTGAATGTTAAGTCTTAGTATCTAACCTCCTATAAGATAATATGCTTTAACATTGGCGCCTGCCAAAACATTGACGCCATTACACTGCAGAAATAATTATATTATGAGCGTCAAACAATTTGGATCAAGATCAGACGCCGACTTAGTCGGCGTCTGATCTTGATCCGAATTGTTTGCAACTACCAGAGTATCCGGAATTGGCAGATTCAAGTCAGATGTTATTAAACCAGAATCATCAGTTTTATGATCTCATGTTAATAGACTATAGATCAGTCCCCTACGCCATCTGTAGGTTATGTCGCCATAGTTATAGATGTCGTAAATACACATTAGCACCACACACATAAACGTCGGTAATAACAAATATATAGTTTATGATTGGTCATTAACCCTATCACTGCCATGACGTCATCAATTTATAAAATTGTCGCCTGCTTCGGTTTCTCAATATCAATGTTTAGGTTTTTGTAGTTAAGAACTATTGAAATGAGTGTCAAACAATTTGAATCCTGATAAGACGCCGCCTTACGCGGCGTCTTATCAGGATCCAAACTATTTGCAAATAACCGTTGTATTCGGGGTAAGGCAGTGAAGGGGTTAAATATTCATCTCTCATTAAAAAACAGAATTGTGTAAAGACCTATTAGTGAAGAAGCAAGCATGCCGAGTGGTTCATATACTACTCAAAGTTTGCTAAGCACCGATCTCCATAGGAGGCAATGCACCGACCCTATCACTTCTTCACTTTATAACTTATGACATTTTTGTTCAATTTCAACAAATTTTGGTAGCTAGTTGTTCGTTCTACGAGTTTAAATATAACTGTGACATATACATGTTAATGTCTAATGCAGGTACAGAAAACTGCAAATGTTACAAATTGTGTTTTTGAGTTACGATCATGCCTTACATTTCACTAGTGGGTAACTTGAACATTGAAATGTAAAACATTGTGTTTACCAACGAATAACATCCCTAAGAACATAAAAATGTAAAATTCAACGGATTTGAAAATTTTGGTGAAATCTAAACAAAATCACATTTTGATAATTCCCGCGGTTTTCACGTACAAAACCAGAATACGTAAAGTGAATCCTTCGCAAAAGTATTTTCAAATATGGAAGGAATCGAACAAAAATACTGGATGTTATCGGGAGAGAAATTATTTAGGGCAATGCATGGGTACCTTTGAAGGTGTATACCATTGGTGGTTAGCAAATTATGAGTACCATATAATTTTACTGTTTAAACTAGTATTACATAGTACATGCATTTTACACCCGGTTTTTTTTTCATTTTCTTTCCCGGTTTTCAAAGAAAATAATAAACCCCATCTGGTTTTGTGGAGAAGGCCAATACAGTTCTACTTCTCAAAAACAACGCCACATTGGAGACAAATATTAATGTGTTGTTTAGGGTGTGTTGTTATAGGGAGGGGCAATTAAGACTTAGCGTCTGATCTGGATTTAAGCTGTTTGTCACTCGTAATAATATATTTATATATATATATATCTTCTGTCAAAATATCCTCTTATATGTCACTTTGAGAAAAAAACAATAGACAAACTTTTAAGCAAATTATAATTGCAGCCGTGAAAAGGGTTGGACATAATTGTCTTGTTCGGGCAACAGTGGCAAGCGTCGTTCTAAGGAGAGAATCGCTATTTGGGAGGGCCGTTGTAGGGAGGGAGTACTGTAGTTTAACAATACCGAGGCTCTGGCTAATTGAGCTAGACAGGATATTTTGAGGTAGAATCTGTTATTCTTTCCCACAAAACGCGTTTACGCTAAAACTAGTATTTGCAGTGCAATCAGTTTGGAGCCAGATCAGACGCCGGGTAACCCGGCGTCTGATCAGGCTCCAAACTGTTTGCCACCAAGATAAACATGAATTATCAGAATTGTCCAAAAGTTGTACTTTTCTACGTTTAAGTGCTTTGCGTTTGCGTACGTTTGCGTTTAAACGGGAAAGAATAACAGATTCTCCACTGTAGACAGGATATTGTTTATGTCCACTATAAACACCTGTAACGATTCACCATTCCATTCCTTTCAGATCTGGTCAACATAGACTCATTGTTAAACTCCTATTTATTTTATGCTGGAGCTCTATATGTATTGTATGTAATTGTTTTTCATACTTGCACGCTAAGGAAAGGTAGATACAGTGGAGAATCTGTTATTCTTTCCCGTTTAAACGCAAACGTACGCAAACGCAAAGCACTAAAACGTAGAAAAGAACAACTTTTGGACAATTCTGATAATTCTTGTTTATCTTGGTGGCAAACAGTTTGGAGCCTGATCAGACGCCGGGTTACCCGGCATCTGATCTGGCTCCAAACTATTTCCACTGCAAATAATAGTTTTAGCGTAAACGCGTTTATTGGGAAAGAATAACAGATTCTACACTGTAATTAAGAGCTCTTTTAATTACCTTCCGATATGAAAAGCGCATGAGTATTGACAAGGCAACTCGTTTAAACGGGATAGAAATGTGTAATTCGAAAATCAATAAATAAACGCATTCCGGTAATATTCCCCAGGCTACGTTTCATATCTACAATTATTTTTTTCATTATTCTTGTCTCTTTACAGGAAGTTTAGATGTTTTACCCATTCCATTCAGTCTGTTTTAAGCATCCCCCGCCTTTACTTTCTGTGGCGCGTTACGGGCATGGCATTTACACGGTAAAACTGTATGTTTACGTGGAAGAAGTAAATGCCCCTCTGCGAAGGAAATAATTAAACAAATTGACTGCGTATATGTTCTTAAAATATATTTTATTGGTTTAATTGTTTAATGAGGTAATCGCATCGCTATTAACAAATTGACCTAAATTGTATATTTAGCTTAAATCAATATATAGTTCAAGGTCATTGCGTATGGGTTACTTACGATGTTCATTCGATCAAAACTATTTTTTGTATTCAGTTTTACAATGTACACACATTAGATTCCCAGCTAATCAAAAAAGTCAGGTGAAAAGTACTATGTTCATAGAAAGTCATTCATGATATTTAAAACGTAACTACATAGCCTGCTTCTAGTTTTGAAGGCAGGTGACCACTTAAAGCAGGTTGAAAATAAAGCAGAATGTGCCTTAAGGCACATTCTGTTTTCCTTTTAGTCTGCTTTAAACTACCATGTGCCAGGATATACAATATATATCTTATGGTTAATTTTATTTACTGTATAACGAGGAACTATTTTCTTAGCGCAGGAATAAATTAAAGTCATAATATTATACGTAATGCCTATATTTATGGATTAATGGGTTATAACTTTTAGACAATGTTCGTTCATAACGAACGATTCTATTTATCACCAAGTGATACAGTGGCAAATATATTGTTGTTCCCAACATTTTTGCGCTAAAGCACAAACATTTCGGAGACAGGTCAGCCAATAAGTAAGCCGGCGACTGATCAAGCTCCAAACTGTTTGCCATTCAGATAAAAAAAAAGTCGTTATTTACAGCGCTCCCTTTCTACAGCGACACCCAATGGGGGACAAATATCGTTTGTGTTGTTCTGAGGCAGTCGTCATGGGGAGGGAAATTGGGTTACGCGGCGTCTGATCTGGATTTAAGCTGTTTGTCACTCGTCATTAAGTGTTTTTCTGTCAAAATGTCCATTATGCAACTTTGAGAAAAACAGCAGAAGACAATTTTAAGCAGATGACATTGCAACCGTGAAAAGGTTGGACATAATGGTCGTGTTTGGTGAACAGCAGCAAGCATTGTTGTAAGGAAGAAACCGTTGTTCGACGGGCCGTTGTGGGGAGGAACCACTGTTCTATGTAATGGTACCGGTTTTAAATACGATTCTTCGCTACAGTCAGTGACTTATAGTCTTAGAAATATTTACTTGTGCACAGTTTTACGTTATCCAGCACGTTATCCTTTTCTCAATAAAACTTCATTTACTTGTCAGTTAATGTACAATTGCAGTCTACGTTTAATTATTTCTGATTACCGAGAAATCTTATGTGACATTTGGTCGTCTAGGCATTGCTATGGCATCGTGTTTCTATTATTAGATATGACATCTGATGTCTTCTTTTTTTTATATATAAATATACGGTGGTAGACGTTTGTTCTTATATACATACCATTTGGTTTTTTGCTTTGAACTTTTGAAAATTATAAGTTTTACGAGGGGTGTTTCATAATTAATGCAACTCCATTAATAACTTCGATAGAAAAATTGTAATATGCATGTGTGATATATCGTTGGAAAGGGCAATTTCTCACCTAAACGATGGTATAAAGCACGATAAAATCACATTGCGGGATAAATCACAATACTTATCTCAATGGCACTAGAACATAGCACTTTTCAGACATTACTTATTGACCTAATAACTTTTTAAAAAGTAAACTGTCCATACTTTGTTTTTGAAATATATCAGTTTATGTCAATAAATAAGCTTTCATTAAAATTAAAAGGTTCAGCTGTTTCAAATCTCAATTTTTAAAAAATAAAATTTCTCATTTTGCTAATGAAAAAAGTTGACATGAATTTTCGAACGCTATGAATTTTTTCTAGATTCGTATGTCTATAATTTGATTTTAAAACATGAACATCTATTTCAATTGCTTCAATTATAGACTGCTTTGATATAACAAAATGTGTTCTTGGTTTCAACAAAACCTCTTGAACATAACAGTAGTGTCATTTTTTTATGATATTTTCAATAAGAGTTAAATATTATCTATATTTTTGTCATTGTAAAATGATATAACATTGAATTGCGTTTTCTGTGTATAATTGTCTTATTTAGTTTGACCGAAAGTTTCATAAAATTATTTCAAATAATAAAACAGTTATGGTAATTATAGAATCAAAATTTATTCGAAACATTACCTCAAAAATACACAAAAACGGTCCAGTGCCCTTTACTTGGGGTCATTTAGGCTCGTAGTGTGACTTACAGTGGAGAATCTGTTATTCTTTCCCAATAAACGCGTTTACGCTAAAACTATTATTTCCAGTGCAAACAGTTTGGAGCCAGATCAGACGCCGGGTAACCCGGCGTCTGATCAGGCTCCAAACTGTTTGCCACCAAGATAAACAAGAATTATCAGAATTGTCCAAAAGTTGTTCTTTTCTACGTTTTAGTGCTTTGCGTTTGCGTACGTTTGCGTTTAAACGGGAAAGAATAACATATTCTCCACTGTATCTAGTCATGTGATCTTACTGAGCATTATACCATAGTGTAGGGGAAGAATTGCTCTTTCGAATGATATATCACACAAGCATTATTGATCTAGTTGAATTGATTATGAAACACTCCTCGTAGTAGTTATATGATATATTTTTCATAAAAGTTATTGTGTCTATCGAACTTGTATTCTTTGCTTTTCAATCCAAGATATTAAAAATCTTTGAAAACCTCAATTTCATACAATTTTGCGCACCCATCTACATCCTTCACAACATTCACGTTCTACAAATCACGTAGCTAATTATTTACAGTAAATATTAATCAATTAATCAGATTAATATCAGCTTTCATCATGAAACGTGTCCACACTTAATCACGGGTACTTGGTGATATATCAATAGAATACAAGATATCGATGGCGCTTTGACACGAGAGAATATTAATGCTGTTGTCACACGCCAACGCATAAAAGCAAATTGCAATATGTCATAATTTATGGACATTGAAGTATTAGTCCCTTGTACCACTGGCCTGTTTCAATATGCCACAGCAATAAAAGCTGCAACGTTGTAAGATACCAAACACAATCAATGCATGCGACGAGGTGGCTTACAGTGGAGAATCTGTTATTCTTTCCCAATAAACGCGTTTACGCTAAAACTATTATTTGCAGTGCAAACAGTTTGGAGCCAGATCAGACGCCGGTTAACCCGGCGTCTGATCAGGCTGCAAACCGTTTGCCACCAGGATAAACATGAATTATCAGAATTGTCAAAAAGTTGTACTTTTTTACGTTTTAGTGTTTTGCGTTTGCGTACGTTTGCGTTTAAACGGGAAAGAATAACAGATTCTCCACTGTATATACATATGCGACAGTCAATCCTTTCCTAAACCATTACTCCATAAATACATATTTTACGCCTTTAACTTATTCCTACACTGAACAAAAGCATTTCAATTTTAAACTATAATGAATATAAAACATTTTATATTCTACCGATAAATAGGATATATTTATTCCTTCACTGAAAAAATTAGTTCCCTTTTATACTGTCATGAATTTGTACCATAAGAAATAGTGTTAATATTCAAGCAGATTGAAGCTTAAAGCAGGCTGAAAGTAAAGCAGAATGCACCTTAACCCTTTACCTCATAGCCTGTTTCTAGTTTTGAAAAACAGGTGACCACTTAAAGCAGGTTGAAAGTAAAGCAGAATGTGCCTTAAGGCACATTCTGCTTTACTTTCAGCATGCTTTAAGCTAAAAACTGCTAGGTTAAAGAAACAATTTGTAATGGTTATTGTTCATGAGGGTATAAACTAGAACTATTTTCTTCAGCGGAGGAATAAATTAAATACGCTACAAGTCGCTTCTATGAGGGAAAGGGTTAAGGCGCATTTTTCTTTGCGTTCAACCTCCTTTAAGCTTCCATATACTATCATCAAGAACTTTGTGAAAAACGTTGTACCGTACTAAGCAGGCAACTGATGATGATGCAGACTTTAACCCTTCACTGCCATGACGTCATCAATTTAAACTATTGCGGTTTGCTTTTATTTTTCAAATTTAAAGTAAAGGTTTCTCGATTTCAGAAATATTAAAATGAGTGAAAACAGTTTGGATACTGATTTCGCGGCGTCTGAACAGGATCCAACTTGTTTGCGTTTAACCATTGTAGATCGTCTCCGGGGTTCTTTGACATTTCGCACGATATGTTTATGACGTCATCACGCTAACCTCTGCTACAATTCTCAGAATTGATGTACATTGTAAGACCTCTCTTTTGCGGCAACTAAATTGTGTTGAGTATTAAGAGTTTACAGCCGCTGACTGCTTTAAGCTCCTTAGGGAGCTATTTTTACTGTCATATTGCTTTAAACTGTCACCTGTCTTTTATACAATCAGTTAGCCTTTTTTAGTAGTCGTAACAGAAAGATTTTACTGTTTTTACATTTTCCTACAGAAAATATCACAAGGATGTCAAACTGTTTGGAGCTAGATGAGACATAGAATAACTCGGCATCTCATCCGGATCCAAACAGTTTGCAAAGGTTCTCACGAATTAATCCGCATCGTACATGTCATTAAAAAGGGTTTATAATATCGCGTCGATCACATTTACATGAATAATTTGCAGATGAGAAATAAGAAGAGATAATCAATTCTTATCTTAAAATATCGCAAAATTAAATTCATTGCCCATGTTGAAGCGTATCTCCATATGTTCGTATGAATTCCGACGGAATTCATACGAACATATGGAGATACACTTCAGCAGGAGCAATGAATTTATCTTTGCGATATTTCAAGATCAACATTTTCTTTGAGAAACTCAGTTTAGAAAACTGTGACAAATATATTCTCAGCATGTGAATTCTCACCGATAGAAATGGGTCATACATGTATATTTACAAAAATCGCTTCTTTCGAACGTTTTCCTGAAATGGCTTTTCATTAACGCTTTAACGTACAACGAATGACCAATCCCCACCTCCACCATCCTTCCCGAGTACGTTTTCATTGTCACATCAAAAAGTAGGGCAATCGACGAATTTTGATGGTTTCAATGTTTGAAACAATCTATAGTCAGCTTGTTTCTAAAACATTTACTTATTCTACACCCACTCAAGAAAGCAACACTCAATGATATCGAAGGGTATTATCAGTTTCTTAAATATGAACAATCGATAGATTTTGAGAACTGTATTTGTGGAAACAGTTAGACGATTTAAAATATTAAACTTCTAGTGAATAAACATTACACTCTAAAGTAAATATGATGATCATGAAATCATAGAATCTGCTTTCACTTTCTTTTGTTTACGAATAATGTCGGGACCAGGAAAATGCCCTGCTGCTTTGAAATTCGGCAGTACCAAAGCAATCGTCGTAGTCGTTTCAGCAGCTGTTCAAAAAAGCTTCCTTGAAATTTCTACATTTATAGGCTATAAGTCGATCTTCGATATCTCGAACTCGGTTAAATCGAACATACCCGTATTTCAAAGGTAAAACGTGACTAAGCCACGTTTTAACTTTGAAATATGAGTATGTTCGACTTAACCAAAAATGAAATAATGCAGTTCATGTGTCGAACTATCGGATAGTTCTAGTTAAGCGAGTATGTATAGATAATCCCCAAATATGCTTGAAAAATATACACGTGATTCATGAAAGCATTTAGAAAATTGGGTTTATGCCAAATACTGTTTCCCATCTCTTTACAGTATTATGTATTGTTTCAAGTTCTCTGTATATATAATATACATACAGAGAACTTATTTTGAATATTTTCAAATCCTACCATCAAATACATTTAAAAATTAAGAAATAATCTATGTTCTACCGTTGTGAAACGGTATTTTACAACGGTTGGGAGTTGTGGTGCGCAGGAATTGACCACGAAGGCCGAAGGTAGAACATAGATTATTTCGATTCTAACATGACCAGATTTAAAGAAATTCATTAGAAAGGAAATCAAATGTTCCATACTTATTTCCTCAGCGGATGCAGTTTTTCGACCGAATAACTTTTTCCGCGGCATTACAAGAATCTAACACCCAACAGCAAATTTACATTTACCGATCCACAATCTGGCATAGAACAAACAATACATGAAACAAGACAGAAGAATGGGAAAATTACAGTAACATGACTGGTTAAAAGTATATGGTCTTTACGGGCTATATGAATAATGTAAGAAATTTCAAAAACATAACGTATGAATGCATGAGGTCACGTCATGTCATATAACCGCGGGAGGAGCGGGTAGAGAAGAGCGTTGTAAAACGTCTCAGGTTTACCACGATGAGCTTGTTCTATTTTTATAGTGACCAAAACGCGTGTCATGTAAGAATAAATGTTGTTCTCTCAGAAATTGCAGTATTAGTGAACTCCTAATTTTCTTTTTACTCCATATCTCTGTATTTCAGTTTGAAACCATCATCAGCGCGTACTGAAAGACGTACAGTGGAGAATCTGTTATTCTTTCCCGTTTAAACGCAAACCAAACGCAAAGCACTAAAACGTAGAAAAGTACAACTGTTGGACAATTCTGATAATTCATATTTATCTTGGTGGCAAACAGTTTGGAGCCTGATCAGACGCCGGGTTACCCGGCGTCTGATCTGGCTCCAAACTGTTTGTAATAGAAATAATTGTTTTAGCGTAAACGCGTGTATTGGGAAAGAATAACGTTTTCTCCACTGTATCCGGCTTTACTTTCAATTTACTTTAAGTGGTCACTTGTCTTCAAAGCCCTGTCTTCAAAACTTGAAACAGGCTATTGGGTAAAGACTTAAGAAAAAATCATTTACCTTGAGATGCCACTTATAATTCCATCAATTTGCCTACCATAGAGTGACTAATGAATGTGTCGCCTAAGTACATGTTTTAAAGTACACAGCACTCAGCTGTTGTGAAGAAAATTCCGTTGTTAAAATGTTTGCTAATTACTTAATTGACACGTGATGATATCACAGAATCACTGATTTTCTTGTGGAATATGGTGGTGCATGCGCGAATCCAGAGAGAAAGAAAGACGATCTAGATCTCCCTTGAGAAATTTTGACAACAATATAACGATCGAGGTTTTCGTTTTGCAACACTGGGGCCGTGTGGTTTTTTCTTCCAACACCAAACGTGCAAACCCGTTTAAACGCAATTCAATAAAATGTAAAATTAATTGCATTTGTTTTAATTCCTGAAGTATTTCAATCTGAGTGGCAAACAGTTTGGAACCAGATTACCCGGTGTCTGATCTGGCTCCAAACTGTTGGCAACGTATATAGCATTGTGTTAGCATTACTAAACACATTTTTTGGATAAGAATAACGCAATTGGTGTCTTACTAGATGTTTCTGTGTTACAACGTTCCCTCTCTACAACGACACCCAACGGAAGACAACAATTGTGTGCGTTGTTCGGAGAGAGTCGTTATAGGGAGGGGAAATTTGCAACAACTAGAATCCAGATCAGACGCCGCGTAACGCGGCGTCTGATCTGGATTCAAGCTGTTTCTCACTCGTCGTTAAGATTTTTTCTGTCAAAATGTCCATTATTTAACTCTGAGAAAAACAGCAGACGACACATTCAAGCAGACGACATTGCAGTCGTGAATAGGTTGAACATAATTGTACTGTTCAGAGAACTGTGGCAATGGTCGTTGTAGGGGGCGTTGTAGAGAGGGAGCATTGTCCTTTAAACTTGCTGCCACCTGTCACATTCTTCAAAGAACTATTTGTTATACGTATTTGGAGAAGATAGGGATATCCAAGAGAGCTATTGTACATAAAACTGTAAAAATGTCCAGGGTGCGTTTTTTCAGTGAAGAAGACGTTATTCTCTCCCAATAAACGGGCTTATGCTAAATATATTCTTTCCTTTGCAAACATTTTGGAGCAAGATCAGACACCGGTACCCGTCATCTGACCAGGATCCAGTTTGCCACTTCAAATAAATTGAAAGAAATTTCAAAATGTTAGTACATGTATTAACAATTTAGTGTATTTTTAAAGACTAACGTCGTCACTGCATCAGCAAATCGCATATATTGTTTTCCCAAGAACACATCAGAAATGTTTCAACAATACTTTAATAAATTGTGAAACACCAATATAATGCAAGTATTCAATAAGTATATATAATTCAATGCAGTAAAAAATAAAGCAGACATTTCCATAGGAGTTTTCTACATTGCTTTCGATTGGTCGATTGATTGAATTGGTTTTTATGGAACCGCTATACATAAAATTGTCATAATGCCGCTGATGCATTGCTTCCGATCAAAACCTTATGTATTTGATTTTTTTAAATGATTTATGTCACGTGGTAGAGTTGTTAAAATATTCAGCATCCAATACAACCATAAAGCGTTTAGATGACGATGATAACATAATTCAAATAATACTACAGTTGAGAATCTGTTATTCTTTCCCAATAAACGCGTTTACGCTAAAACTATTATTTGCAGTGCAAACAGTTGGGAGCCAGATCAGACGCCGGGTAACCCGGCGTCTGATCAGGCTCCAAACTGTTTGCCACCAAGATAAACAAGAATTATCAGAATTGTCCAAAAGTTGTTCTTTTCTACGTTTTAGTGTTTTGCGTTTGCGTACGTTTGCGTACGTTTGCGTTTAAACGGAAAAGAATAACAGATTCTCCACTGTACATGTTAACTGTACAGTGTGGGGTGGGAGGGGGTTTCATTCTTCTCCAATTAACGCGTTCATGCTAATAACCTTATGTTCATTGCAAACAGTTTTGAGTCAGGTCAGATGCCAGCGTCTGATCAGGCTCCAAACTGTATGTCAATCAGATTTAAAATACATGTAGTATCGCTACATTTACTGTTATACGTTTACTTGCACTGCGTTTGCGTTTCGTTTAAACCATTTATACCCAGTGGATTATCTCATTTTTATATATTGGATTAGTCCATTCTTTACCTAAGGGATGCCTGGTCAAAATTTTCATTTTAATTTTGTTTTATATTGAAATTCCTATCAGCAAAAGATGTAGTCTCTGATCAGACGCCGCATAATGCGGCGTCTGATCAGAGTCTACACTGTTTTCATATGTCCCATATATGGGATCGAGGGCACAAATGGGTTAAAACAGTTTTGTCAACATTTCAAGAAATTGCTATATTTACTGTTATACGTTTACTTGCATTGCGTTTGCAGTTCGTTTAATTGGGAAATAAATAGCGCCTTCTACACTGTAAGAACTTGGAACACAGTTATGCAGTAGGCAAGTCAAAGTGTAGTGGAGAATCTGTTATTCTTTCCCAATAAACGCGTTTACGCTAAAACTAGTATTTGCAGTGCAAACAGTTTGGAGCCAGATCAGACGCCGGGTAACCCGGCGTCTGATCAGGCTCCAAACTGTTTGCCACCAAGATAAACAAGAATTATCAGAATTGTCCAAAAGTTGTTCTTTTCTACGTTTTAGTGCTTTGCGTTTGCGTACGTTTGCGTTTAAACGGGAAAGAATAACAGATTCTCCACTGTAGGCAGTAGGCAAGTCAAAGGGTAATTGTGTTTAGCGGCCACTATTTGAAGAAGTTGAAACTCTCCATATACCCGATGTAAGCATATAAAGAGCGTTCTGCTTCACTTATGCCCTGTATTAACTGACAACACTTTAAAAGACTGATAGCTTGCATTTTTTTAATGTTGAGTGACTGTTTATCAAAAGTATTACTTTATTTGCAGTTTTATGCAAGTACATGTATGTTATTTAATTATCAGTTTATGCCACTTCGAGTTCGTTACTGAAAGTTGATATCCCACGAGACCAAAGGCGTTGGTGATACAAATAACTCACTGCTACTGTGAAATATTACACGACCACCTATACGGCAAAATCACAATCAGGTTCCATTAGAGCTTTTGTCATGTTACACATCCGTAAATACTGACTGTTGCTGATTACAATTGTAATTTTGTATTAAGATGATACCTACTGGTCCATTGTAAATGCCCAAAATTAATTAAACCATAGGTATAATCGTGTTGTGAGAAAAAAAAATTTGTGTGTCCATTTTAGCCATTTTTCGATTTTATGCTGTTTCACTTGAAAAATAGGTAAGATTGTATAATGTTTCATAGAGAGACTTTTAAAAAGATTTTATTGTATTCTATCCTAGTTTTAAGCCAGATCTTTACTCTTTCTGCTGCTGGTTCAATTATCGCGGTATGTTTGGTACTTCCAAAATAATGCTGGATGAAACTAAATGATCACTTTGTTATGTGTATTTGTTTTTCCACCCCCATTGTTTTTAAACATTTCTGTACCAAAATTTGAATAAAGAAAAAGCCAAAAATGAGTTTATTATTATCCTACGACTTGACTTTGACCATTCAACAAGTTTGTGTTGCAAGTTCCATACTCCAGGAATAATGCCAATTAGCTGAAGTTCCCGAAATAAATCCAGCCAAATTTCTGTAGAGTCTGTGACACATGTCCTGTGCTGTTATATAAAGATGGATCTTTAATTTCTATACATTATGTAAAGGGCCCACTCTATTAGACTCAGATTATTCAGGTTATAGATCTTTGTCAATATGATAAGATGCATTGTTTTAAAAAAGAAGTGAAAATGTAGAGTCTGTGACACATGTAGAGTCTGTGACAATTCATTTTTAGAAGCTTTCCGTTATTTAAATGTTTTCTACACCTTTAACCATGTGTTCTGTATTACAAATAATGACATTAAAAGTTATGATGTCAGTGTGTGCTGATGATGTCATACATTTTATGTTGACGATGCCTGCACAGTTTGTCACTTTGTAATTAATAGTTAAGATATGCCCTAAATAATGAAAAATGGACTGGACAAATTGGAAACTGGAATAGTCCATTAACAGTTGTAGAGATGAATAACTTAAATCTCTTGACTCAAATCATTCAATCCAAATCAATTAGTTTTGAAATTCAGTTTATTGAAGAGTATTAATAAAGATTGCTACTGATAATATGCTAGAACAAATAGAAAACGTTAGATAAATTGTTCGTTGGGGAAATAATCATATGCGGTTTAGTCCACACATTAATAAAACAGTTCATGCTGAAAGTGATAAACGCTGGCATCGGCGCTTGAATAATATAAATTGAGCCGTGTCATGAGAAAACCTGTCTTATTTTATTGCAAACAGGGTAAATCAAGGCCAGCCTCCGCGTCTTTGGCGCGGCGGCTGGTCTTGATCAACACTGTTTGACATCAACATGCATCTAAAGCATTTTATGTAACTATAAGATATACTGTATTATGAAGTATAGATCAAACTTAGATGAAAAACCTGTGATGACAACGGTGCTTGTTTGTACACGTATACAATATTGCAATGCAAAAAGGCTGGTTATGTCATATCATGGCTCAATTGTGTTTGCCTTAATTTCACACTTTAAGATTTTCCACATGTTTCTGCTATGAAGTACCCTTTTTCATAAATTATAAATTCAAAACTCAGTCATGTGGTGCATATTATTCTACACATCATAAGCGATGCGTGATGATCCAAGTATATTGTTTTCCAGAAAGCGTAACCTAAATTCTCATAAAGGCTTTCAAAGTAGAAGCTTCTGACGTTGGCGGAAATCAGTGTTGATAAATTTTCATAATTTAGTAGTTACTGGACCATATACTTTATACAGTAAAGCAGACTTTATTCTTTTCTAAAATCATTATATTTGAAACGTGTTTGTGCTTAACGCCTTCACTGCCAAGACTTTTCAATTTCTTTAAACCTCCTGCTGCCAATATATAATCTGCATTGGTAGTTTCGTCTGCAATTTCTTTTAAGTTTGTACTTTCCAGAGAGTTGTCTCAGAAAGCATATGAAACATGGCTACGAAAAAGAGGGCCACGTAACCATTTTGCATAACGTATCAATATTTAGCGCTGTGCCGGGATTATA
The DNA here is from genome assembly GCA_922989275.2 of Gari tellinella. Lineage (NCBI taxonomy): Eukaryota > Metazoa > Mollusca > Bivalvia > Cardiida > Psammobiidae > Gari > Gari tellinella. Next base: position 28,165,648 of record OV277857.1, on the reverse strand, counting down.
ACAAATGATGTAGGCAAGATGGTTCAATGACTAGGGGAGTGAATGCACAGTCGACTGAAAGGTCATTCGGGCTGAGAGTAAACTATAACATGGTACTTTATTCTTTTAAAACCTACAACAGTTTCTGTGCTCCAAATTCAATTACGAATACAGATTCTATTGTTCTCGAAACACGCTTTATTATTTTATTATTTTAAGTCTTTTTGTAAACCTACCTTAATAGGGTTGACCAAAATGGTGATATTTCTAGTCATCTGCAAACAGTTTCAATCCAAATCAGAACACCATTAGAACGGCGTCTTATCAGAATTCATAACGTTTGTAAATTAGAATTTATATCTGCAACCAAATAATGCAAATTTAGAATGAAGGCAGATTGTAGTGAAATAGAAAATATGAAGTCTGCAAACTCAGCACTCGACTGTTAAAATTCGTTACCCCGTAGCTTGTTTCTAGTTTTGAAAACAGGAGGCCACTTAAAGCAGGTTGAAACTAAAGCAAAATGCTCCTAAAGGCACATTCTGTTTTATTTTTAGCCTACTTTAAGCTACTGTCTGATATAGAAAATAGTTCTTATGGTACATGTAAATGTTAATGACTATATAAATTTGAACTATTATTTTCAGTGTATGAATTAACTGAATGCGTTTAGAGGTGATTCAATGGGGGAAAGGGTTAAGAGAGCTCGACTTATTGAGATTGTACAGCGCATCCCCTCTGCAACAACACCCAACGGGAGACAACGATCGTGTGTGTTGTTCGGAGGGAGTTTTAATAGGAAGAAAAAATTGCTAGCATTTGCAAACAGCTTGAATCAAGATCAGACACCGCGTAACGTTGTCCCTCGTCATTATGATTCTTTTATGTCAACATGTGAAATAGGTGATTTTGAGAAAAACAGCAGACGACAGTTTTAAACAGACGGTATTGTAGCCGTAAAAATGTTGGACATAATTGTCTTGTTGGGCAACAGCGGCAAGCATAGTTGTAGGGAGATAATCGTTGTTCACAGGGCCGTTGTTGAGAGAGAGCACTGTAGTTGACAAAACACACTCTTACTTACCTCATGAAAAGCACTACTCCAACCCGGGCAATGTCTAGTTTCACTATATCCCATGTTTCCTTCACTATTTTCTTGTGTTCGTCCGTCAGTTCAGGCCTACTTTCCTTGCTGGGTCTCGACTGGACTATATAAGACTGTTTCCTCTTCTCGTCCATATACAACTTCCGTTTCTTTGAATGTTCACAGCCCATTATGCATTCCATCTGACGAACTTCTTAATTGAAACAATAGTCTCACTTCATTGTAAAGACTTGCACGGCGTAATCACAAGTTTTGATATTGTTTTAGAGGCAATATTCGGAAATTTATTTATTCAAATATATGTTTCATATATATTTGTCAAAATTTAAACAACATCCTCAGAACTTAAGAAAGTAATATTTTCAGATTGATGTAAACGAAATTACACCGTTTTGTATTTTACTAGTAATATATGCGTTTGATAACTTTGCCAAGTGCATATATGTTCTCATATCATTGCCGATACTATCTGAACGACACCTTGTTGGAACAAGACTCCTTGTGTACGCAGTGCATCACTGGCGTTGTATATCTCCATTAGTGAGAGCAGTGGAGTCCAGATGTTGGTTATATACGGGTCTGATGTGTGTGCGGTAATCCATTTGCTCCCCATCTACGGCATCATACAAGTGAGTTTATCGATAGGAGGAGTAGTAATGTTTATGCCATGTAATTCTGTTACCCGATAATGACGGGCTCTAACAAGAAGCAAGCAATCGCGACTGATACGGACAATTGGGAAATAGTTGAGGGTGCTATTGTTGTCATATCTAGACCGATATATCTCTGCCGTGGATCGACCAGTTTTTTTCCCGCTGAGTACGACTTGGATTACATTTGCAAAAGATTTTGGAGCAAGATCAAATGCCGAGTAGCTTTGCGTCTGATCGTGATCCAAACTGTTTGAGGCTATTAGTTTTCTTCAGTGACAATAAAGTTTATTTTAGTGAAATTGAAATGAAAACTAATTGAAACAAAAGGAAGGGGATACTTTTGAGTGAGACAATTTTATTGCAGGGTGTTTATTTTGTCTCTTCCGAATGAACTATAGTTTTCTATCGTGAAAGAACTAGGAAAACTAAAGTTATTCTTATATGTAAAAATTATTGTGTTTCTTTTTATGGTTTCAGCATGGTCATTAAAATGAATTGATTTGCGAGAAATCTTTTCGACCGACGTTTTTTACATGTTTTTGATCCAAATGCATTTACATGTATAAGGTGATGACGTATGACCGACTTTTGTCGTAATAAATAGGTGTAATGCACTCGTATATGACGTGTTTCTGGCTTGTCGTAAACAGATGTCGTAAATTCGTCTGAAATGTTTACTTCTTTGACGTATTATCTTTGTCAGTGTTATATTTTGGTGAACTCGTACAGAAGAATATCGCTATTACAATCCCGCCAACGAAGACTCGCTCATACAGTGGAGAAAACGTTATTCTTTCCCAATAAACGCGTTTACGCTAAATCTATTATTTCCAATGCAAACAGTTTGGAGCCGGATCAGACGCCGGGTAACCCGGCGTCTGATCAGGCTCCAAACTGTTTGTCATCAAGGTTAAAATCAACTTTCAGAATTGTGAAAAAGTTGTTACTTTCTGCATTTTAGTACAATGCGTTTGCGTTTCGTTTGCGTTTAAACAGGAAATAATAACAGATTCTCCACTGTAGTGACAAACTCCTTCAGCATTAAGCAGATGGAGCGTCATGCAGAAAGAAGGCCCCTGCTAAGTTTTTATACCGTACAGTAAAACCTTTATATTGCGACTACAACATTAAGATTACTATTTTAACGTTGTACGAGGGGCATTTAAAACGTTATCATTATTGAGAAACGATGCGAAATAGATTTACCCCACCTAGTAGATAAAGTAAAGAAGCTATGGAAAATATAAAAAGAATAATTAATATAGGTTTTTGGTGACTTTACCTAAGGATGTTTTTTGACTGAATCTGAATCTAGAAAAATAGAATCCTATAAAGGCTTTTACACGACTGGTCATGTTTTTTTCAATACCAGATGCACGATAATGCCACATATATACATACAAGGTGATGTGCAATGATACTCCAAAGCACATCGTCAATATGCTTGACTTGTATAGACCTCGAAGAGAATTAAGGTCGGCAAGTATATCGGTATCGTTGGTTGTGCCGAGAAGCCGTTTGGTGCAGTATGAAGTTAGAGGTTTCATGCATGCATTTCTGAATTTCTTGGACACTTATCATCAGACATGCGCGATGCAATCTTCGTGTCAGTCTTAACCCCTTCACTGCCATCATCAATTTTAAACAATTGTCGTATGCTTTTATTTGCAAATTTTTGGAATTTTGATTGAAGAAATATGGAAAGGAGTGTCAAACAGTTTGGATTTTGATCAGACGCCGCTAAACGCGGCGTCTGATCGAAATCCAAACTGTTTGCAAATAACCATTGCATTCGTGGTAAGCCAGTGACGGAATTAAAATCGTTTGAAAACACATATCTTTATAATTTTTATAACGGAAGAGACAACTGAAATCTTGTACTAAATGTACATGTAGTTCACGAGAGGCCACAACAACAACAAGGATGGAATGGACATTTCCCTAGATTCATGCATGACTGTTACGTGATGAGATCTTCCATAATTGGTGTGTGTTGGGACAGCTTATCAACAACAATGAGTTGTAAATCACTTTTTAACCAATTTGTGTCCACGATCCCATATATAGGACACAGGCAAACAGTGTATACTCTGATCAGACGCCGCATAATGCGGCGTCTGATCAGAGTCTACACTGTTTGCTGATAGGAATTTCAGTATAAAACAAAATGAAAATGAAAATTTTGACCAGGCAACTTTTGATAAAAAAAAGACTAATCCAATATATAAGCATGGAAGAATCCACTGGGTATTAAAGGGTTTATATTGTAATTCATCTTTTGAATAGTCGACGCATTTTTAAAATAAACTGGTGGTGGTGTTTCATTAAGTTGTCGTGCTGCGGGTGAAGGTCTCTTATTTATTTAAAATACAGTTATTTGGGTTTTTTCTCACTATACAAGTACGTACATGTATTTAATTTTATGCGAAGTGCTTTTGAACGCACACCTCTTGCATGAAAAGAGCGTTATATGATTCTGGTTAATCAGTCCTACACTTTACTGTACTAGTGTTAGGCCTTGACAGCGGAGCATGAATCTCATGTTCTTACATACAGTAAAGGGTAGGACTGTAATAATAACAATAATAATAATTCTTTAACAATGATAATAGTAATAATTATCTTCTCTTTGTTTGCAAAAGGAGCACCATGCTTTACTTTCAACCTTTACTTTTAATTGCCCCTTGTCTTCAAAACTAGAAAAAGGTTACATAGTGGGTTATTTTTAACACGGGCTTGAATGTTTAATTCTTTCCCATGTTACTAATGATCTTGTCATAGAATTTTTGTTAAATGTTTTACATGTTTTTACTTACTGTGCTGGCGGTCTTTTTGATTGTGAGGTTGTGGAACAGGGTTTATATTTTATGTACACTGTTCGTCTTTATAGGTGCATATAGGAGATAAGTGTGAGGTTGGGCGCCCCTAAACCCAGGTTTAACCCCCCAGTGGTTGTTAATAATTAATTAATTTATAGTTAATTATTGATTGCTACTGACCGTACCAAGGCGGGCTCCTATATTCACTTTGCTTTATGTTTGTCTTGCGTGTTGTTTTCTATTTAGTGTGTAGATGTAGGAATTGTATTGCGTGTGTGTGTGTGTGTGTGTGTGTGTTTGTTGTGGTATGACTGTGTGTGTGTGTGTTCTGCTTGAGAGGTGGGTGTATTGTTTGTGTTACGTTTCCTGCTTGAGTCTTTCGTATTTATATGGAGTAAATAGCTAACTTTTGTTATCTACACATATATGTATATTGTTTAAGCATGGCATGAACTTACTATCTTTGTGATATTAGGGGAAGTGGTCAATGAACCTAATACTAAATTGCCTCGACTGTTGGTCGTGAGTTTTTACACCCCAAGGCAAATTGGTGACGTCATCACGTCCCATGCGACGACTTTCTGGACGTCGACAGACGTCGAAGTGTATAAAGTATGAGGTCAAGAGCTCTTAAATCTAATATCTCTGGTCTGGTAGGCTGTGAAAAATCTCTCGTCGAACGCTCTGTAACTTGTTTTTTGTCATGCCCTTGTCTGCAAACGACCAAAATGGAGTAGATTTATGTCTATACAGTAAAGCATGTATACAAGTAAAACCTCTCCATTAGGACCAATAAATCGCTTTAATTATTAGGTGTTTACGGCAGGCGACTCCTTAAAGCAAGGTGACAGTAAAACAGAAAGCTCCTTAAGGAGCTTTCTGTTTTACTGTTACTTTGCTGTAAACTGTCACACGTTTTTAATACAATCAAATAGTCTTCGTTTTAGTGATCATACTATGGATATTGTATTAGGTTGTTTACTCATTACAATACCTATCAGCAGTCGTTTGTGCAGGAGCTTTCTGCATTATTTTCATAGTGCATTTAGCAGTAATTTATTGTTGATTACATGTATGGCTACTCAGCAAAGTCACCAACTACAGGATACACTGTACCACACAGTAAATGTAGATATTTATATTTTTCTCGTTTTATATAAGTTTATGTGAAGAGCTTATTAACGCAAACATTTTGTGTGAAATGAGCGCTATATAAATCTGATATAATATATAAATCAATAAAAAGTCCAATTTGGCAAGCATGAAATACACGATGTTTATGAATTTAATATACACAGCCTTTAAATTGCATGCAATGCTATTTTTCTAGATCTATTATGACGCATTGTATCTTTCTATATATATCATATTTTTTACGATGTAGAAGACGTTATTCTTGCCTCTTTAAACACAAACAAAACGGTAAACTGAACGCTAGCGCAATTCAATAAAATGTAGAAAATTAACTTTTCTGCCAAATTTCTAAAGATTTATTTTAATCTGTGTAGCACACAGTTCGCACCTTGATCAGACACCGGCTTCCCTACGTCTTATCTGGCTCCAAGTCGTTTGCAATGAAAATAAATGTTCTAGCATCAACGCATTTAGTGGTGAAGAGAAACGACTTACCCACTATAGCTACATGTACAGTGCCCCATCCCTTCAACGATCCTGCACACAACGATTCTCTCCCTCCAACAACGCTTGCTGACTTTCCCCAAACAAGACAAGTATGCCTAATTCTTTTAGTGCTGCAATACCGTCTGCTTGTTTGCTTAAAATTGGCGTCTGCTGTTTTTCTCAAAGTAACTTATTTAACATTTTTACAGAAGAAACATAAAAACGAGTGACAAACAGATTGAATTCAGATCAGACGCTGCTAGGTTCAAACTTTATAAATGTAAGCCAAGTCTTAATTTTCCCTCCCTACAACAACTTCCCATATGGTGTTATAGATTCTGAGCATTGTACGCAGTTTGAAGTAGTACCAAATATGAAATATACATCATAATGTATTATGGGACTCGAGCTTAGATGAAGTTTACTGGCGGTGCGGTCTGCGATGCCCTTTATGATTTGGACAGCTTAAATGTTGTTGTGCTGTTGTTGATCGAAATTTAGAGAAAAATATTATATACGCTCACTCAAATGCATGTAACGGTAACGATACATCATCTGCCTATTCTTTGCAGCGCTCCTCACCAGCTTTGGTTCATTGTTGTAGATCTTATAAATCATTAACAATAAGATAATGGACTATATTTGAATGAACTTATGACACGCATTCACTGTTCATTGACATAAGAACTTACAATATCATTTTCAACCCCTTCACTACCTTACCCCAATGTTTATGTGCAATCAGTTGGGATCCTAAGCAGACGCTGCGTAACGCTGCGTCTGACCAGGGTCCAAACTATTTGACACTTATTTCAATAATTCTTAAGTCAAAATAGATCTACCTTAAATTTGAATTTGAGAAAAAAATCAAAAAACGACTATTGTCAACTCTTCGTCTGCTTCATACATGTAATTAATTGTCGGCTGCAATTGATTTTAACGCTTATCATGTTGAATTGTCGTCTGCTTTAAATCTTTCGTCTGCTCAAAATCAATAAAAACTTAAAAAGAAGATAAGTTGAATACGAGTTACAAACAATTTGTATTCAGATCAGACGCCGCGTTATGCGATGTTTGCAATGTTTGTCAATTCGCGATGAGCAGTGTAAAGGTTAAGATTTTATATTTAACTCTTTCCTCCCTGAAACTTTAAATGAACAATTGCATTTTAAATTTTTGTCTAGTCCATTTCTGACTTTTAATGGTTTTTTTGTCAATGTTTGGCATTATGACAAACAGTGAAGACCCTGATCAGAGGGCTCCGAATCTGGGTATTCACTGTTTGCATAGGACAAGTGCACTATGTAAATGTACGCTGTTTGAAAAGAACGCCTATATGCATTACTAGGGTTCAAATGGTTAAAGCCATTTAGGAAGCCTTCAAACAATTTGGATCTTGGTCCGAAACCGTGTTTTTCGGCGTCTGATCTGGATCTTAACTGTTTGCAAATTTTAGTAAAATCGTGACTAGTAGGTGTAGAGTTAAACAAGAGAAAACTAACCAGAGCCATAATAGTATCATCCTGATCAAAACTGTTTGACACTGTGATTGTATTTCTGGGTGTTTTAATTGTCATAGAGAATGTTTCTGTTTATTAGTCCGAGATTATCCCTTCGCCCAAGAACTAAAAGGAAGGCAGGTCGGTGACTTTGACCCCATGCGCTGCTTAGCAACGAATGATATGAGCCAAAATCATTTTCCTGAAATCATCATACTCTCATCTCATCATTCCTGATCATTAATCGGCGCAATATGACCTAATTTGTGTTGTAGTGCAGTAAAACCTAACTCATCCATCCTTTTTATGAACTTTGATAATTGTTGCAAACAACAAAATGGATAGACGACGTTCAGAATGTGAGCAACCTAATGTAAAACCTTTCTACAGTGCTCCCTTTCTGCAACGGCCCTCCCAACAACGACTCCCTCCTTACAACGACACTTACTTCAGTTCCCTAAACGGAACAATTATGTCTTACGCTTTACTGCAGCAATATCACCTGCTTAAAAATTGGCGTCTGCTTTTTTTCTCAAAGTTACATAAAAGTGAACATTTAGATAGAGGTATTATAATGACGAGTGACAAACAGCTTGAATCCAGATCAGACGCCGCGTTACGCGGCGTCTGATCAGGATTCAAGTTGTTTGAAAATGTATATAACGTCTCCCTCCGAACAACATTTGTGTCTCCCATTGGGTGTCGTCGTAGAAAAGAAACGCTGTATAAACGTAAACGACCAAACAATTGTGTTAGTTAGTAGGTGCTTACGACAAGTGACTGCTTAATACAATGATACACTACAACTTAAATCTCATTTATGAGCTTTCTTTTTTACTGGCACCTTTCTTAAAGCTTTCATTTGTCTCATAAACAATCACATAGCCTTCGTTCTATTGGTCGTAAATAGATAGGTTTTACCGTATATGTATTATATGAACGTTTAGAATACTGTGATTCTCCCACATGTCTCAGACTTTTGCTCATTATAAAGAGGCATTCATTTTGCACCCACTGCACTAACAAAGCTCATTAAACGTGTGGATCGCAATATGTGTTAAGACCATGGATCATTACTAAGCTTGTGTTGCAAAGCTGCGTCTCTTCACTGGACTTTTCATACAGCTTAGTTTCAAGTCTTACGCCGATGAACTCGGTATTTTATGAGGATTCAAACCGTTTGTGAAGCTTAATATTAACTGTTGTTTAATTAAAGAGAAGACAATAAAAACGAATGTTTTAACCCTTATCCTGCGGTAATATTGTCTGCAAAAAAATTTAAATCTAGATTTATACAATGTTTAAGTAAAGAATCCTAAAGACGAGTGTCAAACAGTTTGGATCCTGATCCTGATCCTTATTTTTTCTCCCTAGAAGGGCTGTGTCCAAACAATACATATAATCTTTGACGCGAGCCATTTAGTGTTGCTGTACAGAGAAAGAGCACTCTATAGGGCAAAGAATGGAAAACTGCACCGAAGTAGCAGTGCCAATATTTATACAAACTCACAAAACACGGGCTATTTTAAGATCAAACAGTTCAACTACCTTACATAAAAATTCGTGTTTACAGTTTATTACATTGGAATTATGCCAAAATAATATATTTATGATTTGTACTTGTTTGAACGTCGGGGGAGAAGTTCCGCAATGAACCCTAGTATAAGAACAGGATGTGAAAACAGTGTAGACCCTGATCGGAATAGTCCTCTAGGAGACAGTCTGGTAAGGTTCTACACTGTTTGCCATTAGTTAGCACCTTTTGTCCCTTATTCCGGATTTATTTTCATGTAAATCCATAAGGTTGTGTGTTTTTACTTGAATGTAAATGTAATAATTTGTCGTTTCTCACTTTGTAAGTACTTGTTTGTAATTTCATGTGAAGCGCATTTGAACGCACAACTTCTTGTGTGAAAAGAGCGCGATATAAATATGGTATAATAAATACAATAATAATACAGTGGAGAATCTGTTATTCTTTCCCAATAAACGCGTTTACGCGAAAACTATTATTTGCAGTGCAAACAGTTTGGAGCCAGATCAGACGCCGGGTCACCCGGCGTCTGATCAGGCTCCAAACTGTTTGCCACCAAGATAAACATGAAATATCAGAATTGTCCAAAGTTGTTCTTTTCTACGTTTTAGTGCTTTGCGTTTGCGTACGTTTTGCGTTTAAACGGGAAAGAATAACGGATTCTCCACTGTATGACGTCACCAATGACGTAAGAATAACAGATTCTCCACTGTAGTTGTAGTAATAATAACAGCAGTTATACAGGGTCGTGCAATATTTATAATGTTTACGTTACCATAGTAACGACTGTATTTTCTTTACGAATACAATGAATCCTCTCTACAAAAAGACCAAATGGAACACATAGGGTGTGTGTGATGTTTGGAGGGAGTCATTATAGGAATGATACATTATTACACTTAATGCTGCATTTTCAAACAGCTTGAATTCAGATTACGTTATGCGGCAGCTGATCTGGATTCAATCTGTGTGACACTCGTCATTGTTATTTGTTTAGAAAAAAGCAGCAGACGACAATTCTAAGCAGACGGTTTTGCAACAGTGAATCGTTTAGACATAATTGTCCTGGGGAACAGCGCTAAACGTTGTTGTAAGGAGGGAATCTTTATTTGAAAGGCCGTTGTTGGAGGGAGCAGTGTACTCTAATGACTATGTATTGTAGCGTTCATCGCAAACTGGTTTTAAAAGCTGAGTAGAAATGGGTTAAAAGTTATTAGAACCGTAAAGTTAAACCTTGGCTATAATATCTCCAATGGAAACAACGAATAAAAACATGGAAGTTATGCGGTTTGAAAGTGATAGATCAAGTGTACTTGAACCTAAGGATGTTTTACCCTTGGTGCTTAGCAAATTTTGAGTAGTTTTATCCAATTTTTCAGACTTGTCCGAGTTATTTTTATAACAGAATAGTTAATAATGGTAAATAGATACATACACATTACCAGTTGACAGTGCGATACAGAGTGATGTATTTAGCTCGAGACGTTTTTGGCGGAAATAGCCGATCTGACGAGCGCCTTGGCGCGAGTCTGATCGGTTGTTTCCGCCAAAAACGTCGAGAGCTAAATACAACACTCTGTTGCGCACTGCCAACTGGTAATGTGTTTATTATATGCATTGAATACAAATCAGAAACAACTAAATAGTTGTTTAAATCATTTCACATCCAAAAATTACTTATTTGAAGCAGAACGAGAAGTTTTGTATGCCACAAAGAATAACGCGGCACTCGTACATGTACGTAAATGACGTCACGTTAAATCGAAAGCGACGTCAGAGTAAAATACAAAGTGGCTGATCAATACAAGGTGGCTGATACAGACTCTTGTATTTTACTCTGCAGATACACGCGAAAACGCTCGATATCATACGATAAAAGAAAATACGTATATATATGAACGAGGTCATTGTTGTGTAGGTTGGTATTTTTCCGTTAACTCATTCACCCCTGAAACTTCAAATGGACGTTTCCAGTATCCAAAAAAGCCTAGTTCTTTTTTAACTTGTTTCGGGTTGATTCTAACAATATATTGCAAAAATGGCAAACAGTGCAGCCCCTGATTAGAGGACTCGTACAGGAGCCCTCTGAACAGGTACATTTTTCGAGGGCCTTAAGAGAGTTTAGTGAACTGCCTGTACTAATTTTGTTACCATCTGGAAATAAAGTTTTTATATTATTATGATAATCACTGTTATTATAATTACCACTAATACTACATCACAGGTACACCGATTGTTCATGACGAGTATACCGGTCGTTCGAAAATGCAAATCAGGGAGTGCAGGGACCCATTTAACCCATTTACGCCCAGTGGATTCTTCCATGTTTTATATTGGATTAGCCCATTTTTTATCAAAGGGATGCCTGGTCATATGTTCATTTTCATTTGTTTAATATTGAAATTCCTATCAGCAAACAGTGTAGATTCTAATCAGACGCCGCATAATACGGCGTCTGATCAGAGTCTATACTGTTTGCCTATATCCCATATATGGGATCGTGGGCACAAATGGGTAAATAAAACTTCGTACGACAAAATGTTGGCGTTAGCCTGATAATAAAAATCTCAATTATTATTTATTTCTCCATCTAATCTTGTGCTGTGACATAACTTTGGAAATTGTCTTGAAAAAACGATTCCAACGAAATGTCACATACAGGATTAAATAGAGCAATCAGAAATTAAATTTACATGTATTTTAACTTTTGACTTACGACCGTTTTTGTCGTACGAAGTTTTATGAAACGGCCCAGCGGACTACAGACTGTGAAGATTCTATAACCTGAACTCGGAGGAAGACAGGATACAACTTTTATTGGATTGTGCTAATTATAAGGGCATTCGTGGAAATGTGTTCAGAGACTTTTATTATCAGAAAATGGACCCCCTGGTAGAAGACAGACTATTGTTTGTAATAACCGCTGTTCCAAGAACAACAGGAAAATGTAGTTTATAAGCCTATTTACGCAGGGGAAATGTGCTTTACATTACAATGTTACAGTGGAGAGAACGTTAATCTTTTTTCCGTTTAAACGCAAACGAAACGCAAACGCATTACAATATAAAACGTAGAAAATGACAACTTTTTTGACAATTCTGATTACTTACTTTAATCAGAGTGACAAGCAGCTCGGAATCTGATCAGGCGCCGGGATACTCTGCGTCTGATCTGGTTCCAAGCTGTTTGCATTGTTCATAATAATTCTAGCGCAACGCATTTGTTTTGAAAGAATTACAGATTCTCCATTGTTTATGATACTGTGCAGACCAATAGGCCTCAATCTTCCTCCAATAAATACGTTTGCGCCCAGTGGATTCTTCCATGTTTATACATTGGATTTTTCGTGTTTTCTTTATCAACGGGGTGTCTGGTCTATTTTTTTTTATTTCATTTTGTTTTGTATTGAAATTCCTGTCAGCAAACAGTGTAGACTCTGATCAGACGCCGCATAATGCGGCGTCTGATCAGCGTCTACACTGTTTGCCCATGTCCCATATAAGTTATTTTATTATATGCCTTCGAGTGATATCGAGCGTTTCCGCGTGTATTTGCAGAGTAAAATACAAGAGTCTGTATCAGCCACCTTGTATCAGCCACTTTGTATTTTACTCTGACCTCGCTTTCGATTTGACGTGACGTCATTTACGTACATGTACGAGTGCCGCGTTATTCTTTGTGACATACAAAAAATATTGTTCTGCTTCAAATAACTAATAAATTTTGGATATAAAATGATTTAAACAACTTTTTAGTTGTTTCTGGTTTGTATTCAAGGCATATAATAAACACATCACCAGTTGGCAGTGCGCAACAGAGTGTTGCATTTAGCTCGAGACGTTTTTGGCGGAAACAACCGATCAGACTCGCGCCAAGGCGTTCGTCAGATCGGCTATTTCCGCCAAAAACGTCTCGAGCTAAATACACCACTCTGTATCGCACTGTCAACTGGTAATGTGTATGGATCGTTGGCACAAATGAGTTAAATAATTATGTCACCTGAAAAAAGCTTTAATCCATTACCCCATAAATACGCCGTTTTAGGACTTTAATATATTCCTCTAATGAAGAATATAGTTACAGTGTAAAGATCTAGACATATATATGTATGACAAAACTATTTCTATAAATAAGCAGATGATAGCCTAAAACAGGCTGAAAGTAGAGCAAAATGCTTTACGTGGTCACCTATTTTCAAAACTAGAAACAGGCTACTGATTCGGCAATGGGTGAGGCAACATGGACAAGGTATTCGATCCACACAAGCAAACTCGGTGTTTAAACTTACTCAAAACTGCTCGCCTCTGTAATTAAATGAAATCATATATCTTTAAATCCTATCAACGAGTATACTCGTCCTTTAAACAGCATACAACGCAGTTATCTGGAAGGAAAGATGTAAATTACTTAAGAAATAACAAATTCATAGGTGTTCATTATCGTGTAAACTCTGATCAGACGCCGAATGATGTGGCGTCTGATCGAAGTCTACACTGTTTGTTGATAGGAATTTCAATATAAAAAAAACGAAATTTGAAACATTTGAATTAATTCTATTCTCATTCATAGAACTATTGACGTGTATTTTTGTTCACATGTTTTTACAAAATATTTGTTTATTTATGACAAAAGATTGTTGTATTCTGCTCTGTTTACATGACCATCGATTTAGAAATAAGATCAATATCACTGAATAGTCTGGAACTTCACAAAACAAACATTTCTCCCGTATTTGTTGAAATTACAGACGAACACGCAGCATGTTTGCAAATAAAATGTTTGGATCAAAATGTCAAGTGGGTGCCTTTAGTTTGAATGCTTCGATTTTTTTGAAAGTGGAAAAGACGTTATTCTTTCCCGTATAAACGCTTACGAAACGCAACCGTATTTCAGTAAAATGTAGAATGTTTCTTTCGTGTTTGTTTAGTGTTTTTTAACGATTTATCCTAATCTGAGTGGCAATCATTTGGGAGCCTGTTCCAATGCCGAGTTAGCACATTTTATTGGGAGGAGAATAGCGTCTACTGCATTGTTGGGATGTCAGGTACAGTGGAGAATCTGTTATTCTTTCCCAATAAACGCGTTTACGCTAAAACTATTATTTGCAGTGCAAACCGTTTGGAGCCAGATCAGACGCCGGGTAACCCGGCGTCTGATCAGGCTCCAAACTGTTTGCCACCAAGATAAACAAGAATTATCAGAATTGTCCAAAAGCTGTTCTTTTCTACGTTTTAGTGCTTTGCGTTTGCGTTTAAACGGGAAAGAATAACAGATTCTCCACTGTAGGTTACATCTAAAATTTGTTATCAAAATAAATATGCAGAGTCTGAACAAAGGGATACAAAATGTTTGCAAATGTTTGCGTTATCGGCAGTGAAATGGCAGACATATGCCAGAATGCCCTGAAACGTAAAACTGATAGAAAAAACGGCATTTACGCAATAGTCGGTGGATAAGATTTACTTCCAGAGAAATGTTCTTCAAACCGTTCAAGAAAGAGTGGGCATAAAAGTCATTCGTCTGTCAAAAAGCACTATCATTTTAACTAATAGCCTATTTCCATTATTGACGATAGGTGACCACTTAAATCAAGCTGAAAGTAAAGCAGAATGCGCCTTAAGGCGTATTCCTCTTAACTTTCAGCCTGCTTTAATCTATCATTTCTTAGAGTATAGAAACTGTTCCCTACAATATATATTCATGGCTGATTAAATTGGAACTATGTTTTTCAGCGGAGGAATAAATCATATTCGCTAAAAGGCGCTTCTATTGTGGAAAAGAATAAAACGAAAAACGTCTTCTCTGCCCTTGAGTATATGTAAGACCACACTGGGTTGAAAACAATTGTGTCAAGGCTTTACTGACCAAATAACACGGACTAGGTACTTTTCACCGACAATATAACCCCTGGCATGATTTATATCAGTGCCATTATTATCTGTTAGATGTGTGTCATTTTGTAAAATGCAATACAGTAAAACCTCTCTATTACGACCACTAAATTTGGTTAATTATTAGGGTGTTTACGATAGGTGACCGCTTAAAGCAAGGTGACAGTGAAACAGAAAGCTCCTTTAGGAGCTTTCTGTTTCACTGTCACCTTGCTTTAAGCTGCCACCTCTCTATTATACAATCAATTAGCCTTCGTTTTAGTGGTCGTAATAGCGAGATTTTACTGTACTTCATCTTTACCTATTTATGCGGGGAAACTGCAATTTTTACATTCGCTGTGTAACGTCTTCTAGAAGCATTGATAACATTAAGTATAATGCTCAGTAAACCAACACATTGAAACTGGTTTCAGCCAGTTAGAAAGAGTGCGGAATCTTCGCCGGAGAGAAACCGACCTAGCCACACGCTGGTGGTTGCTATGGCGGGTAATTAGCTGAAATACAATTCCGCGGCATAAATTGTTTTAAGATATGCTTTTAATAGATATTCAAGTTGCATTGTTTATTTCTAATATCTTATAAGTGTTCGTTAAGCACGCGGAGACAGTTTACTGCACTCTGGGGGCCAATGGGGTCTACCATGCACCCCCCCCCCCCCTAGACTTTTTTTCATGGGTACCAAACTGTTCAGTAGGGTCTTCTGAATCAGAATCGCGAATGTACTCAAAAATAAACTCTTTTAGGCTATATGTATTTTAACCGTTTCCATGGCAACCCCCCGCTTTTTGTTATGATGACCAATACTTGAAAATGCATCCATATCACAGTCAGTTGTTGTCCTAAACATATAAAACTGGTACCAAATTGAAGATAAGACATTGGCCTTTTATATCCATTTTTTTTAAATATCTCATTTGCATATTCATGAATATTAATGTTAACATTAAGTGGAAAAATGAAAAAAATAACGTAAACTTTTAACTTTTTTATCCTACAAGTATCAGAAAACAACTTTAAATGTAGTTTAAAAGGATGACAAAATCATGGAAAAACAAAATATCCAATTTAAGGACCAACAAATTAACTTAAAGTAATTTATTTTATTTTTTTCCATGGCAATCCCCCAAATTTGCGTTATAATGAGCAATACCTACAAAATCGTCCGTATCACAGTAAGTTTTTGTCCTAAACATATAAATATTGTACCAAATGGAAGATATTACAAATTGTGGTATTATATTTTGCTTATACATTAAAATTACCTAATTTGCATATTCATGAATATTAATGAGCACATTAAAAGTAGTAGGAAATATATAGAAATAACTTAATTTTTTCACTTTTTAGCATTCAAAAATCAGTAAAAAACTGCAAATGCGTTTCAAAATGATGACAAAGTCCTCAGAAAATACAGTATTTAAATTGAGGACAAAAATTAACATTTCAGTAACATTTTAACAGTATTTTATTTGTTTCCATGGGAACGCCCAAAACTGAGTCATTATGGTCCATGCCTGTGAAAAATGCCCATATCACAGTCAGTTTTTGTCCTAAACATATAAATCTTGTACCAAATTGAAGATAATACAAATTGCAGTTTAATTGTTAGACTCTACCTTGCAATTACCTAATTTGCATACTCATGAATATTAATGAGAACATTTAAAATTGTAAAGAAAATATAGAAATAACTTTAAAATTTCACTTTTTTGTCCTATAGATATCAGAAAACAACTACAAATGCAGTTTAAAATGATGACAACATCCTCAAATAACAAAATATCAAACTTAAGGGCGAAAATAACTTTCAGTATTGTTTTATCTGTATTTTAATTGTTTCCATGTCAACCCCCACTTTTGGGGTTTCATGACTCATACCTTCAAAATCGTCCATATCACAGCCAGATTTTTGTCTTAAACATATAAAACTGGTACCAAGTTAAAGATCAGACAAGTTGTGCGTTTATTTCAAGCTTATGTTTTGAATCTATGGATATTAATGAGAACATTAAAAAATATCTACACCAAATATAGAAATAACATAAACTTGCCACTTTTTATCCTACCCATATCAAAAAACACCTTCAATTGTAGTTTAAAATGATGAAAAAATGCTCAAACAGCAGAACATCTAAATAGAGACCAAAATATAAATTGTAAGTAACATTGTAACTGTTCCCATGGTAAGTTGGTTACTGATTATTCAACTGTTTAGGAACTTTTCACCTACCCAGCAAACATGGACAAATGGGTCCAATGTGGGCTAAATCCGGGCTAGCCCATATGCGCTTACCATGCGGGGCCCATACATGCCCAATATACCCAGCAAATATGGCTAAATGGGCCCACTGTGGGCTTACTAGGGGGCGTGAGCACTGTTGCACGTTTCAGTATTGCTCATGAACAGACTCAATAAACCGAGTCTGCAATTTTCAGTATTTGTTTTGTTTTCTGTGCTTTCAAAGGATCTCCCCTTATTCAGATTTATATAATTCACAACAGCAGATGTTAAGTGCTTGTGTGGCGGCTGTAAAAAGTCGCCCCGTACTTCATTCTCAGTGTTGTTATACTTTCTGGTCCTTTGGAATCATTGATTTCAGCGTATTTACAGTTGAAAATTGAATTCCGCTTAAGCCGGTGCTAGGGGGCGTGATCACTGTTGCACGTTTCAGTATTGCTCATGAACAGACTCAATTAAACCGAATCTGCAATTTTCAGTATTTGTTTTGTTTTCTGTGCTTTCAAAGGATCTCCCCTTATTCAGATTTTTACAATATGGGGCCCATATAGGCCCAATATACCCAGCAAACACAGTTAAATGGGCCCAATGTGGGCTTTATCCTGGCTAGCCCATATGGGCTTACAATGCAGAGCCCATAAAGGCCTAACATATCCAACAAACATGGATAAATGGGCCCAATGTGGGTTATATCCTGGCTAGCCCATATGGGCTTACAATGCAGGACCCATAAAGGCCTACCATACCCAGCAAACATGGATAAATGGGCCCAATGTGGGCTATATCCTGGCTAGCCCATATGGGCTTACAATGTGGTGACCATATACGCCCAATATACCCAGAACACATAGCTAAATGGGCCCAATATGGGCTATATCCTGGCCAGCCCATATGGGCTTACAATGTGGGGCCCATATAGGCCCAATATATAAGTGTGACTGTCTTAAGGTAGCCAAAATGACTTGTCATCTAATTAGTGATACGCTTAAATGGATTAACGAGGTTCCCACTGTCTTTATCTAGTACCAAGCGAAACCACAGCCAAGTGTGTAAAGCATTAACCTATTAGTGTGTCACTTTTTTCCTGTGTTGAAATCAGGGCATTTAGGCTGTCACTCTTGATATACCATCATCTGCCTAGAACTGATAAACCTCATCTTCATAGATACCTTGCAGGGAAATTGGTTATTATTGACATCAATGGTAAATTTTAAAGACTTGAACATTTACAGATTCCAAATTGACATGTTTACAGTTCTGGTATGAAATAAGAAACAGCAGTTCAGAGGGTTTTGGTACTGGAAAGCAAGGATATTTTAGTACAATCAACTTCATGTTTGTAAATTCCGCCTTGCATGCATTTGGCAAGTCAGTTGAATGGCCTCCAACTGCTGAATATATTACTGAGAATACAAGTAATGATGTTCTACTAGATCCTTAAGTTAGTATTCTCTGAGAAATCAGAAGACAAATCCACTCAAAAAAAAGCAAAGAAGTGATGACAGTGGTCGTCACACAGTTGATGCAATACAAGGATTCATAAACATGATATTCTCATGGAGGAGACACTTGACAAAGGGGCCAATAATGTATATATACAGGATATATTAGAACCACTTGAGAAGTTTGTTAAGCTTCAAAATCTCAAATTAAATGGAAGCAATGGGAATGAAGGTCAAAGTTTGATCCAGTAGAAATAAAGAAGTTGAGCATTATATATATGGTCAGCATTGGAAATGTAGCACTTAAATTATTATTGCATTCGTAAAGACCAAAGATGCAGGTTTATATAGATGAACTGATGAAGTATCCGCTGACACCAGTTCCTGGTGGTGACTTAGCAAACAGAGAAATCAAAGGGTCTTAAGTACATCATTGAAGGGATTGATATAGATAATGAACCAGAACAAGATAAACTGCTGGTAATAGAAGATGGGGATGCCGTTGGTCATTCCATAAAATAAGTCAAAGGCAACTTCAGACAGATGTATGAAATTGTTTTCAACATGATGCTACACAGAAATTATGTTATTTTCAGTACAGACATGTTTAATGATACCTATTAAAAGCATGGAATGGGGAGAGACAAGGTTGTTCAGAAATATTGTTAATAATCATTCAAGGTGAGAACACGAAAAGACCAGACAAATGGAAATTGTGTTTGTAAAATGTAAACAATAGGAAATACCATGCACATGTTATGTGTAAAACCTTGAGATGTGTTTCTTATGCTAAAAACTGCAATGCAGAAATGTTCTCAACTATAAATATGAGGTCAATCAGTTCCTGGCAGACGATGGTACATGTATAGCAACAGTGAGAAACAGCCTTAATGCCCTGACTTACGCTAGATAATATATAATGGGACAGTTGGAATCTCGTTTATCCATTCACGTGTATCACTTATAAGATGACATGGCATCAGGCTACCTTAAGACAGTCATACTTGGGTGTAAATTTCCCAAATATGTGAATAATCAGTTACCATGGGAACAGTTACAACATTACTCACAGTTCATAGTTTGGTCTCTATTTCGATTTTTTGCTGTCTGGGCATTTTGTCATCATTTAAACTACAGTTGAAGTTGTTTTCTGATATGTGTAGGGTAAAAAGTGGTAAGTTTATGTTATTTCTATATTTCCTGTAGTTTTTTGTTGTTCTTATTAATATTCATGCGTATGCAAGAAAGTTAATTTTAAAACGTAAGCTTGAAATAAACGCACACCTTGTCTGATCTTTAACTTGGTACCAGTTGTATATGTTTAAGACAAAAATCTGGCTGTGATATGGACGATTTTGTAGGTATGAGTCATGAAACCCCAAAAGTGGGGGTTGCCATGGAAACAATTAAAATACAGATAAAACAATACTGAAAGTTATTTTCGCCCTTAAGTTTGATATTTTGTTATTTGAGGATGTTGTCATCATTTTAAACTGCATTTGTAGTTGTTTTCTGATATCTATAGGACAAAAAAGTGAAATTTTAAAGTTATTTCTATATTTTCTTTACAATTTTAAATGTTCTCATTAATATTCATGAGTATGCAAATTAGGTAATTGCAAGGTAGAGTCTAACAATTAAACTGCAATTTGTATTATCTTCAATTTGAGACATGATTTATTTGTTTCGGACGAAAAATGGCTGAGATATGGATGATTTTGCAGATATGTGTCATCATAACCCTACACTGGGAAGTTCCCATGGAAACAATAAAATACTGTTAAAACATTACTTAAAGGTTAATTTGTGTCCTCAAATTAAATATTTTGTTTTCTGAGGATATTTGCATCATTTAAAACTGCATTTGAAGCTGTTTACTGAAATTTGTATGCTTAAAAGTGAAAAATTTAAGTTATTTCTATATTTTCTCTACTATTTTTAATGTGCTCATTAATATTCATGAGTATGCAAATTAGGTAATTTCAAAGAAGAAGCTTGAAATAAAACCACAAATTGTATTATCTTCAAGTTGGTACAAGATTTATATGTTTAGGACAAAAACTGACTGTGATATGGGCATTTTTCACAGGCATGGACCATAATGACTCAGTTTTGGGCGTTCCCATGAAAACAAATAAAATACTGTTAAAATGTTACTGAAATGTTAATTTTTGTCCTCAATTTAAATACTGTATTTTCTGAGGACTTTGTCATCATTTTAAAATGCATTTGCAGTTGTTTACTGATTTTTGAATGCTAAAAAGTGAAGAAATTAAGTTATTTCTAAATATTTCCTACTATTTTTAATGTGCTCATTAATATTCATGAATATGCAAATTAGGTAATTTTAATGTATAAGCAAAATATAATACCACAATTTGTAATATCTTCCATTTGGTACAATATTTATATGTTTAGGACAAAAACTTACTGTGATACGGACGATTTTGTAGGTATTGCTCATTATAACGCAAATTTGGGGGGTTGCCATGGAAAAAAATAAAATAAATTACTTAAAGTTAATTTGTTGGTCCTTAAGTTAGATATTTTGTTTTCCCATGATTTTTTCATCCTTTTAAACTACATTTAAAGTTGTTTTCTGATACTTGTAGGATAAAAAAGTTAAAAGTTTACGTTATTTCTTTTCATTTTTCCACTTTTTTTAATGTTAACATTAATAATCATGAATATGCAAATGAGATATTTAAAAAAAAATAATTGGATATCAAAGCCCAATGTCTTATCTTCAAGTTGGTACCAGTTTTATATGTTTAGGACAACAACTGACTGTGATATGGATGCATTTTCAAGTATTGGTCATCATAACAAAAAGCGGGGGGTTGCCATGGAAACGGTTAAAATACACATAGCCTAAAAGAGTTTATTTTTGAGTACATTCGCGATTCTGATTCAGAAGACCCTACTGAACAGTTTGGTACCCATGAAAAAAAGTCTAAGGGGGGGGGGGGGTGCATGTTAGACCCCATTGGCCCCCAGAGTATGTAATGTTTGTAATGCAACTTCAAAACATGTATTTGGAACTACTTTTCATACCATATATTGACAGACTCCGAATGGCTGTTACATCCAGCATTACATCTATCAAACATATTTGGCCGGTATATGACATTTTCATATACATGAAAAACAATCTTGTCAAGGTTCACTTTGTCAAAGACAAGAAAAGTATAAAAATATAAATATAAGCAATTAACGACGAGATGTTTGCGATTTACAGGATTTTTAACGCATGATGTTGGCTGGGTAAGTTTATCGTACACGCATTTGGTGCCTGTACGAAACTTACTCAGCTATACGTTTACAATCTCGTAAACCGCAAAGATACGTTATTCATTCCTTAAATAACTCTCCCTGTAAACTTTCTGGAAGAATTTATTATAGATATACAAGTGTAGCCTAAAGACATTACAATGTTATCCATACAGCAGAACATTTTATATGAAATTGGAAACAGTGCAAACCCTCTGCTTTAGGAGAGAATGAGCTTAACCCTTTCCCCAATAGAAGCGCCTTTTAGCGGATATGATTTATTCATCCGCTGAAGAAAATAGTTCCCATTTAAACAGCAATGAATATGCATTATAGGGAATATTTTCTATATTATAACACATGATAGCTTAAAGCAGGCTGAAAGTAAAGCAGAATGCGCCCTAAGGCGCATTCTGCTTTACTTTCAACCTGCTTTAAATAGTCACCTATCTTAAGTACTAGAAATGGGCTATCAGGTAAACGGTTAAGTTGGTTAAGCCATGACATTATTTAGAATTATAGCAGAAACCAAATTGTTAAGTCTGTTTAGGACCAAGACTTATTGTAATACAAATGTAGTATCTTATTTCGACAAAAGGATTGAAGATGGAAGAATAACAAAAATCAGACATTCGTCGTCGAAATAATACACTCAGCCATAAACATATAAATCATTTATAAAAATGCACTATATGGCAGAGTCCATGGTGCCATGTTCCTTTTGACTGAAATCAGTGATCGACTCGCTTCACCATGGAAAACAGACATCTATACAGCAATCAAAAAATTAAATACAAAAACATCCGAGCTTTATAGTCAAACAGTCACAACTCCGCTACTATTGTGCGATCACCCTGAAAAGGTATTTTTAGAAAGACTACAGTAAAAGCAGGATTAAAATAAAGTAGAGAGCTCCTATAATTTATATAGGAGCTCTCTGCTTTGATTTCATTTGCGTCCAGCTTCGTCTTGAATTACAGTACTGAACCTTATTAAATTAAATTGATAATCGCAAGCGAATTGCCATCGAATTTCCAACGAATCGGGCGCTTCAAAAAACAAATCCTACGTTTGAATATTTTTAAGCGAATTTTCAGAAGCGGTTGTGACAAAAATGGAATCGAAAAAATTAAAAAAGAAGGCATATTTGCGAACATTTGTGAGATACACCATTCAAGAAAACTTACCCGAGGGTAAAGTTAGTATTTGAAATCGCAAGCGAATTGCCATCGAATTGCAAGCAAATTGCCATCGAATTGGAAGCGAATCGCACAAATTGTTAATTTAATAAGGTTCATTACTGTACAACCTATCCGATTTTCATTTTATACTATGCTTTACTCTTTCACTACCATTGGCGCCAAAAGCCGGCTTTGCAAACAGTTTGGATCCTGATCAGACGACGCGTAACGCGTCGTCTGATCAGGATCCAAACTGTTTGACACTCGTATCAACATTTTTGCATTTAAAACAGCCTTAAAACTTACTTTAAAAATATTACAGACGACCATACCAATGCAGACGATATTTTGGCGGAAGGAGAGCTAAAGCAGACGATGAAAGTTGGCAGTGAAAGAGTTAAGAACAGGGCATCATTGGGCAATAAACTTTGACATTAGGTATAACATGTAAATTATTTGGAAATAGTTCTGGACAACTTGTCTCTGGCTGTCCTAGTTTTATTACATAATTGCAAGAACTCAGAAAGGATTTTGAGATAAATGGGGTTAATGGCCAAATATGGCACAGAGCAAATTATGTTTTGCGTAAAACGCATACTGTCAGATTTGTATTGAGCGACCATCGAATGAGGATTCCTGGTCATATTTTAAGTGAGGTAACAGCTTAATGCATGGCAAAAGTGATGCAGAAAGCTCCTTTATGAGCTATCTTCATTACATGTACTGTTATCCTGTATTAAGCTACAACCTCTTATAGAAACTAGACATATATCGTTTTTTCAATGTGCTCTTAAAGCAGGTTTGATTTTATCAAGGTCACTACTCTATATTCCAGAAATTTTGTATTTATTTCTCTGAATTAGTAATGATCATCTTATTAATTTTTACAATTACAGTTTCTGTTTTGAAATTGTCATCGGTAAAATACGTTGTTTGTTTTTTAAAATTCACTTAGTAAACCAAATGCGAATATCAAAATTAATAATCTTGGCTTTGGTCGGATTAAAAGAAATCTAGTGTGTGCCCAAAAAGTAGGAAAAAATGAATTATGAAGGCAGGTGACTGTTTAAAGACCTAAATAAATGGGATCCATCATGATCCCTCTGATCTGGGTCTATACTATTTGCGCAGGTAAAATATACTAGCTTCACGCACAGTAAGGGTTAAATCGTGATTCGTAAATAACTTATGCAGATCTAGGCCTGGGTCAAATATTCTGCACGCGGTGAAAAATTGTTATGACTGATTCAAGCGATTCGGGTCCATTAATGACGCCAAGTAACTCGGCGTTTCATTTGGACCTTAATTGTGTGAAAGACTGCCTCTTTCTCTTTCTCTGTACGTTAGTATTGTTTTCTAAAGAAAATGAATCGATGCTTTAGATACCATCCTCGTGAAATTTTCGAAATTACTTCATGTAAAATAATTCTGGCTGAAAGTTAGTAGATCTAGATCTACATATCAAATTTGACCTTGTATTATATGTTATATTGTAAATATTTATGTATTATGACGAGAAACTGTATAGTTTAAGTCAAATAAACGTTCTTCTTCTTCTTCTTCTTTAATGCGATATGAAGGTAATGCAGAAAGCTTCGTTACCTTAAGCAACAACATTTCTTATCCACCAATAAAACATAATAATGTCGCTCAATTTAGTAGAGAGGACGTTTTTTTCTCACATTACTACCCCTGTTTTCTATAGCAAACAACGATCACGAATATCCTTGTCTCCAACATGTGTGAGATCAATTTGATGACGTCAATATAACGTCACTATTTATAACGGCGTTTGACGTCATCGGGGTTCCAAAAAATGCGTATTGCTTAAAAAAATATGTGAGAAAAGGATCTAACACTCGTCGATGTTTAAGACATATAAGAATCTGTCATGAGTCGATGTTTAAGACAAGCTGATCTCAAACGAGTCTAGAATTGAAACGTTATTAAGCGAGCCTTGGCGACCTTAATAACTTTTCTATTCTAGACGAGTGTAATTTCGACTTGTCTTAAACATCGACGAGTGACAGATTATTTTTCTCACATTACCAACGATTAAAGCTATTTTTAAAGCAACATGCATTTTTGGAGCCCCGGTAACGTCAAAACGCCGTTATAAATAATGACGTTATAGTGACGTCATCAAAGTGATCTTACACATGTTGGAGATAAGGATATTCGTCATCGTATAGAAAATAGGGGTAGTTATGTGAGAAAAAGTTGATCTCAAACTCGTCTAGAATAGAAAAGTTATTAAGGTCGCCAAGGCTCTCTTAATAACATTTCAATTCTAGACTCTTTTGAGATCAGCTTGTTTTAAACATCGACTCATAACATATATTCCATATATTTCCAAGTAAACATGTTTATGATAAAACAGTTATTTCCATAGAAAACAGTTTAGAGCCAAATCCGACGCCGGGTTAACCGGCATCGGATCTAGCTCGAAACTTGTTTGCTACTCAGATCAAAATGAATCGTCAGAATGTTCAACAGACTGTCGTCCCCCCTCATATTATTGCATAGTTTTGCGTTTCGTGTCGTATCGTTTACACGGGGAGAAATAACGGTTTCTCCGCTGTAGATGTTATAATAAACTACAGTCGAACTTTGATATCTCGCACTCACTTAACTCAAACTATCCGATAGTTTGACACATGAACTGCATTATTTTATGCTCGGTAAAGTCAAACATACCCATATTTCAAAGTTAAAACGTGGCTAAGCCACGTTTTAACTTTGCAATACGGGTATGTTCGACTAAACCGAGTTCGAGATATCGAAGTTCGACTGTAGTCTTGTCCTGTCGCATTCGGCAGGAGAACGGTATATGTAGAAATAGATAAATGAGAAAGTAGCGCAATCATATATAATGCATGGGTTTGGGACAATTTTCTTTATTGAGCCCTTTTAATGGTTTTTCAGGTTAAATTGACCGTTAAAGTTGCACAGGCATTTATACAATAGAAAATGAATAATTCGAACTCTTTCTATGACAAACTTATTGAGTTTTGACAGTTTGTTTTTTCTTTGATACAGTGGAATGACTACTGATTGTCAAATGCTGGCAGAAGTGATGGAATGCTTCGCTGGTCCCAGTGGAAGTTAGAGGTAGGCGTTTCCCTGCAAACTCCATGTGGAAGATGTTGACAGCCTTAGGAATTGTTGGAAGAGGAAAGAAGCAGACAATCTAGGATGTGAGCAGTGCTGCTGAGAAAGCATCAAGCTTGATTTGGCTCCGCAGAAGCTGGAGCTAGCTATCAACGTACAGTGGCTGGTCACTACCGTAGTCCCACCATGCTAGAGTGTTCTGAATTTAAAGGGGCGGAACATTCTATGATGCACGGTCCTCAGGTATGCACGGTCCTCAGATGATGATGTTGATAGCCTTTGATTGCAGTACAGAGAAGTATTCTTTAAACAACTTTAGACAAACTTGATATATCAAACTTGGTTTTACACATTCAACCATAGCGACGAGTGTACTCGTCGTTTACAAACAGTGTACATGTGAATAGCACACTTGTCCAATGCAGTTAGTGTCGAATCTGACCAGAGTGTTCCGACAGGAACTCACTGATCAGGGTCTGCACCGTTTGTCATTGTAAGAAACAATTCTTAATACCAAACAATGTACTACACGTGTGTGGAAATTGGTATTGTTCATAATGGGGTGATTGAGTTTATAAATTGTACGCGTATTTGCAGTTTTTTTGCATTATTTCAAGCTCGCTTAGCCAGGTTTTGACTGGATATTGCAATGAACTTTTCCCTTGCATATAGTTCATTATATATATTAAAGGGTGATCTGAAACTTCAGCCGTGTTTGTCCATAACCAGGACATTCCATATGAAATTCGAGAAACAAACAGTGAAGAAAACAGAAAATGCAGAATTATGAATGGCACACAATGAAATCCAGATCAAACGTCGCGTCGTTTTATCAGGATCTTCACAGTTTGCAGAAAGTCCTCTTTAAAATAGTATACACTAGGCTTAAATGAGTGATCTTTAAAATACGAATATGATCGACTAAATAAGTTCGAGATATTGAAAGTTTGACCGTAATACAGTGTTCCCTCTCTCTGCCTCGTAGATTGTTCGGAGAGTGTTGTTATTTGGAGAGAAATTGGTTTACATTTGCAAACAGCTTAAAATCCAGATATTACGCTGCGTAAAGCGGCGTCTGATCTGGATTCAAGCTGTTTGTCATTTGTCATTATGGTGTTTTTTTCTGTCAAAATGCCATTATGTTGTTGTTTTTTTGGATATGTAAATTTAGAAATTAAAAAAACGGCATACGACACATTTTAGTACATGTTATTGCAGCAGTAAAAAGGTCGGACATATTTGTCCCGTTAAGGGAACAGCGGCAATCGTTGTTGTAAGGAGGGGCAGCTGTCAAGAGGGAGCACAATAGCATGCGATACCATGGCAGTGAATCGAATCGATTAGGATTTTTTTCTACTGAGCTACATAAACACGTGCATAAAAAATGAATAGCCATGTTTTTAGTACTTGTTATATAAATAATGCACAAACTTTCCCCCCCACAGGGTGGTCACTTCAGGAACGGAACATTTCCATCGTTGTAGTTAATATGATCCCAAAAATAATGACATTTTAAAAATATAAACACAACACAAACAACAGCGGGGTCTGATCTGGATTCAAACCGTTTGCAAATGTAAGCCAATTTCTTTCCCTAAAACGACTCCCTCCGAACAACAAGTTGATTTTGAAAAGTCAAACGATTTTAAATTTCTACATTTCAAAAGCGATTACTTAAAGCAGGTTGAAGGTAAAGCAGAACGCGCCTTAATGCGCATTTTACTTTACTTTTAATCCGCTTCAAGCTACAATCTGCTAGGATAAAAATCCGAAAAAGGAAAATGCGGAGAAATGGCAGACCCAGAACTACAACCACAATATTTATCTGCCATTGGGTGTTGTTGTAGAGAGGAATCTCTGTATTTCGTTTACCATTCCCTACACAACCATACATTATGTACAACGCCATTTAATCTTATTATTTTGAGACATATTATGACTGAACAATAGGGTCTGAACTATATGTAAGTTTGCAAAACATTGTGAAAAAACTACCCTAAATAGTTAAACATGGGTAGGTGTACATGTAGGTACTATTCAAAAGTTGAATTGTTCATTTAACCCTTTACCCAATAACCTATTTATAATATTAAAGACAGGTGATCACTTAAAGCAGGTTGAAAGTAAAGCAGAATGTGCCTTAAGGCACATTCTGCTTTACTTCCAGCCTGCTTTAAACTACCAACTACATGTATTTGTAATGGTAATTGTTCATGAGGGTATAAACTGGAACTATTTTCTTCAGCGATGGAATAAATTAAATACGCTAAAAGTTTGGAGGAAAGGGTTAAAGGTTAAATTTAGGTCATTATTTCCCATGTATGAATTTCATGTTAATCTCTTTTTTTAGAAAAAAACAACAACAACATTGATTTCCGTGTATTAACGCAATTAGCATATATTCGGTTGCAGGCATATTGTACTGTCCGACTTTAACTCTTTCACCGCCAAGTTTTATCGTCTGCCTTAAGCCTCTTACCGCCTAACTATCGTCTGCATTTATAGTGTCGTCTGCAATAATGTTAAAGCCAGATTTAGGCAGGTTTTGGCGGAAGAAATGACGATACGGGTGTCAAACAGGTTGGATTCTGATCAGACGCTGCGTTATGCATCGTCTGATCAGAATCCAAACTGTTTTCAAAGTCGACTTTTGGCGACATTGGCAGTGAAAGAGTTAAAGCTGTTTAGTTTACATGAACCTATTTAGTTTACATGAACCTATTTAGTTTACATGAACCTATTTAGTTTACGTGAACCTATTTAGTTTACATGAACCTATTATACGGATCGAAGCGACACACCCTTTACTTCGTAAATACGCATTTTATTCCTTTAATTCATGCTCTAACTGAAGAAAATAGGTTCGCCATATACAATCATTAAATATGCACCATAAGAAATAGATTCTATAAATATAGATGGTAGCTTAAAACAGGTCGACGGTAAAGTAGAATGCGCCTAATAATGTTATTTCTGCTTCGTTTCGACCGTCTGTAAGTGGCAACTTGTCTATGTTGAACTCAATTATGCTCAAACAACTATTTCCATTACAAACAGTTTGGAGCTGGATACGACAATTTACTAGTTCTGTTCTATTACTAGATGATATCTTTATCAAATGCTACATTCTTCTTTACCGATTCGACCACTTGTTTACGCCTACAATATATTCCTCCACTGAAGTAAATAGTTCCGTTTTATATAGTCATGAATTTGTATCATAAGAAATATTGTCTATATCCTAGCAGATAATCTGCTTTACTTTCAACCAGCTTTAAGTGATTCACGTTGTTTAAAACTAGAAACAGGCTAAAGGGATAATCATCATATTGGGTTTAACACAATCGAATTGCAAACGCAATGCAATGCAATGGAGAAACTGAGATATCAAAGATGACCACTCATATAAATCTGATTGACACACCGTTTTGAACAATTTTATAATCTTGGTAATAATATAAAAAGAATTTTCATGTTTCCATGCATCTCAATATTGTATCATGTTAATTGTGAATGTAGTTATTTGTCTTTCTCGCTTTGTATGTACATTTATATAATTTAATGTGAAGCGCTTTTGAACGCACAACTCCTGTGTGAAAAGAGCGCTATATAAATCGGGTATAATAATAATAATAACATGAAATGACCCCGAGGTACAGTGGAGAATCTGTTATTCTTTCCCAATAAACGCGTTTACTGTTTGCCACCAAGATAAACAAGAATTATCAGAATTGTCCAGAAGTTGTTCTTTCCTACGTTTTAGTGCTTTGCGTTTGCGTACGTTTGCGTTTAAACGGGAAAGAATAACAGATTCTCCACTGTACCCACTGTCTTATCTGGCTCCAAACGGTTTGCAAAGGTCATACAATTTTAACATGAACGCATTTATTGTAAAAGACTGATCTCTCTGTTGGCATTACAGTGGAGAATCTGTTATTCTTTCCCGTTTAAACGCAAACGTACGCAAACGCAAAGCACTAAAACGTAGAAAAGAACAACTTTTGGACAATTCTGATAATTCTTGTTTATCTTGGTGGCAAACAGTTTGGAGCCTGATCAGACGCCGGGTTACCCGGCGTCTGATCTGGCTCCAAACTGTTTGCACTGTAAATACTAGTTTTAGCGTAAACGCGTTTATTGGGAAAGAATAACAGATTCTCCACTGTATATGCAATGAATAAGGGAAGACAAAACATCGTCAGAGGTTCTTTCATCTGTCATATAATTCTTTACAATGTCCTTATTAGATAGCCATCGCTTTTGTTGTGGTATCTATTAATTTACTACATAAATAATGCATCTATTTTTCTAGTAACAGATCAAAAGGTTAACTGATTCACTCTCAATGAAGCCCAATAGCGCATTTGCAAACAGTTTGGATCCTGATCAGACGCCGCGTTACGCGTGATAAATTTAACTTTGAAACGATATTGCAGACAAAAATATTCAAGCAGACGACAATGAAACGGTGAAGGGGTAACATTCCACGATTAATTTGGCAGCAAACTGTTTGCAAAGACGACTTCATGCGACTTCGGTGCCGAAAGGGATAACTAATTGATATCTGAAACTTCAAATGAACACTATCAGTTTCCATTTCATTCGCTTTGTGTCTCAGCCATGTTTTACTATTGAGGGTTATTTTAAAAATATATCAAAATATAACAAACAGGACAATCACTGATCAGAGGGCTCCTATAGAAGCCATACAAATCCTAATCAGAGAGCTTCTGTAGAGTCCCTCTCATCTTTGTCTACACTGTTCACATATGACAATTGTTCTCTTTACTAGTAAACAGCTTGTAAACGTAGCTTATATGCGTCGTTAAGGGTAAACGAGCAGCTATAAGTAATGTCGTTTAAAGTTTCTCTTCAATGGTATTTGTACAGCATTTTGTATGAAGAGACATAACAACCTGGTCAGAATTACAGTCTTCATTTAAGCCAAAACGGTTTGATAATTCCAGCGCACAGTGGAAACGGCGTTATTCCCCGTTTGAATTCAAACGGAACGCAAACGCAAATTAACCCATTTGTTCCCACGATCCTATATATGGGACATAGGCAAACAATGTAGACTCTGATCAGACGCCGCACTATGCGACGTCTGATCAGAGTCTACACTGTTGGCTGATAGAAACTTCAATATAAAACAAAATGAAAATGAAAATGAAAATTTTGACCAGGCACCCCTTCGATAAAAGATGGATTAATCCAATATATAAACATGGAAGAATCTACTGGGTTAATAACGACAGCAACGCATGCGAGGCCAACGCTTCTCTGTTTTGTTATCCGAATAGATAACCTCGACCTTTGTCTGGCATCACCCAGCTTGTACTGTGCTAAAGAGCTTCTTGCGATGAGTCAGTAAACATGCCGGATATAAAGTCTTTTTCTCATTCAGTTCTAAAGTTATGGCATATGCTAAATTCAACCTATTTGATCTCTAAGTGACCTCATAATGATCTTCACCTCAGTCTTCCAAGACCAAAATTATACTGAGCTCAAGAGATTCTTGCGTTGAGCAGACATGCACAAATATAAGTATGTGTTGTTACACGTTGTTTCAGAGTTGTTGGAAATGTTAAATTAGCCCTGTTCGACCTCTAAATGACCTTGACCGTTGTCTGACATGACCAAAGTTGTATTGAGCTCAAGAGCTTCTCAAATTAAAACACATGCCGAATTTCACTGAGCTCAAGATCTGTTTGAGTTGAGTGCACATACCAACTATAAAGTCTGTATCAGATTTAGTTGTAAAGCTATTGCAAATGTTAAGATTTTGAAAACAACATCGACGACAACGCAGACGCCGGAGTGATGACAATAGCTCGTAGTTTCTTCGAAACAGACGAGCTAAAATGAAAAAAAAAAAAACTTTTTTGAACATTTTGACGATTTATTTTTATCTGAGCGGGAGACATTTTGAAGCCTGGTCCAATACTGGATTATCAGACATCGGATCTGGCTCTAAACTGTTTCAAAATGGAAACGATGTTTTAGTATAGACACATTTATTGGGAAAGAATAACTTCTTATCTACTGAATTTGCGTTTTGTGGTTAAAAGGCTTATGATGTCTTTTTGAAGATACTTTGATGCGGCATTGTATTGTACTATTCAGATAAAGACGTTTCCTCTCGACTGTCGCCAGCGTTATTTGCAGAAGTTTTTTTGATCTTATTAAGTATAAGGTAATGTCCATTACGTTCAAAGAAAAAAGAAAAAAGTAGTTGAGCCTGAAAGTATCGAGCGGGAAGTAAAATTAAAAAATAATGATTCATCTTTTCTGATAGCGACAATAAGGCTATCCAATCACATTCAATAAAACCGTTGGACAAATCAGAAAGGCTGCATAAGAATTATTCGAAATAAGATGCATCTTATGGCTGAACAACATTTAATCAGAAATCAATTACAGTCACTTTCTGCTGAATTTGTGTCCGTAATCTGTTTAAATCTAGTACTGCGCTCCCTCTCTACAACGACATCCAATGGGAGACAAAGATTGTGTGCGTTGTTCGGAAGGAGTCGTTCTAGAGAGGGAAACATGTTTACATTTGTAAACAGCTTGAATCCAGATCAGACGCCGCGTAACGCGGCGTCTGATCTGGATTCAAGCTGTATGTCACCTGTCATTATATTTATTCTATCAAAATGTCCACTTACATGTACATTTGAGAAAAACAGCAGACGACAATTTTAAGCAGACGGTATATGTTGGATATAAAATTATTGTCTTGTTTGGGAAACACGACAAGGGTCGTTGTAAGGAGGGAATCGCTGTGTGGAGGGCCGTTGTAGGGAGGGAACTCTGTATATAAGTCGTTAGCCCTTTCATCGTCGGAAGTGACAACAGACGAAGTTGCAAATGGTTGTATACGGATTTGATGCCATAGTCCGCGGCCTTTGATCAGGGTCAAAACTATTTGCCGTTCCTATTGATATTTCTTCAGTCATACTGGTTTATAAAGTGGATTCTTATATACTGGCTGAGACCTTTATTAGTAAAGGGTTCCTGACCTAAATTTTTTATATATAGAAATTCTTGTTAGCAAACTGTGTTGAGATCAGAAGCGGCATTATGCGGCGTCTGATCTGAATCTGCATTGTTTGCCTATGTTCTATTTATGGAGCGTTAGACACAAATGGGTTAAAAAGCTTCGAAACGAATGCATAGACAATAGTATAAAATTAGTCTGCATTTTGTCGTTGAAAATGCTAAAGCATAAAGTAATATGTGATGGTGAATGACTTGATATTTGAATATAAATCATTCACCCCTCTTCTGACTTAAATATAGAAAACTCTTCAATTCTTGATAGAATTTATATTTATAGTTCATACTCGGAAACATGAAAGAAGATCAAGAGTCCACTCGAGTTTTCAAGTTTAAATCTGAACCTTTTGACTTCTGAAACGAATTCGAATTGAACGAGAAATCGAAATTCAACTTTAGCGAATGAATGGATATAATACTAGTGTGTCATTTAGAAGATCTTCTTTTATTTCTTGTTTCCAGGAACATTATTAGATTTAATTTAATTTAATACAGACGTTGTTTAAATGCCATCGTCTAATTAACTTAAAATGTATGATTTAGCCGAAGAATTCGTGAAGCGGTAATTTTGTCTGTTTCTCAATAGCCCTTACCATATGCATGATATGGTATTATTTAGATCACATCTTCAGAAAAAATGAAGCGAGACATATGAAAGCAGTCATATCACATCGAATCATTATAACGCATATTAAGTAAGTCCATGGTTTGGCATTGTTCAGTTAATGATGTGTCCAAAACTGGCGCCAGGGAAATTCTCCAATCATAGATCTGAAGTGTAATCAGTCTTATTTATTTTTTTAATATAATCGGTTTTATGACATTGACATATACACATGTGCCATTGCAATTTTTAGAAGTAAAGCAAATTGAAAGTCGCAATGTAGAAACGGCGCCATGTGGGTGATTTTTGTTTCAAGGAACATGTAGTTTGTTTAGAATGACGGCATGGGAAGCACGTTGTTTAAATCCTAATCACCAACTGTCATTTCTACAACGGATCTCCCAATCACGACACCCTCTTTACAACGACCCTTGTCGCAGTTCCCAAAACAAGACAATAATGTCAAACTTATTCACTACTTCTATATGACGTCTGCTTAAAATTGTCGTCTGCTTTTTTTCTCAAAGTTACATAATGGACATTTTGACAGAAAAAAAGCTTAATAAAGAGTGACAAACAACTTGAATCCAGATCAGACGCCGCGTTACGCGGTGTCTGATCTGGGTTCAAGTGATTTGCAAATAAGAGCCAATTATCCTCCCTATAACGACTCCCTCCGAACAACGAACACAATTTTTTTCTCCCATAGGGTGTCGATGTAGAGAGGGAGCGCTGTAATTATCATTCAAGGGGAATTAAACTTTGTTGGCTATAAGACATGTATATGTGTAATAATATAAGCTAAATAAAATGTATTTACGCATATGAAAAAGAATATTCGTATGCGACGATATGTGTGCCATGTCTTTGCTTCATATATCGAGTGCAAAGAAAGATGTTATTTCTACACGATTAAAAAAATGATGACACAAGAAGTTAAAATAAAAATATAAAAAATCATGAAAACTATGTTTATGAATAGTTTGACGATTCAACAAATTCTGAATGGCAAACAGCTTGGAGCCTTATTAAACACCGATAATAATGGTTACAGTTTTGACATTGTATTATTCGATTCTATTATATTATATTATATTATATTATAACTTAATTAGCAAATTACAAATTTTGAAACCATGGAAATTAATAAGTGACCAGATATAAAGTCAAAATGTGGATGTATTCATATAAGCAAAAATTGATTTTTTCATGGGTCTTTGAAAAGGCATGTTAAACCAAATTTGAAAGGAATTGGTTAACATTAAGTGTTCTGTAGCATATAGCTACCTCGGCTCTTGAGTGTTTAATTACTTGGCAAATTGTTGGTTTTTTTTAATCGTGCTATCTTTCAATGTAAAACATTTCAGTTTCTATCGATTTAAAATTATAATTCTTGTTCAAGACATCGACATGTTATACAACATACAAAAATACAGCCAATTTTATATTAAGCTGCCAATCTTCACAGTAGCATAAGGTGTCCGGTTAATGCAGGGAAAATGTAAAGCAAAACGTTTTTATAAGAGCTTTATTGAATATTTCCATCCTTAATTAAGATACCACGTGTCTTAAAATTCAGTGGCCATGAAACACTAGGTCACAAGGTTATAAAGCGGTTTATTACAGACATCGGTGCAAGTCCACATTCGTCACTTAAAGAAGGGCATACAAGACTTTCATTCCAAATATGTACTCGTTCCTGCAGACAAAGCATCCAATAATGTGATAATTGTATGACGATTACATTATGTTGATACTTTAAACCAGGAACTTGTGAATACCAATTCCTATACAACGACTAATTTAACGGAGCATAATGTAGTATCTGATCATCTTGATACTTGTAAACAATTAAAAGCTGACGTCTACATTACATGTCATAAACTTCCTACTATGTACTGGATACCAAAACTCCACAAAACACCATATAAGTCTCGTTTTATTGCTAATTCAAGTGCATGTACTACTACAAAGCTTTCCAAACTTTTGACATCGTCTTTAATTAAAATCAAAGAACATGTTCAAAGGTATTGTGACAAGACTTACGAAAACTCTGGACTTAATCTGTTTTGGTCTATCAAAAACTCGAATGAAATTTTGACGAAGCTTGAACATAGAAAATACCAAGCTTGCAATATTAGTACGTATGACTTTTCAACACTATATACTACCTTACCTCATAATTTAATAAAAGCTAAACTTATACAACTTATTGAAAAGACTTTTGCCAGAGAAAGGAAACTATTTCTGGCGTGTAATACTGATCGTGCATTTTTTACAAATGACACGGTTAAGCATTACACTATGTGGACTTGCACCGATGTCTGTAAATCACTATCATTTCTTCTGGATAATATTTATGTACGTTTTGGGAGTACCATATACCGCCAAGTGATTGGTATCCCTATGGGTACAAACTGTGCGCCCCTTGTCGCAGACCTATTTTTATACTGTTATGAGAGGGACTTTATGCTAAGTCTAAAACCTGATACACAGGCAGATATGATCGAAGCCATTAACAACACATCGCGCTATCTAGATGATATTTTTAATATAGACAACCCATTTTTTGATACGTTGTTTCCTTTTATTTACCCAAAAGAATTACGCCTTAATAAAACAAACGAGTCAAATTTATCGGCACCATTTTTAGATTTGGATCTTTTAATAAATAACGGTATTGTTTCTTCTAAGATTTACGATAAACGAGATGATTTTGATTTTAGTATTGTTAACTATCCTCATCTAGATGGCGATGTTCCCCGTTCTACATCTTACGGGGTTTATATTTCACAACTTATTCGTCTTGCTAGGGCTTGTACCTCTGTTGAGGACTTCCACATTCGTAATAAAACTATTACTGAAAAGCTTCTTAAACAGGGGTACAGATTTCATAAACTTCGTAAAACATTTTCTAAATTCTTTTATAGAAATCTTCCTCTCATTAACAAGTATAAATGTAACTTAAAGTCTTTTCTGCGGCAAGGTATTTCACATCCGGAGTTTTATGGTGATGTGATTTACAGACTTCGTAAGATTCTTGGACATATGCATTTTCAAAACCTATTTGTCAAACGTATTAGATTTTTCCTCAAAAAAGATTATGATCCAACTATATTGCTGCGCACTTCACGTTTGGTTATCGATCAATCTACAATTGATAACTATGCTTTCCTCTTTGGTTGTGCGACGACAGACAGGGCTTAGCACTACATGATGATGTATCTCTAAAGCCGTCCTTAACCGGGAGAGTTATGTCGGATTTTCGTGCTTTGGTTTTTCTCTCCCTCTCTGTCGTACCCTAAACCCTCCCATGTCTTACAGTTACTCGTGACTACAGACTATTCGCTTGAGTACAATTTGACCGTTGCCATAGTGGGTTATTTTTAACACGGGCTTGAATGTTTAATTCTTTCCCGTGTTACTAATAATCCTGTCAGAGAATTTTGTTAGATGTTTTACATGTATTTACTTACTGTGCTGGCGGTCTTTTTGATTGTAAGGTTGTGGAACAGGGTTTATATTTTATGTACACTGTTCGTCTTTATAGGTGAATATAGGAGATAAGTGTGAGGTTGGGCGCCCCTAAACCCAGGTTTAACCCCCCAGTGGTTGTTAATAATTAATTAATTTATAATTGATTATTGATTGCTACTGACCGTACCAAGGCGGGCTCCTATGTGTGTGTGTGTGTGTGTGTGTGTGTGTGTGTGTGTGTGTGTGTGTGTGTGTGTGTGTGTGTGTGTGTGTGTGTGTGTGTGTGTGTGTGTGTGTGTGTGTGTGTGTGTGTGTGTGTGTGTGTGTGTGTGTGTGTGTGTGTGTGTGTGTGTGTGTGTGTGTGTGTGTGTGTGTGTGTGTGTGTGTGTGTGTGTGTGTGTGTGTGTGTGTGTGTGTGTGTGTGTGTGTGTGTGTGTTTGTTATGGTATGGCTGTGCGTGTGTTCTGCTTTAGAGATGGGTGTATTGTTTGTGTTGCGTTTCCTGCTTGAGTCTTCTTTCGTATTTATTAGTTGAGGCTTTCGCTCAAATACGACCAATCAAATGCTTGAGAAAAAACTTAGACTCAAATCAAACCCTTTTTAAAATTGGACCCAATTAGACGAAAAGGCTGACAATGTCTCTTAAAACATACCTTGCCCATGAGTATGACTATAATGGAGAATCTGTTATTCTTTCCCGTTTAAACGCAAACGTACGCAAACGCAAAGCACTAAAACGTAAAAAAGAACAACTTTTGGACAATTCTGATGTTTCATGTTTATCATGGTGGCAAACAGTTTGGAGCCTGATCAGACGCCGGGTTACCCGGCGTCTGATCTGGCTCCAAACTGTTTGCACTGCAAATAATAGTTTTAGCGTAAACGCGTTTATTGGTAAAGAATAACAGATTCTCCACTGTATCTGAAAACTCTTTACTCTAGTTACGAATATAAGTAGATTGAAAGTAAATTAGAATGCGCTTTTAGGACCATTTTGTTTTATTTTCAGCCTTCTGAAAGTAAAACCTGCTTGGATAACTTGACCTAGATTTGATGGTGCATCTTCATGACTGTATACAGTGGAACTACTTTCTTCAGTGGAGGAATAAATATATGGCGTAAACTGCGTATTGTGAGGGTATTTGGTAAAGTATATCTCGTATACACGATCCAAATAACAGATAGTTTAGAGAATGTGATTAGATTGTTTACAAAGGTCGGCACCTTTTGTGCCCCGCATGGAAATGGTGTAATATCTAGTTGTATGTATTGATAATATTGGGCACAATAAAATACCCATAAAACTAGGGGAGAAGCCAGTTATTGCTTTTCAGTGTGGGCGAGGAAAGGTTATCGACGGTTTTGTTAGAAACAGTCAAGGATGCAGTATACAGTCGAGTACAGATTCAGCTGTTTTAAGACAGATTGCAGATTAAAACAAATTTAATGTAAGCCGAAATGTCTTTTTTTAAAAGCTTTATGCTTTAACTTATTCTGCATTAAACAGTATTTTTATTGAGATATAGAGGATAACTGTTTTTTTCAGTGTAAGATCGAAATTTAATCCATTGAGTGAACATCAGACGTTATATTTTCACGAGTGGCGAAGCCACGAGTGAAAATATAACAGTCTGATGTTCACGAAATGGATTAAATTCGATCTTACACTGAAAAAACACAGTTATTCTATTTATTTATGCTTTTAAGCCACTTTTTAAACGAAATTGTTTAAAAATTGAAAGCGAACGTACATTATTTATCCCGTGTTGAGCCCCACGTTTTTATGTCGAACACATGTGCGTGACAGTTGGCGGTATAATGACGTCACTCGTTGCTCCCGAGTTTGGATTCGTGCTCTTCCGGTGAGTAGTTCGCGACAAATCGGACTGCCGGAATTTAACGATAAGACACGATTGACTACGATTCTTGGGGAGCCCTACGGGGAAAATTCATATTAAAAAGCGATTGGTGATAATCCACTGCAGTGGATTACCAAGTGATCATCCACTGCTATTTCGTGGTATTCCACCGAAAAGCATAAATAAATATACATATTTATGCAGGTATGGTTATTCAAAGAGTCGACACTAAGTATAAGTTAAGCAGTAAATGACATGCTACTTCCAGTTACTGATAATGAAAAATGCTGGTAGGAACACGTTTGTCATGTGTTTGTCCTTTTTGTAATGTCCGCTTTTATACAATAACAAAGCTTTGTAGATTTGTAGGGTAAAACTAAAAATATCTATGGGCATGTTTAAAGTTGTTTTATTTGCTGTTTCTTTTGTTTCGTTTACCTATATGATTGTCTGAATAAAAGACCTTCTATGTTGTGACAATCCGACGTAAATAAAATATGTCTAAGTCTATATCTAAAAAACACAACGTCTGATCAGTAGGATAACTATTGTTTGTCAAATATTTAAATCTGTAAGTCTCCATCAAATGAACTGATATAAACTATCAAACTATCATTACTAGACCAGTCTCAAGGAGACGATTCTAACGAGTATTCGCAACATTGAGATTGATAGAGCTATACAGCAAACAACTCCACTTCTCCTAACTTAACCCTTTACCCATAAGCATGTTTCTAGTTTTGAAGACATGTGACCACTTAAAGCAGGCTGAAAGTTAATCAGAATGTGCCTTAAGGCACATTCTGCTTTACTTTCAGTCTGCTTTAAGCTATCATCTGCTAGGATTTAGAAACAAATCTGATGGTTCATTTTCAAGCCTGTATAAGTTGGAACTATTTTCTTTAGTGGACGAATAAATGAAATGTGTTAAAAGGCGCTTCTATGATAACCCTTATCATGCTTAGCGCGACTTGATATGAACCAATACTGTTTGTCAGTCGTATTCAATATTTCGTTAGTTTGAAAAGCTGAAAAACTATTTTTTTAATATTTTCGCAGAGGATTTATTTGAAGCAAACAACAATTCAGGGTTAGAATTCGGCATAAAATTGCAAACGACAACTCGTAGTTTTAACAGATGATATTTTTTCTATGACAGCAGACGATCCAATTTGGCGGTAAAAGCGTTGAGAAGTAAGCAACAAGCAATAAAGGACAATATTGCTAGAAATTGGCAACTGACACACGAGAAAACTGAACGTCAAACATTTCCTTTCAACGCTTTGACATCGTTGTTTACAGCTAATCAATATTTTTGTGATGCCTAACGCTTTTTACACTTTCAGCTCTAGCAATGAGTATACTCGTCAATAACAAACAGTGTGCCTATAAAGAGTACACTGCACTGTTTGCCGTTTTGCAATACAGTTCTCCCCCCTACAACGGTCCTTCAAACATCGACTGCCATCTTACAACGACCCTTGCCGCTGTTCCCCAAACAGGACAATTATGTCCAACCTATTTACGCCTGCAATGTCGCCTGCTTAAAATTGTCGGTGGCTGTTTTTCTCAAAGTTACATAATGGAAATTTTGACAGAAAAAAAATTAATGACGAGTGATAAAAAGATTGAATCCAAATAAAGCGCAGCGTTACGCCTGATCTTGATCCAACTTATTTGTGAGCCTCATCAAATCCCTAAGGAACAGGTCGAGTTTATACCAAGTATGAAAGCAAACGACGACCTGTGTAAAGAGTGATATAACGCTCTAAGAGGTACTTCATAATTATGTTCGATAGATACTTATTTTGTCCTATCAATCAATGCTAAAAGTACAACCGCCAAACAACATTATTCACACAGCTAAAATATCAATACAATAAAACCCTACTGAGACAATCACTTTAATACCAAAAAAACCCAAAAAAAACCATGTTCCATGTAAAGCATAGGAAACGAATGATACTGTTATAACTTTCCATTAAAGTCTCTTTAATTTTACATCTACTGTAGACACTTAATATATGCCGTCTGTCATAACCAAATAAAAATCAAATCATTAAAATATTTTTTCTTTATTTGCCGAAATGTTAAAATTTAATGTAAGTATTGTATATGTAAAGTGTTTTAAATACTAACATATGTTGATAGTCATTTCCCTTTCTTGCTTCTAAGCACTGTATAAAAACAAAAGCAGATTGCTCTTCGAAAGGACAATTGACCAAAGTCTGTATAACCTGGTTTTCCATACTGTCTACATACAGTGGAGAATCTGTTATTCTTTCCCGTTTAAACGCAAACGTACGCAAACGCAAAGCAAAGCAAACGCAAAGCACTAAAACGTAGAAAAGAACAACTTTTGGACAATTCTGATAATTCTTGTTTATCTTGGTGGTAAACAGTTTGGAGCCTGATCAGACGCCGGGTTACCCGGCGTCTGATCTGGCTCCAAACTGTTTGCACTGCAAATAATAGTTTTAGCGTAAACGCGTTTATTGGGAAAGAATAACAGATTCTCCACTGTACCTAATGCAGGTAATAAATGTATCAATAATTCCTTCCAATGGAATACAGGTATGTTAAAATAATCATTGCATACAGGTTTTCTTAACCCTTTCACTGCCATGACGTCATCAATTTTAAACATTTGTCGTCTGCTTTCTTTTCTCAAATTTAAATCTTAGGTATTTTGACTTACGAAATATTGAAACGAGTGTCAAACAGTTTGGATCCTGATCAGACGCCGCGTTACGCGGCGTCTGATCACGATCTAAACTGTTTGCAAATAATAAGTGTACTCGGGGTGAGGCAGTGAAGGGGTTAACACCAAATGCGGGCTCGTATACGTGTCTTTCTATTCTTAACCAGCACAAGGGTTCATTTAGAGATACATTTATGGTCTAAATAGTTCACGAACCTTTTAAAACTCAGATTAAAACATTCAATCCATCCTTTCATGCTCAATGGCGCCTAAAGGCGCTTTTGCAAACCGATGGGATCCTGATCAGACGCCGCGTAACGCGGTGTCTGATCAGGATCAAACTGTTTGACACTTGTCATTCTGCCTTAAAATTCACTTTGCAACAATATTGCAAACAACAAAATTAAAACAGACGACAATGGAACGGTGGAGGGTTAAAACACTCACGGAAAAATTGGTAGTGAAATGGTTAACCCTTTGCCTGCTGGTCGCGACTTTAGTGATTTTTGCAAACAGTTTAGATCCAGATCAGACGCCGCGTAACGCGGCGTCTGATCTGGATCCAAACTGTTTGACACTTGTCTTTAGGTTACTTTACTTAAAAAATGTATAAATCTAAATTTAACATATTTTGCAGACGACAATTTCGAAGCAGACGATATCACCGCAAGATAAGAGTTAACATACACCCTTTTAGTGCCTTACCCGTAACACGGCGTCAGAGCAGGATCCACACTGTATGACACTCAGTTCAATAATTCTTAAGTCACAATGCCTAAATTTTAACTTTAAGAAATAAAAGCACTTGACAAGTTTTTAAAATTGATGACGTCATGGCAATGAAGGGACTTAAAATGGTTTACGTTATATTGCATTCATGACGCTTTTTATTTTGTTTCAATTAGCAAGAAAAACATATCATCAGTGTACATGTGCGCAAGTAATCGTTGGGGAAGTTCATTGCAATTTTATTGTTCTGCCCGACAACATGTTCATCTGTTGCCATAAAATATCGTAGAACGGAACAATGACCTAGTAATGTCGACATTTCTTTTTGCAAATAACGTCGCTGCCATTTACAGCCACTTCTGGGGATATTCACTCTAATTACTATCATTTCAAGATACTTTCTGACAGAACGTTTTGCTATAACAATGAAACTGTGTTATGTGGCGGACTCATTTGCCGTACCCTATAGTCTACCAACATTTTGACCGTTTTTGACCCCTCATGGCATGTCGTGTAGACGGGTTACATCCACCTGATTTGTGATCAGTGAACATATCTGAGAGATTCTAGGGGGTGGGGGGAGTGTAAAGTCGAAACGTTCAAATTAAGGTTCGTAGGCGTTATTAATGCAAAGTCAAATAGCTTCCATGCTGATAAGTTGTCGGCCGATCCTGCAGAAGCTGACACTAGAGTGATATTCAATGCTAAGGATGCTGTTGCAAGCAGGTTTGATCGTCTGATTGTAATATACAGGGACACAGACGTAATACTGTTGATGTTTGTAGGAACTGACGTGGTAACATGGATGTTATCCGGTACAGCAAAGCAAAGCAAAGGGGATGATTCCATATTAACAATATATGAGGCACTCAATGTCGACAAAACATCATAGATTTCCATACCTTTACTGGTATATAGACACATGCTGGTATAGGCAACTCGTGAAAGTCAAGACAGCCTTGGACCCCCCCCCCCCCCACTAACTATGTATCACCCCCAATTGGATAATAAATCCCTCTATCCCAAT
Organism: Gari tellinella; assembly: GCA_922989275.2. Taxonomy (NCBI): domain Eukaryota; kingdom Metazoa; phylum Mollusca; class Bivalvia; order Cardiida; family Psammobiidae; genus Gari; species Gari tellinella. The sequence goes on along the minus strand of OV277857.1, from coordinate 28,121,846 downwards.
GACATACATGCAACTTGCGTCTTGTTATTGCAAGACAAAGTGCAGCTCGGCAAGATGTGCTTGATATAAAAGCTAACAAGTATGCATGTACAAATGTGGTTGTGAGGCAACAAACTGCGTAACTCAGATTAATTGGTAGCATGCGTCTGTATTAGAATCCCCGCATACTCACCTTTGCTAGACGCGTCATTGTGAACAAAATGTATGTAGATCGGTGATCGGATTGTTTCATAACGAAGCATTATGCATGTCTACGTACATCAGTTTGGCGATGAAAGTTCTGTAAAGTTCTTCGGAAGCTTTGTCAAATGATACAACGAGTGAATGGTTTGTGATTTTCCTTCTACTGTCTGGTTCATTACTCGATTTGATTTTGGCGATGCTAGTGGAGCTGAGGACAGCTCATGCTTCAGTACATTGTCATTCTGCACGGTTAGGCCAGAACTAGCTTCATTAAACAGACATTGTAGGAGTCTGCAGTCAGGTTTATCTGTTTCGAAACCTGATGCTTGTCTGATCTCGTGTCTTTATAAATACTTGCTAATGTCTTTGACTTTGTTTTTTTGATGGAACAAAAGGTTGGTGTTGCACTCCTTTAGTCAATAATTTGTAAACTGCTAAACCAATGAACGGCTTCTGCAGTCACATCGCGTCCAACAAATCATTGCTAATGTCTCTGTTGCAGCATCCTTTAACGCTGTCTCCCCAAGTTGGTATACAGCATAGGATGCGTCTTTCGATTTTTCACTTGTCGAAATGCAAAATACATCTAACAAATGACCAATGCAGCAAGGGCTTAGAACTACCTTTGCTAAAAGATCTTGGTATACAGAAAGAGTTGGTTTCATTTGGACATCAATCAAACATGTGCTGGTTTCCCGTAATGAAGTTAATATTTTTGTCAATTGACCCTGCACTTTTGTGCCTAATTTTCATGGTCAGTTTTTAAAACATGTTTTAAGGCAGTCTTTAGACCTACACTTGGGTCTAGATCAGCAGCTTCCTGCACAACATTTTAATAGCATAAACTTACTTTCCTGTACTTATCAATTTTGTTTTCATGTATTCCAAATATTGTTATAATATATTGTTATCATTGTCTTATAATATCTTTGGCTTAGCGCCTGACTTATTTAAAATGTCCACATTGATAAAACTCTGCTGCTGGCCAGCTTTTCATTTTATCCAAATTATGTCAGGGTTTACCCCTCCTGCAATCTAATGAGCCATGCTAGACATAAATATAACTCTGTGATAATAAAATTATTTATACAATCCAAATGGTAAGGTACTGTACCAGCAGATTAGTTCTATCTGTAATATATATTTTCCAACTCATTGTTTGCATCGAATGTTCTATTTTTAGCTGCTATATCTTTGTTATAATTATACATATGTTGTATAGTCGGTTCAAAAGCCTTTATGGCTTATTTTGTCTTTTGTATGTCTTGCTGACTGAAAATAAAATTTATCTTATCTTATCTTATCTCAACATACACAATCAACGCATTGTATTATTTCGTAATCTGTTAATTCGTATATGGTTTTTCATATGGAAAGAGAAAAGGACCACGTCGAATGCATTTCATGGAAAATATGATACATTTACAAAATCCATTGTATATTTACTATTAGTTAAAATGTAAAAACAGTAAAGTCTTGAAAACATTGCGATTGTTATGTATGACAAGGCATGATATAAGTTGCATTTAATTATTGTGTTGGGCTGGACGTGATTGCCTGATAGTGGCAAAAACCTTACTGCGCAATTCCTAAAAGCCAAGCAGCTTTGTATAAACACACAAAAGTACTTGCATACAAATAGCTTGTGTTTTGCGGCATGACGCAAACTAATGAAAGTGTCCAGTAGAGTGTGAATGAAGGAAACATTGCTGATACATTAGACTAGGCTTCTATTCTTTTTATAAACATATACATATTGTTGCGAAGATTAAGCATATGCGCTAAAGAAAACTGATTGCAGTGACAGATGCATGTATTGTCGATGTTGCCGCTTTTGTTCAGATTAATGAATTTGTGAATATGACAATGAACATATATACACACACATCATTATCAATAATACAACAACAAACAACACATCTACTATTTGCTATACACTAGGTTTTACTACTTTACTATTCATAAACCATATATATATATATATAGACGGAAAATGTAAAATATCCCGGCAAATGCCGGACCGGCAAAAGTATATATAATTGTAAAGGTAAAAATGACTAAACACACCTTCTATTTTTTCTTTTTTATTACCATATGGTAATAAAAAAGAAAAAATAGAAGGTGTGTTTAGTCATTTTTACCTTTACAATTATATATATATATATATATATATATATGCAAACAATAAGCCATTACGCACTTAAACAAGTTTTTATAAATATACAATCACAAAATTAGTGATTTTTAACACTACCTTTGACTCCGAAAATTTGACTAATAGTCATGTATGAGAAAATATAAGAAACGAAATTAATCATTAATGCAAAAGGTAACGGTCATCTTAAAGCAAATAACACAGTAGCATTTTGTCGGTGTTGGCTTCAAAGTAAGTTTCAAATCAATTTAAGGTTTTCTGGATTAGCTTCCTAATGCTTAAAAACATATATTTTAACACAAAAAAGTATAAAATTTGGTCAAACATGTCAACTGTTAGAAGAGAAATGTTATATGAGAACCGAAAATGGCGGCCATCTTGAAAAAAGCGGCCATTTTGAAATGTTACGGTGTAAAAGGGCTTTTTTGTTGAAAGGAGGGCCATACCAGTATATTATGTAAACCTACTTTGATGATTGTATCATCAAGTTTATGATTTTTTCACTAATGTGCCCAGCTATATATTATAGCAGAAATGAACAGAATACGCGATTTACTGGCTTATTTTAAGAGTTATCACCCTTGTTTGTGACTAATTATTGTTTTTTCTGTCACGAAAATTCTATTTCTAGATTTTTCGACCAATTATACAGTCAATAAATTTAAGTATTTTTAGGTTATCTATGAGTGGTTGCAAATAACAAAATCTCTAAAATCTGCACCCAATGACCTTTGACCTATTTCTGACCTTAATACGCGCCTAAGAACTTTACACACACCCTAGAAATGTTCGTATGCATATGCTGAATATAAATCAAGTGAATGTTACCCGTCTACACTACATGCGATGAGACCCATTTTCCAGAGCCTTATTTTCGATCCGTAGGCAGACTACTACGCGGTTATGAAGTTTGTCTGTTTTCAAAAGTTGTAGACGGCAATACACTTAAGTAATATTACAATAATCTTTATATGTTAACCAGAAGAGTGCAGAGCGTGACTTGTGCAAACAGTTTGGATCAGCGCTATTTGACCTGGGACCCGTTTCAAAAATATTTCGTACGACAAGAAGTGTCGTAAGTCAAAACTTGAAAGTACTTTTAATATTTGATTCCTCTATCTAATCGTGTCTTGTGACATCTCTTTGGAAACGTCTTTTTAAGACGATTCCAAAAACACGCCACCAGATAGGAGTAGATGGAGAAATAAATAATAGTTGAGACTTTTATAATCCCACTTACGACAACATAAATTTTGTCGTACGAAGTTTTATGAAATTGGCACCACTTATTTTTTTGACATTCGTATCAATATTTCTTCAGTCAAAATTTCAAAAATATTGAGTTGCATAAAGCTACAGACGAGAAATTTTAGTAGATTCTATTTTTGTCTGCGAAAGCGTCAAAAGCAGACAGTAATATTTGAAAATAAGAAAGAATCAGCAAATAAAAGCTCAACAACAATGAAGTTACAACTGACAACTGACAAACGAAACACTGAACATTTCCTCATAAAGCGTTCACTTTTTGTACTGGCTAATCAATATTTCCGTGATACCAAAGCCGTTGAATAGTTGCAATTGGGTTTCTTTACGTTTGAAAACAGATTTAAACAAGATCGGACACTTGGTAAGTAGCATTTGAACTGTATCTATACCATTTGATCATCTTACAACATCTCTACAACTAAAGGAATAGATCGAGTGTATGTTTGAATCACGGCAAACAGCGGCCTGAACATACGATTAAGACATATTTAAAAATAGTCTGTTCAGTGATGGTGCAAAAGTATGTCCATTCCAAACATGCGCAAAGATAAAATGCAAAACAGACACATCCATAACGCAATTTAACAATATTTATTAATTACTTAAATAGTATTGAGCGAATTTTAAAAATGAAAGGACATTTGAAAGAAGGTGACTGCTCTGCTTGATAGAGGACCTGTAGATGATGCTAAGTGTTAAATATCTAAGATCAGGGTACAAGGGTTTTAGACAAGAAGATTTTTTAAGTTTCTCTTGATAAACAAAAGGCAGCTGTCTACTTTACACTTGACCTACTTTTACACAATCAACCCTAGCGACGAGTATACTCGTCATTTACAAACAGTGTAGTATTGAGGATTACACATGTCCCATGCAAACCGTGTATACCCTAATCAGAGGATTCTTTAAGGAGCCCTCTGATCAGCGTCTTCACTGTTTTACATTTTGAAATATATTTATTAAAATCAATCCTAAATAGTCAAAAATGGACTAGACATATTTTGAAATTGGAATTGTCCATTAAATATTTCAGGGATGATTGAGTTATAAAAGGTAAAATCTGTGTAGTCGAAGAGATGGTTATTTGTTTTATAAAACACTGCTTATAAAATCTCCAAATGAGCAAACATTCAGTGTTAAAATTACATGGCAAACAGTATTAAAGGAAAACATACACGTCATTCTTGTACTAAATTATGCTTTTATAAAGTATATGGCTTTATATCAATATTGCTTTAATTACATGAATATACATATTTCAAGCACCGAATATAGGCCTTCTTGTCGACTGGTTGCTATGACGAACATTAAACAAAAGCATTTTATCTACCAAATTATGAAATTTAAGTGTTGTATGTGTAAGATCTTTTTTATTATTGAGATATTTTAAACCTTTCACTTCCAAAATGTTCGTGAAATGTTTACCCATTCACCGTTTCATTGTCGTCTGCTTCAATTTTGTTGTCTCCAATGCCATTTCAAAGTTAAAAATAAGGCAGTATGACTGAAGAACGAGTGTCAAACAGTTTGGATCCTGATCAGACGCCGCGTTACGCAGTATCTGATCAGGATACAAAATGTTGGCAAGGGCGCTTTTACAAAAACTATTCATAATCAACTCCCTAAAAGCTACCACATTGTATGTAGGTGTCCAAAACAAAAATAGATCACTCTTGGTTAAGTCATTGGATCAGTGTCAGTATAAATTAATTGACCAGCTAGGCGATTTGCCATTATTTTTCAACTTACGGGTCCATTTAAAGACATTATGAGATGAAATTAGGATCTGATCAGGTCCCACATTGTTAAACACACAGATAAAAAACAAAACGCCAACATATAACACACGTTCTACTTTGTATTGCGTTCTGTGAGCTGTTCATTTTGTATCAACTAGAACTAATAGCACTTCTTCAGTGTATGTGTACACATGTTAACGTCGGGGATTTTTTTTCTCTCTATATTCATATGTTACCATAAAATATCGTAGAACGGAACAATGACCTAGTAAGGTCGACAATTCTATTTACAAATAACGCCGATGCCATTTACAGCCACTTCTGGGGGTATTCACTTGAGACAGTTTTATCCTAAAATATATGGGAGGACGGCCCTTGAGCCGATATCTAGTAATTTGTCTAGCTTATCGCAAATAACAGCCACATCAACGCTAAAATATGATTAAACTACAGTATAATTTTCATTTTAGATTCAGATTAAACGCCAAGGAATCCGATATCTGAAAAGGTTAAAAAATGCTTGACACTCGCATTGACATTTCTTCAGTCAGTAGACCTAAAATCTAAAATCTTATAAATATAGCAGACAATAACAGGGCTGCCATTTCTCCGGATTTTTCCTACAACTCCGGATTTTTTTTCACTACATGGTTTCTTAAAGTAGGCTGAAAGTAAAGCAGAATGCGCCCTTAGGCGCATTCTGCTTTACTTACAGCCTACTTTAAGTAGTCGCATGTCAAAAAAACAAGAAAAAGGGTAAAGGGTAAAGGTACGATTCGTAAAATCGCACTTGAAAAATGCAAATTTGGAAATCTTATGATTCTTTATGTCAACTTATGGCAGCCCTGCAATAATTCTAAAGCCGACGAAGTAATTTGCAGAGAACTAGTTTCCCGACAAACCCTGGGAGATGTACCAACAGTAATTGCGACTGTTTCTCAAATTAGCATCATTTTATGGATAATTTCGGTCAGAACGTTTGGCTATAACAATGAAATAGTGTTACAGTGGAGAAGACGGTATTCTTTCGCAATAAACTTGTTTACGATAATACTATTATTTTCATTGGAACATTTTGGAGCCAGATCAGACGCCGGGTAACCCGGCGTCTGATCAGGTACCAAACTGTTCGCCACTCAGATTCAAATAAACCGTGAGAATTTTCAAAATGTTATAAGTACATGTATTAACATTATTTTGCTGTTCGTTTTCGTTTTGTATGCGTTTAAACCGGAAAGAACAACATCTTCGCTACTGTATGCAGCGGGGAATCATTTGCGATACTATGAGCGGTCATCATATATACAGTCGAACTTCATTATCTCGAACTCGTTTAACTCAAACTATCCGATAGTTCGACATAGGAACTGCATTATTCCATGCTCGGTTAAGTCGATATACCAATATTTCAATGTTAAATCGTGGCTGAGCCACGTTTTAACTTTGAAATACGGGTATGTTCGACAAAACCGACCTCGAGATATCGAAGCTTGACTGTAGTCTCATTCAAGAGCTGGAAATAGGCAATATAATTAGCCCATCATCCAATATAGCCTGTTTCTAGTTTTAAAGACAGTTTGTTGAAAGTTAAGTAGAATACGCCTGTATCTGCTTTACCTTTTACATTCAGCAGAACATGTAATAAATATATAGCTAACAGGATATATGTATTGAACCTTTCCCGATGGATCTTGTTTGCCAAAAAAAGTTTTCATTGCTTCACATTACTTTGTCACATCTTGCATGTAAATCGTATTTAATCTTAAAAGGTAAAGTAATTAGGAGTTTGATATTAATGAGCACTTATAATTTTGTCCACATTCTTATAGAAGAAAAATACACGTTCAAGTAAATACCTTAGCCACGCCCTCTACGATGCTGTATAAACATTTTGCACAATATTAACAACCATGCTTTACCCTGGAACCGTCGAAGTGATATAAAGTCGTTTTTTAATACAGTTTGGATCCAGATCAAACGCCGCGTAACGATATTTCTTAAGTCATACTACATTAAAACTAACTTTGAAACATTCTTACAGAAAAACACTTTGAAGAAGATAACAATATGACTTCAATGAGATTAAAAAAACTCACGATTAATTTGGCGCTGATCGAATATGGAAACATCGCAAACAATACCAAACTGTTGTAATGTCTAACTGCTTTACCCTGAGTACGATAGTTATTTGCAAACAGTTTGGAACCTGATCAGACGTCGATAATAACACTTTAGTCAATTTATCTAGAATTTAATTTGAGAAAATAAAAGCATACGACCATACATATAACCCTTTATCCCATAGCCTGTTTCTAGTTTTGAAAATAGGTCACTACTTAAAGCATGTTGAAAGTAAAGCAGAATGCGCCTAATAAGCAGAATGCGCCATTAGGCGCATTCTGCTTTATTTTCAGCATGCTTTAAGTTACCACTTGCTAGAATTAGGAACATTTTCCTTCAGGTACATGTTCATGACGGTATAGATTGGAATTTATTTTCTTCCTTGGAGGATAAAATGGAATGCGTTAAAAGGCGCTTCTATAAGGTATAAAGGGTTAAAGCCGATCAAGGTTTAATGACTTACGTGTAAACAAATTACGATACTGATCAGATGTCCATTTACTTCGAGTCTTATCTTGATCTAAACATTTTGTTATAATTAAATTAGTTCGCCTAAAACATGCTACAGTTGTTATCTTGACGTCTAACTTTAAAATACATCGGCGAAGTTTGTCGAATGATGTTTTTGTGGTGATATGTGCATTGTAGACACCACAACTGCCTTTACTAGTAAAGTATTTGATCATGAATTGTGGTTCATACGCGTGTATCCTATAACTACCAAGCCATATCAAATATTTCAGAGCCTTGACCGATTTAAACCTTATCCATCTGTTATACTATCTGCGATGAAATTGTCGTCTGAAAAAACATTCAATTAAGAGTTTAAAAATGTTTTGATTAAAGACACTGAAATATGCGTGTCAAACAATTTGGTTTCAGATCAGACGCCGCGTGACGCGGCGTCTGATCTCGATCCAAATTGTTTGCAAATACGAGTCATTGCGCTATTAGCAGGATAATTAATAAAGTGCATTCTTCAACTCAAGTGGAACTTTTGTACCTAGTATTTGACATTTCATTTACAGGTATGAAATATTCCATTCGGATCCATTGATATTTTCTGTTAAATTTAGGAAAGTTACAAACCAAACAGGAATGTAGATCACAACTGTTTGCAAAATGTCAATGCAACTTATCACCCGCACACAATGTCTTAATATCTTTGAACTACAGTAGAACCCTTCTATTACGACCACTAAAGTTTGTTAATTATTAGCAGGTTACGACAGGTGACTGAAGGAGCTTTCTGTTTTTCTTGCTTTAAGCTATCGCCTGTCTTTTATACAATTAATTACTCTTCGATTTAGTAGTCGTAGTAGTGAGGTTTAACTACATGTAATGTTTATGATGCATATAATTTACATAGCAATAATACACAAAGGGGCAAGACAAATAAGTACAGTGCTGTCTCCCTGTCCCAACAACGAATGGGAGACACAGATTGTGAGTGTTGTTCGGAGGGGGGTGTTCTAATGAGGGACAATATGACTACATTTGCAATCAGTTAGAACTGCTAAGCGACGTCTGATCTGGGTCAAAATATCTAATATGTTACTTTGAGAAAAAACAGCAGACGACAATATTTAGCAGACGATGTTGCAGCAGTGGAAGCTCTATAAATAATTAGTTTAATGAACAGAAGTTTTCATTGGTGTAAGGAATGAGTCGTTGTTCGGAGGACCGTTGTAGGGAGGGAGCACTGCATACAACTATGTTCCAGTACAATTTTCAATGGTAACAACTATTCAGTCACGCGAAATGACCAATATAAATCAACTATGGACCGCGACGAAGTTGAGGTCGATAGTAGAGTGATAGGGCAATAGCCGACGCTTTTATTTAAATCCGTGGTTAATATCCATTTCCACACCAAATTTAATCGTCTGATTTAATCCATATGTAAGCAAACTATCGCCTGCTAAAGCTTGCTGTCTGGAATTTTGTACCAATTTCATTTTTCTTAAAAATATTTTTTGTAGAAATAGTAGATCTATATCTAATACGAGTGTGAAACAGTTAGAATCCAAACTATATATATATTTGCAAAGTCTATTTAAGTCGCAATTGGCCGTGGAACCATGACGTTATAACACTTTCCCCAGTGTATAGTAAGCAAGATAACATACATGTAGTGTTGTTCTGCCTGGAATTATATTTGGCTATCTGTATGAGCACTGACCTAGTTAAGTCAACTTTTACATTTGCACATATCACCAATATCATTTACAGCTAATTCTGAGGATTTTCGTTCGAAAATTGTATCCTAGAAAATGTTAGAGAATGGCCCTTGGGCCGTTAGCGGACAATTGTTCTCGTTGATTACAAATAATTGTCATATATGAGGTGAAATATGATTTACATGTCGGTATCATTTGGCTCGTAGATATAGTAAACCCTCTCTATTTCGACTATTTGAACAGCAGCCACAATACCGGCTCAGACCCTTCAAAGGTACTCATTTTAAGGAGAAATTCGTGGTACATATCTTGCCCAAGAATACTCCTATACAACATCGGTAACATATTGGACTACGGTACCAGGGTCGTGAGTTCGGTCCCCCGCCGGACCAGCGGCCTAACTAAGGGACTTTTTTCAGAATCCCCGATGATGTACATGAGTACCTTTGAAGTATCTGAGCCGGTATTGCGCCTGCTTGCGCGCCATTTATTTACCATTGTACCCAGGGTAAGGCAAATAACCATTGTACACAGGATAAGGCAGTAAGACAGTACATCACATTCAAACTGTTTGAGATGTTATCGCGTGTAAATCTACACTAATGAAATTTAATTTCTTTATGAAACAAAAAGAAAACGCTCACGGAGTGCAATAATCTGAGTGTTTAGCAATTAGAGCCTATCATCTCATCCTGACTTTATCTCTAAACTTTGAACGCTCGTTAGTTGGTTCATAAATTGTAATATCAAATTTATGATTGGTTTGGACTTATAAGTTAACAAAAGTCATTTAAACCAAACATACAGTTTCTTTATCGATTTAGTATATTTAAAACAAGATGTCACCATGGCAGTAAAGCTATTGACCCATTTGCGCCAAGTGGATTATTCCATGTTTATATATAGTATTAGTCCATTTTTTATCAAAGGGATGCCTGGTCAAAATTGTCATTTTTATTTTGTTTTATATTGAAATTCCTATCAGTAAACAGTGTAGACTCTGATCAGACGCCGCATGATGCGGCGTCTGATCAGAGTCTACACTGTTTGCCTATGTCCTATATATTGGATCGTGGGCACAAATGGGTTAAAGGTTTCAGGGGATGTCACCCAATTCCGACCCTGGTCAGATGCTTAGTTACTTGTAGTCAAATCTTACTCTAAACCATTTGAAATAATGAAAACATGCTTCAAATTAAGCGTTTACTATTTATCTTAAAGTCTTATTTAAAGAATTTCAGTGATATTTGTCGACTGATGTTTTTGTGATGACATTTGCATTGAAGACACGATAACGGTCTTTACTAGTAAGTATTTGATCATGTTCTGTGTTGCATAGATATTATATGTCTACCAAGCCATATCTTTGAACCATTTTAACCTTATCCTGCCGTAATACCGTCTGCTTTGAAAGTGTCGTCAGCAAAAATGTTCAATTAAGATTTATACATGTACTGACTGAAGAAACTGAAAGATGAAAGACAAGTTTTCAAATAGGTTGGCTTCCAGTCAGACGCAGCGTTACGCGGCGTAAGATCTGTATTCAAATGATTTGCAAAAAGAAATAAAGTCGCTATCGGCACAAGGTATCAGTTATGATTTATTTTAATCTGACTCTGAGCGGTAAACAGCTTGAAGCCTTATCAGACGACGGGTGACTTAAATACTTTAAACTGTTCTAAGATATGTTGATAATCAGTTTCCTTAATTGCTACTAAGCAATGTAAAAAAGCAAAAGCGGATTGCTCTTCATCAGGACAGTTGACCACGGTCTGTATAAATCGGTTTACTAGCTAGTTCTAACAATACAACCAATGGATCAAAAGTCCTTTCAAATAAAATATTGGTATAGGACAATAATTATTATGGACATGAATTCTTAACACATATACGGGCTCATAAGGGCACTGCTGTTCTTTCCCAGCACAATGGTCCATTCGAAGACATTTGGAGATAAATTAATGCCCAGGATAGTTCATAAATTCAGATTAAATTAAACCGTTTATATCAAGTATCCCCTTGTGTCGATAAAGATATACGAGGTACAAGGGTAATCTTAAGACACTACACTGTCCATACAACACATTGTGACACAACACAACATTTCATTCGAAATAGCAAAAACAATGTAGACCCTGATGAGACTTCTCGTAAGGAATCATCTCACCAGAGTCTACACTGTTTGTTTATGCCTATTTCAGGTGACACTATGCTTAACCCCTTGAACCCTAGTCCCGCATGTAGGCGTCCTTTTCAACAGTGTACATATGAACAGTATACTTATCCTGTGCAAACAGTGATGACCCAAAATCAGAGGGCTCCGAAAGGAGCCCTCTGATCAGGGTCTTCACTGTTTGTCTTAATGCCAAATATTGACAAAACCAACTCTTAAAAGTCAGAAATGGACTAGACTAAAATAAAAACTGGAATAATCCATTTAAAGTTTCCGGGAGGAAAGAGTTAAGTTGGTTAAAACATGTGTTTTACTTTGTATTGCATTCATCGGGCTGTTTTTGTTAGTTAGAAGGAATAACATTTCGTTAGTATAAATGTGCAAAGGTTAACGTCGGGGAAGTTTATTGCAATTTCATTGTTCTGCCCGACAATGTGTTCATATGTAACAATAAAATATCGTAGAACGGAACAATGACCCTGTACGGTCGACATTTCTTTTTGAAATAACGCCGATGCCATTTACAGCCACTTCTGGGGGTACTCACTTGAGACAGTTTTATCCTGAAATATATGGGAGGACGGCCCCTGAGCCTATATCTAGTAATGGGTCTAGCTCATCGCAAATAACAACCACAGTAGCTCACATCAGTATAACTTTGATCATAGATCCAGATAAAAAAAACACATGAAATCCGATGTCTAACAAGGTTCCAAACTGTTTATTATTCGCTTTTGCATTTATTCCGTCAATAAACCTAAAGTCTGAATATTTATAAATGTAGAAGACGACAATTTTCAAGCGGACGCAGTATTTAGCAGCAAACTAATGTCCTGACAGTTTCTAGAAGATGTACCTACAATAATTGCGGCTGTTTCTCAAATAAACATCATTATATGGATACTTTCGGTCAAGGCGTAACGCCTTGACCGAAAGTATCCATAAAATGATTGTCCATACCACTAGCACTGCGTTATTCTTTTCCCAATAAAACTGTTTATGACAACACTATAATTTTCATTACAAAAATGTTAGTATAATATCAGACGCCGGGTTACCCGGCGTCTGATCTGGCTGCACACCGTTTGCCACTCAAATTAAAATTAAGAAATAATCTATGTTCTACCGTTGTGAAACGGTATTTTACAACGGTTGGGAGTTGTGGTGCGCATGAATTGACCACGAAGGCCGAAGGCCTGAGTGGTCAATTCCTGCGCACCACAACGACCGACCGTTGTAAAATACCGTTTCACAACGGTAGAATATAGATTATTTCGATTCTAACATGACCAGATTTAAAGAAATTCATTAGAAAGGAAATCAAATGTTCCATACTTATTTCCTCAGCGGATGCAGTTTTTCGACCGAATAACTTCTTCCGCGGCATTACAACAATCTAACACACAACAGCAAATTTACATTTACTGCTCCACAATCTGGCATAGAACAAACATTACATGAAACAAGACAGAAGAATGGGAAAAGTACAGTAAAATGACTGGTTAAAAGTATATGGTCTTTACGGGCTATATGAATAATGTAAGAAATTTAAAAAACATAACGTATGAACGCACGAGGTCACGTCATGCCATATAACCGCGGGAGGAGCGGGGTAGGGAAGAGCGTGGTATACCGTCTCAGGTATACCACGATAGACCTGTTCTTTGTTTATAGAGACGAATTCACGTGTCATTTTAGAATAAATCGTTAAACATTGCCAAATATTATACATGTAAGCATTTACATTTTAGTGCATTGCGTTTTGTATGCGTTTAAACGTGAAAGAATGGTGTATTTTCCACTGTGCGTAGCGGAAAAGAGTAAGATACGATGAACGGTCATCAAATCTAGTCTCCTCCAAAAGTTTTAGAACGGAAATACAATCAACCCATTATCTAATAACCTGTTTCTAGTTTTATTTAAGACAGTGTGTTGAAATTTAAGTCACCTATAAACTCCACAGAACATGTTAATATGCATCAATCTCACAGGATATGTTACGTAGCGTCTAATCTGGATTCAAACTGTTTGCAAATGTAAACCAGTTTCCCTCCCTATAACGACATCCTCCGAACAACGCACACAATCTGTGTCTCTCATTGGTTGTCGTTGTATAGAGGGAGCGCTGTAAATCGTCCAAAGACCTTCGCGACATTTACTTTGAATTTTCATAACATTCAGGTGGTTTTTTTTTTAATTTTGCATGTTGCTATTATATACCCTAGTATGCAGAAACATGCAATAAACATAGGAGGTCCCCGAACTAAAAAATAAAATTGAATACTATAACTAAAAAACTTCTTAACCCGAAGAGCAATTGTTATACTATTCGACTTAATGCGACTCAGGCGGTGAAAAGGTTAAATATCGCTGTTAGTGTATGAAAAATGTATTTAAAGTATTGATGAGGAAATAGTTCAATTTATTATGTAACTATGCTTTTGCTCATATAAAAATGTTGGCAAAATTTCAAGGTCAATCGTTCAGTCATGGTAATTACAATTTTCTCGGTGTACATGAAATCATGTGAAACCAGTACGTCGGAGGAAGAGTATGGCAGTATCTGTGGCTATCCAAATGAACACTGACCTATTTAAGTCGACTTATCACCAATGTCATTTACAGCCAATTCTGAGGGTTTTCACTTGAGACTTATATCCTAGAAAATGTTACAGAATCACCCTCGGGCCGACATCTGACATTTTTTCTCGCTGATTACAAATAATTGCCATATATGCGGTTAAATGTGTTTTACAGTGCACCCTCTCTACAACGACCCTCCAAACAACGATTCCCTCCTTACAACGACCCTTGCCGCTGTTCCCTAAACAGGACAATTAAGTCTAACGTTTTTACTGTTGCAATGTCGTCTGCTTTAAATTGTCGTCTGCTATTTTTCTAAAAGTGACATAATGGACATTTCGACAGAAAATAAATTAACGACGAGTGACAAACAGCTTGAATCAAGATCAGACGCCGCGTTACGCGGCGTCTGATCTAGATTCAAGCAGTTTGCAAATGTAAGCCGATTTCCCTCTCTATAACGACCTCCTCCGAACAACGCACACAATCTATGTCTCCCATTGGGTGTCGTTGTAGAGAGGGAGCGCTGTATATGTCGATATATTTGGATCATAGATACAGTAAAACCTCTTGATAACGACCTCTAAAACGATGGCTAACTGATTTTACAAAACATTGACCGCAGCTTAAAGCAAAGTGACAGTAAAACAGAAAGTTCCTAAAGGAACTTTCTGTTTTACTGCCACCTTTCATTAATAAGCAGTCACATGTCGTAAATACCTTATAATATTGACACAATTTGGTTGTCGTAAAAATATGTTTTGCTGTAATTTGGATCATAGATACTACAGCCATGTCACTGCATTTGCAAATAGTTTTGTTTTGGATCTACTATATGCTACACTCAATACAACAGTGTCTGAACATGATCCAAGCTGTTTGGTGCTCCTATCTACATGTATACATATTTGTTTAAACACTCACAACTTTCTCAATATTTTAGACAACAGCTTTACAGAATATACTTTTAATACCTCTTAATAAGTAGCTTGCACTTGAATTCTTAAGTGACTTTAACACTTTATTTAACCCTTTTTTTACAGCCTGTGTATATATTTGAAGATATGTGACTACTTAAGGGTGTATCAAACTCATGAATTTTGGAAATTTTCAAAGTATATGAAAACACTCCATGATAGTTTTGTATTGAAGAGCTACTTAAGATGATTGAAAAAATAGAAAAAGTGTATATTTTGGTGTACAAAATGATGTAAAATTTACCCCAACCACTTTTTCTTATGTTGTCCTTTTTAAACAGCCCGCTTCAATAAAGTCAATTTTAAATTAAAACAAACATGATAATTTGGTCTTGTGTTATTCATTTCATGTCTATGGTAGTTTTTCTTTATACAAAAACTAATTTTAGACAAAACAGGCACCAAATGTGAAATCTTTAAAGCTCTAAATATCATCGATATGGTTTTTTTGTAAGGGAAGTAGCTCCTTTTTCTTCAATAACTCAAAATGTTCAACACTAACCTATCAATTTCTTTTCATATTTTGAATTGCCTTTGTATGGATTTTCATCTGGTAGAATTTAAGAAAAAGTTAAATGCTAGAAATATTTATTTTTTTACTATTTCTCAAACTTTGTTTTATTTAAAAAATATCATAGCCCATAAAAACCATGTTATTGATTCAGAGATTCATATTCTCCAACTCTGGTGCCTATTTGGTCTTGATTTAGTTTCTTTATGTCAAATACTTCCACAGACATGAAATACATAATGAAAACAAAATTGCCATGTTTGTTCATTTTAAAATAGATTTTATAGAAGCTTATACTTTAAAGTTGACAAAATTTGAGAAAAAGTCTGAATTTGACACATCTTTTCAAAATTGCCGTAGTGCAAAATAATGCACACTAACATATGTTTTTTCCTGGATTTTATTTTCATTTATCATAAATAGCTCTATCAAAATAAATATGAAAGAAAAATGTTAAATGCTTTGAAAAATTCGCTTATGGGTTTGATGCACCATTAAAGCGAGATGAAAGTGTAAAGTAGACTACACCTGAATACGGATTATGTTTTACTTTCAGTCCGTTTTAAGTTCGATCTGCTAGGATATAAGAACTATAGCCTATGGTGCATATTCATGACTGTATAAGGTGGAACTATTTCTTCAGGGCAGGAATAAACTACATGTGTTAAAATGTGTATCTATGGGGTAAACGGTTAAAAGGAAGGAATACGACATGTGTGTGATTTAATTACAGGAATCATGATGTGTATAACTGATATAAACCAGACACCATTAACACAAACCTCTGGTCAGTCACCCTCATTGTGTCCTATACTATTATTAACACGGATCATACTAGTGTAGATATGTAATTAGCTTGTCTAATTAAAAACTGACAGCTCACGCAGCCGCTGAACTTTATATTCAATCCCTTCACAACATTTTCCTCGTGTACCGGTTTTCACAATACTCGACAATATTTATTGTTGGGTTTCTTTTAACCTTTCACTTCAATTAGCCCATTACCCATTGCCTGTTTTCTGTTTAGAAGATAGGTAACATTAAGGCGCATTCTGCTTCATTTCAACCTGCTTCAAGTATCAGTCTTTCAGCCTGCTTTAAGCTACCATCTGCTAAGATATAGAAAACATGATGCATATTCACTGTATCAATTGGAACTATTTTCTTCTGTGGAAGAATAAATTTATGTGTTAAAAGGCGTATTTATGGTATGATGGGTTAACAGTTCTGGTGTGCGATATTTCCTGGCTGTAACCCTCTTGAGAAAGGTTAACACAGAGATAGAAATATACAAACGGCAAATAGTTTTGATCCTGGTCGAACGCGGACATTGTTTGGCATCTGATCAGTAGCAAAACGTTTTAACATTACTGTCGACGTTTTCCAGTGAAATTCCCTTTTTCTGAATTTCAGAAAAAAACATCAGACAACTACGAAAGCCCCGTGGTGACATTCCATATTCCTACTTCCAACTTCCATCTTCCAGATGGAAGTTGGAAGTGGGAATATGGAATGTCACCACGGGGCTTTCGTAGACAACAGATGAAACAGACTATTGTCAGTGCGTTAAGCTCAATATGTGTTTTCGTATAGTTGTCCTACCATAAAACTTCTCCTGTATCAACCATTATGGTACAACCAACTAATCATGGAGATCTTATCTTCGAGATGGTGGATTTAAGTTTTCAAAACTGTCTCTTATCTGGGGCCCTTTTATTTGCAAACAGATCAGAATGCCGAAAATATTATGGAAGTGGGTGAAATATCAGCACGAGATGTGCTTCTAACCGTTAAGTTCTCTTTAAACTTTATGTATGATTTTAAAGAAGAAAGTTCACCTGACGTAACACAAAAACAATTTTAAAGCATACGTTTGCAAATACCAAATATGGCTAACACGTGAGGTTTTTTTTATTGAGCTGTGTCGGGCCCAATCGCGTTTATTCTTCGAATACGCAAGCAAAATATTGGTTTCAATAAATATATAATACATCCCTAGTCTGGCGTGTAATTTTGTTCGAATTGTTGCCTACTTGTTCAAATTTCTAGAGTTTCATAAACATAGAGATCTTATTTGACAAATCTAGTAGTCACATTTTAATGCGAGCGATATATTGACTTGAGGTAAGTTAAAACGGGTGTTAAGGTAAAACGAGAATGGATCACATATACCCATGATGTTCCTGACAAAATGAAATTCAACTACTAGTACATGTACTGAACCTTATTAAATTAAATTGATAATCGCAATCGAATTGCCATCGAATTGCCATCGAATCGCCATCGAATCGGGCGATTCAAAAAGCAAACCGTGTGCTTGAGTCGTTTCACGCGATTTTTTCGAAACGTTTGTCACAAAAATGGAATCGAAAAACATTAACGAAGGCATATTTGCGAATATTGGTGAGATACACAATTCAGGCAAACTTAACGCGTTAATTGCGTTGGAAAATAATCACAAGCGAATTGCCATCGAATTGCAAGCTAATTGCCATCGAATTGCAAGCGAATCGCAATTTTTTTTAATTTGATAAGGTTCAGTACTGTACAGTAGAACCTCTCTATTACGACTACTAAAATGTGTCAAATATTAGTAGTTTAAGACAGGTGACTGCTTAAAGCAATGTGAAAGTGAAACAGAAAGCTCCCGCGGGAGCTTTCTGTTTCACTTTCACATTACTTTAAGCTGTCACCTGTCTTTTATACAGACAATTAGCCTTCTTTTTAGTGGTCGTAATAGAGGGGTTATACTGTACTTAGTTATTGTTATCTGATAAGATGTTCTCTCGTTCAATATATATATTGTATATATAATACATGTATATCGCACGTGGTCACGAACTCACGATACTACTTACTTACCCTTAAATGCTGATTTGTCCCATTGTTCTAGTAAGTTTCAATTCCCCAAAACTTATGTATAATAGTATAAACCAACACCAAAGCAAACTTTCGGCGTCATATGACAAATTTATGTTTGGTGATTATATATAAGCTGCATATTTGATAAAGCTGTAATTTATTGAATCGATTAGATTAGTTCAGTATTGTTCGAGTTTATCTTGTAAATCAATTTTGATAAAGCTGTAATTTATTGAATCGATTAGATTAGTTCAGTATTGTTCGAGTTTATCTTGTAAATCAATTTTACAAGCAAATTTTGTTGAAAGTATATCCGAAAAATATGGCAAAAAGACTGGAAAATCTGTATATTAAGATGTTTTGTAAATCCATAAATGTATAGACATAAATGGACGTGATGATACAATAAAATTATTTGTTTCGTTGTACCTTCATTTGTTTTCATATGACGAGCAGCGTTGATGTGTAAAGGATTTATTTAATCAACCAATCGATTTTCTTTTTTATTCCCCAAACGCTTCGCCAGGTTTTTTCATACCTCCATGAACACAGTAAATACATATATTCGGTTTATTCCTTATAATATAATCACTACTGAATTTAAGAAAATGAAGAAAATTCAATAGAGAATTTGATATGAGTGTTCAGTGTTTAGCACTTTTAAGCCGTAGGTTGTAGTCCCTCCGCATATATTTTACCGCAAAAACGTGACGTTGTTTTGTAGTAATGTCAACGTCAATGACGTCATTTTGGCACTCTGCTTCATGCAGCGCCTGTGAAGACTAGTTGACTAAGAGAAAGTAGTCCCGACGAGGTGTGGCCTAATTTTCATTTTGTTCATTTGGTTATGAACAAAATATTACAGCCGTTCACAGCTAGCCAAAAGTAATAAAAAACAAAAAATATTAAATTATGAATCAATAAACGGCATCAAGTCCTTTTGGAAAATGATAAGATATCACTACTGAGTTTTCGTGATGTTCTTAAGTTTTATACCATCGAACGTGGGTATGAATGATATGTTACTTCGTACAGAGTTACAGTGGAGAATCTGTTATTCTTTCCCAATAAACGCGTTTACGCTAAAACTATGTTTTCCATTGCAAACAGTTTGGTAACCCGGCGTCTGATCAGGCTCCAAACTGTTTGCCACCAAGATAAACATGAATTATCTGAATTGTCCAAAAATTGCACTTTTCTACGTTTTAGTGCTTTGCGTTTGCGTACGTTTGCGTTTAAACGGGAAAGAATAACGTTTTCTCCACTGCATCAGAATCTGAGCCACATTATAGTCGTCGATCATATTTCTTCGTTTGGTAATGTAACATATATGTTTGAACATCTTTATTAAAAATGTTGTGGTTTGTTTCTGTTTTAGTTGTTTAGAGTTTGTTTTCTTTCTCTTTTTTTCTTCTTTTTTTACTTTTCTTGAAATGAAAACTGTACGACTTTTAGTTATTAACTTTATCTTTTTTGAATAATATTTTCTCATCAAAATTCCGGGGTTTTTTGTTAAGAAACAAAAGAGATCTTAAAAACAAACCAAACCATAAATGTTGCCTATGTTGACAAACATTGCCTCTTAGATCTGCATTTTTCTTCAAGCAAAGTTACGTAGAATAACCGTTTCACGAATTCTAAGCTCAAATCTTAACTTCACTCTCAATGACGTTTAATAGCGCGTTTGCAAACAGTTTGGATCCTTATCAGACTCTGCGTAACGCGGCGTCTGATCAGTGTCCAAACTGCTTGAGACTCGTTTTGAAATTTCTTAAGTCATACTGCCTTATTTTTAAACTTTGAAGCGGCATTGCAGACAACACAATTGAAGCCGACGACAAAGAAACTGTGAAGGGGTAAAAATCTCACGAACAAATAGTGAACGGGTTGAACTGATCGTTCACACCATTCGATTGCAATCCGTGTAATGTTCATAAAATTTCAACTAGATCTCATTAGATACCATTACGTGATTCAAACAATCGGTAGGCAGTTACAAACCACTGGCGTTCTATGGTGTTGATTAATTGCATGATTATTTAGGTGAAATAGTTCGTAGTTTACAACTGTTACAACTTCAAACATCTTTATGTTACGAATACGCCATTATGGGTAAAGAACAATGTCTTTCCCACGGTAAGACAATGATGTCCGAAGTACTCCGCACATTATCTGGTCCTAAACTACCATAGTCACGAAATACAGTGTTCCTGCTCTACAACAACACCCAATGGAAGACAAAAAACGTGTGTATTGTTCGGAGGCAGTTCAGTTGTAGGGGGAACATAAGGCTTATCTTACAGTTGCAAACAGCTTGAATCCAGATCCGACGCCGCGTCACGCGGCGTCTGTTCTGGATTCAAGCTGTTTGTCACACGTTATTATATTTCTTCTGTCGAAATGTCAACTAATAAGTATTTCCTATTGAGAAAAACAACAGACGACAATTTTAACAGACGATATTGCAGCAGTAAAAGCGATATATACAGGTATAATTGTTTTGTCTTGTTTGGGGAACAGAAGCAATCAATGTTGTAAGGAGGGAATCGTTGTTTGGAGGGCCGTTGTAGGGAGGGAGCACTGTATATGAACTTGGTTACCTCATTCTACTCGGCGTTCATTTTTTTTCAATCATTGTCTCTCCTAATTAGATTCTGTACTAAATCAAAAGAATGGACATACTTCCTGCTATAAGAACATCTGTGTCCTACAGGCTAGAGCATAACGTAAAATATCTACTGATTAACCCAGTTACCACCCTAGTGTCGTATCTTGCTGTAATATCGTCTGCTTTGAAATTGTCGTCTGCAAAATTAGTTAAATTTATAGATTTCTTAAGTAAAGAAACATAGAGACGAGCGTCAAACAGTTTGAATCCAGATCCGACGCCGCGTTAACTGTTTTAAAAAAAAATGAAGTGCGATCAGCGAGCAAAGATTTAAAGCGTGTCGTCTGCTTTAATTTTTCAAAATACGAGTTCTGAAGAATACTCGATATGACTTGCAATGGTGTGGATTCTGATCAGAAGCCTAGTTGTTCGCCGTCTGATCTGAATCAAATTTGTATGTAAATACTTAGTCAATATTGTAGCCAAGTTCTGCATTCATGGCATGTCTTGGTTTAGAATAATTATAACAAATATTTTATGGACAACGGGACAATGATAATATAAAGCCTTGTTATAGATATACATTGGAGAGGTCGTTATTCTTCCCGTTTTAAAACGTACTGGTAAATGAAACGCAACGCATTGCAAAAAAACGTGCAAATGCAAATAGTTTGACAATTTCGACTGTTGATTTTATTCTGGGTGGCAACAGTTTGGAGTCAGATCAGACGCCGGGTACCCGGCGTCTGATCTGACTCCAAACTGATTGCAATGGAAATAATATGCTTAGCATATATGCGTTTATTGAGGAAAAACACTTGTAACGACTTTTTCACTGTGTTGTCCGTGGCATAATCGTCATGTGGAAGCAATTTGGAAATTCAATTACATATAGTCTGCCTCTCCAACAGAAATACATAATATCTAGATGACTGTGAACTGCTTGAGTAATGACCATATGCTTTTACCTTTTGTCCTGAGTATATTTCCTTTACCAGATCAGTTAGGGATACCAAAAAATGGTGTATGAGTACATTTTGTGTTAATAAATCCTCCATTAACATTTTTAGGTCACTATGACCTTGACCTTGTCATTTAATCTCATTTAAAGAAAGAAGCTTGTCCGGGGGATAATTCCTGTACAGCATCAGCTATTGAGTATTTTGTGAGTACATCATGTGATGACTAAGTGTCCTGTGACATTTTAGGTTACTGTGCTCTTGGCCATGACATTTGATATCTTTTATAGACTTAGTGAGGCCTATTTCTTACACCGTATCAGCTAGAAATGTCGGATAAGTGTCATATTGCGTATTTGCATGTCACTGTAGCCTTGACTTTTGATCTCAATAAAAGAAATTCCGAGACAGACTATTCACTTTACCTATCGAGGTAGAGATACAGAAAATGTGACATCTTGGGGAAAAAGAGTGTCGCTTACAGTTTTCAATACTGTATCCGAGTATATTTACAGGTCTGCTTGTAGCAACAAAAATGAGTTGAAGTGTAAATAAACAGTGCTCACTCTCTAAAACAACTTCAAATCGGAGACAAAGATTATTTGTGTGTTGTTCGGAGGGAGTTGTTACATGCAGAGACTATTAAGACTTGGTTTACATTTGAAAACAGTTTGAATCAAGATCAGAGGCCGCGCAACGCGGCGTCTGATCAGGAGTCAAGCTGTTTGTCCCTCATCATTATATTTCTTCTGTCAAATTATCCACTAATATGTAACTTTGAGAAAAACAGCAGACGACAATTTAAAGCAGACGATATTGCAGCTGTTAAAGTGT
The DNA here is from genome assembly GCA_922989275.2 of Gari tellinella. NCBI lineage: Eukaryota > Metazoa > Mollusca > Bivalvia > Cardiida > Psammobiidae > Gari > Gari tellinella. Next base: position 28,098,695 of record OV277857.1, on the reverse strand, counting down.
TACACGTAATTGTAATGTTTTGGGAATAACGTCAAGTATTGTTGTAAGGAGAAAATCGTTGTTGAGAGGGACGTTGTAGGGAGGGAGCTCTGTATCTGATTATGCTCCAAACTGTTTCCAAAGTCGTATTTTAGCGCATTTGGGGGTGAAATAGTTGAAGATGAGATTATCACAGTGAAGCGACATTGTTTATTATTCCCCGAGTAAAATTAAAATCATATTTTGATATGATGATTTTTTTTGTCTAAAAAGCACAAACTTTGAGCACTACTTTACAGTCTTCTTGTACAGTGTGTCCTCCCTACAACGGTCCTCCTAACAACGACTCCCACCTTACAACGACCCTTGCGACTGTTCCCCAAGCAATATATGTATGTCCAACCTATTCACGACTGCAATGTTGTCTGTTTAAAATGGTCGTCAGCTGTTTTTCTCAAAGTTACAAAATGGGCATTTTGACAGAAAAACCTTAATAACGAGTGACAAACGGCTTGAATCTAGATCAGACGCCGTGTTACGCGGCGTCTGATCTGGATTCAAGCTGTTTGCAAATGTTAGCCGATAACCCTCACTATAACGACTCCCTCCGAACAAAGCACACTTATTTGTTTCCCATTGGATGTCGTTGTAGAGAGATAACGCTGTAATACTCATGGAAATGCATCAACAATCACACACTACATGTATTTCGTTGATCAAACATTCATTGCCATGCACAAAGGAAAATGGCACTATGTCTTTGATTTAAGTAAGGTCGAAACTCGAAAATCCGACATCGCGTTTAGTCGAACATACCTGTATTTCACAGGTTAACACATGAACCATGGTTTATGCGACTTAACTAGAGTTCGAATTATCTAAAATCAGCTGATGAAGTATGAGTTATTTAAAAGTATCGGATTTCGACTGTGTAATTGATTTTGACCCATTTATACCCAGTGGATTATTCCATGTTTTATATATTGGAATAGTCCATTTTTTATCAAAGGGATGCCTGGTCAAAATTTTCACTTTCATTTTGTTTTATATTGAAATTCCTATCAGCAAACAGTGTAGACTCTGATCAGACGCCGCACAATGCGGCGTCTGGTCAGAGTCTACAATGTTTGCCTATGTCCCATATAGGGGATCGTGGGCACAAATGGGTTATGGAAAAATACAGTCGTGGCTAAATAGCTCGCGCTCATTTAAGTCAAATTTATCCGTATTTCAGCGTTGCTTTACTAAGTTTTAAACACGAAATATGAGACTGTTCTACTTAACAGGACAAGAATTTTCAAAATGAAACTGTAAAATTAAGGTGAAGTTCAACATTAGCAAGCTCTATATAGTTATCGAGTTTTGATTGTAATTCGTAGGCTTGCAACAGTGCAACATCAAACATCTTTAATGATTCTTCTCAGTGCTACTTGATTGAAACATCTTCCAAATACCCTTTATCTCGTATTTAAACACTGCGTGCTACAATGCATTAGCAGTGCCAAGTGATTTGCAGAGAATGGCTGGCTGAATGGGACCTTTACATTCTCCTGCACAATGCCCCCTCTCTACAACAACACCCAACGGGACACAAAGATTGTGTGCGTTGTTTGGATGGAGTAAATTAAGACTTTGCTTTCGTTTGCAAACAGCTTGAATCAAGATCAGACGCCGCGTAACGCGGCGTCTGATCTGGTTTCAAGCTGTTTGACACTCGTTATTATATTTCTCCTGTCAAAATGTCCACTATTATGTAACTTTGAGAAAAAACAGAAGACGACAATTTTAAGAAGACACTATTGCAGCAGTACAAGCGCTATATATACTTGTCTTGTATAGGGAACAGAAGCAAGGGCCGTTGTAAGGAGGGTGTCGTTGTTAGGAGGGTCGTTGTAGGGAGGGACCACTGTATCCAGAGCTTACCAGTCGCGCAATATACAAGACTGACTGTATATTTTTACACTTGTATATATCCAGTGCTGATCAGTCACGCTACGTACATTTCTCTTCATCGATTACAAATGTATAACGTGACAGCTCTCTATATTCATCATTAGCTCTTACACCACGGAACCTATTGTTACGTGATTGACGTTCTAATGCCTAGTATGGGAGAAAATAGCCATTGGCCAGGGATAAGATGTTATATTTCCCGACAAAATATATGTATGCTGCTGACTGTTCGGAACCTAACAAGACGCCTAGTAAATCGGCGTCTGGTCTTGCTCCAAACTGATTGTAAGTCAGTTTAACCCTTTACCCAATAACCCGTATATAACATTAAATAATAATTGTTCATGAGGGTATAAACTGGAACTATTTTCATATATAGCTCCACATACATTAGTGCGCAAGCGCACACTCTTGTATAGTGAGCGCGTTTAATTGAGATCACTCGTGGGATCTATGCATTATATATGTATATTAATCTTTGAACAATACCAATAAAGCACAACCCACTCTATGCAGGCCCGTAGGAACAGGGAGGGGGGTCACCATTTATAGTAACCAACCAATTTTTTTTATTTGTACCAAAGAAACGCCTGAAAACGCTTTTCAGACGTCGTTTTTAGTGCACAATCACAATAAAAACGAACAAAAAACAACGTCAAAAGACAAAAAATCGGGGGTGCCGCCCCAGATGCCCCCCCCCCCCCAATGAAGAGGGGCCAATGAAGAGTGAAGAGTGCCCTTCCCCCCCCCCTCCAAGTTTGCTTCAAACGGGCCTGCTATGTGCGATGTACGGCTGAATGAAATACGTCAAGGCTGTGTTTAATTATCAATCGCGTGTATGCCTATACCTCGCTTGCTACTTTCATTTTCAGTTCATTTTTAGTAAAATCGGTCCACCACAATTCTAACCTATTTATTCGCCCCGGCGACATGCCCTTCGGAATAATTTGATTTGCAATGAACTGAACCAAAAGCTTGCTGTTTCAGATGTATTAGTAAAAGTGCTAAGTGCCTTATTTGGAAATACATTACACGCTTCCGGTCAACTGTTCGGTAACAAAGAAAGTAGTTTATATTTAACGAAGCGCATGTACCATGCGCAGATCCGGGGTTGGGTAGGAGCTAGAAAATCCCAGTTCAATTTTTGTTTAAACAGAACTGAGAAACAGTGCATATTGTCGCTTTTGATACATAGACTGTGATCATTATAAAGAGAAAATCGGTACAATCCATTTTTTATTCTATTTTGCACAGCTTTAAAATGTCATTATTTTCCCTTTATTTCCCCATTGAGTTTTCAAAACAGCCTCACCAATGGATACAATCTTAATCTGCAACTACACACCTGCGTTGTAAGGTAGGTGTATTGACTTGAATCACATGCAATTCCAACAAGCAATGTAGTAAAAATACTGTTTCTAATAATTGCTAATTACTCCTCTTTTGATAACGACTATTTTTTTATTCTTTAAAAAGAGTTCTGGAGAGAATTCTTCATTTCTGGTTCACTAAAAGAATATTTTTATCTGCTATAAAGTGTCCTATACTCTGGCATCTAAGTGTCATTACGAGTGAGATGCTCGGTTATAGAAGTGTCTGTGATAATAACGCATCTGATTCGTTGTACCTTTTAATTTCTTAAATTACGCTGAAAAACTATTACATGCTCTATCATTAATAGACATATCCATCTTTAACTTAAATAGGTAACATTGAATTACTATATGTTTTATCGTTATTAATTTATCGGAATATGTCATCAATATCCATTTGCTACTGCTTTCCGAGAGAACTTACTCAAAAATTGCCAGATAGCTATCGTTTTTTCGTGCATTTCTGTCTTCGCAGTATGAAAAGATGTACCATTTATCGACCACAACAGGTTTCATATCTCAAAAGCTACTCTACAGAACATAAGTTGCAAAAAGCTGAGGAACTTACCCTTCGCGCGTGCTGTTTGTTTACCTCTGTTATCGTGTGTTCCTCTGTTATCGTAGTATAGGGATGACGGCCGTGCCTTTAGAGCAATTATGTCAGTGAATCGAACCAAAGTTGTACATACATTGTGTTACCACATGTGATCGTGTACTTGTTTTGTCATTTCGAAGTTATAATTCTGATACAATTTTTCAGACCCGAGCTGAACAGACACGGTAAAAGATATGAGCCTTGCCAAGACAAAACCAACCTTATTGTATTGCAGCATTGCAACAGACCAAGTGCCATTGCCATTCCATGTACAGTGGAGAATCTGTTATTCTTTTCCAATAAACGCGTTTACGCTAAAACTATTATTTGCAGTGCAAACAGTTTGGAGCCAGATCAGACGCCGGGTAACCCGGCGTCTGATCAGGCTCCAAACTGTTTGCCACCATGATAAACAAGAATTATCAGAATTGTCCAAAAGTTGTTCTTTTCTACGTTTTAGCGCTTTGCGTTTGCGTACGTTTGCGTTTAAACGGGAAAGAATAACAGATTCTCCACTCTACACTGCCAAATACCGTATATAATACAGCTACATAACATGCTTTAGTATATAAACACATGGGTGTCTAACAATGTAGATGTAGATCAAGACCATATGGCAGAGACGAGACGGCTGGCTTTGATCAACCCTCCTTTAATCAATCCCGTTCTTTAATTAATCTGCAAAGGGAATTAACCAGTTTACTATATTACTTACACCCAGAGTTACTACTAACATCACGTGACGGTTTTATACATTTATCACACGCACGAGAAACGGTTGCCGCTTGGCTTATTCTTATTATTCTTGGAATATCTATTATTTCAAGGTAATTATATACTCATATCTGTTATCATACATCATCATCATTATCATCGTCACCATCACTTTTTGTAACATTTAGTCATTCCAGCATTATTGTAAATTAGTCATTTAACTGTTAGTACAACGTGGCTCACACTGTGTTTACGTATGTGTTATCATGCTAAGCTCCTCCACCCACAGCTTACTATGAACTGAAATTTCATAGATTATATACTTATACACATACTTATGATTGTTTACCATTTATATTTCAGATTGTTGTTACCAACGTATTGATTGTCATTACCATTACCATTGATATTGATACATAAAGTCATCAAAAGAACCATTACTGATTTTGTTATCGGTAGCACCCGAGAACACGGGCGTTAACCTTCAGTGTGAAATGTGCGTTAACCCTCAATGTGAAGCACTGGGTTAACCCTCTTTGTGTGGTATTGCGTTAACCCATACTGTAGTAGCGTAAACCCCCTATATGAAGTACGTACTGCATCAACCCTCAATGTAAAGTACTTAGTTAACCCTTCACAACTGTGAAAACCTTTAATGTAAAGTACTTAGTTAACCCTCAATGTGAAGTACTGTGACAACCCTCAATGTGAAGCACTGGGTTAACCCTCATTGTGTGGTATTGCATTAACCCATACTGTAGTAGCGTAAACCCCCTATATGAAGTACGTACTGCTTCAACCCTCAATGTGAAGTACTTAGTTAACCCTCAATGTGAAGTACTGTGAAAACCTTTAATGGGAGGTACTGCGTTAATCCTCAATGTGCAGTATGCATTAAACCTCAATTTGAAGTTCTGTGTTAAACATCAATGTGAAGTAATGCGCTTATCAACACAGTAAAGCAATGCGTTAACCCTCAATATGAGGTATGCTGTAAACCTCGTTATGAAGTACATTTACTGCGTAAACCCTCAATGGGAAGTACATGTACTGCGTTAACCCTCAATGGGAAATACTGTGTTAACCCTGACTGTGAAGTACTGCGTTAAACATCAATGTGAAGTACTGCGTTTATCAACACTGTAAAGCAATGCGTCAACCCTCAATGTGAGGTGTGCTGTAAACCTCGTTATGAAGTACATTTACTGCGTACACCCTCAATGGGAAATACTGTGTTAACCCTGACTGTGAAGTACTACGTTATACATCAATGTGAAGTGCTGCGTTTATCAACACGGTAACCTCAATGTGAAGTGTGCTGTTAACCTCGTTATGAAGTACATTTACTGCGTTAACCCTCAATGGGAAATACTGTGTTAACCCTGACTGTGAAGTACTGCGTTATACATCAATGTGAAGTGCTGCGTTTATCAACACTGTAAAGCAATGCGTCAACACTCAATGTGAATTATGCGTTAAACCTCAATGTGAAGTACATGTACAGCGTTAACCCTGACTGTGAAGTACAGTAAAACCTCTCTATTACGACCACTAAATATTGTTAATTATTAGGGGGTTTACGATAGGTGACCGCTTAAAGCAAGGTGACAGTGAAACAGAAAGCTCCTAGGAGCTTTCTGTTTCACTGTCAGCTTGCTTTAAGCTGCCACCTCTCTATTATACAATCAATTAGTCTTCGTTTTAGTGGTCGTAATAGCGAGGTTTTACTGTACTGCGTTAACCCTGACTATGAAGTACTGCGTTTATCCTTAATGTGAAGTACCTAGTTAACCCTCATTGTGCAGGAACGAATATATCTATATAGTGTATATTATTTGTAAAGTATTGGCAAGTCAGCGGATTATTGCCTTTGGCCATGGGAAAGGCGTTACATGTATAATAAATATATATATATGAGTAGCATGATATAACCACATGTATAACATATTATGTAATATACACAAACAGTACATATGCTATAAGAAACAATTACAACTGCAGGGCATTTGTACGAATTTCGAAGGCTTCTTTGATATATTTAGCAAGTTCATTTAATTTTGCTGTATTTGATGATGACATAATGGAAACAATTTTATACAATTAAGGCCGTGAAAGCCTATATATTTAGTTCGTACTTCTGTTTATTTTGGACAACACATGATAAAATGGTACTCAGAATCGATAACCTGTAGATTACACAACTTACATAGACGTTGGGCTCTATGAAGTCCATTGACTCTTTCAGATTCTATTTCAAGGTTATGTGAACTCAGGCAGATTTGAGAAATGAAATAAGTTTTCGTTAGGAATCGTTATGGATTTTATCATAAGTAAAAGAATTTCAAATTTTGTATAATGTTTGAGTTTGGACATGGTATTTATTTTGTCGGTCCAGTCCTGTATATATTGGTTTTTTAATCTTCTTGTAAGATTTAAATAACAGCTTTTGTCAAAATTATCTAAACAATTTGTAAACCCAAGATAATTAATTACATACTTTATTTTATTGGCCCATCAAGTTCCATTGAGATATGTTATTTGATCAACATATAAATGATATAAAGGAGATTGCGTATTACTCATAACTTTGACCCAGAACTTAATAGATCTTTCTTTGCAAACTAGTGACAATGGATATTTACCTTATTCACCGTAGACAGGCATGTTTGGTGTTTGCTTTCGAACTCCTAAAAAGTATTTACAAAATGTTATGTATAATCTATCTGCTTCTTTCACATTATATATACCCCAAACTTCTGCACTATATGTAAGTATTGGTACAACCATGGTTTCAAATAATTTGAGCTCTGTTTAAAAATCAAACTGTATTTTATCAAAGAGAAAAAGTAGGTTGTGATATGCCTTGAGGGCTTGATCAGATAATGCTTTAACCATTTCCCTTATAGAAGCGACTTTTAGCACATTCATTTTATTCATCCACTGAAGAAAATAGTTCCAGTTTATACCCGCATGAACAATTACCATTACAAATATTTTATATAGCCTAGCAGAGTTTAGCTTAAAGCAGGCTGAAAGTAAAGCAGAATGTGCCATAAGGCACATTCTGCTTTACTTTCAACCTGCTTTAAGTGGTCACCTGTCTTCTAAACTAGAAACAGGCTATGAGGGAAAGGGTTAACATTGTTTTTACTAACGAATAACATCTCTTAGAACATTACAATGTAGCATTCAATGGATTTGAAAATGTTGGCGAATTGTCAGAAATTTCACATTTTGATAATTTCCTCGGATTTGGCCAACAGGACATAGACAAGTGTGAAAAACATCAGAATCTGTAAAGTAAATACTTGGCAATAATGTCTCTAAATTTTCAAGTAATCGAACAAAGCTGTTGGGAGTTATGCGGTGAGATAGTGATAGGTGCAATGCCTTGGAACCTATGGAGGTTTTACCCCTGGTGCTTAGCAAACTTTGAGTAGTATATATAGTTCCCCCATTTTTGTCTGAAGCCTTGGACACTCCGTTTACGTACAATGTTATAAATAATTCACGATTCTACAGTATGATTGACTGTGCAATAACTCAGCTTCTACCATGACTTGTAATGTGATACCCACATAACCTAGACCACATGGTGAGGATAAGTCGGGGGAACGACAATACAGGCTCCGAGGTTATAAAGCATTTTAGTTGAGTCTGAGTGTGTTCCCAATCATTTGATTGGTCAGTTTTGAGCCTAGGCTCAAATCTGACCAATCAAATGCTTGAGAACGAGTTTAGATTCAAGTCAAAAGCTTTATAACCTCGGACCCAGTATAGGTTTTCGAAGTAACCTTTAGTACGCTATGTAAGTATCGTCTGCAAATTTGTCGTCTGCAACAATTCACATGGTTAGCTCATTTGCACCCAGTGGATTCTTCTATTCTTATATATTGGATTTGTCCATTTTTTATCTAAGGTAACCTGGTCTATATTTTCATTTTTGTTTTGTCACTTTTATAGAGCGCCAGACACAAATGAGTTAATTTATCTGTGCTGTCCCTCAGAGTGTCAAGCAGTTTGGACCAAGATTAGATCCCGAGTAACCCAGTGTATCATTTTGATTCAACATGTTTACACTAGTTTCATAAAATAGCTCTAAACTTGCAGACGGTACGTTTATTCGAGGATCTTAAAAACAAAGAATTTCGTCTTCGTTAATTAAAACACACTCGTATTTAACCCCTTGTCCCATATCCTGGTCCTAGTTTCACCCTAAGGCGCATTCTGCTTTTCGCTCAACCTGCTTTATGCTACCATCTGCTAGGATAACGAACATAGTTATGGTGCTAATTCATGACTGTATATATCAATATTGGAACTATCTTCTTCAGTGGAGAAATAACTTTTAGGCGTTTAAATGCGCATACCTATTGGGCTATGCGAAGGCCAGATAACACTAAGAATACCATCTGAACATAAACTCCAAACTTTTAAAAGTTTTGTCTAGTTCAAACACATCATTAGTAGCTTTTCAGTATATTTTGGATAAGAATCTGAAGCTGTGCACACGAGATTTGGAACCATACTCCTAGCAGATCAGAAATTTAAATACCGGGTATACCTGTACATCAATAATCTAAATCATATAGCTCAAACCATGTCATAAAATTAGACATAAGTGATTTTTTTTTCGATGAGATTGCGCCAAGACTGTCATTGTTAGTACTTTCCTTAGCTCGATCTACCATTCTCACCTACTGACGGATCGTACCGAGTAATGCTCGACCATATGAGACCAATCAGTGAATGTACAACATTTCTAGACATTTGAAAGAAGAAAATGCACACCTTCGCTACCGATCTTATTTCCATTAGTTTATAACCACTGGCTTCTATATATTTCCATATTTGGAATATAAATGAGATTGAAGAGCTTAAAAAACAAAATACCTATTGACACGCTATATCTTTATTTCCAGACAATACCTATTTAAGATTACAAAGAAGACTTTGGATACTGGATAATTACAAGACTACGAAAGGGTTTCGTCGTGTAGGGAGATACCTTTATAACTTTGAAAGCATATTATAATAGGTATCAACCAATTTGTGCCTAGCTCCTATAAAACGGACATAGGCAAACAGTATAAACTCTGATCAGATGCCACCCTTTGTGTGGCGTTCGATTAGAGTCTATACTGTTTGTTCATAGAAATTTCAATACAAAACGAATCTGAAAAGTGAATCCACGCACTCTCTGCATAAATAATGGACGAATCCAATAAGTATATGCATGGAAGAATCCAATGGGCGTAAGTGAGTTACAGTGGAGAATCTGTTATTCTTTCCCAATAAACGCGTTTACGCTAAAACTATTAGTTGCAGTGCAAACAGTTTGGAGCCAGATCAGACGCCGGGTAACCCGGCGTCTGATCAGGCTCCAAACTGTTTGCCACCAAGATAAACAAGAAGTATCAGAACTGTCCAAAAGTTGTTCTTTTCTACGTTTTAGTGCTGAGCGTTTGCATACGTTTGCGTTTAAGCGGGAAAGAATAACAGATTCTCCACTGTATCTGTATCCGCTCCCCTATCTCATAAAATGGACACAGGGAAACAATATAGACTCTACTCAGACGCCGCGCATTGTGAGGCATTGGATCACAGACTACACTGTTTGCTGATAGGAACTTCAATATAAAAGAAATCGAAAAGTTAGACCAGGCATCCCTTACATAAAATAGATTAATCCAATATGTAAGAATGGAAGATCCACTGGGCGTAAATGGGTTATTTATAACGAAACCGCTGATATATACATTAATAGATATTTACAAAACGTCTCAAAACCTTCAAATTAGTTTTAACCTTTATCAAAAGTACACGCCCTCCCAACAACAGCAATCTAAGCAATGATTCCCTCCTTACAACAACGTTTGTCGCTCTACCCCAAACATGACGTTTATGTCCAACCTTTCAATAGTTGCACTATCGTCCGCTTAACATTGCCGTTTGCTGGTGGGGTTTCAAATCATAGTTATAATGGACATTTTGACAGAAACAACACAATGACGAGTGGCAAACAACTTGAATCCAGATCCGACGCCGCGTTTCGCTGGATTAAAGCTGTTAGCAAATTTATGCCACCCTTTTTTGTAATTTATAAAGTATCCCCATCTATCGAGGTCTGTCCGACACTACCAGAGTAGAGGTTACTGTCCTCTAACTAACTGTTTCGGAGACAGAAAATGTCGTTTAATAAGGTTTAGAAAGGTTTCACATGTATTCTGATTTTTCATTTAGACACAAGCCTGTCCATTTGCGATAAATGTCATTTATATATGGCATCTCGCAGTAATTGAAGTCTATAGCTTAATTAATGGCTAGCTCAGTTTTAACCTTGGGTATTCGGATCTTTGACATTTTCGAGGAAATTACAGTATAACCCCGATAATTCGAACTTACTTAAGTCCAACATACCCGTAATTCAAAGTTAAAACGTGGCTAAGCCACGTTTTAACTTTGAATTACGAGTGTGTTTAACATAAGTGAGATCGAGGTATCGAAATTCAATTAAAGAAATACGGGTTAAAAGGAGTTCGGTGTATCGAGTTTCGACTGTAGTTCAAAATAGCTCTTTGTCTGTCGGCTTACCCGTCCTATTACTGAGACATGTTTACCTAAGAATCTCGGTTTATATCACTCTAATACGCTGGTATGAAAAAAAACATTTTTAGAATATATGTATTACTTCAAAGGCTTGGGGGAGAATGAATTCTATATTCTCTGGAATGATTTGTTTGTCATTCACATTTAAATATAAGGAAATAATTATCACCAATTCTAATCAAAGCCAAAATAATGAACCAGACAACTATAAGAAAGAAGTTGCAAGAACAGTGACGGATACGACTAAACCAGTGTCTAGGGAAAACACCTACATGCAACTGAATGGGAAAAGTTCCCTAAACTGGCCTATTATGTCTAACGCTTTAACAATATCATCTGCTTAAAATTGTCGTCTGCTGTTTTTCTCAAATTTAAATATAGAACATTTTGACAGAAAAAAACTTAATGACGAGAGACAAACAGCTTAAAACCATATCAGACGCCGCGTTACGCGTTTACGCAGTGTCTGATCTGGATTCAAGCTGTTTGCAAATGTGTGTACCAATTTCCCTCCCTATAACGACTCTCTCTGTGTTTTGTTATATCCAATATTTCGTAATATCCAATATTTCGTTGTATCCAAATTAGTTATAAGAGAGCTTCACTAGACTGTAATTGCTTTGGCGAAAATGCATTTATTGCGACTGAATAACATTTTCCACGTTGTATCAAACCAATTGTGATCAAACTGTTCTGAAAATATCACAGGAACATTTTACATGCGTTTTATTAGTGTTCCACAGACAGGCTGCTCATAAACAAGCCGTGAATAGTATTTTCCGGGGGAAGCAAGCATACAAAACTACGCGGGCATAGAAATAGTTCAACTGCCTTTGATTCGACTTACAGTCGAACTTCGATATCTCGAAGTCGGTTAAATCGAACATACCCATATTTCAAAGTTAAAACGTGGCTAAGCCACGTTTTAACTTTGAAATACGGGTATGTTCGACATGACCGGGCATGGAATAATGCAGTTCATGTGTCTAACTATAGGATATTTCGAGTTATCGAAGTTCGACTGTATATTCACGTATTTAATGTTAACATTTTTAAACCCTTATTACGGAATGCTGTTGGGGTTCACAAGTTTTCTGTTGTACAATTTGACCGAGAAAAAAAAAGATGCGAGATTGCAAAGATACACTTTGCAAGGGTGCATCTTAATTTTCGGCGTTTAAACTAAAAAGTCGAAAAAGGATGCAAGGTTGTCTTAAGGGTGTATCAAACCCATAAGCGAATTTTTCAAAGTATTAAGCTTTTTTTTCTATCATTGTTTTTTTGGAAGAGCTGTTTATGATGAATGAAAAAATGGAAACAATATATATATGGTGGTGTCCTTTTTTTTTTAGCTAAAGCGATTTGGAAAAGGTATGTCAAATTTGGAAAAAAAAATCAAATTTTACCCATTCTGAGTACAAGCTTCAGTAAAATCTATTTCAAAACAAAACAAACATGGTAATTTGGGTTGTCATTATCTATTTCATGTCTATGGTGGTATTTTCACATATAGAAACCAAATTTAGATAAAGCAGGCACAAGTTTTGAACAATATGGATCCTCGAATATCAAAAATATGCTTTTTATAGGGCATGATTTTATTAGATTTTTTATTTTATGAAAAAAAAAGTAAAAAAGTTTGAAAAAGAAATAGTTCTAGTATTAAACTTGTTCTTATATTCTACCCAATGAAAGCCAATGCTAAGGCAGTTCAAAATATGAAAAGAAATTGAAAGGTCAGTGTTGAAAATTTTGAGTTATTAAAGTAAAAAGAGTTATCTCCCCTAAGAAAATTTACAAAAAGTACCATATCGATGATATTTAGAGCTTTATAAATTTCACATTTGGTGCCTGTTGTTTGTTTTAAATTAGTTTTTGAATGAAGAAATACTACCATAGATAGGAAATAAATAACACAAAACCAAATTATCATATTTGTTTTCATTTAAAATGGATTTTATTGAAGCGGGCTGTTTGAAAAGGACAAAATAAGAGAAAGTGGGTGGGGTAAATTTTACGTGGCCGTAGAGCCAACTGTTGTTCACCAAAATGTATACTTTTTTCTATTTGTTCATTCATCTTAAATAGCTCTTCAATACAAAACCAAAACAAATTGTTTTCATATACTTTGAAAATTTCCCAAATTCATGACATTGATGTATACACCCTTAACAGAACACTTACAGTCTCTCGCCTTTTTTAAAGGCGGAAACTTTCCAGTTTGTACCGGTGTCGACGCTATTTCTAACCCGCCTTTATTACTCCGGGCTAAAACAATTTAAAGGTTAATACGGTATGCGTTTTACGCAGGTTCACGACAACGGATAATGGAGACATTTCATCGCCAATTGTTTTTATTAGAATTTAAACATAATTATAATGAAGTCATTTGTCAGCTGGTAATTCAAACAAGAATGGCCTTTCAACTGCCAGACATTTGACGGCCGCATTTGTGACATTTTGGCAGTCTAGTTTTGTTTTTGTTTTGTTGCCTTTTTAAAACACTTAAATAAATAAAGAAGTACATGTATGTATATTTTATCATGCTTGTCAAGTGTGGCTTGGTAGAGATCTGGATATGTAAATGTCTAGAACTATGGGTATTAAGAATCTAACGAAACACATCACTACTTTAACGCATTGCCCCATAGCCTGTTTCTAGATTTTAAAATAAATTACCTCTTAAAGCAGATTGAGAGTAAAGCTGAATGCACCTCAAGGCGCATTCTGCTTTACTTTCAGCCTGATTTAAGCAACCGTCTGCTGGAATATAGAAAATATTTCTTATCATTCTTTAAATTTGAACTATTTTTTTTCAGTGGAAAAACGCGGAATTAAACATGAGTGTATAATTTTGTGGGAAAATAAATAAAAGGCGTAAAAGGGCGTGTTTATGGGGTAATGGGTTAAATATGATGTAGATACATGTGTACATTCGAATTTTGAAACAAATGTAAAGGTATTCATGATTTGCAATATTAACCGCTATAAGTACATCTGCTTAGTGCAGTAGATTGAATGCATGAAGGAATGTTAAGTTTTTAATTTCTCTGTATGTTTTAATCTTATTGAACTTGAAAGCATCTGTTCATTGAGAAACATACTTGTTATAAATTTACCATGCTCTGTTACTTGTGAAAAGTTACAAAGGGAGAGTAATCATGACATTTTTTAACAAATTCCATGTATCGGAGTTGCCTCCCATTTACTCAGCTAAAAAGGCATGTGATATGTACATGACTCTTTGTTGTCGGTTATAGGCCGATTTTTTTTTCACCTGACAGGGCTGAGCTAACCTTTGGCAAAGATAAACTAATTTGCATTTGATTTTAGGGGTGATAAGTACAGTTCTGTATTTATATCGTTATTGTTCGATACTTTCAACATGGAGAAACACAATTAATGCGTGCATCCATATCCACGTTAAAAGGGTAAAAACAGTGCTTCCTCTCCATAACAACATTCGATGGGAGACAAAGTTTGCGTGTGTTGTTCGGATGCAATTGTTATAGGGAGAGGAATTAAAGACTTGGTTTACATTTGCAAACAGCTTGAATCCAGATCAGACGTAACGCGGTGTCTGATCTGATTTCAAGCTTATAATTAATTTCAAACTTTTAAATTTTACACACAATGTCGGTGTCTGATCTGATTTCAAGCTTATAATTAATTTCAAACTTTTAAATTTTACACACAATGTATATTGAAAGCTTTACCTTTGGGAGCGTTCGCCTGTTTCAACCAATTGATGTTTCACTGGGACTTATCATCGCTCGAGGCTTTAGTGAGCGATGTTAATGCATTGTCCCAAATGTGTGGCAAGTTGTAGCATCCGTTGGTTGAAAAAGCTTGTAGTACACAGGCGAAAGCTCCCAAAGGTAAAGCTTTCAATATACATTGTGTGTGAAATTTAAAAGTTTGAAATTGATTAAAATGAACAATACCACACAGTTGAATTTCCAAAATGAGTTCAAGCTGTTTGTCATTCTTCTTTATATTCCTTCTGTCAAAATGTCCACTAATATGTAATGTTGAGAAAAAGACAGACGGCAGAGGTAAATTCCGATAATAAAAAGCGTGCTGCCGCCCCAAAGTTGAAATGCAAAGGTCCGCATCAAAACTCCGCCCTGCCAGATCAATAAAATTGGTCTATATCATGTTTCAGTGGAATAGGCCCTTTACAATATAGAAACTGTAAAACAGCATCAACTCGAATCAGATATTCAAACCTTTCTGGATTCTGGATAGTCTCTGTTTTGTATTACGATTAATGTATTGAGATGTCATTTTTCTATTACGACCACTTAAATATGTGTTAGCTTTAGGTATTCAATGCTGCTTAAAGCAAGGTGAACGTAAAACAGAAAGCTCATTGCTTTAAGTTGGCACCTGCCTTTCATACAATTACTAGTCTTCTATTTACTTGTCGTATAGATAGGTTTTACTTGGGATCCGAACACATTTTACCGTGATTTTGAATTAAAAATTGCTTAGACTACTAACGTTTTAGCCCTAGCGGCGAGAATACCATATTCTGACTAAGAACTCATTATAAAACAGTAGTGTAAAAATTATATAGTATATACAGTGGGTATACTATATAATTTAATTTATTTACTTTTTTTAGAAAATGAGTTGTAAGTCAGAATATGGTGTTTGATCAGAGAAAAATATGTTTTTATGATATTGTTGTTGAGGCATAGTATGCGACGGGTTCCTGTGTGACGGAGTAGTCACTAAACGAAAGTGCATACAGACGAACTTCGATATCTCGAACTCACTTAACTCGAACTATCCGATAGTTCGACACATTAACTGCATTGTTTCATGCTCGGTTAGGTCGAACATACCTATATTTCAAAGTTAAAACGTGGCTAAGCCATGTTTTAACTTTGAAATACGGGTATGTTTGATTTAACCGAGTTCGATATATCGAAGTTCGACTGTACATTATTATAGAGGAGAAGATGTTACTCTTTCCCGTTTAAACGCGAATGAAAATGAAGCACAATGCAACTTATGTGGAAAATGACAATTTTATTTAATGTTCAATCTTAATGGGAACAGTTTGGAGCCTGATCAGACGCCGGGTGGCCCGGCGTCTGAGATTGTTTCAAGCTGTTTGCGTAGGTCATACAGTGGAGAATCTGTTATTCTTTCCCAATAAACGCGTTTACGCTAAAACTATTATTTGCAGTGCAAACAGTTTGGGGCCAGATCAGACGCCGGGCTCCAAACTGTTTGCCACCAAGATAAACATGAAATATCAGAATTGTCCAAAAGTTGTTCTTTTCTACGTTTTAGCGCTTTGCGTTTGCGTACGTTTGCGTTTAAACGGGAAAGAATAACAGATTCTCCACTGTAAGATTAAACGTTAAGTTCATGGGTTGTTTGGGAAATAAATAACGTCTTCTTCACTGTTCACGTTGCCATAGTGTAGATATTGGATTGTCGATTATTATCGATTACGAAGCTATTCAACAATCAATACAGTGGAGAATCTGTTATTCTTTCCCGATAAACGCGTTTACGCTAAAACTAGTTTTTCTTTTACAAACAATTTGGAGCCAGATCAGACGCCTGGTAACCCGGCGTCTGATTTGGCTCCAAACTGTTTGCCACCAAGATAAACATGAATTATTAGAATTGTCCAAAAGTTGTCATTTTCTACGTTTTAGTGTTTTGCGTTTGCGTACGTTTGCGTTTAAACGGGAAAAAATAACAGATTCTCCACTGTATTACAGGCTGGATGATAAAGAAAATAAGAGTGTTAATTCATGTAGTACAATTTTTATTATGCAACATGCATATGGATTTATCATTTTTACAAAGAATCACACATAATGGTCAACACGAACATAACAAATAGTTCAAAAACATGCGTTTCTGTCTAATTAGGTCACTGTCATTATGACGTAATAACACAATATCGTCTGTTCGCAAACTTATCGTCTTTTTATTATTTCAAAAGTTTAGAATTTTAGACATTTTTGTTATAAAAGCATTAGACTATATGGTTGCAAAATGGTCCGATCCTGATCAGATGTCATGGTATATGGCGTCTGACCTTGTATTTCTGTGCAGTAAATTAGACTTAATTTTAGTGGTCGTAATAGAGCAGTTCTATTGCAATGTAATATTAAATACGAAGAGCTACTAAGTTACTTTTAATAATTGAAGTTGCTTTGTTGTTTTCTAAATAAACCTTGGTTGTTTTCTATTCTCGCTGATATCAAACAATTAAAACATCATGCACAGTTCACCAGTATTCATAACCATCCAATGAAAGCACGTAGTTAGTCACATGATAACTTTGTAATACGGATAGATTTGTGACTTAGGCGTGTTCGAGAAATCGAATTTTACTTATAAACCTTTATAGCATTATACTAATCAATAATGTAAAGTTAAGTTGTGACAGAAATGTTCGGATATGTCCAAAACAATTAGACATTGCAGGCTCTTATCACATGTAAAGGTTATCTGACTATCTTTCTAATACATGCGCCTTCTCTTGGAGTGGTGGCCTCCGTTGGGTCCGAACATGCCCCCCAATCCACCCTGTGGGAATCTATCATAACCAGACTGATAGTTGTCTTGGAAACCACCAGATGGATACAATTCTGGGTATTGAGTAGGATAGTGACCTTGACCTCCTCCTGACATTGGGTAACCACTTCCTCCAAATGGGTAGCTACCTCCGGAACCACCGGAACCCCCTGATGGGAACTGACCTCCTGACATAGGGTAACCACTTCCTCCGAACTTGTAGTTACCATGGGAACCACCGGAACCCCCTGACGGGTACTGACTTGGGTAATGATCAGGGTACTGGGGATAGCCCTGACCCCCTGACTGTCCGCCATACATACTGCCATATGGGGATGGTCCATTATACTTCTTTGGGTATTTCTTGTAGTAATGTTTCTGTGGTTTGTAATTCAGCGCCATACAGGCTGAAATCAACATAGCGA
The DNA here is from genome assembly GCA_922989275.2 of Gari tellinella. NCBI lineage: Eukaryota > Metazoa > Mollusca > Bivalvia > Cardiida > Psammobiidae > Gari > Gari tellinella. Next base: position 28,080,498 of record OV277857.1, on the reverse strand, counting down.
ACACTAAGGCTAAAGTGGTCTTCATTGTGGTGGTTTGTCTGTAAACAGAAAGAGACACAGTCATGAGAATTACAGTTGAACTTCGATATCTCGAACTCATTTAACTCAAACTATCCAGTAGTTTGACATATGAACTTGAATGTGTACTGCAAAACATATTTTCTATATCATTTGATGGTAGCTGTAATAAGGCTGAAAGTAAAACAGATAATAGTTTGCTTTAGTTTCAAATTAAAACTAAAAACAGGCTTTACGGTGATGGGCTAGAAGTAGGTAATTACATTCGCATTAAATTTTGCCAACTAATTTTGTTTTGTTCTAACATTTTTTATTGCCCAACATTTGTACAAAAGTTGATATAACGATTCAAATTATCAATATGAGTAGAACAATACATACAAATATATTTGCAGAGTCTGATCAGGATCCAAACTGCAATAACCATTGTACTCAGTGGAAGAGTGAATGTTTTTATTCATACTGTGGCGAAATCGTTATTTTTTTCGTTTAACTTAACATAAGGGTGTATCCAACCCATAAGCGATTTTTTCAAAGTATCAAACTTTTTTTCTATCATGGTTTTTTTGGAAGAGCTATTTATGATGAATGAAAAAATGGAGAAAAAAAATATAATGGTGGTGTCCTGTTTTTGAGCTACAGCGATTTGAAAAAGGTATGTCAAATTTGGACTTTTCACTCAAATTTTACCCATTCAGAGTACAAGCTTCAGTAAAATCTATTTCAAAACAAAACAAACATGGTAATTTGGGTTTTCGTTATTTATTTCATGTCTATGGTGGTATTGTCACATATAGAAACAAAATTTAGACAAAGCAGGCACTAGGTTTGAACAATATTGATCCTCGAATTTCAAAAATATGCTTTTTATAGGGCATGATTTTATTAGATTTTTTATTTTATGAAAAAAAAAGTAAAAAAGTTTGAAAATGAAATAGTTCTAGTATTAAACTTTTTCTTATATTCTACCAAATGAAAGCCATTGATACAGCAGTTCAAAATATGAAAAGAAATTGAAAGGTCAGTGTTGAAAATTTTGAGTTATTAAAGTAAAAAGAGTTATCTCCCCTTACAAAATTTACAAAAAAATACCATATCGATGATATTTAGAGCTTTATAAATGTCACATTTGGTGCCTGTTTTTTCTTAAATTAGTTTTTGTATGAAGAAATACTACCATAGATAGGAAAAAGATAACACAAAACCAAATTATCATATTTGTTTTCATTTAAAATGGATTTTATTGAAGCGAGCTGTTTGAAAAGGACAAAATAAGAGAAAATGGGTGGGGTAAATTTTACATGGCCATGGAGCCAACTGTTGTTCACCAAAATGTACACTTTTTATATTTTTTCATTCATCTTAAATAGCTCTTCAATACAAACCATCATAAAGTGTTTTCATATACTTTGAAAATTTCTTAAATTCATGACATTGATACACCCTTACATATAAAGCAACTGGCTTAAAAATGATTTTGAAAAAGTAAGCAATTCTTTTTTTTCGAAGCGTCAAACAGTTCGTAATCTGATAATTCGCCAACGGCGTCTAATCTGGCTCCAAATCTGTTATCAAAGAACATACATTTTTTTCTTTTTGAAACTACCTACAGATAGTTCGTTTATTTACATTAAATAACAATAATAAAAACATAACATATACAAAGGAAAGATATACTAAGCATGTATGTTTATACAAAATCAACATGCATACGTATATACTGTAAGAGATTAAATCTGATATTTCAATGCTTTGTTAAACTTTTGAATTATTGGGTGTTTCAATTTCTTCTTAAGGTAATATTTTTCTAATGTTAATAAATCAAAGTACAATGTATAGAATGTTCATCATATTCACTTTATTTGTTCTTCGTTCACTTTTCATGTAACTTTTGTAGATGGAGTACATAATGTTCCCTATGATGATATTTACTTCTTGGTAGGCTTTGTTATGAATTTTGTATCCGACTATGAGTTCATACATGCTAATCTTTTTATAAATGCCTATTTTTGAAAGTAGATTATGTATCTTGATCCAAAAGGTATTTAAATACGGACAAGAGATGAAAAAATATTGGAATATTTCAATTTCATTACAATGCTTGCAGAATGGCGTTTGTATTAGTTTCCAAGTAAAAAGGTTTTAAAGAACATGTATGTATACATTATTGGACTAAAAAGGCCTTAGATTGAAAAGAATAAGTTTGACCCCCCTACGCCCATTTCACTATATATACAGATTCATTAGAAATACAGCGGTTATTTCTGGTTTTATCGCAAACGAAACACAATGCATTAAAATGAAGAAACTTACAACTTTTAGACATTTCTCATGATTTTTTTTTATCTGAGTGGCAAGCAGTTTGGAGCCTGATCAGACGCCGGGTTACCCGGCGTCTGATCTGGCTCAAAACTGTTTGCAATGGAAATAACAGTTTTAGCGTAAACGTCTTTTCAACTGTACATAGATTATATCTATACGTTGTTTATTATTATTATTATTATTATTATTATTATTACCGACAAAAGACTTACCTTTTTTGCTATACGAAGATTCGAAACGAATGTTTGATTGTAACAACAGTAGCTAATAACGCCCTTTATATAGCTAAATACCCTACCTAGGTGACTGACCAGTTAAGGTTGACCAAGATCATACTGTCCTTCCACCTCTAGTTTGATTGATTTTTATTGTTAATTTCGGTTTTAGTGTAAGTTATAACTGGTAATCTGGTATTAAGCGTTAATTACCGTATGCGTATATCTTAACATATTTAACTCCTTCATGCAGATAAGAGTAAAGCAGAAAGCTCCTATAGGAGCTTTCTGTTTTACCTTTGTCCTGCATTGAGTGTTGCCTGTTTCAATACTTATCTCATATTTGTAGTTGAAAGCAGGTAGGACTGTATGCATCTGTCAAAACGATAATAAAATGCATATAATGTGTCAACTAAAAAGCTTTGCTGTAGATCTATGACTTATTTTGCCATGTTTTCGTTTGTTTAGGGTCTATGACTTTTGATTCACCAACCCTTGTTGTCTATTATACTTGGTTCATACAGTGGAGAAAACGTTATTCTTTCCCAATAAACGCGTTTACGCTAAAAAATATTATTTATATATCTCAAACAGTTTGGAACCAGATCAGACGCCGGGTAACCCGGCGTCTGATCAGGCTCCAAACTGTTTGCCACCAAGATAAACATGAGTTATAAGAATTGTCAAAAAATTGTACTTTTATACGTTTTAGTACTTTGCGTTTGCGTTTCGTTTGCGTTTAAACGGATAGAATAACGTATTTTCCACTGTATCTTGTGATAACATACTCATGGACATATTACACATTCAACTCTAGAAGCGACGAGTATACTCGTCAATAACAAAAAGTGCACCTATAATATAATAGTTCACTTGTCCGATATTTCAACAGTGTAGAACCTCGTCAAAGGGATCCTGCAGGAATTCTCTGAAAAGGATCTGCACTGTTCGTCAATTTGCAATATACACGTATTATTCAATTTTACAGTGGACTAGGCTTGGTTGGAAAAAAAAGAATTGCCAATTAAAAATTTCAGGGGTGAATGAGTTGAAACGTTTTCTGCATTTTGTTCAAGTTATGGCTGAAGACAGTTCGAGGCTAAAATAGAACCGATACGAGTGTCAGGCAGTTCATATCAAGACTGGATTCAGTGTTCCTCTGACAAGGGTCAAACCAGTTTACAAATACAGTGCTCCCTCTCTTCAACGACACCCATTTGAAGACAGACATTGTGTGCGTTGTTCGGATGGATTCGTTATAGGGAGGTAAATTGGCTTACATTTGCAAACAGCTTGAATCCAGTTCAGACGCCGCACAACGCGGCGTCTAATCTGAATTCAAGCTGTTTGTCATTAGTCATTAAGGTTTTTATGTCAAAATTTCCATTATGTAACTTTGAGAAAAACAGCAGACGACAATTTTAAGCAGACGACATTGCAGTCGTGAATAGGTTGGACATAATTGTCCTTTTGAGGGAACTACGGCAAGGGTCTTTGTAAGGAGAGAGTCGTTGTTAGGAGGGTCGTTGTAGAGAGGGATCACTGTACTTCTAGATTATAAAGCAAAATCCCAAAGCTGACCGGTCAAATGCTTGACAACGATCTCAGATTCAAAGCAAATTCGCATGTATTGGCATGTAAAAGAACCAGTGGTTTCTCAAACAGTGGGATTCCATCTCACGTTAACCCTTCCAATCTCTATGACGCCTTAGCCCTTCCCCCATAGAAGCGCTTTTTAGCGAATATGATTTATTCCTCCGCTGAAGAAAAGAGTTCCAATTTATACAGTAATGAATATATATTATAGGGAATAATTTCTATATTCTAGCACATGATAGCTTGAAGCAGGCTGAAAGTAAAGCAGAATGCGCCTTAAGGCGCATTCTGCTTTACTTTCAACCTGCTTTAAGTAGACACCTATTTTCAATACTAGAAGTAGGCTATCAGGTAATGGGTTAAAGTGCGTTTGCAAACAGTTTGGATCCTGATCAGACGCCTCATAACGAGGCGTCTGATCAGGATCCAAACTGTTTTACACTCGTTTTGAAATTTATTCAGTTGTACTGACTTATATTTTAACATTTAAACGACATTGTTAACAACAAAATTAAAGTAGACGATAATGAAACGGTGAAGGGGTAAAAATCTCACGAAAATGATGACAGGGAAAGTGTTAATAGCTATTAATATATTTCATCTTCCTCCTTCTATCCCCTAAAGCAATCAAAATATCAATATTTGCAACAATGTTTCTCTTTTACTCATTTACCCATGAAACTTTAAATGGACAATTCCAGCTTCTAATTAGTTTTGTATCAGTTTCCCTATATAGGGATATTGATAATAAAATATTACAAAAGCAACGTAGACCCTGATCAGAGGACTCCTTTAAGTGCCATCTGATCTGGATCTACACTAATTGCATCGGACAAGTGTACTTTTCACATACACACTGATTGTTAAATATAAATTTACTCAAGAATGCAAAATTGTGCTTTTTCCATGGAGGCCAATGAAAAAGAGGATATAGATAGAAAATTGTTTGCAAGCTCTGCTATTTTTTTTATAGACCAGTGTCAAATGAAAGCAGATACACTGCATATAATTGAAATATGCAAACAGTGTCTTATTCAGAAAAAGTACCATATCGATGATATTTAGAGCTTTATAAATTTCACATTTGGTGCCTGTTTTTTCTTAAATTAGTTTTTGTATGAAGAAATACTACCATAGATTTTAAAAAGATAACACAAAACCAAATTATCATATTTGTTTTCATTTAAAATGGATTTTATTGAAGCGGGCTGTTTGAAAAGGACAAAATAAGAGAAGATGGGTGGGGTAAATTTTACATGGCCATGGAGCCAACTGTTGTTCACCAAAATGTACACTTTTTCTATTTTTTCATTCATCTTAAATAGCTCTTCAATACAAAACCATCATAAAGTGTTTTCATATACTTTGAAAATTTCTTAAATTCATGACATTGATACACTCTTAAATATAAAGCAACTGGCTTAAAAATGATTTTGAAAAAGTAAGCTTTTTTTTTCGAAGCGTCAAACAGTTTGTAATCTGATAATTCGCCAACGGCGTCTAATCTGGCTCCAAATCTGTTATCAAAGAACATACATTTTTTTCTTTTTGAAACTACCTACAGATAGTTCGTTTATTTACATTAAATACCAATAATAAAAACATAACATATACAAAGGAAAGATATACTAAGCATGTATGTTTATACAAAATCAACATGCATACGTATATACTGTAAGAGATTAAATCTGATATTTTAATGCTTTGTTAAACTTTTGAATTATTGGGTGTTTCAATTTCTTCTTAAGGTAATATTTTTCTAATGTTAATAAATCAAAGTACAATGTATAGAATGTTCATCATATTCACTTTATTTGTTCTTCGTTCACTTTTCATGTAACTTTTGTAGATGGAGAACATAATGTTTCCTATGATGATATTTACTTCTTGGTAGGCTTTATTATGAATTTTGTATCGGGCCGACTATGGGATCATACATGCTAATCTTTTTTATAAATGCCTATTTTTGAAAGTAGATTATGTATCTTGATCCAAAAGGTATTTAAATACGGACAAGAGATGAAAAAATGTTCGAATATTTCAATTTCATTACAATGCTTGCAGAATGGCGTTTGTATTAGTTTCCAAGTAAAAAGGTTTTAAAGAACATACATTATTGGACTAAAAAGGCCTTAGATTGAAAATAATAAGTTTGACCCCCTACGCCCATTTCACTATAGACAGGTTCATTAGAAATACAGCGGTTATTTCTGGTTTTATCCCTAAAATTAAAGTAGACGACAATGAAACAGTGAAGGGGTAAAAATCTCACGAAAATGATGACAGTGAAAGTGTTAATAGATATTAATATACTTCATTTCATCTTCCTCCTTCTATCCCCTAAAGCAATCAAAATATCAATATTTGCAACAATGTTTCTCTTTTACTCATTTATCCATGAAACTTTAAATGGACAATTCCAGCTTCTAATTAGTTTTGTATCAGTTTCCCTATATAGGGATATTGATAATAAAATACTACAAAAGCAACGTAGACCCTGATCAGAGGACTCCTTTAAGTGCCATCTGATCTGGATCTACACTAATTGCATCGGACAAGTGTACTATTCACATACACACTGATTGTTAAATATAAATTTACTCAAGAATGCAAAAGTGTGCTTTTTCCATGGAGGCCAATTAAAAAGAGGATATAGGATATAGAAAATTGTTTGCAAGCTCTGCTATTTTTTTTTATAGACCAGTGTCAAATAAAGCAGATACACTGCATATAATTGAAATATGCAAACAGTGTCTTATTCAGAGACATTGACTTATTTTAAGGTCTTAAAGGCTGCTACCTGATAGTCATTATACTAGAAAGTGAAGCTGAAACACTGTATGTTAACTGAGAATTTGCAAAATTCATAATTATTCATGACATTTACCTTTTGACTACTTAAATGTTGTAGATAAAATGTATGTGATGCCTGAATAATGGAATATCACTCTATACACAACATTCCTCAGAGGCTTTCTGGTAGCCTACCGTTCACCCTCATGGGACGTAGTTTACAGATATATAATTGTTAACTTAGACATTTTTAATGAAAACTGATAAGGTACACAAGAATAGACTATTCTCACATAACTACCCTTGTTTTCAATAGCGAACAACGATCATTAATATCCGTGTCTCCAACATGTGTGAGATCACTTTGATGACGTCACTCTAACGTCACTATTTATAAAGGCGTTATTACGTCACTGGGATTCTACAAAAATGCCAGTTGCTTTAAAAATACATTAAATAGTTGGTTATGTGAGAAAAATAATCTGTCACTCGTCGATGTATGAGACAAACTGATCTCAACATCGTCTAGAATGGAAACGTTATTAAGCTCGCCAAGTCTCGCTTAATAACATTACAAATTTAGACTCGGTTGAGATCAGCTAGTCTCAAACATCGACTCATGACAGATCCTATATATTCATACAAATCAAAGTTGTGCTGTTTCCCTGACAACACTTGTGAATTTCTTCAAGTGACGCTATAGGTTGCAAATTGTTTATATCTCTACTAGTTTAAATTGATGTGAAATAAAAGCTATCTAAAAGCTTAAAGATATCTCACATTAAAAGGATAGTCAATACATATTACCTTATTTGCATATTTATACGCACCTAATTTGCATATTTGTACATTCTAGTATTCATGACATTGTTGATTTCATTGAAACAATTATCTAATTCAAAGGCATCCCTAACTGATTTTAAGAACTTGAAGTCTGCTTTCTTTATTGTCTGAATACTAGAAACTGTAGCTGAACTCTCTCTTGCTTGTAAATTTATTGAAACATAGTTTTTAATATTGGCATATTCCTAATATTTCATGAAATATACTGTTCGACTAATTAAGCGATTTTGAATATATGTCACATACAGTTAAATATTTATAATTTTCAATATGACATTGTCAAGTGCTTATAAGGCGTTTGAGTTGAGTCTGACTCTGTTCTCAAGCATTTGATTGGTCAGATTTGAGCCTAAGCTCAAATCTGACCAGTGAAATGCTTGAAACGATTTCAGACTCAACTAGAAAGCTTTATAAGTATGGACCCTTGTCAATGAGAAATAAAAATGGAAACACGAATAAACCCATTCCCACTATAAATATTTGTTCTGTTTCCATGACAACCCATATGATTTCCTTAAAGGGAAGATATAGATTGAAAATTGTTTATATATTATTGTTAGTTTATAAGTGAAGCCAACAGCATTGGTATCAAATGAAAGATAGCAAATTAAAAACATCTTCAAGTGCAAGTATGTAATTTACCTAAAATGATTAGCTATACATATTCATGAAATTAGTGGTATCTTTGGCAACATGTCTTTAAATAAACAACATTTAAATGACAAAAAGCAATTAACGGCTGTTATCTGACGGTCAATACTCTAGGACCTGAAGCTAGAACTTTGCTTGTTAACTAAATATTAATTTTAGCAAATTAGCTTATAATTCTTATTTTCGTTTATAAATAGTTATTCCTTAAACTGAGCTGTTCAAATTTCGCCAAACCATGAATAAAAACTATTTTGACGGTTTGTCAGCTCAAAATGAAACAATTTCCTCAACATTGTCCTCTTCAGTTTTGTTCTCTTTATCGATCTTATCTTCGAGGACGCCATTGATGATAGCAGATCTCCATTTATCTAGAAAGGCACCAGGGGCCCGTTTCATAAAACTTCGTACGACAAATGTTGTCGTAAGTCAGATTACAAAAGTCTCAATATATTTTTATTTCTCCATCTCATCCTGTCTTGTGACATCTCTTTGGAATCGTCTTGAAAAGACGATTCCAAAATGATGTCACAAGACATGATAAGATAGAGAAATCACAGATTAAATGTATTTTAAAGTTTTGACTTACGACAACATTTGTCGTAAGAAGTTTTATGAAACGGGTCCCAGAATAATTATCAATCCCTTAAGGTGCAACAATAGTCTGAGTAGCTATGTAAGACCATTTCCATATTATCCCTGTCCTTTTAAATGAATATGCTGGATCGAGTACTTTCTGCATTGTGGTAACGTATCGATATTTGGGGTTTCAATCACATGGATTACCATCACACTTTTATCTTGATCAATCGGATGTCACCTACTCAGGTAAGCCTAGCTGCGTACAGCCATTGGCCATAAAAAGAACTTCAGATTGGCCAAGAGGACATGGTGAATTTTTCTCTTACCCTTGTTGAACTTGGTATCTGTAAAAGGACATAAGTCAAAGGGCTTGAAATATTTACTTGATTGAAAAGAAATTACCGCAAAAAGATAAGAATAATTTGGTATTCGAATATGGAAATACTCTTCTCTACTCCGCTAAAACGTGCCATGAAGTTTCTGACGGATATCAGAGAAGGTGTTTGATACATGTATATTATACTAAAAGATCTCATTTAAACTGTACTGATATATTTGTTTGTTTATTTTGTTTTGTGTTTTACATCACTGCGACAGAATACTGGTCATATTTCGACGATGCGTATATATGTTTTGAATGGATGAGTGTGTAGGTGACAATTTTAGTGAAATTAAGTAACACTTTGCACTGGAAATGCTACCACCTCCAACTGGAGACAGGATACTAATACTATGTATAAACCGGATTTAGTCAAAACAGTGCAGCAATGAAGAGAAATAATATGTATGTCGAGAGTCTGCAGGATAGAAACATTGTCTTTTTGTGAAAGCGACGCCTATCATTGTACACCAGAACAGGATAGTACAACAATTAAAACAATAAATAATGTTTTAAGGGCAAACCAAAACGAAACCGATACAGGTGGTTCTGTTTTTATTTATACCAAAGAACATGGGAACGAACAAGGTTGTCCAAAAAGGGGGCTGCATTTCTTCGAGATACTTTAAGGGATAAAAGGCACTGTTCGATACTAGGTCTGAAAATCGTACGTGTAGTATGCTGATCAGCTTTGATGTCTTGTTTTAGATCTAAATGTAGTTATATGCTTTTCCTCGCTGTGTAGGTACACATGTGTAATTTCATGAATGTATAGTGTTTTTGAATGTACAACCTCTGTGTGAAAAGAGCGCTATATCAAGGCTGCCATTTCTCCGGATTTTTACCCAGTACATGGTAGCTTACAGCAGGCTGTAAGTAAAGCAGAATGCGCCCAAAGGCGCATTCTGCTTTACTTACAGCCTGCTTTAAGTAGTCGCATGTCAACAAAACAAGAAAAAGGCTATGGGGTAAAGGCACGATTCGTAAAATCGCACTTGAAAAATGCGAATTTGGAAATCTCAGGATTTTTCATGTCAACTTATGGCAGCCCTGCTATGTAAATCTGGTATAATAATAATAAATAATAATAATGATAAGAGATTAATCAAAGATTAATACTATCGTCGAACCAACTTTTCCTCTGCCTTCCTCGTCTACGCCCACCTTCCACTGTACCTGGGAGAATAGTTTTGCTAAGACTGTTGTGTCTTGTGATGTGAATAAACCTCTTCAACTTTCTTTTCTTGACAGTGTTGAGTAGCACCCACAAGGTCAAGTAGCTTCCTCATGCATTTTATCTCGAAAGCCTTAAAACCAGTGACATATTTAAAAGGCAATGGACCTATTCAAAGTATACTCAAAACATTTAAAAACAGTGTACACCTAGAACAGAGGAATCCGATATAAGCCATCTTAACAGGGTCTGTTCTGTTTGCTAATTATGACCAGTATCGTTATTAAACTATCCATTATTCCATGAAGACTGGTTCATTAAAAACTTCCACAAGGGAACCCCATGACACACAAGAGTTACTTTGTGTTGAAATAGTTAATGTAACTGTAAACTAGCAAACATGTCTAATAATCATAGCAAATTCATAAACTAGCCATTATCCACCTATAATATCATATCAGGCATATGGGTTTCTATGGAAATATCACACTTTTGGATAGGGGGATTTTGCACAGTAGGCTACCACCAACTTGCACCAAGCCCCCGGGGTATAGTGCGATGCATATAGAGTAATATTCATGTGACGTATAGTAATGCCGTTAAATTAAAGTAGTCAAAAGGGAATTGTCATGGAAAAATAAATATGCAAATTTTTCATTATAGTTTGCTAATGCGCAATGTCTCTGCTTTCATTTGACACTGCGTTTTTACATAGCTAGCAGAGATACAGTGTTCCCTCTCTACAACGACATCCAAAGGGAGACAAAAAAATGTGTGCGTTGTTCGAAGGGAGTCGTTATAGAGAGGGACATTGGCTTACATTTGCAAACAGCTTGAATCCAGATCAGACGCCGCGTAACGCGGCGTCTGATCTGGATTTAAGCTGTTTGTCACTCGTTATTAATTTTGTTTTTCAAAATGTCCATTATGTAACTTTGAGAAAGACAGCAGACGACACGTCTAAGCAGACGACATTGCAGCAGTAAAAGCGTTAGAAATAAATGTCCTATTTAGGGAACTGCGGCAAGGATCGTTGTGAAGAGGGAGTCGTTGTTGGGAGGGAGTACTGTATTTAAAAACGCTCAACTACTCAAAACAGCAACTACGCAAATAGCTCATTTGCATGTACGAAGTATTAGTTTACAAGCAATGTTTTAGTTTCACTTTCTAGTTTTTAACTATCAGATAGCAGCCTGAAAGAACTTATATAGTCAAATAATACATTCTTAGAGGTAAATTTAATGAATATTTATAGATATGTAAATGAGCTTATTTGCATACTCGGTATATATAATGTTTTTATTATATACAATATATTTTCTTTAAGTTGACACCAACATTGTAGACCAAACTGAAAAACTACCAGAGGTATAACCACATTTCTATCTATACCCCCTGATTAAGGAATCTATATGGGTGGCCATAGAAACAGCAGGACTGCCATAAGTTGAAATGAAAAATCCTAAGATTTCCAAATTTACATTTTTCAATTGCGATTTTACGAATCGTACCTTTTTCTTGTTTTGTTGACATGCGACTACTTAAAGCAGACTGTAAGTAAAGCAGAATGCGCCTTAGGGCGCATTCTGCTTTACTTTCAGTCTGCTTTAAGCTACCATAACCTGGGGAAAAATCCGGAGATTTGAAAAAATCCGGAGAAATGGCAGCCCTGAAACATCACAATTTTGCACAGTTGAAATGAGTTCATTCTGGATTACATTGGATTACGGGATTAGATGGAGAAATAAATAATAATTGAGAACGTTAGAATCAGACTTACGACAATATTTATCGTACGAAGTTTCGTAAGACGGTCCCTCGAAGCCTCAATAATAAATATTGTAAATTCTGTGAGGGTTCTACACACTGTAGACCTAGTCCAGAAGCCGCGTCTCTTGTACGGCAATGGTCTATGACTACACTATTTACAATGTAATAGGTCTGGTGTTTCTCGTGGCACGGTTCATGCTTTAAATACAGAGGAGGGGCTATATTTACGAAACAAAAACATTTTTACTCCAAATCAGCAATAACCCAAAATGAAAATTATGAAAAACTAAGTTCAAAGTTGAAATTGAAAATTGTTATCTCTAATCAGGAGCTCCTTAAGGAGTCCAATGACCAGGGTCTACACTGTTTGCAGAGGACAAGTTTAATTTTCAGAGGTACGCTGTTTGTTAATCGGTAACTTTTACATTCATCCACATATCTGCTGTGAATTTCCGCATAATCAAACGCCATCATATCTTCATAATGCCCTCCTTTATCTATTTCATTTGAGTTAAATAATACGAGGGTAGTTCAAAAAGTTTTGATACTGGATCAATAACTTATGAACCAAATAAAAATAATAAAGCCGTGATAATAACTATAGTATCAAATTGTGTTCAGAAAATTAACTCAGCAATGCACAAAAAAAGTCCAGTGTCCTCGAGGAGGGGTCATTTAGGTTTTTGTTTGGGCTGATCAAGTAATGCGATCTTATCGTGCATTATACCACCGTATTGGCAAATAGTTGTTTTTTAAAATGATATATCATACATTCATTTTGCACATATTATATTGGAGTGATTGATCCAGAATTAAAACTATTTGAACAACCCTCGTATTACAAATACATCAATGGTACATACAGTGGAGAATCTGTTATTCTTTCCCGTTTAAACGCAAACGTACGCAAACGCAAAGCACTAAAACGTAGAAAAGTACAACTTTTGGACAATTCTGATAATTCATGTTTATCTTGGTGGCAAACAGTTTGGAGCCTGATCAGGCGCCGGGTTTACCGGCGTCTGATCTGGCTCCAAACTGTTTGCACTGCAAATAAACGTTTTAGCGTAAACGCGTTTATTGGGAAAGAATAGCGTTTTCTCCACTGTACATGTATTAAATTAAAGAAAACGAAGACTGCAATATCATGTAATACGTTTTATTATTATGCAACATGCATATGGATTTATCAATACTTATCAAGTAATGCACACACTCGTCATTATGAACATATCATATCATTATGCAAAGTTTCACGACGTATTTCCCCATAGTCTGTCTCTAGTTTGAAGACATGTGACCACTTAAAGCAGGTTGAAAGTAGAACATAATGCGTCTTAATGTGCATTCAGCTTGAATACTTTCAGCCTGTTTTAAGCTACCATTTACTAGAATATAGAAAATAGTTCTAACGGTACATATTCTACCATATAAAGAGGGACCATTTTCTTCACTGAATGAATGAATCAAATGCCTAAAAGGTGCATTTATGGGATAATGTGGTAAGGTATTTCATATAATGAATGGCTACAAAATGACAATCCTGAACTAAACCAAAATGTGTAAAGGATTGAAATAATGTAACAAATGTGCTATATTTGTTTTTAAGATGACTAATACTTTTACATATTCATCACCTAAGCCGAAGGTAAACTCATTCACTGCCTCACCCCGAGTATGATAGTTATTTGTAAACAGTTTGGCATCCCGATCAGACGCGGCGTCTGATCAGGATCTTAAATGTTTGGAACTCATTTCATTACTTCTTATGTCAAAATACCTAAACTTTAGATTTGAGAAATGAAATTTAAAAGGCGATAATTTTTATAAACTGATGACGGCATGGCAATGAAGGGGTTTATTATTTTTATAGACGATAGCATGTCCTAATTAAGCAATAAAACAGAATACATAATCATACAACAATTTGCATAATGTTCGGAAATGTCAAAATGGAAATATATATTGAGACAATTATCACATGTATACTTTTGTTGACTTTCTAATACATTCGGCTTCTCTTGGAGTGATGACCTCCCTTGGGTCCGAACATGCCCCCCATTCCACCCTGTGGGTATCTATCATAACCAGACTGATAGTTGTCTTGGAAAACACCAGATGGATACAATTCTGGGTATTGAGTAGGATATTGACCTTGACCTCCTCCTGACATTGGATAACCGCTTCCTCCAAACTGGTAGCTACCTCCGGAACCACCGGAACCCCCTGATGGGAACTGACCTCCTGACATAGGGTGCCCACTTCCTCCAAATGGGTAGCTACCTCCGGAACCACCGGAACCCCCTGATGGGAACTGACCTCCTGACATAGGGTACCCACTTCCTCCAAACTTGTAGTTACCATGGGAACCACCGGAACCCCCTGATGGGTACTGACTTGGGTAATGTTCTGGGTACTGGGGATAGCCCTGACCCCCTGACTGTCCACCATACATACTGCCATATGGGGATGGTCCATTATACTTCTTTGGGTATTTCTTGTAATAATGTTTCTGTGGTTTGTAATTCAGCGCCATACAGGCCGAAATCAACATGGCGAACACTATGGCTAAAGTGGTCTTCATTGTGGTGGGTTCTGTAAATAGAAATAAGACACGAAATGAATATGTACCGCAATAAATAGTTTATATATCCTAGCAGATGATAACACATTCAACCAAAGCTACGAGTGTACGCTTCATTTACAAGCAATGTACTTACAGTGGAAAATCTGTTATTCTTTCCCGTTTAAACGCAAACGTACGCAAACGCAAAGCACTAAAACGTAGAAAAGAACAACTTTTGGACAATTCTGATAATTCTTGTTTATCTTGGTGGCAAACAGTTTGGAGCCTGATCAGACGCCGGGTTACCCGGCGTCTGATCTGGCTCCAAACTGTTTGCACTGCAAATAATAGTTTTAGCGTAAACGCGTTTATTGGGAAAGAATAACAGATTCTCCACTGTATAAAGAGTACATATATTTTATGCAAATAGTGTAGACCCAGATCATAGGGCCGCTCTGTGCAGGGTCTACAGTGTTTGTCACTTTGCAAAATATTACGAAATAAAGGTCCCAATGGTGAAATGTGGGCTATATTTAATGAGAAGCTGGAATTGCCCATCAATAGTGCACAGACAGAATGAGTTAAAGTTGGCTGAAAGTAAAGTAGTATGCGCATTTACAGTGGAGAATCTGTTATTCTTTCCCGTTTAAACGCAAACGTACGCAAACGCAAAGCACTAAAACGTAGAAAAGAACAATTTTTGGACAATTCTGATATTTCATGTTTATGTTGGTGGCAAACAGTTTGGAGCCTGATCAGACGCCGGGTTACCCGGCGTCTGATCTGGCTCCAAACGGTTTGTAATGGAAAAAATAGTTTGAGCGTAAACGCGTTTATTGGGAAAGAATAACACATTCTCCACTGTATGTGCGGTTTGCTTTACTTAAACCTACTTTAAGTGGTCATCTGTCTTCAAAACTAGAAACAAGCTACGAAGGAATGTGTTACGTCGTTTTCTGCTTAATTTCGCCATCTACTAGTATATGAAACCATATTTTACCGTTATTAGACATAACTGAAACAGATTCACTATCGACAGATCAGTCGAAACTCGATGCTTCGGAATATTGGTACATGTATTTCATTATGTTTACTTTTGATACATAGATTGCGATGAAGTCGAACATGCCAATATTTCAAAGTTAAATTGTGGCTATATTCGAACTAAAGTGAGTTCAAATTATCGAGTGTCGACTGATTTGTAAAGAATGCAGTGAACGCCACTAAAGCAGCTTCATGCTCAGATCAAGACAAAAATGTATTTGAGGCGTCAAACAAGGAAGGCGTGTTCAAAAATGTGGTTTCTGTTAGTTGACACTTTTGAAATATCATGGACTATTTCTCGTGACAACACATATTTATCGCAATGAAAATTATCTTACAATGGAGAAAACTATGCACTAATAAACACGTTTGTGCTTAAACCATGATGTCTATTGAAAACAGTTTGGAGCCAGATTAGACACCGCGTAACTCGATATATGATCAGGCTGCAAACTGTTTGTTACTAAGATTACTGTAAACACGCCTTCTTCACACATTTAATTTATTTCTCCGCTGAAGATAATAGCTTTTTATACTTTTAGGAATATGTCCCAAAAGATGTACAGTGGAGAATCTGTTATTCTTTCCCGCTTAAACGCAAACGTACGCAAACGCAAAGCACTAAAACGTAGAAAAGAACAACTTTTGGACAATTCTGATAATTCTTGTTTATCTTGGTGGCAAACAGTTTGGAGCCTGATCAGACGCCGGGTTACCCGGCGTCTGATCTGGCTCTAAACTGTTTGCACTGCAAATTATAGTTTTAGCGTAAACGCGTTTATTGGGAAAGAATAACAGATTCTCCACTGTACATGTATATTCTTATTTTAGCAGATGGTAGCGTAAAGCAGGCTGAAAGTAAATCAGAATACACCTTAAGGCCCGTTCTGCTTTACTTTCAACCTGCTTTAAGTGGTCACATGTCTTAAAACTAGAAATATAAATGTTGGTGAAGAATTAACACAAATTCAGCTTAAAAAGAGATGAAGTTAAGCATAAAACACTCGTAGGAGCTTTCCGTATTCATTTCATCTCGCTGATAGTGCCTTAAACATCGAACACACAGCATGTTTGTACCTGAGCGAGGTTTACTGTAATAACCAAACTTAATATATGTATATGTATATGTTAATTTGACAAATTGTGCAGACAACAATTTCGAAGCAGAAGATATTGCGAAAAACGAAACTTACCTTTTGGTTATGCGACACGATACACTGGTAGCGAAGATTTGTTTGTGACAATTGTTGTCAGTCGCTCCCTTTTATATCTTACCAGGCAAATATAAAACCCCTTAACTGCCTTACCCAGAGTACAAGGGTTATTTGCAAACACTTTGGACCCTGATCAGACACCGCGTAACGCGGCGTCTGAACAGTACCCAAACTGTTTGACACTTTTTTTAGTATATCTAAAGTTAAGATACCGGAAATTTAAAAATGAGAAATAAAAACAGACGACAATTTTTTTTTTAAAAATGACGTCACTGCAGAGAAGGGATTAAAAGGTGGATAGCTATTTGAAGTTGACCAATATCACAATGGCCTAAAACCTTCATCTGATTGACTCTTTTGTTCACTTATTAATTTGGCGCATAAACCTGTCAAAATGGCACTAAACAGCATATTACTTGTCACATAAAACATGCCATTTTGATGTATTTTGTTATGTTTCGCGTGTTTGGGTCTTTGACCCATGATACAGTAACTGCCATGACGTCATCTGCTTTCAACAATTATCGTCTGCTTTTATTTCTCAAGTTTACTTTTTAGGTAAATTGACTAAAGTTATATCATAACAAGTGTCATACAGTTTGGGCCCTGGTCAGTTACGCGGAGTCTTATCAAGATCCTGTTTGCAAATAGCCATTGTCGAGGAAAGGCAAATAGGGTTTAGACAAACCATACCTAAATGCAGAGTGGACGGGGAAGAGAAAGCATTTACTTTCACTTTGTTGCAAACGTGTACAATTGTACATACCTTACAAGTAACAAACCACAAAAATAAGTATTCGAATTACTAACACATTGCTATCTATATATTAAAGAGACGCAAACCAAATATAGCCTAAAACTTTTTTTTCCACATGTATTACATCAATACATAGTTTTACATTCAAACATCATGTAGTATAAGTAGAAAATACAAATACAACGCAATGTTCATTAAGAATCAATGAACTATTGAAATATATATCGTCAAAATCCAAATAATATTTCTAACATACAATTTTTCTATTGAATGTAAATATGAAAACATACATTTTTATGGAAAAAATTGAAAATGGAATAGAAAAAATACAGAAAGAAACATGCATTTTTGCTAGGTTATTTTTATTACAGTAAGTTTTATGTCTAAATGTAGTTTAATTTAAGATAGTGTACAATTGTCCATGTAGAAGCTATATTTTCTGTATTACTACATGCTTGTTTTATATCCCATGCTAGTTTCAATGAGTTATTTAACCCGGTTATTGACGGAACGATTTTCTTTGTTTTACATAAAAATATATATCGTTTTATTTCTAAAAACAAAATGTCAAGTTTGAAGTCATTTTGATCGGTTCCCAAAAGTACATATAAACTATTTATTTTGAGGTGCGGGTTATATTTTACTAACCTATCTGAAATATGTGTTATTATTGGTTTCACTTTACAACATTCCCAAAACAAATGAACAATAGTTTCTTCATGATTATGACAGAAAGTGCATAAATTAGTATCTTTGATTTTCATTTTAAATAATAATGTATTAGTAGGTAATATTCTATGTATAATTCTAGTTTGTAACCATTGCAAATAAGTATATTTAGTACATTTAAATACATAGCTATAAATATTCTTCCAATTTATAAGACACTATTTTTGTTATATTGACACCCATTTGGATTGACTAGTAGGGGTATCATCGTTATTAGCAAGTACATTATATACAAACTTATTATCACATTTTTCGGTTAAAATGGGGTACATATAACAATTAATGGTTGGGTATTGAAATTCTAAAAGTGAATCTTTTTTCGGAGTAAATCCTGCTCTAGTCATAAAAGACTTAACTGCATTTATTAAGACATAATAATGAAGGAAATTAATCTTTTTTCCACTCACTTCTTCTAAGTGCATGTATTTTAAATCTACAAAATCACCATCTTTATCTAGAATGTCGTTTACATAACGTATCCCTCTATCGTAAAGTGTTGGTATATATAGCCTACAGCTTTTTTATTTATGAGAAAATTATCATTATAGAATAATGGCATATTATATATGTCTTGTATATCTCCAACACTACTCTTTTTAATATAGAACAGAACAGAACAGAACAGAATTTTATTTCAACTTGTACATAAACGTACCTCGTTGATACATACATTCTATATAATAGAATAACGGTCACCTAACATGCAACATTTCACATTCATCCAAACAGAGCAAATATCAAACAATGAAAATATAATTAAGTAGCTTAAACATGTAATGCAACGACTATAATATATATTTTTTACGATAATCATTAACAAATACGTGTACAAAATACAAACTCTTGTTGTTGTTTTTTATTACCAATCAAGTAGAAAGTTTGAAATGAGTTTAATCTGTATTTCCGACTAACGAAGTGCGTCTACTAAGAGCAAACTTAATAAATTTGGTAAGGTTGTTAAGTATAATTTTGTTAGTAGACTGCATCAACTGACAAAACTTTACGAAACTTGGTCTTATGTAGAAATATTTTTTTATATATTGTTTTCTTAAATCAGTGAAACTTGAACAAACCATTATGAAGTGATATTCATCTTCAATATCTCGCTTCCCACACACTTCACAATATCTTTCATACCTCGGTAGACTATTTCTACCATATCTTCCAGTTTCTATTTTAAGAGGATGAGAAGACAGCCTTAATTTGGTAAGATAAAATCGTAGATTTTTAGGTAATATATCCAAATATGGTTCAATTTCAAAATTTGATTTAAAATGTTTGTATGAAAATAAGACACCACTAGTAGCAATGTTTTCATTCCAAGATTGAATAAAACAATCTATAGCTCTTCTTTTAAAGACAAAATGAAAAGATTTTGGATTAACATTCCTTGGGTTTTGCCAAACATATGCAAATCCATAATCCTCTAGCAACGATTTAACATTTGTAACCCAGTTCTTTTTACCACTTTTGCAGTCTTCTAATAACATATTATATACAGTAGATAAAATAATATTTTCACTTGTAACAATTTTAAACCAATATTTTAATATTCTAGTATAGCGATTTATATACAGAGGATATCTACCTAGTTCTCCATATATACCAAAAGAAGAAGTACTTTTCTTAAGATGCAGTAAGTTCTTGTAAAATTTTAAGTGTATTCTTTCAATTTGCTTAGACTTTGTGTATCCCCATATTTCACAATTATAGTTTAAGATAGCACCAACGAAGGCATCAAATAACTGACATATTACACTTGTTTTTAAATCAATATCCTTAATGTTTACCATTAATGTGTTTAAAGCCCGCAACCCTTTCCCAGATAGAAATTCCTGGTTTAATGCAAAATTACCTGTATAATTATAGACGGTACCTAAATAATTAAAATCATTAACAACTTCAATACTGTCCTCCCCGTAAACCCATTTTTCATTTTCTTTTAAACCTCCCCTCTTCCGAAATACCATTACCTTTGTCTTTTGACAATTAACTTCCAATCCCCAACTATCACAATATTCTTTTAATCTGTCTAATTTACGTTGTAAGTCTAAAGGTGAATCGCCAAAGATAACCTGGTCATCCGCAAATAATAAAATAACTAACATAAGGTCACCAATTTCAATACCACCATGATCTGGATCTTGAAGAAATAACTCTAGGTCTTCTAAAAACATAGAAAACATAATCGGCGAAATTATCTCCCCTTGCATAAGTCCAACGAAGTTATCGAAAAAGTCAGAGTACGAGTTACCTTTCCTTACACAGGTCTTAACTTTAGTATACATGTCTTTTATAATACGTAATATATTACCGTCAACTCCAAGTCGATACATTTTAAGCCATAAGCAATTTCTATTTATACTATCAAATGCACGCTTTAAATCAATAAAAGCACAATACAATCTATTATTAGCATTCAAAGTTTTCTGTATAATTGCTTGAAGTATAAAGCAAGCATCAACCGTAGACCGACCAGGTCTAAAGCCAAACTGAGAATCAGAAATAATGTTATTTTCCTCACACCATTTAGACATTCTATTATTTAGGACACCAGTAAATATTTTTGCTAAACAACTTATCAGAGCAATACCACGGTAATTTGAAACATTATCACGATCACCCTTTTTAAACAAAGGTACAACTATAGTCTCTGTCCAAGAATCTGGGTAAACACCAGAGTTAAATATAGCATTAAAAAGATCACACAAGTGAGAACCAATTATGTCAATAGATTCTATGAAGTAAGAATTCATTAATAAATCACCGCCCATAGCCTTTCCATGCTTTAATTTATTTATCACTGCCTGAATTTCATTAACAGTTATCTCTGTATTTAACTCTTCAAAATTGCAGCTAGTGTTGTTAAAATCAAATTCCGAACAAAACGCATCAGCTTGAACATGTTCGTTGTCTACGTTACTCCCCGTTAAGCCTTTAAAATAATCAAAATATTCTTCAATGCTTATATTATTATCAGCAGGCGGCTTCTTACGGAAAAATGACCAAAACTCTTTAGGCCTAGAATGTCGTAACATTTCCATTTGCTTTATCTTTTTGTTTTTAAAAGCACGCCGTTTACGAATAATCATGTCTTTATAAAACTTCTTCTTTTCACAAAATTGCAGTCTATTTTCATGCGACCTGTTACTGTTAAAATTAACTAAAGCATTACGGTATTCAAGTTTTGCTGCATAGCAATCATTATCAAACCAATCACATTTCTTGCGAGTATGAGTTTTGTTAACGTTTACATGTTTAGAAAACAATGGGTCAGCCACTGATCGCAATAACGCCACCATTTCTGTTACACAACTATTTACAGATAAACGATCCGGACTGTCAAGGCTCGAGGTAACTCTATTCAGTTCAGGCAATTTAGCGATTAAATTCCTCCGAAAGCTATCTCGTCCCTCAACGTCCCATTTATACAAAGTGAAATCATGATTTTCAGCCGTAACAACAGGCTTTTTGCACGACAAAGAAAAGTAAAGCGGTGCGTGATCAGACCAGTGGTTGAAATCCCCTACGTTAAAACTGTTCACATCTATAAAATGTCGTTCATGAAGTAACAAGTAATCAATAACAGACGAACTTCTCGTGCAAATATAAGCATATATGCTTCTAAGACATCGACCCAAAATTTATTCTTTAACTTATTCAATATCAATTTGCAAAACATACTTCCGGAATTCAGTAGCTTTGTCATTCCTAAGTAAAACTTTTTTTTGTTAATGGATATCATGCGCATGTAAAACAAGAAAATATTAGCTTTAGGAAAACATTTTGTGTTAAAAAATACATTTCAAGGCAAAAACGAGAGCCGTAACAGCCATGTGCACAATGACAAATGTACTCAAAGGAAACCGTTGGTAATTTGTATGACAGGATTTTCTTCTCTCTTTTACGATTGTCGCCATCGTTGATCTTTCGTGAGCCATAGATCTGGAAGCAGGTAGCCTTTACCAAGACATTTCAAATTCGATTTATATAATAAAAATCGTTTATCTATTAAGAGCCGCCGTACAGAAAGAAAAAGATGTCAGTTTTTAACCCTGAATTGTGACTGTGAACTCGACATTTGAGCTACAGACCTGAGGCTCGTCTTACGAAACTTCGTAAAACAAAATATTGTAGTAAGTCAGATTCTATTTTTTTTTCAATTATTATTTATTTCTCCGTCTTATCCTGTCTTGCGACATCTCTTTGGAATCGCATTGAAAAGACGAATCGAAGATTAGGTCAGAACTCACAAGACTGAATTATATAGAGAAATCAGAAATAAGATGCATTTTCAAATTTTTACTTAGATCTACAGCCGTTTTTGTCGTACGACGTTTCGTAAGACGGGCCAATGGTATCATTTTATTAAGTTACCACTAAACGACACTTATAAGTGTGCATGTATACAAATGTTATTTGTTAGTTTATTCCAGATGTTCACCAAATATTAAAACAATAATACAATTGTAACTCGCTATTCATTTTTTAAAAAGCGTGACATCTTTACGGTTCAGTGCCCAAACAAATAAAAACATAAAAATGCACATGGAATTCGACGAAGCGTACAAAATGAAATTGCACGTTGACGATAAATAATGGAATAGCTCACGCTTGTATGAAAAACAGAAATAAATCAAGATTTCCATCCCGCAAGGAGACGTAGCCATTGGTTGAATTAAAGCCGGAGTCTACCAATGCGAAGTTTGCATCTTAGTTTTTTAATTACAAATCAACCTGTTGTACGAAAATAATAATCTTACACGTGAATAATAACAAGAATCTGTTCTACAGATTGACATAATTTATTTTGCAAAATGGTTTCTCCTATTTCATAAAATATGAGTTTTACTTGCTGTTGTATTGTGCCATCTTACACAATACATAGCCCATGTAGGCAATTAATTTAACAAAATATTTTTTTTTAAACATTTTCTAATAAAATCCAAAAATAGTTGTGCATCATCGCGCTTAGGAGAAAATCCACAGCGTTCTGAAATTGTTAAAAAAATTTGTTTTATATCGATTTATACTATCGACCTAAGCATATGCCAGCAAGGGAAAATCGATAATCAAACGTATTATCAAATACTGCATACAGGTACAGGGCGCAAACACTGTGTTAGATGAAATTTAACGCTGCGTTAAAAATCGAAACGATGTAAGTTTTTGCTATTAAGAATCAACCAAGTGTTAGTTTTCTATGTTAAGAATCGACCCAGGTTATTTAACCTTATTTTTCGATTCTGTTGGGTTCATTTTCAAGAATCGACCCAGGGTGTAAAGCAGCTTTCGATTATTAGGTGTTTTTTGGAATTTCGAGTGATTCATTAGTACTTTTTAACCTCTGTCATTTGTTAGCTATTCATTGATATGAAATTAACTATAAACCATTGTGAAACGTGGTCTCTTAAGCACACATCCTGAAAATTTGACTTAATTCGGTTGATGCGTTATTAAGATATTTGAAAAATAGTACTTGCACACTTATAAGTGTCGTTTAGTGTATACATGACGGATCACGTTAGACCCTAAACAATGCAAATTGTTCAACTGTTGGACATTTTAACCCTAATTGTGACCTTGTTATTTGAGCTACATACCTGGGTCTTCGATGGCAAGATACATTTGCTCCTATAGAAGAGCATTCGTGCTAAGTTAAAAAAAAAATACAATTGACCTCAAACTGACCTTGATCTCTGAGTTGCATACCTAGGCTAACTCTTGTGTACGATACATTTTATACTCTTCAAGAATATGTGTTCCAATTTATAACAAATCCCAGTCATGTATGACAGGAGTTAGATCCATAATATGACAATATAAGGAGTTAGATCCACAATATGACACTCTATTTAGTCCTCGTTTTTACTTTTAAATCCGGACTGTGACACTGACCTATAAATTAACAAGAGGGTCTGAAGGCCCTTATATCGCTCACCTGTTGTACTGAAGCCTGATAGCTTTACCTTTCTGTTTCACCCGTTTAAATCTAAATTCATTCAAATTTGTAGTATAGCATGTAAACAATTTTGGAATACCTCATAATTCTAGTATAGTAGAGTACATCAAGGGCAGATAACTAGAGCCTAAAAAATACTGAATTGAAGCATTTTCTAGCATTTCAAAGTATATCAAGGGCAGATAACTATTGCCACAATGATTAGATTTCAACAATAATTGCACTCCTTCGAAAACTTATAGCTATATACTTTGTGTGAAAGTATAATCAAAATACATTGAAAACTGTAGTTGCAAGAGAGTAAACGCTGTTAAATATGGCATTTTCAGCAATTCAAGGGCATATAACTCTTGACCTATTGGTCCGATTTCAACCATAATCCACCTCATATGAACTTTTATGGTCATATATAATCTGGGCAAGTTTGAAAAAGATTGGATAAAAACTGTGGCCTCTAGAGTGTAAAAACCCTAAAATATGGCATTTTCAGCAATTCAAAGGTAGATAACTCGACCTATTGGTCTGATTTTAACCATAATCAAACTCCTTTGAACTCTTATGGTAATATTCAATTTGGGCAAGTTTGAAAACGATTAGATAAATATTGTGGCCTCTAGAGTGTAAACACTGTTAAATATGACATTTTCAGCAATTCAAAGGTAGATTACTCTCGACCTATTGGTCTGATTTTAACCATAATCAAACTCCTTTGATGGTAATATACAATCTGGGCAAGTTTGAAAACGATTAGATCAATATTGTGGCCTCTAGAGTGTAAACACTGTTAAATATGACATTTTCAGCAATTCAAAGGTAGATAACTCTCGAACTATTGTTCTGATTTCAACCATAATCAAACTCCTCTGAATTCTTATGGTAATATACAATCTGAGCAAGTTTAAGATAGATTGGATAAAAATTTGGTTAATGGTTAATTTATAATTAATTATTGATTGCTGCTGACCGTGCCAAGGCGGGCTCCTATATTCACTTTGCTTTATGTTTGTCTTGCGTGTTGTTTTCTATTTAGTGTGTAGATTATTATTATTATTATTATATACCATATTTATATAGCACTTTTTTCATATATAATCATACGTTCAAAAGTGCTTTACAATTATAAAAACACAAATAAAACATGAAATGAGAGTAACAATTAAAATAAACATTTCATAAGACTACCTATACAGTTTAAAGCATAATCATTGCGTTATAAAATTAATTAATTAAATAAATAAATCATTAAAACAGGCATAACTACATTTAAAGATGGCATATTGGCAGTTATATAAAACAAATATAATTCTGTCTAGTCAGGAATAAAAATATATTTCTACATATGCACAGTCAATATGACATTTATTGTCCATGTATTTGCACGAAGAAGTGTGTTTTCAGTGTCCTTTTAAAAGTTTCTAGAGATTCAGAGTCTCTGATACCTTCAGGCAAAGCATTCCAAAGTTTGGGAGCAGCAACTGAAAAGCTCCTGTCTCCGGACATGACTTTGTTACTTCTTGGCACAATGAGTCTAATGGCATTGTTCTGAGATCTCAGGCTTCTTGCTGGCATGTATACGTGTACAAGACGTCTGATATATACAGGGCATTGACCATGCAAAGCTTTATATGTCAGCACAAGTATCTTAAACTGAACTCTAAATTGAATAGGTAGCCAATGCAGCTCCTTGAGGACAGGGGTGATATGACTATGGCGAGCAGTCTTACTAATAAGTCGAGCAGCTGTGTTTTGAACCTGTTGTAGTTTGCTCAAGATTGTCTGTGGAACCCCATGTAGGAGAGAATTACAGTAATCCAGACGTGAGGTTACTAAAGAGTGCACGAGTGACTTTGTGGCATCAGAGGTTAAGAACTTTCTTATGTGACCTATTTGTCTAAGTTGCATATAACAAGACCTGCAGACTGAGTTAATATGTTGCTCCATGGTCATTTTTGAGTCTAACCAGGCACCCAGATTTCTAACACAGTTTGATGGTCTTATGTTTGCACCCCCAACATTTATAGATATATCAGAAGTGTATCCACGAATGTTGTTTGTGGAAAACAGTATGACTTCGGTTTTGTCAGCATTGAGTTTAAGCATGTTTTCATGCATCCATGACACAATTTGGTTGAGACAACCTTCGATACGATTCAAGGCATCCCTTACTGTCAAACTATCAGTTGGTCTGAACGAAATGTACAGTTGGGAGTCATCCGCATAGAAATGGTGATTCAGTCCATGGCTACGACATATAGCACCAACCGGCTTTGTGTACATCGTGTAACTTTTGGGACCTAGAACAGACCCCTGTGGCACACTGTATTGCATTAGCACAGGTTCTGAAAGGTGACCATCGATACACACGGTTTGGTGACGGTCATTTAGGTATGAGTTCATCCATTTAAGCGGATTTCCTGTAACTCCAAAGTGATGTTCCAGGCGAGAAAGGAGAATATTGTGGTCAATTGTGTCAAATGCTGCTGATAGGTCAAGTAGAACCAATACTGTGACATTGCCCTGGTCTAATGACCGGAGGATGTCGTTCTGTACTTTCAGAAGTGCGGTTTCTGTAGAGTGAAACTTGCGGTATGCAGATTGATGTTCTTCATGAAGATTGTTTAATGTTAAATGTTGCTCTAAGCGCGTGTCAACTACCTTCTCGAGAATCTTGGATACAAATGGTAGGTTGGACACTGGTCTATAATTCTTTAAAATGTTTTGATCAAGGCCTGGCTTTTTCAGAAGAGGTCTGATACGTGCACTTTTGAAAGACGCTGGAACTTGTGCAGATTCTAGCGAAGTATTAATTATTCCTGTTAAAATTGGAAGTAGTTCATCCAGACACAGTTTCAAAAGCCACGTCGGTATTGGATCCAGTTCACAGGATTTATTTGGAGATCTCTGTATGATCCGTTTAACTTCATCCTGTGTAACAGGGATAAAATGATCCAAACAGTTCACTGTTGAAGGTAAATCTGGCTCAGTACACAATGAATTCAAAACTGGTTGCGTCTGTGTAGTCATTTCAGTTCTTATGTCTTTAATTTTATTGATGAAGAAGTCGCTAAATTCTTGAGCTAATTCATTCGAGGGTTTGCTTGAAGGTAGAACAACTTCATTCGTGTTGCCCAACAGATTTTTAGTTATTTTGAATAGGTTCTTCTGATCTTGACCACATGACTCAATTTTGTCTGAATAATAGTCAACTCTAGCATGTTTCAATAATTTATTCACAATGGCACACTGATGTCTGTAAATGCCATGGTCAACTGTTAGCTTGGATGTTTGCCATTTGCGTTCTAGCTTTCGTTTTAAGTGTTTTGCCTTATGCAGTTCCTCAGTGTACCACTCGCAAGAAGGCCTCAAAACTATAGTCTTCGTCCGCATAGGTGCATGTTTATCAACAAGCAAGGACAGTTTATCTGTATATGTGTTAAGAAGTGTGTCTACATCTGATCCCTGTGGGCTTTTGTTGACTGTATATGGTGACCTAATGTCATCCTTAAATGATGAGTTTATGTCATCCTTAAATGATGAGTTTATGTCATCCTTAAATGATGAGTTTATGTCATCCTTAAATGAGTCTATATTGATTGCCCTGAATTTTCTGAAAGATATGGTTTTGCTTACAGGGGCAGGTTTCGCGGCCTGAGCTGTGAAAAATATTGCAAAATGGTCTCGTGCAACATTACCCATGTTATCAGATAACCCAATATCAGTAACCGCCACATCAGTAACTATTTTGTCTGTGTCCCTGGTAATAACAACGTCTAGTGTATGTCCACCAACATGGGTTGGCTCACTGACTAACTGTCGCATGCCACACGAGTCTAACGTACTGGAAAATTTGATGGAATCTTTGTCTGTTGGAATATCAAGATGAATGTTCAGATCACCGACAATGATAATATTTTTGTCTATTGTTGCGTATTTTGCAAGAAATTTGGGCCATTCTTGTTCCAGGAAGACACTTGTTTTAAGACCATTTTCACGTGTTGGTGGTGGCCTATAGAGTACTGCCAATCGCATGGAATAGTCATTGATTAAGATGTTGCAATCCATATATTCAAATGTTGAGAAGTCTTGGTCACTGGTTGATGATACGATGCGAATTTCAATACTAGACTTGTAGATTAGTGCGACACCTCCGCCACGGCGGCGCCCAGGACGAGGGACGTGTTTGATCAGATAACCACTGGGAATGAGTTCCTTGATGCAGGCTTTATCAATAGATGAACCAAGCCAAGTCTCTGTGACAGCAACTATGTCGAAATTGTTTGTGAGAATGTTGTCGCAAAGAGCAAGAGTTTTGTTTTTCACTGATCTTGGATTTATACAGCAAATTTTCAGACCAGTCTGTCCTTTGGTGATATTATTGGATTGACATTTAATTTGTTTAAGATTTCTTGATGTTTTTGTATTAATGAAAATTTTGTCAACGTTTTTGTTTAGCCTGTTCTGTGTAATCGTTGTAATGGCTTCAGGCAGTGTTTTCAGGTTGTCAATATTCACACCTTGATTGGTGTCCCATACACGTTTCACTCCAGATTGCCCCCCTCGGGTACCTCTGTACTGAAATATACCTAACTGTTTCACCCTGGTCATTGTAGATGGATTAAGACTGGCTATTGTTCGGTTTCCGATACTATACAAGTCATGCTTAGAGTATTGTGTGATTTGTGATAGGTGATCACTAAACATTGCTGCAGGCAATTTGCACATATTTGACTGTGCCTGTATTGAAATTTCTATATTAAATTTAGAATTCAAATTAATGCAAAACCACAATGCAATTCCACTCAAAAACCACATATATACTTTCATAGAGACTTTATGCATATTCTTGACAATTTTGAGAATGGTATGTAGATTATAAACACTGATAATATTCAAGTGTTCGAGAGCTCAAATTATTGCAGCCTACACCTGGCGCATATTCATAAACAATTAGATGAAGGAATGAGATTGTACGTGTGTGTGTGTGTGTTTGTTATGGTATGACTGTGTGTGTGTTCTGCTTGAGAGGTGGGTGTATTGTTTGTGTTGCGTTTCCTGCTTGAGTCTTTCGTATTTATTTAGAGTGTAAACACTGTTAAATATGGAATTTTCAGCAATTCAAAGGTAGATAAGTCTTGATCTGTAGGTCTTATTTCAACCATAATCGAACTCATCTGAACTCTTATTAGTAGAGGGGCCAACTGAATAAAAGGGCCTTAAAATGGATTCTTTTTTGACCCATCTAGTATAAAAATTCGAATGATATTTTTGTATAGTTTAGACCTTGAGGCTTTAATTTATGGTGGATGCCAGATCTGGAAGTGGTGCAGATTTTTTTTAACAGGGGCCATAACTCTGTCATCAGAATTAACACTGTGTAACAGTAATGCTCTGTATTGTAAAGTTGTCGGCACGTATGGGTCTGATTTGCATGAAAATTACACCATTTGTACCTCTATGCATGAAAAAGAAAACAATACCCCGCAAACTTGTTTCCGGTATCCGGTTGCCATGGTAACGCGAAAAGAGGATTTCCACTTCAAACCAGAGTATTTGGTGTGTAAAAAACAATAATTTTATGGCATTTTCAGGTAAAACGTACATTTTGCAGATAAAATGGCATTTGGATTTCGAAATATGACATATTTATTATAAAACAACATTGTAACTTTCAGGTCAGCATTATAATTAATTGGTACGCACGTGCAATGTTTAGTGGTTAGTATACTTAAAGAAACTATGAGCTTGGCATTTTTTAAGGACTGGTAGAAAAATCATGCATCCATGTTGATTTTGAATATGATCACTAACAAACAAGAAAAAATAAATGTATGTTGATTACTATTTGGGAAAAAAACTTTTGGTTTGGGGTTGGAGGTAACCATGGAAACAAAACTATATTTTTTCAGTGTTTTTATTACGTATTGCTACCGGTATGTAACTAAGCTGTATTGCTTTTAATGTACCATGATCACTCTTTAATGGCTATAACCACATTATTGTAGCGTAATAAAATACAATAGAAGACAAAACATGCATATATAGCGCTTGGTAACTATGGTAACACCTGTCAAAAGAACGTAATTTACTGAAAACGTGTGTCAAAGGCAAGACATTTGGAAGGCAACATGCAGTAAACTATCAGACTCATTACTCATTTAATTACTTTAATTGGTTTCACTATAAGATTTGCAAATAAGTATTTTCATGTACACATTCGCTTTTAGCATGAAACTGATATTTGGTTACCATAACAACCACCCATAACAATTGTTAAATAAGAGCATTATAATGAAAATATGAATTCTTGCGTATTTTTAAGTCAACCACTGAACCTATCTGGACCATTGTACTCAACGTTCATTATTTGAGCCCGTATTCATACAGTTTGCAAGTTAACATTGTCGTAAAACAGTCACTATTAAAATGAAAATAGTATATGGTTACCTTAGCAACCATTCACAGTAATTTCAAACTGAGAAAGCTATATTTAAATTGTGTAAGTATATGTGTCAAATTTAGCTATTTTGAAGGGAAAGTATATTGCACCAGTCGCAGTTGCAGGTTTGCAAATTAATACTGTTGTGCAATCATTCCTTTTTTAGTGAAATTACACAAAATATACTTTTAGTTACCTTAACAACCACTCACAATATATGCCAAATGAGAGCAATATACAGTGCTTCCTGTGTACAACAACACCCACTGAGAGACAAAGAGTGTGTTTTTTATTCAAAGGGAGTTGTTATAGGGAAGGAAATTAATACCCTTAGAATGCTGAGCATGACTTGGCTTTCATTTGAAACAGTTAGAACCCTGTCTGATCTGGTTTCAAACTGTCACTCATCTTTTATGTTTCTTCTGTCAAAATGTTGAATACGCAACTTTGAGTTAGACCTGGTCAGACTAAACTTACAATTTCTTTCTGTCAAAACCCACGTTGTTTGTTGCAATGTGCGTACATTTGATCAGCATAAACCATGAACATGATTATGATTAATGCTTTACTGCTTTATACTGTGTTGTCATAGTATTAGTGTGAATACAATTTAGAGTGATCAAACTCTTTATTCTGTGCATTGAATTGATAATAAAATAAATTGCCTGTGTTTCTATAAGAAAGCAGCTTAATATTGTCCATATTACACCTTATTTTGTTTTGTTTCGTTTCGAAAAAAGGAGTCGTATAAGGAATAGTAATAGAATACCACTGAGCCTTTATATTGGTTTCAACTTCTCTTGATGCCTGTTCTGTCTAAGTGCCGTATTTGACATATCATGCACTAAGGGTCAATCATAATCAAGTTTATTTTTATATAAAACTGGTAGCTACGAATTATTATGCCTGTTCAAGTTACCATTTGCTTACAACCTATCATTCTCCAATCATTTTAGAATATGTATATAATTCAACCATTACTAAAT
This sequence comes from Gari tellinella, assembly GCA_922989275.2. NCBI lineage: Eukaryota > Metazoa > Mollusca > Bivalvia > Cardiida > Psammobiidae > Gari > Gari tellinella. The sequence goes on along the minus strand of OV277857.1, from coordinate 28,048,464 downwards.
TGATGTCCGCTGTTAATGTTCCATTCACTTTGAGATTAATTTGTTTTTGTATCTAATCATATCAATGCTACGTACAAGCTTAAAGGGATGATCTCTGTATTCTTTGTACTCATAGGTTATGTTCAAACAGTGTAATTAGATACTTGATTCATTTGTGTTTCGTTTATAATAGGTATATAAGTTTTATTACATGTATTATGACATATCCTGCCAAATGATATAATTTCTGTAACAAGAGGAAATGAAGAGTATATATATAGTGTCCCTGCTTGCAAAATTAACCAAATATTATTTTGATGCTAAAAGTGGATGTTTATATGACAATGGTAATGACACTGACGTACACTAATTTAAATAAATTGATGTACTTTGCTGTTTAAAAAGCTTGGAATTTGACACATACATGTATTTTCAGTATACTGTCCTTATTTAGCATATATTGTGAGTAGTCGCTTAGGTAACCAAACGTTTTATTCGTGCTAAAAGTGAAAATGTATATATGACAGTTTTTACTTGAACACCTAATAAATTTACTTTAAGTTCTATGTTTGTGATACGTCATGGTTGCTTATAGCGACGCGGGAGAGCGGAGGCAGGTTTCGAATCCAAGTCGGACATGGAATAGTTTCAGCCTATTTCATGAAGAATAGCAGCTTTTATATCAGTAATTGTCACTGTGCCTATGCGTCCAATCAGCTTAGTTCTTGATAAGAACCATTCTCATTTATGGAGTGAATTATGTATCAATATCACTATTTCCAACTTCAATGTAGCTTTTCAAAACACTCACCAATGCAAAGTACCTCAGTTCTCCAACCCATATTCCTTCAAAATACATATAGCTGCAGGTGGTTCATCTATGACAGTTTGAACCAACTCCCTCAAATAGTGAGGAAGTTGCACACAATTTTTTATTTGAAAGGCATTAACTTTAATCCAAAAGGTCGCAGTCAAAATTCCAAACCACTTCTACACCTTCACATACACGTAGTAAGTCTATGAATGTCGGAGCAAATCCCTCCAACTGTAGGAAGAATTAACTGCCCGCGATATTTTCCTATTTATGTATACATGTATTCTATGTAAATAATTGCAGCTCAAAAAGCAAACCCCTCAAACAGTTTCACATATATAAGTAGTCAATTTTGGAAATTTATTGTAAACCCCTACAACAGTGTAGAGGAAGTTCGCTGCACTCCTTTTTGTCCTATATATTATATGTAGGAAATAGATTCAAAGCACCATAACTACAGTCCAAATGGTCGCAGTAAACTATCCAAACCATTTTATACACAATTTGAATTCATTCTGTCTGATGCTCATAATGTTAAAAATAGTGCCAAAATTTGTAACTATATTATAATGTATAGACGACAACAGTTAAATACATAAGCCTGTTATGATGTATATAATTTACCTTTGAGTATGCTGTGATGAAAGTTTAATTGTTTTTAGTATTTATAAGAATGCACTAAGTTGCATGATTTTAGGTTTGTAGATCTAATTATTTTTCATATAGTGAGATTTATTATGTCTATTAAAACTCATATTTGAATGGTTCTTTTCATTTTAGTTACTCATGATTTATAGAAGTGAGACATAAATAAATTATCTGTCTGTCTTGGGGGGACATAAATTAACAATAAACAAACCTTTTATACTATGATTCTACATAAAAATATATAAGAAGTCTTATTTAAGTTGGTTTTGAGTAAATACATTCATTTGTTAACTGATTATAAGACTTAACATGACATCGGTATTTACCATTGAAATGGAGTGGGTGGGGTAACAAAAAATACTGTAACAAAATTCTGCACTACTTCTGAATCTGGCATCCACCCTCAAGTGTCATTGTCTGTATATATACTATTCCCTCAAATCAACAGAACTTTTATACTGGATGTGTTAAATAAAAAAGTTCATTCATGGTGCCAGCCCCTCTACTTTTACATTCTAGGACATTCTATGAGCTTCTAAACCTTCTAAATACTAACATTTTGCATTTCAAAGCATTTAAATACCCAATAAATAACTCTATTCAAACGGTCAACATGTTTACATAACCATCTTGTCATAAGATTTAACAATCTGTAAGATCGGTATTTAGCATTGAATTTCAGTGGGTGGGGTAACAAAAAATGCTGTAGAAAAAATTTGCACCACTTCTGAATCTGGCATCCACCCTTAAGTGTCATGTATGTATATATACTATTCCCTCGTATCAACAGAAATTTTATACCGGATGGGTTAAAAAAAAATTGGATTCATGGGGTCAGCCCCTCTACTATATGGTAATATTCAATTTGGGCAAGTTTAAGAAAGATTGGATAAATATTGTGGCCTCTAGAGTGTAAACACTGTTAAAAATGGCATTTTCAGCAATTCAAAGGTCGATAACTCTTGATCTATTGGTCTGATTTAAACCAGAATCGAACGCATCCGAACTCTTATGGTAATTAACAATCTGAGTAAGTTTGAGAAAGATTGAATAAAAATTGTGGCCTCTAGAGTGTAAACACTAAAATTGTTGACGACGAACGACGGATGCCGGACATTCAAGGATTGCAAAAGCTCACCCTGAGCTAGCGCTCAGGTGAGTTAAAAACCTGGGTACTTTGCAAAACACATTGTCTTCTCTAGAAGGACATTCGAGTTATTTTAAATTCCGTCCATGCATGGGGTTAGAGCCCAGAAACGACAAAATGTTCCTCTTTTTTACCGTTGACCTTGGACTGTGACATTGACCTTGGAGTAACAAATATCATGGAGTCTGTGTCTACTCCGTGCAAATATCAACAAATCGTATTCTCCAGACGAATACTTTTTCGATCTTATTTTAAAATAAATTCATGCATGATGGAGTTCGAGCCTGAACACGACAATATACCCCCATCCCACCTTTCTGACATTTGACACCAGATTGTGACATTGACCTTTGAGATAAGAACTTGGGTCTTGATTGAAAAACATTGTCTAAATGTGGTAAACTTTTCCACACAGCTACTTCAAAGTCCACTCAAGCATGTAGGAGTTACACGATGTGGGACAGACAGAGCGGACACGGTATGGGACAGACAGATAAACAAACGAACTGACAGACAGCCGGACAGTTCGAAATATACTATATTCCCGTTTGGAGTCATAAAATATTGAGCTCGGTGGAGATTGTACTTGTGTGGGGAATGCAAAACAGTTGGTGACTTTTGCAAACTGTTTGGATGCAGTTCAGTTCCCACATTTGAGGCACCCGATTTGTCTGACACTATGTTGAAATGTTCCATGTTGAAATGTGATTGACAAAAATACATCAATTTTATTAGGCATAGAAGCTTGAAAATGATATAGCGTGTGTGAAGTTAACCCGTAGCGTCTTTAGCGTAACTTGTCTAACATTGCAGTTTAGATCCAGATCAAACGCCGCGTTACACAATGCAGTTAAATATAGCTCAGCTGAGCTTAAACCAGCCATTCACAAAAACCATAAACACATTAAACTTAGCGACTGGTATATTCGTCCTTTACAAACCGTGTGCAAACGCTCCGATCAGGGTCTGCAGTGTCATTTTGCAATATATTTACAACAAGAGTTGTCAGAGAGACAACAAGGCTCGCCATAGGCACAGTTAGAAACATAAATCACACTCAATGTCACAGGTCAACATTTTGCCTGCATGGAAAGGTCTTGTCCATATACACATGCAAACCAAATACGAAAGTAACACCTCAAGGGACATAGAAATTATAGGCGCAATTTCGAAATCTAAACCCGGGATTTAAGTTCAAGGTCAAGGTCGTTGGGCTGATTTTTTTTTTGCATGCATGGAAAGGTATTGTCCATATACACATGCATGCCAAATATGAAAGGAGTATCTCAATGGATTTATGAGTTAAAGGCATTTTGAGAACAAAGGATCTAGAATTACCTAAATACAGATTTCGAAACGTAAATACGGGCCCTGACTTCAAGGTCAATGTCACTGGTGTCAAACTTAATGCATGCAAGGAAAAATATTGTCTATATACACATGCACACTGATTATAAAATGAATATCTCATTTTGAGAAACTTTAATGCAGATTTCGAAACCTAAACGTGGGCCCTAATTTCAAGGTCAAGGTAACTGCTGTAAAATAATTTAGATGCTCAGAAATAGCTTGACCATATACACTTACATACCAAATATATAAGCAATGTATATAGGGACATAGGGAATAATAAGCATGTTTCGAAACCTAAACGCGGACCCTAAGTTCAGAGTCGCAGTGTTCAAAGTTTTTCTGTGCATGGAAAGGTCTTGTCCATACACACATACACATACCAAATATCAAAGCAATACCTCAAAAGACAAATGAGTTATAAGCATTTTTCGAAACATTCACACATTTCGAAACCTAAACTTGGGCCCTTACTTCAAGGTCAATGCCTAAGTGGTCCAAACTTTTCTGTGCAAGAAAAGTCTTGTCCATACACACACACACACACCAACTATGAAAGCAATACCTCAAGGGACATAGAAGTTCTAGACATTTTCCTAAAATTATTTACGCCGTTCACGACGACGCCGATTACGACGGGATATTGCAATAGCTTGTTTTGTACATCGTGATCGTACAGGCGAGCTAAAATCCCTACTTATAAATAGATTATTTTCTTATAAAACATAAACTAAATAAAACATATTCTTATAAAACATGACTAAATTGTGACTATTTTCTTCAGTGCAGGAATAAAGCAAAGGCGTTAAAATGGGTATCTTTGAAGTATTGTGTTAAAAAGCAGTTTCAGAACATGTTTGACATATAAGTTAAAACAAACCCAAGATTATACTTGACATTTATTGAAATATAAATCATGTCCATACCACACTTAAACTCTGGTAAACAAATTTACAATATAGAAATAAGTTCACAATAAATGTCATTTGAAGGGACCAAACGTACCTCAAATCTGTACACATATATAAGACTTGACTGTTTCGAGACAAGAGCACTTGCATAGCTACAAATAAATATCTGTAGACAACAAAAAGGGAACATTTTCTGCATAAATGCATCCTAATGATCTGAATTTATGGACCTATCACAACATGTCACCACATAAGGAATGACAAAGAGATTGAATCCATGGAAGACAGTATATTTATACTGTGCATATTTTAGTTTCAAACAGTCTACAGAATTATGTACAGTAAAACCTCCTTATTACAATCACTATAAAGAGTGCAACTTAATTATATATAAATACAGATGACAGTTTAAAGCAAGGTGACAGTAAAACAGAAATCTCCTAAAGGAGCTTTCTGTTTTACCGTCACCTTGCTTTAAGCAGTCACCTGCCTTAAACACTTAATAATTCACACAATTTAGTGGTTGTAATAGAGAGGTTTGACGGTACTTGTATTCAGCAATTAGGAGACAAAAGTTTCTCCCATTTTCGCCTATTTGGGATAGGGATTTGCCCCATGAGGAATCACTCTATCCTCCATACAACGTGATGTCAAATTTTTGCCCAGCTAAACCACAAGCGCTGCCCTTTTGGCAGCAAAAGTGCTCTCAAACTGCAATTATTTGGTTATTTGTATCATGTTTTAATTATTCATACGGGAGAAATAAAACAAGAGGGCCTGAAGGCCCTGATATCGCTCACCTGTTGTACTGAAGCCTGATAGCTTTACCTGTAACCTTACTGAAATGAAGCCTTTTCTAGCATTTCAAAGTATATCAAGGGCAGATAACTATTGCCACAATGATTAGATTTCAACAATAATTGCACTCCTTCGAGAACGTACAGCTATTTACTTTGTGTGCAAGTATAATCAAAATCCATTAAAAACTGTAGTTGCAAGAGTGTAAACACTGTAAAATATGGCATTTTCAGCAATTCAAAGGTAGATAACTCTTGATCTATTGGTCCGATTTGAACCATAATCACATTTTTTCGAACTCTTATGGTCATAATATACAATCTGGGCAAGTTTGAGAAATTTTGGATACATATTGTGGCCTCTAGAGTGTAAACACTGTTAAATATATCATTTTCAGCAATTCAAAGGTAGATAACTCTGGACCTATTGATCCGATTACAACCACAATCAAACTCATCCAAAGTCTTATGATAATATACAATCTGAGCAAGTTTGAGAAAGATTGGATAAATTTGTGGCCTCTAGAGTGTAAACACCCTTAAACATGGCATTTTCAGCAATTCAAAGGTAGATAGCTCTAGACCTATTAGTCTGCTTTCAACCATAATCAAACTCATCTGAACTCTTATAGTCATATACAATCTGAACAAGTTTGAGATGGATTGGATAAAAATTGTGGCCTCTACCATGTAAACACTGTTAAATATAGCATTTTTAGCAGTTCAAAGGTAGAGAACTCTTAATCTATTTGTCCGATTTCAACCATAATCGAACTCATCCGAACTCTTATCGTCATATACAATCTGATCAAGTTTTAGCAAGATTGGATAAATATTGTGGCCTCTAGAGTGTAAACACTGTTAAATATGGCATTTTCAGCAATTCAAAGGTAAATAACTCTTGACCTATTTGTTGGATTTCAACCATAATCGAACTCATCCGAACTCTTATAGCAATTTACCACCTGAGCAAGTTTTAGAAAGATTTGATAGATATTGTGGTCTCTAGAGTGTAAACTAGTGCTGAAACGATTACCCGGGTAACCGTTAACGGTTATGAACTGCCGATTAACCGGTTACAAAGTCGGTAACCGGTTACTCGGAAGCCATTTTGTTTAACAATAATGAAGCCCCATATGACGGGAGCTACAACCTTCAGATATGTTTACCGTTCACTTGAAGTTGAAATATTTTACTCTATGATATTTAAGTTTTAAAATGCAGTAGCATGTTGATTGATAAGGGTAGGGCGTTTCCTGATTTTTGTTTACATGTACACGGAGCTCAATACACAAAACGATGCCGTTAACAAAGTATTTTCTGTAAGGAATTCAATATACTTTTCAGGTGTTCTCAACACTGAATACTCGCTGCATCATGTCATTTTATTTGAAGATGAGTTAAAGAACCCTTATTTCACATGTCTTTACAATAAATGACGATTGAACAGTTTTATTTACAACAAACTTGTCTTCGATATATTGTTTCCTTCGCTATTTTTGACAGTTGAACTTGACACGCTTACTAACCTTCTGACCTCGAAATATTCGGTTTGCTTTGGACTTCTACCCTAGTAGCTATATATGACGTTCGCGTAGGGAAAACGTAAACAAGGGTTTCCAGGAATATCCGCATGTCAATTTCAAATATATTTTTAGACCACCCAATCAAAAACGATAAAATAATAAAACCCGGTTAGCTGAATCTACACTTCAACCGGTTTGGAAAGGTTTAAAATAAGACAAGAATGGGACCAATTAATATCTATAACACAATGCGGGATTAGTCTTCATATTCGGCCGCGCATAATTATTCCGTGTGTTGGAGTTATTATTATTTTACAAATGCAACTTATTTAGAGAAGACATCAAATGGCCGCTTTTTAAACAATTTATTGATCAACATAATCATGCAGTATACATGTAAGTTCATTTTATAAGATCAATAGATCTACTTCTCTTCTCTTTGCAATTTATGAAGGACCTACGTCGGCATGCATGGTAAAATAGTTCGAAAAAAGTATAACATTCATAAACAGTTCTTTGGCACCAATATTATTATTTTATTATCGTTTACACACGCATGCAAACGGTCTCCAAATTTGTAAATGTGTATAGGTAAAACAGTTGAACGGTCTTCCGTGTACATGTGTAACGTCCAACTCTTACTGACTAATGATGTGTCAGTCGGCATATTTAAGTTACGATTAACCGGTTAACCCCGGTTACGAGCAACGATTAACCGGTTACAAAATTCTGGTAACCGTTTCAGCACTAGTGTAAACACTAAAATTGTTGATGACGCACGACGGACGAATGACGACAGACGACGCACGACGGACATTCAAGGATTGCAAAAGCTCATCCTGAGCTAGCTCAGGTGAGCTAAAAATCCATCATTCGTTTTGTTGATGTAGGATAAGAATTTCTCCCCCCTCCGGTCGGAAAATTCACGAAGGGACTCGACAAGTCTTATCCCTGCATGAATTTCCTAACCATCTGAGGAATATTCCTATCCTACATCAACTCTTATAGTGGATTCTAATAATCTCCCACATTATGTTCATTACTGATCCTACCTTATTGTAAATGAAGAATCCATTCCAAGCGTTCACTCAAGCCATGAAAAAATTGTTATGTGTTTTGTTGCAGGTACAGTAAAACCTCTCTAGAACAACCACTAAAAGGAAGGTCAATTGGCTGCATAAAAGCCAGGTGACAGCTTAAGGCAAGGTGAACGTAAAACAAAAAGCTCCTAAAGGAGAATTTTGTTTTACCTTCACATTGCTTTAAGCAGTCATCTGCTATAAACACGATTTAGTGGTCATAATAGAGAGGTTTTACTGTATATCAATAATCTGAGTAATAAACAATTTAGATTCTCACCACATACCACATAATGTGAACTTTGATCAGAATCCAAACTGTTTGTAATGCTACTGATACTTTTAACCCCAAAAGTAATGGGTTAAAATGGTTTTACTGCAGTAAAGGTTTTATTGTTTTTCTTTGAAAAAAATAATTAAATATTATGCTAAAAAAAATTAATTTTCGAAGTTGAGGAAAAATAATACTTTTCTGGCAACAGCTATTAAAAAGTTGATAATATCATGCTATCTATAAAACCTGACTGATCAAAAACATTTACTTTTCTTCCATAATGAAAATGAATATATAAAACTTCGCCCATGATGAAAATTAATCATCTGAACAATTACTTTGGCTAATACAATACAGAAACATTTGCCCAGGGTTCAAGGTTATACATTTGCCCAGGGTCCAAGGTTATAAAGCATTTAAGCTGAGTCTAAGTGTGTTCTCAAGCATTGGATTGGTCAGATTTGAGCCTAGGCTCAAATCTGACCAATCAATTGCTTGAGAACGACTTTAGACTCAACTGAAAAGCTTTATAACCTTGGACCCTGAAAAGAGTGCAGAAACATGTCAAAACAGATCCTGTAACAGAAGGTGTAGATACTGGGAAGGGGCTGTCTGATCTGGGTCTACACAGTTTTCATAAATGCTGGAGAAGAGCCTACGGACAGTAGTCTCTGTATGTAACAGCCACTCTAATAAGACTCATTGATGGATGATTGATGGTGTAAACCCTTTACCCCAATATCCTGTTTCCTTGGTTTGAAGACAGGGGACCACTTAAAGCAAGTTTAAAGTAAACCACAATGTGCCTTAAGGCGCAGTGGCATTCTGTTTTACTTTCAGCAAGTTTTAAGCTACCACCTGATAGGATATAGGAAATAGTTCTTAAGTTGCATATTCATAACGGAATAGCATATTCATAACGGAATAGATTTCGATTTGATTTGTTGTGATTTTACGTCGCTTTCAACAGTATTTCAGTCATAACGCGACGTCCAGCTAATAACAGGTGGAGGAAGACCCCAGAAGTCATTTATGCGCTGTTTCAGGCACAAATCGGCAACTGGGTAGAACCACCGACCTTCCGCAAGCCAGCTGGAAGGCTTCCCCACATGAAAAATCCGAACGACCCTACTGGGATTCAAACTCACAGCGGTAAGGATCTTAGTGATGTAAGTCACAGTGACTATACCACTAGGCCATGGAGGCCCCTCATAACGGAATAGAATGGAAATATTTCCACCAGAGGAGGATTTAATTCAAATTAGGTGCATAAAAAGGTGTATCTATACTATCTATGGCTTAAAGGGTAAAATCAGATCGCAGCTGTAATAAATAGGAGCTTTCTGCTAAACTGCAATTCAATGTTACACACTGAAAAGCTTTCTTTAATTAGACGTAATGGCATATGAATCTACAGTAACATATCCATGTTTAACCCATTACCCCATAAATACACCTTTTTACCCCTCTTATTTATTCCTCCTCTGAAGAAAATAGTTCCAATTTATACAATCATGAATATGCACCATAAACAATGTTAATCTATAGTCGAGTAGATGGTAGCTTCAAGCAGGCTGAAAGTAAAGCAAAGCAGAATGCGCCTTAAGGCGCATTCTGCTTTAATTTCAACCTGCTTAAGTGGTCATCTGTATTCAAAAATAGACACAAGTAATGGGGTAAAGGGTTAAGTAACTTAACATATCCATGTTTAACCCATTACCCCATAAGTGCTCAATTTTAGGCCTTTCATTTATTTCTCCACTAAAGAAAACAGTTCAACTTTGTACAGTCATGAACATGTACAGTAAGAAATATTGTCTATATCCTAGCAGATGTTAGCTTAAAGCATGCTTAAAGTAAAGCCTTAAGGCGCATTCTGCTTTACTTTCATCCTGCTTGAAGCAGTCACCTATTGTCAATACTGGAAACAGGCTATGGGGTAGTGGGTTAAGTTGTTTCTTGGTTTTACAGTATTCAAACACTGAACTTTCAAGTGTGGTAAAAGTTGAGGTATAACACAGTTATGTTGTGGAGAACATAAATCAATTCCTTAACATTTATACTATACACAATTACCTTTGTGTTTCAACTTCAGATAAATAAATAAAACTATTTCCATATTGTCAAGTTCAACACAAACATATTGCTCATTTCATTACACACATTCATAAAACGATTCATATATGAAAGATATTTACAATGAAATTAAGTCCGTGACCTCTACATGGTGTTGGTGCAAATAAAGTAAACCAACAACAGCGTCCAGTACTTTCAGTGTTCACTTGTGGAAAAGAATGAAATAATATTGACAGTCAAATGTGTGTGAAGTTACCATTCCAAAGAAAGGGAGAAGGTGGCTGCTTGATACAGGATAAACATCATGCAAACAGCTCCAAAATTAGGTTCCTGCTTGGTTTATCTTGCAGTAAGCATTAAATTGATTCCTCCACTAAGGAAACTAATTCAATTTGATACAGTCATGAATATGCACCCAAGAAATATCTTCTATATCTTAGCAGATGGTAGCTTAAAGCAGGTTGAAAGTACAGCAGAATGCATTTTGCTGTACTTTCAACCTGCTTTAAGTGGTTACCTGTGGTCAAAACTAGAAACAGGCCTCGGGGAAACGGGTTAAAGAGTGGGTGCTCAACACAAGTTTCACTATATATTCTGGTTTCTCAGTAATAGCTACAATACTTCATCATTGTGCACCTATCTATTCAAGAAAAAGATGCTAACTAAACAGCAGGAACCCGTCTTACCACAAATATTGTCCTAAGTCAAATTCTAAAATTATCAATTATTATTTATTTCTCCATCTAAACCTGACTTGTGACATCTCTTTGGAATCGTCTTGAAAAGACGATTCCAAAAAGATGTCACAAAACAGGATTAGATAGAGAAATCAGATATTAAATGTATTTTTAATTTTGACTTGCGAACTTTTTGTCATACAATGTTTTGTAAGATGGGCTCGAGAATTCTAAATAACTAAAGACACAAATCAAGTATCAAGAAGCATCCATCCTTACTTGCACACTGGCCATTCAAGACTAGAAACGAGGTGTGGATAAACAGGACAAAAGCTGAAAACGTATGGATTTGGACATACTGTACTGCTTTTGGACTTGAAAACAAAAATACATGTTGAGGCAGAAATAATTGACAGTGATAAACTTGGAACTAATAAAGTAGACATGGCAAGGAAATTCAACATAAAGAATATCAATGATAATTTTTTTCTCTCAAGAGTTTTGGGTCAAAGGTTATAAAGCTTTTCAGTTGAGTCTAAAGTGGTTCTCAAGCATTTGATTGGTCAGATTTGAGCCGAGGCTCAAATCTGACCAATCAAATGCTTGAGATCACACTCAGACTCAACTCAAACACTTTATAACCTTGGACCCTGACAAATAGTGATATTCTTTATGTTTTAAGCTGCCATCTGCCTTCAACACTATCACTGACCTTTGAGTGGTTGCAATTGTTGGGGTATCATCAAAACAATATGTAAAGACAGCTGATTCATAGCTTAAATCAGTCAACACAAATGATTTGTTCAACACAATTCGTCATACACGTAAGAATCATTACATTAAAATCTACTTCATTCAAATATAGTAAAGATCAAAACAAAATTGATGGTCTCTCCTAGATATTATGTCATGTATTAAGCTACCTATAATCAAAGAAGCATAGAGATATCCGAAGACAAATGGCTCCTAAATGATTGCTTAATGCTGAATAAATATAAACAGGAGTTTCTGCATATTAATTTTATTCTCTATTATGCAATAGCAAGTATTAAAGATTCCTCAAGGGTCCTTTTTTAGAGGTAGCTTATTACAAAATTGATTCAAATAATAACAGTGTTAACATATCAGATACAGCTCTACACTTAAGATTGTGGACCCCTAATGAGATGGGGCCAATGTCTATCAATATTAGAATATTGACAGAGAGAGCGATCGACCACTCATCAACTGCCAACGTGATTCAGACGGGCAGTTGAAGAGAAAAGCATGGTTGGAACAGGCTGGCAGTTGACAAGAATGGCCGTTCCCTGTACCTAGAGTACCAATTTTGGTCTGATCTCATCAGGGGTCCTCCCCCTTACACTGAATGATTTATAAGGTTGCTGCAATACCTGAACAGTTACTGACCAAATCAACTGACATAATGAGATCATTATTTAATCGTTGTTCAAGCTTCACAAAATGGTAAGAAATATCAAGTTTATGAAATATGACAAGAACTTATATTGAAAATGTGAACAAAATAATTTGATAGCAAGGATTCCACTGCTGATGCAAAAATAATTTCTGAACTGTCCAGGAGAATTAATGAGAAAACTGTTAAACATAAATGAACAATAACAGAAAAATGGTAATAAATTAATTGGACCTTTGTTGAGCAAATACATTTATTAAATCAATGCTCTAATAACATCAGCCAATGCCGATACAAACAGAAAAGGAGAGAGAGAGAAAACAAGAATGCTTATACCTTAACATGGCCATGCATTCCATATGCAACAGGGCAAGACTTCCAGTCTACAACATTATTTCTAAAATAGCATCCAGGCTCCGAGGTTATAAAGCGTTTTAGTTGAGTCTGAGTGTGTTCCCAAACATTTGATTGGTCAGATTTGAGCCTAGGCTCAAATCTGACCAATCAAATGCTTGGGAACGAGTTTAGACTCAAATCAAAAGCTTTATAACCTCGGACTTCAGATAATAGTGTTATACTGAACAAATCCAACAGTTTCTCACTGATTTCAGCACCAAATCCTATGGTGTTACTACAACTCATTAGAATCGTCTCGACGAGTAGATTCTAATAAGTAGTGACACCATAGGGTTTAATGCCGAAATAAAGATTTAGTTTTTAAATTATTCCCTTTATCTGGAGCCCTGATGGATACATCTACCATCAAACTTGTCATTAAGTGGCCATCAACCCTAAATTTGACAGCATCTATATTGCTAGAACATTGTAAAACATACCTCAGTGTCTTATTTCTGAAACTTAAGTTTGGCACCTTTATCATTAACACTGAGTGATGTGATTCAATTAACCCTTTACCCCATAGCCTGTTTCTAACTTTGAAGATAGGTGATCACTTAAAGCAGAAGAATGCGCCTTAAGGCGCATTCTGTTTTACTTTCAGCCTGCTTTAAGCTACCACATGCTAAAATAGAAAATATTTAGTATTGTACATATTCATGACTGTATAAATTGGAACTATTATCTTCAGCGGATGAATAAATTGAATACGCTCAAATGGCGCTTCTATGGGGGAAAGGGTTAAGGAATTGTTTGGAAAAATATATATATATACAGTGGAGAATCTGTTATTCTTTCCCGTTTAAACGCAAACGTACGCAAACGCAAAACACTAAAACGTAGAAAAGTACAACTTTTTGACAATTCTGATAATTCATCTTTATCTTGGTGGCAAACAGTTTGGAGCCTGATCAGACGCCGGGTTACCCGGCGTCTGATCTGGCTCGAAACTGTTTGCAGTGAAAATAATAGTTTTAGCGTAAACGCGTTTATTGGGAAAGAATAACGTTTTCTCCACTGTAGCTTATTATCAAATCCTATACTCTTATCAAACAGTAAATTTACACCAATTTCATCAATAAGAAGAGAAAACTGTAAATACTTGCATTTTACCTTTCTAGTAAGCCAGTATCAAAGATAGTACAAAAGCCTATTTAACTCATTAACACTTGAAACTTTACATGAGAAAAGTCGAGTTTCTAATTAAGTCTAGTCGATTTCAACTAAAAGAGTTGTCTTTTGCAATTTATTGCAAAATGTCAAACAGTACAGACCCTGATTAGAGAGCTTCTGTAGGAGCCCTCTGATCTAGGTCTACACTGTTCGCCTTGGAAAGGTGTACTATTCACAGGTACACTGTAAATGACAAGTATATGTATCACTGGGGTTCAACAAGTTAAATGAAAAGACACAACACTTTATTTTTTTCTCATGGCAAATTGAATTAAAAGACACTATACTCATGCTTTTAATGTCTTTCATGATACTATTTTCCATGTTTATTGCCCTTTAGCCTGGTTTACCTAACTCACCCCTCAAACTTTTAATAGATAATTCTAATTCCCAATGAAGTTTTCACTGTTTTGTCCATAAGAAATATTTGCTATATTCTAGCAGATGGTAACTTAGAGAAGACTGAAAATAAAGCGTACTGTGCCTCTAGGCGTATTCTGCTTTACTTTTAACCTGCTTTAAGAAGTCACCTATCTACAATACTAGAAACAAGCTATGGAATCAAGGGTTATCTGAAAAACCAACAAAATTCTAAATTCTAACATTTCAGCTTACAATTTTGAAGCAGAAAAACTAATAGCACTATATTGTGTTCCTTCACACTTTTGAACATTAAAAGTACAGGTTATTCCAACATTATGTATGGTATGTGAAACTTTATACCCAAGTGCTTTGGTCTATGTGTATGACTTAATCTGACTTGAATGTGATAACATTCTCTCAATTGGCTCCAAAAGTTCAGAAAAATTCTCTCTATTAGAAAGGGCAGACAGACAAACAGAAAAACAGGTTAAGTCAATGTACCCCTAGTCTTTCAATCTCAGAAGAATAAGTCTCATAATTTACGACAAAGTGAGATTAGAGTAGAGCTCCAGATGAGAGGGAGTAAACTGAACTTAACATTTCACACAAACAATAACTTTTCCTTCATGTCTCAAACCGAACCTGTTCTTACAACAGTCCCTTCTAGATAATTCTAGACAATAGTCAAACTGTAAGTTTGGCTGAGACCCAAGGATTTCAGCATTTGAAGAACAGGAAAACCTCTCTATAATGACCACTAAAAGATGTTTATTATTTCATGATTAAGGCAGGATTCTGCTTAAATCAAGGTGAAAGTAAAACAGAAAGCTCCTTTAGGAGCTTTCTGTTTTACTTTCTCCTTGCTTTAAGCTGCCACATGTCTTTATGCAATAAATTAGTTTTCATTTTAGTGGTCGTAATAGAGCAGTTTTAACTGTACTCCTCTTAAATAGTGCTATGCTAGAGACAAGAGATAACGGTGACTGTGATCTCTGTGGTGATTGGTGAACGGGGTAGTCTCTGTTGATTGAAGAGATCTATCTACTGATGTCATGACTCGTGATACACTCGACATAATTTACTCATGAGACAGTGGGAGTTTTCATGGCTGATGATGCATTTGGTTTAATGAGAGGTGGGGGCTGCTGTAAAATTGTACGCTGTTGTTGAGGTAGCAATCTGCAAAAGAACAAACAAATCATTTAGTCGTTTGTAAAGATCAACAATTTAACTGTTACAAATGAGTTGACCTTTATATATGCAACAAATAGGTCAACTTGCATATAGTCAATAGTACTTGACATTGTAAACAAAACATTTGTGCATTTTCATATTGCAAGCATACTTCATCCATACAGCCCTAAAAAAAGTAAAATCTCTATTACGACCACTTAAACAAAGACTAAATTATTGTTTGAAAGACAGGTGACTGCCTAAAGCAAGGCGACAGTAAAACAGAAAGCTCCTGAAGCAGCCATCAGTCATAAACACCAATATATTATCACAAGTTTGTGGTCATAATAGAGAGGTTTACTGTATATCAATTTGACTTATTGTAATGTCTCAAGTCATGAAAATAGAAAGCCTGTAATAATATAATAACAAGAGGGCCAGGATGGCCCTGAATTTGCTCATCTGAGGATATTGAATCATGGTTATACCTTTCGGTTTAACCCATAATCAAAGTTATCTTGAAATTCAAATATGATCGATCAAATGCTTGCGATCGATATTCTCACTCAACTCAAACACTTTATAACCTTGGACCCAGGTAAAGACCTCCATGTGTGGCTCTCATAAAAGTTAATCCTGCAAGTTCATCCTAAACTGTGATCAGGTGAGCTAAAGATTTAATGGAATCATCTATTTACGAAACCAACTGTTTACAGGGCTCCAGATAAGGGGGGTATTTCAAAATCTAAAATCTTTATTTCTGCTCCCATGGTGTCACTACTCATTAGAATCGAAGAGACGATTCTAATGAGTAGTAACACCATACGATTTGGTTGGATTTGTTCAGCTTACTCCCTCTTTATATCTGGAGCCCTGGTTTAAGAAAGCAAATTAAGCTGTGGACATACCTTGGTTGCATTTTTGACGGTGAGTCATTTTGTGGCTGTTTGAGGAGGGGAGGAGGAGCAGTGGTTACAGCAGGAATGGGTGAGGACGGCTTCATTAGCTCAATATCCTTGGTGTCAACTTCCATCTGCAATAACATAAACAAATCCCCTATAGAATAACATCTCTTTTGTCAACATTTGTTACCACATCCCTTCATCTATCTTTTGTGTACCTTAAATACTCACAACAATAAGACTTGTTATATTGCGCAGTATCTGATGATATTTTCCTATAGAAATGGAAGATAAATTAACTCCCAAAACTGCTGTAGCGCAAGCTTGTAGTTTTCAAAAATTCCAGTCTTGAATATTCTGAATTATTAAAACCAGAAATCAGGAATATGACCGAGAAACAGATGGTTTAGAAAAGTTTTGCACGTGAAAATGGCAAAAGAGAAAATTTCAGCTGTATAATTTTCACTATTCACAGGAAACAAACTATGTAATGAGGAAGAAAAGTAAATACTTGAATGACAGTCTGTTCTCCACTTACACATTCAACATCATCATCATGTCCTTTCGAAGATTCTAAGCCGTGTTCCGTTTCATATTCAGCCAGAACTTCATCCAAGTTGTAACGCCGCCGGAAATTGATAAAAAAGCTACGGACATGTGCCTCCGTTTTGGTACCAATGACTTCAGCTATGGCACCAAAGTCTTTGCCATATTTTCTCACACCTGTTAAAACACAGCCCACAAGTAAGTCATCAGGGCTCCAGAAAATGAGAGTATTTCAAAAATTAAAATCTTTATTTCTGCATTAAACCCTATGGTGTCACAACTCATTAGAATCGTCTCTTTGAGACGATTCTAATGAGTAGTAACACCATAGGATTTGGTGCTGAAAATGAGTGAGACAATGTTGGATTTGTTCAGTTTACTCCCTCTTATCTGGAGCTCTGTAACATTTCTATTACAGTAATAATCTTAAGTATTGGGGCAGACAAGCGTGAGTAAACTGTGTAGACCCTGATCAGAGAGCAGTCTGATCAGGATTTTCACTGTCTGTCATTCAGTTTGCACCTTTTGGACAAATTACTATGAAAAAAGCTATTTCTTTATGCAGAGTGTCCCAATATTTAGGATTTTTACAGAATTAACAGAAATTCAAAGACTGCATTTGAATATCAAATGTGTTTAACTCTTCCCCACTTTGGAGCACATATATCAATCAGCTTTAAGCTTCGAATCTAATTCTTTACTTTATATGTATGTGTGTTTATTATTGAAATAAAATATGTTAAAACTATCTCATAAAACTTTGTTTTTCTTCTACAATATCCTAATCAGGGGCCAAGACTCTGATTTGCCACTGCTTAAATCAGGTCTGCTTAAATCAGGTTAAAAATTAAGATATTTAAGCATCTACCTATCCGAGACACAGCAAACAAGCTATGGAGGAAAGAGGTTGATTCATCAGAGTAGAATCAAACAAGTTATATACCAACCTTGAACTGCCAGCAGTAATTCATCATTTGTCCATTTTGAATTTAGTTTCATCATTGCATCAGGACATTTCATGCTGTCATAGCCTGGTCCAATTTTGTGTTTGTGCATGCCAATTATCTGTTTGTTGTTTTGGACCTAAAGGAATATACATTTACTCAAATTAAAATTTTGAAAACTAGTTTTGTATTTGCACAATTTAGTTTTGAAAAACTACTAACTTATAAAGATAAAACCCTATCCCACTAAGTGCAACTTGCCTTGCATAGACAGTTTAGATTCAGATAGACAGCAACAAAGTCTGTCTCATCAGGATCCAAACTGTCGGACATTGTTATTGAGACAAGTTTTAATTTCAAACTGTTTAACACAGAGACAGACAAGGCAAAAACAATAAAACCCAGACTTTTGTCGTGTGAGGGCATAAAAATATTCAAACAGAGAATGTAAACACAAATATGCAACAATCAAACAATATTTCTGTAACATTAATTTTTTTAAGAATTTTTTTTTATTATCTTACAATCAACTACAGAACACAGATGTCTACATTGAAAATGTAACAGAGACTATAAAATGAATGTAATAACAACATCTTTAAGAAATTGTATGTAGATTGTAACTATGTATTTGAAATACTAATATAAGAGTTAATGTGACATGTCTATTTTTCATATTCCATTGGAGTCCATATTTCTGTTCTAAAACATTATCTCAATGATATTTTAGATCTATGCAGAATTTACAAAGCACATTAGAAGCCCATGCAAAGCATATGTACCAACAGTTTTGATTTATTACAAATATTATCTAAGGAGTATACACTAAGTGTTCCATCACAAGAACACAATATTTGGAAAAATTCATATTGTTTATTTTCTAGAAGCCCTTTGCTATACTTTGGTATACATGAATATTTGATATAAAACATTACACCACCAGATCTAGTAATTTGGTAAATGACCATGTAAATCTACCCAAGTCTTATATGACTGACTGGCAGTCAATAGAACTTCAACAGCTTAGTAACAATTGGCAAGGCATAACTCTGCTTTGGAAACATCAGTATCAGGTGTAGTTTCAGCTAAAATGTACAACCCTTCAAAACTGGTAAAGCTAGGGTATCTAAACATTTACTAAACTAAATATTCTATCTAGACTTCTACCTAAAGCCAGTTAAAAAGCAATTATGAATTCCTGAAATACATCGGCATTTAAATCTTTGTTAGTAGTAGGTTACTGATATTTGAAAAAATATATATAATATAATTATATAAACTATTTATGCTATACCATTCTCTTTGATGTGACCAGCTCAGAGTCTAAAGACTTCAGCAGTGTTTCAGCCTGGCCTGCTGGGCCCGACACCATGGCCTGGAGGTCTTCATGGTTTAAGTACATGCCACGGGGAGGCTTGCGCTTGTGTTTCATTGGGTTATGACGGTGCTGACCATGCTCATGACGCTTTGGACCAACACTTCGCATCACACCTGTTCTCCTGAAAGTTTTACATTACCAAGTTGCCATTTGATAAATTGCAAGTGTGTTTAAGGGTTCAAGTTGAATTTAAAGCTCTTGAGTAAAAATAATTTATAGTAAAATCTTTTGGTAAATTTACTGTTCTTTAGAGCTCAAACATTTACAATTCACTGTATTTTGGGATATTTATTCCTGCTAAGCATTAATGATATACAATTTGATATACCCCTACAGCAAAATTTGGTGAATTCAGACTTGAATTGTTAATATTTTAGGACTTGAATCTGTAATATTTTCAGACTTGAATCTGTAATATTTCAAGCCTTGAATCTTTAATGTTTTAACTCTTAGATGATTTCTAATTCCAAAGTCAAAATGCACAAACCTCCAGTACTGGTAACATGAAGAACACATAGAGCCCTTGGGTGTTGGGTTAAGCTGGGTTGTTGTGACACCACAGTTTGAACAGGTATTATCTTCTTTCTGTCAGATAAAAATAACCCAGGTATAAGTATGCTTCCTTTATAAATTAACTCATTGCTGAACCAATCTAACTGAAAGCATATTAGATAGAAGCACAACTATTTGCAGAGCTCTAGATAAAGGGTGTATTTCAAAGACTAAAATATTTATTTCTGCATTAAACCCAATGGTGTCACTACTCATCAGAATTGTCTCTTCCAGACATTTCTAACCAGTAGTAACATCATAGGATTTGGTGCTGAAATGAGTGATAAAATGTTTGAATTGTTCTGTTTACCCCCCTCTTGTCTGGAGCCCTGTATTTGACTACCAAATATTCTCTCTCTTCTCTCAGAGAAAAATGAAACAGTTTTGGGAAATAGTTTAGTAGTAAATCTGACAGAAAGTATTCCTTGCTACTTTGTTTTTGTACCCTATCTTTTCTTCAACACGATAACAACAAACAATGTAGAGAAATTCTTAATGAAAAAGTAGAAGGAAAGTTAATTCAAATGACACATTATAGTTGGGCATGAGATGCCTTCTAAAGCAGGAGAACAGGAACAGCACTGATCCAAAGCATCAATCTGTGTCTCTTTTAAACCTCTGACAAATGTAGTGTAAAGAAACAATATACTGCTATAAGGTGTTCAACTATATAATAATTTGCAAGTCACCTAACAAAGTTACAACTACAGATAAAACCTCTCAAGCAACTAAATAATAAGTTTGTTGATCTTTCAGACAAGTGGCATCTAAATGCAAATTTGTAACTGAATTCAAATTCAAAACATTACTATTTGCTTGTTTAGGTTGGGGTTTGAAGTTAGTCCTGCATTTAAAACAAGATAACCAGGAATGGCAGAAATATGCATTTTTGAATACATGCTTGGTGCTAAAACTAACATATACCAATTAACATTAGTTTGCTATCATATTTTCTCCATAAAAAGCCAATAAAATGGTGGAAAATTGTTGAGTCAAGATTTGAACCCTTGACCCTGAGGACAACAAAATGTGTCATCATAAGATGACAGTTGTCATTGTAACAGGGCCACAGATGAACTTGTAAGTAAATTTGAACGGCTTATGGATTATCTTCTTCACACATATGCATATGGTTATTTATAGGAATGCTGTTAAAGGCACAATCCCGCTCAAATTGGTGTTTAAAACGCGCAATTTCTTATATGTGTGCATTTTCTATGTATTAAAACTAAGTGAAATCGAGTGTAAGAAGCCTGACATATGCACCCACTTCGTAAAGAATCCTACCTAAATGTGTCGAATTCTTATCGTGGTGGTTTACATTATAAGCGGGTTTGTTTACAAATAAGATTACGGGCTGGTTCCGAGAACTTTCGATCGATCGCATAAAGGTCACGTGATTGATTCGGCCGCGACAATGTGTATACATTACATCAGTTTAACGGCCAAACTTAAAGGAGTTGTCTCTCTTTGGTTGTAAAGCACTCGACTTGTTGTATAGAATTATGCAAATGAGCTTTACCGAGTATGTCCGTAAATTTTCGTCGCTATTCAAAAATAAACAAACTTGATTACTTGTTTCCACAAATTTCACTGTTCGTTAGCAATATTGCTTCAAATATCACCACGTATTACTTCTTTTTATATGGAACGCTTACGATAGTGACATAAATTTCATGTAAGAAAAATGTTTGATTCTGATTATGTGGGAGTAATATAGTGGCTTTAATAAACAAGTTTCTTTGTATCAAAACATAGGTCCATGCTTTTAAAAATTGTTATCGAAATAAATGCAAACCAATGTTTTGTGGCCTATAATATGCCAAATTTATCTAAAACAAAATTAATTGTGGTCAATTCTCCATGTGGTTGTCAGTCTCCTCAAATAGTCACCTGTCTTTCAATATTAATATTCTTCTTATAAGTTTGTTTTCAAATTGACATTTGTGTGTTTTTAAGTTTAAAGAAAGCTACTTACAAGTTTTTTAAATGTTGTCTGATCCCAATTCTCAGTGACAAAAACGTATCTTCACAAAGTGCATACATAATATTTTATGTGAAGATCTTAATAATGTCTTTATGCACACAGTTACATAGGTACAGATCATCAAACAAGACAATCACCATAAGCCTCCTGATTAAGTAGATGTTGGGTGCATAACAAAAAGGTTTATCACTGCCAAAAATACAACTAACATGCTTTTCAAAATGCATTTTACTACATTTGCTCATCTATATGAATATTTCAAGTTCTCTATTTCATTTATAAGATGCATAAAAACTTCAAAGCAAACCTAGTGTGAAGGTTAATGTAGTTAAATATGCTAGAAATTATTTCATATTCATCCATAATTTGGTATAAAACATTCAGTTATTAAACTCCTACAGTTATGAAAAAAACTATACATGAGCAACTATCATTTAAAACTAATTAAAATCGTCACCAGTCATAATGCATGCATAAGTTTCTCAAGGCTCCAGATAAGAGGAGGTAAACTGAACAAAAACGACATTTTCTTACTTATTTCAGCACCAAATCCTATGGTGTTACTACTCATTAGAATCGGCTCGAAGTGATGATTCTAATGAGTAGTAACACCATGGGGTTTAATTCAGAAATAAAAATTTTAGTTTTTGAAAAACTCCCCTTAAATGGAGCTCTGGATTCTTTTGGCATATATTCAGTAAAAATAGTTTTTCATGCACCTAACAAGCCTTTGTGTATTCTACCCCTTTGCTAAATTGTGAACAAAGATACTATACTATTCCAACAATTATTTTCAGCATGCTGCTTACTAATCTTTCTAGGCAATTAGCGATACTACATTATCAGACACAGAACTACTATCTAAAAGACAAGACAGGGCTCCAGACATGAGGGCATATACTAACAAACGTTTCAATTGTTTTCTCCATTATGTTTCAACCAAACCCTCTTTGTGATGACTCATTGGTATCATCATTAAGGGAGTTTGATGGAGACAGGTATTTGAAATGTAACTTCTATTATCTCAAGCTTGCTTAACCCATTACCCCATATATACACCTTTTTACACCTCTTATTTGTTTCTTCATTGAAAGAAATACAGTAGAAACTCTATTTTTCGAACTCATTTAAATCGACCTTACTAGTTATTAATAACTTTGATTTCTATAAATCGATCTAGCTTAAGTCAAACATATCCATATTTCAATGTTGAAACGTGGTTTTAACTTTGAAATATGGTTATGTTCGAGCTTACACGAGTTTGAAGTATTGAGTTTTGACTGTAGTCCCAATTTATAAGTCATGAATATGCACATTAAGTAATACATTCCATATCCTTGCAGAGTAAAAATTAAAGCAGACTGAAAGTAAAGCAGAAAACGCCTTAAGGCGTATTCTGCTTCACTTTCATCATGCTTTAATTTGCCATCTGTCTTTAAAACTAGTAACAGATTATGGGGTAATGGGTTGAACGAATAGAAGTATTTCTTCAGTTAGAATTGATAACTCAAGCTAGCTCAAGTTAAACATACCCCTATTCAAAGTTAAAACGTAGCTAAGTCACACTTTAACTTTGAAATATGGGTAAATTTGACTTCTGTGAGTTGGAGTTTAATTTCTATCAGGTGTGACTGTTTTCCTATGGGGCCCGTTTCATAAAACTTTGTCCGACAAATGTTGTTGTAAGTCATATCATAAAAGTCTCAACTTCTGTTTCTTTCTCCATCTAATTCTGTCTTGTGACATCTTTTTGGAATCGTCTTGAAAAGACGATTCCAAAGAGATGTCACACGACAGAATTAAATAGAGATCTCAGAAATTAAATGTATTTTAAAGTTTTGACTTACGACCATTTTTGTCGTACGAAGTTTTATGAAACAGGCCTCTGATCTGGAGCAATGACAAACAATCAAGTTGAGAAAGTTTACACACCACATCATCTTTGTTGTCTTCATTGTCAGAGTTGTTTTTGCTGCCATTTTCAGATTCCTCTTCTCTGTCAAATAAAAAAGTTTAAAACATCAATACTGGGGTGTGTTTTTTAAAGAAAATGTGTGAAATTTGAATCATCTGGTATTATGTTTAACATTTAACATGCTAAGAGTTCTATGAAATCCTGAATATAAAGACAAGACAGAAGGCATTTCCAGTTTCTTTTCAGATAGTAACTTAAAGAAGTTTGAAGTTCTCTGCTTAAGTTATCACCTGTCTTCAAATCTAGAAACAGGATGTGTGGTAACATGCTAAACCATGAAAAATAGTTATGTGAGAAAAGAGATTTTCCATTTCACTGCATATTTCAAGTCACATGTGTTCCCCATGAAAATTCACAGGACATTAGAGGGTACAATAAAACTCAAGTCAAACCAACCATTCAAATGAGATGAAGGTAGTCTTTAACCCTTTCCCCTATAGATGTTTTTTAGTGCATTTGACTTATTCCTCCAATAAAGAAAATAGTTCCAATTTATACAGTCATAAACATGTACCATGAAAACTATTTTCTATATCCATGCAGACAGTAGCTTAAAGCAGGCTAGAAGTAAAGCATAATGTGCCTAAAGGCCTGCTTTAAGTGATCAACTATCTTAAAATTAGAAACAGGCTATTGGGCAAAGGGTTAAGACAAGTGGAAGATGAATGCTGTACAAAAGCAATGTATGTAAAGCTACTGTATGAACTTTCTATGTTAAAATTTTCAAGCATTTATTCATCATGTTTTATATCACATGACAAACCAAGACTTCTTTTTCAAGAAGTGGTTGCTTAGCACAAGTTTATGAATGACTTAATCTACTTACATCTTTTCTCCATCACCTTTAGTTGTAAACTTCTTTGCCTGACGATCCATTAGGCTTGTGCGTGATCTTGTCTTCTTCCATGAGTAGTAATACTTAACCAATGATGCTATGGATTTGTCCGGCAGCTGTTGTAATGACAAAAGTTGTTGACTTTAATCCATTACCCTATAAGTACACCTTTTACGCCTCTTTATTTATTCCTATCCTGAATGAAATAGCTCAACTTTATAGTAATGAAACTGTATCATTAGAATTTTTTTGACTGAAATTGACTGTATTTATAGCAAAGATTTCTTTCTTAAAGCAGCCTATAAGTAGGCACATAAATTTGATCTGACTTGATTTGTTATGATTTTACATCACTTTTAACAGTATTTTAGTCATACCCGACATCCAGCAAATTACAGGTGAAGAAAGACCCCAGATTTGGTTTGATTTGTTATGATTTTATGTCACTTTTAACAGTATTTCAGTCATATCGCAACGTCCACCTAATTATAGGTGGAGGAAGAAAGACCCAAGAAGCCTCAATGCATTGTCTTAGGCACAAATAGGGAACTGGGTAGAACCACTGACCTTCTTCAAGCCAGGTGGAAGGCTTCCCCACATGAAAAATCAGAATGACCAGACAGGGATTCGAACTCACAGCGGTGAGGAGCTTAGTGATGCAAGTCAGTGACTATACCACCAGGCCACTGAGGCACATAGATGATCGACAACTTGTAAATATGTTAACATAAGAAAACTGTAATCCATAATATGCATTCAGAGCACACTTTTCAGGGCTCCAGATAAGGGGAAGTAAACTGCCAAGATCTAACTTTCGCTCAATTTAACACAAAATCCTACAGTGTTACTACTCATTAGAATCGTCTCTTTGAGACGATTCTAATGAGTAGTGACACCATAGGGTTTAAGGCAGAAATAAACATTTTAATTTTTGAAATACTCCCGTTATCTTGAACCCTGCACTTTCTCTGGAAAACAATCCCTACTGAGTATATACCATTTGTCTGATTCGATGGAAACTCTTTCCGTGGAAACTGAAGGCTTGCTCAAATAGAACTTTATCTTCTACTGTCCATTCATCTGGGAATGGTGTGAAATTTGGGAGGTCTGCCAGGGCTTTCTCCACGTTGTGTTTGTGCCAGAACAACATACCCAGCGCCTGCAATGAAAGCATATATTGGATGTTTAATACAGAAGTAAAGAGTTAAGCTTTTGAAATACTACCCTCATCTGTACTTCTACTTCTACCACTTCTACCATAATACGGCCTCCATCAAATAGTTGATTGTTCTGCCGTTTTCAGGATGTGCGAACAATTCTAAATATGGTTATGCTGAAGTTAATTGAACATGTTGACTAATCAAGAGTAAATCATTAGCGGACCGTCTGATGTTCTGTAATATTGCAATAACAACCCATCTCAGGTCTTCAGATACTTTCATAAGCATGGCTCTTAACCCATTGCCCCATAAATGTGCCTTTGATTTATTCCTTCTCTATAGAAAATAGTTTAACTTTATACAGTCATGAATATGTTTTGTAAGAAATATTTGCTATGTCCTAGAAGATGATAGCTTAAAGCAAGCTGAAAGTAAAGCAGAATGTGCCATAAGGCACATTCTGCTTTACTTTCAGCCTGTTTTAAGGTGTCACTTGTCTTCAACACTAGAAACAGGCAACAGAGTAATAGGTTAATACAAAATAGCATATTTTAATATAGAATATTTGTTTACACATTTCTTTTCCTGCTCACCTGTTCCATGTTGTAACCATGCTTCTCTTTGGAAATCTGGAGGTATTCATCAACTGAAACAGCAATTAATTTTTAATACTTTGATCCACAATAGGCACTTGTCACGAAACATTATGAAATATACTCAAAGTAAATGGTAGGTAATTTCAGACAGTGGTATGTGTAAATTCTCGAGATGATTTACAAGATTTGCAATGGCAACAAGACCACTGGCCCCACCCACTTTCTTTGAGCAGCTTTTGAAGCTCAACCCAAAAGAACATATCTGACCAACTTCCAAGTTTGGTTTCACTGAGGCTATTGGTATTCAGAGAAGAAGTCGTTTGCAATTATTGACAGAACACTTTGTGCTCTAGTGAGCTAATAATATTGAAACAATCAGCCTATCTCCATTTCAAACCTAGAGTTCTATGAATGTTCTTCGGACTTCCTTCCCTTTATCAAGGTACTATCTGTCCTAAAGACTATATATGTATCATCTTTTCAATGCTTACTCAATGATCCTTTGATTGTACCGAGATTTAAAGCTAAGACAAGAATTTCCGTTCAATTAAATTCAATAATGTTTAGTCAAAATACTTTTCTGTTGTAACAAATCATTAAAGGTAGTCATTACTTACTTTTGGCATCATGTAATTCAGCATTAGGAGCCCAAACAAGAATAGCATCTGCTTTATTGTCTGGTTTGGCATCTGAAATGTAAGCACAATGAATTGTTTAGATCATGTACATGATTTCCCCATTGTTTTACCATTTATCCCCATGGCCTGTTTCTAGTGTAGAAGACACGTGACAACTTAAAGCAAGTGGAAAGTAAAACAGAATGTGCCTTAACCCTTTACTCCATAATTTTTACTCATTTTTCTATTCCTCCGCTGCAGAAAATAGTTCAATTTATACAGTATTTTTTTCATTTTTTTAACAGGAAGTAACTTCTGCTGTACTTTCAATCTGCTGTAAGTGGTTACCTATATTCAATAGTAGCAACAGACTATGGCTTAATTCTAAAGGGTTAAGGTGCATTCTACTTTAATTTCAGCATGTGCTTTAAGTGACCATAAGCCCCGGGGCGAGCCAATT
Source organism: Gari tellinella (assembly GCA_922989275.2). Classification (NCBI taxonomy): domain Eukaryota; kingdom Metazoa; phylum Mollusca; class Bivalvia; order Cardiida; family Psammobiidae; genus Gari; species Gari tellinella. The sequence goes on along the minus strand of OV277857.1, from coordinate 28,020,715 downwards.
TTGACCTGGGGGTCATAATTTGAACAATCTAGGTAGAAGACCATAAGGCAAAGCTACATGTCAAATATTAATGGTCTAGGCCATACAGTTTCAGAGAAGAAGATTTTCAAAGGTTTTCCTAAGAAAAACTGATAAGCCCCAGGGTGGGGCCATTTTTGGCCCGAGGGTCACAATTTGAACAATCTTGGTAGAAGATCATAAGGTTATGATACATACCAAATATCAAAGGTCTGGGCCTTTTGGTTTCTGAGAAGAAGATTTTTAAAGATTTTCTTATGCATTAAAAGTTGTCTATATGGTCATGTTAGAAAATCTGGTCCCACGGCAAGGGGAATAACTCTAGCCAAAAACTATGAACAAGATTTCGTTCCCCCTTGTCACTGATGCTTCTGACAAAGTTTGGTTGAAATCGGGCCAGTGGTTTTAGAGGAGATGTTGTTTGAAAATGTGAACGGACGACGTATGACGGACGGAATGGGATCACAATAGCTCACCTGAGCCGAAGGCTCAGGCGAGCTAAAAAGTGAAAACAGTTTTCACGAAAGTGGGAATAGAGCAATTTAAATGTATTTGTAGCAATATGCGTGGACAAATTGACATGAAAATTACGCCTGCGTTTAATCCAAGTCTGAGCTACATAGATTACCCATTCTTATTAACGTTTGAATGTTCAAATTGAAGTTTTAACTTTTACATGTAAGCGTTTATGGCAAGAGGTCTGAGGATATTGCATCAATCTTCATTTTTTAACAATCTAAGCACCAGTGGGTGGTCTCAATGAAATTTAAGTTACAGCAATATGCGTGGACAGATTTATGAAAATTACGCCAGCGTTTAATTTCAGTCTGATCTACACGGATACCTTTTCCACGGAATTATACAAGACGGAATACAGGGTTCGACATTGGCCTACGTCCGATAGACATTCACTAGTAACGGCGATGTTCGGTCTAGTGATCCCTCGCAGTTACTAACCCGAATGGTCTAGTTAAAATCTGAGGATGATTTTTTTAAATTCACGCATTTAGAAAATGACATCATTATGTTCAAGCTAAAAATCCTACCCAGTTCGCCACTGTGGTTTAAATTAATTCAGACAAGTAGGTTGCTCAGACCTCAAAACTGTTTCCGCATCTAAATAAAGCACGCAGTCGGGAAATCCTTGTTCTAAAATTAGCAGTAGTAACTATTCCGCAGTAATTAGGGCGATGAGTAAAATCCGGTTCAGTTACGAAAAATATCGGTGTGATTAATTGATCATCTCGCGCTATACTTAAAACACCTGATTGTGTTGATAACAGTTACGTTTTGAATGTTTTTAGAATTTATCATTTTTAATTAGAAAGGTACAATATCCGAAAAGGTAACTGCAGTCTCAGTTTTTGGGATTGAAAATGACAATTTATTCTGCGAACCGATATTTCTCGGTAGTAACCGGATATTACACTTTCCCACGCTTTTCACTACCATGATTGTCGTAAGTATCTTCAATGCAATTATTTTACCTATAACACAATTTTGTATCAATTTTTACGTGTGAAACCGAAATCAATCCCAATTCTGATATATTATTTGTTTTGTTAACGAAAATATCCATTTTTCTGCCAAGTATAAGTACGACATTCAGCGAACGCTTTTTTGTTTGTGTACATCGTAACGTCAAATCATATCATGTCAGATTTATTCAGCTTCGGTTTTAATGGTAAGAAAAAGGAAGAGAAAGGGGCGAGTACAGCTACGGCGGAGTCAAAGACACGCTATGAAAAGCAAAAAAGACAGAGAAAGTTTTACGAAATTATTGAAGTTTACCAAAGATTCAGTTGTTTCTGTTTGGTCTACCAACTTTTTGGTCTGGTCTAGTAATGTTTGCAGGCTACAAGACCGAATGTCTAGTGAAAAAAAAAGTTAATGTCGAACCCTGGAATAGCAACTCAGCAAAGTTGAATAGGCAAGCATCTGAGCTATTAAGGCGGTTGATTTGGCGATATTATGTGTCACGTGACAACATCTTCACTTTTGGCCTCGTTGTCCACCATTTCTGGGATGAAAATGTACTGACTCGAGTGTATTTATTAAAATTTTCGTGGATTTAAACGACTTGATGGACATTCCTATCAATTCACGGGAATAAAAACCTGTGAACAATGCTTCGAAACGGACATTAATCATATTGACTACCGATAGACATTATCTTATCAAGTCTCGCGCAGTCTCGTTTGCGCCGCACAAGATTTGCGATATAGTGCGAGGTTACAATTCCATGACTGAGTGTATAATTCCGTGTCTTTTTATGTATGCTTTTCCTAGGTTGGCGCCATCCAAAAATTTTAGTAGCCAAATTTTTCCCGGCGCACACTTTAAATAAAGTGAGAGAGGGGCTAAATGAAAATAGATTCAATACATTACAGGGTATGACATAATAAAGAAAAGTATTTAGCCTACATTATACATTTCCAAAAACTCCTCTTATACAGCTCTGCTTATAAATAGTATTCATCAAAATTTGAAAAGAAAATTGATAATAGTGCAGTACTAGATCAGAGGGCGGTTATAAGAGCTCTAAAATCTGGATCTGCACTGTTTTCCCATGTCCCTAACTCCCTATTTGTAGATACGTTTTGTACCGTAATCCCGAGTGTCATTTGTATTTCCTTCTCAATCTTTTGACATTATATCTACATTTCATTCTGCTAGATCTGACATAATTTAGAGAAATCTGTTTTGCCCAATCACGGATGTACAACATGACCAAAATGTTTAAATAAACCACCTTTTAATTTTATCATAAATCGGATCATCATTGTTACTTCTTCTGCTATATATTTTATTTCTTATTGGTTGGGGATACATAAATTTAAGTAAAATATTATTTCTGTTTGAAATATGCTTCTATCGTACGCAGGGATTTTCCCAGGATTTCCTGAAGGCATGTTGAAATTGGGGCACAGGGGGAGGGTGCGGGAGGGTTCTGCCTCCCGCGCTGCGGCGATTTTTTTTGCTTTTTAACTCTTTCCTCCCTGAAACTTTAAATGGAAAAATCCAGTTTCCATTTAAGTCTAGTCCATTTATGACTTTTAAGGGTTGTTTTTATCAATGTTTGGCATTATGACAAACAGTGAAGACCCAGATCAGAGGGCTCCTTTCGGAGCCCTCTGATCTAGGTCTTCACTGTTTGCACAGGACAATTTTACTATTCACATGTATATTGTTTGAAAATAACGCCTATATGCGGGACTAGGGTTCAAAGGGTTAATCAATGAAATAGTGCATTTTTGGCAATACATATATGTAGTGTATATAGTGTGTTTATATGGAAATGGCTGAAATAAGTATTACTCTGTTTCCTAGATCTAGTGTGTGTAGGGTATGTTCATGTTCAGCACCAATATTTAAGTTACAACTCATAACTAACGTTTACTATAATACATGTACCTGTTGATCTCCCAGTACAGTTGCTGACTGCATTAACTATATTCCATCATTTTGCAACAAAGTATTACATTGTAAAACCTTACAAGTTGTAAAAGCACAAAAATGATAAATAGCTGAAACACATTAATTTCACTTATTTTATACATAATTACATAAAAAATTATCCAGAAACTAGGATGTTGAAACTATGAATGCCTGGACTTATGCAAAAAGTGTAGACCCAGTCTGATCTCCTGTGTGAGCTCTCAGATCAGTGTCAGACTGTCAGTGCCATTTACAAGATTGTAAAGTCTTTGGAAAAACTACTTTTGACAGAAACCACAAACAACATGTAGTCTCTTGACCAAAATGGAAAAGTCTTATTAACAAATTAGTATTTGAAAGTTTAAAGCATGTGAAATGTACACACATTATCAATTTTCTCTGCTATACATACTACACTACTGTCACACTCAATCAGATAATACACACAAATACTAGAAATGCTCACTTTTGTTTCAAAATAAATTCTGAAACAGAAATGCAGAAACAAGTAGGTAGGGCCCGGCATGTGCTGCAAACAGTAGATCCAGAACAGGGCGCCCCTGATCAGGGTAGAACTGGTTGTCTTATTTATTTTTATGGAAAAACATTCATAAGTCTCATAAACTTAATCAAAGAATTTATTTGAAAAGGTTAAACATTAACTTGCCACACACAGTCAAACATACACACAAACACCTACCCTTATTTAGAATTAAGTACAGTGCATGTACAATTTGTGATTTAAATGTATCATGTTTTAACTCTTATTCCTCATAGCCATTTGAGATACGTTTTTATGCCTTTACTGTTCCCTTGAGGTTAAAGAAAATAAATTGTTTTTGTACTCTATCGAAGATAGATCTAGATACGGTAATTTATCCTGTCACGTGCCTATTTTCCTGACAGATAAAGGGGTGACAGATAAACTTTGCTTTATTATGCTAGTTGGTCACATGACCGATGTTATTATGTCAAGTGGTCACATGACCTGTAGCCGGAACTATTTTTTCCACCAAGACGCTTATTTTTCCCGCTGTTAGGAAAGCTATTCTAAAACTCTTTTAACAGAATCCGACGTGTAACCACGTTTATTCGAAATATTCGATGCAATCAAAGCGTTACAGAGTTCGCGCCACCAGCCGCTTGATGAGATCGATACTTCTATAATTGTCCACCTTTTAGATTTCCTAAGTGAAAAACACTAGATTTTTAAAGGTTCTTTTATTTCTTTTCAACGTGACTAGGATGTGACGTCACTGACGTCATCTAGATAGTAGCGCGCTTTCCTAGAGTAACATGGTTCTTTTGTTAGAACTTTGTCTAGATCAAAAATGATTCTAGCTTTAAAACAAGAGGGCCTGATGGCCCTGATATCGCTCACCGTTTGTAATGAAGCCTGATAGCTTTACCATTGAATTTCACCCTTTTTATTCTAAATCCATTCAAGTTTGTCGACCTACTCTAGTATAGTAGAGTACATCAAAGGCAGATAACTAGAGCCTAAACAATACTGAAATGAAGCCTTTTTCTAGCATTTCAAAGTATATCAAGGGCAGGTAACTAATGCCACAATGATTAGATTTCAACAATAATTGCACTCCTTCGAGAACCTATAGCTATATACTTTGTGTACAAGTATAATGAAAATCCATTGAAAACTGTAGTTGCAAGAGTGTAAACACTGTAAAATATGGCATTTTCAGCAATTCAAAGGTAGATAACTCTTGATCTATTTGTCCGATTTCAACCATAATTACCCTATTTCGAACTCTTATGGTCATATACAATCTGGGGCAAGTTTGAGAGAGCTTGGATAAATATTGTGGCCTCTAGAGCGTAAACACTGTTAAATGTGTCATTTTCAGCAATTCAAAGGTAGATAACTCTTGACCTATTGGTCCAATTACAACCATAAATAAACTCATCCGAAGTCTTATGGTAATATACAATCTGAGTAAGGTTGAGAAAGATTTGTTAAAATGTGTGGCCTCTAGAGTGTAAAAACCCTTAAATATGGCATTTTCAGCAATTCAAAGGTAGATTAACTCTCGACCTATTTGTCTGATTTCAACCATAATCAAACTCATCTGAACTCTTATAGTCATATACAATCTGAGCAAGTTTGATGTAGATTAGATAAAAATTGTAGCCTCTAGAGTGTAAACATCATTAAATATGGCATTTTCAGCAGTTCAAAGGTAGATAACTCTTGATCTATTTGTCCGATTTCAACCAAAATCGAACTCATCCGAACTCTTATGGTGATATACAATCTGGGCAAGTTTTAGAAAGATTTGGTAAATATTGTGGCCTCTAGAGTGTAAACACTGATAAATATGGCATTTTCAGCAATTCAAAGGTTGATAACTCATGACCTAATTGTCTGATTTCAGCCATAATCGAACTCATCCGAACTCTTATGGCAATATACATGTACCATCTGAGCAAGTTTGAGAAAGATTGGATAAATATTGTGGCCTCTAGAGTGTAAACACTAAAATTGTTGACGCCGGACGCCGGACATTCAAGGATTGCAAAAGCTCACCCTGAGCTAGCTCAGGTGAGCTAAAAACTTAAAAAAGCATTCTCTATTTATTTTACTATTGTGACAAGGATAAATAGAATATTTGGTTCCTAGCTTTGAATGAGAAATGTTATCTGGCTCAGTTCTGAAAATATCAGGTTTGCCTGCGGCTCACCTGATATATTCATCCGCCTTGCCAGATAATAGGGGTGTAACAATACGCTCAAACCCGCATCGCAATATATTGCAATACGGAGAAATCGAATCGCAATATATTGCAATATACCGTGTAAGTATGGAACAAGCATCTGCCATCGTGTTTACTGTATTAATCTTGTTCTACCAGGCCCTTGATTCGCTGCATGTTTCTTAATAAGAGCGTCTCGTTGAGCGAGATTAAACGGAAACGAAATAATTACTGTTACACCGGCTGGGGATATGGATAAAACACCGGACTGCGTCTACGCGTTGTTTCGAAAACAATTCCGCGAAATAAAAGGAAAGTTTGTCCATTCTTTTACCGTTTTTAAATAAGGCACAAAAAATCGTTTTTTCTGAATCTGAACCGCAGAGCAATATTATTCAGCTCACACTGCAATATATCGGTACACCGCCGAATCGTTACACCCCTACCAGATAACATTTCTCATTCAAAGCTAGTCACCAAATATTCTCTATATAATGGAGGTCTAGTAAAAAAAAAAAAAAAAAAAAATTTTATGTGTCAAGAACCTGTGGATTAAGAGCATAGAACATTTCACTGCAAGTGGATGTCTAATGGAGGATTCATTTTTTACTTTAAGCCTGCTCTAAACAACCATCCATCATAAAAACCGAAACCAAATTTTAACTCTGTGAAGAATTAATTAGACTGTTTGACTTCGTCACGAACGACATAAATCCAAGTCTACTCACGATTGTTTTCTGTTTCATTCAATATTTCATCTCCAAGCATTCAATTTCAATTTACCAAAAATACCAGAAAGCTATTTTAAGAGATTCATCATTTCCCGCGTGTATGTGTTGCTTTTGTTCTTCTCTTGTAACTTATTTCCCAAAACTCCCACGAAAAACGTCTTCCGCGTCGATAGCCATTGCATACGAATAAGTGCTAATTTTAAACATCGCAATTTATGTTAATTTCCTGTCATTCTAAATGGAAGTTTATATCGTCTAATCTAATTTGATGTTTTCAAAATGACGCTGGGAATTACCTATTTAATAACCAATTATACAAGTAAATACATGTGACAAAGTTCGAAGCATGCCGCGCATTTGGATTTATTTCGGAAGTTTGGAATACTGTTTGTGTCTGTTACGCGATTATTAATACGGATTTGTGAGGAAATCAGTTCTAAAAGGTAATTTATAGCCATTAAAAATATTCGTTTGTTCAGTATTTTCGGAGAATTTCCTTATTTAATAGGCCCCGTATCGAGGATATTTTTCCGAGGCGACACGCAATTTTATGTCTCATTATACTCTGCAAATTTTCAGTCCACCGTTTATCATCTTCTGAATGTTTAAATTCGGTAAAAGGAATGTCCGAGATTCCGGTTTCTGCATGTATTTATTTTTCTTTCTGCATTGTTCGTAGCTTGTTTTCCGAAAATCATTCAAGTCGCTGTTTGTAATTTTTTTAGTTAACCATGTTGTAGAATCTACTCGCATCAATACCAGAACTAGCGGTTTTAGAAACGTCAATCAAAAGTTAATCTTGCTCAGAATGGAAAGAGTCCCTGTCAATCACCGTTTAGATAAGGAAATTCGGCGAGTGACTGGTTGATGAAGCTAAGCACACGCCAGACACGCGTGACGGCATTTGGCATATGAAACAATTACTTGAATAGACAACACAGAGCCCTGACTAAAGCTAGTCGCTCTACAGATTAAGGCATGTCGGCCAGATCAAAGCATGTCACGAAAAGACCGTCGGGAAGGAAGGCATGTCACCCGCGACAGCCGAAAACGGCCTGGGGAAATCCCTGATCGTATGTTCGCGAAAACTAATGACAAAATATATGCGCACGATTGAAGGAAACAACTGACAAGCCATCTAAAAACATTCACGCTAATCTTGAAGTTACAAACTAAGCGATATTTCTGAAAAATATATAACACTCCTATTTCAAACGAATATATCTACGCGATAACGGAATAAAAAGATTTGATCGATTTTGATTTCAATTGATAAGACACATTTATAAACCAGGAAACAATTGGTGTCGTTTGTGGGCGTGGCTACAAACTGTCACTGCAAACTTAAGTTATGTGAGCTAAAATTAAATGTCAACTCGCACCACGGAGTAAATACAGATTTAAGACTCCGTGCTTGCACGCAAATAAAATGTGTTTATGACTACGGAAATTCACGATATAGTGGATGTTTTGTTTAATAATAGTCGTTACTAACCGGCAAATGCCGATAATATTCGAGCATGAATTATGAATGACGTAAAGCTATGATTAGTTATGTGGGCCGCGAAATCGTAATTGCCTGGCTTATTCATAAGGATGATAGGCAATGCGTTCCGATTATATATTATAGTCTATGCTTAAAACAAAGTGTTAAGTCTCACGTGACACCGTAAAATGGCTGTTAGTTGACATTTGAAGGTATTGTAATCCCTGCCTCTAGGGCATAGCTAATCAGTGGTACGCAGATGACTGTCTCCTGCTGAGACGCCCCCAATTACCCCACAGATTAATAAGCAAACTGATAAGAATAGTTTTACTACCAGCTAGCGTGTTGGATAATCGCGATAGTTGGCGAGTGGCGACTAAATTTGCCGACTTTCATTTTTTGATTTTCCCAAATTTTCAATCGCCAAAATTGATGAAATTGATTTTGTAATCGCCGACCGTAAAAAGTAATCGCCAATGGCGATTTTGGCAACCGATAACGCTAACCTAGCTTTTCTGTGGATTACCACAAAATTGCAGTGGATTATAACTCGATAATAACGTCATTGTACGGGAATTCTCACGAAAATATGTTCAATAAACTTGGGGCTCAAAACGGGATAAATTATTTACTTTCGCTTTCGAATTGTCAAACACTTTCGTTTAAAAAGTGGCTTAAAAGCATAAATAAATAGAATTTATAGTCATGTATAAGTTATATTTTTAACAGTTTTGATTCTGATCAGACGCCACATTATGCGTTATAGAGCTAGCTGGTTTAACTTTAAGCTTGAAATTTTGAAAATCTGAGGATTTTGAGCAGACAGCATTTTTTAGTTGATGACTTGCTCAGTGTTGAAAGAGATCTTTTAAAAAATGATCACATCTCAGTAAAAGATAAATTATAGGCTTAAATAGTTCATTAATTTGTAAGCTGATGACATGTGTTGCCAAAGAATTGGGAATCTCTTTTTCAGCTGTTTTAAGCTTTTTGATTGGATGAACATTGTTGTTGACTTTGTATTTTGAACACAGACGATGAGAAATGTCAATTACAAATTCAAACCACGATAAGCCCATCTAAAACAAGGTGCCGAAAATGAGAAGATGTAGCATGTTTCCATTCCATTGGTAGCGCATTGCTCAAAATATTCAATGCCATCGCTACTGCCTAACGTCCTAATCCCATTTCGGAGGCCCCTCAACGAGGCCCGGCACATGTACCGACATCAAAACATGCACTTACCTGGATCGAAGGGAGGTATTTTCACTTGGTAATCACTTCCCACTCGCATTCCACCTCCACCTGCAATAAGATTAATTAAAATTACATTTAATTTCCAAGAAATCAGACACTGGACGCGAATAGATTCTAAACGAACACAGTAGATATGGAGCACAAAAGGAGACATGTATGAGCTCAGTACCTCGTTCGTCTTCGTCGCTACTATCCTCGGAAAATCCATTTGAGGGACTTGCACCGCGATATCTCCTTCCATTACGAATGTCTTCAACGTATCTGTCAGCCATAACCATAATTCTAAGTTTTCCTTGCAATTAAAATTCCCTTTTTGCAACCCGTGAATGACCTGTCAGTTCAACTGGAAAACCGATTCGCGTCTATAAGGATTTCCTTAACAAAATATAGTCCAATATTTGTTATTTTTTAAAAAGTTGTTGTCCGTTCTAAAATTATTTTTTTTAAATAAATATTCTTAAAAGATCATTTTAAACAGTTTTTTGACAATACAAATACATATACACTCTGTGTTCAAAAGAGGTAAACAATATCGGAGAGTTCCAAATATCAATACGCACAGCCTCGTGGACTATTTTTACACAAAGAATACTAGAAATTCGGAAAGTATGGTTACTTTCTTTTGAAATCACAATGGAAAACATTGAATATTTGAACTTGATGTGAAGCAGCCAGGATTGTCAGTAGTATTTATTTGTAATAAATGTCACGAAAGTAGAATAATCTAGGTTCTCTAAATTTAGAAGAAACATTTTTTCGAGATTGTATGAACTTATTTTAACATTGAGACCCTTCCATAAACTGTGTACATGTGTTTCCCGCATTTTTCTTTCGGTCACTGGGTTAACTCGCCAAATTGACTACTTAAAGGAAACAAATTACGTTAGAGCTTTGGTCCTGCGATAAGTTCAAAATAACCTATGTCTTTTAACTTAGATATATTTCTTTTCTAATTAAAAACCTGGAAAGGAAGGTCTAGAAGACAGCGCTACCCATGACTCTTCTGACTTTCTGTAGCAATAGTCGTTTTTGTCACACAATCTTTAATTGGCTAAGTAGCCTACAAGCTAGATATTCATCTAAAATAGTGCATACTCCTATGTTTTATCCAGATCAAACACATTTTGTAAGTGAGGCTGGTGGGTTCTCAATAGCTAGGACAGTAGCAATTCTATAGGCGTGTTTACCAGAGTAAGCAGCCTACATATTTAGATCTCTATAGGCCTATACGAACACCATGTTGTTCTATAGATGTCTTCAAAGCAATGGCGGACCTGATCTAAAAACATGGCAAACACCCCAACTCACCGTCAAAGAAATATGATTTATTAAACTCATCTAAAAAGAAAAAAAAGCATAACAGGAGAAACAGCTCCAATGTAGACCTAGATGATCCGTTTCTAACTCGACACCTTATATGTATCGTGTAGGCATATCTAGGTCTAGATTATTTGATATGCTCCATAATCATGAACTTTTCGAAGATGACTTCTATTCTCACTAAAATATAATCAGAAATCGATCTAAACAACAATATTTATTCTGAATTTTATTGCACTCCATTAATTTCAACGGCCAGATCCGCCCCTGCAAAGGTCTCGCGATTTCACGCCCAGGGCATGGCAACATGGTTCTACACACATAACCTATATATTTCCAACCTTAACCCCATGCCAAAATATTAAGACATACGCGAACAATGTAGACCCAAAATCGGGTAATTGCTGGAGGAATCATATTATAAAGATCACTCTGCATTACCGATAATATAGTATCCAATTAAGCTGCCTATTTGCTATTTTTCATAAACACCCCTCAATCGATATATGGTGTTGTTACATTATACAAGAAGGACAACTCCTGCATCCATATACTACCTGTTATGTATTTATGTAGAGTTGTCTATCCTAAACCCTTATGTATATAATCAGTTGCATGCCTCTTACATAGCACTTCATGTAAACTTATCTTCACGTTCAGACCACGTTATTAAAACATTATTGAACCTACTCAGCATCCTTTATATTCTTCAGCCCACATAATATAACATGGTGTCAGAAGTGGTGCTTTAGTCAAATTGGAACTAAAGTGAAAATTTAAATAACGGATTATTTAAATTTAATTAACATTCTGCGGACAATTGTGCTTTAAAGTGATATAGTTCTATTGTAAAAAGATGGAGCTCACCAATGGACAATCACCCAGAATGGACTGGAACGCAAAAGATCTTGCAACTGCATTCCAGAGGTTCAAGGAACATGCAGAATTTATGTTTGGCGGCCCTTTGGACAAAAAGTCCGAAGAACAGAAATGCAATTATTTCATGATCTGGATAGGCGAAAAGGGCCGGGAAATATTTTCGACATGGGACGTTACAGCAGACAACAAGAAGAAGCTGTTAACTTATATGAACGGTTTTGAGGCTTACTGTAAGCCCAAAACGAACCTTATCTACAACAGGTACAGGTTCAAATCCCGTGTGCAGCTTGAGGGAGAAACATTCGAGCAATTCGTGACAGAGCTCAAACTTCTCATCAGAGACTGTGGATATCCCCCTGATTTGCAGGACGAACTCGTAAGGGACCACATAGTCTTCGGGATAAAGTCTACCGCAATAAGGGAGAAACTTATTCGTGAGGGATCGGACTTGACACTGGCAAAATGCATAGACGTTGCCAGAACACACGAACTAAGCAAAGAACAGAGTCAAACAATGGATTTGTCGGCTTCGGTAAACGTCGTGAAGAAACCATGGAGTCAAAGGAACCAGGCCAGACATCCACACAACCAACACAACCAGAGGTCAAAACAGGCGCCGCGCCAGGAACAACAGAAAAGAAATACATGTGACAATTGTGGACAGTTGCATAGTAAAGACAAGTGTCCTGCTAAAGGAGTAAAGTGTTTTTATTGTGACAGACTTAACCATTTCTCTAAAGTGTGCAGGAAAAAGTCTAAAGAATCAAAGCAAAAGGTCAACGAGGTAAGTCACAATTCGTCTGATCTTGATTGTCACAATTTCTTTGTTAATACAGTTGAGCATGACTCTAAAACAAATCAAGCATTTGTCGAAATTGGTATTGGCAATACACATCTACGCATGAAAATTGACACAGGGGCACAGGTCAATGTCATTCCACAAAAGCACTACACATCTTTAGGCATAAAGGGACCAATTCAACGCACAAACAAGCGTCTCACAGCCTATGGAGGCAAACCCCTGCCTGTAGTAGGGTACAGATCACTCACATGTACACACAAACAAAAGACCTCAAATGCAGAATTCTATATTGTAGATTCACATAGTGCATGTCCTATTTTAGGTTTGGAAACATGTCTTACCTTAGGAATCATAGACTTAATACTGTCTGTCGACTCAAATTTTCCTTTGACCAAGGACAAGGTACTGACTGACTATGCTGACATCTTTAATGGTATAGGTCTTTTACCTGGACAATGTGAAATACGCATCAAGGAAGATGCTATTCCCGTTGTACATCCACCCCGTAAAGTGCCCTTGGCAATACGGGACAAACTGAAAACTGAGCTTGACCGCATGGAAAACTTGCAGATCATAAGCAAGGTGACAGAACCGACGGAATGGGTAAACAGTTTGGTAACAGTCCAGAAACCTGATGGATCGCTCAGGTTATGTCTTGATCCAAAAGACTTAAATGACGCAATCTTGAGACCCCATTATCCTAGCAAGACAATTGACGACATTCTTCCCGACTTGACTGGAGCAAAAGTTTTCTCCAAGTTCGATGCCCGCAGCGGCTACTGGTCAATTGGTCTTACGGACAAATCTTCGTATCTGACTACGTTCAATACCCCACAAGGAAGATACAGATTTTTACGCCTACCCTTTGGCACAAAAAATAGCAATGACATTTTTCAACAGAAAATGGACGAATGTCTGGAGAACTTGCCGGGTGTCAAAACAATTGTTGACGACATTGTTGTTTACGGCAAGGATCAAGCCAGTCATGACAAACACCTGCACATGTTCATGACAAGGTGCAAAGAAAAGGGAATAAAGTTAAACCCTAACAAGACTGAGGTCAGTAAGAATGAAATTCCATTCTTTGGTCACGTACTTACGGACAAAGGACTGAAAATGGATCCGGCAAAGGTCAAGGCCATTCAAGAAATGCCTTCACCTTCAAGTAAATCAGAGATAGAAACAGTTCTGGGCATGGTCACATACCTGCAACGGTTTGCCCCGAATCTGTCTCAGTTGACAAGTCCAATACGACAACTACTGACAAAGGACGCAATGTTCTTATGGGACACACCCCAGGAAGAGGCTTTCAAAAAGGTCAAGGCCGTTATCACACAAGACCCTGGTCCTGTCCTTACTTTCTTTGACCCAAAGAAATCAATTACGTTACAAGTTGACTCTTCGAAAAGCGGTCTTGGTGCTGTTTTACTTCAAGACGAACGTCCAGTTTGTTTTGCTTCCAAATCTCTGACACAAACAGAAATCAATTATGCCCAAATAGAGAAAGAGCTCTATGCTATCCTATTTGGATGTAGAAGGTTTCACGATTATCTGTTTGCTAGACGATTTACAGTAGAAACAGACCACAAACCACTGCTGGCAGTGTTCAAGAAGAACCTGCATTCAGCGCCACCTCGCCTACAGCGAATGTTGCTTCAACTTCAGCCCTATGACATTGACTTAAAGTTTTGTTCTGGAAAGGACATTCCTGTAGCAGACACACTTTCACGCAAATACCTACCTCAGACTCACCCTGAGCTTGCTGCCGACATGGACATGCATGTACACGCAGTCATGTCAAGCATGCCTGTTAGTGATCAGAAAATGTCACACATTAGAATGGTCACTGGTTCAGATGAGCAAATGATCCAGCTCAAACAGGTTATTCTCAATGGATGGCCAAATGACAGGTCATTATGCCCGACAAATCTGACAGAATTCTGGAACTATAGGGACGAATTGACAGAGGTTGACGGTATTATACTTAAAGGTAACAAAATCCTGATACCCAAAGGTTGCAGAACCGACATGCTAAAGGTTATCCATGAATCACACTTAGGTGTGGAAAAATGCACCCAGCGTGCTAGAGAAATCTTGTTTTGGCCAAACATGACTGTTGACATAAAAGACACAGTGCTGTCTTGCCCGATATGCCTTGAGCATAGAAATTCAAACATCAAAGAGCCAATGCAATCAAGTGACATACCTGACCGACCATGGCAGATTGCTGCCACTGACATTTTTCACTGGAACAACACCGACTACATACTGCTAGTTGACTATTACAGCAGATATTTTGAGGTCAGTATGCTACCAAACATGAAATCTTCGACTGTAATTGACAGGTTAAAGGGCTATTTCAGTCGACATGGTATTGTACAAACATTGATAAGTGACAATGCTAGACAATACACATCTCAGGAGTTTTCTGATTTTGCTGCAAAATGGGATTTTGAGCATAAAACATCAAGTCCGTGCTATACCCAAAGCAATGGATTAGCCGAGAGAACAGTGCAGACAGTCAAGGCATTGTTTACTAAAGCAAAGCAATCAGGTAAAGACCCTTATCTTGCATTGCTAGAGTACAGAAACTCTCCACTTGCCTGTGGGAAATCACCTGCCCAGCTTCTTATGAGCAGACAGCTTAGGTCGATACTTCCACTTACATCAGATCAGCTTGACCCCAAACTCCCCAACAATTTGCTAATTCGTGGGAAAATATCAGATAATAAGCAAAGGTCGAAGCGGTATTATGATAGGACAGCAAAGCCATTAGAAACCCTAAACCATGGAGAAATGATTAGGATTAGGCAAGGCAAATGCTGGAAACCAGCACAGGTTTCTAGTCAGGTTAACGACAGGTCATATTTAGTGACTACTCAAGACGGTGCAACTTACAGGAGAAATAGGCATCATCTGCTAAAATCAAATGAAAACCCTGTTTCCTTTAACATGCCCGTAAACGAAAATGTATATCCTTCAATGCATTCAGCATCAAAGGTATCTCCACAGACACCTCACAACAGCAGCATAAAGGACAATGATACACACTCACAAGCCACAACCAATGACAAATTGAGCTTGAATTCTAAAACGTGTGATTCGAAACCTGAGTCATATACAACAAGATCAGGTAGAAGTGTGAGACCTCCTATGAAACTTAATCTGTGAATTAATGGATACAGGTATCAAGTGTTAATAACCAATTAACCCTTTAGAGAGGAGAGTTATATTTGTTTACATAGTACATGGGAACTGTCAAAAGCCGCACCAGCAGACCACCAGCAGTCAATTTCCGTTATGTTGTTTAGATTGAAATTTATGTTTCAGACATTTGTTTATTGTACATGGACTTACAGGGAAAACTGACAAAGTTGATAACATGTCAAACTATGTACAATAGTCTACTCTTTCATTGTAAAAAGGGAGATGTTACATTATACAAGAAGGACAACTCCTGCATCCATATACTACCTGTTATGTATTTATGTAGAGTTGTCTATCCTAAACCCTTATGTATATAATCAGTTGCATGCCTCTTACATAGCACTTCATGTAAACTTATCTTCACGTTCAGACCACGTTATTAAAACATTATTGAACCTACTCAGCATCCTTTATATTCTTCAGCCCACATAATATAACAGTGTGGCCCCACACACAATCTAGACCATTCCTTTCGACAAAATGGGGTAAATGGATAATCAACTAAACATGGATTCTTTGTTAACCATACACGCCCCTCTTCGGTGACTTCATTGAATAGAATATTGAACGCGCTTGAGTGACTTTGAAAAGTGAAACTGACGACATAAATTAAGCAGACGACAGTTTAACCACTTCCCTGCTATGACGTCATGCATATGCCAACAATTGTCGTCTGCTTTTATTTCTCAAGTTTAAATTTTAAACATCTTAATGGAAGAAATATTGAAATGAGTATCAAACAGCTGTTCGGACCCTGATCAGACGACGCGTTACGCAGCGTCTGATCAGGATCCAAACTGTTTGCCAATAATTATCGTACTCGTAGGCCTACACGGCTATGTTAGTTGTTGGGTTTGTGTTGTTTTTATGGCGCCTTCGTTCGACAGTATTAATGAGTGTCGGTATGATCCAAAACATTAAGCCACTTCAGCCATGAAGTAACTCTCTCCCTTCAAATTTCAGATCTAGCTTAAAATGCACTTTCCAAACGGATCCTACTTCCTGAAATGCTCGCAAACAACGGCAGTGTAGAGCGGCCATTCGTGAACAGACACGGATAAAACCGATAGCAAGATGGAAGATTTAACCCCCTTCACTGCCACGACGTCACCATCTTTGCATAATAATCGTCTGCTTTTTTTCAAGTTTTAATTTTAGGCATTTTGACTTAAGAAATATTCATATGAGTGTCAAACAGTTTGAATCCTGATCAGACGCCGCGTTACGCGGCGTCTGATCAGGATCCAAACTGTTTGCAAATTGCCAACGAAGGGCTTTTAAAACTATTTCACTCACAGCTTGTTTTTGCAGTGTAAGAAACAGTAGACTGTTTAACAAGTCTGAAAGTAATATAGAAGAATTCTCCCGTCGGCAAATTTCTGCTTTACTTGCAGTAAGATTTCTGCTTTACATCCATACTGCTTTATAGCGTCCACCTATCAGATTGTAGAACAACATTTATTCACAAAAGATGTATGCGAATGCATTTCTCAGAGGGTATACATATACTATTGGTAAAGGCGTTGCACGTTGTTAGATCTACTAATGTAGGTCTGTTGTTTTCAACATTTAATGCAGAAATATCCTTACCGCATTACTCACAGTCTGCATAAGAAGAAACATTCAATCACTGACACTTTCAATGATAAATATTAGTTTCATATTAGTTCTAGTCCATTTGTATCAGTTTAGGGTTGTTTTTTCTGCAATATAATTATTGCAAACTAACAAAATGTGTAGATCCTGATCAAAGGGCTTATTTAGGAGCCCTCTGGTCTCGGTTGACACTGTTTGCATAAGACAAATGTACTATTTACAGATACACTGGTTGTAAATGACGAGTCATGGCATATGTCGCTAGGGTGTGAATGTGTTAAATTTACTGACTGTTTATGCAAGTGAAAAGAAAATTATACATGTATATTCTACCCCTGCATTTATCAATGGACTTTCCCCGTGTGATTGCTGGAAGATATCATAATAGATATACAATGGTGATCTAAAAACATTTCTCTGTTGTTGTTTTTAAAAAAAACATCCACATCATTTCATACGCAATAGCAATCAGTGCAGACCCTGGTGAGACACCGCGTTACGCGGCGTCTCACTAATTGGGTCTACACTGCTTGCTTAGAGTGTCTACTTATATATGTGGACATTAGTCAGTAATGGGCTGAGATACACCCACGAATCCTAAGTGACACATCGCGGACACTCTGTGAGTTCAGTTAGTACAACTACTATAAAGTGTTTCGGATCAGACACCACGTCATGTATATATTTGAAGGGTCACGCAATTCTCGTCTGCAGTTGTCTTCTGCTTCGCGGTAAACATGGTCAACTTTATATAGACGGGCAGTGTTCGACTATTTTATGACAATGTTAATTGCATATCGGGCTGACAGAGTGACTTACTTAACCAGTTTAAGCCCAGTGTCTATTTAAGGGGACACTGGCAAACAGTGAAGACCCTGATGAGACGCCGCGTTACGCGGCGTCTCATCAGGGTCTGCACTGTTTGCTTCTGCGTATGAAATTTTCAGCTATATGGAAAAAGCATAGCAATGCCTTAAGAACAACCTTGTCTACATAATGAAATCTTCCAGCAAGTATACAGGAAGAGTTCATTGCAATAAGCAGGGGTAAAATTATGGGTTTACATTATACTTGTTCCTTCTGCATAACCCTCCGCTCAGAATTCCGCCTGGCCTCTCTCAAATAGGGTCACCATTTTGTGCTTTATCGGTTCAATGCGGCGACCAGTTTGGATCGATTTTTTCAACATTTAGCTTGCTGTAGTAAAGCACTTGCCAAAGATGTCGTCTGCTTGCATATTGTGGTTTACTTACACCCACGAATCCTACACACCAACACTCGAGTTCAGTTAGCGCAACTTCTTATGTTCGCATCAGACACCACTTTGTATAGATCGTAAACGCTTTGAAACGTCAAATAATTGTCGTCTGCAAAATTTGTCTTCTGCTACGTGTCTAAGAGTTAATTTATTACGATATACTCTTTAATATGATATAATCTGATGGTAACATAGTTTGGATCCAGATCAGACGTAGGGTTACCCGGCGTCTATCTAAATACAAACTATTTGCAACTGATATCACAAAATTGCCCATACTTTGCCATTTGATAGTAGTCCGTTTTCGCGCTTTCCAGCAGCCTTAAGGACGGGAATCGACAACCTCAAGCACACTCTAAGAACAGGAGCCTTACGAAAATGGTTCGTCAATGGCGCCAGACGGTTTTAATCCCAGCATTTCGTAAAATGTCGTCTGCTAAATTTCTGAATTACACTTAATACCCTGGTTAACCCATTACCCCATACACTGTGGTTTTCACACGTTTACAAATATATGTTTGAACCTGCTATTAAACAGATTAAAATAAAGCAGAATGCACCCATGGCGCATTCTTTACTTTCAGCCTGCTTTAAGCTACCATCTGCTAGGATAGTCATGACTGTATACAAAATGGAAATTTTTTCTTCAGTGGAGGAATACACGTACGTGACGAGAGGCGATAAAATGCATATTTAAGGGGTAATGTGTTAAAGCGACGACATATTTGCAAATGACATTTTGAAACGTTTAAAATCCTTTCTTTGCCAAACCCCTTTACACCGGCTTTACAAACAGTTTAGATCCAGATCGAACGCCGAGCAGCCCAACGTCTGATCAGGATTTAACCCTTTCGTCTCTAGATCCTAAATCGATATTTCTTCTATCTATACACGATTCTATTTCTGAATACTGTATGCGAATAAAAGCAGACGCCATTTTTACACAGAAGATATGATATAAGTATGAGAGTGAATGGGTTAAACATGATCGTATCAACAGACTGGTAAACATTACCCATCCTGAAATTTAAACGAAGCTTGTACATATACACTGCATATGTATATACATGTATATAGTAATAAATATATAATATCATACGGGCCTCCGTGGCATTATAGTGGTTATAGTTACCCTGACTTACACTCATTAAGCCCCTCACCACTGTGTGTTCGAATCCCGGTCTGGGCACCTCGTATTTTTCAGCTTGCTTGAGGAAGGTCAGTGGTTGTACTCAGTTGACGTTTGTTCCTGAAACTGCATTCTGGGCTTCTGAGGTCTTCCTCCATCTGCAATTAGCTGGACGTCCCCGCCATAATAGGTCGATAATGGTCAGGGGCATTAAACCCTTGATTTCTTTTTTAAAAAATATATATGACATAGAAATAGACATAGTTTGTTTGGTAACTTATACACATTGTATCTCGTTACATCAACATATATAAATCAAATTCTTTAAACAGGTCAAATCATATCACGTGAGATACAAATTATAAAATATAAACAAAAACAAAAACTAAAACCAAACAAAAAGAGATCATATGTTTGAGATCAACAAAAAAAATGGAGAAAAAGATTCCTCAGGTAGAATATGCACATATTGTACAGTAAAACCTCTCTACGACAACCACTAAATCGTGTTAACTATACAGTGGAGAAAACGTTATTCTTTCCCAATAAACGCGTTTACGCTAAAACTATTATTTCCAGTGCAAACAGTTTGGAGCCAGATCAGACGCCGGGTAACCCGGCGTCTGATCAGGCTCCAAACTGTTTGCCACCAAGATAAACAAGAATTATCAGAATTGTCCAAAGGTTGTTCTTTTCTACGCTTTAGTGGTTTGCGTTTGCGTACGTTTGCGTTTAAACGGGAAAGAATAACAGATTCTCCACTGTATTAGGTTTTTAGTGTTTACGACAGTTAACTGCTTTAAGCAATGTGAAAGTAAAATAGAAAGCTCCATTATGAGCTTTCTGTTTTACCACTGGTGTAAGTACTTCGTGGTCTTACTGTCACTTGTCTTTTAAAATCAATTAGCCTTCGTTTTAGTGGTCGCAATAGAGAGGACAGCACTCATTTTTACCCTCAGTCAACTGTATCAGTAATTTAACCCTTTGAACCATCAACTCATAAGAATCGCATCGAAGAGACGATTCTATTGAGTTGTAACACCATAGGATTTATGCAAAAATAAAGATTTTTTATTTAAACACTCCTATAATCTGTAGCCCTGGCGTAATAGAGATATCGACTGTGATGTCACGTGAAACTGCAAAAAACAATTGCACAAATGACAAACAGTGCAGATGCTGTAAAGATAGCTCATGTAGGAGCCATCTGATCAGGGCCCACACTGTGAGCATAGGACAAGTATACTCGTAACATACACACTGTTATTTCCTGACGAGTATACTCGTTGCTAGGGTTGAATGTGTTCACTCTCGTCCTGTATTGATAATATATATCGAGTACTGTGAACCAGAATATCTCCTGTAGCACAGCATAGGACAAAAGAGCTTATATCATATTCTTCCTTTGTTTTAACCAATCATATGCTGTGACGAGTTATTAGAATCGTCTCTTTGAGGCGACTCTAATAAGAAGTCACAACGGGGTTTGTTGATAAGTCATGTATTTGAACAAACAACCCCTTTGTTGTATCTATACACCACAGTTCACAATAGGGCGTCTATTGACTAACAATGACATGTATGTAGTGTTCCCTCCCTTCATCGGCCCTCCAGACAACGATCCCCTCCTTACAACGACCCTTGCCGCAGTTCCCTAAACAGGAAAATGATGTTCGTCTGCTTAAAATTGTCGTCTGTTATTTGTTCTCAAAGTAGCTCTAACGTATTTAAGTTGACATTTCGATAGAATAAATATAATGACGTTACGCGGCGTCTGATCAGGATTCAAGCACAGGTGCTTGTATTGTATGTATATTTTCCCTGTGTATGTACAGTGGATAATGTGTTATTCTTTCCCAATAAACGCGTTTACGCTAAAACTATTATTTGCAGTGCAAACAGTTTGGAGCCAGATCAGACACCGGGTAACCCGGCGTCTGAGCAGGCTCCAAACTGTTTGCCACCAAGATAAACATGAAATATCAGAATTGTCCAAAAGTTGTTCTTTTCTACGTTTTAGTGCTTTGCGTTTGCGTACGTTTGCGTTTAAACGGGAAAGAATAACAGATTCTCCACTGTAGATCTAGATCGTTTAAAAAAAATATTTTTTTTTAGTAGACTACGGTAGACCTTGTATATGTATAATAAAGAGAAGGTATGCAACGGCCGATTGTACATCGTCATACAAAATCCCCTGTACTTTATTATACATATACAAGCTCAACCGTAGTCTACTAAAAAAAAAATATTTTTTTAAACGATCTAGATCTACAGTGGAGAAACTGTTATTCTTAAACGATCTAGATCTACATACACAGGGGAAATATACATACAATACAAGCACCTGTGGATTCAAGCTGTTTTCAAATATTTGCCAAGAATTAATTTCCCCTCTCTAAAACGACTACCTCCGAATAGCACACACACTCTGTGTCTCCCATTTGATGTCGTTGTAGAGAGGGAGCACTGTATTGTTATCGAAAAAAAACCAAAATAAACGTTAACCCGTTACCCCATAGCTCGTTTCTTCGGTCTGATGTCAGCTAATCATTTAAAACCCTTTGAACCCTAGTCCCGCATAAAGGCGTCTTTTCAAACAGTGTACATGTGAATAGTACATTTGCCCTGTGCAAACAGTGAAGGCCCAGACCAGAGGGCTCCGAAAGGAGCCCTCTGATCAGGGTCTTCACTGTTTGTCAGTAATGCAAAATTTGACAAAAACAACTCTTAAAAGTCAGAAATGGAATAGACAAAAATCGAAACTGCATTTGTCCATTTAAAGTTTCAAGGAGGAAAGAGTTAAAGCAGATTGGAAGTAAAACAGAATGCGCTTTAAAGCCATTAAGGCGCATTCTGTTTTACTTTCAACCTGCTTTAAGCTATCATCTGCTAGGATATATGAACCGTTTCTCTTATGGTGCACATTTATTACTGTATAAAATGGAACTATTTTCTTCATAGGAGAAATTCATTTAATGCGTAAAAAGACGCATATTTATATGGAGAAAAGGTTTAAGTGCAAGGGGAAGTAGGCTTATTCGTAGAAAGGGTTTATCCATTCCTCTCAGTAAACTATGTTCATCTACTCTGAAAGGCGATACAGTAAAAGCTCAGAGTAATCTTATACTCCTTGTAATTACTCCGTGGTAAAAGGCAGCATTTACCACCACTTACTCATTACCCCCTGAAACTTCCAATGGAAAATTCCAGTTTGCAATAAAAGCTGGTCATTTTTTTACTATTTAAGGTTGTTGTTGTTTGTTTGTTTTTTTAAAAGGACAAACAGTGAAGTCCCTGATCAGAGGGCTCCTTAAAGAGCCCTCTGATCAGGGACTACACTGTTTGCATAGGAAAAGTGGACTCTTCACAGGGCTCAATGAGTTAAGACTCATTCATAACACCCATTTTCTCCATTACACAAAAGTGCAAATCACCTATACCAAACTTTCAGACAGGATACTGCTTAAAGCGTGGTGAAAGTAAAGCAAAAGGCACCTTAGGATTCTTATTATTTTCCTTTATCTTGCCGTTTACACTGCAAGCGGTATTCAACAACTTAAATGGATTTTCATTTACATATACATGTACATGTATATAGGTACTAATATAATAGAAAGGGGTATAGGTAAAGGGGTAAAGGTGTTCTTGTGTTAAGTATGCATATAATTATAAATCAGATCTATATCTGCCAATCACGACTAGACTTAAGACCAGGGGCCCGTTTTACTAAACAACTTACGCAAAATTTTTGCGTAAGTCAAAATCGTTTAACTCTTATTTTTCGATCATAAACGTTTGCAAACAGCAAATAGCCAGATCAGAGGACGCGCTAAAAGCGCGTCCTCTGATCTAGCTATTTGCTGTTTGTAGCAAGTGATAATAAAAAATATTAATTAAAATTTAAAATTTAGTAGTTTAGTAAAACGGGCCCCAGACGTATAATTTGTGTCTGATCTAAATCCAGACTGTATGATACACGTCATTAGTAGTTTTCAAGCTTAAAAATGTATGAATCATAATTTGACCATAATTTTGCAGATGACTATTTCAAAGCAGACGACATTACGGCATTTATAACGCTGAAATGATTGTCGTCTGCTTCAAATATATTGTCTGCTAAAAATATAAACACAGAATAAAAGTTGAATACGAGTGACAAGTAGTTTGGATCCAGATTAGACGCCATATTACGCGGTGTCTGATGTTTATCCAAACTGTAAACGCAAATATTAGGCAAGTCGCACTTAGCATGATCTACCGGTAACTAAGCTAAGGGGCTTAATGAGCAAGTATGTTAACCCCTTCACAATTTTAAACAATTGCGTCTGCTTTTACTTCTCAATTTCAAATTTTAGGTATTTCGACTTCAGAAATATTGAAATGAGTGTCAAACAGTTTACGACCGCGTCTGGTTAGGATGCATATTTTTTGCAATTAACTATTGTGCCCTGGGAGTAAGACAGTGAAAGGGTTACCTATACATTATCATTACACAGCGCTCCCTCTCTACAACGACATCCAATGGGAGACCGACATTGTGTGCGTTGCTCAGAAGGAGACGTTATAGGGAGGGAAATTGGCTAACATTTGTAAACAGCTTGAATCCAGATCAGACGCCGCGTAACGCGGCGTCTGATCTGGATTCAAGCTGTTTGTCACTCGTCATTGAGTATTTTTCTGTCAAATTGTCAAAAAACGTAACTTTGAGTAAAGCAGCAGACGACTATTTAAAGAAGACGACATTGCAACCATACAAGCGTTAGACATAATTGTCCTGTTTAGGGAACTGCGGCAAGGGTCGTTATAAGGAGGGAGTCGTTGTTTGGAGGGCCGTTGTAGAGAGGGAACGCTGTACAACCACAGAGCCTTGTTTATTTCGATCGTCCCTTTGATATTTTAGACAGGCGACTGGTTTAAGCAATACACAAGACAGCAAAATGTTCCTAAAGGCAAATTATTTACTTTGCCCTGCATTAAAGAGGCTCGCAACCGGATCAAGCATTAAAAATAGTAATTTGTAAATATATGTCAAATGCTTATATAAATGGGTAAAATTTAGTTAAGGATAATAAATTCTGTTAAAGAATGCATTTCCAAAAAAAAAAAAAGAAGAGGCTCTGGTGGGATTCGATCCCGTGACCATCCATGCGGAGACAAAAATGAAAAATGAGGCATCGCCTTTACGCCCTCGGCTACGGACGCTCTCTATATATATGGTAGCGAATTAACGTACTTCAATGGTAGCTATTAATAGAACATTATTCGGCTCGGGTTTATGTCTGACCCCGTGTAGAGAAGCAACAACAACAACTATACCGTTAGCTAACGCTATGGAAAAACGATGGAAAATATCTAAAAAACTAAGATTCGGTGACGATTCTTGAGACGTTTTTTGGACTGATCATATTGTTTTAATGTCAAAAGCCAAATAATGCCACAAATTTGCTTTTATTTGAGTATTTTATTTTATTTTGACAAGAACACCATCCGGTTGCGAGTCCCTTTTAATACAACCAGCAAGTATAACTATCGCCGTTGTATCCAGAGTCGACTGCAATGTGTTCTGTATATATTATAAACAGGGGGACCTGAATGCCCTGATATCGATCACCTGATGAAAAGAAGCGAATGGTCTTCAACCACTCTGTCTAATCATATACTGAAGTTTTGTCACTTGTACGATACTGCCGCGGTCCGCGTTTAACTCGTTTGTACTTCCACACAAAAAACCTATGACGGACAAAGACCTGCCAAAGACTCGACTCATATGAAAATAAACAGACAAGACTGATATTATTTTTTCGTTAAAAACAAAAAAAGTGTCATGACATTGTGTTGAAATGACTAGAAATCTTACATTAAGCAATATCAACAGTACATTTTAATAGTAACATCTTATTAAGAAATAACGCAAACTTACGTGACTGATTTAAGGGTCTGTCTGAACCATGCAAATGGCGCGTGGGCGTTATTGACGTTCCATGCATTTCATGTTAAACATTTGATATTTTTTCAGCGTGGCTAACGTTGTACTATATTAATACATGTATAGAATTTTAAATCGATAATTTTCGCCCACATCACTTTTCTCGTGCAGAAATATGAATTATTACCTACTCAACGTGCGGCATTGACCATCCCTCATGGTTGAATGATTTTATTGAAATTATGTGCAGAAAGTTACGGAAGCCCATTGGGGCCCTTTTGAGATAGAAGTTAGAAGGCATTCATTCGAACATTAGCTCTAACTCCTAAGTTCGAATTGTTGCCGGAATATCTAAGATCTAAGACCTTAGTTCTAAGTAATAATTTCTAAGTTTGAATTTTGCCGGAATTAATGCCGGAACATCTAAGAATTAAGACCTAAGTTCTAACTTCTAACTTCTAAGTTCGAGTTGTTGCCGAAATTGTTGCCGGAACATCTAAGATCTAAGTTCTAAGTTCTAACATCTAAGTTCGAATTGATGCCTGAAATATCTAAGATCTAAGTTCTAAGTTCTAAGTTCTAACACCTAAGTTCTAACTTCTAACTTCTAAGTTCGAATTATTCGAACTTAGATGTTAGAACTTAGAACTTAGATGTTAGAACTTAGAACTTAGAACTTAGATGTTAGAACTTAGAACTTAGATGGTCCCGGAACCAATTCGAACTTAGAAGTTAGAAGTTAGATCTTAGATGTTCCGGCAACAATTCCGGCAACAGTTCGAACTTAGGAGTTATAACTTAGAACTTAGATCTTAGCTTTTAGATGTTCTGGCAACAATTTCGGCAACAATTCGAACTTATGAGTTAGACCTTAGATATAAAATATTAGATCTTAGATGTTCCGGCAACATTTCGAACTTAGGAATTAGAACTTAAGTTCGAATTAATGTCATCTAACTTCTATCTCAAAAGGGCCTCAATGGGCTTCCGTAGAAAATAGTCAAACCAGTTCTCACAGGGGGCTAACTAGGTATTACGTTGGAGTGTTTGTCTACGACAACATGTATTGGATATGCTACAACAACATGTATACAAACAACATTGAAGTACTAAGAAAAAATGGAATTATTCAGGGCTTTAGCCCCTAAAGTGCTGAAAAATCCCAAATGGTAAGTGTAAATATATTATTTAACATGCACTTATATAGGTTACATGATCATTTAGGCCTGTTAAAAGGCGATACTATACATTGCTGTGATTTAACATGTGCCAGATAGCTTAATGCATTTGTGGCTTAAATTTTGTATTATACAATAAAACATTGAAGAAATAATCTATGCATGTTGAAGAAAAAGCTTTTCACTATTGAATAGGTCCATTTAATACTTCCATGATGCTTATATTCTACCGTAAAACAATGTTTTGTAAACGTTGTGTATGTATACGTGTTGCACAGAAGCTGTATAAGTTTCTATACGAAGTACAGTTCAGATGTATAGGTTACGCTACAAAATCATGTATTGGATTGGCTACAAAGTCTCTTGTTTGATTTCAGGACATCGAACATGCTGTTCTGTTCCTACTGCCTTTCAGAAGTTCAAGGTAGGCGGTCTATCACTGCACTACGGTACACCAGGATGAAAAGGTCTCATTCACGTCGGAGACAACTAAGTAGAAGACAGTGTCCGATACAAACACCGGACTTTCAACGTAACCGGCAACCATATCGGAGAAAACGCAAACTGTGAACTTTGATCCTGACACCGGCAAACTAGTTTCAAATTATTCCTCCATTGAAGAAAAACACACTACTTTATACAGTCATACGTATGTAATGTACCATAAGATATTTTCCTGGTTAATGGTAGCTTAAAGCAGACTGAAAGCAGAGCAGCAAACGACTAAATGTGCATTCTGCTTTACTTTCAGCCTGCTTAAAGTGGCCACCTGTCTTTAAAATAAGGAACAAGCTATGGGGGGGGGGGGGGAATGGTTTCCAGAACATAATGGCTTAAACGGAGATATCTTGTAGTAGCCTGCATCATTTTAAAAAATGTCGAGACATATTATTTTTTATAAATAAATGAAAAAGTCGGCAAACTATAAGTAATTAAGTATGTCTTGTAAAGATTTATGATAGAAAACCGATACATGTACTACGCATTCTTTTTTACGGTATATGCGTGTGTTCAAGTATAAAAACACTCGGAAAACGTATACGAAATAAACACAACTTTATTTTGAAAAGGTTTTTGATTTTTTCAATTTGAACCATGCAAAAAGAAACTGGGACTCATGAATCTGAGAATAATAACATTTCAGATCAGCTGCCAGTTTTTAATATTTGAGGTCAAACTATGTCTACGCTTTTTGACAAATGGTAAACGGCCCACATACTGATAACGCCTGCTGGTAACAAACACAGACCCTAAATTGAAACTAAACTGTTACCTTGGCCTAGAGTACAGTAAAGTATCTCTATTACGTCCACAATATTGTGTGCATTGTTAGATGTTTACGATAGGTGATTTCTTATATATATAGCAAGGTGACGGTAAAACAGAAAGCTCCTAGAAGAATTTTTTGTTTTAGTACTACCTTGCTCTAGGTTAATTGTCAACTGTCTTTTTACAATCAATTAGCCTTTGTTTTAATGGTTGTATTAGAGAGTTTTTACTGTATAATAAGATGATAGGCATATTTCTGTAAGACAAATATGATGCCTCCCTCCCCCAATTTGACTTTAAGTCCACATGCACATCTACTGTATATGTGCAAACACTCTGCCAAGTTATAAGGTTGTAGCTTGAAAAGTGTAGGAGAAGTTAGCTAGACAAAGTATGTACTATATGTGGGGCATACAAACAGGCAGACGCCAACAATGAAGCTGTGTTATTTGGAGCAACAACTGTACATTATTGTTTGATTCTTTCCAATGGTCAACACTCGGCAGTATTAACGTTAATCATTAAGTTACATTCCACATACTGTACGTTTGTGCCAATCGGTGTGTACTATGCATGTATTATCCCATTAGGCTATATACAGATTTTAAATATGATGGTTTTCCAACAACGATGTTCAATTGTGAACTCTGTTCTACAGATAAAAATGTAAAAGTTGCATCCGTTGATGGGCATTAAGAAAACAAAAGTACCAGATTAGATGACCCCTCTGTCACAACCTCCTCTTCAATCAGACACGTAAGAAGGACAAGAGGACCATGGCCCACAAGTCGCTCACCTGAGAACATTGTATCTAAGCTGACTGGGCAAGACAATATTGTGATAGATCTATATATAGCTATAAAAAGATTTTTAAGGGTTTTCCTATATAAGTCGTGGCGTTTATCTATAGACCAAATAAAAAGGAATTTGCCTGGTAACCATTAATTGCAAAATTATTGGGGGCTGGGGCACGCCCCCCCCCCCCCCCCCCCCCCACACACACACACCTAACACACACAGACACACGTTTCCTACGGGCCTGTCAATAACGCAAATGTCCAAATATTCCATTTCAGCTGGTTATGTAGTAAAAGAAAACTTCGTGAGCATACCAATACACCCTCTGTTAGAAACGTATACACACAGATACATCTTCGTAGCAATACATACACATATTATGCTGATTACTGAACGGGTTAATAAAATGGTAAGATCAGATATAATCAATCACAAAGTGACAATTGGCACCACAAACTGCATATGATGGGGCTTGATTCTATAAACAGTGTGTCACTTCTTATAATTTACGAACAAAAGGACGATTTATGATATTTAACACTGTTGACATTTGACAGAACATGTAAAATATGTTTACTGTCGTAGCTAGTCCAATACATGTTGTCGTAGACAAACGCTCCTACGTAATACCTAGTTGGCCCCCTGTGGTTCTGGTGAAATTTCAGTAAGATATCTTGTACCGTATTTGTGTAATACTATTTTGAAAAGTGTTGCGTTAGAAGTGTCTTTCAGTGTAGTATTAGATTAGACAATTTCAACACATCAATGGGCAGATAACTCTTGACCAAATATATGTACATGTAGTCTGATTTTAACCATTTTCGAAATCACGCATGACCTTATAGTATCATACAATCTGAGAAAGTTTGGGAAAGATCGCGTAAAAAATGTGGCCTCTAGTGCCTTTCTAGATATACAGTACACCACAAAACGTATTTACAGGCGTTGTTTTTTTCTCACAAATTTTAGCACACCGTGACCAAAGAAATAAAATAGAATAAATAAATAAACAAGAGGGCCATGGCCCACAAGTCGCTCACCTGAAAACATTGTACCTAAGCTGACTGGGCAAGACAATATTGTGATATATATAGCTATACAAAGAGTTTTAAAGGTTTTCCTATATAAGTCTATATAAAACTGATAAGCCCCGGGGCAGGGCCAATTTTGACACGGTGTCATAATTTGAACAATCTTGGTAGAGGACTATAAGGTTAAGCTACATTTCAATTACAAATGATCTGGGCCTTACAGTTTCAGAAGAAGATTTTCAAAGGTTTTCCTATGAAAAACCCCAGGACAAGGCCAGTTTTGGCCCAGGGGTCATAATTTGATCAATCTTTGGAGAGGACCATAAGGCAAAGCTATATATCAATGCTGAAAGATCTGGGCCTTAAAATTCCAGAGAAGAAGATTTTTAAAGATTTTCCTATATTACTCTATGTAAAACTGATGAGCCCCGGGGCGGGGCCAATTTTGACCCTAGGGTCATAATTTGAACAATCTAGGTAGAGGACCATAAGGCAAAGCTACATGTCAAATATTAATGATGTAGGCCATACAGTTTCAGAGAAGAAGATTTTCAAAGGTTTTCCAAGAAAAACTGACAAGCCCCAGGACGGGGCCATTTTTGGCACAGGGTCATAATTTGAACAATCTAGGCAGAGGACCATAAGGCAAAGCTAAATGTCAAAGCTGGAAAATCTGGGCCTTACAGTTTCAGAGAAGAAGATTTTTAAAGATTTTCCTATATAACTCTGTAAAACTGATAAGCCCGGGGCAAGCCAATTTTGTCCCTGGGGTCATGATTTGAACAAGCTAGGAATAGGACCATTAGGCAAAGCTACATGTCAACTATTTATGATCTAGGCCATACAGTTTCAGAGGAGAAGATTTTCAAAGATTTTCCTATATAACTCCATGTAAAACTGATAAGCCCCGGGGCGGGGCCAATTTTGACCTGGGGGTCATAATTTGAACAATCTAGGTAGAGGACCATAAGGCAAAGCTACATGTCAAATATAAATGATCTAGGCCATACAGTTTCAGAGAAGCAGATTTTTAAAGATTTTCCTATATAACTCTATGTAAAACTGATAAGCCCCAGGGCGGGGCCAATTTTGACCCGGGGGTCATAATTTGAACAATCTAGGCAGAGGACCATAAGGCAAAGCTACATGTCAAATATTAATGATCTAGGCCATACAGTTTCAGAGGAGAAGATTTTCAAAGATTTTCCTAAGAAAAACTGATAAGCCCAAGGGCGGGGCCATTTTTGGCTCCAGGGTCAAAATTTTAACAATCTTGGAAGAAGATCATTAGGTTATGATACATACCAAATATGAAAGGTCTGGGCCTTTTGGTTTCTGAGTAGAAGATTTTTAAAGATTTTCTTATGCATTAAAAGTTGTCTATACGGCCATGTTAGAAAATCAAGTCCCAAAGCAAGGGGAATAACTCTAGCCAAAAACTTTGAACAAGATTTCGTTCCCCCTTGTCACTGATGCTTCTGATAAAGTGTGGTTGAAATCGGGTCAGTGGTTTCTGAGGAGATGTTGTTTGAAAATGTGGACGGACGACGGACGAAGAGCGGTCACAATAGCTCATCCTGCGCCGAAGGCTCAGGTGAGCTAAAAACGTTGTCAATGAAAAGTGCCCAATGAACAGTATGCCCCTCCCACCAATCCCACTCCCTTCATACGGGCGTGTAATGGAATAATATAGTATTTTCAAGGCATCTGGATCACCAGTTCTGTACATATTGGTCTTCTCACTAAGGTATTATAATTGTAGAGACCATTGTTACCTTAGGGGGTACTAAGACAACATTTCCTAAATGTGTATACTCGATTCGAATGGATGCCAAACATTGGCTTGATTGCATTTAAGGTAGTACGCCCTTAATGTGATCGGATCGATGTTCGGTACCGTTCGTAAGTTGACAAGAAGGGTCGATCGCTCTACGTAGAGTACCGAGATTTACCGACATTGTCCCGATCGCAGAAGGGGCATCCTACCTTAAGAACCCAAAGAAATGTAACTTTCCTTCGGTTTAATTCATCAAATGTACTTGGAGAAAATGTTGTATCTTTGGAATGACCATCTGTATACTGGCGAGTATCTGCTTGATCGATATTCCTACTGCATGTGTTGGCTATGTATGATTACAGAGGGTCTTAGGAACAGGGCTCATTCAACCCTGAAAGTTTTAATGGAAAATTCTAATTTCAAATTATGTCTAGTCCATTATTGACTATTAGGGTTGATTTTAACAATATATTTCAAAATGACAAACAGTGTAGACCCTGATCAGAGGGCTCCTTAAGGAGCCCTCTGATCAGGGTCTACACTGTTTGCATGGAACAAGTGTAATCATGACAAGTACACTGTTTGTAAATGACGACTATACTCGTCGCTAGGGTTGAATGAGTTAAGTGTTAACCCATTTAAGCCTAGCGTCTTAGAAAAGGGACATAGGTAAATAGTGTATACTCTGACCAGACGCCGTATAATGCGGCTGCTGATCAGAGTCTACACTGTTTGCTGATAGGAATTTCAATAAAACAAAATGAAAATTTAAACCAGACACCCCCTTATCAAAACTGGACTTATCCAACAATTATATAAGCATGGAAGAATCCACTAGGCGCAAATGGTTTGATCACACTAGCGAGACGACACACATAGGGCCATGCACTCTCACGCACATACCATACTCGCTCACTCGCTCATTCAACCACACCTAATCATTTCTTGTTTAGGAACAATTCAGAACTGATTTTTTTTACATCACCTGCCTAATCCATTTGCACCCAGTGGATTCGCCCCTGCTTATATAATACATGTATATTGGGTAAGTTCATTTTATGAAAGGGTAGGCTGGTCTAAGTTCTATCTTTATTTTATATTGAAATTCTTATCAGCAAACAGTGAAGACTACACTGTTTGCCTATGTTAGGCACAATTTGGTTTTAAATTCTCGTGCATTTTTTTTTCTCAAATATAGAAATTATGTTTTTTTGGGGTGAAGGAAATATTGATATTAGTACCAAACTATTAACGAGTTATTCAGTGTCTTTATGATCAGGATTCGAACTGTTAGGAGAACATGTACAAAAAAAGTCGGAAGAAGGTAGTGCAGGCGCAGGGTTACTATATCTAAGGGAGACAATCATGACATTTGCCTTAATCGATTTAATTTCCTTAACCTTTAAGAGTTCTAATCGCAACTTCTCTAAAATTTGCAAACAACTTGGATCAAGATCAGGCACCGCATATCGCGATGTCTGATCAGGATAAAGAAGATTAGACACTCATATCGATACCATTATCTACATCGGAGAAATTAAAGCAGACGACACTTTCAAAGCAGATGATATCACAGCTGCGAAAGGGTTCAACCCTTTAGCAAAACAGTCCTTGACCTAAATTTGATACGGAAATGTGTTGGATATAAAAAAAATTCAGTGCATCCCATGAGACTATTTATCCTAGGGCTGTTTCGAAAATTTCTTGTAAAAGCTGATAGTGCAGTGAGTTCCACTTTTTCTTCCAACAAGAAAGGCAAATTTTCATGAAAATATGTGACTGCTCAGGTTCAGCTCAACCCATTACTCCATAGATACGCCTTTAATTTCTTCCTCCACCATAGAAAATAGTTATATGGCCTACAGTCATGAGTATGCGCGATGAGAAATATTTTATATAAAACTAGTCGATGGAAGAATAAAGCAGACTGAAAGTAAAGCAGACATACTTTAAAGACATGTGTCTTTAAAACTAGAAACAGACTATGGAGTTATGGATTAAAGCAAGATGAAAAATATAAAGCTCCGGAGGGAGTGGGTGTTATTCTTCTTTCATATCAAATAGAGAATCCCGTTTATCGCCATTCTGTCGTCTGCTTAAGACTTGTCGTCTGCTTTTAGTTTAGGATTTATGCATTCTGACTGAAGAAACATCGTTACGGCGGTATCAAGCAATTTGGACGTCGGTCAGACGCCGCAGTTTATTTGGCGTCTGTATGGACTGTAGCGTGTGCAATTACCACTGTTTGCTGTTTAGGTTAGCCAGTTTAAAGCGACTCGCAACCAGATGGTGCATTAAAAATAGCAATTTGTAAATATGTGTCAAACGCTTATATAAATGGTAAAGAATAAGTTTTGGATAAGAAATTCTGTTTAAAAAAAATGTATTTCAATAAAAAAAATACTGGTCTCTGGTGTGATTCGAACCCGGGGCCCGGCATTGGCGGACAGAAGGCAAAATAGGGGAAACCGCTTAGACCAATGGACCACGGAACTATCCGTTTATCTCGGATCGATTTAACGTATTTCAATGTGTAGCGATCGAAAGTGCATACAACTTCGTAATTCGGCTCGTGTTTATGTCTGAGCCCGTGTAGAGAAGCAACAACAACAACTATACCGTTATAGCTAACGCTATAGAAAAACGATGGAAAATATCTAAAAAAAACTAAGATTCGGTGACGATTCTTGAGACTTTTTTTGGACTGATCATATTTTTTTAATGTCAGAAGCCAAATAATGCCACAAATTTGCTTTTATTTGAGTATTTTATTTTATTTTGACAAGTACACCATCCGGTTGCGAGTCGCTTTAAACCCTGTGTGCAGCGTGAAGAATACAGTCAGAGAAAACGTTTTCTTTCCAAATAACCCCGGTTACGCCTAAACTATTGTTTTCATAGCAAACATTTTGGAGCCAGATCAGACGCCGGGTAACCCGGCGGCTGGTCTGGCTCCAAACTGTTTGCCACTCAGGTTAAAATTGGTAGTCTGAATTGGAAAATGTTATAATTTTCTTTATTTCATTGCAATGCGTTTGCGTTTGAACGAAAGAATTACGTTTTCTCCACTGTTTTTCAGACCGGTAGCCAACTCGCAATCGATGGCCTTCGACCCCAATCGATTTCTTTACTGAACTCATCACTGGTCTGGGTTCAAACCGTTTGCACATACCATTGTGTTGTCAGGCCTGGTACAGTGGAGAATCTGTTATTCTTTCCCGTTTAAACGCAAACGTACGCAAACGCAAAGCACTAAAACGTAGAAAAGTACAACTTTTTGACAATTCTGATATTTCATGTTTATCTTGGTGGCAAACAGTTTGGAGCCTGATCAGACGCCGGGTTACCCGGCGTATGATCTGGCTCCAAACTGTTTGTATTGGAAATAATA
Organism: Gari tellinella; assembly: GCA_922989275.2. NCBI lineage: Eukaryota > Metazoa > Mollusca > Bivalvia > Cardiida > Psammobiidae > Gari > Gari tellinella. Next base: position 27,985,513 of record OV277857.1, on the reverse strand, counting down.
GTTTTAGCATAAACGCGTTTATTGGGAAAGAATAACACATTCTCCACTGGTAGTTAACTCATTCATCCCTGAAACTTTTAACCCATTAATGCCAAGTTCATTCGTCTGTGCTATTGATATTTTTTCCACGTGTAATGCAAAATGACAAACAATGCAAACCTTGACCAGTTCCCATTTAAGTCTAGTCCATTTCTGACTTTTAATGGTTGTTTTTGTCAGTGTTTGGCATTATGACAAACAGTGAAGACCCAGATCAGAGGGCTCCGTAAGGAGCCCTCTGATCTGGGTATTCACTGTTTATATAGGACAGGTGCACTTTTCACATGTATACTGTTTGAAAAGGACGCCTAAATGCGGGACTAGGGTTCAAATGGTTAATGGCCAATTCCAGTTTCCATTTTAGATTAGTCCATTTTGACTTTTTTTTCCACGTGTATTGCAAAATGACAGACAATGCAAACCTTGACCAGAGGACTCATGTAGGAGACCTCTGATCTGGATCGTCACTGTCAAATGTACTCTTGACAGGTGCTCTATTTGAAAACGACGAGTGTACTCGTCGCTAGGGTTGACTATATTAAACTGCATTGATTTCGAGTTGTAGGCAGAGGGAAGACATATTTGTGCACGGCGGAACATGTTACTAAATTGGGAGAATAGTGTTCCTAGTCTAGCATCCGACCTTGGGAAAATAATCGATTGGACTCTTTCTGCGTCAATAACGGCATTAACTCGTTGACCCCTGAAACTTCGAATGGACGATTCCAGTTTCCAATTCAGTCTTGTCCATTTCAAAATCTAGAGGGTTCGTTTAGACAATATATTGCAAAATGGAAAGCAGTGCAGATCGAGATCACAGGGTTCATATTTAGGAGCTACCTGCATGATTAGGGCATTTTCATGGTTTGTATAGGGATGAGTGTACTCCCCACTAGATCTAGTATACATTGTATCTAGATGACGCATATGCAGTGGATAAGACTAACGTTATTCTTTCCTAATAAACGCGTTTATGCTAAAACTTGTATTTCCATTAGTTTACAGTTTGGATCCAGATCAGACGCCGGATAGCCCGGTGTCTGACCAGGCTCCAAACTATTTGCCATTCAAGAAAAGATAGATCTTCAGAAATGTACAGAAGCTGTCCCTATTTTACTTCTTATTGCATTGAGCTTCGATTGCGTTGAAATGGGGAAAGAATAACGTCTTCTCCACTGTACGTGTCTCTATGTGTTAATGGGTTAATTGGCATTTAGCCAACACTTTTGATCAATATCAAGCGTCGAGTAACTCGGCGTCTGATAATCCAAACTTATTTGCGCCCCGTGAATATTTCTACTGTCAAAATGACACATTTCCAATTTTCGAAAACAGAATGCAGACGACACTTTTAACAGACGAGAAAATGGCGGTGGAAGGCGAGCTAAACTCGTTGTCTGCTTCAAAACTGCCGTCTGCTAAGAGTATGACGATTTCGTGTAGAAGTTTCCCTTTTCAGCGAGCACAAAATTTCATTTTCTGGCCATAGATCAACTTCCAGTTAATTTGCGTTAAAACGCGTCAATGTGAAATTTGAAGAAGCAATTATCACTTTAATCCCTTAACTGTCACGACGTCATCACTTTTAAACAATTACCGTCTGTTTTTATTTCTCGAATTTAAAGATTATGTATATTTGATTCCAGAAATATTAAAATGAGCGTCAAACAGTTTGGATCCTGATCAGACGCCGCCGTGACGCGGCGTCTGGTCACGATCCATGCTGTTTGCAAATACAATGTAACTTTAAATACTCGGTAAGGCATGCAGTGAATGAGTTGACGACAAGTCACTGCGTAATTCAGGATAAATGTTAAAGCAGGAAGCTCTTAAAGAAACATCCTGCTTTAAGTTTATCCTCTAAATTAAGCTGCTAATAAAATTCAGACTACATGTACATGTTTCTTATTGTTCTAGATTATCTTATTCTTTGCAGTTAATTAACATATAAAATTTACTCCTAGTTACAATAGAAGTGTTTATTCCGTGTAGTTACCAAATACCCTCCCAATCCCGTATTCACCAAATAAAGAGAAAAGTTTCAATTTGTACAGTAATGAGAGTAAACCATGATAAATACATTTTAATTCTAGCAGATGAACGTTTTTAAAAAGCACACTGAAAGTAAAGCAGAATGCGCCTCAATTGGTAGTGAACTATTGGTAGTGAACTATTTACGACTTAATTTCCCTTTTATAATGTTAGCGCGGATCTAGGATTTCATTTAGAGGGGACGCTTAATTGCTTAATGAGAACTAGGACTTGGCCTGTAAAAGTAGTAAAGCCGTAAACCACACACCCTATATTATTTTGGCATCGACTACTTACACTCACACCTCCAAGACTATACAGCCTTCCTCCTCCTCAACTACCAGCTGCAACAAACGACTCTTAACTCATTTACCCCTGAAACTTCCAATAGACAATTCTTCTTTACAATAAAGGCTGGTCCATTTTAGACTATTTAGGGTTGTCGTTTATAATATATTGCTAAATGACAAACAGTTAAGTCTCTGGTTAGAGGGCTCCTGTTTGCTTTAGACCAATGTACTCTTAACAGGTACACTTTTGCTAAACGACGCATATATGCGTCACTAGGGCACAATGAGTTAAGGGTCATCGTAGCAACGTCCATACGAAAATAGGCATGATGCTGACCAACGTGACAACTCTGATGACAATGGGATGATGCATCTGTAAAAGCTTATGTGGGACGACACACATTAGCAGAAACAACAACAGTGCTCAGATTAATCTGCCTTTTCTTGTTTCTTGAAGTTAATACCATGAAATTTGTCAAACAATTTGGATCCAGAACTCTGGGTTCGACCTGGATCCAAACAGTTTGATACTCCTATACTATCTGAAAGGAATGCAGTTAAAGTTTGCAGACAATAACATCTATATACAGTAAAACCTCTCTATTACGGACAGTAAAAAGAAGGCTTATTGAGTGAATAAAAGACAGGTGACAGCTTAAAGCAAGGCGACAGTAAAACAGAAAGCTCCTATAGGAGCTTTCTGTTTTACTGTCACCTTGCTTTTAGCCTAATAATTAAAACAATTCAATGGTCGTAATAGAGAGGTTTTACTGTATTGCAAAGTGAATTTTTATTGTAAATAATGCAGCTCTGGCAGGAGCTGTTAACCCATTACATGTACTCCATAGATATGCCTTTCATTTATTCCTCCACTGAAAGAAATAGTTTCACTTTATACAGCCATGCATATGCAGTATATGACTTTCTATATCATAGCAGATGGTGACTTAAAGCAGACTGTAAGTGAAGTAGAATGTACCTTAAGGTGCAGTCTGTTTCACTTTCAACTTGCCCCAAGTGGCTACTGTTTTTAAAACCAGATACATACTAGGGAGAAATGTGTAAATTTCTCCTTCAACACTTTTCATCCAAAAACAAATCAGAGACATACATATCTACGTCCCTGACCAAATGTAAATTCACCCACAAGTACACCTGCTTTTACTTCTCAAACTATTTCACAGCAGAAGTATTTATGCAATGTCTAACATTATATAAATGAGCCTTATCTTAACAAAGAGTGAAGACCCAGAGCAGAGTCATATATGTGACAGCTGGCCTTGATCTACACTGTATGCCACTTAACAGCATATAACTTATTTGCAAGAATAGAATCTGATCAGACATGGGACTATAACCCATGACTCCATAAATATGCAGTTTGATGTCTCTAATATATTCCTCCACTAACAAATGTTTTCTATAAAGGAGCTCTCTGTCAGGGTCATACTATTTACAGAGCTGCCATATATTGTTAAAATCAATTCTTAAAGTCGAAAATGGACTAGACTTAATTGGAAACTGTTTTTTTGTTTCATTTGATGCTTCAGGGTTGAATGAGTTAATTAATAAGTAGTATACACACAATTCTGGAATGACTATTTTATTTGAAACATAAATAACATTGGATTATCCCAACTTTTTCAATGTACTTTAAAAGATGTTGACCATACAACAGACAACAGTGGGACATAGTTAATAACCTCACAAAACCTACAATGTCAGATCATAACCTCAATCATAATTATCATTCAACACATAAATACTTAAATACATATATAACCAAAGTTACACTTTCTTAAATACACAAATAATACACAATGCTATATATCTGGGGCCCGTTTTACGAAACGTTGTACAACAAAAAGTTTGACTATCAAAACTTTAAAATACACCTTATTTCTGATTTCTCCATGTAATCCCTTCTTGTGACATCTCTTTGGAATCGTCAAAGACGATTCCAAAGAGATGTCACAAGACAGGATTAGATGAAGCAATAAATAATAATTGATAATTTTTTAATCTGAGGTACGACCATTTTTGTCATACGAAGTTTCATAAAACGGGCTCCAGTTCCTTAGGTCATAACAGTTATAGCACTCCTACTATTGAATATCAATTATATTTTTGTGACATTTTTGTATCAATTCAGTATAAGCTAAGAAAAGTAACATTTTACTGTCCCTCATAGCCTTTCCTAAAGTGTTGAAGACAAATGTTTGCTTAAATCAGACTGAAAGTAAAGCAGATAGCTTGGGGACAGGATTGAGGTTAATCCTTTATTCAATAGATACACCTTTATACCCATTTAATTACTTCCTCTACTGAAGAAAATAGTTCCCACAGGCACTGTATAAAGTATTGAATATGCACCATTAGAACTGCACCCTGTATCCTAGTAGGTGGTAGCTTATAGCAGGCTAAATGTCAAACAGAATGTGCCTAAGGCGCATTCTACTTTACTTTCAACTTGCTTTAAGTGGTGTACCTGTGTTCAATGAGTTAAGAAGTGAAAACAAAGGATGCCATTTATACAATGCAATTAATATAAATACTGAACTAAAATACCTTATCACACTCCAAACTTACAGCACTATAATAAAACTTGAAAAGTAAATCCTCTCTATTACGACCACAAAAATGAAGGCTAATTGATTGTGTAAAAGACAGGTGACAGCTTAAAGCAAGGTGATGGTAAAACAGAAAGCTCCTTTAGGAACTTTCTGTTTTACTGTCACCATGCTTTAAGCCACCAACTATCTTTTTTACAATCAATAAACTTTCTCTTTAGTGGTCGAAATGGAGAGGATTTACTGTTCATACACACATAACCTGTCTCCTTAGAATGAGAAAATATGCAAGTATAACTAACATTATTATATGCCTTCGTATGTTATCGAGCGTTTCCGCGTGTATTTGCAGAGTAAAATACAAGAGTCTGTATCATCCACCTTGTATCAGCCACTTTGTATTTTACTCTGACCTCGCTTTCGATTTAACGTGACGTCATTTACGTACGTGTACAAGTGCCGCGTTATTCATTGTGGCAAACAAAAAATCTTGTTCTGCTTCAAATAACTAATAAATGTTGGCTATAAAATGATTTAAACAACTATTTAATTGTTTCTGGTGTGTATTCAAGGCATATAATAAACACATCACCAGTTGGCAGTGTGCTACAGAGTGTTGCATTTAGCTCTCGACGTTTTTGGCGGAAAAAACCGATCAGACTCGCGCCAAGGCGCTCGTCAGATCGGCTATTTCCGCCAAAAAACGTCTCGAGCTAAATACATCACTCTGTATCGCACTGTCAACTGGTAATGTGTATGTATACTACAGTCGCACTTCGATATCTCAAACTCGCTTAATTCGAAATATCTGATTTGTCGACACATGAATTGCATTATTTCATGCTCGGCTAAGTCAAACATACCCGTATTTCAAAGTTAAAACGTGGCTAAGCCACGTTTTAACTTTGAAATATGGGCATGTTCGACCTAATCGAGTTCGAGATATCAAAGTTCAACTGTATATTCAAAGGAACAGTTTTCAAATCTATAATTCATATTTTAAGATTATACAATGTATAACAATCACTACACTGTACTACAAAGTGAACTATTAAAACCACAACATATTTTTCATTTTGGAACTTTAGCTGCATTGTTGGACAATAAGGGAACTTCAGTCATTCAAACATTGGTAACTATGTAGATCCTAACTTAGTAACTAGCTGCTACAATGGACATACATTATTTAAGAAATAACATGAGTAGCTGTGAATTGTTGTGCATTAGATCACAGTTAGGAGTTGAGACATGAAACCATTAGATCATTAGGCCTTTAAGCCAAGTGATCTAATCACCCACATCTCAACAACCAATTGTGATCCTATGCATGACAATACACATACAGATTTGTTACTTTGATTCCAACACGACTGTTGCTTTGGCAATGGCCATGCCATTATGGCTGTAACATTTACTTGACTTTCAAGTTTTAGTATTTAGGGCAATAGCTCAACAGAAACAACAATTCCAAATCAATAATGCTTTATCTTTCACAATGAAGCAAACAATCAGGGCTCCAGATACGAGGGAGTATACTGAACAATTCCAACATTTTCTCACTCATTTCACAAATTCAGCACCAAATCCTATGGTATTACTACTCATTAGAATCGTCTTTTCGAGACATTTCTAATGAGTAGTAACACCATAGGGTTTAATGCAGAAATAAAGATTTTAGTTTTTGAAAAACTCCCCTTATCTGGAGCCCTGAACAATGATACCATTTACATCTTGTCTGGACATCTCTATGCCAGAGAAATCCTGTTTTCAAACTTAGAAATATGAAAATACTTTTGACTATGTGTGGTTTGAACATGGAGCAGATAGAAACACTCAACAGGTGATTGAAATTTTACATCAACTAAGTAAAACAGGTGACTCAATTTTTACCTTGAACTGTTGAACTATTTATGGTGTATTGCTTAACAAAAGGACACAGCTGAACAACTAGAATTGTCCCTTGTCATTAGAAGAAAGGTAGTGAAGTCAGATTTACTACATGTTTACATAACATGGTTGTAGGAATTCATTCATTCATAAATTGAGCATGTGTAACAGCCGGTTATATGCTGCACATACAGTGCATTATCAGGAATTAGAGAAAACTTACCAATATTCTTTATTTTATATGCTGAAAATTCCGAGTCGTGTTAAAATAGACAACAATTCACTGTTTGCTAGGATGGGCAGCAATAACTCTGGTGACTGACATGGCTCAAAACAAATATTTGTCAAACAGAAATACTCGTACAAGTAAGTGCCTGCTTCTATAATAGATTGGTTATAGAATGCTGGTTTTACAGGGCTCCAGATAAGGGGAAGTAAACCGAATTAACCCAACATTTTCTCACTAATTTCAGAACCAAATCCTATGGTATTACTACTCATTAGAATCGTCTCCGAGAGACGATTCTAATGAGTAGTGACACCATAGGGTTTAATGCAGAAATAAAGATTTTTGTTTTTGAAATATTCCCTTTATCTGGAGCTCTGTTTTACAGTCAAAAAACTAGCTGTATATTGACATGATCTCTGTATACAATTGTAAAGAAAAGAGCTGAGAAGCTGTATAGCACACAGTGTCATGCTTTTGTGAGTAGAAAGGAATGTTCTAACCAAAATGACAGTTAAACCTTGAAAACTTGCTAAGCCATGTTTTAACCCATTACCCTTTAATTACGCCTTTTTAGGCCTTTAATTTATTCCTCTACTGAAGAAAATAGTTCCAATTTATACTGTCACAAATAAAAATCATAAGATATTTTGTATATTCTAGCAGACAATAGCTTAAAGTAGGCTGAACGTAAAGCAGAAGGCGCAATAAGGCACATTCTGCTTTACCTTCAACCTGCTTTAAATGATCACCTATCTTCAAAACTAGAATCAGGCTATGGAGTAATGGGTTAATATTAGGGATGGGACCGAATTTCCGAATATTCGAATATTCGCATAAGGGCCGAATATTCGAATCCCATTTTAGTATTCGAATAGTGGTCTCTGAAATTTTATTTTTATTAAAAACATAATATATATGGATTATTTAATTTATTTGAGAGACTGTTTCATTTTCTCCAACCAGGCTAAGTGTTCGCCATTAATCCTCGTGTGTAAGGTGATTATCACCCCCGGCTAGTCAGTGTTTTGATAGCGCCTGTCAAGTTGTACACAGTTTGCAAACATTACCCGCTGTGTTATGTAATCGACGGGCGCTTCCCTTAATTGACATGTTGGGGAACCCTAGTTGCAAAACAAAAGAGGGGTGTTTAGCACAGGGCATTTAAGAGCATCCAATCAAAACAAGACGAATAATTGTTAATACCGCCAATCATAGCAGCTCAAAGGACGCTTTTCGTAAACAACCATTATCTCGCAAACACTACTAAAAATTATAAACATTCTAGTTAAGACGTCATGAAAGCTTCATATTGACCATACACAAGACGTAGATCTATAACGATCAAATTCTTACTGAAAACGCAACTATGTCACCGGCTACTGCTTCGCCTGTGTGAAAGAATTTACTCGTTCTGCCGACAAGAAATCAGCAAACCTGTTTTGTTTATTATGTCCATTTCTGCCTGTTACATCCGCATGCAGAAAAACTTGATAGTGTGTGTTCAGATTAATTTTAAAAGCAGATAAAACATAATTTTCAAAGCCGACAAAATATTTACGGAAAATAAGTTAACTGATTATACATGACGGAAGACTTAATTCGAAACTAATTTAAATGCAGATATAGATGTTTCGTTAAACACGAGTTACATCCCTTACATACCGAGACCGCCATATCTACAAAGATTAACGGTAGTAAATGGTTGCAAAAGTTGATAAGTTAACCAAATCAGACGATTGTCACAGAATACACATTCTGCTCAGGGTTTGGTCCATTTAAGTAAGATATTTCTACGAAGCAAACATTGAAAAATTGCATTTGATGGTGAAATAATACTCGGATCGGATAACCCCACCCCCCATCGGACAAAGCGTTTATTCCAGGCGAATTATTCGAATACTTTAAGCGAATATTCGAATAGCAATTTGGGTCGGAATCCCCATCCCTAGTTAATATTGAAATACAGATTAGTTTGATATAAGTCAGTTCCAACTGTAGCTTTGACTCCATAGATACACATTATCTCCCAGATTTCGGAGCCCTCTAATCTGGGTCTTCACTGTTTGCACAGGACAATTGTACTATTCACATGTACACTATTTGAAAAGGACGCCTATAGGCATGACTAGGGTTCAAAGGGTTTTAATACACCAAGTTCATTCAATACAAACTATACTATCACTCATCAATTTTCAATTCTTGAGCATCTAACCCATTGCACCAAAACCACAGTTATTGCAACCCCTCGACTCTTTATATGGTTTAATGCTGGTGATTGCTTAACCCATTACCTCAAAATTACCCCTTTTTACACCTTTAATTTATTCATCCACAGAAGAAAATTGTTCCACTCTTTTCAGTCATGAATATAAAACATAAGAAATTTCTTATACATGTATATCCTATTATCTAAACAGATGGTAGCTTAAAGCAGGCTGAAAGTAAATCAGAAAGTGCTTTAAGGCACATTCTGCTATACTTTCAACCTATCTTAAGTAGTCACCTGTCTTCAAAACAAGAAACAAGCAAGGGTAATGGGTTAAGGCAAAATGAAAGTCACACTTAAAGCAGAAAGCTCCTAATCAAGCTTTCTTTTTTTACTTTTATTTGCTAATTCCAATGCCATCGTGCTATTATGATTAACTTCTAAACTTGTTTGATTTCACACACAAACATATTGAAAGCTTTACCTTTGGGAGCTTTCGCCTGTGTACTACAGGCTTTATCAACCAACTGATGTTTCACTGGGACTTAACATCGCTCCCAAAGGTAAAGCTTTCAATATCTTTGTGTGTGAAATCAAAATGTTTAGAAGTTAATCATAATGAACAATACCACACAGTTCAATTTCCACAAGAACTATTGTGGTATATCTTTTTTGAGCAGTCATTATAACTGGGTCTGTGGGTACAAATTCTAAATTGACAAAAATATGACAATTATCTTCATTGTAATTTGTGTACTAAGAGCATTATGGCATACATACATTATTAGTCATACATTTTAATTTACCAGAGCTCCAGATAAGGGGAGTAATTTATCTTACAGGTTGTTCGTTAGTTAAATGGATTGTTAAGAAATATTTGTTTAAATTTGTAAATAGCTTCTAGCTTATGCTAAGATAACACCTGACCATAAATAAAGTATCTTGTATCTTGTAGGAATTCAAAAACTAAAATCTTTACTTCTGCATTAAACCCTATTGTTTCTCTATTTGTTTGTTCCGTTTACTCCCTCTTATCTGAAGCCCTGAATTAAGTTGCTAATTGTGTCTCAAAATGTCAGCAAACCTATATCTTTATCAGTCATAACTGATTGGAGAAGTTCACAAACATTATCAGATATCCTTAGCAATATTGATGTGTTTTACTCCAAATATATCACAAGTGAAAATCTACCGATAGTGACTGTGTTACATGTATATAAAGGTGATTGCTTAAAGTAATCTAAAAACAAAGAGGAAAGCTTCTGCTTTACTTTCAACTTGATTTAAGTAGCCATCTATCCTAAACTGCCAATTAAGTATATCTCTTCACAGTCTTAACTGATCACCCTTTTATGTTGTATCTAACATGGCACGTTTAACCTGACTAGAAAAACATGTGTTCAGCCATGTTTCAACTCTTACAGTGCTGGGTCCAAGTATATATGACTTAACCGTTTACTCCTTAGCAAAAGCCAGGTGACCACTTAAAGCAGAGTGAAAGAAAAGCAGAATGTGCCTTAAGGCACATTCTGCTTTACTTTCTGCCTGCTTTAAGCAACCATCTGCTAGGATATCAAAAATATTTCTGGTGGTACATAAACATGACTATGACTATAAATTGTCTTGGAGGGATGTATTTCAACCAAACTAATTTTTGTTTTGTTTTTACCCTTTCCCTCATAGAAGAGCCATTTAGCGCAATCAATTCATTCCTCTGCTGTAGAAAATAGTTCCATTAATTTTTGTAAGGAATATGCGCCATAGGAAATAGTACTGCTTTACTTTCAAGTTTTAAGTGATCACCCATCTTCAATTCTAGTAACAGGTTATGAGGTCATGGGAAAATTTATGTCTGTTTTTTGCAAACTTTGAACTAATTGGAATTCATAAAATTAGACAAATAGAATATTTGAGCCAAGATAACATATGACATGACAAACATTCACTACTTCCAACATTTCTCAAACCCATTACTCCATAAATATACAATTTTTTACACTTTTAACCCTTAGCCTGCCACTCACGACTATAGCTCCATATGCAAACAGCTTGGATCCGGATGAGACGCCGAGTAACTCGGTGTCTCATCCGGATCCAAGCTGTTTGACACTCGGACAACATTTTCAGCAATTTTGAGCAACTTTGAAGCACTTTGAAACTTGAAGCAGACGAGAAATATAGCAGACGACAATTTATTTGGCGGGCTAAGGGTTTATCTGTTCTTTCACTTTATACACCCATGAATACATACCTTAACTAATATTTTCTATATCCTACCAGACTGTAGCTTAAAGCAGACTGAAAGTAAAGAAGAATGTACCTAAATGTGCATTCTGCTTTACTTTCAACCTGCTTTAAATGATCAACTGTCCTCAAAACTAGGTAAAGGATTATGAGTCTTATCAAAGACTATAGTTTGAATGTTGAACTTTATGTGTCAAATTAATTTTTCATCTCAAACAGATTTGATCCTGATAAATGCAGATTTATTAGAAACCTGACTTTAATCCAAACTGTTTGCACATTTTACAGAAACAAAAGCTAAAGTCAAGTTAAATTCGATGACATAAATACAAATAACTTATTTATACATTGTACATGAAGTGACCTTAGTACCAGCTAAGGTTTGGCTATACAAATTTGTTTCAATCTGAATACATATCCATGCTTACAAATTTCATAAGATTTACTATACACTATACAACTATAAACAGGGCACCAGATAAGGGACAGTCATCTAAAAATATCTAACAAATTCATCTTAATATCTCAATCAAACCCTATGGTGTCACTACTCATTAGAATCGTCTCGAAGAGACGATTCTAATGAGTAGTGACACCATAGGGTTTAGTTGAGATATAAGGAATTCTAGTATTTTAACAACTTCCCTATCTGGAGCTATGTATAAACAATTAATAAATGTATAACAGTAAAACCTCTCTATTATGACCATTAAAAAGAAGGCTAATTTGTTATTTAAAAGACAGGTGACAGCTTAAAGCAAGGAGCTTTCTGTTTTACTGTCACCTTACTTTAACCCATTGTATGCTGGGTTATATTTGGTGGCCATTTTAAAATGTCGTCTGAAGCGGGTAGAACTCAAATATTTGCAAAAGATTTTAGCAGTTTCTGATAGAATATTGACTTAGCTGCAAACAGTTTTGATTTCAGATCAGGGCCCCACAATGTGAGATCATAACTGTTTGCCTAGAGGTACACCTAAAAGTGTATCACGCATAAAATGGGTTAAGCAGTCACCTGTTCTTAAGCACCTAATAATTAACACAATTTAGTGGTCGTAATAGAGATTATACTGTGCTATAGTCTACAAAAAGTAACACTTTGATATGTATAGATATGTAATAGCTACTGGTCCAGTTTCAAAGGGAACATGAGCGCTTTGGACTTCATGAAGGAAAGGTTTGGCAAGGAGTTGACCACCTTAAGCACCTCCTTGCTCACATTTTCCTGCTGGTTGATCGGCTTGAGAGTAGATACGGACTTCATGTTGGCCAGAATGTTCTCAAGGGGCTGCATGGAGGGCTTTTTCAGGGGCTCAAAGGTCTCACCGCCCAGGAATTCAGACTCTAAAGCTGAAATAAAAGAATGTAATGTATATAAATTGTAAGATAATTATATATATTTGTTACTATTTCCTTGAATTTGGACACCCTCTAAAATAACTTGAAATAATTTATTATGTATTCGGACAGCAAAAAATATAATTATTTTTGTGTGTCCGAACTGTTTAGGTAAATACGGTACCAATGGCATATTTTAATACCAGATGTCTATTCTTGGATCATGAACCCGTTTACCCATATTTTTTTTTAAGTTGTTAAACTTACCCCATTACCCCATAAACATGTCTTTTTATGCTTCAATTTCTTCCTCCATTATAGAAAGTACTTCTTGTTCACACAGTCATTCAATTGTGCAATATGAAATATTTTCTATATCTTAGCAGACATTGGTTTCAAGCAGGCTGAATGTAAAACAGAATGCCCCTTAAGGCCATTCTGCTTACCGTATCTTTCAATCTGCTATAAGTGGTCTCCTGTCTTCAAAACTAGAAAAAGTCTAAGGGGTAATGGGTTAAAGCATGTTGAAAACATTTATTTTCAGAAGCTAAATCAACTCATTTAGCCTTGGTTATGAACACATACATCATTTACAAATATTGTTACTGTGAAGAGTGCACTTGTCCTATGAAAACCGTGTAGGTCAAATCAGAGGACTCCTACAGGAGCCATCTGATCATGGACTGCACTGTTTGTTTTTATGCAATTTATTGTAAAATGTAGCCCAAATTAGTCAAAACTGGACTAGGCATAATTGGAAACTGGAATTGTCCAGTTGAGATTTTTGGGGTGAATGCTTTAAGCAGTAACATGCCAGGATGCAGGCATTGGTTATGAAAGAGTGAAGTTATGTATTGGAAACATATATTTGTATGCATTTGTAAAAAAAAATTGTTTGCTTACCTAGATTTCAATCATTTTTTTTACTAAAGCATTCAACCTTTTTGTCTGACTCATTTATACCAGTTTATTGCAAAAATTGAACTCTCCCTGTATGCTTGCATAAAGATTTCATTATTGATAAACACTTACATTGATCAGTATTTGTCATTGCAGCAGAATATTTCTTATGAAATAGCAAATAGTGCAGATTCTCATAAGATATTGCACAAGGCAGTCATATCAGGGTCTACAATGTTTGCCAATATCCTCTTTAACTCTTTCCTCCCTGAAACTTTAAATGGACAATCCCAGTTTCCATTTAAGTCTAGTCCATTTCTGACTTTTAAGGGTTGCTTTTGTTAATGTTTGGCATTATGACAAACAGTGAAGACCCTGATCAGAGGGCTCCTTTCGGAGCCCTCTGATCTGGGTCTTCACTGTTTGCATAGGACAAGTGTACTATTCACATGAACAGTGTTTGAAAAGGACGCCTATATGCGGGACTAGGGTTCAAAGAGTTAACAGACATAAGGCGTAAATGATTTTTCTATAGATCAGGCGTAAATGAAATAACTATAATACATCTATTTGAAAAATGTTACATGTTAGTTTCTCCCCCGTCATAAAACTACAGTCGCACTTCGATATCTCGAACTCGCTTAAATCGAACTATCCGATATTTCAAAACTTGAATTGCACTATTTCAAGCTCGATTCAGGCCAACATATCATTGTTTCAAAGTTAAAATGCGGCTTAGCCGAGTTTTAACTTTGAAATACGGGTATGTTCGACTTAACCGAGTTCAAGATAATGAAATTCGACTGTACTTCCATATATTACAAATAGTGTTGACCAAGAACTAGCCTGTGTGTTTTACCACCTGATCAGGCTTGCTCTGTTTACATCAGGTGAGAATGAAACCTTAACCCTGTACTCCATAGATGTTCAAATTTATGCATCTAATATATTCCTCCGCTGAAGAAAAATAGTTCCAATTTATACATGTACCAAGCAGATAGTGGCTTAAAGCAGGCTGAAAGTAAAGCAGAAAGTGCCTTAGGGCACTTTCTGCTTTACATTCAACCTGCTTTAAATGCATGGTCACATGTCTTCAAAAACTAGACATAGCCTATGGTCTATGGAGTAAAGGGTTTAAAGCTAAATATTTACAAGCAGACATCAATCAAACACAATGTTAATGTTTCCGAAGCAATATGTGATCTGTGTATCTACACTTTTTAACATTCTGCACATTACAGGAATGTTTTGTTAATTGCTGCAAACAGTTTGGATCAAGATGAGATGTTGACTAACTCCAAACTGATTGACACTAATTAAACAGAAAATGAAAATTGTTTAGTTCTGAAGACAACCTGAGCACAGACACAGTAAATAAGTAACCCATTACCCCATTGCCTGTTTATAGTTTTTAAGACAGAAAGGCACTTAAAGTAAACTAAAAGTAAAGTAGAATGTGACTTAAGGCACTTTCAGCTTCACTTTCATCTGCTTTAAGCTACCATCTGCTTGATATGCAATACCTTTATAAAGAGAAGCGATTTTCTCTACTGTAAGAATAAATCGAACACACAAAAAGGTGTATTTACAGAGTAATGGGCTAAACAGCCTGTAAAAGGTTAATTTCCAAAAGTACATATTAGTGTAATATATGAGATTTCTATCTTCAATTCAAGCTTTCTTTGCACATGCCAAATACATATACATGTACTATCTGACAAGCAACATGCTTCAGTCAGCACATTCTATCACAGAAAAGCATTGCTTTTTAGACATTCTCTCAGAAGAAGGCACATTCATTTACACAACCTAACTAGGATATCTTCTTTAACCCATTTTATGTGGGATACACTTTTAGGTGTACCTTTTGGCAAACAGTTTTGATCTCAGATCAGGCTCCACAATGTGGAGCCTGATCTGAGATCAAAACTGTTAGCAGCAAAGTCAATATTCTATCAGAAACTGCTAAAATCTTTTGCAAATATCAGAAACTGCTAAAATCTTTTGCAAATATTTGAGTTATACCCATTGCAGACGACATCTTAAAATGGCCACCAAATATTACCCAGCATACAATGGGTTAACCTCTTACTCCATAAATACACTGTCACATTTTAACACAATTCATTTATTTCTACAGTGAAGAAATAGTTTCACTTTATACAGTCATGAATACATATCATAAGAATATTTTCTATTTTCTAGCAGGTGGTAGCTAAAAGCTGGCTGAAAGTAAAGCAGAATGTGCCTTAAGGCGCATTCTGCTTTACTTTCAACCTACTTTAAGTAGTCACCTATCCTCAATAATAGATACACACGGGCTATGGAGTAAAGGGTTAATAATGAATTTATCTTGGCTTTATTTTTTTCTCTCAAACATAACGAAATAAGAAAACTGGTGATGTTAGAAATAAAAATATTTAAAAGTTCACATCACTGTCAAGCTTCCAACACAGATGTGTTGTGTTATTAACAAATAACTAATGGTGATTTCTATAGACAAACAGCTGCTAATTGCAGAACTACATGTATATTTTAATATAGTCCAATAGAAATTCAGTGTTGTAATGGTCAACTCTTTGCACCCTAAGCCCCTATCAAGACTTGTAGTTGAGGCTTATCAAGCGGGGTGGAGTCGAGGCCCATAGGCAGAAAGTCTAGGGCCAGATATTACACAGAGAAACTATGTGTCTTTTCAAGCCCGTAACTATTTCTTACAGTTCAACGAGAAAAAGAACCTGCATTTTGAAAAATGTTCATAAAAATGTACTACAATCCATGCATTGCATTGAGTTTTGTGGCAACAGGAAAGAAAGTATATTTTCAGGGCTCCAGATAAGAGGGAGTAAACTAAACAAATCCAACATTTTCTCACTCATTTCCAGCCCCAAACCATATGGTGTTACTATTCATTAGAATCGTCTCGAAGAGACGATTTTAATGAGTAGTGACACCGTAGGGTTTAATGCAGACATAAAGATTTTAGTTTTTGAAAAATTCCCCCCTTTCCCGAAGCCCTGCATTTTTCTAATTTTTAGTATAAGATTTACAGTAGTTGTATAATCTATAGTGCAACTCATATCTGTCACTACTAAACATTAAAGAATGAACACACAACACAAACAGAAGTAAAGACATGACAACCATAGAAAGCCTACACACTACATACCGTTACTTTTTACAGCTTGGTCCTGAATAAGAAAATCCAAATTCAATGTTTTATTGTCCGCTGAAATGAACAAAATAACAGAAGCTCAAAACTCATGCATATAATCATAACAGAAGCATTATCATCTCAGAAAGCATTGATACTTGTATATAACATGATACCTTTGAGCCCTAGCAACCGGTATACTCATCCTATACGGACTATGTAGCGAAGATACACCTTTCTCGGAGCAAACAGTGTAGACCCTGATCAGAGGGCTCCATTAAGGAGCTCTCTGGTCAGGGTCTGCACTGTCAATTTGCACCATGTTGTAAACGAGAGTTGTCAGAAGACAACAAAGCTTGCTGGTAGCATTTTTCAAAACATTGATGCAGAGGTTGAGGTCAAGGTCAAAGACACCATTGTCAGCATTTTTGAATGGAGGTCTTGTCACAAGGTACGTGTGATGCATGTGTGAAAGCTGCAAGTCAAAGGGTATAGACCTAAAACACATGTTTCGAAACTTAAATGCAGAGGTTGAGGTCAAAGACACCATTGTCAACATTTTTGCATGGAAGTCTTGTCCCAAGGTACGTGTGCTGCAAGTGTGAAAGATGCAAGTCACCATGTGACCACTTTTCAAAACTAAAACACACGTTTCGAAAATTAAATGCAGAGACTGAGGTCAAGGGCACAGGGGTCAAAATTTCACATGGATGGAAAAGTCTTGTCCCAAGCTATGCATTGTTCAAATATTGAAGCTATAAGTCAAATGGCTTATGATCACTTTCTTAGAACTGCAAATGCACTTTAGTCCAGCAAGCTAATAATCAATAACAGCCCAAAATAGTCAACAAGAGGCCCATGCGGGCCTAAATATTGCTCACCTGGAAAAACCAACACAAGGGTCACATAACCCCTGGTATGGGATCACTTTTCACCCCAGAGACATAATTTTCATTGAAAAAAATCTATTTTTAGCTCCTGTGACCTAGATATGCAACCGACCAGAACCATATTTACAATATTGGTTAAGGGCTTCTACAAGTGTCATCATGCCAAATATCAAAGCTCTGACCATATTAGTTTCAGAGGTAAAGATGTTTGAAGATTTCACTACATAACTCTATGTAAAATTACGACCCCCAGGGCGTGGTCATTTTTTACCCCAGGGACATAATTTGAACAATCTTGATAGAGGACCTGAAGACGATGCGTTGTGCCAAATATCTAAGCTCAGCGTACTGTGGTTTCAGACAAGAAGATTTTTTAAGATTTCATTGAAAAAATCTATGTTTAGCTCCTGTGACCTAGATATGCAACTGACCAGAACCATATTTACAATATTGGTTAAGGGCTTCTAGAAGAATCATCATGCCAAATATCAAAGCTCTGGCCATATTAGTTTCAGAGAAAAAGATATTTAAAGATTTCACTATATAACTCTATGTAAATTTACGACCCCCGGGGCGGGGTCATTTTTTACCCTAGGGACATAATTTGAACAATCTTGATAGAGGACCTGAAGACGATTCTTTGTGCCAAATATCTAAGCTCAGGGTACTGTGGTTTCAGACAAGAAGATTTTTTAAGTTTTCATTGAAAAAAATATATTTTTAGCTCCTGTGACCTAGATATGCAACGGACCGGAAATAATTGGACAATTTGAAAGAGGACCATATAAGGATCATTCAGACCAAGTTTGGTAAAAATCTATCCAGTAGTTTCGGAGTGGATGTCGTTTAAAGAAATTGTTGACGACGAACGGACGAACGAACGACGACGGACAGAGGACGATCAAAATAGCTCACCTTGGCACTACGTGCCAGGTGAGCTAAAAACGGAATAGAATGAATTGGAATTAGGAATTGTACATAATATCACTTCAAGTTTCAGGGCTAAATAAGTTCATGCCATATAACGGTAGATAAATACACAAAAGTATGCCGAATAACAGTAGATTAATGGTAGTATTCTATACATTTTTCAACAATGTCCTCCAAACACTATGCCGTGACTTACTCATTTGAATCATCTCTTTGAGATTTTTAACCTATTACCCCATAGCCTGTTTCTAGGTGACTGAAAGCAGGTTGAAAGTAAAGCAAAATGCGCCTTAACCCTTTACCCCATAGAAGATTTCTGGTATTGAAGACAGGTGACAACTTAAAGCAGGTTAAAAGTAAAGCATAATGTGCCTTAAGGCACATTCTGCTTTACTTTCAACCTGCTTTAAGCTACCATCTGCTAGAATATAGAATATATTTCTTATAATACATATGCTTGACTGTATAAATTGGAACTATTTTCTTCAGTGGAGGAATAAATCAAATGCGCTAAAAGGCGCTTCTATGTGGGAAAGGGTTAAGGCGCATTCTGCTTTACTTTCATCCTGCTTTAATTGATTACCTGTCTTCACAATATTTAGAAACAGTCTATGGGGTAATGGGTTAAGCAGCAACCTGTTTGCAGAGATCTGATTGTTTAATCATCTAGTGATTATTATACACAAGTTTTACTGCATGACCGTGCATGTCATTTCCATTTTTCGAAAGGAATGAAAAAAGCTAGTCATAGACAAATAGAAGACACACAAACACACACTCATACAGTAACAGACATAATTTAACAAAATACCCCACTGCACTATGGCAGAGTTCCATATAAGAGGGAGTAAACTTAACAAATCCAACATTCTCTCACTCATTACAGCACCAAATCCTGTGGTGTAACTACTTCTAAGAATCGTCTCGAAGAGACGATTCTAATGAGTAGTCACACCATAGTGTTTGATGCAGAAATGAAGATTTTAATTTTTGAAATACTCCCCTCATCTGGTTCCCTGACTATAGTCTTGAGAGCATGACAGAATATCTAAGCATTTATCAAACAAAGCATTTAAAACATGTTGACAACAATGATCTTCCCTAACTGATTTTAATTTCAATCAACTTTCCAAGAAATTGTAAAACATTTACTCTTAAATGTACATCGAACTAACAGATGTTTCACATGCTACTACATGTATTTGAAATACAGAGCTCCAGAGAAGGGGAGTATTTCTAATACAAATTGCCTTCTGTCTCCGACAAACCCCGTGTTGTGACATACTCAACCATTTACTCCACAGATACAGATTTTTACGCATTTAATGTTTTCTTTGACTGAAGAAAACAGTTCCAATTTATACAGTCATGAATATTTATCATGAGGTAAAACAGTAATATCCCCCACCTAATTGATCGTCGAGGGGGCATAAAAAATGTTTGATCTTTTAGTCACTTCCTCTTGTCTGGAGCCATGAACCTACTAAAGCTTATACATAACATGAACATGAATGTGAACAATATTTAAACCTTTAACAACTTAAGGTATGTAACTCTGGAGAGCTTGGCCACAAATCCATGTCTATACCTTCAATTATCTTGCACACATATCAGTTAACTCCCTTTGACTGTTTTTAACCATGAAGATTAGAACTACAGAAAAATTGCAAGTCTTTCCTTTGTAGTAAACGTTTTTGTGCCATTTCTAATTCCTCATAGAAATACTTTTAACCATTTACTCAACAGATATACTTTTTATGCATTTAACTTATTCCTAGACTGAAGAGAATAGTCCCCTTTTATGCAGTAACGAATGTGCAATGTAAGAAAAATTTCATTTTATTCCTGCACTGAATAAAATAGTTCAAATTTATAGACATGAAGATGTACCGTAAGAAATATTTTCTGAATCCTAGCACAATTTTATGGTAGCTTAAAGCAGGCTGAAAGTTAAGCAGAATACACCTAAAGCCACATTCTGCTTTACTTTCAACCTGCTTTAAGTGGTCACCCGTCTTCAGAAGAAGAAACAGGGTATGGGGTAATTGATTAAATACATGTACTTCTACCCTGTCCTGAGAAAGAGACATATGAATTGTATACTAAATACTTACAAGAAGGTTGCTTAGAGCAAGTTTTCTGCTCTACTTTCAACATGCCTTAAGAAACCCCCTGTCTTAACAACTGAAGGAAAGGGATTAGCAACAATTCTGTTTAGGAGAAGGGGTTTCTTTTTATAACCATTTCTTGTCAAACTTTAAAAGAAATGTTTTACTGCCAAGCTAGTTCTTTTTAAGATTCAACCCCTGCAACCCCTCATCAATAACAAACAGTATACCTTTGAACAATACACTTGTCCTATGCAAACCATATAGACCCTGATCAAAGGTCCGGCCCAAAGCAGGATGCCTCTGATCAGGGTCTGCACTATTTATTATTTGCAATATAATGTTAAAATCCTAAATAGTTAGAAATGGACTAGACTTTATTGGAACCTGAAATTGTTCATTTGAAGACCTAGGGGTGAATGAGTTAAAAATGATTTTTCTGGCAAAAATAAATATCCTTAAAATTTTGTCCAACATCTTGAGGGATTAATATGTAATATTGATTGACACAGCATATGTGGAGTCAAAATAATAACACCTTTTAAGCATCTCAAGGATCTTGCCAGCATTACACAGTATATATTTAGTAGATGGATACAGCTACATGTAGGCCTACAAAGAATACATGTCTTACCCCTATAAACCTAGTATATGTAAAAGTAATATCTACAAACAGTGTACCTGTGAAGAGTACATTTGTCCTGTGGATACATAGCATACCCTGATTAGAGGGTTCCAAAAGGAGCCCTGTAGTTAGGGTCTGCACTGTTTGTAGTTTTGTACTAAATGATAGAAAACAACCCCAAATTAAATAAGTCTAAAGTGACTAAAATTATTTGGAAACTGGAACAGTCTTATGAAAAAGTGCCCCACTGATTTTGTGTGTTAACCCTTTGCTCTATAGCAGCATATCTTAGCACATTTAATTTATTCCTCACTGAATAAAATAGTTCTAATTCATACAGTCATGATTATGTAATAATGTTTTTATAAGAAAAAACTCTGTATTCTAGCAGATTGAAACTTAAAGCAGGTTGAAAGTAAAGCCGAATGCGCCTGAAGGCACATTCTGCTTTAAGTGGTCACCTGCTTTAAGTGGTCACCTATATTCAATACTAGAAACAGACTATGGAGTAAAGGGTGAATCCTTATCTAATGTTTTAAAATTGTTTTCCGCCCTAGGAAACATGTCTATGTTAGTTTCTCACCAAGCATGTTGTTTACAGATTTGGCGTGCCAAAATGCCAAATAACAGGAAGGGTTTGCTTACCTTCTAAAGGATTTCTTAGTCCGCTGCTGCTCCAGTCAAACTGGGCCGGTGGGATGGCTTCCTGGAAGGGACAAAAACAAGGAAATAGTCAACAAGTTATCTAATTATTAGTAGTCAGGAGACAAACACAGTTGATACATGTATGTGACCTCATTGTATAAATGACGTCACTGGAATGACTTCACTGGAATGACATCCTGGAAGGACATTACTTATTCATTCTCTACTTTGTTCAGATTTTTTACCACTTAATTTTGTAACCAATTCAAATTATATTTCAATAACATTTGATTGATCTAATTATTCACAATTTAGACTAAAAGCATGTGTTAATGATACATATTATGTGAGCATGACTTAGTTTAGCTGTTAAATTTGTATGAGTGCTTCCATAATATGACATGTCTCTGAACCCTTTCATAGGGTATTATAGCAGCTTTCAATTTTCACTTTCAGCCTGAATCTAGCATTATCAACTGTTGTTAATGTTGAAAGAGCTATAAAATGAAAGAGTTGAAATATCTTATTTTCAATTATTTGAAACCTTGCAGTAAGCTTAACCCATCACCCCATAAGCCTGTTTCTAGTATTGAAGATAGGTGATCACTTAAAGCAGGTTGAAAGTAAAGCAGAATGTGCCTGGGGCACATTCAGCTTTACTTTCATCCTGCTTTAAGTTACCAGAAAATGTTTCTTATGGTATAGTTTCATGCCTGTACAAAGTAGAACAATTTTCTTCAGTTGAGGAATAAATTAGAGGCATGAGAAATTCATTAATTATCACCTCAATATTAATGAACCTGCATTCATTTCTGAAACCTTAAAAGTGTGCTTGATTATAAAGTTTAATTGTTTCTTTTCAGGAAAGACTACACTGGACATTCAAAGCTGAGTAAGATCATAGCAGATTGACATGGGTAGAGATACATCAGAAACACATATAGAACAAACACTTATTTAACCCTTTCCCTTATAGAAGCGACTTTTAGCACAGGCATTTCATTCATCCGCTGAAGAAAATAGTTCCAATATAAACCGTAATGAATATGTGTCATATAAATACTTTCCATATTCTAGCTGGTAAAAGCTTAAAGCAGACTGAAAGTAAAGCAGAATGCGCCATATGGTGCATTCTGCTTTACTTTCAACCTGCTTTAAGTAGTCACCTATTTTCAAAACTATAAACAGGCTATGGGGTAATGGGTTAAACTAGAATACCAATTATATATCTAACAGTGTCTCCATTATGTCACTACCAAAATCTATGCTGTAATTATAATTACCCAAAACAGTCGAACTTCGATATCTCGAACTAGCTTAATACAAACTATCAAATTTGTCAACACATAAATTGCATTATTTCATGTTCGGTTAAGTCGACAATACCTGTATTTCAAAGTTAAAATGTGGCTTAGCCACGTTTTTACTTTAAAATACAGGTATGTTCGACCTAACAGAGTTCGAGATAATAAAGTTCAACTGCAATATATATTTTTAAGATTTCTCATATAAAGTGGAGAATCTGTTATTCTTTCCAAATAAACGCGTTTACGCTAAAACTATTATTTACAGTGCAAACAGTTTGGAGCCAGATCAGACGCCGGGTAACCCGGCGTCTGATCAGGCTCCAAACTGTTTACCACCAAGATAAACATGAAATATCAGAATTGTCAAAAAGTTGTTCTTTTCTACGTTTTAGTGCTTTGTGTTTGCGTACGTTTGCGTTTAAACGGGAAAGAATAACAGATTCTCCACTGTAAGGATGATTTGGCATGGACATCTCATTGATTGTGTTGAATACAGGTGGTACCCTGAAGCAGGATGACAGTAAAGCAGAAAGCTACTACCGGTATATATCATCTTGCTTTAGGAGTCAACTGCTTTAAATCATACAGTGTGGGAATTTCTGGAAACAAGTATGTATACATTTGCAATGTTCAGTCTAGATCCAGATCAGATTTCTCTTTCAGGAGTTGTCTGATCAGGGTCTGCACTATTTGCCATAATCCTTATATGCATCCATTTGGAATGTCAGCAGTGTAAGGGTTAATAAATCAAGTCAATAAAGCATTTCCACCTGCAAACAGTTTGGAGCCAGATCAGACGCCGGGTAACCCGGCGTCTGATCAGGCTCCAAACTGTTTGCAACTCAGAGTAACATGAATAGCCAGAAGTGTCGAAATGTTGTCTTTTTCTGTGTTTTATTGCGATGCATTTGCGTTTAAACGGGAAAAAATAACGAAGTCTCCACTGTAGGTGATTCCAATGGCAGCTATGGAGGAATGGGTGAACTTAACCCTTTACTCCATAGATATGCGCTTTGAAACATTCAGTGAAGACAAAAGTGCCACTTTATACAGTCATAAAGATGCACAATAATAAATAGTTTCTATATGCCAGCAGATGGTAGCAGCTAAGCTAAGCTTAAAGCAGGCTGAAAGTAAAGCTTAATGTGCCTTAAGGCACATTCTGCTTTACTTTCAACCTACTTTAAGTGCCCATCTATCTTCAAGACCAGAAACAGGCTTTAAACAGGCTGAAAGTAAAGTGGACTGCACCTTAAGGCACATGCTGCTTTACTTTCAACTTGCTTTAAGTGGTCTGCTGTCTTCAAAACTAGAAACATGCTAAGGAGTAAAGGTTTACACAAGTTTCTACAGGGGTAAATTCCCTGTATCTATATCATACAGGAAGATTATCAGAGGATATAATGTGCATACATGTCTGTTTCAACTGTGACCTTGTAACATGATAACAGGTAGAAAATTGCCTATTTATAAAGCTTAATTGTTTCAAAGGAGAGACAATATTTATTTCCTCTTTCCCAAACAGTCAGAAACTCAACAATGTTTACCCATTTTACTCCATAGCCTGTTTGTAGTTTTGAAGACATGGAACCATATAAAGTAGGTTGAAAATAAAGTAGAATAACCTTTAAGGCACATTTTTCTTTACTTTCAGTCCCCTTTAAGCCACTTTCTGCTAGAACAAAGAAATCATTTGGTGCAATATTCATGACTGTATAAAGTGGAACTATTTTTTTCAGAGGAGATCCTGATGAGAAGTTGCATAATGCTCGGTCTCTAGTGGATTCAAACTATATGCAAAGGTCATATCATGGTTTTGCCACTAGTGTGCAAAGAGTCAACACTAAAACAGCTAGGTTTGTGTATATTTCACAGGTAGAGCTATATCTCCAGCTGTTGAACAGTAACCTTTCCCTTCAATAAAACCACTATTAACTTGACAATGAACATCACCCCTCCATCCTCAATGACGATCACCTATTGTATCTATTTTCATGACAACCAATTACATAGCACACTGCAATTATCCCCTTCGTTCATAACATTTATATGTGTTTAACACATTACCCTACAAACATGCCCTTTTACACCATAATTTCAGTCTTCCACTCGCTACTGAAGTTCAACTTTATACAGAATTATTTTCTATATCCAAGCAAATAGTAGCTTTAAGCAGGCTGAAAAAGAAGCATAATGTGCCACTTGTCTTCTAACTTTCATTTTAGTGGTCATAACAGAGAGGTTTTAATGTATTCGATACTTTTGCAAAAACTACTATAACCCCTTAACTGTCCAATTACATTAGGATAGATCTGCTAACAGTTTGGAACCAGACCAGATGTAAGGAACTTATCATTTTCAGGTTTTTTTTAAACAAAATGCATCAATAAGTTTGAGAAATAAGCAGATGACATCACATACAGACACTATCATGATATTTACATACAGTGGAGAATCTGTTATTCTTTCCCAATAAACGCGTTTACGCTAAAACTATTATTTGCAGTGCAAAAAGTTTGAAGCCAGATCAGACGCCGGGTAACCCGGCGTCTGATCAGGCTCCAAACTGTTTGCCACCAAGATAAACATGAAATATCAAAATTGTCCAAAAGTTGTTCTTTTCTACGTTTGAGTGCTTTGCGTTTGCGTACGTTTGCATTTAAACGGGAAAGAATAACAGATTCTCCACTGTATGTAGATTCCTAAAATCAATACATTTACCCTTTCCCGCATAGAAATGTCTTTTAACGCCGTTGCCTATACATCATACAGATAGCGTTTTCATGCTTCTACCACAATGTCCTAATAAGGAGATTTCTGCTTTACATTCCACCTACTTTGAGCAGCTACTTTAATCTCGATATAGTTTTGAATACAGGTGACCACTTAAAGCAGAATGTGCCTTAAGTCTATCATCTGCTACAATGTAGCAAATATTTCTTAAGAAACATATT
Organism: Gari tellinella; assembly: GCA_922989275.2. Classification (NCBI taxonomy): domain Eukaryota; kingdom Metazoa; phylum Mollusca; class Bivalvia; order Cardiida; family Psammobiidae; genus Gari; species Gari tellinella. Next base: position 27,959,166 of record OV277857.1, on the reverse strand, counting down.
CATGACTGTATAAAGTTGCATTATTTTCTACAGTGAAGCCTGAAGGAATAAATCAAAGGCATAAAAACGCAAATTTATGGGTTAAAGCAGGCTAAAAGTATTTAACAGAATGCCCCTTAAGGTCAGTACTCATTGAGTGATGATGGAACAGAAATTCCAAAGAAATTCTAAATACAATAGGGCATGAGATATCTAAGACAAGAGTTAAAGGCCTTGTATCATTTCATGTGGGTGGTAATGAGGAAAAAATAAATTTAACTTTTAATAAGATCCATTCAGAAATCACTTGTATAATCTGCTTTACTTTCAACCTCATTAATGTAAATGTAGTCACTTATTTTCAAAACTAGCAACAGACTAAGGGGTAAAGGGTTAATCTTGCGCTCGTTCGTTGGTCAAGGTGGAGCATAAATGTTAAACATGTGTCACATATCCAGCACCAGGTTAAAAGTTAAGAGTGATAGTTTCAGCAAAAGGGTTAGTAATTTCTGGGTTAAGAAAAGCCACTAGATGTTATGTTAAGGTATTTACTTGCATTTTTCATAGGCATCTGACCAGGTTTAGTGTCAATAATCTGTAGGGTAAAACAAAATGATGAGGATAAATAAAATAACTACATATAAAACAAAATCCCACAATTACAACCTCTAAAACAGTTTAGGTTTTGGCTCCAGGCAGGTGGTTGCTTTGCTCATTCACACCAAAAAACTTTTAATGGACAAGTGCAGTTTTCAATTTAGTTTGGTCAGTTAATAGCTATTTAGGGTTGTTCTTTTCAATAAATTGCTTAATAACAAATGGTGCAGCACCTGATTAGAGGGCTCCTTTAGACACTCTCTGATCTAGATCTACATTGTTTGCATTGGACAAAAGTTCTCTTTACACAGTAAAGGATGAGTTTACTTGTCTTATAGCTGAATGGATTAAAGCTGGATGAAAGTAAAGCAGAAAGTTCCTGTGGGAACTTTCTGCTTTACTTTAATCCTGCTTTAAGCAACCTGTTCTTAATACCATTAAATATTTTGCCATGCTTTGAGTGGTTGTTATAATGGGATTTCATTTCATCTACAATCAATATGTTTCCCAGACATGCAGTTCAGAGCTACAGGTATATCATAACAATCAACAAACAGAATAGAGATATGCTATCATTGCAAACAGCATAGATCTATATCACCCATCATATTACAAATACGGCATCCAATTGGCTAGCATCTGACCAAGGTCTACAGGTTTGACAAATTAAAGAGTCAGTTGTTTTTTTGTCAACAGCAAACTTACAGGTACTAACATTGTTGACTGACAAATTCAATTATATACATGTACTGTACTATAAGAAATTTGTCAAATAATTATATTATGACCAATAATGTGCTTAAAGCAGTTGGCTACTTTACCCTTTCCTTGCAATGCCAAATATATATTGTCATGAAGATATATAATCAGGGTTCGACATTAACTTTTTTTTTTCACTAGACATTTGGTCTTGTAGCCTGCAAACATTACTAGACCAGACCAAAAAGTTGGTAGACCAAACAGAAACAATTGAATCTATGGTAAACTTTAATAATTTCGCAAAACTTTCTCTATCTTTTTTGCTTTTCATAGCGTGTCTTTGACTCCACCGTAGCTGTACTCGCCCTTTTCTCTTCCTTTTTCTTACCACTAAAACCGAAGCTGAATAAATCTGACATGATTTAACGTTTCGATGTACACAAACAAAAAAGCGTCTGCTCAATGTCTTACTTAAACTTGGCAGAAAAATGGATATTTTCGTTAACAAAACAAATAATATATCAGAATTGGGATTGATTTCCGTTTCGCACGTAAAAATGATACAAAATTGTGTTTTAGGTGAAATAATTGCATTGAAGATACTTATGACAATCATGGTAGTGAAAAGCGTGGGAAAGTGTAATATCCGGTAACTACCGAGAAATATCGGTTTGCAGAATAAATTGTCATTTTCAATCCCAAAAACTGAGACTGCAGTTACCTTTTCGGATATTGTACCTTTCTAATTAAAAATGATCAATTCTAAAAACATTCAAAACGTAACTGTTATCAACACAATCAGGTGTTTTAAGTAGAACGCGAGATGATCAATTAATCACACCGATATTTTTCGTAACTGAACCGGATTTTACTATTCGCCCTAGTTACTGCGGGATAGTTTATACTACTGCTAATTTTAAAACAAGGATTTCCCGACTGCGTGCTTTATTTAGATGCAGAAACAGTTTTGAGGTCTGAGCAACCTACTTGTCTGAAACCACAGCGGCGAACTGGGCAGGATTTTTAGCTTGAACATAATGATGTCATTTTCTAAATCATCCTTAGATTTTAACTAGACCATTCGGGTTGGTAACTGCGAGGGATCACTAGACCGAATGTCACCGTTACTAGTGAATGTCTATCGGACTTAGGCCAATGTCGAACCCTGTATAATAAGAAATATTTCATATAGATCTTATTAGACGGTAGCTCAAAGCAGGCAAAGAGTAAAGCAAAATGTGCCTTAAACACATTCTGAGATCACTTTCTTTTCAACCTACTTTAAGTGGTCAGGTTTCTTAACAAGCTATGGAGTAAAGGGTTATTGTAGCTCTACCTACATACTACCCCATATAATCACCAGCAATGAATATTCTTTGATGATGTTGAGTACAGCTTTCAGCTTAACCCTTTACCCTATAGACGTGCCTTTGTGCATTCAATTTATTCCCCTGCAGAAGAAAAGAGTTCCAATTTATACAGTCATGAATATATATCATATCTAATATTTTCTTTATTCTAGCTAGTGGTAGCTTAAAGCAGGTTGAAAGTAAAGCAGAATGTGCCTTAAGGCACATTCTGCTTTACTTTCAACCTGCTTTAAGTTGTCTACTATTTTCCAAACTAGAAACAGGCTATGAGGTAATGGGTTAAAGCAAGATGAAATGTAAAACAGGAAGCTCTGTTACAGTCATCTTGCTTTCAGCTGCGTGTGAATCAACTGCCTTATACTCTGGTCACCAGTGATTTGCAATGTTGGCTATGGTGGAAAGGGTTGCAAATTACATAATATACTTATAGACTCTGGGAACCACACTGATTATTAGTACATGTTGCATATAAACAAAAGGCAAATAAATAAAATCCAAAGTACCATTACAACTGAAATTTGAGGCAGCACCTTCAAATAGTCAACAAATGACATAAATAAAATGGACCATCACCAAAAAAAGTGGAAAGTTACATGTACATATTTTTTTTACATGTTTTGTTGAAAGTAAAACAGGTCAAACTATCGAGAACTGTTCAGTGAATAGCGGATAGTCAACTATCGTGGCTCCAGCTATCGTAATAAGTTAATACTATATACTGTCATGCCATCCAAGTAAAATCCCTGAAAAACCAAATACACATACTTCTGTACTGAGAAAATGAGTTTGGTTTGGTTAAGGAGGGTTTCCCAGCTTTTGTTATAATAAGAACATGTAGTCCTTTCAGGAGCTGCTGCATTTCTGTTGTCTTACATAAACCAGGGTTGGCAATCGACCGGTCAATAAGAGTATTGACCACCCGGGCGGTCAATACTGGTTTTAACCGGTCAATACTGGTCAATTGACCACTTCGAACCAACTTAAAACCTATATATCATACCCCTAGCAATGTAAATTGTTGTTTAATATATACAGCTCATACAAACTGTACTGTGAAGAATCTTTTTAAATAACTGTTTGATATTTTGATGTTGTTTTTTCAAAGTTTTACTTTAATGACCACAAGTGGTCTTTTGCCAGGTGGCCATTTGATGTGGCCAATTCAATCAGACTACTTATAAAATAAAGTACTAGTACCCTACTGCATTTCTGTTGTCTTGCATAAACCCATAAGTACACTTTTTACACCTTTAATTCATTCCTTCACTGAAGAACATAATTACAATACTAGTATATACAGTCATGAATATGCATCAAAAGCAATGTATTCTATGTTCAAGCAGATGGTACATGTAGCTTAACTCTTTCCTCCCTGAAACTTTAAATGGACAATTCCAGTTTCCATTTTAGTTTAGTCCATTTCTGACTTTTATTGGTTGTTTTTGTCAATGTTTGGCATTATGACAAACAGTGAAGACCCTGATCAGAGGGCTCCTTTCGGAGCACTCTGATCTGGGTCTTCACTGTTTGCATAGGACAAGTGTACTATTCACATGTACACTGTTTGAAAAGGACGCCTATATGCGGGACTAGGGTTCAAATGGTTAAAGTATGCTAACAGTAAGGCTCATTCTGCTTTACTTTCAATCTACTTTTAGTGATCATCTATCTTCAAAACTAGAAATACATTATAGGCTATGGTGTTATGAGTTTATGGATGATAAACATATCAAATAGATGGTTTTGGATTTAGTATTTTGTTCAGTTAACAGCCACTTCAGAATCTCAGAAGTTTGGTTTTTAGAAGTTACATAGTAAACTATACTAAATCAGCAAGCATTGCAATGTGTGCAATAGCATAGAATTATGTTTTTTGCCATATTGATTTACATATATAGAGTTCAACTTGTGTTAAGCTACAACTTTTTGCAGAAGCATGTACACTGTTAACCCTTTACCCAATAACCTGTTTATAACATTAAAGACAGGTGATCACTTAAATCAGGTTGAAAGTAAAGCAGAATGTGCCTTAAGGCACATTCTGCTTTATTTTCAGCCTGATTTAAACTAACATCTGCTAGGCTATATAAAAATATTTGTTATGGTAAATGTTCATGAGGGTATAAACTGGAACTATTTTCTTCAGCGGAGGAATAAATCAAATACGCTAAAAGTCGCTTCTATGGGGGAAAGGGTTAATGAATTATACCATATACAACAGATATGTATGTATGTGTGTTACCAGGACTCTATATGCCCATTACCCAATAGACTGTTTCTAGTTCTGAAGACAGGTAACAACTTAAAGTAGGCTATTGAAAGTAAAGCAGAATGTGTCTTTACTTTCAGCCTGCTTTATGACACTATCTGATAAGGGTATAGTGAAAATTTCTATATTGAACATTCATAACAGTACAAAATGGAACTATTTTTCTTCAGTGCAGAAAAAAATTAAATGCTTGAAAAGGTGTATCTATGGAGAAATTGGTTATGGTGTATTACAGACACATTCCTATTGGTTCATGAAATATCTCCTATATCAGGCATGATCCTGTACAGTGGCAGATGGTAAAGGTGGACCCCCACGACCGTGATCACTGGAGACAATGTACTAACTCTTTGAACCATAATCATGCATATATGCGTCATTTGCAAACAGTGTACCGTTGGAGTATACTTGTCCTATGCAAACAGTGTAGACCCTAATCAGAGTGCTCCTTAAGGAGCCCTCTGATCAGGGTCTACACGCTTTGCTATTTTGACATATATTGTAAAAATCAACCCTAGAAAAGCAAAAATAGACTAGACTAAATTGAAAACTAGAATTGGCCATTTGAGTTTTAAAGGAGGAAAGGGTTAAGACAGCCAGACAACGTCGAACCCCTGATGAAGGGAACTAAGAGGCTAAACTAGGATAGTGAGTGATTGTACCTGAGACTGGGGGACAGGACTGGAGATCTTGGAGGTGTCCACCAACACATCTGGTTGGAGGGCTGTGGGCGTTCCTTTGGTCGGCTCCAGCAATGTCAGCCCTGAGGCAAATATTGGTACTGGTGCCTTCTTGTGTCCAATTAACTGTAATGTATGTATAAAGTATGCATGGTCATACACCAAAGTTGGAACTACAGTAAAACCACTAAATTGATTTAACTATCGACATTAAGTGTTTAAGACAGGTGACTGCTTAAAGCAAGATGACAGTCAAACAGAAAGCTCCTACATATTGCTTTTAGCTGTCACCTGTCTTTTATACAATCACTAAACCTTCATTTTAGTGGTCGTAGTACAGAGGTTTTACTGTATATGTGACAATTAATTGAAGATATGTCAATGTCTCTAATAACTTAAAAAGAGTTGAATGATAAATGCATGATAAAATCAATTTTATATTTATCCTTCATTACACAACCAGGTGTTAATTTATTCAAAAATAGGACTTGATGACGGAATAAATATTTAAAAATTTGGTGTTTTTGTTGGATACAATACTTGATGATAAATAAAGGAGGGTTGAGTATGAATTCAGTTTGGATTTAGTAAACTTTAAACTGTTAATATAGTCTTAACAAAATCTCAAATTTGATGTAAAATGATGCATGTTTTTCCCAATTTGCTTGGACCTAGACCCGTTCCCAATTGGCTGAAGAAAAACCTGCATTAGTTTAAACAATATTTCATTGAGAGAAAAGGATTGGACAACAGGCAAAACCTATGTGAGTCCTCTGCATTATAAGTACCCACCACATTTCTTGTGTCTACTCTGAGGGTGGTGAACAGTCTGTCATTCCACTGAGACTTCACATACTGGTAGGTGACAGCGTTAGTCAAGTGGACACCTTTAATCTGTAGCCACACATTTACCTCCCTGCAAGACAACATCAATCCATGAGTTAAATCAATTTCAAAGACAGTCAAACAAACATTTAAACCTTTACTCCATAGCCTGTTTCTAGCTTTGAAATAAGTGACCACCTAAAGCAGTCAGGGATCAAGATAAGGGGGAGTAAACTGAAATAATTCAACATTTACTCACTCATTTCAGTACCAAATCCTATGTTGTTACTATTCCTTAGAATCGTCTCACTACTCTCTTCGAGAAGATTCTAATGAGTAGTAACAACATACGGTTTAACAAAGAAATAATATCTGGAGCTCAGCAATAAAGCTGGTTGAAAGTAAAGCAAAATGGGTCTTGTGGTACATCCTGCTTTACTTTCAACCTGCTTTTAGCTACCATTTGAAAGAATAAAGAAACTATTTGTTATGATACATTTTATAGTACATGTACATCTAAAGATTATTTATTTCCTCATCTAATCCTGTCTTGTGACATCTCTTTGGAATATACTTTTCAAGACAATTCCAAAGAGATGTCACAAGACAGGATTAGAAGGAGAAATAAATAATAAACGAGAATTTTAGAATCTAGCTTACAATAATATTTGTCATACGACGTTTCGCAAGACAGGCCCCAGTTACACTGTAACTTGACACAATTCTCATTATTAGTTTAAAATAGACATTCACCTTCGCAATGCTGCCTTGTCAGACACCACATCATCCAGATCAGTCACTGGTGCATCAGTCATAGTGGCCTTGTTTTCGCATGGAAATACAGTCGTTACAGCAAATAACAGCTTTTCTTGTTGACTCTAAAATATAGTATAATAAATAATATATCTCCATATATGTAGGTGGAGGTGAAGGTCAAAAACCTGCACTAGTACTGAGGTATTTCAGCATAAATATCAACCACATCCAAGGCTCCAGATAAGACAGAGCTCTGGGTCAGTCTTACGAAATGTCATACAACAAATATTGTCGTTTGTCAGATTCTAAAGTTATAAATTATTATCTATTTCTCCATCTTATCCTGTCTTGTGACATCTCTTTGGAATCGTTTTTCCAAGACAGGATTAAATGGAGAATCAGAAATTACATGTATTTTAAAGTTTTGACTTAATACCGTTTATATCGTATGACTTTTCGCAAGATGGGCCCCTGGATCAGATTAGTATTTTCAAAAATGTTAATTTTTAATAAATTTTATCTGGAGCATTGTTAGTGAGAGTATTCTAAACGTTTCCCCTTTATATGAACTCTAAACTATATATTAATCATAGGGGGATTTCTCATTAGAATTGTCTCAAAGAGAAGATTCTGAATGGTTTGGAGAAATTTGTAATTGTTTATTTAAGCATATTAACCATGATTAATTGGTTAACCCACAAGTAGCAGTACACCTGTATTCCTGTCTAATGTTAACCCTTAGCCCGCCAAATAAATTGTCGTCTGCTATATTTCTCGTCTGCTTCAAGTTTCAAAGTGCTTCAAAGTTGCTCAAAATTGCTGAAAATGTTGTCCGAGTGTCAAACAGCTTGGATCTGGATGAGACGCCGAGTTACTCGGCGTCTCATCCGGATCCAAGCTTTTTGCATATGGAGCTATAGTCGTGAGTGGCAGGCTAAGGGTTAATGCACATGTATGTGAATCTGCGACCAAAGAATTTGCATTAACAGAATGTTATGTTTTATTCTTTTGTCAGTGTATGCCCACATGGCTTATACCAGTGTGACAGATTATCATTTCTTTAGGCAAAAATCCACCATAAAAACCAATTACAGTGCTCCCTCCCTCCATACAACAATTCCCTCCTTACAACGCTTGTCGCTCTCCTCCTAGACAAGACAATTATGTCCAACCTACATGTATTCACTGCTGCAATGTCGCCTGCTTAAAATTGTTGTCTACTGTATGTCTCAAAGTTACATATAGGACATTTTGACAGAAAAAACATAATGACTGCTAAAGATAATGCTAATTGACAGTATGAAAGACAAGTGGCAGCTTAAAGCAAGGCAAAAGTAAAACAGAAAGCTCTTAATACAGCCACCTGCCTTAACTCTTTCCTCCCTGAAACTTAAAATGGACAATCTGAGTTTCCATTTTAGTCTAGCCCATTACTGATTTTTAAGGGTTGTTTTTGTCAATGTTTTGCATTATGAGAAACAGTGAAGACCCAGATCAGAGGGCTCCTTACGGAGCCCTCTGATCTGGGTATTCACTGTTTGCATAGGACAAGTGCACTTTTCACATGTATACTTTTGAAAACGACGCCTATATGCGGGACTAGGGCTCAAAGGGTTAATCAGAAAATAAATGTACGTAATCAGCTGCTCGTTGTAAAGAAGTTTTACTGTATTAGAAACAATTGCTAAAACCTACTATTTTCTGTTGCATGGTTATGCTGGTAGGAGTTGTTTGCACTGGCTCTTCATTGAACGCTGCCCACTCATCATCATCTTCATCCGCTACCTCCACAGTCTGGGGTTCTGAAAAAGCTGCCCAATCATCTGCATTCTCTGAATCTCCTGCCTTAGCCTCATCAGGAGTTTCACCAAATGCTGCAAAGCTTGTCTGGCTAGTGTCAATTTTGCTTGAGTCATTCGCAACACTACTATTTCCAACGTCACTGGCATCATTAAAACTACCAAAATCATCTGTGTCATTAACATCCTTAAATTCATCAGGGCTGTTGAAATCACCAAATTCACAATCTTCTCCGCTTCCAAACGCTGCAAAACTTTCACAACCATCTTGTTTATCAGCTAAAGTCACACTTTCAGATGCCTTGTTTTCACTAGAATCAAAAGTATCCATTTCATCGGTACTAGAACTGTGATTAGTATTTTCCTGTTTAACTTCTTCACTGACCTTTTCTACACCATTTAGCTCATCCCCACTTGGACTATGACTAGTTTGAGGGTCAACTGAGGGTAGGTCACTTACATGTTTGTGATCAGGTAGTTTATTTTCATCCCTACTCACTATTGTTTCAACACATGTATTTTTAGTTATATCTGAAACCGTACCAAACTCTCCCCATTCATCAGTTTCTTCAGTTTTTAAATCACTAAAATCACCAAACTCTTCGTTCACTTTGTCGGACTGAATTTCATGATTACCTGAGAGATCAACTGTTACTTCACTGTCATCATTTACACTAGCACATTCAGCTGTAGCTGAACATACTTCACCTGAGTTATCAACACTCACATCAATAGGGGTAATTGACGTATCCGTATCCACATTTGAAAGCCGACTTGGTACACTGACGTCTACTTCCTGGTCACCTAATGGTGGGTTATTCATTTCATGTGCTTCCCTGCTATCAGACTGATCACAGGCTACAGGTGAATCACATACATCATCTTGGTCATGTAAACTAGTATCTTCACAGGAACTAACTGCTGCACTTTCAGTTTCTGACTGATTAAAATGTTTAGTTAATTCTGTAGATATTTCTGATACATTATCATGGGGAATGTCATTAGAGTGTTGATGGTGTGCTGCTGTTTTCTGAACATCTGTGGTGACTAGAGAAGCCTCAGTGCTGTCTTCCCCGAGTACAGTGTCTTTATCACATTGGTCATAACCTACAGGACCACAGTCCTTGTCATTCTGTTCTAATAAAACACCTGTATTGACTATATCATCATCTGAACAATGTCTGCTTATATGCTCATTCTCAATTTCATCACATTTTTGGACATGCTGTGAATTCACTGAATTGTCAGAGTCTAATTTTTGTGTATCTATTTCAAGTTGACATTTTGCATCTTCATCTCCATTTTCCACCTCCTTGCCTATAACCTGTGTTTCTGTTACCATTTCTGCTGACACAGGAGAAGAACCGGCAGATATTTCTTCTAAACTGTCTGAGTTGCCATGTTCTTTGCTATCTTCATCACCATCACTACATAGTGGAACTGGTGATACATCAGCACTGTACAGCCCTGAATCAGTCAATGGTACTTTATCACCAGACTTTCCTATATCATTTGTGTCACAAAATTCATTTGCAGAATCTCGATCTATGTCAATTTTGTTAGGCCTCAAGTCACATTTATCACTGGAGACATCTGTTTCCTTTGTATTCAGGTCTGTTGGGAAAACAGCGAAGTTGTTGTCAACATGTTCATTCACATCTTTCTCAGTTAATATGTTATTATTCTGATGCCATGAAGTTGGATCTGTGTTTTCTCTGGAGTTAGACAAGATAGAGCTATCTTGGTTGTCAGGATGTTGTCCACTGCTTACTGGTTCAGGCACTTAAATTAAATAACATAATAAATTAAATTGTGTGAATGAATATGATCAGCAGAGCTCCAGATAAGGGGAGTATTTCAAAAACTAAAATCTTTATTTCTACCTTAATAAACCCTATAGTGTCATTACTCATTAGAATCGTCTCTTCAAGACGATTCTAATGAGTAGTAACACCATAGGTTTTAGTGCTAAAGCAAGTGAGAAAATGTTGGACTTGTGCAATTCACTTCCCTGGATCAGCAGAACTTAAGTGCAAAGCTGCTAATGGGTTTATGCCAAAATCAAGTCATCTGCCAAATTGGAATGGGAATTTCGAAACTTGAACTGAAAAACATTCCGATTAAGATACAATTTCAAATCATGATTTCCATAGGCAACTGGTTAAAATGCAAACCCTCATTTGATTTAGTCTCACTATACGCAAGAAATACCAACTGTCAGCGTGACTTCACTTTTTTAGGTGATTACTTTAATGCATGTTTTCTAAAATCTTTGCGTAAATCATATTTATTTCAATGCATATTTTATGCAGATACACATTTTATCTTTGTCTACCTTTTGACTGTTAAGGACCGTTTTTGTCACTGTATTGCAATATTACAAACTGCAGATCCTGATCAAAGGGCTCCTTGAATTGCCCTTTGATCTAGGTCTTTACTGTTTGCATGAAGGACATGTGTACTATTCACAAGTATACTGTTTGCAGAGCACCAGATAAGGGTAGTTTTTCAAAAACTAAAATCTTTATTTCTGAATTAAACCCTATGGTGTCACTACTCATTAGAATCGTCTCTTCGAGACGATTCTAATGAGTAGTAACACCATAGGATTTGGTGCTAAAAAGAGTGAGAAAATGTTGGATTTGTTGAAAAAACTAACTCTTATCTGGAGTCCTGTGTTTGTAAAGGATGTATATATGCATGTCTGGGATTCAAAGGGTTTATTGTGTCACCTATCCAAAATGCCCTTCATTATTGCCTTGGATGGTTAAACTTGGTTTGTCAACATCCTTTTCTGCCATCTATGGGCTTCTTGGAAACCCCACAGAGAGAGGGGAGTGGATACAGAAGACCTGGGTGAGATGCCCTACTCTTATAATCAACAGTGTTCTCTGATTATTTTGGATGCCCAGTGTAAAGCACTGATACATCTGACTTTGGTATAAAGTCTCATCTGAACGACTTGGTCCAGCTGGGGATCCAACTAAGGCCTTGTGTAAACTGTGTAATTAGCCCATTTTTCCACAGACTGTTTCCAGTATTGAAGACAGGTGACCAATGACCACTTAAATCAGATTGAAAGTAAAGCAAAATGTGCCTTATTTTAAGGTGCATTCTGCTTTACTTTAGGCCTGTTTTAAGCTATCATTTGCATGAATTTAGAAAATATTTCTTATGTGACATATTTATGACTGTATCAATTTGAGCTCTATTCTTCAGTAGAGGAATAAATCAAATTTTCAAAAGCATAAAAATGTGGGTAGATCTATGAGAGCTATGGAATAATTTACTGGCTAACGCTGACATACACAAGACCAACAGTTTGGTAGTACCAGGGCTCCAGATAAGAGGGAGTAAACTGAACAAATCCACCACTTTCTCACTTATTTTTTAACCAAAATCGATTGTGTTACTACTCATTAGAATCGTCTCAAAGAGACAATTCTAATGAGTACCGTAGTGACACCATAGGGCCTAAAAAAAAAAGATGTGTGTTTCCGGTTTCCCGACCGACCCTATTTTTTACCCCCGACCCTAAAGTTTTTAAAGAAAAATTAAAAAAAAAAAAAAATTAAAAAAAAAACATTTTTTTTTTTTTTTGTGGGAAGGGGGCCGTTATTCGGCGCCTGCTGTTATAGAAGAAAAAAAGCCCTGTATTAAAAGCAAACACACACATTTTTTAAAAATTATAATATTTATTTGATGCAATGGTTTTCAGATTGAAACAAGAACTTTTTCACATAATTATATTATGAAATACCTTACAATTTAAACATGCAAATCAAGATAAATCATTTCAGACACTTTCAATGTTGAATACAACAAGAGCAAGATATAAACCCATCCTTTGATTGTAAAAAAAATCCGCATATATACCCTATATAAAAACTTTTTAAAAAATAAAAACTTTTTCCTACCGACCTACCCTAAAATTTTGAGAGGGTGAAACCAGAAACACACATATTTTTTTTTTAGGCCTAGGGTTTAATGCAGAGATAAAGATTTTAGTTTCTGAAAAACTCCTCTTATCTGAAGCTCTGAGTACATCCCACAGTGACACTAGTTATAGATAATCATCACCAAACTCTACCTGACTGAAGATTGACGCTGTCATCAGCTCCAGTAAATGTTCCAAAGTCATCATCATCATCATCATCCCAGCCAAACCCTCCATCATCCATAGGAGGGGGAGACGATGATACCATGGGTATGAAATTAGCCATTGGAAAGTTCCTGGTATCTTCCAGCTACATGGCGATCTGCAAAGGTACATGAAGACAACATTAAGTTCATTAACCAGGCTCAAGATGAGTCAACAAAACATTCTCAACCCTTATGTCATGAACCTGTATCAGAAAAGTCAAACAGAGATATAATTCTAATTTAGTAATTATAAGTCAACAAATGCAATTTAGTGGAAACATTTAAGGATGTAAGTATATATGTCTTTTGCAGTTAAAAATCAAACAATAATTTTAAAAATATCTTCACAATGTAATAATGCATATAAATGGATTTTTTGAAATTAATGATATATCTATACCAACTGTCAAAAAAATCTCAGTTGAACTTGTTAAAAAAAAAGTATCCATAACTCCTATCTAAACGGTGTTTAACCCAATAACAAAGAATACAGAAGAGTGAAAATCATATTTATGTGGTTTATTTAAAGAGGCTCGCAACCGGATTTAGAATTAAAAATAGTAATTTGTAAATATATGTCAAATGCTTATATAAATGGGTAAGATTTAGTTTAGGATAATAAATTCTGTTAAAAAATGTATTTCAAAAAAAGAAAGAAGAAGAACCCCGGTGGGATTCGAACCTGTGACCCTCCATGCAGAGACAAACATGAAAAATGAGGACACGCATTTACTGCCTCGGCTACGGGCGCTCTATATATATATGGTAGCGAATTAACATACTTCACTGGAAGCGATCAATAATACTTTATTCGGCTCGGGTTTATGTCTGAGCCCGTGTAGAGAAGCAACAACAACAACTATACCGGTAGCTAACGCTATAGAAAAACGATGGAAAATATAAAAAAAAACCTAAGATTCGGTGACGATTCTTGAGATTTTTTTTTGACTGATCATATTTTTTAATGTCAGATTTTAAATGCAAACGCATTGCAATTAAATAAAGAAAATTATAACATTTGACAATTCAGGCTTCCAATTTTAACCTGAGTGGCAAACAGTTTGGAGCCAGACCAGACGCCGGGTTACCCAGCGTCTGATCTGGCTCAAAATTTTTGCTATGAAAACAATAGTTTAAGCGTTACCGGGGTTATTTGGAAAGAAAACGTTTTCTCTTCTGTACTCTTCACGCTGCACACGGGGCTTAAACTGCTAACCTAAACAGCAAACAGTGGTAATTGCACACGCTACAGTCCATACAGACGCCAAATAAACTGCGGCGTCTGACCCGGCTGTACTTATTCCAAGGTTCAGTGTAAAATTTCCATGGAATATGAATAATTTACGTGGAATTTACATGGAATTCTAAAAGTTCCATGGTTATTCGTAACAATTTCCAAGGTTTTTGTTTAGTCACCAAAATTTCCATGGTTTATGCATGCTTATGAACAAAAAAACCACGTAAATATCAACAAAAAACCTTGGAAACTCTTAAAACCTTGGCAAAAGCTCGGAAAAATTGGACTTTGGCAAAAATAAACACGGAACAATCTCGGAAATAAGAACTTAACCATTTTTTAGCACGGAAAATCCTTGTAAAATAATAACTTAAACAATTTGCACCTCGTAAAAATTGTACTTAGACATTTTCCAGCACGGAAAAACCTTGGAAGTACAACTTAGTGAATTATAAATATAAGTAATATTTGCTACAATTGTAAGTTTCACAAAACAGTGAATATTATACAACCAGCTCACAACAATCAGGTCAGAGATTTAAGTTGTCTGTTTATCTATACTTTAAAATGTGAATGTGGCAAAAATTAAAGACTCCAAACCAGTTCAGACTCCTGACAAAAGATTCATGGTAAGTTACATAACTTACATAAATACAATTTTATCATGATCATAATATATTTTGGATATTTACATGATACAAACAAAAGCATGTGGTACCCCACCCACTAGTAGTTAACTATTCCTCGTATATATATACTTTTCCATGGTATTTTGTCGAAACCACGTAAAATGGTTCTAATATTTCCATGGTTTTTTCCTAAATATTTTACAAGGATTCCTCGTAAACTTTTCCGTGGTTTTTTGGAGAAAACCTTGGAAATTAAATATTTTACAAGGATTCCTCGTAAACTTTTCCGAGGTATTTTGTCAAACCATGTAAAAACCAAGGTCTTGTATTTTCTAAGGTTTTCTCGTCTTTTTTCCAAGGTTTTTGTAATATGACCGTCCGAATACTCCGTGGTTTTTTCCATGTTTTTTTTTTCATAAAACCTAGGAAAAAGTACAGCCGGGGACCGACGTCAAAATTGCTTGATACAGCCGTTACGATGTTTCTTCAGTCAGAATGCATAAATCCTAAACTAAAAGCAGACGACAAGTCTTTAGCAGACGACAGAATGGCGATAAACGGGGTTCTCTATTTAATATTAGAAGAAAAGCACCCACTCCCTCCGGAGCTTTATATTTTTCATCTTGCTTTAACCCATAACTCCATAGTCTGTTTCTAGTTTTAAAGAGGCTCGCAACCGGATTTAGCATAAAAAATGATAATTTGTAAAAATATGTCAAATGATTATATAAATGGGTAAGATTTAGTTTAGGATAATAAATTCTGTTAAAAAATGCATTTCAAAAAAAAAAAAAAGAAGCTCTGGTGGGATTCGAACCCGTGACCCTCCATTGCAGAGACAAACAAGAAAAATGATGACACGCCTTTACCGCCTCGACCACGGACGCTCTCTATATATATGGTAGCGAATTAACGTACTTCACTGGTAGCGCTTAATACTACATTATTCGGCTCCGGTTTATGTCAGAGCCCGTGTAGAGAAGCAACAACAACAGGAAAACCGTCAGCTGACGCTATTGAAAAACGATGGAATATATCTAAAACAAGAGGGCCATGGCCCTTAATTCGCTCACCTGAGGTCATTGTGCCTTAGCGTAATAGACAAGACAACATTTTAATATAGCTGTAAATGGAATTATCTTCCAGACAAAAAACCCATGACAAATTGGAATAACTTAAAAAAATATTGTTGGCAGAGTTATGGCCCTTATCCATGACACTTCTTCTTATCAAGCTACATGTATTTCCATATGATTATTTATTGCCCATTCTACTTTACTTTCAACCTGCTTTAAGTTATATCATCTACTAAGATATAGATACCATTTCTTACATCTTACATTTTTATGACTGTATAAAGAGGAATTATTCTCTTTAGAGGAGGAATAAATTAAATGCGTAAAAAGGCATATGTATGGGGTAATGGGTTAACATCAGTAGAACTGGAGTTATCTCAAAGACAAGAAAATATGACACTGGGAAATAACTCAAAAATGACATTGACCTTTGCAGAACATGACCTAAGTTATAAAGTTTCTAACTTTAACAAAGTTATGGCTAAGATTAAAGTTGTGGACTGACAGACAAACAAATTGACAAACAGACAAAAAAAAGCAGACAGACAAAAGCAATATGCCCCCAACTGCAGGGGCATAAAAAATGTAGCAGACAACTCCATATGCTACTGTTATAGTGAACCTCAGCTGACCTGAGTTCAGTTATGTAACTCTGCCAGTAGGAAATGTAGCTAGGGTCTAACTCTTATAATGCTGAATTGCTGTCTGCTATACATATATTGAATGTGAATTATGACCTAGATATTCAACTGACCAGAACCATTTGAACAAAATAGGTAAAGGACATTTAGAAGTGTCACCATGCCAAATATCAAAGCTCTGGTCATATCAGTGTCAGAGAAGAAGACATTTGAAATTTTCACTATATAACTCTATGTAAAACTGTGACCCCCGGGGCGGGGCCAATTTTGACCCCAGGGGCATAATTTGAACAAACTTGATAGAGGACCTGTAGGTGATGCTATGTGCCAAATATCTAAGCTCTGGCCCTTGTAGTTTTTTACAAGAAGATTTTTTAAGATTTCCTTATATTTTCACTTTGGTTGCCATGGCAACCAGAGTTCTGCATTGTTTTTAATTCTTTGAACAAATCTGAAAGAGCTTGACCCAAGGAACATTTCTGTAAAGTTTGGTTGAAATCTGTTCAGCGGTATAGGAGGAGATGTCATTTGAAGTAATTGTAAACGACGACGGACGACGCACGACGGACGACGACGGACACAGGGCCATCCCAATAGCTCACCTTGAGCCTTTGGCTCAGGTGAGCTAAAAAGTAAGATTTGGTGACGATTCTTGAGACTTTTTTTTGGACTGATCATATTTTTTTAATGTCAGAAGCCAAATAATGCCACAAATTTGCCTTTATTTGAGTATTTTATTTTATTTTGACAAGTACACCATCCGGTTGCGAGTCCCTTTAAGCATTTTGGTCATGTTTGTACGTCAACTTTTAAAAACAATAGGGCCTGAAGGCCCTGATATCGCTCACCTGTTATAATAAAGCCTGAAAGCTTTACCTTTGAATTTCTTCCATTTAAATTTGTAGTATAGCATTATGCTGCATGTAAACAACATTGGAATACAAAATTCTCTAGTATAGTAGAGTACATCAAGGGCAGATAACTAGAGCCTATATATTACTGAAATTAAGCCTTTTCTAGCATTTCAAAGTATATCAAGGGCAGATAACTTTTGCCACAATAATCAGATTTCAACAATAATTGCACTCCTTCCAGAACTTATATCTATATACATTATGTGCAAGTATAGTTAAAATCCATTGAAAACTGTAGTTGCAAGAGTGTAAACACTGTTAGATATGACATTTTCAGCAGTTCAAGGGCAGATAACTCTTGACCTAATACCTATTTGTCCGATTTCAACCATAATCAAACTCATTTGAACTCTTATAGTCATATACGATCTGAGCAAGTTTGAGAAAGATTGGATAACAATTGTGGCCTATACAATCTGAGCAAGTTTGAGAAAGATTGGATAACAATTGTGGCCTCTAGAGTGTAAACAACGTTAAATGTGGCATTTTCAGCAATTTAAAGGTAAATAACTCTAGACCTGTTGGTCAGATTTCAACCATAATCAAACTTGTCCGAACTCTTATGATCACATTTAATCTGAGCAAGTTTGAGAAAGATTCTATCAAAAGTGTGGCCTCTAGAGTGTAAACACTAAAATTGTTGACAACGGACGACGAACACCGCACGAAGGACATTCAAGGATTGCAAAGCTCACCCTGAGAGTAGCTCAGGTGAGCTAAAAATTGGCATGGTTGTGTAGCGGGAGTTACTTGGGTGTGTACAGGTATCTGGTGGATAATCAATAAGTCCTGAAGGCCTTTCGCATACGGAAGTCGGTCTTGCGGGCGAGCGGATATGCGTCTTGACGACATAGACTTTTTTCGTACGTGCTTATACTAGAAAATTTATATAAAGGAAATGTTGATACGATTTAGTACAATCCTTCATAGCGCAGTCAGTTGTGTGATTGACTAGCATTTCAAAGGCCATAGGTTCGAGACCCATCCGATCCATTTTTTTTTTTTAAGTGTCCGATATATTGACTTGTCAATTCATAACGCAGTGAACAAGGGACATGTTATGTTTTGTCTTCGTTGATTAGAATTAGTGATGTTATATACCGTCCAATTATATGTCCACTTACATGTACGTTTTACAAGTCAATAAAATCGGTATACATGTTTACGATTTGATCGAACTATAAAGCCACACATTGAAGCTTATCAATACGTTAACCTTTTCAAAATCGATATTGCCCATTAAATTATTATGTTTAAACAATATTATTAACCTTGTATGCAAGTCCATGAATAAATAATAATGCATTTTAATGACAGAAATTTAGTTTTATGGTAGGTACATGTATGTATCTCAACTTCAAATATCCCACATTTTAATAAGAAAATCTGTTATTACAACAAATCCTGACTGTAATATTTTCTAATTTTTTCAGACTAACTATTTCATCAACTATATATTTGAATAAAATGAAAACAAATATACATTGAATGAGTCAGTTTTTAGTAATTCAATTTTTTAGCATTTTGCAAAATTTAAATAGCTGATAGCATCTTTCTGAACACCTTTATTCAAAATGTTTTTAGCTTTTCTTGTAATGAATGTCGTGGATTACTTATTGGGTGAGACTTATAGTCATTAGCTTTATTTATTTTTGAGAAAAATAAAATCATCATAATTCCGGGTTTTTGTCAGAAAAAGAGACCTTAAAGACAAACCACACGATAAATTTTGCCTATATTTTCACACATTGTTTCTTAGGCTATTATCATTCTTCATGAAAAGTTTCATAACATCTTGTATGGAAACTAAGCGCACCTGCGAAGTACCTTAACAGGGTGGCTCGGTAGCTCAGTGGTTAGAGTGCTGGCACGGCGAGCCAGAGACCCTGGGTCCGAGTCCAGGTCGGGCCACGATTTTTTCACTCAGTCCTGTTACAGTTTGGTCACAACTTTGGTGCCGTGACCGCGGCGCCCGTTGCATTGAATACCATGATTCCGTGAGTGAGATTCGGGGCGAATCTCAGGAAAAAGGGGGAGTAATGTAGCGGGAGTTACTTGGGTGTGTACAGGTATCTGGTGGATAATCAATAAGTCCTAAACCGGGTGGCTCGGTAGCTGAGTGGTTAGAGTGCTGGCATGGTGAGCCAGAGACCCTGGGTTCGTGTCCCGGTCGGGCCACGATTTTTTCACTCAGTCCTGTTACAGTTGTAATCTTAATGGGCAATAATTGCTATGTAATGTTCGACTGTTAGACATGAACCCTGTGGCCGATTTTGCATGCAAGTACAGGAGCCCCCAACCCCACTGTTTTGTCCTCAAGGACGCACATCCTTTCAGACTATGCATCCTTTGTATTCCCAAACCCGTAATAAGAAGGGGTATAAAAGCCGGTACCGTGCCGAACTTTGCTGAACCGAAACGTAAATTGCCGCACCGAACATTTTTTGGGAGTTTAAATACAAGCATTAAAAAATCTTAAATTTGCAAATTCTGGTACGTATTGGTTCTAAAACATATTATTTATATTCTGAATAAATATTGTTACTACCAGAAGCCTTAATGTTGAGCAAAAGGTGATTTTGTAATTTCAGGGGGTATAAAAGCCGGTCCCTTATAGATTCTGTTTATCCTGCTTTTTTCTTTAATTACAGAATTATGTTATTATGTTTGTTGATAGATTTGATCAAAGTGTGTATCGTTATTGTATATACCAAAAAATATTTATATATGGGAGAATATAATTCATAAAATCACATTTGAAGTGATTTTATTAAAAGCCGTACCTGCATATATCGGTCTCCCGTAATATTTACCCTTCCGTAAGAATTTCACAATCTGTAATTTCAGTCGTTTTTTTTTTTAGATATGATTGCAGTATGTTTATAGAATCATATATTGGATATCAACAGTAAAAAAAAACCATTTGATAAGTTCCAAATTAATTTAGATTATTAAAATGTTATTACGAGTGCTGAAAAGGATTTTAGAGTGGAGAACATAATAAGAAATGTGAACTATCATAGCAATTATCGACCATGCGTCTAATTATAGCATGCTTTCAAACGATGCAAACAACAATTAAGAGGTTAAGAACCAACTGTTAAAATCACACTTTGAAATTAGTTTTATTCTTTGAAATATTTAAGTAATTAACAGTTATGGTACAAACACTTGTTTGTAATTCTTACGGAACTGAATATATTACAGGGAACCGTTATAATCTGTTATATTCAACTAAATAGGTTGTTTCCAACAGGAGTTATATTCAGTTCGACAATCACTGCAACGGTAAATTTAAGCGTTGTTTTGATATTACATGTCTTATTTTTCAAGAACATACTTAAACACATATTTTGATAAAGTTTATCATCAAGTAACATAATAAAATTCGGTAATTAAGGAAATAAACAGGATAAACTGAAATCTATATGGGTATTGGGACCGGCTTTTATACCCCCTGAAATTACAAAATCACCTTTTTCTCAACACCCATGCTTCTGATGATTATAATATTTAATCAGGATATAAATAATATGTTTAAGAACTAATCCGTACCAGAATTTTCAAATTTAAGAATTGTTTATGCTTGTATTTAAACTCCCAAAAAATGTTCAGTACGGCAATTTACGCTTCGGTTCGGCAAAGTTCGGCACGGTACCGGCTTTTATACCCCTTCCGTAATAAAACTAATATTACTTGATCCAGGTAGGGATAAAGTTCAACTTTGACATCGTCTATGATTGCTTACGAGAAACGGAGAGACTTTCCCTGTGGAAACTGAATTATGGAAATCAATACCGAATTACAAAATCGAAAGTGAAAAAAACTTGATCGATTTTAGCCGACTATATGTTCGGCCAATAGTTTACGATTTTTAGTGACAATCGGAACAACACTTACTCTTAAGCACAGTTTCTTCCCAAATACAATCCCCCTGTGGAACAGACGGCCAGCATGTTCAGTGAATTTTAAGCTGACCATCATCATATGAGTGACCGATCAAGCCTTCAAGGTTGGGTGCTTAAATTGTCTTTCAAATTCAAAATTTATCCAGTTGAGACAGAGATTTATCAAGATATCATTAATTAATTTTGCAATATGAATATAACAGTCAAAATATCACTGAGGAGTAAATAATGTTAAAGTATGTCTCTTCTCTGGGGCCTACGTTTTACTCATGTCATTATGGGCGTTATGGAAAAATCAATTGACATCTGTCATGTTGTGTTTTCGCTGTGTCAATATCGAAGTTGAATAGACCGTATAAACAGAACATGACAGCTGAATCAAGTTACCACTGCCTTTCTAATTTAAATGATGCATGTAAATTCATGACTATGGAACCATATCGAGGCTTACCTGACTAAAAATAAGTAAAATACCACATTTACAACTATTTATCCACGACAGCTGACATATTTCCCAGAAGTCTACCGGAAGTGCATCAGGCCACAAATAAGAAAAAATACCCACAAGACCAGGGAAAATAAATGAGCGCAATGAAATCGAGAAAAATGTCAGATCTATATCTTTATCAAGACAATAGATCTATGCCTGCAACATAGAACTTAGTGTGAATCAGCTTCAATAAATTAATTATGTAAATAATACAGATAGAGATAATATTTACGCTAAACGCTGAAGGCACATAACCAGACTTATCCACAAAAGGGACAAACTGTATGACAAGTGTAAAGGCAACAGGGGAAGTGCTCTTCACAGCAAGC
This sequence comes from Gari tellinella, assembly GCA_922989275.2. Lineage (NCBI taxonomy): Eukaryota > Metazoa > Mollusca > Bivalvia > Cardiida > Psammobiidae > Gari > Gari tellinella. The sequence continues at coordinate 27,936,825 of OV277857.1, read as the reverse complement.
AAAAACAACGCTTGGTTTCCAGAAAAGAAAGTCAGAAAGTCATACTGGGAATATCTCGAAAATGTGATCTTCCCAAACGACTCGGGTCATAAATGCAACATCCTTAGCGTCACTCAAAAAAGAAATCCCACCCAATTTTCATATAAATTACATTTTAGAGAAAGTATCCAGTTCAAAATATTTAGGCTTAACTCTCCAGGACAACCTTAAATGGGATAAGCACATACATTCAATAACCAGTAAAGCTAATCAATCACTAGGATTCCTACGTCGCAACCTGAAAATAAACTCTACTGTAGTAAAGGACCATGCATACACGGCACTTGTCAGACCCAAGCTGGAATACTCATGCATCGACTGTTTGGGATCCACATACAAAAAGTCAGACAACCCAATTAGAAAAAGTTCAACGACGTGCCGCTAGATTTGTTTCAAACCGTTACCATAATACCAGTTCTGTCGCCAACATGCTCGAAAACCTAAATTGGCCCTCTCTTGAAATTCGCAGAACACGAGCACGTCTTATAATGTTTTATAAAATTATTCATCATGTAGTTGCCATAAATCCACCAGTTAACCTCTTAGTTCCTGTCGACCCCAGATCCAGACTCAATCACAACCACTGCTACAAACACATCCAAACAGCAAAAGACTCGTACAAATTCTCATTTTACCCAAGAACGATTGTCCAATGGAATACACTCCCGACCTCTGTGCATGAGTCAGCAACAGTTGATGCTTTTAAAGCCCTTATCCCTGTTGCTGTTCTCGTGCCCATCCTCAACATGTAATAGACAAACAGTGTATATAGTTTTAAAATATCACTTATTCATGAGCACAAAACCTTAAAATCTGCACCATTAATTCCTAACACTTGTAAATATTTATGGCGCCGGTGTAACGAAGTATTTTGACCCCCATCGAAAAATGACCCCCCGGTCAAAATTCGACGACGTAGAATGACCCCCGGTCATTTTTCGATGTCGTACAATGACCCCCCGGTCATAATTCGACGTCGAAATTTGACCCCCCGGTCATAGTACTATGACTCCCCTCATGAAGTGTTTTGACCCCTCCTGAAATATATCGACCCCCATCGAAAAATGACCCCACCCCTCTTTAGCAATTAACAGACACAGTTTAACACATTGGACCCTTGCGACGAGTATATTAGTCATTTACAAACAGTCTACCTAGCAATAGTACATTTGTCCTTTGTAAACCGTGTAGACCCAGATCAGACTAATCCCAAAGGAGCTCTCTGATATGTTTGCAATATATGTCAGTTTTGAAATATATTGTATAAAACAACTCTAGCTAGTCAAAAGTTGACTTGACATAACTAGAAAAAAATTGCATTGTCCACTTGAAGTTTCAGGTGTGAATAAGTTAAAAGATATATAAAATTTAGGTGATAAACAAGTCAAAATTCAGACTTATGATAAGCGCGCCATGGAAACGTACAGTATACTAAATGCCGTTCCCGATGGGTTACGTTAACCTTGTGCCTATCTGTTGGATACTGATGGTAGGGAAACAAGGTGGCTGCGGGTTAAGGTAATAATTCAGTCATGGAGTATGCAGGCCGGTGGGGCGGGAACAGGCATGGTGTGAATTACTTGAGAAAGTTATACATTACATTACAAGTGTCACCAATTACATTGCTAAAGAGTGTATTATATTACAATTATTATTACGTTTACATTTGTAATGTATTAAATTACAAGTACGTTGGCAAAGTAATGCATTACATCACACATTACATTTTGATAACAGTCAAAAACATTACTGAAAAATAACTAATAAGCATATCATATATAACTGATAGGTTATCATTTACAAGTTCTTTGTCAACTAAATAATCAAAGATTCTAAACTTAAGAATACATGGATGCAAGTTTACAAAAGTCACAGCCTTTTTATAGTGCCCACTGGGTAAGGAAGTATACTTTTGTAAGCAAGTGAGCCCTTAACCCTTTCCTCCACAGTAGCGCCTCAGGCCGCCTGCACCTACATCTGCAAATAAGATTAAGATAATAAAATCCAATAATAGTTTTAATTACAGGCGTCAGCTAACAACAAAATGAGTGTAAAGCAGAAAGCATACATGAGCTTTCTGCATAAAATTCATATTGCTGTATGCATTGTCCTGCCTTAATCACAGTTAAACGTAGCTAATTTGCAAGCTTGCATATGGAGCAAAGGGTAAATACAGACCAAAAGTTTTGTACAAAGCTCTTTGAAGTGCTTTCTACATATTAAACCTGTTATATGAAATGGCATGTCTTTTTTGCCTGTATACTTCTTAATTGAATTACTGCTAATTACCAAGACAAAATGTATAAATGTTACTGTTGGACATAACATCATTAAAGTTTCAAATACATTGTCTGTTAGATGCATTATGTCAGACATGATTATTTAACCCTTTACTCCTTAGCCTGTTTCTATTCTTGAAGATATGTGACAATTTATTGAGCTTAGTTTACAGTCTAGCAGTGGTACTCCATACCAATAAACGTTACGTGAACGAGTGCAAATATGTATCCCCCTTTTAAAGAACATGTATTTGTAATATTTACATCGGTTCCAATGACATTCATCATCTAACAATGTGTCGCAACAGAAACATTGCGGCATGTGACTATGAAAATTGATTAGATTACTGACAGTATATTGTACAACATAGAAGCATCCAATGATTTAGGTAATTAGCAATCTGATATGAATTTACCCTCAGGGAGCTGATCGCAACCATGGCGGGGTTATTCTACGACATTGAAAAATGACAATGGGTCTTATTTTGACATCAAATACGGTAATTGCCATATCGGGGCAGGGGTGGCATTCTATGAAATAGAATGATATCAGGGGGTCATTCTACGACATCGAATAATGACCGGGGGTCATTCTACGACATCGAATAATGACCGGGGAGTCATTCTACGACATCGAATAATGACCGGGGGTCATTCTACGACATCGAATAATGACCGGTGGTCATTCTACGACATCGAATAATGACCGGCGAGTCAAACTATGATATCGAATAATGGCCGAGGTGTCAAAATACGAGCTAGAATAATGACCGGAGTCTTTCTACGACACTGAATGGTGTGAAGTGCAATGAGGCAACATAACACAGCTTCCGATTTTGATCGCTTTTTGTTTGCTTGTTTGTTTGTTTGTTTGCTTGTTTGTTTAGTAAATGCAACTAACTGTACACTCAACATGGTAAACTATAAACGCACAACATAGCAAGTGTTGACAAAAGACACAACAGCCCACTCAAAACAACCGACCTGCATTCTTCTTATTTCTTGACAAAAGGGATAAGTTCCGACAAATCAAAACATCCTCTATGAAAATATGTTAAGGCATTACCTAATAAATACGAATTTTACGCCTTTGATCTTTTTATTCCTCTACTGGAGATAAAAGATCAAATTTATACAGTCATGGATATATACCATAAGAAAATAGTTTCTATATCCTAGCAAAGTGTACATTAAAGCAGGCTGAAGTAAAGCAGAATGCGCAATCTGCTTTACTTTTAACCTGCTCTAAGTGGTCATCTGTCTTTAAAGCTAGAAAAAGGATGTGGGGTAGTTGGTTAAACCAAAGAAACCGCGGCAAGATAGGAAGATTTCTTGGAATGAATGTCAATACGAGCGTATTGTAAATTCTGATCATACGCTTTCTCAGAGACGTGGTGCATGTGTGATTGGGGTTTACTCAGCCTGCTACGTCGAAATTAAATCAATAATCGAACAAGAGTAATTAGTAGATCGTAAATGTATACTTGTAAAAGGGTAAACGGTTCTGGGTTCGATACCCATAAGGTTGTCCATTGATAGGCAGACACACTTACTATTCAATCAATATAATTTATTCACTCAAAACTTAGGTTTAAAACAACTTTAACATATGCAAAACTGACTTTAAACAAAATATCAAGGATTTTTGAAGGGGGGTCATATTTCGACAGGGGGGTCATACTTCGACGACGGGGGGGTCATAATTCGACGATGGGAGGTCATTCTACGACGTCGAATTTTGACCGGGGGGTCACTTTTCGATGGGGGTCAAAATACTTCGTTACACCGGCACATAATCTTCAATTATGAAGGAGTGTTGTACATATGATGAAGATGAAGATGAAGAAAACTCTAAAAAATTCTACTCCTTTGTCAAGCATAAGAAATCCGATAACCAAGGTATTGCTCCCCTGAAATTTGAAGGACAAACACATACAGATCCAGTAGACAAAGCCCAAATCCTTAACAACCAATTCCAATCAGTTTTCTCAAAGCCCAAACCATGTAAGCTTTCAAGAGCAACTATGTCAGCTCAATCTGTTTGAACACCACCACTCGGATAACACAGGAAAAACATTCATGCCCAATGTGGAGATCACACTTGCTGGAGTGGAGAAACTCTTATCCAACCTAAACCCGTATAAAGCTCAGGGTCCTGATCACATATCTCCTCGTATACTGAAAGAACTTAGCCCTTATGTTGCTCCCTACCTGACCAAGATATTCACATCCTCCCTGTATACAGGTATTGTTCCAGATGATTGGAGGAATGCTGTAGTGGCTCCCGTCTATAAGAAAGGCCCAAAGTGTAAGCCCAGTAATTACAGGCCAATTTCACTTACATGCATTGCCTCCAAGCTGATGGAGCATGTCCTGGTATCAAATGATGAACTATTTAGACTCAGAAAACCTCTTAACCCCATTTCAACATGGCTTCAGATCTAAACAGCTCCGAAACACAACTTCTCTCTTTTACACAGGAAATTTTTGATAACCTCCATGACGGCAAACAAAATGATTTAATTGTAATGGATTTTAGTAAGGCATTCGATAAGGTGGACCATAACCTGCTCATGTACAAACTCTCTCAACTTGGTATAAATCCACAAATAGTGTATGGGTCAGAAGCTTTTTAAGTAACAGAAGCCAAAAAGTAGTAGTAGAAGGTTCTTGTTCTGACCTTGTCTCTGTACTATCGGGTGTTCCTCAAGGCTCAGTCCTAGGACACTGTCTCTTTCTATGCTACATCAACGACTTGCCACAATCAGTTAAGAGTAGAGCCCGTTTATTTGCAGACGATACAATTATTTACCTGACCATAAGCTCTGAAAGTGATGCAATAAGACTACAAAATGATCTTGAAAACCTTGAAATCTGGGAAAGTAAATGGTCCATGGAATTTAATCCTGACAAATGCGAAATCATTAGAATATCCAAAAAGAAAAATACTATTAAATATCCCTACAAGCTTCATAACTAGGAATTGAAAGATACTGATCAGGCCAAATATTTAGGTGTTACCATAAGCAAAGATCTTCAATCTTCAATCCACGGACTCTTCGTCACTAATGACTCAATGGTGAGTAATGGTCTCTGGTGTGTAAGTTCCTCTTCGGTAAATTTCTCTCATGTAAGATTATGTGTATCTTAGTTGTGGATTTTGGATTGAGATTGGTCGCAGTCTGTTGGTATCGCCGCGAACCTGTCTGTTGCATGTATATAGTGCGCTACTTCTTTCTTAATAGTTTCCCTCCAGCCTTGTAAATGTGTGTGATCTTCTGTGCCGAGCAGTGTTTGTGCATCTAGGGATGAAATGCCACACTGCCTATTCAGGGATGACAGCAGGGCTTCTCTGTGTGTTTCATGCATGTCACAGTCGAGAAGGAAGTGTATTGTTGTCTCGAGGACTCCACATGCGCAAAACGGTGAGACATTGATGCCGACTTTATGGCGGTGTGCGTTGAGGATCGAATATCCCGTTTGTAACTGCAACATTGCGTTGTATGCCATCTTGTCTGGGAAGTCCAGTTGTCTTTTGGCGTCAACAGATGGGAAAAACTCATAGAAAGTTCTACCTGTGGATGAGTGATTCCATCTGTTTTGCCATTTTACATTACATGCCTTGCGACTTGCCTCCTTTACTTCCTGCATAGTCGAACTCCTGGAGTCTTCTGGCATTGCTGCAGCTTCTTCAGCTCCCTCCTTTGCTAGGCTGTCTGCCATTTCGTTCCCTTGTAAGCCTGCATGACCTGGTGTCCAGATAATCTTTACGTCGGTAGTTTTTGAAAGGGTCTTCAGTGCCTTTTTTTATCTCTGAAATAACGCCTCTGTGACTGTTGTACTTCCAGCCCATGTTAAGAATTCCTACAACTGTCTGGCTGTCGCTGAAGATCTGAATGACTTTTCCTGGAGTAAGCTGTGGGTCTTGTATAATCTGCTCCAGTACCATCAGCAACGCCACCAGTTCTGTTAGGAGTATTGTACCATGTCTTGTCACTGGACGTTTCAGTAGAACAGCTTCCCCTTCTGGTGGATAGATAATGGCTCCTGCTCCTGAAGGACCTGGGTTGGAGAGGCAGGACCCATCTGTAAATGCAAAGGCACAGTCCTGGGGCGCCTCCATCATGATGTCCATGATTGTGTCTCTTCCGAGGTTTTCTTGATCCTTTGTCCTGTTCTTGGAGGATCTAATGCGGCTCCAATAATCTGGTCTAGTCCTTGACATATATGAGTTGTCTTCATCATAGTCCATTTCTGGTTCGATGAGTTTGATCGAGACTCTTGTGTTTTTTTCCATGTCAGTGGCTTGACTGAGCGCTAGGGCTATGGGACTAACGTAAGCTGGTGCTGAGTCATCAAGCAAGATTTTACGTGGAACAAACATATACAAACTATTACAGCCAAAGCAAACAGTACACTAAGTTCATCAAACGTAATGTAAAGACCAACAATCAGAAAATCAAAGAAACTGCCTACAAAACCTATGTCCTCCCTCAACTGGAATATTGCAGTACAGTGTGGCACCCATGGCAGACTGGCCTTACTTATGAACTTGAACGAGTACAAAGAGCAGCAGCAAGATACGTCATGAATGATTACTCCTATCACAGTAGCGTAACCAGTATGTTAAACACACTTAAATGGCCAACTTTAGAAGAAAGGAGAAATAATGCCTCAGTAATAATGCTTTATAAAATTTCAAATAACCTAATAGTCGTATACCATAAACATCTCCATCCATCCAGAAATCTCAACTTTGTCATACCTTTCTCTAGAACACAGTACCATTCAAACTCATTCTATCCACGTACCATCAGACTTTGGAATAATCTACCATACAGCACTAAGGCCAGTGACAGTCTCACAAGCTTCACTGCCAGCCTCAGACCTCACAACCCCTAACTGCATAACTTGTTTTTAAACTTTTTAACCTCTGTTTATAATTGACCTTTTAGCTCTGCATTGTTTATCATTATGTTTACTATTTTTAACACTGTCCCGACCTCCCTGTCATTGTCAGAAATTGACAGTAGGGAGTATTCAAGTAGAAGTAGAAGTAATCCCGTCCTGGACCTAAAATCTTGCTACATTCATTTCAAGTTATACATATTTTCCTTACCTCTTATAGAGGGTCTTACCTCCCATTAGAAATCAGCTTTTGGCTACGTCGTATTTTAAGCCTTTTAGCAAAATGCCATTTTGCTAAAAGGCTTAAAATACGACGTAGCCAAAAGTTGATTTTTTGGATGGGTTATCAAAGTTAAACAGGCCTTAAGAAATAAGTTTAGCACATGGTTATAAACGTATACAACTATACATGCATGTGCTGGCCATTGCAATCAATGATTTATATTAACACTGTCTCTGTTATAATCAATTAAAATAATTAGATCTAAATTGTTTAAAACTCTTTGTATAAACAAATGATATGTTTTTGCACTCATGAAATAAAAGAGACAAAGAAGTATTTGAATTCTGTTCATAGATATAATTTAGCCATATAATTTGACCACAAATCAAAATGAGTCAAATTCAACATTTTAATTCCTCAATAAATATGAACCTACAAGCGAGCGAAGCTGTCAAAGAATGGAGCATTTGAACAAATTAACACATTAGCTACCCTTTAGCCTGATTCTATTTTTGAAAACAGGTGCCAAGTTATTTAAAACAAATTGAAAGTAAAGCAGAATGCGCCTTACTGTACATTCTGTCTTACTTCCAATCTGCTTTATGTTAGCATCTGCCAGGATATAGAAAAATAATTGATACGGTACAAATTTTGGACTGTATCAAGTGGAACTCTTTTCTTCAGTGGATGAATAAATTAAGGGATTCTTATAACTACTTATTGTATACTGGGTTAATAAACCAAAGGATATGATGCATTTTTCATGATTGAATAACAGTTCACATTTATTGGCAAATCGGCAAATTATGCCTTAGCAGTAGATCAAATGAATACCACCAATTATAAAGCATTTTAAACAAGAGCCCAATGGGCTCTAAGGCGCTCACCAGAGTACACAGTTCCCAGATTTAACCAGACTTAACACTAAAGGGGATTAATATCCCCACCAGTGCCTTGTCACAAGAAGCAAATGTGTCAGGATAATGTTGATGTGTGTTCTCCATATGAACTAGAGGGTTCAGAAGCATTTTCCACGCGTTGACCTAATGCCCTACTTTTTGGCCTGCAATAACTTATATTCATACATTGCCTAGATTTTATCAAGGTGACAATTCTAAGCAAATTGTGTAAAATTATGGGTAAAACTAAGACCCTTACAGTGTTTAGAAGCTATTTCTATGTTTTTACCTGCTGACCTACTTTTTAAGCTTATGTAACTCATATTCACACAGGGCCTAGCTTTTGTCAAGATAACCATTCTTAGCAAGTTTCAAGAAGATTTGGCTAAAATATGACAGCTTGAGTGGCAAAAAGCTTTTTTTGTGATTTGACCTACTGGCCTATTTTATGACCCGACATGACCTACATTCATTTACGACCTATATTTAATCAAGATCACGGCAATGACAAAATCTCATAAAGATATAACCAAAGATACAGCTTCTAGAAGGTTCTTCAACTTTACATTCGATATTACCGAACATGGAAAATGACCACGCCCTCTGGCGGCCATGCTTTTTAACGGATCGAAATTCTTTGAACAACTTTTAAAGTCCACCATAGAGAAGCATTGTGGTGAAAACCAAATTGAAATTGGACCAGTGATTTCGGAGAAGAAGCTTTTTGTAGATATTGTGCATGGTTGCCATGGCAACAAGACTGTTAGCCCCACCAACTTTCTTTAAACAACTTTAGAAGCTCAAACTAACAGCATGTATCTGAAGAAGTTTAGTTACACTGGGGCTATTTGTTTTAGAGAAGAAGTCGTTTGCAGTTGTCCGTTTTCCGAAAATCGGTGATTTCAGTGAGTAAGCGCAGTTACTGTTGAAAATAAATGCTTACATTTGGTTTTGTGTTAGTTTTTATTTCCCGACAAGTAAAACACACATTTACTCAAAATCTATTACAATAATTATATTTGAAATGTTTACAACCACATGAAACGTACACATTTATCGGCGACTGACTTTGATGGAATTCACCTATTGCGTACTTCTAGTTTGCGTTACAAAACTGACAACGTATATTATATATACATGTACGTTAATGACCTAGGTTAACTACTGCGAGTTTAGTTGCAATGTTTCGACAGCTGATTTCTTCCCCCACAAATAAAACATGATGGTTTCCAAGAAGGAGTTAGTGTTGGATTTTTCTGACCTGTCGGAATTATTTTTAGAACAGAATTGTTCATAATGGTAAATAGATAACAGGGTAACATCGGATCTATATAGTCGTACACTTTCCAACTTGAGATAACATGATCCTCGTGCAGCACGAGACCCTTGCGCTAACTTTACTGATATTTTATTCTTTCCCAACAAACGCATTTATATACTAAAACTATTATTTCCATTGCAAACAGGTTGGAGCCAGATCAGACGCCGGGTTACCCGGCGTCTGATCAGGCTCCAACCTGTTTGCTACTCAGATTAAAAATATAATTAAAATTTCTTAAAGTAAATTTCCACAGTTTAGTGCATTGCGTTTGCGTTTAAACGGGAAAGAATAAGGTATCCTCTACTGTACATTGCGCACAAAAATTACAGCTATCCGTATCATTAACCGTATGTAGAGAAAACTCATCCCTTTGAAAGTTTTAGAATGTTCCAATCTAAAAATAACTCCGACAGGTCAGAAGAAAACACTAATACCTTCACTCAAAGCCATATACTGATGGATCCAGGGCTGCAATTTCTCCGGATTTTTCCTAAATCTCCGGATTTTTCCCCAGTACAGGGTAGCTTAAAGCAGGCTGAAAGTAAAGCAGAATGCGCCCTAAGGCGCATTCTGCTTTACTTACAGCCTGCTTTAAGTGGTCGCATGTCAACAAAACAAGAAAAAGGCTATGGGGTAAAGGTACGATTCGTAAAATCGCACTTGAGAATGCAAATTTGGAAATCTTAGGATTTTTCATGTCAACTTATGGCAGCCCTGTGGTACATTGCAATCACTTTCGTTCTGTCAGTTATAGTTAAACATTTCCGTTTGATAGGTCTAGCTGTTCTTACAACCGCCTGCTTTAAGATGAAAATTAAATATGAGTGTCGCTCACAAAGTTATCGCAAAATCCCGAGAATATGTCCTGTATTGCATCAGCTTGTGCAACCAGCACATATGTGTGGATACATCTTGAGATGGTGCTGTGTCTCGTACCATTTTAAGGTCACAGTGACCTTGACCTTTGACATCAATTATAGCAAGAGCTTATCCGGATCATACTATTAGGTCCCATACCATATCAGTTAGGGATACCAAATTTAGTGTGTGGGTACATTTTTGGATGACGTAATTTCCATGACCCTTTTCAGGTCACCGTGACCTTGATATTGACTGTTACTTACTGTATAGGGCAGAGTACACCATACGAAGCTTAGACTGCTGGTTGTATTGGGGACCGTCTAATATCTTTCTTCAATCCTTTTATGTCTGGACACTGAAATAAACTCCCCCTGTGCACTTGCTGGAGGATTCCATACAAGGCATACAAGGATGCTTTGAAGACACAACTGCGTTTTTCCATACAGCAGAACATTTCATATGATATAGCAAACAGTGTAGACCCTGATGAGACGCCGCTTTACGCGGCGTCTCATCAGGGTCTACACTGTTTGCCAATGTCTTGTTTAGTAGACACTAGGCATAAATGGGTTTATTGTTCAATATAAGGAGTCTCTATCGACGTTGTTTGTTTTGCAATGCATTTTAGACTAAATGTACAGTATGGAAAGTTATTCTAGTACGGTTGAGCGGTCTCTAAAGGCGACGTATTAGAAATCCTTCATTTGGGGTTGGGTGATGGAGGACAGCTCAGAAGGGACAGCTGTAAACATATTACACATTATGGAACATTCTGCATTGCCTTTGTCCGTCGATTGACATTTGGAGAGTTACATGTTACATGGAAGACTGTCTGCTTGATACAGGATTGAATGCTATAAGTAATTTATTACACGTATTATGAACACGTGTATAGATGTTTATTTTTAATATAGATTTGTAAAACTCATTACTTCCATATTTAGTTGGACACGCGAATGAGTAATTAACAGTGGCGCCACTATTAGACGGTATGATATGGTTATTATTGATAGTGTTCAAAGTTCAACATATATGCGCCCAGTGGATTTATCAATGCTTATATATTGTATAAGTTCAAATTTTATGTAAGGGTGCCTGGTCTAAATTTGCGCTTACTTTTTGTTTTATATTGAAATACCTATCTGCAAACAGTGTAGACTCTGATCAAGCACCGCATCATGCGGCGCCTGATCAGAGTCTACACTGTTTGCATATGTCCCTCTTTTGAGAAGCTAGACACAAATAGGCTATCTTAAGACACATTAGTACGAGCATCGGATGGTTTTGACTCTGGCCAGACACCGTCATATGGGCATCTGCTTTGGATCAAAACTGTTTGCAAATATCTGTTAGTGGTGGGTTCATATTGTTTTATAATCGTACTAGTAAAATTATTCCATTTTCGTCTCGTTGCGGATTATAAATGGGTGTATGTTGTATCGTTGTTTATGGTAGAACCCCAAATAGGATGAGTATTTGAATACTCTTTGTTGTGACTATTCATTAAATTTGTCTCTTCTAGACGATTCTGATGGGTGGTCATACCAAGAGGTTTGGTCCCCACGTAAAATACACCGTTGAACAAACTTAAGTTTATTTGGAGCCATGTTTCGGTATATATTGTTTCATCCTTTATAGGCATATGTACACGTAGGTATCATGTATCCATACTTCTTTCATCGCCAAATTAAGTTCCTCTATATACGCGCCATTTAGCGCATTTAATATATTACTCCACTGAAGAAAATATTTCAAAATTTATACAACCATGAACATGAACTCTAAAAAATATTTTTATACCCTAGCAGATGGTCACTTGAAGTAGACCGAAAGGCACATTCTGCTTTCCTTTCAATCTGCTTTCAGTGGTAACCTGTCTTCAAAACTAGAAACAGACTGGGGTGTAAAAGGTTAATAATTTCACTGGCAAAATAGTGTCTGGTTATTATTAGAATAGGCCCTATTGTTACAAATTAATTACTAGTATGGCAAATTGATTGAACAAATATTGGTAGGTATCACAAACCATTTATATTCTGACCAGACGCCGAGTTACTTGGTGTCTAATCTAGAAGTGAAAATTTCAACACAAACTTTATGAATAAAGCTTTTGAAATACCAAGAGATAAATAATGGGGTTTTGGGTCAGCGTTTGTATATATATAATGTACATGTAGGTATTTATGTGTAATAAATCTAAGCAAAATTTCTTCCATTTTGTTGTTTTGTTGTGGAAATGTTTGGACATTATGGCTTATTTTTTAACAATTGCAAACTACCTATACATTTGTCGCACATCGGTACACTCAGGCCACAAGGGGCTCAGTCCAAGATCGTTCTCAAGTACCGGTGTTTGATTGGTCAGATTTGAGCAAACGCTCAAATGTTTTATGACATTGGACCCTATAGCGTATCAACTGGATCGACAATATTACAGTAAAAACCCTACAACCACTGCGGCAATAAGTAAGGTGAAAGTAAAACAGAAACCTTGTGCATGAGCTTTGTTTTTACCTTCTGATGTTTTAAGCAATAGCATGCCTTAAACATATTTTTTTTTTATCAAACCTTGATGGTCGTAATACTAGAAGTTTTTACTGTATACGAAACCGTGTATGTACAGTGGGCCCTCTATACAACACCACCAAATGCAAGACAAGGAATATGTGTGTTGTTCTGAGGGAGTCGTTATAGGGGGAAGGTCATTGACTTAAATTCGCAATCAGCTTGACTCCAGATAAGACGTCGCGTAGCGCAATCATTGTGTTTTTCTGTCAAAATGTCCACTATGTGACTTTGAGAAAAAATAGCACACCACAATTTTAAGCAGACGATATTGCAAAAAGGTTAGACATAAGTTGTTGTGTTTGGGGAGAGGGAGAAACGTTGTTGTTATGAGAGAATCGTTGTTCAGAGGGTCATCGTTGGGGGAGGGATCACTGTAGTAGTGAAGATACGAGACTTTATTTGCAATCTTTAGTGAAAAGAGGGTAGAGTAAAACACAGTACGGAGTATGGTTACACCTTTTAATCAAACAATTGTCACACTCAAACAAACAAGCATGCAATATAAAATCTTACAAACACCGTAAGGTAGATGCCATTTGGGCACATGAGTTGGTGAATACTAAAACCCTGTATGCGATCTATCTACATTTAAGACGCTCCATAAGAAATCAAAATGTATTGCATTACAAACAAAAGGGCAATGCGGCCCTAAATCGCTCACCTGTAAACCCCGGGTGTTTTGTTTATACCAAAGAGGCACACTCTGTTAAGTCTTGATAGACCATCTGTAGATTATGCTTTGTGCCAAATATATTTATAAGTTCTGAGCATTCAGGGTTCAGACGAGAACCCATTGAAAAAAAAGACTTTTTAACTCCCGTGAACTTGATATACAACGGACCGGGACTATTTAAAAATAGTTTGTAGAATATTTTAAAATAGCCAACATAAGTGATAAAGTTCTGGACATAGTAGTTGTAGTTTGTGATTGAAGATCTTCTATTGGAGTGGGGTGCATTTTTAACCCGAGGGGCATAAGTTGAACCTTTTTGATATAAGAATTGTAGATGGTGCTTTGTGCCAAATATCCAAAGTCACGTCTTTGTGGTTTCAGACAAGATTTGTTTTGTTTCATTGAAAATTTATATTTCTAACTCGTGTGACCTCAATATGCAATAGACCCGAACCATGTAAACATTAATGGTAAACGGGGTGCGTTTCATAAAACTTCGTACGACATATACGACGTAAGTCGAAACTTTAAAATACATTTAATTTCTGATTTCCCAATCAAATCCTGTTTTGTGATATCTCTTTGGAATCGTCTTTTCAAGACGATTCCAAAGAGATGACACAATACAGGACCAGATGGAGAAATAAATAATAATAATTGAGACTTTTATAATCTGACTTACGACAACATTTGTCGTACAAAGTTTTAAGAAAGGGGCCCCAGACTCCTATAAGTTACATCGTGTCAAATATCGAAGCTCTGCAGATACCGGATTCAAAGTAATTTATTTTAATATTTCACTATGTTTTGGTAATGCTGAAACCTCGGGACCGGGCTTTTTTCATTCCAGAAGCAAAGTTTGTATAATCTTGATAGAGAACCTGTACATGATGAGTTGTGATAAATTTCTAAGCTTATGTCACTGTAGTTTCAGACAGCAAGTGTTTGATCTTTAATTGACTAAAACTATTTTTAGCGCCTGTGTCCTAGATATGCATTGAACTGAAAGTATTTGAACAATTTTGAAAGAGATTCTTATATGGACTGTTTCTGCACTGCTTGGAAAACATCATGTCAGTAGTTTAGTAGATGTTTGAAGAAACTGTTGACGGCAAACAGACGACGGACACAGGGCGATCAAAAACGCTCACATTGACACTACATGCCAAGTAAGCTAAACTGTAGACAAGGCCCAGTCGCATCTAAGACACCGTATCTAACAGAGATACTAACTATTTAATAACTTGTAAAATAAAACACTCTTTATGTTTCGGAGTGTCAAACAATATACGCCATGAAGTGATGCCGTGTCTCTGATGGGATGGCTGTTCTAGGTGTGCCCTATTTGCAATGCAACAACTTTGTTTTTATAACGAATTGCTATCGCGTACAAAATCATTAAACATCAACATTTCTACTCTTAAACAAAATGCACATATTGCTTAATTCTGCTACCAGAACAGAGTCTATTCCCTATAGCATCCCAAGTATTGCCTTCCAATGTGGCAGAACGATGTGTCCTTTCCAGTATACGAAATACTGGTATTCAGCATACTCGGCTCTCACCAGTCTCAGAGTCTTGCAATAAGCTCTATCAGATAGGATCTTTTCTTATTCGGACCTTACGCCAAAATAGTAGCCTTTAATTGTGCGATTGCATCTTTTATTGATCGATTGGCTCATGGTTAATCATGCATTTTGTGTGCAGATGGTAAGAGGTTTGAAAATATCTCTAACAACAATAGCTGTTTAGTCAGATCATACATCAATAATATTTAATGATGTATTATACGTATTACTCGGGTCGAATGTGGGTCTTATCTCCGAAAGATAACTGTTCAATATTACCATTCGAAATATATTGGAAACAAATTTTATAGTTTTTCAAAGAAAGAATTATACTTTTAAACTGTCACACAAAACGTTTAAATCACATTTCAATTTTGTGATAAAAATGTATTCCTTGCGAATTTTACCGATTAAGTTGCTTATTCTATCTTTGATAAAGTTAACGCCTCAAATGTTAATTTTCGTAGGCATATTATTTATGTCTTTTCTGTCCAAATGGAAATGTTCTCCCTACGTGCCTAAACGGTGTATCGAATTGGTGATTTGAATTTCTGTAAATAAATGATGTGTTAATAATATAATGATGATGAAAGTATCAATAAATAATTCAACAATAACCTTCATTTTCTAACAATATTTTGAACTGTCTCGGTATGGACTTTCATGTTATAAAATAAAAAAAAATTAAATTCTAGAAATGTATATCTAAAAGGTTATTATCCCTGTTACTAAAAAATAATAAAAAAATCCATTACCCATAAAAAAGATGTTGATATTCAGAGCTAAATATTTTTCAAATCAGTTGCCTGTTTTGTCGTGATGTAATATCTTTTTGTACAATTTCTACCATAGACGTGAAACAAATAATGAAAAACCAAATAATCCTTTTTTAATGTGAAATAGATTTCATTGTAAGTAGTATTTTGAATGGGATAAAAAATCTTAATTTGAGCCATCTTTACCAAATAGCCGTATTTGTTGATTTATCATAAACAACTGCTATTCCAGAAGCATGATAGTAAACGTTAAATACTTTAAAATTTTCGTTTAAGAATTGAAGATGTGACTACGTCATACAATTACCCCTCTTCGAAACAAATTTCAATAAGGAATTGATTAAATATGCATAAAGTCATGGATTATTTGCCTTCCATTTTGATTACTTATTTTCTATGGATATATACTTCTAAGAATTCCGGTTAGTATAATACCTCACATACATATCAACATTACTGGTCAATAATTCCGGTTAGTATAACACTTCACACACATTTCAACAATACAGCACTCCCTCTCTACAACGGCCCTCCCGACAACGACTCCCTCCTTACAACGACACTCACCGTAGTTCCCTTAACGGGATAATTAAGTCTTACTATTTTACTGCTGCAATATCGTCTGCTTAAGATTGTCGTCTGCTGTTTTCTCTCACAGTAACATATAAGTGGAGATTTTGATAGAAAACATATATTTACCAATGACAAACAGCTTGAATCCTGATCAGACGCCGCGTTATACGCGGCGTCTGATCTGGATTCAAGCTGTTTGCAAATGTAAGCCAATTCTTAATTGTCCCTCTCTATAACGACTCCCTCCAAACAACACACACAATATGTGTCTCCCATTGGATGTCGTTGTAGAGAGGGAGCACTGTACTTGTCAAGAATTCCGGTTAGTATAATACATACATATCAACAATATTTGTCAAGAATTTCCGATTAGTACAATACATAACATACATATCAACAATATTTGTCAAGAATTCCGGTTAGTATAATACATATCAACAATATTTATTCAATAACAAAAGACCAAGGGGCCTTTACGCTCAAACGATTACATATTTATGTATTTGGGACCTGGTAATCGAAAAAGCAAGACAATTCATATTGACCCTTGACCATATGACCTTGGCATTTTCATCAAATAACACTTGCATTGATATCTATGATAGACTTATATACATGTTTATGTTAATTATTTGGCTACTTCCATTATTCTATAAATAGATATCAAGCGCTGTGACCCTGAATTTTTGCCATCATATAATAAAAGAAACAACTTTTGGTCGGGACCATACACAAACCATTTCTATCATCTGTAAACATAATCGTTCCAACAGAACTTGAGTTAAACTTTGAAATAAGGGTTTCAAGATAACTAGTTACCATGCCGGTCATATTAGATTTGGATCAACATGAAAGTAACACCGTTTGGTCAAGTCTATGCATCGATCATTTTCTATGACGTTTCAACAAATAGGTCTACGTCATACAATTACCCCTCTTCGAAACAAGTTTCAATAAGGAATTGATTAAATATGCATAAAGTCATGGATTATTTGCCTTCCATTTTGATTACTTATTGTCTATGGATATATACTTCTAAGAATTCCGGTTAGTATAATACCTCACATACATATCAACATTACTGGTCAATAATTCCGGTTAGTAAAACTTTTCACACACATTTCAACAATACAGCACTCCCTCTCTACAACGGCCCTCCCGACAACGACTCCCTCCTTACAACGACACTCACCGTAGTTCCCTTAACGGGATAATTAAGTCTTACTATTTTACTGCTGCAATATCGTCTGCTTAAGATTGTCGTCTGCTGTTTTCTCTCACAGTAACATATAAGTGGAGATTTTGATAGAAAACATATATTTACCAATGACAAACAGCTTGAATCCTGATCAGACGCCGCGTTATACGCGGCGTCTGATCTGGATTCAAGCTGTTTGCAAATGTAAGCCAATTCTTAATTGTCCCTCTCTATAACGACTCCCTCCAAACAACACACACAAAATGTGTCTCCCATTGGATGTCGTTGTAGAGAGGGAGCACTGTACTTGTCAAGAATTCCGGTTAGTATAATACATACATATCAACAATATTTGTCAAGAATTTCCGATTAGTACAATACATAACATACATATCAACAATATTTGTCAAGAATTCCGGTTAGTATAATACATATCAACAATATTTATTCAATAACAAAAGACCAAGGGGCCTTTACGCTCAAACGATTACATATTTATGTATTTGGGACCTGGTAATCGAAAAAGCAAGACAATTCATATTGACCCTTGACCATATGACCTTGGCATTTTCATCAAATAACACTTGCATTGATATCTATGATAGACTTATATACATTTTTATGTTAATTATTTGGCTACTTCCATTATTCTATAAATAGATATCAAGCGCTGTGACCCTGAATTTTTGCCATCATATAATAAAAGAAACAACTTTTGGTCGGTACCATACACAAACCATTTATATCATCTGTAAACATAATCGTTCCAACAGAACTTGAGTTAAACTTTGAAATAAGGGTTTCAAGATAACTAGTTACCATGCCGGTCATATTAGATTTGGATCAACATGAAAGTAACACCGTTTGGTCAAGTCTATGCATCGATCATTTTCTATGACGTTTCAACAAATAGGTCTACGTCATACAATTACCCCTCTTCGAAACAAATTTCAATAAGGAATTGATTAAATATGTATAAAGTCATGGATTATTTGCCTTCCATTTTGATTACTTATTTTCTATGGATATATACTTCTAAGAATTCCGGTTAGTATAATACCTCACATACATATCAACATTACTGGTCAATAATTCCGGTAAGTAAAACATTTCACACACATTTCAACAATACAGCACTCCCTCTCTACAACGGCCCTCCCGACAACGACTCCCTCCTTACAACGACACTCACCGTAGTTCCCTTAACGGGATAATTAAGTCTTACTATTTTACTGCTGCAATATCGTCTGCTTAAGATTGTCGTCTGCTGTTTTCTCTCACAGTAACATATAAGTGGAGATTTTGATAGAAAACATATATTTACCAATGACAAACAGCTTGAATCCTGATCAGACGCCGCATTATACGCGGCGTCTGATCTGGATTCAAGCTGTTTGCAAATGTAAGCCAATTCTTAATTGTCCCTCTCTATAACGACTCCCTCCAAACAACACACACAATATGTGTCTCCCATTGGATGTCGTTGTAGAGAGGGAGCACTGTACTTGTCAAGAATTCCGGTTAGTATAATACATACATATCAACAATATTTGTCAAGAATTTCCGATTAGTACAATACATAACATACATATCAACAATATTTGTCAAGAATTCCGGTTAGTATAATACATATCAACAATATTTATTCAATAACAAAAGACCAAGGGGCCTTTACGCTCAAACGATTACATATTTATGTATTTGGGACCTGGTAATCGAAAAAGCAAGACAATTCATATTGACCCTTGACCATATGACCTTGGCATTTTCATCAAATAACACTTGCATTGATATCTATGATAGACTTATATACATGTTTATGTTAATTATTTGGCTACTTCCATTATTCTATAAATAGATATCAAGCGCTGTGACCCTGAATTTTTGCCATCATATAATAAAAGAAACAACTTTTGGTCGGGACCATACACAAACCATTTCTATCATCTGTAAACATAATCGTTCCAACAGAACTTGAGTTAAACTTTGAAATAAGGGTTTCAAGATAACTAGTTACCATGCCGGTCATATTAGATTTGGATCAACATGAAAGTAACACCGTTTGGTCAAGTCTATGCATCGATCATTTTCTATGACGTTTCAACAAATAGGTCTACGTCATACAATTTACGAGTTACAATATGATCAGACATAAGACTCAAATATTAAGTCTAAAAGTAGACGCTCTATACTTCTAGGTTTTATAAAAGTAAAAGTAAAAGAGTAAAAGTTCTCATTTATAACACTTTCTCGGTTCAATGGTTGTCTCTTGTTGTTCTTTGTGTCAATGTTCAAAGTTATATCAACTCTCCTTCCCATAATGAATTAAGTTTTTTCTGTACAGCAATATTTGTACCCAATCATTTAGTATTTTGTAAAAGTGAAAATAAAACCGCACACATTAACATTCAATACTTACACGAGAGATATTTATAAATATTGCAATCAATAAACACCTTTTCAACTATAAAGCAGACATGCCAGGAAGACGAGTAGTAATCCTTAACCCCATAGCTTATTTGTGGTTAAGAAGAAAGGGGAACACTTAAAGCGGGATGAAAGTAAAGCAGGACGCATCTTAAAGCACATTCTGCTTTACTTTCCGTTTGCTTTAAGGTACCATATTTTAGGATATAGAAATTAAATTTTTAGTAAATGTTCATGACTGTGTAAATTCTAACATTTTTCTTCAATGGAGGAATAAACTGAATGTGCCAAAGGGCGTTTCTATCGGGCACAGGGTTAAGGGTAATTATTAATTTGACATGTTTATCCCTTTCATCGCTAAATACAGTCGTTTGCTTTAACCATTTCATTGCAATAACATCGTCTGTTTTTACCCATTTAAGCAAAGTGCATTCTTCCATGCTTCTGTATGGACTTATTTTAAAAAATTAGTTTTGTTTTAAATTGAAGTTCCTATCAGCAAACAGTGTAGACTCTGGTCAGGCGCCGCATGATGCGGCGTCTGATCAGAGGAGTCTTCAATGTTTGCGTATGTTCCGTTTATGTGACGCTAGGCACAACTAGGTTTATATTGTGGTGTGCAATATTGCTTTAGATCAAGATTTTAGCTCACCTGGCACGAAGTGCCAAGGTGAGATATTTTGATCGCCCTGTGTCCGTCGTCGTCCGTCCATCCGGCCGCCGTCAAACTTTTTCTTTAAAGATCTTCTTCTTGGAAACCACTGGGCCAATTTCTTCAAAACTTCACAGGATTGTTTCTTGTAGGGTACTCTCTCAAATTTCTTCAAATATAGGTCAGCCAATTGAAATTGTGGTTGCCGTGGCAACCAATCGAAAAAACTTTTAAAATCTTCTTGTCAAAAACTACTGGTCCGAATTGAAAATAATTTTACCCAAATGTGACATTGGTGACCCTCTATCAGATTTCTTAACAAAAATTCTTATCTTAAAAAACATGGCCGCTAGTGGGTGGGGCAGATTTTCCTTATATGGCTTATATGGTTAAATATTCTCGTCTGAAACCGCTGGTCCGATTTGATAGTAATTTCACACAAATGATCCATGGGTGACCTTCTACCAGATTTCTTCAAATAATTTTGATATCTAAAGACAACATGGCCGCCAGAGGGTGGGGCACATTTTCCTTATGTTACTGTATAGTAAAAACTTTAAAAATCTTCTTCTGTGAAACTACTGGTCCAAATTGACAATAGTTTTACACAAATTAACCATTAATGACTCTATACCAGATTTCTTAAAGTCATTATGTTATCTTAAAATCATGGCGTCCAATGGGTGGGGCAAGTTTTCCTTATATTTCTGTATAGAAAATCTTTAAAAATCTTCTTCTCTGAAACTATTGGTCTCATTTAAGAATATTTTTACACAAATAATGATTCATGGGTGACCCTTTGCCAGTTTTCTTCAAATAATCTTCCTAGCTCAAACATGACTGTCAGTAGGTGGTGTGAATTTACCGATGATGGCTTAAAGTGAAAACTTAATCATTACTGGCCCATTACCATTACTGTAACCATGGGTACCAGGTGAGCGATTTAGGGCCGCATGCGGCTCTTGTTGGTAAAATGATTGAAGACTTTACCGTAACAATTTGATACCAGCGTGGATCTTGAACATGCACTCCTTAAAGCGGCGTCTGAACAGGACCCAGAGTGTTTGTCAAGTCGGCTGTAGTCGCATACGACGGTAAAATGAAAAAAGAATAGTTGTTTTAAAGTAAAAAACATTATCGAGATTTACAAAACTATAAATACTTCGTCTGATAATGTTATCTCATTACAGAAGTGTACAGTTAAGTAGATATAATTAAATCGGATGTTTTGATAATACAGCGGACACTTTCAAATTTTCGCTATACGCGCTAGCAATATTTCAACACAGCGGAAGTCAGTGCGAGCGCCTGCGTTTTGTCACACTATCATTCATTTAAATATTATCACGTGATAGCGGCGCAAATAAATTCAAAAGCTATTCTAATACTAGACTACTATATCTGTTTCGTTACTCTTTTAATCGTTCTGACTGATATCGTGATAAGTGTGTACCATTTCGTGTTGGCAATGCGATGTGTTTGCTTTGAAAAAAACGGGCACAGTGTTTATTGCATACTATGTACTTTCGATTTCAAAAAATTACTTGTTTACCATGAGAACTCCTAGGTTTACCATAGAAACCGTATATGAAAAGCGAGGAAACTATATAAACTTTAAAAGAAAATTGTCTGTTTCTTGGTAAAAGTTCGAATTCATATGTATCAAAAGATTGAAATACTCTATTCTTCTTTTCTTTATGAAAGGGGAGTTATTTGGCAGAATTTTAGACATATTAATAGCAGTTGTCGTTCGTGTCTTGCTAATATGGCAGTCTGGAATCAAATAAGGAACTTTGTTTGTGGTGCAGTAATTCGATTATAAATTATAATACATACATGTAGCATGTAAACAAACATTCTCTAAGACTCGTATAGGAATCATTTTCATTACGTCACTTGCAATTCAAGTCCGCTTGGAGAAGCTCTTGCTGACGTCTAACTGGCTGTCGTCCCTGCTGGCTCACAAATTACTTGTCCACGCTGACTGTTGTAGGTAAGATAGTTCATCAACGTAATGGTCGGAAGCACAATATACCAATGCCTTCGTATGCTGACAAAGTTTCTCATATTTTAACGCGATTCGCATTCAAACAAATGTATTGTCAATTGTTTATACATACAAAAGGATACACGCGGGGAAAGTTGATAAAATCACATATCTCACATTTTCTACCCATCTTAATCGCTTTTCTATTGTTATATGCACTATGTTGATAGTCTTTAGCCACTATTTGTAGAGTATGTTTCTATGCTTAAATATTGCAATATGAATTCTAAATATATTCTCAAAACTTCACATGTATGCGAATACCCCACTCGGTTGTCCCGATCTTGTTAAAAGCAGGACTGTGTTAACCTGACCTAAGATACAATATAAGTCCTCTGTAGACTTAACTTGCATTTTTATTCAGCTGCAATATAGCCATACATTGTTAACCCCACTTTTAACTGACATTATGACTGCAATTCAGTATTAATTACCTATATGTATTTACAAATTACAACATCTTAATATTTTGGAGTTCTGTATACATTTCAGTTTTTACTTGTTTTATTTCAATAATGAAGGCACTATTTAGATGGAATTAATTGTAAATAGATTAAAGTTTCAGTAATTTTCAAAATACAAAGCGTTCCATTTACTATGTTTGATACTCGGTATTCATTAACTACCTGTAAGTTATATTACTCTCACTTTAATTATAATGAAGGGATGCCATATCTCTGTTTGTATTGTCATTAATGTACATGAGTTTTCTTACGCGTATATTGTTGGCTTATGATAAAGCTTTAACAAAAACTGAAACAAATAAAGATGATACACATGTGAATACATTGCATACCCTTTAACTACACTAAATTGTTTGATATGATTTAAAATTAAACCGTACATATCCCGTTTTTGACCTCTTTCTAAGAGACAGACAGACAGACAGACAGACATAGACATAGACAGACACACACACACACACAGACGATGTGGATCTGTTTGGTTTGGTTAAGTATACGTATTCAATTAATTCCCTGATAAGAAATCTTTCACTTTCCCATATAATGTGGGTTTTGATTTTTTGCTGGCTCTGAAAGCTGAATGAGATCTTGCGGCATGAAGATCTCTACGAAAGCGACTGACATCTTCTCCTAAGAGTGTGATGCTTTTCTTTCTGAATTTGCTAAGGACTTCTATCCGTCGTTGGAAACCCGAACGTTTTTCTTGCTTTTCAGCATCTATGAGAATATCTATGTGTTCCTTAACACTCAAAGGATTTGATCTAAGGGCTATTTTCTTGAGGATATTATTACATTCGGTAATTGTCTCCATCTGATCGAGTATATCTTCTTCCAAAGTATCCAGTTCTTCGGCCATTCGTTTAACAACCTTTTCGTGTGTCATTTCCTCACCTTGTGCTTTGCGATACTTTTCTTCCTTTTCCTTATATGTCATTTGCGTATCCTCTTGCACATACTCAAATAAGTACGGGGTGTTTGAGTGCTGTTTCCAATTGCAATTTTCAGAGCACTGTGTACAATCACCATTCCCATCCATAACGGAACATTTTTTCTTATCCTCGTCATTTGCATAGACACAATTAGCATGACACGTGACATTACAATGCAAACAGTTTGTGACATGTAATCCTTTTGGAAGTTCTTTTCGTACATGTTTTGTTACACTCATGGTGTAAGTAAAGTCTTTGTTAGCATCTATTTCAGTTTTATGCTGATTTAAAATTCGTATCTCCTCTCTCAATTCGTCTAGCTTATCCAGGCCGCTACTTACAAGTGGAGTCAGATTTTCTATTGTAATCTCCATATGTTGCCTTTGTAACAAAACTTCCTTGGTTTGTTGAAGACTTTTAGTTTGCATTTTCTCCAACTTATTGAAGAAAGATTCAAAGCTCTTGTAGCCCATTTCCCAGAATATTGACGAAATGGATGACATATTATCCTCAGAATTGTCGGCAAACAGGCCGGAATTATTAAATGGGAAGTATATATCATGGGGAAGCTCAGCCGCTTCCAATGCAGCAAGAACAGGTGGTGTTTTTCCATCCGCAAATGTTATCAGGATATGTATGTTATCAGCAATGTCCTGTCCGAACAAAGACAGTATTGAATTGAAAATGTATCTTTGTGTTGCAGTCAATCGAGCATCAGGGGCCTTTGTTATAAAACAAACAGCGTCTAAGAAGACCACACCTTTTTCGTCACTTGCAGTAAACAACCTTCTTATCTGATCTACTATTTGCTGATCTCTTTCAATTCCTCTCGTATCTCCAAAACCCGGCGTGTCAATGATGTTAAGCCTGTAATCCAGTTTGCTGCCTTCCACGGGATTAATACAGTACGTGGTAATCCATTGTGTCTGTGAGATAGCCTAAAATAAAATGACATTTATAAAAGAAATTTTTAAAAAAAGTGAATAAAACGCAAAATCAAAATTTAAATGCCTTAAAGGATTTTAAGTATATGAAATTTTAATTTCAAATGAAGTAGTAGTCCAGTGGAAACACGTTGGACTACGGTACCGGGTGTCGTGAGTTCGATCCCCTGACGGACCAGCGGCCTGACTAGATGGATTTTTCCGAATCGCCAATGATGTACAGAAATGTTCTTAAGAATGATATGTAGCACGAATTGCTCCCCTCTACACAAGGATTAAAATGGGTACATGTGAAAGGTCTGAGCCGGTACTGCGGCTGCCTACGCGCCATATGTTAGCAGTGCGCAATATTGTTGGCAAGATGGCTCAATGACCAGGAAAGCAAATTTGCAGTCGGCTGAACGGTCATTCGGACTGAAAGTAGACTATAACTTGGTATAATATTAAGTAAATGATTTAAAAAAGATATGAATGCCATTATTATAATTATAATTTCAGAACGTAAATTCCAACATGATGCGCTTTCTTGTTCGCGCGCGTGCTCATACAGTGTACAGTGTACACAGGGCGTATCTGCTGATGCCTCTGACGTTTTCAGAGATCCCCCAGAGTGTGTAACTGTTCGAATCTTAGCCACAGGTTCGAATTATCGTAGCCTAAATCTAAAACAAACCTCTCAGGTTTGGTTTGGATTTGTTTGTTAACGTTTATGTCTGTCATATATGGCATAACTGGACACCCAAGTGAGAGAGAAGAGATGATACCGAAAACCCGGGCGCGATGCCCGACTTTTATTATCGACAGAGTTCTCTTGTTATTTCGCATGCCCGGTGAAAAGCACTCATAGTATTCACCCGAAGGACTCTGCCCGGCAGTGGATCAAACCGAAGCCCCTGGTACCATTGTGGAGCGTGTTACTACTAGACCACACCCGCCAGTAAACTTTAAGGCGCGGAAAAATTCATCACAATGTTCAATAACTGAAGGTACCTGAACACATAAATTATCCACATCATATCAGTATTAATATCTATCGTTCCGCTGTCCAACCAAGTTGTGGACTGATACGGTTTCATGCATCCCTTACATGTCTTAACTTTTGGTCACTGATCTCTTTTCGCGAACTGTTATGGACTGTTACCATCCAGAGTTGGTAATTGTTTTGCAAAGGGTGGAAAAAACATAGAAAATAATATCGAGAAAACCGACAAGGAAACACTCGGGCCGCAAAAACGGGCAACAACTAAACATTTTGAGTTGTTAAAACTGGCAAACACTACAACACTGGGTGGCATGAACTCAATTATTATTAACCATTTTTAACAGGTGTCGCTATCCTGCTCGATTGTATGACTCTTCTTTACAGGGACACACCGTTAAGCAAATGCACTGTAGTGGTTGTGCAGTAGTTGTGTTTTGTGGACATGCCAAATGCTAATCGTCACAAGCACATCATACAGCCGCAGTAATGGAAATGAGTAAACCTACGTGAAGCCAAACCATGATATGTCACGTAGGTATACTCATTACTATGTAATTTATACACTACCTACCCATTCTGTGGAAAAGGTATATAATATTCAGACCATCAAGGAAAAGTAGGCAAACTTGTGTTTTGTAACAGATTGTTAAGAGGCTCAGTGGAGCTGGAGTACTGATAAAATATGTACAAAGTTTACTACCAGTCAATAAGTTGTGCTATACCATTTCCTTCAGGCTTTTTTTACGTTTGAAGAAACTCAGATAATGAGAGAAACTACTTATTTCTCCGATGAATCCTGTATTGTTTGTTACTACTTCTTGCGGGTTGGCTCAAAAAGACAAATTGGAAAGTTTGTTTCCTCATTAACAAATTGGAAAGTTTGTTTCCTCATTAACAATTTAGCCTATGAGTAGAAGGGTTCTTCAACTCAGAGCACAAACGTTTTTCCTTTACCTTGGAATTTTCGGAGATAGGGGGTGTTTGCATACGCGATATATGCACGTGTGACAATGACATTACATATAAACTACCTGGTTTGTTTGTACTCCTTCTTCCTCAGTTTCGAGATCAACCAAAGTAAATCTGAATGGATCATTCCAGTTAACACAAAGTATGTAATTGATGAAACCATCTACCAAGGTACTTTTACCAGACCCTGTTGCTCCTACCAACAAAATTGTCCTCTCTTTCGCGCATATTGTCTGAGGATTTCCTACAATGTAAGAACATATTTGAAGAATCTAAGAAAGATGATTTCATTCTGGTTCATCACTGAAGGCACTCGTGTGTTACATTTTTTTTGTATGATTGTTATAGCCGGTTGTTTAACGATTGTAGGCATTAGTTTGGAAACGAGAAGTTTTCATACACTTAACCTAAAATTTGTATCTGACCTTTTTAATACTTTCAATAGTTGAAATAGTATACAACCAAGGTTTATAATAATGTTTGACCATTCTTATGGGCCAAACCCGTCTTTGAAATGTTGAAAACAGACATAAATCACTAAAACGGATAATTTAAAACCACAATAAACCAAAAGTAGAAAGTGTGATATAATATAGTACGACACGGCTTCGTGTCATGTGATACGACCGGGATCTTAAACACTGTATGGAAACATATCCCGGATATTGATATAAAATAAGCCACATTTCGACACAACGATGGTAAAACGAAAACGAAAGTTTATGCTCATTTTCTCTAATTTACTTCTTTTTCAGCACATGACAGATGGTGTTTTAGACTATCATACGTATTCTATACACGTTATGAACATGATTTGGAATCAAACATTTTTAACGATGGGAAAATCAAAGAACAAGTGTGCCCCTTTAAAAGGATATCAAGTAAAGTCAACAACATTTTAAGGATTTTAGATGCCATTTGGTCTTTGTTACAGTTGACTGAAGTTAGGAGATGATTTTTATATTGACATTCACATGCACTCGAGGTCAGTCCATGAGCAAAATCACGTTGGACTAGATTCCAGTCTATAGTCGTCTATAGTATCTATAGCTCCAACAGAACACCGATTGTTCGACTATAGTTACGTCATATGACCAGTGAAACTCATTTTTCATTGGTTCGACAAACGGTGTTACTTTGGTTGCCATTATGCACATACGTCGACCGACATTTTGTTTGACTAAAGGTACGGACTATAGTTGACTATAGTTCCTCGTTAAGTTGCTCTATATAGCTGGTTCCGTATTTAAGCCGTGTCTATACCAACAATGATTCAACCTTAGTTAACGTTAAATCAATCAATTAACTTTCCAAACACTCAATATATACTTAGCAAAAATAGAAACTTTACATTCTTTAGAGCCGATTTAAACGATGGTTTAATGACGTTTCATGAAATATACGCATATTTCATAATGGAGTAATTGATAAAGACCATACAGAGCCACATTCTCGCTAAGTTGTACCGCGCAAGACGTAGCACGCTTTCCACTTCCGGTATTCAGCACTGACGGCGAGTTGACCTATTCAGCGTTGATTTCAAGTTTATCTAATGCAACAGATGCACACATGCTTAAGCCAAACACCGAAAAAATCAAAGTTGTAAACATTTTCGTTTCAAACTTGAGATGCCATAGCTTATTGAAAGTCACAGAAATCAGACCATTTGACATGCTTACGGCGGACGCGTCAGTAATTGATGTTGCGCGTCATTTTGTACGCAAACGGTAGACAATTCATATGCTGACTACTCGTTACAGAGTTACTTGGTAGGCCAGGATCGCCCGAGATCGTTGACGTCATGTAGAAACGAACGCACTCTTACGTTAACGTACCGACGTAACAGCTTCATCCCAGCAACGGTTACTTTTGGGCGGTTTTGGATCACTGCCAAGACAATAAAGAATCGTCTGTAGCAATTTCACGGTCCTCCCGTACCCGTGGACCGTATGCTTGGAAGACCTTAACTGCACGCACAAGGCCAAGAATAACGCCAACATCATGCCCTGGTCTGCAGTATCACCAGATCTAAAACCCATAGAGCATGCATGGGTTAAACTTGGCGACGGGTGCCGAACAATTACCAAATTGACACGACCAACGACCTCAGACATGCTCGATTACGAAAATTGCATGTCATCTCAAATGACGTCATTAGACGGTACATCAGAGAGGGTGTGTTGCTTGCATTAGGCGTGATGGTGGGCAAGCACGCTACTGAAGTGACTTTATGCAAACAGTCACTTAAAATGAAACCGAAAAATGAATTAAACACATCTTGCGTACACGTTCGCATCTCTGATAATTTTTAAATCAACCCTTATACATTTTGACGTCAAATAACGACATGACGTTTCGAATGTTTTTATCACCATTGTCGAGAACTTGCAGACATTGATCCAAAGTTTTGAATTACAATAAGATTTCTGCAAAATTGTGCTTGTAGACAGAATTGTTCGCATCAGAATCCAATGTAAAGTTTCTATTTTTGATGAGTATACATGTACTAACATACATTCATTCATATGTTCATTATAAAAATAAACAATGCCAAAGTACCGAAGCGAGGTATGGATCGACCCCTGACCTCGGGTGCCTGTATTTCTGCACGCTGATCGTGTACACAATGCTGCCAATGCAATGATAGTTAATTGATATCTCGGCAGAAATTCTTACTCGCCTTTGGTGAAGCCCCCTCTTGTTAAAATGATTATTATATTTTTGTACCGTTGGATAAGCGAATTTTTTTTAACTTAAACTCAACTGAACTTGCTACTGCGAAAAAATGCGATATATATGCAACAGGTTGTAAAAAGAAAATAGCCGTCTATACTGGGACTCGATCCCAGAAACGTTCGCTTTTAAGTCGAGTGCTCTACCAACTGTGCTACAGTGTCTCACTAATATGAGTATCAAAATACATCGCCTACATCTATTTGAGTTGAAATCAAATGTACAGTATTTTTATGCAAAAATGTACATGTATTATGATTGTTTGTTTTAAAAATCGACCCGGATAAATGGTCAGTAGTTCTTTAAAGCATGTCAGTAGACCTTTTCATAACAAAGAGTCAATAACTATTTTTACCCGATCTCTTAATTATATTCTGCTTTCATCAAATAAGCCTACAACATTTGGAGTGATATCAATATTTTGTGTATTAACATAGTTAACAAGTGATGTACGTCATGATCATGATCCAATTGTTTAGAAGTAGTTTAAACACCGAACCATTTTTTTTATATTTTTTATCTGTAATACCTTTAGGAAATGTGTTCACACAAGTATTTGAGTAAAGTTTAGTGTTTCAGTGACACATGTATTTTAATACCTGTGCATATATTATAGTATGTATGATTGCCTACGAACATCATTTATAACGACTGAAATATATCTGAAATATCGGAAAACGTTCAATGAAAGGAAAAGAACTGTGAACAATTCAATACTCAGAAAATACAATACCCAGTGCATTAAAATACTTGCGCTATCAATACCTAGTTCTCTAATCGTGACTAACCATCGGTTTGTGACCATATCTCTAAAAATTCAACTCCCGTGGCTTACATTTTCAGTACAAATAGTTGGATAATATTTAAAAGATTGCTCAACTTACATTTTCGTATTTTGATTGTGTCTTTAAATAACATCTGAGAGAGGGGATATAATTTTCGCGAGCACGGCGTTCATTTTTTCTCTCTCTTATTTCTCATCGTTTAAAGTTATCGTTTATCCAAATCATGTGTATAGCGGGTATAGTTTGCGTATGATGACTCTTAAACACCACCTTTCAAGTGCAGTGAAATAACTAAATAAGAGAAAATTCGCATATACTTACCCTTGTTACTGATTCACAGAGAATACCCCTCTTTCATTAATTAGAGATACTCTAAATTACAAATATAATTGACAAATAAATACGAAAGAAGACTCAAGCAGGAAACGCAACACAAACAATACACCCATCTCTAAAGCAGAACACACACACAGCCATACCATAACAAGCACACACACACACACAAAAACCGCTTTTTTTAAAGGATCACGAATTGTGTGGCTCTATTTGGATTTAAAACAACCGTTTTATGATGGTTTTCCAATAAAATAATGGGGCTTTTAACATTGTTAGTCAAAGAAAGTTGTTTGTTTAGAAGATGTCCTCTGAAAATTATCGGTAGGATAACAACCATTTCACTTGATGGGAAAACATCTAATTTGCATTTTAAAAGAAAATAAACAAACTTCGATATCTCGAACTCACGTAAACTCGGTGATTTCGATATTTTTATATTTTGAACGATATTATATCTACATCGCAAAAGTCATTGATATCCAAAAACGTTTTAACGTTGATCCATATATTCTACTTAAACGATTTCGAGTTATCTAACTTTTAACTGTTATTTTGGTGACGAAAGCAATATATTACCAAGAAAAACTTTTCTTGTCTTTGCTTCAGTGTTTCTGGCTCGTTTGTTCTCCTCAAGTTCAAGCTTCCTTTTCGCATGGCCATGTTTAGAATTTGTCGATTGAACGGAAAATTCTACGAGCTGATTTGCAGCAGATGGTTTCGTGGTTATTGGATCACTTTCATCACTGTATGGCCCCTCTCCGTCGTTGTTCACCACTCTGACTTGAAAAATGAAAGTTGAATCTGATTGCAATTTCTTCAACTTCACGGTGCTTTCCATGAATAACTCTTCATAAAATTTCCACTTATCATCAGTAGTTTTGTTTTTGTAACGAATCTGGTATCGATGTGTGTCATTAAAGTTCCCCGGCCTTGTCCAACTTAACTTGACAGAATCTGCTTTTGCAACACCATCCATGCTGGGTTTGCCCGGTTCCAACTGAAATAAATGTCACCAATATCATTATGAGATATTAATCAAGGACTTTTTACGTCTATAGTTATCCAAATTTCTAAAATGCCAAAAAATGACATGAAATTTAATTTGATGTCAATTCGATTATGTAATACTGGCTTGGGCTCGAGGAAAGCAAGAAGACCCATCGTTTCTGCTTTTTGTTTTAGACGAAAAAGTCATTTTATTTGTAAGATTTTACTTAAATTGAAAGGTTATTTCAATGTGTAGTTTGAGACATTAAGCATGCTTTAACACCAACATAAATAACGCTTATTGAAGCTCTATATGTAAGCACAAATCATTATTAACTGCCTTTAAAGTTTAGGTCTCACTGTACATAATATGACGTCCTCAAGCGCGTGCAGTACCTCTCTGATCTCAGCTGTTTAGTAAAGACAATCCAGACATGCATATCCCGGTTTTTACATCTACAGCTGAAACAATGCATATATCTAGGTCCAGAGGGATGGGGTACATCTAGATCTATTATTGACACTGTGGACATACCGTATTGCTTTAGTTTAAATCCTTGATCTGGTGTTGTTCCGATTATTTATCATTAAGCATGCAGTGCGGGCAAAAGGTTTTCGGGGTGGCTTGCTCGGAGGATTGCGAGGGTTATGACGTCAAATTGCCTTGAGATGACGGAAGCATGGAATAAGTGAACTGTGTGTTAGTTATTTCATGGTTTAGTTCAATTAAACGATATATTCACAGGATTTTTAGGCATCTGATTGGTCGAGAGCTCCAAGCCATGTGCTTAAGTATTTTAAATCACTTTAATGTGTTCTACTTTTAACTTAGATCTTTTTGAAAACTTGATATAAATGACATACTTGCTCAAATACATTGTAATCCATTTTGAAAGAGCTAGTATGAGAGGTCAACCATGTATACCGACTTAGGGGAATGACAACCTTAAATGGCCAAATAAAACATTAAAGGTATTGTCAAAGTACATCACAAAACGTTTCACTAAATATTTTGGTGACGTGAAATATCATGAATTTTCAAGTGCCGACTCGTGTGATAAAAGTTTGAGAAAGGTTAGGTGACAGCTCATCAATAGTCTTTGATAATAGATGCAAAGGTTATGGAAATTAGTGGTCAAACAAACTTGAAAGCCGCGAATGCACACAGTTACTTTGGAGCAGATACTCTGGTGTTTAATACCTTTTATCACATAATCTGCGGTCTGGAAGTTGCATAAAGCCATTCTATAAGTATAGGTTAGACCATGGCTGCAAGCGAATATAAACGATATAGTTCGAGGGGGCGTAGCCCCCGAGAACTATGTCGTTTATTCGCGCGCAACCATGGTCTAACCTATTTAGCACTGGCTTGGGCTCGAGGAAAACAAGAAAACCATTCGTTTCTGATTTCTGTTTTAGACGAAAAAGTCATTTTGTTTGTAATATTTTACTAAAATTGAAAGGTTATTTCAAATGATAAGTTTGAGACAATAAGCATGCTTTAACACCAACATAAATAACGCTTATTGAAGCTCTATATGTAAGCACAATTCATTAGTAATTGTCTTTAAAGTCTAGGTCTCACTGTACATAATAAAACGTCATGAAGCGTGTGCAGTTCACCTCTGACCTCAGCTGTTTTTAGAATTGTGACGTCAAATTGCCTTGAGATGACGGAAGCGAGGAATAAGTGAACAGTTTGTTACTTATTCCATGGTTTGTTGAAATAAACGATATAGTCACAGGTTTTTGAGGCATCTGATTGGCCGAGAGCTCCAAGCCATGTGCTAAATATCGTTATCCACTTGTGAAATATTGTTTTTTGGTTCGGCCCAACCTGTTCGTCAACAAAAGCTGCATGTAATGGGACACCAACTGACGTAATTTGCAATGACAATACCGTAAACAACGTCACATTTTGGCGGAAAATCTGTATTGCGAAAGGGACTACTATCTGCGGCTTCAGTGAACTAAGTAGGGTTTTAAAATGTTTATGTGATAAATAGAATCTGACATTCGTGCTCATTATTTATCATTTTAATAAACTCGTTGACTAAAACAAATATGATGGTCGCCAATGCTCGCGTCACTTTCTTTTAGTCAACTCGTTTATAAGATTGATAAATAATGAGTACTCATGTAAGATCCTCTTTTTACTCTTTATTAATTTTTATTTTAATTCTAGTCAGAAAACGTCTTTTGTGATGGTTTGGATACAAATTGCAAGGGATCTGCAAAAATGTGTATGAGGGAGGGACGAGAGAGAGAAATAAAGAGAGAGATAGAGAGAATGAGAGATATATATATATAGAAAGAGAGAGAGAGAGAGAGAGAGAGAGAGAGAGGGGGAGGACCATCTGCGTTGCTATCAGTACAACCAGTTCGTCAAAGAAAATGTGATGAATAAAGTTTGAGTATACATTTTGTAAATTGTAGTCTTCCACACGTTAGCCAATTTTTAGATTTTAAAATACTTCTTATAAATTAGTACTTAATGTAAGCTATAAGTGTTCTGTTCAGTAACATTTGTGACATTATTTGTTGAAGAACAATCAGTATTAAACGTGCTTTACGGTATAAATTTATTTAGATAAGAAAGAAAAGGAAATAAGGCACCTATAATTCAACCGCCTCAAGAAAGTTCGTTTTATGACAGAACATAATTGATAAGTTATGCTGATGTTTTAATTAAAATAAAGTGACCACAACACAAGTTGTTTCAATATCGACACCGATTTTGACAAAATAGTATTTTTTATTAACCCACACTTGTACCCTTAGTCGGTCATAAAGATAAGTTGTAATCGTACATGTGATAGCAAGTCTCATATTCTGCTTATTCTTGTAACCAGGTTTAAAAGATAATTTCATAACGAATCTCGGCATTAGTAGCGACAGAATCATTTTTGACTAATTGCATATACATATATTGATAGACATTATGTAAAAAACTATATATCCAAACAGGCGCTTGACTGTATATGATTTTAGTAAAATGATTCGTAACACCCCGGTTACACAGAGCCATCGGTGATAGATCGATTGTTTTTTTCGCCAAACTAGGGAGGGGACCGATAAAAACCTATTTACTACCGACATCACCTATTGGCCACCTGTTTTCCACCTATCAATAGCCATTAGGTAAAGATGAGTTTCGTCGGGGAAAAATCACCGATTGGGAATTTTAAACGTGCTGAAAATTCTCGATCGGTGAAAATATTTTACAAATAACCGATTGACAACCTGTCTACTACCGATATCACCGACGGGTCATCGATAAACCACCGATGAACTTAAAATTACCACCGATGAAAAAAGATGAGAATTAAAACGTGGGATCTCGTCGGTTTTCATCGGTTGTTAAAGACAGTTCAATCGGTGATCAATTAGTGATCAATCGGTTGCCGCCAGCATTTCATCGGTGTTTTATCGGTATTCATCGATTATTGATTGGATATTGGGCGCTTTTAATCGGTGGTCCATAGGATTTCATGAGTCGCCAATCGGAGGCGGGGTGGCGTTTGACCTATTGAACAATTATTCATCACCGATACCCGGTCACACAGAAAGCCTGAAATTTAATCACTTATGACAACCGATCAAAACAGCAAATAATTCGACCGATTGGGTACCGATTTAAGCCCGACCGTCTGTGTAACACCCCGGTCACACAGAGACATCGGTGATAGATCGGTTGTTGTTTTTTCGCAAAACTAGGGAGGGGACCGATGAGAACCGATTTACTACCGATATCACCTATTGGCCCCCTGTTTTCCACCTATCAATCGCTATTGGGTAAAGATGAGTTTCGTCGGCGAAAAGTCACCGATTGGGATTTTTAAACGTGCTTAAAATTCTCGATCGGTGAACATATTTTACAAACCTGTCTACTACCGATATCACCGACGAGACACCGATAAACCACCGATAAACCACCGATGAACTGATACTTACCACCGATGAAAAAAGATGAGAATTAAAACGCAGGATCTCGTCGGTTTTCATCGGTTGTTAATGGAAGTTCAATCGGTGATCAATTGGTGATCAATCGGTTGCTGCCAGCATTTCATCGGTGTTTTATCGGTATTTGTCGATTATTGAACAAATAGTTGGGCGCTTTTAATCGGTGGCCCATAGGAGTTCATGAGTTGCCAATCGGTGGCCAATCGGAGGCGGGGTGGCGTTTCACCGATTGAACAATTATTTATCACCGATACCCGGTCACACAGAAAGCCTGAAATTAAATCACTTATGACAACCGATCAAAACAGCAAATAATTCGACCGATTGGGTACCGATTTAAGCCCGACCGTCTTTGTGACCGTTACCAGACGTTTCGCTACCCCGGACGTTTCGCTACAGTCGTTTCGCTACCCAACCTAAAGTCGTTTCGCTACCCTGGACGTTTCGCCACCCAATATTTAAAATAGGGGAAATTAATGTTTCTAATCAATTTAAACCATAAATAAAGAAAAATTGATATCATTTGATTATAATTTACCAAAATAAAATTGAATAAAAGGAGAAAAAGAGTTAAATTTCAGAGTTAAAATTGTGTATGTTTGTTCAAGGCACGTGTGTGAAAATTATTGAATCTGAAGTAATTAAAACTCAGAGAATCAATTTAAAACCATAAGTAATGAAATGTTTTTATCATTTGATGATTATTTGCCAAAATAAAATTGAATAAAAGGAGGAAAAAAGTTGAATTATAGAGTTAAAAATGTGTATGTTTATTTAATGCATACGCGTGAAAGTAATTGAATATGTAATAATGAACATGCGCATAGAAAGGTACTGCTAAACGCATGACAAAAGTAACGTAGAACTCCTAGGAGAGTTCAGGCAATACTTTTGCCTTGCATTAAGCAGATATACATTTGTACATTGTATTTTAAGCTCACCGTAAATTATCATTATGTGGCCGCCCAATAAAGGCTTTACTGTATACCGGCACAAGTCAATAAGAACAGCACCAGCAATCGAATTCCTTATTATTTGAACTTTATAATTTACTTGCAATTTTACTTTAAGGAATAAATGTCTTTGTATTTATTGTGTAACTCTGATCAGGTTACACACTGTTGACACTCATTTCTTTATTAATTAACATTTCGCCGCCTTAGATCGGTTAAAAAGGTTATTTTCGAATTGTTTGCATCCTGATCAGACTCTCCTGCAGTGCCATATTCAGGCACGTGTTGAAACAGTGACACCTGTGTTAAAATAAGCGATCATTTAAAGCACGCGCATAATAAATTGACATGCGTATAGAAATGTTCTGCTTAACGCATGACAAATGTGGCGTAGAAAACTCACAGGAGAGTGTTTGCAATACTTTTGCCCTGCTTTAAGCAGATATACATTGTATTTGAAGATCACCATACATTATCATTGAGTGACCGTCGAACAAAGGTTTTATTGTATAACGGCACGTGCCGAGTCAACGATCGATTAAAACAGCACCAGCAATCGAACTGATTGCATTCCTAATGATTTCCTAACTTAAGAATGAAATTCACTTTAAGAAATAAATTAACCCCCTTGAATAAAAAGTGTCATCATTGTGTAACTCGGCATCTGATCAGGTTTTAAACTGTTTGACACTCCTTTATACATAATGATCGAACTCTCCTGCTGTGTCATATACAGACACGTGCCGATTAAATATATATTGCTTAAATGCTTGACACATGTGACGTAGATTTTTTGCATTACTTATATATAAAGCTGATATACATTCTTTTTAAGTAAAGTGTGATCGGCGGTACGGCTTCAAATGAGCTATTGTAACAAGCCAAAGATGAATCATACCTTTAATGCGGATATCCTAGATGTTACATTTGTGTATCCAATATCGCTAAATACATTGACTTCGCATCAAACATGAGAAGAATAACATATTTATGATCTGAAATATAATAATAGGATAATGGTAACACTAAATCGTCTTTACTTTCAACCTGCTTTAAGTGGTCAACTATCTTCAGTACTATGAACAGCCTACGGGGTAATGGGATATTTGAAAGGATTTAAATGCATTATATGTGCTTAAGTGTGTTTTGTTTTGTCTATAGAATTTTGATGAAACAATAAAGTGGATTACGATAGAATATTTACTTTTTTATTCTTACGTCCAATTGATATTAACCTATTTAGATCTACTGTTTAATTGCTGGCAGTTTTCATTATACCTATACAAAGGTTACTTGTTTCATTACAGACATACTGCATTGTTTGTCTTTACTGAAAAATATTTAAGATTATATATCAAACAGTACAGACCATGATGACACGCCGTCGTGTAACGCAATGATTCACCAGGGTCTACACTGTTTGACATTGTCCCCTTTAGTAGACACTAGGGTTCAATGGGGTAACACATGTATAACTATTTAATTAAAATGCCATTTTCATATTTAAATATTGATTGATTCATATGTAAACCTCTTTTTACTAGAATTAATGCAGACTGTAAGGCTTATGCAGACATATTAGATCAGCGTCCGTGGAAGTCGGCGTCTAACATTGGTCCAATCAGTTTGCTACTTATTCTATCACCACATTCATTTCATGTCGCTCTATACCCTGCTTTATAAGGGTCTCGCATAAGTTGTATATATGCGTTACGGCTGTTCATATATTTCGCCGTAAAAATGTAAAAATAATTTACTAATAGCTATTATTAATTTCTAATAGCCATTTAGGATCCCGACGAGAGGCCACGTAACACGGCGTGTGGTGTGGATCCAATCTATTTGTATAATTATGAGCC
The DNA here is from genome assembly GCA_922989275.2 of Gari tellinella. Lineage (NCBI taxonomy): Eukaryota > Metazoa > Mollusca > Bivalvia > Cardiida > Psammobiidae > Gari > Gari tellinella. The sequence goes on along the minus strand of OV277857.1, from coordinate 27,897,908 downwards.
TAAGGTAGCAATTACGCTAGCTAGCAAAGTATTATATTTTTAGATAAAATATAGCAGCATCTATTTTTAATAACTTACACGATCTTTGTCAATAAATCGATATATTTTTTTAATTATTCATTCAAATATAAGTTTCTAATACACATTTTCGCTTAATAATATACCGGCATATCTTATTTGAACATAAAAATATAGGTTAAGATGGTTTTAAAAAATTGGGTAGCGAAACGACTTACCGGTAGGTGGCGAAACGACGGTAGCGAAACGTCCCGGGTAGCGAAACGTCCGTAAACCTTTGTGACCGGGACATAACCTTGGTGTAAAGAATTTATTTGTCATGAAATTCCAAACACCCAAACGCGGAGCCACTTCATGTTACAGTTAGAGAAAGTTTGCTTGAATAATCTTGAAACCTTCAAGTCAGAAACCCTTGTTTAAAGATACATGTATCAAGTGTCGACTGAATCCTAAACACTTCAATATTTGTGTAGTAAAACATAGATCGATCAGCTGTTTAAGAAAATATGCTTGCTATCGCGTTGCTGTTTGTTAATTGGATTTTCAAAACCGCGACCTAATTTATTTGTTAAAATATACTTTGATAATAGATATTCAGGTTGCATTGTTTATTTTTAAAATTATTTAGTATTCTTCAAAAAAAGAGAGAGAGTTTACTGGGTAAAAACTTGAATTTGTAATGCAATTACAATACATAGATAAGCCCTTCAAATACCCGTATTATTGTGAAACTGGTGTGATTTGTTATGTTTTGACTAAGTCTAGTCTTCGAAAAATCCATTAAAACACTGTTTCACTTACGGAGTTCTCTATCGCCGGTATCAGCTCTGACTCTGGAGAATCCCTGAAATGTTGCCAATGGTATAACAGATTAAAATATATTCAATTAAAGTATCTTTCCTTAAAATTTAATAAACCTTAAACAATTGGAGATTAACATAACAGTTTGCCATTTCCGAGCATAACTGAATACCTTCATACTTTGATCTTATCAATGACATACTGTAACATTTAATCTGCAACATATATGTTTACTTATAAAACGAATGTTGCTTTCAGAATACAATAGTTCAAACCATTTTGTTTAAGAAAGAACGTTGCAATCCATAACATAAAATGTACACATTGCTCTTAAATCATTCTAGAAGTATAAAAAGTTATAATTTCTTTTCTATTCTTGTTGGTTGAATGTTTTATTTCGCCATTTTGAAAAAAGATATAACACTGCTGCATACTACCATAAGTATCAGTTATCTTAGATTAAATTCATTGTCACGGTTTCACATGGCTAAAGTTCATGTCTTATTATCTCACTTCCTCAATGTGTCTGTCCATCTGACTTTTTGTCGCTTTCACTTTTATTTGTGTGCGCTCTCGTGTACACGTGTGCGCGTGTGTCTTATGTGATTCTCCCAGAACTATCGGAAATACACTGGAAACGTTCCTGGATCATCGGAAACACCATGGGAACGTTTCTGATCACCTGAAATACCCACAGAACGTTCCTGGATCATCTGAAACACATTGGAAAGTTCCTCAACCATCAAAACAGAAACGGAACGTGTCTGTACCACCGGATATGCCGTATGAACGTTCATGGACAATCTGAACCCCCCCACTGAAACGTACCTGTAACACCCTTGAAATATTCCTGAATCATCTGAAAAACCCTTGGAACGTTTCTGATGCATTGAAGACACCCTGGGAACGTTGCTGAACAATCTAAACACACAAGGCACGTTCCTGAACCATCTAAAACGCCATGGGAAAGTTTGTGAACCATCGGATACACCCTGGGAATGTTTCTAAACCATCTCAAACACCATTGGAACGATACTAAATCATCTGAAACACCCTGGTAACGTTCCTGAACCATCGCTAACGCCATCGGAACGCTCAAGAACCCTCGGAAACATTATCCGGACGTTCCTGAACCATCGGAAGCACCATGGGAACGTTCCCGAACCATCTGAAGCACAGCGGGAACGTTTCTGAGCCAAAGAAGACACCCTTGGAAACGTTGCTGAACCATATTTATCATCCTTGGAACGTTCCTGAACCATCTGAAACACCCTGGGAACGTTCCTGAACTACATGAATCACAATGGGGAAGTTTCACAACCATCGGATTCTTCCTTTGAACGTTCATGAAACAGCTTAAACGCCATCGGAACGTTTTTGAACCCTCTAAAACGCATTCGGAACGTTCCTGAACCGTCTTAAACTCTATCGGAACGCCCCTGAACAATCGGAAACATCCTGTGGACGTTCCTGAAACACCATAGGAACATGTGAACCATCGGAGACACAATTAGAACGTTTTTGAACCATCTGAAACACCCTCGAAACGGCCCTGAACCCTCTGAAACGCCATCGGAACTTTCCTGTATCATCTGAAACACAATCGGAGCGTCCCTGAACCATCGGAGACACACTTAGAACGTTCCTTAACCATCGGAGACACCCTCGGAACGTTCCTGTACGTTCCTCAAACCCTCGGAACGTCACTGAACCAACCTCAACACCCTTGGAATGTTTCTGTTCCATCGGAGACACCCTGGAAACGTTCCTCAGCTATATTAAACGCCATCGGAACGTTCCTCTGCAACATCTGAAACACAATCGAAACGATCGTGATACATCTGAAACACCATCAGAAAATTCCTTAACCAACTATATCGAAAACACCTTGGTGACGTTTCTGAACCATCGGAAATACATTTGGAACGTTTTGTAACCATCGGAGATACCCTGCGAACGTTCCTGATTATTTTAAACACCCTCAGAACGTTACTTAACCATCTGAAATGCCATGGGAAAGTTATTGAACCATCAGAGACGCACTGTGGACGTTCTTGAACCATCTGAAACACTATCGGAACGCTCCGGAACTATCAGAAACACCCTGGGGACGTTTTTGAACCATCGGAATTACTATGGGAACGTTCCTGAACCATATGAAACACTACCGGAACGCTCCGAAACTATCGGAAACACCCTGGGGACGTTTTCGAACCATCGGAAATACTACGGGAACGTTTCGGAACCATCGGAGACATCAAGGGGACGTTCCTGGATCATCTAAAGCACAACCAGAACGTTCATTTACCATCTGAAACACTCTGAGAAAGTTTCTGAACCATCGGAGACACCATTGGAACGTTCCTGCACCATCTGAAATACAAACGGAACGATCCTGAGCTATCGGAAACACACTGGGGACGTTTCCGAACCATCGGAAATACCTGGGGAACGTTTCTTAACAATCGGAGACATCCTGCGAACGTTCCTGAATAATTTAAAACACTCAGAACGTTTCTTAACCATCTGAAATACCATGGGAAAGTTATTGAACCATCAAAGGCACACTGTAAAATGTTCCTGAACCATCTGAAACACCATTGAAACGTTACTGGACCATCTGAAACGCTCTGAAAAAACGTTCCTACAGCATTGTAAAACACTGGGAATGTTTCCTTGACCATCGGAAATACACTGGAAAGGTTACTGAGTCATGGCAAACACATTTGGGCGGTTCCGGAATGCACAACGGAACTCTTTTATGGTTCCCAATTAGTTCCGTTTACAGTCCCTAGTGTCGTTACGTAAGCCGAACTCAGTCCTCTTTCCGAATAAGTTCCGAATGCAGTGCACGGTCCAGAGTTCCATAACGTAAGCCGAACTCAGTGCTGAAGTTAAGCAACCTCGAGACCGGTTAGTCCTTGGATCGGAGACCGCCTTGGACCACCGATGCCATTGACTTTTTTCCTATCTTTCTGTCTTTTTTAATTGCATTTAGATTGGACTTTTCCAGTTTAACACATTCCACCCTAGTGACGTTAATGCTCGTCATTTACAAACAGTGTAGGTACAAATTTCCTTTGCAACCCGTACACATAGAACGATAACGGAAAATGACGAGTGTCCAAGTTATCAGGGATCGATGTGTCAAACTATAAAATTTAGATCCATATGAGACGCCAAGATACTGACTACGGAAACCTGCCAGCTTCCATCGTCCGGCTCCGTGCAGTTCTCAGATAGCGAATGGCGAGTATTCTCGTATCTAGGGTTGAATGTGTTAAAACTTCAAAAAGTCAAATATATGTATAACAACAAAAATATTTTTTTTAAAAAAAAAGGAAAATAGGAAAAAGGCTACGGTATGTTTTCAACGTGATATGGCAGTAGACACTGATGATCAATTTTAAAGTGGTATGTATTTTCAAAACCTGTTTGTGAAACGTATTAGATTTTTCCTCAAAAAAGATTATGGTCCAACTATATTGCTGCGCACTTCACGTTTGGTTATCGATCAATCTACAATTGATAACTATGCTTTCCTCTTTGGTTGTGCGACGACAGACAGGGCTTAGCACTACATGATGATGTATCTCTAAAGCCGTCCTTAACCGGGAGAGCTATGTCGGAATTTCGTGCTTTGTTTTTTCTCTCCCTCTCTGTCGTACCCTGAACCTATCCATGTCTTACAGTTACTCGTGACTACAGACTAGTCGCTTGAGTACAATTTGACCGTTGCCATAGTGGGTTATTTTTAACACGGGCTTGAATGTTTAATTCTTTCCCGTGTTACTAATAATCTTGTCATGGAATTTTTGTTAGATGTTTTACATGTATTTACTTACTGTGTTGGCAATCTTTTTTATTGTAAGGTTGTGGAACAGAGTTTATATTTTATGTACACTGTTCGTCTTTATATGTGAATATAGGAGATAAGAGTGAGGTTGGGCGCCCCTAAACCAAGATTTAACCCCCCCCCCAGTGGTTGTTAATTATTAATTATTGATTGCTACTGACCGTAAAAAGGCGGGCTCCTATATTCACTTTGCTTTATGTTTGTCTTGCGTGTCGTTTTCTATTTAGTGTGTAGAAGAAGGAATGGTATTGCGCGTGTATGTGTGTGTGTTTGTTATGGTATGACTGTGTGTGTGTGATCTGCTTGAGAGGTGGGTGTATTTTTTGTGTTGCGTTTCCTGCTTGAGTCTTTCGTATTCATTTATAGTGAATATGTCTGTGAACATCCCTGGTAGATATACTTCAACTTACCGGTACTTGTTGGTTTAGATTCGAAGCACTTTCGTGTAAACACTAACCGTTATTGTACAAATGGTATGTTACATATTTGTAGTGACCAGATATTTGGGAAAATGTGTGTTTTGAAAATTTCAACTAAGCACATTATACTGGTTAGAAACGAGTAGCAGGGCATATACTTTTTTCACCAATCATAGTTCTCCACTGTTATGTCGTGATTGTTTTGCCTTACAGTGTTCCGTCTCTGCATCGACCCTGCAAATAACGATTCCCTCCTTACAATGACCCTTGCCGAAATTCCCTGAGCTGGACAACTATGTTTAACGCCTTTATTGCTGCAATATCGTGTACTTAAATTTTTTTGGCTGTTTTTATTCAAAATTACATATAAGTGGGGATTTTGATAGAATACATATAATGACGAGTGACACACATCTTGAATCAAAATCAGACGCCCCGTTATTCAAACTTTTCGCAAATGTAATCCATGTCTTAAATTTTCCCTCTTTATAACGACTCCCTCTGAGCATCACACCCACTCTGTGTCTCCTATTGAGTAGCGCTGCTCGTTTAGAGAGGAAACACTGTACTTTCTTCCATGTCGGATATGTTCGATGTTCTATATTGGTAAATATGCTTAGTGTGTTTGTGTGTACGAATGTGTGGGTGTGTCTGAGTGTGTGCGTTTGTATTACATGCGTTATGAAGACTTGAGTGTTGATGCACACCAAAATTCTGAGGACTTTTTGCATAGAGAGGACTTGCACTCGGGTCCTCGGAAAGTTTTATTCACAAATATCGTCAAAGTGAGGTCTATGTTAAGAATAATTTGAAATCCCCATGTCCTTATAAAGTAGGTCAGTTATTGCGAGTATATCCGCCAGATACACAATTTACTTCCACTTCATAAACTGTGTGTTTGACTAGCCAATCTGATTTCCGGTAGAGAAAGGAAACCAGCCAATCGGAGTGCTCTCATCAAGTCCTCACAATAACTGTTGAGTTAGATTGTATAAGTCCTCGCGGATTCGACATTTCAGGACACAAATATGTATGTACTCGAGTTCTCGCAGTATCGTAATACATAGAGAGTCCTCGCTAGTATTGCTAAGTTTGACACAATTTCGTGACAGGAATTTGAAGAAAATATAAATATAACAGGCAAAACATCTGGGGGACTTATAAACACCCCTTATGATAAGTCTGGTGAGAAAGTACCTACACCATAGACCTGTTATTTCTTGCGAGTCCTTAGAGTGCAGAATTATACCAATGTCCTCTGAACGTTTGCAATACAAGCATGTGTGTGTGTGATTTTGTGTATGTTTTTGTTTATTTTTCACCCTCTCTTTTTCTTTTTTCTCTTTCTCATGCTGTACGCCGGGAGAACGCCATGTAGTTAAAATAAAAAAAATAATAATTACCTGAACGTTTGCTCGTTTGGAAAGTCGTTTGATGTATTTGTGTCATCGATCTGGCATTTGTCTAGCGAGTACTCAATCTGGTGATGCCTTGTTGTTTTAACTGCCTTATGGTAATATAAGCATGAAGAACAAAGAAATGTTTGTGTTTCACAATCAAGACAAAACGCTACTGCATCGAAACTCTTCCCGGTTTCTATGCATATGCCACAAATTGGTGACAATCCTTTATACTGACGAGTTTGATCTTTGGCAAAAACCACGGAGTGATGCTTTGTTGTCTTGTGTGATTTGTGCTTTTCACAACAGACAGTGCATAGGAATTCTTCACAATCTCTGCAAAAATGAATGGCAGTCACATCTTTGGAAATTCGTTTACAAAGCTCGCATTTTTCCAAAACTAATGTTTCGAGTATCTCATCAACATTGCAAGCGTTGTGATCTTTGGTTTGCCTAAACCGACTGTGAGCCACATGACACGCTGGACACATATATTCTTGACAATCTTTGCAATATTTCTTCGCAATTTTATGTTCATTATTTTCCTTACAAGATTGGCATGCTTTGATCTCGATAATTCCGTGGCCCTTAGTTAATCTCTGGTTAGTGTGTGTGTTGTAGCATTGCTCACATAACCTTTCGTTGCAATTCGTGCAGAAATACTCCGCTTGTACGTGTGACATTTTGAACGCACATGGTTCACAATTAGATTCATTTTGGGAGTTCTCCTTTACTTCTACAACAATGTCTACAACGTTATGGTCCCTTGCAAATTTATGAGCTTTATGATTTGCAGCACATAAATCACACAATATTTCGTTACAATCTCGGCAACGTTTATTAGCTTTGTTTTGTAGAGTGTTATGCCTACACAGTTCGCAGTATATATCATTAGGATGTTCAACTATGTGAACCATTGATACTTTATGGAGTTCCGACTTATGCGAATTCGCACATGGTTTGCATAGGTTCGTTTTGCATTCATCGCATCTTCCGATATCTTCTGCTTTTAAAGGGTAGTTGCATAAATCGCATTTGCCTCTTTGGTACGAACTGTCCGCATTTAATTCTTCATCTCTGAATTGATCTGTTTGCATTATTTCTCTTTTCGTTTCATTCAAGTTCGCCTTTGCACCATTCCCACCGTTTCGGTTTTGCCTAACTGGAATCTTTTCTTTCTGTGCCAGCTGAAGGTCTAATTTGCTCGGCACCAGGTTATTAGTACTTTGGATATGATCGCCCTGTTCGTGCCTTTGTTCAAACACATCGGAATCTGTAAAATACACACGTCTTGTTACAACAGAAATTGTTTGAAAATGACAAAGTAAAAAACAAAATCTACAGACCCTCCTCGTTATTACCAAATCTTTACGCGTTGTACCACATCTTTTCCTGTAATAAATACGAAAGACTCAAGCAGGAAACGTAACACAAACAACACAAAACCTTGTCTCGTTATTACGAAATCACGTCCTTACGAGATTTGTTTACATTATTACATATTTTGTTCTTTTTTCTAGATCTTTTCGCGTTATTGCCTGAAAACTACCTGAAAACGACCTCTTTAATACCTGATCTGTTTAGTAGAGAAACGAGCCAATTTCTATCTATTATAGTTTTTTAGGTTTGAGCACCTTATAAACCTGGGTGGTTGAGTCGTAGAAGGCGAAGAAGAAAGTTCGTAAAACTACTAGGGATGTCAACGAATACCAAACCGCTATCCGAATATTCGAAAGTTCTATCCGAATAGTATTCGGATATTCGGTTTTGAAAACCATACAAATCATCGTATGTTCGTAAGTTGCTTGAATAGTATAGAGGTAATTTAGATGATATCCCGTAACGCTTCTCTCGCGGCATACTATTGTTAAAGCATTCAGTCAAAGCAGACTTGAATCGATTTAAATTTTGATTTAGTTCCAACCAAGGAGAGGGATATGATCTATTTGGAGTTGATTTTTGCAATGAGACCATTTGTGTTTCGAGTTACAGAGTACATGTTTTACCTGCGAGTAAGCGTCACGGTGCCATGATCTGAGCCATGATCTGAGCCTTTTTGTAAAATTCACTCTTTGTCTTTTTCAGCAATTCACATAACAGGAATGGATCAGATTATCAAGATTCAAGAGATTTTGAATGATTCTTAAAAGCAAAGGAATGTACGACTTTGTTATCACTTATTAAGTTATTGTACTCAACCGTTCCCGAACCAAATTTTTGATCCATTTGTATTTTTAAAATGAATAGATAATAGATACAGCGCTGAAAATGTTATCTGCGCTCATCGTTTCTTTCGTCTTTGAAATGTATATCTTCTGTTGAACAATTACCAAACTATATAATTACTTTTAACCAATGACACGGTATTTCTTTTTGCTATCTATTCTGCTTGGTTAATCGTAAAGCTGATAAATATACATGTCGTGCTTTACTGCTCTTGATTGACAGTTTCTGTATGAATAACCAATCATAAGCAAATGCTTTTCACGCCGTAACAAACTGTCTATCGGTATGATACAATGATTGGATAATGGAAATATCATTTTTTCATGTCATTGCGATAAAATTACACAATCCCTGATAATAGTGTACTGTTTATTTGAAATTGCGTGAGATGATAGCCAATTAGCGGCGCCCCTTTACCCGCTACATAATCGGGGTCCGTGAATTATACCCTGACGTAATGGAAGTTGCATACAAACACAAACACAATGGGATCTTTAATCGCGTATTGTTTTCTTAAAGCGACTCGCAACCAGATGGTGCATTAAAAATAGTAATTTGTAAATATGTGTCAAACGCTTATATAAATGGTAAAGAATTAGTTTAGGATAAGAAATTCTGTTTAAAAAAAATGTATTTCAATAAAAAAAAAATACTGGTCTCTGGTGGGATTCGAACCCGGGGCCCGGCATTGGCGGACAGAAGGCAAAATAGGGGAAACCGCTTAGACCAATGAACCACGGAGACTATCCGTTTATCTCGGATCGATTTAACGTATTTCAATGTGTAGCGATGAAAAGTGCATACAACTTCGTGTTTCGGCTCGGGTTTATGTCTGAGCCCGTGTAGAGAAGCAACAACAACAACTATACCGTCTACTAGTCGGTATAGAAAAACGATGGAAAATATCTAAAAATCTAAGATTCGGTGACGATTCTTGAAACTTTTTTTGGACTGATCATATTGTTTTAATGTCAGAAGCCAAATAATGCCACAAATTTGCTTTTATTTGAGTATTTTATTTTATTTTGACAAGTACACCATCCGGTTGCGAGTCCCTTTAAGCCTAGACGGGTAAGCAAACCGTTAATGATGACAATCACATGTTCTATAGGGGTCACGCAATTATCTTACCATTGACACTTGTTGTAAAAAAAACCTTTTAACGCTAACGGGGGTGCGAAAATATCGATTTAAGTGGCAATGATTAATGAACGCGGAGCAGTGTCGAAACAATTTTGTTCTTTAAATTTTTATTTTTTTGAAAAACTCGATCCGAATAGTGATCTTCTATCCGAATATTCGGTGAACTATTCGAATATTCGGATATTCGGGTATTCGTTGACATCCCTAAAAACTACCGTTTAAACTCGTCGCACAGGACTATTTTGTGATAAATTTTAAAAGATACAGAACGTGAAAGCTATAAAGAAACTCTGTATAGTGGAGAAGCATCATATGAGAGTCGTACAGTTGATAAGCTTCGAGTGAATCCGAAGATGTTTTTCAATTACGTGCGAAACTTCAATAGGACCTCATCGGATGATGGACAATTCGTCACCATGCAAATTCGTCACCAAGGCATTATAGTACAAAAGGGGTAGTCAATTCGTCACCAAAGGAAATAAAGTATAAAAATTTTATATATTGATTTAATAATGAGTATAATTGTTCACACATATAGGTAACTGATGTTGCCGAAAAATGCGCTTTAAGGTGATAATCGATGAAGGTTCAAACGCGGATAAAATGCGATGCTAATTGGTTAGGGGGAGCACAGAATTATACACTTTTGTATAATTCCGTGGGAGGAGAGATTAACAATAATTACACAATAAGTTTTTGACGCTGCAATCCCTGTCGCTAATTAGTTTGTACATGCTATTTATCTATTAAATATCTAATTACTTTAATCTATTTAAATATAAACAAACTTGATCATAGTTTTAAAAAAAAATCGAAAAATTTCGGCACCTAGATTCATCTTTTATACTTATAGTAATTTATATATTACAACTGTAAAGGCTAGAATATACATATGAGCTTATCGATACTTGTCAATTTCAACAATATAACTTATACAATTAACAGAAAAATGATCCTGATCATATATATATATACCAGGTAAGAAAATACCCTACACAAAGTCCTTGGTGACGAATCGTCTTTGCCATTACTATATATCGCCTTGGTGACGAATTTGCATGGTGACGAATCGTCTGTAATTCAAATCTGGTATCTCTAGCAGGTGTGATATAGGATATATTTACTCTGCAACATCAGCTAGAGATACCAAATTTGGTGTCAAATACATTTAAGGATGGTAACGTGTCAATCAGATGCGTCGTAACTGTAAGCTTGATCTTGACCTTTGACCTCTATTATAAAAATATTACTGAATATTCTATATGTCACTTATTAAGATTCAATGCCAAGAATATAGTGACCTTCAACTTATATGCGACACTCCATCATCTCAAGATACACTAACACATAAAAAAGTATTCAGCATATCTGCCTTGAGTATTATAATTCGTAATATAGTTGCCATGATCATCAGCAAGTGTTTCTATTGTAGATGAGGTGAATTACAGACGATTCGTCACCATGCAAATTCGTCACCAAGGCGATATATCGTAATGGCAAAGACGATTCGTCACCAAGGACTTTGTGTAGGGTATTTTCTTACCTGGTATATATATATATGATCAGGATCATTTTTCTGTTAATTGTATAAGTTATATTGTTGAAATTGACAAGTATCGATAAGCTCATATGTATATTCTAGCCTTTACAGTTGTAATATATAAATTACTATAAGTATAAAAGATGAATCTAGGTGCCGAAATTTTTCGATTTTTTTTTAAAACTATGATCAAGTTTGTTTATATTTAAATAGATTAAAGTAATTAGATATTTAATAGATAAATAGCATGTACAAACTAATTAGCGACAGGGATTGCAGCGTCAAAAACTTATTGTGTAATTATTGTTAATCTCTCCTCCCACGGAATTATACAAAAGTGTATAATTCTGTGCTCCCCCTAACCAATTAGCATCGCATTTTATCCGCGTTTGAACCTTCATCGATTATCACCTTAAAGCGCATTTTTCGGCAACATCAGTTACCTATATGTGTGAACAATTATACTCATTATTAAATCAATATATAAAATTTTTATACTTTATTTCCTTTGGTGACGAATTGACTACCCCTTTTGTACTATAATGCCTTGGTGACGAATTTGCATGGTGACGAATTGTCCATCATCCCCAGAGATAGCGTGTGAGTTCGTGGTTGGGATGGCGTAATTTCTTTTTTCATTTTCAGGTAATGTTTTACCATTTCGGGTTGATTTTTACAACAGCTATCATTAATGATTCCTCTGATCAGGGTCTACAATGAGCTTGTTCACTTTGATTCTAAGATCGAGTAGAGTTAACCGATTGACGTAAACTGGAGCTAAAAGTTTAATATGTGCGCATAGAAAGTAGAACGGTAATCCTTTCAGTCGAGTACATGCTTCAAAAACGGCGGCGCTCAGTTAAGTGTTTTATTTCCATAAAACACTACATGGATTAATTCAGAACACTGTATTTTCCTCCCCTACACACTTTGCGACAAGCTATATGTCTAAAGCATTATCATATGAATACTAACCAAGAGACGGGTTTCAATACATAAATTATTAATAAATACATTACTAATTCACAGGATAAATTGGACTGTTCATCTAAATATTCTGATACTAGCGTAAATGGCACAGTAATTTTACATTTACTATTGTGTGCTCGTGTTCGCAGCGGTTCGGTGAAATTAATTGTCATAAGGAGGATAATTCTGTTTATATGTCGGAGATTTTCCCCTCTGCCAAGAACTAAAATTAAGGCAGGTTGGTGGTTTAAACCCCGTGGGTGCTTTGTAGCGAATGAGATAAGTCGAAATAATCTTCCTGAATCATTCCTCATCATCATCTCATCTATCCGTTCACTAGCGCTATATGACCTATACAATGTTAATCTTCTCAATTGTTCTCAAATTCTTATTTTAAAACTAAACTATGTCAGCATGTACGAGGGGTCACATGTCGAGCTAAATCCTTTGAGTACGAACATGTTTTGTTTACCTGTAGCCCGAGAAACTCGGGTCGACCCGAATTTCTCAGTTGAACACGATAAATGTTTGCATGGTGAAAGGTACACTGTTTGTAAATGACGAGTATATCGTCGCTAGGGTGACATGTGTTACTAATAGTTCGTCCTTCGAATTCGAAGAAGACCATAACTTCATCTTCGTGAATTTCTGTGTAGAGCAACATTGTGGGTTCGAAGGGTGAAATGTTTTAATGCATGTATGGACATATGGGTGGTTATAAATAAATAAAAGTAATTGTAAATATACTACCGCACTATCACTGCTGGTGAAAATACCCACTGTCAATACTCTGTACTATAGGCTGAAGGCATTAAAGTACTAATACTCTATTGTTAAATGTCTTGTGTCATCTAACGGATTTTTGTGTGCACCTTCCAGACGTGAAATTTACTTGTTCGTTCCTTTGGCAAAATTATTATTGTCGATGATTTTTTAACTGGCACTCATCAGTTTCCGTCAACTTTCGTCGATAAAACCGGGGCTTTCCGTTAACTGTATAGGTAAAAATCAATAAATACAAATGTACTTAGAAACATATACTACGCATGAGTTACAGTTTTGTACGGACGCAGTAGCACAGTGGCATGTGTCGCTGACTCTAAAAACAGAGGTTGTGGGTTCGAAACTATGTAATATCTTTTTTAAGATAACATAGATCTTTCAGATCTTTTTATAAAATAAAATGAATATATTTTTATTGTGAATTTATTCTGTCTTCATATAAAATATTTCTGTATTAATTTTGTAATTTGTTTTATTTCAATGTTATTCATCCTTTTATATTCTTTTTTACCTACTGTACAAAACTACCGCAAATACTGATTTTCAGGACAAGCATGCGTCTTCCCGACAAAATAATTTAAAAAGAAAAAATGCATGTATGTAAAATAACTATTGCACGGATCGAACTCACGACCCAGAAATTGGTAGATTCTTGTGGGTCGATTAAACCACTGAGCTATCGTCGCTTGTAACATATTAAGATGAACAAGACTAATTGTTCAGTGGCGAATTCTCCAATGTTTTTTCGTAAGATAAAAATAGCTAACGGAAAAGGGCGGAATATGCATAGGGTGCCAGTTCAAACATCATCGACAATACACAATCTACCTATTGATAAAACATTTACGGTAAATAGATTGCAAGTGATAATTAAAAGCGTATTCCGGACGGGATGTTAAATCACAAATCCAGTATAAAAGTAATATTTCGTCGACTACTTTAGAATTTTTATTTTAAGTTCATGAATCAAACGTTGTAATTTTTTTGATCGGCGCTATATGAACCCATCCAATATAGCAGTATGGTAAACCCCAGCTCATCCACTCATTCTACTTCATTTGAGAAACACTTTATCAAGGTAATTTAGTTTTTCTTTTGTTCTGCAGCAGTATTTTTACCTGATTTCTTGGTAGAAATTGGATCACTTTGGGCACTATATGGACCCTCTTCGTTGTCGTTTAGCATTCTGACTTGACAAACGAACGTTGATTCGGCCTTCAGATTCCTTAGAAACACGACATTTCCCACGACCTTTTCCTCATAAAACCTCCATGTATCAGAAGTGGATGTAGTTTTGTAACGGATTAGGTATTCACATGGATCGTACAACCTCTTTGGAGGTCTCCAAATCAGCGTAAACGAGTCTGCATTTGGAGTGCCGTACAAAGTAGGCTTGCCTGGCGTAAACTGAAATAAACAATTGTTTTTCGTGACTGAAAACAAACAACAACCATGCAATTACTAACATGAAACAATGGTTTCACATTACATAATGGCCTATAAGGTAATCGTATACAACCTTAATAGCTGACGAAAGGAACTGAGGTCACTACAAAGCGATAGTGGGTGGTAACCCAGAATAGTCTGAACTATTGAATATGCATAATTCTAACACACTTCGCAAGCACCTCTGTAAAAACAAAGAAGACACGTATCTATAAAACAAGCATGCGCTGTGACGGCTTGACGTGACGTAACATGACTTCGACAATTCGTGCGCCAAGAAAAGTAGCACCGTTGCGTCGATGCAAATTGTAGTTAAGTTGAAGTGTTATGCCTGGGTCACACATTCACGGATGATAGTCCAGGACTGGTACGGACGAAAATGCTACGGACTGTGATAGATCCGTGAGTTACTGCGGTATGAGAACGGGTCAGAAAGGGTTTGTACTGCTTAGCTACGGGGACTATCGCGGAGTAGCTTTTAATTGTCGGGGAACAGAACGGATTGGTACGCGGTTTCTCACGGACTTTTACGGATTTTCACGGAAGAATACGTAATACCGTACTCGATAGACAGGGAGTAATACGGTTTGCTACGGTGAAATACGATTCCGAACGGACTACTACAGTTTGCGGCGGAGACTTACGGGTACATACAGATGTACACACACAGAACTACACAAACAATAGGTCTTGTTATGATTGCTTTGCGTAAGTTCATTTTACACAAAAACGACCACTAAAAAGAAAGCTTACTGGTTGTATAAAGACAGTTGACAGCTCAGAGCAAGGTGAAAATAAAATAGAAAGCTCTTGAGCGGGTTTTCTGTTGTACTTTCACTTTGCTTTAAGCAGCCACCTGTCTTAAATACATTACAAGGATATCGCTATTAACGTAACGACCACAAGATACGTATTTTTCCGTTACATATGTGCGTGATCGTTTTCAGGCTTCAAACTTTACGGCTAGAAACATTCGACGAGTTCTTCTAATCAGCCGAAGGACAGTGCTGAAAAGATTACGCTAATTTTGAATCCGTCCGTGACGTCCTACTGTACGTCCCGTTCTGACGTCAAACCCGCCATATTGTTTTAAAGCATGGCATCGCTCATCCACACGTTGCTCGCGTGCGTTGTCACGGCCTACATACAGAACAAAAACAACGAGGTCATTGACTGACCCGCAGTCTCATCCGATCTCACGCTAAGTGCGCACGTTTGGGGTGAGATTCGGAGTCGTTTGCGACGTCTACCGCACCAGTCATTGACGTTGGAACAGCTGGCTGATTGTTTAGTCATGGTAATGAATGGCATTCCTTGGCGTTGGCGAGGTCTACTCAACGATGATGCCGTGCGCGCTTTGATGCAAACGGAGGACTCATGCGTTATTAATTGTGTGACATGGGTTTTGACCCCTAATGACAAAAACGCATTGCAGTACAATCATTGTTGACATCACACATTAATGACTCTTATGAAACGTTAGATCGATGTTTAAAATAACACTATAAGACAGTCAATTTATATCTGGTTTGTTATTCCTATTATTTATAATGCTATTCCCAATGCACAGTTTTTAAATTCCGTGAGTATACATATAGACATGTGTTTTTTCCGCGGTCTATATCATTTTAATCAATTGATTCCCAGCCCTGTGTATTGGATACCGGTATATGTCAAATGTTGCAGAGTTACAGAGGTAACTCATGTAGATCTACTCAGTGCAATACTACCTTATTTCCAGTCATCATAAATTCTTGGACTCTGATAGGTTGAAACTGCACATGTGACCACTGTGTACGAGACCGTATTCATTGATTTTGCCGGGTAGTACGGGTCACGTGACTAGTTAGATGTTGTTCCCTCGCTCGATTCGCGTAAACAACCTCTCTTTTTCGGCTTATTAAGCAGTTATTTTCCAAGCAATCAAAAGAAATCTTAATAAAGAACTGTCTTGAATCGAACATTATGTGCAAATGTAATTCAGATATCGATAATATGCTAGTTTCTTGCTTTGCTTTCCCTGGTTACCCCACCCACGTCGTCACCATGATAAACAAACGACGGGACGTGAAATGAACAATGTAATGTACAACGGCACTTGTCACTGATCTATAATGAAATTGACATTGGATTCAGATTTATTTGGATCAAAATGTTTATCGAAATCAACCAAAACAGGCAGAACTCGATATGCCTACATACTGACCTAGAATGTACGTGTTCATTTGTTCGTTCCTGATTATTTCCGTTCATTTGTTGTAATTAATCGTTACTGTGTTTCATAAAACGTAAATGTCCTCTGAACTCTCCGTTCAAAATACATTTGTACCCTGGTATTGAACATTTTAAGGATGTTCACATTCCAATGTGATGACGTAACCATGTTAGATACCGTCGATCTTCGATAGGCCCTAGGGTCTATCTTGATTTCATTTCAGTCGAACATATCCGTAATTCAAAGTTAAATGGTGGCATTGCCACCTTTTAAACTTGAAATACGGAATATGTTCGACATAATGCGGTTTAGAAAGTATTGCATTAAACTGTAGGAATGCAGATAAATTCTACGTATGCGAGTTCCTGATATCGTCGAAGTTTAACTGTATAACTATTGTACTAAACCATCGAATAGCGCGTGCCTTTGAAATGTACTGAACAGATGTCAATTTCAGGTGTCAACTTTAGGGTCAAGACAGTAAAACTTTGTCAGATTATGCATGTTTTCCTTCTTGTATTGGATCTAGACTGGAAATAAATTCGTAACACGGCATTTTGGCAGGGTGTACGGGCTTTAGCACTACATGATGATGTATCTCTAAAGCCGTCCTTAACCGGGAGAGTTATGTCGGATTTTCGTGCTTTGTTTTTTCTCTCCCTCTCTGTCGTACCCTGGACCCTTCAATGTCTTACAGTTACTCGTAACTACAGACTAGTCGCTTGAGTACAATTTGACCGTTGCCATAGTGGGTTATTTTTAACACGGGCTTGAATGTTTAATTCTTTCCCATGTTACTATAGTCAAACAACTAGGTCTGACGTGTCAAAGGTCAGCCGAGTCCATTTTTTAGGGATAACAGCATTCCGCATGTTCTCGGACCATTTATAAACAGTCGAGTTTAGTATATTAGATACAAATGAAGGTAGAATTGTTGTCAGCAGTTTAGCGCAGTAGGCAAAGTGTAGGTACGCAAAGTACATTGTGATAATAGTATTTTTGTTCAGCGTGGGTTCGAATCCCGCGTCAACCTCAAACTTTTCTTTAATTTAGAATGAATAGTAAAGCATTATCTTATTTTATACTGTATTATACTGACTATTTATGCACATGTTCGTCAATGTTGGGGAAGGGGTGCATTAGTTTGAGTTCGAGTCCTATATTAGCCATATTTTCAAAAATAAAGGGATGATAAAATACAATTATCAATACAAGTTTTAGTTGTTTTCTTCAGGGGGCTTTCCGCATTACTTTAATGCAATGTAATTATAGAATCCTTAATATTGTTCTAGCCAAAAAAATATTTTACGTTGAAGCAAGACTCGAACCCGCGCTTGATAAAATGTTTCTCTATCATGCTTCCTTTTAGCTCTACGTCTTATCCACTACGCTATGTTTCCGATAACTAATTCGTTTATTGCTTGTACAAATAACTAAAACTTTTCATTTAAAAATTGCCACGAGGATATCCGAAATGCTGATCTCCCTTATAAATGGACTCGGCGACCCCGTGACACGTCTAACCTAGTTGTTTAACTATAATGATCTTGTCATAGAATTTTTGCTAAATGTTTTACATGTATTTACTTACTGTGCTGGCGGTCGTTTTGATTGTGAGGTTGTGGAACAGGGTTTATATTTTATGTACACTGTTCGTCTTTATAGGTGAATATAGGAGATATGTGAGGTTGGGCGCCCCTAAACCCAGGTTTAACCCCCCCCCCCCAAGTGGAAGTTAATGATTAATTTATATTAATTATTGATTTGCCGACCGTACCAAGGCGGGCTCCTATGTTCACTTTGCTTTAAGTTTGTCTTGCGTGTTGTTTTCTATGTAGTGTGTAGATGAAGTAATGGGATTGTGCGTGTGCGTGTGTGTGTTTGTTATGGTATGACTGTGTGTGTGTTCTGCTTGAGAGGTGGGTGTATTGTTTGTGTTGCGTTTCCTGCTTGAGTGTTTCGTATTTATTGTATGACGGTTTTGGATTCCGTATTTCCTTCGCGCTTCGCGCTCAGGAAATATGGAATCCAAAACCGTCATACAAGCCCGTACACCCTGCCGAAATACCGTGTAACTAATAGTATCCTTGGATAAAATTAATGTTAATCGAAGATACGACGGTTTTGCACTAAATTGCGGGTCTTAATGTGAGAATGATAGAGTCTAATCTGGATAAAGGCTAACATATGTGTTGAACATCTGTTCTGTTCATAAACGCTGTCAATGCCGACCCTGATCAGAGGACTCCTTAGGTAGCCATCTGGTCTGGGTCTGCACTGTTTGTTTTCGACAAGTACACTTTCCTCCTGTACATTGATAATAAATTACAAGTAGATATATGCTCGTAGATAGGATTGAATGTGTGTAAATACCTGTACAAATGTTCTAATTGTGTTACCCTCTTGGAATAAAGTATTTATTATTATTATTATTATGAATAGATTATCACAGAAAGGTATAGGTTTGCATATAATACGAGACAAAAACATGTAAAGGGAGCCAATTCTATTTCTTTTAGAAAGAGTCATGCATGAGTCGTCCCCATTCCCTTAGGCGCACATCAATCTAAAAACTGTGTGGAAAAAGATGCTGTGCTAGACCAAGGCATAAGAACTGCAGTAAACAAGGAATTTAAAATGCTAACAGGCTAAAGGAACACAAAAGTGTGACAGATAAAATTGAATTAAAAATATATATCTCCTCAATCAGATTTGTGGGGGAACTGATCAGCACCTTTCACACCATAAAAGAATATTAGAAGAAAGGAACCAAAACAAAAAACAGATTAGACTGAGACATTCAGCCTGACAGTCCATTTGTCATACTTGTTGGCGTTCACTTTAACATATATTGTTAAATGTTTAATAAATAAGATAGATTCAGTAGCACTAGGTTTAAATAGACATGTTTAATGTAGGATAAGAGCAATGCAGAGTGCTCCATGAGCTGTCTGCATTATCTTATGCCACAATTTACTGTCATGTATTCCAAGTTATCTCTATAAGGGTTTTAAATTCCTTACCATATTAGAATATTCTTCTAATTTACAAAACAGTTTGATACATATATATTTAACCCTCCATCCGCCAGTTACTTCTATCTCTATTTTCAAGCAGTTTGGATCCAGTCCAGGTGCCTCATAGTTTGACATCCGGTCTGGGTCCTAAGCAATTTGATATTCTACTTTTACTTCTTACTTAGAAAAATTTATAATTTCCAAATGGGTTAGATCCAGATCAGATTGAGCGCAGTTTTGGGTCTGATCTGGTTTTCAGCCGCTTGCCACTCTGATAGTCCAGTTCGGCAGGATAAGGGTTATAGTACAGGACTAGGCCTGTAGACCCGTTTGCAAAATGGTGTTGAGAGAGTTTCTCACTTGATGTGAGTTAACGATACCATAGACATCACAAATCACCGAGGTGCTTGTCTGCCACACGGTCGAGAGCCCCACAATATCAAAATCCAATATGGCCGCCGTCAGCCATTTTGGAAAAAACTAACTTTTTTGTTTTTTGGAGAATAAACAAGTGTAATACCTCTAAATTGATTGTTTTTTGGTGTGGAACACATATCTGATGCCCTTTGTGCAATCTGGGGTGTCTTTGAGTTGGAAAGGTCAAGTTTCACATTAGCAAAATCCAATATGGCCACCGCAAACAATGTTGGAAAAGCTATTTCGTTGTTTTTTTTAAGAAAAATCAAATATAATACTTCTAAAATTGATGATTTTTAGAGTATAACTCACTTCTGATGCCCTTTGTGTAATCTGGGATGTCTTTGATTTGGAAAGATCAAGTTCCACGCTAATAAAATCCAATATGGCCGCCGCAAGCCATGAAAAAAAAAGCTAACTTTTTTCTTTTTATGGAGAATAAACCAATGATATACCTCTCAATTGATACTTTTTGGGTGTTGAACTCATTTCTGGGGCCTTTTGTGCAATCTGGGATGTATTTGATTCAGAAAGGTCAAGTTTCACAATAGCCAAATCCAAAATGGCCGCCGCAAGCCATGTTAAAATAGCTAACTTTTTTCTTTTTTTTGAGAATAAACAAAATTAATACCCCTCAATCGATAATATTTGGGTGTTGAACTCATTTCTGATGCCCTTTGTGCAATCTGGGATGTCTTTGATTTGGAAAGATCAAGTTCCACAATAGCAAAATCAAATATGGCCGCCGCAAGCCATGTTAAAAAAGCTTACTTTTTCCTTTTTCGGAAAATAAACGAATGTAACACCTCTCAATTGATAATTTTTGGGTGTTGAACTCATTTTTGAAGTCTTTTGTGCAATCTTGGATGTATTTGATTTGGAAAGGTCAAGTTTCTTAATAGCCAAATCCAATATGGCCGCCGCAAACCATGTTGGAAAAGGTAATTTTGTTGCTTTTTGGACAAAAATCAAATGTTATACTTCTAAATTGATTAATTTTTTTAGAGTAGAACTCATTTCTGATCACCTTTGTGCAATCTAGAGTGTCTCTGCTTTGGAAAGATCAAGTTCCAAAAGAAGCAAAATCCAATATGGCCGCCGCAACCATGTTGAAAAAGCTATTTGTTTTCATTTTTGGAGAATAATCAAAAGTAATTTACCTCTAAATTGATAGTATTTTGGTGTGGAACTTATTTCTGATGCCCTTTGTGCAATCTTAGGTGTCTTTGATTCAGAAAGGTCAAGTTCCACAATAGCAAAATCCAATATGGCAGCCGCAAACAAGATGGAAAAGCTAATTTTTTTTAAAAAAAATTAAGAAAGATCAAAATTAATATACATGTAATACATGTATATCTTAATTGACTATTGCTTGTGTTTAACTCATTTCCTCTCTGAGGTCCTTTATTCAATATGGAGAGCCATAATGGATTGAAAAGGTCAAGTTCAGTGTCTTTTTTGATTTTGATACGCCAACGACCTTGGGCTTAGCTTGAACAGAAGTAGTCAGTATGTAAACAAGAAGTAAGTAAATGGCAACTCTCTGACATTAGACAGAGAAAAACGACAGTGACTGTGAGCGGGACTCAATCCTACTTACTGAGGTGAGAGGCTGTTATCCAAACCACTCAGACTTCCACAGCCCCATGGACAGACGGTAGGGCCGGGACAGAAATACATGTATAACACATTGTTCCACATGCATGGAAAGGTACATCAATAAAGCATCAACAATTGATTTGATACACATGTAGTTCCAAAGTCATTTCGTGACGGATTTTCACAGGGCGAAGAAACTGAAGTGTCCAGTTTTCCATCACAAAATGTGTTGCAAAAAGTACCTCTGCAGCACGGCAAAGACACCACCGAGTATCACACGTCTCTGTACACTAATACAATGTGAGCAGACTCTATAGTAAAGGCTTAAGGCACTTTGAGGGCAGCAGAGTACCAATGTGCTCCTTACCACAAGGATCCGACCAATTGATTTTGAGGGACAAAATCGTCAGAAGGTATATATAGAGAAATGAGTAACAACTGATTGTCAGTTTATTCTCACCCTGTCTCGACAAAACCGGGCATATCATGAATAAATATTGATGAAATACACGTTTGTTGCATTTCTGTCTTCAGTTGCTTCACCCTGTGAAAACCCGACACGAAATGATGGAACTACATGTGTATCTATTTTTTATGCTTTATTGATGTACCTTTCCATGCATGTGGAACAATGTGTTATACATGTATTTCTGTCCCGGCCCTACCGTCTGTCCGTGGGGCTGTGGTAGTCTTAGTGGTTAGGATTATGGTAACAGCCTCTCACCTCAGGACGTAGGATTGAGTCCCACTCACTGTCTTTTTTTCTCTGTCTAATGTCAGAGTGTTGTCATTTACTTACTTCTTGTTTACATACTGACTTCTTCTGTTCAAGCTTAGCCCAATGTCGTTGATGTATCAAAATGATATTGAACTTGACCTTTTCAACCTCCATATTAAACAAAGGACCTCAGAGAGGAAATGAGTTATACACAAGCAATAATCAATTAAGATATAGAGGATATTGTATGAGTGCTCATTATTTATCATTTTTAATAAACGAGTTGACTAAAATAATATGACGCGAGCCTTGGCGAGCGTCATATTCATTTTAGTCAACGAGTTTATTAAGAATGATAAATAATGAGCACGAATATGATATTCTATTTATCACATAACACGTCTAAGCACATGTAAAATTAATTGAAGCCGTAGTTTGTAGACCCTCCGCTATATAGAATTTCCGCCAAACGTAACGTTGTTTACGTTAACGTCATAGTAAAAGACGTCATCTGGCGTCCCGCTACATGCAGCGCTTGTGGACGAACAAGTTGGGCCGGAGCCCAAAAACGATATTCCACTAGTGGAATACGATATTTATACAATCGCTTTATGCAACTCCCAGACCGCAAATTATGTGATAAATACATGTATTACATGTATATTTGATCTTTCTTAATTTGTTTATTTTTTTAGAAGTTTGCTTTCCATCTTGGTTTGCGGCTGCCATATTGGATTTTGTTATTGTGGAACTGAATCAAAGACACCTAAGATTGCACAAAGGGTCTCAGATATAAGTTCCACACCAAAATATTATCAATTTAGAGGTATTACATTTGATTATTCTCCAAAAAAGGAAACCAAATAGCTTTTTCAACATGGTTGCGGCGGCCATATTGGATTTTGCTTCTTTTGGAACTTGATCTTTCAAAGGAAAGACACCCTGGATTGCACAAAGGTTATCAGAAATGAGTTCTACTCTAAAACATAATCAATTTGGAAGTATAACATTTGATTTTTGTCCAAAAATCAACAAAATCAGCTTTTTCAACATGGTTTGCGGCGGCCATATTGGATTTGGCTATTGTGAAACTTGACCTTTCTGAATCAAATACATCCCAGATTGCACAAAAGGCCCCAGAAATGAGTTCAACACCAAAAAATTATCAATTGAGAGGTATAGCATTGGTTTATTCTTCCAAAAAAAGAAAAAAGTTGGCTTTTGTTTCATGGCTTGCGGCGGCCATATTGGATTTTATTATCGTGGAACTTGATCTTTCCAAATCAAAGACATCCCAGATTACACAAAGGGCATCAGAAGTGAGTTATACGCTAAAAATCATCAATTTAGAAGTATTATATTTGATTTTTCTTAAAAAAAAACAACGAAAATAGCTTAACAACATTGTTTGTGGCGGCCATATTGGATTTGGCTAATGTGAAACTTGACCTTTCCAAATCAAAGACACCCCAAATTGCACAAAGAGCATCAGATATGAGTTCCACATAAAAAAACAATCAATTTAGAGGTATTACACTTGTTTATTCTCCAAAAAGCAAAAAAGTTAGTTTTTCCAAAATGGCTGACGGCGGCCATATTGGATTTGGATATTGTGGGGCTCTCGACCGTGTGGCAGACAAGCACCTCGGTGATTTGTGATGTCTAGGGTCTCGTTAACTCACATCAAGTGAGAAACTCTCTCAACACCATTTTGCAAACGGGTCTTCAGGCTAGGTACAGGACTATTAAGAAGTTAATGCATGCCATCACAAACACAGAAAGCCATTACTGTAGCACATTACACGCCAAGCATAGTATTACATAGTTTATATAGCCATCCCAAGTTTAATTGCTTAACTAAACCAAACAAAAACTCTGTTTACTTCGCTTCAGCTTAGTTTAGCCCAACTCAGTTTAGTTTTACTAATTCAAACTAAGTCAGACTTTAGTCAAATGTACATAGTTAACTCAATTTAATGAAATTTATGTATTTTAGTTAACCCTAAACTCCATAGATATGTCTTTTTATGCATTTAATTTATTCCAAATTTAATCAAAATTACTATAGGCATGAAGCAAATGAAATAAAGAGACAAAATGTTCTTTGGAGAAGTGCATTTAAACAAAATCACATCACAACTGAAAAAAGGGGAAACATGCATAGGCAGTCCAAAATAAGGTAAAATACAGCAAGGTATAACAAGCAGCGATTTAAAATACATACATCACATTTAAACATGCGTAAGCATAACAAGGTAAGCAACACAGATAGGCATAACTGGACAAGAAACTAAAAGCGGACAAACATATATACACTACAGACTAACCACGGCACATGGCACAGCCACAACTGAGACCGATGTTTCTTCAAAACTATGTTTTAGTTGAACCTTTGCTAGAATAGTACTATGCAAATCAGTCGTTTCAAATATAGTTTTGGCAGTCGTGTATTTCAAATAGCTGTCGAGAGAAACTGATGTCCCCACAAAGCGTCCGTGGATGGTTACATAGAATAGTCTTAACTATTTGATATACATTGTTCAAGAATTTGACTTAAATAACTTTAATTTGACATCAATAAACTTCTGGTATTAATGAATAATTATATTGAGATGTTTGTATAATTGTGGTTTTTTATCTGTTAGTGCAAGGCGATTTTGCTTTTTTGCATAAAATATTTCAAATAGCTGATGTGATATCTTATTTACTCTGCGGAAATATGGGTCCGAAATTTCATAACTTGTATTATACTTTTATTCGATGTTAAAGTTTCTTCAAATATATTTAAAGTTGAACCTTTGCTTGAATATTGCTAAGTAAATCAGTCGTTTCAAAGAGGCTAATGGCAGTATTGTTTTTCATGGACCATAAGTATGTATTGGCTTCACATAGATCAGACTATTAAACAAATTGACTTTAAATGTTAATGATTGGGTACTATATAGTTTTTCATTTATCAATGTAAAGTCTGTTGTGCCAAGTGTACCATTTCAGACATTTTAAGTCACTTATTGGCAAAATGCATATCTCTCTATTAACTAAATTAATAGCATACGTCAATAGTTTTGGAGAATGTCAATAGTTTTGGAAATATTCTCCTTTGTCATATAACTCTAGTTATGCTGATGCTAGTGAAAGAAAAAATCAAATTTGTACAGTGTTTGATGAGAGGGAGTGCACTTTTGGAGGACCATTACTATGGAAACAATATTTTAGGAATTATTTCCTTTATCATATCTTCTTATCCGGATGATAACGCTAGTTCTACTGATGCTAGTGAAATCCATTTTGAAATAAATAAGAATTTTACAAGAGGAAGTGCCATGCACAATGGTTACAAATCTGGCATCAAATATTATTTGGTTATACCGCTTTATTATATTCCCTGTTTGCAAAATGACTTTGCAGTTATTTCCCAGTGTGTGTGTATTTCTGTTGGTTGCTGATTGTGTATAGGGAAAGGAACATAGCTATTATACAAAGCTACTACTATTTCTATCAGTCGACAATCTAGCCGGTCGGTTTATTGCTGATTGATGGGGGTATTGTGATCGCCGTTTTGGGGGCTGTCGATTGTATGTTCACTCATGTTTATTTTAGATCTAATGGTAGTTATTTTGTTCTTTTATCGCAATGAAGGTACATTTATGTATTTTCATGTGAAGCGCTTTTGAAAGCACAACCCCTGTGTGAAAAGAGCGCTATATAAATCTGGTATAATAATAATTATTATAATAATAGTAATAATAATTGTTATATAATAATAAAAATAAAAATAATAGCAATAACAACCATAAACATGGCCAGTCTTAAGGAGTCCCGGAATTGAAGTTTTACACTAAAAGAAATTGAAATATATATGAAAACAAGAGACCAATGGACTCTAAGTAGCTCATCAGAGCAAGATGATTACTTTTAGCAAGTTTCGTGAATTGGTGGTCAAAATATGGCCCCTAAAGTGATCAGAATCCCTTTTCGTTAGACTTGACCTACTGACCTACTTTTTGTTTAGGCATAACCCATATTCATAACTGACCTAGATTCTGTCATGGTGATCAGCCTGAAGTAGTTTCATGAAATTAGGGCAAAAGATGTGGGCCCTAGAAAACTTTTAAGCTTTTCCTATGATTTGACCTACTGACCAACTTTTTGACCTCCAGTAATCCTTATCACTACATTGTCTAGATTTCGTTAAGGTAATACTTCTGAGCAAGTTAAATGACATTATAGCTTAAGATATGACTCTTACAGTGTATAGAAGCTTTTTGCTATGTTTTGAACTACTGACCTTCTTTTCAACCTTATGTAACCCGTAACCCATAATCACACATAGTGTAGCTTTTGTCAAGATAATCATTCTAAGCAAGTGTTAAAGAAGATTTGGCTCAAAATATGGCCTTTGGAGTGGCAAAAAATATTTTTCTGCAATTTGACCTACTGACCCCTGTGCAGTATGCCTAAGCGGAACAGGAAGAACTCAATTCTTTGCTCATACTGCTCAAAGTGGGTCCACAAGAAATGCAGTGGAATCAAGGGACCACTCAGACCTGATCCACAGTACAAATGCCCACGCTGTGAGGGTTCAGCCAGACCAACAGATGGTAGGCCTATGGCAGAGGTAGAGGCTGGAAATGAAAAGCTCAATGTCGTAACAGACTTTTGCTACCTTGGTGACACACTGTCGTCTGGAGGAGGATGCGATCTTGCAGCAATAACACGCTGCAAATCAGCCTGGAAAAAGTTCAGAGAGCTCCTCCCCATATTGACAGGCAAGTTCTGCCATCTGCAACCAGAGGAAGAGTCTACTCAGCCTGTGTAAGGAGTATGCTCTACGGATCTGAGACATGGGCTGTATCAGCAAATACACTCAGACGTATGCAGCGAAATGACAAAGCGATGATACGATGGATCTGCCTGGTCAAGCCAGATGAAGATGTCCCGTTTGACTCTTTGTTAATGCAACTGCACATAAGAGGCGTTGCGGAGACCCTGCAATCAAATAGGTTGAAATGGCTTGGCCATGTAGAGAGAAGCTCTAGCTGGATCTCTCAAATCAGATGCCTGAACATCCAAACACAGCGGGGTCCAGGTAGACCAAAGCTATCTTGGGAGGACCTTGTAAAACGAGACCGTGAAGCTCTAGGGTTGGAAAACATCAACCCACAAAACCGCCAAGCTTGGAGAGGGAGACTTCGTTCCAGACTGGACAGCCAGGCCTCACCCTTATAAGAAGGATTAATCAATGGCCTGGTTAAACTAAACTGGATGATGATGATGATGATGATGATGATGACCTACTTAATGACCCGACATGACCTATATTCCATGTTGACCTTAATTTTATCAAGGACATAACACTGACAAAGTCTCATAAAGATATAGCCAAAAATATGACTTCTTGAATGTTTTTTACTTTTAATTCGATAGTTCCGAACACACAAATGACCACGCCCTCTGGCGGCCATGTTTTTGACGGATCAAAATTTAATTAACAACTTTTAAAGTCTATCCATTGAGAAATATGTTGGTGAAAACGAAATTGAAATCGAACTAGTAGTTTCGGTGAAGAAGATTTTTCTAGATATCGTGCACGGTTACCATGGCAACAAGATAAATTACCCCAACCACATACTTTTAACAACTTTTCATTCCCTCACCCTACTGATGCTTCTAATGAAATTTGGTTACACTGGGGCTATTGGTTTCAGAGAAGAAGTCGTTTGCAATTGTTGACGAACAGACAGAGAGACGTAAGACAGACGACGGACAGAGCGGTATTACTGCTCTGGTGAGCTAAAAAAGGGCCCAAAATAACAAAAAGGTAGGCGTTTGGATTTTAAGAAATAATCTTTTGTCTGCCGTTATTAACAGTATGTGCTGTATGTAGGACGCACGAATGGTCGGACGAACGATTGAATGGACGAACAGGCGGATAAACAGACAGGGGTAAACCAGTATGCCCCGACTAACCGTCGTAGGGGCATAACAATAACCAGACCAGAATCAATATCAACAAGTGTCTTTCCTGTATGATAAGAAAGGTACGTATGAAATTTGGTTTCAATAAGGTAAACAGGAGTAATGTTGTGTCATCCAGAAACATGTTTGAGCTGTCCAAATCTAAGTATGTAAATTGAAATAACTGCAATAAACGAAATCAGTAGGTTGCTTAGCTGTATGACGAGAAAGTGTACTACTACGACATTTGGTAATAATGCCTCATAAAGAACTACAGTTATTATTTAGTTTTCGAGTATGATAAGAAAGCTTTGTATGTAATTTAGTTTCAATAAGGCAAACACGTGTAAAGCTATAATTCGAAAAGCAGTTCGAGTCGTAAAATATTAAGTATGTAAAGTACAATGTATGTAAATTCGCTCCACTCTCTGTATCACTATACTATTATTTCAGTATTGTAGATCTCTAATGAGTTTGATTATGGTCAGAATTGGGTTTACTTATCAAGAGATATCGGCACCTTGATGTGCTTATACGCCGTAGTTAACAATGATTACATTCTAATAATTACATTAATGTTGTTTGGTTTTTTTAATTTATTTTCCTTGTACACAATGTTGATAAGTTCTTAAAGGAGTTCGATATTTGTTCAAATCGGACCTTTGTGTCAAGAATTAGCTGCTTTTGACGTACCCAGATATGCTAAAAAGACTACATTCTAAGGCATATTACGGACCTCTTTTTTTGTTTAAACGCGCAATTTCTTATATGCGTTCATTTGCTATGTATCAAAACTAATATGAGTCAAATCGGCTGTAACATGCTTTATATATGCCTTCATTTCAATAAAAATCATACGTAAATGTGTTGATATCTGATGGAGACGGATAGCAATATAGGAGATTTGTTTACGTAAAAAATCTTCAGACTTGGTCCTGAGAATTTTTAGAAACTCACGTGATCGATATAGGCGGCGACAATTCATATACACTGTGTGTGCTGTTAACAGTTTGTGTGACATTTGGGGGACAAAATCATTGCAGTTGTCTCTTTTTGGATGAAAGGGCTCATAGATCCTACTGCAAATAGCTATGACATCATCGACGTGTGTGTATAAGATATGCTTTAGAGCTTTTACCGAGTATATCCGTAAACTTTCGTCGTTATTCAAATATAAACAAACTGTATTTAAAACTCCATGAGTTTGTAAGCATTAGTGCCACAAAAATCACCACGTATTAGATCTACTTCTTTTTGCAGGATTTGGATGGGGTATATTCTTCATTGGGCATACAGTGATGCTCACTTATAACGAACTTGGATAAGATGAAAACTGCTTAATACAAAATAAATATAATTCCCCGACTGCTTCCTTCTTTATTTCAATTGCCTCATGCTTGCTTCAGATTAAAACTGGATATAATGAAAAACTGGATAAGACAAACTGACTTTTAGGTCCCTAAAATAGATTGTACCTGTAAAATGGTTCTGTTAATACAACATGCCGGTCATTATCACAGTTTGACAAGTGGCTTACAAAGGTGACAGTACTTAATTGCTTAGCTGCGCATCACCTCAGATAACAAAACATTACCAAACCAGCATGTTTTGTATATTGTTATTGATAGGATGTTCAAACAACTGAAAAAAATTAGTTTACTTGGCACATTATTTGTTTGGATCCAGATCAGATGCTTAATAACTGGGTGTCTGATCAGACTTCTTGCTATTTGACACCTGTATTCTGCAAAAGGATAACAACCACTGATGCTATATCAACATTGTAGATCTATATCAAAATCTTTTTTTTTATATTAATAAAGTTAACTTATTAAATATTTATAATAGGTTGGGTTTTCTATTAATAAATACAGGGAACAGGTTAAATTTTCAAGAAGAAAAATGGCATTTCTTATGTCATAGCCAATGTTTCTTGTTATCATTTACTTATTCTAATTGGTACAATTAAAATAAATGTTTAAGATGTACTTTCTATGCCTTTCTATCTTTCTTTCTTTCTAATCAATTATGTACTAAAAGTATGATGATTAAACTTTCTTTATATGCAAACTATTCAAAAAGAAATTTCGTTGTTTGGATAGGACGAAGTTTGAATAAGACGAACTAATTTGCAAGATCCCCTGAATTTCGTTATAAGTGAGCATCACTGTACTTCCTTTAGGGGGGGGGGGGGGGGGACACTTTATATTCAACGGCGGAACCACCGATATTTTGTCCTTTGAAACACTGACATAATTATGTTTCATTGTTTTGGAGAAGTGGTATTTTTGGTTGAGCGCTATTTTTTTGAAAAAGAAATAACAGCTTCTTAAGTGCGTTTTGTGTTGTATATCTAGACCAAATAAAAAAAATATGTTCGGTTACTATTATGGGCAAAACTACTTGCACACAGTGTATATAAGTATCAATATCCTTAGATAGGATGGAATCAGGCCATTGTGCTCAGTGCTATCTACCTTTTATTATATACCTATTCTAAAATCAAGCGAATACAGGCCATGCATTCTTTTTCCGTATCAGATGGTCCGTATCAGATGGCATATATGCTACACATTGTTGACGTCACTGCTTTTATGCAACACAAGTTGTACACGATCTACAGGGCTGCCATTTCTCCGGATTTTTCCTAAATCTCCGGATTTTTTTCACTACATGGCTTCTTAAAGCAGGCTGAAAATAAAGCAGAATGCGCCCTTAGGCGCATTCTGCTTTACTTACAGCCTGCTTTAAGTAGTCGCATGTCAAAAAAACAAGAAAAAGGCTATAGGGTAAATGTACGATTCGTAAAATCGCACTTGAAAAATGCAAATTTGGAAATCTTAGGATTTGTCATGTCAACTTATGACAGCCCTGGATCTATTAATATAAAGAAGCGTTGCGCGTGACGTTTCGGAATTCCAGGTCCGATGCTATTTTTAAAAAAAGTTGAAACTAAGAATTGGTCAACTTTGAATAGTTAATTTCCATTTTAAGCGTGAATAACACAAATCACCCACTTTTACTAATGTTTTCCTCCAAAGGATAAAGCTAAAAAGAGTTCAACTCGTGCTCTGAAACGCTTTTATTTGCAAAACGCCACTTCTTAAATAACGGATTCAATCGAGAACAAAGTGATACGTCATAAAAAATGACGTAATTTATTGGTGGTCACATGATTTACATAAATAGTTTTGCATAGAACTCAGGTTTTTAACATATAGGGGCCTGCATGTATGCGTATATTTGATTATTCGGTTGAACAATATATAGATCTAGATCTAGTCCCAAACAGTTTAGGTATAAAATAAAAGGATCATCACCACAGTGTGTGATCCGGGGTCTTGTTTCAGTTCTCGATGGTTGTGTAATCCAGATCGCACTCGAGGCTGCGCCTCTCGTGAGATCTGGATTACACACCCAACTCGAACTGATACCAGACCCCGGATCACACACTGTGGTGATATTCCGTTTTTATCATATACCTATTCTAAAAACAAGCGAATACAGGGCTAACACTATTTTTCCGTATCAGATGGTCTGTATCAGATGGCATATATGCTACACAATGTTGACGTCACTGCTTTTATGCAACACAAATTGTACATGAGCTATTTATATAAAGAAGCTGTGCGCGTGACGTTTCGGAATTCCCGGCTCCGATGCTATTTTTAAAACAAGTTGGAACTAAGCGAGGATCAACTTTGAACAGTTCGTTTCCATTTTAAGCTTGAAAAACCCACAACACCTACTTTACTAATGTTTTCCTCCAAAGGATAAATCTTAAAACAATTCGACTCATACTCTTAAACGTTTAAATGACCGTTATTTGCAAAACGCCACTGCTTAGATAACGGATTCAATCGAGAACTAAGTAAAAAAAATATGACGTAATTTATTGGTGGTCACATGACTTCCATAAATAGTTTAAGATTGCATATGAACGCAGACTTTTTGACATAATTATAGGGGCCTAAATGTATGCGTATATTTGATTATTCGGTTGAACAACATATAGATCTAGATCTAATCCCAAACAGTTTAGGTATATAATAAAAGGAATATCACGACAGTGTGTGATCCGGGATCTTGTATCAGTTCTCGTTGGTTGTGTAATCAAGATCACACTCGAGGCTACGCCTCTCGTGAGATCTGGATTACACAACCAACTCAAACTGATACAAGACCCCTGAACACACGCTGTCGTGATATTCCGTTTTTATTTACCCAGCTGTACTAGAATATGTCTTATTCCAATACTGTTTACACTATAGTGTCTACGCACTTGAATGGAATGAGATTAAACTTTTTTTTATTATATATAGGTGTAACTATGAGGTTCATTTACCACATGCTTCATTTTTTCGGCGGAGCTGTCTGTTATCTATTTAGTCACACATTTCTATTTAGACAAACATTTGAACCAATCATATTTGATCAGAAATTTAGAATTAAGAGCACCTGTTGAAACTGACTTGTCTGATTGGATAGTAGCCAGGGCTCCAGATAAGAGAATTATTTCAAAACTTAAAAACTTTATTTGTGCATTAAACCCTATGGTGTCCAACTCATATGAATTGTCTCTTCGAGACGATAAAAATGAGTGGTAACACCATAGGGTTTGGTGCTGAAATGAGTGAGAAAATGTTAGATTTGTTCAATTTACTCCCCTCTTATCTGGAGCCCTGAAACAGTAGCCTAGCTGTTTATGCACTGATGTGAGTGTAAAATTAGACACAACCAGTGTGTAATACTAAGCTTCTATTTTAAGATATGCTAGCAGAATCTGATGTGTATTTATAGATAGACAGTGGCAGCTAGGTATTTTGTTTAATAATGGTTTACTTCCAATTTATTTTAATTGTTAACTATTAATTTTGTACAAATTTACCATACATTGATAGCAATATAATAAATGGCCTCAAGTGAGTTAAACACAATTGTGTTGTTTCATCATTTATTTACAAGAGTGAGGTGTTATAGACCTTGTAAAGCAGGCCAGACTGTTCTGTATGGGCCTGCACAGTTTATCTAGTTATAGTTTGTTTCAAGAAACTCCCCATGAATGAAGTTTGATATACAGAACAATATAATTTAACCTGAGGATCTCCTACCAGTAGCTAGGATATGTTTTGCATTTCTGTACATTTATAGTTTTTTAGTCAGAGTTATGCTATATCGTTGAATGTGTATTTTTTGCTTTTCAATCCAAGATATTACAATTCTTTGAAAACCTCCAATTTCGTACAATTTTGCACACCCATCAACAGCATGAATTTCACCAACCATTCCGCCGAATATCTTTTTTAAAGATATTTCTTGTTTCATTTCGTGATGGTGATCATCAGATTTTCTTGTGGGCGTATCATGTACTATCCGTGGTACTCTTGGTGTAAGTACAATGACCACAAGCATACTCGTCCTCATTTTAGGACAAACATTTAATTCATTCTCCTAAAATACCGTTAGTACAGTTTTGGTAATAACGACATCTATAGTGTTGCTTCAAGTGGTTGCAATGTATCAACGGACACGAATGGTCTTATTTTCTATGACAGGTAGATCTACACACTTTTAAAGTTTGAGATGTTTAAATGTTAAAGTTTCTTTATGAACGTATTGAGAAACGACCTTAATGTGATAAAGATCGTTGAATGTGGGTACGGAGCTGACAGATAGACGAATGATGCATACTAGTATCACATTGCTATTGTGATTGTCATGCTTGAACAATCAGTATGCATCAAAATTCTAAGATAATTTATAAGATATAGAATTGTCTTGGCTACATATTCGTCTCCTCGAATACTTTAGATAAAAGATAATAACATATGTTGAATATTTTGTATCTATCATGTATATATAACAAACGCTTGCTGACAAAATTGTTCGTTATTACATTTTACTGAACGACTAGAAAATTGATAAATGTGTAAAGTAGTTCTTATATTTTAACGTATAAGTTCAATAAATAAATACGAAAGAAGACTCAAGCAGGAAACGCATTACAAACAATACACCCACCTCTAAAGCAGAACACACACACAGCCATACCATACAAACACACACACACACACACACACACACACACACACACACAACAAACACACACACACACACACGCAATCCCACACACTAAACAGAAAACAAGACAAACATAAAGCAAAGTGAACATAGGAGCCCGCCTTGATACGGTCAGCAGCAATCAATAATTAATTATAAATTAACCATAGGGGTTAAACCTGGGTTTAGGGGCGCCCAACCTCACACTTATCTCCTATATTCACCTATAAAGACGAACAGTGTACATAAAATATAAACCCTGTTCCACAACCTTACAATCAAAAAGACCGCCAGCACAGTAAGTAAATACATGTAAAACATCTAACAAAATTCTATGACAAGATTATTAGTAACACGGGAAAGACTTAAACATTCAAGCCCGTGTTAAAAATAACCCACTATGGCAACAGTCAAATTGTACTCAAGCGACTAGTCTGTAGTCACGAGTAACTGTAAGACATGGAAGGGTTCAGGGTACGACAGCGAGGGAGAGAAAAAACAAAGTGTTTAATGTAGTTTCCTATGAAGCGCATCCACGAAACAAACATATTACTAAAATGATGACGGTATTGTGTGTGTCATTAACTTATAAGGCTTCAAATGAAACTATTTTGAAAGTAGTTTACTGTGGTTCGATTTAACGACACTACCATGTAATATGCACCACTTGAGTCGTGTGCAGCATGCTTTAATTTCAATTACTTGTATAAATAAAGTAGCTACTTACCAGGTCTGCTTGAGGCTTCTCTATTTCTTCCCTGTAAAATAAATATGAACTATAGAACTTTAAGAAAAAATAATATGCATCTATAGAAAAACTGCATTTAGGCAAACGCTTTATTACAGATAACAATATTTATGGAGTTTCTACTTAAGAAATAATAAATTCATACCAGTGTTTTATCGTGCAATCGAACACTGGTAGGAGTTGAGATGCGAAGTAATTTAATCATTAGGCCTTTAGGCCGGGTGGTTTAATTACAAGCATCTCAACGACTACCCGTGTTCGATTGTTAGATAAAACACTGGTATTAATTTAGTTTTCGATTATAACACATAATTTAACATTAATTTGCACCGAAGCAACGGCGCTACATTTCTTGGCGTACGCATTTTCGAAGCCAAATGACGTCACGTTAGAACGTTTAGCGCATGAGTGTTCTACTGAAAATTCGTACACTGAGACGGTCCTTCTTTGCTTATATAGGGGTGTGGGCGAGGTGTGTTAGAATCCAAAATAAAATATTGATTTTTGAAAAATATGTATATTAAAACCTCTGAATTACGACCACTTCATTGTGTTGATTATTTGGTGTTTACGACAGTTACTTCTTAAAGCAATTTGATAATAAAATAGAAACGTCCTTTTAGAGCTTTCTTTTTACTTTCACCGTGCTTTAACCTGATATCTGTCTTTTATGCAATCAATTCCGTAATACTAACATACAAAAGCCCCTTCGCCAGTAAGTGGGCATAGGGCCTTAACTACGATGTTCCAACTGGCTGTATTTGGGGATATTTTCTTTACTTCACCCCATGACAATTGGAAGGACCGCAACTCATTATCCAAGGTTCTTCTCCAAGTCATTACTGGTCTTCCTCTTCTGCGTCGACCTTGAGGATTATACTCCAGGGCCTGTTTGGTGGTGTTTGACGGTACTCTTCTCAGAATGTGGCCTATCCATCGGCATTTACTTTCTTTGAGTGTTAGATTGACTGACTTTTGTCCCGTTTTCTTCCAAATTTCTGGTATAAGCTCCGGTCGGGCCATCGTATACGCAATATGTTTCTGAGATACCTGCAGCTTTTGAGCTAACTTCTATGTGTGTTTCCATGTCTCAGAACCATATAACAGCATCGTTTTTACATTGGAGTTAAAGGGCCTTTTTTTGGTCCCCAGGTGACGCTGCCAATGTATGTGAAATTTTCAACGTCTGTAGCGGCCCTATATGTAATTAGGCCCCACACGTAACTACGCGGCCCTACTTGTACCTAAACGGCCCTAAATGTAACTAAACGTGTCAATGACGTCTAAAAAAGTGGCCCTACTTGTAACAAAAACGGCCCTATATATAACGCCGGTGTAATGAAATATTGTGATCCCCGTAATAGAGTGACCCCCCGGTCGTATTTCAGAAAAAAGTGACTTTTGGCCGAAATAGAGTGACCCCCTCTTGAAATATTTTGACTCTAGGGGGTCACTTCATTTCAGGTATGACATGAAATAAAGTGACCCCCCATAATATTATGAACCCCATCGAAATATTAGGAAAATAAAGGACAGTTTTTGAATCTTATTAGACGTCCAGTTGCTTGTTAGATCTGGTCCCAAAATATCTAAAATGACCACCAATTACGGTAACCCTGTAAGTGCCATGTTCTACAACTCTAAGACAGGCAAACAGTTTGGATATAGATAAGAAATATGCACTTATGTAGAACATGTTGCACTTAGAGGGTTAGTTTTGACCTTTTTGCCGAAACCTATTTAACATTTTACCACCATTTATAAGCATCTACAGTCGTTTTTGAAAAAGATGTGGAGCTAGATCGGTCGCGTAGTAGTCTGTCGTCTGTTCAGTATACGGTATACATTTGTTTCATAGATACTGAGGGAACAGTCAAATCATTGACCCGAGGTAGCAGGGAAGATCTTGAGAACTGTTGCCCGATGCCAACGGCCGAGGGCAACTGTTCTCAAGGCCTTCCTTGCTACCGATCGAGGGACAATGGTTTGACTGTTCCCCGAAGTAACTACCAAACAAATGGTTTATTACCTGACTCTCTATTTAAGCAATCCTGAATGAATGGCTAGATCTATATCTACAAGGTTTGAACAAAACGTGTTTAGATTCTACAGATGATTTATATTTAATCTTTATTAAATTCAATACAACAACTGAATGTGAACATCACTGTTTTGTAAAAAGATTTCTCTACTAGATCTATATTCATTTTTCAATTACGATTGTTTCTTATTATATTGACTGAAATTGATTGACACTTTGTTTGGTTTTCCAAATTACGTCATTATGATAATTATGACGTCATTTATTTTTGTAACGTCATAATTTGTTTTAAAATAGTAGTCATGTGACCACCTACAATATTACGGCATGCAATACTTCATCATGTATATTGATGACGTATTGCATCGTTCTCGGTTTGATCAGTTTCGTTTATTTGTGTATTGTGTATGACTATTGTTGGGTGTATCCTATGTGTATGAGAGATGAGTGATCGATTCGGGTACGTGGCATTTCTAGTTTATATTTTCATTAAGAATATAAAACTGTTATTGTTTGGTGGTCACTATGACGTAGATTTCCCCAAACAAAAGACGTTAGATCTGCAAACGGTTTATCAATTTTATTCGGAGTTACTCTTAATACTTGATCTAGACCTAGCCTTTTAAGGGGATTTTTCGGCAGAGAAAAAAAGACCCGATCAACCCCGTTTTAGACAGACGATGTATTGGAGACGAAAAGGTTCAAGCTTTTAAGATAAATGTCCTGTAGGAATTGAAAGGGTATTATTATTATAAATGCTTGAAAAAAAATAACAATGTTGGCACCTTTTATGCTACTCTGTCAAGTGCGACAATACTGGAGCTTACAAATAGTCTGGATCCAGATTTGAGGCCGATAAACTCGGCGTTGTTTCAATATTAAAACTGTTTGAAGCACACACGGAGGGAGGGTGTTCCTCTATGAGCATATGGACCGAGAGGTGACAATACGAAGTTAATAATACGACAGTACGACCGTTTAACTACGACGGTGATAACGCGACAGTACGACAGTTATAATTCGACAGTAAGACGGGTGATAACTGATAACGCTACAATACAACGGTGATACTGCTGTAAAGATGCGGTAATTAAATCAATCGGTCTACGGCCTCGTGATTTAATATTTACGCATCTCAACTCCTACCCGAGTTCTTTTGCACGATGATACACTAGTTCGTGCTATTATTTCTTAAAATGATACTAAACAGATACACGTTTGTTTAGGGGGGTCACTTTATTACGGGGGGGGTCACTTTATTTCATGAGCGGTCACTTTATATCACGTAAGGGGGTCATAATATTTCGACCGGGGGGAGTCGAAATATTTCGACCCCCCGGTCGAAATATTTCGACCGGGGGGTCACTCTATTACGGGGGGGGTCACAATATTTCATTACACCGGCCCTATATGTAAATACGCAGCCCAAAATGTAACTAGGACCAATGACAGCATGTACAAACTATTAAAGGGAAAATTATTTTTTTTTATCATCATCACCACTATTATCATACTCAACACCATCTTTCCGTCCATCTGACCGTCTTTTTGTATGTCCGTCAAAGCGTTTGATATGTCACGATAACTCAAGTTCTTTACACATTAAACATGCGTATTTGTATCTTGAGTGAAACAAAATTATAGTGTAGGGATTGAATCTGATCAGTATGCCAACAGTTACTTGCCCTTGATTAATAAAAAAGTTCAAAACGGAACTATGGTAGCACTCTTGTAACCTGATTTTTCATAAAGCACCATAATATTTTGAAAGAAAGTATACAATTATAAAATATTGATCAAGTTTGATAATGGGTTAACTCGGAATAGACCGTGAAGTTTATTGCCCCTGATTTATTATAAAATTCTTCTCATGTCATTGGTGACCAATACTGATAATATTTTATGTTGATCACTATTGACAAGACGCGTTTCAGTTCGAATACTAAAGAAATTAGTTATGAATTTTGACACATATTTTCGATACAATGCTGTTATTTAGCATACATTGTGAGTGGTTGCTATGGTTACCAAATGTTGTTTTCATGTTAAAGGTGATAATTATACAAGTGTAACTAGTAAATCTGATGATGAAACTACAGTGCCATGGATATGTTTCGGTATTTTTCCTAAAATAAGCTTGAATTTGACTCTCATTTTCCAAAATAATGCTCTTATTTAGCAACTATGTTGAGCGGTTACTTAGGCAGCCAATTGCTGTTTTCATCATAACAACGAATGTGTATGAGACAATGCTAATTTGCAAACCTGATAAAGAAACTATTTTAAAGACATGCAAAATTGTTGAAAAATGAATTTCTTAAATAACTTGATTACTATATATTTTCTGGTTTGCAATGCATTTATAAACACAAAAATGATTCTTAAAACGTTCTTATTTGTAAATTATGTGAAATACAGCCCTTTCCGTACAGGCACTGTTTCAAGATTTGAGAAAACTGTTTAGAGTGGCATTTCTTGTAGAAAACATGTTTTTGTTTTATCAGCAGCACTGTAAATTCATGAAGTAACTAATAATTTAATAAAGGCTTTTGTATTAACATACATTCATATATTTACCATTTTAAGCAAGTATTAGGTGCATATTTCTCTTTTTTATGGCAACAGAGACCTAATTTGGCTAGTGTTGGAAGTATTTTTGCAGCATAAAATCTAGGGGGTAGAGTTAGGATTTTGACCATATTTCATAAATAAGCATGGTGACTTCTAGGTTTCTTTACATTTTCTGGTGGGTATTAGTGTAATCATCATTCATGCTAAGTTGGAATAAAATATTATTTGATATTATGAAAATTTATTAATTTTTATGAGATTTTTATTTTGAAAATGGAAAAATTTCTATAAAAAGAGAGTGTCGGGTGTACATTTTGCTTCCCAGTTTTTCAATGCCATTGTTTCATGTTACCAGTAAAATCAATTTCATATACTTTATTTATATCAATTTTATGAAATACAACTTAATTAACATTAAATATCACCAAATTAACAAAGAAAGAAACATAAAGGTGATCAACAGCAGTTTTGACATTTATTTTTTAGCGGCGTCCAAAAATAAATCATGGGTCATATTTACAAAAGCCTATATTTAAAAATTTAGGTCGACAACCCAATACATAATTTGTATTTTATTTCTTAGAATAGTTATGTTTATATGTTAACAAAGTATATAGACATTCTTATGAAAATTTCAATTGCGCAAATATGTCTTTAAGTAAGTGTGTGATGGTTTGGATATTTTGCTGTATTTTAAATTCCAAAAGTATTGAATTTGACACATACTTTCAGTAAATAACGTTCTTTTGGCATGCGTTACCATAGTAACCAACTAATATCTGCATGTGTTGTCTTTTATTTTCATTTAAATAACACAAAAATATATGGTTATAGCAATTAAAGAGTGGTCTTGGTACCTTTTAAGCAATCCTGCTCAGTTACATAGGAAGTTACAACATTAAAACGTTGACAGTTTCGTTGCCATGATTACCCCCTTAGTAACCATAATCCCAATGGTTTTCTTGCAAGAAAGTAAACAACACATGTGCTACTTGTTATTAGTGATCATATTCAAGTTTAGCATGGATACAAAGATATTCTACCTGTCCATAAAATATGCCAAAATCATGATTTCTTACTTCCAGCATATCAGCCCCTTAAGCTCGCACGTGCGTACCAATCGGGTGTAATGTTGAGTTGAATCCTACCATGTTATTTTATTGTCAATGTGTCATATTTCAACATTCAAATGTCATTTTATCTGAAATATGTACTTTTTTCTCTGAAAAATATGTGAATTTGTCATATTTTACTCACCAAAAACACTGGTTTTTGACAAAAATCTTGTTTTCGCGTTGCCATGGCAAACGGATACCGAAATTGTTCGGGGTATTTTTTTCCATTTCATGTAGAGAGGTAGTAATGGCGGATACATGACATGGCTTTACTCGATCCGAGAAAAACAAATTGATACACACTAAATACCAAGTTTGGGCGACTTTTGTGCGAATGATATGTTTGAGAAGGGTTTAAGGCAAACGTATGTCAGAGAAAAGGGAGAAGAAAAACAGTAAAAAACGTCGTAGGCGTTTTTCGAGTGACGAGACAAAGGAGACAAAGGAATGTGAAAACAAAATGGCGGCACAAGATGTAAACAACATACCTTTGTCCGCTACAGGTCCATCTGCGTTTTCTGTGAGTAATCCTCTACCTAATCCCTTCCAAATGTCAACAGTAACAGAATACCCAAGCCCAAGTCCAGCACATAGCGGCGCTCCCAGTTCATTACCACGCGACTTGGCGTCGAAAATTGACTTTATTTTCAACAAAATATCCAAGCTTGATACTATTGAAACCCAGCAGACTACTATTGTTAATCGTTTGAACAGCATTGAAGCAAACATTAATGAAAACAAAAGACAGATTAACGCTGCAAATGTGAAAATAAATGAAATTGAAAACAGTCAAAAGTATATCGGTGATCAGTACGACACAGTAGTAAACACATCAGACAAAAACAAATGTGATATACAAAAGGTACAGGGTGAGCTAAAAGTTGTGTCCGATAGTAATGACAAACTCTTGTCCGAAAATAAACAGCTTAAAGAAGATGTTCTTGATTTGAAGTGCAGATCAATGAGGGACAATTTGGTCTTTATTGGTATACCAGAGCATACAAGACTTAATAGCGATGACGCAATGAGCACACCAAATCAAAGGTCTGAAAGTACTGGTGCGACATACGCTCAAGCTGCAAGTGGCGAAGACTGCGTGTCTAAAATATTTGAGTTCTGTGAGGAAGTTTTGAAAATCCCTAATCCTAGAAGTAAAATTCAGATTGACCGGGCCCATCGTTTGGGCGCTTCTGTTCACGGTAGAGTCCGGCCAGTTGTAGCAAAATTTAAAGATACTGACTCCAGAAACTGTGTAAAAACTGCATTGAAAGGCAAAAATCTAAAATCGACCCCATTTGGTGTTTTTGATCAGCTGCCAAAAGAAGTACAAGAACGCAGAAAGTTGTTGATTCCCGAATTAGCTAAAGCAAGAGATGCGGGAAAAAGGGCAAATCTCGTTCGTGATAAACTATATATTGAGGGTAAGCTCTACCAACCAAATTCTAGATAGGAAGAAGGAGAAGGGTGTGAACTTTCTATAGCTGCCTGGAATGTTGAAGGATTAAAGAACTGTTTAACGGACTATGAATTTTTGAATATTTCCCAAAC
The DNA here is from genome assembly GCA_922989275.2 of Gari tellinella. Classification (NCBI taxonomy): domain Eukaryota; kingdom Metazoa; phylum Mollusca; class Bivalvia; order Cardiida; family Psammobiidae; genus Gari; species Gari tellinella. Next base: position 27,855,300 of record OV277857.1, on the reverse strand, counting down.
GTTTGATATTTTGTTTTGTTCTGAAACATGGCAAAGTACAAAGGACGATTTTGAGTTACTAGGTTATGAGTGTGTATGTGTTCCAAGGAAAGAGAGTATTTCTAAGAAACGTAAGAGTAACAGAGGTCATGGAGGCGTATGTTTGTTTGTTAAGGAGAAAATTTCGAAGGGTGTAACTGTACAGGAACGAGATAGTAATGGTCTTATTTGGGTAAAACTAGACAAAGCATTTTTTAGTTTTGATGACGATCTGTTTATTTGTTTTACTTATATCCCACCACAAGACTCAGTATATTTTAAAGCACATGAATTTGGTTTTTTTGAGCAGTTAGAAACAGGCATAAGATCTTATTCAACTTTGGGTGATGTTGCAGTTATTGGAGACCTTAATGCTAGAACTGGTAACCGTTCTGACTTCACGCAACTTTCTGAAAGTTTTCAGAGATATATTCCTACCATTAACCCTAATCAAGATGACTTTTGTATTGATTTAAATGAAAGGTTTAGCGAAGATCCAATATGTAATGCATCTGGCACTAAACTTTTAGATATTTGTAAAAGTACGGATCTCAGAATTGTTAACGGTCGAGTGGGTGATGACGAGAGTATAGGACGATTTACTTGTATGACTAGTAATGGTAAAAGTCTTATTGATTATGCAATTGTTTCTCAAGCTATCTTCCCTATTATCGAAGATTTTATAGTTCATGATATTTATGAATGCTCTAATCATGTTCCTATACAAATAAACTTAAAAGTTAAATATCCAGATATGTATCCCTCAAACAATTCGTCTTGTAAAGTAATAAACAAATTAGTATGGGACAATGAGAAAAGCAACAATTTCAAGCAAGTTTTAAATAATGAAACAAATAATCTGACCAATATTATCACAGATATAATTTCTGAGAACGTAGACATAGACAGTGGGGTAAATACTTTTGCACAAGTACTGTATACAAAGGCATTTGATTCATTTGGACATACTACACGAATTTACGACAATAACAATAAGTTAAATACACGAAAGTATGCAAGTCCGTGGTATAACGGCGACTGTGAGAATGCTCGAAATAATCTAAAGCATGCGAACAAACAATATAAGAGACTTAGGACACAGGAAAATTATAATTTGGTTATTGGTAAACGAAGAATTTATAGAAAGGCAAAACGTATTGCGCGGTATAAACATGCTAACAATAAAAAAACAGAATTACAATATTTAGCAAAAAATAACCCGAAACAATTTTGGGACACTATCCGTAAATTTAATAAAAAATGCAAAAAGTCCACAACCATACCTACTGAAGATTTCTATAATCATTTTAAGGATTTGTTTTCAGACACAGATGCTTTTAAAGATGAAAATGTTGAAAATTTGTTAAATAATTTCCCAAATCAACAATCAGTAGACGAACTTGACAGGGAGTTTGACATAGGTCAAATTAACAGTGCCATATCTTCATTAAAACGTGGTAAAAGCCCTGGTGTGGACAATTTGATACCTGATATTTTCATTGAATGTAAAGATATTTTATCACCATTATTATGTAGACTTTTTAACTTTATATATAGCAGTGGTACATATCCTGAATCATGGACAAAAGGTATATTGGTCCCTATTCCTAAGAAGGGAGATAAAAATGACGTTGACAATTATAGAGGCATTATGTTAACTAGTGTATTTGCTAAAATATTTTCGAATTTGTTAGACCAAAGATTACGTAAATGGGTAGAGGACAAAAATATATTAACAGACTTTCAGTTTGGCTTTAGACAAAATAAAAGTACGACTGACTGCATTTTCGTTTTACAATCATTAATAAATAAGGTTATACAACATGAAAGGAGAAAACTGTATTGTGCATTTATTGATTTTAAAAAGGCCTTTGATTTAGTGTATAGAAATGGAATTTGGTTCAAACTTTTATCACATAACGTTTCCAGTAAATTTGTAAAAATGTTGCAATCAATGTATGAGTCAGTTAAAATATGTGTCAAAGTTAATGGTGACATTACAGACTACTTTGATAGCTTTATGGGCGTAAAGCAGGGTGAAACGTTATCCCCATTATTGTTTATTTTGTTTATCAACGACATGGGGGCTTCTTTGCAAAATGAGGATGCAGATGTTATTACTATCAATGAATTACAAATATTCATGCTACTGTTTGCTGATGATACTGTTCTCTTTTCGTATTCAATTGATGGTTTGCAAATGTTATTGAATAGTTTACATAAATATTGTAGTTCGTGGAATATCACTGTGAATACTAAAAAGTCGGTAGCCATGGTATGTAAACCGGGGTCTAGACATGAACATTTTGACTTGTTTTATGACAATGTTAAATTAGATGTAGTTACTAACTTTACTTACCTAGGCGTATCACTGTCATCTAATGGTAAATTTTACCAATCCCAAAAGTTACTGTCAGAACAGGCTTTAAGAGCAACATATTCACTTAATTCCTTGTTTGATAAAGTCCCCCTTGCGGTAAATGAAAAATTAAAACTCTATTATAGTATGATATTGCCTATATTAATGTATGGATCTGAAGTATGGGGGTTCCACAAAGCGCAAGATATCGAAAGAATATATTTAAAATTTCTTAAACAGGTTTTAAAAGTCAGAACTCAGACCACAAACGCAGCAGTTTATGGTGAGTTAGGTAAGGCCCCATTACAAATACAACGAAAAGAAAGGATACTTAAATATTGGTTCAAAATTGTTCATTCTTCGGGCTCCTTGATTAATACTATGTTTTATGATCAGGTTAACAATAATATAGCTAACTCGTGGGCACTTGAAGTAAAGTGTATGCTTGATGACTTAGGGTTTGGATATCTGTGGAACAATGAAAATATAACGAAATTACAATTAGCAAAGGTTATAGAAAGGTTATATGACCAGTATTATCAACAATGGTATTCTTTTCTTGATTCATCCTCAAAACTTAAAACTTATAAAAATATTAAGAGTAATCCAGGGTTAGAAAAATATTTAAATTGTGTTAAAATTGAGAAACACTGTGTTGCACTTACTAGACTAAGATTATCCTCCCATAGATTGGCCATTGAAGAAGGGCGTTTCAGAAATATTGAAATACAAAATCGTAAGTGCGTTCTGTGTGAAATGAATGTTATAGAAGATGAGTATCATTTTACCTTAGTTTGTCCATGCTATCGTGATATAAGAAATAATTGTCTTCCTAAATACTATTGCCATTGGCCAACTAAACAAAAATTTATATCATTACTTTCAAACTCTCAAACTGGAATATTGACAAGATTAGCAAAATATGTATATTTATCCAATGAAAGACGTGACAGTTTACTTAAAATTTAGAATCGTAATACTTACCATTACCGAATAAATACAATCCAAGAATTTAGTGTCATTGAACACAGAATGCACAGTTATTATATCCCGAGTCTACTTAACACTTTTATCAAAGTAAAACTGTATTTAGTGTAAGAATAAGTTTTACCTGTGCATGGTTACATGTATGTAATATTAATTGAGATGGCTTGTATGTAAGCGATTCTGAATCATTTAACCACAGCGTTATTTTGCTTGGCCTGCTGTACTTCCAGTGAAGAACTCAAAGTATACTGGACAGGTATATGCAGTGTTTAAGCGTGCGAAGTTGATTTAACCTTTAGTCTGCTTGAAAACAATATATTTCTGCATGAAATACTGGATATTGAAATTTCGAGTTGGGTTGTTCTTTTTATGCTTGCTATAAATTGTAATATGTATATCAAGTAGTTTGGATCTTCATGGGACGCCGAATTTTTCGTCGTCCCATCAGGATCCAAACTGTTTGCATATGTGATGCGGATTCACCCGCTACAGACTGCAACAGTGTACATGTAGTAGAATTAATGCGTTACTGTATATTTTGCACTTTGAAAGTTAGCGACTGAGCACTCGGCGTATTGGACAGAGTATGCAATCTTTAAAGCGTGCGAAGTTGATTTAACATTTGGGTTGTTCTTTTTAATATGTGATTAATTGTACTTCGTATATTAAGCAGTTTGGATCTTCATAGGACGCCGAATTTCTCATTGTCTCGTCAGGATCGAAACTGTTTGCATACGTAATTCACCTGCTACAGACTGCAGACTATGAGATAAGCAGCGTGTAAATTTAAGCATAGTTGAATTAATGCTTTACTGTATATTTTGTACTTTAATAGTATATATTTGATGCTCCGTGACTCTTGAATGAATATGTATATATATGATGTATGTGCGTGTCATGCTCTTCTCGAGCTTGGTTGTGACCGCCTGATTGTAGAGGCGATGGACTATGTTGTCTGTGCCAATAAAGAATATTTGACTTGACTTGGTACAAATGGTGTAAGGTTCATGCAAATCGGTGACTATGCGTGTCCCAATGTGGTTGACGGTTACAGAGAATTGCTATTAATAATCAATTCATTAGCTCTGAATTTGTATTTGCTGACGGACAAGTACACGCTAGAGACTGTATTTGCTGACCAGTTTTGATTTGATTTTACATCGTTTTTAACAGTATTAGTATTTGGCCGTTTCATTAGATACCGTCACAGTCATCATCTTAGGTTTAGCTTCAAATAAAAGACACAAAACCTTAGTGTCAATTTCATATTTAATTTAAATTACTAATATTTATTAAGACTTGTCAAAAACTATGCTATATCAAATCATCAGGCTATCAACTATGCGATAAACAAACAGTCCTTAGATCCGTGAACAGTACATCATTTGACAGAATACCAAGTGAAGGGCGTCAGTGCTGAACATTGCACAGTATAGAAAAATTAATACAGAAAGCTCCCGAATGCACTTTCTCTGTTAATAGCTCACCTGAGCCAAAGGTGAGCTATTGCGGTGGCCCTTTTCTTCCGTTGTCCGTCGTGTGTCGTGCGTCGTCTTTGATGGTGCTGTCACATCTCACCGGATAGCATAAACGGACGTCAAACGGAAAGAAAATTTTCTAAGAAAGATATCCGGTGACAAAAGGTGCATGCGTTTTGGGTATGGGGCGAATAAAACGCATGATGACCGAACATCTACCGAACATGTAAAGAATAACTAACGGTAAATTAACGGACATAACCGTACGGCTAACGGATAAATACCGGATAAAACGACGGGTATAAATAGACCGAACAATAAGTATACACACAGTACATTTGACGCCCTTCATGGGGCATAACTCATGGAAAACTCGACAAATTATGACGACACGCGAACTCAATAGTCGATATGTAGTTTATAAAGACAGCATCATATAGAAAAAAATCAGCGTAATATGTGAAAGCATGTGCAAAGAAAAATGCGGAAAAGTAACAAAATTCTAATATTTCAAGTTCAACAAGGGGCAAAGCTCATGAATTTCGAGTAAGTGTCCGTTGAACCTGCGGTTAGTTGCCGGCGGAACACATCCGGTTGATCCGTTGAACCTGCGGTTAGTTGCCGGTGTAACACTCCGGTTGATCCGCTGGATGTCAGGTAATAGCGGATATCAACGAATACATACAGGACAAGTACAGGACAATGAACGCACGCATTCCGAACAAAACGTATGCAAACGCATAGCTACCGTACGTCTAGCGTTCATTTTTGTCCGGTGGCATCCGTTCCCAAGTTTTCAACATGCTTTAAACTGTCCACCGGATTAAACGGACAAGACCGGACATTGCCGGACAAAAAGCGAATGTACCAGAAAAGAAACGGACAAGAAACGTATGCGACCGGAGACGAACGGATTGGAAATTTTGTTCTCCGTTGGGCGTCTGTTAACGCTATCCGGTAAGGTGTGACAGTGCCTTTACAATTGCTTCAAATGGCATCTTCTCCTATACCGCATGACAGAATTCAACCAAATTTTACAGAAATGTTCCTTGGGTCAAGCCTTTTCAAATTTGTTCAAAGAATTTAAAACAATGCAGAACTCTGGTTGCCATGCCAACCAAAGTGATAAAATAAGAAATGTTAAAAATCTTCTTGTCAAAAATGGCAAGAGCCGCAGCTTGGATTTTTGTCATATGGCATCTATAGGTCCTCTATCAAGTTTGTTCAAATTATGCCCCTCGGATCATATTTGGCCGACTCCCGGGGTCACAGTTTTACAAAGAGTTATATACTGACATTATCAAACGTCTCTTCCTCTGAAACTATTATGACCAGAGCTTTGATATTTGGCATGATGACACTTCTCGATGTCTGTCCTATACCAATATTGTACAAATGGCTTTGTCGATTGTATATGTAGGTCACATGAGCTAAAAATAGATTTTTTTTTTCAATGAAAACTTACAAAATCTTCTTGTATGAAACTACAAGGGCCAGATCTTAGATAATTGGCACATAGCATCGCCTACAGGTCATCTATCAAGTTTGCTCCAAATATGCCCATTGGGTCAAAATTGGCCCCTCCCTGGGGGTCACAATTGTACATAGAGTTATATAGTAAACATTTCAAATGTCTTTTCTTTTACAATAGTATGACAAGAGCTTTGATATTTGGTATGATGAAATTTCTAAATATCCTTTACGTATTTTATTCAAATGGTTCCGGTCTGTTGCATATCTAGGTCACAGGAGCTAAAAATAGATGTTTCTATCAAAACTTAAAAAATCTTTTCGTAAAAAACTACAAGGACCATGGCTGAGGTATTTGGCACATAGCATCATCTACAGCTTCCCTATAAAGTTTGATCAAATTATGCCTGTCGGGTTAAAATTGGTCCCGCCCGGGGTGTCACAGTTTTACATAGAGTTATATTGTGTAATTTTCAAACGTTTCTCCTCTGAAACTTATATGGTCAGAGCTTTGATATTCAGCATGGTGACACTTCTTGATGTCCTTTACCTATTTTGTTCAAATGGTTCTTGTCGGTTGCATATCTAGGTCAAAGGAGCTAAAATAGTTTTTTTCAATGGAAACGTAAAAATATCTTCTTGTCTAAAACCCTACTACCCTGATCTTTGATATTTGGCACATAGCATCATCTACAGGTCCTCTATCAAGATTGTTCAAATTATGCCCCTCTGGTAAAACATGACCCCGTCCTGGACATGAATCATTATCTCCATTTAATCAGCTATTCTCAGGTGAGCGAAATATGCCCCATGGGGCTCTTGTTTTTATCATCAACTATCATATAAACAGTTACTATTGCATTAAACAATCATTTGATAGAGAACCAAGATAAGGTGGTCCTTATTGAAAGTAGCACAATATAGGTAGAAAAGATACAGAAAGCTCTCGAATGAGCTTTCTCTGTCATTTTTTTACCACAGCTATGCAAGCATCTGTCCTGAGACATATGTACAGTAAAATGTACAAAAAACATACGAATGATATCGATCCACGATTAATCGTAATGAAAAGAATATGAGACCCTTGACGATCCAGGGCTGACATTTCTCAGGATTTTTCTGAAATCTTCGGATGTTGTTCCTAGCAGATGATATCTTAAAGCAGGCTGAAAGTAAATCAGAATGCACCTTAAACCTGCTTTAAATTGGCACGTGTCTTTAAAACTAGCAACAGACTATAGGGAAAGGATTAAAGGTACAGTTCGTAAAATCGCGGTTGAAAAATAGAACATATTAGTATTTTTTATGATCAACATATGGCAGCCCTGTGACACGAAACAGAAACTTTAAAAGTTTGAAATTGTAGAACAGTGATTATTTTCAGGATACAGAAACTTTACACATTTAGCAGCCTATACATACTACTTATTGGGACAGTGCATATGCTGTATCCATCGTCAATGAGCATACCACTTTCATTCAAACAACTGAACTCAACAAAAAACTTTTACTTCCTTTGTTTTCTTTACCAAACACGAATGGTTTCGTGCCAGCCATAATAGGAATTCATATGCAAAAAAAAGCCATGATGTTGCCTATGCTTTGTTCCGTAGTACATGTATCTCTTTACATTGTAAGACCATCCCACTTCCCATTTCCAGATAATACTGTGAACCGGGGCGATGTAGATCGGCATCAATACTCTTTTGTCTCTCAGGGTAATTGAAATTAAATGAGATGCAAACGCCACACAATAAAGTAGAACATTAAAATGCTGTTGACTGTTGAAACTTCATTTTAGTTCGAATGGCAAACAGTGTGTCCATACTGTTTGTAGTAAATATAAAGATTTTCGAATGAAGCAAAATATATAGAAAGATTAACCTATTTTTAATGTATTAGAAAAACAATAGAGAAACGTTATTATTTCCTATTTAAACGCAGATGAAACGCAAACGCTTAAATTAAATGTAAAACATTTCATTTTTTAAAATGTTTATCAACGTCTATGCTCGCCATCCGGGTTGACCATGGTAAAGAGATCGAACTATAAAGCCACATATTGAAGCTTATCAATACGTCAACCTTTTCAAGATCGATATTGCCCATTATTATTATGTTTAAACAATATAATTAACTTTATATGCAAGTCCATGAATAAATAATAATGCATTTTAATGACAGAGTTTTAATTTTAAGGTAGGTACCTGTATCTAAACTTCAAATATCCCACATTTTGATAAGAAAATCTGTTATTACAACAAATCCTGACTGTAATATTTTCTAATTTTTTCAGAGTAACTATTTCATCAACCATATATTTGAATAAAATGAAAACAAATATACATTGAATGAGTCAGTTTTTTGTAATTAAATTTTTAAGCATTTTGCAAAATTTATATAGCTGATAACATCTTTCTGAACACCTTTATTCAAAATGATTTTAGCTTTTCTTGTAATGAATGTTGTGGACTACTTATTGGGCGAGATTTACAGTCATTAGCTTTATTTATTTTTGAGAAAAATTAAATAATCAAAATTCCAGGTTTTAGTCAGAAAAAGAGACCTCAAAGACAAACCACACGATAAATGTTGCCTATATTTTCACACATTGTTTCTTAGGCTATTATCATTCCTCATGAAAAGTTTCATAACAATTGTATGGAAACTAAGCGCACCTGCGAAGTACCTTAACGGTCTATTTCGGGATGGGACATTATCAAACTTAATAAATATTTTATTCTAGCTAGTATGCTTTCTTTCAAAGTTTTATGAAAAGTTATGAACAAATCAGGTTGCTAGAGTGTAACAATAGTTAAGTATTGCATTTTTGATAAATCAAGGGCAAAATAACTGTTGACATAATGATCAGATTCAATTCAACAGCTATAAGTTTGTTTCCCTCAAGATACAAAATACGTATGCTTAATATGTAAAGAATTTGAGTTATTGTGACATATCAAAGGTTTTGACGGACATACAGACAGACGGGCAGATGGACGGAAAGATGGCGTTGAGTATGTTAATGGTGGTGATAATGATATACAAAATAAATTCCCCTTTTTAGATGGTATCTGCTGCCATTGGTCCTAGTTACATTTAGGGCCGCGTAGTTACATATAGGGCCGGGGTTACATATTGGGCTGTTTTTTGTTACAAGGAGGGCCACTTTTATTTCAACGTCATTTCGACGTTTAGTTACATTTAGGGCCGTTTAGTTACATGTAGGGCTGCGTAGTTACATTTGAGGCTTAGTTACATATAGGGCCGCTACAAACGTCACCAATGGCCTGTCCTTCCATATGGATGGGAGAATTGCGGTCAGCTTTAAACCGCATACTCTTTGGCTTCTTTATGATGATATGGGAGTCCTGTTGTTTGGCAACGCTATGAAGAGATTTTGTCTTCTCCTGAATATTATTGAATTCATGACACAGGAGTGTTTTATTGTCTGAAAAGTCCAGGTCTTCAAACTGCTTTGTGAAGGTCCACTGTATACCTATTGGCTGACTTGTTACTCTTCGCATCACCCAATCAACGACGATTGTGAATATCATTGGTATTAAAGACAGTCTTGCCAAATCCCTGTCAGGACCGCACAGGGTGGTGAAAGGTATGCTTGCTACAAATAAGTGTTCGTTATATACAGGTTTTACTGTATAGTGCAAATGTTAATACCTATTACATCTAAACGACACAGTTCAATTAACAATTATCACAAAAATATAAAGCTATTTCATACAGAAACTTACCTCATTTTTTGTTCCGAAGATATGCTTTTCGATGTTGTAACGTCAGTTTGATGATATTTTTCCAATGAACGTTCTATTCGATGTCCTCGAGTTTTCTTAAACGCTCCATGTTCATTCAAACACTCAGAGCAAAGTAACTCTTGTGGATTACAGTCAAGACAAAACGCTACTGCTTCATTTTTCTCGTCGTGTTCAATACAAATCCCACAAAACAGGTTCGTTTTAAACTTCTGTCGAAGTCGATCTTTGGCCAAAATAACAGAATGATGCTTTAAAACTTTCATCTGGTGATGCTTCAAGCTACATTCGCTGCAAAGAAATTCCTCACAATCTTCACAAAAGTGTTCTGCGTTTCTTTCTTTTGACCGGTGTTTGCATGGCTCACAAAGCTCCATTTGTACGACAAGATCATCAATATTAACAATTTTGTGATCTCTAGTTGCCTTTAAGCTTAAGTGAAACTCATGGCATTGTTGGCAAATATGTTCATCACAAACTAAACAAAACTTTTCAGCAATATAACGATTGCCATTCTTTATACAACAGTCACAGAAAGTTCCATTATTTGTTTTTGTTCCTGGCATATTTTCTACCTTTGCATCTGTGGTACTGTCCTTTAAATCAGCGTATGATGTATTGCCATCGGTGGGAATAGTTGGTGAAAAAATGTCCACCAATATGTCTTGTTGATTCGACCCAAGATAAACAGTGCTGTTCTTTTCGATAAGCTCATGTTTTTGCCCGGACATGTTCATTCCAGTCTGTAAAAACACACATATGTATAAATATTATATATAAGTAAAATTTTCATTGTTTGTCAAGAATCAATACTACGATATAATTTATAAAGTATTAATAAACCATTTCAGCGTTTAAAGAGGCTCGCAACCGGATTTAGCATTAAAAATAGTAATTTATAAATATATGTCAAATGCTTATATAAATGGGTAAGATTTAGCTTAGGATAATAAATTCTGTTAAAAATGCATGTTAAAAAAAGACAAGAAGAAGCTCTGGTGGGATTCGAACCCGTGACCCTCCATTGCGGAGACAAACATGAAAAATGAGGACACGCCTTTACCGCCTCGGCTATCAGCGCTCTCTATCTATATGGGAGCGAATTTACGTACTTGACTGGTAGCGATCGATAATACTTTATTCGGCTCGGGTTTATGTCTGAGCCCGTGTAGAGAAGCAACAACAACAACTATACCGTCAGCTGACGCTATAAAAAAACGATAGAAAATATCTAAAAAAACTAAGATACGGTGACGATTCTTGAGACTTATTTTGGACTGATCATATTTTTTTAATGTCAGAAGCCAAATAATGCCACAAATTTGCTTTTATTTGAGTATTTTATTTTATTTTGACAAGTACACCATCCGGTTGCGAGTCCCTTTAAGGCAATGTTTTTACTTTATTTTAAATGAATTTCAATGTATAGTTTGACCAAATGCTAAAGAAAGTACAGCTGCTACACTGTTTGTTAGACACTATAACATTTGTAATTATAAAGGTAAATATAAACGAGAGGCTCTTGAACCCTAATATTGTTCACCTGGGGATACTGATTCTGATAGTTTGACCTATGGGATCACTCGTAATCAATATCATCTAATAATTGATTGATTTGGGTTTAAACAGTACCGCGGTACATATGGCGCCGAGCAACGACTGCAACTCGATAAGCGAGTGTATTAAAACACCAAAAATAGAGACCTCTATTCGGTCCCACCTCTATACATGCATCGGAATGATTTCAGGGAGGTTTTGGCTGCTACCATTCGCTGTATAGCAGCGCATGGGATCAAAATCGCAGAGCTGCCTTTCTTTTATTTTTTCCGGCGCTATATGATCTATTCAGTGTCGCAGTGCCGTCAAACGCAACATCCATTCATCCTTATGGTACTTGGCAGAGGGGATAATTTCCACCTACTGATCAATAAGAAAAGTTACATAAGTGTGAAAAATGGCCCGAACTGCCTTCTTGTCCGACAGAATTGTACCCATATCCTGGACTTTTGACAGATGGATAAGGGAGATGGACTAACACGAACTAATTTTGAGTTATATATGGAGACACTGCCTACATTACCAAACAATTCATGCCCTGTGATATTGACCTTTGACTTATGGCCATGAGAGTTAAACTGGAAATATTTTCTTCATCTGAAGAACATTTGTGTCAAATTATTTTGAAATCTATTTATAGATAATGAATAGATTGAACTCAAAATTTTTGATAACGGAATCGTAACCCGTGACCTTGACCTGAGGCCCATGCACATAGGACGTTGCACGCGAAACATCACCTGTGACAAGTGAACATTGGTTCCAAATTATTTTGAAATGCATTCACTGATAAAGAAATCACAGACCAAGCACACAATTTGTGACGACATAATCGTACCCTTTGACCATTGGACAAGGGAGTTCAAACAACATATTGTCTTTGTCTGGTAAAGATTTCTGCCAAGTTATTTTTAAACCCGTTAAACGGTAAAGAAATAACAGACCAAAACATGAAATTTGTCACAACGTAATCATACCCTTTGACCTTGAACTTTGACCCATATATATGGGAGTTAAACGCGACACATAGTCTTTGCTTGGTAAACATTTTATTTTTAAATCCATTGACCGATACGAAAGATAGAGACCGGACACGAATTTGTGACGAACGGACAAACAGGCAGAAAGTCAGACAGAACGAGGGACAAACAATGCGATTACTATATGCCCGCCTTCGGGGGGCATAAATGTCTCTAAAAGGGCATGGTTCACCAACCTTCTATATTTGCTCCCCAGAAATGAAGAAATTGAAGTGAAGAAATTGAAAAGTACAAATACGCGCAGTATTTATTTATTTGATTTTATACCAACCTTAAAACAAACTAAAAATACAATTTTTTTGACACTAGCCATAATAGTTATAAAATTAGACACTATACAGTAAACATTGTAAAACAGATGCATTTTCCGGCATTTAGGAGTACATTTAGGAGTACATGAAGGGCATGTAACTCTTTACCTAATGGTTTCATTTCACCCAATATTTACTCTAATGGAAGAAGTTACGGTTAAACATGTATATACTTTGTAAAGTTACATAAAATCCATTCACAACTGTAGCCGAGTGTAAGAACAGATAAATCCTCAACGCATTGTTTTGATTTCCCCAATGTATACCCATCTAGGAATTATTTAAGTTTAATCTAAATTCAATCAAACTTTTAGACCCTAGAGTGTAAAAAATATTGGAATAATACTTATTCTCTATATAAACAAAGAAGGAACGTAGCTGTGTTTAAATTCTCAATAAAACACTCACGCGCTGTAACGTCTTAACGTGATGTCATAAGGCTTCAAAAATGCGTAAGCTAAGAAATATAATGCCGTTGCGTCGGTGTAAATTGTGGTTAACCTGATGAAATTGCGGACTCGTTTTTTAACCAGATAACAACCCATTCGAGTGATATATTTTTCATATCAATCCAAAGAAATTGATTATCCTCTACTTATTACACCTCGCTTTGAGTTACAATGTTAATTTCCCATAGACCTAAACTTAACATTTAGCATGTCTTTTACATCTATCCAAAATATACTATCACTCTTTATGATATTCTTTTTGTGACGTCACTCTAAGTGATAGTATTTTTTCTCCACCCTTTAAGGTACTGTCAACTATGATATGATTTTCGCTATGGTAACATTATATAAATATTAGATGGCAGTTTGCGTGACATTCAAATTGTCAACCCGAGAAACAGCATGTCACCCCGAGGCGTAGCCAAGGGTGATATTCTTGTTTTCGAGGGTTGACAATTTGAATGTCACGCAAACTGACATCTAATATTTATTTTATTACACCGAGCTTATCAACCCTGGCTTTGGAATCGTTTTATTCGTCTTTAATAAAATGTGTTGTGAATACCAATTTAGCGCGGACATGTACATAACGCGGAAAATGACGTCGCCGTCTTACGACGTCACATTGTTTATAATTATATTACAAGAAACAAAGAAGAACGTTATGTTAAGTAAATTGAAGAAACAGCGTCTTTACATTGTCTATGTGGCAAATATCCTCTTCCGAAAGGGGGCAAATCGTTAAGGAATGGACAAAAGGAAGCAACTTGTACAGAAAATGCCAAAATGATTATTACACCTCGCTTTGAGTTACAATGTTAAATTCCCATAGACCTACAGTTAACATTTTGCATGTCTTTTACATCTATTCAAAATATACTGTCACTCTTTATGATATTCTTTTTGTGACGTCACTCTAAAGGACATTACTTTTTTACTCCGTCGGAAAACGTACTGTCTGCATTGTCATGACTGTCGCTATTGGCTACATTGGAACGTTTTAAAGAGTGGTAACTTCTAATCAACTTTTGGCATTTTCTGTACAAGTTGCTTCCTTTTGTCCATTCCTTAACGATTTTCCACCATTTCGGAAGAGAATATTTGCCACCTAGACAATGTAAAGACGCTGTTTCTTCAATTTACTTATACATAACGTTCTTCTTTGTTTCTTGTAATATAATTATAAACAATGTGACGTCGTAAGACGGCGACGTCATTTCCCGCGTTATGTACATGTCCGCGCTAAATTGGTAATCACAACACATTTTATAAAAGACGAATAAAACGATTCCAAAGCCAGGGTTTATAAGCTCGGTGTAATAAAATAAATATTAGATGTCAGTTTGCGTGACATTCAAATTGTCAACCCTCGAAAACAAGAATGTCACCCTCGGCTACGCCTCGGGGGGACATGCTGTTTCTCGGGTTGACAATTTGAATGTCACGCAAACTGCTATCAAATATTGTCGTACCCGGCGACGTTATTTGCCGCCTTAAGTACATATTCGCGCTAAATTGGTATTCACAACACATTTTATAAAATACAAATGAGACGATTCCAAAGCCAAGGTTGATAAGCTCGGTGTAATAAAATAAATATTAGATGTAAGTTTGCTTGATATTCAAATTGTAAACGCCTCGGGTGACATTCTGTTTCTTTCTCGGGTTGACAATTTGAATGTCACGCAAGCTGCCAACTTTTAGCACAATGTCCCGATTTCACCTAAATTTTATCTTATCCTAGAACTTCTCATTTACATTGTGTTCAATTAAATTCACAACTCATAAAACACCTGAGTTGCTTGAGTGCAAATAACAAGATGGTCATGCCCCTCATTCCGCTTACCTGAGGATATTGTACCTAGACAGACTGGACAAGACAACATTTTGACAAACCTATAAAAAGAAACCTAAAATGTCACTAAAGGTCATGCTTATAGGTGGTCAAACAACGAAAAAACTATTACCAATCTATTTTCATTAGCCAAGCAGATTTTTTCTACAATTTGGGAATCCTTTTAAATATACTTTGATGTAATCATGCTACAAAATGAAGCTGATCCATACACTTGGCTGACCACAATACCTGTAAGGCAATTATGTCTCGAGATAGTACAGATGATGTTTTTTTTAACTAGAGTGTTCATAGGCCTTTTCTTTAAGTTTCCCAAATGACTTGGGTTTTTTACCCAACTTATACCGTATTCGCAAATGACCTAGCTATCGTCAAAGTAAACATTCTGTGTAAGATTTATAAAGCTTGGATTTCAATATGGCCTCAAGTGTGTTTAAACGTTTTTCCTATGATTTGGCCTAATGACCTACATTTTGACCTGACATAACTCATATTCACACATTACCTAGATTTTATCTAGGTGATTATTCAGAGCAAGTGTTGTGAATTTGGGGCTTAAATATGGCCCTTAAAGTGTTCAGAGGTCATTTCTTTGACCTACTGACCTACTTTTAGTCCGACATAACCCATATTCTAACTTGACCCATATTGTCAAGGTTGTGAGCTAGTCTTATGACATCACGGCCAAACATGTGGGTCCTAGATTACGCTTAAGTTTTAACTATGACTTGACCTACTGGTTCACTTTTTACCCCAAGTAATCTCTCTTGCATTGTCTAGAGTCTGTCAAGGTGATTATCTGAGCTAGTTGTTTTAGCTAATGGCTTAAATATGGCTCCTGGAGTTGTAAGAAGCATTTAATATGTTTTGAACAACCGACTTACTTTTTAATCCTATGTAACCCATAGTCATACATTGCCTAGCTTTAGTCAAGGTGGTAATTCAAAGCAAGTTTTTTAAGAAAATTGTGTTAAAAATATGTCCCCTCAAGTAACCAAAAGCTTTTTCTGCAATATTATATTCTTATCTACTTTACGAGGGGCGTTCATTTCATCTTGTCACCGAGGTCCTTATAGGCGCAAAATGAGAATAGTGCATACTTCGTTCTGTACAACCCGTAGATACATTTCTCTTTAACAGAAATATAACATTTTAGTATTCAAATTTGAATTTAAAAAGTGTTAAAATAGGCTTTTTAGGATACCCCGAAAACACTGTAAAAACAGCAGGATCCGGCTTACATTGAGAGATGGCTCGGACTAAAAAAGTTATCTTATCTTTATTCGATAAAAGGAACGAAAATCAAGTATAAGAACCATATTGCGGTGAATAAAACAGGCGGGTAGCTGGGTTATCGTTTAATTTTCCAGGAAATCATTTACCATCATACAAGTGTGGAAAATCTACAATTTTATTTATGAGGCATATCTTTAAATTCGGATTGCAGGTTTATGTTTTGCATAATAATTCTTTTTTCAGTATATTGACTTTATTTACCGTCCTCAGAACTTTTCGGTTGACTGGTTTCTAAATTTAAGTAAAGCGTGATCGGAGTTTGAACGTAATTGCTTTTAAAACTTTTTTCCCGAGCATTTTAGTATTTTGTTATAACCAATCTAAATCTTCCCACATCATCTGGCGATAAAATGATTTATATGTGTGTTTATAATTATAAATCACTTTTAAGGCAGCTTAGAGATGTGTTAGTTGTATATATTTCTGTATAAAAAGATAAGGGGTCCACCACCGAAAACAGTTTCTAACTTTACACTCCCGTATCAAAAGCATATGATCTGAATCCGATATTTTACCAACACCCTCAGTTATGTTTTAAATGCTTGTCTTGCGTACTGTTTTAGTAGATAAACCACAGCCGTAGCTTTAACTTTGACACCCGCCGTCTATAAGTAAAACTAGTAATCTTCAAAGTGTTTGTTTTGATTAGAAAAGGACATTCTTGACACTGCCAATCTTCAATGTATCAAGTAAAGTTCAAAGTATATCCATGAAATCGAAAATTTCAAAATTATTCGACATTTACCGTAAGTCCGTATTTCACCGTACGCCATTACATACACTACAATAGGCAGTGTCTATGAATGTACCAACTTAAATCTTCAAATATATCTAAGCTGATTGACGGGTTCAAACAAAATCTTTACTCAATATGAACAATCACTTCATTGTGAAGCACACACAAGTTCAATGCGCTGGTATTAATTGGAGGTCAGAAAAATGAAATTAAATGAACGCCCCTCGTATGTCCAAATATCATCTATTTTCATGTAGGACCTAAACTCTATCAAGGACATGACACTGGCGAAATCTCATAAAAATATAGCCAAAATTACAACTTCCAAAAGGTTTTTAACATTGCATTCGCTATTACCAACAAAGAAAAAGACAACACCCTCTGACGGCAATGTTTGTGACAGATTAAAATATTGTGAACAACTTTGAAAGTTTAACAAATGGGTAAAAATCAAATTTAAATTGGACCAGTATATTCATAGAATAAGATTTGTCAAGATCTTATGCACGGCTGCCATGGCAACAAGTAATATTCACAACATTTAACAAAATTTCGTTCCCCAACTCTAGCGGTGCTTTTGTGAAGTTTGGTTGATTTTAGGTCAATGGTTGCAGGGGAGATGTCGTTTAATAGTGTTGAAGTATGCTAGACGCCAGGTGCTTGACAGTTCGCGTTTCACAATAGTGACATTGAGTGTACGGCTTAGTTGAGCGAAAAGTTGAAGATCATTAGGTGTAAATACTATTAAATGTAGGGGTTTCAACTCATTAATGGTAAATAACTCTAGACCCATTTGTCCAATTCCATCCATAATCTATTTTGTTTTAGGGTTTCTGGCTATAAAGTTTGCAAAATTCGATTCAAATGCGAAGGCATAACCACCAAACACCAGGGCATGATACGCCATTCACATCCTTCTTAGAATAAAGCCATACTAAAACCCTAACAAGGTAAAATTTGGAAAAGGGACATATCTTTGAAAATTAGGGGTCACATGGAAAGCCCGTTACATAAATAATATCCCGTTGTTCTTGTATCGCCATATCAAGTTTAGAAAGAATTGAACAGAGAATTAAAAATGTCTTGCCTTTTTTACGCAATGCCTATTGTTGGTAACAAAATGGTCAATTAAAGGGACATTACTCTAAAAATTGGGAATCTAATTAAAAACCCGTTTTGTATGTCAAATTCCATAATTTTGTGTATCACCATATCAAATCTGAAACGAATTGAAATCAGAATTAAAAAGTTCTTGCCTTTTCTACACAATGGCTATATTTGTCAATAAAAAGACATACGTCTGCTAAAATTTAGTGCAACTGTTCCTAAACAGTAGCAAGTTTCATTAGCATCGGTCAAAAGCTAAGGTTATAGAGCATTAGCAAGAAAAGTAAACAAACGGGAAAAGG
Organism: Gari tellinella; assembly: GCA_922989275.2. Lineage (NCBI taxonomy): Eukaryota > Metazoa > Mollusca > Bivalvia > Cardiida > Psammobiidae > Gari > Gari tellinella. The sequence goes on along the minus strand of OV277857.1, from coordinate 27,836,565 downwards.
GGCATAACTCTGTAAATAAATTGGTAATATATTTCCAATTCTTTTATTTCCTGTATCACCATATCAAATTTAAAATGAATTAGAAATAGATAAAAAGGGTTTGCCTTTCTACAAAAATGCCCTTTAGACTATGAAAGGGGAATAACTTATTGAGTGTATAAGGCAATTTTGCTGAATATCTAATTTGATAGAGACATTTTAGTCATCTTCATGCCGCCTCAATTCAAAATGATTGGAATACATTTGTTTGAGTTATGCCTAGGCCACACATTCACGGATGACAGTCCCGAACTGGTACGGATGAAAATTACGGACTGTGACATACCCGTAAGTTAGTAAGGAACGAGAGCGGTTCAGAAAGGATCGACAAGGTTAAGCTACGGGGAATATCGCGGACTAAACAGGGAACAGGACGGATTGGTTCTGTTGGTTTCGAGCTTTTACGCATTTTCATGGAAAGATCCGTAGCATCGTTCTCCAATGACAATGATTAATACGATTTGTTACGACGAAATACGATTCAGAACGGGCTACTACAGTTTACTACGGTGACAAATGGTAAACGTGGAATTACATACACATGGCATAATTACACATATACCAAGCCGTGTTATGGGGTTTTTTTTATGAAAGTTTTACGAATTTCAACCGATTACCCCATAAAAACGGCATTTTACGCCTTTAAGTTATTATTTCACTGAAGAAAATAGTTCCGTTTGATAAAGTCATGAGTATCTATCGTAAGAAATACTTTCTTAATATTAGCTGATTGTAGCTTATAGCAGGTTGAAAGTAAAGCAGAATGCGCCTTTATGCGCATTTTATTTATTTTCAACCTGCTTTAATAGTCACCCATCTTTAATGCTAGATAAAGGCAATGTGATAATGGATTAATATATAATCCGATTTTAAAACAGTTTGGATCCTGATGAGGAACCGAGTTTCCTGGTGTCTCACCAGGATCCAATCTAATAGGATCACAGTTTCATCTCTAACCCAGAAGAGGTTAATTTTACTTTTAGTTTTAGCAGCAGTCCATAATTGCACAATATAATGTAGTACAAAGAATTACAATAACAATGAAACCGGGTTGTTTTTATGGTTAAATGGTGATATACATGTATTTGTGTAAGCGGCCCGAATGGCTCAGTCGGTAGAGCACTCCCCCTGTAATCGAGCGTCCGGGATTCAAACCCGGTCTGACTGCATGTTTTTCTCCCCCGTCTTACATTTGGCACCATGCGTAGATTATCTGCAGGATTTATATGTAAATCGCAGAGTGTGTAGAAATTATAATAAAAACTCGTTGAGTGTTCTTTGAAATTAGATTTCGGGACGAATTCTTGTGAAGAGAGAGTGTGTGTAGCCGGGTTGAGTCTATAGAGATTTGTGATAGTGGCCCGGATGGCTCAGACGGTAGAGCACTCGCCTTGTGAGCGAAGGGTCCCGAGTTGGAATACCGGTCTGGTTGCATATTTTTCTCACCATATAACATTTAGTGTGTCACCATGGCCCAGTGGTTATAGCCAATATGACTGACAATCACTAAGCTCCTCACCGTTGTGAGTTCGAGTCCTGGCCCCGAGGTTATAAAACTTAAAACGGACTCTGTGCTCAAAACTCAGAATTTTGCTCAGCTCATAAAATTTCAGAAAATATTTGATTTATAACTAGTTTTTGCATACATAATTCTGCTGTAAAGTTGCATCCAAATCAGGTCTCTTAAATCAGTTAACGCGTGTTTTGTAAAACTAGAGCCTGTAATCAAAACTGAGTTTTGAGCACAGAGTTCATTTAAAGTTTTATAACCTCGGGGCCAGGTCTCATGACACAATGTTTCATGTGGGGTTAGCCTTCCTGCTTGCTTCCAAAAGGTCGGTGGTTCTACCCATTTGCCGATTTGTGCATGAAACAATGCATAAAGGACTACTTCGGTGTGTATTACTGACCAATTTAATGCATTTTTATTGAAATGTGGAGTTTAATGTGACATACCGGTGCTATTATAGAGTTTAAAATATTTAGCCTACCCCAGCATCGACTAAGGAGTAATGTTTGGAGGTTTTGAAATAAACCAATGTTTTCATTGTTTGAAACTTTATGTGATCATTTGATGTACCGGTCATTTTTTGCTTTTTGTTCTTTGTGCTATTATTGTTTTACAAACACAAAGTAGTGTACATATCCACATGCCTTATCCTTAATACCTTTCAGAGTATAAAAAGAGGGTTTTACATGAGTGCTCATTATTTATCATTTTCAATAAACGACAGGGCTGCCATTTCTCCGGATTTTTCCTAAATCTCCGGATTTTTCCCAGTACATAGTAGCTTAAAGCAGACTGAAAGTAAAGCAGAATGCACCCTAAGGCGCATTCTGCTTTACTTACAGCCTGCTTTAAGAAGTAGCATGTCAACAAAACAAGAAAAAGGCTAATGGGGAAAGGTACGATTCGTTAAATCGCACTTGAAAAATGCAAGTTTGGAAATCTTAGGATTTTTTATGTCAACTTATGGCAGCCCTGAAACGAATTGACTTAAATAATATGACGCGAAACTTGCGAATGTGAGATTTTATTTATCATATAACTTTTTACATATAGCATTTTAGTTCTATTAAAATTCAAGTGAACTCCTTCTGCCCAATGTATGCATCCGTACGTAGTTTGTATTGTACACAACTTTATAAAATGTGATTTAGTGCATGTTTTGAGAAGAAATAAGTTAACTTGGTACTGGATATTTTCCCTGTCAAAGCCGTAAAAACAAACAATATGCACATTTTATCATTCGGCTACAGGAAAGATTGTTTAACAGTTTCCCTTGTATCAGGCCCGTAGGAAGCAAGTTGCGATTGGGGCGGGGCACAGGCCAAGTTGTGTACGCAGTGTTACTATGGGGTCCCCCCCCCCCCCCCCCCCCTCGGAAAGTTTTATTCGTAGATGGTCTCTGGTGCGTCCTGAGGGCGTATCGAACATTCCTAACAGGTTTAATACATGTAAAAGAAAAAAAAGTCTCGAAATGACACAAAATATTTATTCTAGGTAATCATTTTTCGACAAGTTGTCTTTCACTTATAAGTCTCTAACAAATACCCTACCCGCTCCTATTTTTATTCGTAGATGATCTCTGGTGCGTTCTGAGGGCGTTTTGCGCATTGAAAACGAGAAAAATACTAATATGAATATATGTAAATATTTAAGTAAAAACAAATTGTTAAAATTATAGGCTTATAATTTTCCAACCATCTTTTAGCCTTAAAAACTACCGATACCCACTACGATTAGTGTACACATTGTAACTAGGGGTCCAGGGGTAGGCTTCCCCGGTAAATGTTTTATTTAGATGGCCTCTGGTGCGTTCTGGGGGCGGGGTTTTTTTCACATTCAAAACAGGTGAAATACTAACCCCCATTCCACGAGACGGCGATCTCCGCGCTCCGACAGAGCGCCATAGGTCGCCTAAGGATGAGGCAATCTAACGACATTTACGATCCGATTGCGTTCAGATTACGCTCCGATGGCGATCCGTTAGCGATCTGTAAGATCCGATAGCGACTTCATGGTCATTGGTCGCCACCCAATTCATAAAAATGTTGCGCTCTTGTATGATCAGATTGCGCTCCGTTGGCGCTCAAAGGCGACTTAGATGCGATCTATTGCGCTCTATTGGCGCTCCGATGGCGACCACTGCGACCTATGGCGCTCAAAAGAGATCCGATAGCGATGTCGGCGACCGATGGAGATCCATTACCGCTCTGTTAGCGCTCTACTTGATCTGATTAGGGAGATATCATATGAAGACCTGTGGCGCTCTGCCGCGCTCATTCGTTTAAATTCGCTAGCAGATATTTAGGCAAATAGCCATACATATAGCTGCTTTCTTTTTGACTTGTGTCCACTCAATGCAGTAACATAGTAATGCAGACGATTCCTATAAGAGCTTTCTGCATTACGTTCGTACTGCCACAAGTCACTAGAAATCTGTGTTAGTTACTACAAATGTTCTAACGCACATAAAAATCAATGTTAAACGCCATTATTAACACACTTTTCGGTATCATCGTTGTATGTGTATAACAGATTGGATCCGGATGAGAGGTCGAATTACATCATGCAATTTGGATACATTAATAGAAAACACTATCGGGTATTATAAAATGCAGAGACTCTCTATCAGATCGCCACGGAGCGCGAATTATCTACTGATTTGCTTTGTTGGATGATGGTGGCGCTCTACGGTGATCCGATAGCGCTCTAGTTACGATCTTGGCGATCAAGCAGCGCTCCGATGGCGACTTAGGCGATCAATTAGCGATCTGATGGCGTTCTGGCCGGAGCGCCACGGATCTTTGTGCATGGGAGTAAACCGACGGCGACCTTGGCGATCATGGAGATCAGATAGCGACCCATTTGCGCTCATGTAGCGCTCCTGGCGACCTCGGCGCTCTGCATGGCGACCTGCGGCGCTCTGACAGAGCGCCATAGATCGCCGTCTCGTGGAATGGGGGTATAAATCATATGAAAATAATACTGGCAAAAGTCCGCAGTCCCCCTCCACAGTACCTACGGGCTTGTGTATAATAGATCTACATAAGATATAAGATATAGATAGAAGTGGATCTCATTTTTGTCCCTGATCACAAGAATGGTTTTAGGTGTTCTCTTGACACTGCTACTTGTCAAAATTGTAAGCAATTGCTTTTCCGTTCATGTATAAAAGTTTTGCAAACAAAGCGTTACTTATTAGCGATAAATTCATGTTTAGCGTGTACGACATAAGGGTATTATTGACTTGCTGCTCCGGTTTGGTAATTTAGCTATTTTATACCTCGAATCTTCTCTGCATTATTTATAATATCTCATTTCCCCCACTGTTACTTACATCTTTGGCATCAACTTTGGGGTCAGTTGTCCATGCATCGTCATCGAGGGTTGTCCGGAAAACAGATTGATCCTCCAGTATGTCATTTTGTTTCCGAACAGGATTATCGTTGATGGGATGCTCGTTAGGCTCGAGATTTTGTTCTGACATGATTGTTCATTCATATGTGTTAGGGTATAATAGTCTTTGTTTAAGTTGAAGCATAACAATATCGTGTCATTTTTTGTAAATATACGGCGACGGTCTTGTGATATAATAAGGGCAACAAGCTTATGGATAAAAAATTGAAGAGGATAGTAGCACTAAAAAGTTTCAGTTATGTCAAACTTTTCATGTCACTGGCATATTTTATTCTGGCAGTGAACGCTATATAAAATAAAGAACGGACATGTTGCTGACACACTAAAAGAAAGAAAAGTGTTCAAATGAACGCTTAGCATAGAGTGGAGTATGCATATTCATATGTTTACGTTAACAAGAAGTTGTCTTTTCTTTAATGCTTTCAAACCCTCTATTTGTGCATGTTTGTTACATAAGATAAAGTATACAGTGGACAAACCGTGTGTTGTTTTTATAGATTTTTTATATACATTTCAAATTGTTAGATCACTTAGCGAGGAGTGAATCTAAAATATTTTAACATTTCCAGGTTATCTGTGATGTAATTTTAACTTCTGTGAAGATGTTGGAAATCATCCTTTTTTAGTTTGAATAGTGTTAATTTTGACCTTTTCAACTCTGCCTCTATTTTGAATGAGATATCTGTGCTCGATAACGATCACGTGTCCAGGTCAGCAGAGCCATAGCGTAGAGTTAGCAATATGTTAGAATTGAATCTCAAGTTTTCAAAACTAACATTTCATATTTTGCGTATGACAAGAGTCGACATATGCTTTCGAACGCAATGAAAGTTTTCTAGACCAGTATATGAACATTTTGATTTTTAATACAAAAAACCCTGCTTCAATAGCTTGAAATAATGTCAGGTTTAATACAAATAATGAGTTTGTGCTTTCACCGACAATTTTTTTTACATAACAGTAGAATTTTATTTTATACTATTTTCAGTACGTGTTAAGTATTACATGTAGCTAAATGTTTTTGATATTTTATCAAAATAATTACCTAATAAACTGGGTAGTTGTGGCATAATTGTCTGATTTTATTTGACAGAAAGTTTCATAAGCTTATTCAATAATAAAGCCGCAATTATATTATCAAATTGTGTTCAGAAAATTTCCTCGACAATATACAATAAGGTACAGTGTCCTCGAGTAGGGGTCATTTAGGTTATCGAGGGGGCAATGTTTCGATATGGAAGAAGCAAAATGCCGCCATTGAAGAGGCACATTTCAGCTATGGAAGGGGTACATTTTGGCATATGAAAAACAGGGTTTGGGCAAAAGTCCACCTACATATGAACGTAAAACCAGGTAGTGGCAAGTTCCGTGTTGCAGTTTTTGAGGAAGCGGCAAAAGGCTGGAGGGGCAAAAGGCCGTTTACCCATATATTAACACTGCATTAGTATATATACATGTATTGTACATAGATTGGTGCATTATAACTGACTGTACATTATTGAACAGAACACAAAATATTCTAATTTATTCACCCTGTCATAAACGAGACCAAAGGCTGGTTCAATTCACATATGCACATATTTGTCCGATATAAAATGAGGTCAGAGGACCCATATAGGAGGCCTACAGTCGGAGGCGCTTTGTTTCTCATTTTTAAAAATATTGTTAAAATCATCTAAAATTCAAATCCCCATTTTCGTCTAAACTGTCTTCAATGCACTTACTTAAATAGATACGCGGTGCATAGGACCTCGAAACACCCCTGGTCATATTAACAACAGGCCAAATAAATTACGTAATAGGCGAGAACTGTACGTTGTACATGCGTTGTCTTAGAATGTTATGGGAATATAATTGTAATGAATGGCCGCTAAACACAGGTTTTGTATGATAACTACATATTGTGAGAGACAGGATAACTGACGTCTTCATCTTTCGTGCATAGAAAGACGAGAACGTATGTTAGGCATAAAACTAATAAAAGGAAATATTTCTACGATAACAAATGATTTGATCACGATATTATCTCGTGTTAAAACTTTCTTTATAGTAACACTATAAGAAAATATTTCACATTTTATGTCTCACTTTCCCCTCGTTACATTAAAATTATACTTTGACTTTGATTAGTTATTGCATTAGTTTGTATGTTTGTGTACTGTGGGCCGCTGGCCTTATGTATAAAAAAAAGTATCTATCTATCTATCTAATACAAGTAATTTTGTCTCATTTTAATAGACAAATACATGTATCTATATCTAATAAACGCGGTTGAAACTTTCGAAAATGACGATATCAAAAGAATACACTGTACTTAGTATATGATTCAGGATTAAATTTTACAATAGCACCTTGGCGTTGTTAACCATTTCAACACGTTAAACCAGTATCGAAGACTTAAAGTTGGCCTTAATCATGGTCCAAACTGTTTGTCACACAGATGCTGCTGGGTCGGTAACAGTTAAAATGCACGAACCAATTTCAGTATTCAACAATGTAGATTGTTCTCTTGCTCTGGATTGTCCATTATAGTAATTTAATCCATTAACTCAGAGCATATTGATTTTACCTTGGATATTTCGGCTTTCTCACAAAGCCTTCATCAACACACTGAGATGAAGTCAGTGGGTATCACGTGACTTTGAGTCGTCACGTGATACCAGGAGAGGACTAAACTCCACGAGTATGACATTGATGAGTTTTCCGACCACCTGAACTCCATAGATGAACACATCAAGTTCACATCTGAAAGAGAAGAAGACGGCAGAATTCCATTTTTGGACACATGTGTTCACATTCAAGATGACGGGTCCACCAAGGTCACCATATACAGGAAGCCCACACACACAGACCAATATCTGAATTTTGACTCAAATCATCATCTAGAACATAAGAGATCTGTGGTGAGGACCTTGTTCCACCGGGCCGACACACTTGTGACTAAAGACACCGACAAGATCAAGGAGAAAGACCATGTTAAATGTGCTCTCAGGACTAATGGCTACCCAGAATGGATGTTCACTATCCCCAATAAATCTAACAGGAAAGACAAGACAACACACCAGCAACCTAGCCAAAGAAGACCAAATGTTGGCATCCCTTACATCCGGGGAATTTCAGAAACATTAAACCGAATCTTTAAAAAGCATGGTGTGAACATGTACCACCGACCAGTTAATTCCATTCGTTCACAAGTCACTCACGTGAAAGATAAGACAGAGAAACTGAAAAAATGTGGAGTTGTATACTATATCAAATGTGAAAACTGCAAGAATGATTATGTTGGAGAAACAGGAAGACCACTTGAAACAAGATTGAAGGAACATGTGTCAAGAGCAAACTCTGCACTACATGAACATTTTGAAAAGACTGGACATCATATTGACCCACAGAAAACAAAAGTGCTAACGTCAGAGGATAAGCACATCAAACGTAGAGTGAAGGAAGCCATACTCATCAAGCAGCGGCGACCATCTCTTAACAGGGACGAAGGAATGGAGCTGCCGGCGGTTTACAGTCCTCTCCTGGTATCACGTGACGACTCAAAGTCACGTGATACCCACTGACTTCATCTCAGTGTGTTGATGAAGGCTTTGTGAGAAAGCCGAAATATCCAAGGTAAAATCAATATGCTCTGAGTTAATGGATTAAATTACTATAATTTCAGTATTGTTTAACAGACGATATATAGTCACTTCTGAATGAGTTAACCGGACTATACATTTGTATCTTAACTAGCATCTGCAAACTGTTTGGATCTATTCAGTCAGTTCAAGATCTAAACAGTTTGCCATTGGGATCGTTTGTTCTTAATGATCAGAAGTCATGGTGAGTGATCGGCGCTATTTTGTGTCACAGTGTCGTAAACACATCTCATCGATCCATCCATCCATCATTGTTAGTGTATTCGCTATAGCATAAAAAATAACCTGCTTTCAGATTGTTTTATCATGATATTTTAAGTTGATACTACATGTAATACCCTGTTTAATACAGCACTAGACCACAGTTTAAGTTTTATTGTGACATACACTGCTTTTGAATTAGATAAATGATCATTAATATTTCTTTGTGATTCCACAATGTATCTTAAAACTCACACCTATTATAGTAAGTTTTTCAATCATAATTAACAAAGACTCACATTTCCCTTATTGGTCAGCATGTCAACCCTACGCACCATAGTATGGCATACTTTCACACCACTGAAGCCAGACGTTTTATTTGACACATCAAAGGCATTCAACTTTAATGATTGCTTAACGCCGCTTATACCTAGATCATAAGAAAAAAAACTGTTAAATGCATATTAAGCAACCAAACACACCATTTTTCATTACAATATATCTCGCAATTGTATCATCTAGTGTTAAAACATAATCATGAAACACAACCACAGCAAAACAAGAACGTTTATATCACAAATAAACTATTAACATGATTTTTTTCATCAAACGATGGACGTTGAAATCATCGATAGTCAGCGTCGAGTTTTCAAAACGTTTACTCAATCTTATCCGCTCAAGCAACACCAAATAATACCGTAGGATATTGCCATTTCCTTGGAATTGATTAATTGTAATATCAGTATAAGAAGAAACAGAGAAACGATGAACTTTAAGTGAATAAACATTACACATTGAAGTATATATGATGATTATAAAATTAGTAGAATATACTTTCACTTTCGTTTGTGTAAGAATAATTTTTGGAACAAGAAAGTGGCTAATGACATTTAAAAGGCTATGGGCGTGTTCGATTAACAGTCCGGAAGTGACTGAATTGATTCCGGAACTGTTCTATCAGCTCTGTCCAAGGAGGTGGTGGGGGCAGAATTGTGACGTAATCAACATGGCGTCGAACTCGATTTACCAACGTTTCGACAGCGAGAATCGGGTTTTCAATGTTTATCTGAAATACATGACTAATTCAACGTTTAAAACATGAATGGGATGTTCTTTTGTACGGTTTTTAATCGAATAATATAACAATAAAACAAACTTTTTTAAAAAAAATCGAGTGGTCTGGAATCAGTTATTGGCATGCGTTTAATTCCGGTTTTACTTGATTTACAAATGCTATAAAATCGATTTATACAGTTCTAGAACTGGTTGATTGATAGCGCCATATATGTTTAGCTCATCTTTAAATATGATTGAAGAATATACACGTGGTTCATTAAATCATTTACAAAATAGGATTTAGACCAAATCCGGTTTCAGCTCTTTACAGTATTGTTCGATGTTTCCCGTTCGTTCTCTGTATTTATAAATATACAGAGAACTTATTATATTTAAAAAGAATCATTGTTTTCTCAACATTTTCAGTATTAGTAAACTCCTGTTTTGCTTTTTATTCAATACTACACTGAAACAAACAAATATCAAACAAAAAACAAATCACTGTTTTAATCATGTCATTGATCTTTTAATTATATGACTCATTTTAAGTTGATTTTACAAACTAACCATAACAATTTTGTAATATTTGTTTCCATGTAGAATGTAGTTATTTGCGTGTGCTCGCTTTGTAGGTACAATTATATAATTTCATGTGAAGCGCTTTTGAATGCACAACTCCTGTGTGAAAAGAGCGATATATAATCGGGTATAATAATAATAATGATAATAATAATAATGATAAAAGTATAATAATTATAATATCTCTGTATTTCGGTTTAAAACCATTAAAATGTTTTCAAGTACTTAAATGCTTGGTACAATCAGAGACCATGTATATAAACATCTAATATACGCTCATAGTATCCCTGGGACGATTTAAATTGTACCAGTACAGACCCCGATTCAATTTAAACTACGGGTTCAGAACCCAATTGTGATATTCAATTCAAATCAATTCAATATTTTATTATGCAAGTATGCCTCCGGTCCATACACAAATAACAAAATACAATAAAAAGTTCAAAACATACGCATGTGTGTGAGATATGCAATTTGAAACCGTACCAAATTTTCATCTGAACATTAACATAATAGACATCCTTAGATGAGTTATTTCACAGTACTTGATTCTATGAGATCGGAAATGGTTGCAATATAGAATATGTCATGGTGATAAATTTAAAGTACATTCATATTCAGTACTTTCTCAAATAAAGTCAAACTATTATACTGTTTTACACAGAACATGAAACACGTAAGGAAGCTGAAACTATTAGAATGTCTTCATTATCCACCATTGAGTAAACACAGCATCATTATTTACGCTCTAAATCTTTATATAAATTGCACCTGTTTATAAAGCGCGTATGGCAAAACGTCATTGCATAACTGACTGTAATATTATTACAAGCAATGCTCTTCGATAAGAAACTAAGACTGTGTGTTTTTTTAAATGACATATTTCAATTCGATAGTACTAAATCTTCCAATGCATTGAAACAATGATGAAATTGTATGTTTCTTTAAAAATTATATTGTCAATACGTTCTATTGAAAAGCTAACGAAATAGATATCACACAATTACAATTGTAATACTAATTGAAAGATTTTGAATTTATAACTCTATAGTGTATCTCAAATAAATTTGAGACTATTTTAATTTCAATAATTTTTCGATGTTTTATGATTCAGTATTATATCGCAAACTTTAATGTTTAAAAATATTATCTTCTTTCACTGTTTTTTAATAGAAATATGTATAGTACTTTGATAAGATTTTAACAAAGTATATGATAACATGTTCTGCTTACCTTCTAATATCGACAAGGAGGCGCAGGCATCTTGCATTGAACTTGAAGAGCGCTTCTTTAGTTTCTGCTGGTGTCTAATTATTCGCCACTGTATCTTCTATACCTATGTCTATACGATAGTGGTAATGACAACGGCTGTATCCTCATTTTGTAAAGACGATTGACGTAATCATACCACGAGTATTAGTCCGGCAGCTTAACTGAAAAATACTTCACTTTGTGATGAAAGCATCAAATTGTTCACATATATGCTTCATGATATGCTTTCTCGGAAAAGCACGAGATCAGCCTGAAATAGCAAAAATGTCATCATTTGCCATCATTTGAAGTATCCTCAAGCCCTTTTTAACTAGATTTTGATTGAATAGTCCTAATTTGAAGATCTTTACAGCCTTTATCAAAATATATGTTTTCGAGTTTAAGAAAACCAGTTCTGATTTTAGAATTTAGAAATCTAAATTATCAAAAGTTATGTTGATTTTATATGAATTGAATAAAACACCGTCTCATTGCAGTTCAATAGGTAGTGCTGCAGTTTTTCATATATGCTAAAAGACATGCTTTCTCGGAAAAGAATGTTATCCAAATGGGAAAACAAAATGGCTGCTATTTTTCAGGATGGCCGCTATTCGAAGTGACTGTTCGATCTAGATGTTGTGTCAATAACCCTATTTTGAAGACCTTGTTTTGGGGGATAAGAAACCGTTTTTGAATTTAGAAAATCAAAATTATTGACAATTATGATAATATAGGTCTTATTTGAAAACAAACTTGCAGGTTACATTTTTGTATATCGTTTCACATGCTAAATAGGGATGAGTTTGTCAAGCATCCTATTTTCTTCCGAGCAAATAAGTCGAATGTTTTTCCTCCTCAACTTCGTCCGTATCACTTGCTGTTTATATCATACCCGGTGCTTAGTGATAACATGATTTTGAGGTATTAAGGGTGTAACTGTTTTTAAAACATGGGTCGCTGAGGGAATACCTCAAATACTTGATGTTTTCTTGCAGTTTCGATACTTAGGCGATTGTTGAAAATCACTTGTTCTCCTTTGGTCACAACAATGATATTATACTTATTATTAGGACACAGTGACAATTGCATGTTTTGTTTTGGTCACTACTGTGATATTGTCGGGACAAGGGGACAATAGCATGTTTCCCATTGGCCTCAACCACAACGTTGTCAGAACACCGTGAAAAGTCATGTTCTCCTCAGATTTGTAATCGCTGTCCCACAGAAAGCTTCTCCAGTCGAGCGGTAGCATTGTTTGTGCATCACTGAACATTGGTGTACTTTCCCCAGCATTAAAATTCCGCATTCGGGCTTGAAATCCAATAGTCTTCTCCTGCTTGTACAAGTATATTTGTATATTTGGAACCACCGGTTGGACAGCATACAATCCAAAAGCAGTTGATTTATTTGGAGACAACGAATACACGAGATGACCCGTCAATGATAATGACTTCACTTTCCGGTCGAGAAATTGTAGCTTCTCAAATGTAAGCAAACTGCAAATTTAGACAGCGTGGAGTTACCAGGGTCACTCTGTGCTAAAGGTAAATATTGTTTTCGTGCTGAAAGAACTGAAGCAGAATAAACTAATGAACGATAGGATATGAAGAGCAAACCATAGTTGTCGTTAATGTAGCTACCACTGTCTCTATGTGAAGATGTCAGCTATGCTATTTTTGATAGGCCTGTTACACAGTAGTCATCACTCATACCATGGAAAAAGTGTCTGAAAGCTAATTGAACTCAGCAGCACTCAGGTATTGGATGTTTTTGTGTCCAGCGTTTACAGATTCTGCCTGGAAAGGATTGCTCAGATCTTTCAGGTTACCCTACACAACGACTGAACTTTGTCTGAAAAAGAAATCTGAGACTACCCGGCCTATTAATTGTATATTCATTTACTTCTTCGACATGCGATGCAAACTCGTACCTGACGATTTATCGGTTACGTAACTTCTTGTTCAGACGACTTCCATCATCTGAGTGTTGGTATGTGCTCGGTAAATCGACATATATGACCATTAACTCTTACGATTACAGTGGTTTGCTCGTGAGCTTGGTCAATTGCTAGACCTAAGAACTGCAACTTTTCTCAATTTGCTCTAGGGAGAACAATCCATGGGGTGGATAGAAAGTCATCTAGCTTACTTGATAATGTGCTTTGAAACAAGTAAGAGCAAACACCGTTTGACAAAACAAGATAAATTCAGCCTCTCTGAAAAATCTGACCATCGATAAAACCACCAATTCAGTTGACAACACAGCCTGGACTTCTGTATTTAAACTTAGGACACCATCAGTAACATACTTCTATTTATTGACATTCTACTCTGTAAATATGTTTCGCTCAGTTGACGGGACGGTAATCTTGGACAATAGCGTGTTTTTAATGTAGACCTGTTTCTTTTAATGTACATCCTGGACGTCATTTGTGCACCACTAAGCGAAATTTTCTGTTCATCAAAGTGACTTAAGCTGCCGGACTATATGCTAATTGAAAGATACTAGCGCTGTATACGAATCAATGCATGCGTTAAGTATATTTTTATAGTACCTCAAATAAGCAAATAAGTATATGATACATTACGATATCGCCCTGTATAGTTGTTATGTCTGTTTGTTTGTTTTGTATGTTAACGTCCGTTTCTGCCATATATTGGCTAATTGGACGCCAAAAGGGAGGGGAGCGGATACAGAGAACCGGCTGCGATGCCCTAATCTTATTATCGATATGGTTATCTGGGTTTTAGATGCCCAGTGTAAAGCACTGGATATCCTACATCGGTTTATAAAGTCTAATCCGAAGTACTTGGTCCAGCGGGGGATCGACCTCACGACATCTCCTGCGTAAACCCGGGAAACTAACACATTATTATTTTGTGACAATAACAGATGGGTCTAGAAGTTCATTGACGGAAAGAAAATGCATTTTTTCTTAATATGAATTTTAACACCAGTTGACTGACTTGTAGCGTATTGTGTTTGAAAGTATATTAGATTAATGTGATTAACTACCTTTAAAGTCAAGGTCATTGGTAAAATATTGTCATGTGCGGCGTGTGATCATAACGTGGTCTACATACGCATACAAATCCTTCCGCCGGCTGAGTTAAGATAAATAATTTGTTTAAAACGGCTAACAAATGCATTCGTAACTCTTCGATTGACACATCAATGAGTGAATTCGTATGTTTGCAACATGACAATAAATTGATCTAGGTGTATCATTGTATATCTATATCTAAACTGTTCCGAAATGAACACAATAAGTTAATATTAAAACAGGACGACATCCAATTCTACGAAACCGAAACTGGGACTAGAGATAAAATCGCTAATGGATATATTTTGAATGTATAATAACTACTGTTAAGATAACCCAATCTGATTTTAATAAAGTAATTACTCCTGAAATGGCTTGAATCAGCATGCAAGTACCTTTTATAATTTATATTGAACTTTCGAAACCAGTTAAACCATATTCATCCTGATCAGACACTGTTTTCGACGTATAGTTTATCCAAAGTGCATGTAAGTGTAGATACAACCCATATTGCGACTTGTAGATAACGGTGATTTAGTCACTGCACCAAGGCCTAGATTAGGCTGAATCATTGTAAGCATTTAGGAAATGCTTAAAACATACACCCGAGCGAACCAGTTTCTATATGTGACATTCTGAGCGTTGTTGGTGTGGAAAGTGGCTTCAGAACATGGCCAATGGTGCTTAAGAATAAGTTCCGAGAAACAAAGGCAATTTATAAATTCAACAGTCCGGTTTTGTTAAATAATTATCGACTTTGTGCAACCATAAGAGCATTTAACAATTTCAGCCCACAACTTTTGTCAAATAATTATCCACTTTGTGCATCCATATAACCTTTTTGGTTCCATTCCGTTTGCTTTTATAGTGTATGTTCAACTTGTCTAGGTTTTTACGAAACGTTTTACACTTTGTTTAACCTTTTCATTATTGTTTACGCTCTTCTAATTCCGACAAAGATTAAAGACTTTTCCTCAGTTCATTGATCGACTACTTCCCATTGTCTCGATAGGTGTGAATTTAACTGTCAAAGCATGCAGCAGATTCTATACCAATCTCAATTTACCAAATGAGGTCCAGATTATACTCATGCTCTAGTGATTTTCAATGGTTATTTCTAACCAAACTATCAAATATAAAGGTTGGGTCTCACACGAGAAGCTTCAATGGTTCTTTACTACCGACATGTCCATAAGATCCATGATTTTTGCAAGAACATTGTCTGGCAAGGCGTTATGATCGAAAGGTCGTCAGGAGATGTCTTTAAGGGGACATGGTTTTATCATTTTATGATATTAAAAGCTATAATATTATATATAGGTGTTAAATTATTTATTAACCATAAGTAAAGAATCGACCATGGGGCTTTTTTCACTTTAAGAATCGACTTTTTGTCTTAATCACAATTAAAAATGATTTTGTCGTATGGTTTACTAGTGTTTCTACCTTACCTTTGGCATCTTTAACCAGTAAGCCATTATTCTTTATAGCTGCTATAATGAAGCTGACCAGGTTATTGAACTTTACACGGCGCCAGAAAAGTTTCGTGTTCCGTGACCTTGCGTTTAGATTATTATTGTTATACAAATGTATAAATATACATGTACCAGAATTATATAGCGCTCTTTTCAAGCAGGAGTTGTGCGTTTAAAAGTTCTTAACGTGCTATTATATATACATGTTCTTGCAAAGTAAGACAAACAACTATATTAACAATAAGGTAAAAGAAACTTTATCCTGTGTATTTACATGGAAGTAAATACTAAATAAGGGATATCCTTTCATTATGATGATAAAGAGTAAAAGAATGATTATTAAAAGTTTATAAACAATTTTAAAATGTGTCAAATATTTAAAAGATTAATTGCATGACTAAAATAGTGATTTAAAATCCATTGTTCTTCCCACACACACTCTACGTCCCACATAAAATCGCTGCCGAAATACATCCATAATCTATGAATAAGCTGTTCAAGAATTATACCATACACCCGCAGTCAGCTGGTTTCAAAGAGATAGGAGTCGTATCCCTACCGTCAAGATCCACCAGACAGGCACCAGTTCAACGGTACAGAAGTTACACAGTCTAGAGGTAGCAGTCATCTATTATTTTCGTTTTAATGATAAATATTAAACTAATGTGTTTTAGATGTTTTTGAAGGCTTCAAATGAGCTCACATGGTAGTGTGTCCCAAAATTTACGGGCTGTATACATACAACTTCTATCTCACCACTTCACCGCATGGCTTCTTGGCACAACTAACGATACTGATTTACTCGCTTACCTGAACACTTTTCGAGTTCTATATACTTCAAGCATATTGACAATGTCACTATGGGAATCATTGCCCATGGATTTGGATGTTAGTGTCTTTTTATTTTACTAAATCATGTTACTGCTGTAATTGTCCTACTGATTTTACAAGAAATATGTTTTTTCTTCCAGAATGCCATTAAGGTACCGGCGTAGGTTCTATACTGCAAGCGGATTTTCTATTTAACTTTTTTTCTATTTATACCCCCATTCATAGCTGAGTGGTTTAAGTGATTCAAAACTGACCATAGTATACCATTGCAAAAATATTTGTTAATGTTTTCAATTTTATAAGACAAATTGAAAAAAAAAACCAGCGATTTCAAAACCGTCTTAATATGGAACGTGTTTAAAATTGGTCAAAATACAATTCAGCAACATAAGTTGTTTTACCGTTTAAAGTCGACATATTATAACGTAATGCTTTGTTTTGAACAGTTGGACCAACTTATCAAAAGTCAGAGACACAGGTCCCTCGAAAAGATCATATTATTTCATCTGCTTTAAACCACATGAAAATCCATTTGCAACTGTGAAAGTTATGCATGTTCAAAAAATGCCGGTTCTTTCACAATTTTAAATACCGGACACGCTAATTAACTGAATAGCATGCCAGTTTGAATGTCTGATAGTGAATACCCATGGTGTTTAACCCAGATAACCCTTAATTCAAGCAATAAGACTACACAGCTTTCATAAGTGATTTTCCTTAGTTCTAGCCACAATGGAAACACCAATCAAGTGACAATATGATTTTAACATGGAACATTCTGAAGTCATGCGACAACATATGGAACTAGTCACGTGACTGAACTACGGAGTGTTTTGAAGCGTGGTTAGTTGGTCAAATGGCGTGTCATTTGGTGATGAAAAATTCGCTAGTTTCTAGAACAGACTTTCAGCGATCAGAAACTGCAAAAACGTTAAAAACACAAATATTACAGTATAATTTAAGGATAATTTTATGCATAGGCAAAATTCTTTGACTGACAGATAATTACATCTACATTGTATATCTATAATTTTATCAAAGAGGTTTTATTTCTAAGAAAATTTCTTCCCAATTTGCACATGAATACATATACTTCTTGTTGTGTTTCTGTTTATTGATGCTTTACTACAAAGGAATGGTCGTGGTGACATTGACACTATAGGAGGACTTGGTTGGTTTCGCATTACTAGTAAGGGTCGGTGTATTTTAGTCGAAAAAATGTCCATTTCGTCAAGAAGTATTTTCACACTTTTCTGAACAGATTCTCATTACGTATAGAATAGTATTTTCCATAGGGTTTGACACTAATTGGGGAGGGAAAATATATGTATGGACTGTATAATTTGATTTTTGATAAATGATATTTAGCATTATATATTAGTTTTTATAATTATGTTTAATAGTAATGCTCATTTATTTTCAAGACTTAATATATCGAATTAAATAAAAAAAAATGTATTTCAGGTGTTAAATACAATTTGATTTTTGATACATGATATTTAGCTTTATATTATTTTGATTTTTATAATAATTTATATATGTAATAGTTATACTCTTTTCTCAAAACTTAACATCTGCCTGGAATAATTATATTACTTCAGCAAAGTTGTATTAGAATCTGTAAAGTCTGGTTTTAAAGGAACTCTTTAAATGTAAAAAAAAAACCGGTGGATTTGGATCCAGATCATTATTAAATAGTGTAATGCTCAAGAGATAATTCATTTGTTGAATCTTAATTGAGTGTTCCATATAGCATTTTCATTTTTTCCTTTAGACGAAATGCATCAGATGTGTAAACCTGTCCTGACGTTGTGGCATCACGCGCGGACGCCCAGACCTAGGGCAGTAAACTACCCGTCAAATTTACCTTAGACGTCCAACAACGCGTCGGTCGTACAAACTAGGACATCAAAATGTCTCGAATCCTGTATTTGCCTTTGATCTTGAATAAGCATCGCAAAAGCCTAACCCTTTGAATTTCTGCCAGCCTTACCATTGTCAAGTTATATCAAAATAAAATAATCCCAAGATACCATCATACTTTGCCGCAGTTCTGGGGCGTTATTGTCATAGAGAATCTTGTAACTTTATTAGACCGAGGTTATCCCCTTTGCCCAGAACTGAAAGGAAGACAGGTCGTTGGTTTTGATCCCATGCGTTGCTTGGCAACGAATGGGATTAGCCGAAAACATCTTCCTCAAACCATCTTAATCTCGTTTTTTCAGCGGAGCTGAATGGTATCAATTTAGATCCAACCATTTTCAACCAATGATATTTGATCAGAAATGTAGGCTTGAGAACACCTGTTGAAAACTGAATTGTCTGATAGGATAGTAGGCTTAGTAGACAGACTGTACTTTTACAGTTTTACCAGGTGTGATTTGTGAGTGTAAAAAAAGAGACACAGGCTGTTGCAGACTGTTTTCTATTGAACTGATGACATAATTTGCTTCTATTTTAAGATGTATGACAACTGATGTCTATTTATAGATAGACAGTGGTTTATAGCTTAGTATTTTGTTATGGTTTACTACCAATAATTATTCTTCTGAATTGTTTACTATTTGTACAAATTAACAATACATTGATAGTAATATAATGAATGACCTCAAGTGAGTCAGACACAATTGAGTTGTTTCATCATTGATATACAAGAATGAGGTGTTAGAGAAACTACAGCAGACAGCTGTTACCGTGCTGTATGAGCATGCACAATAGTAACTTTAGTAATAGTTTGTTTCAAGAAAGTATATGAGTGATGTTTGATACATAGAACAGTACATTAATAGGAGTTAGCTAAGATCTTCTACCAGTAGCTAGGATATAGATTTAGTTATTTGTTTTGCATTTCTGTACATTATAGATTTTAGTCCAATTTATGCTACATGTATATCTAAATAAAAGTCGCTCCATTGAACTTGTATATTTTGCTTTTCTATCCTAGATATAACTTTTTTTTTAAAACTCTCTTTAATACACATCTACAGTTTTTCTTTCATCCCTCATTCCGCTGAGTATCGTTTTTTAAGATATATACTTGTTTCTTAATCTCATCTCATCACCCCTCATATTTTTGTGTAGAAGTGCCGTGAAACTCAACTCATCCATCCTTCCATCCAAATTGAATAAAACATTGGAAAATGATGTGTCTGTATAAAGACCATCTTATGGTATCACAGTATGCGGACTCCATTTACTTCCGGTCGAATATGCATACAGCTTCTGTATGCCAAGTCGTAAGAACTTTGAAATACCAATGTACTTGACAATGTCGATTTCAAATTTTGTGACTAGGAATACAGATACTGTATGCCTATTCGACCGTAAGTGAGTGGGGTCCGCATACTGTGAGTATGATAAGCTGTGTAACTCAATCACACAACCCTGTTTGTACGAATTTTTTGTGTTTTGTGCTCTACTTGGAACAGTGCGTTACGCAATCCCATTTACATATGTATGACTTTCGAGATAGAACCCGGTGCATTGTGATATAGATAGTTACTTTTAAAAATAACCGAATTTTATTTTTATCACAACACATTTGTAAAATATTACAAGGTATGCTACCGTGCGTTTCTTTCGTTATCCTTTGAGTATATTTCAATATCGGCATATATTTGGTGTAGCCATCTATGAAAATACAGTGCAAGTTTAAAATTTGTGAAATGTAATTTCAAAAATCTGCGTTCAGTAGCGCGTGTACCCGCCCACTGAATTCATGACTGCTAAACAGCGACGTGGTATACAACGACGGCACAAGCTTGTTGGATATTATCCCACTGATCGAGCAAGACTGCACGCAAGTCTTTCACGTTTGCAGGCGTGTTTCATTTTGACTCTTTCACGGCCAATGGAAGCAACATTATGATGTATAAATTGTAAGTTGTCACGTACGACGTGCAGCCAAGCGCTACCTTGTTGTAGTTAAGATCTCTAAACGATGCCGTTCCATGTTGCTTTGGGGCTTGCCACATTATCACGAGAATTGGGACCACTGTACGAGTATACCCAGTGAATGATCGTAAGCGGCGACTGAATGGTGTTCAACGTAAACAGGACTTTTTGTATCTCTGATTTTCGAGCAAGGATTAAGTTTCTGAATTCAAATCAGACGTTTATATCTTTATGTAAAAATGTAAATGAGATGTGGACCAAGCAACTTGTTTCCTGCCATGACTAGAGACCCCGCTGTCATTTTTATATGAATGGGTGTGGTGTCATGCCATGTGTCTGCGGCATGCTGTCATAGTGTGCCAGCGCTATATCTGTCTCAATTAGTGGATACTTGTCTCCATATAAATGAAGTACTGTTGGTGGTACAACAAAGCCCAACTCACTCACTCACTCTAAATAATGCCGGTCTTTTAGAACGGGTCAGACGTAGATGCGGCGTCCGTAGGCTACATACAACCAGTTTGCTGCCAAGCGATTGCGAACTGTGTGCATGGAAATGCGTGCGTTGTGGGTACCGAGCGTTGCGGAAGCTATCACCTTGGCAGTTAAATGTGCCGATTTATTTCATGTCGCCGCATGTGGTCAACCACTATGCGGCATGTCATCGGTCTGCGCATGTCGACGTCTTAGAAGATTGCAAACTAAATCTTCAGATTTCCCAATTTGTGCTGCAACTTCTGCAATAGAAGCATCGCTCTCTGCATTAGCCTCCTACATCCAAACGGCATTCGCTTGTAAATTCTTCGGTATCCTTGACATTACAATTGTGCTTAAAACTCGATTTTCAACGATATTGGTATTTTTCTTACAGGGCTTCAAATGCAATAACATATGAGGAAAGCGTCCAATGCGTGCATGTGCAAAATAGATGTTAAGCTTAATTAACCGATTAACGTGTTATAACGGAACTACTCGGTTGATTTACCAAAGTAGATTAATACACATTTGTCACCTGTAACATTAAAAACTGTGCCCATGCTTGACAAACGTTTCTTTTTTGTTGAGTTTTGATAATACTAATAATAATAATAATATACTGACCCAAACTGCCAACGCACATTCTTAATGTCTTCTTGTTTGTTAATGTTACAATATTTTTACACTTTAAGAAAAGTATATACGACTTTACATTCATCGCTCAAAGCTGTCAAATCAATGTTCACACTTTGTACGGCCCTACACGTGCGTATGGACAGGAAATAAGAACAAGCTGCACGTGAAGTTCGGAATGGGTTCCGATTAAAATTGTACAACTCTCACAAATTGTGTCTCTCATTGGATGTCGTTGTAAACAGGGAACGCTGTATATGATTTTAATGCTATTCGCAACATATATAAAAAATAATACAATTAAATTCATACAAATGTCACGTTTGGGTAATGAAAGTCGCGCACGTGTGATAAGCTTCTCTAAAATGACGTGTTACAGATATGGTGGCTCACATATGACACTTTCCCATACTACAGGGTGTCCCAAATGTTCGGGTACCTTAAGTATCATTATTCAACAGGATTTAGAAATAAACTAACGACCATCAGCAGAACAGATACACAAATACTGTAGCAATATTATGGCAGAAATATCAGCAACTAGGTAAAGTGGTTTTAATTAAGATTTTCAAAAAATTAAAAAACCAGAGGGCTCTGATTGCCCTGAATCGGTCACCTGGTAGCAAATGGTTATTACCTCGGTGACCTGCGATATCAGGTGAGCGATTCAGGGTCATCCATGCCATATTGTTAGAATTTCTGTAGTGTCACCTATTAGAAAAAATCATCTTTCTGATTTTACCGCTCATCATCACTCATGTCATCAATCATAAGAGACCTTTCTACCTTCCTGCGGTTCTGGGGGTTAAATTGTCATGGGGGATATTTCCATTTGACGAAGATTATCCCATCTGCCAAGAACTAACAAGAAGATAGGTCGGTGGTTTTGATCCCATGCGCTGCTTCGCATCGAATGGAATTAGCCGAAATCATTTTCCTGCAAGCATTCTTCATCATCATCTTATCTCATCATTCATCGGCGCAGTAACGTATAAACTCACTCAAAGACGTATTCATAATGGTCTTTGTCAACCGTTGAAAATGGAACAACATTCCGACAATGATTCTCATCCACCGATGTATCCGTTCGATAAGACGCAGATACGATATTGTACTTAACGCAAGAGGTGACCATAATCGAAATTTAGACTTGGTGTACAATATGTATAACAGATGTAGCCTACTCATTATCAATACAGTTATATTACGATACCGCAGCTACGAGATAACATGAACCGGACAAACTACGTAAACAAATCCTTTAGACGATAGTCATAGGACTTTTTGAAAATGAAACGTTGACCGAATAAAATGTTCAAGTATCATATGTGAAAGTGTGTCCCTTATGCTGGAAATCAAGGAATTTTTAATGCATTCTTCTTAATTTGTTTCATCTAATAAGCGTGTACGTTGCATGTGCATTGAACTATTAATTCGAGTTGCACACAATTTTCATTTGTATCAGACACAAGCATATTTGGAGTCTGGTCTAAATCCAACTATCGGGGAGAAATAAACATGATGTTATCTGCACGTCCTCAAATGTAAACTCGCTATTTAACCGACAATTCAACACAAGTTGTATGAACGAAATCAGGACATTCATACAAGATTGCAATTCAGAAATCTATTTCGAAACCGGTTTTCATTTTGACCTTTTGAAACAAGCCTCCCATTATAAGTTTAAGTCATACAGTATGTGTTTCGCTTTAAAAGTGTCTGATTACGAGGTAAGAAGACTGAACATTGTGCGAGGACGAACAACAAAAATTTCACAGGCGAGTTAATGACATGTATTTGTCCGAGCGAAACAAGCTTTTTTATCGTTGTTACAGGACACTTCTTTTACAGCGAACTATTAACTTGGTCTGACTTATAAGGAGATTTGTTCTTACAGTTCTTAAAAAACTTAACACGGATCCAATAATGAATATGGTTAATTAGTCATATCAGATTAACCCACCCACTTCTAAGATATTGAAATACACGTACACCAACAGTTACTGTTGTTTTCGTTGGTATTTTTCCCAACTTGCACTAGAATACTGTGCACCCCGAGTGCAGGGTCATGCGCTATTATTTACAACATTTGAGTTTTCGTCGCTAATAGTTAGTACACAGCTAGTAAGATAAGTGCTGTACGATGCATGTCCATAGGTACATGGGGAGGGGAATTCCCGGGGGCATGCCCCCCAGTTAAAGTGAGTGCACTAATAGGGGTTGGTAGAGGAAGATAAACGGCTGGTAAACATTCTGTCGAATAGTGGTTTTTTGGGTCCAATTTAAGAAAAAAATATTTTGAGTCAAATTTTTGTAGAGATTTTATTAGTATTATATCTGTTATGAATGCACAAAACGCCCCAAGAACGCATCAGAGTCCATGTAGGAATAAAAAGATTATCAGGGGATCTTGCCCCCGGGCTCCCCTTGTTCGAGTTAGGTACACTAATAGGAGTGGATAGGGTATAGGTTATAGATAAAAGGCTGGAAGGCAACATGTCAAGAGTATTATCATAGATTAAAATGTTTAGGTCATTTTAATCGTTTTTTATCTACATAGAGTTATGATTGCATTATACCTGTTTGGAATGCGTAAAACGTCCTCAGAACGCACCGGAGACCATCTAGGAATAAAATGTCCCTGGGGGAGCTCGCCCCGGACCCCCTAGTAAGTGTGCAGACACAAATTCACAAAATCTTCTTATAAAAACGACATGGGCTGGACCTTAGACATTTGGAACATCATTTACAGGTCCTTTGGTTCAAATTAGGGGACTGGGTTTAGATTTTGCCCCGTCCCGGGGTTTAAAATTTATATAGAGTTATATAAAAAATTATTCAAACATGTTCTTCTCTGAAACTAATATGGCCAAAGCTTTGCTAATGTTTTATCAATATTGTTGAAATAGTTTCGGTCCTTCGCATACCTAGGCCACCGAGGCTAAAATTAAATTTGTTCAATGCTAGTTTCTCAAGGTTGGGGTGCTGGCTTAGATGTAGCCCCGAGAAACCAGATCATAAAGTCAAAAGTCAAACACCCATCACCGCTCTTTGATGTTGACTGTGACCAGGCTAAGCTAATTAAACTAAGGCCGTCCTCACCCCTGTCCATTCTCTTTGGATTATCGGAGTCGTATGAGCAAGTGAGAGAGACCAGCATCCAAGTAAGACTTTCTCTCTGCCACATTGTACAGGTTTTCGCTGAGAAAAGTGTCCGGACAAGGTTTTTCTTAACCTCGCTAGTCTTCTGTTCGAGCTAAGAGTCATGTAGACCTCGTATCAAGGGTTATGTCGCAGTCTCAGATCTCAGCCCGATTGTTTCTCTCTCTTCTGGAAGTGCTTAACGCTGCAACAGACACGATCGCTTACACATTCGTACACCGGAGGTGTCTCTACAGATGGTCATAGATGCCAGCCTGACAAGTTGGGTGGTGACCTGGAACCTCTCAGTCTCATAGCATCAGCCATTTAGTCTCCTTTGGAGTTGCAACTTTAAACTATCTCGAGATGCGGACTGTCAGATTAGGCTTATCTCATTTCTAAAAGCAGGGTTTTAGAATCAATGTTTTTTCTACGAACAACACAACAGTAGTTTATTATGTCAACAAACAAGGGGGCACATACCCTGTCTCTTTGTAAGGAAACTCGGTTCTTGTTTGCCCTGTGTTTGCCCTGTCGTCAGAATGGTCCTTGCATCAGAAGGTGGCAAAGTTAATGTCTGGAACAGCCAATGGTAGACCTGTTTGCAACAAGGTTCAGCCAACGACTTCCTCTTTATGTCAATCCGGTGCTATATCAACTTTCTGTGCTCTATATGCGCTGACAGGTTGTTAGGGTATGTTTACCCTCCCTACAACCTGATGCACGTACTGAGGTAAATTCCAATGTGTCTTTGTCAGATCCTCTTAGCGGCGCAATGGTAGCCACAACGGGTCAGGTTCAGCGACATCCTTGAACTGCTTAGGAATTCACCAGAGCTCCTCCTCTACGCCCAGACCTATTGTCTCAGAGAGCCGTAATTCATGCCTCTCCTGGCATGTTTCATCTACAAGTCTCGTCATTATCTAGAAAGCCATTCGAAAGAAGCGCTCTTCGTCAAGAACTTCCTTTCTCATCACTTCAGAGGGAAAACCTTCTACAATGTACTAGGGTAGTCTATGACGCCAGATGGTCGATGTTCTTTAACTAGTACATTCGCAGGGAAAACGATCCAGTCGATTCTTCGCCGAGAAGACTATCAGATGTTCTCATCTTCCTGTTCGCTGAGAAAAAGCTTTGTATCAGCACGATTAAGGGTCACATGTCTATTTCTCATTGTCTCTCTTTCGGGAAGAAGGCTTTCGTCTGTGCTGACCTTTCTATTTCAGAATTGATTTGAAAAAGTTGAGCTTTATAGACCTGTTTCATGTTCTCTTACTCCAAAATGGAAACTTTACTGTGTTCTTTGACCTCTTACCAAGAGTCATATGAACCTTTAGATCAGGCTTCTCTTACATTTTTGACTCGGATAATTGTTTTTTCTTCTTGTTTGCCTCTGCTTGGCGTAGGAGTGAAATTCACGCCTTATCAGTCGAGACAGCCATACTCATTTTAACACACCAGTTTGTCCTGCTTCTCTTCTACTAGTATATCAGTCTGGTTCCATGGCTAAGAACCAACTCTCTTTAGTCTCTACCATTACTATTTTCAGTCTATCTAAGATTTCTGGAAGAGGTGATAAAGATCGATTGCTCTCTGTCCTGTTCGAGCATTATCATTTTACCTTCAGTGAGTAAAGTCACTGGGAATTTCGCGCAAGAGACCTTTTATTCCGTTGAAAGGGGCATGTGTCGGTCTCTACCATTTTCCGGTGGAATACTTCGCCTATCTGATTGGGACAAGAAACTTGCATCAAGTCAAGGCCCATGAATTGAGAGCTATGTCTACATATTGGGCGTTTGTTAGCCATACATTACTAAAAGACATTCTCAACATCACTAAAAGACATTCTCAAAGCTACTTTCAGACGGAATCCTACCATCTTTTCTTCGTTCTGTCATCGGAGTTTTTTTAGCCAGCAAGATAACATTCTCACTTGACCCTAGTATGTACAGGGGTAGATGGTAGATTCATCAACTAACGCTCGTACTTTAGTATAAGGAAAAGAAATCCAAGACATTAGAGACGAGTTGTCAGCTTGTACTTAAGTTTCTTATTCCAGTTTCATTTGTGCGTCGTCAACAATTTTAGTGTTTACACTCAAGAGGCGACAATTTTTCTCCAATCTTTCTGAAACTTGCGTAGATTCAATATGACCATATAATATTTTCTCTGATGAGTTTGATGTTCGATTATGCTTGAAATCTGTCCAATATATCAAGAGTTATCTGCTCTTGATGTTTTATGGTTACACTCTAGCAACTACAGTTTTAAATGGAGTTTTTATTATACTTGCACACAATGTATATAAAGTACATATATACATGTATGTGTTTCAAGAAGTGCAATTATTGTTGAAGTCGGAGCATTGTGTCAAGATATATCTGCCCTTGATATACATGTACTTATATTTTTAACGCTAGAAACGGATTTATGTCAGTATTGTTTACACTCTTGTGTTCACAAATTTAAATGGATTTCGCAAAAACTATATATGGCGATAAAGCCTCGAATGAATTCAATTATGGTCGGAATTGGGCGATTTGGTCAAGAGTTGCCCTTGAATATGTTGAAAATGTAATATTTAATAGTTTTTAACTTGTTATACTCTAAAAAACTACAATTTTGAATGGAGTTTGATTATATTTGCACACAATGTATATAATGAGCTATTATTGTTGAAATCAGTTAATGTGTCAAGAGTTATTTGCCCTTGGTGTACTTCGATATGCTAGAGAAGGCTGTATTTAAATATGGTTTATACTCTGGTGTGTCCAAATTTTAATGAATTTGATAAAACATTGTAAATCATATATGGCTATAAGTCCTCATATGATTTCAATCATGGTCGAAATCAGTCAAAGAATCATATACCCTTGATGTGTTAAAAATGCCATATTTAACACTCTAGTCCCGTTATTTACGGCCTGATTTTTTAAAAAATGCAATAAAAAATATTTTCCTTTCATAGAATTATTAAATATTTAAAATTTGACATACGTTTAGATTGTTATTTTTAAATATAAAATTTTAAAACAGTCCGTCATGTATAAAGTGGTTTAATTATGAACAGTGCAGGGTCTTAAAAAATGTCCCGCTTTTCAAAAAAAGTCTAGATCACGACCACTCTAAATCTTTAAATGTAAAATTATTTTATATGCTTTGAACTATTTAATTTCTGGGTGTATTTTTGACATACGTCTAGAATGTATTTTGTATATTATAGCGGATTTTACGATAATTGAACTTATTATACTTAAATTAATCTACTGGGTTTAGAGTCTTAAATAGTGTCCCCCGTGCGCATTTAAGACGCGACGCCATAAATGTAACGTTCATATTAGCATTACTTATTTAGTGATAGTGTAGGACTGCCATCGAAAGGTCCATTTGAATATAAACAATGTCTCATCTGCCGTCTTCTTTTATTTGGGGCTCGAACGTGTTTCGATCGATATTCTAGTTATACCTCAGAAACCCGGACACTTGCATAAGTTGAAAGAGAGATCGAACGATAAATGTTGGTGCTGTGTATTGCGGTGATATTGCAGAGAGCTCTTATATGAGCTTTCTGTGATTCTACCGTGCTGCACTAGGCGACCGCCTGTCGGGGGACCAGTTGTATTTGTGTCCGGTTTTCGGAGGTGTTGCTGTATTTTCTACAAAGGATTGTGGGAAAATTCTACATTCCAATTAGTGTCATCATCATGACGTCATACAATGGAATCATCGTGATGTCATGGTTGTGAACTTATAACGCATGCATGACTTGCTCAGTCTCAGTCTGGTTCCCGTCGCGCTACAGTGAACATAGAAAACCAACAGTTTTACTTCTATAAGGGGGATGGGTGTTATTAAAACCTGAAAACCACAAGTGCCAGACGCATGCTCTGTCCCAATATAACACCTCCAAACACAAATATATAAATGTACCATATAAATATATATTTTTTTCAACAAATGAGCTTTAGGTCAGAATATGGTGTTTGGTCATAGAAAAGGGTGTTTTTATGTTTTTTTATTCTCTTTATTTGTATTTGTGGGTGTTATATAGAGGCAAAACATGCGTCTGGCACCTATGATAAAAAACCCACTGAACTCTACATTAAACCGTTTGGTGTCGCAGCTCATTAAAGTCGTCCCTTCGAAACGATTATGGAGTGTGTTAGCACTGTGGGGGTTGGTGCTGAAATGGGTGGGGGTCACATGATTTGTTCGGTTTACTATCTCTTATCTGGAGCCCTGTATATAGATATAGGGTGTACTGTAATTGATTGAATTTTCATTTCCTTCTAGATCTAGATCTAGATATATTTCATTCTGCTATTTTCAAGGGTTTTCCAGCTTGCCCCTGGTATGTCTGCTGGTTGTGTGCTTTCTCTAACGGTGCCATACGGTGTTATCTTAAACTTTTTTAATATTTAAAACTGCATCTATATATACGCATATAATGTTGAAAATAGGTGACCACTTAACGTCTTTTTAAAGTTAAGCGGAATACGCCTTCAGGCGCGTTCTGTCTTCCTTTCCGTCTGTTTTAAGCTTTAAGCTACCATCATGCTGGAAGACAGAAACTATTTGTTACGCTCTACATTACTGTCTGTAGAAACTGGAACTATAGGTTGGATACTCTTTTAGAATACTGATTTAGCACTTATCTGACAATGTTTAATGCTGTAGAAAGTTTACTTCTTGGTCGTAGCCTCATTTGCAAATACTATGCGGTAGTACATGTACACTATAACCTTGTTTAGTTTGTATTAATAGCTCCTTTCCTGTCGCTGTTAACTGAAATATTGTATTTGTCATGTTGTTCATGGGCCAGTATACTGGCCTAAACTATATATAGATAAAAGTTCGTTCATTCGTTCATCTTCATATAAAATAAACTGCGCGCTGCGCGATAAAAGAAAATCTTTAAAACGACGTTAAAAATCCGACGTCATAGTGTGAACCCGAACTTTTGATAGCAATTACAGTTTTGAGTGGATTTTGAGTATACTAAATGCACAAAATGAATATGAATATAAGTTCTTAAAGAGACTCGCAACCAGATTTAGCATTAAAAATAGTAATTTGTAAATATATGTCAAACGCTTATATAAACAGGTAATAATTAGTTTAGGGTAAGAAATTCTGTTTAAAAAATGCATTTCAATCAAAAATTATTATTGAGCTCTGATGGAATTCGAACCCGGGACCCGCCATGCGGGGACAGACACGCAAAATAAGGAAACTATTTAGCCCATTGAGCCACCGGACTATTTATATATCTGTGATCGATTTAACGTACTTCAGTGTTGCGATGGAGAGTACATAATTCGGCTCGGGTTTATGTCTGAGCCCGTTATCAATTTCTATAACATTGTTCGATGTCCACGTAGAAAACGATGGAAAATATCTAAAACAAGGGCCACCATGGCCCTAAATCGCTCACCTGGTACACCATGTAAAACATGACCTATAGTGACCTAGACCAAGATTAAGACTGGACATGACCCACAATCAACCTTTAGAGTGTTAACAAGATTTTTCTATGATTTGGCCTATTTTCTGACCAGACACAATCAACATTTGGTTTTGACCTAGATTTGATGTAGGCAAAAATTCTGGCAATATTTCATTCAGATCGAATGAGATTTGTAGCCTCTACAGGGTTAACGATGTTTTCTTGTATTTGACCTAATGACCCATATTCGAACTTGACCTAGATATGAATTAGGCAAACATTCTGACCAAGTTTCATTAAAATCCAATGAAATTTGAAGCCTCTAGAGTGTTAACAAGGTTTTTCTATGATTTGACCTAGTGACCTAATTTGTTTACCGGACATGACCCGTATTCAAACTTGACCTAGATATGAATGAGGCAAACATTTTGACCAAGTTTCATGAGATAAGGTGAGAGTTGTGGCCTATAATGTAAACAATGTTTTCCTATGATTTGACCTAGTGACCTAGTTTTTGACCCGACATGACACATATTCGAACTTGACCTAGATATAAATTAGGCAAACATTCTGACCAGAATGCATTAAATTCCAGTGAGATTTGTAGCCTCTAGAGTGTTAACAAGGTCTTTCTATGATTTGACCTAGTGACCTAGTTTTTAACCGAGCATGATCTATATTCAAACTTGACCTAGATATCAATAAGGCAAACATTTTGACTTAGTTTCATTAAGATCCAATACGACTTGTAGCCTCTAGAGTGTTAACAAGATTTTTCTATGATTTGACCTAGTGACCTATTTTTGACCCGACATGACCCACATTCGAACTTGACCTAGATTTCATCAAGACAAACATTGTCATCCAGTGTCATTAAGATCGGATGAAATTTGTAGCCGCTAGAGTGTTAACGAACCAATTGTGAACGGACGACGGACATCCAGCGATCCTAAAAGCTCACCTTGGCACTTCGTGCCAGGTGAGCTAAAAACTAAGATTTGAAGACTTTATTAGAATGTGTTTTTAGACTGATCATATTTTTGTAATGCCAGATGCACGATAATGCTACACATTTGGTTTTATTTGAGTATTTACTTTTATTTTTGAAAATACACCAGTTGCGAGTCGCTTTAAAATGGGACAAAATTTCGGTAAAATCAAACCATTGTGATTAGAGTTATCTGCTTGCAGGTCAAACGGTATAGTATTTATGAGCATCTTTCAAAACTAAAATGCACATTTCGAAACTTAAACGCAGTCATAGGTCAAGGTCAATGTCACAATGGTCTTAAAAGCACTAAGATGGTAAGGTACAGTTCTAAGTTACGTGTGCTGCCAGTATGAAAACTGTATAGTGGTATAGTGGTTGTGAATACTTTTCTAAATTAAAACACACATTTCGAAACTTAAAACACTTAAATCTGAGTCCAATGTCACACGGGGAAACTGTTTCGCATAAATGGAAAGGTAGTGTGTCAATAAGTGCATGTTGCAGGTATGAAAGCTTTAGGTGTAAAGGTATAGTAGTTGTGATCACATTTCCAAAACCAAATGCACGTTTGAAACTTAAACAGAGTCTGACATCAAGTTCAGGGGTGTGCAAAACAGTCGGAGATGTTCAGAAAGGTCTTGTCCTAAGGCATGTGTGGTGCAAGTTTAAAATCTATAGGTGAAACGGCATTTAAATCATGAACACGTTCTTGGAACTGCTAATGCGAACGGGGACTCCAACACCAAAGACTAGACGACAACATAAGCTGTCTTGGACATTCGTCTTTCAAGCTAAACACGAATTCTACTAAACAGATTTTGTTATTTTCATGTTGATCCGATATCCAACACATCCACCTTGAAAACCTATCTTAAATGTAGACTCTATGTAGAATTCTACAAAACCGGCTTTTGTAAATAACTGGTGCAATTCCTGACTGAACATTCTTAGTTGATGTTGATCCAAATCCAATACGGCTGATATGGTAGCAATCTTAAATATTTCTATTTTAAACTTATACTCAAATTCTGGTGGACTTACTTTGTCGAACAGGTAGACTTTATTGGTGCAATAATTTATTGTCCCGACCAAACATTTAATTTCATGTTGATCTGAAATACAATACATACGCCAAGACAACCTTATCTTGATTAACTGATCTTAAACTTACGCTCAGAATCTACTGAACCGATTTTGTTGAAACATGGTAGAAATTATAGGTTTATGCATGGTCCTGACCAAATATAGTTATTTCCATGATACAGTCAGAGGTAAAAGTCAGACATTGAAATAGAGGATCTTGTATGAGTGATCATTATTTATCATTTTTAATAAACGAGTTGACTAAAATAATATGACGCGAGCCTTGGCGAGCGTCATATTCATTTTTATGCCCCCAGCATCGACAGATGCGGGGCATATAGTTATCGTCCTGTCCGTCCGTCCGTCCGTCCGTGCGTGTGTGTGTGTGTGTGCGTCCGTCCGTCCGTCCGTCCGTAGCAAGGTTAAGTAGATTTTACCGTTTCGTCTAGCATCAACACCGCTTACCCAAATGCTTGGATACTTATACAGTTGTTGCCTTGGACCATTCCCTATCCACCAATATCACCAAACTTTGATTTTGACCTTGACCTTGACCTAATTTGGACTTATAAAATTTAAATACACTATTTCTTGGTTAACTAGATTTTACAACTCCCCAATATCACCAAACTTTGATTTTGACCTTGACCTTGACCTAATTTGGACTTAACCATAGGCTATTTCTTGGTTAACTAGATTTTACCGTTTCGTCTAGCATCAACACAACTGACTACAATGCTTTGATACTTATACAGTTGTTGCCTTGGACCATTACCAACTCCCCTATATCACCAAACTTTGATTTTGACCTTGACCTTGACCTAATTTGGACTTAACCATAGGCTATTTCTTGGTTAACTAGATTTTACCGTTTCGTCTAGCATCAACACAACTGACTACAATGATTTGATACTTATACAGTTGTTGCCTTGGACCATTACCAACTCACCAATATCACTAAACTTTGATTTTGACCTTGACCTTGACCTTGACCTATTTTGGACTTATAAAATTTTAAATAGGCTATTTCTAGGGTTAACTAGATTTTACCGTTTCGTCTAGCATCAACACAACTGACTACAATGCTTTGATACTTATACAGTTGTTGCCTTGAACCATTACCAACTCACCAAAAATACCCAAGCTCAGTTTGACCCTGAGCTTGACCTAATTTGGACTTAGAAAATATTCAGAATATATTGTCAAGGATGCCACTGGGGGTATAAGCGTTTATTGAACGCGCAGTCTTGTTAGTCAACGAGTTTATTAAAAATGATAGATAAAGAGCACGATTGTGAGATTCTATTTATCACATATAACATGTTTAGCACCTTTTAAAATCCATTGAATCCTACATTATAATGTTCTTAGAGTTGTTATTCGTCGGTAAATACAATGCTTTACCTATCAATGTTCAATTGTATAAATTATTGACGTGTAAAGCATGCTTGTTTACTCTAAAAACACAATTTTTGCAGCTTTCTGTGGGAGCGATAGTTTATATTTTACCAGTGCACCTGCATGGGACATTTACATGTGTAAGTCACATTAGAACCTGTAGAATGGAATTCTAGAGCTCGACAACTCCTGAAAAGTTTGTTGAAATTGAACAAAACTGTTGAGAGTTATAAAGTGAGAAAGTAATAGGGTCTATACATTGGTTACTATGGAGAATATACCGTTGGTGCTTAGCAAACTTTGAGTTATATATATGACTATTAAATGCAACTATGCAAAGGTCATGTTGATGTAAATGTCAAGGCTCGCGGGTCAATGTAATGGAAACTACTAAACTTGTTAATTATCGCCAAAATGGTAGATACTTAAGCTCACCTTGGGCCCGTTTTTATAAAACTTCATACGACACGCAAGTCAAAACTTTAAAATACATTATTTTAGTTTCTTATATCTCTATCTAATCATGTCTTGTGACATCTCTTTGGAATCGTCTTTTCAAACCATGTCTTGCATTTCTGAACAGTTTGAATTAACCAACTATCTTACAATACTTCAAACTGAATTGCACAACGTTGTAAATTTCTTCCGTCCGTTAACACTATCCCAGTCTGTTTCTAATTTTCAAAACATGTGATCACTTAGTGGGTTGAAAGTAAAGCAGAATGTACCTTAAGATGCATTCTGCATTATTTCAGTCTGCTTTAAGCTACCATCTGCTAGAATATCAAAAATATTGCTTATGGTGCACATTTGTAAAAAGTGGAACTATTGTCTTCAGTGGAGGAATAAATTGAAGGTGTAAAATGTGTATCTGTGGAGTAAAGAGTTTAAACAATATTTAAAACCAACAGACCACAATGTGTGGGAAGGCGAGATTATTGCTGGACAAGGACTAACACTGTTTAATGTAGTAGATATCACATTGACAGGGGTGTGCTGGTGACTTACAAAGTGGAATTTGAACGCCTTTTGAACTTTATCTCATTGTGTGCTGTCTATATTTAAATAGCTTCGACTTACTTAAAATGAGTTTTTGCTTTACTTTCAGCTATCATTTAGTAGTCTGATATCAGGAAATAGGGACTGCTTCCTATCGCTCTTTATCATGCTATGATAGAAATATGAAAAGCTATTGCTATCAGGAATACATGTATGTAAAAGCATAAAATGAGTAGCTACAAAGGGAAGAGTACCGGTAAAGCAGAAATAGATACCCAACTGGTCCATAACCTATTGAATGTTAAAATATTCTGCCTGTTCAAAATCATCTCTACTAAGTTGCCCTTTAAGGGGCTTTTGCTATGTATGTTTAGTATTTTGAATATCATTTTCTTCTAATCACAACACGAAAATTCAACTTGCATTTTGACAGTTTCGTCTCTAACTGGAGACATCATCAGAAGTGCCTAACTGTACGCTTTTATCATGCTCGACGATTTTCGCCACGGAAAGATTAGAAGAAAATAATATTCAAAATATGGATTTACCAAATGAACTCTTTCAAAGATCTGTATATTTAGGTTTGTATGATTAAAGTTTGGATTCTGATACTGATTTATTTTTTAATCTGATCAGATTCCAAACTGTTTAATTGCAAGTAAAGTTGACATTTCCACTGTAATGGTTACGAGTTGATTTGTCCTTGAAATATTTATCAGCACAGAGCTACATCGTGGTTTGATATCATACAATACCTTAGCCCCTTGAACCCTAATCATGCATGTATATATCCATTGCAAACAGTATACTATTAGTATATATGTAAAGAGTACATTTGTCCTCTGCAAATAAGGATGACCCAGATCAGAAGAGTCTCCTTTAAAAGCTCTTTAATAAGGGACTGCACGTTTTTTAATATTGCAATACATTGTGAAAAAACACCCTAAATGCAAGCAAGAGTTGTCAGACGACAACAAAGCTCACATTTTGCAACTTAAAAGCAGAGGCTGAGGTCAATGTCACAGGGGTCAAATTCTTCAAGTGGAAGGAAAGGTCTCTTCAGAAGGTATTTGTGTTGCAACTATAAAAGCTGTAGGTCAAAGAGTGTACCATTTTAGAGTACTTATTAAACTTTAAGCCCACATTTTGAAACATAAACAAGAAGGCTGAGGTCAAGGCCAAATGTTTCAGTTTTTTCTCATGGATGGAAAGGTCATGTCCAAAAGTATGTGTGCTGCAAGTCAAAGGGTATAGCAGTTGTGAACACTTTTCAAAACTTAAAAACACACATTTTGAAACTTAAAATGCAGAGGCTGAGGTCAAGGTCACAGGAGTCAAAAATTCCACATGGATACTAAGGTCTTGTTCAAAATATGTGTGCTGCAAGTTAAAGGGTAGAGTAGTTTTAGCACTTTTTTCAAATCTAAACACATAGTCTGAAGTCAATGTCACAGGGATAACAAATATTCAGCCAAGGTAAGTGTGCTGCAAGTATGAAAGTTGTAGGATCAAAGAGTATAGCGTTTGTGATTAGTTTGAAAACTAAACATAAGGTCTTAGATGTGTAATGCTTGACTGTGCACAGGGGCCCCGACACGATTGCTTTTTTAGAGAAAATACTCGTCAGAAGGTATACTAGGCCAAACTGCCAACGCAACACCTCCGAGTTCGCTTCTATTTTCATATCAGAGCGGGTGTTTTAAATCGATGGAAAAGTTGACACAAAATTATTAAATGTTTTTATTTGTGTTTTTAAATTGATGTACTGTCCTCAAAGTTGTTAATATTGGCAACAAATATTCATTGACACTTCTGACGAATAATAACCATGTATCCAAACGTGTCGCTAATTTCTGGTTAACATTCCCCATTGAAAATGCATTGGAATGAGATTTCTGAAAACTAGTCATCACAAAATTCCATATTTTTGGGACCAAATGCCAATTCATTTTTTGTTTTTGTTTACCAAGAATATTGTCCATGGATCACTCTATGAATTGCAGAATAAATCTATTCAGGATATACACACATTACAGAATTGACCAGACTAACTTAAGACATGTTTAACATTGGAAGTAATTGGAATATCCGGGGTGTTGCGTTGGAAGTTTGGCATAGTATATATATACTTCTGACGATTTTTTCTATCAAAAAGCAATCGTGTCGGGCCCTGTGAGAAATCGAGCCCTGAGTGGAAACGTTTGCAAATCGACGAGTGCTCGGTACAGAAATAAAAGAAAAACAATGTTTTAGTGGATCATAACTATTATGCGGGCGGTAAAATTGTTGAGTCTGCCGATGAAGAGCTAGATTTGCCAGGATCTGCGAGACAAGCGCCCATAAATGATGAGGGATGCATGATGAGATGACATGATGATGATTACAGGAAGATGATTTCGGCTAATCTCACTTGTTTCAAAGCAGCCTGTTTGGATTAAAACCACCAATCCGCCTTCCGTTAAGCGCTTACATTGGAGAAAACGCTGTTCTTTCCCAGTAAACGCCTTTACGCTTAAAGTACTATTTCCAGTGCAAACAGTTTGGAGCCTGATCAGACGCCGGGTAAACCCAGCGTCTGATCAGGCTCCAAACTGTTTGCCACTCAGATAACAATGACAAGTCAGAATTGTCAAAAAATTGTCCTTTTCTGCATTTTAGTATTTTACGTTTGCGTGTAAACAGGAAAGAATAACATTTTCTCCACTGTAGCAGAGGGGATCATCTCGGTCTAATAAACAGAAAACATTCCCTATGACAAATAAGCCCTAGAACCACAACAAAGGTAGAGGAACAGGCTGCCTATTAAATAAAAGTCTGACTGTAAATCAAACCTGTGGTACATGCTAAACATGTTTTCGTAAATCAACCCTTTACTCCATTGATACGCATGTTAACACATTTAATTTATTCCTTCACTCTTGAAAGCAAATAGGGTTTAATTTTATACAGTCATGAATATGCACAATAAAAATCCTTTATCTAAGCAGACTGTACATAGTTTAAGCAGACTGGAAGTAAAGCAGAATGAATCCTGCTTTAATTTCAGCCTGCTTTATGCAACCATCTCTCTTCAATACTTAAAATAAGCTATGGAGTCAAGGGTTAAATATCTATTGCAATTATTGGGGTGCAACATACCAGCCGTTTATTATGAAACTTGGTAATCATTGTCAACTTTTACAGTCAATCTTGTATTAAGCGATCACTCTAGTGAATACCCATATTTTGTCTGGTATGGAGCTGTCTGTTTAATGCAGGATAAAACTAATACAGAATGCGTCAAAATTGCATTTTGTTCTAGAGACATGGTAGATAATTTTAAGTGTGGTCACTATGAATGCCACTGCCTAATTTTTGTAAAAATCTCAATTTTACTAAAATGTAAAAAATGATTTTTGAGAAAAAAATGGACTCATAAATTATTTTTTCCGAAATATAAGATTTTATTTTAATGTATTATGCAAAATATTTAATTTTTCTGCTTGTATTAGTATAAAACAATGTCTTGAGTATGAATGCGTAAATAAATTCTGAAAGAAAAAGGAGGGGTAGTCATTTTAGGACGTTTTTTGAAAAGTAGGGTACCAAGACAAAAATACTCATAATTTCAGTTATAGATGGTGAAAAATCTTTTAACTCTGGAAAATGATGTAGAACTGAATACTGAATAAGATGGTGTATAGCGTTTGCGGATTCGTTTCGGAGAGCATTACCCATCTAAATCCTTAACATTGTCCGAGATCACAGTCAAGGGACCAAAAATTCCATGTGGATGGAAAGGTCTTGTGCTAAGGTATGTGTTGAGAGACTTAAAAGCTTGCCAGCAGCAGATTTTGAAACTTAAAAAGCAGAGTCTGAGGTCAATGGCACAAGGGTCCCACTCATTGTGTGGATGAAAAGGTATTGTCCTTATACACATGCATGTCAAATTATAAAAGCAGTATCTCATGGGACATAGGAGTTATAAGCATTTTTGAAACAAGAGTTGTCAGAGAGACAACAAAGCTCGCCACCGGCACCTTTAGAAACTTAAAAGCACACTCAAGGTCACAGAGGTCAACCTTTTTGCCTGCATGGAAAGGTCTTGTCCATATACACTGGCAAATCAAATATGAAAATAACACCTCAAGGGACATAGGAATTGTAAGCATTTTTGAAACCTAAACGCAGATTTCGAAACCTAAAACCTTTCGCGACCTTAGTTCAAGGTCAAGGACACTGGGCTAACTTTTTTGCATGCATGGAAAGATTGTGTCCATATACACATGCATGCCAAATATGAAAGAAATATCTCAATGGATATATGAGTTAAAGAAATTTTGAGAAACCTAAACGCAGACTTTGAAACCTAAAGGCGGGTCCTTAGTTCAAGGTCAAGGTCAGAGGGCTCAAACATTTTGCATGCAAGGAAAGATGTTGTCCATATACACATGCAAACTGAATATGAGAGGAATATTTCAATGGACATAGGAGAAATAAAAAATTTGAAAAACCAAAACACAGATTTCGAAAACTAAACATTGGCCCTAAGTTCAAAGTCAAGGTCACAGGGGTCTAAATTTTGCAGTGCCTGGAAAGGTCTTGTCCATATACACATATAAACCAACTATGAAAGCAATACCTCAAGGGACAAAGAAGTAAAAGGCATTTTTCAAAACCTAAACACAGGCCCTAAGTTCAAGGTCACAAGGGTCCAAATTTATCTGTGCATGGAAAGGCTTGTCCATATACACACATACCGACCATGAAAGCAATACCTCAAAGGATATAGAAGTTAAATGGATTTTCGAAACTTAAACGCAGATTTCGAAACCTAAACACAGGCTCTTAGTTCAAGGTCAAGGTCACAGGGGTCTAAATGTTTCTGTGCATCGAAAGGTCATGTCCATATACACATACATACCAACTATGAAAGCAATACCTCAAAGGACATAGAAGTTAAAGGCATTTTTCTAAACCTAAACACAGGCCCCAAGTTCAAGGTCAAGGTCACAGGGGTCTAAATTTTTCTGTGCATGTAAAGGTCTTGTCCATATACACATACATACCAACTATGAAAGCAATACCTCAAGGGACATATAAGTTAAAGGCATTTTTCGAAACCTAAATGCAGATTTCGAAACCTAAACGCAGGCCTTAAGTTCAAGGTCAAGGGAGTCTAAATTTTTCTGTGCATGGAAAGGTCTTGTCCATATACACACACATACCTACTATGGAAGCAATACCTCAAGGGACATAGAAGTTAAAGGCCTTTTTCGAAACTTAAACGCAGATTTCGAAACCTTAACACAGGCCCTAAGTTCAAGGTCAAGGTCACAAGGGTCCAAATTTATCTGTGCATGGAAAGGCTTGTCCATATACACACATACCGACCATGAAAGCAATACCTCAAAGGATATAGAAGTTAAATGGATTTTCGAAACTTAAACGCAGATTCCGAAACCTAAACACAGGCTCTTAGTTCAAGGTCAAGGTCACAGGGGTCTAAATGTTTCTGTGCATCGAAAGGTCATGTCCATATACACATACATACCAACTATGAAAGCAATACCTCAAAGGACATAGAAGTTAAAGGCATTTTTCTAAACCTAAACACAGGCCCCAAGTTCAAGGTCAAGGTCACAGGGGTCTAAATTTTTCTGTGCATGTAAAGGTCTTGTCCATATACACATACATACCAACTATGAAAGCAATACCTCAAGGGACATAGAAGTTAAAGGCATTTTTCGAAACCTAAATGCAGATTTCGAAATCTAAACGCAGGCCTTAAGTTCAAGGTCAAGGTCACTGGAGTCTAAATTTTTCTGTGCATGGAAAGGTCTTGTCCATATACACACACATACCTACTATGGAAGCAATACCTCAAGGGACATAGAAGTTAAAGGCCTTTTTCGAAACTTAAACGCAGATTTCGAAACCTTAACGCAGGCCCTAAGTTCAAGGTCAAGGTCACAAGGGTCCAAATTTATCTGTGCATGGAAAGGCTTGTCCATATACACACATACCGACCATGAAAGCAATACCTCAAAGGATATAGAAGTTAAATGGATTTTCGAAACTTAAACGCAGATTTCGAAACCTAAACACAGGCTCTTAGTTCAAGGTCAAGGTCACAGGGGTCTAAATGTTTCTGTGCATCGAAAGGTCATGTCCATATACACATACATACCAACTATGAAAGCAATACCTCAAAGGACATAGAAGTTAAAGGCATTTTTCTAAACCTAAACACAGGCCCCAAGTTCAAGGTCAAGGTCACAGGGGTCTAAATTTTTCTGTGCATGTAAAGGTCTTGTCCATATACACATACATACCAACTATGAAAGCAATACCTCAAAGGCATAGAAGTTAAAGGCATTTTTCGAAACTTAAACACAGATTTCGAAACCTAAACGCAGGCCCTAAGTTCAAGGTCAAGGTCACAGGGGTATAAATTTTTCTGTGCATGGAAAGGTCATGTCTATATACACACACATACCGACTATGGAAGCAATACCTTAATGGATATAGAAGTTAAAGGCATTTTTCAAAACCTAAACGCAGATTTCGAAACCTAAACGCAGGCCCTAAAGTCAAGGTCAAGGTCACAGGGGTCTAAATTTTTCTGTGCATGAAAAGGTCTTGTCCATATACACACACATACCAACTATGAAAGCAATACCTCAAGGGACATAGAAGTTTAAAGGCATTTTTCGAAACCTAAACACAGATTTCGAAACCTAAACGCAGGCCCTAAGTTCAAGGTCAAGGTCACAGGGGTCAAAAATTTTCTGTGCATGGAAAGGTCTTGTCCATATACACACACATACCAACTATTGAAGCAATTGCTCAAAGGATATAGAAGTTAAAGGCATTTTTCTAAACTTAAACACAGATTTCGAAACCTAAACGCAGGCCCTTAGTTCAAGGTCAAGGTCACAGGGGTAAAAAGAATTCTGTGCATGGAAAGGTCATGTCTATATACACACACATACCAACTATGGAAGCAATACCTTAATGGATATAGAAGTTAAAGGCATTTTTCAAAACCTAAACGCAGATTTCGAAACCTAAAGCAGGCCCTAAGTTCAAGGTCAAGGTCACAGGGATCTAAATTTTTCTGTGCATGGAAAGGTCTTGTCCATATACACACACATACCAACTATGGAAGCAATACCTCAAGGGACATAGAAGTTTAAAGGCATTTTTCGAAACCTAAATGCAGATTTCGAAACCTAAACGCAGGCCCTAAGTTCAAGGTCAAGGTCACAGGGGTCTAAATTTTCCTGTGCATGGAAAGGTCTTGTCCATATACACACACATACCAACTATGGAAGCAATACCTCAAGGGACATAGAAGTTATAGACATTTTCTTAAAATTGTTTACGCCGTTCACGACGACGCCGACGACAACGACGACGACTACACCGGGGGTATTGCAATAGCTCGTCATGTACTACGTACAGGCGAGCTAAAAACCTTAAAGCAGATTTTCAAATCTAAACATGGGCCCCAAGTTCAAGGTTATGGTCACTGGGGTAAAACTTTTGTGTGTATGGAAAGGTCTTGTATGAAAGCAATACCTGAAGGGACATAGAGGTTGTAAGCATTTTTGAAACCTAAACGCAGATGCCGTAATCTGAATGCAGGCCCTAAGTTCAAGGTCAGTGGGGGCATACTTTTGCTTTCATGGAAAGGTCTTGTTCATATACACATGCATACCAAAGGTAAAAGCAAAACCTCAAGGGACATAGGAGTTGTAAGCAATTTTCAAACACAATTTCAGATTTTGAAATCAAATGCAGGCCCTAGATTTAACCTTATAACCTGAGCGTAAGCTAGTCTTCTATTTTGTACAGGCATACTATCAAGAGTTGTCAGAGAGACAACAAAGCTCGTTGGCAGCACATTTTGAAAATTAAAAGTAGAGTCTGAGGTAAAGGTCACAAGGTCAAACAATGTTTTG
Source organism: Gari tellinella (assembly GCA_922989275.2). Taxonomy (NCBI): domain Eukaryota; kingdom Metazoa; phylum Mollusca; class Bivalvia; order Cardiida; family Psammobiidae; genus Gari; species Gari tellinella. The sequence goes on along the minus strand of OV277857.1, from coordinate 27,793,514 downwards.
CATAAAACAACCCTAAATACTGCATTGTTTGTCATTTTACAATATATTGCAGAAAACGACCCTAAACAGTCATAAATGGACTAGACTTAATTGGAACCTGGAATTGTCCATTAAATATTTCAGGGGTGAATGAGTTAGGCCTGTTAAGTGATTTAACCGATTTATGAAGACTCTGGGGCATTTCCTTGTGCTTAGTGCCGGACTGGAGTTGGGTTGAATTCCATCAAATGTTCCCAATGCATGTTGTGGGTACACAAGAAATGCTGTGGCATCAAAGGCAGAATTGCTGAAGACCAGGACTACGTGCGCCCCAGATGTCGAGATATGTCGCGCCCTATTGATGGTAGACCAGTCACCCAAATTGATGTGGATGATGTTTCTGCTTTCTAAGTGATACGCTGTGTGCAGGGGGGTGGTACAGCTTGGGGAAGGTTCGAGAAACTTCTGCCTCTTCTTACATCCAGGCATGTGTCCCTCAAGGCTCGTGGGAGAGTTTTTGATGCGTGTGTGTGCTCTCCACTACTATATGGAAGTGAAACCTGGGCACCGTCTGCCTCAGATTTGCAGCCTCTTCGTCGGAATGACAATGCCATGGTCCGTTGGATCTGTGGTGTCAAGTCCCAAGACGACATCACTACAGATGCACTGTATGCAATGCTGGGGTTTCAAGAAGTGACAACGGCTCTACGCACAAGGCAAATTGAGATGGTTCGGGCATGTCTCCCGTGCAAATTCATGTATCAACTTGATGATGGGTATGAAAGTGCCAGGATCAAGAGGGTGAGGGAGGCTAAAAGAGACTTGGTTGGAATGTGTCGAGGCTGACATTAAGACATGCAGCCTCGACGGCATTGATCCAAAAAATAGATTAGCCAGGAGGTTTGGTGTGGGAAACTTTAGCCGTCTGCTGCCTACCCCTATAGGGACACCTGCAGCAGTTGACAAATAAGTTAGTTAGTAGTAGTATGCCTGTGGTTTGCAATGAACTTTCCCTTTGTGCTTGCTGGAAGATTTCAAGATATGCCAAGGTGAACTCAAGACACTGCACTGTTTGTCATACAGCAGAATAGTTCATATGCAATAGCAAACAGTGTAGACCCTGATGAAATGCCATGTAATCAGTTGTCTCATCATGGTATTCTTTGTTTGTCAATGCCCCCTTTAATAGACACTAGGCTTAAATGGTTTAAAAAGTTTCAGGGTTGATTGAGTTAAGCCTGTTTAGTGAAGCAGCCATAGAGATTTAATCATTTAAATACAGGAACAAGACAGCTGATAATGCCAATGTTGTGAAATCGAGGACAAGTTAATCAATCAGGAAGAAAGAATCACATGAACTTTTTAAGCAAGATAAAGCATGTATATTTAATCAAGTATTACATATAACCAAGTTTTGTATGCAAGAAATGTTGAAAATTACAACCACATCCAGATTCTATCATACAATATAGATGTGACAAATACTTCTACAGTCAAAACTCAATAATTCCAACTTGCTTTAGTAGAATTTATTTGTATTTCAAAGGTAAAATGTGGCTTTATAATAGCCACATTTTACCTTTGAAATACAGATAAATTGGACTTAAGTGAAATCAAGTAATCAAATTTCAATGTATGAAATAAGGGTAAATTGGACTTAAGTGAGTTCCAACTATTGAGTTTCGACTGTAGTTACAAACGGCACAAATCTCAATACCATTTGTCTACCTGAAACTTCGGTAGTGTCTTTAAAGTTCAAGTCATTCTGTTTTCTCCATGCATCCTCTTAGTCTCAAATATACCATAAAAATCCTGTAAACTGAGACCTTCTATATCTGCTGTAACTATCCTAAAAAATTGAACTTATTGCATTTATCAAACATTAATTAGTCCAAAAGGTGCAAACTGAATGGCAAACAGTGTAGACCCTGATCAGACTGCTCCCTCAGGAGCAGTCTGATCAGGATCTACATTGTTTGTTCAAGCATGTCTGTCTCAATATTAAAGGTCATTACAGTTTCATCAGTAAACTTATTATATTGGCTTATAGTCAATTTAAGACTTCCAGTTATCATGGTAAGCATATTATATTGGCTTATAGTCCAGCTTAGACTCCAGTTTCTTGTTATCAGCAACTTTCCTAACAGCTTTCATGAAGTCCTCTTCAATTACGTAGTCTCTCTCGGCTCGAATGGCAAACATACCTGTATGAAAACAATAATTAAGTAGACACATGCTTGGAATAAAAACTATTTAACAAATGTCATATAAATAAGAAGTAAACAAAAGCTAGGAACTATTTAACAAATGTCATATAAATAAGAAGGAAACAAAAGCTAGGAATGAAAACTATTTTACAAATGTCATAAAAATACCCTTTGTACATTTTGAGATTTCATATATACTCATGGAATTTAAAAACTGTGCGCCATGGTTAAAATTTATTTCAAATGTACACGTTTTCAATAAGCTCACGGTTTATACAGCTGATTGAAGTGTGTAGAAGGTGTTGGTTACCCTTTTCATGAAATTTACGTTAATTTTGCGTGTCAAAAAAGGTTTGTCTATGTTTTGCATAAATTGGTCAGAATACTCATTTGTACAGTACATGCAACACGTTTTCAATGTACACTGGTTGTTTTGGCAGTAAATCATCGGAAACACAAGTCAGATTTGTTTTATCAACCATGACGGCTATATCACGGCTGTCTGAAATGCGCATTTACATTCAGTCAGCATATTAGAGGTTAGAATGAAGAAAAAAAGATGTTGCAGGCCGATTTGGTCTTCATAATAACATCAGTTTGTCATTCTGGAGACGTATCGACAAATTGGCAATACTCGCGAGAACCTGCGACCAAGGATATCGCTATTAACATAACGTCGACAAGGTACGGATTTGTGATCGTTTTCAGTCTTCACACTTTACGACTACAAACATTCGATGAGTTTGTCTAATCAGCCCGAGGACAGTGCTGCAAAGATTACGCTAATTTTTAATCCTTCCGTGATGTCCTACTGTACGTCCCGTTCTGACGTCAAACCCGCCATATTTTCTTAAAGCATGGCAGCGCTCACAAACACGTTGCTCGCGTGTGTTGTCACTGCCTTCATACAGAACAAAAACATCGAGGTAATTTACAGGCCCGCAGTCTCATCCGATCTCACGCTAATTGGGCACGTTTGGGATGAAGTTGGGCGTTGTTTGTGACGTCTATTGAACCAGCCACTGACGTTGGAACAGCTGGCTGATTGTTTAGTCATGATAAGGAATGGCATTCCTTAGCCTTGGCGAGGTCCACTCGACAATGATGCCGTGCTTGCTTCGATGCAAGCGGAAGACACATGCATTATTAATTGTGTGACATGGGTTTTGACCCTTAATGACAACAAGAGCCGTATACGGCCCTAAATCGCTCACCTGGAGCCATTGATGTAAATGTAACATATCTTGGAATGCTGAGAAATTATGACAATATGATTGTGCAATTTGCTGATTGGATGATGCTGAGTGTCAAATAGCTAAGCTCAGGGTACTATGGTTTCAGAGAAGATTAAAAAGAAAAAAAAATTAAAAATCTATTTTTAGCTACTGGGACCTAGTTATGCAACGGACCGGAAGCATTTGAAAAGTATTGGTAAAGTACCTCTGGAAATTACACCATGCCAGATATCAAAGCTCTAGCCACATTACTTTCAGAGAAGAAGAGGTTTGAAAATTTCACAATATAACTCAATGTAAATTTATGACCCCTGGGACGGGGTCATTTTTGACCCCAGGGACATAATTTGAACAATCTTTATAGAGGACCTGTAGATGATGCTTTGTGCCAAATATCTAAGCTCAGGGTACTGTGGTTTTAGAGAAGAAGATTTTTTTAAAGTTTTAATTGAAAAAATCTATTTTTAGCTACTGGGACCTAGATATGCAACGGACCGTATCCATTTGAACAATATTGGTAAAGTATCTCTAGAAGTTACACCATGCCAAATATCAAAGCTCTAGCTATATTAGTTTCAGAGAAGAAGAGGTTTGAAAATTTCACTAAATAACTCGATGTAAATTTGTGACCCCCGGGGCGGGGCAATTTTTGACCCCAGGGATATAATTTGAACAATCTTGATAGAGGACCTTTAGATGATGCTTTGTGCCAAATATCTAAGCTCAGGGTACTGTGGTTTCAGACAAGAAGATTTTTTAAGTTTTCATTGAAAAAATCTATTTTTAGCTACTGGGACCTAGATATGCAACGGACCGAAACCATTTGAACAATATTGGTAAAGTATCTCTAGAGGTTACACCATGCCAAATATGAAAGCTCTAGCTATATTAGTTTTAGAGAAGAAGAGGTTTAAAGATTTCACTATATAACTCTATGTAAATTTGTGACCCCGGGGACGGGGCCATTTTTGACCCCAGCGACATAATTTGAACAATCTTGATAGAGGACCTATAGATGATGCTTTGTGCCAAATATCTAAGCTCAGGGTATTGTGGTTTCAGAGAAGAAGATTCTTAAAGTTTTTATTGAAACGTTCTATTTTTAGCTCCTGTGACCTAGATATGCAACGGACCAGATACATTTGAACAACTTTCAAAGAGGACCATATAAGGATCATTTCTGCCAAGTTTGGTTAAAATCCATCCAGTAGTTTAGGAGGAGATGTCATTTAAAGAAATTGTTGACGACAGACGGACAACGACGGACACAGCACGATCAAAATAGCTCACCTTGGCACTTTGCGCCAGGTGAGCTAAAAACGCATGGCAGTACAACCATGATTGACATCAAACATTAAAGGCTGTTATGAAACGTTAAGATCAATGTTTAAAATAACACAGTCAATTTATATCTGGTTTGTTATACCAATTATTTATAATGCTATTCCAAATGCAGTTTTTAAATTCCGTGAGTATATTTAATATAATCCATTTTAATGACCTTTTTTGCCAAACAAGCTTTAATAACAACCTCAATAAATACCAATATTAAATCATTTTTATATGTATCTATATTCCTCTATCACTTCTTTACAGGTGTTCAGCAGAACTACATGAACCACTTATAGCACTATTGAAAAGTTTCAACTATTATTACAGACGTACCCATGGACAAGGCTAACACTATAATTATACCCGCACCACTTCATGGCATTGCATAAAAATTTATTGAAAAATGGAATTGTCAATTTGATGTTTCAGCCAAACAAAATTCAATGATAATCATGAAAGGAAGTTGCCGGCAGTTCTGGAAAATTCTAGTATGATCATGTTTTCTTATTTTCAGAGTTGGTGAACCATGTTTGCAACATCGACAACATAGATGACTAAGATAATGTCAGTCTGAACGTAATAAACCATTTATATTTTCATAACAGAATAAAGGAAATAGTCACTACAGGGCTCCAGATAAGAGGTAGTTTTTTCAACAAATCCAACATTTTCTCACTCTTTTTAGCACCAAATCCTATGGTGTTACTACTCATTAGAATCGTCTCGAAGAGACGATTCTAATGAGTAGTGACACCATAGGGTTTAATTCAGAAATAAAGATTTTAGTTTTTGAAAAACTACCCTTATCTGGTGCTCTGGTCACTAGCTACGTGTTGCAATTAACATGAATTTACCTACAGACTGAAGATCAGAGCTTATGGTATTTCAATTAAGTCTTAACACTTTACCCCATAGCCAGTTTCTAGTTCTGAAGACAGGTGACTACTTAAAGCAGGTTGAAAGTAAAGCAGAATGTGCCTTATGGCACATTCTGCTTTATTTTCAATCTGCTTTAAGCTATCATCTGCGAGAAAAAATGAAACATTTCTTATGATAATTATTCATAACTGTATAAATTGGAATTATTTTCTTCAGTGGAGGAATAAATTAATGGCGTAAAAATGTGTATCTATGGAGTAAAGGTTATGTAAGTTTCCTGATGTCACAGCTACCCAAACAATATGTTCATACCTGCTTCTGTGCACACATTTCTAAGATCTGCTCCATTGAAATCATCTGATAACTTCACTACTGCCTCCCAGTCTGTAATCAGCAAGAAATAAATATATCAGAGACTAAGAAAGATGTGTGATGGAATAATACAGTAGAAGTTCTCTTTTAGGAACACTAAAATGAAGGCTAATTGATTGTATAAATGACAAGTGACAGCTAAAAGCAAGGTGCCAGTAAAACCGAAAGCACCTGAAGGTGCTGTTGTACTGAAGGAACTGTTTTACTGCTGTCACCTTGCTTTAAGCAGTCACCTGTCATAAATAACGTATAATCAACACAATTTAGTAGTTGTAATAGAGAGGTTTTACTTCATTCATTTACACGACATTCCAATTTAAACATGACATCTTACCCCAACAAAAAGTGAAAGCAAGACTAAAATATTGCAATGACAAATGGCGTAAAATCAAAAACCTTAAATTGGAGATAGAGCCCTTTTTTTACACAATCAAAACCAATAAAAAAAGAAATATTTTAATCTCCATTTCACTCATTTGACTCTACTAGACAATTGTACTTTGTAATTGCATGTCGAATGTCTTTGTCTGATTCTACCATTTTCATAAAGCAAGTGGTTGTGAAGCTAGGGGAGACAGTACTGGCACCCTAATAAGTAGTAACACCATAGGAATTGGTGCTGATATAATTGAGAAAATAATAGGAGCTATTCAGTTTACTCCTTTATCATGAGTCCTGGGACCAATAAAAATTGTTAGCTTTAATGATAACTGTTAGAAAGGTTTGTCTAATTATGGACAGGCATACCATGATGGTACTTACCAATTTCACCATGTTTTGCTATGGGTGCTGCATGGATTTTCAGAATATCAGCTCTCGACTGTTGGTTTGGTAAGGATATTTCTGAAAAAGCAAAACAAATCTTAAATCAATATTAACAAGTATTAAACTTTGTAAGTTATTAACAGTATCTAAATGGTGAACACCAATTCCTCCTGAACTAACACCGCAATCTGGGAAAATATTTGAGCAAAAGTACCATTTCAACATGTGGTCAAGAAGACAAGAGTTTTCAAAACAATTTGTGAGAGAAACAATATTCTGATACTATCTGGCAAAGTGGCTGATTAAAGGGACATAACTCAAATTCAAATGCTTGACCTGAAATAGTTGAAACAAGTTTTCAAAGTAGACGACATTACTGCACACTAAGGGTTAACTCATTGAGCCCTAGTGACGCAATATGCGTCTCTTTTACAAAATGTGTACCTGCAAAGAGTATACTTGTCCTATGCAAACAGTGAAGTCTTCTCTGTTTGTCATTTTGCAATTTATTACAAAAAACAACCCTAAATAGTCTTAAAGAGGCTCGCAACCGGATCAAGCATTAAAAATAGTAATTTGTAAATATATGTCAAATGCTTATATAAATGGGTAAAATTTAGTTTAGGATAATAAATTCTGTTAAAGAATGCATTTCCAAAAAAAAGAAAAGAAGAGGCTCTGGTGGGATTCGAACCCGTGACCATCCATGCGGAGACAAAAATGAACGAGAGCACTGCAAACGGGTGCTGGACGCTCGACTTTCATATACTTGAGACGGTGCATGGGTGTTTAATGCCCTATTGATCATAGAAGTTTGTAAGCAACAACAACTTAAACATACTTGGACAGTCTACATTCCATTTAAAAGTAAACTATAAGTCAAAAGAAGGACAATATCTTTGCCTGCTTTACCTGCCTTGTTGTAATGAGTTGCCCTTTTGAAACTAAACAAGTATTCAAATATATTGGAAGTTTGAAATTAATAACTTTCTACAGTTACTGAATAATTTCATATACAAATTCTTAGTCAAACAAGGGCAATAACTCTGCATTCACAAAGCCCATAACCTATAACACAATGGGTTTGTTTAAATAGTTGTACAGTAAAGTTCCGCTATTAAGACCACCTGTGGTACTGACAAAAAGTGGTCTTATTATCGAGTCGGTCTTATTATTGAGACCCTTGATATGGATGAGGATTTTTGGGCAGATATAGATAGATAGGTATATTAAACCTATTTTGAATAGATTTTTGAATAGATCAGCACAAATAAGCTTTCAAACAAAATTTAATTTTTAAAAATAGACACACACAGAAAATAAAAACTGTCATACACATGTAATGAAGATTCAATAATTGAATAGATTATTCATGTTAGCACATAAAGAGGGGCATTAGCAGTGTAGCACATAGACTATAAGCTATAAGAAGTGGCATTTCAGTTTGGATCCTGACCAGACTCCAAATTACTTGATGTCTGATCTGAATTCAATCTGTTTGCAAACATTGTTTCAATAAACAAATCTTAGCACATAAAGAGGGGCCTAAGCACATAGACTATGAGTTTCAGTGACAAGGAAATAGCATTTTGGACAGTTTAGATCCTGAACAGATTCCAAATTGTTTGATATCTGATCTGGATCTAATCTTGTCACACGACATGTTTATGAAGAAATTCGTCGGGTTTAATATTATTAATTATCCAAAGTTCGACCAATTATTTCATTGTTTACAAAAATCATCTTTCGAGATAAACATTAAAAAAATGTTTTATCAAAAATAAAATTCGATTGGTGCGGATCAGATGAAAGTCTTAGGTGATAAATTAACATTTTAATTAGTAAATCACACGCTTGTAAGTAATTTACTAATTAGGCCAATCATCTTCCCTCTGTCATCCAGTTCGATGTATGCGCTAAAAACGTTATTTTCTGGAACTGTACTTGGCCTAATGCGAGATAAACGAAATATACATGCACCAATAGAGCAATCAAGAGATTTAACAAGTGCCGTATTCATCATACTTTCGCATTTTTTTAATTATCTGCTATCAAAACATTCCCCTCGTTGAAGCATCCCTATTGTTTAATCGGCCTTGACCTCTGCCGTAAAGTAATCAGTGTTTGCCGTAAAAGTGTCAAACTGGCTTTTGTCGCGACCGGCGAAGTGTGAACGCCTGCCCTTAATATCGGACCCTAAAACAACACTAATTGGTCTTTTGTTCTGGGATTAGTGGTCGTAATACGGAATAGCGGACCGGTCTTAATAACGGACCCTACGACCATTAAACTATGAAGGAAAATATTCCGTTCTTTTAGTTTAAACATATTTATTGCATATAATATACATGCAGGGGATTGGGCTACAAGTTTTTACAACATTATATAATGCCCGCTCCCCAGATATTAACAAAACAGTGACATGACAATAATAGAGGTAACATTACTATTTTCAGTATAAATAGCATAGCAATTTGAAAACAAATTACCATGTTAATATCATCATAAAGAGTAGAGAAAGAGAGGAAGGAAGAAAAGTGCTAAGATCAAATTCTTGAATTCAAAAACGGTTGGAGGCTCGGATGTAACGATGAACTGCATTAAAAGTAACTTTGTTGCAATCAGGAGAACAGTTTGGGTTTCCAAATAGTAAAATGTCTAAATTGACAGTTGTTATAGGTATTATATCATGGAATAGAATATCCCGCATATGTACATAGTTTGGACAATCTAAGAAGTAATGGAACGCATTTTCACATTGATATCCACATATACATGCTGGGTCGTTTATTAAATTACACCTGAATAGATCGTAATTTAGTAAGCTACAGTTATGCCTAATTCTGGTGTGAACAATATCTAACCGTCTATTGCCGAAAAAATAGTGAAAAGGGGATTTTGGTGTTACTCTGGTTAAGGACGATTTAAATGCAGAAATAGTTTCTTTAGTACGAATACCATTGTCTAAATTATTCCATAGCCTTACTGACGTTGGTATATAGGATTTGTCACTGAGGGTTAATCTATTGCTTGGCATAGTATAGTTATCACTATTTCTTAAAGGATACGAAGACATAGTTGATACTAAAGGTGGTAATAGGTCATTAAGATAGTGTGGTACCATATTATTATGTATTTTATAGAACAATAGTAATTTTCGTCTTTCCCTTCGTTCGTAAAGTGGTTCAAGGCCTGATTCAAAGTATATAAGTTCCCTTTTGCAAAATATGGGAAGGCCACATGCTATTCTAGCAGCTTCTAACTGTACATTTTCTAACCTTTGTCTATCGATAGCTGAGCAACCGTCCCATAACTCACACGCGTATTCAAGAATAGGAAGTATGAAACATTTATAAATTCTGATAAGGGTCTTTTTATTTAAGATGTTCTTTTAAAAAGTGGTCGTAATTTCGGACCGGTCTTAATTTCGGACCGGTCGTTAAGCGGAACTTTAATTTTGAAACTAAACAAGTATTCAAATATATTGGAAGTTTGAAATTAATAACTTTCTACAGTTACTGAATAATTTCATATACAAATTCTTAGTCAAACAAGGGCAATAACTCTGCATTGACAAAACCCATGGTTATCTGCTTTGTTGAAAGGTGATGCCCTTTTGAAACTGAACAAGTATTCAAAGTTTCAAGTTAATACCTATGGTAATTATTGAGAAATTTCAATTTACAAGTTGTATGTAAATAAAAACAAGGGCAATAACTCTGGAATGGCACATCCCCGATCACCTTTCTTGTTTGAATGAGTTGCCCTTTTGATATAACACAAGTATTTAAAGTTTCAAGTTGATACCTTTGACAGTTATTAAGATATTGCAATTTACAAGTTTTAAGTAAATAAATCAAGGGCAATTACTCTGGAATTACAATCACAGAGTAACCTACCTTGTTGTAATGAGTTGCCCTTTTGATACTGAATAACTATTCAAAGTTTCAAGTTAATATCTTTCATAGTTATTTAGATATGTTAATCTACAATATTTAAGTAAATAAAACAAGGGCAATAACTCTGAAATGACAAATCCCAGGGTTATCTGCCTTGTTGTAATGAGTTGCCCTTCTGATTCTTAACAAGTATTCCAAGTTTCAAATGGATAACTTTGATAGTTATTGAGTTATGTTAATTTTTAATTTTTAAGTAAATAAAACAAGGGCAATTACTCTGTAATGACAAATCCCAGGGTTACCTGCCTTGTTGTAATGAGTTTCCCTTTTGATACTGAACAACTATTCCAAGTTTCAAATGGATACCTTTGATAGTTATTGAGATATGTTAATTTATCATTTTTAAGTAAATTAAACAAGGGCAATAACTCTGAAATGACAAATCCCAGGGTTACCTGCCTTGTTGTAATGAGTTTCCCTTCTGATACTGAATAACTATTCCAAGTTTCAAATGGATACCATTGATAGTTATTGAGATATGTTAATTTATAATTTTTTAAGTAAATAAAACAAGGGCAATAACTCTGAAATGACAAATCCCAGGGTTACCTGCCTTGTTTAATGAGTTGCCCTTTTGATACTGAACAACTATCCAAGTTTCAAATGGATACCTTTGATAGTTATTGAGAAATCAACTCATACAAAAACCTTAAGCAAAAAACTGAACCGACGCAGACGCTGACGCAGACGCAGACGACAGGGTGACGACAATAGCTCGACTTTTCGAAAAAGTCGAGCTAAAAATGAGGCATCGCCTTTACGCCCTCGGCTACGAACGCTCTCTATATATATGGTAGCGAATTAACGTACTTCAATAATAGCTATTAATAGAACACTATTCGGCTCGGGTTTATGTCTGACCCCGTGTAGAGAAGCAACAACAACAACTATACCACGAAAATCACGTAAGTAAAAATAGTTGGATATGCGAGTAGAAAATTATTGTATAAGTTAACAACTATACCGTTAGCTAACGCTATGGAAAAACGATGGAAAATATCTAAAAAACTAAGATTCGGTGACGATTCTTGAGACGTTTTTTGGACTGATCATATTTTTTTAATGTCAGAAGCCAAATAATGCCACAAATTTGCTTTTATTTGAGTATTTTATTTTATTTTGACAAGAACACCATCCGGTTGCGAGTCCCTTTAAATGGAAGAGCCTTTATTTCAAACTGGAATTGTCCACTGGAAATTTCAGGGGATAATGAGTTAACATATTAATGATTGACATACCTATTTTTCTATCCAGTCTACCAGGTCTGAGGAGGGCAGGGTCTAATGTGTCTGGTCTGTTTGTAGCCATTATCATCTTCACTTTCCCAAGGGCATCAAAACCATCCATCTGATTGAGCAACTGTTGGTGACAAAAGGATATTCCAATATCAGGGATTATTCTGTCGCAGAATGCAAGTGAGAGAAATTCTCTCATTTGTCAAAAACAAGTGAGAGATTTTCTTAGATGATGAGAGAAATTTTAATTGGTAGTCTGTTTGTACCAACAAGCACTACTGCTATATCTACTGCTTGAGATTTTTGTGTAAATAATATTTATATGACATGGAACTGTTATTCTTCTTCTCCTTATCGAAATCTGGTGAAAAGATTTAATCCACACCATAAATTGATAGTTTACCGCACGCGCCATTAGCGTATATGTTATCGGCAGATTCATTTTCGTCTGTAGAGGGTCAGTTCGCGAAAACTAGTGACAAAAATTATCGGCGCAGTTACGACGATAACTAAGGAATAAAATGAACGGTATTTTGGTGCATTGTGCAGTTAGTCAATCCAGTGAAGGGAAATTACATTCCTGTTATCGAAAGCAAGTACGATCCCATGACAGAGGACATACAGTAACGTGTACCGGGCCGATGGTAATCCCTGCCGGTCACCCATCCAGGTTCTAACTGCACAGGACGTTGCTTAACCACGGAATTATACAAAAGTGTATAATTCTGTGGCTTAACTTCGCAACCGAGACAAAAGCTTAGACAATCTGGCTATAAAAGCCGGCTTCCACAGTCAGACTGTAGAAGTGTTTATATACCGTTCATTTCCGTCACATTTATCTGTCTGTAATTGTCAATTAGTCTACGTGCAGTCTGGTACACGTTTTATTCTGAACCGGATGTGTTTTGATTTTATATATACAAAATTCGGAACTCTCGGTCCTTTCCGTTTATTGGTTTGCTGTTATACTTATTGGTGCGCGGGATGCTGCGATTACGACAAGGCGTTCGACGAAATTGATCAGAAATGTTTGTATATATCGGAAATAAATCGAGAAAAATTACGTTTCGCTCGCAAGTATCTGAGAAACGAGCGCGAGAAATATTCGCGTTATACAAATTTTGATGCGATATCTGTCATTTTCGAGCGAAATATCGCGGAAATCGCGGCCCAGAATGATCCCTGCAATATGTGATCCAACAAATAAAAGCTTGATACGCTGTCTTATGTAAATGGACATATTCAGTCAGTTGTAGGGCATCTTAAGTGGAGGTCACATGCAGTACTGCCATAAGTTGATCATGGAAAATCCTTAGATTTCCCAATTTTTTCAAGCAGGATTTTACTAATTGTACCTTTAACTCTTTATCCCATAGTCTGTTTCTAGTTTTGAAGATTTATGACCACTTAAAGCAGGTTTACAGTAAAGCAGAGTGTGCCTAAGGCACACTTTGTTCTACTTTCCCCTGCTTTAAGCTACCATTTGCTGGGATAAAAATCCGAAGATTTCAAGAAAATCCAGTGAAATGGAAGCTCAGCACATACTGAACTTGATGTCTTTACCACATGAAGTTCCAAATCACCAAATATATGGTCAATGTTAAATTTAGCCTATTTGACCTTTGTCTGGTATGAACACAGTTATACTAAGCTCATGTGTTTCTTGAGTTGAGTACACATACCAAGTATGAAGTCTCTATCACATGTAGTTCCAAAGTAATGGGCAAAGTTTTGAACAGACAAACAAACAAATGGAGACCACAAACAATATGCTCCCAGCTATGTAGTGCCCATAAAAATCTTTATGTCTCCAAAAACTTGATAGTATAACCTCCCATTTGAATAGTCTCTAAGAGAAGATTCTAATGAGACTTAGTTAAATCAAATGGTTGGTGAAGAAATGCAGGAATAAGGTTTGAAATTTTCAGTTTTCTCCTTCATATCCAGAGAATAGCCTTTCGTTGACCAAAAAAAACCAATAAATTAATTTCATTGTCAAAATCAAAATGTCAAACAAATTGATGCACTTCGACAAAAGCATAACCCATTACCCCATAGCCTGTTTACAGTATCTTAGATGGGTGATCACTTAAAAGCATCCTGAAAGTAAAGCAGAATGCACAATCTGCTAAGATATAGAAAATATTTCTTATGGTACATATACATTACTGTAAAAAGTCAAATAATTTTCTTCAGAATAAATTAACAGTGTGAAAAGGTGTATTAATGGGGTTATGGTTAAAGGTGTATTTTCAATGTTTACCTCCATAAGGGTTCTCTGTATTTCTCTGTCAGCTGATGTTCCCTCTGAAAATCTTCTTCCACCTATAACACAATGGGTTTGTTTAAATAGTTGTAGTTCACAAAGATTATTTTCTCCGACAGCACCAAATGTTATCCTAGCCATGTAATATGTACAATCAACTCTTTAGCTGATATCCTTTTTCTAGTTTTGAAAATTTGAAGTCAGGTGACCTGCTTTATGCTGTCATTTGGAAATGTACTGGAAATACCTTCTGTGTTTTATGTTCAGGAAATCCTTGGTAGGGTCTACTTTCATTGATACTCAAATAAAATGGTTATTTTGGATCGAATTTGAATTTTACAGATCCATCCTCAATGTTTCAAAAAAAATTTTTTATCTCTAACAAGAAGAAGGGTGTCACAGTAAGTGAAAACAAGCTTTAAGATACTATCTATTAGGGTATAGAAACTATTCTTCATGATGCTTATTTATGAATATGTAAAGTTGAATAATTTTCTTCAGTGGAGGAATAAATCAAAGACGTAAAAATACCTATTTATTGAGTATTGGGTTAAAATTCATCCATAATATGCATGATAATGGGAATTAATACTTTACTTTCAACCTGCTTTATGTATGACTTACCAATAGCATCAATTTCATCCATGAATATAATGCAGGGCTGGTGATCTCTGGCGTAAGCAAACATTTCTCTGATTAACCTGGCACTTTCTCCTATATATTTGTCCACTATAGCACTAGATACAACCTGTGAATGTAGACAGCAAGTTAACAACACATAATAATAAAGACCTGTCGGAGAGTATAGCTCTTCTACTAATAACTCAACACTTGAATGTAAACCTTAACCAATGACAACACCAGGATGACTAATAAGACCTCCTATTTTTCAATCGGTGCCCTCCTATTTTTGGAATTGGCGAGTTAAAAAGTAGACCACATACAATGCCGACTTTTTAAATTGAGTCAGCACTGTTTTACAGTCAAACCTGTATTAAGCGACCATCAAAAAAGACTAAATGTCTGTAGTATTCACGACAGGTAACAGCTTAATGCAGGGCTAAAGTCATGCAGAAGGCTCCTATAAGAGCCTTCTGCATGACTTTAGCCATTGCGTTAAGCTGTCAGTAAAGATAAACATGACAAAAACTGCCACGTCTGATCGGAAGGGTCCTTCAGCAGCCCTCTGACTTGGGTATACAGTATGCAAAGGAAGGACATCTATATCAAGTTCCAATACGAAATGGTTACCAACCAATATTACAACAATGCTATTTAAAAAATAATCAAAGCACTCTACAAAATATGTTATGGTGTGAAAATTTTATTCTTTTTTGCAGCATACTTCTATAGCATGTCATAACTCATAATCATTTTTTCCAATGTGTCCCAATGTTAGCACTATACTGTAGATAACTATATCACATCAAATCTCATTAATTATAACTCCACTGAATGCCTAGATTTTTTCTACATTTATGACAAGGATTTTTGGTATATAAAGAAAAGAAAATCAACAAAATACAGTTGCTTTTTTTCGATAGATTTCAAATAGTCAATTTTGTGTTCAACAGCGACTCATAGAAGTACCCTGGTACCCTATAATGTGACAGATGACTACTTGATGCAGCATAAAACGATACAGAAAGCTCCTACATTAGGTAACCAACTGATTTAAGACAACCTATGGGTTTTAGTGGAATGAGTGGGCAGATGATACAAGATTGACTATACAGTAAAACCGCTCTGCTACAACTACTTACACGTATATTAATTTATGACAGAGTTAGGTGACAGCTTCAAGCAAGAAGAAAGTTAAGTAGAAAGCTCCTAAAGGAGCGTTCTGCTTTACTTTCATCTAGCTTCAAGCAGTTACACAGCAGGCACACTTTGTTTCAAAAATCGCAACATTAGAATCAACATTGTTTCATGTTGGGAGCCTGCTGGGTGCACCTGCCTTAACCCTTTCCCCCATAGAAGAGACTTTTAGTGTATTTAATTTATTCCTCCGCTGAAGAAAATAGTTCCAGTTTATACCCTCATGAACAATTACAATAACAAATATTTTATATAGCCTAGCAGATGATAGTTTAAAGCGGGTTGAAAGTATAGCAGAATGTGCCTTAAGGCACATTCTGCTTTACTTTCAACCTGCTTTAAGTGATCACATGTATTTCATATTATTAATAGGTTATTGGGTAAAGGGTTAAAAACCAGTATTTAACTTCAAATAGGTGGCCCAATGGTTAACACCTTGGACTACGGTACCAGGGGTTGTGAGTTCGATTCCCCGCCGGACCAGCGGTCTGACTAGGGGATTTTTTCCGAATCCCTTATGATGTACAGGAATGTCCTTGAGCAAGACATGTACCGCGAATTGCTCCTCTTCACCCAGGGGTTTAAATGGGTACCTGTGAGGGTCTGAGCCGGTACTGCGGCTGCTTTAGCGCCATGTTAGCAGTGCTCAATATTGTAGGCAAGATGGCTCAATGAACAGGGGGTAAATGTACAGTCGGCTGAGCGGTCATTCGGACTGAAAGTAGACTTTAACTGGTACTTTACTTTTTTTTTTTTTTTATATAATAGAGGCATTTTACTGCACTTTCTTTGACGTTCTAATAGTTACCTTCAGGAAGTTGGCATCAAGCTGTGAGGCGACAGCTCTTGCCAGAAGAGTCTTGCCAGTGCCAGGGGGACCGTACAACAGACAGCCTTTCGGTGGTGTAATGCCCACTCGCTGAAACAACTCGGGGTTCATCAACGGCAGTTCTATCACCTGAGATAGAAAAAAACATCTCAAATAACTAACACTTTCTTTATAGAAAAGCCAATTAGCTTTAACCCCTTCACTGCCTTACATTTGCTTATTTGCAAACAGTTTGGATCTTGATCAGACGCCACATCAGGACTCCAGATAAGAGTAGTTTTTCAAAAACTAAAATCTTTATTTCTGGTTTAAACCCTATGGTGTTACTACTCATTAGAATCGTCTCAAAGAGACGATTCTAATGAGTAGTATCACCATAGGATTGGTGCTGAAATGAGTGAGAAAATATTGAATTTGTTCAGTCAACTTCCTTTTATCTAGAGCCCTGCAGCATAATGTGGCATCTGATCAGGATCCAATCTGCTTGGCACTTGGTTCCAGTGACTCTAATGTCAAAATAACTAAAATCTAAATTTGAGAAAAAAAAAGCAAATGATAATTGTTGATAACTTATAACCCCCTCACCTCTCTCAGCTCTCTTATTTGTTCTCCAAGACCTCCAATCTGGTTGTAACTCACATCTCCCGGATCTTCTATAGACATGTTGTAAACAAGGGGGTCCACTTCTCGAGGCAGATGCCTAAGTAAAAGAAATTGTCATACAATGAGTATAATGTGCACTATCAACTGTTATTTGTTCTGGATAGCACAGTGTGTAAAGCACAATTCATGCTTCTCATAAAATGGATATGGGTTTGACCCATATAAAATATTACATCCTGTTTCTAGTTTTGAAAACAGGTGACTACTTAAAGCAGGTTGAAAGTGAAACAGAATGTGCCTTAAGGCGCTTTCTGCTTTACTTAAAGCCTGCTTTAAGCTACCACCTGCTAGGAAATAGTAAAAAATTCTTCTGGTGCATATGACTGTATAATGTTGTTTCTTTAAATTGGAACAATAAGTTCAAGGTGTAAAAAAGCATATGTATGCAGCAATGGGTTAAACTTGGGCTAGGACAGTATGTGAGAAAGTATTGGTTGCTCATTTAAACAAGATTGGTTTGATTTGACATGTTTTTACTTGATGTTGCTGTTAACATTGTTTCAGTCATATGGCAACATCCAGCTAATTTCAGGTGGAGGAAGACCCCTGAGATGCCCTTTGTACACTGTTTCAGGCACAAGTTGCCAACTGGGTAACCATGACACATGCCAAATATAAAGTTTCTATCACATGTAGCTCCAAAGTTATGGCCAACATTGAAGTTGCATACAGACAGAAAGACGGTCAACTAAGTCATGTGGGGCATATGAAAATAGACTAGACATAAAAATAAAAATTTGGAAACTGGAATTTTTCACTTAACCCATTACTCCATAGCCTGTTTCTAGTCTTAAAGAAAGATGATAACTTAAAGCAGGTTGAAAGTAAAGCAGAATGCGCCTTATGGCGCATTCTGCTTTACTTTCAGCCTGCTTTAAGCTACCATCTCCTAGAATACAGAATATATTTCTTAATATACATATCCTTGACTATATAAAGTTGAACTATTTTCTACAGTGAAGGAATAAATAAGCGGCTTAAAAAGGCGTATTAATGGGGTAATGGATTAAAGTTTCAGTCATGAATGGGTTAACTCTTTCCTCCCTGAAACTTTAAATGGACAATTCCAATTTCCATTTTAGTCTAGTCCATTTCTGACTTTTAAGGGTTGTTTTTGTCAATAATTGACATTATGACAAACAGTGAAGACCCTGATCAGAGGGCTCCTTTTGGAGCCCTCTGATTTCGGTCTTCACTGTTTGCACAGGAAAAGTGTACTACTCACATGTACACTGTTTGAAAAGGACGCCTATATGCGGGACTAGGGTTCAAAGGGTTAATATGGGTTTCTAGTGGTAAAACTACTACGTACCTCATGATTGTGAGTGTTGTCATGTCGAGGGCAACTCTAGTTCCAGACTTCAGTTTGGCTTTATCTAGCTGTCTTCTACACCCAACAACATACCTTGGACCATTTGTAGCCTTTACAATGACTAAAATATCAACAAACAGCATGGTTTTAACACTTTGAGAATTTCTGCTACTTCTCCATCAAGTTCATCAATTGAATTTATTAAATTCAATACAGGTGGCAGCTTCAAGTAGCATCCCCAGTCATTTTTTTAAACTTCACCAATTGTAACAAAAGTAGTTTTAAATGAAAGGTCTTGTTGATACCTTTGTAAAAGAGTTTAAATTATTAAGATATCTCTTCTAGAAAAAAAGTTACAGCAATTTTAAATTACCTAAAACCGGTGATTTTTAGGAAAAATTTACCCCCATTTCATAGGCATATATCCGTGTCGCGACGGAACCGAAATAAGATACCTCTTTTTAAAAATTGCTGTAACTTTTTTATTTTTCAAGATATCTTGATGAAATTTGAAAATATGTTGTATTATTTCTTGCAGAAGCCATTTATGCATTTTTATTTGTTGTACTTTTATCGTATGACAAGTTATTTTAGTAGAATTCCATTAAAATTCATGAAAATTTTAATTCTTTAATTTTGATGTTGGACAAAAATATATTTTTATTTATTATTAAGTATTTAGATCAGTTTTAAAAAGATGACTTGTATTTTTAATTGTGTATTATTGATTAATCAGCCACTAAGATTTATAAAAAAATAGTTAAATGGGGTGAAATAACCATTCGTTTAAAAGAAAACTAAATCTTAAAATTGATCATGAAGCTGAATTTTAGCAGATAAGCTTCATGGACTCTTTCATTTATATCCAGATGACTATAATGTTTCTATTTTGAGATCAGAAACTATAAGAAAACAAACCAATTACTTTTATTAGTAGTTTGTGTATGAAGTTACAGTTTATAGATCTTAATCTAGATTCCAATTATGTATTAAAGTTTCATTTAAAAATTTCTGAAATATTTTGAAATTATTGTTAGAAATATTCAAGTTCTAGACCATACTGTTAAGTCAGATATTAATGTTAGAAACTGTATGCAATGTCAAGAAATTAATTACCAAATGTAATTATAGATGTTTTGTTGTTTCTCAACTGTTAAAATGCTATTTAACTTAATATTGTATTTGCTAAGAATTTGGATCCAAATCAGTAAAAGACAGTGAAGATAACCCAGGAACAAATTGGGATTGATCAGAACTAGAACTGATTTACAAGTAAAGTATTTCTGCAAAGCATGAATAGTCAAATAGACAACTATAGAAAACATTAATTTCAACTCTTTGAAAACTTTTCATACTTTTGTAAATATTTTTGATCAAGATTAAAAAAGCCAAGTGAAGTAACTAGGACCTGATCAGGGTATTATAACTGTTGTGGATACAATCACTCAGAGCTAATTTCAAAAGATTATATGTTGTTAATTATTCATAGTGATTAAAAGCAGTTTGTTATCAAATTATAAATAGGTGTTCAAATGAATGTCACAATACAACATTAAACAACTTGTCAGAATGAATATTATTGAAATTTATTGGGGGAGGGGGTGTCCTAGTACACAAATTGCAGAACTTTCTTTTACTTTTAAAAGTTTCATTTCAAATGGAAGTTGTAATCTACAAAGTAGTCAGAAGGAAAAGTGCTGAACGTTTGGTACATGTTTTGAAGGTGAAAAAGAGTTAATTATTTCTGAATTCATGAAAAAGATTGACTAATTTTCATCAAAAGTTCAGATTATCAATGACAAAAATTTCTTATCCGAAATATGGAATGTCCGAATTACTGTACAGCCGTATATTCATTCCTGCGATCGACCAACAGAGAAAGTTAAATTTATCTAACACAATTTTTGTTTGGAATATAATATACTTATTTTACATTCATATTAATAGTATCTAATCGTTCTGTTGTTTATATTTAGAGAAAATAGCTTAGAAAGTTAAATTAGCTGTATACGGAATGAGAATCTCGCACCGGAAAAAATCGGAAAATTTTCCGTTGTTACGCTGCTACATTTCGACCCCGATTTGGTCGTAGTTTCTTTACAAAAGCAAAATCAAACTCAATAATAATATAAATAAGTTCTTTATTAATGGCAAAAGCCGGATAATATTGCATAAATATATGGCAATAAGCCTCGGTTGCTAATATTTGTATCAACATATCGATCGCCGGTAAAAATCCAACATGGCCGCCGCTTGGATTTGCCGAGTGCGTGAGAAATTTTGGTAAACTTTGAACTTTGATACTCGTTCCGGGGCAGTAAACAGCAATTTAAAACATTGGAATATACATTTTCTGAAACTTTGGAATGTGCTTAATACGATCGTTTACGAATCTTAAAAAAATAATTTCGGGTTTTTGGTGTAGATCGTATTTAAACTTTGGTGATCTATATCTCGTGAACCAAAAGTCGGATCAATTAGGTTCAAACATATTCAGAAAGGTCATTCTCTCATCTGATTGGATAACAGAACCTCATTAATATTAACGTATGCAAAAATTTCGCGCGCATGAATGAAATAGGTCACCTCCAAAAATAATGCGCAGAAATCCGACACCAAGCTGTGAGGCTTCAAAATTGCCGATAACCGACTTTTACCAATAATATTGATTATTTTTAAAAACTCTATTACAGCTTAACTTATATCACTTGAAAGCAAATTTTATTAGCTTTCAAACGTAGTGATTTTCATTTCAATTGAGATATTATTCATAAAGCAATCATGATTTGTTCTACACTACCCATGGATGAACAGGTAATTCTGAAGTAGATATCGGCGTTTATCGGGGTTGCTACTTCAAGCAAGGTAATACTAAATAGTAAAGCAGAAAGCTCACAAAGAAGATGTCTGCTTTACTTCCATCTTGCTTTAAACAGGCATCTGCCTTAAACACAGTTTGATATACAGTGCTCCCTCTCTACAACAACAGCCAATGGGAGACACTGATTGTGTGTGTTGCTCGGAGGGAGTTGTTATAGAGAGGAACAATTAAACTTGAGTTATATTTGCAAACAGCTTGAATCCAGATCAGATGCCGCGTAACGCGGCGTCTGATCTGGATTCAAGCTGTTTGTCACTTGTCGTTATATTATTCTATCAAAATCTCCATTTATTTGTAACTTTGAGAAAAAACAGCAGACGCAATTAGAGCAGATGATATTGCAGCAGTAAAAGCAATATAGGGAATTGCAGCAAGGAAGGAGGGAGTCGTTGTTTGGAGGACCATTATACAGAGGGAGCACTGTAGAAGAGTTGCACAACTAGTGGTTATCTCCCTATTCAACTGTGTAGTCCATTTTTACTGGTTTGGATTACTTTATACAAACAGTTTAGAAACTGATAAGAGAGTTCTTCTAAAGGAGTCCTCTGATCTAAGCTTTTGTTGTTTGCATATGACAAACATACTTTTCACAGGCATACTTTTCGTAGATAGATGATGCTTATAATTGTAACAAGGGTTCATTAGATTGATATTAATTTTTTCTATATATTTATCTATTTTAACCACACTACACCAAACACTGTTCCAAACATCAGATCCCTAGAGCCAATATTTCATGTAATATTGGACCATTGGTGCATTTCAATGTTTGGCAATCAGCTGGCATCTTTTGTTTTAGGTTGTATACATTGTTTGTTTATACAGTAAAACCTCTCTATTACGACCACTAAATTGTGTCTATTGTTAGGTGTTTACGACATGTGACTTGCTTAAAGCAAGGTGACAGTAAAACAGAAAGCTCCTTCAGGAGCTTTCTGTTTTACTGTCACGTTGCTTTAAGCAGTCACCTGTCTTTTATGCAGTCAATTAGCCATTACTTTAGTGGGTGCAAAAAAGAGGTTTTACTGTATTTCAAATTGCTATAAAACATAGGTTTAACTGTATTAATGAAATACAGATTCCAAGTAAAGGAATATCTTACACTTTTCCTCTGTTAACTGCTTCAAGACTTCACCAACAATCTGAAATGAAGAATGCAATACATATTGTAATGAAAGGTACCCTTATGCCACACCATTGTGAAGTTGAATAAAGATAAACACTTGTGTGTATGTGTACAGGGGTATTCCGTTGCAGAATATCGGCGTACACGCATAAGAGTTGATCATTTGAAGGGTGTGTTTACATACGAGAACCTCGCGTTGACACTTCTACCCTGAACCAAAACTACTGACCATTGCTCGTTTTACGAGTATTTAAGACACTTGTAGATATTTATATGATTTGGATATATTGGGTACTTCAATGCGTATCTCGGTCTTACCTTAGTATGTATTGAATTACCATAATAACTCCGGGAATCTGCAGCTTGTTTACACTCAGAAACCGCCATTTCCTGTTGGTAAGCGGGGCACCGATAATTCACGTTCAACTATTGGCGCCTTCCTTACTCAGGATTTTGTATGTTTATTACACTGTAGCGGTCTAAACTACATTGCTCTTGTATAATGAATTCTTAGTATGTGTTTAATATTGACTTCGGACAGTGTTAGTCCATTTTAACTAGAGATAATCGGAGAGCTATATCTGATGCGGCGGATGGGTATTCCGTACGGATTTCGTCGCACTGCAGCCGATTGGATGAGGATGACGGAATGGGCTAATACCGCATTCTCATTGGATGGTGAGGCGAATTACCGCTGTGATGCAACCAACAAATATCATGACGCAACAGTCTATATAAGAGCGCGGCAAACCTCATAATGTGAGCTACCAAACTATCGTTACTGTAAACAGTACTAGTAAACCAAGAACTCTAATATCCAAACAGGAATATTAAGATGACTACCATTAGCCGCCCCGCAGAAATGTAATTATAAACTTTACAAAGAAGAAACCCATAAACAGTAACAATATAATAAATAGACGCCCTTATTAATATTTATAACGAGATAACTCTGGCGTTTGTCAAGGACTCTATAGACGCAACTCGGACATTTAACCTGACTCTGTTAAGACTCTATAGTGAAGTCTGTATATATACTACAAAGCGTCTCTAGCACTTATTACTTTTGATATAGATCTGCATAAGTTATTTAACCCTTTATTAAAAGTTAAACTTGTTCAGCAAGTGTTGTCCTGATCGGTTTGCCAACCCCACCCGTCCCCGTACTCTATGTCCTGGATCCGTCGTTATGATGCGTAACCAGGGGAAGTAAAGTAAAACAACAACAACACAGGCCAGAAGTATCGCTCGTGTTACATTGGTGTCAGAAGATAGGGATGTTAATTTAAATTAACGCAAAATACGAGCCTACAGATATTTAAAACAGGCCACGGCAGCCAACCTGCATACGGATTAATAGCGTGCGGATCTAGATATTGTAGATCTACGGATTTTCGGACGTGCGGAATCTCAAGCTGACAGCGTATCTCACCTGTACGGAATAGGCCTACGGCCCGGTATTGTGCGGATTTTCAGCAGTGCGGATTTTTTCCCGAGAATAGAGCGGAATTCCGGACGTGCGGATTTCTAAGGCACTGTACTGATTTTGGCCGTGCGGATTTTTACTGAGTGCGGATCTTACCTGTACGGAAATAGGGCCGTTAGATCGTGCGGATTTTTGACAGTACGGAATTTTAGCTTGCGGATTTTCTGGAGACTTGTGCGGAATTCCGGACGTGCGGATTTTGTAAACCTCATGGATCCTACCTGTGCGGATTCGTAGTGAGAAAGGGCACATATACACGGTCATTTTGAAGGCAACTGCATAAAGCGAGGATTTCCTATTCACACGTTTTGAAGTATTTTGGCAGTGTCCAGGTGTACAGTTGTTGGATAAAAACAATTATTCTCAGCACACGTTGAAGCATTTTTTAGTCATTTTAATATTCCTGCACAGTTGGTAATTGTCTGCATTATTATAGGTAGCTCAACTAACATCACACAATAATGTCAGACAACCAGGACTCCGACTCTGAAATCATTTTCAATTTTAACAACAATCAGCGAACGGATCCTGATCAAGAGAATGATAGGGGTGACATGGAGAATCCTGGTGATCCTGAATATGCCAGAAGAGATAGAGGAAACGGCAACCTACTTAGACGCAAGGCGGCTCCGCACATAAAACCAGATCCATACACGGGAGAAGAAGACTGGGACCAATATATCTCGTACTTTGAAGAATGTGCTGAATTGTGCCAATGGTCCGAAAGGGAAAAGTTGTTGTATTTGGCAACCTCTTTGAAGCAGCAGGCTAGGGTACACTATAGTTCCCTGCCTCGTGGGGAGAAGAATTCATATAGGTCTTTGATAGCTAATTTAGGACAGCGCTTTGGGAGTGGGCGGCAACAGAGCCGTTGGATTTCTAAGCTACAGAATAGAGCTAGGGGGAGAAACGAGACGATAGGAGCATTCGGGGACGAGATCCGTCTGTATTCACAAAAGGCATATGTGACCTTAGACAGGGAGGCACAAGAGATGCTGGCGTTGCAACAGTTTTATAAGAATGTCTCGCCTGAGATGAGATGCAGACTCATGGATAGAGACTGTAGGAACATCAGGGAGGCAGTAGAGATTGTTGAGCGTTATGAAGAGGTGATGGGGAAGACGGATGTGAATGCTAGGTCTCAAGTTCGAAGTATATCTAGCTCGGAGTTTTCATCAGGCAAAAATAGCCACATTGGTCAGAGTGAATGTGGGAAGCCAGAGGGTGAAATGGAGGGGATAAAAAGTAGCCTTAGAAATATAGAGCAACGTCTACAGAAATTAGAGACTAAGGGTCAGTCAAGGAATTTGAATTCTTCTAGAACATGTTATCAATGTGGATCCGGCGACCAGTTTTTTACTAGGGACTGTCCCAAGAAAAAGCCAAACGGATGGAGGTCCTTTAGGAGCCAGGGAAACGGGAGTCCATCACATCAGTAGGTCGTGATGTGGTGAATTCTGATTCAAATCGACCTAGCCAGACTAAATTTTCAAAACTAACAAAACCGAGATTTGGACCCATGGATAGTAAGATAGGTAGTCAAGATAATGGGTTTTATACAAGAGGGTTTATTGGAAACCATGAAATAAATTTCTTAGTGGACAGTGGAGCCACTATTACGATTCTGTCAAAAGCTACTTATGACAGATGTTGGGGGAAAAGCAATGTTCCACTCTACCAGAGAGACGTTTCTATCAAGGGTGTTGATGACACGACTATTAAGGTGCATGGCTATGCAGATATTCCTTTAAATCTAGGCGATTTTGAGACAGAAATGACATTTGCTGTGTGCGATGTCTCGATTGAAGGAATTTTGGGACAGGATTTCATTAGGAAAAATATCAAATACTGGGATTTGGAATCTTTGGATCTTTATACTAAAGATGGAAGTAGTATACGATGTAGTTCAGGGTGCAACTCAGAGGGGATCTGCAGAGTAATAGCCAAAGAAATGATAGAAATACCTTCGCACAGCTGCATGTTGGTACCAGTTGAAGTACCCAAGTCAACAACCCTTCCAGAAATAGCATTTATCAATAGAAGAGGAAAGGAAACACAAGAATATGGAGAATTTAAGATAATG
This sequence comes from Gari tellinella, assembly GCA_922989275.2. Lineage (NCBI taxonomy): Eukaryota > Metazoa > Mollusca > Bivalvia > Cardiida > Psammobiidae > Gari > Gari tellinella. The sequence goes on along the minus strand of OV277857.1, from coordinate 27,767,087 downwards.
CCAGGCATTATCACACTGTGTGATGAAAATTTGTTTATAGGAGTTATGAATCACTCAGACCAAGTCACTACCATAACTGAGGGCCTAGAACTAGGACTTTGTTATGAAATAGAAGAAGACAAGGAACAGGAAACCGAATATGAACGGTGTGCAGTTAATTCTGTTAATGTAACTAAAATAGGCCAAGAAGCTGATGTTCCAGATTACTTAAAGGAAATGTTCGACAAGTCAGTTGGCCACCTAAGTAATCCAGACAGAGATAGATTTACAACATTACTGTTAAAGTATCAAGATGTTTTTGCAAAATCTTCAGATGACCTTGGGTGTACGGATAGGGTGAAGCACACAATAAATACGGGTAATGCAAATCCAATACGCCAACCTCCTAGGAGACAACCATATGGAAAAAGAGACACGGAGACTCAAGAAGTGAAAAAGATGTTGGAGAAGGGAGTAATAGAACCCTCAAACAGTCCATGGTCTTCCCCTGCGGTGCTTGTTGCCAAGAGCGACGGGTCAACCAGGTTCTGCGTTGACTACAGACGCCTCAATGACGTCACTGTCAAGGATGCATACCCTATCCTGAGGGTAGACGACTGCTTTGATGCCCTTTCAGGATCAAAGTGGTTTAATTGCATGGACCTCTGTTCGGGTTTCTGGCAAATAGAGATGGATGAAACCGATAAAGCTAAGACAGCGTTCTCAACCAGCCAGGGGCTGTACCACTTCAAGGTCATGCCATTTGGCCTTGTCAACGCTCCGTCGACCTTCCAGAGGTTAATGGAAGACGTTTTGAGAGGGTTGCAGTGGAAAGAATCATTATTGTACATGGACGACATTATAACACCCGCAAAGGCTGTAGACGAATGCCTCGAACGCATAGAGCATGTGTTCCAAAGGTTAAGGGCAGCACGCCTGAAACTGAAGCCGTCCAAATGTATCTTCTTTCAGAAATCAGCAAAGTGCTTAGGCCATATAGTCACTGAAAATGGTGTGAAGACTGACCCAGAAAAAGTCAGAGTCGTAAAGGACTGGCCAAAACCTTCTAAAGTAAAAGAAGTCCGAAGCTTTCTAGGACTAGCGTCGTATTACCGGAGGTTCGTAAAAGGCTTTTCAGACATTGCACGGCCTTTGCACAAGCTATTCGAAAAGAACAAGAAGTTCAACTGGACCACAGAATGCCAAGATGCATTTGACAAGTTAAAAGAAGCTCTTACAACTACACCAATCTTGGCGTACCCTGTAATAGGGTCGGAATTCATACTGGATACTGATGCTTCGAACGAAGGGGTAGGAGCAGTCCTTTCGCAGGTGCAAGATGGAGACGAGAAGGTTATAGCATATATGAGCAAATCCATGAATGCTCACGAAAGGTCATATTGCATAACCAGGAAGGAACTACTAGCTGTTATAACAGCTCTGAAACACTTTCATAACTATCTTTACGGCCAAGAAATATTGGTTAGGACAGATAATTCAGCTGTGAGCTGGATAAGAACACTTCGAGTACCTTCAGGCCAAGTTGCTAGGTGGTTACAGGAGTTGAATACGTATAACATGACTGTTATACATCGTGGTGGCCGAAGCCACGGTAACGCAGATGCTCTATCAAGAATGCCATGTAAAGCATGCAAACGCCAACAAGAACTTCAGGAGAAATCGGAGGAAGAAACTGAAAGTGAAAATATGGAACAGTCAGAAATTCTTGAGGAAGTTAGAGTAGTCACTAGAAGTGAAGCCAAAAGGGGACAGGCTTCTGAACTCACTGAGAATCAAATATTACTTAATGGCTGGGATCCAGTCGAGCTTGCATGTGACCAGGATGCTGATCACTATATTGGGCCAATTAAAATGGCCGTCCAAGAGAATAAACCTAGACCCACTTGGTCAGATGTCTCACCAGGGGTCTCTGAGCTCAAAACACTCTGGCGTCAGTGGGACCGTTTGGAAGTAAGAGCTGGTATGTTGTATAGAAAGTTTGATGATAACAGAGAGATGTATCATCAGTTAGTTGCACCAAAGAGTCGCCAGAATGACATTATGAAGTATCACCACGACCTTCCCAGCTCTGGACATCTTGGTGTTGATAAAACATTGAGTAGAATTCGGCAAACATTCTACTGGCCTGGAATGGTAGACTCAGTCCGTAAATATTGCGCTCGGTGTGATGATTGTGAGGCACAGAAGCTCTCTCGTGCTTCAAACAAAGCACCATTAGGACAGTATTTAGTGGGGGAACCAATGGAGAGGGTCATGATGGACATCTTGGGCCCGCTTCCGGTTACCTGTAGAGGAAATAAGTACATCTTAGTCATTGCTGACTGGTTCACCAAATGGACCGAATGTGTTGCAATTCCTGATTTGCAATCAAAAACAGTAGCACAAGCACTTATAGACAACTTTATAACTAGATTTGGTACACCTCTTCAGATCTATACTGACCAGGGAAGTTGCTTTGAGTCCAAACTAATGGAGCAGCTATGTGAGCTGCTAAGAATAGAGAAAACACATGCCACATCTATGAGACCTCAGGCAAATGGTCTAATTGAGAGATTCAATCGCACCCTGATCTCTATGCTGAAGTGTTTCTGCAAGTCTGATCAGAATGAATGGGACGTGTATCTCCAGCAAGTGTTGATGGCTTATAGGTCTTCTCCTCAAAGCAGCACAAAAATAACGCCTAACAAAATGGTATTTGGGCGTGAGATTGTGCTTCCCATGCAGGCAGTCATTTGTCGTCCTAAAGAGGAACACCAAGAAGAAGAGCAAGAAAGCTTTATATACAACCTTCAAGATAAGCTTAAGGAGTGTCATGAAATAGCTAGAGAAAACCTTAAGCATGCAGCAAATTACCAAAAGAAACATTATGATTCTAATTCAAAGAAGAAGACATTTAAGACAGGGCAACTTGTATGGTTGCATGATCCAGCCAGGAAAGTCGGTGTCAGCTCTAAACTAGTAAACAAATGGAAAGGTCCATTTATCATCACTAGAGCTATCGATGATCTCATAAGCATGGTAAAGAGAACATCTTCAGGTTCACCGAAGGCATACCATGTTGACAGACTATACCCATATCAAGGAAATAGAATTCCTTTATGGATTAAAAGAGAATTAGAGCGCATGAGAAGAGAATCGCAGGATAATTAGTGCACGCCTACGAATCCACGATTCCACTTGTTTTGTTGACAAAAACAATTTACCTGTGTATTCTGTCAAATAACATTGTGTGTATATAACATATGTATATAAATATTTGTGTGTAGACCAATAACTTAAGGATTGTAAATTAAAGTAGTATGAATGAACTATATAAATTACAAACTGTAAAATAAAATACTTTGAAAAAAAAAATTGTGCGAAATCGTTGCTGAATCAAATAAATTGATCACGCGTAAGTTCGAGATTGTGCGCGTTTAACAAGCCGTTTTAACATATTGTACGCTGTGCCAGTTATGCCATCCCATAACTCCTCACCCTTACCTATGTGACCTGACCAGATAAACGTTGTATCTTTAAAGATGCTGGGCAAACCGATCATGTAAGGACACTCTATTTGCTAAGTGGGGATCCTTTTCTCTTTGGCTCAAAAGCACCTTTTGTGTGTGTGTTTTCAGGGAAAAATGCTGGTTGTGTGATGCAATGTTCACTTCCTGGGCAGCATTGAAGAAGCATTTGGTTGGGCCAGCCCATACCCGGATGACTGTAATCTGTCCTTGGTGCACGGGGGTGGAGAAGACCTTCACCAGGGTAGCAGATATGAAGACCCATGCGTTTAACATCCACCAGCTGGAAGGGGTGCAGGACCGGCACTTCAGCCGAGGTGTCGGGTTCTATTTTGCCAGGCACCCAGCAGACTACGTGAGACTGGTCGACTATGTGGCGGGATATGGAGACCAGGACGCTACAGAGGCAAGGAGTTTGATGAGGAAGTGGGCGGAGAAGCAGGAGGATAGTAAGGCATGGTTAGACAGACTAAACAAGGGGTGGAAGGTAGAGGACACGGGAAGGAGTAGGAGTCAGGAGAAGGTGGGCAGAAGGAAGAAGGAGGAGAAGAGTAAGAGCAGATCAGTGGAGGAGAAGAGTAAGTCAAGAGAGAGGAATAGGACAGAGAAAAGTAAGAGCAAATCAGTGGAGAGGAGTGGAGATAAGATGACAGTGGAGGAGGAGAGTAAGTCAAGAGAGAGGAGTAGGACAGAGAAGAGTAAGAGCAGGTCAGTGGAGAGGAGTGAAGATAGGAGGACAGTGGTGGAGAGGAGTAGTCCAGTAGGGCAAAGCATGGACAGGATTGATGGGAAGGGGGATAATGTAAACAGAGTTAAGGTAACGCAGAAAGACAGTGGGAGTGTAAACGGAGGGGTGGAGGTGAAGAAGAGGCAACTAGGCATTGTGAAGGAAGATGAAAGCAGCCTAAAGAAGAAGCAAAGAGTGGAAGAGAAAGACAGTGATGAGGAGGAGTTTAGAGCCTACAAGGACGACATTGTCTTGGAAGAATCTGAAACTGATTCTTCCGACAGTGAGTCTGAGGTAGATAGTCAGATATCATCTGCCTCAGGATCAATACTACAAGACCAGTTGAGGGTACATGCCACACGGATTCTGATGAGGGGTGCCATGCCCATTTGTCCTCCTGCCCAGCGGGATTGGTCGTTAATCGCTGAAGTCAAGATTGAGGGGGCAATGGGAGCATGGTATGGCCCCCAAAGAACTGGAGGAATATGTCGCCAGATCAAAAATTGATGGCACACGAGTATGCGGCCCTGTTCCTAGAACAATCAAGGTCCAAGGATTTTCCTGTGGAGCTGAGCAGGAGGGCCCTGCTGGACAAATACAATTTCATGGCCCTGGAAGGCGCTGCCAGGCCAAAGCCTGAGAGCAGCAGGCATAAGATCGATTCGAAGATTCGCTATTATAACTTTCAATTTGCTAGAGATGTAGCTAAGGGATCAATCAAGGACTCCAGGATGTCGCAGGGAGTTATAGGCTCAATGGAGCGTGCTGAAAGATGGAGAGACACTGACAAACTGACAGAACTTCTAGACAACGCCAATGTCAAACTTAGGGTTTAATAGTACATACTATTTTGAGGAAGGCAAAACAACAAAGCCATGATATCTTTCATTTTTATCTTTTTATGTGAGCTCATAGAGCATTTGAAATTACAAATTTTGAACATGCACTGGCTTTAATTATGTATATAATCCAGGAGGATTATGTAATAAGGGAGGGGGAAGTGTAATGAAAGGTACCCTTATGCCACACCATTGTGAAGTTGAATAAAGATAAACACTTGTGTGTATGTGTACAGGGGTATTCCATTGCAGAATATCGGCGTACACGCATAAGAGTTGATCATTTGAAGGGTGTGTTAACATACGAGAACCTCGCGTTGACACTTCTACCCTGAACCAAAACTACTGACCATTGCTCGTTTTACGAGTATTTAAGACACTTGTAGATATTTATATGATTTGGATATATTGGGTACTTCAATGCGTATCTCGGTCTTACCTTAGTATGTATTGAATTACCATAATAACTCCGGGATTCTGCAGCTTGTTTACACTCAGAAACCGCCATTTCCTGTTGGTAAGCGGGGCACCGATAATTCACGTTCAACTATTGGCGCCTTCCTTACTCAGGATTTTGTATGTTTATTACACTGTAGCGGTCTAAACTACATTGCTATTGTATAATGAATTCTTAGTATGTGTTTAATATTGACTTCGGACAGTGTTAGTCCATTTTAACTAGAGATAATCGGAGAGCTACAGTACTGTTTAAGCTAAACTATACACCCCAGTGCACTGCCAGTGCACTGGGTTTAAACTGACAGTGCACTGAGAGTAAACTAATTTTGCACTGACAGTGCACTGATAGTGCACTGAGATTTCAATAACAAACTGATAGTGCACTATCAGTTTAAACCAGGTAACTAGCAGTGCACTGGGGAATGACTACAGCTTTATTTTAGAGCTGCAGTTTTTTCTGCATTGTTTGGGGGGATGATGTATTGATGGTAAACAGAAATTAAAACTTTAAACCCATTACCCAATAAATACACCTTTTTATGCCTTTATTTTATTTATCCACTGAAGGAAAAAAATCTAATTTATACTGGTACAAATAAGAATTATAAGAAATATGTTTTCTATATTCTAGCAGATTATAGCTTAAAGCAGACTGAAAGTAATGCAGAATGCACCTTAAGGTGCATTCTACTTAACTTCCAACCTGCCTTAAATAGAAACAGGCTATGGGGTAAAAATCATTCATGGCTGAACATGGAATTAACCACTGGATCACTCCATCAGAATCACCAGACTTGAATCCAATTGACAATATGTGGGCAAAATTGAAACATTATATTAGGAAAAACAAAAAACCCCGAAATCAAGCGCAACTTGTTGAAGGCATTTTGGAGTTCTGGAGAACTGTGACTCCAGAGATTTGCAACAGATACATTGACCATTTGTATAAAGTGATTAAGGCTGAGGGTACTGGTTCAGGCTATTAACCATTTCTCTGGTCAATACTCCACCCATTCTGAATAATTGACTGATTGTTCTATTGAAATATAAAAACAAAGGATTTTATTTACACAGCAAACAGTGAAGAATCAGATATATATAATAAAGCAGAGCAGACCCTGATCAGAAGTAAAAATATTGTTCAATCAAGAAATTGGTTAAAAAGTGACACATCACTGTGGATTTTATTGGAGTTATTTTCAAAACACTAAATGTCAAAAAATTTGGATCCAAATGAGTCCATCAAATGGTCTTTCAACTGGATCTACACTTTTTGCATTGCTAATCCTCACTTCAACGACTATATCACGGGTTTTGCCTGTAACCCATTACCCCATAGTCTGATTCTAGTTTTCAAAAATGGTGACCACTTAAAGCATGTTGAAAGTAAAGCAGAATGTGCGCCTTAAGGCGCATTCTGCTTTACTTTCAGCCTGCTTACGCTACCATCTGCTAGATAAAGAAAATAGTTCTTATCATTCATTTTCATATCTGTATAAATTGGAACTATTTTCTCCAGTAAAGAAGAGGCATAAAAAGGCGTATTTATGGGGTAATGGGTTAATACAGGTGGTTGTGGAATGTAGATTGCAAGTCACCCATGAAAACCTTCAAGGAGCTTTCTGCATGACTTTCATACTGCATTAAGCAGCCACCTGGCTATAGAGCTTTTACCTAAAAGTGCAACAGAATAATTATCTGAATAAAGGACTTATTTTAAGACATTGATTTTTTTGCAACTACCGGTAGTGCATTATTATAATGTATGAAATATTTTCTTATTATTTCCGAAAGTTTGAATTAACAGCAATAAAATATTACTTTAATTTATACAGTTCTTTTTAAATGTACAGCCTCAATAGATAAGACATGCATGTAAAGCCCATCCTAAAAAGCAATAAATTCTGTTGCCATCCCGCTGGGAGGTCGTTAGATTATGTAACATTTCCACAGACACAATCCACTGGTTATTACATGACAGTTGAAGATAAGGGACACCTTGACCCTCTACTCCAGGGATATTTAATCATTTGTAACCTTTATTTACTACAATGGTAATCATGAAAAAGGTCCTTAGATATCGAAATTTTAGAAAAGAGCTGTTTTATGAATTAGTACTAATTGAATTCCCCATCTGGAATATTCTTATATTAAATAAATGTTAAAAGTTGTATTTGGGTATTTAGGCAGGTGGCAGATTAAACCGCTAAGAAAGCCACACAGAGAGATACCATGCATAACATTTTTATTGTACTAAGCAGCCACTTGTCTAAACCTATTACCCCATAATCCACTGCCTAGTTTTGAAGACAGGTGGCCACTCAAAGCAGTTTGAAAGTATAGTAGAATGTGCCTTCTGCTTAACTTCCAGCCTGCTTTAACCCATTACCCAATAAATATGCCTTTTTATGCCTCTAATTTATTCCTCCAGTGAAGAAAATAGTCTCAATTTATACAATAATTATGAATATTTATCAAAATAAATACTTTCATTTGAATAACTTGAATGATATTTAACCGATTAGCCCATAAAAACACATTTTTACGTCTTTAATTTAGTCCTCCACTGATGGAAATAAATCTATTCTATATCCTATCAGATATTGGCTTTAAGGCCCATTCTGCTTTACTTGCAACCTGCTTTTAGTGGTCAACTGTATTCAAAACTAGAAACAGGCTATGGGGTACGGGTTAATGGATATCAGTGCTGATTCCATGATTGTTAAAAGTTTGAAAGGAGCAGTAAACTCTCTTTTCTGCCATCTCTAAATCAAAGGCTAATTACTTCATCAGAACTTGAGACTTAAAATTAAGAAACTGAAAAATATGCATAATTTATTGTTGCATATCGCAATTCACAGTGTGCCTTTAAGTACAGGTTAAATGTATAGTGAAATTTATCAGGAGGAGAGAACCACTATATTCTAGCAGATAATAGCTCAAAGCAGGCTGAAAGTAAAGCAGAATGAACCTTAGGGCGCATTCTGCATTACTTTCAACCTGCTTTTAGTGGTCACATATCACTAGAAACAAGCTATGGGGTAATGGGTTAAGCTGCCATCTGATAAGGGGATGCTATAAGTTGATCATGGAGAATCCTAAGATTTCGAAATTAAAGGATAAAAATATCTTAAAAGTATATATTTGTCTTAAAAAGTGTGCCCTTATAAAGCATACTAGTCCTATGCAAACAGTGTAGACCGGATCAGAGGTTTCCTGAAGGATCATTCTGATCAGGTTTGCAATAATTTTATTCTGCAGATAAAATTGATGTATGCTTAACCCTTCTACTGCAGTAATATTGTCTGCTTTGATATTGTTGTATGCAAAAAAAATTTTTAATAAGATTTGTGCATTTTTTGTTGTTCAGAAAGTCTCTGAGTCGAATGTAAAACAGTTTGGATCCAGATCAGACGCAATATAATGCAGCGGCTGATCTAAATCCACTTTTTTCACTTAACAATCAAGTCGTGATCAGCAGGGTAAGTGTTAATTGCAACAACTATTTTTAATCCCCTAGATTGATGCATATCTATCAATTAGTACCCTACTGTGATAATTGATAAGCAATTTGATAAGGGTGCCCTTATCAGAAAGTATAAGTATCAAGCTGTGATATGGGGATCCATGATGAGGGACGGATTAGTTTCCTTAACCCATTACCCCATAACTTGTTTGAAGTTTGAAAGAAAGATGATCACTTAAAGCAAGTTGAAAGTAACGCATAATGCACCTTAAGAGGCATTCTGCTTAACTTTAAGCCTGCTTTAAGCTACTATCTGCTAGGACATACAATATTTTCGTCATATAAAAGGGATTTTTTTCAGAGGAGGAATAAAGTATAGGCGTAAAAAGTCACGTTTATTGGGTAATGGGTTAAAATGCTGCAGCTACAGCTTATAGAATTAACACTGGTACGACAACATTACAGCATGTTATATGGACATGTACTCTCTTTAGTTTCTGGCACATTTAACCCATTCCCCTATTAGCCTGTTACTAGTTTTGAAGTTTTGAATGACTTAAAGCAGGTTGAATTTAATCAGAATGCGCCTTAAGGCACATTCTGCTTTACTTTCAGTCTGCTTTTAGTTACCGCCTGCTTGTATTGCTTGATTAAAAGTGACAGAGTTCCTATTTTAGGAGAATTGATTTTAGGCAATAATAAATTATTTTGGTTGTTAAATTATACAATGTTTTTGCAGAATATTCATGACATAAAAATTACACCTGTGTAGTCTTGTCCAATGTTTAAATATTGAAAAAGGTCTAAAAACATATATTATACATGTATGCATAAACTGGTATTCATGTATAATAAAAATTGCAGCTCTAAATTCAAAGCTGTAGTCATTCCCCAGTGCACTGCTAGTTACCTGGTTTAAACTGATAGTGCACTATCAGTTTGATATTGAAATCCCAGTGCACTATCAGTGCACTGTCAGTGCAAAATTAGTTTACTCTCAGTGCACTGTCAGTTTAAACCCAGTGCACTGGCAGTGCACTTTGTGTATACTTTAGCTTAAACAGTACTGTATATCTGATGCGGCGGATGGGTATTCCGTACGGATTTCGTCGCACTGCAGCCGATTGGATGAGGATGACGGAATGGGCTAATACCGCATTCTCATTGGATGGTGAGGCGAATTACCGCTGTGATGCAACCAACAAATGTCATGACGCAACAGTCTATATAAGAGCGCGGCAAACCTCATAATGTGAGCTACCAAACTATCGTTACTGTAAACAGTACTAGTAAACCAAGAACTCTAATATCCAAACAGGAATATTAAGATGACTACCATTAGCCGCCCCGCAGAAATGTAATTATAAACTTTACAAAGAAGAAACCCATAAACAGTAACAATATAATAAATAGACGCCCTTATTAATATTTATAACGAGATTAACTCTGGCGTTTGTCAAGGACTCTATAGACGCAACTCGGACATTTAACCTGACTCTGTTAAGACTCTATAGTGAAGTCTGTATATATACTACAAAGCGTCTCTAGCACTTATTACTTTTGATATAGATCTGCATAAGTTATTTAACCCTTTATTAAAAGTTAAACTTGTTCAGCAAGTGTTGTCCTGATCGGTTTGCCAACCCCACCCGTCCCCGTACTCTATGTCCTGGATCCGTCGTTATGATGCGTAACTAGGGGAAGTAAAGTAAAACAACAACAACACAGGCCAGAAGTATCGCTCGTGTTACAATATTACAGGAAAGCGCAGAATAAATGCTGATGGTATTATCAATTGGTCTAAATGCAGACAGCTCAAACTACAACAAGGGCCACCATGGCCCTAAATCGCTCACCTGGAACACCATGTAAAACTTGACCTATAGTGACCTAGATTATGACCTGACATGACTCACAATCAACCTCTAGAGTGTAAACAAGATTTTTCTATGAATTGACCTAGTGACCTAATTTTTGACCAGACACAATACACATTTGATTTTGACCTAGATTTGATGTAGGCAAACATTCTGACAATATTTCATTCCACTGGGGGCCATCGAGGTATCACGAAGGCCCGTTTCGCACAGAAGTCCTGTATATGTTTCGCACCTACAATCCATGTAAACACAGCCATTTGTGTACTATTTTTTATGCGTTGACATTCGCATTAACCACCTGTGTCCATAGACACACATATCAATTGAATTATTTTTTTGGCAAATTACAGTATAGGTTCATGAATAAACTGTTTACATACCTTTGCTTGTATTATTTATGGAAAATAAGTATGTATATCAAGCACAAACGTCAATTTGTCACTCTTAAATGAATATTACCGGGCGATTATCGAAAAAAACATTGGAATGATCCACTATATTTACAAATATTCGGGAACCCCATCTCAGACATGATGCATGTTTATTAATAGCTTCATTTTTCCATAATTTTTCAACTTATTTTTCACAATAATGTATACAACTTTGAATCACTCACAGTACCCTGAAGGGTTTATGAGTGTGTATGTGCCCTCCTGAAGTCGCATTTACGTGTATACGTTACCAACAGAAGGTGTATGTGTTACCTACTGAAGTCAATTAATTGATTTCTGTTGCAGTGACAAAAAATGGATTGGAAAAAATGTATCGTTTATGCATAGCTCACATTTGCTGCGGCGGCCGTAAGGCAGTCGCACGGATTATTATTTTTAAGGCGAGTAGCAATTTCCGGCCGCCGTAGATTTCCTTCGACCGCCGTATGTTGTGCTTACATTTGCTGCGTCCGCCGCAAGGCGAGATTTGATGTTTTTAGGGTAAAAAACTTGCGGCAGTGCGGTCTCCGTTCGGCAGCCTTATGGCGCCTCCGCGGCGGTCGCGATTTCTAATAAAACACACGTCGACCGCACGATGGCCGTACGGCGGCTGTTGATGTGCAGTTTTAATGCTGCTCCTGCTACACACATTGGCTTGCTACATGTGCACATAACTCATATCAGTCCAACTACACCGAGAACTCAAATGCCATATATGGACAGCATTATGTCTCATAAGAACATCAATTTCAACGTTTAGATCAATAGACACATATGAACATAAGTGCAAATGCCCAATAGTAAAATTAACCATCGAGTCCCGGTGGCCGCACGGTGGCCGTACGGCAGCCGCAGAACCGCTCTACGGCGTGTCGTTTCTACGGCCATCGTAGAAATGAACTTTTTTTTTATAACTCCGTGTTCTAATACTGCGGCGACCACTATGACCTGTAAGACTTTGGGATTTGCCATGCGGCCGCCACACTGCCGCCGTAGGATTTCTTCGGCCAGCGCAAGAATCTTCCGATTTCACGTTTAGTTTAAACATATTTATTGCATAATATATACATACATGGGATTAGGCTACAAATCTTCACAACATTATATAATGCACGCTGCCCGATTTAACCTTTCTGCGAATGCCGTACGCCCGACGTAGAGCAAGGGTGGGCGCACTTTTAGCGACGAGGCCGTCCAGTCAAGCGGTACCAGTGTGACCATACCAAGTGGTTTGTGACGCTAATTTTGGTACAATTGACAGCTAAATTATCACCAAAAAGCCTTGATTCGGAATTTTAACCAAATGGGTTTTTTATGAGTCGATTTCAAGGAAACATAGCCTATGCTAAGGGTATTAATAAGTTATTTTAGAATGATGTCAATGTATGTCAATATATTTGTCACTAGATTGATACTTTTTGTCTGAAAACGAGGCAAATATCCAGAAATGTTAGCACACACAATGATACCACGACAATTTAATACTAGATATTGCCAACTAATTTGTCCCATTTTCAGGCAAAATGTATGACCTTGGTGACAAATCCATTGATACCACTATAAAGAATCCAGTTCCCAGTATCATAGGCTATGTTTCGTTGAAATCGGTTAAACAAATTTCTTACATTTGATTGAAGTTCCGAATGGAGGCCTTTTTGTTGACAATTTGACTGCCAGTGGTATCCACATAATACGTCACAGACCATGTGGTATGGTCACACTTGGTACTATCCATTTATTTTCTCTACGCCTTTTGATAAAACGTGTAATATAAAAGACATTCACCCAATACCCTATAGCCTGTTTCTAGTTTTGAAGACGGATAGTCACTTATTAAAGCAAATTGAAAGTAAAGCAGAATGAGGTACTTTTACTCTGTTTGCTTTAAAGACTTTTCCTCAGTCCATAGAGAGAGTCCCCCCTCCCCCATTGTTCTGGATGTGTCAATGTAACTGTCAAATCACGTGCATCACAATCTCAGTTTATCTGGTGAGGGTCAGATTATACTCATGCTCTAGTGATTTTCAATGATTATTTCTAACCAAGCTATCAAATATACAGGTAGAGTCTCACATAAGACGATGCAATGGTTCAATATGCACAAGACCCATGCTTTTTGAAAGGAAATTGACAGTAGACAATCTGGCAAGGCGTTATGACCAAAAGGTCGTCAGGAGATGTCTTTAAGCTACCATCTGCTGGTATATAGGTCATTATTAGATCATTTTTCATAAATACAATATATATCGGAAAAAACCTGTGCAGCTTCTCATACACTTTTCTTAACACTTTCCAAGAGTAAATGCTTATATATGAAGGTGTTCGTGTAGTTTGGAATATTGGCTGTTTCTGTTTTACAAAATTATAGCCCTTTGAGTATTTCCTATAAAGAACATGCTGCAAACATTCGCAGATTAATTAATTACATAGGCGAAGGTGTTCATGAGGTTTTCAATTCGGGATTCAACATTTTTAAAGAAGTTATGTCGCTTTGAATTTTTGTTTCGTACATAACAATTATAGTGTATTCCAGTTGCTCGGAGAAATCAACCACTCTGTCAGCTTCATCTGCTTCCGCAACAGTTGATTGATTTCCTAGTCCTGCACTTTTAACTGCTTCAGAAATTTACATGAAATGGACCGGGATTTTTGTGTGTTAACCTTTAAAAAATTTCTCACTGGACTTTCACTATCAACAGATTTGGTGGAGATTATTTATTTTCAAGATAAACGGTAGGCAACAGTAAGTGCATGATACGTGGCGGTTTGCATCCTATATAAATTCAATGATGACTTCAGTTGGTAACATATACATATAAAATGGACTTCGTTTAGTAGCATATGCATACTCTGTGCGGCACCTATACACGGTTAATTTGTTAAACTCGGTTTAAAATCCATTTATTGCATTACTACAGATTCTTTATAACCCAAATAATATTCCATTGATACAATCAATCTAAAAGGTTATGTTCATATCATGTTTAATATCATTGTTTACCAAATACCATACATTTGAAACATTTTACATCAAAGGATAAATGACTATGTTATTTTGCAAGTAATACAATGAATAATATGAAATTTGTACGTAGATTGCTCGAGAAACCATTTTACCTACCATCGGACCTATTTGATAATATGTTCCGGCTAAGTATAGGGGAAATTGAGAGACACTCAAGGAAATTCGTGTTTTACTTTCGTTTTGGGTACACAAAATATGCACTTTATCGGTGCGGAACATATACAGGACTTCTGTGCGAAACAAACCTCGTGATACCTCGTTGGCCCCCAGTGGTTACAAAACTGACAACGTATATTATATATACATGTATACACCTAGGTTAACTACTGCGAGTTTAGTTGCAATGTTTCGACAGCTGATTTCTTCCCCAACAAATAAAACATGATGGTTTCCAAGAAGGAGTTATTGTTGGATTTTTCTGACCTGTCGGAATTATTTTTAGAACAGAATTGTTCATAATGGTAAATAGATAACAGGGTAACATCGGATCTATATAGTCGTACACTTTCCAACTTGAGATAACATGATCCTCGTGCAGCACGAGACCCTTGCGCTTACTTTACTGATATTTTATTCTTTCCCAACAAACGCATTTATATACTAAAACTATTATTTCCATTGCAAACAGGTTGGAGCCAGATCAGACGCCGGGTTACCCGGCGTCTGATCAGGCTCCAACCTGTTTTCTACTCAGATTAAAAATATAATTAAAATTTCTTAAAGTAAATTTCCACAGTTTAGTGCATTGCGTTTGCGTTTAAACGGGAAAGAATAAGGTATCCTCTACTGTACATTGCGCACAAAAAATACAGCTATCCGTATCATTAACCGTATGTAGAGAAAACTCATCCCTTTGAAAGTTTTAGAATGTTCCAATCTAAAAATAACTCCGACAGGTCAGAAGAAAACACTAATACCTTCACTCAAAGCCATATACTGATGGTACCAGGGCTGCAATTTCTCCGGATTTTTCCTAAATCTCCGGATTTTTTCCCAGTACATGGTAGCTTAAAGCAGGCTGAAAGTAAAGCAGAATGCGCCATAAGGCGCATTCTGCTTTACTAGTGGTCGCATGTCAACAAAACAAGAAAAAGGCTATGGGGTAAAGGTACGATTCGTAAAATCGCACTTGAGAAATGCAAATTTGGAAATCTTAGGATTTTTCATGTCAACTTATGGCAGCCCTGTGGTACATTGCAATCACTTTCGTTCTGTAATTTATAGTTAAACATTTCCGTTTGATAGGTCTAGCTGTTCTTACAACCGCCTGCTTTAAGATGAAAATTAAATATGAGTGTCGCTCACAAAGTTATCGCAAAATCCCGAGAAAATGTCCTGTATTGCATCAGCTTGTGCAACCAGCACATATGCGTGGATACATCTTGAGATGGTGCTGTTTCTCGTACCATTTTAAGGTCAGCGTGACCTTGACCTTTGACATCAATTATAGCAAGAGCTTGTCCGGATCATAATATTAGGTCCCATACCACATCAGTTAGCGATACCAAATTTAGTGTGTGGGTACATTTTGGGATGACGTAATTTCCATGATCCTTTTCAGGTCACCGTGACCTTGATATTGACTGTTACTCATAGTGCGCTCACATTTGCTCTACGGCGGCCGTACGGCGGCCGCAGAGACGTGAAATCGAGAGAATCTTACGGCGGCCGTAGAGATTCTACGGCGGCCGTACGGCAGCCGCACGGCGTATCCCAATATCTTACAGGCCGTAGAGGTCGCCGTAGAATTATAACGCGGAGTTATAACATTTTTTCATTTCTACGGCGGCCGTAGAAACACACGCTGCAGAGTGGTTCTACGGCTGCCGTACGGTCGCCGTACGGCCACCGTGCGGCCGCCGTAACTCGATGGTCAATTTTCCTATTGAGCATTTGTACTTTTGATCATATATGTAAAACATGAATATTATCTAAAAACGGATTTAGATGTTCTTAAATGCTGTCCAAATGTGTCCTTTGAGTTCATGGTGTTGATGGACTGATATAAGTTGTGTGAACATGTAGCAAAACCAAGCTGTGTAGCAGGAGCAGCATTTTGGTTGCAAGGTATCTGGTGGGACTTCCACGGCGGCCGTACGGCGGCCGTACGGTCGCCGTGCGGTCACCGTACGGCAGCCGCACGGCGGCCGTACGTTGGCCAAGATTTTTTAACCCCACCAAAGTAAAATCTCGCCGCGCGGCAGCCGCAGCAAATGTGAGCGCAACACACGGCGGCCGTAGGAATTCTGCGGCGGCCGGGGAATTGCTACTCGCCGTAGAAATGATTAGCCATGCGGCCGCCGTACGGCAGCCGCAGCAAATGTGAGCGAGGCATCACTGTATAGGGCAGAGTACACCATACGAAGCTTAGACTGCTGGTTGTATTGGGGACAGTCTAATATCTTTCTTCAATCCTTTTATGTCTGGAAACTGAAATAAACTCCCCCTGTGCACTTGCTGGAGGATTCCATACAAGGCATACAAGGGTGCTTTGAAGACACAACTGCGTTTTTCCATACAGCAGAACATTCCATATGATATAGCAAACAGTGTAGATCCTGATGAGACGCCGCTTTACGCGGCGTCTCATCAGGGTCTTCACTGTTTGCCAATGTCTGGTTTAGTAGACACTAGGCATAAATGGGTTTGTTGTTCAATATAAGGAGTCTCTATCGACGTTGTTTGTTTTGCAATGCATTTTAGACTAAATGTACAGTATGGAAAGTTATTCTAGTACGGTTGAGCGGTCTCTAAAGGCGACGTATTAGAAATCCTTCATTTGGGGTTGGGTGATGGAGGACAGCTCAGAAGGGACAGCTGTAAACATATTACACATTATGGAACATTCTGCATTGCCTTTGTCCGTCGATTGACATTTGGAGAGTTACATGTTACATGGAAGACTGTCTGCTTGATACAGGATTGAATGCTATAAGTAATTTATTACACGTATTATGAACACGTGTATAGATGTTTATTTTTAATATAGATTTGTAAAACTCATTACTTCCATATTAAGTTGGACACGCGAATGAGTAATTAACAGTGGCGCCACTATTAGACGGTATGATATGGTTATTATTGACAGTGTTCAAAGTTCAACATATATGCGCCCAGTGGATTTATCAATGCTTATATATTGTATAAGTTCAAATTTTATGTAAGGGTGCCTGGTCTAAATTTGCGCTTACTTTTTGTTTTATATTGAAATACCTATCTGCAAACAGTGTAGACTCTGATCAAGCACCGCATCATGCGGCGCCTGATCAGAGTCTACACTGTTTGCATATGTCCCTCTTTTGAGAAGCTAGACACAAATAGGCTATCTTAAGACACATTAGTACGAGCATCGGATGGTTTTGACTCTGGCCAGACACCGTCATATGGGCATCTGCTTTGGATAAAAACTGTTTGCAAATATCTGTTAGTGGTGGGTTCATATTGTTTTATAATCGTACTAGTAAAATTATTCCATTTTCGTCTCGTTGCGGATTATAAATGGGTGTATGTTGTATCGTTGTTTATGGTAGAACCCCAAATAGGATGAGTATTTGAATACTCTTTGTTGTGACTATTCATTAAATTTGTCTCTTCTAGACGATTCTGATGGGTGGTCATACCAAGGGGTTTGGTCCCCACGTAAAATACACCGTTGAACAAACTTAAGTTTATTTGGAGCCATGTTTCGGTATATATTGTTTCATCCTTTATAGGCATATGTACACGTAGGTATCATGTATCCATACTTCTTTCATCGCCAACTTTAGTTCCTCTATATACGCGCCATTTAGCGCATTTAATATATTACTCCACTGAAGAAAATATTTCAAAATTTATACAACCATGAACATGAACTCTAAAAAATATTTTTATACCCTAGCAGATGGTCACTTGAAGTAGACCGAAAGGCGCATTCTGCTTTCCTTTCAATCTGCTTTCAGTGGTAACCTGTCTTCAAAACTAGAAACAGACTGGGGTGTAAAAGGTTAATAATTTCACTGGCAAAATAGTGTCTGGTTATTATTAGAATAGGCCCTATTGTTACAAATTAATTACTAGTATGGCAAATTGATTGAACAAATATTGGTAGGTATCACAAACCATTTATATTCTGACCAGACGCCGAGTTACTTGGTGTCTAATCTAGAAGTGAAAATTTCAACACAAACTTTATGAATAAAGCTTTTGAAATACCAAGAGATAAATAATGGGGTTTTGGGTCAGCGTTTGTATATATATAATGTACATGTAGGTATTTATGTGTAATAAATCTAAGCAAAATTTCTTCCATTTTGTTGTTTTGTTGTGGAAATGTTTGGACATTATGGCTTATTTTTTAACAATTGCAAACTACCTATACATTTGTCGCACATCGGTACACTCAGGCCACAAGGGGCTCAGTCCAAGATCGTTCTCAAGTACCGGTGTTTGATTGGTCAGATTTGAGCAAACGCTCAAATGTTTTATGACATTGGACCCTATAGCGTATCAACTGGATCGACAATATTACAGTAAAAACCCTACAACCACTGCGGCAATAAGTAAGGTGAAAGTAAAACAGAAACCTTGTGCATGAGCTTTGTTTTTACCTTCTGATGTTTTAAGCAATAGCATGCCTTAAACATATTTTTTTTTATCAAACCTTGATGGTCGTAATACTAGAAGTTTTTACTGTATACGAAACCGTGTATGTACAGTGGGCCCTCTATACAACACCACCAAATGCAAGACAAGGAATATGTGTGTTGTTCTGAGGGAGTCGTTATAGGGGGAAGGTCATTGACTTAAATTCGCAATCAGCTTGACTCCAGATAAGACGTCGCGTAGCGCAATCATTGTGTTTTTCTGTCAAAATGTCCACTATGTGACTTTGAGAAAAAATAGCACACCACAATTTTAAGCAGACGATATTGCAAAAAGGTTAGACATAAGTTGTTGTGTTTGGGGAGAGGGAGAAACGTTGTTGTTATGAGAGAATCGTTGTTCAGAGGGTCATCGTTGGGGGAGGGATCACTGTAGTAGTGAAGATACGAGACTTTATTTGCAATCTTTAGTGAAAAGAGGGTAGAGTAAAACACAGTACGGAGTATGGTTACACCTTTTAATCAAACAATTGTCACACTCAAACAAACAAGCATGCAATATAAAATCTTACAAACACCGTAAGGTAGATGCCATTTGGGCACATGAGTTGGTGAATACTAAAACCCTGTATGCGATCTATCTACATTTAAGACGCTCCATAAGAAATCAAAATGTATTGCATTACAAACAAAAGGGCAATGCGGCCCTAAATCGCTCACCTGTAAACCCCGGGTGTTTTGTTTATACCAAAGAGGCACACTCTGTTAAGTCTTGATAGACCATCTGTAGATTATGCTTTGTGCCAAATATATTTATAAGTTCTGAGCATTCAGGGTTCAGACGAGAACCCATTGAAAAAAAAGACTTTTTAACTCCCGTGAACTTGATATACAACGGACCGGGACTATTTAAAAATAGTTTGTAGAATATTTTAAAATAGCCAACCATAAGTGATAAAGTTCTGGACATAGTAGTTGTAGTTTGTGATTGAAGATCTTCTATTGGAGTGGGGTGCATTTTTAACCCGAGGGGCATAAGTTGAACCTTTTTGATATAAGAATTGTAGATGGTGCTTTGTGCCAAATATCCAAAGTCACGTCTTTGTGGTTTCAGACAAGATTTGTTTTGTTTCATTGAAAATTTATATTTCTAACTCGTGTGACCTCAATATGCAATAGACCCGAACCATGTAAACATTAATGGTAAACGGGGTGCGTTTCATAAAACTTCGTACGACATATACGACGTAAGTCGAAACTTTAAAATACAGTTAATTTCTGATTTCCCAATCAAATCCTGTTTTGTGATATCTCTTTGGAATCGTCTTTTCAAGACGATTCCAAAGAGATGACACAATACAGGACCAGATGGAGAAATAAATAATAATAATTGAGACTTTTATAATCTGACTTACGACAACATTTGTCGTACAAAGTTTTAAGAAAGGGGCCCCAGACTCCTATAAGTTACATCGTGTCAAATATCGAAGCTCTGCAGATACCGGATTCAAAGTAATTTATTTTAATATTTCACTATGTTTTGGTAATGCTGAAACCTCGGGACCGGGCTTTTTTCATTCCAGAAGCAAAGTTTGTATAATCTTGATAGAGAACCTGTACATGATGAGTTGTGATAAATTTCTAAGCTTATGTCACTGTAGTTTCAGACAGCAAGTGTTTGATCTTTAATTGACTAAAACTATTTTTAGCGCCTGTGTCCTAGATATGCATTGAACTGAAAGTATTTGAACAATTTTGAAAGAGATTCTTATATGGACTGTTTCTGCACTGCTTGGAAAACATCATGTCAGTAGTTTAGTAGATGTTTGAAGAAACTGTTGACGGCAAACAGACGACGGACACAGGGCGATCAAAAACGCTCACATTGACACTACATGCCAAGTAAGCTAAACTGTAGACAAGGCCCAGTCGCATCTAAGACACCGTATCTAACAGAGATACTAACTATTTAATAACTTATAAAATAAAACACTCTTTATGTTTCGGAGTGTCAAACAATATACGCCATGAAGTGATGCCGTGTCTCTGATGGGATGGCTGTTCTAGGTGTGCCCTATTTGCAATGCAACAACTTTGTTTTTATAACGAATTGCTATCGCGTACAAAATCATTAAACATCAACATTTCTACTCTTAAACAAAATGCACATATTGCTTAATTCTGCTACCAGAACAGAGTCTATTCCCTATAGCATCCCAAGTATTGCCTTCCAATGTGGCAGAACGATGTGTCCTTTCCAGTATACGAAATACTGGTATTCAGCATACTCGGCTCTCACCAGTCTCAGAGTCTTGCAATAAGCTCTATCAGATAGGATCTTTTCTTATTCGGACCTTACGCCAAAATAGTAGCCTTTAATTGTGCGATTGCATCTTTTATTGATCGATTGGCTCATGGTTAATCATGCATTTTGTGTGCAGATGGTAAGAGGTTTGAAAATATCTCTAACAACAATAGCTGTTTAGTCAGATCATACATCAATAATATTTAATGATGTATTATACGTATTACTCGGGTCGAATGTGGGTCTTATCTCCGAAAGATAACTGTTCAATATTACCATTCGAAATATATTGGAAACAAATTTTATAGTTTTTCAAAGAAAGAATTATACTTTTAAACTGTCACACAAAACGTTTAAATCACATTTCAATTTTGTGATAAAAATGTATTCCTTGCGAATTTTACCGATTAATCGTTTTTGTTTTATCGGTCCAAGTTGCTTATTCTATCTTTGATAAAGTTAACGCCTCAAATGTTAATTTTCGTAGGCATATTATTTATGTCTTTTCTGTCCAAATGGAAATGTTCTCCCTACGTGCCTAAACGGTGTATCGAATTGGTGATTTGAATTTCTGTAAATAAATGATGTGTTAATAATATAATGATGATGAAAGTATCAATAAATAATTCAACAATAACCTTCATTTTCTAACAATATTTTGAACTGTCTCGGTATGGACTTTCATGTTATAAAATAAAAAAAAATTAAATTCTAGAAATGTATATCTAAAAGGTTATTATCCCTGTTACTAAAAAATAATAAAAAAATCCATTACCCATAAAAAAGATGTTGATATTCAGAGCTAAATATTTTTCAAATCAGTTGCCTGTTTTGTCGTGATGTAATATCTTTTTGTACAATTTCTACCATAGGCGTGAAACAAATAATGAAAAACCAAATAATCCTTTTTTAATGTGAAATAGATTTCATTGTAAGTAGTATTTTGAATGGGATAAAAAATCTTAATTTGAGCCATCTTTACCAAATAGCCGTATTTGTTGATTTATCATAAACAACTGCTATTCCAGAAGCATGATAGTAAACGTTAAATACTTTAAAATTTTCGTTTAAGAATTGAAGATGTGACTACGTCATACAATTACCCCTCTTCGAAACAAATTTCAATAAGGAATTAATTAAATATGCATAAAGTCATGGATTATTTGCCTTCCATTTTGATTACTTATTTTCTATGGATATATACTTCTAAGAATTCCGGTTAGTATAATACCTCACATACATATCAACATTACTGGTCAATAATTCCGGTTAGTATAACACTTCACACACATTTCAACAATACAGCACTCCCTCTCTACAACGGCCCTCCCGACAACGACTCCCTCCTTACAACGACACTCACCGTAGTTCCCTTAACGGGATAATTAAGTCTTACTATTTTACTGCTGCAATATCGTCTGCTTAAGATTGTCGTCTGCTGTTTTCTCTCACAGTAACATATAAGTGGATATTTTGATAGAAAACATATATTTACCAATGACAAACAGCTTGAATCCTGATCAGACGCCGCGTTATACGCGGCGTCTGATCTGGATTCAAGCTGTTTGCAAATGTAAGCCAATTATTAATTGTCCCTCTCTATAACGACTCCCTCCAAACAACACACACAATATGTGTCTCCCATTGGATGTCGTTGTAGAGAGGGAGCACTGTACTTGTCAAGAATTCTGGTTAGTATAATACATACATATCAACAATATTTGTCAAGAATTTCCGATTAGTACAATACATAACATACATATCAACAATATTTGTCAAGAATTCCGGTTAGTATAATACATATCAACAATATTTATTCAATAACAAAAGACCAAGGGGCCTTTACGCTCAAACGATTACATATTTATGTATTTGGGACCTGGTAATCGAAAAAGCAAGACAAATCATATTGACCCTTGACCATATGACCTTGGCATTTTCATCAAATAACACTTGCATTGATATCTATGATAGACTTATATACATGTTTATGTTAATTATTTGGCTACTTCCATTATTCTATAAATAGATATCAAGCGCTGTGACCCTGAATTTTTGCCATCATATAATAAAAGAAACAACTTTTGGTCGGTACCATACACAAACCATTTATATCATCTGTAAACATAATCGTTCCAACAGAACTTGAGTTAAACTTTGAAATAAGGGTTTCAAGATAACTAGCTACCATGCCGGTCATATTAGATTTGGATCAACATGAAAGTAACACCGTTTGGTCAAGTCTATGCATCGATCATTTTCTATGACGTTTCAACAAATAGGTCTACGTCATACAATTTACGAGTTACAATATGATCAGACATAAGACTCAAATATTAAGTCTAAAAGTAGACGCTCTATACTTCTAGGTTTTATAAAAGTAAAAGTAAAAGAGTAAAAGTTCTCATTTATAACACTTTCTCGGTTCAATGGTTGTCTCTTGTTGTTATTTGTGTCAATGTTCAAAGTTATATCAACTCTCCTTCCCATAATGAATTAAGTTTTTTCTGTACAGCAATATTTGTACCCAATCATTTAGTATTTTGTAAAAGTGAAAATAAAACCGCACACATTAACATTCAATACTTACACGAGAGATATTTATAAATATTGCAATCAATAAACACCTTTTCAACTATAAAGCAGACATGCCAGGAAGACGAGTAGTAATCCTTAACCCCATAGCTTATTTGTGGTTAAGAAGAAAGGGGAACACTTAAAGCGGGATGAAAGTAAAGCAGGACGCATCTTAAAGCACATTCTGCTTTACTTTCCGTTTGCTTTAAGGTACCATATTTTAGGATATAGAAATTAAATTTTTAGTAAATATTCATGACTGTGTAAATTCTAACATTTTTCTTCAATGGAGGAATAAACTGAATGTGCCAAAGGGCGTTTCTATCGGGCACAGGGTTAAGGGTAATTATTAATTTGACATGTTTATCCCTTTCATCGCTAAATACAGTCGTTTGCTTTAACCATTTCATTGCAATAACATCGTCTGTTTTTACCCATTTAAGCAAAGTGCATTCTTCCATGCTTCTGTATGGACTTATTTTAAAAAATTAGTTTTGTTTTAAATTGAAGTTCCTATCAGCAAACAGTGTAGACTCTGGTCAGGCGCCGCATGATGCGGCGTCTGATCAGAGGAGTCTTCAATGTTTGCGTATGTTCCGTTTATGTGACGCTAGGCACAACTAGGTTTATATTGTGGTGTGCAATATTGCTTTAGATCAAGATTTTAGCTCACCTGGCACGAAGTGCCAAGGTGAGATATTTTGATCGCCCTGTGTCCGTCGTCGTCCGTCCATCCGGCCGCCGTCAAACTTTTTCTTTAAAGATCTTCTTCTTGGAAACCACTGGGCCAATTTCTTCAAAACTTCACAGGATTGTTTCTTGTAGGGTACTCTCTCAAATTTCTTCAAATATAGGTCAGCCAATTGAAATTGTGGTTGCCGTGGCAACCAATCGAAAAAACTTTTAAAATCTTCTTGTCAAAAACTACTGGTCCGAATTGAAAATAATTTTACCCAAATGTGACATTGGTGACCCTCTATCAGATTTCTTAACAAAAATTCTTATCTTAAAAAACATGGCCGCTAGTGGGTGGGGCAGATTTTCCTTATATGGCTTATATGGTTAAATATTCTCGTCTGAAACCGCTGGTCCGATTTGATAGTAATTTCACACAAATGATCCATGGGTGACCTTCTACCAGATTTCTTCAAATAATTTTGATATCTAAAGACAACATGGCCGCCAGAGGGTGGGGCACATTTTCCTTATGTTACTGTATAGTAAAAACTTTAAAAATCTTCTTCTGTGAAACTACTGGTCCAAATTGACAATAGTTTTACACAAATTAACCATTAATGACTCTATACCAGATTTCTTAAAGTCATTATGTTATCTTAAAATCATGGCGTCCAATGGGTGGGGCAAGTTTTCCTTATATTTCTGTATAGAAAATCTTTAAAAATCTTCTTCTCTGAAACTATTGGTCTCATTTAAGAATATTTTTACACAAATAATGATTCATGGGTGACCCTTTGCCAGTTTTCTTCAAATAATCTTCCTAGCTCAAACATGACTGTCAGTAGGTGGTGTGAATTTACCGATGATGGCTTAAAGTGAAAACTTAATCATTACTGGCCCATTACCATTACTGTAACCATGGGTACCAGGTGAGCGATTTAGGGCCGCATGCGGCTCTTGTTGGTAAAATGATTGAAGACTTTACCGTAACAATTTGATACCAGCGTGGATCTTGAACATGCACTCCTTAAAGCGGCGTCTGAACAGGACCCAGAGTGTTTGTCAAGTCGGCTGTAGTCGCATACGACGGTAAAATGAAAAAAGAATAGTTGTTTTAAAGTAAAAAACATTATCGAGATTTACAAAACTATAAATACTTCGTCTGATAATGTTATCTCATTACAGAAGTGTACAGTTAAGTAGATATAATTAAATCGGATGTTTTGATAATACAGCGGACACTTTCAAATTTTCGCTATACGCGCTAGCAATATTTCAACACAGCGGAAGTCAGTGCGAGCGCCTGCGTTTTGTCACACTATCATTCATTTAAATATTATCACGTGATAGCGGCGCAAATAAATTCAAAAGCTATTCTAATACTAGACTACTATATCTGTTTCGTTACTCTTTTAATCGTTCTGACTGATATCGTGATAAGTGTGTACCATTTCGTGTTGGCAATGCGATGTGTTTGCTTTGAAAAAAACGGGCACAGTGTTTATTGCATACTATGTACTTTCGATTTCAAAAAATTACTTGTTTACCATGAGAACTCCTAGGTTTACCATAGAAACCGTATATGAAAAGCGAGGAAACTATATAAACTTTAAAAGAAAATTGTCTGTTTCTTGGTAAAAGTTCGAATTCATATGTATCAAAAGATTGAAATACTCTATTCTTCTTTTCTTTATGAAAGGGGAGTTATTTGGCAGAATTTTAGACATATTAATAGCAGTTGTCGTTCGTGTCTTGCTAATATGGCAGTCTGGAATCAAATAAGGAACTTTGTTTGTGGTGCAGTAATTCGATTATAAATTATAATACATACATGTAGCATGTAAACAAACATTCTCTAAGACTCGTATAGGAATCATTTTCATTACGTCACTTGCAATTCAAGTCCGCTTGGAGAAGCTCTTGCTGACGTCTAACTGGCTGTCGTCCCTGCTGGCTCACAAATTACTTGTCCACGCTGACTGTTGTAGGTAAGATAGTTCATCAACGTAATGGTCGGAAGCACAATATACCAATGCCTTCGTATGCTGACAAAGTTTCTCATATTTTAACGCGATTCGCATTCAAACAAATGTATTGTCAATTGTTTATACATACAAAAGGATACACGCGGGGAAAGTTGATAAAATCACATATCTCACATTTTCTACCCATCTTAATCGCTTTTCTATTGTTACATGCACTATGTTGATAGTCTTTAGCCACTATTTGTAGAGTATGTTTCTATGCTTAAATATTGCAATATGAATTCTAAATATATTCTCAAAACTTCACATGTATGCGAATACCCCACTCGGTTGTCCCGATCTTGTTAAAAGCAGGACTGTGTTAACCTGACCTAAGATACAATATAAGTCCTCTGTAGACTTAACTTGCATTTTTATTCAGCTGCAATATAGCCATACATTGTTAACCCCACTTTTAACTGACATTATGACTGCAATTCAGTATTAATTACCTATATGTATTTACAAATTACAACATCTTAATATTTTGGAGTTCTGTATACATTTCAGTTTTTACTTGTTTTATTTCAATAATGAAGGCACTATTTAGATGGAATTAATTGTAAATAGAATAAAGTTTCAGTAATTTTCAAAATACAAAGCGTTCCATTTACTATGTTTGATACTCGGTATTCATTAACTACCTGTAAGTTATATTACTCTCACTTTAATTATAATGAAGGGATGCAATATCTCTGTTTGCATTGTCATTAATGTACATGAGTTTTCTTACGCGTATATTGTTGGCTTATGATAAAGCTTTAACAAAAACTGAAACAAATAAAGATGATACACATGTGAATACATTGCATACCCTTTAACTACACTAAATTGTTTGATATGATTTAAAATTAAACCGTACATATCCCGTTTTTGACCTCTTTCTAAGAGACAGACAGACAGACATAGACATAGGCACACACACACACACACACACACACACACACACACACAGACGATGTGGATCTGTTTGGTTTGGTTAAGTATACCTATTCAATTAATTCCCCGATAAGAAATTTTTCACTTTCCCATATAATGTAGGGTTTGTTTTTTGCTGGCTCTGAAAGCTGAATGAGATCTTGCGGCATGAAGATCTTTACGAAAGCGACTGACATCTTCTCCTAAGAGTGTGATGCTTTTCTTTCTGAATTCGCTAAGGACGTCTATCCGTCGTTGGAAACCCAAACGTTTTTCTTGCTTTACAGCATGTATGAGAATATCTATGTGTTCCTTAACACTCAAAGGATTTGATCTAAGGGCTATTTTCTTGAGGATATTATTACATTCGGTAATTGTCTCCATCTGATCGAGTATATCTTCTTCCAAAGTATCCAGTTCTTCGGCCATTCGTTTGACAACCTTTTCGTGTGTAATTTCCTCACCTTGTGCTTTGCGATACTTTTCTTCCTTTTCCATATATGTCATTTGCTTATCCTCTTGCACATACTCAAATAAGTACGGGGTGTTTGAGTGCTGTGTCCAATTGCATTTTTCAGAGCACTGTGTACAATCACCATTCCCATCCATAACGGAACATTTTTTCTTATCCTCGTCATTTGCATAGCCACAATTAGCATGACACGTGAAATTACAATGCAAACAGTTTGTGACATGTAATCCTTTTGGAAGTTCTTTTCGTACAAGTTTTGTTACACTCATGGTGTAAGTAAAGTCTTTGTTAGCATCTATTTCAGTTTTATGCTGATTTAAAATTCGTATCTCCTCTCTCAATTCGTCTAGCTTATCCAGGCCGCTACTTAGAAGTGGAGTCAGATTTTCTATTGTGACCTCCATCTGTTGCCTTTGTAACAAAACTTCCTTAGTTTGTTGAAGACTTTTTGTTTCCATTTTCTCTAAGTGAACGAAGAAAGATTCAAAACTCTTGTAGCTCATTTCCCAGAATATTGACGCAATGGATGACATAGTAGCCCCAGAGTTGTCTGCAAAAAGGCCCGAATTGTTAAATGGAAAGAATATCTCATGGGGAAGCTCAGCCTCTTTCAATGCAGCAAGAACAGGTGGTGTTTTGCCATCCGCAAACGTTATCAGGATGTGTATGTTATCAGCAATGTCCTGTCCAAACAAAGACAGTATTGCATTAAACATGTATCTTTGTGTTGCTGTCAATGGCGCATCAGGGGCCTTTGTTATAAAGCAAACCGCGTCTAAGAATACCACTCCCTTTTCGTCATTTGCAGAAAACAGCCTTCTTATCTGCTCCACTATTTGCTGATCTCTTTCAATTCCTCTGGTGTCTCCAAAACCCGGTATGTCTATGATGTTAAGCCTGTAATCGAGTTTGCTGCCTTCCTGAGGGTTGATGCAGTAAGTGGTAATCCACTCTGTTTGTGACACTGCCTTAAAATAGAATGATTAATATCGAATATTTAAAAAACCGCAATAATTGTAATAATTAAAATACAAAGGACGTAAAGGAATTAAAGAAAAACAATTCTATAATAAAACAATCTCTTCAAAAAAGAAATTCAGCCATGGTGTACTTTCTTAGTGGGGGAGGCAGGGACAGGGGTATTACATGTGAAATACCTGGTTTTGTCGTATTCCTTCTTCCTCATTTTCGAGATCAACCCAAGTAAATCTGAATGGATCATTCCAGTTAACAGCAAGTATGTAATTGATGAAACCATCTACCAAGGTACTTTTACCAGACCCTGTTGCCCCTACCAACAAAACTGTTCTCTCTTTCGGGCAAATTGTGTCAGGATTTCCTAAATGTAAAGAAACAATTCGAGAATCAAAACAATATGAATTCATTGTTGGAAAACATTTTTTCTTTTATGCAATGTTTATACAAGCGTGTGTCTTGCCTTTAGTTTCTCGGTGCCATGTGACCATTATATTGGTCGAGGTGCTGTAAAACCCAACTCAATCAAAAAGCCTTTGGTTTGATTTTACTATCATGGCATTATTTGATAAAAAAAAAAGACGTCATACATTTACATCTATATTTCTGAAGTAAAACAGCTGTTGATTCAGACGATGTTGTCCGAAATGTATCCCATAAAGTATGACTATTTCAATTGATTGGACAAAGTTGTGAATTACTTTTTTCAAACAATATATACATTTTGATAACTTAAAGCAATATATTACCGAGAAAAACTTTTCTTGTTTTTGCTTCAGTGCTTCTTGCTTTTTGGTTCTCCTCAAGTACAAGCTTCATTTTAGCCAGGCCATCTTTATCATCTTTTGATTTAACGGAAAATTTTACGAAGTGATTTGCAGCAGATGTTTTCGTGGTTATTGGATTGCTTTCCTCACTGTATGGTCCTTCTCCGTCGTTGTTTACCGCTCTGACTTGAAAAATGAAAGTTGAATTTGACTGCAATTTCATTAACTTCACAGTGCTTTCCTTGAATAACTTTTCATAAAATCTCCATTTGTCATCACTACTGTTGCTTTTGTAACGAATCTGATATTGGTGCGTGTAATTAAAGTCTTTCGGCCTCGTCCAACTTAATTGGACAGAATCTGCTTTTGCAACACCATCCATGCTGGGTTTCCCCGGTTTTAACTGAAATAAATTTCATCAAAATGTCCTATTAAGCTCCTTATTAAAAGAAAGAACTTCTTCACGCCCATACTTATCTATAAATACTTCTTTTAACCCTTTCCCACATAGAAGTGCCTTTTAGCGCATTCAATATATTCCTCCACTGAATAAAATAGTTCCCATTTATACAGTAATAAACATGCACCATGATAAATATTTTCTATATCCTAGCAGATTGTAACTTAAAGCAGGCTGAAAGTAAAGCAGAATGTGCCTTAAGGCACATTCTGCTTTACTTTCAACCTGCTTTAAGTGATCACCTATTTTCAAAATTAGAAACAGGCTATGGGGTAAAGGGTTAAAAGCAGAAGACGACATGTCATCTAATTTCATGTCAACTTGGTTATGTACTGGATTACTTTAAATCAGTTATAAATGTGTTTTTCTTTTTACTTAGATCAATTTGAAAACCTTTATATACATGGGATAGAATACACTTGCTCATTTTTGTCAGAGCTATAATGATAGATCAACCATATATACAGACTAAGGGAACACAACCCTAAATGACCCATTAAAACATGAAAAGAGTGGAAACTTTGGTGACGTGAAATAGCATAGAAAGATCGTTTTAACGACTTAATGATATCAAAGGTACCACTGTCTCTATTTAGTTATTTTAAACATAAATTTTTCAGTGTTCTTTTTAAATAGTATGACATTGTTGCAGTCACTGTAATCAATTTAACACGGTCGAATTTATTTTACGTTCATAACTGTTCCACAAAAGTTCTTAGCGTTTATCCCACGATCTGGATCTTTATAAGGTTGAAGAGAACTTTTACAGACTATAATTTAAACATTTCGAATTGAAATAAAGTACAAATGCATGATCACATAACTGTACACAGTACAGATCTTGTGTGAGATGGGATGGTTGAATTAATCTGTCTCTGCCATCAGACAAGTGGGTTTCAACAGCCTTTGCTACCAGTACAACCAATTCTTCAAAAAACAACGTTACATTTACGATAAATGAAAATGTGTACAGTTCGTACGTTATGTGCGAAAATTGGCAAATCCTTTAGCTAAGGTATTCATCACTACCCTTCAAAAATTGCCAAAAAAATAGAAATAGAAATAATATGTTATACTGAATTAAATTGATTATTATCTTCACTATCATGTCATATCTTTATAGCATTCATTTCATATCTAAAATAGGATCAAAAGTGCTTTACAATTAAAACGTGCATACTTTCTGGTGCAGAAAGTAAAATACACCTTTAATATATTGAACAGAAAAAAACAATAAAAGAATATGTACATTGTAAATCTAAGGTATAGAAAACTAATTATTACTTTAGATCTACTTCAAAATAAAATACGTGAGCTTGGTCAAGTCGTACAATAGCGATTACAATAAGAAGATAAAGCAGTGTTGATATCATACTGTTACTAAAGCTTTAACAAAAAGATGCTCTTTGGGCTTATCTTATACATCAGCCTCCATATATCTTTAACGAGAGCACCGCAAGCGGTATATTATACGCCCACTGGCAAAAAAATATATAGTTTTATCAAAATCTATTCTAATCTGTAGACTCTTAGAGCTCCGAGAGCATTAACAATACTGAAATAAAGCCTTTTCTAGCATATTTGAGTACACCAAGGGCAGATTACTCAACACAATGATCCGATTTCAACAATAATCAACCCTTTCATGAACTTATGCTTCTATAATTATACTGTGGGCAAACATAATCCAAATCCATTCATTCAAAACTGTAGTTGCTAAGTGTGTTAACACTGTCCAATAAGCCTTTTATAACATATTTGAGTACACCAAGTGCAGATAACTCTGTAACGAAATATCAAATATATCTCAAACTTAACTCAGCTTCAGATGTTGATGCATATAACATTTTTGTGAAGTTTCATTAATATCCCTCCAATAGTTTTCCCAGAAAAATCCGGACAGGCTATTTATAGCATATTTGAGTACACTAAGGGCAGATAACTCTGTAACGAATAATCAAATGAAACTCAAATTCGACTCAGCTTTAGATCTTGATGCATATAACATTTGTGTGAAGTTTCATTAAGATCCATCCAATTGTTTTTCCAGAAAACTACGGACAAGCTTTTTATAGCATATTTAAGTACATCAAGGGCAGATTACTCTGTAATGAAAATTCGAATGAACCTCAAACTCGACTCAGCTTTAGATCTTGATGCATATAACATTTGTGTACAGTTTCATTAATATCCCTGTAATAGTTTTCCCAGAAAACTGCGGACAAGCTTTTTGTAGCATATTTGAGTACATGTACATCAAGGGCAGATAACTCTGTAATGAAAATTCAAATGAACCTCAAACTCGACTCAGCTTTATATCTTGATAAATATAACATTTGTGTAAAGTTTCATTAATAATCCTGTAATAGTTTCCCGGAAAAACTCCGGACAAACAAAATGTTGACGGACGAACGGACGGACAGGGCGACGCCAATATACGACCACCTTTAGAGGTGGGCGTATAAAAAGAAGTTAGCTTTAAGAGCTCGTTTAAAAGAGTTCTGTATATCAGAGTTTCGTATTCCCATGGCTTGTTCCTTCCACAACTTATAAGCCGCCTTTTCAAAGTTACGACGGTCATAAGTAGATGTGCGGAATTTTTGTATCACAAGATACGAGCCATAAAGTCGTGTTTTGATCTCAAGTCAAGCTGTGGTCTATATATATACTTTGATCATGTTTGAAATGTAACTTTGAGTTATGTTATTCAAGGCTTTGGGTCAAAATTTTAAAGTCAACCCGGTGTTATACTGGGAGCCAGTGAAATTCCTTTAACACTGATGTGATGTGATCAAAACGAGAACTCCTTGTAATGATACGAGCTACAACAGTTCGGACATTCTGCAGTTTGTTCAAAATGTCAGAGTATTAATCTTGTACACTCGATTTTTGTACCAGTCGAAGATTTTTATATGTATGTTCAGCAAGTTGAAATATATTACCACTTTTTATATTTTAATATTTAATATAAGATAAATGTAACAATGGTGACATTATTTATTGCAGTACACTCGGTATTAAACTCACTTTTCGGTATAAATTGTTTTCAATGAAAAAGAACATAACACCTAAATTTCAACCTCCAAAAGTAAGATCTTTTTTGGACATTACATAATTGATATGTTTTGCTGATTTTTAATCGAAATAAAGTGACCACAACACCAGTTGTCTCACCATCGGCACAATGCTTGTCAAACGGGCCGGTTGTTATCACCCACAACGGTTGGTCGTAAACACAATAGCAAATAAGTTTTAAATTTTTATCGTACAGGTAATCATAAATCTAATATTCTGTTTATTATTGTAGGCATGTATAAACGATATGGTCATTACAAATATCGGCATTACTAGTAGCAGAATTATTTCTGACCAATGGTGCAAAAGGACCTGTTAAAACCTTATTCCAACAGGCGTTTGACTGCATACGGCAAAACTAAATTATTCTTAAAGAAGTAGATCTAACAGACACTTTTTATTTAAACTTTAATTTGTAATTCTACCAATCTGCAACCGGCGGACGTGGTCCAGTGATAACGCGCTGGACTACGGTACCAGAGGTCGTGAGTTCGACCCTACCAAGTCGGTGTAACAATACATTTTAGCCCCGATGAAAAAAATGACATCCCGGTCTTTTTTCAACGTTAAAAAAGACACGTGAAGAAATGACTCCTGTAATAATACGTCATTAAATAGCAACCGGGAGAGAGGGGTGCTTTTTCAACATTGTAAAATGACCGGGGGGTTAATTCTCAATATCAAAATTTGACCATACCCATAAAAAAATATAAATGGCGTCTACAGTGATTGGTTATTAACTTATCCTTTGGGGGCATTTTTAATCGTTTGAAATAGACCTGGGGTCAATTCTCAATGTTGAAAACTGACATTGGGTCAATTCTTAACGTTGGAAAAAGATCCTACTCGTGAAATTATGACTAAAAATCATCTCGTTATAAAATAACCGAGGTCATTTCTCAACGTCGAAAAAAGACCCCGAAGTTGAACAATAACCCACTCTCATCATTCGTTAAAGATAATGAATTTCTTTAGCAGTCAGTTTCTTATGGGTAGAGTAAAAATTCAACGTTCAGAACAAAACCCCCGAGTCGTTTTTTCAACATTGAAAAAAGACCCGCCTATCATTTGTCTTAAGAAGAAGAACTTATTAAGAAGCCAATATCGTATTTATACATTGTAAATGTTATATTCAACGTTCAGACCTGACCCGGTGTGAGATATTATTTTGACCCCCCCCCCCCTTTGCGGTATTTTAACACCCCCCCCCCCCCCCCTTAAAAAATGGAAAAGGACTTGAAGTATTGTCTTTCTATATATTAACAAAAAAATTCAAATCATTTTTGTTTCAAAGTCATTTTTAGGAGAGTTTCATCTGATTTAAAGGGGGGGGGTCATGGTGAAATGACCCCCACTCACCGTGACTCAACTTCAAAATCATTGTAATTAGCATGGAATTGCTGTTGGTTTTATTTATATTACTTTTACATTATACTATGGTTGAAAGATGTTTGAAAAAAAGATTAAATCTGCTGCAAGGCGGGGGTGGGTGGGGGGGGGGGGGGTAGTCAAAATACCATGGCTAATCAACCTGTGGTATTTTGACCCCACTCACACTCAACTTCAAAATCATAGTAATGGACATAAATTTGCTGTTGGTTTTATTTATATGACTACTACATTATACTTTGGTTGAAAGATGTTTGAAAAAAGATTAAATCTGCTTCAAGGAGGGAGGGGGTCAAAATACCATGGCTAATCTACAATGTAAAAGTCATATAAATAAAACCAACAGCAATTCAATGCCCATTACTTGAAAATATTGTTTTCTATATATTAACAAAACAATTTAGTCATTTTGAGGAGAGTTTCATCTAATTTAAAGGGGGGTCAAAATACCATGGCTAATCTACCTGCGCTATGGTGATATGACCCCCCCCCCCCCCCCCCCCCCCCCCCCCCACACACACACACACACACACACAACTTTTTAAAATCATTGTAAATAGCAAGGAATTGCTGTTGGTTTTATTTATATGACTTTGACATTATACTATGGTTGAAAGATGTTTGAAAAAGTTTAAATCTGCAAATCTAAATAAAGGGGGGGGGGGGTTAAAATACCATGGCTAATCAACCTGCGGCATTTTGACCCCCCTCACACTCAACTTCAAAATCATAGTAATGGACATGGATTTGCTGTTGGTTTTATTTATATGACTATTACATTATACTTTGGTTGAAAGATTAAATCTGCTTCAAGGGGAGGGGGTGTTTCAAAATACCGCATGTAGATTAGCCGATTAGCCATGGTATTTTGACACCCCCTCCCCCTTTGAAGCTGATTTAATCTTTTTTCAATCATCTTTCAACCAAACCCTTTTGTTTAGATTATGTATAGAAGTTAAGATATTCCAGGTCCTGGCTATGATATTTAAGGGGAGATTGAACTTCATGCAGTGCGAATCAAAATACCATAGCAGAAAAAAAAGTTTCCTTCATTAATTGTCAATGATGATGCAGTAGAATGTTAATTTCTAGTAATTTAAACAAAATTATGGAGGTAGGGTCAAAATACCGGAGGGGGTGTCATTTCACCATAGCGGTGAAATGACCCGCGGGTCAAAATAATTTAAGTTATTTTGACCCGCGGGTCATTTTACCCCCGGGTCAATATACCATATGACACCGGGTCATTTTTCAACGTTGAAAAATGACCCCAACGTTGAAAATGACCCCCGCTCATCATTGGTCATAATATTACGAATTTCTTAAGCAGTCATTATCGTATGTGTACACTGTTTGTTTGTTTGTTTGTTAACGTCCGTTTCTGCCATATATGGGCTAATTGGACGCCCCAGAGAGAGGGGAGCGGATACAGAGAGCCCGGGCGCGATGCACTACTCTTATTATCGAAAGAGTTCTCTGGATATTTTAGATGCCAAGTGTAAAGCACTCATACATCGGACCTCGGTTTATAAAGTCTCATCCGAAGGACTTGGTCCGGCGGGGGATCGAACTCACAACCCTGGCGTCGTAAGCGGGGGCTTTACCCATCGTCTACGTCTGCCGGTCGTATTGGTAGAGTTAACATACAACGTTCAACGTTGAAAAATGACCCCCTTTCATTTGTCATTATTGGTAGATTTAATATTCAATGTTCAGAACTGCCCCGAGTCATTTTTCAACATTGAAAAATGAAACCCCCACCAACATCATTTATCATTGGTCATAAAATTACGAATTACTTAAGGGTCAATATTATTGATAGAGTTAACATTCAACTTTTAAAACAAACCACTGGGTAGTTTTTCAACGTTTAGACCGGGAGGTCATTTCTCAACGTTGAAAAAATGTCCCCGGTAGGTCCGTTGTATTAGTGATCTGCTCTAATCTGCTCTGAATTATGTCAATAACAAGAGTAGAATATCGCGCCCGGGTTTTCTATATCCACCCCCTGTCTGTGGTGCGTCAAAACATAATAAAGATGGCAGAAACGGATGCTAACAAACAAACAAATCAACAACTGTAATAACAAGGATATTTATACTTATACTTTTACAGATAATACTTTTAAATAACATTGTGAACTTCATGTGATGCGTTGCGTTTAGACTTTTCCAGTCTTCAAAATACGAATATCACTGTTTTACTTACGGGGTTCTGTTTTATCAGCTCTGTCTCTTGTGGGTCCCTGAAATGTTGACAATGGTATAACAGATGTAACACATTCCATAAAAAGACGTTTTTATGAAACACTATGAGCCCTGATGTGATCATGACTTCTAAATAACCTTGACTTTTGCCTGAAATGACCCAACTTGTACAAAACTCAAGGACTTCTTGAGTAAAGTACACATGCCAAATATGAATTTTTATCACATATTCTTACACAGTTATGTCCAATATCAAATTCAGCCTATTCGACCTTACATTACCTCAAAGAGACCTTGACTTTTGTCGGACATGACCCAATTTGTAATGAGATCAAGAGGTTCTTGAGAAGGGTACACACGCCAAATATGAAGTTTTTATCACAAGTTATTACCAATATGGTTAAGAAGATCAAATATCAAGGTCGATGTCACAAGTTTAAAAAAAGTAATTTGATAAGGGAGTTCTCGACACATGAAATATATATACGAAGTATGAATGTCCTATGCCTATTGGTTCAAATGTTATAGGCATTCGATAAATAGGTCAAATGTCAAGGTCATAAGCACAAACAAATTTGTATAGTCGGAAGTCTTGACACATGCAATTCACATACCAAGTTTAAAAGGTATAAGTACAATAGTGCCATAGTTATAGGCAATGTTTAGGCTTATGGTTAAAGTTTGGTTAAGTAGGTCAAATAGCAAGGCCAATCTCACTAAGTAAAACTTATCCATACTGATTTTTTTCTTAATTTGAGCAATATATATTCTAAATATGAAGTCTCTATCATGGGTTTTGCCATTCCAAGTACAGTCAAACCTGTTTTAGAGACATCATCTCACAAGGTGTCTTTCATTTCAGGTTAACATTTTTGGGGACATTTACAATACCAGGGTAGGTAAAAGTATATTCCTAAGTTTATATTATGTATTAAAATGTCTGTGTTACTTAATAATTCTGCGGCAGCAGGGTTCGAATTTAAGCTCGCATACTCGCAAAATGCGAGTGGAGTTTGTAAATTGCGAGTGATTTTTCAACAAACTCGCAAAAAAATGCGAGTACGGTTTTTCGGACAGCTAAACACAGTATAGCGTCTGTAAGGCTATGCTCGGTTTATTCCGTAGCATTTCGAGTGGCGGAAATGGACGAGAAGACAAGCGAATACTTTTCGTAAGCCAATCATAGCTTCTCGGGCAGTTTCAACCTCTTTTTTGTCTGTAAGAATGACGTAATGACAGACTTTCCCAATTCTCATTGGCTAATGAAACGCGCACTTTGCTACTTAGGAGTTCCGATGTGTAAACAATTCTTATCACAGAGTCTGAGACTCAACAACCGAAACCGTTCACCAAAGACGAGGCCATTTAAAAGACTCGCGCGAGTACAAGTATACTTCTAATTCTACTGTGACATTCTGTTTATTAACCACAGCCCTGAAATATACGACCAGTGTAAAAACGTTTGTATGGTAGACGGATTGGCAATCTAAACCTGACCTAATTTTCGAGTAATGAAATCGTGTGCGGTCTGCCTAGTGTATACAGCATGCATTCTCCCCAATATTATAAAATGTAAGAAAAATACTCCTTTGGTATGTACACATAGATATGAAAATCAAGATCTTATCCCTTGTCAGATGTAACCACAAATGTACAACTATGAAATACACGAAGTGTAGGTAGATCGTATTTGATTACTACAAGTCTGTGTCGGGTTAAAAGTTAAAACATATACATGTATGTTCAGAATGACAGTTTAACTTTCGCGAGTAGTTTTTGCATTTTGCGAGTAAGTTTAAAAGTCACTCGCAAAAAAATGCAAGTGTAATTTTTAGCTAATTTCTAACCCTGCGGCAGTATTTCTATTCATTACAATATTGAAAATATTACAAAAAAATTCAGAGGAAAGTGTAAACAAAGTTAAGATGTGTCAAAATGTAATACCAATGTTAGATTCGCAACTGGTTTGTAATCTTATCAATTAATCCTCAATTGAGCAGTAAAACCCTAGTTCTGATTGATACTTGTTTGTTTAAGGTTTCATAAATATAGCACACTGTCAAAAACTCAAATTAAACCTAGCTAAAGTGAAAGACATGGGTGCGGGGGTATGAACTGAATGTTTTAACTCTTTTAATGTATTTCAGTATAAATCCAATAGTTTTCATTACCAAAATGAATTAAGCTTCATATTGTCTTGATATTGGATATAAAACTGCCTGGATTCAGATCAAGCATATTTTATATATTACATGTACATGCATCATGTAATTCCATCAGAATTTGAGACTTTTTATAAAGAAATACTGAAAAATGTGCATAATTTCGACAGGAAATGAAAAGAAAATAGAACTTATATCTCTGAAAACAGTGTTTAATGCTGAGCTGGGAGTAGAAATTAAGTGTTGCATATCGCATCTCACAGGTTGTCGTTAACCAGAGGTTAAATGTAGAGAGTACGTACTGTATATTTATATACTTCTGTGTATGGATAATACATGTCCAATGTATTGAGTGTGTATTGCTTATAGTTCACAAGTCATAGCCAATGTTAAGATTGGGAATATATTTGACTCTTTTACCTCTGTTATCTTGACCTTTGATCCGACATGGTTGACATATTCAAATTTCCCTTAATTGGAACTATATGTATACCAAATATAATAACACTTTCACCTTAAGGTCAAATGTTCTTCCTATTTTAAATATTTCACCTTTTGACCTAGACAAGCGCCAAGTCTGCATAAACATATGCCCCTTCATATCGGCAACACGTGTGCCATGTTTTGGTGTGTATTACTTGTAGTTCAAACATTAAAGCCAAGGTTAAGGCTACTAATAAATGTTGACCTATTTTGTTTCCTGACCTTTGACCCGACATTTCCAAACACTGCATATCAATATATAGTACCTCTTTATATGGGAAACACATGTGCCATGCATTGAGTGTGTATTGCTTATAGTTCAAAAGTTATAGCAAAGGTTAAGGCTGCGGACAAACAAACATACAGGATAAGAACAACATATCCCGTTCACAGATCAGGGAACCTACACTAAACAAACCTTAAACGACTGAAGATAAAGGGAACAATTTGTTATTGCCGCGAATCAAAAAATAATTGGCACTTGCAATCTGACAAGATATATAAGACCTTTAACTGGTTTCTAATACGCTGACCTTATAAGTAGTATAGTGCAATACCTGCAACCTACAGGTCATAAATAGCATGATGTCTTTCAGAATGTACTTACTAAAATCATTTCAAACACCATCGCGACAGTTTCCTCGAATTTCCATAACTTTGAGATTGGTTTTTAAATATTGCATGTTGCTAGTATACACCCTGTTATGCAGAAATATGAAATAAGAATAACGGATCCCCGAACTGGATTTTCCTTATTCGGAGACACGTGCTAGCCCAGAATAACTCTAGCCTTGTAATTTACCTAATTTGTGGGTTATACATAAGTTTTCAAACAAATGATAAAAAAGGAACAAGTAGCACCAATAATATGCAGGTATGACCGCTTGTGTGGCTTATTGAGAAACAATAATATTTTGCAAATATAAACATTTATCAACGAGCGATATTCAAAGGGAGGCATATCATGCACATATTTTCATAAGTCCCCCCCCCCCTTCAACCTTTGACCATAACAATCGAAACTGTCGCGATTGTCTTTAAAGTAAGGGTATTATAATACACAACATAAAATGTGAACGATGCTTTAAAATTATTGTATTCTTCAGATCGTGTATGTATGTGAGGGAATGTTGGTGTTTAAGAAGAACGCTCAATAGCTACAATCAAAAACAATAATATTTACCTCGATCTTTGCTCGTTAGCCAAGTCATTTGATCTCTTAATGTCAACGTTTTGGCATTTGTCCAGCAAATACTCAATCTTGTGATGCCTTGTTGTTTTTACTGCCTTATGGTCATTTAAACATGCAGAACATAGAAATATGTGTGTGTCACAATCAAGACAAAATGCAACTGCGTCTGAACTCTTCCCGGTGTCTTTGCATACTTCACAATTTTGTTGCAATCCCTTATCTTGACGAATTTGATCTTTGGCCAAAACGACAGAATGATCCTTTGTTGTTCTTAATGATTGATGCTTATCACAACAGTCAGTGCATAGAAGTTCTTCACAGTCTCTGCAAAAATGAGTTGCATTTACAATTTTGGAAAGGTGTTTACAAGGCTCGCATTTGTCCGAAAACATTGTTTCGGGTATCTCATCAATATTGCAAACATTGTGATCTTTAGTTTTCCTGAACCGACGGTGAGCCATATGGCATGCCTGACACATATGTTCTTCACAATCTTTGCAGTATTTGTCCGCAATTTTATGTTCATTATTTTCTAGGCAAGATTCACATACTTTGATCTCGAATATTTTGTGACCCTTTGTCGCCTTCTGATTTGTGTGCGTGTTGTAGCATAGTTTACATAACCTTTCTTTGCAATTCGTGCAGAAATACACTGCTGGTACATTAAGTATTTTGAACGCACATGGTTCGCAATTAGAATCATTTTCGGAGTTCTCCTTTACTTCTACAACAATGTCTACAACTTTATGATCCCTTGTAAATTTTTTGGCTTGGTGATTTAAAGCACACGAATCACACACTATTTCGTAACAAACTTGGCAAAGTTTGTTAGCTTCGTGCTGTTGAGTGTTATGCCTACACAATTCACAGTATATATCATCAGGATGTTCAACTACGTGAACAAATGATACTTTATGGAGTTCCGACTTATGCGAATTTGCACATGGTTCGCATAGGTTCGTTTTGCATTCGCTGCATCTTCGAATATCATCTGCTCTGAAATGGTCGTTGCATAAATCGCATTGGTCTATTTTGTACTAACTGTCCACATTTAATTCTTCGGCTCTAAATTTATCTGTTTGCATTATTTCCGTTTTCGTTTTATTCAAGTTTGCCTTTGCACCATTTCTCCCGTTTCGTTTTTGCCTTACAGGAATCTCTTCTTTCTGTGTCATCTCTAAGTCTAATTGGTTCGGCTCCAGGTGATAAGTACTTTGGATACGATCGCCCTGTTCATGCCGTTGTCCAATCACACCGGAATCTGTTGAAATACACACGTCTTGTTACAACAAAACTCGTTAAGATTAACAAAAACCCAAAATCTATATAATTTTCTCATAATTACCAAATATTTTAGGTTGTATCTCATCTTTTCCCGTTATTACGAGATAATTATCCTACGAGACCTAATCGTGTTATTAGAAATATATTGTCGTTATTCCGAGATTTTGTCTCGTTATTACAAGACAAATTGTCTCGTTAAAACGTGATCTGTTAAGGTAAAGATACGATACATTTCCTAATATTCTAAATACAGTTATGCACGTGTCAAGGGGGAGAAAAAGATGCACCTGAATGACCTGGACTACCGTTCCGAACCTCTATCGACTGAGCGAGCCGGCTGACCACAATTAAATATCCCCAACTGTGTTAGGTTCAGAACCGTGTCATACTTCCCCACGAAATTAAAATTCGCCTCCGAATTAACCTACATGAAAGTAGTTCAAGTGTGAGTTAGTCTTTAGTTATAATGCAGGCGCTGTAAAGCTAACCATACAATAACCGTCACGGCTCCACGTTGGGCGACAAATGGCACAGGGGGGGAAACAAATGCAGCCTAACCGGTGCTCGAACCCGGAACCTTCGGACTACCGTTCTGAACCTCTACGGACTGAGCTAGCCGCCTGACTACAAATTAATCTCACCAACTGTGTTAGGTTCAGAACCGTGTTAACCATACACATATCCGGATGGATGGATACAGACAGTAGCAATTAAATAAAACGATTAGTAGACCCCTTGCATATGCAGCATAGCATGCTGGCAAGTGTTTTTTTCCAACCTGAGAAAATGTTCGAAAAATAAATACGAAAGACTCAAACAGGAAACGCAACACAAACAATACACCCACCTCTCAAGCAGAACACACACACAGTCATACCATAACAAACACATATACATACACATACACACACACGCGCGCGCGAGCGAAATACCATTCCTTCATCTAAACACTAAATAGAAAACAACACGCAAGACAAACATAAAGCAAAGTGAATATAGGAGCCCGCCTTGGTACGGTCAGTGGCAATTAATAATTAATTATAAATGTATTATCAATAACCACTGGGGGTTAAACCTGGGTTTTGGGGCGCCCAACATCACTCTTATCTCCTATATTCATCTATAAAGACGAACAGTGTACATAGAATATAAACCCTACAACCAAAAAGACCGCCAACACAGTAAGTAAACACATGTTAAACATCTAACAAAAATTCTATGACAAGAAGATTATTAGTAACACGGGAAAGAATTAAACATTCAATCCCGTGCTAAAAATAACCCACTATGACAACGGTCAAATTGTACTCAAGCGACTAGTAACTGTAAGACATGGGTGGGTTCAGGGTGCGACAGAGAGGGACAGAAAAAACAAAGCATGATAATCCGACATAACTCTCCCGGTTAAGGACGGCTTTAGAGATACATCATCATGTATTATATTTCAACTACCAGCAATGGTGAGAGGCCTAAAATAACAGTTATAGAATAATGAGATATCTTATCACTTATATTAAGGGAATGGTGAGGTATAACGAAACTTTATTAACGGTTTTATATGATGATTTTTAAAGAATATAATGCAGTCAAAAGTATGTAAGCTATCCTTCAAATTTCAAAGCATGTTTTGTATTTTTATTTTGCTCCATTACCACTAAGCCCTCAGCAACCTATATGGAACAGATCAACATCTTAACACTATTACTGCAATATAATTAGGGTTGTAACCCTAACCCAGGGGACCTATAGACCTCTAGGGTTATATCTCGATATCTAACATAGGGTTAAGGTGGGGTTTTAGATATCATGTAGGGTTTTATATCTAACAACGATCGTAAAACAGTCTGTTTTTAACCCAGGCTTAATTTGGTCATTGGGTTAAATCAAACTTTGATTTAACCCAATGGCGACTTAAGAAGTGGGTTAGTGTTGAGCAGTATCACGTTCGTTGTTAGATATCCGTATCTCTAGACGTTTGTTTTCGTTTTTTTAATATCTAGCGAGTTTCCCTAGAAAAAGTTAGAAAGTTAGACCAAAAAATGGGGTATAGGTGTAACCCTAGGTCGGTACTACATGAATCTCAGTATTATCTGGGGTTAGGGTCAACTTTGTTATTCTTGTGAGATAAGGAAAAACCTTTTGCAGGGATGAAATTAGGCGCAAAAAATGCCTAACCCAGGTTTAAAATCGGTGCTAGTGTTATTTAAAAGTGCTAACCCTAGGCAAAAAGTGCTAAGTGGACTATGGGTCCCCGGGGGACCCATCTGGATTATCGAA
Source organism: Gari tellinella (assembly GCA_922989275.2). NCBI lineage: Eukaryota > Metazoa > Mollusca > Bivalvia > Cardiida > Psammobiidae > Gari > Gari tellinella. Next base: position 27,722,926 of record OV277857.1, on the reverse strand, counting down.
AAATGGCTAAAAAATGTCATTTTTGGGCGTTTTATTGCGTTGAAACCAGGATAACTTTTTAGAGCGTAAAAAGTTAGGGTACCCGTATTTTTTACCTTAATCGTAGTCCCTCAAATAAAGAAAATAAGTTGAGATTAAAAAAAAAATTCAAAAAGTTGTAGTCCAGTCCCCCCTACCTAATATGGATACTCATATCTTTTGAACTAGGTGGAAATTCCATAATCTGAGTTCAAATTTATGAAAACGGAACTCTAAACTCAATATACAGGTAGTATCTCATGGGAACTCGGCGTTTTAAGCACCTAGCTTGACCTCCGAAAATGACCAAAAATTGACAAAAAATGACTCCTTGACCCCTACCTACTTTGAATTTTTTTTAGCTCTGTTTAAAGCTTCTCTGAGCTTAGACTCAGAAGAACTGAAAATAAGGCTTATATGTACTTATATGTGGTTAGAAAATCCATATTTAAGAACGTGCTTGGACACTCTGTTATGTCGAACTCAAAACGGTCAAAATTTGGGTTAACTTTAGAGTTTCGGCTGTCATAACTTCGTTAAATGGAACATCTCGATATAAGTGAGACATGCAGAGGCTAGAATAGACATTTTTGAGCAGCCTAGCGCTTATTTTAGAGCTCTAAGGTGCCTATAAATATTTTTTTTAATTTTTCAAATAAGGTCACCCCTATCTCTACCTAGGGTTAGGGTTAGGGTTTGGGGGACCCATAGTCCATATATGTTATGAGATGATCTGGAGCTACACTGTTTGCTAATACCTACAAAAACTATGCATTTCCTTGGAGCCCGGACCCTTCTTAACAACCTTTGTTCTTACACTTATATAGAAATATGGCTCTAGGACAGGCTATACCTGCCCGAAACACACCACCCCCTCTGTCCTGCATACGGACTTAGGTTATTCTATGAAAATAACCAAATCAGAGGGGGTGGGGCTTTTGGGACAGGAATACTGAGACTCACAGCCATATTTTTAATCAGCTCAAAGAATAAAAGTTGTTCAGCACATACAGCTCTACAACATATATGAGGCCTAGGTACTTAGAACCCACCAACCGGGTCTTTACAGGGGCTCGAACCTTGGTCTCTGATCATAGTTGGACCGTAAACCCCAAAGTCTTTTTTTTTATTTTTAATGCCTAAAGGCACCTAGATAAATCATTTATACACCCCCTCTGAAAATTTGAGCGGTATCCAACAACCCCTTAGGGTCCTACTGGGGATCGGACTGAGGTCACCCCATACCATTTGGATCATTGGAACAAGTTTAAAGTAATTTCCGGCCATATTTCTAAATAAATCAAAGAACAAATGTTGTTCAGAAAGTCAAACTCTACATTATAGGCGAAAACCGGGTCATTCTAAGAACATTTTTTTTTACAGTTTCTTTTGTTTGTATCAAGTTTATATATGCCCGGTAACCCTTAAAAACACATTTAAAGCAAACTGTCTATTCCTTAAGGCGCCTTTTGCTTTACTTTCAGTCTACTTTATATAGGATGAAATGGCAGCCCTGCAAAATGAAACATACAGCCACATTTTTAATAAGGTCCAAGAACAAAAGTTGTTCAGAACATCCAACTCTACAATATATCACAGGCCTAGATTTTTAGAACCCACTAACCGGGTTGAACACGGACTCGAACTTTGGTCTCTAATCATGGTGTGAATATAAACCCTTTAGGCCGGTTTTTTTAAATAGGTCAAAGAACAAATGTTGTTCAGAACATCCAGATAAGGCTAACCCAGTAGGTTTTAAGCTTTCAGATACTCTCAGAAAAAAGACTATATCGCCTTTAAATTCCTTCTTTATTTTAACGGGGGACCCATAGACCGTAGCCTAAAATTCCTAAGTGGGGATATAAAAGTTTTGAGCCATATTTTTAATAAAGTCAAAGAACAAAATATGGTCAGAACATAGAGCTTAAATGAAACATACAGGTTTAAAGCTCTCAGATACTCTAAAAAAAAATACTATATCACATTTAGATTCCTTCTTTATTTTAACGGGGGACCCATAGACCGTAGCCTAAAACTCCTAAGTTGGATATAAAAGTTTTGAGCCATATTTTTAATAAAGTCAAAGAACAAAATATGTTCAGAACATAGAGCTTAAATGAAACATACAGCTTTAAAGCTCACAGATACTCTCAACAAAAATACTATATCACATTTAAATTCCTTCTTTATTCTAACGGGGGACCCATAGACCCTAACCTCGGGGACCCACAGACCCATGGGGGACCCCCTAGACCGTAGCTATCGGGGACCCCCTAGACCTTGGGGACCCATAGCCCGACGCTTTTGGGTCGCCCAACCCTAACCCTAACCCTAACCCTACCTGGGACCAAAATCTTTTTCTCTCATTTATTTCTGATGTGAATGTTTGTATGTAATGTTTGTGTGTAGATTTACTTGACATTTGCTATTATTGGTAAAGATCTTGTTTACAGGTATTATAAACTTCAATGAGAACCAACAGCACTTATTCACTTTGCATGTAGACGCTACAGTTTCTACTAACAGTATTCTGTGTTGAGTTATTTAACCCTTTATTTTCAGGTGTTTGTCAGTATTAAAGCAGAAAACCCCCATGCAATTTAATTAATAATTAATTATTGACAAATAAATCCTAAACATATTAAAGGAGTTAAGTTTGATCCTGATTTATACTTGATACAGGAATAATTGTTTAAAATGTAACCCTTTTCTTTACCAATTCAGAAATTTACCAACAGTGTTGATCCAGATCATATCAGTGATAGTGGTAGATAGGATTTATCGATAAAGTTTATGGCTTGACTAGATGTGTACTGTATGTATCGGATCTATTTGTTTAGCACGTGGAATTAGCAGACAGCGTTATGTAGTGTGAACGAGTCGTAGTGTAGTATTGGAAATTTAGCACGATAAGTTAGCAGACATCGTTATCGGGTATACGCAGTATAGTTATTGGAAAACTATTGTGTGTATGTAGCTGATGTTTGTAGTGATTATGCAGTGTAGTTATTGGAAAACTATTGTGTGTATGTAGCTGATGTTTGTAGTGATTATGCAGTGTAGTTATTGGAAAACTATTGTGTGTATGTAGCTGATGTTTGTAGTGATTATGCAGTGTAGTTATTGGAAAACTTTTGTGTTTATGTAGCTGATATCTTTTTGTGTATAGTCGCAGTAGTTGGGTGTTGTCTTAAACGCGGACGCGGCGGATTTAAAGCGGAACTTAACGCGCAGTCGTATTACAGGCCTAACGGGTTTTGTTGTTTTTTTTTCCCGTTTTTTTTCTTGTCATTATTATGAACTTATAGCTGAAACACTTTACATTGCAATTACACATACCCTATAGCTGTAACACTTTGCAATTACATATACCCTATAGCTGTTACATTTACACTTATAATTTACACTTTTTGTGTCGGATGAGTTAGTATTGTTTGCAGCCATAACACATACTTAGCAGAACGTTTCTGTAAAAGCCTTCAGAGCTTATAAACATGGCTCAGAATGTCTCTGAAAGAGAGTTGAGGAAAAGGGAACGAGATTTAAGAAAGGAAGGTCTTGAGGAGGAGATTGGGTTGATGCAGAAGCAACAGGATGAGGAAAAACAGCGTTTGCTTGAAATAAGGGAGATGAGAGAAAATCTCATACTTCAGAGAAGGAGAAATAAAGAATCAATTGAGCAAGCTCTTGATTTGAAAAGAAACAGAAGCTCACAGAGAGAAGAGGAGACTTATATGGATAGAAAAACAGCGAGGCAAGATATTATACCTCAGGATAGAACAACAAGAAGAGAAGAAGATATCCTACAGGAAAGAGACATGAGGAGACAAGAGGAGATAACTCAAGATAGAAATACGAGTAGACAAGAGAAGCGAACTCCGGGTAGAAATACAACGCAACAGGAGATAACTCGGGATAGAGATACGGGAAAACAAGAAGAGAAAGTTAAGGATAGAAATATGAGGCGACTGGGACAGATTGATTATGATACTTATAGCCTGTATGGAGATGGGAATATGATTGACAGATATCGACATTATAGAGAGTCAGACAGAGATAGACAGTATAGTGAATTGGACAGAGATAGTAGGTTTGATACCGATAGGAGGCACAGTGAGCTGATCAGAAGCAAAAGACAGAGTGAGCTTATAGGAGATAGAAAGCATAGTGAGCTTTCAGGAGATGGAAAGCAAAGAGAGCTTAGTAAAGAAAGAATGCAGTTTGAGCTTAACAGAGATGATATGCAGGATGAGATGAGCAAACAGAAAGTTACTACAACACAGGGAAATACCAGCTTCAGATCTCAGGGGAAATATAATGATCCCGAATAGTTGACATTGGATGAGTGGCGCTTAGAAGAAACTCCCCATAAAGTAACATTTATGGATAAGTATTCTACGCCCAAAAGAGTTCACCAGGAACCAAACATTGTTGGAAATGAAGACTCATTATACAGAACAATGAATTGGATAGACGACAAATTCAAGAACATGACAAAAGGAAAGGAAACAGATTATACGAAATTTTTTGACAAAGATGCAGACGATGAGTTAGAGAGATTGACATATAACATAGAGCATTTGAGATTGAAAGAGGTGAGATTGTCGGAAGAGATAGACATTAAAAGAAACTTGAAATTGAAGAAGGAAGACCAGTTGAAAGAGGAAATGATTCACAAGTTGAAAGAAAAGGAACATGAACTGAAGGAAAGCTTGATTGAGAAAGAGAGCATTATTAAACAGCTGGAACATGAAGAAGTAGATTGTGGAAACAGTTACAGTGATATGAAGAGATTTACTCCCAACAACACTATGTACAAGAAACAAAACATCTGTATGGAAATGTTAGAACTGGAGAGTCAATTGTTGCAGAATTCTACCTGGCTAAGCAGAAAGAGAACGAAAATGTCACTGAGTGGGGCATACGTTTGTAGAACATTATACAGAAATCTTTCCGGAAGGGACAAGTTAATAGAGATCAAATGGACCAGATGCTAATGCATAGATTCTGGAAACAGTTGTTTAATCCAAAGCTGAAACTGAGCACAAGGATATTCTTCGAAACATGCAAGACGTTTGAGGATTTGATGGTAAAGGTCAGAATCGAAGCAAATGAAATGAATGACGACAACCCGAAGCTTTCAGAGGATAAGATAAAGACAGAACAGCCTACTAAGAACAGAAAAGAAAGTACATATACGACGGAGTTACTTGATAGAGTGAAGCACTTGGAAAAGGAGTTAGAAAAGTATTCAGAGAGATCCAGTTGGAGAGATAGAGATACAGACAGACATAGAGAAGAATCTCATAGTTATAGACGCGATGATGGCTACAAGAGAAGAGAAGGAGACAGAAACCCATCAAACAACTGGAATAATAAAGGTCGTTGGAGAAGAGGATGGCAAGATAGAGATAGATACAACAGAAACGACGACCAGTATTCTCAAAATACGAATAGTAGGTTTGATCAATCTGAGAGAAAGTATGACAGAAATTCTGACAGAAATCGTGACTCAGATTGGAGACAACCGAAACCAGAAGGATAGAAGACAGAATGGAGATCAGAAAGAAGAGAATGGAAGCAACAGCAGGAGAGGAAATGACAAGGAACAGACTGAAGACAGTCGAGATAATAGAGACAGTCGCTCTAACAACCAAAGAAATGGTTCTTTAAACCAGTAGATGTCTCTGTCGAAGGGCAGATTAGAGGCAAAGAAACAAAGAGCCCTAATACAAGAAGAGTAATAGACACTATGATTGGAAGAAACAATATAGCAGAAGTACTCATAGAAGGTCAGACTGCCAGAACTGTAATAGGTACAGTCTCGATGGTGACAACAATGTCAGAATCATTGTTCAACAAATTGGATTCGAAGCCAATTTTACATGATTTGAAGGACATTAAGTTCAATATACTTACTTCAAATGGACAGAAGATACCTTATACAGGATACATAGAAGCAGACATTACCATTCCTTTCATGTGCAATCAGAAGTTTACCTTTCCAGTTCTAGTTGTATCTGATACAAAGATTAATTCATCTGAACCAATGATCATCGGAACCAATCTTATTCGACTCTGTAAAACGGAAACAGTAACGGCTAAATGTGATACGATGCCAAGTGCATGGAGCATGGCGTTTGACTCTTTGTCAGATACCAGTATTGAACAACACAGAGGATTAAGATACAACCCAACGAAATAAGAGTTGTAACTGGATTTGTGAGAAAGATAAAGTCAGTGGAAGCAGCAGTAACGGAGTTGTGTGAATTTGACCACTGTTCTTCGAAAGTTCAAGTTTGTCCTAGAGTGGTGACATTGAATAAGCCAGGAACTACTGCTAGGATACCTGTGATAGTTTTCAACCTATCTACAAGACCAATGTCTATTCCCGCAAAAGCGAATCTATGTGAACTGAAGGAAGTAGACATTTTGAGAGACGCTTTTAGTGACGACACATATGTAGAAGCTAACGTTTATCGCCAGGAAACAGAATTAGAAACAGAAAACACAATTGACCACGATTTAGGAAATTCGAATTTGACAGAAAAGGAAAAGGAAGAAGCTCAAAGGTTCATGAACAAATGGCACCATATTTTCTCCAAAGGACCAACAGACTTAGGAAATACTGACCTTATAGAACATGAAATCCACTTAACAGATGAAAAACCATTTAAGGAACCACATATACACATTCCACCTGGATTAATGAAGGAAATTAGAGAACATTTAAAAGACATGTTAGAAGCTGGAGTAATCAGGGAGTCAAAGAGCCCATTTTCATCAAATGTGGTGATTGTGAGGAAGAAAGACGGATCAATGAGAGTATGCGTCGACTACCGGAAGCTGAATCAAAGGACTGTGAAGGACGCCTATGCCATACCACGGATAGAAAACACTCTTCACCTACTCTCAGGGGCCAAATACTTCTCTAAATTAGACTTGCGTTCTGGATACTGGCAGGTTTCAATGAAAGAGGAAGATAAGCAAAAGACAGCGTTTTCTTTAGGACCACTAGGTTTCTATGAGGCCAACCGGATGCCCTTTGGTTTTACGAACGCCCCAGCAACATTTCAACGGTTGATGGAAAAGTGCATGGGAGAGCTGAACTTAAGCGAATGCCTTATTTACTTGGATGACGTGATCATATTTTCGGATACATTTGATAGACATTTAGAACGTTTGGAAGCAGTATTTTCTCGTTTGGAACAACACAATCTAAAATTGAAAGGCTCGAAATGTGAATTTTTTCAAACCCAAAACTTACTTACCTGGGCCATATTGTTTCAGAAAAGGGTATTGAAGCTGACACGGAGAAGATTGAAGCAGTTAAATGTTGGCCAATACCGAAATCAGCAAAAGATGTCCGAAAGTTTCTTGGTTTCACTGGATACTATAGAAGATTTGTCAAGGGCTATGCAAAACTTGTACGACCATTGAATGACTTACTCGTCGGAAATTGCACGAAAGCAAAGAAATCTTCAAAATCTTCAAAGAAACGCACACCATTCGTTTGGGGAACAGCACAACAGGAAGCGTTTGAATCAATCAGAGAAAAGCTAATTAATCCACCTATTTTGGCCTATGCGAATTACAACCTACCGTTCAAAGTTCACACAGATGCTTGCTCTACTGGTCTACGAGCCGTTCTTTACCAAAGACAAGGCGGAATTGACAGAGTCATCGCATATGCCAGTCGAAGTCTGAAACCATCGGAAAAGAACTACCCTGCACACAAGCTTGAATTCTTGGCACTCAAATGGGCAGTGACAGAGAAATTTAACGACTACTTGTACGGCTGTCAATTTGAAGTATGGACAGACAATAATCCACTCACATATGTAAGTTGCACTCAGCAGCTACAACTATACGATCAAATATCGGAGTGGATCCAAAAATGCTAATGCGGATAGACAAACTAACTTTAAGGGACGACGTTCTTTACCATTCAGGAAAGGTCAACGACGAAGACTATTTACAGCTTGTTCTTCCAAGGGATTTAAGAGAGGAGATATTCAAGGCACTCCATGACGACCTAGGTCACCAGGGCAGATACAGGACCATTTCCCATATTAAAGCAAAGGTTTTACTGGCCCGGAATGGACTCGTATATTGAGGAAATGGTGAAACAGTGCCCACGATGCATTAGAAGAAAATCAATTCCAACGAAGGCAGAATTAATCCCTATTGAGTCATCAGCACCAATGGAAGTGATCTGTATAGACTTCTTAAGCTTGGAACTATCCAAAGGAGGGTTCGAAAACATTCTGGTTATCACAGATCATTTTTTCAGATACGCACAAGCCTTACCTACAAGAAACCAACTTGCACGCACAGCAGCCAAGATCCTGTTCGAAAAGTTCATCGTGCACTACGGATTTCCGTCACGGATTCATTCAGACCAAGGTCCCAACTTTGAATCGCAGCTCATCAAGGATTTATGTGAACTTGCGGGTATCGCCAAGAGCCACACTACTCCATATCACCCCATGGGGAATGGTGGACAAGTTGAGAGTTTCAACTCTACCTTGTTGAAGATGTTGGGAACCCTGGAAGACAGTGCCAAGTCGGACTGGAAGTCACATGTAGCACCAATGGTCCACGCCTACAACGTTACCATACTCACTTCAACAGGATACTCACCGTACTACCTAATGTTTGGTCGCCATCCGAAACTGGCAATAGATGCAATGTTGGGACTTAATGCAAATGATGACAGTTATGCGTCGACGCACCAGTACATTAGAAACCTAAGGGATCGTCTGGCACAAGCTTACAAGAAAGCAGAATCTACTGCATCGAAAGGAGCCCAAGCAAATAAGAATCGCTACGATGTTAAAGCGAAAGCTAGCCAGCTACACATTGGTGACTTGGTGCTAGTCAGGAATGTTTCCTTGAGAGGAAAGAATAAGTTGGCTGACAAATGGGAAGATACCCCTTAAGTAGTTGTTACACAGCCAAATCCAGATATACCTGTCTACGAGGTGAGGAAGGATTCTGTTGGGACCAAGACATCCAGAGTTCTTCACAGGAATCTGCTTTTATCTTTAGGGTACAGTAAAGTAGACAGCCGTGCTCAGAGATATCTTATACCAGCGAGACGTCCATAAGCGGATTAGTTAGTAGTGCATAATTGATTTTTTTTGGATATCAGTGCATTTATTTGTTTCACTTTAACATTTTGTTAATTCATGTATTGTTATTTTTTTACTTTGTCATGTATTGTTTTGCCATTATTTTTTTATTCATATGTCATAGTTTCTCAGTGGATATTTCAGTAGCTCAGCATATATATGTAGGAGTTAATAACATCTTGGATAGAGGTTTGGACATTGTATTTCTATGAAAATATTGTGTTTTCATAAGTTTCGTGGCATTTTGCGTGGTGTTTAATCTTTTTCATATTCATTTACATTCAGCTAGACGTTTCAGTGTCGTTTAGTTTCGTTTGTTATTGTATGTCGTATGTATGTTAGTCAGTCTATTTAATTTTGTATGTATTTAGAATGGTGTAACTTTATATGTTGGGGACAACATTTCCGAAGCAGGGGGAGTATGTGATAGGGCATATTTATTATTAAAGTTTAAATAAGATAAACCGGTCCTTAATTAATCTAAATTCTTAATTATATAACTTAATATTTTTAAAATAAATGTTGCAACTCTAATATTTACATTTCTAATATGGTCAATGGGAAATAACTCTTACTAACACCTTTCTTGTTCAGGATTATCTCACCTTTATGACGTTGCACGGGTCACTTTTTAGTCATCTTTCAAACAACAAAGACGTCGCCATTTTTGTGCTAAACCATAAGACTGGATTAGATATTTGATTTATCCAGGTAATAGATTGTTTTTATAACTTTATTGTTATTATTGTAAAGACTGATTATATGTTCTATGTATTTATTGTATTGGATTGTTATTTATTTGAACGCTATCGGGAATTTAGCTATGCTTGACCCGTATCTATTTATGTTCATTGTGTACCATTTACACGGGCTATTTGTAAGGTGTGTTATTGTTTATATTTTCAGATTAATTCATTATATTGATTGATTTCATATTTTGCAAAGCACTGCCATCATTAAATATAAAGTAGACATTGAACTACATTATTTATAACAGACCCCTACTCTACCAGAAAGCCCCGTGATACACACTAAATACAGCTATTCGTATCCCTAGCTGGCTGTACAAAAATCATCGAGTACGATGATCATCCCATTTAAAGTTTTGAATGTTCCAATCTAAAATTAACTCGACCATGTTAGAGGAAAACACTTATAAAGAAAAACACGATAATTTTCAAATATCTCCACAACAAGACAACGCAGACAAATGGAAATTTGCATAGATTTATGATACACCTATACCAACTCTGACAAAAAAGAACATTTTTTTTCTCTTCGCAATAAAAAAGTTGTATTCATAACTTCTATACAAAGTTTACACTTCTAAGGGAGACTTTTCCGAAGGGTGATTTCAAGTTTTTCAACAGCCTATCTTTCACGAATCGGTAACGCCTGACCGTTAAGCTATCGTATACCATAGAAGTTTACAACTAACCGAACGAGGCCCTGACTTGGATACTTTGGACGTATTAACCGACCATATTGTCATTTGCGAACATGTTGGATCCTGATCGGACACCGGAGTCATTTCGTATCTGAATATGATCCGAACCATGTGCCACTCATATGAAAGTTTATCAACAAAACGCAAAATAAATATTTGTATAGAAAATTCTTTTTTACACTACTTGAATATTTATTTACCTTGGACAGTTTCGACATCTACCGATGTCTTTCTCAAGAATCGCACTGCAACGATCGGCTATCTTCGGCCTTGTCCGTCAGTTTCCGGTTTCGTGGAAACGACGAACACATGGTCGTAGATTCGGGATATTCTATAGGCCCCCTCGTCACTGTTCATGACCGAGTTTTTCTCCGTATGTGAATAGCCTCTTTGACCTGTCGTACTCGTTGGTTAACTTCCTTGTCTATCGTATTGGGCGATAACAGTTCAAAGAATTGGTTTGTTGTTGTGCATTTTTATCTCTACCATACGTTCAAATATGACCTATAACATGCATATACATTGCCCGATATAATAATCTTCAAGGTTGCAATATTTAGCGACAGCCAAAGTTTTGAAAACCGAACGGTTCCGGAACATGCACATTTTGGGTTAAAAGGATTTCCGGTGTAGAAAGCTCCACTGCAATTCGGTAGAAATTGAATATGCATTCCTTTAAGACAGGATGTAGCTTAATACAGATTAACAGTAATAGAGAAAGCTCCTAAAAGAAATGTATGCACCGTCGGGGTTCTGCATTTATCAGCCATCCGTTTTTAACTAATTCACACATGAACATTGAACAAATTGTAGTTCACTCAACCTTACTCTTTTCCAAAAGAGTATACATGTATATGGGCCGTGTCGTGACAAAAACTGCCTTAATGACATAGCGTCATAACGTCGGAAAACCCCGATAAAGTTTGACGTCATAATTTTCAGTAAAAGTGCCGCGCAATTCCACCTTGACATTCAATAGATCGGATTTTCTTAGTTCAATACCACCATAAATACCTGGATAAATGGACAACGATTTAGAGGTGAGTTTAGATCTACATTTTATTCTTCTTATTATAATCATTATATGCACAGGTCCCTCCAAGCGTAGAGCTGTTTAAGGAAAAAGTGAAACGTAAACAAACATGACCTCTCCCCTCCCACAACAGGGTCAGCTATCATTAGCTGTATGCTTTCACTTTCCTTTCTCAAACATTTACACTCATGTATATATGCAGACAAAAATGCATTTTTTTAAATCGACATTAATTCTACATTTCACTCTATATTTTAATCCGGAGTGGAATCCGAACTTTGAATACTGGTGTCTCAGGGCGACCAATCACGTGACTTTTGTATCGATAGTATTTACTAACAATGGCCGACAGCTTTCAAGAAAAAAGGTGAGTTTTGCATTTTTCTTCGTCTATAGGTATTCTTGCAATCCGACTTATCGACCATGGTCTGGTCCACACATTTCCGGTCAGTTTGGTACCAAAGGCTCAACGCCACATGCCATAGTTTCTTTGGAATGCTTGTCACAAGTTTCGAATTGAGGGGAAAGATTCTTAAATTTTCGGGATACGGTTTACTCACGAAGCTTATTTTGGCATCTAACTCGAAAACGGTTTTATGTCCTGTGACTTCAGATGTAGAAACACATTCTACAAGATTCAATTTGCCCAAAAATGTGTGTTTTTCATAAAAAATCAAATAGTTGCATGATAGAAAGGATGATGTACAAGAAGAGTAGTGTATTTTAACGAAATAATGGAGATAGAGTATACTAATAAAAATGGATAGAGTATTTTAATGATGGCAGTATGTCCAAAACGAGCCAGTTTGCGTGGCATTTCCGAAAAGAGGCACTGTTTTTTTTACAAGAGCTCACGAACAACATGTCATCATTACCTTTGAACTTTTTTGTTTGTTTGTTATAGGTTGCTAGTCGCGTTCAAAAGGTTTAATTATAAAACCGGTAAGTATGCTCGCCAAGTGTTCCATGACATTCTAGGACAGTTTAATTGACCACTCTGACTTGATAGCTTTTAGAAAATTGGTTACTCAGATCTAATATCTCTAGTTGAGGTCTGTGTTCCCGTTGCTGATTTTGTGCCTTTTAGAGCGGACTCATACGCCCCACCATGATTGCCCAAATTTATGAATTTTTAAACCGTTTATCTTTTTAAAAAAAATACGATTAAGTTTAGTTTCGTTGGCCAAAAATTCGAAAAACAGAATAGCCTGCCCTGCAAAACCCTAAAATAAGAGAATATTATTTGTAAGAAGTGCTTACGACCTTGTTTTGTTTTGTTTTTGTTGTTACGAAAGTCTGGAACCTAACCCGATCCACCTAACAGAAAATCATGGATCCGCACCTGATTTATCTTGAACCAGCGATAAGGAGATAAGTAACAAAAATATCCCACAAAGTTCTTGCATGCATGGGTGTTTAACAATTTGTAAGGAGTATTGTTTATTGCTACTAAACATATTTTAAAGTAAAACACGCTCATACATTCTGCTATAGCTGCCCACATTTAAGAACCAGTGAGTGTAGTTAAAGTTGTGATTTGCTCATGAAAAAAGGGTGATGGTCAAAATTGGCTTCCAACTATGGATCATAATCCGTAGGATTCTCTATACTGACCAACTTACAAACTTGGTCTTTGTATGGAGACTTGACTGATTTAAACTTTTTCGTTGCAGGCGCGCATTTATATAGAGGCGACTTGAATGGCGATTTTAATGGCGCCTGTCTTTTAGTCGGCGTGTCCACTCTTTCCTCTTCCCTGTGTGAAGAACGCATACATTTGTGGTCGCCGCACTTCTTCGCCGTAGGTACTTTCTTAAAGTGGTTCTTTTTTCCCCCATTATCTGAAATAAAAGTCACACTTCTTCTTCTTCTTCTTCTTCCTATAATGTACTGACACCGTCTGGCTTATAAACGTACAGGCGCATAAGAAGTGTCTATTTACATATATTTACAGGTGCCAGGATAAAATAATCTATTTAACAGTGCAGATAAAAACATCCAGTGCGTTTTATCGGAGCTGGACAGCCTGTACTCCCCTCTTGAAGCTGTCTGACGTGGGGCAGCATACTAGTGACTGGGGGAGATGGTTCCAGAGCCGGATGGTGTCAGGGAAGTAGCTTTTCAGGTAGCATAAGGTTCTAGCAAAAGGTACAAGGAAGCTAAGCTCATGGCCTCTGATAGAGCTGGTAGGAGTTAGGTGGATGGTTGGGACGTCAACAAGATGATAAACAATTCTATACATCATGATGACCTTTGCCTGTGCTCTGCGTTCTTGGAGAGTTGGCCACTGGAGTTGTTGCAGCATAGGTGTGACGCTGGAGGGTCTTCTGTGGTCGGAAAAAGCCATTCTGGCTGCCCTACGCTGCACCATCTCCAGTTTCCGGATGTTGCACTCTGTAACTGGGTCCCATATGATTGATCCATACTCCATCAAGGGTCTGACTTGGCTGGTGTAGCAAAGTTCCTTAGTCTCCCTGGGGCACTGTGAGATGTTTCGTTGAAGGAAGGCCCTAGTGTTGTTTGCTTTTCTTGTGACAGTATTGATATGGTTGTTCCAGTTGAGAGATTTTTGAATGGACAGGCCTAAATATTTAGCGGAGTTGACTACTTCAGGTGTATGTCCATGGATGTTGTATTGTAGGTTTAATGGTTTTCTCTTATTGGTGGTGTGTAGAATTTGACATTTCTGGGGATGGAATTCCATAAGCCAGTCCTTTTCCCACTCCTGTAACTGATTTAGGTCTTGTTGTAGAGCATGGGCATCTTGAGCAGACTTGATTGGCCGGTAAAGCACAATCATCAGCAAAAGGCCTTGCAGTAGATTCTGAAGAGATGTAGTTTGGTAGATCGTTGATATATAAAAGAAATAGCAAGGGACCTAGAACGCTGCCTTGAAGTACTCCTGACTGGACTGAAACATGTACCGATGTACTGCCGTCAAGGACTACTTGTGTACGGCCCTCTAGGAAGCTGCCAATCCACTGATGGATGTTGCTGCGGACCCCATAATATTCAAGTTTGGAGAGAAGTCTTTGATGAGGAACTTTATCGAAAGCCTTAGAAAAATCTAAAAGAATTACGTCTGTCTGTCCTCCATTGTCAATGTTGCTAGATAAGTCCTGGATAGTTAGAATCAGTTGGGTCTCGCAGGATCTTCGTTTACGAAAGCCATGTTGACAGTTGGTTAATATAGAGTGATGGTCCAAGTGCTGCATGATTGAGCTGCTGATTATGTGTTCTAGGGTTTTGCAAGTAATGGATGTCAGAGAGACAGGTCTGTAGTTTTCAGGCTTACTGCGGTCCCCTTTCTTGTATAGTGGTACAACATTTGCTGATTTCCAGTCTAGTGGTATGGTGTCTTGGTCCAGCGATGCCTGGAAGAACATTGTGTAGATTGGAGTAAGCTCCTGTGCAAGTTCTTTCAACAGTCTGGCAGGAAGTTGGTCTGTACCGGTTGCCTTGTGCGGATACAGGTCAGAAAGCAACTTGAAGACCCCCTTTTCTGTAACGGTTATATTGCCCACAGGAGGGTGATGACTAGGACCCATGTCGGGGATTGATGTCACATCTTCATCCTTGTTGAAGACTGAGGAAAACTGATCGTAAAGTAGGTTGGATTTGGTGGCACTGTCAGAATGTGTGATGCCAGTCTTTGCTTTCAGTGGTGCAACATCCTGGTTATCGGTCTTTTTGCTTTTAATGTAACTGTAAAAAAATTTTTGGGTTGGAAGATATTTCTGGACAAATTATATTCGATAGGTATTCATTATAGGCAGATTTACAAGAATTTCTTGATAATTTCTTCAGATGTTTATAGCGCTTGATGTCACTGGCACTTTTAGTCTTTCTAGCCTTTGCAAAAGCCCTCTTCTTTCTTCGACTGAGCTGTTTCACCTCCCTATTTGTCCATGGTTGACTAAAACGAGAACTAGTCATCTTGGAAGGAACACATGCTTCTAGGAATCCAAGAAGTGAGTTCTTAATGTCATCCCACATGGTATTGATATCGCTGGCATTGGTGTACTTTCGCAAAACAAAATCTTCCTGGTATCTACTACATTCAGACCTGAGCGAGTCAAGATCAGCCTTCTTCAAAAGGTGATTTTTTCGTTTCACAGGCTTGGTCCTTCTTGCAGTGTAGATAGAAGCCAAGTTTAACTGCTTTAACCGTTTGCTCCACTCCCATGTATATATATACCATGCAAACTGGCTCGTTTTGGACATACTGCCATCATTAAAATACTCTATCCATTTTGATTAGTATACTCTATCTCCATTGTTTCGTTAAAATACACTACTCTTCTTGTACATCATCCTTTCTATCATGCAACTATTTGATTTTTTATGAAAAACACACATTTTTGGGCAAACTGAATCTTGTAGAATGTAAACCGTTTTCGAGTTAGATGCCAAAATAAGCTTCGTTAGTAAACCGTATCCCGAAAATTTAAGAATCTTTCCCCTCAATTCGAAACTTGTGACAAGCATTCCAATGAAACTATGGCATGTGGCGTTGAGCCTTTGGTACCAAACTGACCGGAAATGTGTGGAGCAGACCATGGTCGATAAGTCGGATTGCAAGAATACCTAAAGACGAAGAAAAATGCAAAACTCACCTTTTTTCTTGAAAGCTGTCGGCCATTGTTAGTAAATACTATCGATACAAAAGTCACGTGATTGGTCGCCCTGTGTCTGGAGGCTTTGTGAATCTATTGTTAGATCGCCAAGCACACTTTAATTATGACACGTTTAAGCTTGTTTGACGTTTTTTTCTGTAGATTTTATGTAAATGGTCGTGAATTAATTAGATCTAGATGTGTTAATTTAACTAAAATAAACAATTGATAGAATGGTATATTATTGGCACTTGCATTAGTTTTTGTTTTCACTCACGAAATTATTCAAGTAACCAAATCAACGTCGAGAAAATTACAACGTCTCCTTGGTCCAGTGGATATGTACCTCGCTTCCAAGCCGGAGTATCGGAGTTCAATTCTTGCTAAAGGCGATGATATTTTTTCTCTACTTTTTGCTGTTATTGTTATTTCATCAACGTAATAACTCGTTTTAGATCAGTAATGTTCACAGCTTTCATGTTATATAATAATACCTACAATGTCAATTAATTCCATTTCGGACGAAAAAATGACCACTGAACATGGCATCATTATCTGAATAGATCTCTTAGATCTATGAATTTTTGGATTGTTTATCATATGGGGCCTTCAAATACACGGAATTTCTACGATTTCCTTACAGATGGCACACGTTCGTTAAAGTATACAGTTCCTTACGATTGATTCCACTTTTAAGAGTGAATTAAGATTTCTTACGAGTTGTTACGGGCTATTTACGGTCTGTTACGAGTTGTTACGTGCTATTTACGGTTTCTTACTAGTTATTACGATATATTTACGGCAAAACTCACCCGCGTTATTTAGCAGTCGCACCTGTTTGTAACTACCTGAACGTCTTTCAAATAAAGGTCACTCGATACAAGTTTGATTGTACTTACCCCTTCACTGCCTTAACCCGAGTACAATGATTACTTGCAAAGGGTTTGGATTCTGATCAGGCGTCGCGTAACGCGGCATCTGGTCAGGATCCAAACTGATTGACACTAAATTTTATACTCCTTAAATCAAAATACCTTACATTAAACGCAAACGAAAATTGTTCAAAGCTCATTACGTGATGACAGTGAATGGGCTTAATCGTAAAACGAACGTAATATCACTGCCTGCAACAATTGACGTGTGCTACTGTTATAATATAAGATTGTTCTAAAATTTCTCAAACTATTAGACAAGAGTCTCAATCAGAGTAAGTCCTGATGATAAGTAGCGTCACGCGCAGTCTAATCTGGATGTTAACTGTTTGCAACTGTTAGGGTTACATGATGTTACGAACGAGTTACGAGAAGTTGCGGATTGTTACGGATTATTTACGAGTTGTTTAACGGAAAAGTCCATCCGTGGTCTATCGTAGTCTATCGTAGAAAAGTTTTTGACATGTCAAAAAAATTGATTTTCGTCTTACGGAGGCCTACGGATGTCGTCGAGTTTGCGTATGGTAACGGATTGTTTACGGACATATGCGATGTATTTACGGATGTTAACGATTTATTTCCGGACGTTTGCGATTGACTACGGTTTGGAGATAAGAAACATGCGTGTATGTGAAGGCACCTTCATGAGTTGTAACGATTTACCTATTAAGAAAACTGACGCGTTTGACCATTTTAGGACCAAAAGGTATTCAATTTCTAATGTGTCATCATTCGAAAACTGGCATGAGGTGAGAAAACATCGACATGACTGAAAAAATATTTCACAGAGATTTTTGTGGTCTTTTTGACAAGAGTATGCCTTTTTTACGGAAAATCTCAACGATAATACCACGGATGACTACGAACACGTTACGCGGGGTTTACGGATCATTGCGGACTGTTTACGGAGGATAACGTGTTGTTACAACTGGTTTGCGATACTCAACGGATCGTTTTTATGAGTGATTTACGGAAGAATAACTCCGTAGACAATCGTCAGAAAAAAATTGACATAACAAAACGGGCATCTTCTTCCAAGAATCCTTACGGATACTAATGGATCATTTGCGGATGCTTACGATTGACTACGAGTTTGCAATCCGTAAGGAATCATTAGAAAAATCCGTGTATGTGAAGGCTCCATAAACTTCTCTTATAATTATATATTTGAGTTTTCTTACAAAATTGTGCTTATAATGTTTCTTTTTGAGGTCACCAAAACCAAATTTGCTAGACGTTGATTTAGGTATTAATATTCTATGTAGATTTACTCGCTGATTGAAGATTGAGTACCACATGCAGGTTCCAGGCCACGCCAGATATTTAGTAGACAGCGGCCTCGCCAACATTAAAAAGCTATATAGGTATAATAAATTTCAACTTTCAACTTTTATTTATTCATGCATAAGTCCTGCAATGCAGGAAACATCAGCATACAAATAATAATAATAATTACAGTCACATGACAATTGAAAACTACTTGATAATAAGGCAAGTTCTTTCAAAGATCATTTTGATGGCCTAGGTATATTTAACAGTTATACAGTCATATCTGCGGTCGCAATACGCCGTGCTAAAGTGTCTTAACCTAAATAGGTTGGGTAACTCGGCGTCTCGAACGCACAAAAGCTTTTAGTCAATTTGAACCATTTACAAATTAAACAATTAATTGCTGCCTAAATGTGCTACATATTTTATTAGGTATAAATCTGTTTTTATACACTTTTTTTTTAGACGCTCCGACTGCGACACGCTTGCCGAGCTTTCAGAGAGACTTGTGGACATGTCGGCGTTCAGTAACCAAGGCGAATTTGTACACATTAATGTTTTTTTTTCTCTCACAGGAAGTACCAGTACTTTAGGTTTGTATCCACCGAACCTGGCGTAGTTTCTGTACGGACGGGACAGACGAAGAGGAAGCCTACTTCAATATCTTAAGGGATCCAGCCTACCGCTTCCCTGCCATGTAGTGCGACCAGCTGTAATGGATCCGCCGGCACTGAGCCAGGCGCGACAGGCGTACTTGCACAGGATGTCAGACCAGTCTTTCAAGACGACACGTGTCCAGACTTATAAAAACAATTTTTTTGTTGAATGATGTTACTGTATGATGTTATAATCAATGTCTCATGTCCGTTGTATATTATCGTTCCTAATCAATACATACCGATCGCGTACCGAGTCCGGGAAGTGCGAGTAGATCTGGAAGCGTTATGTAGACCCCGTTTTATATGATTTTGCACTATCGTAAAAATCACATGGGTCTACACGGCATTTCAAGGACTTCACGTACTTTTCTGGACTCAGCTTGTGATCGGTATACCATACTATAGACAAATAAATCAATAGTCGTTTACTATTTAGTTATTATTTTTCGTAAAATTAGTTATGCTATATGATGGCTATAGACTAATTAATGTTGAGATCTTTAGAACAGTGATATTGACCGAGGATGAATAGGCCTTCTCGAACTTAGCCCTCAACCAATTTGACATTTCACAGGTCATCAAAACTATATACCGACCTCAATATTAGTCTATAAGTGAAAAGTATATCAAATACACAGGTCCAAGTCGTCCCCATGAAGTTTTAGTGTTTGGCCTACTTTTTCAGCCAATCAGCAAGCCACAAAATTCAAATTTTCGCTCGGTTTAATTATTAAGTCAACGGGATTTAACGAGATTTGGCAATTTAATTATGAAGTGTTCGAGACTTGGATTTAGACGTTAGCAAGCATTGCGCATGTGTTAATATTTCGGCCAGCTCCGCCCATGGCGTGACTTTTAAGCTTTACGGGAATTCCATTACACAGCAAGATATATCTACATGTACAATTCAATTTCGAGGAAAATAATGACATTTTGTAGCTCGCTAGTCGGAAGAAAATTGTGAAAATCATTCAAATTTTATTTAATCTTTAGGAGGGGAGAATAAGAAAAAGAAAACACAATATAATTAAAACAGAATTCTTACCGTAATTAACAAAACCAACATCTACAAACCATACTCGTCTGCATCATGCAAGATCAAAATAATCCAGAAAGCTCATTTAGGAGTTTTCTGCATTATTTCAGGGCTCCAGATAAGAGGGAATAAACTTCACAAATCCAACATTTTCTCACTTATTTTAGCATCAAATCCTATGGTGTTACTACTCATTAGAATCGCCTCTCCGAGACGATTCTAATGAGTAGTGACACCGTAGGGTTTTAAGCAGAAATAAAGATTTTAGTTTTTGAAATACCCCCTTATCTGGAGCCCTGTATTTTGTGCTGCACTAAGCATTTAGACGTCAATAACTATTCTTTTTCCATCGGTTTTTTAAAATTACCATTTTCTTAACGCAGCTTGGAACACGAATTGTCAATGTGTCATCATCAATGCGCCATGTTGCTGCGTAATAAAACACACAATATATATGTAACCACAGGGGGCTAACTAGGTATTACGTTGGAGTGTTTGTCTACGACAACATGTATTGGATATGCTACAACAACATGTATACAAACAACATTGAAGTACTAAGAAAAAATGGAATTATTCAGGGCTTTAGCCCCTAAAGTGCTGAAAATCCCAAATGGTAAGTGTAAATATATTATTTAACATGCACTTATATAGGTTACATGATCATTTAGGCCTGTTAAAAGACGATACTATACATTGCTGTGATTTAACATGTGCTAGATAGCTTTTGTTCATTTATAAATGCATTTGTGGCTTAAATTTTGTATTGTAAAATAAAACATTGAAGAAATAATCTATGCATGTTGAAGAAAAAGCTTTTCACTATTGAATAGGTCCATTTAATACTTCCATGATGCTTATATTCTACCGTAAAACAATTTTTTGTAAACGTTGTGTATGTCTACGTGTTGCACAGAAGCTGTATTAGTTTCTATACGAAGTACAGTTCAGATGTATAGGTTACGCTACAAAATCATGTATTGGATTGGCTACAAAGTCTCTTGTTTGATTTCAGGACATCGAACATGCTGTTCTGTTCCTACTGCCTTTCAGAAGTACAAGGTAGGCGGTCTATCACTGCACTACGGTACACCAGGATGAAAAGGTCTCATTCACGTGGGAGACAACTAAGTAGAAGACAGTGTCCGATACAAACACCGGACTTTCAACGTAACCGGCAACCATATCGGAGAAAACGCAAACTGTGAACCATGATCCTGACACCGGCAAACTAGTTTCAAATTATTCCTCAATTGAAGAAAAACATACTACTTTATACTAGGGATGGCAACGGTTAATCGGTTAACCGGTTAACCGTTCGAATGTCCGATTATCGGTTCGAAAAATCGGTAACCGGTTAATCGAAAAAATATATTTAGATATTAAAGGTCTGAACAAAACAGCAGAATTTCGATCAATATTTCTGTTTCAGAAGATATTCGCTGTCACACAGGCGGCGTTAATTTGTTTAGGTCTGAAGGAGATAGCCCGAGAGTATGGGTCACATTAAACAAGAGGATTCAATAAACAGTCACATCATTACAGTTCGGTTTTGTTTTTGCAAATCCTTCAACGATCTTGCACACACATGCAACACTAATTCAAAATTATACTCGTTACGGCTTTAAACAGGGGTACCATTATGAGCGGTGGTAGTTTTAAAAATACATGTAGATCTAGCATCCATGTCAGACAAAACCCATCACTACAAGTAGAAAAAACATGTATTTAGTAAAGCTACGATTCGTGAGCAGTAAAATGCACGTCACGTACTCCTTTTATATAACAGATGAAAGGATTACGTTAATTTTATTCAAGTATCTTGATCTGATTTATAAGATCTGCATTAAAAGGATTTTGATAGTTGGCTTCGTGTTTGAAGATTATCGATTTTAATTTTTTCTACACTTAAAAGAGCATTCAAAGATGACTACTTACATGCACATTTTATACGTGTCTTGAAAACTGAAAACTGTGTATCAATTAGTTCAAACCCCTTCATCGCCACATTGCATGCTTTAAAAACGTCGTCAGCACTTTTGTTTCGACTATAGATTAAGACCGTTGTATTCATTTTGTCAATTATAATATATATAGGCATTAAGATAAAATTTAAAGACTTTACATCTTACAAAACATATTTGATTTTTTTTAAAGTCATAATAAATGTCAATTGCTAAAATAGCACATTGTATATTAACAAGAATAAGGTCATTTCTACGGAAGCTTATACGGACCCCCTTATCATATATTCCCGAATTAAATATTGCATATACTTAATGATTATATTACTAAATGCATTTTTTACAACATATTATAGCTCGAAATCAGTGAGATATATTAAATAAATAGGGTCCTTTGTATGAGAAAATTCGAGCTATGTTTTATTTATTTCAATAAAACTTATTATTTATATTTCTAGACTCAATATAAGACAGCAAATATTTGTGTTATTGTATATGTTATACCCAACATAATTATATCATTATTAAATAATCTTTATATCGTTAAACTACATGGTGTTTTTACACATGAGGTCGCTATTCTATAGGGGTTATGATTTTTCGTAAGGGATCAGTTTCCTTCGTGTGCCGGGGACGATATTTTATGACCGGAGAACCAAACTACTATGAACGGGGGTTAAGTTAAAATCAAATGAGCGCGGGTCACTTTTCTATGGGGTCAGTTTACTCCGTTACACCGGCGTTGAAGTAAAATAATCTTTTGTCGCAACTGTCAGGTAATATTGAACAGTTAACCGGTTAACTGCTCGGAATGTTAAACGGTTATCCGGTTAGTCAAATGACCGATTATTTACATCCCTTCTTTATACAGTCATACGTATGTAATGTACCATAAGATATTTTCCTGGTTAATGGTAGCTTAAAGCAGACTGGAAGCAGAGCAGCAAACGACTAAATGTGCATTCTGCTTTACTTTCAACCTGCTTTAAGTTGCCACCTGTCTTTAAAACAAGGAACAAGCTATGGGGGGAAATGGTTTCCAGAACATAATGGCTTAAACGGAGATATCTTGCAGTAGCCTGCATCATTTTAAAAAATGTCGAGACATATTATTTTTTATAAATAAATGAAAAAGTCGGCAAACTATATATAAGTATATCTTGTAAAAATTTATGATAGAAAACCGATACATGTACTACGCATTCTTTTTTTTACGGTATATGCGAGTGTTCAAGTATAAAAGCACTCGGAAAACGTATACGAAATAAACACAACTTTATTTTGAAAAGGTTTTTGATTTTTTCAATTTGAACCATGCAAAAAGAAACTGGGACTCATGAATCTGAGAATAATAACATTTCAGATCAGCTGCCAGTTTTTAATATTTGAGGTCAATCAATGTCTACACTTTTTGACAAATGGTAAAAGGCTCACATACTGTTAACGCCTGCTGGTAACAAACACAGACCCCTAAATTGAAACTAAACTGTTACCTTGGCCTAGAGTACAGTAAAGTATCTCTATTACGTCCACAATATTGTGTGCATTGTTAGATGTTTATGATAGGTGATTTCTTATATATATAGCAAGGTGACGGTAAAACAGAAAGCTCCTAAAAGTTGTTTTAGTACTACCTTGCTCTAGGTTAATTGTCAACTGTCTTTTTACAATCAATTAGCCTTTGTTTTAATGGTTGTATTAGAGAGTTTTTACTGTATAATAAGATGATAGGCATATTTTCTGTAAGACAAATATGATGCCTCCCTCCCCCAATTTGACTTTAAGTCCACATGCACATCTACTGTATATGTACAAACACTCTGCCAAGTTATAAGGTTGTAGCTTGAAAAGTGTAGGAGAAGTTAGCTAGACAAAGTATGTACTACATGTGGGGCATGCAAACAAGCAGACGCCAACAATGAAGCTGTGTTATTTGGAGCAACCACTGTACATTATTGTTTCCAATGGTCAACACTCGGCAGTGTTAACGTTAATCATTAAGTTACATTCCACATACTGTACGTTTGTGCCAATCGGTGTGTACTATGCATGTATTATCCCATTAGGCTATATACAGATTTTAAATATGATGGTTTTCCAACAACGACTCTGTTCTACAGATAAAAATGTAAAAGTTGCATCCGTTGATGGGCATTAAAATAACAAAAGTACTAGATTAGATAACCCCTCTGTCACAACCTCCTCTTCAATCAGGAACGTAAGAAGGACAAGAGGACTATGGCCCACAAGTCGCTCACCTGAGAACATTGTATCTAAGCTGACTGGGCAAGACAATATTGTGATATATATTGTAGGCTATAAAAAGATTTTTAAGGGTTTTCCTATATAAGTCGTGGCGTTTATCTATAGACCAAATAAAAAGTAATTTGCCTGGTAACCATTAATTGCAAAATTATTGGGGGCTGGGGCACGACCCCCCCCCCCCCAACACACACACACACACGTTTCCTACGGGCCTGTCAATAACGTAAATGTCCAAATATTCCATTTCAGCTGGTTATGTAGTAAAAGAAAACTTCGTGAGCATACCAATACACCCTCTGTTAGAAACGTATACACACAGATACATCTTCGTAGCAATACATACACATATTATGCTGATTACTGAACGGGTTAATAAAATGGTAAGATCAGATATAATCAATCACAAAGTGACAATTGGAACCACAAACTGCATATGATGGGGCTTGATTCTATAAACAGTGTGTCACTTCTTATAATTTACGAACAAAAGGACGATTTATGATATTTAACACTGTTGACATTTGACAGAACATGTAAAATATGTTTACTGTCGTGGCTAGTCCAATACATGTTGTCGTAGACAAACGCTCTAGGCCATTCAATCTAGCCCAAAATAGGGCTTGACCTAGACAAAATTGCAAAAGATTTTATTCTATCATAATATGATCCCCATATACCTGTACTACAACATACTAAAATTTGCATTTCCAAATATTGGGGGAAAGTTCGAAATTCAAGATGGCCGACAAAATGGCCGCTGATTATGTAAATAAACACATATGGATCAATTATTACCGAAAGTATCATCATTTTCAATCATCTGAGGTACTTTGTGGTATTTGTACTTCATCAGTACTAAATTTAAATGCATATTATACCATTTTTATATGAATTAACATGTTTTTCAGAAGAAAATGCTCCTTATTCGTGGAACAGAATGGACAAAAAGACAAACTTTTATGACATATTCATATTTTATTTGTGTTTTAAGTATATAAACATTTTTGTTCGCGAATTGCATGTCAAATTTCATTTAAATACATTAATACTTGATCATATTTATTATTAACATATTTATAAACAATTACAGTTGAAGCTTTAAAGTCTATTTAGTGGGTGGGGTAATTTAACCCCAGAAATAGTAGATTAGACACTTTTATGAAACATACTTATTTTATGTGTTTTTTGTATAAAATATTTTTTCCTGAATAACAAGTCAATTTCATCTAACATGGATACTTGGTTATGGTTAACATCTTTATAAGCAATTACATTTCAATTATGGTGGGTGGGGTAATTTGACCCTAGACATAGTGGTTGATTGAACGGCTGAGTTGGGTTTTACGGCACCGAAACACATACATTGGTAATATTTAGAATAGATACACATAGCTGACATTTAGACACAGATATGCAAATCATCTTAATTGAAAACTATTCGCGTTATTGAATTGCATATTAATCTTCCTTTTATACCGCCACCACCTGTTGTTGGGGCTATATAGGAATCCACATCGTTCGTCCGTCTGTCACGTTTTTCCGGGTCATTTGTCCTTTTCTTAAAAAACTATATATGATACAATCTTCAAACTTCGTACACATTATCTGTGTTATAAGCTTACACTCTGTTACAAGTTTCAAAACTCTTGCACACAATTTCCCAGAATTATACCCCTTTTTAATTTGAAATTGTGTCCCCTAATTGGGACATTTTGCTTGGAACATGCCATATTTTAGAAAATTATTTAATGATAATGTCTTCAGGCTTGGTACACATTATCAGCGTGATGTTTGAAGACTTTTTTTTAAAAGTATCATAACTCTTGTAAAATGTTTGACATAATTATTTCCCTTTTAAATTTTGTTCCTTAGTGTGGACATTTTTCTTGGTACACAAATATAATCTTTATAATGTAAACTTGGAGAATACACTGAATTGATTTTTCAAAAATATACGTTTGCAAGAGAACTGAAAACAAGATGCTTACCCATGACAAGTACACGTGCACATATGCTTCCGGGACTAAATGAGTTTAAAAGTATACAGTTCTAAAGAAAATGGTCAAATGTCCAGCACCATTCAATTTGATTAAGTTTTTGTGTTTAACCCTTTAACCCATAGCCTAATTATTTGTTTTGAAGATAGGTGACCATGGTTAGGTTTTTTGGCCAAGGTTGCTCATATACTAAGAAATGCCAAGCTTTTACTTGGTATTTATGACATTATGTAGGGTTTGTGACAAGGAAGTTTGGGTGGGGCTATATATCACCTTTAGTGATAGTTGTCTACGTGTATGCAGGCTAAGTAATAAATGTTGTCGGTATCGTATTCCAATGATAATAAGCGATTTTTGGACTAGCGTGCTTGTTTAGCTATGATAAACATTGTAACTTAAAACATTAAATGTCATTGCTGATGTTGTTCTCGACAGCCTCAACTTCATTATGTATGGGTTCGAAGACCCATTCATCTGAGCAAACTACTCGGCGCCATATGACCATTTCATGTGTCGCGGTGCCGTAAAACCCAACTCAATCAATCAAATCCGAACAAACTACACCACAACACAGAGTAAATAAACACGGAGAAGAAACCAGCATGCCTGCGATTTATCTTGTCTTCCAGACTACCATTCAGCGAACCGGTCGCGATTGATAAACTGCTCACGCGCAAAAAAAAACCATGCCTTCCGTTACAAAAACTTCAATACATTTCTAACTTTTCTTCCGATTCTGTAAATAATGGCAATGGCCTTGATAGAAAACCAAGACACGTATCTTTCGGTTATAGAAATACCAGAGTTTGTTCTTGCAGTAAACAAGTAGTTATGGTGACCTTATTAGGGCTGTTGGGAATTAAGTGTGTAAAACACACAAAGAACCATTGTCTGTAAATGGGTCATTTTAAATTCATGATTGTGAGAGTATATTCCCAAAATATATTTAAGAAAAACGTATGAAGCGAAAGACCAACAACATGGTATTACAATAGAACAAATTTTGAGTGAAACGAAAACGAATCTGCATTTCTATGTCTTTGTCCCTAAAAATGACAGTATTTTTCGAGAAATCACCATTTTCACGGCTCCACTCAACTGGATATTACTTGGCTAATCGTTTTAAATATGGCTTAGTACAAAAGACCACGATCTCATTAAGTATCTGTGTTAGATTTAGAAGGAATACATCACAGAAAATGCCCTCCTATAAACCCACAATACCATATAGATATAAGATTTTTTCCATATTGTTTTGAACATCGCATTTCGTCATCAATCTCGTTTATCGGCCAATACATTTGGCAACACCTCTTACTTGCCATAAAATCTTTCTAGTTAAAAGAATAGACTCTTGTAGCTTTAAAGCCGTTTTAAGACCATTATTATGCGAAAAATGAGGATTTTATGTACATTTAGCTAACAGTAGGTAATAATAACACATGGATGTCTTCGGCGTACCGAATTATCAATCGATTGAGCTATGTCGCGTTTACATGTATCGGATTACCAACGGATGACAAAGGTTTTGGGAAAATGCATAGGTTATATAGGTTGTTTCTTCTCCGTGTGTATTTATTCCATGTCCATGACACATGACACGTGTAGCGCAAACACAAGAAGACATCTTATATTATTGTCACTATTTGTGTCAGTATTTTGGTTGAGAATAAAGTCACGTTTACAGCTTGAATGAATACACTGGCCACGTTCTGTTTCTATGTCGGAATCCTCTGTTAAGGCTCTTAGTTTCCTTATCTCCCTGTTTACAACTGGTTGGTTCCCAATTTCAGAAGCTGCTCAAACACAATGCACGTGTTGTCCATCTGAAACAAGAACAACAATGCAATAAGTCTATATGATTGACACATTTTATCCACAAGTACGATGCAACTCAAAGACCTTGGATAGATTTAAACTGAACCCTTATCAAAAGTGCCTTTTAAAACAAAATAAATACATTTGTAAGTATAAAGCTTTCAGAGACAGTAAAAAAAACTGTATCAAACATACTATTGTAATTTATGCAATCGTATAACATACATGTATACAAATTAAACGTAACTGTTATATATGTTAGATGGGTTGATATTTTGTGTATTTTTTCATATACAAATTAACCGTAACTGTTAAATGCATGTTATATCTCAAAGCATAGATTAAGCAGATGGTCGAATAATTTGCATAGTTTTTATCCTATACCTTCATATCTGAACTCATCTAGAATATAGTTAATAAAGAAGCAGTCAATGACTAGAAAATATTGGACAGCAAGTTTTGTTTGTACTATTGCGCAATTGTACATGTATAGATAAAACTGTATTTTAACCTAATAAACCAAGAAAATCCGTTAAAACATAAATACATTAGATTTGATATAAACGAAATATCACCACAGTGTGTGATCTGGGGTCTTGTATCAGTTTTAGTTGGTTGTGTATTCCAGACCTGGAACACACAAACCAGTGAGGACTGGTACAAGATCCGGATCACAAACTGTGATAATATTCCTTTTATTATAAACCTTATCTTTATATAATGTTCTTATCTTACTTTATTTTATTAAATTAAAGTTAATTTAAAACTAGCTTAAAATCGGGACTACATCTTGCTCAATCGAATGACTAAATATATGCATATGTTTAACTTTTGTCATTCAAAACGTCATCATCTATATTGATAACGTGTATTGATTTGTTCTCGCCTTGGTCCGCTTATTTTCATCGGCTCGATTGAGAAGTGTTTGTTTGCAAAAAAAAATGTCATTTAAGCGTTTTAGAGCATATATTAAACTGTTTCAGCTTTATCCTTTGGAGGAAAACATAAGTGAAAGTGAGTGCTGTGGATTATGCACGCTTCAAACGGAAATAAAACGTTCAAAAGTCATCAACGCTTGGTTTCAACTTCAAAAAAATAATAGCATCAAAACCGGGAATACCGAACGTCATGCGCAAAGCTTCTTGCTATAAATCAGAATTATGTTAGATTAGCAGAATGAATTTACCTTCTACATAATGGTGTTTTCTGTGTGTCAGAGTTTAATTTTCACGTGCTGACTTCGTGTTGGGCTATCAGTTTCTGCTAATTCTGAAAACAATAAATAATAAGACATAAGTATAAATGACTTGAAATCCGTGCAAGTCAATTTTGTTGAAAACAATATATATCGCGAAATCCAGTGAGTTATGACAGAAATGTGCTTCCGTAGTTTTAAAAATCGAACAAGACGCCGTTTTAGTTTCATCATAATTTCGCTTTTATCGCTCTTTTCTTAATAATTCTTATACCGATGTTCATATCTTTCATACTATTACGCAAAAAGCCAGTTATTTCATAAAAAATGAAGCAAAACCTGCAATATTGAAAATCAACAAATGTGCGGTGAAACTCGCCATTTTATTAAATTACGTGTAATAATAAATACACAGACGAAATAGTCCGTCTTCAGTGTTGCAATTGTGATACAAATGTATTAATTTTGACTTACCAGTATCGCTTTATCAGCTTTTTTCAAAATAATTTACACCCGGAAGTAAATTTGAAACCTTGCGATCGCCATTGTCATAGACATAATGATGTCATATTGATGACGTCATTAGCTTTTACGTCAAGAAATACTTCTACGGTGTACTGTACAGGCCATCGGATTTTGCGTAAAGTAGAGCGGTTTAAAATCGATTTTATTTAACTTTCCCCACCTACTCCAACTTCCAACATTTTGCAGTGAGATAATATACATATCTAGTTTCGCCGACAACAATCAGAAATTCTTTTGCAATTTTGTCTAGGTCGAATTCTATATTGAATGGCCTACTCCTACGTAATACCTAGTTGGCCCCCTGTGGTAACAGGCTGTGTAAACATCTGTCGGCGGAGAAAAATATGTAAATGAAGTGAAGTTACGTCATATGTGGGCGGGTCAAACACTAAAATGGTTAGAGTTTATTTCAACGCTTCTTAATTATTAAGAAGCCAAATTCGGTCGCAGGCTCCCTCATTTGTTGGCTTCTTAATCATTAAGAACCATTGAAATAAACTCTAACTATTACTAAATCTATGTCCCGGAGCGAAAATTTTGTAAACGTTAATTCACTATGACGTCTATGAGTGCGTGACAAAGTTGACGTTGAATTGACGTCATGTTATCAGAATGTTACCTCATACCGCATTTTTAAAAACTTAATATCATGCAAAAAAGCCAAAATCGATTTTTTTGTCATTAAGGCAGGTTTTGTCGTGACACGGCCCATATGTAGTTGACTCACCTATATGCCACTGTGGTGAGGATGAAAGCACTGAGCACTATTTTATGTCATGTCGCACATACAACCATTTACGTACACCAATGCTACAAGCCGTCAACCCAATATATTTACAATCGCCCAATTCAATTCCATTGACAAAAAGTGTGTTCATTTCATATAAACACCAATGTTCGAGAGGGCGGGATTTGTGGAAACGTTTCGAAGGGGAGGCGGGGCATATGCAGTTTTCATTCGCGAATTAATCTTTGGAACTTGGGGCAGCAAACATTTGGCGGATTTTCAAAATTTGTTCTCAACCGATCTATGCCTTCCTACTAGTGGAAACCATGATTCCCGACTAATATTCTTCTTTATAAATGAGATAAATTGCAAGAAAATTGACATAAGAATCTACCTTATAAACAGCGGCCTATATCTGCGTTTCTTTATGACAATAAAACCCGATATATTTATCCTACTTTCAAATTACGTCACTTATAATGACGTCATAAATCGGCATTTTTCGCGCCAAACTGTCAAGTTGTTGACAATGGAACTTATTTTTTCTGCTTTCGAATGTACACAGATTCCTTATAGGGTACACATTATTCGTGTTATCGACCTCTAATATGGATTAAACATACATGCGTGCTGACAAAATGTTTATTTAATGTTAGATATTACAGCAAATATATTGTAAATATAAGAAATGAACTGATTTTTTCGGCGTTCAAGCGAAATGAACGACAGAAAATTATCGGCAAATTTACCACGAATCGCTAAATGTACTCCCACTTCTAAGTTGTTTCTTTATGGCGACGACAGTCTCACATTGCAGCAAACTGTCACAATAGTTAATAACGCTTTATGTAAGACTCCTGAGCTTAAACTTACTTCTTTTTGGGTGTGTATACGTAACCTTTCCTTAGAAAGAGCCCAAATCCTACAACCCTATCATATTAGTGTCAACTTTTACTGATCAAAACTCCCTCAAACTCCTCATCATCTTCTAATGTTCAATTTTATTTCAACATTCACAGGCAAATTAAACATTTGTCCGTAATATTTTTTGTAATGTTAAATACATTATGTCACGATTTTGACCGAAATCCTATTTATGTACATGTATTGCCCTTAATTACCGTAATTTTGTCGTGATATGATTTCTGCCATGCCTAGGAGAAGAACCAAATAAGCTTTTGCTTTCGTTCCCATCCTAATGTATATACATGTATTATCCAAATGTTGTATATATTATGTAATAAAAATATGTTTAAACTAACATTGAATTGAAAACAGCACTCGTCTATTTAGGGCTGATTTTAGCAATACATGTTCATGTATATTACAAACTAAGAAAATGTAGTCCCTGATCACTAGGATCTTAACTGTTTGCATGGGACAAGTGTACTATTCACATGTACACCGTTTGCTAATGATGGGTATACTCGGCCCTAGAACTTTAATTATCGCCGTTAAATTATGAGAGAGAACGGAGAACAAACGTTTAGCGATAGAAAAAACTTGTCCGGTTTCCAAAAATTTCCAGTTTTCCGCCTTTCGGTATTCAAAGTCACACTGTATTTGTCAAGGCCGTGAAACTCCAGTGGGAGAAGACGCTAATCCTATCTAATCAACGTAACTGTGTCCATTGCAAACTGTTAGAAGTCAGATTAAGCGCCGGGAAAACCGGCGTCTGATCAGGCTCCAATATGTTTGCCACGCAGATTAATGATAATCGTCATCATTTTAGAAATATTGCGTGATTCCGTGCGTTTGTATTTCTAATCAGATAAACTCATCCTGAACACTTTAACAATAAATAAGAAGACTCAAGCAGTAACACAAATAAGGTATCTCGTTACCTCCGACATTAATTTCGTCATGCGCCAGCATAGACATGACTCAGTATGCCAGATGTCGAAGGTGCGAGATAGTAGGGTTAGGGTTAGGGTTATTTTTTGGAACAACAATGACTTTTATAAATTACTGTTTTAATAATGCCATTAATCTTTTAAATATTTGACTCATTTTAAAAATGATTTTATAAACTGATATTAACAAATCTTATAATCTTAGTATTTATATGGAAAGTCTTTACTTAATTCTAAATGAAGTTATTTGTCTTTTCTCACTTTGTAAGTTCATTTATATGATTTCATGTT
Source organism: Gari tellinella (assembly GCA_922989275.2). Classification (NCBI taxonomy): domain Eukaryota; kingdom Metazoa; phylum Mollusca; class Bivalvia; order Cardiida; family Psammobiidae; genus Gari; species Gari tellinella. Next base: position 27,690,147 of record OV277857.1, on the reverse strand, counting down.
TGAAGCGCCATTGAACTCCTGTGTGAAAAGAGAGCTATGATAATAATAATAATAATAATAATAATAATAATAACAATAACAAAAGCTTTGTTTAGCCCTTTGTCTGCCGATGTCGACTTGAACGGTATTTGCAAACAGTCTGGAACACAGATGAGACGTCGCGTAGCACATCTGAATCCCAACTGTTGTGATACTCGTCTTTAGTTTACTTTGATTTACAAGATGCATAAATATTAATTTTGCAGACTACAATTTAAAAGCAGACGGTATTACGGCATTATACGGGTTAAATGCGAAAGAATAACGGATTCTCTACCGTACAGATAACGTTGATGAATACAACCATTTATTAACCTTCTGCATGCTATATTTTGTGATAACTGTTGAAATAGATCAGTAACTCGACGTTTCACATTGACCCAAATATTTTGTCACTGATGATATTTTCTGATAAAAATGCATCAATATCAGATAACGATTGCAGCAGACACCTCTTGCTTGCGACAACTACATAAAGTACAAGCAGGTAATGCAGGATTTTTCCCTTTGCAAATTAACCATTTAAAGGGTTAAAACAGGTGTTTGGTTAAAACAGATCGGATGTTAAGTCGAGTGCTCTTTAAGGAGCTATTTGCTTTACTTATATGTATAATTTTACTCTAAAACAAAAATATAATCTACCAAAACCAATCGTGTTTTATTCCAAAACCTTTATCTGTTTATCAACGTCTTGAAATGTATGAATCTGTCCGTAAATCTTTAGATTTTGTTTTTATTATTTTACCTCGCTTTCAACAGTATTTCAGTTATATCGCGACGTCCAGCTAATTACAGGTGGAGGAAGCGGATTCCCGAGGAAGCCCCGTAAATCTTTAGAACAAAAACAACACACGCATGTGCTATTTTGTGATATCTCCGAAGCATCTGACAGGGTTTGGCCATAGTAAAATACTTAAATAATCGAGAACAAAATGTAATAACCAAACACCATGTTTTAATAAGTTTAATGGTTGTGTCCTCAAATGATCTGTACTTCTTCTTCTTCTTTTACAGTAATGGCCTCGATCACTAATGATCATTATCGCCATGTGCTAGAGTTAAAAACAGTAAAAAGTAAAAATGCTTAAGGGATCAAGCTACTCGATCGATCCAGCTGAAACCCCTAGACAAGGTACAGTGCAATGTACCTAAACTCTTAAGAACTGGATCTAAAATATCTCTGCTTGCAAAGAAATGTGCCAGAAAGTTCAAATGGTTACAATCCGGATAAAAGAAACAGAAGTTGACTATGGATCACACATCGTTGCGGCCAATGCTGACTTGAATCCTAGGATTCAGCACTGACTACATTCGATGGTAGTGCATTCCACTGCGAAGTTATCCTCTGAATTAAAATCAGGATAAAAGAAACAGAAGTTTACTATGGAGCACACATCGTTTGCAACCAGTGCTGACTTGAATCCTAGGATCGAATCAGCACTGACTACATTCGATGGTAGAGCATTCCACTGCACTACATTACGTGAAAAGAATGAATTCTTAAAATAGTCTACTTTGGTGAAGGGTATTTGGTTAGCTAGGTGATGATAGTGTCTAGACTGCATTGTGTAAGGTGTAAGGTACTGGTTAATGTTTATGTCAACATGGTTGTAAACCATCTTATAAAAAAGGGTGAGTTTGCAAAGCTGTCTTCTAGATTGTAGTGAGTTCCACTTTAGGTCATTTAGGATGCTTGTCCTCTCCATTTTCTTATTTAAATTAAATATTGCAAATTCCTTGCTTGGATACACTAGCCCGTCTATTTTCGACTAATAACTCGTTGACATATTCAACTCAAAACGTTAATGAAATAGAAGCTGTAAATAAACAGAGATTTGCAAAGGATATCTTCGTGGTCCTGAACATGGTTGATAAAGTTTTATCCAAATAAAACAAATGTGTTATTCATTTCAAGTTCAACTAACTCTTCTGAATTAAAATCTATTTTTCGATGACAACGTATCCGAATCTGTTTCTTCTCATAGACATGTGGCATTTAGTAGTATATGTATCTTCTGATTGTAAATGGTCGTCCCATATAGAAAGCATATTCGAGAAACTTCTATATATTCTTTATCGAAGAACATTATTGTGGTTTGTTTTAAAACGTTGTTTGCTCCCAGTATTACACTACCCATCAGAACCATGAGATGACTACTCTTAATTTGATAAACAACGACTAGAAAGCATGCGAGAATAGCGTGTTGGTTACCTAATTTTAAAAAAAATATCGAAAAGAGAAAAAGAAACAAAATTTGTTTTATAAAATGTATAAACAGTATGTTTCACCCTATCTTAGCAATATATTACCTCCTCTCGTAATTGCAGTATCTATCAATTAAGAAACAATCATTATTATACTATTCCAAAAACAAGCCTATGTTTAAGTGAGCGTGCATTTATATTGTCGACTACACACGTTTGAAATACCTTAAATCAAGATTTTAGGAACTGAAATACAATTCATTCTTTTAAGGCAGCACTTGACACTAATATAGATGCATTCTATCTATATTGAAAACATCAGAGTAATATCCTTCATACCGGCTAAGAAATCAATTTAGCTATTTAATCTACGATTTATTTCGTTGTAATCTTGTTTCGGGTCAATTATTTTAATATGGATATCCTTGTGAGAACTCATTACATTTATTTCTGTCCCTTATACACATACAATCGAAACATTATGCTGAATAATCTGTCTCATATACAATTCGGTTGTGCTGCCGATTATTCTTTCTTAGCAAGATAACCATTGTACTGTCTACTTTATTTTGCCATGGCACTACTTTTGAATATATCTAGGTAAAAGCCAAAGATAATGGTGTAATAAATTATAGTCCAACCCCTTTACACATGTCACTATGCAAATAAATATGTTTAAACTAGTGAACAGGTTAAACTTGCCATTGGTTAACCTTATTACTTAATCTTGATCGCTCCACGTTATCATCGTCAGCAAAAATTGTCCTCTTCATGCATTTTACCCGATATTGTTTATCAGTACAAGGATTACATGTTAGTCTGTGCTCGGGTTCGGATGTGACCGGCACACAAATATGTGTACCAGGTAAGTGGGTGTATTAATAAAAGTAGTAGTTTCCATTGTAATTCAAAGCAGAAGAAAAAAGATTACAACAAATTTAATTTTTCAGTTGAAACTATCTGTTGAAATAACACGCTTGTGCTAAAAGAGTTACATGTCAATTACAAACAGTTTGGAGGCAGATCAGACGCCGGTATCTGATCAGGCTCCATACTGCCTGCTACTTAGATCAAAATAAATTGTTAAACATTTAAGAAAAATGAAACATTTTACACTTCATTTGAATTTCTTTTCGTTTTGCGTAACGTCTTCTCCACTGCAAACAATGTCAGAGTATAATTTAGGAATCGTTAGCTGGTATTGACACCTTCACTGCCATGACGTCATCACTTTAAAACAATTGTCGTTTGCTTTTATTTCTCAAGTTGAAAATTTAGGTATTTTAACTTAAAGCCGCATTGTGTTTTTGAGAAACCTGCATAAAACGGTTGTTTGGGGTCCCATTTGAACTACGTGGGACGTGATTCTTTCACAAAAACCGGTTTTATCTAAGAAATTCGCTTTTTAAATTTTATTTATAATATTTTGGTGCTGCACAAATTAAAGAGCCTCCCTTGTGAATGGAAAGAAGGACAACTCTGTAAATACAGGGCTCCAGATAACGGAAGTATTTCGAAAACTAAAATCTTTATTTCTGCTTTTAAACCCAATGGTGTCATACTCATTAAAATTGTCTCGAAGAGACGGTTTAATCAGTAGTAACACCATAGCATTCGGTGCTGAAATGAGTGAGAAAATGTTAGATTAGTTCAGATTACTCGCGCTTACATCTATAGCTGGAACACTGGACATGACCCTGTTAACCCTTATTCTGCTGCACAGACGTCTGCTTTGACATTGTCGTCTGCAAAATGTGTTCAGTTTAGATTTATGCATTGTTTTAATTAAACAAACATTAAGACGAGTGTCAAACAGTTTGGATCCAGATGAGACGCCGCGTTACGCGGCGTCTTTTTAGATTCAAATAGTTTGCAAACTCCTAAAAGTTACGACCAGTAGGCACAGGGTTAAACACTATGAGATCCAATAACAACATGTACATAATTATTCACTAGGGGTAAACGATAAAACAAACTACGGAGAATCTATACCTGAGCTTGCTGAAAATGACTGTTTCAGCCTTGTCCGCTCTCTAACTCAAACACTTCTTTTTGGATCTTCACCAAACTTGCTACAAATGTTTATTAGTATAGAATCTAGGTCAGATTCAATAACTAGCAAAATCGCATAAGGCATGTCTGAGTTATTGCCCTTGAATAATTAAAAAATGAAATTTGTTAGTCATTCAAGGGCAATAACTCCAACATGCCTTGTGCGATTTTGGTAGTTAAGATGACTGACCTAGATTTTATATTAATAAACATTTTCAACAAGTTTGGTGAATATCTTATATAAACTGTATGTGTTAGAAAGCAAAACATGCTGAAACATTCATTTTTAATACTTAAAGGGCCAAAACTCAGACATGCCACATGCGATTTTTGTAATAATCACACTAGACCTAAATCTTATATAATTAAATATTTTCAGCAAGTTTAGTGAATATCCGATAAAAACTGTGTGTGTTAGGGTGCAAAAATGACTGAAACAGTCATTTTTTATTAATAAAAAGGCAATAACTCAAATATACCTTATGCGATTTTAGTAGTAATCAAACTATATATTGTATATTATTTGCATCACTACTTGAATAGGGGAGGGCCGTAACTAATGTTGGTAGAACTTGTGGCCCGACCCGATTTCATGAATTTGAAATAAAATATGGTTAAACTAAACTATCAAACTAAACCTTGAATTTATATCAATGGACATTTTCAGCAAGTTTGGTGAATATCCAATAAAACGTATTTGTGTTAGAGAGCAAAACTTGCTGAAAACAGTCATTTTTAATACATAAAGGGCAAAAACTCAGATATGCCAAATGCGATTTTAGTAATAATCAAACTATACCTAAATGTTATATGAATAAATATTTCTAGCATGTTTGGTGAATATCCGATAAAAGCGGTTTGTTTTAGAGTGCAAAAATGACTGAAAAAGTCATTTTTTATTAATTAACAGGCAATAACTCAAAAATACCTTATGCGATTTTGTAGTAATCGAAATAAACCTTGATTTTATATAAATAAACATTTTCAGCAAGTTTGTGAAAGATCGGATAAAAATTACTTGAGTTAGAGAGCGGACAAAAACGTGTGACTGATGGATAGACGGGCGGAGATAGATACGGTTGCCCCCAGTGAAGTTGTATTCGGCTGTATCACGTGATACTAAGCCGTGTGGAAATGTTTATGTCAGACGTTCTATTTTCGGTTTGTTATGATTTTAAATCGCCCTTTTTGGTGATTTAGGTCCGTCTTCATCATTTCATAGATCAGTTTTGCCCATAAGAATGTTCAAACATTATTATTAACCGTTATCGTATTTCAGGCATTGAGAAAAGGTCTGAAAACACAATGGGACTTTAAGTAATATTGAAATGAGTGTCAAACAGTCTACCGATTACCGTGGTGTCTGATCAGGATCCAAACTATTTTCAAATAACTATTGTATTAGAGGTAATGCAGTGAAGGGGTTTTATGTATAATGGTAGATGTAGAAGTAAACGCAAACTTTCTTCAATAACTGCGATTGATTCCCGGTTTAACAATGATAATTCGCTCACATTGGCTTAGACGCAAACTATTTGCAAATGTTAGCCAAGTCGCACTTAGCATGATAAATGTTTCAGTTGAAAAAATATACAAAATTATACATGACCTATAGTTCGGTTTTGACCAGTGAGCTGTGACCTTTATTAGTACGAGTCCACTCGTAGAACTAAAACGCGTCAGAGACCATGTCTTTGTTCAGTAGATACCAAGCTTTGACAGTGTAAAAGGAATTTCATGTCATCTTTGTAGAAAGAGCATCGATTACGAAGCAATTAATTGGTAGAGTGAAAAAGTACTAGTCCTACGGCTGTGGGTTTGATTCCCTTTAGTTTATATATATATATATATATATTGATAATTCTGGACAAATAGTTTATTCAATTGATTATCAAACAATTATTTTATTGAATGTTCGGATTTTAGCAATATTGTCTTTTTTACTATTCTTTTTTTCACATTTATTTCATTAATATAAAACCTGACTTATTGCATGACAAACCGTGTAGATTAAGGCCAACCGCCGCGTCAAAGACGCGGCGGCTGGTCTTGAGCCACACTGTTTGACACCCGCAAGCATCTAAAGCACTTTATATAGCATACTTTATGTCTAATAGTGCAATGCAATTGGGCAGGTTTTGTCATGGCACGGCTCATTTCATTTATTTCACTTACTTTAGATCTCAATGTTTCTCACGCCATGCCTAAACAGTTGAGAGGGGAGATATAGATCAACATATAAAGACAATGTGCCGTACATATATATTACATTAAAGTTAAACTTTGTAAAGTATGGGTAAGTGGTTGCTGTAGACGTCAATATGTATACGGTTTGGTATATCATAGCGTCTGGCCTTTTCGTCAGTACCTTGCATTTATCTTGCATCTTTTGTACCGAAGGAGAGAGAGAAGAAGAAGAAAACAAACGTCATCCTATGGAGCTCGAACTCATGACCTTACGTTTTCATTCAGACACTATGCTACTATCTCGACCACTGTTATATAAATCGTCCATTACTAATTTCAAATATCAACTAAATGTTTCCATACTAACTTATCTATAACTATGAATGGTTGCATTTCCCTGCTCAGTGCTCGGAATTAACCTACATGTACAGTGAACTATAACGACCACTAAAACAGGGCTGATTGATTTAATAACATACAGGTGACAGCTTAAAGCAAGGCAAGGTAAACGTAAAACAGAAAGCTTCTTTAGAAGTTTTCTGTTTTAAGTTCATCTTTCTTTAAGCAGTCACTTGCCTTAACCACCTATTTATTAAAATAATTTAGCGGTTGTAATAGAGAGGTTTTACTGTATAAGGGTGAGATTAGGGGTATATATAAGCTGCGATATCAGCGACTATCCAATGTAGCAAACACTAAAACCGCGAACTATTTGATCCGTCATGCGTCCGGTCGTGACCGAGGCTTATCAAATTAAATTCAAATTCAAATTTAATTGGCATTAAACATATGCAATGTTAATAGCTATATAACATATAATTATGTACGTGACTTACAATTAATATTCTAAAAAAACTAGATCAGGAAATGCAATTACATAAGAAGCAGAAAAGTATGAAAGTGAGATTAAAGCGATTTTAAGATCGATAGTAAACAAAATAATTATCCAATCTAACTGAAGATAAAGTCGATCTGTGGTGTCATAATAAACACTAATGATGTAACAAAGGTAAACACCATTACAGTAAGCTACACAATGTATCTGACAGGTGTTTGTCATTGGACTGTTACCCCATTCAATTAAAGTTTATTGGACATTTCTTTTCATATTTGAATAACTTCAAGTAACTACATTTATGCATGAAAATAGCACGATTGATATAAAATGTACATATCACTGTTCTTAATTCGTGAGTGTAAACTGCTACACGTAACTATATTGTTATGTTTGCGTGTTTTAAATTGTAGGTACTTCTTTAAGATGTTGTTGTTTTTTGTTCTACTGGGAAGCCTTGTCTGCCTGACTGCTGGACAATCAAGTGATTCGATTACGCAGCCAGCTGCAACCGCCAATGACTGCATCTGTAAACCTACAGTGACGGTTTGTTCCTGTAAATTTATCATAGAACATCGTGTGAGCATGGTCCTCTACAAAGAAAAACAACTTGTTTATGCCGATAATGGAACCCTAAGATTGCGAGGTCATCGTAATAACAACAGGGAACTAACAGAAGAGCAAGCATCACGTGTGATCACAGTGGATGGATTTGGATCCCGATTGGTGATTGCAATCAACGGTACGTTCCCAGGACCAAGAATCGAGGTATACCAAGATCAGACGTTAGAACTGGAAATTGTTAACACTTTAAACACGGACAGCATCACTGTTCATTTGCATGGGTTACACCAAAAAGGGACGCCTTGGATGGATGGTGTTGCATTTATTACACAGTGTCCAGTTCTCCCAGGACAGACGTTTGTACAGAGATTTAATGCGTTTCCTCCTGGAACAAACTTTTACCATGCCCATATAGGAGATCAGAGATCAATGGGTTTATATGGCCCATTGATTGTTAGGACAGTCTCGAACCCACCAGTGCCTCAGGAAAATGAGATAATTGTCACTCTACAGGACTGGAATCATTTGATGGATGCCGAAACAGCATATCAACGGATGTTATCTGAACAGTTTAACTTTGATACCGGAGAGGTCATAGATACAACTTATTCCGTCGATCGTGGACAGTTTAGTAGGTTTGAATTTCAGTCTGGACTTGTAAATGGTAAAGGAAGATTTTGGCAATCATCAACCAATAACAATGGAGCACCTCTTGAGCGTTTCCGTGTTGAATCGGGTAAGATATATCGATTCCGAGTAATTGGTGCTATGACATTGTATCCAATGCGAGTTTTTATCCAAGGTCAAAGGCTCACACTGCGTGGATCAGATGCATTCAACCTCGATAGGATTACTGTGCAGTCTATCGTTGTCCATCCGGGAGAGAGGTACGACTTTCTCTGGCAAGCACCAAGTGAGCCGACACAGAAACAAATCCTGCTTATAGCGGAAACAATCGAAACTCGAGAGAGCATTAACGGCAAGTATCATGCAGCCGAGGCTGTAATAGAAATAACAGATGGCCCAGGCTCTCCAATACTAAATCCTACCAATGATAAGACTGAAACATGCACTGCTAGAAGACCCTGTGTCACGTTTAACTGTCCGTACGCATACTACCCTCAAGGACAATATAGAACGTGTATAAACTACGGCAACATAACTAATATTGACCCAATCCGAAACCCGCAAAGTGTGTTAGGAAACCGTGTTGATGATGAGTATTTCTTCAACTTTGCGTTCCCTGGAACTCCAGGCAATACTCCTGGCTCGGTGAATGGTCGGGCATTTGTCTTTCCAACTGGATCTTTGCTTACCCAGCCTAATGCGAATACAAGCCCTTGTGATGAATCACAATGTTCTTTAAACGGGATTTGTACCTGCACCTACATACAAAATATCACGTCGAATAGGCTGATTCAAATGACGTTCATGAACCTTGGGAGTGGATCAGGCTGGTCACACCCCATACATCTTCACGGCCATTCATTCTATGTGATGAAAGTCGGGCTTGGAGAATACAACCCAAACACGGCTGTTCTGATGAGGAACTCGGTTGATATTAACTGTACGGATCAATTTGGCTACTGTAGTCAGGCAGAATGGGCAAAACAGAACTGGGTTGGCGGAAATATTCCTGACATGAATGACGATCCTCCTGAGAAAGACACGATTGTTGTGCCCACAGGTAAATAGTGTACATTGTACTGTAAACCCAATCTATTGCGACCACTAAAAAGAAGGTTAATTGTTTGTATTAAAGATAGGTGACAGCTAAAAGCAAAGTAGAAGTAAAACAGAAAGTTTGTAGAGGAGCATTCTGTTTTAAATAGAACATACTTTCACCTTGCTTTCAGCCGTTACCTGCTTTTAATACCTACTAGTTTTCACAATTTAATGGTATAATTATAGAAGGCTTTTCTGTACTAAATTTGGTATACATATGTCTGATATGTTATTTACAAATCTTTATTGACCCGTAGAACAATCAGTACAGTAAAATTCCTCTATAACGACCACTTAATTAGGTTGAGTACCTTTTATAGTAAAACAGACAGCTCCTTGCTTTAAGCTGCCACCTGTCTTTCATACAATCAATTAGCCTTCGATTTTGTGGTCGTTATAGAAGGGGTTAATTGTAATTTGTATTCAACTATAAGTTATAATCATACTCACATTAACTGTCACAACACTAAGTAACTCTTATGTGTTATTACATTCCCATGTGGATAATTTTAGTTACCACGACATGAACCGGTCTACTTGGATATTTGGGTAGTTTCATAAATACTGGTAAGAAAAATAGCAAACAGTGTAGATCCTGATTTCAAGGCTCCTATAGGATCCCTCTGATCTGGGTCTGCAATGTTTGCAAATGTAATGAACATATTTTAAATAGGTCTTTGATGTTGAAAGAATTAAACTTTAATTGTAAATTGAACAATAAGTGTTTCAGCGAAACGAGCGCAATCAGTCATACTTTATGAGTTCGCAGCAGTTGAGAAGAAATTCAACTTCTCTTTTAAACATTTTAAACAATAAACAAATCAAGATTATTCAGTTTACATGAAATACATAGAACTACAAGTAACTGAGATGCTGCTTTTGTCTTTCTTAAACTTTATAGGAGGCTATGTAGTTATACGGTTCAGGTCCGACAACCCTGGTATGTGGTTTCTGCACTGTCACATAGACCTACACAACACCAACGGAATGGGGATGGTAATCAACGAAGGTGCCAATAAACCACCAACTCCAGAAGGATTTCCAACATGTACAAACTTTCGGTATTTGCACACAGGTATTACAATGCGTTTCGTATTCTAACCATCCATGTCCCAATAGCTTGTATTCAGTGATTAAGGGATGTGTTTGCTTAAAGGAGGTTTAAAGACATCAGAAAACTCCTATAAGAGTTTCAAGTTTTACATTCAGTCTGCTTTGAGTAGACACATGTCAGTTTCGTCAAAATGGTATTTATATAGCCATGTATAATGGCTAAAGCGTAACAATATGCTTACAATGAATATCCATAACGTTTGCAAACAGTCAATATCTGGTTGAGTACTCGGTGTTCCATTCGGTATGTGATACTGATATTGTACTTCACGGCAATTGGAGATGAACTAATCATTTATGAGATAGAGGAGACATGATTGTTCAAGAAAACTTCTTGTTGGAATTTGCCGATCATTTTCTGTCGTTTATTTGGCTTAAACGCCGAAAATATTCAGTTCATTTCTTATATATACATTATGTTTGCTGTAATTTCTTATAATAAATGAACATTTTATTAGTATGCGTGTATGCTTAATTAAGGAATGTGCGGGATTGTAAACACATGAGGTTAGCTGGGTAAGTTTCGTACACACACGAAGTGCGTGTACGATAGGTTTACCCAGCTAACCTCATGCGTTTACAATCCCGTACATCGCAAAAGCACGTCGTTTATTGCTTATATTTATATTTTTATATTTTCAAGAGAATCTTGACAAGATTGGGTTTTAATGTATATGCATATATCATATACCGGGCAAATATGTTTGATAGATGTAATCCTGGATGTAACAGCCATTCGATCTCTATAATATATGGTATGAAAAGTAGTCCCAAATACATGTTTTGGAGTTGCATTGCAAAGTCAGGCTTTTGCCCTGTAAACTGTCTCTGTGTTCTTAACGAACACTTATAAGACCTTAAAAATAAACAATGTATCTTGTATATCTATTATTAAAGCATATTTTAAAAAATTAGGTCGCGGTGTGCATTTCAGCCTAATTACACGCCATAGCAACCCTCAACTGGTTGCTAGGTCGGTATCTCTCCGGCGGAACTTCGCTTGCTTTCTAACTGGCTGCAACCAGTTTCAAATTGTAGGTTTACTGAGAATCTTACTTCAAATTTTCAATACGCTTCTAGAAGACATTACAGTTCAAATGTAAATATTCCATACTAGACGTTGATAACACGAATAATGTGTACCCTTAAAGGAACAGCCATAACGGCATTACTGAAGCAACGCAACAAAATGAATCGCGGAGAGCAGACCCATAAGCCCCGCCTCCTTTGCGAAAGGTAGCTACAAGTCCCGCTTCCTAGATAAATTGCGTCTATTCGAAATAAACGTCATTTTATTCAATGGAATTGAATGGGGCGTATGTAAATATAGTAGATTATGTGTGTTTAGACAAAGTTGTTTTGTATCAGGAGAGTTAAAGCAATCAGTAAGAAAGCATACCGAAAACAATCTGGCAAGTTACACATCACGGAAAGCTAAAGATAAAATAGACATCAAAAATATATGTTATACTCTCAAGAGGACCTTGGAATCTCGCGGTTAGTGACCAGACTTGATACAATGACCCTTGATAACAGAACATAGGAAACGTTGTTTAGCTCAACTTGGGGATGATAACACTAGCTAAAGGTTAGAACATATTCTAGTGTAGCCATGGAGATGTTATTCTTTCCCGTTTAAATGTAAACGAAACGCAAAAGCAATATAAAGCACTTAAAAGCAAAAAATACAACTTGTTTAAAATTCCCCCGATTTATTATAATCTGAGTGGCAAATATTTTGGAACCTGATCAGAGTCCGGGTAATCCGGGTCTGATCTGGCTCCAAACTGTTTGCAATGAAAATAATAGTTTCGGCTAAAACGCGTGTATTGGTAATGCATCGGCTACTTCACTAGTTTTCATATACGAAATAGTCATTTGTCAATAATGGAGTGCAATATATAAAAATAAACCATGTTTTACTTTTGACTATTCAATGGGTTAATGATGTTCGTCATTTTCTTCCATTTCAGGGCCGGCTGGCGCTTCTTCACGTGCGCCTGTAAGCGCTTCTTCACTGGTACAGTCTTCGTGGATAATCATGATTTTGGTCACATGTACGGCAGCAGCTTCCATTCGAAAGGCAGTTCTTTAAGATTGCGTGCAAGAATGTATGTGTATATTCGAACACGCAAACCGTGTGTATCATGTGATTTTCATATGCGTTGAAGCGTATATAAATGTATTGCAGAAGTGTTGAAGTAGTAGGTATACGTGTAAATAAGTATATTTATGCTAAATAAACAGTTTAATACGTATTAGGCCATATTGTCTACAATTACAAGCAATGGTTTTTTACAGTGTACATGTATGAACTAATTTAATCCAAGCAAATGTACATGTATGAACTAATTTAATCCAAGCAAAGTGTATATAATCGCCCTGTATCCTCTTCATTCGTATCACCGGAACCCTTAGCGTAAAACGATTATATGATAATCAATTTAAATGGAAACTGGGAGATAGATTGAAGGAATATGGATAGTTTTCTAACTGAAAATAACACTTAAAGTAATCAAACAACTTCATTTTGTAAACAAATACCAATTATTTAAACTAACCTTCGGCTGTAAATGCAACGCCGCGAATTCCTATTACACCGGAAGTTTGACTCATCATCCGGGTAATAAAGGCGCTTGTACACAATCGGGTCAAATTTATACTGCCTGTAAGGTCAATTTCCAGACACTTGCTATGCGTAAAAAAGTTATATTGAAAAATGTGTTATTTGAAATCATTTTACAAAGGGACACTATAAAAACATAAGGTACGTGATCTTTTTTGGTATTCGTTTTTTGAAAATATAAGTTTCTTCAAAGTGTCATTATAATTCCCAGTTGCTTTTGGCATTTTTTCGGCTATGTTGCTTCCCACATCTAATACCAAACCGGAACCGGTTTATGCGATGACGTCAGCAGATCGCACGCGCTATATAAAGCGTGTTTGTGGGACTTATGGAAATAAGGGAATGGTATGGTGTATGAGAATCAAGGATAGAAACTGTGTGCCGATGAAGAGTACACATGTCCTTTGCCAACAGTGTTGACCTTGCAGGAGTTCTTTGGTCAGGGTCGTTGCTGTTTGTAATTTTGCAAATGTACAGGTACAATGCTGGTAAAATGATGAGTAACAAGACGCTTAGATTGAATACTAGTAGGTTAATTTGGCATATTTATTACTGTGAATAATCATATAATTATGCTGTAAATGTATACTTCTATTTTATTTGACAGACCTTCGTCCAAGTTGTTGATAAAATAATTATATGGTAATGAATAAATTGATGTAAACATCTAAGAAGTTTATACTTTTAGGGTAAAGCAGATGACTGTACAATATTAACTACTAGCATCTTTTTCAGTTTATCATACAATTATTGTTCTTTGTTCTGTGCTCGGTGTAGTTGTTTTATGTATTTGAATAACGAGAGAAGAAAAGTACTAAGAGACGAGACATGTGCATAACGTCCTTTGATCGCCGTTGTAGATTGTAATCTATAATAAAATATTCAAGCAAACACATAGGGAGAGTTGTAATATCCAGACAAAAATGGGTTAATACATGACAAAAAATAGTACATTGTATCTTTATAGGAAATTCCTATTTTTCTGCTGTCCTTCATTATTGTAAAGTGTTCCCTCCCTACAACGGCCCTCCCAACAACGACACCCTCCTTACAACGACCCTTACGGCAGTTCCCTAAACAGGACAATTATGTTGTACGCTTTCAATGCTGAAATATCGTCTCTGCTGTTTTTTCTCAAAGTTTGACAGAAAAAAAACCCACTTAATTACGAGTGACAAACATATCTGGATTCAAGCTGTTTGCAATTGTAAACCTATTTCCCTCTCTATAACGACTCCCTCCGAACAACGAACACAATTTTTGTCTTCCATTGGATGTCGTTGTAGAGAGGGAGCGCGTACCACATATATAAAGAAAGGCAGACAAAGATGATTTCTTGGGTCCGCTTAGTTTGTCTGTAGTGCGATATAAACTGAATTTGATACATGTAGATGCAGGGGTCAAAACTTTATTTTTCTGATTAAACGCATTAGTCCACTACTTCATAAACAAGCATATTTTTACCTCTGATTTATTACTCCACTGAAAGAAGTATTACTACTACTATCGGATTTTTGATTAACGTGCAGGCTCAGGGGCAATATCCACATCAGTGGCCCCCCTTCCAGGTAGCTGGCTTACTGCACGCATGGCAGTTCTTACACCTGATCTCCAGGTGTGTGTGTGTGTGTGTGTCTCTCTCTCTCTCTCTCTCTCTCGAGGGTTGATTACAGTGAGGTTCCAATCTCTGTAATCCCTCTCTGTCAACTGTTTCCATGTCATCCTAGGCATTCCAGGTCCACGTGTGCCAGCAACATGTGTGTTACAGGCTGCCTTCAATGCACCGCTAGATCTCTCTACGTGGCCGTACCATCGCAGCCTTCTTCCCCTCAGGATGAGGTCCAGCTCATCCAGGCCTCGCTGTACAATGAGCACGTTCGACCTGGTGGTGGCAATGTCCTGTGGAAAGAGAGTAGTTCCAATTTATACAGTAATGAATATGCATCATGAGAAATATTTTCTATATCCTGACAGATAGTAGTTTAAAACAGACTGAATGTATAGCAGAATACGCATTGTAAACCTTATTTATTTTACATTTATCACGAAATAAGTTCTAACAACTTAGGAAATTCACTTTCGATTGAGCGAATGGTGGCGTATTTGGTCAATTCTGTGGGAGGAAACCAGAGTACTCGGGGAAAACCAAGGTGTTCGGATGGGCGACCAATGCACCCTCTCACATACCTCCCCGACCCGGGATCGAACTCGGGACGCATTGGTGAGAAAGCGGATGCGCTAACCACTGCCCTATCCTCACACCCAGGATACGACTTAACTCATTATCCCCTGACACTTCCAATGGACAAGTCTAGTTTGCAATAAATGCTGGTCCATTTTCGACTATTTAGCGTTGTTTTTTTTATAATATTTTACAAAAAAAACAAACAGCGAAGACCCTGATCAGAGGGCTCCCGCAGGAGCCCTCTGATCCCGGTATTCACTGTTTGCATAGGACAAGTGTACTCTTCACTGATACATTTTGGTAAAAGACGCATATATGTGTCACTAGGGCTCAATGAGTTAAGGCGCATTCGTGTTTACTTTCAGTCTCATTTAAGAAGTCATCTGTCTTCAAAACTAGAAACAGGCTATGAGGTAAAAAGGGTCAAGGCACACAATTGGTTGTTCCTTGCAAAACGTTTGAAGCCAGATCAGACAGACGACATGTAGGTCACTGTCTGGGGGAGCCCAGGGCACAAATAATTGTAAAGCAATTTTAGATACTTTTACCTTTGTTTGCAATGAACTTACTGTTCCTATTGCTAGTGAGAAATCTATTGAGCCATGTACTCAATTGATATTTTTAGGAATGGAATTAAACTCTGTGTTGATGACTATTAGCATTCCACTACACAAAATTGAGGAGTTGCATGTTCTAATTTTGTATATGCTTTCCCGTAAGAAGGTTACCTTGAAGGATTTTCAAGCGCTGGTTGGTAAACTTGCATTCTTTGGCCGTGCAGTTCGCTCTGGTAGAGCCTTTTTGAGAAGGTTTTATGATGCAATGCTAGGTGTTAGGAAGGCTTATCATAGGATACGCATTTCTTCAGGTATTAGACAGGATTTGTGCATGTGGTTGACTTTTTTGGAACAATTTAATGGTGTGACCTTTATTCCAGAGGATGCATGGCTTGATACAAATGCTTTGCAGCTTTTCACTGATAGTGCAGGGGCTCCTGGTCTTGGCTGTGGTTGTTACTTTCAGGGGAAATGGGCATTTTTTCAGTGGCCAGATTCATGGGTTCAGGCAGACATTTTAAAAGACATCACATTCTTGGAAATGGTTCCAGTTTTACTTGCATTGTTCTTATGGGGAGATAGTTTGGCCAATAAACGCGTATTGTTGCACATTGATAATCAGGCACTGGTGGTAGTTCTTAATAAGCAAACAGCCAAGTCCAAGCGCCTTATGCAGTTGATTAGACAATTTGTTCTGCTTGCAATGAGTAATGGAATAATATTTAAAGCTGCACACATTCAGTCAAAATTGAATAGCATTGCTGACTCAATTTCTCGTCAACAGTGGTACCGTTTCCGGCAGGTAGCTCCAGAGGCAAAACAGGAACCTCAGGGTATCCCAGAGAGTTTTCACTGCATGATTTACAATTTGAATCTGGCAGATTGTTGAATTCTGCTTTAGCTGAGAATACAAACCGCGCTTACACGTCAGGGTTAGAAAGTTTTGAGCGATTCAGAGTTAAATATACATTGGCACAAACATGGCCTCCTACCATTGACAGCATTACATTGTACATAGCTTCCCTTTCATTGCAAGGGTTTTCGTATAGTACTGCACGTTTATATGTCAGTGCTATTGGTTTTCAGTGCAAAATTAAAAATTGTGTTGATGTTTCCAAATCATATGTCATTCAAAAAGCGTTGGAGGGTCTCAAAAGATCTGGTAGTAATCGAAAGATACGATTGCCCATTACATTCGATTTACTGAAATCGGTATTGAGCATTTTACCAAGCGTTTGTGCAAACGTATATGAAACTCGTTTATTTACTTCCGCTTTCTGTTTAGCATTTTTCGCCTTTCTACGTGTTGGCGAATTGGCAGTTCAGAGTCAAAAGTGCCCGTCTGATGTCATCTTGAAGTCGGACATTTCTGTGGACTCCCAGAATGAGTTTATTACTGTTTTGATCCGGCGCTCGAAAACAGATCAATATGGGTTTGGAGCTACTTTAAAACTTGCTCGTACAGGTTCAAATGTTTGCCCAGTCATTAGTTTAATGCAATTTCTGCAGCAACGTCCTCCTTTAGGAGGGCCTCTGTTTTGTCATTTAAATGGCAGCCCGCTTACGCGTTACCAATTTACAGCAATTTTAAAGAAATGCTTATGTAATTTGCGTATAGATTATGGATGCTACAGTGCACATTCTTTCCGCATAGGGGCTGCAACGGCCGCATCCATGGCAGGTTGGTCGGTTGAAAAAATAAAGAGGGCCGGTAGGTGGCGCTCTGACGCCTATCGAGTTTATATAAAACCAGACTCTATCTTTAATATTCCAACTTTGCACTAATTTGAATTTCTGACAGTGCTCTAGTAATTCTGAGCAAAGATATTCTAGGTCCTATAAAGTTATGGTGCCTTGGATCTTCTCTAATAAAGAATGCTTTCACTGTGGCAAGGCATCGACCAGGCGGGCTAAATCTGGGACTTGAAGATGTGGAATTTTGGTGGCAAGGGTATGGTGGATTATCTTTGCTTGGCATCATCAATAAATTAGAACATTTGAAGTCTGTTGGTGAAGAGCCAGACATGATCCTTCTGCATTGCGGAGGTAATGACTTGGGACGTGTGACACTTTGGAAATTACGATTGCTTGTAGATAAAATCCTTGGGTACATTGGTTCCAATTTCAAAGCCAAGGTTATCTGGTCCGAAATTTTGCCTCGAAGGAATTGGCGGTACTCGGATAATGCTAGGGCTATGGAAGCTTCTCGGAAGCGGTTAAACAATTATGCTGCACACAAGGTGGTTGAGGGCAATGGTTTTTACATAAAGTATCCAGATTTACAAGATACGTCTCCAGCGTACTATGCAGACGATGGAGTACATCTTACCTTTTTGGGTAATTGCATTTTCATTAATCAATTATCTTCAGCAATTCAGTCCTTTCTAAAAAGCAATGTAACTTGTTTTATATAGACCAAAGGTAAGAGTGGTTCCCGCTTTCATTCAGCAATCTGTGTTCGGTTCGGTTCGCTGTATCAAAAGTGGGGTTCACTTTTGGCGGTGGCGCCTCTGATCAAAGAAGGTTTGATCAGGGGGCGCCATTTGGCCAACAGCGAAGTCCGAACTAAAGTTTTAGCTGCCATTCTTATCGCAATACTTAATTTGATTTGTAATTTCAATATAACTAGGTATGACATTTCATACAAAAACCCAGGGTTTTCGTCGTTGATGACGGTGGCTTGGTCCCTGTAGTACCCAGGGTCAGGCAGTTCGAGATGACGAAATTTCCGGGGTTTGTAATTACATTTAAAGCAGAATTGAAGCCTTTTGTGGCAGAAGTGTAAGCCTTTTGTGGCAGAATTTTAAGCCTTTTGTGGCAGAAGTTCAAGCTTTTTGTGGCAGAACTTCAAGCCTTTTGTGGCAGAATTTTAAGCCTTTTGTGGCAGAATTTTAAGCATTTTGTGGCAGAAGTTCAAGCCTTTTGTGGCAGAATTTTAAGCCTTTTGTGGAAAAATGTTTGAGCCTTTTGTGGCAAAATTTTTAAGCCTTTTGTGGCTTAGCGGATTGCTGTTAAAAGGTCGCCCTTTACGACTATTTGTCCGGCGCCCTGTTAATCAAGTGGATTAACATGATGGAAGCGGGAACCATGCCAAATAACAGCCAAAACCTTGTTATTGTGTATTTTCATTTGTAATCTTTGCATATTAAACATATTTAACCTGAGTTATGATATTGTGGTTATTAGGTTAATCAAGTGATAGGGAACAGTGTTGCATGGGTGGAAGACAGATTGATGTTTGTAATTTAATAAGTTTGGCTAATAGAGAAAAAGATGTCTTCATCCATTGTTACTGATCAACATATTGCTTGTCATTTGATTACCTGCGAATCTCCCAATAATAAGGGTTATCTTCTATAGATAACCAAGCTTTATTGGAAGTCGCGGCCCGCTTTTTAGCCCACACTTTAATTTGTCAGGTCAGCATTAAAGGGAAATGATTTAGTCGCGCCCCTCGCTATATCCGGTTCTAAAGGACAAAAGAGGCAAGGTGAAGTTTTGAAATTGTTGTTTATTTCAGACATATTTTCTAAATCCCACCCGCCTCACCCTCCTTTCTTTAGTAGTAGTTAATCTTGTATTATATGTTCTATGATGTCGTTATTTGTGTGAGCTTGGTACTGCTTTTGTATTTTTATTTTCAGTGTTTGGAATCGACTAATTACAATCATTGGAGTAGTATATGACAATTCCGCATTAATCGGCGTGGTTCCAGGCGCTGTGTAAGATGTGAAATTTGGGACATTCAGACGCTTAAAGAGTTCTTGTAATACGTTTTAAGGTTAGTAAAGGGTGTCCTGGCCAACAGCGAAGTCCGAACTAAAGTTTTAGCTGCCATTCTTATCGCAATACTTAATTTGATTTGTAATTTCAATATAACTAGGTATGACATTTCATACAAAAACCCAGGGTTTTCGTCGTTGATGACGGTGGCTTGGTCCCTGTAGTACCCAGGGTCAGGCAGTTCGAGATGACGAAATTTCCGGGGTTTGTAATTACATTTAAAGCAGAATTGAAGCCTTTTGTGGCAGAAGTGTAAGCCTTTTGTGGCAGAATTTTAAGCCTTTTGTGGCAGAAGTTCAAGCCTTTTGTGGCAGAAGTTCAAGCCTTTTGTGGCAGAATTTTAAGCCTTTTGTGGCAGAATTTTAAGCCTTTTGTGGCAGAAGTTCAAGCCTTTTGTGGCAGAATTTTAAGCCTTTTGTGGAAAAATGTTTGAGCCTTTTGTGGCAAAATTTTTAAGCCTTTTGTGGCTTAGCGGATTGCTGTTAAAAGGTCGCCCTTTACGGCTATTTGTCCGGCGCCCTGTTAATCAAGTGGATTAACATGATGGAAGCGGGAACCATGCCAAATAACAGCCAAAACCTTGTTATTGTGTATTTTCATTTGTAATCTTTGCATATTAAACATATTTAACCTGAGTTATGATATTGTGGTTATTAGGTTAATCAAGTGATAGGGAACAGTGTTGCATGGGTGGAAGACAGATTGATGTTTGTAATTTAATAAGTTTGGCTAATAGAGAAAAAGATGTCTTCATCCATGAGTTACTGATCAACATATTGCTTGTCATTTGATTACCTGCGAATCTCCCAATAATAGTGGATTATCACTTGATAATACAAACACATGTGGCGATAATCCCACTGTTTTAGACAGTGAGATTATCAAGTGATAATCCACTGAGTTTTCCCGTAGCGCTCCCAATGAATCGTAGTCAATCGTGTGCTATCGTGTAATTCCGGCAGCCCGATTTGTCGGGAACCATTAAACGGAAGAAAACGAATCCTACATCGGAAGTAAGGTTGTAATACCGAGGACGTAAAATCAATAAAATCAGTGACGCCATGGCACGGCAAACTGTCACGATAATGTGTTCGATATAAACTTGGGGCTCCACACGGGGTAAATTTGTACTTTTGCTTTAAACTGACAGACAATTTAGTTCAAAAAGTCGTTAAAAAGCATGAAATAAATGGAAAAACTGTATTTTTACAGTTAATAATCTCAATTTAATCCACTCGTGAAAATATAACGTGTAATACTCACTCAATGAATTAAAATACGATCTAACACCAAATAATACAGTGATCCTCCATATGAACGGAATTTCTGTTTTGATTTTTTCTTCTGTTTTAGTTTTTCGGTGGGGGGGGTACATTATCAAATAAATATTGTCCTATCCATAAGCAGTTTTCAATATCATTTTATTCTAAGTACATACAGGTCGTAACCTAAAACTTTTGCATAATAATGAGTCACTACTTGTACCGTATAATCTGGTGCTGTTACAAAACGACAACCTTGATTTATTCTGTATCTCATGGTTGTGCAAGGTTTTCAAGGCCAGTTACAGTCAAAACACCAGCCTGTGTCATGCACTGCATTTTAAGCAAGTGCATGTGGACCTATATTTCTGATATTTTCTGATTAATAGAACGTCGAAAATCTCGGCCAAAAGAGAAACCATTCGTCTGCGATGCACTTTAAAGAATCGCACATATAGGATGTTTTCGCACTACCCAGAGATACATTTGTCGCTTGAGTTAGCATAATGATCCTTTTCTTAACCACGGAATATACAGTCTGCATATCGGTCAATGGTTTGACAAATCTGGTATTCCCGACACGCTTTAACATGTAGCAGGTTATGATTAGCACGTACTTATAAAGCAGGACGATATGATAGCAGGCTAGGTCAAGGTCAGTGATCACCTGATTTGTACTTTGAGCTTCTAAAATGATTGAGTTTCAATCTTGAAGGACACAATTGATTTTTAATGGTGGCATCGTGGTATTTTCAAGAAGTTTGAATCCAGAGCAGACACAGATTTACTCTACGGATCGCCACTGTTTGACACTCGTTTGAAAATATCAACAGTCACACTTTCAAAAAGAATGACTTTGTCAATTAAACGAGTTGTTTAGAAAACGATAAATACGAGGCTTTGGCGAGATTTTACAGTTATTTGAAAAAACTAATAAATCATGAACACGGATGATATATTATTTTTTTAACATAATCTAAAGAAAAGTAGATTCCGTGTATCTGCAGCACTTATAAATATGTCGCTATCTTGGAAGCCAAATGAGTGACCAATAATAAAGCTTAAGTGAAAAATAAATATAAAGACACAGGTAAAAAGCGGTCCCAAGTTAAATTCCTTCATTTCAGAATATAGATCTAGCATAAACATTTTTGTATTATTAACAAAGAGTTTCAGCTAAAAACCTCTTTCGAAGTTTCAGCTAGGTTCAATATAGATTTAAAATGTTTTGCATGGGATCTCTCTGTGTGGCTTTCTTAGCGGTTTAATCTGCCACTTGCCTAAATACCCAAATACAACTTTTAACATTTATTTAAAATAAGAATATTCCAGATGGGGAATTCAATTAGTACTAATTCATAAAACAGCTCTTTTCTAAAATTTCGTTATCTAAGGACCTTTTTCATGATTTTCATTGAAAAAGGACCTTAGAGGTCGAAGTTTTAGAAAAATGCAGTTTTATAAATTAATTATACTCTAATCAAGACTAATTATTATACTCTTTGTTGAAAAGGAATTTTTGTGTGTTTGTATGTTATCTACATGTATGAACATTGTAGTAAATAAAGGTTACAAATTCATTGACTTATTAAAGACTAAATATCCCTGGAGTAGAGGGTCAAGGTGCCCCTTATCTTCAACTGTCATGTAATAACCAGTGGATTGTCTCTGTGGAAATGTTACATAATCTAACGACCTCCCAGCTGGATGGCAACAGAGTTTATTGATTTTTAGGATGGGCTTTACATGCATGGTTTCAATAGGATGTCTTATCTATTGAGGCTGTACATTTAAAAAGAACTATATAAAATAAAAGTAATATTTTATTGCTGTTAATTCAAACTTTCGGAAATAATAAGAAAATATTTCATACATTATAATAATGCACTAGTTGCAAAAAAATCAATGTCTTAAAATAAGTCCTTTATTCAGATAATTATTCCGTTGCACTTTTAGGTAAAAGCTCTATATAGCCAGGTGGCTGCTT
Organism: Gari tellinella; assembly: GCA_922989275.2. Lineage (NCBI taxonomy): Eukaryota > Metazoa > Mollusca > Bivalvia > Cardiida > Psammobiidae > Gari > Gari tellinella. Next base: position 27,667,027 of record OV277857.1, on the reverse strand, counting down.
AATGCAGTATGAAAGTCATGCAGAAAAGCTCCTTGAAGGTTTTCATGCGTGACTTGCAATCTACATTCCACAACCACCTGTATTAACCCATTACCCCATAAATACGTCTTTTTACGCCTCTTCGTTACTGGAGAAAATAGTTCCAATTGATACAGATATGAAAATGAATGATACGAACTATTTTCTTTATTCTAGCAGATGGTAGCGTAAGCAGGCTGAAAGTAAAGCAGAATGCGCCTTAAGGCGCGCATTCTGCTTTACTTTCAACCTGCTTTAAGTGGTCACCAATTTTGAAAACTAGAATCAGGCTATGGTATACAGACCAAACCCGTGATATAGTCGTTGAAGTGAGGATTAGCAATGCAAAAAGTGTAGATCCAGTTGAAAGGCCATTTGATGGACTCATTTGGATCCAAATTTTTTTACATTTAGTGTTTTGAAAATAACTCCAATAAAATCCACAGCGATGTGTCACTTTTTAACCAATTTCTTGATTGAACAATATTTTTACGTCTGATCAGGGTCTGCTCTGCTTTATTATATATACCCGATTCTTCACTGTTTGCTGTGTAAATAAAATCCTTTGTTTTTATATTTCAATAGAACAATCAGTCAATTATTCAGAATGGGTGGAGTATTGACCAGAGAAATGGTTAATAGCCTGAACCAGTACCCTCAGCCTTAATCACAGCTGGAATCACTTTATACAAATGGTCAATGTATCTGTTGCAAATCTCTGGAGTCACAGTTCTCCAGAACTCCAAAATGCCTTCAACAAGTTGCGCTTGAGTTCGTATTTTTTTGTTTTTTCCTAATATAATGTTTCAAATTTGCCCACATATTGTCAATTGTCTGGTGATTCTGGAGGAGGGATCCAGTGGTTAATTCCATGTTCAGCCATGAACGATTTTTACCCCATAGCCTGTTTCTATTTTGGAAAAGAGTTGACCACTTAAGGCAGGTTGGAAGTTAAGTAGAATGTACCTTAAGGTGCATTCTGCATTACTTTCAGTCTGCTTGAAGCTATCATCTGCTAGAATATAGAAAACATATTTCTTATGATTCTTATTTGTAACAGTATAAATTAGATTTTTTTCCTTCAGTGGATAAATAAATTAAAGGCATAAAAAGGTGTATTTATTGGGTATTGGGTTTAAAGTTTTAATTTCTGTTTACCATCAATACATCATACCCCCCCCCCCCCCCCCCCCCCCAAACAATGCAGAAAAACTGCAGCTCTAAAATAAAGTTGTAGTCATTCCCCTGTGCACTGCTAGTTACCTGGTTTAAACTGATAGTGCACTATCAGTTTGTTATTGAAATCTCAGTGCACTGTCAGTGCACTGTCAGTGCAAAATTAGTTTACTTTCAGTGCACTGTCAGTTTAAACCCAGTGCACTGGCAGTGCACTGGGGTGTATAGTTTAGCTTAAACAGTACTGTACCTCTACGCACCTTTGATAACCCGTATCTGCCAAAACAATCATAATTGACACCAATGTACACCATATCGGTAGACTTAATATTATAAGCATTAAACTTATGCAAATAATGTATAGTTTGAACTGTCCGTGTGTACGTACGGGCCGGAGAAAATTTAAAAACACTTAATTTATGATATGAAATTAGGCCCCTTGCTCTATTAAATGCACATGCTGACGTTAATAAGCAAGTTCAACATTGTTTTCTTTCATGGATAGGTAGCTAGGTATATTAGCTTCAGTTTAATACCAAATGTATGGGGGGATACGCCTGTCCGCCCGTCTGTTCGGCCTTTTCAAGCGGATAATAACACCCTTTTTATATTCGAATTATAAGAGATTAAGCAGGGTCTCTTGAAGGAGCCTGTTGTTCTGGGTCTATACTGTTCGCGTCATCATCAAGACCACGTCGTAAGCTATCCAGGCATACCTTATTTATGAAAATATACGGTATATTAGTTGAGATATGACTATTTTCAGCTCAGCGTAAAAGAGTTTAAGGGGAAATAATAACGGTTTCTCCACTTTTGGAGAGCGTTTTGAAGGAGTCTGCTCTTCTGGGTCTACACTGTTGGGTTCTAACCCTAACACTGAGTCCCAATAACGGCCAGGTTAAAGTCACTACAGGTGGCCAGGTTAATGTCATGAGCTTTATTGAATCAATCATCTCGCAGGTAAAGGGGATTGCTATTGTCAAGCGAGGTAACTCTTACAAAATTCAGATTTCGTAAGGGCAGCAGTTAATGTTATTGTTGGTGCAAAACATCTAGAAAACGCATTCTGCTCAGTGAAAAGCACGCCATGTTGCAATGATCAACATCAAAGAACCTCTCGTCAACGACACCCAAAGTAAGTCTACTTGTGGATGTTTAAGACAGATAATAGCTTAATGCAGGACCAAAGTAATGCGAAAACCGTGTTGTTGTTGTTGTTTTTAAACAGAATAAAGCACCTGAATCTTGCGGGATTATCGCATTTCTTTTAGGCTGAACTTTAAAAACCTTTTTGGGTTTGGTGTCAAGTGATAGATCTAGTTACTATCTGTCGATTAAAACTTATTTCAAGAAAATACAACTAGGGGTTGTTGTGAAATAATCCGAAAAACGGGTAAAAAGTAGACAATTCTGACGTCTGCTTAATTTGATAACATGCTTTCATGTTATGATTTTTTTTGCGGAAAACGTGCTCACCGATTCGACAAACACAGACCATAAAATGACCGGTGCCAAATGATACCAGCAAGGGATGTCGGCTAAGTAAAGCCTTTAAATTATCAAGAGACACAAAATCACTGGCATTCACTGTGTCAGTTATTTGGGGTAAGGATAACACAAATTCCATTCTGCAAACAGAACGAGTTAAATTTAAAATGTTACTTGACATCTCTGACACATAAGCCGTTGCATCCTACATCAATGCAGGAGTATGTGCCTTCAGTCCAGCACCTAAAAGGATCGCGGCGGTGACAGGATGATATCTTGTCTTTGGGAAACGATGAGGAGTATCGGCATAAAGTTGCAGAAATTGAATTCTTTCTCCATTCTTGCAAACTTTTCGCAACGCTCCATTTACATCTAGGGGTAGGCCACACAATCCACTCTGGTAATTCGCACATTCGTATAAAGACATAGCTGTAGTTATTGTTCCTCGGTTTCCACACACAGACTCTATTCCGTATCGGGACCAAAAAAGACTTTCTTCGCTTAAATCAGACTCTATCGATACTCCAATATGTACACATATTTTTGAAGCAGATTCAATCGAGCAAATAGGTAGCTGTACAGTTTCTCGATTCTTCTGGCCGAATGTATAACTGAATAATATCTTCCGAAATCCTTGTAGTGGCACAACACTATCAATACATTCTTGGAACAGTGTAAGAACTGCTCTGCTGTCTCCGGGTAGAATAAATATCTGACTTAAATCGTTCAGATTATTTTTGTCAAATGTCTTTCGTAGATTTCCAGACGGGATTGCCTTCAGGAACAACTCAGTCAACCTCACTTTAACTTCAGCAATCCATCTCAGTGTTAGTTCCGATAACACTGACTTTTCCATTACAATGTTAGTTGTGCACTCAGGAATCAGTGCTAGGATATACTCCCATCCAGCCTCATTGAAGATCGCTACTCCAACGCTTTTCTTAAGCATTTCCATGCTTTCTGGAGTGTATTTATCTAACGACTCATGTTTGTTTAGCCATGCATAAACATCCCTAAGAGAAGACCGCTTGCGAGGTGCTAAAAATAAATGATGAAAACTGTGCGATGTGCTAGCTATGTTAAGCCATTCAATGGTAACACCATCAATATCAGGGAACACATTCAACCAATCTTCATATTCCTCAGCGGTGATAGCAGTAGATCTAACTCCAATATGTTCATGATTGTATAAAAAGTTTTCCACGCTGTCAAACTCCATCCAAGATTGTTTAAACTGCATCTCGTTTTCAAAACCGCACAGAACTTGATTTGAGATGTTTCCAGACATTCTGAACCCATTGTACCTTGTACCTGAAAGAAAAAAATCGATAATTACAAGTGGGTCATGGTGTGGGTCATGTCAGAGACGGATTATTGTAAGTGGGTAAGGTTGTGAATAGGATCTCTCTCAAGTGGGTCATGGTTAGGTTCATGTCAGATATTATCAATAAAAAAGGGTCATGATGAGGGTTATGTCAGATATTATATATCTCTATTAGGTCATGGTGAGGGCCATACAAATATGAGCAATCCCAAGTGGATCAAGCTGTTGGTCATGTCAGATGGGTAGTGGGTTGGTAGTGGGTTGTGGGTGGGTAGTTGGTGGGTAGTGGGTGGATAGTGGGTAGGTGGGTAGTGGGTGGATAGTTGGTGGGTGGGTAGTGGGTAGTGGGTGGATAGTGGTTGGGTGGGTGGGTAGTGGGTGGATAGAGGGTGGTTGGGTAGTGGGTGGGTAGTGGGTGGGTAGTGGGTGGATAGTGGGTGGGTGGGTAGTGGGTGGGTAGTGTGGGTAGTGGGTGGTTAGTGGGTGGATAGTGGGTAGTGGGTGGGTAGTGGGTGGGTATTGGATGGGTAGTGGGTAGTGGGTGGGTAGTGGGTGGGTAGTGGGTGTGTAGTGGGTGGATAGTGGGTAGTGGGTGGGTAGTGGGTGGGTAGTGGGTGGGTAGTTGGTGGGTAGTGGGTGGGTAGTGGGTGGGTAGTGGGTGGGTGGGTAGTGGGTGGGTAGTGGTTGGGTAGTGGGTGGGTAGTGGGTGGGTAGTGAGTGGGTAGTGGGTGGGTAGTGGGTGGGTAGTGGGTAGTGGGTGGGTAATGGGTAGTGGGTGGATAGTGGGTGGGTGGGTAGTGGAAGGGTAGTGGGTGGGTAGTGGGTGGGTAGTGGGTAGTGGGTGGGTGGGTAGTGGGTGGGTAGTGGGTAGTGGGTGGATAGTGGGTAGTGGGTGGGTATTGGGTAGTGGGTGGGTAGTGAGTAGTGGTTGGGTAGTGGGTAGTGGGTGGGTAGTGGTTGGGTAGTGGGTTGTGGTGGGTAATGGGTGGGTAGTGGGTTTTTTCTAAGTGGGTCATGGTGTGGGTCATGTCAGGTATGATCCATCTCAATGAGTCATTGTGTAGGTCGTTTCAGATATGATCGTATCCAAGTTGGTCATGTAGTGGGTCATGTCAGATATGAATTATTTCATGTGGATCATGATGTGGGTCATGTCAGGTATGATCCAATTCAAGTTGGTCATGGTGTTCGTCATGTCATATATGATCTATTCCATGTGGGCCATGTAGTGGGTCTCGTAGATATGATCTTGTTGAAGTGGATCATGTTGGTAATGATCTAGATCAATTGGGTCATGGTCTGTTTCATGTTTGATGTAGCATGACTGGGTCAGGGTGCCGTTCAAATTGGGTCATAGTCTGGTTCATATGGGTAATGATTTAGTTTCGACTGGGTCTTTGTCTGGTTCATGTTGGTCATGATCTAGTTCAAGTGAGTCATGGTGAGGTTCATATAGGTCTAGTGGTAATGATCTGGTTCATGTTGGTAATGATATAGATCAATTGGGTCATGGTCTGGTGATGTAGCATGACTGGGTCAGGGTGCAGTTCAAATTGGGTCATGGTCTGGTTCATATGGGTAATGATCTAGTTTCGACTGGGTCTTTGCCTGGTTCATGTTGGTCATGATCTAGTTCAAGTGGGTTATGGTGAGGTTCATATAGGTCAAGTGGTAATGGTTTTGCTCATGTTGGTAATGATATAGATCAATTGGGTCATGGTCTGGTTCATATGGGGTGTAGCATGACTGGGTCAGGGTGCCGTTCAAATTGGGTCATAGTCTGGTTCATGTGGGTAATGATCTAGTTTCGACTGGGTCTTTGTCTGGTTCATGTTGGTCATGATCTAGTTCAAGTGGGTTTTGGTGAGGTTCATATAGGTCAAGTAGTGGTTCATGTAGTGGGTCATAGAGTGGTTCATGTAGTGGGTCATAGAGTGGGTCATAGAGTTGGTCATGTAGTGGGTCATGCAGTGGGTCATAGAGTTTGTCATGTAGTGGGTCATAGAGTGGGCCATAGAGTTGGTCATGTAGTGGGTCTTGCAGTGGGTCATAGAGTGGTTCATGTAGTGGGTCATAGAGTGGTTCATGTAGTGGGTCATAGAGTGGTGCATGCAGTTGGTCATGCAGTGGGTCATAGAGTGGTTCATGTAATGGGTCATAGAGTGGTTCATGTAGTGGGCCATAGAGTGGTTCATGTAATGGGTCATAGAGTTGGTCATCTAGTTGGTCATAGAGTGGTTCATGTAATTGGTCATAAAGTTGGTCATGTAGTTGGTCATGTAGTGGGTCATTCAGTGGGTCATGCAGTGGGTCAAAGAGTGGGTCATGCAGTGGGTCATAGAGTTGGTCATGCAGTGGGTCATAGAGTTGGTCATGTAGAGGGTCATGCAGTGGGTCGGAGAGTTGGTCATGTAGTGGGTCATAGAGTTGGTCATGTAGTGGGTCATAGAGTGGTTCATGTAGTGGGTCATGCAGTGGGTCATAGAATTGGTCATAGAGTGGTGCATGTAGTGGGTCATAGAGTGGTTCATGTAGTGGGTCATGCAGTGGGTCATAGAATTGGTCATAGAGTTTGTCATGTAGTGGGTCATAGAGTGGGTCATAGAGTTGGTCATGTAGTGGGTCATGCAGTGGGTCATAGAGTGGTTCATGTAGTGGGTCATAGAGTGGTTCATGTTGTGGGTCATAGAGTGGTTCATGTAGTTGGTCATGCAGTGGGTCAAAGAGTGGTTCATGTAGTGGGTCATAGAGTGGTTCATGTAGTGGGTCATAGAGTGGTTCATGCAGTGGGTCATAGAGTGGGTCATGCAGTGGGTCATAGAGTTGGTCATGTAGTGGGTCATAGAATGGTTCATGTAGTGGGTCATGCAGTGGGTCATAGAGTTGGTCATAGAGTGGGTCATAGAGTGGTCATGCAGTGGGTCATAGAGTTGGTCATGTAGTTGGTCATAGAGTGGCTCATGTAGTTGGTCATGCAGTGGGTCATATAGTTGGTCATAGAGTGGGTCATGCAGTGGGTCATGGGGTTGGTCATGCAGTGGGTCATAGAATGGTTCATGTAGTGGGTCATAGAGTGGTTCGTGTAGTGGGTCATAGAGTTGGTCATGCAGTGGGTCATAGAGTTGGTCATAGAGTTGGTCATAGAGTGGGTCATAGAGTGGGTCATATAGTGGGTCATACAGTTGGTCATGCAGTTGGTCATAGAGTTGGTCATGTAGTGGGTCATAGAGTGGGTTCATGTAGTGGGTCATGTAGTGGTTCATGCAGTGGGTCATAGAGTTGGTCATGTAGTGGGTCATAGAGTGGTTCATGTAGTGGGTCATAGAGTGGTTCATGTAGTGGGTCATGCAGTGGGTCATAGAGTTGGTCATATAGTGGGTGATAGAGTGGGTCATGCAGTGGGTCATAGAGTTGGTCATGTAGTGGGTCATAGAGTGGTTCATGTAGTTGGTCATGCCGTGGGTCATAGAGTGGTTCATGTAGTGGGTCATAGAGTGGTTCATGTAGTTGGTCATGCAGTGGGTCATTTAGTGGGACATGCAGTGGGTCATAGAGTTGGTCATGCAGTGGGTCATAGAGTTGGTCATGTAGTGGGTCAAAGAGTGGTTCATGTAGTGGTTCATGTAGTGGGTCATAGAGTGGTTCAAGTAGTGGGTCATGCAGTTGGACATGCAGTGGGTCAAAGAGTGGTTCATGTAGTGGGTCATAGAGAGGTTCATTTAGTGGGTCATAGAAAGGTTCAGGTAGTGGGTCATAGAGTTCGTCATTTAGTGGGTCATAGAGTTGGTCATGTAGTGGGTCATTCAGTGGGTCATGCAGTGGGTCATGTAGTGGGTCATAGAGTTGGTCATGTAGTGGGTCATAGAGTGGGTCATGTAGAGGGTCATAGAGTTGGTCATGTAGTGGGACATGCAGTTAGTCATAGAGTTGGTCATGTACTTGGTCATGTAGTGGGTCATGTAGTGGGTCATAGAGTTGGTAATAGAGTTGGTCATGTAGTGGGTCATAAAGTGGGTCATGTAGTGGGTCATGCAGTGGGTCGTAGAGTTGGTCATGTAGTGGGTCATGTAATGGTTCATAGAGTGGTTCATGTAGTGGGTCATAGAGTGGTTCATGTAGTGGGTCATGCAATGGGTCATGGAGTTGGTCATGTAGTGGGTCATGCAGTGGGTCATAGAATTGGTCATGTAGTGGTTCATAGAGTGGTTCATGTAGTGGGTCATAGAGTGGTTTATGTAGTTGGTCATGCAGTGGGTCAAAGAGTTGGTCATGTAGTCGGTCATAGAGTGGTTCATGTAGTGGGTCATAGAGTGGTTCATGTAGTTGGTCATGCAGTGGGTCAAAGAGTGGGTCATGTAGTGGTTTATAGAGTGGGTCATAGAGTGGTTCATGTAGTGGGTCATAGAGTGGGTCATGCAGTGGGTCATAGAGTGGGTCATGCAGTGGGTCATAGAGTTGGTCATGCAGTGGGTCATAGAGTTGGTCATGTAGTGGGTCATAGAGTGGTTCATGTAGTGGGTCATGCAGTGGGTCAAAGAGTGGGTCATAAAGTTGGTCATGTAGTGGGTCATAGAGTGGTTCATGTAGTGGGTCATGTAGTGGGTCATAGAGTTGGTCATAGAGTGGGTCATAGAGTGGTCATGCAGTGGGTCATAGAGTTGGTCATGTAGTTGGTCATAGAGTGGTTCATGTAGTGGGTCATGCAGTGGGTCATAGAGTTGGTCATAGAGTGGGTCATAGAGTGGGCTATGCAGTGGGTCATGGGGTTGGTCATGCAGTGGGTCATAGAGTGGGTCATAGAGTGGTTTATGTAGTGGGTCATGCAGTGGGTCATAGAGTGGGTCATGCAGTGGGTCATAGAGTTGGTCATGCAGTGGGTCATAGAGTTGGTCATGTAGTGGGTCATAGAGTGGGTTCATGTAGTGGGTCATGTAGTGGTTCATGCAGTGGGTCATAGAGTTGGTCATGTAGTGGGTCATAGAGTGGTTCATGTAGTGGGTCAAAGAGTGGTTCATGTAGTGGGTCATGCAGTGGGTCATAGAGTTGGTCATAGAGTGGGTGATAGAGTGGGTCATGCAGTGGGTCATAGAGTTGGTCTTGTAGTGGGTCATAGAGTGGTTCATGTAGTTGGTCATGCCGTGGGTCATAGAGTAGTCCATGTAGTGGGTCATAGAGTGGTTCATGTAGTGGGTCATGCAGTGGGTCATTTAGTGGGACATGCAGTGGGTCATAGAGTTGGTCATACAGTGGGTCATAGAGTTGGTCATGTAGTGTGTCAAAGAGTGGTTCATGTAGTGGTTCATGTAGTGGGTCATAGAGTGGTTCATGTAGTGGGTCATGCAGTTGGACATGCAGTGGGTCAAAGAGTGGTTCATGTAGTGGGCCATAGAGAGGTTCATTTAGTGGGTCATAGAAAGGTTCAGGTAGTGGGTCATAGAGTTGGTCATTTAGTGGGTCATAGAGTTGGTCATGTAGTGGGTCATTCAGTAGTCATGCAGTGGGTCATGTAGTGGGTCATAGAGTTGGTCATGTAGTGGGTCATAGAGTGGGTCATGTAGAGGGTCATAGAGTTGGTCATGTAGTGGGTCATGCAGTTGGTCATAGAGTTGGTTATGTACTTGGTCATGTAGTGAGTCATGTAGTGGGTCATAGAGTTGGTCATAGAGTTGGTCATGTAGTGGGTCATGAAGTGGGTCATGTAGTGGGTCATAGAGTGGTTCATGTAGTGGGTCATAGAGTTGGTCATTTAGTGGGTCATAGAGTGGGTGATAGAGTGGGTCATAGATTGATTCATGTAGTGGGTCATAGAGAGCTAAATGTAGTGGGTCATAGAAAGGTTCAGGAGTTGATCATATAGTGGGTCATAGAGTTGGTCATTTAGTGGGTCATAGAGTTGGTCATGTAGTGGGTCATGCAGTGGGTTATGCAGTCGGCCATGTAGTGGGTCATGCAGTGGGTCATAGAGTTGGTCATGCAGTGGGTCATAGAGTTGGTCATGTAGTGGGTCATGCAGTGGGTCATAGAGTGGGTCATGCAGTGGGTCATAGAGTTGGTCATATTGTGGGTCATAGAGTCGGTCATGTAGTGGGTCATAGAGTTGGTCATGTAGTGGGTCATGCAGTTGGTCATATAGTTTGTCATGTAGTGGGTCATGTAGTGGGTCATGTAGTGGGTCATAGAGTTGGCCATAGAGTGGTTCATGTAGTGGGTCATAGAGAGGTTCATGTAGTGGGTCATTCAGTGGGTCATGCAGTGGGTCATGTAGTGGGTCATGCAGTGGGTCATAGAGTTGGTCATGCAGTGGGTCATAGAGTTGATCATGTAGTGGGTCATGCAGTGGGTCATGCAGTGGGTCATGCAGTGGGCCGTGTAGTGGGTCATGCAGTGGGTCATAGAGTTGGTCATGCAGTTGGTCATAGAGTATATCATGTAGTGGGTCATAGAGTGGTTCATGTAGTGGGTCATAGGGTTGGTCATAGAGTTGGTCATAGAGTTGGTCATGTAGTGGGTCATGCAGTGGGTCATGTAGTGGTTCATGCAGTGGGTCATGATTAGGTCATGCAGTGGGTCATGTAGTGGGTCATGTAGTGGGTCATAGAGTTGTTCATGTAGTGGGTCATGCAGTGGTTTATGTAGTGGGTCATGCAGTGGGTCATGCAGTGGGCCGTGTAGTGGGTCATGCAGTGGGTCATAGAGTTGGTCATGCAGTTGGTCATAGAGTATGTCATGTAGTGGGTCATAGAGTGGTTCATGTAGTGGGTCATGTAGTGGGTAATGCAGTGGGTCATGATTAGGTCATGCAGTGGGTCATAGAGTTGGTCATGTAGTGGGTCATAGAGTGGGTTATGTAGTGGGTCATAGAGTTGGTCATAGTGTTGGTCATAGAGTTGGTCATGTAGTGGGTCATGCAGTGGGTCATGTAGTGGGTCATGCATTGGTTCATGCAGTGGGTCATACAGTGGGTCATAGAGTTGGTCATGTAGTGGGTCATGCAATGGTTCATAGAATGGTTCATATAGTACGTCATAGAATGGTTCATGTAGTGGGTCATGCAGCGGGTCATGGAGTTGGTCATCAAGTGGGTCATGCAGTGGGTCATAGAGTGGTTCATGTAGTGGGTCATGCAGTGGGTCATGCAGTGGGTCATGAAGTGGGTCATGCAGTGGGTCATAGAGTTGGTCATGTAGTGGGTCATGCAATGGTTCATAGAGAGGTTCATGTAGTGGTTTATGTTGTGGGTCATAGAGTTGGTCATGCAGTGGGTCATATAGTTGGTCATGTAGTTGGTCATGCAGTGGGTCATAGAGTTGGTCATGTAGTGGGTCATAGAGTGGGTGATCGAGTGGGTCATAGAGTCGTTCATGTAGTGGGTCATAGAGAGGTAAATGTAATGGGTCATAGAGTTGGTCATGCAGTGGATCATAGAGTGGGTCATGTAATGGGTCATAGAGTTGGTCATGCAGTGGGTCATGCAGTGGGTCATAGAGTTGGTAATGTAGTGGGTCATAGAGTAAGTGATAGAGTGGGTCATAGAGTGGTTCATGCAGTGGGTCATAGAGTTGGTCAAGAAATGGGTCATAGCGTTGGTCATGTAGTGGGTCTTAGAGTGGGTCATGCAGTGGGTCATAGAGTTGGTCATGCAGTGGGTCATAGAGTTGGTCTTAGAGTGAGTCATAGAGTGGGTCATGCAGTGGGTCATAGAGTTGGTCATGCAGTGGGTCATAGAGTTGGTCATGCATTGGGTCATAGAGTGGGTCATGCAGTGGGTCATAGAGTTGGTCATGTAGTGGGTCATAGAGTTGGTCATGCAATGGGTCATAGAGTGGGTCATGTAGTGGGTCATAGAGTGGGTCATGTAGTGGGTCAAAGAGTGGGTCATGCAGTGGGTCATAGAGTTGGTCATGCAGTGGGTCATAGAGTTGGTCATAGAGTTGGTCATAGAGTTGGTCATGCAGTGGGTCATAGAGTTGGTCATGCAGTGGGTCATAGAGTTGGTCATATAGTGAGTCATAGAGTGGTTCATGCAGTGGGTCATGCAGTGGGTCATAGAGTTGGTCATGCAGTTGGTCATAGAGTTGGTCATGCAGTGGGTCATAGAGTTGGTCATAGAGTTGGTCATGCAGTGGGTCATAGAGTTGGTCATGCAGTGGGTCATAGAGTTGGTCATAGAGTTTGTCATAGAGTGGGTCTTGCAGTGGGTCATAGAGTTGTTCATGCAGTGGGTCATAGAGTTTGTCATAGAGTTGGTCATGCAGTGGTTCATAGAGTTGGTCATGCAGTGGATCATAGAGTGGGTCATGTAGTGGGTTATAGAGTGGGTCATGTAATGGGTTATAGAGTTGGTCATGCAATGGGTCATAGAGTGGTTCATGTAGTGCGTCATAGAGTGGTTCATGTAGTGGGTCATAGAAAGGTTCATGTAGTGGGTCATAAAGTGGTTCATGTAGTGGGTCATAGAGTTGGTCATGCAGTGGGTCATAGAGTTGGTCATGTAGTTGGTCATAGATTGGTTCATGTAGTTTGTCATAGAGTTGGTCATTTAATGGGTCATAGAGAGGTTCATGTAGTGGGTCATAGAGTGGGTCATGCAGTGGTTCATGTAGTGGGTCATAGAGTTGGTCATGCAGTGGGTCATAGAGTTGGTCAATGTAGTGGGTCATAGGGTGGTTCTTGTAGTGGGTCATGTAGTGGGTCATAGAGTGGTTGATGTAGTGGGTCATAGAGAGGTTCATGTAGTGGGTCATAGAGTTGGTCATTTAATGGGTCATAGAGTGGTTCATGTAGTGGGTCATAGAGTGGTTCATGTAGTGGGTCATGTAGTGGGTCATAGAGTGGTTCAGGTATAGGGTCATGGAGTTGGTCATTTAGTGGGTCATACAGTTGGTCGTAGATTTGGTCATTAAGTGAGTCATAGAGTGGTTCATGCAGTGGGTCATAGATTGGATCATAGAGTGGTTCATGTAGTAGGTCATAGAGTTGGTCATGTAGTGGGTCATGCAGTTGGTCATAGAGTTGGTCATGTAGTGGGTCATAGAGTTGGTCATGTATTGGGTCATAGAGTGGTTCATGCAGTGGGTCATAGATTTGGTCATGTAGTTGGTCATAGAGTGGTTCATGTATTGGGTCATAGAGTTCGTCATGCAGTTGGCCATAGAGTGGTTCATGTAGTGGGTCATAGAGTTGGTCATTTAGCGGGTCATAGAGTGGTTCATGCAGTGGGTCATAGAGTGGGTCATGAAGTGGGTCATAGAGTGGGTCATGTAGTGGGTCATAGAGTGGTTCATGCAATGGGTTATAGAGTGGGTCATGTAGTGGGTCATAGAGTGGTTCATGTAGTGGGTCATAGAGTTGGTCATGCAGTGGGCCATAGAGTTGGTCATGTTCATAGGTCATAGAGTGGTTCATGTAGTTGGTCATAGAGTGGGTCATGCAGTGGGTCATAGAGTTGGTCATGCATTGGGTCATAGAGTGGGTCATTTAATGGGTCATAGAGTTGGTCATGCAGTGTGTCATTTAGTAGGTCATGTAGTGGGTCATGTAGTGGGTCATGCAGTGGGTCATAGAGTGGTTCATGTAGTGGGTCATAGAGTGGGTCATAGAGTGGGTCATGTAGTGGTTGATGTAGTGGGTCATAGAGTGGTTCATGTAGTGGGTCATAGAGTGGGTCATAGAGTTGGTCATGTATTGGGTCATGCAGTGGGTCATAGAGTTGGTCATGTACTGGGTCATAGTGTGGGTCATAGAGTTGGTCATGTAGTTGGTCATGCAGTGGGTCATAGAGTGGGTCATGTAGTGGGTCATAGAGTTGGTCATTTAATGGGTCATAGAGTGGTTCATGTAGTGGGTCATAGAGTGGTTCATGTAGTGGGTCATGTAGTGGGTCATAGAGTGGTTCAGGTATAGGGTCATGGAGTTGGTCATTTAGTGGGTCATACAGTTGGTCGTAGATTTGGTCATTAAGTGAGTCATAGAGTGGTTCATGCAGTGGGTCATAGATTGGATCATAGAGTGGTTCATGTAGTAGGTCATAGGGTTGGTCATGTAGTGGGTCATGCAGTTGGTCATAGAGTTGGTCATGTAGTGGGTCATAGAGTTGGTCATGTATTGGGTCATAGAGTGGTTCATGCAGTGGGTCATAGATTTGGTCATGTAGTTGGTCATAGAGTGGTTCATGTATTGGGTCATAGAGTTCGTCATGCAGTTGGCCATAGAGTGGTTCATGAAGTGGGTCATAGAGTTGGTCATTTAGTGGGTCATAGAGTGGTTCATGCAGTGGGTCATAGAGTGGGTCATGAAGTGGGTCATAGAGTGGGTCATGTAGTGGGTCATAGAGTGGTTCATGCAGTGGGTTATAGAGTGGGTCATGTAGTGGGTCATAGAGTGGTTCATGTAGTGGGTCATAGAGTTGGTCATGCAGTAGGCCATAGAGTTGGTCATGTTCATAGGTCATAGAGTGGTTCATGTAGTTGGTCATAGAGTGGGTCATGCAGTGGGTCATAGAGTTGGTCATGCATTGGGTCATAGAGTGGGTCATTTAATGGGTCATAGAGTTGGTCATGCAGTGTGTCATTTAGTAGGTCATGTAGTGGGTCATGTAGTGGGTCATGCAGTGGGTCATAGAGTGGTTCATGTAGTGGGTCATAGAGTGGGTCATAGAGTGGGTCATGTACTGGTTGATGTAGTGGGTCATAGAGTGGTTCATGTAGTGGGTCATAGAGTGGGTCATAGAGTTGGTCATGTATTGGGTCATGCAGTGGGTCATAGAGTTGGTCATGTACTGGGTCATAGAGTGGGTCATAGAGTTGGTCATGTAGTTGGTCATGCAGTGGGTCATAGAGTGGGTCATGTAGTGGGTCATAGAGTGGTTCATGTAGTGGGTCATAGAGTGGTTCATGTAGTTGGTCATGCAGTGTGTCATAGAGTGGTTCAGGTAATGGGTCATAGAGTGGCTCATGGAGTGGGTCATAGAGTGGGTCATGCAGTGGGTCATAGAGTTGGTCATGCAGTGGGTCATAGAGTTGGTCATGTAGTGGGTCATAGTGTGGTTCATGTAGTTGGTCATGCAGTGGGTCATAGAGTGGTTCGTGTAGTGGGTCATAGAGTGGAGCATGTAGTGGGTCATGCAGTGGGTCATAGAGTTGGTCATGTAGTGGGTCATGTAGTGGGTCATAGAGTTGGTCATGCAGTGGTTCATAGAGTTGGTCATGTAGTGGGTCATAGAGTGGTTCATGTAGTGGTTCATGTAGTGGGTCATAGAGTGGTTCATGTAGTGAGTCATGCAGTGAGTCATAGAGTTGGTCATGCAGTGGGTCATAGAGTTGGTCATGTAGTGGGTCATAGAGTGGTTCATGTAGTGGTTCATGTAGTGGGTCATAGAGTGGTTCATGTAGTGGGTCATGTAGAGGGTCATAGAGTTGGTCATGTAGTGGGTCATGTAGTTGGTCATAGAATTGGTCATGCAGTGGGTCATAGAGTTGGTCATGCTGTGGGTCATGCAGTGGGTCATAGAGTTGCTCATGTAGTGGGTCATGCATCGGGTCATAGAGTTGGTCATGCAGTGGGTCATAGAGTTGGTCATGCAGTGGGTCATAGAGTTGGTCATGCAGTTGGTCATGCAGTGGGTCATGTAGTGGGTCATAGAGTGGGTCATAGAGTGGTTCATGTAGTGGGTCATGCAGTTGGTCATAGAGTGGGTCATAGAGTTGGTCATAGAGTGGTGCATGTAGTGGGCCATAGAGTGGGTCATAGAGTGGTTCATGTAGTGGGTCATAGAGTGGTTCATGTAGTGAGTCATAGAGTGGTTCATGTAGTGGGTCATAGAAAGGTTCATGTAGAGGGTCATAGAGTTGGTCATTTAGTGGGTCATAGAGTTGGTCATGTAGTGGGTCATGCATTGTGTCATGCAGTGGGTCATGTAGTTGGTCATGCAGTGGGTCATAGAGTTGGTCATGCAGTGGGTCATAGAGTGGGTAATGTAGTGGGTCATGCAGTGGGTCATTTAGTTGGTCATGCAGTGGGTCATAGAGTTGGTCATGTAGTGGGTCATGCAGTGGGTCATAGAGTGGGTCATGCAGTGGGTCATATATTTGGTCATGTAGTGGGTCATAGAGTTGGTCATAGAGTTGGTCATGTAGTGGGTCATGCAGTGGGTCATAGAGTTGGTCATGTAGTGGGTCATGCAGTGGTTCATAGAGTGGTTCATGTAGTGGGTCATAGAGTGGTTCATGTAGTTGGTCATGCAGTGTGTCATAGAGTTGGTCATGTTGTGGGTCATGCAGTGGTTCAAAGAGTGGTTCATGTAGTGGGTCATAGAGTGGTTCATGTAGTTGGTCATGTAGTGGGTCATGCAGTGGTTCATAGAGTGGTTCATGTAGTGGGTCAAAGAGTGGTTCATGTAGTGGTTCATGTAGTGGGTCATAGAGTTGATCATGTAGTGGGTCATACAGTGGGTCATAGAGTTGGTAATGCAGTGGGTCATAGAGTTGGTCATGAAGTGGGTCACAGAGTGGTTCATGTAGTGTGTCATAGAGTGGTTCATGTAGTGGGTCATAGAGTGGTTCATTTAGTGGGTCATAATGTTGGTCATTTAGTGGGTCATAGAGAAGTTCATGTAGTGGTTCATGTAGTGGGTCATAGAGTGGTTCATGTAGTGGGTCATGCAGTTGGTCATGCAGTGGGTCATAGAGTGGATCATGTAGTGGGTCATAGAGAGGTGCATGTAGTGGGTCATAGAAAGGTTCATGTAGTGGGTCATAGAGTTGGTCATTTGGTGGGTCATAGAGTTGGTCATGTAGTGGGTCATGCAGTGGGTCATGCAGTGGGTCATGTAATGGGTCATGCAGTGGGTCATAGAGTTGGTCATGCAGTGGGTCATAGAGTTGGTCATGTAGTAGGCCATAGAGTGGTGCATGTAGTGGGTCATAGAGTTGGTCATGTAGTGGGTCATAGAGTGGATCATGTAGTGGGTCATAGAGTGGTTCATGTAGTGGGTCATGCAGTGGGTAATAGAGTTGGTCATACAGTGGGTCATAGAGTTGGTCATGCAGTAGGTCCTAGAGTTGGTCATACAGTGGTTCACAGAGTTGGTCATGCAGTGGGTCATAGAGTTGGTCATGTAGTGGGTCATGCAGTGGGTCATAGAGGGGGTCATGCAGTGGGTCATAGATTTGGTCATGTAGTGGGTCATCAAGTGGGTCATGTAGTGGGTCATTGAGTTGGTCATAGAGTTGGTCATGTAGTGGGTCATGCAGTGGGTCATAGAGTTGGTCATGTAGTGGGTCATGCAGTGGTTCATAGAGTGGTTCATGTAGTGGGTCATAGAGTGCTTCATGTAATGGGTCATGCAGTTGGTCATTGAGTTGGTCATGTAGTGGGTCATGCAGCGGGTCATAGAGTTGGTCATGAAGTGGGTCATAGAGTGGTTCATTTAGTGGGTCATAGAGTGGTTCATGTAGTGGGTCATAGAGTGGTTCATTTAGTGGGTCATAGTGTTTTCATTTAGTGGGTCATAGAGAGGTTCATGTAGTGGTTCATGTAGTGGGTCATAGAGTTGGTCATGTAGTTGGTCATAGAGTGGTTCATGTAGTGGTTCATGTAGTGGGTCATATAGTGGTTCATGTAGTGGGTCATGCAGAGAGGTTCATGTAGTGGGTCATAGAGAGGTTCATGTAGTGGGTCAAAGAAAGGTTCATGTAGTGGGTCATAGATTTGGTCATTTAGTGGGTCATAGAGTTGGTCATATAGTGTGTCATGCAGTTGGTCATGCAGTGGGTCATAGAGTTGGTCATGTAGTGAGTCATGCAGTGGGTCATAGAGTGGGTCATGCAGTGGGTCATAGAGTTGGTCATGCAGTGGGTCATAGAGTTGGTCTTGTAGTGGGTCATAGAGTGGTTCATGTAGTGGGTCATGCAGTGGGTCATAGAATTGGTCATTGAGTTTGTCATGTAGTGGGTCATAGAGTGGGTCATAGAGTTGGTCATGTAGTGGGTCATGCAGTTGGTCATAGAGTGGTTCATGTAGTTGGGCATAGAGTGGTTCATGTAGTGGGTCATAGAGTGGTTCATGTAGTTGGTCATGCAGTGGGTCATAGAGTGGTTCATGTAGTGGGTCATAGAGTGGTTCATGAAATGGGTCAAAGAGTGGTTCATGTAGTTGGTCATGCAGTGGGTCATAGAGTGGTTCATGTAGTGGGTCATAGAGTGGTTCATGTAGTGGGTCATAGAGTGGGTCATGCTGTGGGTCATAAAGTGGGTCATGCAGTGGGTCATAGAGTTGGTCATGCAGTGGGTCATAGAGTTGGTCATGTAGTGGGACATAGAGTGGTTCATGTAGTGGGTCATGCAGTGGGTCATAGAGTGGGTCATAGAGTGGGTCATGCAGTGGGTCATAGGGTTGGTGATGCAGTGGGTCATACAGTGGTTAATGTAACCGGTCATAGAGTGGCTCATGTAGTTGGTCATGCAGTGGGTCATAGAGTGGTTCATGTAGTGGGTCATAGAGTGGTTCATGTAGTGGGTCATAGAGTGGGTCATGCAGTGGGTCATAGAGTTGGTCATGCAGTGGGTCATAGAGTTGGTCATGTTTTGGGTCATAGAGTGGTTCATGTAGTGGGTCATAGAGTGGTTCATGTAGTGGGTCATAGAGTGGTTCATGTAGTGGGTCATGTAGTGGTTCATGCAGTGGGTCATAGAGTTGGTCATGTAGTGGGTCATAGAGTGGTTCATGTAGTGGGTCATACAGTGGTTCATGTAGTGGGTCATGCAGTGGGTCATAGAGTTGTTCATAGAGTGGGTGATAGAGTGGGTCATGCAGTGTTTATGTAGTTGGTCATGCCGTGGGTCATAGAGTGGTTCATGTAGTGGGTCATAGAGTGGTTCATGTAGTGGGTCATGCAGTGGGTCATTTAGTGGGACATGCAGTGAGTCATAGAGTTGGTCATGCAGTGGGTCCTAGAGTTGGTCATGTAGTGGGTCATAGTGTGTTCATGTAGTGGTTCATGTAGTCGGTCATAGAGTGGTTCATGTAGTGGGTCATGCAGTGGGTCATAAAGTGGTTCATGTAGTGGGTCATAGAGAGGTTCATGTAGTGGGTCTTAGAAAAGTTCAGGTAGTGGGTCATTGAGTTGGTCATTTAGTGGGTCATATAGTTGGTCATGTAGTGGGTCATTCAATGGGTCATGCAGTGGGTCATGTAGTGGGTCATGCAGTGGGTCATAGAGTTGGTCATGCAGTGGGTCATAGAGTTGGTCATGCAGTGGGTCATAGAGTTGGTCATGTAGTGGGTCATAGAGTGGGTCATAGAGTTGGTCATGCAGTGGGTCATGCAGTGGGTCATAGAGTGGGTCATGCAGTGGGTCATATAGTTGGTCATGTAGTGGGTCATAGAGTGGGTCATGAAGAGGTTCATAGAGTTGGTCATGTAGTGGGTCATGCAGTTGGTCATAGAGTTGGTCATGTAATTGGTCATGTAGTGGGTGATGTAGTGGGTCATAGAGTTGGTCATAGAGTCGGTCATGTAGTGGGTCATGCAGTGGGTCATGTAGTGGGTCATGCAGTGGATCATAGAGTTGGTCATGTAGTGGGTCATGCAATGGTTCATAGAGTGGTTCATGTAGTGGGTCATAGAGTGGTTCATGTAGTGGGTCATGCAGTGGGTCATGAAGTTGGTCATGTAGTGGGTCGTGCAGTGGGTCATAGAGTTGGTCATGTAGTGGGTCATATAGTGGTTCATGCAGTGGGTCATGCAGTGGGTCATAGAGTTGGTCATGTAGTGGGTCATAGAATGGGTCATGCAGTGGGTCATAGAGTGGGTCATGCAGTGGGTCATGTAGTGGGTCATGCAGTGGGTCATAGAGTTGGTCATGTAGTGGGTCATAGAGTGGTTCATGCAGTGGTTCATAGAGTGGGTCATGCAGTGGGTCATGTAGTGGGTCATGCAGTGGGTCATAGAGTTGGTCATGTAGTGGGTCATAGAGTGGTTCATGTAGTGGGTCATGCAGTGGGTCATGGAGTTGGTCATGTAGTGGGTCATGCAGTGGGTCATAGAGTTGGTCATGTAGTGGGTCATAGAGTGGTTCATGTAGTAGGTCATGTAGTGGGTCATGCAATGGTTCATAGAGTGGTTCATGTAGTGGGTCATTGAGTGGTTCAAGTAGTGGGAAATGCAGTGGGTCATGGAGTTGGTCATGTAGTGGGTCATGCAGTGGGTCATAGAGTTGGTCATGTTGTGGGTCATAGAGTGGTTCATGCAGTGGTTCATGCAGCGGGTCATAGAGTTTGTCAAGTAGTGGGTCATAGAGTGGGTCATGCAGTGGGTCATAGAGTGGGTCATGCAGTGGGTTATGTAGTAGGTCATGCAGTTGGTCATAGAGTTGGTCATGTAGTGGGTCATAGAGTGGTTCATGTAGTGGGTCATAGAGTGGTTCATGTAGTGGGTCATGTAGTGGGTCATAGAGTGGTTCATGTAGTTGGTCATGCAGTGGGTCATAGAGTTGGTCATGTAGTGGGTCATAGAGTGGTTCATGTAGTGGGTCATGCAGTGGGCCATGGAGTTGGTCATGTAGTGGGTCATGCAGTGGGTCATAGAGTTGGTGATGTAGTGGGTCATAGAGTGGTTCATGTAGTGGGTCATAGAGTTGGTCATTTAGTGGGTCATAGAGTGGGTGATAGAGTGGGTCATAGAGTGGTTCATGTAGTGGGTCATAAAAAGGTAAATGTAGTGGTCATAGAGTGGGTCATAGAGTGGATCATGCAGTGGGTCATAGAGTTTGTCATTTAGTGGGTCATAAAGTGGGTGATAGAGTGGGTCATAGAGTGGTTCATGTAGTGGGTCATAGAGAGGTAAATGTAGTGGGTCATAGAGTGGGTCATAGAGTTGGTCATGCAGTGGATTATAGAGTGGGTAATGTAATGGTTCATGGAGTTAGTCATGTAGTGGGTCATAGAGTGGGTCATGTAATGGGTCATAGGGTTGGTCATGCAGTGGGTCATAGAATTGGTCATGTAATGGGTCATAGAGTTGGTCATGTAATGGGTCATAGAGTTGGTCATGCAGTGGTCATAAAGTGGGTCATGTAATGGCCCATAGAGTGGTACATGTAGTGGGTCATGTAGTGGTTCATGTAGTGGGTCATAAAGTCATTTTTAGACTGAGGGTAATGGAAGAGTAATGGTGGGTAAACCCTCCAAAGTCATTTTTATACTGATGGTAATGGAAGAGTAATGGTGGGTAAACCCTCGAAAGTCATTTCCATACTGAGGGTAATGGAAGAGTAATAGTGGGTAAACCCCCCAAAGTCATTTTTAGACTAAGGGTAATGGAAGAGTAATTGTGGGTTAACCCTCGAAAGTCATTTTCAAGGTGAAGGTAATGGAAGAGTAATGGTGGGTAAACCCTCCAAAGACATTTTCAAACTGAGGGTAATGGAAGAGTAATGATGTGTAAACCCTCCAAAGTCATTTCCAAACTGAGGGTAATGGAAGAGTAATGGTGGGTAAATCCTCCAAAAACATTTTCAAGGTGAGAGTAATGGGAGAGTAATAGTGAGTTAACCCTCCAACGTCATTTTCAAGGTGAGGGTAATGGAAGAGTAATGATGTGTAAACCCTCCAAAGTCATTTCCAAACTGAGGGTAATGGAAGAGTAATGGTGGGTAAATCCTCCAAAGTCATTTTCAAGGTGAGGGTAATTGAAGAGTAATGGTGGGTAAACCCTCCAAAGTCATTTTTATACTGAGGGTAATGGAAGAGTAATGGTGGGTAAACCATCCAAAGTCATTTTCATACTAGGGTAATGGAAGAGTTATGGTGGGTAAACCCCCCAAAGTAAATTTAAGACTGAGGGTAATGAAAGATTAATGGCGAGTTATTCCTCCAAAGTCATTTTTATACTGAGGGTAATGGAAGAGTAATGGAGGGTAAACCCTCCAAAGCCATTTTCGTACTGAAGGTAGTGGAAGAGTTATGGTGGGTAAACCCACCAAACTCATTTTCAAACTGAGGGTAATGGAAGAGTAATGGTGGATAAACCCACCAAAGTCATTTTCAAGGTGAAGGTAATGGAAGAGTAATGGTGGGTAAACCCCCCAAAGTCATTTTTAGACTGAGGGTCATGGAAGAGTAATGGCGAGTAAACCCGCCAAAGTCATTTCCAAACTGAGGGTAATGGAAGAGTAATGGTGGGTAAACAATTCAAAGTCATTTTCATACTGAAGGTAATGGAAGAGTAATGGTGTGTTAACACTCCAAAGTCATTTTCAAACTGAGGGTAAAGGAAGAGTAATGGTCTGTAAACCCTCCAAAGTCATTTCCAAACTGAGGGTAATTGAAGAGTAATGGGGAGTACACCCTCCAAAGTCATTTTTATACTGGGGGTAATGGTAGAGAAATGGTGGGTTAAACCTCCAAAGTCATTTTCATACTGAGCGTAATGGAAGTGTAATGGTCTGTAAACCCTCCAAAGTCATTTCCAAACTGAGGGTAATTGAAGAGTAATGGGGAGTACACTCTCCAAAGTCATTTGATACTGAGGGTAATGGTAGAGTAATTGTGGGTTAAACCTCCAAAGTCATTTTCATACTGAGCGTAATGGAAGAGTAATGGGGAGTAAACCCTCCAAAGTCATTTTTATACTGAGGGTAATGGAAGAGTAATGGTGGGTAAACCCTCCAAAGTCATTTTCAAGGTGAGAGGAATGGGAGAGTAATGGTGGGTAAACCCTCCAAACTCATTTCCAAACTGAGGGTAATGGGAGAGTAATGGTGAGTAAACCCTCCAAATTCATTTTTATACTGAGGGTAATGGAAGAGTAATGTTGGGTAAACCCTCCAAAGTCATTTTCAAGGTGAGGGTAATGGAAGAGTAATGGTGGGTAAACCCTCCAAAGTCATTTTCATACTGAGGGTAATGGAAGAGTAATGGTGTGTAAACCCTCCAAAGTCATTTCCAAACTGAGGGTAATGGAAGAGTAATGGCGAGTTATCCCTCCAAAGTCATTTCCAAGGTGAGGGTAATGGACGAGTAATGGTGGGTAAAGACTCCAAAGTCATTTTAGTACTGAGGGTAGGGGAAGAGTTATGGTGGGTAAACCCACCAAACTCATTTTCAAACTGAGGGTAGTGGAAGAGTTATTGTGGGTAAACCCACCAAAGTCATTTTCATACTGAGGGTCATGGAAGAGTAATGGTGCGTAAACCCTCCAAAGACATTTTTATACTCAGGGTAATGGAAGAGTTATGGTGAGTAAACCCTCCAAAGTCATTTTTATACTGAGGGTAATGGAAGAGTTATGGTGGGTAAACCATCCAAAGTCATTTTTATACTGAGGGTATGGAAGAGTAATGGTGGGTAAACCCTCCAAAGTCATTTTCATACTGAGGGTAATGGGAGAGTAATGGTGTGTTAACCCTCCAAAGTCATTTTTATACTGAGGGTAATGGAAGAGTTATGGTGGGTAAAACCTCCAAAGTCATTTTTATACTGAGGGTAATGGAAGAGTTATGGTGGGTAAAACCTCCAAAGTCATTTTCATACTGAGGGTCATGGAAGAGTAATGGTGCGTAAACCCTCCAAAGACATTTTTATACTCAGGGTAATGGAAGAGTTATGGTGAGTAAACCCTCCAAAGTCATTTTTATACTGAGGGTAATGGAAGAGTTATGGTGGGTAAACCATCCAAAGTCATTTTTATACTGAGGGTATGGAAGAGTAATGGTGGGTAAACCCTCCAAAGTCATTTTCATACTGAGGGTAATGGGAGAGTAATGGTGTGTTAACCCTCCAAAGTCATTTTTATACTGAGGGTAATGGAAGAGTTATGGTGGGTAAAACCTCCAAAGTCATTTTTATACTGAGGGTAATGGAAGAGTTATGGTGGGTAAAACCTCCAAAGTCATTTTTTTACTGAGGGTTATGGAAGAGTAATGGTGAGTAAACCCTCCAAAGTCATTTTTATACTGAGGGTAATGGAAGAGTTATGATGGGTAAAACCTCCAAAGTCATTTTAATACTGAGGGTAATGGAAGAGTAATGGTGGGTTAACTCTCCAAAGTCAATTTCAAGGTGAGGATAATGGGAGAGTAATGGTGGGTAAACACTCCAAACTCATTTCCAAAGTGAGGGTAATGGGAGAGTAATGGTGAGTAAACCCTCCAAAGTAATTTTTATACTCAGGGTAATGGAAGAGTAATGGTGGGTAAACCCTCCAAAGTCATTTTCAAACTGAGGGAAATGGAAAAGTAATGGCGAGTAAACCCTCCAAAGTCATTTTGATACTGAGGGTAATGGAAGAGTAATGGTGTGTTTACCCTCCAAAGTCATTTTCTAACTGAGGGAAATGGAAGAGTAATGGCGAGTAAACCCTCCAAAGTCATTTTAGTACTGAGCGTGATGGAAGAGTAATGGTGGATAAACCCACCAAAGTCATTTTCATACTAGGGTAATGGAAGAGTTATGGTGGGTAAACCCCCCAAAGTCCTTTTCTAACAGAGGGTAATGGAAGAGTAATGACGAGTAAACCCTCCAAAGTCATTTTTATACTGAGGGTAATGGAAGAGTTATGGTTGGTAAACCCACCAAATTCATTTTCAAACTGAGGGTAATGGAAGAGTAATTGTGGGTAAAACCACCAAAGTCAATTTCATACTGAGGGTAATGGAAGAGTAATGGTGGGTAAACCCCCCAAAGTCATTTTTAGACTGAGGGTAAGGGAAGAGTAATGGTGGGTAAATCCTCCAAACTCATTTTCATACTGATGGTAATGGAAGAGTAATAGTGGGTAAACCCTCCAAACTCATTTTCAAACTGAGGGTAATCGAAGAGTAATTGTGGGTAAAAGTCATTTTCATACTCAGGGTAATGGAAGAGTAATGGTGGGTAAACCCTCCAAAGTCATTTTTAGACTGAGGGTAATGGAAGAGTAATGGTGGGTTAACCCTCCAAACTCATTTCCAAAGTGAGGGTAATGGGAGAGTAATGGTGAGTAAACCATCCAAAGTAATTTTTATAATCAGGGTGATGGAAGAGTAATGGTGGGTAAACCCTCCAAAGTCATTTTCAAACTGAGGGAAATGGAAAAGTAATGGCGAGTAAACCCTCCAAAGTCATTTTCAAGGTGAGGGTAATGGAAGAGTAATGGTGGGTAAACCCTCCAAAGTAATTTTCAACCTGAGGGAAATGGAAGAGTAATGGTGTATAAACCCTCCAAAGTCATTTTCAAGGTGAGGGTAATGGAAGAGTATGGTGGGTAAACCCTTTAAACTCATTCCCAAATTGATGGTAATTGGAGAATAATGGTAAGTAAACCCTCCAAAGTCATTTTTATACTGTGGGTAATGGAAGAGTAATGGTTGGTTAGGGTTATACTGAAGGTAATTGAAGAGTAATGGTGGGTAAACCCACCAAACTCTTTTTCAAACTGAAGATAATGGAAGTGTAATGGTGGGTAAACCCTCCAAAGTCATTTTCATACTGAGGGTAATGGAAGAGTAATGGTGTGTTAACACTTCATAGTCATTTTCAAACTGAGGGTAATGGGAGAGTAATGGTGTGTTAACCCTCCAAAGTCATTTCCTAGGTGAGGGTAATGGAAGAGTAATGTGTGTTAACACTTCATAGTCATTTTCAAACTGAGGGTAATTAAAGAGTAATGGTGTGTAAACCCTCCAAAGTCATTTCCAAACTGAAGGTAATGGAAGAGTAATGGCGAGTTAACCCTCCAAAGTCATTTTCAAACTGAGGGTAATGGAAGAATAATGGTCTGTAAATCCTCCAAAGTCATTTCCAAATTGAGGGCAATTGAAGAGTAATGGGGAGTACACCCTCCAAAGTCATTTTTATACTGAGCGTAATGGAAGAGTAATGGGGAGTAAACCCTCCAAAGTCATTTTCATACTGAGGGTAATGGAAGAGTAATGGTGAGTAAACCCTCCAAAGTCATTTTCAAACTGAGGGTAATGGAAAAGTAATGATGAGTAAACCCTCCAAAGTCATTTTTATACTGAGCGTAATGGAAGAGTAATGGGGAGTAAACCCTCCAAAGTCATTTTCATACTGAGCGTAATGGAAGAGTAATGGTGTGTTAACCCTCCAAAGTCATTTTCAAACTGAGGGTAATGGAAGAGTAATGGCGAGTAAACCCTCCAAAGTCATTTCCTAGGTGAGGGTAATGGAAGAGTAATTGTGGGTAAACTCTCCAAAGTCATTTTAGTACTGAGGGTAGGGGAAGAGTTATGGTGGGTTAACTCACCAAACTCATTTTCAAACTGAGGGTAGTGGAAGAGTAATTGTGGGTAAACTCACCAAAGTCATTATCATACTGAGGGTAATGGAAGAGTAATAGTCGGTTAACCCCCCAAAATCATTTTTAGACTAAAGGTAATGGAAGAGTAATGGCGAGTAAACCCTCCAAAGTCCTTTTTATACTGAGGGTAATGGAAAAGTAATGGTGGTAAAACCCTCCAAAGTCATTTTCAAGGTGAGGGTAATGGAAGAGTAATGGTGAGTAAACCCTCCAAAGTCATTTTTATACTGAGGGTAATGGAGAGTTATGGTGGGTAAACCCACCAAACTCATTTTCAAACTGAGGATAATGGAAGAGTAATGGTGTGTTAACCCTCCAAAGTCATTTCCAAGGTGAGGGTAATGGAAGAGTAATGGTCGGTAAACCCCCTAAGTCATTTTTAGACTGAGGGTAATGGAAGAGTAATTGCGAGTAAACCCTCCAAAGTCATATTTTATACTGAGGGTAATGGAAAAGTAATGGTGGGTAAAACCCTCCAAAGTCATTTTCAAGGTGAGTGTAATGGAAGAGAAATGGTGGGTAAACCCTCCAAAGTCATTTTTATACTGAGGGTAATGGAAAGTTATGGTGGGTAAACCCACCAAACTCATTTTCAAACTGAGGATAATGGAAGAGTAATGGTCGGTAAACCCTCCACAGTAATTTTCATACTGAGGGTAATGGAAGAGTAATGATGTGTTAACCCTCCAAAGTCATTTTCAAACTGAGGGTAATGGAAGAGTTATTGGGAGTAAACCCTCCAAAGTCATTTTTATACTGAGGGTAATGGAAGAGTAATGGTGTGTAAACCCTCCAAAGTCATTTTCAAACTGAGGATAACGGAAGTGTAATGGTGGGTAAACCCACCAAACTCATTTTCAAACTGAGGGTAATGGAAGAGTTATGGTGTGTAAACCCTCCAAACTCATTTCAAAACTGAGGGTAATGGGAGAGTAATGATGAGTAAACCCTCCAAAGTCATTTTTATACTGAGGGTAATGGAAGAGTAATGGTGGGTAAACCCTCCAAAGTCATTTTCAAGGTGAGGGTAATGGAAGAGTAATGGTGGGTAAACCCTCCAAAGTCATTTTCATACTGAGGGTCATGGAAGAGTAATGGTGTGTAAACCCTCCAAAGTCATTTCCAAACTGAGGGTAATGGTAGAGTAATGGCGAGTTAACCCTCCCGAGTCATTTCCAAGGTGAAGGTAATGGAAGAGCCATGGTGGGTAAAGCCTCCAAAGTCATTTTAGTACTGAGGGTAGGGGATGGGTTATGGTGGGTAAACCCACCAAACTCATTTTCAAACTGAGGGTAGTGGAAGAGTAATTGTGGGTAAACCCACCAAAGTCATTTTCATACTGAGGGTAATGGAAGAGTAATGTTCGGTAAACCCGCCAATGTCATTTTTAGACTGAAGGTAATGGAAGAGTAATGGCGAGTAAACCCTCCAAAGTCATTTTTATACTGAGGGTAATGGAAAAGTAATGGTGGTAAAACCCTCCAAAGTCATTTTTATACTGAGGGTAATGGAGAGTTATAGTGGGTAAACCCACCAAACTCATTTTCAAACTGAGGATAAGGGAACTGTAATGGTGGGTAAACCCTCCAAAGTAATTTGCATACTGAGCGTAATGGAAGAGTAATGGTGAGTAAACCCTCCAAAGTCATTTTCAAACTGAGGGTAATGGAAAAGTAATGATGAGTAAACCCTCCAAAGTCATTTTTATACTGAGCGTAATGGAAGAGTATTGGGGAGTAAACCCTCCAAAGTCAGTTTCATACTGAGCGTAATGGAAGAGTAATGGTGTGTTAACCCTCCAAAGTCATTTTCAAACTGAGGGTAATGGAAGAGTAATGGCGAGTAAACCCTCCAAAGTCATTTCCTAGGTGAGGGTAATGGAAGAGTAATGGT
Source organism: Gari tellinella (assembly GCA_922989275.2). NCBI lineage: Eukaryota > Metazoa > Mollusca > Bivalvia > Cardiida > Psammobiidae > Gari > Gari tellinella. Next base: position 27,638,832 of record OV277857.1, on the reverse strand, counting down.
GGGTAAACTCTCCAAAGTCATTTTAGTACTGAGGGTAGGGGAAGAGTTATGGTGGGTTAACTCACCAAATTCATTTTCAAACTGAGGGTAGTGGAAGAGTAATTGTGGGTAAACTCACCAAAGTCATTATCATACTGAGGGTAATGGAAGAGTAATAGTCGGTTAACCCCCCAAAATCATTTTTAGACTAAAGGTAATGGAAGAGTAATGGCGAGTAAACCCTCCAAAGTCCTTTTTATACTGAGGGTAATGGAAAAGTAATGGTGGTAAAACCCTCCAAAGTCATTTTCAAGGTGAGGGTAATGGAAGAGTAATGGTGAGTAAACCCTCCAAAGTCATTTTTATACTGAGGGTAATGGAGAGTTATGGTTGGTAAACCCACCAAACTCATTTTCAAACTGAGGATAATGGAAGAGTAATGGTGGTAAAACCCTCCAAAGTCATTTTCATACTGAAGGTAATGGAAGAGTAATGGTGTGTTAACCCTCCAAAGTCATTTCCAAGGTGAGGGTAATGGAAGAGTAATGGTCGGTAAACCCCCTAAGTCATTTTTAGACTGAGGGTAATGGAAGAGTAATGGCGAGTAAACCCTCCAAAGTCATATTTTATACTGAGGGTAATGGAAAAGTAATGGTGGGTAAAACCCTCCAAAGTCATTTTCAAGGTGAGGGTAATGGAAGAGAAATGGTGGGTAAACCCTCCAAAGTCATTTTTATACTGATGGTAATGGAAAGTTATGGTGGGTAAACCCACCAAACTCATTTTCAAACTGAGGATAATGGAAGTGTAATGGTGGGTAAACCCTCCACAGTAATTTTCATACTGAGGGTAATGGAAGAGTAATGATGTGTTAATCCTCCAAAGTCATTTTCAAACTGAGGGTAATGGAAGAGTTATTGGGAGTAAACCCTCCAAAGTCATTTTTATACTGAGGGTAATGGAAGAGTAATGGTGTGTAAACCCTCCAAAGTCATTTTCAAACTGAGGATAACGGAAGTGTAATGGTGGGTAAACCCACCAAACTCATTTTCAAACTGAGGGTAATGGAAGAGTTATGGTGTGTAAACCCTCCAAACTCATTTCAAAACTGAGGGTAATGGGAGAGTAATGATGAGTAAACCCTCCAAAGTCATTTTTATACTGAGGGTAATGGAAGAGTAATGGTGGGTAAACCCTCCAAAGTCATTTTCAAGGTGAGGGTAATGGAAGAGTAATGGTGGGTAAACCCTCCAAAGTCATTTTCATACTGAGGGTCATGGAAGAGTAATGGTGTGTAAACCCTCCAAAGTCATTTCCAAACTGAGGGTAATGGTAGAGTAATGGCGAGTTAACCCTCCCGAGTCATTTCCAAGGTGAAGGTAATGGAAGAGCCATGGTGGGTAAAGCCTCCAAAGTCATTTTAGTACTGAGGGTAGGGGAAGAGTTATGGTGGGTAAACCCACCAAACTCATTTTCAAACTGAGGGTAGTGGAAGAGTAATTGTGGGTAAACCCACCAAAGTCATTTTCATACTGAGGGTAATGGAAGAGTAATGTTCGGTAAACCCGCCAATGTCATTTTTAGACTGAAGGTAATGGAAGAGTAATGGCGAGTAAACCCTCCAAAGTCATTTTTATACTGAGGGTAATGGAAAAGTAATGGTGGTAAAACCCTCCAAAGTCATTTTTAAAGTGAGGGTAATGGAAGAGAAATGGTGGGTAAACCCTCCAAAGTCATTTTTATACTGAGGGTAATGGAGAGTTATAGTGGGTAAACCCACCAAACTCATTTTCAAACTGAGGATAAGGGAACTGTAATGGTGGGTAAACCCTCCAAAGTCATTTGCATACTGAGGGTAATGGAAGAGTGATGGTGTGTTAACCCTCCAAAGTCATTTTCAAACTGAGGGTAATGGAAGAGTAATGATGTGTAAACCCTCCAAAGTCATTTCCAAACTGAGGGTTATGGAAGAGTAATGGCGAGTAAACCCTCCAAAGTCAATTTCATACTGAGGGTAATGGAAGAGCAATGGTGGGTAAACCCTCCAAAGTCATTTTAGTACTGAGGGTAGGGGAAGAGTTATGGTGGGTAAACCCACCAAAGTCATTTTTATACTGAGGGTAATGGAAGAGTAATGGGGGGTAAACCCTCCAAAGTCATTTTTATACTCAGGGTAATGGAAGAGTTATGGTGAGTAAACCCTCCAAAGTCATTTTATACTGAGGGTAATGGAAGAGTTATGGTGGGTAAACCATCCAAATTTATTTTTATACTGAGGGTAATGGAAGAGTAATGGTGGGTAAACCCTTCAAAGTCATTTTCATACTGAGGGTAATGGAAGAGTAATGGTGTGTTAACCCTCCAAAGTCATTTTTATACTGAGGGTAATGGAAGAGTAATGGCGAGTAAACCCTCCAAAGTCATTTTCAAGGTGAGGGTAATGGGAGAGTAATGGTGAGTAAACCCTCCAAAGACATTTTTCAAGAGTGATGGTGGGTAAACCCTCCAAAGTCATTTTCAAGGTGAGGGTAATGGAAGAGTAATGGTGGGTAAACCCTCCAAAGTCATTTTTATACTCAGTGTTATGGAAGAGTAATGGTGGGTAAACCCTCCAAAGTCATTTTCAAGGTGAGGGTAATGGAAGAGTAATGGTGGGTAAACCCTTAAAACTCATTCCCAAAATGATGGTAATGGTAGAATAATGGAATGTTATACTGAGGGTAATGGAAGAGTAATGGTGGGTAAACCCATCAAACTCATTTTCAAACTGAAGATAATGGAAGTGTAATGGTGGGTAAACCCTCCAAAGTCATTTTCATACTGAGGGTAATGGAAGAGTAATGGTGGGTAAACCCTCCAAAGTCATATTTATACTGAGGGTAATGGAAGAGTAATGGTGGGTAAACCCTCCAAAGTAATTTTCAAACTGAGGGTAATGGAAGAGTAATGAAGTGTCAACCCTCAAGTCATTTCCAAACTGAGGGTAATGGAAGAGTTAAAGTGAGTAAACCCTCCAAAGTCATTTTCAAACTGAGGGTAATGGTAGAGTAATGGCGAGTTTACCCTCCAAAGTCATTTCCAAGGTGAGGGTAATGGAAGAGTCATGGTGGCTTAAGCCTCCAAAGTCATTTTAGTACTGAGGGTAGGGGAAGAGTTATGGTGGGTAACCCCACCAAACTCATTTTCAAACTGAGGGTAGTGGAAGAGTAATTGTGGGTTTACCCACCATTACTCTTCCATTACCCTCAGTTTGAAAATGACTTTGAAGGTTTGAGGGTAATGGAAGAGTAATGGTGTATAAACCCTCCAAAGTCATTTTCAAGGTGAGGGTAATGGAAGAGTAATGGTGTATAAACCCTCCAAAGTCATTTTCAAGGTGAGGGTAATGGAAGAGTAATGGTGGGTAAACCCTTTAAACTCATTCCCAAAATGATGGTAAGGGAGAATAATGGTAAGTAAACCCTCCAAAGTCATTTTATACTGTGGGTAATGGAAGAGTAATGGTAGGTTATGGTTATACTGAGGGTAATGGAAGAGTAATGGTGGGTAAACCCATCAAACTCATTTTCAAACTGAAGATAATGGAAGTGTAATGGTTGGTAAACCCTCCAAAGTCATTTGCATACTGAGGGTAATGGAAGAGTGATGGTGTGTTAACCCTCCAAAGTCATTTTCAAACTGAGGGTAATGGAAGAGTAATGATGTGTAAACCCTCCAAAGTCATTTCCAAACTGAGGGTAATGGAAGAGTAATGGCGAGTAAACCCTCCAAAGTCATTTTCATACTGAGGGTAATGGAAGAGTAATGGTGGGTAAACCCTCCAAAGTCATTTTAGTACTGAGGGTAGGGGAAGAGTTATGGTGGGTAAACCCACCAAAGTCATTTTTATACTGAGGGTAATGGAAGAGTAATGGGGGGTAAACCCTCCAAAGTCATTTTTATACTGAGGGTAATGGAAGAGTTATGGTGAGTAAACCCTCCAAAGTCATTTTATACTGAGGGTAATGGAAGAGTTATGGTGGGTAAACCATCCAAATTTATATTTATACTGAGGGTAATGGAAGAGTAATGGTGGGTAAACCCTTCAAAGTCATTTTCATACTGAGGGTAATGGAAGAGTAATGGTGTGTTAACCCTCCAAAGTCATTTTTATACTGAGGGTAATGGAAGAGTAATGGCGAGTAAACCCTCCAAAGTCATTTTCAAGGTGAGGGTAATGGGAGAGTTATGGTGAGTAAACCCTCCAAAGACATTTTTCAAGAGTGATGGTGGGTAAACCCTCCAAAATCATTTTCAAGGTGAGGGTAATGGAAGAGTAATGGTGGGTAAACCCTCCAAAGTCATTTTTATACTCAGTGTTATGGAAGAGTAATGGTGGGTAAACCCTCCAAAGTCATTTTCAAGGTGAGGGTAATGGAAGAGTAATGGTGGGTAAACCCTTAAAACTCATTCCCAAAATGATGGTAATGGTAGAATAATGGAATGTTATACTGAGGGTAATGGAAGAGTAATGGTGGGTAAACCCATCAAACTCATTTTCAAACTGAAGATAATGGAAGTGTAATGGTGGGTAAACCCTCCAAAGTCATTTTCATACTGAGGGTAATGGAAGAGTAATGGTGGGTAAACCCTCCAAAGTAATTTTCAAACTGAGGGTAATGGAAGAGTAATGAAGTGTCAACCCTCAAGTCATTTCCAAACTGAGGGTAATGGAAGAGTTAAAGTGAGTAAACCCTCCAAAGTCATTTTCAAACTGAGGGTAATGGTAGAGTAATGGCGAGTTTACCCTCCAAAGTCATTTCCAAGGTGAGGGTAATGGAAGAGTCATGGTGGCTTAAGCCTCCAAAGTCATTTTAGTACTGAGGGTAGGGGAAGAGTTATGGTGGGTAACCCCACCAAACTCATTTTCAAACTGAGGGTAGTGGAAGAGTAATGGTGGGTAAACCCTTTAAACTCATTCCCAAAATGATGGTAAGGGAGAATAATGGTAAGTAAACCCTCCAAAGTCATTTTATACTGTGGGTAATGGAAGAGTAATGGTAGGTTATGGTTATACTGAGGGTAATGGAAGAGTAATGGTGGGTAAACCCATCAAACTCATTTTCAAAATGAAGATAATGGAAGTGTAATGGTTGGTAAACCCTCCAAAGTCATTTTCATACTGAGGGTAATGGAAGAGTAATGGTGTGTTAACACTTCAAAGTCATTTTCAAACTGAGGGTAATGGAAGAGTAATGATGAGTAAACCCTCCAAAGTCATTTTTATACTGAGGGTAATGGAAGAGTAATGGTGGGTAAACCCTCCAAAGTCATTTTCATACTGAGGGTAATGGAAGAGTAATGGTGTGTTAACACTTCAAAGTCATTTTCAAACTGAGGGTAATGGAAGAGTAATGATGAGTAAACCCTCCAAAGTCATTTTTATACTGAGGGTAATCGAAGAGTAATGAAGTGTCAACCCTCAAGTCATTTCCAAACTGAGGGTAATGGAAGAGTTAAAGTGAGTAAACCCTCCAAAGTCATTTTCAAACTGAGGGTAATGGTAGAGTAATGGCGAGTTTACCCTCCAAAGTCATTTCCAAGGTGAGGGTAATGGAAGAGTCATGGTGGCTTAAGCCTCCAAAGTCATTTTAGTACTGAGGGTAGGGGAAGAGTTATGGTGGGTAACCCCACCAAACTCATTTTCAAACTGAGGGTAGTGGAAGAGTAATTGTGGGTTTACCCACCATTACTCTTCCATTACCCTCAGTTTGAAAATGACTTTGAAAGTTTGAGGGTAATGGAAGAGTAATGGTGTATAAACCCTCCAAAGTCATTTTCAAGGTGAGGGTAATGGAAGAGTAATGGTGTATAAACCCTCCAAAGTCATTTTCAAGGTGAGGGTAATGGAAGAGTAATGGTGGGTAAACCCTTTAAACTCATTCCCAAAATGATGGTAAGGGAGAATAATGGTAAGTAAACCCTCCAAAGTCATTTTATACTGTGGGTAATGGAAGAGTAATGGTAGGTTATGGTTATACTGAGGGTAATGGAAGAGTAATGGTGGGTAAACCCATCAAACTCATTTTCAAACTGAAGATAATGGAAGTGTAATGGTTGGTAAACCCTCCAAAGTCATTTTCATACTGAGGGTAATGGAAGAGTAATGGTGTGTTAACACTTCAAAGTCATTTTCAAACTGAGGGTAATGGAAGAGTAATGATGAGTAAACCCTCCAAAGTCATTTTTATACTGAGGGTAATGGAAGAGTAATGGTGGGTAAACCCTCCAAAGTCATTTTCATACTGAGGGTAATGGAAGAGTAATAGTGTGTTAACACTTCAAAGTCATTTTCAAACTGAGGGTAATGGAAGAGTAATGATGAGTAAACCCTCCAAAGTCATTTTTATACTGAGGGTAATCGAAGAGTAATGGTGGGTAAACCCTCCAAAGTCATTTTCATACTGAGGGTAATGGGAGAGTAATGGTGAGTAAACCCTCCAAAGTCATTTTCATACTGAGGGTAATGGAAGAGTAATGGGGAGTAAACCCTCCAAAGACATTTTTATACTGAGGGTAATAGAGAGTAATGGCGAGTAAACCCTCCAAAGTCATTTTCAAGGTGAGGGTAATGGAAGAGTAATGGCGAGTAAACCCTCCAAAGTCATTTTTATACTGAGGGTAATGGAAGAGTAATGGTGGGTAAACCCTCCAAAGTCATTTTCATGGTGAGGGTAATTGGGTAATGGTAGCTGAACCTATAAAATCATTTTCAGCAGGTGGGTTATAGTGGTTGTTGTCAAAGAACCCACCAAAGTTATTTAGCAGTAGGATTATGGGAGTTATGGTCAATGAACCCAAGAAAGTCATTTTCGGCAGGTTGGTAATTGGGTTAATAGTCATTGAACTCATCAACGTCATTTCAGCAGTAGGGTAATGGGGGTAATGGTCATTGAACCCAACAAAGTCATTTAAAGCAGGAGGGTACTGGGGATAACAGTGGCTGAACTCACCAAAGTCATTTTTAACAATAGGGTCATGGGGTAATGGTCATTGAACTCATCGAAGTCATTTTCAGCAGTAGGGTAATTGGGGTTATGATAGCTTAACACAACAACGTCATTTTCAACAACAGGGTAATGGGGGAAATAGTCATTGAACCCACTAAAGCAGCAGATGGATAATGAGGCTTATGATGGATTAACTCAACAAATCGTTTTGACCAGGTGGGTGATCTGGGTTATGATCATTGAGCCCACCAATCATTTTCAGCAGTAGGGTAATGGGGGTAATGGTCATTGAACCCAACGATGAAGATGGGGGTAATGGTTGTTGAAACCACTTAAGTCATTTTCAGCAGAAGGGTAATGGTGGTTTATGGTGAGGGAACCCTACCGGAGGTTAATGTTGATCTAACTATGATTGTATGCAATTAGAACAAAGGATTCTATTTTTAGTGACAGACATAATTCTGGGTAAACCCTTTTTACATGTAGACAAAAATCAATTGATAAAAATAGAACAATTATAATCACGTGATACATCTGCTACTGATTTAATATCATCATGTGACTAAGTCATATGATTTCTATTTATAAGTGTGGACATGTCCACCGTGGACAAGTCGTCAAAGTGCCTATACCCCTAACCTAACCCTAACCCTAACCCTAGCTCCTCTGCTACACACAACATTAAGTGCATATAACTATATGATTTGTATTGCAGACCTTTACTTGGTGTTGCTTATTGTATCTGATTGATGGATTCTTAACAGTGTAGACCCAGATCATTCTACCTTGAGAAAGGTCGGGCTACATGGAGCTCAACTGTTATACATAACGCGTAGTACGTTTAACTATATGATTGCGGACCTCTTTATGGTGTTGCTTATTGTAAATGATTGCTGGATTCTCAGCAGTGTATTCCCAGATCATTCCACCTTGATAAAGGTCGAGTCACCTGGAGTGTCTCTGTTACATACAACAAATAAGACGTTTAACTATATGATTTGTATTGCAGACCTTTACTTGGTGTTGCTTATTGTATATGATTGGTGGATTCTTAACAGTGTAGACCCAGATCATTCGACCTTGAGAAAGGTCGGGTTACCTGGAGCTCAACTGTTATACATAGCGCGTTGTACGTTAAACTATACGATTGGTACTGCGGACCTTTTTATGGTGTTGCTTATTGTAAATGATTGTTGGATTCTCAGCAGTGTAGTCCCAGATCATTCTACCTTGATAAAGGTTGAGTCACCTGGAGCTCCTCTGTTACACACAACTCATAAGACGTATAACTATATGATTTGTATTGCAAACCTCTACATGGTGTTGCTTATTGTATATGACTGTTGGATTCTTAACAGTGTGGACCCAGATCATTCGACCTTGAGAAGGGTCGGTTTACCTGGAGCTCCACTGTTACATACAACATATAATACGTATAACTATATGATTTGTATTGCAGACATTTACATGGTGTTGCTTGATGTATATTATTTGTGGATTCTTAACAGTGTAGACCCAGATCATTCGACCTTGAGAAGGGTCGGGTTATCTGGAGCTCCGCTGTTACATACAACATATAATACGTATAACTATATGATTTGTATTGCAGACCTTTACTTGGTGTTGCTTATTGTATATGATTGATGGATTCTTAACAGTGTAGACCCAGATCATTCGACCTTGAGAAAGGTCGGACTACCTGGAGCTCAACTGTTATACATAACGCGTTATACGTTTAACTATATGATTGGTACTGCGGACCTTTTTCTGGTGTTGCTTATTGTAAATGATTGCTGGATTCTCAGCAGTGTAGTCCCAGATCATTCGACCTTGATAAAGGTTGAGTCACCTGGAGCTCTACTGTTACACACAACACATAAGACGTTTAACTATATAATTTGTATTGCAAACATCTACATGGTGTTGCTTATTGTATATGATTGGTGGATTCTTAACAGTGTAGACCCAGATCATTCGACCTTGAGAAAGGTCGAATTACCTGGAGCTCCTCTGCTACACACAACATTAAGTGCGTATAACTTTATGATTTGTATTGCAAACCTTTACATGGTATTGCTTATTGTAAATAATTGCTGGATCCTCAGCAGTGTAGACCCAGATCATTCGACCTTGAGAAAGGTTGAGTCACCTGGAGCTCCACTGTTTCATACAACACATAAGACATATAACTATATGATTTGTATTGCAAACCTCTAGATGGTGTTGCTTATTGTATATGATTGGTGGATTCTTAACAGTGTGGACCCAGATCATTCGACCTTGAGAAGGGTCGGTTTACCTGGAGCTATATTGTTACATACAACATATAATACGTATAACTATATGATATGTATTACAGACCTTAACAGGGTGTTGCTTATTGTATATGATTGGTGGATTCTTAACAGTGTAGACCCAGATCATTCGACCTTGATAAAGGTCGAGTCACCTGGAGCTCAACTGTTATACACAACACATAAGACATATAACTATATAATTTGTATTGCAAACCTTTAAATGGTGTTGCTTATTGTAAATGATTGGTGGATTCAAAACAGTGTAGACCCAGATCATTCGACCTTGATAAAGGTCGAGTCACCTGGAGCTCCACTGTTTCACACACAAATTAATACGTATAACTATATGATATGTATTACAGACCTTAGCAGGGTGTTGCTTATTGTATATGATTGGTGGATTCTTAACAGTGTAGACCCAGATCATTCGACCTTGATAAAGGTCGAGTCACCTGGAGCTCAACTGTTATACACAACACATAAGACATATAACTATATAATTTGTATTGCAAACCTCTAGATGGTGTTGCTTATTGTATATGATTGTTTGATTCTCAGCAGTGTAGACCCAGATAATTCGACCTTGAAAAAGGTCGAGTCACCTGGAGCTCCACTGTTACACACAACATTAAGTGCGTACAACTATATGATTGGTATTGCTTACATTTACGTGGTGTTGCTTATTGTATATGATTGTTGGATTCCTAACAGTGTAGACCCAGATCATTTGACCTTTAGAAGGGTCGAGTCACCTGGAGCTCCACTGTTACATACAACACATAGTACGTATAACTATAAGATCTATATTACAGACCTTTACATGGTGTTGCTTATTGTATATGATTGGTGGATTCATAACAGTGTAGACCCAAATCAGTCGACCTTGATAAAGGTCGAGTCACCTTGAACTCGACTGTTACACACAAAAATTATTACGTATAACTATATGATTTGTATTACAACCTTTACATGGTTTTGCTCATTGTATATAATTGTTTGATTATTAGCAGTATAGACCCAGATCATTCGACCTTGAGAAAGGTCGAGTCACCTGGAACTCCAGTATTACGCACAATAGTTAATGCGTATAACTATATGACTATTGTTGCAAATCTTTTCAGGGTACTGCTCATTGTAAATGATCGGTGGATTCTTAACAGTGTAGACCCAGATCATTCGACCTTGAGAAAGGTCGGGTTACCTGGAGCTCAACTGTTATACACAACAATAAGTGCGTATCACTATATAATTTGTATTACTTACCTGTTGCTTATTGTAAATAATGGTTGGATTCTTAGCAGTGTAGACCCAGATCATTCGACCTTGAGAAAGCTCGGACTACCTGGAGCTCCACTGTTGTACACAACAACAAATAGTTCGTACAACTATGCGATTGATATTGCAAACGTGATGCTTATTGTAAATGATTGTTGGACTTTTATCAGTGTAGAGTCTGTAGACCCAGATCATTCGACCGCGAGAAAGGTCGAGTTGCCTGGAGCTCCACTCTTACACACAACAAATAGCACGTATAACAATATGGTTGGTACTGCATATCTTTATATGGTGTTGCCTATTGCAAAAGATTGGTGTATTCTTAACAATGTAGACCCAGATCACCCCACCTTGAAAAATATCGGGTTACCCGGAGCTCTGCTGTTACACACAACAAATAGCACGTATCGTATAACTATACGATTGATAGTGAACACCTTTACATGGTGTTGCTTACTGTAAATGATTGTCTGAATTTTAATGGTGTAGACCCAGATCATTCGACTTTGCGATAGGTCGGGTCACCTGGAGCTCCACTGCTACACACTCTAATTACTACGTATAACTTTATGATTGGGTTTGCATGCCTTTACAATGTGTTGCTTATTTTAAATGATTCTTGGATTATTAACAGTGTATACCCATATCATTCGACCTTGAGAAAGGTCGGAATACCTGGAGCCCCGCTGTTGAACAAAGCAAAAAGTATGTATAATAATGAAATAGGTCTTGCAAGACATTGCATGGTGTTACCTATTTTAAACATGTATTGGATTCCTAATAGTATAGACTCAGATCATTCGACCTTGAGAAAGGTTGAGTTACCTGGAGCCCCGCTGTTATACAAAGCAAAAGGTATGTATAATAATGAAATAGGTATTGCAAGACTTTGCATGGTGCTACCTATTTTAAACATGTATTGGATTCCTAATAGTGTAGACTCAGATCATTCGACCTTGAGAAAGGTTGAGTTGCCTGGAACTCCACTTATAGTCATAGCAATTTGTAAGTATTATTAATCAATCTGCATTACATTTCTCTGATTGCTGCTTTATGCTGTAGATGAGTATTCATTTTATGTTTTGTTCTTGATAAATCGCGAGTATTCATTTTATGTTTTGCTCTTGATAAATTATGATTGAACAATATTTACATATTATATCTCTCAATGCCCAAGGGTTAAGAGATAAAAGTAAAAGATTGAGACTAAATCAGTGGCTGATACAACAGAAAACAGATATTGCTTTTCTGCAAGAAACTCATTTTTCAAACGATATAATTGATAATGTCGCGAATGATTTTATAGATTGGAATCTTTATCATTCGTTTGGGTCATCAAATAGTAGAGGTGTGTCGCTTCTTATTCACAAAGAATAAAATGTAACAGTTACTGATTTAAAACATGATAACGAGGGAAGGTACCTCTTTATGAATGTAGACACTGGCGATAATACTTTATCGATTCTAAATATTTATGCACCAAACGATATAAAATTAAGAAATAATTTTTTAGACAATATCTCTTCAAATAAATACGAAAGAAGACTCATGCAGGAAACACAACACAAACAATACACCCATCTCTAAAGCAGAACACACACACAACCATACCATAACACACACACACACACACACGCACGCAATCCCATACACCCACACACACACCAAACAGAAAACAAAACGCAAGACAAACATAAAGCAAAGTGAACATAGGAGCCCGCCTTGGTACGGTCAGCAGCAATCAATAATTAATTATAAATTAACCATTAACAACCACTGACTGAAAGAACATTCATTAGGTGTAAACATAACTGGTGGTGATTTTAATGACGTAAACAGCTTAAGAGACAGAGTATCCTCCTCAAAGAAGCAACAAAAGATAAATCAATCCTTAACAAAATTAAAAATTAAAAATGATCTTACAGATATTTGGAGATACTTACATGATGATTTAAATCAATTCACTTGGCGACGAAAAAATGGTAGCGAAAAAAGTCGTATAGACTTTTGGTTAATAGACTCCAATATTATTCCACTGATACTATCTACTGATATCAGACCTGCAGTGATTCATTCAACTGACCATCTTGCAATATCTCTGAAGGTAAAGAAACCATTTAAACGAGGGCCAGGTTATTGGAAGCTTCACAATCAACACTTATAGATAACGAAAATTATTGTGAACTAATAATAGCAATTATATATCAATGAAAGAGCCACTGGAGCACAAATTAGATCCCGTATAAAATTCTTAGAAGACGGCGAGAAAAATACAAAACATTTTTTAATTCTGGAAAGATCTAGACAAAGCAGAAAAACAATCACAAGCAGCATATAACTAATATTGATGAAATTTTAAAGGCTGAAACAAACTTCTATGAAAACCTTTACACATCAAATGGTAATCAAAATGACAGTAAACATTATATTGAAGGAACGGAATTAGAAACTATATTAACTAGTGAAGAGGCAAACATCTGTGAAGGGCCCATAACACTAGATGAATGTAAAGATGCATTGAATAAAATGAAACTAAACAAAAGTCCAGGTTTAGATGGACTGACAGTAGAATTCTATATTAAGTTTCTACAATGATTTTTAACTCTTTTCTACAAAGTCATCAGACTGGAGAATTATCGCGTTCCCAGAAACAATATGTTCTCTCACTTTTATATAAAAAGGGAGATCCAGAACAGATTGAGAACTGGAGACCAATATCTCTATTGAATATTGATTATAAAATCCTAGCTAGAGTTCTAGCAGAAAGACTCCAAAAAGTACTGCCAAAAATCATCAGTCTAGACCAACAAGGTAGTATAAAAAATAGGTACATAGGTAATAATATAAGACAAATACAAGATATTATTGATTATACAGAATCTTTGAATAGAGAAGGTGCAATGTTATTTCTAGATTTCAAAAAAGCCATGGTTGTAACCATTTTGCAAAATTTCAAAATGAATATCTACCACAGTTACACCTTTTCTCCACAGAAGTTCCATAGGATGCCTCAATCTACTCCTACACATCAGTGATAATATGTAGAGTTAACGTTAAAAGCTTTTCCTGATGCTTTAAGCATACACCTGCAATTGGATATACTGATTTATGTCAAATCTACTGGTATCTAGGCCCGCATGGAAAATTGGGCTTGCCTAAATGTGTAGCCTCAGTAAATAAAGTCATTATTATTTATTATCATTATTATTATTGAAAGTTAAAATGTAGCTAAGCCACATTTTAAAGAGGCTCGCAACCAGATTTAGCATTAAAAATAGCAACTTGTAAATATATGTCAAACGCTTATATCATCATCATCATGGCTTGGCTTCGCGAACGAAGATCTAAGAAGGTGTTTGTCCACGTTTGCATGCACGCATATGACTGAACAGGCCAATGCGGGATCTGCAGGTCCGATTGCAGCGGCAGCAAGCGTACGTTTGGTCTGGACTAGATGCTGTTGCTGCATTGTTCTTCCTTCGTTGTCGTTTGACCTCCAGGGAAGCTCTACGGTTTTCCTCAAAGGAAGAGACAGCCCTGTGGGTTGTGTGACGCCAGGTGTCACGGTCAGCGGCAATGGTTGACCATTTGTTGTGATCGATGTCACAGGCACTGAGAGACTTCTTCAGGCAGTCTTTGTAGCGCTTCTTTGGCGCTCCTCTGTCCCGTAAGCCGGATGCAAGCTCACTGTAAAACACAATTTTCGGTAGACGGTGATCTTCCATGCGGTGGACGTGACCTACCCACCGTAGTTGTGATTTAAGTAGCATGGCCTCTATGCTGATGACACCTGCAAGCTCAAGAACTTCATTGTTGGTCCTAAACTCACTCCAGTGGATGTTAAGAATTGTACGGAGACAGCGTTGGTGGAAGCGCTCAAGAAGTCGTAGGTAGCTGCGATAGGTTACCCAAGACTCTGAGCCATACTGCAGAGTTGTAAAAACAACAGCTTTGTAAACGCTGACCTTTGTGCTCATCTTCAGTTGCTTATTTTTCCACATACGTTTATACAGTCTGCCAAATGAGCTATTTGCCTTTGCGAGTCTGTTGTCGATCTCCCTGTCTACTCGAGCATCTGAAGAGATGGTGGACCCAAGATAGGTGAACTGCTGTACAGATTTCAGTTCTGTTTCACCTATTTTGATTTGTGGTGGAGTGTATTCTTGGCGTTGGGCTGGTTGGTGCAGCACCTCAAGTCTTTTTTAGGCTGACTTCAAGTCCAAACATATGTGAAGCCTCAGCAAAGCAGGTGGTTATCCTCTGTAGGGCATTCTCTGTATGGGCATTGAGTGCTGCATCATCCGCGAAAAGAAGATCTCTAATCAGTTGCTCCAGGGTCTTCGTGTGAGAATGGAGGCGCCTGAGATTGAACACACTTCCATCAAGGCGATATCTTATGTAGACACAGTCCTCATCATCAAGGTCTTCTGTTGCCTGTTTGAGCATCATGCTGAAGAAAATGGTGAAAAGGGTTGGTGCTAGGACACAGCCCTGTTTCACTCCGTTGATGATGGGGAATGATTCCGATAAGTCGCCATTTAGTCTCACTTTGCCATGCTGATCTTCATGAAGTTGGATGACCATATTGAGGAAAGTTGGTGGGCAGCCAAGCCGCTCCATGATTTGCCATAATCCTTTCCTGCTGACAGTGTCGAACGCCTTTGTAAGGTCGACAAAGGTCACATACAACCCTTTGTTTTGTTCACGGCACTTTTCCTGTAACTGTCTGAGAACAAACACCATGTCTGTGGTGCTTCTTTTTGCTCTGAAACAACACTGGCTCTCTGGGAGGTTTTCGGCAGCAATGGCTGGCACCAGCCTGTTAAGTAGAATCCTAGCGAGAATTTTACCTGCTATTGAAAGCAGAGTGATCCCACGGTAGTTTGAGCAGTCAGACTTTTCCCCTTTGTTCTTGTACAAAGTTATAATGACTGCATCCTTGAGATCCTGTGGAAGTTTGCCCTGCTCCCAACAGCAAATGAAAAGCTCATGTAGCTTTGCGTGAAGTTCAGGTCCCCCATGTTTCCATATTTCTGGTGGTATCCCATCAATTCCTGCTGCCTTCCCAATCTTTAGTTGCTTAACGGCTTTAACTGTTTCTTCAAGTGTTGGAGGTATGTCCAGTTCGACTTTTACAGGTTGTTGAGCAATTCGGAGAATTGCAGAGTCCTGGACAGTGCGATCTGCGCTGAAGAGGGCCTGGAAATGCTCAGACCATCTGTTGAGAATTGAAATCTTGTCTGTGTGTAGCGTGTTTCCATCTGCACCACGCAGTGGGCTCTGCACCTGGTGGGTAGGTCCATACACGGACTTCAATGCCTCATAAAAGCCTTTGTAGTCCCCAGCGTCCGCACAGAGTTGTGTTTTCTCTGCAAGCTCTGGCCACCACTTGTCTTGGATCTCCCGGAGTTTGCGTTGGAGTTTGCTGCAGGCTTGACGAAAAGCTGCTTTCTTAGCTGGACAGGATGGCTGTGCCAAGTGAGCCTGATGAAGTGCACGCTTCTCCTTCAACAAACTTTGAATCTCCTCATTGTTTTCATCAAACCAGTCCTTGTGTTTTCTTTTGGTAAACCCCAGGACCTCTTCAGACGTCTTGAGGATGGCTGATTTCAGATTTTCCCAAAGCGTGTCCGGGGAGTGATCTAGGGGGCAAGAGGCTTCCTCAAATTTGGAGTGGAGGTCTGCTTTGAACTCTTCTGTAACCTCATCTGACTGGAAACTTCTGACCTTGAGTTTTTTCTTGGTAGGTCCTCCCTTTCTAGGCTTGGGCTTGAATGAAAGCCTCAGCTTGCAGCGAACCAGGCGATGGTCTGTATGACACTCTGCACTGGGCATAACTCTTGTGTGTAAGACATCTTGGAGGTCTTTCTGGCGCACTAGGACGTAGTCCAGGAGGTGCCAGTGCTTGGATCGAGGGTGCATCCAGGTAGTTTTTAGGTTGTCCCTTTGCTGGAATATGGTATTTGTTATGACAAGTTGTTGTTCAGAACAAAACTCCAGAAGTAGACGCCCGTTGTCATTACAGTTTCCAATGCCATGTTTGCCAAGTACCCCTCTCCAGGCTGTTGCATCTCGACCTACTCTGGCATTGAAATCACCAAGTACTATGATTTTGTCATCAACTGGTACGTTTTGTAAAAGGTTGCGCAAGTCTGAGTAGAATCTGTCTTACCGCTTATATAAACGGTAAAGAATTAGTATAGGATAAGAATTCTGTTTAAAAAATGCATTTCAATCAAAACAATTATTGGTGGGATTCGAACCCGGGACCTGGCATGCGGGGACAGAAAAACGTTTGATACCATTGAATGGGAATTTATGCATCAAGTATTAAGAAAATTTTGCTATAAAAATGATTTTATTAATTGGACTAAAATTCTCTATAAAAACATTTGTTCATCAGTTACAAAAAACGGATGGATATCAAACTTTTTAAATATCTCACGCGGAATCAGACTAGGATGTCCCTTGTCTGCTTTACTTTTTATAATTGTAGCTGAAATTATGGCAAATAAAATCAAATCATGTGAAGATCTTGAAGGTATTAAAGTGAAAAATAATGATAAAACATACCACTTGAAAATAACACAGTTAGCTGATGATACAACACTATTTCTAAAAAACTCTGAAGAAATTCCTACTGCACTAAAAATAATTGAAGAATTTGGGAAACATTCAGGGTTAAAATTGAACAGAAATAAAACGGAAGGTCTTTTAATCGGCAAACTTAAAACTAATTCTGAATTGATAATAAATTATATTAAATTTAGCCCGATAGTAAAGGCGCTTGGGGTATACTTTGGAAGTGAGAAAACTGCTTGTAGCGATATTAACTGGCGAGAAAAAATTGAAGCATGTCAAAAATTAATCAATAGTTGGAATCAAAGAAAGCTTACGTTTTATGGTAAGATAACTGTTATAAATTCTTTGATTCTGCCGAAACTTGCCTTTCTAATACAAACTCTACCAATCCCAAATAATGTTTTAAAACAAATAAACTCCATGTATTTCTCCTTTTTGTGCAGTAATAAAAGTGAAAAAAAAATAAAAAAAATACCCTAATAGGAAATAAAGATGACGATGGACTTGAGGCACCAGACATAGAGATTTACTCAAAAACATTAAAACTTAAATGGGTAAAAACTCTTAGTTCAGTTGAAGAAGCAAACTGGAAGTTATTCCAAAATTCTTTTTAAATCAATACGGAGACAAACTATTATTACTAAAAATGAATATTGACTCCTTTAAATCACTCCCACCTGTAAGATATAACCTACCACTTTTCTATAAAGATATTGTTAATATCTTTATTAACCTGAATAATTCAGGACCAACACTAATGCCAAAATCATTGTATAATATCAGAACCCAGGTATTATGGGGTAATCAATATATAAAATTCAAAGGTAAATGCTTACTTTTTACTTCATGGATAGACTCTGGAATTCTATTTATAAATGATGTCATACATAATAATGGCGAAATTATTGAAAGCTTAATAAACAAACTAAAAAATAGAAGCAACTGGATTTCTGAATTTACCAGATTAAAAGCAGCAATTCCGAATGCCTGGAAAACCATTTTAAAATCAGACCAATCCATCACAACATAAGTTAATATTAACAGAAACTCAGTTTTCGGTAAAAATTGTAATATCACTAAATTAAATAATAAGGATATAAAGAGAAAAAATTTTGCAACAAAATTTGAAACTCCGTACATACACAAATTCTGGGAGGAAAAAATGAAACGAAAAGTTCAGTGGCATGAAGTATACCACACAATGAATAATGTTTATATAGACAACAGAATAAAAGAGCTTAAATTTAAACTTATCCATAAAATAGTTGCAACTAATGAAAACCTTTTTACTTGGAAACTAATACAAACGCCATTCTGCAAGCATTGTAATGAAATTGAAACATTCGAACATTTTTTCATCTCTTGTCCGTATTTAAATATCTTTTGGATCAAGATACATAATCTACTTTCAAAAATAGGCATAAATAAAAAGATTAGCATATATGAACTCATAGTCGGATACAAAATACATTACAAAGCCTACCAAGAAGTAAACATCATCATAGGGAACATTATGTACTCCATCTACAAAAGTTACATGAAAAGTGAAAGAAGAACAAATAAAGTGAATACGATGAACATTCTATACTTTGATTTATTAACATTAGAAAAATATTACTTTGAGAAGAAATTGAAACACCCAATAATTCAAAAGTTTAACAAAGCATTGAAAAATCAGATTTAATCTCTTACAGTATATACGTATGCATGTTGATTTTGTATAAACATACATGCTTAGTATATGTTTCCTTTGTATATGTTATGTTTTTATGATTGTTATTTAATGTAAATAAACGGACTATCTGTAGGTAGTTCCAAAAAGAAAAAAACATTCTGATTTTAAGGCATCTGGAAGGTAGTTAATGTAGATGACAAAAAGGATAGGACCAAGTACAATTCCTTGCGGTATGCCACTAGTTACAGAGGCCAAGTCTGAGAAACTGCTCATTACTTTAACACATTGTTTACAGTTGCTTAGGAAAGACTTGACCCAGCTCACTATATTTTCTGATATTCCATAGTGTTCGAGTTTGTATATAAGGCGACCATGGGGAACAGTATCAAAGGCTTTCATGAAATCAAGGTATATGCAATCCAAACTCCCGCCTTTGTCTAGGATCTTTGTCCAATTTTCTAGAACGTGTAATAATTGAAGTGACGTTGAGCGTCCAGAAATGAAACTGAACTGTTTAGGTGAGAATAAGTTGCTATTCTTCATATGGTTAACAGTATGATCACGTACAAATGTCTCAAGCTGTTTGCAGAGAATGCATGTTAAGCTGATAGGTCTGTATTTAGATGCTAACTTTCTGTTTCCTTTTTTATATATTGCAGTTATACATCCTTCACGCCATTCCTCTGGAATTGTCATAGTTTCAATTGAAGTTTTGAATATGATTGTTACTGGTTTTGATATCACATCGTGTAAGTCATGTAAGAATCTGGGATGTAATCCGTCTGGTCCTGGGGATTTGCTAATGTTGAGTTCGCTTAATCTTTTCTTCACATTTCCTTCCTCTATCACAAGTTTACTCATTTTAATATTGGTTTAATTTCATTAAGACTTGGGAGGTTATCCGTGTCGTTTTCTTTTGTGAATACACTTGAGAAGAATTCTGATAATGTGTTTGCTTTTTCTTTATCGTTGCTAGTTAGAATTTCATTTCAGAGTCATTATTCATCACCAGGTCAGAGATTCCTGTTATAGTTTTAGTCTTCCCTTTTGTAAACTGCCAGAACTTTTTTGGGTTTTTCTTAATGTCTTTAGCAATTTCCAACCGCTTTGCGCATTAATGTTTTTACTTTGTTTCTCTGTTTACAGTACTCCCTGTGTTTATCAGGATTTCTCGACTCTATGTATCTGGTCCATAACCTATGTTTCTTACGAATTGCCTCTAATTTTTCTTTGTCAACATTTGCTTTGCCTTTTCTGTCTTGAATTGGTCTACACTTCATGTGTGGTACATATTTATCTTGCGTTGTGAGTAATTTGTCTTTGAACAAGGCCCATTGATCATTTACTGTTTGTCCTATTAACATGTCATTCCACTTAACTGATGATAGTTCTTGTTTCATTCCCTCTAAGTTAGCCTTGTCATAATAATATTTAATCTTCTCAGTATTGTCCTGTTGAATGTAGCAATCAAAAGTAAAGTTTATTAAACAGTGATCACTTTTACCGATTGGACTACAGTATTCAATATTAGGTACCATGCCCTCCTCATTTGACATTATCAAATCTAGTATATGTGGTTCATTGTTGATACGCGCTCTTGTTGGCTTAATCACATGTTGAAACAAATAACAATCTCTCATAGTTTCTATAAACTTGAAATCTATGCTATCTTCAGCGGATGAAGTACTCCATGTTTCCCAGTTAATCTTTTCAAAATTAAAGTCCCATTGTGTTTTCAGACCTTTTCTTAATGCCTGAAATACAATAACGGTTAATAATAATATTTGAACATTCTTATGGGCCAAACTGATCTATGAAATGATGAAGACGGACCTAAATCACCAAAAAGGGCAATTTAAAATCATAACAAACGGAAAATAGAACGTCTGTCATAAACATTACCACACGGCTTAGTATCACGTGATACAGCCGAAATCAACTTCACTGGGGGGCAACCGTATCTACCTCCGCCCGTCCATCCATCAGTCAGTTAGACTATCACACTTTTTTGTCCGCTCTCTAACTCAACTATTGTTTATCCGATCTTCCACAAACTTGCTGAAAATGTTCATTGATATAAAATCAATGTTTAGTTTGATTACTACTAAAATCGCATACGGTATTTTTGAGTTATTGCCTGTTAATTAATAAAAAATGAGTGTTTCAGTCATTTTTGCACTCTAAAACAAACAGCTTTTATCAGATATTCACCAAACATGCTGAAAATATTAATTCATATAAAATTTAGGTCTAGTTTGATTATTACTTAAATCGCATGTGGCATATCTGAGTTTTTGCCCTTTATGTATTAAAAAATGACTGTTTTCAGCAAGTTTTGCTCTCTAACACAAATACGTTTTATTGGATCTTCACCAAACTTGCTGAAAATGTTTATTGATATAAAATCAAGGTTTAGTTTGATTACTACATGTACTAAAATCGCATAAGGTATATCTGAGTTATTGCCTGTTTATTAATAAAAAATGACTGTTTCAGTCACGTTTGCACTCTAACACATACAGTTTTTATCGGATATTCATTAAACTTGCTGAAAATGTTTAATTAAATAAAATTTAGGTCTAGTTTGATTATTACAAAAATCGCATGTGGCATATCTGAGCGTTTGCCCTTCATGTATTTAAAAATGACTGTTTCATCATTTTTCGCTTTCTAAAACATACAATTTTTATCAGATATTCACCAAACTTGTTGAAAATATCAATCATCTTAACTACCAAAATCGCACAAGGCATGTTGGAGTTATTGCCCTTGAATGACTAAAATTTTGCTATTTTATCCTTATTTTTGCCCTGTCCACTCTGTAAAAGGACCAGTTTTTATTTTATTTTTAGCCAAATATTTGGTCAATGGTTGCATGGGCTTCATCTTAGTCGTGTTGGTAATAAGTTAAGTAATAAATGACCACTCCATTTCTCCTTTACCTCTTGAAGGATTTTCATTCAACTGTATTCGATTTTTTTCCTTGACCTAGATTTAATACCAATACACGTTGTCAGCAAGTTTGGTGAAGATCCAATAAAAAGTGTTTGTGTTAGAGAGCAGAAAATGCTGAAACAGTCATTTTTTAATTATTCAAGGGCAATTACTCAGATATGCCTTATGCGATTTTGCTAGTTATTGAACCTGACCTAGATTCTATACTAATAAACATTTGTAGCAAGTTTGGTGAAGATCCAAAACGAAGTGTTTGAGTTAGAGATCGGACAAGGCTGAAACAGTCATTTTCAGCAAGCTCAAGGTATAGTTTCTCCGTAGTTTTTTTTAATCGTTTACCCACCGTGAAAAATATTTACACGTTGTTAGTGGATCTCATAGTGTTTAACCCTGTGCCTACTGTTCGTAACTTTACGGAGTTTACAAACTTTTTTAATCTAAAAAGACGCCGCGTAACGCGGCGTCTCATCTGGGTCCAAACTGTTTGACACTCGTCTTAAGGTTTGTTTAATTACAATGCATAAATCTAAACTGAACACATTTTGCAGACGACAATGTCAAATCAGATGTCTGTGCAGCAGAATAATGGTTAACAGGGTCATTTTCAGTGCTCCAGCTATACACATGTAAGCAGGAGTAATCTGAACTAATCGAACATTTTCTCACTCATTTCAGCACCGAATGCTATGGTGTTACTACTGATTTAACCGTCTCTTCGAGAAAATTTTAATGAGTATGACACCATTGGGTTTAAAAGCAGAAATAAAGATTTTAGTTTTCGAAATACTTCCGTTATCTGGAGCCCTGTATTTACAGAGTTGTCCTTCTTTCCATTCACAAGGGAGGCTTTTTAATTTGTGCAGCACAAAAATATTATAAATAAAATTTAAAAAGCGAATTTCTTAGATAAAGCCGGTTTTTGTGAAAGAATCACGTCCTACGTAGTTCAAATGGGACCCCAAACAACCGTTTTATGCAGGTTTCTCAAAAACACAATGCGGCTTTAAAATCACCCATTATAAGAATGTGGCTATATTTTGCACCATTTATCTCTCTGAAAAGCTTCAGTAGATTTTCATTATTAATGTCTGTCCCATTACTACTTCTGTATATGCATCCAACTAGAAGTTTGTCACCATCAACTAATTTAATACTTGTCCATACAGATTCCTGAAATTCAGTTTTAAATTCCACTGGGTTTGCTTGAATCATGTCCTTTACATATAGTGCTACTCCACAACCTGTATTATTTTGTAGATTGGTACTAAATAGTTCGTAACCATCCAATGCTATTTCACACGGAGATAAGACATAACGAACGTTTTTTGGTTTAACCTCAGTAATTCCTACAAATGCTGGTATTTTATTCTTGCATAGTAATCTGAGTTCATCAATTTTATTTGTGAGGCAGTCTGCATTAGTGTATTACAGTTTAAAACATCTAACTTATGCAAAGAACGTTGAAACTTGTCCTAAGAACTATTCGAACTGTCAACTTGAACTGAACTGTCTGAACTGTCATCTTTATAACTCGTAACATTAACAGGGTCTCTTTTACTTTTTCTTAGTCCTCTTTCAACATTATTTTCAGATACCTGTTCCATGGCGGCCCTCTGACCTTGTACCTGAATTTTACTGATTCTTGGGTTTTTTTCCATGCCTCCCCAAGCAGTGCCTTAGTGTCCTCTCTCTCTTTCTGTGTCATGTCATGATCCACATTCACTGATGATAGTGGCCCTACGACGGATTTAAGTTTATTGATATTCAAGAACAGTTTCTTCTTCGTGGTCTCATCTCTTAATGTGATAAGCAATGGTCTATAGTTTTCTTTACTGTCCTCCTCATCATCGGTTTCATGATTTTCTGCCTGCTCTGATTGGTTTTGTTTTGAATCCTTAACCCTAACTATATCGTTCTCTTTTAATTCAACACCAACATGTGAACCTATTTGCTTTACTATGCTTATGTCTTTATCTACTCTTTCTGATTTAAGATTTGTGTTTGGTTCAGGGACATGAAACATGATCACGTTATTTTTCCTTTTCTCACGTTCTTGCATTTCTTTAAGCACAGAATCACTAACCGCTGCTTGATCTCCAATTTCAGAGTCTTTTACCTGTGTGTTTGTTTTGAGTTGAGCCCCTTTGATCAATTCCTTTACCGTGTCAACAGTCACAAAAGAACTAGCCTTAGTTTCAAGAGTTATTAGTCTTTATTCATATGCTTCTAAGAAGGCTTTACATTTTTCCTCAATTTGCCTGTCTGCTTTCAGATTTTTTTCAACTTTTTCATTGCATAGTGGGCAGAACCACTTTATATTCTCCCTTGTGCTCAACTGTGTATAAGTTTTTGCGGGCATGTCTAGGCATTGAATACAGTAATGGTTTACACAGTAATCACATTCAATCACCTTATCGGTTTTCTTAGCGAATTTGTTTTTGCACATGTGACATGACCAACCTTCATTTTCACAGACTGATTTCCGCGAATTCTTTACATTTCCTGATTTTCTGGTGCTCATTTGTAATGCGCCTTCTTTCTTCCGGTCACCTTTCCACGCTTCATTTGTATCACTGTCACCATTTTCTGAGCTCATAATGACTAATTCTATGTACAATGTACCTGATTAGCAGCAGTGTTGATAGATCTACCTGAAGTTTTGTAAATTTTATTTTTAAAAGAGATTGTCACTCGAAGAGATTTATGATCTGTCACTCAAAAATGATGTAATTTAAAATATTGTCACTTGAAGAGATTTATGAACTGTCATTCAGAATGGTGTAATATATCAATTTTAACAACCAGACATAGGTAAGTTGCTTCCTTGGGTGAACCCCGTCTTTGTAGAGTGCCCAATTTGTGTAATTTGCTGTCCTTGACCTTTTTCTTCTAGTGTTCCCTGTGTCGATATTAAAATTTGGTGCCAAAACAGAATTTTCTAAGTTAATCTCTCTAATCTTATGGTTCAAGGTATCGATTTGATTTCTAAGCAGATTATCTTCTTCTTCATATATTTCTCGTTCAGAATTTGTTTTGATTTTGTTCCAATGTTTAATGGGGTGATAGGTTGTCTCTAATATAATGACTTTACAATTTTTTTGTTTGATTAGTGTTAACTACGAGTTCACGGCATTTCTCTGTGATATATTCTACTGCACGATTGTCTCTGTATTTCAGTCTTATTTGTCCTTTTCCTACCTTTTCTGTAATATCACAGGTTCCAAGCCAGATGTAAACAAGTGTTTTGTTGTGTTTTCGACTTTCTGAGTCAAGGTTGTGTTTAACAATTTGTATTGCCTCTTCTATTACTGGCTGCTTGCTGGTTACACTTGAATGATTTTCAATATGGCACCTTCCTTGCCGGGTCGTGGTTGTAATTTCGCCCACTGATTTAACTCACTACTATTATTTTTTCCTCCACTAAACTGTTGATAATATAGTTCCCTGTTTTTATATAGTTTCTCGATCTTGATGCTTATTATTAACTTAGATATTTTGTGATTTTGCCGAAACTACATAGCCCGTTAGAAAAGTGCGTCCATCTTGACCGGAACCGACGTAATAGTTGCTCTGTTACGAAAAGGTGTTTTTTAGAATTATATTAGAATCTATATGTATAAGCTATAGAAAATATTAATCTACCATTTCCCGTTCTTTTTAGTTCACTGATCTTCCAAGTGCTCACGTATACATTCAATTTAAACCATTAAATTGTTGTCAAGTATGTAGTATTGTTTTCGTTCTCCAAGAGGAGTCTGTGAGTACCAAGGAAATGAAATTGTCTACGTTTGAACGTATGTGAATTAGCAGAAAATTACTTTCCTTGGTGTCAAGCAAGTACATGTACTCCGAAAGGGGGTGTAGTGGTGCACGAAGCTTTCGTCCAACAGTAAGATGTATGTCTAGTCATTCAGCTTTGGAAGGTCGACGTGTATAGACGGCTTAAACTTTTAAATATTTTGAAGAAATGGTAGATTTGTTTTCTTGGCAGTTATGTGTTGATTTATTTACACAATATAATTGCAGTTGTGCAGTTTAATGTTGACGGAACATATTGTTTAAGAATGATTATGGGTTCATATTATACACTGATCTTCCAAGTGCTTATACATTCAATTTAAACCATTAAATTATTGTCAAGTATGTAGAATCTAGTATTGTTTTCGTTCTCCAAGAGGAGTCTGTGAGTCCCAAGGAATGAAAGTGTCAAAACTTATGTTTTGTCAATTTTTGAGGAGTCGTTATCTATCTGACATTCGTGCATAACATTTTGTGCTAAAAATTGAATTATTAACAAGAAATATCTTTAAAAAAGATATTCGGCGGAATGAGCGGTTGAACTAAGGCTATATAGATGGCTGTGCAAAATTGAATGAAAATGAGGTTTTCAAAGAATTGTAATATCTTGGATTGAAAAGCAAAAAAAAAAGTATACAATTGAAACAGTAACTTTTATTTAAAATGTAAAACAATGCAAAACAATGCAAAACAACACAATAATTTAACTCATATCCTAGCTACTGGTAGGAGATCCTCACATTAATCTATTGTTCTATATATCAAACTTCATTCATAGAGTTTCTTGAAACAAACTATAGCATACACAAATGTACAGATTCAACATACTGCTGTACTTCACTCTTGTAAATAATGATGAAACCACACGATTGTGTTTAACTCACTTGAGGCCATTTATATATAATATTGCTTTTAATGTATGGTAAATGTGTACAAATAGTTAACAATTAACACAAATAATTGGTAGTAAACAATTACAAAACACCTAGCTTCCTCTGTATATCTATAAAAAGATTTCAGATGTCATCTTAAAATAGAATCATAAGTGTAGTAAACAGTCTGGTCTGTGTCTCTAAATTTTACACTCACAGTCCATATCTGGGAAAACTGTAATTGGACATAGACCAGCCTACAGGGCTCCAGATAAGAGGGAGTAAACTAAACAAATCGCATTTATTCACTCCTTTCAGCACCAAACCCTATGGTGTTACCACTCATTTTGATTGTCTCAAAGAGACAATTCAAATGTATAGTGACACCACAGGGTTTAATGCACAAATAAAAATTTTAAGTTTTGAAACAATTCCCTTATCTGGAGCCCTGGCTACTATCCAATCAGACTTTTCAGTTTCAACAGGTGCTCCCAATTCTAAATTTCTGATCAAATATAATTGGTTGAAATGTGTGGCCAAATAGAAAGTGTGGCTAAATAGAAACCAGACAGCTCCGCCGAAAAAATATAAACGTGTTGCTCGTGCAACACTATATTAAATCAATGATTTATATTAGCTTCTGATTAACCCTTTGCCTGCTGGTCGCGACTTTATTAATTTTTGCAAACAGTTAAGATCCAGATCAGACGCCGCGTAACGCGGCGTCTTATCTGATTCAAAACTGTTTGACACTCTTTTTAAGGTTTCTTCACTTAAAAATGTATAAATCTTAATTTAACAAACTTTGCAGACGACAATTTCGAAGCAGACGACATCACCGCAGGATAAGGGTTAAATGCTACATAAAATAAAATGTAAGGGAGAAAACCCTTACCTTATTTGTTACTATCAGGGTGCTTATATATATATATAACTTTATTTCCTCCAATTTCTGGAGAGTCATATGTAAACATAACATTGCAAAATAAGTAGTAAATGGCTACATATACGAACATGCAAATAAATAGGCAATACAAACACATACATGAGAAAGAAAATACATACAGAACATGAGGGAAAAGTCTAAACTTCATCTAACATAGATAGAAGGTCATGTGTTGATGTCAATGCAAAACAGGTGAAACATACTATCCTCTCCATTCCGTTATATCGTATATACACACACAATCAGTCATATCAATTGCAAGCAGCTTTGATACCAAGTCAGATGTTCAGTAAATCGACATCTGACCAGGCTTTAAACTATTTGCCATTTACAATCAATGAGAGAATAGTAAAGTTTCACTGTAACATATTTATATACCAGTATATCAGTCCTTCAAACATGTCTCTCTGAAACGAAGGGAAAAATACTTGAAAGACAGAAACACGGTTATTTCTTCGGATATAAAAGTAATTACTAGGGGGTCCCTAATGTGTTTCTCGAAACCGAAATGAAACACATTCAAAGGGAAGCACTAGTTTACCTAACTGGTTAAGACATAGAGTCCAGACTGCATGGACGCGCGTTCTCTAGAAGCAATACATTTGCAAAGATTGCACTTGTCCAATACAAACAGTGCAGACCCAGAACAGATGGCTATCTGACCAGGGTCTGCAATGTCTGCAAATTTGCGATGTATTGAAAAATGATATAGTTGCGAATGCAGTACATTTTTGTAGAGATTGGGAGTGGGCCTGCTGCACAGTAAAGTGCCCATTTCACAAAATATGTATGTTTTAGGTCATATTCTCTTTAAACATGCATATAATTACACAAAGTTATGTTTTCCTGATAGATATGACATATTGCAAATGGTTATATATGAAATTCTATGGATAATTTTCCCCCAAAAAAATTTTGGTCGAAATAATTGGTCAAAAAATGACATTTTTTACCTGTAATGCATTAGCATCACATTTTTCATGTTTTTTAAACATGTCCCTATTGATTTTATGAAACAATACCTTTATTATTTGGATTTGTACTTACAGAGAATTCTGTGTCCTTTAAATTGATGTATGATACATAAGGTTGAATTCAATTTTTCATTATGGTTTTTATCGAATATGTAGAAAGCACCCTATGTAATGGTCAGAATTTTGGCATACCCTTTGTGCTTGGAAATGATCATTATATTTAGATAATAGTGTCATAGATAACGTTTTTAAGCTTTAAAGACCCTCAATATTATAGTACTTAGTGAATTACTTCCATTTAGAAAGATATACAATTTTTTGATAATTTTATGATGAAATGAAATTGTCGAAATTCCGTAATGTCCGTCACACCCTGTAAAAGTTAGAAAGGATGTATCAAATTATTTATGACTTTACATTCTGAATGTGTATACCTATCATATTAAAACAGCAAAGTATCAAAAGCAACAATGCAGTACTTTTCTTTAAATGAGCGAAAATGTAATGTTTATGTAATGTCCGTCACAACCTAAAATTTGTGCATTGAATAAAATGCTATCTAATTACATTTGTGTTACTATACACACTATTTAGCATTCATCTAACAAGAATTATTGTAAAATATATTAAAAATTAAAAGAAAGAGTCAAAATATTATATATTATGATATCACTCTGGTGCCTTGTGCACAGTAAATGGGCAAATTCAATTTGCATCTAGGTGAAAAAATGAAGTTTCTTACATTTGTTTAATTTATGTTTTTTTGGAAGCATGCATGGGTTATAGAATCATGTTCAGTAAGTAAAAAGATAAAAAAAAAACTTTAAAACTACTTTTTTTGTAAATAAATATTTTTCTTAAAAAAATATTTTTTAACAAATTTTCATTGATAGGCCTAGCAGGGGACGGGCATTACAGCTTAAGCATTACATGTTTATAATTAAATAATAGTTTATAATAAGATAGAATGTCTATTTACTTATATGTCTTCTCATACATACACTACAAACAGTCATCTTTAAAGTAAACCCAAACTTATTACCAGTGATAAACTTTTTTGTTGTTGTTGTAACGTTGTTGAAGAATTTCGAAACTCAGAGTTGGCAAACAGTGTTCAATCATTTTCGTTGTGATATAAAACTAGTTGGAAATCACTGAAACTGCAACTAAAGTTGATGTAAAATGCCAACTCTTACAGGTTTGGTGAAATCATACGTTTTGTTCTAATCTAAGACACTCATTATGATTTTTTATAGTCACATATAACAGGGGACGGACATTACACTAAGGGGACGGACATTACGCAATAGACATAATTATATTAAATATTAAATCTTTTATTTTCCTAAATAGTTTTTGATTTTTCTGTTGGTTTTTGTAGTCTTTCAAAGCACTTTATGCACACAGCAGTCCATAAACACCTTTTCGTAGTTTTTTCTCATTTTAAGTAACTTTGAAGATTTTTTTATAATTTACATGGACGTTTCTGAAGATATGCAAAATCCAGTGTTAACATCATTCTGGTCAGAAAAAAATAGATTTGAAGATAAATAGAATCTCACAAACATAAAATCACATGTAAAATTATTTACAAACCCTACTTTTGACAAAAAAGGTGAATGATTATTTCATAGAAGCAGAGACTGTATAAAGCCAGAGATACACGACTTGACTGATTTATACATACGAGACCGTTGAGCAAGATTTCGCGAGAACAGGTCCTCGCGAGTAATATAAGCTTTAGCGACGATCGGGAAAAAAATCGATATTTGGAATTACTTATCAGTTGCTGCGTTAATACGGTCTACAGTTATTTTACAATACAAACATTCCTTAAAGAAGCCTCTTTTTCGAGGTTTAACACAAAAGAATAATAAGAATAAAGTCCGAGCATAAATTAACCCCTCCGCGCATCGCACACACGTTAATTAGTGTTTGGAAAATGCCGATTCAATGAAAAGTGACGGCAGTTTGCACGAAGGTGTGAATGGACCCATGGGGGGCCTCATTAAAATTTAAGTTATAGCAAAATGCGTGGACAGATTGACATGAAAATTTCGCCACAACTGTATCTTAATATGAGCTACATGGACAACCCATTCTTATTCATGTTTGAATGTTCAAACTGCTGTTTAAGCGTTTACGGCAAGGCGATATTGCATCGATCTTCAATCGAAGTACCAGTGGGTGGCCTCATTAAAATTTAATTTATAGCAAAATGCGTGGACAGATTGACATGAAAATTTCGCCATAACTGTATCTTAATATGGGCTACATGGACAACCCATTCTTATTCATGTTTGAATGTTCAAACTGCTGTTTAAGCGTTTACGGCAAGGCGGTATTGCATCGATCTTCAATCGAAGTACCAGTGGGTGGCCTCATTAAAATTTAATTTATAGCAAAATACGTGGACAAATTGACATGAAAAGTTCGCCATAACTGTATTTTAATATGAGCTACATGGACAACCCATTCTTATTCATGTTTGAATGTTCAAACTGAAGTTTAAGCGTTTACGGCAAGACGATATTGCATCGATCTTCAATCGAAGCACCAGTTGGTGGCCTCAATAAAATTTAATTGATAGCAAAATGCGTGGACAGATTGACATGAAAATTTTGCCAAAATTGTATCTTAGTTTGAACTACATGGATAATCCATTCTTATCCATGTTTGAATGTTCATACTGAAGTTTTAAGCGTTTACGGCAATACGATATTGAATCGATCTTCATTTTTTTGGAGCTTACCAGCAACCACGCAGCAAAGTATCTTCCTTTGAGCCAGGAATACACTTTCTCGGTTTAATCCACAACTCATATTTTGGTTTCCCTCGATTAGTATCACAAAATATTGTATAAAAACGAAACAAAGTCAATATTTATAAGTCAACTGGTCAATATGTGTATTTTTTCCCATTATCGCGACGCTGTCATTACCTGTGCTGGTCACGTGACCGCATCGACATACGTCACTGCCTCTCAACGGACACCTGTTATATGGGGAAAGAAGGAAAATAAGGGAGTCGTGTATCTCTGGCTTTATACAGTCTCTGATAGAAGGGTTGGGGGTGGGGGGGGGAACATTACAGGAACATCAAGGCTCAAGCCCCGCATAAATTAAAACCATTTTCATCTGAACATTCACAAAAAGCACATTACTCCTTTTAAAGCAGGTGGCAGCTTAATGCAGTGTGAAAGTGACGAGGAAAGCTCACACAGGAGCTTGCTGCATTACTTTGCACTGCACTAAGCATCCACCTGTCAGATTCGTCTGATGGACCAACCACTAAACATGAAAATGTTATAGTTGGATGAAACAGGTTTTATTGTAAATAGACCTTCATGTACATATTTAGCCCCTGATCATGACTATTTCCAGATTGACAAATTTACTGATCTTTATGCCTATATCACTTTGATCTGTGCCTTATGATGAAGATAGCATAATCTGGCACCCTGGGGAGTCTGACTTCCTGTCCTAGTCCCGAAAACCCATAGGTCCCCACAAAGGAGATTTTCAATAAACAATGCCCCAGGCTGACACCATTAATTGGCCAGATAAAGGGATTAATTGATTTATGATGGTGAGTGCATAACATACCCTGGGTCCCCTTTCCAAAGAGGGGGTTTCTAATAGAGGAAGTTTCAACTAAAGTTTAAAGAATGAGCCAGTGTACTAAGATTAAAGATTATAAGTGTAAATTAATTTCAACAACAATTTCTTTTGAATTTAAGACAATTTAATACCTCAGAGAATATTGTTTTTATGTACAATATATGCAAATGATATTATAGACCAGATCAGTTAAACAAGGACATGCATTTAATTTAGAAAATATAGCTTTTTAAGTTGTTTTCCTTCATATTTATGTGTTATTCAATAACAACAATATTTATGTAATGTCCGTCACAACTTAAATGTACTTGCTTGTATGGCTTAGTATAAGGATATTATGCATAAAATTCAGTTTTATATATCATTCATTTATCTATCATATATGTCCGACTCACAGAAAGAAAGAATTTGAAAGAAAAATCAAATAATCTCATGTATATATTAATTGACACAAAATATTTCTTCGAAATTCTAGAATAATTGAGAATGTTGATGAAATATTTTTCTCAAATATCACAATACACCACTTATATTGAGTTGTGCTTAAAGGACTACCGGTAGGCCTACAAAATGATTAAATAACAAAATAATGCTATGTTTTAAAGGCATTAGCTCATTAAAGCATGATGAACATGTTTATGTAATGTCCGTCACACTGCCTAAAAGCCGAACAAAACATTGAATTTCTAGAAAACCCGAAATAAACTTATATATCTGAGTGTTGTCCAATGTAGAGGACATATGATGCTACAATAATCTGCAGAAACATATTAGAAATAAGCAACTTTAATTTTTGACATTGATGCTAACTCAATTGGGCATTTTACTGTGCAGCAGGCCAGTGTCCGTTTGCAGTGTCGGGACTCAATGAGTTAATCATTCAATATTATCAAACGTCAAGAACATGGCATGGACGTCTTTCAGGTAAGCTGCGTTACAGCATAAGAAATCAGGGTATTGATCAGCATTTAAAACATTCTGGATCTGGTTGTCCACAAAGCCTATGAGATATTTCACTCGCTGTATGTCATTTATAGTCTCTGTTAGCAGATTACTTAGATTGTGATCAAACTTAGTTGTTAGTTCTGCAAAATACTCTTGTCTACGGGTTTTAATATGTGTATTATTGCACTTAATGGCAAGATGAGCTAGTTCGTCTGATATAATCTGGTTACACCCACCACATGTTTTCTCGTTGTACACTACAGGTTTACATGACAGTATTGCAAGAAATGACATTAACTCCCTAGAGTAAGGCCTCTCTTGGCAAACACGCCATATATTAGATGTTGTCAGGTTTACATTAATTTCTCGGAATCTTGAAAATTCAGGATCTGACATCATGCGATTTGACCAACTGACTTGTTCATAAGACATGATGGACTTCTTACACAGACTTTTCCAAGAGTATTTTCCCGGGAAGTTTGAGGAGTTCTTAAATTCTTCAAGATGTGGGAAGAGATTGTACTTAGTTAAGATTCTTGTGATATCTGAAATGAAACCAGAAGTTGTTCTAGAGCAACCATTTTGGTGTTGGAAGAGTCTGTGTAAGAAAAGTTGTAGCGTCAAGTCCTTTGATTTAAGTCTACAGATTGAACCTAAGAAGTTCAGTTTTTGTGTGTCAATGTAGGCTTCTAACGTGGTAAAACCTAGTAAACCTTTTACCATGTCAGATCGCGTACGCATCGGGAGTGACTGAATTTGTTTCAAGCAGAAGTGGTGAGTGGATTCCAGATATTTCATGTCCGATTGCGTGATATTGTTCCATAACTCACAGCCGAAGAGAGCGCGTGGTAATATTATCGACGTGTACAGCTTGGCCGCGGCGGTTGGACTGATACCATTGCTGTGAACCCCACAGTTCTTGAGACTAAACAAAGTGCCTCTCGCGGATTGCCGAATGTCGTCAATATTCGCAGGCGATCTCCTCGACTGAGTTTGAACAATACCTAAATGTTTATAGGACGATACATCTGGTAAGATACTGTCTGCATATAATATCACTTCCGGTTCTTTTTGCTGTTTGTTGTGAACCATCAGTGCACATTTACTGGCGTTGTAAGTGTAGCGCCACTTACAAGCGTATCTGTAGCATATTTTCAGTAGTTCATTTAGTCCGTATTTAGACAATGAAAGTAGCACTATGTCATCGGCCTGGGTAGGCGCACACAGAGGAATACCGTTAATTTGTAAACCACGTTTCGAGTTTGTCAGCTCATTTAAGAGATCGTTAAGGAACACTGTATACAAGAATGGGGAACATATGCTTCCTTGTCTCGTGCCTTGAAAAATGCAGAACGGTTCCGATAGATGACCAAACCCAAACACACGACTTGAGTGTCCTCGAAGCATATGACTGAATACGCGAAGAGCCTTGCCTTGAATATCCATAGTGTGCAGTTTGTATAGAACACCGTTCACCCAAGTTTTATCAAAGGCCTTTGAGGCGTCAAGGAAACATGTATAACACTTGCTATTACGTTCTTTGCAGTAGTTGACTGATTCTTGGTACAATAGGGATACCATTTTACACGATTTCCCACGCAAAAAGCCATGTTGTAAGGGGTTTAATTTTTTGTTGAATTTATATGTCTCTAGGCGCGTCAGTATGACTTTTTCAAATAGTTTGAACACAACCGGAAGTAGCGATATTGCTCTATAGTTATTTGGGTCTTTGGTTGACTTTCCACCGCCTTTGTGGAGAGTTATTGTGAGACTTTGTTTAAGTTGACTAGGTATGTATTCACAACGGAGCATTTCGTTAAACAATAATGCGAAACACATAGCGAGTTTTTTCCCGCCAAATTTGATGTGCTCGTAATATAAGTGGTCAAATGAGGCTGCCTTCCCATTCGGTAACTTGCGAATGAGTTCAATTAATTCTTCAGCTGTAACAGGTTTTGTTAATAAAATAGATAAATTGCTGTCTTTAGCATCAACACTGAGCATATCATTTAGTTTTTGTTCAACAAAATTTCGAAATTGATCATCATAGGCAGCGTCATTTGTGACTTCATAAAGCTTTTCAAAATACGATCTCCAACCTCGAAGAATTTTGTCAGGATCTCTTTCTACTGATAGTTCAAATTTGATTTCAGACCCCTGCTTGTTGGGACATTTGCCTTTTCGTGAGTTAACTATTCTCCAGAAACCCTTTTGGTCAATTTCAGAAAGTTCACTGATTCTCTCATTGTCTTGTTTTTCAAATTCATAGGCAGCCTTTCTAAGGCTACATCTAAACTGTCGTTTTTCATCCTTGTACGAGCTAAATGCATGTCCTAGTCTTGGACGACCGAGTGCGATCCAATGCGCACGCGCAGTGCTCATATTCCTGTGACAATCTTTAACAGCGTTTGTCCAAAATGGTTTCAAAAAGCTCTTATAGCAACGCTTCGAGATGCACGTCTCTGATGCTTTAATAAGGGTTAATACGGTTAGTTTACAAATAGGTGATGCATATCTTAATTGTATTTATAACCTGAACGCCATTTGTTGTTGTTGTTGTTGTATCTTTCCCGCCTGTATAGACGAATCTCGATGACAAGTCTTCGAGTAGAACTAGTTGATCCGTCACCAGTTATGAATCATCCAATCACCTTCACCAATTATTTTACACTATTTTCACTTTTGTATGTACACTTAGTTAATTCTTAGTCTACTATTGCTGCTGCTGCAATTATTTACTAACATACCGCTGTGCCTCTGTCAATCTTTCTACCCCTGCCTTTTCTCCTTCTAGGCATAATACTTTCTAGCATCCTATATCTTGCAGTATGAAGTGAGTAGACTAATCTTCTACTATGAAATTCAATTGTTTTAATACTGGATAATCTACCTTTAATATGTGTGCAGTCAAGTATGATTCTTACACGCTCAGTTCTGTCAAGTTCCAGGAAGTCACTTTTCATGATATTAGAATATTCCTCTTTAATCTCATTTAAAATAGGGGACCTTATGGTGTGGAGAATTTCACACTCTAGCAGAAAGTGTTTCATATCTTCTGGTGCAGCTCCACATAGTTGGCATGTTGGGTCTACATCCACCTGGTTAAATGCAACGACTGACTGCAGTATCATTGTTATAATAAAATAATATTTTCTTTTTTTCCTGGCACCTGTGCAGGTCCTCTCGAGCAGACTGTCACTTCCTGTTAATCAGACTGCGCAAGTGCGAATGAAAATAAAACATGGCTGCCGCCGTGTTGGCATTTTAGAAAATCAATTGCACATAGCAGATTTTGCATGAGTTTCGTAATTATTTTAGTTTGAATATCTTCGTATCTTTGGAGAACAATGTTACTTTATCGGTCCCTCGATTTCTACTATTCAGTACCGTAAATTAACGCAGTATGTCGTGGATAGGAGGCAGTCTATCCTCACTGACAGGCCAGTTGTCAAACCTGACCAAAGACATTCTGACGGAGGGTACCGAGGAAGTTAGCGGTAGGCTTTTGGGAATGTTTCACAGAGGTGTTCACATACATTAAATAATTGTTTCATTGACTGGCATTGCTAAATATCGAGCAGCAACCTGACATAAGGACCTAATAGGGACCTATGATGAGAATGTTTCATTTCCACTTTGACTGTTGCAAACTAACAAATGAACAGATTTATATCTCTGACTGGTATAAATGTGTGCTTTCAGTTTTAATTCTAAGCAGTAATACCAAGAGTTAACGGCAAAATACCGGAATATCCCCCGCATGTATATATTATATCCCCCGCCTGTGGTTCACTCCGTATATATCTATACGGAATGAACCACATCACGTGACATGCGGGGGATATTCCGGGATTTTGCCCTCTTGTCTGTATTCTCTTTCTGACTTTACTTTATTTTTACATATTTTTTTATTTATACTAGCACACCATTAAATAATGATTGAAGGACATGAGCCTCCCCGGACATGAGCCCCCGACCGATTTTGCGCGGGCGGACACAAGCCCCCCGCCTGTTTTGCGGGGGCCGACATAAGCCCCCCTGGTAGGACAGATAATTAACAAGTGTTTTGTGAATAATTTTTGCAAACAATGAAGTTTTTCTTCGGCTATAAATATTGCCTTGCTTGTTAGTAATAATTCCCCAATTATTAATTGTTTCAGTCCCTCGTAGGAAAATTATAATGATGATAGATCTAATCATTTATATTGCCAACTTGATTACACAATAGGGACAAATAAAAATAATCGTTGCCTATTAGCGAATCAAACTGTCGGTAACACTTGGGAATTAATTGTTTAATTGACTCTTGTTTACTGAAAAACACCGCCAATGAAACATGTAAGTTTGATCACAGGTGCCAGACACATGCTTTGCCCCAATATATCACCTCAAAACACAAATAAAGAGAATAAAACCATAAAAACACACTCTCATTATATGAGACTCTATAGTGTCATTTTTTTCCGCGAAAGCAAGCTACATGTAAATAGATCGCTGGTTACCAACCTTAAGTGTCGCATCTTGGAGCGTTGGGTACCAGTCTATGTTGACGGTTTTCCACTTCCGGGTCACGGAAAGAAGATGGCCAAGGCGATTGAAAATTGCCGAATCGGTTCGAAACACCAGCCGTTGCGCGATAATGCAGAGTAGTTTGGCTTTGACATGTATGGTAAGTAACTTCTTTTAAATGACTTGATCGAAATATGGAGGACATGAAGAGCATGTCGTAGATTTAAGGTGTAAATTTAAGACCTGAGGGGTAAAAAGTGCTGTGTGTGTATCGGTAGAGACTTGTTTGACCTAAATGTTTTGCGACTTCCGAGGATCGGAATGGCTTATTATCAATGGAAATTGATCTTATATGGAATCCTATGGTGTACAATAGGGTTTTCCGCGTACGATGATCTCTTTGTATTCACAATCGACCGAGAATTGACTGCGCAAAAAGACTCGGAACGAAGTCGATGCGTTTCGCGAAGCAGGTTTACCGCGGGAGTTGGACACCTTTCTAAGGTATATACTATATAAAAAAAATTTTTTTTTTTTAAAATGAGCTTTAGGTCAGAATATGGTGTTTGGTCATAGGAGAGGGTGTTTTTATGGTTTTATTCTCTTTATTTGTGTTTTGAGGTGATATATTGGGGCAAAGCATGTGTCTGGCACCTGTGAGTTTGATAGATTAATTGATTCCATTGTCCTTATAATCGTTAAGTTAAAGCTGTTGTTTGTGTCTCATAATTCTCAAACTTATCAAATTCTCAAACATTTGGGGATAAAATCATAATATATAAAGTACAATAATGACAAAACAATGCTTAAAAACACGTTTTGAAGTTTTAAATCTACATTTTTACACAATAAAACATATATCGTATCATAGGGTGGGTCGGGGGGCTCATGTCCGCACGCGCAAAACAGTCGGGGGGGCTCATGTCCGCCTGCGGAAAATCGGCCAGGGGGGTTTCATGTCCGCTTACCTAAATAATTGTCAATTGTTGTCACCCAGTCGGTTGCATCATGGTCAGTGTTGGGTAACAAATGGGCTAGTTGTTTTGTTGAAGTTTTTTATGAGAGCAACCCATTACATCAAGGCACTTAACTCTATAATTCACCAGTCCAGAGTTATTGCCCCTGTTTTGAATTGGTTGAAATGAAATTTCTTAATTATCCTAGATATGACTTGAAATACTTGTTTAATTGGTATCATTAGGGCAACTCGTTACTGATTATAACAAGCCGGGTAACCCTCTGCCTGTTCTTTTTCTGAGAGTTATTGCCCTTGTTTTGACATTGAATTTGGTTAAAATAATTTGGTTCTGCAACCATCTAATATTAAGTATGAGAATTGGTATTGGTATATAGCCTTAAGGCCAAATAATCTCTCAGGTATATTCTTAGTATATATGTTTATTTCACTTAGGTACTGTCTACTTATTTGGGTGTGTTGGTAGGGGGGAAAATACACTAGAAGGAAAAAGAAAATAAATAACAATAATAATAATTGTTTTAGAGCTCTTAACTTATAAGCATGTGGCAAAACGTCCAGTTTCCACCACATACTCCTCAAGGATGACAAGGATAGTACTCCTCCACTCATTAAACTTCTCTGCTGCCTGCATATCAAGCAAGATGTTTCTATCTAAATGCACTATCCCACAGTGACTATAAGTGTAGTCTCATCAACTCCCTTTGCTCCAAGTATTTACAGTAGGTGACTGTCTGCAGCAAGATAAGAATGTAAGAACTCAACCGTCCTCTTTACTTTCATTCTGCTTTTAACGGTCACATTTCTCTAACATTGTCATTGTGATACTGTGCCTTAAGGCACTAAATGAAGGACTAGGTATAGACTTACTTATGCTTTTCTTTGGAGGGTTTAAACAAGCTGCCTTTGCTTGCTAATAAGCAATACCATGTACATCATTTATACACATGATAAGATAAAGAACAGAAATTCGTAGCTTTCTGACAGTGCTAATCAAGCCCAGCTAAAGATGAAAATATAATTTAAATTATTAATGAAATTTTGTTTCCGATTGGGTTTCTAAAGTAAATGCTTATACTATGTCCAAATATTAACACTTTACCCCTTAGCCTGTATCTTTGTTTTGAAGGCAGATGACTACTTAAAGCATTTTGAAAATAAGAAGACTCTGCCTTAAGGGATATTCTGCTTTACTTTCAGTCTGCTTTAGGCTACCATCTGATAGGATATAGGAAATGTTTTTTATGTTGCTCATTCATCGTTGTATGAAATGCCAAATAGAGCTGTTTTCTTAAGTGAAGGAATTAATTAAATGATTAAAAAGGTGCATTTATGGAGTAATGGGTTAAGTAAATGCTTATAAGAAACTTTCTACATTCTGCTGAAATCAAACAAAGCTCCAGTACCGACTCTCAGACAGCCTAATGTAGACTCAGCTCATAAACACCTATCTAAAGCTTTACAAGCCACGTGCCAAAATAAGCCATCTGTCAATTTCTGACTGTTTTAATCCATTTCCCAATAGCCTGTTTCTAGTTTTGAAGACAAGTAACCGCTTAAAACAATCTGAAAGTAAAGCAGAATTTGCCTTAAGGCATCTGGTTAGATACATGCACAGGACCTAACATCACTTTGTATTTCTAATGCTTT
Organism: Gari tellinella; assembly: GCA_922989275.2. Lineage (NCBI taxonomy): Eukaryota > Metazoa > Mollusca > Bivalvia > Cardiida > Psammobiidae > Gari > Gari tellinella. Next base: position 27,598,790 of record OV277857.1, on the reverse strand, counting down.
ATATTCATGGCTGTATTATAAAGACTTATTTTGTTCAGTTGGAGAATAAATATTAGAGGCTTAAAATGACATATTTATGGGTTAAGCAGCCAATTGCCAAAATCAAGTAATCAAGTTATGAGGAAAAGAGGTAAGTGTAGATAGAAATTCTACATTAAATCATATTTCTAAAAATGACAGGAGAAAGGTTTCACTGGTCACACAATTTTGTTCCAAGATAATTATATTACAACAGGGGAGGTAATACTTTCATCTGAGAGAACATAATCACTTTTTATCTTTTATTCAGTCTGGAGTTTTTCCCCTTTAGCAAAGTCAAGATATTCAGTCATATTTGCGAATTGCTTTGTATATGGAATGTGGAATCAACAAGACCTAATAAATGCAGACTTTATATCTATATATAATGATATGATAAAGTTAATGACCTTAAGACTAATACAATGTAAATACTCTTGAAGAGATCATTCTAATGAGCACACACAATATAGGAAATTTAATCCTTTCCCCACTAGTTTGTTTTCAGTATTTAAGACAGATAGTTGCTTAAAGTAGGCTATACTCCTGAAATGTACTGATTGCACACAAAACATTCAAGCCAAGCAGAACATGGGGTATTTTTAACCCTTTTCCCCAAAGCCTGTTTCTAGTATTGAAGATAGGTGACCACTTAAGAAGTATTCTTCTTTACTTTCAACCTGCTTTAAATTACCATCTGCGAGAACATAGGAAATTTTTCTTGTGGTGCATATCCATGATTATATAAAGTGATACTGTTTTCTTAATTGGAGAATTAATGCAAGGCGTAAAAAGGTGAATCTCATAATCTATTGTGTTGATAATTAGGGTTGATGGAGACCAAGAAGGCAATGTTTGAAAGTTTCAGTTTACTGTAGCTTATCTGGGAGCACTGCAATAGGGGTGATTCAGGGCTGTAAATATGGTGAGTATAATAATTTCAACAAGAGGGCCTGAAGGCCCTGATATCGCTCACCATTTGTAATGAAGCCTGATAGCTTTACCTTTGAATTTCACCCTTTTTATTCTAAATCCATTCAAGTTTGTCGACCTTCTCTACTATAGTAGAGTACATCAAAGGCAGATAACTAGAGCTTAAACAATACTGCAATTAAGCCTTTTTCTAGCATTTCAAAGTATATCAAGGGCAGGTAACTATTGCCACAATGATTAGATTTCAACAATAATTGCACTCCTTCGAGAACGTATAGCTATATACTTTATGTACAATTAAGTATAATGAAAATCCATTGAAAACTGTAGTTGCAAGAGTGTAAACACTATAAAATATGGCATTTTCAGCAATTCAAAGGTAGATAACACTTGATCTATTTGTCCGATTTCAACCATAATTACCCTTTTCGAACTCTTATGGTCATATACAATCTGAGTAAGTTTGAGAAAGAATGGATAAAATTTGAGGCGTCTAGAGTGTAAAAACTCTTAAATATGGCATTTTCAGCAATTCAAAGGGAGATAACTCTCGACTGGGCTGCCATAAGTTGATCACGAGAAATCCTAAGATATGTAAATTTTCTGTTTTTCAAGCGCGATTGAAAGTAAAGCAGAATGCAGCTTAAGGCGCATTCTACTTTACTTTCAACCTGCTTTAAGCAACCATCTACAAGGTTAGAAATCTGAAGATGTTTGGATAATCCGGAGAAATGGCAGCCCTGTAAGTCCACATCATAGGGTTTGGTGGAGGCATAAAGGAGAAAACATTGAAAAGAAGTGGTTAACTCACTTCTCTCTGGATCCCTGGTGATAACTGAACCCTAAATGCACACCACATGTTCAAGCTATATTTTACATGGCCTTAGTTTATCAAATGAAATAAGAAGTCTTATACTTTTATTGGTGGGTTTTCTTGGAAGCGGCCAAGCCATAAACTCTTGCAGTGCTGAATATCAACTTCTGTGTATCCTATTCAGCTTTATCGCTATTCTCCATTGCCGAAAGTTTTAATCCCCTGTCAACAACTGTGTTTAGGGAAACATGCTGCTTAAGTTAACGTAAAGTGAAATTAAGGCAGAAGGCTCCAGAAGAAGCTTTCTGCTTTTCTTTCATATTGCTTTATACTGTCATCTGTAAAGAGATGACTATTTACTCCTTGCACTAAATATGTGGATTAGTACTGGTAGATAGAGGCACTGTAAGGCACTTAAATTTTGTACACTACCAATGTCATATCAAATTTTAACGCCATCAAATTTGGACCCCCCCCCCCCCCCCCCCCCCCTCTTCAACTGAAATAATTTGCAGGGCATAGTAACCTCAGGATAGGAGTAAAGATCTGAAAATGATTACAGTTGATGTGTAGATCTAATGACTTTGAAGTTTGATCACGAGGTGTTGACAAGGGGGGGTCGAAATTTTAACGCCATCAAATTCTCACCCCCTACCAAAATGAAATTATTTGAGGGCATAGAACCCTAGGGATAGGAATTAACTCATCATCAAAACTAAACATATAATTGAAAATAGTTGATGTGTAGATCAAATAACTGGGGTTAATGGTTGAGTGTTGACGAAGTTAGGGGGATGAAATTTTAACGCCATCAAATTTTCACCCCCCTCCGCAGCTGAAGTCCCTTAAATCAAAGTATCTATGATACATAAATACAAAATAATATCAAAATAACCATAAAAGATCACATCATGACATGTAACCAATATTTTGCATTAGGGATAAGCATTGCCAATCTTTGAGGGGGGGTCCAAAATTTATGAGGGGGTCCATATTTCGCTATCAAAATTGGACCCGGGGGTCCAAATTTTATGGGGGTCCAAAATTGATCTGACCCCGGTACTTTTCTGTCTCTGTCTGTATGTCAGTCTGTCTATCTATGCTAACACTTAAGTGTTGTTTGGCTTGGAGATTAATAGAAATCCCTAGACACTTAAGAGAAAAAATCAACCTGGCAGTCTTTGTTACATTAACTTGGTCATCTCTTGTGACATTAACCTAGCCATTTGGGGGAATGGGGTTAAGGTTAGCTTATAGATATATATAGCTTCATCATAATTTAAAGTATGAGCAAAAATAAGTTTCTTTTAACCCTTTACCCTATACCCTGTTTCTAGTTTTGAAAATAAATGACCACTTAAAGCAGGTTGAAAGTAATGCTTCACTTTCAGCCTATTTTGAGCTACCATCTGCCAGAACAAAGAAAAATTCCTTATGATACATATTCATGACTGTATAAATTGGAACTATTTTCTTCAGCGGAGGAATAAACTGAATGCGCTAAAAGGCGCTTCTATGGGGTAAAGGGTTAATATGGCTAGCCACACAAAAAAACAACAAAAGAAATAGCCAGATAAAGGTCAAATGTTTTAACGTCCGTCCCTCTGTCTGTCCATCACGCATCTTGCGTCACACTTTAATTTTGACTATAATTCCTGTTCTATAGAAGGTTTTAAAAGGAAATTTCTTTTATGGAAAGAGCTTGACTGCATCAATACTTTGAGAGTTATTCCTCTTTTCCATATTTTCTGTTCCTGTAGATTACCTCTTGTTATACTGAAGATTTTGAAATGAAATTTCATTGAAGGAAAAGAGATTGATGAGCAAAAATGTCTTGTACAAGGTTCATAATTCTAGCATCAATACTGTGAGAGTTATTCCCCTTTAACCACATTTTCTATTTTTCTGCCAATAACTCCTGTTCTACTGGTGCTTTTCAGATGACATTGCATCTATTGAAAGAGTTTTATTCCTCTTTTCTACACTTTCATTTCAGGTAGATATCTTCTGCTATACAGAAGCTTTTTATTTTGGCTATAACTCTTGTTAGACTAATGCTTGCTGGCAGGTGACGCCTGCGTTCTGAGGAACATTATTTAAGGCTTCTAGTCAATATTTGGAGGGAGTCGATGTAAACTGGTCATTAACTGTCCATATAAAAACACAGCAGTTATAGTTGAACACTTAAAGGATGTCATACATATGATTTGTCCTGCATTAAGCTGGCATCTATTCTAATGGTTCAAGGGGCCTCCGTGGCCTAGTGGTATAGTCACTGTGACTTACATCACTAAGCTCCTCACAGCTGTGAGTTTGAATCCCAGTCGGGTCGTTCAGATTTTTCATGTGGGGAAGCCTTCCAGCTGGCTGGCGTTCAAGGTCGGTGGTTCTACCCAGTTTCCGATTTGTGCCTGAAACAGTGCATAAAGGGCTTCTGGGGTCTTCCTCCACCTGAAATTAGCTGGACGTCGCGATATGACTGAAATACTGTTAAAAGCTATGTAAAATCATAACAAATCAAATCTAATGGCTCAGCCATAGATATACCCACTGTTGAGTGGTTTCTTTACCCTTTCACTCATAGCTTGTTTTCAGTATTGCAACAGATCACTGATGGTTTCCCAAAGCTTGCTAAAAGTATAGCAGCCTGATCTGTAAGTTCTGGTAGGATATAGGAAAAATCCGAAATATTTCTTATGTTGCATATTTATGCTGTATAAAGTGGAACTATTTTCTTCAGTGGAGGAACAAATTAAATGGGCTAAAAGGCATTCTCTGCGGGGAGGGTTAATACAAGTTTGACTGTATGAAGGTTTTAGTTGAGATTGTAGAGTTTATGGGACAGTTGGACAGACACACAATCTTTCCAGTGATACTGGCAGTAGGTAATCCAAGCATGGCTCGCCCATCATGGTATGAGCACCTGGTGATTGCAGAGTACATGAAGCAAGCTTTATGATCCTGAAAATGTCACTGTCAACCTGCAGCCTGCTAGTTGACCCGAATTTACAAACAGTTTGGATCAAGATCAGATGCCACATTATGTGGCATTTGACCTGGATCCAAACCGTTTGGCACTCATCTTGCAGTTTCTTCAAAATAAAAATGCACAGATCTCAATTTGACAATTTTTGCATACAACAATTTTAAAGCAGACAAAATTACGGCAGAATAAGGGTTTTAAGATACTGCTGTTGTACCCTGTGTCACAAGCATAATAGCAACAACATTTTTAAAAATATGGATTCTTCTTTTCACATGCCTTGCCTTAATGATCTACTATGAGGTCATATGGCGGATCTAGATCATGTCACAGGCACAAATTTGGGTCTTATCTGGAGCCAGACTGTGCGTATGTGATATTTTGCGGGGCTAAGGGGGCTGGATCCCTTATCAGTTTATTGAGGGTTGTCAAGAAGGCAGTTTTATCAGTAGATGGAGGGAATTAGTAGAGTGTTTGGTGTGGTTAGTAACACAGATATGGAGCCATTTATCACTGGCTCTGTCATGTTCTGTATTAACCCCGGCAGTGCCCAAGTTCTAAAATGAACTCTCCCGTTTTAAAAAGTGAAGAGTTTATGTTGACTCATGAGGGAAGCAAGGATGTCAAAGTAGTATAGGAAAGTATTGCAAACAGTGCAGACCCAGATCAGAGGGTTCCTACTGGAGCCCACTGATCTGGGTCTGCACTGTTTGCACATGATAATATTCTGGATTTCCGGCACAGTAAGGGTTAATCTTGAACCTGTTATAATATCCTATCATCTGCTTCACAATTGCTCTCAGCCAAAATAATCAAAATTTTCTATTTATATCTTGTAAATTGGAGAACCATAAATGCATGCCAAAAAAAAGCTGAACCTGATCAGACATTGAACCGGTTGTCACCTGATATTTATCTTAAATGCAAAGCAAGTCGATCTAAGCAAACTAAGGGGAAATCCTGTACCTGTTGCGAAATGTTCAATTGGTCCGTTAATTCAAATAGTGCAGTTTTCAAATATTATGAAATGAGGGTTACAATTATATCAATTGCAGGAGGCACAGGTTGCAAACAAAGTGTGGTCCGATGTTGAAACGTTTTCTTCACAGAAGTGCCTTGTAGTGTCTCTACCTACTCCTCCATATATGTGGCTATGTGCCAAACACAAACACTCAATTACCGTGCTGAATACATGTGACAGCCTTGTAGTGTCTCTACCTACTCCTCCACATATGTGGCTATGTGCCAAACACAAACACTCAATTACTGTGCTGAATACATGTGACAGCCTTGTAGTGTCTCTACCTACTCCTCCACATATGTGGCTATGTGTCAAAAACAAACACTCAATCACCCTGCTGAATACATGTGACAGCCTTGTAGTGTCTCTACCTACTCCTCCACATATGTGGCTATGTGCCAAACACAAACACTCAATTACTGTGCTGAATACATGTGACAGCCTTGTAGTGTCTCTACCTACTCCACCACATATGTGGCTATGTGTCAAAAACAAACACTCAATCACCCTGCTGAATACATGTGACAGCCTTGTAGTGTCTGTACCTACTCCTCCACATATGTGGCTTTGTGCCAAATACAAACACTCAATTACCGTGCTGAATACATGTGACAGCCTTGTACGGTGTCTCTACCTACTCCTCCACATATATGGCTATGTGCCAAACACAAACACTCAATTACCGTGCTGAATACATGTGACAGCCTTGTAGTGTCTCTACCTACTCCTCCACATATGTGGCTATGTGCCAAACATAAACACTCAATTACCCTGCTGAATACATGTGACAGCCTTGTAGTGTCTCTACCTACTCCTCCACATATGTGGCTATGTGCCAAACACAAACACTCAATCACCCTGCTGAATACATGTGACAGCCTTGTACGGTGGCTCTACCTACTCCTCCACATATGTGGCTATGTGCCAAACACAAACACTCAATTACCGTGCTGAATACATGTGACAGCCTTGTACGGTGTCTCTACCTACTCCTCCACATATGTGGCTATGTGCCAAACACAAACACTCAATTACCGTGCTGAATACATGTGACAGCCTTGTAGTGTCTCTACCTACTCCTCCACATATGTGGCTATGTGCCAAATACAAACACTCAATTACCCTGCTGAATACATGTGACAGCTTAAAGCAAGATGAAAATTCTGCCTTAGTTCCACGACCATGTTTGGTTTAACCCATTACCCCATAATTACACTTTTTGACACCTCTTATTTATTTCTCCACTAAAGATAGTAGTTCCAATTTACACAGTCATGGCTATTTTTCTGAAGAAATATTTTCTCCATTCTGGCAGATGGTAGCTTAAAGCAGGCTGAAAGTAAAGCAGAATGCACCTTTAGGTGCATTCTGCTTTACTTTCAACCTGCTTTAAGTGGTCAAATATCTTCAAGCTATGGGGTAACTTGGTTAAGCAGTTTCCTGCCTTGAACACAGTTTGATATGGGGACTGTGCACTTTTTGCTATGGAAGGTCATTTTAGCGCATATAATTTATTTCTCTTCCAAAGAGTAGTTCCAATTTAATCAGTCAGGAATATGTATTATGTTATAGGAAATATCTTCCAAATTTTAGCAGATGGAAGCTTAAAGCAGGCTGAAAGTGCAGCAGAAAGTTCCATAAATGCATTCTGCTTTACTTTCAAGTTTCAACCTGGTTTAAGTGATCAACTATCTTCAATACTAGAAGCAGGCTATGGGGTAATGAATTAATCAGTTACATGTCTAAATACAGTTTGATATGGGACAGACATTTCACATTTTGGCTATGGAGGAAAGTGTTAGTCACTGATACTGTAACAAATTGATTGACTTTGACCAGAGTATTAGATAAAGGGGAATGAATTGTAATAAATCCACAATTGTCTTCCTATGTTCCTCTCTAAACACTGTTTTGTGGCTCTTTCGGACACGGTTCATATGAGTAGTCACAACATAGCATTTGGTAGTGACATGACAACTGAAGTATTTGAAATAGGCTATGCTATAAAAGCCTGGGTTAAAATTTACAGATATGGTTAAAGCCCTGCAAATTGCTTGTATACCATTTTAGGCTGGCCATATATCATTTGCCATGCACATTTTTGTACATGTAGAAATTTTATATTCATTGTAACCGTAGGCTTTGTACTGCAGTGGAGAAAACGTTATTCTTTCCCGTTTAAACGCAAAGGAAACGCAAACTCAAAACACTAAAATGCAGAAAATAACAACTTTTTGACATTTTTCACTATCTATTTTTATCTGAGTGTCAAAAAGTTTGGAGCCTGATCAGACGCCGGGTTACCCGGCGTCTGATCTGGCTCCAAACTGTTCGCAATGGAAATAATAGTTTTAGTGTAAACACGTTTATTGGGAAAGAATAACGTTTTCTCCACTGAAGCTGTCTAGCATCAGAATGACTTCAGAGTCATGTCCCCCCATTGGCAGTTTAAAACAAAGCAGAATACGTCTACAAAACTAGAAACATGCTATGAGGTAAAAGCTGTAAATAAGCTGGAAGTTAAACACAAACATCTCTGAGGCAGAGTTCAGCTTTACATTCAATCTGCTTTTAACATCCACCCCTCAGAGCATACTGTTTCCTCTTGTTTTAGGACAGGGTAGAAGTATGAAAGGGCAATTCTTTAAGGAGTAGGCAGATGTATCAAATATATGGGGTTTCACTGAGAAAAAGTGTTAGCCCAAGTTTGACATACCTGAGGTATATTAACCCTTTACCTGATAGCCTATTTCTAGTGCTTAAAGATAGGTGACTACTTGAAGCAGGTTGAAAGTAAAGCAGAATGCGCCTTAGGGCGCATTTTGCTTTACTTTCAGCCTGCTTTAAGCTACCATCTGCTAAAATATAGAAAAATATTTAGATGGTAAGTGCTCATGATGGTATAAATTGGAATTATTTTCTTTAGCGGAGGAATAAATCAAATATGCTTAAAGTCGCTTCTATGGGGGAAAGGGTTTACTGAGCTTGTCTAAATGAGTCAGTCATGCCCATGCCAGTTTGACATTGTATTTTTCTATTGATTCATTTCTTATGCTTTCAGCAGTTTTTATGTGTTGTTAACATTAATCATTTTGTCTGAAACAGAGAGCTCCAGATAAGAGTGACTGTAAGCTAAAACTGCCCATCTGTCTCTTTATCAATCTATCTTGTGGCTTCTTGGAATTGTCTCTCAGATGATAGGGATTGGCTATATACTATAGTTAGTCCCGTACAGTTTGGAACAATTTTCCCAACCCTCTAAAAGTGCTGCGCCACCACACATTTAAATTTTAACTTTAGAATACGGGCAAGTTTAATCCATTACACCATATATTAAGTCATTCCTCTACTGAAGAAAATAGTTTCATTTAATACAATCATGAACATGCAACCTAAGCAATACATTCTAAATTCTAGCAGGTGATAGCATTCTGCTTTACTTTTATCCTGCTTTAAAGCGACTCGCAACCGGATGGTGTACTTGATAAAATACTCAAATAAAAGCAAAATTGTGGCATTATTTGGCTTCTGACATTAAACAAATATGATCAGTCCAAAAAAAGTCTCAAGAATCGTCACCGAATCTTAGTTTTTTTAGATATATTCCATCGTTTTTCAATAGCGTCAGCTGACGGTTTTGCTGTTGTTGTTGCTTCTCTACACGGGCTCTGACATAAACCGGAGCCGAATAATGTAGTATTAAGCGCTACCTGTGAAGTACGTTAATTCGCTACCATATATATAGAGAGCGTCAGTGGTCGAGGCGGTAAAGGCGTGTCCTCATTTTTCTTGTTTGTCTCCGCAATGGAGGATCACGGGTTCGAATTCCACCAGAGCTTCTTTTTTTTTTTTTTTTGGAAATGCATTTTTTAACAGAATTTATTATCCTGAACTAAATCTTACCCATTGATATAATCATTTGACATATATTTACAAATTACCATTTTTAATGCTAAATCCGGTTGCGAGCCTCTTTAAGTTGTTGCCTGTCTTTAAATTAGAAACAGGCTATGAAATAATAGGTTAAGGGAGTTTAGTTAAATGGAGGCCTAACAGTGTATATTTTATTGCAGACTGCAATGGCAATGTGACATTTGTAAATACTGTAAGAAATGCACATTGCTGTGTTTATAATGTTTAGACAATGTGTCTGGAGAGGCAATTATCCTAGCTATAAACTAATAGTGATATTTGACTGTAATGATATTTGCTGTGTCTGTATTATTCCAGATAGAACAAATATTAGTTGTGCATACAATGTGTGCTGGTTGAATTAGAGAGCCATTCTGTTGGCTTATAATAACTAATCAAATAAGCCACGACGACTATCACTCCATTCATTTTGCTGCATACGGTCTTTAAAACGGTGAGGCCTCCATGCAAAATATGCATGGAAGGCTTGAAGACAGGTCTCTGCTTAATGCAGGACTAATGAAATGCAGAAAGCTCCTAAAGGAGCTTTCTGCATTACTTTAGTCCAGCATTAAGTAGCAACATGTCTTTTCAGATCTCAATATTCCTTCAATGAATACTAATACTGGAACTAGGTTCAACTGTAGTTTTGACTGTTTTCATTTCAGAAAATTCAAATATTTGAATTTCAGATGAGTCATTTGGATTTGTTGTGGAAAGAACCCCCTGTCAAGTAGATTATTTCTTACAAGACAATACCGGCAATGGGGTTAGCCTAGTATATCATAGAATACAGCATAGCTGGAAAATGGATGTGAAAGTTCCCAGGCGATTGTTCTCCCACATAGAGTTAATGACATGTTTTGGCAAAGTTTTTTGTCAGTAATCAAATGACATGGCTTCAGAGTATTATTATACAGTCGAACTTCGATATCTTGAACTTTTTTAACTCAAACTATCCGATAGTTTGACATATGAAATGCATAATTTCATGCTTGGTTAAGTCGAACATATCCATATTTCAAAGTTAAAACGTGGCCCATTCCGAGTTGTTTCAGTTTCATGCAACAGTCCACATACATGCAATTATGCATCGAGTATAACACAATAGTACCTCAGGTGAGCGATTTAGGGCCGCATGCGACTCTTGTTGTAAATTTTGAAAATTGACTTAAGCCACTTAGTTGTATTTGAATTTTTGGCGTTGTGTTCTCTTATAGGTAGACATATTCTGTCCACAGATAAGAATACCTGTGAAAGCCGGGTTATTATCAATCACATCAAGGGCTCTTAAAGGTATCTGCCTATTAGCCAATCAAATTGAAGCTTTGTCTTATCAGTGCTGCCATATTTGGGCGTTGTGTCCAGGTGAGTTGGGCGCCATATCAGTGTAGCAAGTGTATGTGTATTTGTGTTCCAGATCATGTGACAGAGCTCCGCTTGGCCCAGCAGAAGGTGATCGAGCTGGATACAGTGTGTACCGGACAGAAAATTGAGGTAGGCGCCAATTTTTTTTTTTGATTTTGATATATATTTTGCAGCATTATTTAGGGCTTACAGGAGAAAATGCTTAAAATATAAAGAAATTAGAATACTCACTCATATCTGTATTGCTGTATTAAGTTAGAAATCATGAAAACCGGTGTGTTCTAATAGGAATATGCTTCTACCTGGAGTTGTATGATTTTACATATCAAAGTTAATTTGGTATTTCTGTAGAACAGTCCTTGTCTCCACCATGCCATATGGAGAGGTGTCCTAACAGAATGATTCTACAAGTAACAGTTTTATCAGAAATCACAACATACTGTAAATTTTGGTTATCTTGTCTGGCGTCCTTATACAGTTAAGAAGACACTGTTCTTTCCAGTTTAAATGCAAAGGAAACGTAAATACAGTGCCATGAATATAAACAATATATTTTGAAATTTCTTACTATTAATTTTAATCTGAGTGGCAAACAGTTTAGAGCCTGAGCCGGCATATGATCTAGCTCCAAACTGTCTGCAATGGAAATAATTATTTTAACCTAAATGTGTTTATTGGGAAAGAATAACTTCATCTCCAAGTGTATGCAGCAGTTTGCTGTCTTTTTGCAAATCTTAGATTTTTTGCAAATCGTTTGGTTCTTAATAAAAAGTGGATAAAATGTAGATTAATTTGGCCTGATCTCATCCCAAACTTCCAGTATTGTGGAAGGAAGAGTCTATTCCACGGACATATTGAAAATAACTTTATTCAAGAAGACAAGGTATCATGTTAAAGTGAAATGTATTTTGAAATAAACAAGTGTGAAAACTGGCTGATATGTTCAAGACGATTTATGAAGCTTGGTTCTGTGCCAAAACATGTAACTTTGGTTATACCTCATGTACAAGCAAACCTGTGTTGAGAAGCCAGTCAAGAAGATACAAGGCTTTCCCATGGGGGCCAACTACGTATTATCATCAAAATGTATTGCTATGACAACCTATATGGGTATTTTAAGAGATTTGTATTGCTACGAAGTCGGTGTATGTAATGAGAAATGTTTGTCTACGAAAACAAAGTTGCCTTTGTAGCAATACAAATCTGTTATAATACCCATAATGAGATGTCGTAGCAAAACATTTTATTGTAATACCTAGTTGGTCCCCAGGAAATCCTAAACTAAGAAAGCATCTGCCTGCAGCCTACTCCCCCATGCTACCACCAGAAATGAATATTCATTGAAGTTGTTTAAATACGGTACAGGTGACTGCTTAAGCAGAAAAATGCAGTGTTCTATATATTTGGAAAAGACTTTTCCTTCCCAATTACTGTTGAATAATTTTAGTGTCAAAAAGTTTGGATATCATTGAATGCCTGACATCAAATCCAGATCTAATTGTTGTACTATTTTTAGCACAAATGGGTTTACAATTTGACCTTTTACAACTTTACGCATCATTGTCTACTCGTGATAAAGCATGTGTTCAATATCACCAGTTTATGAGTTTGAACTATTTCAAACAAAAAGTCATAAATTTGGAGGGGTGCATTATTTATAGCTCAGTAAACAGAAACGTGTCACTTGAGAACATGCCTGTGTGCTGTAAACTCAATCATGTTGAAATATTGTCTGCTTCTCATGGTTTTCTTTTTAGCTCACATGAGCACAAAGTGCGCAAGGTGAGCTTTTGTGGTCGGTCTTTGTCCGGCGTCCGGCGTCGTTCGTCGTGTGTCAACAATTTCTTCAAACATCTTCTTCTTCACAGGAATGTTCCTTGGGTCAAGCTCTTTCAAAGTTGTTCAAAGAATTTGAAACAATGCAGAACTCTTGGTTGCCATGGCAACCAAAGTGAAAAAATAAGGAAATCTTAAAAAATCTTTTTGTCTGAAACCACAAGGGCCAGAGCTAAGATATTTGGCACATAGCATCATCTATAGGTCCTCTATCAAAGATGTTCAAATTTTGCCCCTGGGGTCAAAATTGGCCCCGCCCTGGGGGTCACCATTTTACATAGAGTTATATAGTGATATGTTCAAACATCTTTTTTTCTGATACCAATATGACCAGAGCTTTGATATTTGGCATGGTATAACTTCTAGAGGTATTTGACATATATTGTTGAATTGGTTCCGGTCCGTTGCATATCTGGGTCACCGGAGCTAAAAATAGATTTTTTTCAATGAGAACTTAAAAAATCTTCTAGTCTGAAACCATAGTACACTTTAAGCTTAGATATTTTGCACATAACATCGTCTACAGATCACAAAGCATCATCTACAGGTCCTCTATCAAGATTGTTCAAATTATGTCCCTGGGGTCAAAAATTACCCGCCCCGGGGTCACAAATTTACATTGAGTTATATAGTGAAATCTTCAAACATCTTCTTCTCTGAAACTAATATAGCTAGAGCATTGATATTTGGCATGGTCCAACTTCTAAAGGTACTTTACCAATAATGTTCAAATGGTTCCGGTCCGTTGCATTTAAGGTCACGGGAACTAAAAATAGATTTTTTCAATAAAGACTTTTAAAATCTTCTCCTCTGAAAGCACAGTACCCTGAGCTTAGATATTTTGCACAAAGCATCATCTACAGGTCCTCTATCAAGATTGTTTAAATTATGTTCGTGGGGTCAAAAATGGCCCGCCCCAGGGGTCACACATTTACATAGAGTTATATAGTTAAATCTTCAAACCTCTTCTTCTCTGAAACTAATACAGCTAGAGCTTTGATATTTGGCATGGTGTACATTCTAGAGGTACCCCACCAATATTGTTCAAATGGTTCCAGTCCGTTGCATATCTAGGTCACAGGAGCTAAAAATAGATTTTTTCAATAAAAACTTATAAAATCTTCTTCTCTGAAACCACAATACCCTGAGCTTAGATATTTTGCACAAAGCATCTTCTTCAGGTCTTCTATCAATATTGTTCAAATTATGTCCCTGGGGTCAAAAATGACCCCCCAGGGGTCACAAAATTACATAGAGTTATATAGTTAAATCTTCAAACCTCTTCTTCTCTGAAACTGATATAGCTAGAGCTTTGATATTTGGCATGGTGTAACTTCTAGAGGTACTTTACCAATATTGTTCAAATGATTCCGGTCCGTTGCATATCTAGGTCACAGGAGCTAAAAATAGATTTTTTCAATAAAATCTTTAAAAATCTTCTCTGAAACCACAATAACCTGAGCTTAGCTATATGGCACTCAGCATCATCTAATCAGCAATAGGCACAATCATATTGTCATAATTTCTCAGCTTTCCAAGATATGTTACATTTACATCAACGGTTCCAGGTGAGCGATTAAGGGCCGTATACGGCTCTTGTGGTAAATAAACTATATTTTTGTTGTGTGAGAATATGACACAAGTTTCAAATAGTTTGGAATACATTCAAATGTCATGAAGTTGTCGACCTATTGGATCCAAACTGTTTGAAAATAAGAACCAAGTTAAAAACACTGAAGGGTAACTGTGAGTTTTGAACATTAAATTGTGAGCTATTTACCCATTCTTGTTATGAATTATGGTCTGCCTTTGAATGTATAGTTTAATTTTGTTTTAAGTGTAGATGCTCATTTCTTATTTTACTGTCTAGATTCTGCGTATCTGGTAGAGTTTGTCTTTAACCCATTACCCACGAGTCTGTTTTTAGTTCTGCAGACAGGTGAACAATAAAAGTAAGTTGAAAGTAAAGTAGAATGTGCCTTGCTGTGCATTCTGCTTTACTTTCAGTCTGCTTTGAGCTACCATCTGCTAGAATAAAGAAAATATTTCTTATGATACATAATTATTAAGGCCTATATAAAGTGAAACTATTTTCTTCAGTGGAGGAGTAAACTCAATGCGTAAAAAATGTGTATGTATGAAGTAAATGGTTATGGCTAGACTCTAGATAAGAAGGAGTAAAGAACAAATTACCAACATTGTCACCTTTATATCTCCACCAAACCCTATGTTGTGGCTACTCATTAATATCTTCTTCAAGACCATCTTAACCCTTTACCTGATAGTCTATTTCTAGTATTGAAGATATGTGACTTCTTAAAGCAGGTTGAAAGTAAAGCAGAATGCGCCTTAAGGCACATTCTGCTTTACTTTCAGCCTGCTTTAAGCTGTCATGTGAAAGAATATAGAAATTATTCCGTATAATATAATTATATTCATGACTGATTAAATGGGAACTATTTCCTTAGCGGAGGAATAAATCATATTTGCTAAAAGGCGCTTCTATTGGGGAAAGGGTTAATGAGTGGTTTATGAATATTTATTAACCAATTAGAATTTCATGATTTAAAATATCTTCGTATCTGGAGTCATATAATAATTGCAAGGATATATGCAGTTGTTATTTATAACTGTTGATTGGAGTGTGCTGTCACTTTATACTGTTTGAATAGAAGGCACATATGGTCACTGGTATACATCGTACAGCGGATGTTGCTCCAAAGTGATACGGAATCCATGGTGAATTGATGTAAACAATGTCAGGCCAGGTAAGAAATACGTCTATTACACAATTATTGCAACACATAAGTATTAAACGTTAAATCGTACCGAATCAGAACTAATTTCTGCCTGTCGCAAACAAGCCTTTTCTGTTACAAACGTCGAATGGTCCGTGAATTATGAGAGTTAAGTCTGCCCTATCACTATCAACGTGTGCCGACTTTACACAAATTGGTCGAATATGTGCATTATATACATGTAAAGTGTAATTGTTTTTCCTCTACAGATAGATAGTAACTCTATGTATTAGGATTTTCTCCTCGTGTTAGCGAAACAGTTGCACGTTTTGTAAATTTGGCCATTTCATTCTACCATCACTGTACCGCGTCTTGCAAGCAGGTGACAGTTAACTGTACCGCATCTTGCATTTCTACTGTACTGCCTCTTGGAAAATACAATTAGTAAATCTGAACGAAATGGATCGAAAATTAGACATGGACCCGTATTCTGAAACATTCTACGTATTTTCGCTAAGTAAAATTAGTATCTAACCTTTCCTCTAGGAAAATACGTTTAGCTGAGGCATTTGAGCCGACGTTTGTGTATAAGTTGCTTCGTGAAATTTGGTCAACTTCGGGGTGGGGTAACGACTACAAATGACTGAGGGTACTGTTTAAGACATTATTACGGTTTTCATAGCACAAAGGTGGAAAACATTGATATCTATTCAATATCTATATTTGAGATATACATGATCACTTTACGTGTATGTACCAAAACTAGCGTACATGTAAGTACATAATTATTTTCACAATTATATAACTAACTAACGAACCGAATTTCAATGAAGTCGCCGTGGCTCAATGGTGATAGAGTCGGACTAGCATGTCTTGGAAAATACAATCAGTAAATCTGGTGCGATGAAATTGATGTTTGATGTCTCCGGTGCATAACGTTCGGGAGTAGTTTCATTTTCTGTCCCTTGAATTTTTTTTCTTTGGGCCACCCATAAACCTCAGAAAACGCCCCTTAAACAATTTTAAGCCTGTTACCCAAAATGACTTAAGGGTGTATCAAACTCATGAGTTTGGGAAATTTTCAAAGTATATTTAAACGCTCTTATGATTATTTTGTACATTTTGATGAACAACGTTTGGCTCCACGGCCATGTAAAATTTAACCCCACCCCCGACACACACACACTTTTTCTAATTTCGTCCTTTTAAAACATCAGCTTCAATAAAACCATTTCAAATTAAAACAAACATGATAATTTGGTGTTGTGTTTCATTTATTTCATGTCTATGGTAGTATTTCTTCATACAAAAACTAATTTAAGACAAAACATGCACCAAATGTGAAATTTATAAAGCTCTAAATATCATCGATATGGTACTTATTAAGGGAGATAACTACTTTTTCTTCCATAACTCAAATTTTTTAACACCAACCTATCACTTTCTTTTCATATTTTGAATTGCCTTCGTTTGGATTTTTTCATCTGGTAGAATTTTAAAAAAGTACGATACTAGAAATTTTATTTTTTTTACTTTATCTCATAATTTTTGGTTGTAAAAAATATCATTACCCATAAAAACCATGTTGTTGATTCAGATTTTCATATTTTCCAAAGCTGGTGCCTGTTTGGTCTTGATTTAGAGTATTTATAAATATTTTATAAATGTCAAAATACTTCCACAGACATTAAATACATAATGAAAAACAAAATTATCATGTTTGTTTTTTCTCTAAAATAGAATTTACTGAAGCTTTGACAAAATTTGAGAAAAAGTCTGAATTTGATACATCTTTTCCAAATTGCCGTAGTGCAAAATAAAGCACAACAACATATGATTTTTTCCTTTTTTTCATTTATCATAAACAGCTCTCTTTCGAAATAAACATGAAAGAAAAAAGTTAGATACTTTGAAAAATTTGCTTATGGGTTTGATACACCCTTAACATCGGGGTTGTATATCATTGCAGTGGTTGTTTCGTCCAAATCTTACCATCACACCACATCAAGAAATAATAAAAAAGCAATGTTGTTCACGGAAAATCTGCTTTCAGCAAGAAGCCGGTTTAAAGGCAAAATACGCATAAAGTCTACCGGCATTTTGCAGAGTATCAACAACGGCAGGGAGAAGGAGCTCAAGTTATCGAAGCAATAACAGCAAACGAAACTATACATGAGAAATATTGTGTATTTAGTTTAATGTGTGTTTACAAATCATAACAGAAATGATAAGAAGTCAAACAGTATTCAATTTCAACTCAATTCATGAAATTTTATGTAAATCTATTGAAGTATAACGTTGGATCTGCTGTGCATCGAATTGATAGATGCCCGTGTGCATACAAATGTCCGTGCAATCTCATTTATGCGTATATTGCACATACACTGTAAGCATGCTAATGGCGCGTTCGTGCTGTATTTGGTTTAGTCTAGCCATCAGATTAACTCTGTAATTTTAATAAAATACTGTTTTTCCTGTTACTGTTTCGTCAATAACGTCAATGACACAAAATGTTCAACACGTGGACTTTTTATGAAACGCGCACGGGCGATTCGTGGAGGACGGCTTAACAATACCCTGTGGCTAAACGGTTGACCGATTTCAAAAATGCACGTGCTAAAAATGGCAGGCGTTAGTCAAATATAGGAAAGAAAGACAAATTTTACGCTGTTGTATACCGATTGTAATTATTCATTTACTTCACATATGTATAGTTATTTTTGCTGTTCAGCATATTTTGACAGTCGCTGTTTGTTTCTTCTGGTAATGATTCACAACCTAAATCACAGCTTGATTGGTAATCTATTTTAACACTGTCGTTTTCTTTTAATATGTTTATCCATGGACTGCCTTTCGGGATCGTGCCTTCTCTTGATAAGTGTATTTTTCTCTCTAAGTCTTTTACAGTAATAGCCCGTCCTTGCTCACGACATAAATCAGGGATAGTTTTAAAATTTGTTGTCTTTATTTTGTTATTTTCAACAACACGAATTTTTATTTCTCTACTTGGATGGTTTTCTTTGATGTGTTCAATTATTCCTCTAAATGTTTGGAATGAATCTGCGCAGTAAGCACACTTGTAATCCATAGTTGACCTGAAAATAGACGAAGAACGGTCATTTAGTATTAACAAGAAGCAGTACAGTTAATATCACAGCCTCTGCAAGAAACAGTACATACGTATTGCAAGACGCAGTACAGTAATGCTGCAATAAATCGATCAAATTTGCAAACTGTAGATCATTTTAGCCAACACTGTGAGATATTACAAATGCATGTAGTTATTTGCCATCGATCCAGTGAAAAATAATTATATTTGAATTGTATATATTGCACATATTCAGTCAATTTGTGCAAACTCGGCACACGTTGATAGTGATAGGGCAGACTAAACTCTCATAATTCACGGACCATTCGACGTTTGTAACAGAAGATGCTTGTTTGCAACAGGCAGAAATTAGTTCTGACTCGGTACGATTAAACGTTTAATACTTATGTGTTGCAATAATTGTGTAATAGACGTATTTCTTACCTGGCCTGACATTGTTTACATCAAGTCACCATGGATTACGTATCACTTTGGAGCAACATCCGCTGTACGATGTATACCAGTGATGGTGTATCCCATGGCTAAGATAGTCATAGCTAAATCAGTTCAATTTATAGCTCATATTGATCTCACTAGTATGTGAAGAATTTAATTTTGAATACAGACACTGGTTAACTAGATGTAGTTTTGTCCAGCAGTAATACAGCTTACTAGAACACTTGGATACTTTGACCTTGACCTAGTTAAGACTTCAATCCATTGTCAAGCATGTCAACAGTGTATATATGCATTTATTGAATCCAGCATCTTGTTGTCTTTGAAAATAAAGGTGAATTGCCATAAAATTTGGTTACTCAATAGCCTGTATCTAGTATTAAAGATAGATGGCCACTTAAAAGCAGGTTGAAAGTAAAGCAGAATGGCCCTCAATGTGTAGACTGCTTTATACTTTCAGTCTGATTTAAGATACCATCTGCTATGATAAAAAAAAATCTTCAGTAGATGAATAAATTTGGATGAATTATATATATGAATTTAAGGGTGTGTACACGTGTGTATCTATGGAGTGCAGGGTTATCATGTACATAGTGTAAGTGGCACTAGACCCCAGTTACTGTGCAGGGTTACCATGTACATAGTGTAAGTGGCACTAGACCCCAGTTACTATCTGTATATATCAGTTGGTCATAGAGCCATTGACTAGCCCCATGACTTGTAGTATCAGCCACACACAGCCTCAAGTTTCATGTGAGCACTTCATATGCAGCACTCAATGGTTATGATCTCATGCTGATGAAATTTACTTTAAATTCAAATCTGTGTACAGCAAGTATATAGTGAAGATGACTGTTTACAGGGCTGCCATTTCTCCGGATTTTTCCGAAATCTTCGGATTTTTATTCCAACAGATGAAAGCTTAAAACAGGCTGAAAGTAAAGCAGAATGCGCCTTAAAGACATTAAGCCAGTCCATTCATTGATTCCCCCTCCATTGTTCCGCCTAGGTGTCAAAATAACTGTAAAGCATGGGAAGCGTGCGCTTAGCCAATGTCAGCAATCTCAAGTTTTCTTTAGAGGCCCTCACATGCTCACAATGGGTTTTACAAACTCAACTATCCTATTATAGATTCGGGCCTCACATGAAACGGCTGACTGATTCTTTGCCTAGACATCTGTACAGTATCATGCTATTCATGATTTAATCCTAACTTTTTTCAGACTAGGTGTTACCACCCAAGCTTGGTCATGTAATGTCTTTAAGGCGCATTCTGCTTTACTTTTAACCTGCTTTAAGCATTACGTATCTTAAAAACTAGAAACAGACTATGGGTTAAAGGTATAGTCAGGAAAATTGGGCTTGAAAAAATGAAAAATTTGAAAACTTAGGAATTTTTTTTATCAACTTATGGCAGGGCCCTGCTGTTTAGTTCTTGGTCAAAAACATTTGAGTGTTCTCAAGCATTGGATTGGTCAGATTTGAGCAAAAGATCCAATCTGACCAATCCAATGCTTGAGAACAATCTCAGACTCACCTCAACCACTTTATAAAAACTTGGGACCAGGACAAAATAAGTGATGACAGTTTAGGTTGATTGTTCTCAAAATACCTGAAAATTCCAAAGATATTGCAACCCTATTTGGCATATAATTTGCTGCAAAGATAATGTTGTACTTTTTAACCCATTACCATATAGCTCGTTTCTAGAATTTTAGATAAAACAAGTTAAATGTGTCTGAAGGCACATTCTACTTTATTTTCAGCCTGCTTTGAGCTACCATCTATTAGAATATGGAAATAATATCTGATGGTTTATAATAATTATTGTATAAAACAGAACTGTTTTCTTTAGTTGAGGAATAAATCAAAGGCGTAAAAAGGCGTATTTATGGGGTAATGGATTAAGAATATAATGCTAAACCCTGTGTGTGAAAAAGTTATATCCATCATTTGTATACAGTATTAACCCAGAGCAGAGGGCCTCTGAAGGGGCTCTGTGATCTGGGTTTGCATTGTTTGTCATACTCCTCAAGTGTCAATGAAAACTCATTATTATCAGTAAACAGATGAGTCCATTTGGAAAGTCAGCATAAAATTATTAAGGGTGAAAAGATAAGGCTACTTATTTTAGTTTAGAGTCGAGCTTCGATATCTCGAAGTCGGTTTTGTCGAACATTCCCGTATTTGAAAGTTAAAACATGGCTAAGCCACTTTTTAACTTTGAAATATAGATATGTTCGACTTAACCAAGCATGAAATAATTCAGTTCATATGTCCAACTATTAGTTAGTTCGAGTGAAAAAAGTTTGAGATATGGAAGTTCTACCGTACATGTATATTTATTCAGAGATAAGACTTCAATATACTGCAGCATGTAATATTTCAAAGTTAATCATACACATTTTCAATATACCCTGCTACTTCTAAGTCATAATGTAATACTTCAAAGTTAATCATACACATTTTCAATATACCCTGCTACTTCTAAGTCATAATGTTATACAATTAAGCACATGCCATAGCTTCAAGATAGTTTTCAACATTTTAGTATTCTGATTGGCACAGTCCTGGTACACATTTTTAGCAGACATTTCTTTAACCCTTTCACCGCCAAATTATTTTTGATTTTTTTTATCCCTACATCGTTATTGTGTCGTCTGCTTCAATATTATTGTCTGCAATATCATTTCAAAGTTAGAATTAAGAGAGTATGACATAAGAAATATCGAAACGGGTGTCAAACAGTTTTGATCCTGATCAGACGCCACGTAACGCGGCGTCTGATCAGGATCAAAACTGTTTGCAAATTGGACTTTAGGCGATTGTGGCGGTGAAAGGGTTAAAGATTATACAATCATGTACAACATCATTGGGCAGATAATGTTCAATGTTACCACAACATGTTTTACAGCCAATGGTTGAAAGACAATGCTTGCTTAGGACATAATCTCTGTTCTACCACTGTTAAACAGTATATGACAAAGGTTTGGAGTTGTGTTGCAATGGTTTGGAGTTGTGTTGCAATGGTTTGGAGTTGTGTTGCTGAAGGCCTGAGTGGTCAATTCCTGCACATCACAATGACTAACCGTTGTCTAATAAGGTTTAACAACCATAGAACATAGATTGTTTTGATTCAGACTTGACCAGTTTGAAAAAAAAAATCATAAGAATTTAAGAAAGGTAAACAGATGTTTCACGCTTATTTCCTGTGTGACGAATGCAGTGTTCTAACCAAATTACTTCCCTTGAAAACTATGACTTTTACAAGAATCTTAACATCCCTACTGCAAACTTATGTACAGCAGAACATTCCACATGCACAACGCTTATTTACCAATCCACCATCTGACACAGAACACATGTTACATCAAACAAGACAGAACAATGGGAAAAGGTCAGGTAGCATGATCAGTTTAACCCATTACCCATAGCTTGTTTCTAGTATTGAATATTGGAGACTTCTTAAAGCAGGTTGAAAGTAAAGCAGAATGTGCCTTAAAGCACATCATGCTTTACTTTCGACCTGCTTTAAAATAAAATCTGCTTGAAAATAGAAAAAATTTCTTATGATACATATTCATGACTGTATAAATTGGAACTAAGTTCTTTAGTGAATGAATAAGTGAAAGCGGTGAAAAGGCGTATTTATGGGGTAATGGGTTAAAAAGTATATGGTATTTACAAGCTATAGGAATAATGTTAGAAAACTCAAAACATGATAACAAATGAATTTAACCATTGGAAGAAAAGGGAAGAGCATTTTTAAAAGTCTTAAGATATATTACATTATGCTTCCTTAAATTTTATAGCGACAGAAATATGCGTCATATTAGTATTTATGTTTTTACATACCTGAAGAAGCTTTTTGCTTTTCTTTCATCATGCTTTGAGCTTCCAAACGTAGCAAGCTGGGTAACTAGGCATCAATGAATATTCTTTTGTTGCACTTATGGGAAGGAAGGGATAATGGCACTTTGTGGAAAGGATGAGGTCTTGAAAGCGGGCTACTATGATAGAAAGTTTTAAAGGTACGAAACATAAACATTGGATTAATTCTCATTTACAGATTGATCGCCTTAAACTGCTGATCAGAGAATGGGAGGAAAAAGCGGAAGGTTCCGAGCTGCAGATCAACAAGATCTCCAAGGAGTATCGTACACTTCTGGAAGAGAAAGAGGTACTAGTGATATACATTCGAAACTCGATACTACAAACTCGCTTAAATCAATCTTTCCAGTATTTCGTAAGTTTAATTTTGATAAGTCGACCTCGTTTAAGTCGAACATACCCGTATTTCCAAGTTAAAACGTGGCTAAGCCACGTTTTACTTTTGAAATATGGGTATGATCGAAGTAACGCGAGTTCGTAGAATCGAGTTTTTACTGTACTATGGAATCTTTGGGATAACTCGATTTACAATTAGTGACATTACCTCTACAGTCAAACTTGTATAACCAGTATATCATACACATACCTTTTTATGCCCTGCAAGACTTAGTCGGGGGAATATTGTTTTTGTCCTATCTGTCTGTCTTTTTGTTTGTCTGTGTATCCACAACTTTTACCATGGCCATTTCTTTAAAACTACATGTGATGGAGAATTCATATGTTGCATGTGTACTGAACTCAAGAAGCTCTAGAGCTCAGTAAAAGGTAGGTCATGGCTGACAAAGGTCAAGGTCATATAGAGGTCAAATAGGCTGAACTTTATATTGGCCATAACATTTTAACTACATGTGATAGAGACTTCATATTAATGAATTGTTTGTGTACTCAACTCAAGAAGCTCTTGTGCTCACTACAGGTTGGGTCATGTCAAAGGTCAAGATTATTTAGAGGTTATGGTCACATCAGGGGGTATAGTGGGTCACAAACACACCTGTTTATGCCTCTAATTATTTCTACACTTAACCCATTTGTGCCCACGATCCCATATATGATCAGAGTATACACTGTTTGCTGATAGGAATTTCAATATAAAACAAAATGAAAATGAAAATTTTGACCAGGCATCCCTTTGATAAAAAATGGACTTATCCAATATATAAACATGGAAGAATCCACTGGGTATAAATTGGTTAAGAAAGTAGTTCCCACCTGCAGTGTTCTGCCTAGAAATCCAAAACTATGGGCCCCAGGGCCCACTGGACATGAAAAAAGGGGGCCATTTTTTAAAAGTGTGGGCCCCACATTTTTTGCCATGAAAATAATAGAAAACACAATAAAAATAACTTGTTTTCCAATTACGACATTCACCAGTGGTGTGCTCTTATTCTTAAATTGCTTTAGTCTAGACAGAGATTGTCATAGAATCTGACCCACCATTGTAAGCCAGCCACGTATGATCTTTTGACCACCTATGCTGAAAAGTTCATCCCTTCTTTTTCTCGGCGGATATACTATTCGTGCGTTTCGAAGAGCCGTCAACTTTATCAGACTCGGCCGTCGGCTGGGGTGGAGAGGGGTTTCTGTTTTTGAGAATCAATTTACTACTTACGATTGTATTCTGATCCGCAACAGCGTCATGCACGTTTTCTCTTTGGTATACTTAATATTATTTTGGTCTAATTCCTTAATTTTACTCCGCGTATTTCGAAAACTTTGAAAAAAGTCTATCAGTGTAGCTGCCTTACGTTTTTGGTCAGCCATCTTTCAACGAAACAAACGAGAAGGCATGAGAGATTATCAGCGATTGGACTACAGCGGATACTTCCGGTCGACGTATCCAATGAAATTAGTCGTTTTAAATGCTCTAATAGTACGGATAGACTAAAACATTGACCGTCAGTGCGGGAGAAAAAAAAATTCGCGATTTTTTTAAGCGCGCCCTCGGGCCCATTTACGGGAATTTTTCCGCGCCTTTTGTGATTTTTATGCGCCAATGGCGCAAGGGCGCGGCCTGGGCAGAACACTGCACCTGGGAAATAGTCTACACAGATGGTTGCTTAATCCATTCAACCTTAGTGACATGTATACTCATCATTTACCAACAGTTTACCTGTGTAGTGTAAACAGTATAGACCTTGATCAAAGGGTGCCTTTATCACTCTTTGTCAGTTTGCAATATATTGCAAGATAAAGATTGGTCTAGACTTAATTGCACGGCCACTTGAATTTTCTATGAGGAGGTTGAAAGGGGAATGAGTTAAAGCAGGTTGAATGTAAAGCATCTGTCTCCAAAACTTGGAACAGGCAAAGGGTGCATGGGTTATGCCACTCAAAAGATGTAAGAACGTTAGCCTTTATCTTTCAAATATTTCATGATAAACAATGTACATTTACCTTTTATTTTTCAAGTTTGAAATATTTGAAGAATGTTAGTTATCTAAGGTAGATGTTTGTACAGCACTTAGAAAATAGCCGTAAATGAATTGAAAACAAGCTTTTTGCATTAGTTCTCATTACAGTCATTAATCTACAGATATATATACAGTCACACCAAGTGACAGCTTAACCCTTTACCCCATAAATACACCCTTTTACACGTTTAATCATTCATACACTGGGAAAAAAAGTCCTCAGATAGGAAATCCTTAACATGAAATATAAAATGCCTTTCTAGAAGGGAACTTAACCCATTACCCCATAGCCTGTTTCTAGTGTCAAGTCAGGTGACCTCTGAAAGCAGGTTGAAAGTAAAGCAGAAGGCAGAAAGTGCCTTAAGGCACATTTTGCTCTACTTTCAACCTGCTTTAAGCTATCACCTTCTAGGATAAAGAAAATGTTTCTGATGGAACACAATAATGACTGTATGAAGTTGAACTATATTCTTCAGTGGATGAATAAATTAAAGGCGTAAAAGGTGTATTTAACCCTTTCCCACATAGCATGTCTCTAGTATTGAATATAGGTGTCCACTTAAAGCAGGTTGAAAGTAAAGCAGAATGTGCTTTAAGCACATTCTGCTTTACTTTCAGCCTGCTTTAAGCTATTATCTGCTAGAATATAGAAAATATTTTGTATGATATATATTTATGAATGTATAAATTGGAACTATTTTCTTCAAGGCAAGAATAAACTATATGCGCTAAAAGACGCTTCTATGGGAGAAAGGGTTAATTGGATAATGGGTTAAATTAGGCTGAAAGTAAAGCAGAATGCATAACTAGAAACAAGCTTTGTAGGGATACTGGGTTAACCCTGTCAATCCTCTGAAGCAGGTCTGTATTCTTCCACATTAGTGCTTAGGCTGTGAGCTTTGAAGCTTCTGTATAACCTTTTGCTGTAAATTAACTCTTTGAACCCTAGTCCCGCATATAGGCGTGCTTTTCAAACAGTGTACATGTGAATAGTACACATGTCCTATACAAACAGTGAAGACCCAGATCAGAGGGCTCCGAAAGGAGCCCTCTGATCAGGGTATTCACTGTTTGTCACAATGCCAAACATTGACAGAAACAACCCTTTAAAGTCAGAAATGGACTAGACTTAGATGGAAACTGGAATTGTCCATTTAAAGTTTCAGGGAGGAAAGAGTTAAAAAACGGCAATTAGTCTAATCATTGCCCATGCAGAATTGTTAGGACATAGGAAAACAGTGTACCTGTACCTATGCAAAATGTGTAGACCAGCTGACTCCTAAATGATATTGCAATGAATTGTAATAAAAAACAAAACAAAATAAACCCAATAAAAAGTAAAAAATTGACTAGACTTAATCAGAAACTGGAATTGTCCATTTAACTCATTACCCCATAGCCTGATTCTGGTTGAAAATAGGTAACCACTTTCAGCCTGCTTTAGGTTAACATTTGCTAGGATATAGAAAATATTTCTTTTATTGAATATTGAATTTCATGTCTGTATAAAGTGAAAAAAAAATCTTCTGTGGAGAAATAAACCTTTACCCCATAAAAGAGCCTTTTAACGCATGTTATTTATTCATCCACTAAAAAAAATACTTCCACTTTATATAGTCATATATATGTACCATAATAAATATTTTCTATATCCTAGCACATATAAGCTTATAGCAGGTTGAAAGTAAGGGCACATTCTGCTTTAACCCTTTACCCCATAAACTGTTTCTAATTTTGAAGATAGATTACCACTTAAAGCAGGCTGAAAGTAAAGCAGAATGCACCTTAACTCTTTGAACCCTAATCCCGCATATAGGCGTCCTTTTCAAACAGTGTACATGTGAATAGTACACATGTCCTATGCAAACAGTGAAGACCCAGATCAGAGGGCTCCGAAAGGGGCCCTCTGATCAGGGTCTTCACTGTTTGTCACAATGCCAAACATTGACAAAAACAACCCTTAAAAGTCAAAAATGGACTAGACTAAAATGGAAACTGGAATTGTCCATTTAAAGTTTCAGGGAGGAAAGAGTTAAGGCATATTCTGCTTTACTTTCAGCCTGCTTTAAGCTTAACCCTGTTAGAAGATAGAAAATATTTCAAATGGTACATGTTCATGAATGTACAAATTGGAACTATTTTCTTCAGTGGAGGATTACATTGAATGTGCTAAAAGGCGCTTCTATGGGAGAAAGGGTTAGTGGCAAAACTAGAAACAGGCAATGTGATAATGGGCTAAAGTTTAAGGGATGAATAAGTTGGTAGCTATCTGCCCATGCCTCATGTTCTGAGTAGTCTAAGAACACAGGTGTGGCTGTATACTCTATGACTCAACAGTATTTCATTCTTCTAGTCTATTTGCATTCAGCCTGATAAAGTGTTATATAAATCCACATAATCCCTAGTTATGGGCAACAGCAATAAATTCAATTTTACAATCAAACTTCTGTTAAAGCAGCAACTCAAAGAAATACGAAATAGCAAGTCTTAAATAAAGATTAGAACTTAATGCAGAATAAAAGTAAAGCAGAAAGCTCTTAAAGGAGTTTTCTGCTTTATGTTTGTTCTGCATTAAGCAGTGACATGTGTTGAGAGAGGTTATTGCTTCCTCCAAGAATTGGGTGTTTGATAGCAGTCTGACTGTATTTGATGTCTTTGCATGGTAACTGAGGCATCTTGTTCTGTGTCTGAATGGTGGTCAGGCAAGAGCTACTTGGACAGCAAGATACATGCTATAGCAGGCACAGGCAACAACAGAACTACAGTGCTCCCTCTATACAACGACACCTAATGGGAGACAACAATTGAGTGTGTTGTTCGGAGGGAGTCGTTATAGGAAGGGCAATTGGTTTACATTTGCAAACATCTTGAATCCTGATCAGACGCCGCTTAACGCGGTGTCTGATCTGGATTCAAGCTGTTTGTCACTCGTCATTTAGCTTTTTCTTTCAAAATGTCACTTATGTCACTTTTAGAAAAACAGCCGACCTCAATTTTAAGCAGATGTTACTGCAGCAGTGAAAGGGTTAGAAATTTGTGTCTTGTTTTGGGACCAGTGACAAGGGTATTTGTAAGGAGGTGACCGTTAATATGGGAGGGCCGTTGTAGAGAGGGAACACTATAATACATTTAGGATACAGTCCTATTAGGTATATATACTTGTGCAGAGGTTATGGTTGTTTTTTGGGAGGCAAACAGTGTTCACTGTATAGAGCAACTATTCATTGAAGAAGCACTGTGATCTTCAAAGGCATGGCTGCATAATGCATCAAAAAGTAATTAAGAAACCACCAAACTAGCATTTGCAAATACAAACTTTCTCAAAGTTATTGTCTAGAAAACTGACTTACTTTCACCCTGCTTTCAGCAACTAACTGAACAGAAGTGGCTTAGAGCACCTCGAAACTTACTCCTCTTCATTAGCACCATAACGGAATGTTCATACTTGTTGTAGAATAAAAGTGGCAGCTTAACCCTTTACCTGATAGCCTGTTTCTAGTATTGAAGATATGTGACTACTTAAAGCAGGTTGAAAGTAAAGCAGAATGCGCCCTAAGGCGCATTCTGCTTTACTTTCAGCCTGCTTTAAGCTATTAACTGATAGAATAAGGAAAGTATTAAATATGACACATATTCATTACGGTATAATTTGGAGCTATTTTCTTCAGCGGATGAATAAAATGAATGTGCTAAAAGTCGCTTCTATAAGGTAAAGGCTTAAAGCAAGATGAAAGTAAATCAGAACGCTCATACTTTCATTTTGCTGTAAGCAATATCATGTATAAAACACAGATGACTATACATGAAGATGATATACGCTTTTGACTTTCGGGGGTAAAGTGTTTAGTACATGTACATTACACGAACCTATGATGGACAGAGTTTAAGAAATGGTATAACTATATACAATATAACAGCTATAATAGCTGGTATAGTTCTGGAAGTACATACATGTATGTTTTGTCTATTTGCAGGGAGAGATCAAGAGTCTGAAGCAGCAGCAACATGAGCAGCAGGAACTAAAGTCATCCTACCTCAGTCATGACACCCACCCTGCCCTGCTAGAGCTTGACGATGATGGTGAGTAGCACTGTAGACCCCAGGTCTCTGCCATATCTAGGATTGGTGTGCTTGCTCCTCTCGTTCTTAACCCTTAATTGACTCCATAGTTACACATTTAAACACATGTAATTTATTCATCCACGGAAGAAAATAGTTCCCCTTTATATAATTCTGAATATGCACCATAACAATTATTTTCTGTATCCTACCTTAAATCAGGCTGAAAGTAAAGCAGAATGTGCCTTATGTTGCTGCTTCTTAAAGTAGTCCCGTAATTACTTGGTGGAATATTTTCAGGGGATGCTTCTATTTTCATTGTTCGAAGAGTTCTTTTTCAGCTCATTAGCGTTCTGGAATCTGCCTGTTACAGTGGAGAAAACGTTATTCTTTCCCACTAAACGGGTTTACGCTAAAACTATTATTTCCATTGCAAACAGTTTGGAGCCAGATCAGACGCCGGGTAACCCGGCAATAGGGTTGAATGTGGGTGTCATTTGAGAAGTTAAAAGATTTGGGTTATTTGGTGAGCTGTAGGAAAGTCAATATGCCTGGTGCATGTCTAGCTAGCCTTTGGGGTTAGGAAGTATAACATTTGAACTTGAATGTTTAGACACTGTAAAACTCCACACTGCAGGGCTGTAGTATTTGATGTTAGAGGAAAAGTCAACAGGCTTAGGATTTGTTTGTTTTTCCGGCTCTATTGATCGCTCTGTGTTGGGGAACAGTTGTGTATATTGACACACAGTCCAACTTCGGTATCTCAAACTCTATAAGTCAAACTTGTATTTCTATCAGTTAATTTCTATATTTTATACTAGCTTTTACCGAATATATCTGAAATTCAAGCATAGCTAAGTTTTAACTTTGAAATAACGGATATGCTCAAATTAACCCATTTGTGCCGACTATCCCATATATGGGACATTTGCAAACAGTGTAGACTCTGATCAGACACCGCATTATGCGGCGTCTGATCAGAGTATACACTGTTTACTGATAGGAATTTTAATGTAAAACAAAATGAAAATGAAAATTTTGATCAGGCATCCCTTTGATAAAAAATGGATTAATCCAATATATAAAACATGGAAGAATCCACTGGGCATAAATGGGTTAAGCACATTTGAGATATCCAAGTTTGACTGTACAGTACAACCACCTCTATTACCATCATGCATTGCAAAAGAAGAATTGTTTGATGTGGAAGGCATGGGGCTGCTTAATAAAGCAGGATGAAAGTTAAGAAGAAAGCCCCTTCAGGAATTTTCTGCTTTACCTTTTTTAGCTCACCTGAGCCAAAGGCTCAAGGTGAGCTATTGGGATCGCCCTGTGTCCGTCGTCGTCCGTCGTCGTTAACAATTGCTTCAAATGACATCTTCTCCTAAACGGCTGAACAGATTTCAACCAAACTTTACAGGAATGTTCCTTGGGTCAAGCTCTTTCAAATTTGTTCAAAGAATTGAAAACAATATAGAACTCTGGTTGCTATGGCAACCAAAGTGAAAAAATAAGGAAATCTTAAAAAATCTTCTTGTCTGAAACTACAAGGGCCAGAGCTTAGATATTTGGCACATAACATTATCTACAGGTCCTCTATCAAGTTTGTTCAAATTATGCCCCTGGGGTCAAAATTGGCCCCGCCCCGGGGGTCACAGTTTTACATAGAGGTATATAGTGAAATTTCAAACGTCTTCTCCACTGAAACTGATATGACCAGAGCTTTGATATTTGGCATGGTGACACTTCTAAATGTCCTTTACCTAGTTTGTTCAAATGGATCTGGTCGGTTAAATATCTAGGTCATAATTCACATTCAAAATATGTATAGCAGACAGCAATTCAGCATTATAAGAGTTGGACCCTAGCCAAATTTCCTACTGGCAGAGTTACATAACTGAACTCAGGTCAGCTGGTCAGCTGATGAGGTTGCATATGGTGGTGTCTGCTATATTTTTATGCCCTGCAGTTGGGGGCATATTGTTTTTGTCTGTCTGCTTTTTTGTCTGTTTGTCCATTTGTTTGTCTGTCAGTCCACAACTTTAATCTTAGCCATAACTTTGTTAAAGTTAGAAACTTTATAACTTGGGTCATGTCCTACAAAGGCCAATGTCATTTTTGAGATATTTCCCAGTGTCATATTTTCTTGTCTTTGAGATAACTCCAGTTCTACTGATGTTAACCCATTACCCCATACATATGCCTTTTTACGCCTTTAATTTATTCCTCCTCTAAAGAAAATAATTCCACTTTATATAGTCATAAACATGTAAGATATAAGAAATAGTATCTATATCTTAGTAGATGATAACTTAAAGCAGTTTGAAAGTAAAGCATAGTGCGCAATAAATAATCATATGGAAATACATGTAGCTTGATAAGAAGAAGTGTCATGGATAAGGGCCATAACTCTGCCAACAATATTTTTTTAAGTTATTCCAATTTGTCATGTTTTTTTTTGTCTGCAAGATAATTCCATTTACAGCTATATTAAAATGTTGTCTTGCCTATTAAGCTAAGGCACAATGACCTCAGGTGAGCGAATTAAGGGCCATGGCCCTCTTGTCTTGCTTTAAGCTGGTACATGTGTTTAACATCTGCAATGTGTCTTGTTATTAGGGGTGGTCAAAGGTGAGTTTGACAGGGTATGACGTATTAGCTTGTTCTAATATTTAAGGCTCCACAGGTAAAGATTTGTACCTATTTGTATCACTAGATTTACAAGGTCCATGTCATGTAGATTGTGTTGGTCATCATAGTTCCAAATAAAGGGGGTATTTCAGTTAACAAAATCTTTAACTTTCCACCAACCCTATGTTGTGACTATTCATTAGAATGAACATAGAGTTTGCGTGAGACAAAGTAAAACATATTGAAACTTCCAGTGGATTCACACTTCTAATAGGCCCTTGGCAATCTAAGCAATTTTTCTCTATGATGTCAAATGCAGCAATTCAAAAAGTAGATTTCATTTTTCATTTCTGATCTGTATTATGGCAGTTTTTATTTGCTCTCACTTTCTTGAAATTAAGATGGTTGACTCCTTAAAAGTGTCTCTTATAAGAAACACAGGACTAGGGAGCATGTCTTGCATATCTTTAACTGCGAGACAAGGGGGGATTTTTTGCAAAGCTAAAACAGCAAGACAAAGGGGCATTTTTTGCAAAGCTACAACTGCAAGACAAAGGGGCATTTTTTGCAAAGCTATAACAGCAAGACAAAGGGGCATTTTTTTGCAAAGCTACAACTGCGAGACAAGGGGGGATTTTTTGCAAAGCTATAACTGCAGGACAAAGAGGCATTTTTTGCAAAGCTATAACTGCAAGACAAAGAGGCATTTTTTGCAAAGCTATAACTGCAAGACAAAGGGGCATTTTTTGCAAAGCTATAACTGCAAGACAAAGAGGCATTTTTTGCAAAGCTATAACTGCAAGACAAAGGGGCATTGTTGCAAAGCTAAACAGCAAGACAAAGGGGCATTTTTTGCATGTCTATAACAGCAAGGCAAAGAGGTATCTTTGCATGTCTATATCAGCAAGACAAGGGGGCATTTCTTGCATTTCTATAACAGTAGGAATTAGGGCTGAGACGAATACACCGCATAGTGAATACGAATACATATCATGGTTCAGGGACATGAATAAGAATTTGTACAAAGTGTTATTTTATCACTTTTGCGATATGTAACGTTTCTCTAATTCATTTCAATCTGGTTAAGATCTTGATTATCCTATATTTGGAGTTGAAATTTGAAAAGAGGTCATTGGCAAACAGTGTAGACCCTGATGAGAGACCGCATTACATTGTGTCTCATCTGGGTCTGCACTGTTTTTTATTGCATATGAAATGTTCTGCTGTATGGAAAATCATTGCAGTGTCCTTAGATCACCTATGTATATGTATCCTGAAATAGTCCAGTTTGCGCATAGGAAGAGATCATTGCAATATCCTTGTATACATGGGTTAAAAAGAGAGCAAATCTTGAGAGCACAAGAGTTTAGAGATAGTTGAGCCCTTTTAAAAGATGGTGTCTTCTCAACATATCTTCTATTGAAATTCTGAATTGAACTCTTTATTTTGTTTATGTGTAAAAATATTATTAGAATAACAAATAGTTTGGATACAAATCAGGTTGCATGTTTTATTGGGGCGTGATCTGGATACAAACTGTTTGCATGTTTTATTGGGGCGTGATCTGGATACAAACTGTTTGCATGTTTTATTGGGGCGTGATCTGGATACAAACTGTTTGCATGTTTTATTGGGGCCTGATCTGGATACAAACTGTTTGCATGTTTTATTGGGGCGTGATCTGGATACAAACTGTTTGCATGTTTTATTGGGGCCTGATCTGGATACAAACTGTTTGCATGTTTTATTGGGGCGTGATCTGGATACAAACTGTTTGCATGTTTTATTGGGGCCTAATCTGGATACAAACTGTTTGCATGTTTTATTGGGGCCTGATCTGGATACAAACTGTTTGCAACAGTCCCAGTACTTGTCTCCAAACAATTCAAAAGGTTCTGGTAGGTTATGGTAACTGCAGGTTAGGACAGGTTAGCGTTTCTTTCCGCCCGATGCTTGGACTTTGATCGGAGGACAAACAGTATTTTGCGATAAGGTAGACAGGAAATGAAGTGATACCAGTCACCAGATAAAATACAAGTTAGACTGGAGTCGCTGGTATGGGGCTCAACCTTTAGCCTGCAGTACATTCTAATAGGATTCATAGAAACACTTGGGCTAGAATGGATCAATTTAAGTTGAGAAATATCTGAAAAGAATCCTGCAGTAACCATTGTTAATGTGTGTCTGGTTTTAATTCAAGAGAAAGATCCTATAAGAATTCTCTGTTTTCAACAATTGAAAATATTTTTTAACTATTTCCAATTGTGGGTAAGATGATTTTGAAATTATCTTGAGAGTTGGCAGTTTTCTTAACTCATAATTCTAAGATTGCAACTAAATTTTCAAAGTGGATTTTTTCATATATATATTCGTAGTAAAGCCCACTCACTTTAAGTGAATTTTATTAATTCGATGACATCAACACTCTGGTCAATTGTGTTTCAATTGCAAGGTACTCTACCATGATAGTTTTCAGGCATATGTTCTAATTCTTGTCTGTTACCGGTAGCTCTTTCCCCCATAGAAATGCTAACAACATTAGTAAAGGCCTTCGCTCATCTGTAGTTAGATTATGTTTCTAAAAATAATAGTCTCTTAAAGAAATTTTATGTATTTTTTTTACTTGGAAATAATAAAAGCCTTTTATCAATAGCTCTTTGTATGTGTACATGTACAAGTTTTCTTTTATCAAAAACTTTTGTTAAAGAAACTAAGCTTAAAAGAGAAGTTTCATGTGAAGTTCAAAATGAATACTTGCGCTTTTATCATGGGTATATTTTTTTGTCTGTTTGGTGATTTTGCGGTTTCTTATCTTTATTATAAACTAGAAAAAAGGGGATAAAAGCTTTCAACATTTTATCCTGATATGGTAAAAGGGTTGTTGGTATAACATGCATGCGAGAGCTCAAACACAACTGATAGTTGCTAGGTGAGCAAGAAATGTTGGCGTTGTCGTGGCAGAGCGTCTAACATCTCGCACACACTTTACCATCAGAATAGGTGCTATCGATCAAAACAAGTTTTTGTACAGTCATACCTGTATTTATTGAGCATTCAAAGAAGAAAAATGCAGAACTTGAATGACAGATTGCACTATACTGCAGGATAAAATAATGCAAAAAGCTCCTTTAGGAGCAATCTGCATGACGTTTGTGCTGCTGCTGTGGGTTTTGCACCTGTCTTTAAGGCTGTACATGCATCTTACTTTGAACTTACCATTGTACAGGATGTGTAATGTTGAAACTTTGAAATTGTTTTAATGGATGAAAAGATTAGAAAATGACAGGCCCATGTCTCAGATTTATTGCAGAGATTTCTTTTGAGAGACATTTAGGTGCAGTTATTGATTTAAACAAATCTGAACATGGAAGAGTCGGGTTTCTTTAACCCTTTCCCCCATAGACTTTTAGCATATTTAATTTATTCCTCCACTGAAGAAAATAGTTCCAGTTTATACCTTCATGAACAATTACTATTACAAATATTTTATAAAGCCTAGCAGATTTTAGCTTAAAGCAGGCTGAAAGTAAAGCAGAATGTGCCTTAAGGCACATTCTGCTTTACTTTCAACCTGCTTTACGTGGTCACCTGTCTTCAAAACTAGAAACAGGCTATGAGGTAAAGGTTTTACTGTGCATTTATTGAAGTAGATTGAATAATTCTTTTTTTTCTAGAAAAGGAAATTCCCTGTTTGTCATTCTAAATTGAATGATCCTAAATTTTTGTAACAGAGAAACACAGCACTTTTATAAACGACTTGATTTACAGAGCAAGTGCTTAAATGAAACATTGGATATTGAATTTGTGTTCGCTTTTTTTTACACAAATTTTGAATTTGGAAATGGTTTGATATCTACTGCAGAACAGCCCCTTCTGAGCCATCCAGCAGTAATGGGGATTTCAAAAAGACAAAAATGCAGGACTAAAGTAATGCAGAAAATGTCTGAACTAAAATACTTGTGTCATTAAATAAGCTAGCACTTGTCTTGAAGACTGACAATGCCTATATGTGTCACTGACAAGAGGCTAACTCACCTTAACCCTTTACCTCATAGCCTATTTCTAGTATTGAAGATACATGACTACTTAAAGCAGGTTGAAAGTAAAGCAGAATGCGCCTTAAGGCGCATTTTGCTTTACTTTCAGCCTGCCTTAAGGTATCATGTGCTAGAATATATAAAACATCCCCTATATTAAAATGTTCATGACTAATTAAATTGGAACTATATTCTTCAACGGAGGAATAAATCATATTCGCTAAAAGGCGCTTCTATGGGGAAAAGGGTTAACTGTATAATATACACATTTCAAATTTTAAATGAATTGACAGCAAACACCCATCCCACCTACTGGGAGACATGAAGCCATACGAATACAAAAAACATTGTATTTAATATACAGTTTATATTTCAAGCCTTCCATATTTAGACAATTTAAATCCTGTAAATCACATCCTCTCATTGTCATGCAGTAAAATCCTGTTTTCAGCAACATTCAAAATAAGCCTAAATGTTGGTTTTTAAGATACCGGTAGCTGATATTCTAATTGAATATTTGTCAACAATACTCATAATCCATAATGTTTCCTTAAATTCAGAAACTATGAAATTTAATGTTTATTTCAGGATTCCAGTCTGTTGGTTACGGAAGTGATGAGCATGACTTCGGGGACTATATCACTATGCAAAAGGACATTAACCGTCTCCGGGGAGAAAACCGCGCCCTACAGGCACAATGTCAGCACTGGAAAAGTCTCGCAGATCAACACAATGTAAGTCATCAAATAATTTATACTGGAGACAACTTTATTCTTTCCTGCTTAGTGCCTTTTAGTGGATATGATTTATTCCTCCGCTGGAGAAAATAGTTCCAATTTAATCAGTCATGATTATATAGTATAGGGAATAATTTCTATATTCTAGCACATGGAAACTTGAAGCAGGCTGAAAGTAAAGCAGAATGCTTTACTTTCAGCCTACTTTAAGTGATCACCTATCTTGAATACTAGAAATAGGCTATCAGGTAAAGGGTTAAACAAATTTACACACATATGCAATACAATAAAATGGAGAGAAAGACATGTTTTTGAACAGATGGATGACCCATTGTTACTTTAGTGGCAAACGACTTGGAAGTATTGCGAAATTTGATCAGGCTACAAAATGTTTGCCATGGAAATAGTTGTTTCAGCACAAACAAGTTTATTGGGACAGAATAACATCTTCTCCACTGTGTACTCGTTTGTCAGCCTTTCACTGCCTGCATATGACTTTAATGGTATTAGATGGAGATGGGAGGCCGGGTAACTCTGTGTCTGAGCAGAATCGGAACTGTTTAACATTCATTTGTAGCTTTCTTCTATTATAAAGTCATAAATGCCTAATTTGAACAAACTTTGCTGAAAGTTATGTTTGAAAGAGCAATTGCTATTTTAGAAAATGGGTTAACCCATTGCCCCATAATATGTTTCTAGTTTTGAAAAGATGTGACCACTTAAAGCAGGTTGAAAGTAAAGCAGAATGTGCCATAGGGCACATTCTGCTTTACTTTCAACCTGCTTTAAGTGGTCACCTGTCAGGCCATGGGGTAATAGTTTATAGTGTACAAAAGAGTCAGTTTTGAAAGTGCTGATAAAAGGCTCAGACTGTTTGCTCAGGTTATCAGGACATTTTGTAAGTTGTTGAGACAAGCCACTCTTGGACGGGTTTGTAACTTATGACTGTGGTTATCAGGCAAAACTTAAGATTTCAGATAGCAGGACTGCCTGAAGCTCTAAACAGGGGCTAATCAAGGAAGTTTTTGTCAACCTTATCCCCCCCCCCCCCCCCCCCCCCCATATTACCCCTCACTCTGATGCTTATTGCTTTATTTTCCTAAAAGAAAGTTCAATCGTTAAACAATTACTTGGATGATCTTCAATGTAGGAGTAAAAACACTCTTATAGGAGCTCTCTGCATGTTTAACCCATTCCCCTATAAATACACCGTTTTACACCTTTAATTTATTCCTCCACTGGAGAAAATAGTTTTGTTTTATACAGTGATTTCTATATCCTAGTAAATGATAGCTTAAAGCAGACTGAAAGTAAAGCAGAATGCGCCTTAAGGGTGTATCAATGTCATAAGCCATTTTTTCAAAGTATTTAACTTTTTTTCTAACATTGTTTTTTTGGAAGAGCTGTTTATGATGAATGAAAAAATGAAAAAAAAAATATATGGTGGTGTCCTTGTTTTTGAGCTACAGCGATTTGAAAAGGGTATGTCAAATTTGGATTTTTTTTTCAAATTTTACCCATTCAGGGTACAAGCTTCAGTAAAATTTATTTCGGAACAAAACAAACATGATAATTTGGGTTTCCATTATTTATTTCATGTCTATGGTGGTATTTTCACATATAGAAACCAAATTTAGACAAAGCAGGCACCAGGTTTGAACAATATCGATCCTTGAATATCAAAAATATGCTTTGTATAGGGCATGATTTTATTAGAATTTTTATTTTATGAAAAAAAGTAAAAAAGTTTGAAAATGAAATAGTTCTAGTATTTAACTTTTTCTTATATTCTACCAGATGAAAGCCCATGCTAAGGCAGTTCAAAATATGAAAAGAAATTGAAAGGTCAGTGTTGAAAATTTTGAGTTATTAAAGTAAAAAGAGTTATCTCCCCTTACAAAATTTACAAAAAAGTACCATATCGATGCTATTTAGAGCTTTATAAATTTCATATTTGGTGCCTTTTTTTTCTTAAATTAGTTTTTGTATAAAGAAATACTACCATAGATAGGAAATGAATAACACAAAACCAAATTATCATATTTGTTTTCATTTAAAATGGATTTTATTGAAGCGGGCTGTTTGAAATGGACAAAATAAGAGGAAGTGGGTGGGGTAAATTTTACATGGCCGTAGAGCCAACTGTTGTTCACCAAAATGTACACTTTTTCTATTTTTTCATTCATCTTAAATAGCTCTTCAATACAAAACCATCATAGAGTGTTTTCATATACTTTGAAAGTTTCCCAAAGTCATGACATTGATACACCCTTAAGGTGCATTCTGCTTTATTTTCAACCTGCTTTAAGTGATTATCTTTCTTCAATACTGTAAAAAGGCTATAGGGTAATTGGTTAATTAAGTAACCCATTACCACATAGCTTGTTTCTAGGTTTGAAGACATGTGGTCACTTGTAGCAGGTTGAAATTAAAAGCTGATATAGAATATAGTTCTCATTAACTTCTCTTGGTTCATAATCATGTTTGTATAAAGTGGAACAAATTAATTCAGTGGAGGAATAAATCATAGACGAAAAGTGTATTTATGGGGTATTAGGTTAAGCAGTCACTTGTCATAGAAACATTAAAAACATTACCCCATAGCCTGTTTCTAGTTTTGAAGACAGGTAACCACTCAAAGCAGGTTAAAAGTTAAGCAGAATGCATCTTAAGGCACATTCTGCTTTACTTTCAGTCTATTTAAGCTGTCATCTGCTAGAATGTAGAATAAATTTATTGTGGTGCATATTCATGCCTGTATAAATTGGAACTATTTTCTTTAGTGGAGGAATAAATTATAGGCATAAAAAGGTGTATTTATTGGGTAATGGAATGGCAGAAGCATGAAATAAACGGGTAAAAGCTTGAACAGGCATTTTGTTGTAACAGACTACTGTAACAAAGAGATATTTGAGCATTTCATTTTGGATCAGTAATGGACATTACAAGACAATCATAAAGTATGGATAGTATGTCTCAAAGTTTGCATGTTTGGGCAACTCTGTTTGGACCAAACTAAAGACATGGTATCTGCCGTGTGTAGCAGCAAGAGCTAAATGTACAATCACCTATTTGTCCTAGGACCATTCAAAAGACAATGGATGGGTATCCCTTTTAAACAATTTAAAGCTCAATGCAAAACAGAAGTAATGCAGAAAGCTCCTTTAGGAGCTTTCTGCATTACTTTTGTTTTGCATTGAGCTGCTACCTGTCTATAGAAACTGATATTTATTTATTTATTTGTTAGTAAGGGAAGGTTTGACTGTAGCGGATTAAAGCTCCTTGGAGGTACCCAGATAACAAGGGTCATTAGTTTATCTGAGCCCTCACAGTGACTTCCTCACATTTCTGGCATCCTTTTTATCATGGGGGCTTACCTAATTTGAATATGGTATTTAGTTATAATTTATTGTCAGTGTCTATTTTAGTTCCCATGTGAATGAATGCCCCCTTTTCAATATGTCAATGTGTATGGTCAGACACAAGAGCAAAAGCTCATCGGTGTAGTTGTATTGAATTATAAATGGTTTGGCTATATGTTAACTGGCTTGTTTCAACTTGCAAGAAAGGAAGAGTTTGTAGCAAATAAAGTCAGGGTTTTTAACCCTTTACCCCATAGCATATTTCTAATATTGAAGATAGACAACCACTTAAAGCAGGTTAAAAGTAAAGCAGAATGCGCCTTAAGGCGCATTCTGCTTTACTTTCAACCTGCTTTAAGCTATCATCCACTAGAATATAGAAACTATTTCTTATAATACATATTTATTATTGTATAAATTGGAACTATTTTCTTCAGTGAAGGAATAAATCAAATGTGCTATAAGGCGCTTCCATGTGGGAAAGGGTTAACTATGAAAAATGGCAAAAATGCTCTTTAAAAATCATAAGTGTTCATTTCAGAAATACAATTTTCAAGTATTCATGACTAACATATCTGTTAAATGGTATATAAGCCTCGAGAAAATATTTCCCATTTAATTAATTTAAAGGAAATGAAATGCAAGTTCATTGCATTGTAAAATATAGAAAATGGCAACTTTTGAAACTTCTGACAATTTAAATTATTTTTATCTCAGTGGATACTGTTTGAAGCCTGATTAGACGCCAGGTTATTAATGTCTGATCTTGCTCCAATCTGTTTGCAATGGAAATAGTTATTTTAGCACAAACACTTTTTTTTTTTAGAGCAAAATTATCTGTCACTGTATCTGATCAGCATCCAGATGTAGGCAGAATGTATGTATACACTTAACTTTGTACAACATTTAGTACTTCATTGTTGACATGACAAGGACGAAAAGTATGAAAAGGCATACTGGTATCTAAGGGTTAAAAGTCAAAAAAAGTTTTACTCTGAATGAAATGGTTAAATACTAAAAAAGAATTTCAAAGTTTGTACTATAAAATGGCCCCTCAAAGTTTACAACAAAGTTAGCAAACAAAAACAGATTGCAACTTTGAGTGTGACGAAAGTAAAGCTTTATACAACCATTTTCCTTAACCCATTATCCAATAGATATGCTTTTGTAAGCTTTTAAATTATTCCCCCACTGAAGAAGATACACATAGTTCCACTTTATACAGTCATGCATATGCATCATTAGAAATAGTTCTTTCATCTTAACAGATAGTAACTTAAAGCAGGCTTAAAGTAAAGCAGAATGCTCCTTAAGGAACAGTCTGCTTTACCTTCAGCCTGTTTTAAGTGGTCACCAGTGTTTGAAAGTAGAAACAAGCTATGGGTGAAATGGACAAGCCATATAAGTGGTGTCTAACCCTTTAACTCTTTCCTCCCTGAAACTTTAAATGGAAAATTCCAGTTTCCATTTTAGTCTAGTCCATTTCTGACTTTTAAGGGTTGTTTTTGTCAATGTTTGGCATTGTGACAAACAGTGAAGAACCTGATCAGAGGGCTCCTTTCGGAGCCCTCTGATCAGGGTCTTCACTGTTTGCATAGGACAAGTGTACTATTCACATGTACACTGTTTGAAAAGCACGCCTATATGCGGGACTAGGGTTCAAAGAGTTAACTTATAGAAGCGCCTTTTAGCGCATTCCATTAAATCCTCCGCGGAAGAAAATAATTCCAATCTGTACAGTCATGAATATGTGTCAGGAGGAAAATTTTCTTAATTCTAGAAGGTGGTAGCTTAAATCAGGCTGAAAGAAAAGCAGAATGCGCCCTAGGGCGCATTCTGCTTTACTTTTAACCTGCTTTAAGTAGTCACCTATTTCTAAATATAGAAACATGCTATATGTGGTAAAGGGTTAAGCCTAGTGATGTATTGGTGATGATAGTATTGTCCAGCAGGTTGAGGGAGGTTTGTCTCTGAGAGGACCTTTAACTAGGACAAGCCATATAAGTGGTGTCTAAGCCTAGTGATGTATTAGTGGTGATAGTATTGTCCAGCAGGCTGAGGGAGGTTTGTCTCTGAGAGGACCTTTAACTAGGTCAGCATACCATGATAAGTAGGGGAGATAAGATAACTGGTCAGGTGCAATAGAGCCAGTCTTAAAGGTGTAGATTATTGTAGGGTTAGCATAGGACAGTACAACTGTGGTGCTGTGACAGACAAGTTAGTGCAGGTATATAGTGGATATTACATAGAATAAGGTATGTAATGCAGAAAGCATTTCATCAAAATGTATGTTGCCTATTGTATAATGTGTAGTCTATGTTTTGAATTGAAATTCTTTAACCATCCCTCATAAATTGTTTTCTGTTTTTAGAGCAAGCTGAAAATAAATCAGATAATTATTTCAGTCTGCATTGTGCAGTAACTTGTCAGGATAAAGGAAACATTACTCCTTTTCAGCAAGGTAGAAGCCTCAAAATAGTTCATTGAAGAATGGATATAGTTCTTAGAGGATGATTCTATGAATGTCCTATCTATCCAATATTCTCTTTATCAGCAAGGTAGAAGCCTCAAAATAGTTCATTGAAGAATGGATATAGTTGTTAGATGATGATTCTGTGATATAGTTGTTAGAGGAGGATTCTGTGATGAAAAACATGAAGAAAATGTGTGTTGCACTGGCTGTTATAGAAAAATTGCTTGTTGAAATTGTTCACTTGTCTGATATGTTACATAT
This sequence comes from Gari tellinella, assembly GCA_922989275.2. Taxonomy (NCBI): domain Eukaryota; kingdom Metazoa; phylum Mollusca; class Bivalvia; order Cardiida; family Psammobiidae; genus Gari; species Gari tellinella. The sequence goes on along the minus strand of OV277857.1, from coordinate 27,555,761 downwards.
TGACAATTTGTCAACCTTTATGCTCTGTTTCTTTTGACTTGATAACCTCTAAAGCTTGACTAGTTTTGAAGACAGAAATGGTAACTCCTGAAAGCAATTTGGAAGTAAAGCAGAATGCCTCAAGGCATTCTGCTTTACTTTCAGGCTGCTTTAAGCTATCACCTGCTAGGATATAACAAATATTTTGTATGATAACATATTCATGACTATAAAGTGGAACTATTTTCTACAGTGAATGTACGGATTCAAGGCATAACATATATTTATGGGGTGATGGCAATGTGAAAGTACAGCAGAATTTAGACTCTTAACCCTTTACCCCATAGAAACGCCTTTTAGCGCATATGATTTATTCCTCCGCTGAAGAAAATAGTTCCAATTTATTCAGTCATGAATATTTAGTATAGCGAATATTTTCTATATTCTAGCACATGGAAGCTTAAAGCAGGCTGAAAGTAAAGCAGAATGCGCCTTAAGGCGCATTCTGCTTTACTTTCAACCAGCTTTAAGTGGTCCCCTATCTTCAAAACTAGAAATAGGCTATGAGGTAAAGGGTTAAAGGAGTTTTAACTTTGCCTTGTTATTTAATGGATATACATGTAAATGAATTGCACTTTCTACTATGGAGTAAGGGGTTCAAGTGGAAGTTAATTTGGAGAGATGACACATCAAAGTAAATAGATAAAATCCCCATGAATGGCCATGATGTAAGATTTTGTCAGTGTTGTTATGTAATTGTGTTTGTTTGTTTGTTTCAGACATCCAGTGTAGTCACAGATGGAGCTCTCACTACAGAAGATAGAAATGATTCAGTCTTGTATAAACAAATACAGGTAAGCCACCAGATTTAGACCTGTAACCAACCAAACTTGTGTCTCCCTGCCATTCAAAAGAAGACACATACAGTGAAACCCCTCTAAACCAGAACCTCTAAATACCGGAATTCTCTCTAAACCTGACAAAAACTTTTGTCCCGTTTCCAACCCTTCTTTTTTTTTTAACCCATTGCATCATAAATATGCCTTTGATTTTTTCCTAAACTGAAGAAAATACATTCATGAATATGTATCATCAGAAATATTTTCTATAATCTAGCATAGTATAGCTTACAGCAGGTTGAAAGTCTTATGGCGCATTCTGCTTTACTTTAAACCTGCTTTAAGTGATCAGCTATCTTCCATACTAGCAACAAGCTGTGGGTTAAAACCCCTCTAAACCGGACACTTATGTTGTCCCATCACATGTCTGGTTTAGAGGGGTTTCACTGTACTAATAACTTGTAGGGAATCTTTAAACTCTTAGCATGCTGGCAGTGAAACCATGATAATCTGCACTAACAGTTTTAATCCTGATGAGACTCCGCATTATGCAGTGACTCATCAGGATCAAAACTGTTTGACAGTCTGATCCTGTTTTGAAAGGAAATTTTGAAAGTTCTATTTTTAGAACAGTAGCAGATGACAATTACTGTTGCAGATTAGAAAATAACCCAGCATGCAAAGAGTTAAACTCTTTAAAACCCAAGTAGTTTTTCCTCTACAATAGAAGTTGTTGGCTACTACTCTAAAAGTAGAATGTTTAAAAAGTTTCTTTTGAAATAAGTGTAGAAAAATTTGCATCCTGATGACAAGGCTCCAGATAAGAGGGAGTAAACTGCAGGAATCCAACATTTGTTCACTTATTTCAGCATCAAATCCTCTTCGAGTCGATTCTAATGAGTAGTGGCACCATAGGGTTTTAAGCAGAAATAAAGATTTTAGTTTTTGAAATACTCCCCTTTATCTGGAGCCCTGACTGATGAGATGTTGAGTTACCCAGGACCTTGTCTCGATACAAGCTGTTTGCAATGGTGAACATGAAAAGAGAAGACAGTGTCTTTGTGCAGGAAAGTTTAAATTAGCTTTCTGCATTATCTTTATTCTGCATTACTGTGACAATCAACTTTCACTTAGAGATCTCCATGCCTGTTTAATGTTGTCTCTGTACATGTTTGTCTGTAATTCAGCTGGATGGACCATTGAGTGGTCAAAATAGAGGGACTGAACCATTTGTCTGTATATCATTGAAGACATTGAATCTGAATTTTTAACAGCAAGAGTGCTCAGTGAAAATCTAAATTGTGTTAACTCTTTGAACCCTAGTCAAGCATATATGCATCATTTGCAAACAGCGTACCTTTGAGGAGTACACTTGTCCTATGCAAATGGTGTAGATCCTGATCAGAGGGCTACTCTGTTTGTTATTTTGACATATTTTGTAAAAATCAACCCTAAAAAGTCAAAAATGGACTAGACTAAATTGAAAACTAGAATTGTCCATTTGAGGTTTAAGGGAGGAAAGCGTTAAGTTATAATTGTGCAAGCAGTAAGTTGTGGCCAACTGGTAAGCCTAGACATAACTAACAAGGAATGCACACACAAATTAGCAAGTTGGGCTGTAATTTCCTCTATAAAAATGCTTGTTTAATGGTTGCAATTAATTGTGTTTTATCTTGTGTGTGGGTAACAGAGTTTGCTCATGTCAAGGTATTTGATAACAAGTGTAAATGAGAATAAGATTATTAAACTGCAGCATTGGATCAGCAGAACTGTCAAACAATAAACTGGCCTGTCATAATCAAGTGTTTCAAAAACAATGTACAAACTGGTGCTCACTGACAATTTATGGTAGATGTTTGGATATTTCTGAAGATGCATAGATGCTAATGCTGACTATTTTGACTTAACTATTTCCTCCCTGAAACTTTAAATGGACAATTCCAGTTTCCATCTAAGTCTAGTCCATTTCTGACTTTAAAAGGTTGTTTTTGTCAATGTTTGGCATTGTGACAAACAGTGAAGACCCTGATCAGAGGGCTCCTTTCGGAGCCCTCTGATCTGGGTCTTCACTGTTTGTATAGGACATTTGTACTATTCACATGTACACTGTTTGAAAAGCACGCCTATATGCGGGACTAGGGTTCAAAGAGTTAAATCACTATCACAATAGTTATCGATAGTTGAAAACACTATCACAATAGACTATCAATAGTTGGATTACCTATTGCAATGCTTTCATGATAGTTAATCACACATTATACTATTTTGAATATGAATCACAGATTTCTATATTCTAGCAGATGGTAGCTTAAAGCAGGTTGCAAGTAAAGCAGAATACAACTTTAAAGATACACTCTGCTTTACTTTCAACCTGCTTTAGGAAACCATCTGTCTTCAATATCAATAACAGCAGAAAGCCCAATTTTCAATGCATTCTGCTTTATTTTCAACCTGTTTTAAGCAACCATCTGTTTTAACCAATTAACAGTTATGAAGGAAATGGTTAATAAAAGTTTTATTTTTACTCTAGGACCTGCAGCAGCAGCTGGAAGTGGAGAAAGATCAGCGCCAGCAGGAGTTGTCTTCCCTGCAGGACGCTCAGAACCACAAGACAAGCATGCTGCGTAAGAAACACAAGGAGGAGGTGGCTGAACTCAAGAGGAAGATACAGGAATTGGACTGGGGAACTGAGGGCTGGGAGTCACAGGTACGAGTCTTCCCAATTGCAAGCTTTTAAAGTCCAAAACTGGGACAAGTAAACATACTTTATTTAGTGTCTATTGGTTTTACATGTACAACCTTTTTGACATAATTATATACAGTCAAAATTGTATTAAACAATTACAGTAGAACCCCTCTATAACAACCACTAAATTGAAGGCTAATTATCCGTATAAAGGACAGGTGACAGCTTAAAGCAATACGAAAGTGAAACAGAAAGCTCCTGTAGGATTAATATTTGACACAACTTAGTGGTCGTAATAGAGAGGTTCTACTGTATTGAAAAAAAGATATGTTTGTAGTATTTTGCACATATTGCAGCTTAATGAAGGCCATCTATCTTTCAGTTATCACCTTACTGTTTGAATGTATTGCTATCTGGGAGTTTGACATATTGAAACCTGTAAATGAACCAATGTTAGAATTGAAACTGTAACTCAACATAATTGACTTTAATCTATTATCAGTTTTAACTCATATCTGTAAAGACAACTGAAATTCTTTCTATATTTCATATTCAGGACTTCCTAGTTGGTGACTACTTTCTTTAGTATAGAAATTATCAGAGGTGTAAAAAGGTGTATTTAGTCAATTATTGTCTGTATAATAAACCCATCAGTATTTCTTGTACAGTGAAACCCCTCTATTTCGACCACTAAAGAGCATTAATTATTGGACATGTAAGGCAGGTGACTGCTTAAAGCAAAGTGACAGTGAAACAGAAAGCACCTTTTAGGAGCTTTCTGTTTCACTGCCATCTTGCTTTAAGGTGAAACCTGTCTTTTATACTATCAATTAGCATTTGTTATAGTGGTCGTAATAGAAGGGTTATACTGTATTAGCCTTGTTTGTCCTTATCAAGACTAGAGTGGATTGTTTGTTTGTTTCAGACTTCAGTATCTGATGGAGCCAGCAAGCAGTCAATAAGTAAACTACAAGAGGAGATTGCAGGGCTACAGAGTGAGCGAGCCAAACATCTTGAACAGATCAATCAACTGACTAGCACCATAGAGGAGCACAAGTCTGAACTGTCTCTACAACATGCCCAGTCACTACACCTCGAAAATCAACTCAAAAGTAAACATGGTTTATTCAGGGGAGGCAACTATGGTTTCATCCATCTATTTAAGAAATCAGTAGTTGTTTCCCATTATCACTGCTCTTTCCTTCATAGCATTTTGTCTGATACACCAAACATTGTACACCTGTATTAAACTTGCAGTCAATTACAAAGAAATACAAATCATACTTATCTCAAGTTACAGCAAGTAGGAAAGTGTATGATTATAATTATATTCCATGTTACCTTGCTTACCTATTTACCATTATTTACAATTCTGTTATAATAATGACTCGGACAAGTCTGAAAAATCGGACAATATACCTAGTATAAATTGTCAGAGCTGTCTGAATTACTTTCATTCTGTATTAATAACCCTTTACTCTATATATTGAAATAAGAGTTGAAAACAGGTGGATTGTGCTTTACCACAATATCCTTAAGGACTACATATCAATATGATAATGCAGAAACCTCCTACTTTCTTCATTATTGGTACCCTTTAAGCAACCATCTGTATTTAACCCATTACCTCTTAGCCTTTTTTTAGCTTTGAAAACAGGTGACCACTTAAAGCAGGTTGAAAGTAAAGCAGAATGTGCCCTAAGGCACATTCTGCTTTACTTTCAGCCTGCTTTAAGCTACCATCTGCTAGGATATAGAAAATATTTCTTCTGGTACATATTCTTGGCTGTATAAATTGGAACTATTTATTTCAGTGGAGGAATAAAAAAGAGGTGTAAAAAGGCGTTTTTAAGGGGTAATGGGTTAAGACTACCAATTTGTCATCTATGAATACAATATGTTGACTTAATTTTGTTCTTTCTTTATTTTTCCAGTGGCCAAGGAAGAGATATCTCAACTACGAGAAGACAAGGAAAAGGTTGGCCAAGATTTGTTTGACACCAAGCAGCGGCTGCTTGATCAACTGGATGCAAACCATGTAAACCACAAGTGCATGCTTATGCGGGTCTTAAATCTTTGGGGCATTCCTGGTTTGGCTGATTTTGTTGTTGGTTTTTTTTTGGGGAGCAGTTTTGCGCATGCTTTAATTTTTGTTATAAATTTTTCTTTACCTTTCAATCCCCTGCTTTTAGTATTTGGATGTCCTTGCACTTTTTAGTTGCCTAAAAACCTTAAAATTATAGTTGATATTGTGAAGTTGATGTTGTTTTGTTATTGGGCACATTAGAACAAGGATCAAAGTAATACTTCGCAGATTTGGCTACTGACTCTGTCAAGATACTGGCTGTTTGGTTTCTGGGAAATTTGGTTTATTCATTAAACCATAAATAATATATACAAAGATGGAGTTTGTTTTACAAGCCTCAAATAAGGGAGGTATTTCATGTTCTTAAAAACTTAAATCCCAGCTAAATACTTTGATTTGACTTCTCATTAGAATCACCTTGAAGAGACATTTCTTATGAGTAGTCACAGCATAGAGTTTGGTGGAGATATAGAATGCAAAATGTTAAAAATGTTTATAAACCATTTTCCCTCTTATCATAAGCTTCAGAGAGGTATGCCCTTTCTCTCATTCTTCAAACTGAATTAATACAGAAAGTTGAGGGATGAACAAATAGACCCCAGGTATCAAGTTCATGTAGTTTTTAAATAGAAACATTTATACTGGGCACAATTGAAGACATTTTAAAACAGCAAACAAAGATCAGCAGTATTCCTTCTCCTGTGCTACACGCCCCTGCTGTCTAGGCTTGCCTTATGGAGAGTTCTGCATGGTTTGCATTCACCTTGTTGACAGCAGCTAGTCTGCCTGCCTAGTTCCCTTATCCTGTGCTAGATATCATATATGAGCATTGTCATTGGTAACAACAGTGTAGACACAGATTAGTCACTATTGAACTGGAATGTCTGATCATTGTCCATCTTGTTTGGCACTTTTTAGAGTCAGCAGTGTTTTAACCTACTTGTCCTTTGCAAACAGTGTAGACCTTGATCAGACGGCTTGTCATTTTGCAATATACTGTGAAAAATAACCATATATATTATAGTCACAAATGGACAAGACATACTTGGAAACTAGACTTGTCTATTGAACTCTTTTACTCCACAGATTGCAACTAATACAGACAGAGCAGACACCCAGATTCCAGTTATGTTGGTCTACACTGTTAGCAACATCAGACTTTTTATTTTATCATGATAGGGCTCATATCTGTTTTTAAAAAAAAGTTTATCATTTGCAAAACATACTTTCCACGGCTTAATTGATCTGATAACCCTTTCAATAATTAATTGGAAATGGTGAAATTTGTTTAAAATAATTGGAATTTGTAAATAGTGCAGACGCTGAATAGGAAACTCTAACCTGAGCCCTCCAATTGGGGTATACTCTAACCTGAGCCCTCCGATTGGGATATACTTTAACCTGAGCCCTCCGATTGGGGTATACTCTAATAAGAGCCCTCTGATTCGGGTATTCACAATTTTGCAAATGATAATACAGTCACTTTCAGGGTTGACCCTTTCCCCCACATTAGCCCCATTGGAGCCATAACCCCTTCCTTTGCATAAGCACCTAAATATATCTAATGCTGTTGAATACAGTTATCAGCTTAAAGCAAGATGTATGTCAAAGTTTTCTGCTTTACTTTCTTCTTGCTTTAAGCAATATTTTGGCTTCTGACTTAAACACTGTTTGATATAGGGGATTTGCAGTTTGTGGCTATGGGGGGAAGAGTTAACAGTTTGTCAGTTGTTGCCATCTCAATATGAGTGACAACGTGTTTATATGATTGTAGAGTTAACCCGTTATCCCATAAATACACCTTTTTACACCTTTAATTTAGTTTTCTACTGAAGAATATAGTTCTATTTTATACAGTCATGAATATGTATCATCATAAGAAATATCTTCTATATCCTAGCAGATGGTAGCTTAAAGCAGACTGAAAGTAAATCAGAATGTGCCTTCAGGCACATTCTGATTTACTTTTAAGTGAGCACCTGTCTTCAATACTAGAAACAGGCTTTGGGGTAATGGGTTAAGTGTTAAGTGTTGTTTAGCTATTTGAGTTTGTTCATACTATCCTTTCTGAGTGAATATTGCTATTGTTATTATTGTGGAAAACTCTGTTCTGAAAATTAGTATGAAAAGAATTGATCATGAGATTATCAGATAGAAATGTTTTGCTTACAATAATACATGTCCTGTCTATGGTAATTACCCATGTTATCACAATTCTGTTCCTCGGTTCTTGCTATTATATTTAGCTCTCTCACTAGGTGCTTTTAACTTTCTTACAAAACATCTGATAAATGTTGTGACTGTAGCATGTCTGGCTTAGCTGTATAAATATTTGGCAGCAATTATCCTCTCAGCACTGAAACCCTGTATAGGAGACTTTAGCATATAATACAGTTTGGGTCCTGACGGAGCATTCTGCTTAACTAAATGTAAGGTCTGACCAGGATCCAATGTGTATGTAATTCAGTCCTGTTTCTACACATATAAAGAAAACCAGACAAATTTCCAAAAATTAGCAGACAAGACTCCAGCAGATAGCCAGTGTTGAAAGGGTTAACCATTGTAGTTCACTGAATACGGAGTTTCTCTATAAATATCACATCCTTACAATATATTTGATTTGTTTATAGGTAAATGTTCATGAATTGTGGGGAAATTATCATTTTACTTGTATACCAGACAAAAGAAACGTCTACTATAATATATAGTGCTTCACCTCATAGCACCAGATCTAAATAAATAGTTTTATATTTTTCACTAAAGTTTTATTGTACTGATGCAGACATCCTTTTTCTGCATCAAACCAACAATTTTAATTGTCTAATTGATGCATATGGCTCCCTATTCTCGTCCAGCAGTTTAATAAAAGTATATGATGCACGTTAAAAAACACATTTTAAATGTAGACATTTCTTATTTGGTCTGGTATATGAACATTGATATAGACTATTCACCATTTATCAGCTCAACTATTCAGTAAATTAAGCATCTTCCTTGCCTTAAAATAAATGATGCCGCTCGCTATGGTTTCAGTATAAATATCATGCTTAACATTAGCTTTAACTTAAGTTTATAACACCTTTGTTTGGTTTTGAGAGAACATTGTATAGACTTGTACACACTGGATATATGGTATAAGGTATACCCCCTGGTTTAAACATCCCCCTTCTAACAATGCCCTGCCCTATCTACCAGAAATTATTGTACTTTAACCCTTTCCCATATAACTTGTTTTGAGTATTGTGGACAGATGGTTGATTAAAGCAGGCTGAAAGTAAAGCAGAATGCTCCATACGGAGCATTCTGCTTTACTTTCAGCCTGCTTTAAGTTTTGGGATTTTGCGTTAAAATGGGGTATACAGTATATTCATTTTTGCACACAAACCCTTTCAATGCTGGCAATTAAACAATGAAGATATATGTATATAAAACTGTATATTAATCTTCAATTCTAACATATGAAGATGAGATGCCACAAAATGCAGCATCTCATCAAGCTGAACATTATTTACTTTAACTCTTTCCTCCCTGAAACTTTAAATGGACAATTCCAGTTTCCATTTTAGTCTAGTCCATATCTGACTTTTAAGGGTTGTTTTTGTCAATGTTTGGCATTGTGACAAACAGTGAAGACCCTGATCAGAGGGCTCCTTTTGGAGCCCTCTGATCTGGGTCTTCACTGTTTGCATAGGACATGTGTACTATTCACATGTACACTGTTTGAAAAGGACGCCTATATGCGGGACTAGGGTTCAAAGAGTTAAATTAAAGCTGCTTACAGTAGGTTGAAAGTAATTCAGAAAGCTCCTGTAGGAACTTTCTGCTTTAAACTGTCACCTGTTTTAGAGACTGACAAAAGCATTGAAGGAATGGGTATAGGCATGATTATTATTGTTGGAAGGCACTCTTTTTGGCAGATGGAAAAACTCAACTTTGAGAGGGTTAGTTTTATTTTGCTGGCTTTACTTCAGGCAGATACATTGGAGGTTTTGAGTGATTTACGCCAAGTACGGCTGCACCTCGACCGGAGTGCAGTGGAGCGTAGAAACAGGTTACTTGTGGAAAAGGACAAAATTATCAATCAAATCATAAGCTCAGGAGAACAGGTTAGCACCTGCATGCGGACAGACAAGTTGTTCTTGTTGATTCTGTTGTTGAGATGTTTCAGATAGGATGAGTTCCTCTAATGTTTGTTTAGCTAGGTGCTAGATGTTTAAGCTGTGGGCTTACTCTCCATAGTACACTGTTACATCTGAAAACAAAAATACTTCTAAAATACCTCAAATCTTTTAAACATGTCAAATTTCTTGGTCTTATAATTTCTCTCCATTTATTAAAAGATGACTCCTAGAGGGTTTTACAGACAGGTAGCTGTAAAGTGCAGGATACTTGTAGAACAGGAAGCTCATATGAGAGTCTTCTGCATTACTGTTGTCATGCATTAACCTGCTACCTGTGTTAATATTAACCACTTCTTTCAAATTGTTATTAAACCATGTTTGTCCTAGAACCTCTCTTAACCCTTTCCCACATAGCATATCTCTAGTACTGAACATAGGTGTCCTCTTAAAGCAGGTTGAAAGTAAAGCAGAATGCGCTTTAAGCGCATTCTGCTTTACTTTCAGCCTGCTTTAAGCTATCATCTGCTAGAATATAGAAAATATTTTGTATTATACATATTTATGAATGTATAAATTGGAACTATTTTCTTCAGGGCAAGAATAAACTGAATGCGCTAAAAGGCGCTTCTATGGGGGAAAGGGTTAAACAAACATTTTTGCTCAATCCAGAAGGGTGTTGTGTTTCAGAGGGTTTACTGTACTCTTAACCCTTTACTTCATAGATACATATTTTTATACATTTAATTTATTCCCCCACTGAAGAAAATACTTCTACATATACTGTCATGAAAATGTATATTTTCTATATTCCATCATATGGTAGCTTAAAGTAGGCTAGAAGGAAAGCAGAATGCTTTTCTTCCAACCTGCTTTATGTGGCCATAAATCTTTAAAACTAGATACAGGCTATGGAATAAAGGGTTAAATTGTTCTTCATTGCGAAAGTCAAATGGTCAGAAGTATATTTACGTGGTGGCTCACTATTTGATCTATATACCTGTATACACACGTCTAGGGTGGTAGAGGACATGATATATTGTATTTCAGTACACTCTATTTACCTGTTTCTTTGGGAAATCTAGACTACTTTATGGAATGTACTGTTGGCCTAGTTCAAAGTCTTTGAGCACTAACAAATATTTTTTGTCTGCAACAATTATCATTTTGTACTGTTCTTAAAAAAATGAAAATGGATCAGAGTGCCAAAGTTTGAATCCTGATGAGATTCCAAGTTGCTTTGCATATCATCTTGATCCAAACTGTTTGCAAGCCAGTTTTACTATTCCACATATCGACAGATAATACATGTACTATAATACCACAGGTATGACTGATGGGGAAAAGCCATTGTCTTATGAAGACATTATAACAGATCACATGGTGTTGTCAAGGTCTGTAATCAGCTATCTCCCTTTACTATTCTTCAGAAGAAGGAGCTAGCGGAGCATGTGGCGAAGCTGGAGAGTGTACAGAACGATCTGGCTGAGGAGACAAAGATGGTTGTTGAAGAGTTGGGAGACAGTGAGAGCCAGAAGATCACAGCCGGTAAGTTAGTCTGCTGTCATATACATGAGTTTGCCAGCAACTGTGCATGCAATCATTTAACCCTTTACCTGATAGCCTATTTCTAATATTGAAGATAGGTGACCACTTAAAGCAGGTTGAAAGTAAAGCAAGCAGAATGCGCCTTAAGGCACATTCTGCTTTATTTTCAGCCTGCTTTAAGCTTCCATGTGCTAGAATATATAAAATATTCCATATACTATATATTCATGACTGATTAAATTGGAACTATTTTCTTCAGTGGAGGAATATATTAAATGAGCTAAAAGGCGCATCTATGAGGGAAAGGGTTAATTGTTATATGATCATTCATTGAAGAAATACTAAGATCTTTAACCCGTTACTCCATAAATACGCTTTTTTCACAACTAGTTATTTCTATGCTTGGGAAAGTAATACCCACCAATGGGGGAATTCCCGATCATAAAACACATGGTAAAAAAAAATCTGGTATCTTTAGAGCTTATAGCAGATTGAAAGATTAGCAGAATGCTCCTAAAAGAGTATCATGCTTTACTTTCAACCTGCTTTAAGTGGTCACCCATTTTCAATACTATAACAAGACTACTGGGTGAAGGGTTAAAGACAGGTGATGGCTTAACTCTTTCCTCCCTGAAACTTCAAATGGTCAATCCCAGTTTCCATTTTAGTCTAGTCCATTTCTGACTGTTAAGGGTTGTTTTTTGTCAATGTTTTGCATTATGACAAACAGTGAAGACCCAGATCAGAGGGCTCCTTACGGAGCCCTCTGATCTGGGTATTCACTGTTTGCATAGGACAAGTGCACTTATTACATGTATACTGTTTGAAGAGGACGCCTTTATGCGGGACTAGGGTTCAAAGGGTTAATGCAGAGCAAGAAATAGTACAGAAAGTTTCAGTAGCATTTGGTAGCATGTTTTTCTGGCCCTACCCTGTTTGCCAACATGTATTTATTGAAGACAGTTATTTTCTAACTTACAGATATTGTGGACACTCTAGAGAAGGAGAACATATTGCTGAGGGAGAAAAATGTCAGTTTGCAGGAACAAGTGAGCCTTCTGGAAAAAGCCATGCAGAATATGACCACAGAAAGGTCTATAGGAAACAGGGTAACATCGGGTATGAACAGCTGCTTATACACATGTATAGAGGGTCTGGGCTGTAGTTTAAATAGATGGGTTAATTCAAGACATTCTTAGATTTAAGACTCAAGAATAATATTGGACACTTTAGTATGCCACCCAGATTGAACTGTTCTGACAGAAGCTGTTTGCCTTACCAAAATGTTAACTTGTTGACTTGTATTATAAACCTTTGAAATATGATGTTAATATCTAATTGTGTTAGTGTTCTACTTTGAGTTTAGCTTAGAAAAAATCATTGTTATTGTGTAATGTGTACAAACTTCGGTCATTGCCAGCTGTATACAGTAGAAGCCATCTTAGGCTGTATTTGATGTCTGTAAGAGTGCATATGTTCAGTGTTTGAGGCAGGTGGCTGACAGTAAGATGAAAGTAAAACAGAAACACTCCTATAACATCTGTTTTTTAGCTGTCAAATGTCTGTAATACCATAAATTAGTCTAATGTTCAGTACCTCACAGGTGCCAAGAAAGTGTTTTCTGCTAAAGAAACTCTAATTTGTTTTCATCTCTTAAACATGAATTCATAAGCCCCAAAATCAGTTTCGGGTCTATGCGAGATTATATTGAGCTATTTGGTCTATTCCAGGAGATTCCGCCAACTTTGGAGATGACAATGACATTCAAAGTGACACACTGTCCTTGAACTCTGACCTTTCTGAGCTGTCTAGAAGGAACCTTGAACTGGACGAGGAGGTCATTAACCTTAAAGGTATCTTCACTGCAGGATAAGTGTAATCTGGGAATACAAGGTTCCCTCCCTACAACGGCCCTCCTGACAACGACTCCCTCCCTACAGCAACGCTTGCCACAGTTCCCCAAACAGGACAATAATGTTGAACGCTTTTGTTACTGCAATATCGTCTGCTTAAAATTGTCGCCTGCTGTTTTTCTCAAAGTGACATAATGTACATTTCAACAGAAAATAAATTAATGCCGAGTGACAAACAGCTTGAACCAAGATCAGACGCCGCTTTACGCGGCGTCTGATCTGGATTCAAGCTGTTTGCAAATGTAAGCCAATTTCCCTTCCTTTAACCACTCCCTCCGAACAACGCACACAATCTTTGTCTCCCAATGTGTGTTGTAGAGTGGGAAGACTGTAGTACAGCTTGATGTAACCAGAGTAGATTCACATCACAAGTTCCTATACATGTTTAGATTCGTAGTTTTTCATTTGGAAATTTTGAAAATTCGTATTGGGAAAATTGAAAATTTAAGTGAACTTCTTAAACAATATATTTGAATAGTTTTGAAGACAGATGATCACTTAAAGCAGGTTGACAGTAAAGCAAAATGTGCCTTAAGATGCATTCTGCTTTACTTTCAGTCTGCTTGAAGCTACCATCTGTTAGGATAAAGAAAATATTTATTATTTATTATTTTATAAGGCATATTCATGAGTCGACTGTATAAAATGGAATAGTTTGCTAGTGGAGATATAAATCAAAGGCGTAAAAAGGTAAATTAATGGAGTATTAGGTTAATCAAATTGTATTAAGATTAAATGGGAAAGTTTTCCTTTATCCTCAGAGGTACCATCCTTTATAACTTACTTAAACTCTTTCCACCCTGACACTTTAAATGGACAATACAAGTTACCATTTTAGTCTAGTCCATTTCTGACTTTTAAGGGTTGTTTTTCGTCAATGTTTGGCATTAAGACAAACAGTGAAGACCCTGATCGGATGGCTCCTTTCGGAGCCCTCTGATCTGGGTCTTCACTGTTTGCACATGACAAGTATACTATTCACATGTACACTATTTGAAAAGGACCCCTATATGCAGAACTAGGGTTCAGATGGTTAAGTAAACACATGTCTGACAGTAAGACAATGGATATTTAAGGGAGATTTGCATCCTTGAATGGTTTGTTGTATGCTACCTGTTACTACTTCAGCCCAGATCCAGAAGTATGAGATGGACATAGGTCAGTTTGAGCAGCTACAGGAGGACTGGCAGTCAGAGAAGGAGTCCCTAGACGATGTACTGCTGGAGCTCAGGGGTCAGCTGAAGAACAAGGAGCACTCCCTCAGTGTGCTGCACGCACAGAAGGTTAGTGTCACACCATATACTGCACTGACATGAGATAATGCATAACCTAGTGGAGTAGTGAATGTCTACCACTGTCCTGTATTTAACAAACAGAGCACCAGATAAGGGTAGTTTTTTGAAAACATTAAATCTTTATTTTTGAGTTAAACTCTATGGTGTCACTACTCATTAGAATCGTCTCTTCGAGACAATTCTAATGAGTAGTGACACCATATGATTTGGTGCTGGAATGAGTGAGAAAATGTTTGATTTGTTGAAATAACTCCCTCTTATCTGGAGCCCTGACAAATGCTTTGTTTAATGCCTAAGTTGTAAAATTTGTAAAATGTCCTATTTATTAGCAACATCAGTTAAACAGAATAAGAAACTAAATTATGAATTTTAAATTTTTTCCATCATAGATTCATTTTGATGATGAATTAAGCAAGCTTTAAAGTTGTCTAAGAATTTTCTTTCTTTACTGTTCACGTTTTAATAAAGCCAGGGTAAAAATGTTGCATTATTAACAACCCTAATGTGTGTTAACCCTTTTCTCCGTAGATACACATTTTTATATGCATTTAGTTTATCCCTCCACTGAAGGAAATAGTTCAAATCTTTTCAGTCATAACTCTCCTTGGAAATATTTTGTATATCCTAGCAGGTAGTAGCTTAAAGCAGGCTGAAAGTAAAGTAGAATGTGACGTAAGGTACATTCTGCTATACTTTCAACCTGCTTTAAGTTGTCATCCATTTCTAAACTAGAAACATGCTATGGATTAATGGGTTAAATGGAATGCCTTGGGAAATAGCAGTATGTGTGGTAGATAAACCTTGTCCCGTATTAGAATCCCATAGACCCTATGCACATTTGACCCGAGTGATGACACATTTGACCCAAGTGTTGACACATTTAACATGAGTATTTACACATTTTACATGAGTGTTGACCCCAATCTATAAAGCTTATCCATATATTCACATATAAAACTCAGACTATTTAAACGCTATTTGAACTACATGTATTGCATTGGCTTATATAGGGGAATACTCAACATAAAAGGGTACAGATTCATGTCAAAATCCAATAAGAAAACTGCTGACCTAGAACCACCAGCTCCTTTGGAGCTCTCTGGTCTGGGTCTACACACTTTTCAAAAAGAATTCATATCGGCTATTACCAGGGAATGGGCTTACAATAATACCAGACTGCAGACCAATAACAGCCTCTCAGACACTGGCTGTCACTCTGTAACCAACAGTAAGCCTAACTGCATGCTTCCTATCCTTAGGGTTTGCTTGCCATAGAAAAGCATGAAACTAACAAAGACGAAGCCAGCAAGAGCAGTCTGGATGATATTGCTGAAGACATTGTAGAACTTGATAGCAAAGTTGAGCTGTTATCTGATGCTAATGCACGGCTTGAGCAAGAACGGGACTTTCTGGTTAAAGAAAAGGTTGGCTTCTCTTCACTAACTGCTTCAAGTATTATAGTGCATGTTTGCTTCTTTGATATTGTGAGTGTACTTGCATCATGTACTGCTGTAATCAAATATGTACGGCGCTCCCTCTCTACAACGGCCCTCCAAACAACGACTCCCTCCTTACAACGACCCTTACGGCTGTTCCCAAACAGGACAATTCTGTTTAAAGCTTTTACTGCTGCAATACCGTTTGCTTAAAATTGTTGTCTGTTATTTTTTCTAAAAATTACATATAAGTTAACATTTTGATAGAAAAAATATAATGACGAGTGACAAACAGCTTGAGTCCAGATCAGAGGCGGCGTTACGCGGCGTCTGATCTGGATTCAAGCTGTTTGCAAATGTTAGTCAAGTCTTTATTTTCCCTCTCTATAACGACTCCCTCTGAACAACCCACACAATATGTGTCTCCCATTGGATGTCGTTGTAGAGAGGGAGCGCTGTAGTGTATATTATATTCTCAAACTTGCAGCTATCATATAATACTAATACCCTAGTACAATATATGATACAAAGAAGTTAAATGAGTTCAAGTGTGATCCTACAAATCAGGGGCACATTCATAAATTGTCATATGACAAATAGTCTTTAAGGTGCAGTAAAAGCACACGTATAAGACGGTACAAAAGAAAAAATGATTGGAGGTATCAAATCTAGGTTGCAACTTATAGCTGTATGAAAGTTAAGCAGACATCTTCTAAAGGATCTTTGTTCTAGTTTCATCCTGCTTTAATAAGTTATGCCTTATACATCAAAAACAATTCTTCTAGATAAGATATTTCTATTAAATATGCCCCAGCAATCGTAAAAAGATTGTATTGAAAAATAAAACATAATTAACTTAAAAACAAACTTTATTAACAGACATTGCAGTCAATATTAATTGAATATATGTGTATTTGGTGTGTATGAAAGATAATCTTAAGTTAGCAGTACATGAAGTAGTGGTTTTACTTCCAAAGTCATGTGATATTTGCACCCAGCACACTTGCCTGAATAACCATTTTCACCCGTTTCCTTTTTCTGTTGTTTCACTAAGTAAAACCATTCCAATGAAGACATATTTCCCCATAGAAGCATCTTTTAGCGAATTTGTTTTATTCCTCCGCTGAAGAAAATGGTTCCAATTTAATCAGTCATGAATATATATTATAGGGAATATTTTCTATATTCTTGCACATGATAGCTTAAAGCAGGCTGAAAGTAAAGCAGAATGCGCCTTAAAGCGCATTCTGCTTTACTTTCAACCTGCTTTAAGTAGTCACCTATCTTCAATACTATAAATAAGCTATCAAGTAAAGGGTTAAGACAAGTTATATCTTTACAGCAGCATTTAAGTAATGCAGAAAGCTCCTATTAGAGGTTTCTGCTCTACTGGAAGCAGCCTCTTGTATTTAACCCCAAACGGGTTAAGTATATTTTGTTGTATATTCATTAAATTCTCATCTCTTAAATAGTTATAAGTTTTATAAATATCTGAAATAAAGTATTTAAACATGTAACTAATACAGTATTAAACTTAAGTATCTTTTATCTTAGCTTGTTTAATAAGCACTGCATTCTGATTTTAGAAATATGTTTTAAAAGTATCTCTTCTCTAACCCCATGTGTAACTTCTATTTCATATCTGTCTCTCCTTAATGGTCCTTTCCTTCCTGTGTAGTAATTACTTAACCTGTTTCTAAACTATGAAAACTGGTCCCTGTGTGCAGGCTAGCATTGTAGTTTTTGTATGTTTATTAACCCTTGTAGTGCTGAACCAGGATATATGTATCCTTTACAAACAGTGCAGACCCAGATCAGAGGGCTCCTACAGGAGCCCTTTGATCTGGGTCTGTTCTGCATGTCATACTTTATAAAATGTTTTTGTGACAAACACCTCAATAGTTGATGTAAACTAGTCTTTGATAAGAAAATAGGTGAATCCATTTGAAAATTCAGTGTGAGAAAATTCACTATGTTGTAAACATGATTAGACTTTTACTTCTAACCAAAGTTAAGGATCAGAAATCAGAAGTGTATGTTGTTATGCAATAGGGACAGACTTATATATAACTACCGCTTAACCCATTACTCCATAGCCTGTTTATAGATTTGAAAATAGGTGACCAATTAAAGCAGGTTGAAAGTAAAGCTTTACTTTCAGCCTGATTTAAGCTACCATCTGCTAGACTATAGAAAATACTTCTTATGATACATATTCATGATTGTATAAAGTGGATCTATTTTCTTCAGTGGAGGAATAATTTAAAGGTGAAAAAAGGCATATTTATTGGGTAATGGGTTAATGATAATAATACTAAAACCTTGAGACACATGTCTGTCAAATGCAGGACAAAGGTTATACAGAAAGCTTTCTTTGGAACTTTCTGTTTTACCTTTGTTCAACATTGATCTTCCATCTGTCTTGAAGATTAGGAAGTGTCTCAGTCAAAATGCCTGCAAAACACAACTTTGACTTTATCTGTTTAATGTCTGAAAAAAAAAATCACCTTGTTTTGAATGTCCCTACTTTAACACAACATTTGAAGGGCTTCTTTATTCTCATTTTTTCAGTCTGAGTTGCAGCAAGAATTGAAGATTTTGAAAGAACACAACAGCCAAAAGCCTGGTGTCCAAGAACATGAAGGTATTTAGATGCTTGTATTCATCTATATTCTTTGAGTTTTTTCTCTTATAGAGAGAAAGGTGTAAAAGTGAAGAATAAGATGTTGCTTTTCTGTTTGCTTTGTTAACATTGACAATGTCCTTGTCAAACTTTGGATTAAGCTCTAATGTTAAGTATTTGTTATAGCTCTATTGCTTAAAAAGTACAAGTGCTAGACCGGGGGCCTCCGTGGCCTAGTGGTAATGTCACTGTGACTTACATCACTAAGCTTCTCACCACTGTGAGTTTGAATCCCAGTAGGGTCGTTTGGATTTTTCATGTGGGGAAGCCTTCCAGCTGGCTTTCTGAAGGTCGGTGGTTCTACCCAGGTGCCAATATGTGCCTGAAACAGCGCATAAAAGTCATCTGGGGTCTTCCTCCACCTGTAATTAGCTGGACGTGGCGATACGACTGAAATACTGTTGAAAGCGACGTAAAATCTGAACAAATCAAAACAAGTGCTAGATCAGCCAAACTTAAAATCAGATGATATTTCAAGTCTAATTGTGTGAACTGATGGGCAAAGGGGAGACTTGGGAACTATTTGATTCCGCAGACTTCTTGTTTTAAGCAACCACTCAGTAAAGAACCATTGTGATTCTAAACCTGCATTTAGAAATAATTTTGTGCATTACTTGAGTCTTGCAATAAGCTTACAGCTTTCTCTAAAATTAAAAGTGGTTACTTAAGACGAATCAGATGATATGAGCAAGAAGAAAAAAGAAAAGAAAAAAAGTCCAGAGTTTTTAACCTGCCTTTAAATACATTAAATGAGTTTGTCTTGGTTTTGAAAGGTCAGTGCCTTACTTGTTTTTCTGTCTCATACATTGTTATTATACAGGGTTCCAGATTAGAGTAAATGAACTAAACAAATTCAATATTTTCTTGCTCATATCACCACCAAATCCTATGGTGTGACTTCTCAGTAGAATCGTCTCAAAGAGACGATTATAATGAGTAGTGACACCACAGTGTTTATTGCAGAAATAAAGATTTTAATTTTTGAAATACTCCCCTTATCTGGAGCCCTGTGTTATACTCATACATTGCAGTCCTTGTAAACTAAGATCAGTAGTTATATTTGGAAGTTCAGCATCAACCCATTCATTCATAGAAATGCCATGTCACACTCCAATATAGTCCTAATGGATTGGATTTTCATTCTTCTTGATTTTCATGAGCAAAAGAATCAACCATATTAAAATTATCAATTATCCTCACAGGTTACTGCTTTAAATGGGTTAACACTTTGAATCCTAATCCAGCATATTGGCGTCCTTTGCAAACAGTGTACTTGTGAACAGTACACTTGTCCTATGCAAACAGTGAAGACCCAGATCAGAGGGCTCCTTGGGCTCCTAAAGGAGCCCTCTGATCAGGGTCTTTACTGTTTGTCATAATGCCAAACATTGACAAAAACAATCCTTAAAAGTCAGAAATGGACAAGACTTAAATGGAAACTGGAATTGCCCATTTAAAGTTTCAGGGAGGAAAGAGTTAAGGGGATTTCTGCTTTATTGACAGCCTCTTTTAACCCTTTACTGCATAGCCTGTTTCTATTTTTGAAGACAGTTGGCCATTTAAAGCAGGTTGAAAGTAAAGCTTTACTTCCAGCCTACTTTAAGCTACCATCTGCTAGGATATAGAAAATATTTATGATACATATTCATGACTGTATAATTTGGAACTATTTTTTTAGTGGAGGAAACATTTAAGGTGTTAAAAGGCGTATCTATGTAGTAATGGGTTATGCAGTGACCTGTGTCTATCTTTGTAAACAATCTATGAAGGTAAGGGTCCAGCCATGTATATTTCTTTCATTACAGGAAGCCATAAAAAGGTGAAAGATCTGACTAAGGAACTGGAGGAAAAAGAGACTGAACTCCAAGCATTAATGAGCGAGAAAGAAGACCTTGAGAATAACCTGTCTGAGGTGTCTGACCTGAAAGTTGAGCTTCAACAAAAACATGAAGAGGTAGAGCAACTAAAGGCAAATATGGAAAGTACAGCAACAGAAGATGCTGAGGCCATAGAAAATCAAATGGCTGAACTACAGAAAAAACTTCGCCGTAAAAATGAAGAAATTGTGAATCTGTCTCTTGAAAAGCAGGAGTTGATGTCTAGTCTTGAAGAGTTAGATAACCAGCATGAGGAAGCCATGGGCCATATTATAATCATTAAAGAACAGTTGACCAAGTCAAATGAAGAGTTGAAGAATAAACTGAGGACATCAGAGGCTGAGGTAGAAGAATTCAGGTCTGAAATACAGAAGATCAGGGGCCATCAGCTGGTGAATCAGACTGTAGAATCTTCAAACTCCAATGAACTGAATCATCAAATAGCTGAACTAAAGGAGGAAACTGCTGACCTGAGAAAAGATCTGGAGCGTAGTGATTCTGGTGCTGCAAAGTTAGAAATAGAAAATGCACATTTAGAGAAGAAGATAAAAGAGTTAAGTGATAAATGTTTTTCAAGTGCTACAGCTCTGAATGACCTTCACATGGACAAAAAGGAGTTGGTTGATGAGATACAAAAGTTGAAAACAGACTTAGGCAACCAGGCTCTGAAGATGAAAGAACAGAGGCTTGAAAATCAAGAATTAAAGAGTAAAATATCTTCTGGAGCTGATAAGGTAGGAAGCACTGACAATCTCCCAGAGAATGACAGTCTTAAGAATACAGAAGAAGAATATTTGAAGATACAGTATGACCTTGAAGCAGTGGAAGAAAAGTATTTAGAAGAGGCTGAAAAATGCAGAAACCAAGAATCAGTTATTAGTGAGCTGAAACAAGAGCTTGAATCAGTGAAGAAAGATTGTGAAGATTTAAAGAAGGAAAGTGAAAGAAAGCATGAGGAATTAGAAAGTTTTAGCAGACAATTTCACTCCCTGGAAAATCAACTCAGAGACTATACAGAAACGAAAGCAGAGAATGAAAAACTCACAGTACAGGCAGAAATGTTAAACAATGAACTAACTCTGTTTAAAGACAACCTTGGTCAGAAAAGAACCGAATGTGATCAATTAAAAGAAGACTTAAAGAAGACAAAATCACTTTTAGAAGATACAACAGATAGGCTGCATACCAAGTGTGAAGAATGTACAGACCTTACAGAAGCACTGGAGAAACAGGAAAATGACATTTCAACATCAGAGAGTATAGAAAATGAGTATGAGGCGAAGTTAATGAGTGCTACAGGTGAGCTTGTGTTAGTGAAAGAAGAACTATCATGTACTGAAACTGAGTTAGAAAACTTACAGAAAGAGTTCTTTGAAAAAGACGAGGAAGTAAACAATTTGAAACAATGTAAAGAAAAGCTGGAGAAAGAGATAGACAACTTGCAAGGTGTCATTGAAAACCTGAAACAAGAAAGTGTCAGTGCTGGAGAAAAAGTCCAAACTTATGAATCAAAGTTGAAGGAGTCCGAGTCTCAGAATGATCATTTTCAGGGAGATTTGAATAAACTGCAGAATGATCTGTCAGAACTAAATGGGAAAATGGCTGCCCAGGCACAGCATTATGAATCATATATTGAAGAACTGAAAGCCAAGGGTGAATCAGATGAATCAAGCATACACAGTCAGTATGAAGAAGTATTAGAGAAGTGCCACAAGAAAGACATAGAAATCACGGAAATAAAGAGTACAATGGCTGACACCGAGCTGAAACTGAAGGAGTCAATGGCTAATGTGGAGACAGTACAGGCAGTGTGTACCAACAAGGACAAAGAGTTAAGTGAACTGAGTAACCTAGTAGCAAAACTGAGAGCTGAATATGACACTTTGTTTAATCAGCTGAATGAGACCAAGATGGATTCTGATACAGTGAAGGAGAGGAATACTGAACTTGAAAAAGAAGTAGTAAGATTGAAAGAGCTAGAAGCACATATAGCACAGTCTGAAAATGAAAGAAAAGGCTTAAGTGAGAGGTTAGCTGCATTACAGTTAGACGTTGATAGTGTATCAGAACAGAGAAATACTTTGCAGCAGGAAAGTAGTAAACTATCTCAGGATGCTGTAGTGTATCAAGAAAAACTAAAACATATGGAATCTGAAAATGAACAGTACAAACAAATCAAGGCAAGTCAGGATGCCAGTTTATCTGAATTAAATCAAGGAAGAACGGAAACATTGCATACTCTAGAGGAGAGCAGAAAACAGCTGAAAGTGCAAGATGAATGTGTTAGTCAGTTGAAGCAGGTCAATAAACAGAAAGATGAGGAGATTTCGGAGCTAAAGCAAAAACTTTCTCATGCCAAATCTGTAGTCATGAGTGACAAGGTAAAGGCTCTGGAGGCAGAGCCTGGCAAAAACATTGAATTGATTGAAGTGAATGAGCACATTGAAAAACTTCAAACAGAAAATAAATTGGGTATGGTATACTCAAACAATGACAATGAATTTGATTCATATAAGCCCAATATATCGTTGGAAATAGAACAGCTCAGTGAAAAGTTAAGAGAAAAGGATCAAGTGATTGCAGATATGCAAAGAAACAATTCTTCTCTATTGAAAATGTTAGATTCTAAGTCAAAATCTTCTCAAGGTGACTCTACTTTAGTTGAAATCCATAAACTTGAAAATGAAGTTAGAACTCTTAAAGTAGAAAAGGAGCAAATGATTGATGTTTTAAATGAGAAGTCAAGAGAGAGTAGTACATTAAAAACTGAAGTGCAAAGACTTATGAGTGTGATCTCAGCAGAGAAAGCTGCATTGCAAAAGTTACAGCAAGACAATCAAGAACTTATAAGAAAGTCTCCAGAAAATGGAGAACACATTAATGATATGCAGAAGCAAGTGGTGCAAAATTTGTCAAGAATTATACGTGATAAAGATCTAGAAATTGAATCCTTAACACAAAAGAGTCAGACTTTGCTCTCAGTTCTCCAAGAGTCGTCAACTGAAGACACACACCTTCATTCTCTCATGCAAGATAAAGAAAACTTGACAAAGCAATTAGCTGCTCTACAAGGAGAGAGGGAACAAATGATTGCTTACCTAAATCAGAAACACCAGGAAAGTGTGGCATATCACAACGAAGTGCAAAGATTAACAGCCTTGTTAAATTCAGAGAATGAGAAAAATGATCAAGTGAAACATGACTATGAAAGCCTAGTGCCTCAGTTTGAAGATAAAAAGCAAACACTCATTAAAGTACAGAATGAACTCATAGACTATAAGCAGAAATATACTGATTTAGAAGTGAAGTATGGACAACTATTGCAGGAGTCTAACACAGATGAAACTGTTCATAAAGCTGTTTTTGAATCTAAAGTACAGGAGGCAAAACGATTGCAAGAGAGATATAAAGAGTTGATGGACAATGTAAAGGAGAAAGAAGCCAAAATTCAAAGTCTCCATCAGAATGTAACTGAACTAGAGCAAACTCTTAGAACTACCGAGAGTGAGAAAAGCAGTTTTAAGAAACAAGTTGATAGTTTCACATTCCAAGTCCATGGGCTACAGACTGACCAGAGTGAGAAAGTTGCAGAGATAACTCAACTGAAACAACAGAGACAGGAGGTGACATCAGAGTTGCAGCTGCTGAAGGAGATGAGCAACAAGCTGACACTACAGCTACAGGACAAGGACTTTGAGATCCAGAGTCTACAGAGGACCAAGACTGTGATACATGAACAGAGTGGAGAGCCAGGGGAAGAGAAAGGTCAGCTAGATAACCTGATGCAGGAGAATGAAGCAGCCCAGAAACAGATGAAGCAGCTACAGCATGAGAGAGACCAGACTGTGATGGCACTGCACCAGGCACAGGAGCACAACTCCCAACTCACTAAAGACGTAAGTTTGCAAGGATTTATGCCTGTAACCCTTCACCCCTATAGCTTGTTTTCAGTATTGAAGACATTGTTGCTTAAAGCAGGCTGAAAGAAAAGTAGAGTTCTTCTTAAGGAGTATTCTGCTTTACTTTCAGCTTGCTTTAAGCTACCATCTGCTTTAATATACCGTAGGAAATTTTGGAATGAATTGATTTACATGTAAATGCGTAAAAAACAATAAAAACTGTTTTAATTCAATAAATGACCGCCCAACTAAAAATATGGGGACCATGAATCCAGGTGTCTGCTTAATGCAGAACATAAGTTATGCAGAAAACTCCTGTAGGAGCTTTCTGCATTAATTTTGTTCTGCATTAGGCTGTCATTTGAATCAAAGACTGTCCTTGCAACTTTGGAATGGTTGTGTCACACATGTATGTACAGTAAAACCTCGCTATTACGACCACTAAATTATGTTAATTATTAGGGTGTTTACGATAGGTGACCGCTTAAAGCAAGGTGACAGTGAAACAGAAAGCTCCTATAGGAGCTTTCTGTTTCACTGTAACCTTGCTTTAAGCTGTCACCTGTCTATTATACACTCAATTAGCCTTCTTTTTAGTGGTCGTAATAGCGAGGTTTTACTGTATGTCATCTTCTTAGTTCTGACTGTCCTAGATTGTTGGTATTAAAGGTGATATAAGTTGTTTGGTATACAGATGCTTCTGTGAATGATGACAATATAGAAAAAATCTAATTAACCCATTCTTCCATAAGCATACCTTTTTACGCCTCTAGTTATTACTACAAAACGGAAAGAAGTTCCCACCTTAGAACTCCTGAACATGAAACAGATGGAATTACCAGTGTTCGTCCAGACGGAGTCTTAAAGCAGTTTGAAAGTAAAGCAAAATGCTCCTTTCCAAGCATTCTGCTTTACTTTCAACCTGCTTTCAGTGGTCATCTGTTTTCAAAATTAAAAACAAGATAATGTGGTAAAGGATTAAGACAAGTTGTTTATACTTAAAGACATTACTTTACCTATCTTGGGTGGTTCCACCTTGTCAGTTAAATCTTGTGCAACCCATGCTCAGAATTGTGGCAATGTCTGCACAAAATCAGTGAAGCGTCTCAAGTGAGACAGTAAATGACAGTAGAAGTCTTTTGAAAGTTTGCTGGTATACATGTGATGTACATGTTTGTAGAAAATCAATGTAGTCTTATCTTTTTTTCAGGAACAAATTTCTAATTGGGTGTGTTTTTATTACTTTTTGACTGGATGTGGTGTTAGTTTTGAAATTATAACAGGGTGTGTTTATCTTTCAGATTCAGACCATGAAACAGAAAGAAGCGAAGATGCACAGAGAGTTGGATAGATTGAGACAACATCTTATACAGGTGAGCAGAGTAGTGGGATTGGCAATGAAAATCTGTATGCTTCTTAAACCTTTCCTTCAAACTGTTTTCTGAATTTAAGACAAAATAGTCATAGCTGTTACAATGCTGAATTTTGAAATAATTCCTTTAATTCTCTCATAAATGACCAGTTTATATTGACTCTTGACAGGTTTGTCCCCAACATATTTAAAATAAACTTGGAAGTCTGCAGACTTTGATCCATCAGGAGCCCTCTGATCTGGGTCTACACTGTTTGCAAGTGATGAACATATCCCGTTTCAGCAAAAAGATAAAGCTCTATGCTTTACTTTTGCCCTGCACAAAGCAGTCACCTGCTCTTTAGAAAGATACCCTCATACTTTGTTAAAAATGACAATAGTGAACAGTGCATAAAGACAGTTGACTGCCTAAACCTGTCCTCTATAGAATCATCTTTGAGCACTCCTACCTACAACTTCTTATAAGTGCCACAAAGATTATTTAGTGATTATGTTGAATACAGGTGTGAGCTTAAAGCAAGATGAAAGTCAAGCAGAATGCTCCCAAAGAGCTTTCTGCTTTACTTTCAATTTGCTGTAGGAGTTTTCTCTTTTACTTCCATCTTGAGTTGAATACCCACCTGCCTTAAACACAGTTTTAGGCGATTTTCACTTTTGGCTTTGGAGGAAAGGCCAAAATTAAAGCATTGAGCTCCATTTGCAGCTTTCTGCTTTTACTTTTGTCATGCATTAAGCTGTCAACATATTTAAGACTTAACCTCCTACTCCATAGATATGCAGTTTAACACACTTAATTAATTCCACCATTGAAGAAAATAGTTTCTTTTTATACAATCATGAATATGTATCATAAGAAATAATTTCTATATTCTAGCAGATGGTAGCTAAAAGGCTAAAGCAGACTGAAAGTAAAACAGAAGAATGGACCTTAAGGCACATTCTGCTTTACTTTCAAGCTGCTTTAAGTGGTCTTCAAAACTAGAAAGAGGGTATTGGTAAAGGGTTAAATCGTAAGTTTTAAATGGCTGGTGAGTAGAAGTTTTGAGTGTATGTATTTTTGCAGATAGAGGATAGTTACACGAAGGAAGCGTTGTCGGCTGAGGAGAGAGAGAAGGACCTGAGACTTCGGCTCGCTACAGCAGAGGAGAAAGCCTTTGCCTCATCATCAGCAGTGGAATCTGTCAAGTAAGTCAACCAACAATAAGCCATGGAAACAAATTAAGAAATTTAAGAAAATGCAGAAGTCGGTTACCTCTGTATTGAAATGATAATAAAATATGGGAGATAGATTGGTGAAAATAACTATTTCACAGGAATGCTTACCATGTTCCCTGTAGCAGAATAAAGATACTTATACAGTGTTCTGCCCAGGCCGCGCCCTTGCGCCATTGGCGCATAAAAATCACAAAAGGCGCGGAAAAATTCCCGTAAATGGGCCCGAGGGCGCGCTTAAAAAAATCGCGATTTTTTTTTCCCCCGCACTGACGGTCAATGTTTTAGTCTATCCTTACCATTAGAGCATTTAAAACGACTAATTTCATTGGATACGTCGACCGGAAGTATCCGCTGTAGTCCAATCGCTGATAATCTCTCATGCCTTCTCGTTTGTTTCGTTGAAAGATGGCTGACCAAAAACGTAAGGCAGCTACACTGATAGACTTTTTTCAAAGTTTTCGAAATACGCGGAGTAAAATTAAGGAATTAGACCAAAATAATATTAAGTATACCAAAGAGAAAACGTGCATGACGCTGTTGCGGTTCAGAATACAACCGTAAGTAGTAAATTGATTCTCAAAAACAGAAAACCCTCTCCACCCCAGCCGATGGCCGAGTCTGATAAAGTTGACGGCTCTTCGAAACGCACGAATAGTATATCCGCCGAGAAAAAGAAGGGATGAACTTTTCAGCATAGGTGGTCAAAAGATCATACGCGGCTGGCTTACAATGGTGGGTCAGATTCTATGACAATCTCTGTCTAGACTAAAGCAATTTAAGAATAAGAGCACACCACTTGTGAATGTCGTAATTGGAAAACAAGTTATTTTTATTGTGTTTTCTATTATTTTCATGGCAAAAAATGTGGGGCCCACACTTTTAAAAAATGGCCCCCTTTTTTCATGTCCAGTGGGCCCTTGGGCCCATAGTTTTGGATTTCTAGGCAGAACACTGCTTATAGTAAATGACTTAAACCCTTTACTCCATAGATATGCCTTTTTACGTAATTAAATAATTCTTCCATTGAAGAAAATAGTTTCACTTTATACAGTCATGAATGGGCAACATAAGAAACATTTCCTACATTCTAGCAGATGGTAGCTTAAAGCAGGCTGAAAGTAAAGCAGAATGCAACTTAAGGCACATTTTTATTTATTTTCAACCTGCTTTAAGTGGTCACCTTCTTCAATACTAGAAACAGACTATGGATTAAAGGGTTTAATATCTTACCTTCTGCACATGTTGAGTGAATTTGTGTGTTATACAAACAGTTTTGATCCAGATGAGTAAAACAGCATTTCCCTTCAAATCCAAACTGTTTGACACTAACCCTGATGCAGAAGTCTTAATTTGCATGCATGTATGTAACATTGTTTGAGTGGTTGTTTAGTTAAGAAATAATAAATTCATACCAGTGTTTATCGTGGCAATAAAACACGGGTACGAGTTGAGATGCGTAGTAATTAAATCCAGAGGCCGAAGGCCAATTGATTTGATTACCAGCATCTCAACGACTACCTGTGTTTTTTTGCACGATAAAACACTGGTATTAATTTATTATTTTGATTCTAACACTTCAATTTAACAAAATTTGTACCGAAGCAATGGCGCTACATTTTTTGGCGTACGCATTTTCGAAGCCATAAGACATCACGTTAAGACGTAAAAGCGTGTGCGTGTTTTATTGGAATTCAAAAACAGATATGTTCCTTCTTTGTTTATAAAGGGGCATGCGCGAAGTGTGTTAGAATACAGGTTAGACTGTATTCACTATTCTATATCATTGTTATCTCCCTTGTCAGTGATTTAATGAGTTGTTTCCCTTGTTTTGTCCAACAGTCAGCAATCTAGTCAACAGTTAGATAGCCTACAACAGCAGCTCCAGTTTGTGTGTCAGCAGCGTGACCAGGCGTACCTACAGATCTCTAGTCTACAGGAACAGAACCAGACATACACAGTGTCCATGGCAAATCTCCAGATGGTGCTTGAAGAGTTCCAGGAAGGTAGGTAACTCACAACATCTCCATAGCTTTGTCTCCCAGTATTGAAGGGTGATAATAATACAGTAAAATCTCTATTACGACCACTAAAGTTTGTTAATTATTAGAGTGTTTACGATAGGTGAATGCTTAAAGCAAGGTGACAGTGAAACAGAAAGCTCCTAAGAGCTTTCTGTTTCACTGTCACCTTGCTTTAAGCTGCCACCTCTCTTTTATACAATCAATTAGCCTTCGTTTTACTGGTCGTAATAGGGAGGTTTTACTGGACTAAGGCATAGTTTTTCCTTTGGCAGAGGCAACAGCAGTGGCATCAATCTTCGTTGTTAAGTTTTCATGTCTGGGCTATTTCTCTGAAGCCACTGGTTCAAATTTTCTGAAATTTCCAAGAACAAACATTGATGTTCGAACTTGCTTTAATCATATTTACCCATATTTTGAAGTTAGAACATGGGTGTACCGTTTTAATTCTAAATAAAGGTAAGTTTGACATGGGTATTTGACATGGGTAAACTTGAATTATCAAAGTTCAATTGAAGGATTACGGATTAATTCAACTTAAGTGGACTTGAGTTATCTAGTTTGAGTTTGCAAAGTCTGACTGTATTTAAGGAATAATTCGAATATTTATTGTATTCATGGAGGTATGAAAAAAGAACCTGGTGACACTGTATGAAACCACACAGCGGTTTCATACAAAAGTGTGACCAGGTTTTTTTTTCATACCTCCATGAAAACAATAAATGTTCCGAATTCCGAATTATTTCTTATAATTTAATATCACTACTGAATTTAAGAAAGTAGTTAAATAGAGAATCTGACACTAGTGTTCATTATTTAACAATTTTAAAACGTAGGTTGTAGTCCCTCCGCCATATATATTTTCCGCCAAAATGCGACATTGTTTTGTAGTAACGTCATCGTCAACGACGTCATTTGGCGTCCTGCTTCATGCAGTGCTTGTGGAGAGCAGTTGGACTAAGAGAAAGTAGTCCCGAAAAGGCGTGGCCTAATTATTCTTTTTCATGGGTTAATGAAAATAAAATTACAGCCAATCACAACTAACCAAAAGTGATGAAAGCATACAATATTAAATTATTTTTGTAATGAAAGTAAAACAATAATTTAAGACTATTTTTCCATCAATCTCCTATTATTTTCCAGAGAAAGAGAAAATGGTTGCCCAGGAAACAGAGCGTCTGGAGAATGAGTGCAGTAATCTCACAGCCCAAGTACATAAACTGCAGACTGATCTCAAGTACTCAAAGGTCAGTCAACACTTACTCTCTTAACCCTTCACCCATTAGCTGGTTTCTAGTTTTGAAGACAGGTGATTACTTAAAGCAGGTTAAATAAAGCAGGTTGAAAGGAAAACAGAATGCTCCTTAACTCTTTCCTCCCTAAAACTTTAAATGGACAATTCCAGTTTCCAGTTGAGTCAAGTCCAATTCTAACTTTTAAGGGTTGTTTTTGTCAATGTTTGGCATTATGATAAACAGTGAAAACCCTGATCAGAGGGCTCCTTTCGGAGCCATCTGATCAGGGTCTTCTCTGTTTGTACTTGACAATTGTACTATTCACATGTATACTGTTTGAAAAGGATGCCTATATGCGGGTCTAGGGTTTAAAGGGTTAAGGAGCATTCTGCTTTACTTTCAACCTGCTTTCAGCTACCATCTCATCTGGAAAGATACTAGAGCTATGAAATACTTATGTATTTTATGTTCAAGACTTTCTAGTTTGGGACTACTTTCCACAGTGTAGAAATAATTAGATGTGTAAAAAGGCATATTTATGGAGTAATAGGTTTCCAGGGATGATGACCATGTGTAGGAATACTGTTAGTTTTAGTTCAGTTGTGCACCTTTGCTGATGAGTATCTGGAGGTGTTTTGTGCTTGTATGGAAGAAAAGGTAGAGCTATATTAGTATATAGGATTAATTGCATGTAGGTAAGAACAAGCTTTGAAGGTTTTTTGGAAGAGATTTGTTGAGGGCTGTTATAAGTTAAGCATTTACCCACTTTGACTAATGCTGACCATTTACCTACCAGTGCATAAGTAAATACATGCTATCTACATGCACTTGACTGACGGGGCTGTTGTAGATCAATTTGAACTGCTCTTAACCATTTCATTCAAAGTTTTTTACCAGTGTTTTCAGATTTTTCATGCGGGGAAGCCTTCCAACTGGCTTGCTGAAGACGGGTGGTTCTACCCAGTTGCCTATTTGTGCCTGAAACAGTGTACAAAAGGCTTCTGGTGTCTTCCCCCACCTGTAATTAGCTGGATGTCGCGATATGACTGAAATGATGTTAACTGTGACGTAGAATCATATTAAATCAAATCAAATTACCAGTGTTTTAGACATGTGGTTGCTTAAAGCAGGCTGAAAGTAAAACAGAAATCTCCCAAAGAGTCATGTGACAGAATATAGGAAAGTATTTGCCACAGGTCTTCATTATAGAAGTTACACAGTTTTCACGTTACCTTGTATGGAATGTTCACTGCCTGCAAATTCCATATGGAATCAGCCGCTGATCTTAAAACAGGCTTAGGCTTGGACCATTGGTGAAAACTACCTGTGTACCCTTTAATAGCTTAAAGTAGGTTGAAAGTAAATCAGAATGTGCCTTAAGGCGCATTCTGCTTTACTTTCAACCTGCTTAAAGTGGTCACCTAATTTCAAAACTAGAAATAGCCTATGGGGTAATGGGTTAATGTAATCTCTGAACTAATGTCAGGTTGTACCGTAATACTCTGCTATGTTCCTTGTCAGAATTTCTGTCATTAGTTGGTGAAAATTGTACAGTACAAATGTTCTTGATTAATCACAGGATGATGCAGTTTCTGATCAGTGTCAGAGCTGTACACTAAAACCTGTTGGTGCCTTTTCTGAGGAGAGCAAAATTATGATTTTCGATGCAAATCTATGTGAGAGTATTTGCTGTTGAAGGAATCTTTTGAACCTGGTTTTCTTTGAATTTCAACCGTTATTTTGTTACTAATTTCTCAACAAGTATGTGATACTGTTGAATTGTTTTGATATGTAATGATGATAATGAAGAGCAATATAGAAATTAAGCCTGTCTCTTATGATAATGTTTTAATACCCCTCCAAGGATTAGTCAGAGGGCATACTGTATTACCCCTCCCTGTCTGTTCATTATTCCTTCCATAGAGTCAATACTTTCTCCCTCTAGCTCTTTCTACAGTTTTCAAGCTACAACCTCAATTTTACAGGATGTTTTCCACATATATCACAAATGTACCTATGGTCAGGATTTTGATATGCTTTAATTTTTCAAAGAATAATGGGCAGGTGAGCGTGGCAGTATTTTGTATTTAAATGGTTTGTGCATGTAGGGGGGCATGTTACAAGCACATCCATATCTCTAGTTCTTGTCATGCTTTTACCTGATTCTCATATTCCATGCTTCGACTTTTCTCCTAATAATGAGCCACATTTTGGCTGGTGTCTGCTTAAAGCAGGCTAAAAGTAAAAGCAGAAGGCTTCTACAGTGTTCTACTTTACTGTATGCTTTCTTTCAGCAGTCACCTACTTTAACTCTTTGAACCCCAGTCACGCATTTATGCGTCATTTGCAAACAGCGTACATGTGAGGAGTACACTTGTCTTGTCCTATGCAAACAGTGTAGACCCTGATCAGAGGGTCTACACTGTTTGTAATTAGCTCACCTGAGCTAGCTCAGGGTGAGCTTTTGCAATACTTGAATGTCCGTCGTTCGTCGTCAACAATTTTAGTGTTTACACTCTAGAGGCCACAATATTTATCCAATCTTTCTCAAACTTGCTCAGATTGTATATTACCATAAGAGTTTGGATGAGTTCAATTATGGTTGAAATCGGACTAATAGGTCAAGTGTAATCTACCTTTGAATTGCTGAAAATGCCATATTTAAGGGTGTTTACACTGTAGATGCCACAATTTTTATCAAATCTATCTCAAACTTGCTCAGATTGTATATGACCATAAGATTTCGGTTGAGTTCGATTATGGTTGAAATCTGATCAATAGGTTGACAGTTATCTACCTTTGAAATGCTGAAAATGCCATATTTAACAGTGTTTACACTTTTTATCCAATCTATCTCAAACATGCTCAGATTGTATATGACCATAAGAGTTCGATTGAGTTAGATTATGATTGAAATCAGACCAATAGGATGAGAGTTATCTACCTTTGAATTGCTGAAAATGTCATATTTAAGGGTGTTTACACTCTAGAGGCCACAATTTTTATCCGGTCTTTTTCAAACTTGCTCAGATTGTATATGACCATAAGAGTTCAAATAAGTGTGATTATGGTTGAAATCGGACCTATAGGTCAAGAGTTATCTGCCCTTGAATTGCTAAAAATGCCATATCGAACTGCGTTTACACTTTTGCAACTACAGTTTTGAATGGATTTTGATTTTACTTGCACACAAAGTATATACCTATAAGTTCTCAAAGGAGTGCAATTATTGTTGAAATCTAATCATTGTAGCAATATTTATTATCTGCCCTTGATATACTTTGAAATGCTAGAAAAGGCTTCATTTCAGCATTGTTTAGGCTCTAGTTATCTGCCTTTGATGTACTCTACCATACTAGAATTATGAGGTTGTATTCCAAAATTGTTTACATGCTATACTACAAATTTGAATGGATTTAACTTAAAACTGATGAAACAGTAAGATAAAGCTATCAAGCTTCAGTACAACAGGTGAACGATATCAGGGCCTTCAGGCCCTCTTGTTTTGAAATATATTGTAAAAGTCAACCCTAAAAAGTCAAAAATTGACTAGACTACATTGAAAACTAGAATTGTCCATTTGAGGTTTCAGGGAGGAAAGGGAAACAAGTTTTGAGGGCAAGGATTTACTTGAGATTTGCTCCGAGTTAACAGCATAATTATTATGATGATTGAGGAGATCCAACTCTGATTAAAGCTTGAGGACAAACTCCTTGCTGAATAAAATTGTTGCCTTGTTATTGCCAAATGTTAGGGATTAAGGAAATTTCATCAAAATGTAGTGAAAATAAATTATGGAAAATTTGCAATAGACATATTTTCTGCTTAAAATTATCATGATGTTCTTCAAATATTGGCCATGATTGGTATCAATAATTTCTTGGTTATCATTGATAACAAAATATGTAACAAACCTAACCCCAGCAGGACCATCCTAGAATGCCTCTTCCCTGTCTTCAACTGAAAACTCACTGAACATGTGGTTTACAGGGGCTGCCATAAGGTGACTTAAAAAATCCTAAGATTTCCAAATTTGCATCTTTCAAGTGCGATTTTACGAATCGTTCCTTTTCCCCAGCGCCTGTTTCTAGTTTTGTTGACACATGTCTGCTTAAAGCAGGCTGAAAGTAAAGCAGAATGCCTAAAGGCGCATTCTGCTTTACTTTCAGCCTGCTTTAAATACCATGTACAAGTAAAAAAAATCCGAAGATTTAGGAAAAATCCGGAGAAATGGCAGCCCTGGGTTTACTTATATTCAACTTTTAACAGACAGCTTCTTTAACCTTTCTAACACTGAATATTTATATATATAACTCCGCCCAATACCAATATCTATCATATAAGCTATTATATTGGCTAATACAATAAAAATCATTTACCCCAGGAAAGAGTGCAGATTCAAGTCAGACAGATCCAATAATAACTGTAGACCCTGATTTGACAGCTCTTTCAGGAGCTGTCTGATCAGGGGAGGTGCTGTCTGATCAGGGGCTACACTGGTTTTAACTCTTTACCCTATATTCTTCTTTCTTTTGACCTCTTAAAGCAGGTAAAAAAAGTAAAACAAAATGCACCTTAAGCAGAGTGCACATTCAGGCATGTTCTGCTTTACTCTCAGCCTGCTTTAAGCTTCCATCTACTAGGATAAGGAAATATTTTTTCCCCACCATGTAATGGCCGGGGCATATAGTGTTACCCCTTTCCGTCATTCCGTCCTTCTGTCCTTCTGTCATCATTTACTTTCAGGTTAATATATCTGTCATCTGCGAATATTGAAGTCAAATTTGGTATATAGATACACCATCGTAATACGCAGGTCATGTTTGAATTTGGGTTGGGCAATATAAGTTTTGACAGAGTTATGCCCCTTGGACAATTTACAACTATTTGTGGTTTCAGCTCATTATCTCAGTCATGCATTGACATTTTGAACCGAAGTTTCAGATATTGGTTCATAATGAGAATTCACAGGTCAAGTTTGAATTTGGTTTTGATTTTTTAAAACTTGACACGGATTCTCCCGGCATCTGAATATATTCATGAGTTATGCCACCATGAGTTCAGATCTACATTGTACTAAATTGGTGCCACTGGGGGCATCCGTGATGTCTAGTTTATGTTGCACACTCATTACTGTATAAGATAAGAGAACAATTTTCTTCAGAGGAGGAATGAATTAAATGTTCTTCTGTGGAGGAATATATTACATGTACATGTCTATGTAGTAAAGGGTTAAAAAATGTAAATATATGCTAATAGCTGGAGAAGAGTTAACACAAAAACTCTTAACCCATTACTCCATAGATACACATTTTTATGCATTTAATATATTCCTCCACAGAAGAACATAGTTCCACTTTAAACAGTCATGAATATGTACCATAGGAACTATTTTCTATATCCTAGCAGATGATGGCTTAAAGGAGGCTGAAGGTTAAACAGAATGTGTCTGGCGCATTCTGTTTTACTTTCAACCTGCTGTAAATGGTCACCTTTCTTAATCCATTACCCCATAGCCTGATTCTAGCTTTGAAAATAGGTGAGGACTAACCCATTACCCCATAAATACGCCTTTTTACGCTTCTAATTTATTCCTTCACTGACAAAAATAGTTCCAAATTATACAATTTTGAATATTTATCAGAAGAAATATTTTCTATTTTCTAGTAGATGGTAGCTTAAAGCAGGCTGAAAGTAAAACAGAATGTGCCTTAAGGCACATTCTGCTT
Source organism: Gari tellinella (assembly GCA_922989275.2). Taxonomy (NCBI): domain Eukaryota; kingdom Metazoa; phylum Mollusca; class Bivalvia; order Cardiida; family Psammobiidae; genus Gari; species Gari tellinella. Next base: position 27,519,833 of record OV277857.1, on the reverse strand, counting down.
TACTTTCAACCTGCTTTAGGTGGTCACCTTTTTCAAAACAAGAAACAGGCTATGGGGTAATGGGTTAAAGCAGGATTAAAGTGCATTCTGCTTTACTTTCAGCCTGTTGTAAGCTACCAGCTGCTAGAATATAGAAATTATTTCTAATGTTAAATAAATTGGAACTATTTTCTTCAGTGGAGGGATAAATAAGAGGTGTAAAAAGGCATATTTTGGGGGTAATGGGTTAAAAACTAAGAGTAGGCTATGAGGTAAAGGGTTAATAGACTGCACTTATTGTTTCGGCTTATGCTTATAATTCTATCTATTATAAGGAAGAAGTGTGTCTCTGCCTTGATGCAGGACAAACTATACATACTTTCTTCATGTTAGTTCAATCTTTCGAAAAGTGTGTGATAGGTCCAGTCTTGCTGCAATTTATTGTATCTAAAAGACTTATTCAGTGCAGGGTCGTAAATTGTGTTTGATGTTACAATTAAATTGCAGCGAACAACAATTGAACATAATTTGTGCATGTATGCATAATTACGTTCTGGTCACGATGCTGCAACGTCTATCGTAAATCAACTCGTAAAGCCACAATAAAGTCCTCACTATTGCAACAACTTGAATGAACACTAATTGATAAGTTAAAAGGTGGCACCTTAAAGCAGGATAAAGTTAAAGCAGAAAGCTCCATAATTAGCTTTTTGCTTTTTTTATGCCCCCGGCATCTGTAGATGCAGAGGCATATAGTGATTTTCCTGTCCTGTCGGTCTGTCCATCCATCCGGGTTTACGAGAGGGTACTAGTGTCGTTAAAATTCTTAGCCCCATAATTGAAAAACATTAACCTGGCAGTTATCCAGGCCATTTCTTGTGACATTAACCTGGCCATTAGTGGGAATAATGTTGGGGGTAGGGTTAGCTTCCAGATCAGTCTATTCCAGAGGTAGAGCAAAAAACAAAGTGTCTTTTGTGTGGCTAGCTACGTAACAGAAAACAAAAGGATAAGCCACACAAATACCGTCTCGTAAGAATGTCTGTGCATCCGTCTGTAACAAGGTTAACTAGATTTTAATGTTTCGTCTAGCACCAATATCACTGACTCAGATGCTTAGATACTTATAAGATACAGTTGTTGCTTTGGACCATTCTCAATCCACCAATATTTCCCAAACTTGATTTTGACTTTGATCTTGTTAGGGCTTTAATTTTTACCTCCACTGAAAAAAATAGTTTACTGTAAACAGTCATGAAAATGGACCATAAGAAATATTTTCTTTATTCTAGCAGATGGTAGCTTAACCTATTACCCTATAAATATGCCTTTTTACACCTTTAATATATTCCTCCATTGAACAAATAAGTTTCACTTAAATCACCTGAAAGTATAACAAAATACACAGGTCTTTAGGAGCATTTTGCTTTACTTTTAGCATGCTTTAAGTTACCCATTGCATGGATATAAGAAACATTTCTTATGGTGAATATTCATGACTGTATAAAGTTGAAATATTTTCCTTATTGAAGGTGTAAATTTGTGTATTTATGGAGTAGTATTGGTTTAAACTATTGAGTCTTGGAGAGTAAGTTGAGTGGTTTGAATAATTCAGGGGCCCTTTTCATAAAACTTCGTACGACAAATGTTGTCGTAAGTCAAAACTTTAAAATACATTTAATGACTGATTTCTCTATCTAATCCTGTCTTGTGACATCTCTTTGGAATCGTCTTTTCAAGACGATTCCAAAGAGATGTCACAAGACAGAATTAAATGGAGAAATAAATAATAATTGAGACTTTTATAATCTGACTTACGACTGTTTTTTTCGTACAAAGTTTTATGAAACGGGCCCCTGATTAGCAGAAAAGTGTACATACTCATGACAATATGTATTGATTAGATACAATTGACCTACTACTATTATATGGATTTATGTACAAAACCATTTCAATATTTAGACAACATTGTGCCTGAGTGTTGGTTTTAACCCTTAGCCCGCCAAATAAATTGTCGTCTGCTATATTTCTCGTCTGCTTCAAGTTTCAAAGTGCTTCAAAGTTGCTCAAAATTGCTGAAAATGTTGTCCGAGTGTCAAACAGCTTAGATCCGGATGAGACGCCGAGTTACTCGGCGTCTCATCCGGATCCAAGCTGTTTGCATATGGAGCTATAGTCGTGACTGGCAGGCTAAGGGTTAATGCTTAAATGTGTAATTACCTATAGTAGCTGGCATTGGGAAATTAGCTGTGTTTAAACTTTTACCTGATTCTGTTAAGTATAAAATTATGTATACATCAAATAGAACCTTTTGAATATTTAAATCCATAATTGATTTAGCCTGTTCTGTAGTCATACATTTATATAGACAGCTCATTAAAGCTTAACTATGCACGACCCTTACACTGCATAGCAGGTTAGATCTAGATCAGAAGTTGAGGGATTTGGCGTTTTATTAGAATTCAAACTATTATTGAGGTTTTTTTCTGTCAAAATGTCCCAAAATCCAAATTTTGAATTTGAAAAGAAAAACCTCACACTGTGGCCTCTAACTATTTAATTGTTGTTGTACATTAGTTTAACTTGTAACCGTCTCCCTTAACCCATTACCCCATAGCCTGTTTCCAGTTTTAAAGAAAGGTGACTACTTAAAGCAGGTTGAAAGTAAAGCAGAATTGCCTGTTTTAAGCTATTTTCAGCTAGAAAAAAAGAAATATTTCTGTTGATACATATTCATGACTGTATAAATTGGAACTATTTTCTTGAGTGGAGGAATAAATTAAAGACGTAAAAGGGCATATTTATGGGGTAATGGGTTAAAGACATTGCCTCCTCATACCATTACCCTTTCCTCTAAAAATGCCTTTTCACTCTTTACCTATTCCTCATAAAAATACCTTTTCATGTCATTACAATCATATCCATCAATCAAATGCTGAATTCTGTTTCTACCCAGTATTGTGCTGGAGAAAACTTCATACCATTGGCATGGCATACATCTGCTTAAAGCAGGTTGAAAGTAATATAGAACACTACTGTAAGAGCTTTCTTCTTTACTTTCAGCCTGCTTTAAGAAATGGCTCCTCACAAAACTATTATAGAAAAGTTTTAGGCTGGCAGACTGGGCCATATTTCACCTAGGTGATAGTGCTGTGGTTGTTCCTGGTTTTAATGACTGCGACACACTGACATTTGTATCATGCATTCTCATTGGTTCAGTGTTATCTCATAAAGCCCTCTACACAATCCGATTTATGTCCTTTCACCACCCAAGACATGCAGTCTGCTTCAGATCTAATGTCAGCATAAAGTTTTTAAATTAGACTTTATCTATGTTGATCGTTAAAAAAAATTCACAGCATACATGGGACATGATTAAACTGAATGTAATCTAGATCCTGATCTAGAATCTGTCTGTTAGAAAATTCCATCTAGTTGATGTTCGGTTGTGTGAAGGATATAGTGGTTGTTGTTGAGTGTGTTTGCAGTTTCAAGTATGGCTTTATTTAAACAAGCTTTGGTCTGTTTGCCTACCTTTACCTGACCAAGGTGTGTCAATAAAACGTTTAATTTCATCTCCCAACGCCTAACATCTTAGGCCCGTTATAGGGCGGCCGCATGTCTAGTTGTGGAGCAGGACACCAGACCGTTAGCACTGTTGGATTAGAGTCATGGCTTCGTTTTTCTGCAGTGAGAATTTTTATTAATCCACCAAAGGATTTTACTTCATGGAAAGGTTTTAACCCTTTGTTTGCATGCATATTTTGCAAACAGGGTAGATCCTGATCAGGGTCTGCACTGTTTGTGTTACTTAAGTTTCTGAAATATTTTTTTAACCCTATACTCCATAGCCTGTTTCTAGTATTGAAAATACTGACCACTTAAAGCAGGTTGAGAGTAAAGCAGAATACACCTTAAGGCAGGCACATTCTGCTTTACTTTCAGCCTGCTTTAAGCTACCATCTGCTAGAATATAGAAAATATTAATATGATAGATATTCATGACTATAAATTTTCTCCAGTGGAGGAATAAATTAAATGTGTTAAAATGTGTATCTATGGAGTAATAGGTTAAAAGCAATTGACAAAATTCAGCCTATGAATGGTTACATTTCAAACAAGGTGTGAGTTACTGAAGATGTATGATCAAATTTCATGGTTGAATTGGAGAGGCAACTTCTCATGCAAATAAGTTATGAGATGACAATAGTACAGCAGTATAGTGGTATAAGCTTGATTAACGAGCTCATGGATAGAGGTGCATGCTGTGATGGACAAGGTCTGGTCTGCACTGTCTCCTCAATAAGGTAAATGTGAATATATGCTTAATTTGTTTCTTGATGGTTAAATGATTTAACCACTTCTCTTAATAGCTAGTGTTCATTGTTCAAAGTAATTTTTGCTTTAAACCGCCTCGATAGCTCAGATGGTAAAGTATCTGCTTTATATAAAAATGATACTTGGAGGTCCCTTGCCTGGTGCTCGGCATTATAAGGGTAGTGCTAGGAAAGTAACTGTCTCAATTCTTTGTTGAGTAACGATTTCCTTTGGAAGTGAGCTTTCTGCAGTTCTGTTGTTATTATAGCCTGTTTCATAAATTTTGAAAATAAGTTGACCACTTAAAGCAGGTTGAAAGTAAAGCAGAATGCGCCTTAAGGCGCATTCTGCTTTACTTTCAGCCTGCTTTAAGCTATTATCTGCTAGAATATAGAAATTTTTATTTGTGACAGTATAAATTGGAACTATTTTCTTCAGTAGAGGAATTAATTAAAGGCGTAAAAGGGCGTATTTATGGGGCAATGGGTTAAAGCAGTCACCTGTGATAAAGATTTCAGTGTATAGTATACAGAAAATGTGATCAGTGGCATTTTTTCTTGAAATCTGTTTGTAATCTAAGGGTCAATGTTAAAATAAATTGTGTCATTTTGGTTTTGCAGTGAAGACTTTCACTGAATGTCCTTGGAAAGCAATTTCATGACTGGGATTTGTCAATGACTTCATAAAGCATGACTTTGGGGAACACGTGTCATGGTATCATTGATAAAATCCATATTGCCATATCGGGCATAATTAAAAAATTGAACCCTAGTCCCGCATATTGGCGTCCTTGCAAACAGTGTACATGTCGACTCCTTTTCAAACAGTGAAGACCCAGATCAGAGGGCTCCTAGGACAAAAACAACCCTTAAAAGTAAAAAATGGACTAGACTTAAATGGAAACTGGATTTGTCCATTCAAAGTGTCAGGGAGGAAATAGTTATAAACCTTACTCAGTATGAACATGCAACCTACTGGTTAGATTTACAGTCATGGTTTTAAGCTTGATTGAAAATCTTTTGATAGTCATGCTTTTAAACAGGTGGTTGCTTTATGTTGGAGATATCTCCATGACTTTTTATCACATAGTAACTCAGGAAATAAACATAAGGCAATCTGAATATATTTCAATCCCTGGCTGGATGATGACTCTATTCATCAGCAAAACATGCTATCGCCACATGGCATCATGGCAATGAATGTGAGATACTCTAGAAAATTACAAAGTAAATACCAGTACTTGCTTAGACAGAGTCATAAAGCAATCTGCCTGACATTTTAATTTTGATTAAAATTACGGTAATTCTTTATCAAATTTCACATGCATTTGAATTTATTGAGATCATGCAATATAGATTAAAAGTCATTCCTATATGACATGCCACCAGATATCTAACTAGTCCCTGTCCTAGAATATAACCTGTGGTGACTCTGTGGGGTGATTGAGTACATGGAGAATTGCAGAATCATAGTCAATTTGCGTGATATCATGGATAAAGCTGGTACTGGCTTACCTTCTGCATGCTATGTAATTGTTGTCTACAAAATGTTTCATCTATAACTATTCTCAGAATTGATTCATCTGCAGTTTCTGTCAGAAAATATAATCGCAGTGGCAAATTGTTTAGATCTTGATGACAGGCTGAGTTACTCGGCATCTGATCTGGATTCACAAAACTGTTGGCAACTATTATCACAGTATTGCCTTCTGCACATTCAAAAGGTGAGTCCACATAATGTTCTGGATATTGCTATAGAGTCACTTTTTAAAGTTGAACACATGGTTCCAGATTATCAGAGTATGTTTGGAAATACTCAAATCTGTGTGTCTCAATTAACCCATTACTCCCTATATATGCCCTTTTTCATGCCTTTGATTTATTCCTTTGCTGAAGAAAGTATTTCTACTTAATGCAGTCATGACAAGAAAATGGTTGAGGAGAATAAATGCTACATCGATGCTGTTTAACTGGTCTGTCCTCACTCAGACCATTTATTCTACCATTTAAAGACCATTTTTATTTCAATGGTGCGCTAAAACCTTTAAATCAGTTTGTTTAATGGCTGTTTCAATGGTTTTCTCTTGAAAAATGGTGGCCTTCAATGCTAAGTCAAGGCTCTTTAAATGGTTTTATACCATTTCATTTTGCTAAGGGTACTCTTAAATAGAGTTATAAGAGACTATCTGCACTTTAGTGGTACTTATCACTTGTATGTGTATGAGATGTAACATGTACCAGAAAAGACTACAACCTGCATTAGGGAGAGTTGAAAGTGAATGAGTTGATATATGCATGCTCAGTTCTTAAGGTTAATTTATGGGAGGGGTTTACAGATAAGGTAGTGATGGGCCCTGTAACCAAAGCCTTCAACCAATTACTATAGTGTTCACTCGTGGTTTTGGGATCCGGTTTAAGGCAAATTCTTGGGCTTGTAATAGTAAGAATTTTCTTTGCATGCTAAGGCGAATCCATGATTACTTCCACAAACTATTGGGATCCAGATGAAATGTTAAGTATCTTTGGGTCTCATCTGGATCTAAACGATTTGACACTCTTAGAAAAAGTCCTAAGTTTTAGAACAGTTGCAGATGATAATTGATGCTTATGGAAAAATTACTTGACCCTCTAGCTACTCAATATTTAGCCTATTTCTAGTTTTGAAGGCAGGTGACCTCTTAAATTAGGTTGACAGTTAAACAGATTCTATTTTATTTTCAGCCTGCTTTATTCATTACTGTATAAAATGTTTGTTCTATGGAGGAATAAATTACTCCAATATATATAGCCTCTTTGTAGCTTTAAGTAGGTGACGACTTAAAGTAGGTTGAAAGTAAAGCAGTGCTTAAAGCTATCATCTACCGTGGAGGAATGAATTGAATGCGTAAAAATGTGTATCTCTGGATTAGTATGTCAGCACCATGTTACTGGCTGTTTAACCCTTTCCCACATAGAAGCGCCTTTTAGCGCATTCAGTTTATTCTTGCCCTGAAGAAAATAGTTCCAATTTATACATTCATAAATATGTATAATACAAAATATTTTCTATATTCTAGCAGATGATAGCTTAAAGCAGGCTGAAAGTAAAGCAGAATGCGCTTAAAGCGCATTCTGCTTTACTTTCAACCTGCTTTAAGAGGACACCTATATTCAGTACTAGAGATATGCTATGTGGGAAAGGGTTAAACTCTTTGCCTGCTATAACATCATCTGTTCCAAAATTGTTGCCTGTGGTTTAATTTAAAGCCTTTTTAGCTTAGGAAACCTAAATATAAGGGTCAAAGAGTGTGGATCCTTATTAGACAGAAATTGATTCATGGTGTTAACCTTGATCCAGCTGTTTGCAAATTTAAGTCAAATTATACGATAAACAGATGAAAGGTTGATAACTTAATAACCGTTCTCTTGTTCACATTTAATATTTTGATAAGCATGTGGAAGAAGTAAAGAGTGCAAGATGTGATACATGGGTAGCAAATGACATCTTTTAGGAGCATTCTGCTTTACTTTCAAACTGCTTTAAGATACCATCTGCTTGGAGTTAAAGGATTTATTTCTTATGGTGCATATTTTGTGACTTAAATTGGACTCCCTAATTTTCTTCATTTAAAGGCATTTAAAACAGTTTATTAGGTTATGGGTTAAGCAGGCATTTGTATATTACTCTTTGCATGCTAGCCGCGGTTATACCTGCCATAGTGATTATGTCTGCAAGCAGATTTGATCCAGATGAGACGCTGCGTAATGCGTCATCTCACCAGGATCCAAGCTGTTTGCTATTCTGACACTGATTTGAAAAGAAATTTTGAAAATTCTAATTTTAGAACAATAGCAGACGACAAATTGTTGCAGACGAAAAAATTACCCAGCATGCAAGGAGTTAAAAACAGTCTATTGACTACAATACAAGATGGACAGTACTCCTCCAGGGCTGCCATAAGTTGACATGAAAAATCCTAAGATTTCCAAATTTGCATTTTTCAATTGCGATTTTACGAATAATACCTTTACCCCATAGCCTGTTTCTAGTTTTGTTGACTCATGCCTGCTTAAAGCAGGCTTGAAGTAAAGCAGAATGTGCCTTAAGGCGCATTCTGCTTTACTTTCAGCCTGCTTTAAGCTACCATGTACTAGAAAAAAATCGGAAGATTTAGGAAAAATCCGGAGAAATGGCAGCCCTGCTCCTCAATTGGTTCAGACAGTGAGAGATTCTTCTATTTTTTGATAGCATAAGCAAAAATTGTGTGCCGTTGGATGTAATGACAATTTTGGCGGTCATAAGTTTACCTTTGAGCAGGAATGTACTTGGTATTGCATGAGTCAAAAGCGCTAATCTTATCTTATGAGCAAATATATCCTTTTCAAGACCAAAACTATATCCTTGTGAAAATTGTCTGCTAATTTATTTTCCCGACCTAACACTCATATCCGGTAGTATTGGAGATGACAATATTCAAGTATAAATTGATCAGTGTTTAGCAGGGAAATGATTTTTCTTGGATCAGGATCCCAACTGTATGTAAATTCGATGCTTGTTTGGTTCACTGGTAAAAGGGGTTTAAAAGAGGCAAAGCCCCTAGTAAACATCCTGTGTCAACATGAAGAACCAAGCAGTGATAACACGGCCAAGCCTCGATCAATTTATAGACATATCCCACCCTTATCTCAAGACAACCTCTAGACTCCTGCATACCCGCAGTATTTAACCTTTTACTCATTCAACCCTCAACTTCAACTTCAAATACACATTTCTAGTATACAATTAAGGGTGTATCAATGTCATGAATTTGGGAACTTTTCAAAGTATATGAAAACACTCTATGATGGTTTTGTATTGAAGAGCTATTTAGGATGAATGAAAAAATAGAAAAAGTGTACATTTTGGTGAACAACAGTTGGCTCTACGGCCATGTAAAATTTACCCCACCCACTTCCTCTTATTTTGTCCTTTTCAAACAGCCCGCTTAAATATAACCCATTTTAAATGAAAACAAATATGATTATTTGGTTTTGTGTTATTTATTTCCTATCTATGGTAGTTTTTCTTCATACAAAAACTAATTTAAGAAAAAAAAGGCACCAAATGTGAAATTTATAAAGCTCTAAATATCATCGATATGGTACTTTTTTGTAAATTTTGTAAGGGGCGATAACTCTTTTTACTTTAATAACTCAAAATTTTCAACACTGACCTTTCAATTTCTTTTCATATTTTGAACTGCCTTAGCATGGGCTTTCATCTGGTAGAATATAAGAAAAAGTTAAATACTAGAACTATTTCATTTTCAAACTTTTTTACTTTTTTTCATAAAATAAAAAATCTAATAAAATCATGCCCTATACAAAGCATATGTTTGATATTCAAGGATCGATATTGTTCAAACCTGGTGCCTGCTTTATCTAAATTTGGTTTCTATATGTGAAAATACCACCATAGACATGAAATAAATAATGGAAACCCAAATTATCATGTTTGTTTTGTTTCGAAATAAATTGTACTGAAGCTTGTACCCTGAATGGGTAAAATTTGAAAAAAAAGTCCAAATTTGACATACCTTTTTCAAATCGCTGTAGCTTGAAAACAAGGACACCACCATATTATTTTTTTTACATTTTTTCATTCATCATAAACAGCTCTTCCAAAAAAACAATGTTAGAAAAAAAGTTTAATACTTTGAAAAAAATGGCTCATGACATTGATACACCCTTAAGTCTTGAATTTCTTACTACATAATGGTTGGAATTTTTTTTTTTAAATATTTTGCAAAATGACAAACAATGCGTAATAAAATAAAACTTTTATTTAGCAATGTCTGCTTTGAAATTATAATCTGCTAAAATTCTCAATCAAATAATAACTGAGTATTTTCAGCAATATAATCAATATGGAAATATATGGCAAAAAACTTTGATTCTGATCTGGAACCATCTGCCCTATCTGACTTGTATCCCAACTGTTTGTAATGCTATCAGTAATTCTAAAACTAATCACTGCCAGCATGCAAATAATTAGATTACAGGAATAAGAGTTGGAGAACTGCTGTATTTTCATGTATAAAACTCTATTATCTGGCCCAGCACTTATAAAGCGTTTGAGTTGAGTCTGAGTTCGTTCTCAAGCATGTGATTGGTCAGATTTGAGCCTAGGCTCAAATCTGACCAATCACAGGCTAGCTTGAGAATGATTTAAGACTCAACTCAAATGCTTTATAATCGTTGAGCCTGAACTATTAACATTGGCTAATAAAAAAAAAAATCTCTAAAGAAAGAGTGCCAGGGGAATAGATTAAAGGCTTAAAAAAGGAGGGTGTATTTATTGGGTAATAGGTTAGATAGGCATCTGTGTCAAAGAGATACTCTAAGTTTGACTTTATATACATGCCGTGATAATGGTTCAGGGATAACAACAACTGCAGGCTTAATGTCATACACAGTGTTTTATGTCAAATTACAGAGCACCAGCCATTGTTTGACAGCTACTGTCAAATTTACCTAATGTCATAAATGTCAGGTAGATTATGTGAAAGGTTGAATGATTCAGACCCTTACCATTTTAAACTGAGCTATTTTACTGCATGCTTCCTATATGTGTTTGTTGCAAAAAGTTCAGTATACATGTACATCATATGAAGGATGTATTGTTTGTCTGAGTGTAGTGGTAGCTTTAACCCATTACTCCATAAATATGCTTTGTTGTGTCTAATTATTTCTCTACTAAGGAAATTAGTCGCCATCTAGGAAGTTTGGAACTTGAAAGATGCATGCTGCTTTACTTTAAACCTGCCTTAAGTGGTCATCCGTCTACAAAAATAGAAACAGGCTATGGAGTAATGGGTTCATTAAGTCTACTCAATTTAGTCAATGCAATTTGCCATACCCCCTTTTAGATGGAGCACTTACCTGTCTTGAATACCTGTCTGAAACGCTGAAATAAAGCTCTGAAAGAAATTGTATAATAATTGTAAGATGTATAACATCCATTTAAACCTATCCTCCGCAAAGGTAGACAATGGCAAACAATGTAGACACTGATGAGGTGCCAGGTAACATGCAGTGTTTTAGATCACACTTGTATGTCTATAATGAAATCTTCCAGCAAGCATATCGGGAGAGTGCATTGCAATATCCAGGCGTAAATGTATTAAGATGTTGCCTATTCTTGTTTCAGGACCAGCTAGAGCAGGCTTCAGATGGACTGGAGGCAGCAGCACGACTCAGTGAACAGCTCGACAGGAAGGAAGAAGCTCTCGATGCTCTCAAGGAAGAAGGTAGGGAGAGAGTGTATATAGTGAGGAGCATGGGACAGTGTTCATGTCCTGTATCTAGAGCAGTCATTTGTCTACACTTTCTTTGGTATAATTCGAGGGCTTGGTGCAAAACTATTGTAACTCCTTCACAATTGTGAAGGAGTTACAATAGTTTTGCACCAAGCCCTCGTATTTCTCTAGTCACAATTCCTTTCAATATACTTCCCATATTGCATAATTTTAATTAATTTTTCTGCTATTATTTTCATTAATTTTTGGAACAAAATCTCTAAGTAACTAATCAATTAAAGTCAATTTTGTGTTTAGATGCACCTTTTTATCCCTCCACTATTGTAAAGTCATGAATATGTACATTAACAAAGATTTTCTTTATCCTCCCAGATGGTACCTTAACTCTTTCCTCCCTGAAACTTGAAATGGAAAATTCCAGTTTCCATTTTAATCTAGTCCATTTCTGACTTTTAAGGGTTGTTTTTGTCAATAATTGGCATTATGACAAACAGTGAAGACCCTGATCAGAGGGCTCCTTTCGGAGCCCTCTGATCTGGGTCTTCACTGTTTGCTTAGTACAAGTGTACTTCTCACATGTACACTGTTTGAAAAGAACGCCTATTGGCGGGACTAGGGTTCAAAGGGTTAAAGCAGGCTGGAAGTAAAGCAGAGTATTCCTTTGCTTTACTTTCAGCCTGCTTTAAGCTACCATCTGTCTTCAATACTGGAAACTGGCTATGGTGGAAAGGGTTAAAACTCTTGGTGACATCGTTAGTTAACAGCCTCCAATATTATACACACTTCTAGATATCTTGTTTTCAAATTAATGTAGTCTTCGTTCATTACAGGTCTGACTATAAAAATCTGAACATGGTCAAAGACATAGCTAGACTGGCCATACATCTGTATATACAGTCGAACTTGGATATGTCGAACTCACTTAACTCGAACTATCCGATATGTCTACACATGAACTTCATTATTTCATGCTCGGTTATGTCGAACATATCCGTATTTCAAACTATGAAATATGGATTTGTTCGACTTAACCGAGTTTGAGATATCGAAATTCGACTGGACATCAATATACGAGTGATTACATACTGCGGTCTCATAAATTATGTAACACTTGTAGTTTTATTATAGCATAGCCTGTCATAACACTTAAATGTAATTTGTATATAAACCTTTCAGTTTAAATAGCAAGACAGTATACTGACATACTGACTTTAATCTCCATGGTTAGACTGTTGCTTCAATAGTGCATGTGGTGTACCACATTGGTCGGATTTCAACCCTTTCCTCCACATTACCACCATACAATGTTTTTACCCCCATCCTCTACACACGCCCAATAAATGAATATTCATTGATAGTGCTCAGGTGATAGCTTAAAGCAAGATTAAAGTAAAGCAGAAAGCTCCTAAATTGTTGAATGATGAAACATGTTTGGTTGCTATGGGAACTTCCTGCAATACTTTCAACCTGCTTTAACTCTTTGCATGCTAGCGGCGGATATATCCACCACAGTCATTGCCTTTGCAAACAGTTTGGATCCAGATGAGAAGCTGCATAACGCTGCTTCTCATCAGGATCCAAACTGTTTGCCATTCTGACCCTGAATTTAAAAGAAATATTGAAAATGCTAATTTTAGAACAGTAGCAGACGACAAATGTTGCAGAGGAAAAATAAATTACCCAGCATGCAAAGCGTTAACATTTACTTGTCTTGAGAGATACCCATGTTTCTTCACCAAATATTCATTGTCAACAGGCTGCATTTCATTACATGTAGAATTTGGCTAGTCATGGTAACTCATTAACAGTCTGTTGACAGGCACTTTGTGATTTAACTTTCAATGAATACAGATTAGCTTCATTGTTTGTCAAATACCACAGTATTTTTGTATTCCTCTCTTTAGCTCTCCATAGCCAATCAAAGCAAATCACCTATATAGGCACTTTCATTCAGCTATTTGTGAAATGGTAAAATGTTAATTACTGTTGATTTGTTATCGATTTAATGATAGTATAACTATTTCAGATCCAAATAAGACACTTTTTTTTTTAAAATACTGTGATGGATTTAATATATTTTTTTAACTAAGATACATTAAAACTGGCAACAGAACATACTAGAAACAATCTTTAATACAGGTCACTGCTGAATGCAGAACAAAAATAAACAGAAAATCCTATTGGAGCTTTCTGCTTTACTTCTGTTCTGTATTCAGCAATGACCTGTCTTGAGAGGTATCCAAGTAATTTTTGAAAAACATAGGTTTTACTGTATACTGAAACCGTGTTGGAGAAGGTAGAAGTTGTAGGAATGGAAAGATAATTCCCCCCATATTGCACTGTGTGCCTTTCTTGGGGCTTGTTACAGGCTTGTACTACATGTGTGTGTACTGTAGGAAATTCAATGATGACAGGATCTGAACTGTCAGCCCTGAACTACAATAGCCTAATATGGCAGAAGCTGTTGGCTAGACCATAATTGTACAGGGAGAATTAAGCATTAGTATTACTTATGAAAAAGGTTATAAAACAAAGGAGATATTTCCAGTATCTTTCCAGGTGGAAGATTGAAAGTAAAGCAGAATGCTCCTTTAGGAGCATTATGCTTTACTTTCAACCTACTTTAAGTGGTCACCTGTCTTCAAAATTAGAAAGAGGTTATAATGAGATAAATCATGAGAGCATTAATTTAAACAAGTCATTTTCAGAAAACAGTTGAGCCCATTGAAAAATTCAGCATCATAATGGTTACACTGTAATGAGTGAGAGAGAGAGAGAGGGAGAGAGAGAGAGAGCGCTGTATATAATCACAATTCACAGTTGAAAGGTTAAACTGTTTAAGGTGCACAATTTGTACAAATTGAACACAAATGATTTAGAATAAAAAATAGATTCAAACACTCAACCGTCAATGACCTTGCATATTCATGAGCAAAGTAAATTTAGGGAAACATTTATTCAAACTTTATCTGAATAATCACTTTCATTTGATGTGGGGATGCCATCATGGGTTATATTGTAAAGAAACAGTTGTATCCCTCCACTGCACAGCCTGCCTACACTGATATTAGTACACAATGTAGAATGCAGATCAGACTCCTAGTATCTCAGTACAGTCCTACTTCCATGTCTAGAACTCCGTTGAATCGAACATACCAGTATTTCGAAGTTAAAATGTGGCTTAGCCACATTTTAACTTTGAAATATGGGTATGTTCGACTTAACCGAGCATGAAATAATGCAGTTAATGTGTCAACAGATCAAATAGTTTGAGTTAAGCAAGTTCGAGATATCGAAGTTCGACTGTATCTGATCAGGGTTCAACCTGTTTGCCATTCATGTTAATGTTTTTCATCATTCAATAAGACATGCCTCTGACATGCTTCTTCAGTGAATTGGTGCTCTGCCCAAGTTTGTCTGTATTTAACATGTAATAAATTAGATATACTGTTTAACCCTGAAGTAAGAAAGAAACACCTTTAAAGGCAGACTGCTGCTAGATGCAGAACAAGAGTTATGCAGAAAGCTCCTGTAGGATAACTTTAGTCCTGTATCAAACTGTTACTCATCATAAAGACAGACAATTATATAGCACTTATGAGATAGTGTCATGTAAGAAAAGTTGTACTGTACTTAGATCTTCACACGGCTGTTTGAAAAAATCAATTGCAGTTTTGCAAGTGTATTCCTCTCTGACCCTGAAGAAAGTTAGCTTACGGTAATAGTGCAGCGCACATCTGTATGGCGCAGTGTTGGGACATGAAAGAATGTAGCGTACTAGGCTATGGCCCAGACTACCTGTCCACGCTGCTAACCTACTGGCCCAAATGAAGACAACTTCCGACACTTAACCATGTTCTTTTCTGTCGAGTTTTAATTACAACACAACTTGACTTTATTTGCACAACTGAATGATCAAGGGTGCTCATATTGTTATAGGCGTACATCAGGGGCTAGGGTTAGACATGGATCAAGAGGGGACCAGTAACAGCTCGTAGGTTCTGCAAACAGGAAACAGCTTTTCATCATTGGCTTTTTCTCTATCAAGCAGCAGGTTTTTTTCAACCGTTTACTCCATAGATAGGCATTTTTATGCATTTAATTAATTCCACCCACTGAAGAAAATAGTTTAAATGAATACAGTCATGAACATGTACAATAAGAATTATTTTCTATATCCTAGCAGATGGTAGCTTGAAGCAGGCTGAAAGCAAAGCAGAATGTGCCTTAAGACTTATTCTGCTTTACTTTCAGCCTGCTGTAAGTGGTCGCTGTCTTCAAAACTAGAAACAGGCCATGGGGTAAAGGGTTAAGCATACAACTTTTTAGCTCACCTGAGCTAGCTCAGGGTGAGCTTTTGCAATCCTTGAATGTCCGGCGTTCGTCGTTCATCGTCCGTCGTCAACAATTTTGGTGTTTACACTCTAGAGGCCACCATTTTTATCCAATCTTTCTGTAACTTACTCAGATTGTATATTACCATAAGAGTTCGGATGAGTTTGATTATGGTTGATATTGGACATATAGGTCAAGAGTTATCCACCTTTGAATTGCTGAAAATGCAATATTTAACAGTGTTTACACTCTAGAGGCCACAATTTTAATTCAATCTTTCCCAATCTTGCTCAGATTGTATATAACCGCAACAGTTCGGATAAGCTCAATTATGGTTGGAATTGGATTGATAGGTCAAGAGTTATCTACCTTTAAATTGCTGAAAATGCCATATTTAAGGTTGTTTACACTCTAGAGGCCACAATTTGAATCCAATCTTTCTCAAACTTCATCAGATGGTATATGACTATAAGAGTTCAGATGAGTTTGATTAGGGTTGCAATCGGACTTGTAGATCAAGAGTAATCAACCTTTGAATTGCTGAAAATGCCATATTTAAGGGTGTTTACACTCTAGAGGCCACAATTTTAATCCAATCTTTCTTAAACTTGCTCAGATTGTATATAACCATAAGAATTCTGATGAGATAGGTTATGGTTGGAATCGGATATATAGGTCAAGAGTTATCTAACTTTGAATTGCTGAAAATGCCATGTTTAACAGTGTTTGCACTCTAGAGGCCACAATTTTCAATGGATTTTAATTATAATTGCACACAATGTATATAGCTATAAGTTCTCGAGGGAGTGCAATTATTGTTGAAATCTGATCGTTATGGCAAGAGTTATCTGCCCTTGATTTACTTTGAAATGCTAGAAAAGGCTTCATTTCAGTATTATTTAGGCTCTAGTTATCTGCCTTTGATGTACTCTACTATACATACTAGAATGGGTCATACTGCAATGTTGTGTACATGCTATACTACAAATTTGAATGGATTTAGAATAAAACAGGTGAAATTCAAAGGTAAAGCTATCAGGCTTCATTATAAAAGGTGAGCGATATCAGGGCCTTCAGGCCCTCTTGTTTTATTTAAAGGATGAACTAATGGTTAGATCTATGTTCTGCTACCATTCAGGGTTAGAAATGTATTTTTATACGCCCGTCATCGACGGTCGTATTATGGTATACCCAGCGCTGTCCGTCCGTCCGTCCGTCCGTTAACTTTTCTT
Source organism: Gari tellinella (assembly GCA_922989275.2). Taxonomy (NCBI): domain Eukaryota; kingdom Metazoa; phylum Mollusca; class Bivalvia; order Cardiida; family Psammobiidae; genus Gari; species Gari tellinella. Next base: position 27,502,694 of record OV277857.1, on the reverse strand, counting down.
GTTAGCGCTCTCTCACCTTCATTTATTTACCGATTTTGATTAAACTTCCTACAAATATTCCATACCACAATAGCTCGGACGAGTTCGCGTTTCAGACGTTGGCGGCTATTTTTAGCAGAGTTATGCCCCTTTATTGTCAAAAATGGGCATTTTTATAAAAAAAAACAGAACTTTTTTTTTAATTATTCAATTTATTTCAAATTTGATATGGTGATACAATGAATGAAGTTACTTAACATATATTACGGGTTTTTGGTTTGACTTCGTATTTTCAGAGTTATGCCCCTTTACACAATTTTTTAACAATATATTGTTTCCTGATAATAATTTTACTTACATTTTGTCTATTGTAACCAAATTTCATATTTATCTTTCTCATCATGCAGGGAAGGCACCTGTGAATTTTGGTTCCTGTAAAATTATTTTTCTATGAGTTATGCCCCTTTACATCCTTAAAATTTAAAATAAGCCACACTTTGTCCGTTAACTTTTCTTCTTAGCGCTCTCTCACCTTCATTTATTGACCGATTGTGATTAAACTTCCTACAAATATTCCATACCACAATAGTTCGAACGAGTTCACGTTTCAGACGTTGGCGACTATTTTTAGCAGAGTTATGCCCCTTTATTGTCAAAAATGGGCATTTTTAAAAAAAAAAAACAGAACTTTTTTATTTTTGATTCAATTGATTTCAAATTTGATATGGTGATACAATGAATGAAGTGACTTAATATATATTACAGGTTTTTGGTTTGACTTCGTATTTTCAGAGTTATGCCCCTTCACACAATAGTCGGGCCTACACTCTGGGCGACTTTTTCCAGTCGGCCTGAGTCTGGACGACTTTGACACCCGCCGGCCGTGTCGGGCGTATTTTGCCGCACTGCGGTGCTCTTGTTAGAATTGAAGACCAGTGACAAAACTACACTTTAATCCTGCATAAAGCAGCCACATCATTCTTTCAGAGATGTTCATGCAGTTTTGTTAAATAGTTGTTTCACACAGGTTTAACTGCATATTGTTTTAATTCTTCAAACGTAGGTAAATAGCTAGAGGGGATATGTCATTTTAACTTGTACTTTTCATCTTAAGAATTCATTGTCTCTAATGCTTAACACATTATCCCCTGAAACTTCTAATGCACAAGTCCTGTTTGCAATAAAGGCTGGTCCATTTGCAACTATTTAGGGTTGTTTTTTGTCATATTTTACAAAATGACAAACAGTGAAGACCCTGGTCAGAGGGCTCCTGCAGGAGCCCTCTGACCAGGGACTTCACTGTTTGCATAGTACAAGTGTACTCTTCACAAGTACACTTTGGTAAAAGACACATATATGCGTCACTAGGGCTAAATGAGTTAAGAGATATTTCCCTAATGAGAGACTGCTTATCGCAATTTGACCAGCATTTGCAAGAATATATATTCCAATTCAGGTGAGATACTGATGAAAACAGTTAATTTAACCCTAATAAATGACATGTTGTCAAAAAAATAGTTAACAAAAACTATTTTGTAGATCTATGAAATAATAACCAAAACACTACATACAAACTTCATTTGCATTAAGCAATGTTATAGTTGTTATGCAGTGTAGTCTGATTTTCAAACAGTTGGGATCCTGGTCAGACTATAGTCTTGATTGTGACATTGTTAAGGTTGAGTTTATTACAGTCAAATGTGTATATACTATGCCTGTAGGGAGAAACAAATATAATTATCAATTACCGCTAGTCATGTTTTGTTCATTTCAAAAGTAACATTGTGAATGCTAAAAAGCTTTTTAACCCTTTCCTTCCTGAAACTTCAAATGGACAATTCCTTTTTCCAATTTACCCTAATCCATCTTTGACAATTTAGGGTTGTTATTAACAATATTTGCACTAAAGTCAAAAGTAAAGGTATGGATTTATCAAGTCTGAAATTTATATGTCATATTCTGCTGACTTTTACAATTACCTCCCCGTTCATTGAGTCACAAGTCGGCCATTTACATACGGCACAAGTTGCAGCCATGGCACATTGACTACTTTCCCTCTCAGGTACCCATTTAAATCACCTGTGTGAAGTGGAGCAATGTAGGGTTTATTTTTTGCTCAGATCCTGACAGGGCTCGAACCAGGAACCTCTTGCTTCCTAGAGGAGCGTCCTACTACTTGACCATCGCCCCTATGACAAACAGTGCAGACACTTATCAGAGGGCTTCTTTAGGAGCTCTCTGATCTGGGTCTTCTTTGTTTGCATAGGACAAGTGTATTCTTCATTGTTACACTGTTTGAATAGGATGCATATATGTGACTAGGGTTATATCTAGTTTTATCTGTTAAACCTTTACACAATAACCTGGTTCTAGTCTTGAAAATAGGTGACGAAATTCTTTCTTATGGTACCTGTTTATGACTGTACATATTGGAACTATTTTCTTCAATGGAGGAATAGATTAAATGTGCTAAAGGTGTTTCTATAGGGGAAAGGGTACAGTGTGCTGTCTGTAGAAATCTCCCATGTTTCAACTTATCGTGGCTGAACTCTGAACAGCCTCATTTCATCTTGTTGCACAAAATTCTGATCCATACCAATTTTGAAACCTGGCAACCTTGGTTTTTTCCCTCCATTATAATAAAGCAGAGCACCAGATAAGGGTAGTTTTTCAAAAACTAAAATCTTTATTTCTGAATTAAACCCTATGGTGTCACTACTCATTAGAATCGTCTCTTCGAGACGATTCTAATGAGTAGTAACACCATAGGATTTGGTGCTAAAAAGAGTGAGAAAATGTTGGATTTGTTGAAAAAACTGCCTCTTATCTGGAGCCCTGAATAAAGTGTACAAATTTACAAGCTAATTTGTAGCTGCAACTGTAGATGTATGTAGGTTTTTGTAGTGTGGGCGTCTCTTTGTTATGAATTCAAGTTTTAATGATTACCTTCTAGTTAGCTTTAGAAACAGTTTCTATAAAACTTGTGTATGAATCAGCCACACAAAACTCAGCTACGTTTTGTCCACACCAGCTAGCTTATAGTCATCATAGACCTTTTCAGTTCAAGTTACTTAGTAAATATAATTAATTATACAATAAATTATGAAACTGTTTAAACGCTTCCCAAATAGATTTGTTCAGTATTGAAGACAGATGGTGGCTTAAAGCAGGTTGAAAGTAAAGCGGAATGCACCTTAAGATGCATTTTGCTTTGCTTTCATGTTGCTTTAAGCTACCAAAATTGATGTAATAAGCCACATAACCACTAGTTCTTGGAAATTTAGCTTATGGTTTAAAGCAAATGTTCAACTACCTGCCCTAGATTTGAGTTGACAGGTTAAATAAAATCTTTATTGTCATTAAGGGATTGAAAACACTGTATTTCATGGAATGATGTTTTATTTCTGTTATTAAATTTAGTACTGGTTCAATATGTAGAAATCTTTTCAAGCCAGAAGTGATGCTTAACCCGTTCCCTAATACAAATGTAGCTTGTTTCAGTGTTAACTCTTTCAACACCATGGACCTGTTTAAAATATACATGTACTTTAAATTTGCAAACAGTGTAGACCCTGATCAGAGGGCTCATATAGGTGCCCTCTGATCTGGGTCTACACTGCTGATTTAGACCAGTATGTATCAAACTACCCAAATTTCCAAGTAGTGTTTTGGTAACTAAAAAGATCCACAAGGGAACCTAATAACCCACAAGAGTTACTTAGTGTTGGAAGAGTTCAGACATATGTATCTGCTTACAGTGACAGTGAAGCAAAATGTTCCTGTTATAACCATTTATCCCATAGCCTGTTTCAAGTTTTAAAGACAGGTTATCACTTAAAGCATATTGAAAGTAAAGCAGAATTGAAAGTAATGCTCTTTATGGAACATTATACTTTACTTTTCTCCAAAGTAAAGCTCCTTATTATACTATACGTTTAAGCTACTTAAATCTTTCTACGACTCTTTTGTTACGGTACAGAGCAACAGATAAGGGTAGTTTTTCAAAACTTAAAATCTTTATTTCTGATTTAAACCCTATGGTGTCACTACTCATTAGAATCGTCTCTTCGAGACGATTCTAATGAGTAGTAACACCATAGGATTGGGTGCTGAAATGAGTGATAAAATGTTTGATTTGTTGAAATAACTACCTCTTATCTGGAGCCCTGAGTCGGTAGAACACAGTAAACAAGACATATCTATGAGGAAAAGGTGAAGGCATGATCCATCTTTCTAGTAGTGTGAAAAAGGACTGACCATTAATTTGCTAAGCCCTGAGGATCCAGATCAGTTGCTGAGTTAATCAGCATCTGATATCGAACCATACAGTCTGGCTTTTGATTTATGTTTATTTAATAAACAAATAGTTGCTGTAACCTAAAGAAAAGAAACCTCAGTTTACTTTTTTTAAGCAACGATGTTAAAGCTCACAATATTAACCCTTAGCCCGCCAAATAAATTGTCGTCTGCTATATTTCTCGTCTGCTTCAAGTTTCGAAGTGCTTCAAAGTTGCTCAAAATTGCTGAAAATGTTGTCCAAGTGTCAAACAGCTTGGATCCGGATGAGACGCCGAGTTACTCGGCGTCTCATCCGGATCCAAGCTGTTTGCATATGGAGCTATAGTCGTGAGTGGCAGGCTAAGGGTTAAACAGAAATATTAATTTGCAAGTCAAGAGTTTTACATTGTATCTGGTTCTAGCCTTTATCTCAAACAACAGATGGTGTTTTGTTGGGCAAAGATTAGGTGTGTTGTGTGTGCATGTGTGTGTGTGTTGTCCTGAGCTTTCTTTTCACTGTGTTTTCTGCTTGTTTCCCCTACCCCTGCTATCACTGCCCATGCCTATACATAGATTTTCCAAGACCATTGGGAAAGACAAATTACTCGCTTTGAATTTCTGAGTTTGGCCATGGCTTCTTAGTTGACATTTTGCTTAAAACTGCTTTTCTATTACAAATGGAGAGTTTTGAACTTTTCTACATTTCCTTTAGAGCATAAGCTTTTAGCTAAGCTAAATTTTTTCGCTTCCTCGCATTTAGTCTGAATTTTTGCTTACATTTCATTTTTTCCATATATACTTTATTTTTGTATGTAAACAGACCCTCGATGAAGCCAGCTGTAAGTGTAACTATCGGTGATTGATTACGTAATATCAGCTGGTAATCCTGAGGTGTCTTGAAGTCTCAGGCTTCTAGCTGGTATAGCGCAAACACACCATGTAACCGGCATACACTAGGGCAGTTATAGTAGGAGATTATACGTGTGTAAGTCTGTCTCTCAATCTTCTGTTTCTTCTGTGCTAGTGCAGTTTGCTTGCAGACTTTCCCCCCAGCAAGTTTGTGTCAAGGCTCTAGTCAGTACACTATAAACATTTCAAACATCTCCTCACGTCTGTCTCCAACAAACCCTATATTGTCACTACTCATTAGGATCGGCTCTACTTCAACATGATTCTAATGAGTAGTCACTATATTGAGTTTAACCAATTACTCCATAGACACACATTTTAACGCATTTAATATATTCCTTAACTGAAAAAAACAGTTCCATATAATACAGTCATGTATCATAAAAATATTTTCTGCATTCTAGCAGATGGTAGCTCAAAACTGCAAAAAAGTAAAGCAGAATTTTCTACCTGCTTTAAGTGGTCACCTTTCTACAATATTAGATAAAAACTATGGAGTAAAGGGTTAATAGAGATATATATTGATTTTAGAATGTCAATGCTCCCCTTATCTAGAGCCCTGTTATATACTTGTTTTTGTGTGTATTCGGATATTTACTGCCTATGTCTAGTGCATTACTTCAGTTAATAACGACTTGTACGCATGTTTGAGAGTTACACTGAAGACGACATTGCAAACTTCTAGCTTTAAATGCTTCGGAACGGACATCAAAACATCATCAAAGACCTCATGGTTTTGATTACGTGTTTGCCATAAAAGAAACTTGGCTCTCAACCCTGACTGGAGATGCACTGTAAAACCATTGTCAACCGACCTGGAGATTACACTGAGGCACGGAGGGATCTGAAGTCAAACTATTCAGTAGCTTTGAAATACAGTCAAACTTGTGGTAAGGTGCCATTCTATGAAGAAAATTTTAAATTTTTTCTTCTAAAGATGGGTGACTGCTTAATGCATGACAAAAGTAAAGCAGAAAGCTCCTTCAGGAACTTTCTGCTATAATTTTATCATGCATTAAGGTGTCACCTGTATTGAATATTGATAGTGTAAAACACAAGGTTGACTATTGTTGTAATCGTTATTTCAATACTGTTTGAAGTTCAAAAAACAGAGAGAGATTATAATGGAAATTTCTGATATTAAAGAAAATTTCTGATATCATAACCATGTCAGGTTGTCACCAGTTGAACATGATGTAAGAAGGAAATAAGGAGAGCAATGTATTCAGCAGCTGAACGGATAGTTTTTTTCACTTGCTGACATGTGTCAAATGTGACACAACAGGGGAGATAACAGCAGGACAGGGAAACCACCAAGAGGAGTTCAGGATAGAAAGAAAGTAGAAATGGTGCACATACACCATAAGCATGTTTTTTGTTACGACAGGACTTAGATGGCAGATATCTAACATCTTCACATTATACTGACATATCCAGGCAACAGCGGCATTGTGTGGATCAACAGTGCACATCATCATATACTGATACTCGAGCATGTTTGATTGTGTAAACTTTCTGTTCTGTTGGAGTTTATTTTCAGCAAATTTGCATGATGTTTGTTCTTGTTTGTCTAATCTCAGCTGGTAATTCTGAGCTGGTTTTGGTGGCCTCAAGTTACCAGCCGAGATGGAACAAATTAGATCTCTAACACCTAACAATATTGGTTTGTTTTTATTAAAAAAAAAAAAGCATAACAAAGGGAGAGAACTGTATTGGTTTGTGTTTGCCAAAGGACAATAACTCTTACTGCTTGGAATGATGTTTCCTTTGTTAATTTAATTCTGATACATCTGTACATTTCTGAGGCTTGTTTGTTTAATGAATGGCACGCAGACTAATTTTAGTCTAATTTGTTAACCATTTAATTGTCTGTAATATACTTATTAAGTTCTTATAATTTTGCAAAGGCTAGTCTAGCACTTAGTTCAATATGATTTCAAAATTACAAAGGCAACACGCTGCAAAGATATGAATGTCTATATTTTTTGTGCTTAACCCTTTCCTGCATAGCTTTCATTGTAAATGATCTATATTAAACTGATATAGCATAGATGGTACTTCCCTGTTAAAGACAGGTGGCTGTTTAAACCAAGATGAAAGTGAACCTTTTATCGTCATTCAAGCTATCACATGCATTAACCCTTTACCCCATAGCCTGTTTCTAGTTTTGAATCTCTGTATCTGCTCCCCTCTCTCTGGGGCGTCCAATTAGCCTTTAGATGGCAGAAACGGACGTTAACAAACAAAACAAAACAATAGAAACTATTTTTGAAGACAGGTGACCATTAAACAGTTAAAGCTTGTTGAAAGTAAAGCAAAATGTGCCTTAAGGAGCACCCCTTTACTTTCAGCCTGTTAAAAGCTACCATCTGCTAGAATAAAAAAATGCTTATAGTGCATATTCATGATTGTATAAAGTAGGACTATTTTCTTCAGTGGCGGTATAAATTAAAGGCGTATTATGGCATGTGGGGTTAAACACAATGAGTGAATCCATATTGGAGTTGATTTATGAGGACATGGTAGACAGGCCAAAGACAAGAACTGTTAAAGGTGTATGGGGTGTAGGTGGAGGAAGGGGTTAACTACTGGACAGGTTTTAGCATGCAAGTCTGTACAGTATTCTTAAAGCAGGTTGAAAGTAAAGCAGAATGTGCCATAGGGCACATTCTGCTTTACTTTCAGCCTGCTTTTCGCAAAAATCTGCCAGAATATAGAAAATATTTCTTACGGTACATATTCATAATTTTGAAAATTGGAACTACTTTCCTCAAGAAATGAATTAATCTAAAGCGTAAAAAGGTGTATTTATGGGGGAAAGGGTTCAGGAATACTGCTTGACTTTTGTCTGAAGTTAACCTGTTTTAGTCCTAGCACACAATACATTGTAGAAATTAGCTTCGGTATATACAGTTAAACCTGTCTACAGGGGACTTCTGGCTAACCTCCTAGCAGATTGTAGCTTAAAGCAGGCTGAAAGTAAAGCAGAATGCACCTTACTTTCAGCCTGCTTCAAGTGGTCACCAGTCTTTAAAGATACAGGGCTGCCATTTCTCCGGATTTTTCCTAAATCTCCGGATTTTTTTCTCCAGTACATGGTAGCTTAAAGCAGGCTAAAAGTAAAGCAGAATGTGCCTTAAGGCACATTCTGCTTTACGTTCAGCCTGCTTTAAGAAGTCGCTTGTCAATAAAATAAGAAACAGGCTATGGGGTAAAGGTATGACTCGTAGAATCGCACTTGAAAAATGCAACTTTGGAAATCTTAGGATTTTTCATGTCAACTTATGGCAGCCCTGAAGATATAAACAGACTATGGAGTAAAGGGTGAAGCTGTCAACTTTAAACGTAAGACTGTAAATTCATTCTTTGGAGTGGCAGCCACATGTATATAGATTTTACTGTAGATATTTCACTAAAGCATTGAAAGAGGAGAGGAACTGCAAGTTTCTATTGTAAATGGGTTTGTAAGTGTATGGAGTGATGAGGGCAGGTGCTCTGTGAGTATTACATCAGGTACTGACTGTGTCACTGTTCAGTACCTAGTGTGATGTTCTCAGACTGCTCGCCATTACAGCAGGGCACCGGCGAGACAAGTCAGCTATCATGCCATTACAGCAGGGCACCGGTGAGACAAGTCAGCTATCATGCCATTACAGCAGGGCACCGGTGAGACAAGTCAGCTATCATGCCATTACAGCAGGGCACCAGCGAGACAAGTCAGCTATCATGCCATTACAGCAGGGCACCGGTGAGACAGGTCAGCTATCATGCCATTACAGCAGGGCACCGGGGAGACAAGTCAGCTATCATGCCATTACAGCAGGGCACCGGGGAGACAAGTCAGCTATCATGCCATTACAGCAGGGCACCGGTGAGACAAGTCAGCTATCATGCCATTACAGCAGGGCACCGGCGAGACAAGTCAGCTATCATGCCATTACAACGGCAACAATGAGAAACACAGCTGTCACACCAATACAGCAAGGCATCAAGGAGAAAATACTGCTACTATGCCATTACAGCAGGGTACCAGAAAGGAGAAAACAGGGTATCAAGGAGAAAATACTGCTACTATGCCATTACAGCAGGGTACCAGAAAGGAGAAAACAGGGCATCAAGGAGAAAATACTGCTCTCATGCAATTACAGCAGGGTACCAAGGAGAAAACGCTGCTGCTGATGGACCAGACACAATGAGCAATGTCATTAGTAGCATGGATCTCTTGTCTGAGATTCATCTTTTATTTTTAGATCATGTGCAAAAGTTTTGTATATCTGAAAGGTGGAATGTTTATAGATAGAGGAAAACATGATAACCAAAGAATATCATGGATGCTTCAAAATGATCTTGGATGGTCATGGATAGAGGGAATGAAAGTGATTATTGGGCTGGGCTAGTTCAAACAATCCAGCCAGGAACTTGGATCTATAGCCTTAACAATCATTGCACTTGGAGTAAGATATTGGTATCAAAATACAAAGCACATCACAAAAGTTTTATTAAGGCAGAAAAAGGAACAAATTGATATAAATTTCTTCAATATAAGGAGTGGAAAGCCTTGACTTAAAGCAGGAATGGAAAGCTCAAAAGGAAAAAGGAAAACACATAAAAAATCAGCTCATTTAGTTTCATGAAAATTAAATGAATGAAGAAAATGCTGTTGCAATAGACTTGATTGAGTCATGTGTGGAGTATTGCTTGCTTGAAAGACTTTATGCTAATTACTATTTGCATGCTGTGTTCTGCTTGGAAAAGTTGAACATCAAGAGGTTGTAGGCAGTGGTCTACAATGTATGTCAGCAATATACTCCCATTACCCCATAGCCTGTTTCTATTTTCGGGCGACCACTTAAAGCAGGTTGAAAGTAACGCAGAATGCGCCTTAAGGCGCATTCTGCTTTACTTTCAGCCTGCTTTAAGCTATCATCTGTTAGAATATAGAAAAAAATTCTTATGATACATATCCATGACTGTACAAATAAGGATTATTGTCTTCAGTGGAGGAATAAATTAAAGGCGTAAAAAGGAGTATTAATGGGGTAATGGGATCAACACTGAAATATCAGTGAACATTAAATGCTTTATAGAAACACCAACACCTTCATAGAAAATATCTTTATTTGTTTCTTCCTTTCCTGCATAGATACAGTGGAGAAGACATTAGTCTTTACGGTTAAAACGAAACCACCGTAAGTGCAAACACAATGAAATGAAACACTGAAAAATGACAGCTTTATTATCTTTCAAGTGATTTATATTTAAAGAAGTGGCAAACAGTTTGGAGTCTAATTAGACGCCGGGTTACCTGACATCTGATCTGGCTCCAAATAGTTTGCAATGGAAATAAATGTTTTAGCACAAACTTGTATATAGGGAAAGAATAACGTCTTCTCTACTACTGATCACCATTTCTGCATGTGGCCATGAACTGCTCATAGAAATGCCTAGTTCATGTACCTTGTCCTGATATAGAGCCATAGAAACACTTCCTACATTCTAACAATCTCCTGATAGATCACACATTTCTATCTATGTTATCCTTATGTGGTGTCAATATGTAACCTCTGCTTTTACATTGTGAGAAAGACTTTCTGTATAACCTTTACTTTATAACCTATTTCTAGCTTAAAGATAACTGACCACTTATAGCAGTTTGAAAGTAAAGCACAATGCACCTTAAGGCTTTGACCTGCTTAAAACTACCAAATTGTTAGGATATGGAAAAAAATTTCTCATGGTGCACTTTCTTGACTATAAACTGGAACTATTTTATTGAGTGGAGGAATTAGTGAAAGGGGCTGAAACGTGTATCTATGAAGTAAAGGATAATGTGTCAGTAATAGTGTGCAGTCGAAATTGGTTATGTTGAACATACCCGTAGTTCAAAGTTTTAACTTTGAACTATGGGTATGTTCGACTGAACACATTAAATAATGTAATTCATGTGTGGAAATATTGGTTAGTTCGAGTTAAGCGAGTTCGAGATATCAAAGTTTGACTGTAGTATAATATGTGTAGCCATGTCAGGCTTGTATTTTTCCAGTATAGTTGAGCTATAACTAACACTCAGAATGTATGTTAATGCATAAAGCAAGATGAAAAGAAAGCACAAAGTTCCTGAAAAATCATTTTCCCTGTACATGTATATTTATCCCTGTATATTTATCCCTGTATATTTAAGCTTTCATCTGTCTTTAACACCAGTGTTTGTTAAAGTGGTCGTAATAACAGGTTACTACAGTATTATAGTGTCACCAATATATTTCCTCTTATTGACTTATTCTCTATTTGCGACCTTTATGTCTTTAACCCATTACTCAATAGATACACAATCATTTTTATGCCTTCCATTTATTTTTCCCGGCAGAATGTAAATCAGAACGCTCCTTACGGAGCATCATGCTTTACTTTCAGACTACAATCAGCTATTCAGTCTGCAATACTGAAAACATATTACCGGTATAAGGGGAAATGGTTAACCGTTCCCCCCATAGAAGCGCCTTTTAAGGCATTTGATTTATTCCTTCACTGAAGAAAATAGTTCCAATTTATACAGTCATGGAAATGTGCCATGAGGAATATTTTCTAAATCCTAGCAGATTCTTGCTTAAAGCAGGCTGAAAGTAAAGCAGAATGTGCCTTAAGGCACAGGCATATTCTGCTTTACTTTCAACCTGCAATTTAACTGTTTATCTGTCTTCAAAACTATAGGGTTAAATTGGTATCCAAAATTTTCAAATTGAAATGCGCAAATATGAGTGTGAAACAGTTTATTTGTGATTAGATGCCAAGCTAGTAAATGTGTGATCTGGATGCAGACTGTTGGCAAATGCCAGTCAACTCATGATTAGCAGGGTAACAGAGGGATCCTGAAGGAGCAGAGCCTTGCACGAGCCCTCTCCTCAAAATCTTCACTCGCTGCATGTAACAAGAGCACCAGATAAGGGTAGTTTTTCAAAATCTAAAATCTTTATTTCTGAATTAAACCCTATGGTGTCACTACTCGTTAGAATCGTCTCTTCGAGACGATTCTAATGAGTAGTAACACCATAGGATTTGGTGCTGATATGAGTGAGAAAATGTTTCATTTGTTGAAATAACTCCTTCTTATCTGTAGCCCTGTACATTGTTTGTAAAAAATGTGTTTATGCATCAAATGTGTGTCTGTTGTAGCAATCATTTGAATATTATCTAGCAAAAAGAACAAAAAAAAAGAAAGAAATAGCCTTGGCTATGTGCAGTGAAGACAACAGCCAGACAACTGCTTAATATCCGATTAAGTTATACAACTTAAAACTACCTTGAAATGTACCCTGCGTTTTTTCGTCTTAGTACAATGTATATATAAATCAGATAGTATTGACATAAATGTTTGATTCCCGACACCGTAACTAACTTTTGACGTCCCCCATAAGAGGGAAAGTGTTGCAGGCAGACATGTGGCTGGAGAGAGGCTAACAGTTTCATGATGTATGTTTTGTTTGCTTACAGTTCATGTTAGAGAGTCTGTGTTGAAGTCCGTGGAGGAGGAGCTACACCGCATCAAGAGTCGCAGCGATGACAAAGTCGACAAGTGAGTTAACCTTTACCTTCTCTCAGGGCTGCCATATGTAAATCATGAAAAATCCTAAGATTTCCAAATTTCTATTTTTTAAGGCACATTCTGTTTGTCTTTCAGCCTGCTTTAAGCTATCATCTGAATAAATCCTTCTGAAAAACGCTTATGCTGTTTGGAGATCAGAGAGCAAGATGCTCATTTATACTTTTCTGTTGATTGTAGTTGATTAAACGCCTGTGTCGGGTCATATTTAACCTAAAACAGTATTCTATAACATTCTGCTGCGCTGCATTTTCCTTTGACATCCCCATTTCTAGCGTTTTCAGAACACGGTACCATTCGCAATAACTCTATAGATGTTTTCAAAATTACTCTATGTTAATGATATTTTCAAGGATGACGTCACATATAGCAACGTCAATTTTGAGAGTATTCAAGCTCGAAGTAGCAATGTAGGAGGTTGAAAAATGCACACCTAATGTCTACCTGTAAAATTTTTGTGTGCATCGCACAATCTTACCAGCAATTAATATTTGCTGATTAATTAAGGGTCAAGTTTGTAAATGAACCTCATTCTTTTTTCTACAAATGTGAAATAGCATCAGAAAAAAAAATCAAAGAAAATATGTCGGGTTCTTCAAAAAATTATTTGTCCACGGTGTTTTGGGAAAATTAACGGTTAGTTGAGTACATCATGCGCTTCGAAAGACAAGGATGGCAAGCAATTCACAACCAACAACTACAGACTTCAAGTGTCCGACAAGTCATCTCTGTATACACAAATCAATTACGTAGATGTCCTGCTCATCTTCAATGACGACGGAGGAACATCATCACCTTCTCTCATCCTCACCATATTAATGCTTTTCCTTGCAGCTTGTTCGTGTTTCTTTATTGATACAGTTTATGATGATATACAGAGACATTGTCTCAAAGTTCAAAGATTTTATGCGCAAAACACCACCATTATTTCACATCTTATTTCAGTCCATTGTGAAATGATGTTTGTGACAATTTTCATGTAATGCCACATGTTTTAACCCTTTCCCCCATAGAAGCGCCTTTCAGCACATTAAGTTTATTCCTTCACTGAAGAAAATAGATCCAATTTATACCGTCATAGAAATGTATCATAAAAAATATTTTCTATATTCTTGCAGATGATAGCTTAAAGCAGGCTGAACGTAAAGCAGAATGCGCTTAAGGCGCATTCTGCTTTACCTTCAACCTGCTTTAAGTGGACACCTACTGGTATATTCAATACTAGAGACATGCTAAGTGGGAAAGGGTTATAATTTGTATTTTTAATGGTTAAAAATAAATTTGACAAATTGAGTGACATTGTAGTGAAATAGTGGTGGTTTATATAGTGGCATGACTGTAGGTGGAATGGTGTAGGTGCTTCTCTGGAGTCAATGGTTAAGTTAGTGTTATGTTTGTATATTTCAGGCTTGTTATCAAGAACCTGCTACTTGGGTATTTCACCACTCCTGCTAACAAACAACGGGAAGTTCTCAGAGCCATAGGTGGTGTTCTCTTATTCTCCTCCGATGACTTTGAAAAGGTAGGTGTATACTTAACCTTATCCATCATACACTACTGCCTCAAAATCATTGGGCCTACGCGATTATCAGTTCCAGAACTGTTTGGAACGATTCCATGGAATTTGTAAATAAAGTAAAACCGGAATTGAACACTTGCAAATATGGTAGTCTGGTTCCCTACTTTTTATAACTTTGCTGTCGAAACGATTGGAAATTGTGCCAGGAACCATGATGAAACGTCACAAGTCTACTCACACCACCTCCTCGGCAGAATTGATAGAACAGTTCTGGAATTGAATTCCTGACCGCTCTATTTCGATTCCGTCAATCCCAAACTGATAATCGAGCACAGCTCTTATCTGCCAAAACTTTCAAATCTAGTTTTCTTATATACATATTCTGAAATGGCCAATAAAGATATATTAACAATGCTGTCAGTTTAGATTCAGGGTCCAAGGTTATGAATTGTTTTGAGTTGAGTCTGAGATTGTTTTCAAGCATTTGATTGGTCAGATTTGAGCTAAAGCTCAAATCTGACCAGTTAGATGCCCGAGAAGATCCCCAGACTCAACTCAAATACTTACCATCAGGAACTGTTTGATCTTGATCTACACTATTTTAAAAAAAATATCAGTACATGCTATTAGCAGGAATAAGAGATCCAAGTGCTTCTACCAAGGATGTTTTTAGCTCACCTGAGCTAGCTCAGGGTGAGCTTTTGCAATCCATGAATGTCCGTCGTGCGTTGTCCGTCGTGCGTCCTAGGTCGTTATTAATTTTAGTGTTTACACTCTTAGAGGCCACAATATTTATCCAATCTTTCTTAAACTTGCTAAGATTGTATATGACGGTAAGAGTTCAGATGAGTTCGATTATGGTTGAAATCGGACCAATAAGTCAGGAGTTATCTACCATTGAATTGCTGAAAATGCCATATTAAATAGTGTTAACACTCTAAAGGTTACAATATTTATTCAATCTTTCTCAAACTTGCCCAGATTGTATATTACCATAAGAGTTCGAATGAGTTTAATTATGGTTGAAATCAGACAAATAGGTCGAGAGTTATCTACCTTTTAATTGCTGAAAATGCCATATTAAAGGATGTTTACACTCTAGAGGCTACAATTTTTAATCAATCTTTCTCAAGCTTTCTCAGATTGTATATGACCATAACAATTCAGATGAGTTTGATTACAGTTTGATTATAGTTGAAATCTGACAAATAGGTTGAGAGTTATCTACTTTTGAATTGCTAAAAATGCCATATTTAACCGTGTTTACTCTTTAGAGGCCACAGTTTTTATCCAGTCTTTTTCAAACTTGCCCAGATTTCATATGACTATAAGAGTTCAAATAAGTGTGATTATGGTTGAAATCGGATAAATAGGTCAAGAGTTATCTGCCCTTGAATTGCTGAAAATGCCATATCTAACAGCGTTTACACTCTTGCAACTACAGTTTTCAATCGATTTTGTATACTTGCACACAAAGGATATAGCTATAAGTTCGCGAAGGTGTGCAATTATTGTTGAAGTGTAATCATTGTGGCAAAAGTTATCTGCCCTTGATATACTTTGAAATGCTAGAAATGCTTAATTTCAGTATTGTTTAAGCTCTAGTTATCTGCCCTTCGATACTCTAATATACTAGAACAATGAGGTTGTATTCCAAAATTGTTTACATGCTGTACTACAAATTTGAATGGATTTAGATTAAAACGGGTGAAACAGAAATGTAAAGCTATCAGGCTTAGTGTTACAGGTGAGCGATATCAGGGCCTTCAGGCCTTTTGTTTAAACACATTTTGTATGATATGTTGTTGTAGATTGAGGGCCGAGGACGGAGCAGTTGGGTGCCGGGCTTCCTCAAGTTTGGTGGTCAGCCAGGACAGCCTGCCTCCCCTCCCAGTACACCGGTGAGGAGGTCGACTATAGGCACTCCAGGGGCAAGAAATGTAGATAATGTAAGTACACAACACACAAACTAGATCATAGTTTACTGGACAGTTATACAGTGAATGTTATAGACTAGAGCACCAATGAACCCTTTACTCCATACATAGTCATTGCTATACCTTTTAACTCCAATAACTTATTCCTTCACTGAAGAAAGTAAAACTTTAAAGATATGTGTCATACAGAAATATATCTATCTCGTAGCAGATAGTAGCTTAAAACAGGCTGAAAGTAAAGCATAATGTGCCATAAGGAACATTCTGGTTTATTTTCAACCTGCTTTAAGTGGTCACCCATCTTCAAAACGAGAAACAGGCTATTGAGTAATGGGTTAACACAGTATACAAGTAATTACATACAAAAGTATTTGTATTGTAATGTTTATTTGGCAAAGTAATGCTATGACACATATACTAAGTTTTTGTGGTCAGCCTTTACTGGTAGTTTGCTGAAGCTGATTTGAGATATCTTTTGCAAACAGTTTGGATCCAGATAAGCTACCAAGTACTGTTAACTGAGCATTTTACAGGATTCAAAATGTTTTGCACTCAGATATATTTTATAGAAATGTGCTGCAGTTTACTCGTTAAAAGGTAGATCATCCAGTTAAAACTATCTAAACATATTAATTTACTCTTTTAACACGGAGTAACTGTTGCCTGCTAGAAATCTGAAATCTGTTGAAAAGATATTTCTTCTTTATAACAACAGAAAAAGAATCCAAGCAAAAAAACAGTTTGAATCCTGATCAAGCTCCAAACTGTTTTCAAAGACCTTCAGTAGTGATAAGCAGTGTTAAAATGGTTTAGCTAAAACAAATTGTCCAATAAATACGAAAGACTCAAGCAGGAAACGCAACACAAACAATACACCCACCTCTCAAGCAGAACACACGCACAGTCATACCATAACAAACACACACACATACATACACACATGCACAATACCATTCCTTCATCTACACACTAAATAGAAAACAACACGCAAGACAAACATAAAGCAAAGTGAACATAGGAGCCCTCCTTAGTACGGTCAGTAGCAATCAATAATTAATTATAAATTAATTTATTAACAACCACTGGGGGGTTAAACCTGGGTTTAGGGGCGCCCAACCTCACTCTTATCTCCTATATTCACCTATAAAGACGAACAGTGTACATAAAATATAAACACTGTTCCACAACCTTACAACAAACCTTAATTGTGCACCAATTGTTAAATGAAAGAAAGTTCTGAAACAAGCAACTATAATTTGTTTTGGACTTCTAAGCTTTTAACTTATCAATTGTTATGCCATATTATTTCAGTCATTCTCAGAGATGTTTGTTAGATTTTTGGAGAGAGAATCCTCACCTCCCCCACCTACAGTACGACTGCCAGCTGAAGAGATGGTCCGCGACGTACAGAAACAAAAAGAGACACAAAAGCCAGCATATAATCCGTTCACTGCCCCTAGACAGGTGTCTGCCCCATCCAACTCATCTTTGTCGGCAATTGAGCCGACCTCTCAGCACCTTCTCATGAGTTCAGCCATGTCAGTGCCACAGACTATTCCAACATTTGCAGCACCGTCAGAATCCACCCTCACGCCACCTGGGTCTGGGCGAAACACTCCAGCTACAACAACGTCGGGAGCTATTCTAAAAGACGTTCTTAACAATAGATAGTACAGTGAAACCTCTGAAAACTGAACACTCATGGAAATAGCAAACATTTTAGTCACAATCCAAGGATATAAACAGTTTGAGTTGAGTCTGAGAGTGTTCTCAAGCATTTTATTGGTCAGATTTTAGCAAAAAAAATCTGACCAATCAAATGTTTGAGAACAATCTCAGACTCAACTCAAACACTTTATAACCTTAGGGCCTGGAGTGGTTTGGAGATTTGTGAACCATTCAAAAGAAGTTGAATTTGTAGTCATTTTGGCCTTTCCTCCACAGAAATACCTTAGAGAGCCTCTATCTAAACCTCTACAGAACTGACTGTTTAATTTCAGTGTTGACAATATGTTGCAGCTTGAAGCAAGTAAAAGGTAAAGCAGAAAGCTCCCTTATCTTGATTTAAGCAGTAGTTTGTCTCGTTCACAGTTAGATATAGGTGATTTGCACTGTAGACTATGGAAGAAAGAGTTAAGACATGTGACAGCTTAATGCAGGGCAGCAGTAATGAAGAAAGCTCCTTAACCCATTACCACATAAATACGCCTTTTTACGCCTCTAATCTATTGCTATACTGATGAAAATAGTTCTTATTTATACAGACATGAATAAGTATGATGAGAAATAGTTTCTATATCCTAGCAGATAGTAGCTTAATTAAAATAGGCTGAAAGTAAAGCAGAATGTGCCTTAAGGCACATTCTGCTTTACTTTCAACCTGTTTAAAGTGGTCACATGTCTTCAAAACTAGAAACAGGCTATGGGGTAAATGGTTAATTAAGTAGTGGACTCATCTGTTTTATGTGCTCTCTATACGTCTTCATTGAATGTTTGGTGAGCCAGTTGAAGAAATGTTTGGAACAGAAAAGTTTGTTTGGTTTTCAGAAGTGTCCAGTTTTTGGAGGTGTTCATGTTAGTTTGTCACTGATGGCATAGTGTAATATAAGTATCGTTTATCTGTCACTGATGGTATAGTGTAATATAAGTATCGTTTGATAAACTAATTAATCCCTTCACTGCCATATTGTTGTCCAATTAAAACTTGCTATCTGCTTGTCAAACTAACATTTTCTTGGAGGTTGGGATGGGGATTACAGTTACAGAAATTTTAGTAAGTCATCATCTGACCTGATCTAGATCCAAACTACTTACAATAAACTGTGTAGTCAAGCATGGAAATGAAGGGATTAAATTGTTAATATTTGTATAAAATGCTATGCACAGTCACCTTTTTTTTGAAGTGAGGCCTGTAGTGAGAGGAGAATCGTGGAAAAATTTAAAGATGGGTGTCGACTTAATACAGTAAAACTTTAATGCAGACTTGAGAAAGCTGAGAAGGAGCTTTCTGCACTATTAGCGGACTGTATTAGGTGCCAACCTATTTTACATATTCTTCATGCATGTTCTGAATGGTAAGTTAAAACATGTTTGTCTGTACACACAGTTTAGCTTTATGCAAGCAGTTGTGATCTTTATCGAATAAAAGACAAGATTATTATAAATAAATGGATATGATACAATGGACGATTTTAGAATACCTTTTCTGCTATAATGCCTCCTTACACAATTTGAGCGAAAGAACTTATATTAGCACTACAGTGAAGCTCCTTTATACCGAGATCATCAGGACAATCTGATTTCTTTTGTTATACCCAAATTTTGCTGTATCAGGTCCATTTTACTATACACATGAACATTTATTAGAGATGAAAAAAATAATATTTTGTTATGTCCAAATATTTCGTTATATCCAGTTGTGTTATAAGTGAGTTTCACTGCAGTCCTTGGGCCCGTTTTACTAAACTAAGTCAAACTCGTTTAACTCTTATTTTTCGATCATAAACATTTGCAAACAGCAAATAGCCAGATCAGAGGACGCGCTAAAAGCGCGTCCTCTGATCTGGCTATTTGCTGTTTGTAGCAAGTGATAATAAAAAATATAATTAAAATTTAAAATTTTGACTTACGCAAGTAGTTTAGTAAAACGGGCCCCTGGTCCTGCTAAGCCAAACTTGTTATCTTACTGCATTCGGATCACATGCCAAGTAATTTGTAGTTTAACTAGGGTCCAAACTATTTAATTGTATGAAAATGTTTCTAGATTTAAAATTGACAAAATGTGATTTTTCATTTTTGCAGGATAAAGATGTACTCTTTATAACCTGGGTCATAGT
Organism: Gari tellinella; assembly: GCA_922989275.2. NCBI lineage: Eukaryota > Metazoa > Mollusca > Bivalvia > Cardiida > Psammobiidae > Gari > Gari tellinella. The sequence continues at coordinate 27,482,636 of OV277857.1, read as the reverse complement.
TTGACTAGTAAAAAAAAAGAATGGTCACATAAAACTGGTAACATTGTCAGTCTGTTCATGTATTAAAATGTTTACATGTACCAGTAGCAGAGAGAGGAGATATTGTAGCTGCTATAGTTGAGAGGTGGAATAAAAAGGTGTATATGTGTACAGGTGTTAAATTTGGAGAAGCATGTTCTGAAAGCAAGATTTTAAATGCTAATTTGCAATTGTAAAATGTTGACTTTGTAACTATTGTGCTATACGTTACTGCTGTGTATGGAAGTACGGTAAGTCAAGTTGTTGAAGTTGTAAAAGATTCCTGTTTGTTACTGTAGTGTTGTATGATAATGCTGTGTATGGAACTGTATATGATAGAAATAATGATGAGTAATTTTGATAGGATTGATTGTAAACTCAGTGTACTACAAATTTGAATTTCTAATTCAGTTATTTTTGGAAAGTACTACATACATAAGTACAGTAGGAAATATATAGGATCTGTCATGAGTCGATGTTTAAGACAAGCTGATCTCAAACGAGTCTAGAATTGAAATGTTATTAAGCGAGCCTTGGCGAGCTTAATAATTTTTCTATTCTAGACGAGTTTGAGATCAACTTGTCTTAAACATCGACGAGTGACAGATTCTTTTTCTCACATTACCAACGATTTAAGCTATTTTTAAAGCAATATGCATTTTTTTGGAACAGCGGTGACGTCAAAACGCCTTTATAAATATTGATGTTATAGTGACGTCATCAAAGTGATCTTACACATGTTAGAGATAAGAATATTCGTCATTGTTGTTCGCTATAGAAAACAGGGGTAGTAATGTGAGAAATGTTATTATCACATAACTTGCAGTCTGGGAGTTGCATAAAGGGATTATATAAATATCGTAATCCACTAGTGGAATATCGTTTTTTTGGGCTCCGGCCCAACTTGTTTGTCCACAAGCGCTGCATGTAGCGGGACGCCAAATGACGTCATTTACTATGACGTTGACGTAAACAACGTAACGTTTTGGCGGAAAATCTATATAGCGGAGGGTCTACGAACTACGGCTTCAATCAATTCAATAGGTGCTTAAACTTGTTATGTGATAAATAGAATCTTACATTCGTGCTCATTATTTATCAACTTAATAAACTCGTTGACTAAAATGAATATGACGCTCGCCAAGGCTCACGTCATATTATTTTAGTCCACTCGTTTATTAAAAATAATAAATAATGAACACTCATACAAGATCCTCTATTTCTTTCCCAACAAACATATTTGTGCTAAAACAATTATTTCCATTGCAAACAGTTTGGAGCCATATCAGACACTTGGTAAACTGCTTTTTGATCAGGCTCAAAACTGTTTGCCACTCAGATTAACATGAATCATTAACTCTTTCAACTATTTATAGTCAATTTCTACAATTGATAGCACTGTTTGCATTTAGTTACTTTCAATCAGGAAAGAACATTTTTCTTCCCCACTATCAAAAATCATTGGTGTAAATTTTGGTTACTTATAGATTAATATAGTAAAAAAATTATATTTATTGAAATTATGATCTTGCACATTGCAATTACTATAAGGTGCAATTATCATTTTATATCACAGATCACATAGGGTTAAAGCATGGTTAGATATTGAATCATAATTGCCATCAAGTCTGGGTTAGACACATATTCATTGGAAGAGTATGGATAGTGTTTAGGACAGGCGGCAGTTTAATGCAGAATGAAAGTAATTAGAAAGCTTTCAAAGGAGTTCTGTATTACTGCCATTTAGCATTAAGCAGATGAGAAAATGCTAGAATGCATATTATTTGCAGATAATGTACTCATTGTGGTGATCACGGGAATGTTCATTTTGGGGTATTTATGGTGAAAGGGGAACTTATAATCACATGTCTGTGTATTCAAATGGCAATCATATGGGTCATGTGGGGTCAAAAACTAGGTCGCTAGGTCAAATCATAGGAAAACCTTGTTTACACTCTATAGGCTACAAATGTACAGGTAGCTTGGAATAAGGCTTGTTATAGAAGTTACTGTACACATTTGGATTCACCTTTTTGTTCATAGCTTGTTTTCAGTGTTTGATGAAAACAGATGACTTCTGAGAGCATGAGATCAGCAGAGAAAGCAGAGATCTCCTGTAGCATTTAGAAATGTTTCCTAAGACACATTTATCAGAACTGGGTAGAAATATGGAAAAATGCATTTCATTGAGAAATAGGTAAAGATGCTGTGATAACAGAAGGGAGAAAACTCTGAAATACTTAGCTCAGTTTTAAAGATTAAGGAACCTTGCTTAACTGGATATTGGTTATTTGGTTCTGAAATTTGAAACTATGTGTATCTTTTCTTACATGTTTATGTATTTACTGTGTAACTGTTAGCTTCCGTGAATATAAGCAAAACTTGTGGTTGTTTAATTTTCATGAAGGTATTTTTGCCATTCGTTCAGACTTACATGTACATGGTAGTGTTGAAACAGACATGGTAGTGTAAGACATTTTAAGGTGTCGTCAAACTTGTGATATGTGACCATTATCATGAAGAAACAGTTGGAATGCAGGACAAAATTGAAGCAGAAATCCGTTTTCCATGTAGGAGCTTTCTACTTTACTTTTGTACTGCGGCTGAACACTACTGAATATTCTGATGAGTGGCCCATCACGTGTTTGACTATACAGACAAGAATGTGTTGACCAAGTGCAACCATTCAATGAACTTGCAAACATACAACTCTTTAAACCAGGGCTGCCATTTCTCCGGATTTATCCGAAATCTTCGGATTTTTATTCCAACAGATGGAAGCTTAAAACAGGCTGAAAGTAAAGCAGAATGCGCATTAAGGCGCATTCTGCTTTACTTTCAACCTGTTTTAATCATCACATGTCTTAAAACTAGAAACAGACTTTGGGTTCAAGGTATAATAAGGAAAATCGGGCTTGAAAAATTTAAAATCTTAGGATTTTTTGTATCGACTTATGGCAGGCCTGTTAAACCCATTACCCCATAGCCTGTTTCTAGTATTGAAGATAGGTGACCACGTAAAGCAGGTTGTAAGAAGGCGCATTCTGCTTTAAGCTTCCATGTGCTACAATATAGAAAATATTGCCTATACTATATATTCATGACTGATTAAATTGGAGCTATTTTGTTCAGCAGAGGAATGAATCACATCCGCCAGGAACGTATATTATAGATAATATAATCTACGTTCCTGCATCCGCTAAAAGGTGCTTCTATGGGGCAAAGGGTAATACAGATGGAGCTTTCTGCATTTTTATTCTGCTTCACTCTTTAGACACTGAGTGTTAAACAGTTTGTATCCAGATCAGTCCATCCTATCGAGAGGCCTAATCTGGATCCAAACCGTTTGCAAAAGTGACCACGAATTTTTTACAATCACCACCAGCTTGCAAAAAGTTAAAGATTGAACATGAGTCTTCTAATGAAAGGTGGGTTGACACAAGTTTGTCTGTATGTTCTTAGACTGTGTCAGGGCTGCCATTTCTCCAGATTTTATTTTTATTCCAACAGATGGAAGCTTAAAACAGGCTGAAAGTAAAGCAGAATGCGCCCCAAGGTGCATTCTTCTTTACTTTCAACCTGCTTTAAGCATCACATGTATTAAAAACTAGAAACAGACTATGGGTTAAAGGTATAATCCGGAAAATCGGGCTTGAAAAATTTGAAATCTTAGGATTTTTGTTATCAACTAATGGCAGGCCTGCTGTGTTCGTATCTGAAAGATAATGTGATATTGTACTTATTTATGGTCAGCTTACTATGAAACTTTTATTGAAATTTTGGGGATATATTTTGCCAATAAAATTGAAATGTAAACCTATTTGATGTTGTTCTCTTTACTCATACCTTATAAAATGTATAAGGCCAGAAGGGCATGACTTGAACATGCTTGGCCACTAGAAAATGCTCAATGTAAATAGCAAGAGCTCAGAAAGTTTGGATTCTGGACAAGATTTTTAGCTCACCTGAGTGAAGCTCAGAGTGAGCTGTTGTGATCACCTTTCGTCTGACCAACCCACAATTGCTTGTGAACACATTAGGGGCCATATATTGGGATCATTCTTCATCAATGTGAACCATAAAATGAAGGTCCGTTTTATTAGACATAACCTTATTTTGTGACTAATTTTTTCCACTGCTAGAACTATTAATTTTGACTTTAAGACGCACGAGAAGTACACGAAACACTGTAGAAGTTTTTCAGGCTGCCAACTTTGTAGTAGATCTAACTATATATAAGTCCTTGATTTTCTGAAACTTGAATTTGACAAATGGAAGTGGGGGTTGGGGGTCCTCCCCCGGGGACAATTCGAAATAAGAACTGAATGGTGAGTTCTGAAGTGTTTGTAGGGATTTTGGACACTGAATACGATCAATGTGACTAACCTATATATTTCCAAAAACTTTCGACTTTAAGACGATTTAGGTATACATTGTACATACGATCCACATGTATATGAACTATGAACAATTGTTGGTGGTGAATTTTTGGAACTAAATACGAATTATGTGAACCATACAATTTTGTTCAAACCTTCGTTATATAAGATTCTGACTAACATCTTTTCTGCTAAAACTATTTGACTCAATGTTTAGACACACGAGAGGTATACATGTAGCAGATCACAGGCTGTCGTCTTTGCAGTACCAATTTCTTAGGTTTCTGAAACTTGAAATTGACCAATGCTGCCGGGGGTCCGGGGAGAAAATGGAAATTAGAACTGAAATGGTGTGTTTGACACCCCTTTAGCCTTCGTTTTTATGCCAATTTTGGCCATGTTTGATTTTTCATTTTTCAAACTGATGTTGCATAAGTGCGTATGAAGTCTTAACACAAGAAACATATAAAGTATGGAAGCTCTAGGCCTACTGGTTCAAATGTTATAGGCGTATAAAGATTTATACAAATAAAGGTCAAAGGTCACAAGGGCAAAAACGTAGGTATGGTTGGAAAGGTCTTGACACAAGAAATATATAAACAAAATATGAAAGCCGTAGGCCTACTGGTGCAAATGTTATAGCCATTTAAAGATTTCAACAAAAGTAGGTCAAATGTCAAGGTCACAAGGTCAAAAAGTTTTGTATGGTTAGAAAGGGAAAACACATGTCAAGTATAAAAGGCCAAGGTGCAAAAATGCAAAAGTTATATCCGAGGTTATGGTTTTTGGTTAAAGTTTGATTAAATAGGTCAAAGATCGAGGTCAAGGTCACGTGGTCAAAGATGTTGGTATGGTTGGAAAGGTCTTGACACAAGAAATATACATACAAAATATTAAAGCCCTGGGCCAACTGGTGCAAATGTTATAGCCATTTAAAGAGTTTTACAAAAGTAGGTCAAATGTCAAGGTCACAAGGTCAAAAAGTTTTGTATGGTTGGAAAGGTCTTGCCATGAAGAATACACATGCCAAGTATAAAAGGCCCAGGTTCAAAAATGCAAAAGTTAAAGCCAATGTTAAGGTTTTGGGTAAAAGTTTGATTAAATAGGTCAAAGGTGAAGGTCAAGGTCACATGGTCAAAGATATTGGTATTGTAGGAAAGGTCTTGACACAAAACATATACATACAAAATATTAAAGCCCTATGCTAACTGGTGCAAATGTTATAGCAATTTAAAGATTTTTACAAAAGAAGGTAAAATGTCAAGGTCAAGGTCAAAAAGTTTTGTATGGTTGGAAAGGTCTTGCCATGAGGAATACACATGCCAAGTATAAAATGTCCAGGTTCAAAAATGCAAAAGTTATAGCCAAGGTTAAGGTTTTTGGTTAAAATTTGATTAAAAAGGTCAAAGGTAAAGGTGAAGGTCGCAAGGTCAAAGACGTTGGTATGGTTGGAAAGGTCTTGACACAAGAAATATACATACAAAATATGAAAGCCCTGGGCCAACTGGTGCAAATGTTAAAGCCATTTAAAGATTTTTACAAAAGTAGGTCAAAGGTCAAGGTCAAAAAGTGTTATATGGTTGGCAAGGTCTTGCCATGAGGAATACACATGACAAGTGTAAAAGGCCGAGGTTAAAAAATGCAAAAGTTATAGCCAAGGTTAAGGTTTTTGGTTAAAGTTTGATTAAATATGTCAACGGTGAAGGTCAAGGTCACATGGTCAAAGATGTTGGTATGGTTGGAAAGGTCTTGACACAAGAAATATACATACAAAATATGAAAGCCCTGGGTCAACTGGTGCAAATGTTATAGCCATTTTAAGATTTTTACAAAAGTAGGTCAAATGTCAAGGTCAATGTCACAAGGTCAAAAAGTTTTATATGGTTGGAAAGGTCTTGATACAGGGAAGACACATGCCAAGTATAAAAGGCCTATGTACAAAAATGCAAGAGTTATAGCCAAGGTTAAGATTTTTGGCACAGACAGACGGACGGACAGACAAACCAACAGACATGACAAAAACTATATGCCCCCCGAATCGTAGATTCTGGGGGCATAAAAATGCAGTACAAAGAAAGAAATCAGCGTCAAGAACCTTATCTCTATGTACATGCAGTACAGAGAAAGAAATCAGCGTCAAGAAGAGTTTCTCTATGTACATGCAGTACAAAGAAAGAAATCACCGTCAAGAACCTTATCTCTATGTACATGCAGTACAGAGAAAGAAATTAGCGTCAAGAAGATGTTCTCTGTGTACATGCAGTACAGCTAAAGAAATCAGCGTCAAGAAGGTTTACTCTATGTACATGCAGTACAATCAACGTCAAGAAGATTTTCTCTATGTACATTCAGTCAGAGACATACAAACATGTATGTCTCTGATTCAGTACAGAGAAAGAAATTAGCTTCAAGAAGATTTTCTCTATGCACATGCAGTACAAACAGCGTCAAGAAGATTTTCTCTATGTATTTTCTCTCGTGTCGCTTCTTGACGCTCCTAAAGCTTCTTGTCGCTAATTAGGGAGACCGGTTTCGTTACACCGTCCACCCGACTTCCGGTGGTAACGGGTCAAATCGGCCCTAAACCAAATCGGACCCCGAGTCAAATCGGCCCAAAACCAAATCGGACCGGGTCAAATCGGACCGGGTCAAATCGGCCCATTTTTTGAATTAGTGTCAAAAACAGAAAAAAACAACTGATTATGCCTCGTTACGTTATATCACTCTTTGGCCGTTACATGTGTTATTTGTGTGACTAAAGTTACATCAGTGATACATATCACCAGGAACGTAGATTATATCTACATCCATGGAGGAAGTATCGGAGCATTTCCGTAATGATTCGTCTTCGATCGAATGTCAACAAAACGTATACTTCCTCCATGCTACATCTAAATATACGTTCCTGATATCAGTCACAAATGAAAATGAAGAATTGAAATTAAACCAAAACAATTAATGCTGTACGTGAATTGATTTAGTGTAACAATAATGCAATGCTATTCAGAAATTGTGTAAATTGCAATTTAACGAAATAAGTCAACGAGGATATAGTTAAACAAAAAACACACGACGACAAAAACACATTTTAACGTGTATACAATACCATTTTGGATATATGTCGGAAACAGATCTATAAGTTAAGTTAAACCACCTGACATCTAAAGATGTCATCTGCAAGTGTTGTCTGCTTTTATTTCTCAAAGTTTATTTTGTGTTTTCACATCCTAAACAAGTTTTGATTCTAGTCAGAAACCATATTACGTGTCTCCACGGAGAAGACACATTTCTCCATGGTGTCTCATGAGGATCAAAACTGTTGGTAGATAACGACATATACCGGGAGTAAGACAGTGAAGTGATTACTGGTTAAATAACTGTCACAACAACATGTCAAACATCAATTAACACCTTTACTGCAAACAAACAAATAAAGTCGCTGTACGTCTACGTCTACGTTGATACGTTGCTCTGTCAGACTTGACAACTATGCAACGGTGCGCAAATAAGAAAAAAGAAAGGCAAAAGGAAACGATAGAAAAAGTTAGAAGAGACACTGACAAGAGTAACGGTGCAGGATAGATAAACTAAAAAGAGAGAAAATAGAAAAAAGTTTGTCCGGTTACTTTTCGACCATCAGGGCATGACCAATTCAGCTTGTGTGGCGCTACCTGGGCACTAGACCCGCTGACACAGCTCATGCCCCTCATTTGATGCTACTTTGTAACCGGGACGGAAAAGTCCCCTAGAAAGATAGGCTGGAGATCCCACTCTTGAAGGATACCAAGGAGTGGGCCTCAGCCACCGTGGCTGGAAGTGAGTTCCATATTGGGATACTGCGGGGGAAGAAAGTGTTCTTGAAGCAGTTTGTAGATGCTTGGTACGGCAGGAACCTGGTACTGTGGGCTGACCGTGGTAGCGTCTTTGCTGGCTTGAGATATGGTGAAGGGTCAATATCTACCAGGTTGTTTACAATCTTATATAGCATGGTGAGCTGCAGTTTCTGACGGCGGGTTTCGAGGCTGTTCCACTGTAGGCTAGCGAGCATGTCTGTGACGCTGCTGGTATTGTGAAACCTGTTGGTAACGAAACGCGCCGCCCTTCTCTGAACCATCTCAACTTTAGACGTGAGTGTCTTCTGGTGAGGGTTCCAGATGGTGCAACAATAGTCAAGATTCGAGCGGACCAGGGAGATGTAGGCACTGGTTTTCGTCTCTTTGCTGGTACTATGTAGATTTCGTCTCACGAATCCGAGCATGTTGTTTGCTTTCTTTGTGATCCGGTCGATATGAGTCTTCCAGCCAAGGTCAGCCTGCAGATCCACACCAAGGTACTTAGTAGTTGGGTCGGTTGATAGAGTGATGCCTTTCAAGATGTAGTTTGACAGGAGAGGAGATCGTGATCGGCTCACACGAAGAACGCTGCACTTGTTGGGGTGGAAATCCATGCCCCACTTCCTTTCCCACAATGCAAGAGAGTCCAGATCTTCTTGGAGAGTCTTCTGATCATCGTGTGACTTGATCTGGCGGTACAGGATACAATCGTCTGCAAACAAGCGAGTCTGTGAGAGAAGGCCATCAGGGAGGTCGTTAATGAATAGGAGAAACAGCAATGGTCCTAGGACTGATCCCTGTGGGACTCCACTCACAACGGGTGCCATTTCCGACGACTGGCCCTGGACGAGTACTTTCTGTGTTCTGTCGTGGAGGAAAGATGAAATCCACTCTAGTGTATGGCCTCGTATTCCATAGTGGTTGATCTTTTTGAGTAGTCGCTGGTGAGGTACGCGGTCAAATGCCTTACTGAAGTCGAGGATAATCATGTCTGTTTGTATGCCTTTGTCGAGGGATGATGCCAGTTCGTGTACAAGGGTGAGGAGCTGAGTTTCACAGCTCCTCCTCGCCCTGAACCCGTGCTGACAATCATGTAGGATGTTGAACTGTTCGAGATGGCGGAGTGTATGGCTAACGAGGATATGTTCTAAGAATTTGCAACATAGACTGGTGAGTGAAACAGGTCTGTAGTTGGCAGGATCTTGGCGGGAGCCCTTCTTGAAGATGGCAGTGACATTTGCGCGTCTCCAATCGTCTGGTACGGTGCCCTGATCCAGAGATCGCTGGAAAATGATTGTAAGGATGGGGGCTAGCTCCACTGCACACTCCTTCAGTATCCTTGCTGATATGTTGTAATAACACATTTGGCGACACACTGGGAACTTTTGTGCATAGCTGATTGTAGGGTTTGTATTATTACATAATTTTACATAATATTAGTGCCTACATATATCTTATTGATCTGCTGTATTAAAAGCAACTGACAACTTTGAAAACAAAGCCCAGCGTCTAATCAGGATCTCACGCCGACTAAAAGACTTCAACGATGACCAGAAACAGAATCAAAGTGTAGATAAGTTAACTGTTACTTTTAATAATGTTAATCCTTTTACCAGTGAACAAAGTTTAGATAAGTTAACTGTTATTTTTAGTAATGTAGATACGTTTACCAGTGAAAAAATGTGTGAATTAAATGTTCGTCTTGCGATGTATGACACAATGCCAGATTTAATAGCAATTCAAGAGGTAAAACCAAAAAACTTTAGGTATGAACGCCAGCTCTCGGAATACAATATAGACGGATATGAAGTTGTCCACCATAATTTATCTAGAGAAGAAAATGGTAGGGGGTTATTGGTATATATTAAATCAGGTATACAGTTTACACCAGTCACAGTGAACAGTGGATATAGTGAGTATATTGCTCTGGATATTAAACTTAAGGGAACTGATAAATTATTGTTTTCATCAATCTACCGTAGTCCAACGGCAAGTGCTGATGACAATTTGAAGCCGTGTGATTTGATGGAGTGCCTTGGTAAGTTGAATTATTCACATCATGTTACGGTTGGAGATTTCAACCTTCCAGGGATCAACTGGACTGACATGTCAACAGAGCGTAAGTTAGGTGACATAAACTTTGACTTTATAGAATGTGTGAGGGACTCATACTGGGTCCAACATGTAAAAGAGCCCACCAGAGGGAGAGGTGCTAACATTCCATCATTGTTGGATCTTGTGTTTAGCAGTGAAGAAGGGATGATAACAGACTTAGAAATTCAAGATCCTGTAGGTAAAAGTGACCATTCAGTTATTTCTTTTAAATTCAATGGGTACGCTGAGGAAAGACGATGTAAAACAAGACATATATACAGCAAAGCAGATTTTGATAGTATGAGAGACTATCTAAATATCGACTGGGAAAATATGTTGCAAGGAAAAAGTGTAGAGGAACAATGGCATCTTATTACAACAAAGATCAATAAAGCAGTAGACAAATTTGTCCCAAGCAAAACTATAAACATTAATCAGAATTCAAAGTTGAAAAAGAGTAAATTCCACATGTCAAAGAAATTAAAGAGTAAGATTAAGAGAAAGGAGAGACTATGGATAAAGTATAAGAATACTGGTGATGTGAAAGTTCAGGAACAATATAACAGAGTGAGAAATCAAGTGCGCAGATACTCCAGAGCTGCAGTTAAACACCATGAGATGCATATAGCAGAACATGTTAAAGAAAATCCGAAGAAATTCTGGATGTATGCCAATTCAAAGTTGAAAACCAAATCATCAATTCCAGATCTGTATTGTGATAATACAAAGAGTAAACTCTCCAGTTCAGATAAGGAAAAAGCGAATATACTCAGTAACTTCTTCAATTCTGTGTTCACAATAGACCCAGGGGATGAACTACCAGCAATTGATTGTAAACCGGTTCCAGTCGCTGAAAAGATTAATATCTCGGTAGAAATTGTGAAGAACAAACTTATGAATCTAAAAACTGATAAATCACCGGGTCCAGATAATCTTAGTCCCAAGCTGCTAAAGGAATTAAATGATGTGTTGTGCATACCACTGTACATACTTTATGAGAATAGCCTGAAAACCTGTGAAATACCAATGGATTGGAAAACTGCAAATATAACAGCACTGTACAAAAAGGGTGAGAAAAAATATGCTGGTAACTATAGACCAATCAGTTTGACTTGTATCCTATGTAAAGTGTTGGAGAGCATAGTTCGTGAAAACATGGTTGAGCATATGAAAAAGTTCAATCTATTTAGTGACAAACAGTATGGTTTTATCTCTGGCCGATCAACAGTTTTGCAAATGTTAGTTGTACTTGACGAGTGGACACAGATATTGGACAATGGTGGCAATATTGATGTGGCATACTGTGACTTTCAGAAAGCGTTTGACAAGGTTAGCCATCGACGACTTCTACATAAACTAAGAATATACCAGTTTGGAGACAACTTTATTAATTGGATAAAGTGCTTTCTGGACAACCGTAAACAAAGAGTGGTCATTAATGAAGAACCATCTGAATGGGGTCCAGTTACCAGTGGAATACCACAAGGCTCAGTATTAGGACCGATGCTTTTTGTTCTGTTTATTAACGATTTACCAGATCACTTACCAAACAACAGTAGTCTTTTCTTATATGCTGATGACACAAAAATATATAGTGAAATTAAAAGTAAGGAAGATCAGCTGAAACTCCAAGAAGATTTATACAGTATTCATGAGTGGTCTGAGCAGTGGTTACTGAAGTTTCATCCAGAGAAATGTCACACCATGTCGATAGGAAGAAATAAAAGCGAAACCCGCAAGTATACATTAAGCCCAAATTTACCAGAGATGGAAAGAACTGTTAATGAAAAAGATGTAGGGGTAGTGATGGATGATACACTTACTTTTGAAAAACACCTAATGGAAAAAGTAAATAAAGCAAACTCAATTCTTGGAGTGATTAACAGAACATTTCAGTACCTTGATGAAAGATCTTTTAAATTGATGTATGTTGGTTTGATAAGACCACATCTGGAATATGCAAACCCAGTTTGGAGTCCCTACAAAAAGAAGGACATAACAATGGTAGAAAATCTTCAGAGAAGAGCTACAAGACTTGTGCCAGGCTTTAAAGAACTAACCTATGAAGAGAGACTAAAGAAATTGAGACTTCCTACTTTAGCATACAGACGTTTACGTGGGGACATGATCCAGGTATTTAAAATCCTCAAAAATCACTACTATTTTGATAACAAAAAAATATTTAAAATTAGAGAAGGTGCTACTAGAGGAAACAGTTTGAAGATATACAAAGAAAGACCCAGACTAAATATCAGGAAATATTCCTTCACAAACAGAGTGGTTGAGTACTGGAACTCCCTACCAGATAGTGTTGTAAGTGCTTCGTCGGTAATATCATTTGAAAGGAGACTAGACAAGTTTTGGAAAGATTGTGATCTCCTTTATAACTATGAAGCAAAAATAGCAACCGGGCACAGACTACATGTAAATAACGAAGAGCTGGAGCAAGAGGCTGATGACAGCCTTCTTCCAGAAGACGACTTATGGTAACTTATGGTAAATTTTTGATATGCGACGATATTTCCAAATACAAAGGGACTCTGCATTATAATATCTGATCAAAATCCAAACAATATTTTGCAATAGTTTCTCTGTCCAAACTTAAAAAAACTGAAACAATAAATCAAATTCTGTCAATAAAGACATATCCCGCCATATCTTCAATATTGGGCCGATTTGACCCGGCATTATTGGGCCGATTTGACCCGGCATATTTTTGGGCCGATTTGGTTTTGGGCCGATTTGACCCGGATTCCTTCCGGTATAGGAACCAGCGGCAAAACTAAGAAAATGACAACATTACTTAAATTAAATCAGTCGCACACATGTGATGCAAACTTGCATTACATTCCAGCAGAAGTACAGTACGATGGAAAAGCCAATGTAAAATCGTATTTTGAAACATCGGTGGATAACGATTCAAACAGTATGCTACAAAGTATTATCGAAGTATGGTCGAAGGGGACCTTGGTCGAAGCGTACTCTTTTTACACGCCCTATTTACTTTCTATTAATTATACCCCCACAAACAGAGTTTGAGGGAGGGGGCGGGGGGGGGGGGGGGGGTATACTGGAATCAGCCTGTCGGTTCGTCGGTCTGTACTTTCAACTCCTTCAGTTTCAACCTGATTCATTTGATAGGTGTAACATTTGTTAAACATTAAAAACTGTTAATGAGATCGACGATAAGATAAAGTTGTGTATTCTATTGAAAACAAATAAAATATACTGTTCAAAGAGTTTCCTAAGACATTTACATTCAAATAAGCAGTTCACGTTTCCAATCATAAAGTAAGTCAATCTCTTTGAGGATCCCTTTAAACATGGAGAAAGGACAAATGGAGAAGTATCCGGCCTGCTCGCGATTTATCGTGTCGTTCAATCAGCGGCGCTCGCTGGCGGCTAGAAAACAATGTTTTTCCGAAAGTTTGGTGTTAATAGAAATGCTTTTAATGTTATCTTTTCGTTATAAATTTTAATACAGATGTTTTATTAGACCATGATCTCACGACTAGTACAAAATTTGAGGCGATAGCTTATAATTTGTTTGTTTAGTGAGTTTGTGAAAATGGGAGAGAAAACGTACAGTACTGTATTTTCCGTTTTTCCTACGAACGTTTGGTGTTAATAGAAATGCTTTTAATGCTATCTTTTCGTTATAAATTTTAATACAGATGTTTTATTAAACCATGATCTCACGACTAGTACAAAATTTGAGGCGATAGCTTATAAATTGTTAGTTTAGTGAGGTTTTGAAAATGAGAGAAAAACATATTTTTTCGTTTACCTACGAAGTTTGTGTGTGTCTATATTTCTCTGCCACTGTCTGTATTTATGTCTCTGTTTCTCTTTGTGACTGTCTCTCTGTCTGTTTTTCTCTTATCTCTGTCTGTCAGTCTCTCGCTTCTTCTTTTCTGTCTCCATCTTTCTGTATGAATGTCTGTCTGTCTCTCTCTCTGATGATCCTCATGCGGAGAAAAGGTAAAGTGTGTCATAAAGAGCTTAATTTGAAAAAGGGGTAAACTATATTTCAAGAGACATACTCTATGAATCCGACATTTTTGCAGCCTGGTCTGGATTACAACTGTTTGCAATTGCAATAGTCACCATGTTACTGGTATTCAGTAATGAGAGGGTTAATCCAGTCATCAACCAAACCAGGTGCATTGATGTTGGGTGTTGGTTTTTTTGTTGTTGTTTTTTCAATTCAATTCTATTATCTTTATTTTTTGTGATTTGTATAATATATAAACATCATGCGGTTACAGAAGTCAAAAACACATGTTCAAGTTACACGCACGGGTAGCATTGATCTTTTTTATTAAAGTGGCAACCCGCTGGTGTCCATCTTCATAGATAATCGGCACGTTCAAGAAGCATGGACTTCATGCTGGGAGAGTTTTATGACGCTGATAATTGTCCTGCTAATTTGGTGCGGGTTCTGTATACGGTTACGTAATGTGTCACATTCCTTTGTGATGTGTAATATGGTAGACATTTTGTAAGTAAATAAAGCTAAGGACGAGTGTCAAACATTCTGGATCCAGATCAGACGCCGTGTTACGGTGATCCAAGTTGTTTGCAAAAAAAAAAGTAAAGTCGCGATCAGCAGGCAAAGAGTTAAGCAGTCAGTAAAATAGATTGCTTAAGGCATTGGCTGCTTTATAATTTACTCCGTTATATAAGACATAAGTAAAGCAGAAAGAAACGGAGATCTCATGTTATCATGTTTGCAATTAATTTCTGAAGATAATGCAAACTGTTACCTCTTTCATAGAAATGGGACGGATAATATGTATATTTTAGTCTGGATGTAAAACTAACCCTAAATTCATTTTTTTTAAGTAATATGTTAATAATTCTAATTTTCCTTTCAATAATAATAATGATCACATACGACATAATAATACAGTTACAACTTTGGCCGTTTTGGATTTTGGCCGTTTGACGCGCACTCCTTTCAAATGTCTCTTTACATACAAAATGGATTTTTTTTTGCCTCCAAGGAAATATTTCCTCCATGCAGAACATTGTAACAATGCATGAACACATTTTTAGAAGTTTAGAAGTTTGCTTAAGTTTTTATACGGAAGGAATTCTTTTCTTACGCGAGTTGGTCTAGTCATTTCATTAGCCAGCAACCTTTGTAGGTCATCATTACTTTTTTCGCTTCAAGAAAAAACCTGGTATTTTTACAACCGAAAGATAAGTGTCACGGCTTTATATCAAGACCTTTTTTTTAAAATATATATATTTATATCGGACGAAAATTGAGGATTTAATTCAAGTTTTAGTAACTGGAGTGGTATATTTTTCGCGATCGCCTGCTCTAGTTTATCGACTATTTTATTTGGCAATCGCTTTTTAACTCGCCATAAAATTGGTCGATTTTAAAAATAAACAGTTGCATTTCTACAACTGAAAGAAAAATATCTTAGCTTTCTTTTAAGACCATTGTTATGGAAATCGGCCCAAAATTGAGGATTTTATTAAAGGTTTTGTAACAGGGCGTGATATATTTTTGCGCAAGCGCTGGCTCCCTTTTATCGGCAAATTCACTTGGTAACCGCTCTTTAACTCGCCATAAAAATGGTCAATTTTAAAAATTAGATTATGCTATTTTCACAAGTGAAAGATAAATATCTTAGCCTTCTTTTAAGATAATTATAATAAAAATCTGGTAAAAAATAAGGATTTTATGTAACTTAAAGTAACAGTAGGTAACCATTCAACACGTTAAAAAAAACCGATAGCCCGCTATCGGCGTACCGCTGCAGTTGAATTATCGATCGATTAAGCGTTATCGCACATACAGGTAACGGACGACACCATTTTCGGGAAAATGCAGATTTGAGTATAAGTTACTTCTCCATTTGTCCTTTCTCCATGCTTTAAATTAGTTTAATCAGGGTCTACACATTTTGCATAGGACTATTCTGTTGTACTTTTCACATGTACACTGTTTTAAATGACGAGTAAAGTCATCGATAGGGCTGCATGTGTAAATCGGGATGACTGTCTTTCGAATAAGCTTTCTAAATATTACGACTAGAATAGGAACGACCGTCGTGGAAATATTCTAATCCGCACGGCAGTCGTGCCGATAAGAATCCTTATCCCCACGACCGTCGTGTGAATAAGAAACATTATTGGCATGACCGTCTTGCCGATAGCCTCGATCTTGATACTTGGCATAAATGTTACTCAGGAGTCAGGTGTAGTAGATGTGCAAGACACAAAGTTCAGGTCTCTGTGACCTTTGGCCTTGAAATTGGCAGACAAAATCTTGTACTTTGAACTCCTCCTTCACTTTCAACCTGATTCACTTGATACTTGGCATAAATGTTACTCAGGAGTAGTAGCCTGGTTACCTGTGTTTACGCCACCCTTAGCTATATTTTTCGTGCATGCGCCTGTCTGATGTAACATTTCTTACTTGTTCACGGATCTAATACTGAACTGAACCTTCAATAACACAAATGTATACAAATAAAACTTGTGAAATAAAATACAAAGTGTAAATAAATGTACCGTTTTAGAACGAGGTCATTGCTCTGGATCACTGGGATGCTTTCTTGTCAATTCGCCACCTCTGATTGGTCATTTGATAATTAGGTCAATGTAGGCTCTGTCAGTATGTTAAATTGTTATAGTTTGTTTTATAAAACTTGAACATTTTTTAATGATTTTGAAATATTTCATTTTTTTAAAAGTAAATCATAACTTTTACAACTTAACAATAAAAAAGAAATAATGGCTAGAATTAAAATTACCATGTCTTTTGATTGGAAACTTTTTGTGAATTATTGTTATTTTATTTTGTTTCTTTCGCATTTTCAGCGCTTGAAACAGAGTTGTAGATAAGCGAAGTATCCGAGTAATACTTACCCGAGTGAAATTGGTGAAATACCAAATTATTTCAAACTAATGGGTGACAGTACCCAACAAAAGCAAAAGGAAACCCAATTATTCGAAAGTGATTGAGTAAAAACGAAACAAATACTCAATTGCTTTTTTATTTCATCGGGTTATCAACTGAACATTTACTTAAGTCGAACGTGTGTAAACAAAAGTTGCATATAGAACTATGTAAGGTAAACACCGAAAGTTAACAACAATACCCTGATTGCACTGTTGGAAGGACAAGGATAGGAAATCCAAGTTTATTTTCCTACTGATCAGATACCCAATTATATTACAAATCGTGGGGTTCCGGACTGTGGATACCCAAATGAATTAGAAACCATGGGGTTGTGGCCAATGCAATACCCAATGAATTTTCCAAAAAAACCTATTCCTTTAAAATCCATTGAGTGATACCCAATTCCAAGACAAAGCTTTATATCTACAACTCTGTTGAAATCTTCCTGAGTGAAACTGTCCTAGTATTCGGATATCCTCTGTAGCTTTCGGGCATCCTCGGTAGTCTGCTAGTGACGGAATTCTAAGTTTTGCTTAGGTGGCGAATTGACAAGAAGCAAGGATATATGTGCAAGACACAAATTTCAGGTCTCTGTGACCTTGACCTTTGGCCTTGAAATTGGCAGGCAAAATCTTGTACTTTCAACTCCTCCTTCAATTTTAACCTTATTCACTTAATACTTGGCATAAATGTTACTCAGAAGTAGTATATGTGCAAGACACAATTTTCAGGTCTCTGTGACCTTGACCTTTGTCTTTGAAATTAGTCTTGAAATTGGCAGGCAAAACTTGTACTTTGAACTACTCCTTCACTTTCAACCTGATTCACTTCATACTTGGCATAAGTGTTACTCAGGTGTAGTAGATATGCAAGACATAAATTTCAAATGTGGCCAGTAATAGGAACTTCTGAAGAAGAAGAGTAGCTTGTTCGACCTTTTTGTCCTTTGGCTTTACCTTACCGCTTGATGTTGCAAGATTGGGTGATGTGAGGATTGGTAGCAACTTCTTGAATTTTCTCAATGCAGCTTTAACTCAGGTTATGGTAGCAAGGTCACAAGCTCCTGCTGCCAAAAGCATGTGGCCAAGGTAGCAAAAAGAGGCTACTAGCTCCAGTTTTTCCTGTCCTACTTGGATCTCAGTCTGTGGTCTCCCATCTAAAGGCCGGGCTAATCTCCTACACTGAGCACATTTTAATGCTGGGTCCTCTTAGGGGCTTTAGTCCACTGCACATCTTGTGGACCCAGTTCCTACAGCTGCCGCAGTAAATGCTGTTCTTGCCAAGGCCAGTGCAGCAGACGCCACAAGGAAACTTGCTTGAGCTACCAAGTACATCCAGGTCATTACCGCAGATCATAATCTTTGTCTTCCTAGCGTTTACTCTTGGGCCCTCTTCTCCATGCCAGGAACCTTGTGATACAATCCTCTAGAGATTCTGCGATGATAACAAGTTTAACTGCGTAGAGGTCTTCTGAGGGGACGCCTAAACGGAACTCCCGTTAAAGGGCTTTGAGCACGATGATGAAGAGAAGTGGACCGACTCACCGATTACTGATCCCTGGTGCACCTCAACCTTCACCTGGAACTCGTCACTGCATCCTTCATCAACACGGACACAGCTACGTGCATTGGCATACATGCCCAGGACCAGTCCTACAATCCACTCCTCCACACCTAGTTTTCTAAGCGCCCACAAAATGCCCTTCCGCAGGACTCGGTAGAAAGCATTCTCTAGACTCTAGGTCAACAAAGGCCATGTACATCCTATGTTCAAGCTTTCTCATACGATTTATTGAGGTTGATAAATTGAAGATTTGTTGAAATTTTTTAGATAACATATAATGATTGATTAATGTAATATTTCAAAGTATGACAAATAACTATACTGTGAACAGAGGGTTAAGCCAGCCTCTGATCTGAGTCTTTAAAGTTTCTTAACTCTTTTCATGCTGGGAAATTTTTTAGTCTGCAAAAATCTGTCGTCTGCTAACGTTCTAAAATAAGAATTTTCAAAATTTCTTTTTAATTCATTGTCAGCAATGGCAAACGGATTGGATTCTGATGAGACCCGGTTACGGGCCGTCTCATCTGGATCCAATCTGTATGCAGAGATAATCACTATGACAGGTTTATCAGCCGCTATCCTGCAAACAGTTATGCTTGTAGATGATGTATATTATATTACTCTGTTCGCATTATTTACTTGACCCTTTACTCCATAGATATGCCTGTTTACGCAATTATTTCCTCCACTGAAGAAAATAGGCCCATTTTATAACAGTTATGAACATTCCACCTAAATATTTTCTATATTTTAGCAGATATGGTAGCTTAGAGCAGGCTGAAAGTAAAGCAGAACTTGCTACAGAATGAACATTATGGTGCATTCTGCTTTTCTCTCAACTTGCTTTAAAATAAGTAGTCTAATGTCTTCATTATTGGAAACAGGTTATGGAGTAAATAATGTAAATGGTTAACCCATTACCCCATTGTCTGTTTGTAGTTTTTAGCTCACCTGAGCTAGCTCAGGGTGAGCTTTTGCAATACTTGAATGTGCGTCGTTCGCCGTCAACAATTTTAGTGTTTACACTCTAGAGGCCACAATATTTATCCAAACTTTTTCAAACTTGCTCAGATTGTATATTACCATAAGAGTTCGTATGAGTTCGATTATGGTTGAAATCAAACTCATAGGTCAAGAGTAATCTACCTTTGAATTGCTGAAAATGCCATATTTAAGGGTGTTTACACTCTAAAGGCCACAATTTTTATCAAATCTATCTCAAACTTACTCAGATTGTATATGACCATAAGAGTTTGATTATGATTGAAACCTGATCAATAGGTTGAGAGTTATCTACCTTTGAATTGCTGAAAATGTCATATTTAAGAGTGTTTACACTCTAGAGGCCACAATTTTTATCCAATCTATATCAAACTTGCTCAGATTGTATATGACCATAAGAGTTCGATTGAGTTCGATTATGATTGAAATTGGACCAAAAGGTTGAGAGTTATCTACCTTTGAATTGCTGAAAATGTCATATTTAAGGGTGTTTACACTCTAGAGGCCACAATTTTTATCCAATCTTTTTCAAACTTGCTCAGATTGTATATGACCATAAGAGTTCAAATAAGTGTGATTATGGTTGAAATCCGACCTATAGGTCAAGAGTTGTCTGCCCTTGAATTGCTGAAAATGCCACATCGAACAGCGTTTACACTTTTGCAACTACAGTGATTTTACTTGCACACAAAGTATATACCTATAAGTTCTCAAAGGAGTGCAATTATTGTTGAAATCTAATCATTGTGGCAATAGTTATCTGCCTTTGATATACTTTGAATGCTAGAAAAGGCTTCATTTTAGTATTGTTTAGGCTCTAGTTATCTGCCCTTGATGTACTCTACCATACTAGAATTATGAGGTTGTTTTCCAAAATTGTTTACATGCTAAAACTGATGAAACAGTAAGATAAAGCTATCAAGCTTCAGTACAACAGGTGAGCGATATCAGGGCCTTCAGGCCCTCTTGTTAAAATAGGTGACTTCTTAAAGCAGGTTTAAAGTAAAGCAGAATGCGCTTTAAGGCACATTATGCGTTGCCTTCAACTTGCTCTAGGTCAAATCTGCTAGAATATTGAAAAAAGTTCTTAATTAATAACTGTATAAACTATTTTCCTCAAAGGAGAATAAATTAAAGGTGTAAAAATGTGTGTTTATGGAGTAAATGGTTTAAGATATTGTCGTGTACTACAAACTTGGTATGCACTGTATGAATACAATGTAACTAAATGCCTGTATATTTTTCACAGAAATGAGCGCATCTTTGCGAGGTAGACCACTACAGGGATGTGAGTTTGAAGTTCCCACAGGCTATACAGGTACAGTGTTCCCTCTCAACAACATCCCTCTCAACAACGACTCCCTCCTTACAACGACCACTGCCGCTACTCTCCTCCCCAAAAATAATGTCAAACCCATTCGTGGCTGCAGTATCATCTGTTTAAAACTGTCGTCTGCTGTTTTTCTCAAAGGTTAAATACATGTAACGGACATTTTGACAGAAAAAAAACTTATTGACAAGTGACTAATAGCTTGAATCCCATTCAGATGCCTTGTTACGTGGCTTCTGATCTGGATTCAGGCTGTTTGCAAATGTAAGCCAACTTCTCTCCCTATAAGGACTCCCTCCCTATAAGGACTTCCTCTGCACAACACACACAATATTTGTCTTCAATTGGAAGTCGTAGAGAGGGAGTGCTGTAACACAATCAATAGTTAAATTCAAATTGCCTTTAACCCATTACCCCATAGCCTGTTTCTAGTTTTGAAAACAGGTGGTCACTTATAGCAGGTTGAAAGTAAAGCAGAATGTGCCTCAGGCACATTCTGCTTTACTTTCAGCCTGCTTTAAGCCATCATCTGCTAGAATTCAGAAAATATTTCTTATGATAGAGATTCATCACTGTATAATTTGGAACTGTTTTCTCCAGTAGAGGAATAAATTGAAAGGCGTAAAAAGGCGTCTTTATGAGGGAATGGGTTAAATGTTGATTGGTACTTTTGTTTAGAGCTCCTCAATTTGACCCTTTACCCAATAGCCTATTTCTGGTATCGAAGGTATAAGTGACCACTTAAAGCAGGTTCAAAGTAAAGCAGAATGTGCCCTAGGCACATTCTGCTTTACTTTCAACCTGCTTTAAGCTTACCATATGCTAGAACATAGAAAATATCTTATAATACATATCCATGACCGTAATTAATTGGAACTATTTTCTTCAATGTAGGAATAAATTAAATGTATTTCGAAGGAATAATGAGTTAAATTAATAAATGTACCCTAGTTTCACTTTCTCTTCTTAGTTGTAGCAAGACATTAAATTTTGCATAATTCTTGTTTTAGCCTACCGGTATTCATGTTTAACAAACTTGTTAGAAAAAAAAATTACTTGAATGTGTTGCCTTCTTGAAATTCAGTCATTTATAAATACGAAATACGTCAACAATTATTATAATCTTAGAAAAAAAGTTTACTTGAATGTGTAACGTTTTTGAAATTTGGTCATATATAAATTTACGAAATACCATCATTTATAAATATGAAGAAAAGATGTAACCTTTTCAGCGATTCAATTGATGGATAAATCCATCATACACTGATATATTTGTATGTCTGTCTAAGTACTGAAAAGGTTAAAATCCAGAATATTTGCAACTCTGGTATTCTGGTCAGTGCTCACATTTCTAATTTTTAGCTCACCTGAGCACAAGGCTCAAGGTGAGCTATTAGGATGGCCCTGTGTCCGGCGTCGTGCGTCTTCTGTCGTCGTTAACAATTGCTTAAAATGACATCTCCTCCTATACCGCTTGACAGAATTCAACCAAACTTTACAGAAATGTTCCTTGGGTCAAGCTCTTTCAAATTTGTTCAAAGAATTAAAAACTATGCAGAACTCTAGATGCCATGGCAACCAAAGTGAAAAAATAAGGAAATCTTAAAAAAAATTCTTGTAAAAAACTGCAAGCGCCAGAGCTTAGATACAATGTATTTGGCACATGGCATCATCTACAGGTCCTCTATCAAGTTTGTTCAAATTATGCCCCTGAGTTCAAAATTGGCCCCGCCCCGGCGGTCACAGTTTTACATAGAGTTATATAGTGAATTTTTCAAATGTCTTCTTCTCTGAAACTAATATGGCCAGAGCTTTGATATTTGACATGGTGACACTTCTAGATGTCCTATACCATTATTGTTCAAATGGTTCTGGTCGGTTGCATATCTAGGTCACAGGAGCTAAAAATAGATTTTTTTTCAATGAAAACTTAAGAAATCTTCTTGTCTGAAACAACAGGGCCAGAGCTTAGATATTTGGCACATAAAATCGCCTACAGGTCCTCTATCAAGATTGTTCAAATTATGCCCCTCGGGTAAAAAAAGACCCAGTCCTGGACATAAATCATTATATCCTTTTTGTCAGCTATTCTCAGGTGAGCGAAATATGCCCCATGGGACTCTTGTTTCTAGATCAATACATTGTAACTCATATTTTTATATCAATGTGAATGAGTTGTTGATCAGGCAACTTGTCTCCTGGAGTCGCCATATGACTGAAATACTGTTAACCCATTACCCCATAAATACACCTTTTTACACCTCTAATTTACTCCTCTACTGAAGAAAATAGTTCAAATTTATACAGTCATGAAAATGTACCATAATTATGAAATATTTTTTTTATTCTAGCAGAGGGTAGTTTAAAGCAGGCTGAAAGTAAAGGAGAATGCACCTTAAAGCGACTCGCAACCAGATGGTGCATTAAAAATAGTAATTTGTAAATATGTGTCAAACGCTTATATAAATGGTAAAGAATTAGTTTAGGATAAGAAATTCTGTTTAAAAAAATGTATTTCAATAAAAAAAAATATTGGTCTCTGGTGGGATTCGAACCCGGGGCCCGGCATTGGCGGACAGAAGGCAAAATAGGGGAAACCGCTTAGACCAATGGACCACGGAACTATCCGTTTATCTCGGATCGATTTAACGTATTTCAATGTGTAGCTATCGAAAGTGCATACAACTTCGTAATTCGGCTCGTGTTTATGTCTGAGCCCGTGTAGAGAAGCAACAACAACAACTATACCGTCTACTAGTCGGTATAGAAAAACGATGGAAAATATCTAAAAATCTAAGATTCGGTGACAATTCTTGAGACTTTTTTTGGACTGGTCATATTTTTTTAATGTCAGAAGCCAAATAATGCCACAAATTTGCTTTTATTTGAGTATTTTATTTTATTTTGACAAGTACACCATCCGGTTGCGAGTCCCTTTAAGGTACAATCTGCTTTAACTCATAACCTGCTTTAAATAGTCACCTATCTTCAAAACTAGAAACAAGATATGGGATAATGGGTTAAAGCTCTATTTCAACAACAGTTAATGAGTTTAAAGCAGAACTAAATATTTTATTTTTGAAATACTCCACTTATCTGGAGCTCTGCATATACTGAAATGCTGTTAGTTGGAAGCTTATCCCTTTCCCCATTAGAAGGGCATTTTAGCGCATTCCGTTTATAATATTCCTCCACTTTAGAAAATTGTTCCAATTTATACAGTCATGAATATCTATTATAAGGAACATTTTCTTTATTCTAGCAGGTAGTAGCTCAAAGCAGGATGGAAGTCTGCATTCTGCTTTACTCTCAACCTGCTTTAAGTAATCACCTATTTTCAGAACAAGAAACAGGCTATGGGGTAAAGGCTTTTCTCACATAACTAACCCTGTTTTCAATAGCGAACAACGATCCCGAATATCCTTGTCTCCAACATGTGTGAGATCACTGATGATGTCACTATTTATAAAGACGTTAAATTACGTCACTAGTATTCTAAAAAAAGGCATATTGCTTTAAAAATAGCCTAAAATTGTTGGTTATGTGAGAAAAAGAAACTGTCACTCGTCTATGTATGAGACGAGCTGATCTCAACCTCGTCTAGAATAGAAAAGTTATTAAGCACGCCAAGGCTCACTTAATAACATTTCAAATCTTAGACTTGGTTGAAATCAGCTTGCCTCATACATGTACATGATATAACATTGACTCATGACTGATCCTATATATCCCACTTACTCACTCAAACACTTATTTCCAGGTGTGATTCTGTCAGAGTCTAGGAAGGCTATCACAGATGAGGAAGAGCGAGAACTGACAGCCACCCACACATTCAAATCATTCAATTTCTGGAATCTTGACCGAGAACCATCAGAGCAGGACAAACTACAGCAAACTGTACAGTGGATTGATATAGCAAAGGCTGTATGTCGTTTTTACAAATTCCTTTACTGTCAAACAGTGTTAACCATTTAACCCATAGCCTGTTTCTAGTTTTGAAACGTCATAATTTTACATAAGAGTTATATAGTTAAATCTTGGAACATGTTTTTCTCTGAAACTAATATGGCCAGAGTTTTGATATTTAGGATGGTGACATTTCTAGAAGGCCTTAACCAATATTGTTAATGTGGTTCTGGTCTGTTGCATATCTAGGTCACAGGAGCCAAAAATAGATTTTGTAATGAAAACTTAAAAAATCTTCCTGTCTGAAACCACAGTACCCTGAACTTAGATATTTGGCATAAAGCATCATCTACATTTCCTCTATCAAAATTTTTAAATTATGTCCCTTTGGTCATAACTGCCAAGGCCCTAGGGGTCACAGTTTTACACAGGGTTATATAGTGAAATCTTCTCTGAAACTATTATGGCCAGAGCTTTGATATTTAGCATAGTGACACTTTTAGATGTTCTTTACCAATACTGCTGAAATGGTTCGGGTCTGTTGCATATCTGGGTCACATTGACTAAAATTAGATTTTTTTTTTCAATGAAAAGTCTTCCTGTGTGAAACCATCCATGTATAAAATATTTGACAGAACACTTAATTTTCAAGTTCATCAGTAAGATTTTTAGCTCACCTGACACGAAGTGCCAAGGTGAGCTTTTAGGATCGCTGGATGTCCGTCGTCCGTCTGTCCATCCGTCCACAATTGGTTGTGAACACTCTAGCGGCTACAAATTTCATCCGATCTTCATGAAACTTGATGACAATGTTTGTCTTGATGAAATAAAGGTCAAGTTCGAATGTAGGTCATGTTGGGTCAAAAACTAGGTCACTAGGTCAAATTATAGAAAAACCTTGTGAACACTCTAGAGGCTACAAATCTCATTGGATCTTAATGAAACTTGATCAAAATGTTTGCCTAATTAATATCTAGGTCAAGTTCAAACATGGGTTATGTCCGGTCAAAAACTAGGTCACTAGGTCAAATCATCGAAAAACCTTGTGAACACTCTAGAGGCTACAAATTTCATTGGATTATTATGTTACTTGGTCAGAATGTTTGCCTAATTGATATCTAGGTCAAGTTTGAATATGAGTCATGTCGGGTCATAAACTAGGTCACTAGGTCAAATCATAGGAAAACCTTGTTAACACTCTAGAAGCTACAAATCTCATCCGATCTTCATGACACTTGGTCAAAATGTTTTCCTCATTGATATCTAGGTCAAGTGTGAATGTGGGTCATGTCCTGTCAAAAACTAGGTCACTAGGTCAAATTATAGACAAACATTGTGATTTCTCTAGAGACTACAAATTTCATTGGATTTTTAGCTCACCTGGCACGTAGTGCCAAGGTGAGCTTTTAGGATCGCTGGATGTCCGTCGTCCGTCGTCTGTCCGTCCACAATTGTTCGTTTACACTCTACCAGGTTCAAATCTCATTGGATCTTGATGAAACTTGGTCACAATGTTTGCCTCAATAAAATCCAGTTCAAGTTCGAATGTGGGTCATGTCCGGTCAAAAACTAGGTCACTAGGTCAAATTATCGAAAAACCTTGTTAACACTCTAGAGGCTACAAATTTCATTGGATCTTCATGAAACTTCATGAATATGATTGCCCCAATGAAATCTAGGCCAAGTTCGAATGTGGGTCATGTCCGGTCAAAAACTAGGTCACTAGGTCAAATCATCGAAAAACGTTGTTAACACTCTAGAGACTAACAATTTCATTGGATCTTCATGAAACTTCATCAAAATGTTTGCCTCAATTAAATCTATGTCAAGTTCGAATGTGGGTCATGTCGGGTCAAAAACTAGGTCACTAGGTCAAATTATCGGAAAAACCTTGTTAACACTAGAGGCTACAAATTTCATTTGATCTTCATGAAACTTCATCAATATGATTGCCTCAATGAAATCTAGGCCAAGTTCGAATGTGGGTCATGTCCGGTCAAAAACTAGGTCACTAGGTCAAATCTTCCAAAAACCTTGTTAACACTCTAGAGACTACAAATTTCATTGGATCTTCATGAAACTTCATCAAAATGTTTGCCTCAATGAAATCTAGGTCAAGTTCGAATGTCGGTCATGTCTGGTCAAAAACTAGGTCACTAGGTCAAATTATCGAAAAACCTTGTTAACACTCTAGAGGCTACAAATTTCATTTGATCTTCATGAAACTTCATCAATATGATTGCCTCAATGAAATATAGGCCAAGTTCGAATGTGGGTCATGTCCGCTCAAAAACTAGGTCACTAGGTCAAATCATCGAAAAACCTCGTTAACACTCTATAGAGACTACAAAATTCATTGAATCTTCATGAAACTTTAACAAAATGTTTGTCTCATTGAAATCGAGGTCAAGTTAGAATGAGGGTCATGCCCGGTCAAAAACTAGGTCACATAGTGTACATGGTTACCAGGTGAGCGATTTAGGGCCATAGTGGCCCTTGTAATGCAACTTGATCTGAATGTTTGCCTAATTGATATCTAGGTCAAGTATAAATATGAATCATGTCTGGTCAGAAACTGGGTCACTATGTCAAATCAAAGAAAAACAGTGTTAACCCTCTAGAGGCTACAAATCTCATTAGATCTGAATGAAATATTTTCAGAATGTTTGCATACATCGAATCTAGGACAAAATCAAACGTGGATTCTGTCTGGTCAAAATCTATGTCAAAGCATAAAAAATTCTTGTTTACACTCTAGAGGTTTATTGTGAGTCATGTCCAGTCGTAATCTAGGTCACTATAGGTCAAGTTTTATATGGTGAACCAGGTGAGCGATTTAGGGCCATGGTGGCCCTTGTTGAAATTATGTCTCTGGGGTAAAAAATGATCTCACCCAGGGGTCATGTGACCCTTTCGTTGGTTTTACCAGGTGAGCGATATTTAGGCCCGCATGGGCCTCTTGTTGTTTCAGTTACACGAGCAAGTTGATAGCCCTTAATTTTTAGCTCACCTGAGCTAGCTCAGGGTGAGCTTTTGCAATCCTTGAATGTCCGTCGTCCAGCTCCCGTCGTGCGGCGTCAACAATTATTTTAGTGTTTACACTCTAGAGGCCACAATATATATCCAATCTTTCTCAAACTTCTTCAGATTGTACATTACCATAAGAGTTCGGATGAGTTTGATTATGGTTGAAATCGGACCAATAGGTCAAGAGTTATCAACCTTTGAATTGCTGAAAATGCCATATTTAACAGTGTTTACACTCTAGAGGCCACAATATTTATCCAGTCTTTCTCAAACTTGCTCAGATTGTATATTACCATAAGAGTTTAGATGAGTTCGATTATGGTTGAAATCGGATCAATAGTTCAAGAGTTATCAACCTTTGAATTGCTGAAAATGCCATATTTAACAGTGTTTACACTCTAGAGGCCACACTTTTTATCCAGTCTTTTTCAAACTTGCTCAGATTGTATATTACCATAAGAGTTTGAATAAGTGCAATTATGGTTGAAATCAGACCAATAAGTCAAGAGTTATCTGCCCTTGAACTGCTGAAAATGCCATATCTTACAGCGTTTACACTCTTGCAACTACAATTTTCCCTGGGTTTTGATTATACTTGCAAACAAAGTATATACCTATAAGTTCTTGCAATTATTGTTGAAATCTAATCATTGTGGCAATAGTTATCTGCCCTTGATATACTTTGAAATGCTAGAAAAGGCTTCATTTCAGTACTGTTTAGGCTCTAGTTATCTGCCCTTGATGTACTCTACTATACTAGAATTATGAGGTTGTATTCCAAAATTGTTTACATGCTATACTACAAATTTGAATGGATTTAGATTAAAATGGGTGGAACAGAAAGGCAAAGCTATCAGCTTCAGTACAACAGGTGAGCGATATCAGGGCCTTCAGGCCCTCTTGTCTGTTTTAGTTATTTGTGTTTCAGTTACATGAGCGAGTTGATAGCCTTTAGCTGTCTGTTTAGTTGATAGCCTTTAGCTGTCTGTTTAGTTGATAGCCTTTAGCTGTCTGTTTCAGTTACATGCGCCAGTTGATAGCCTTTAACTGTCTATTTCAGTTACATGAGCCAGTTGATAGCCTTTAGCTGTCTATTTCAGTTACAAGAGCCAGTTGATAACCTTTAGCTGTCTATTTAGTTGATAGCCTTTAGCTGTCTGTTTAGTTGATAGCCTTTAGCTGTCTGTTTAGTTGATAGCCTTTAGCTGTCTGTTTCAGTTACAAGAGCCAGTTGATAGCCTTGAGCTGTCTGTTTCAGTTACATGAGCCAGTTGATAGCCTTTAGCTGTCTGTTTCAGTTACATGAGCCAGTTGATAGCCTTTAGCTGTCTGTTTCAGTTACATGAGCCAGTTGATAGCCTTTAGCTGTCTGTTTCAGTTACATGCGCCAGTTGATAGCCTTTAGCTGTCTGTTTCAGTTACATGAGCCAGTTGATAGCCTTTAGCTGTCTGTTTCAGTTACATGCGCCAGTTGATAGCCTTTAACTGTCTATTTCAGTTGCAAGAGCCAGTTGATAGCCTTTAACTGTCTATTTCAGTTACATGAGCCAGTTGATAGCCTTTAGCTGTCTGTTTCAGTTACATGAGCCAGTTGATGGCCTTAAGCTGTCTGTTTCAGTTACATGAGCCAGTTGATAGCCTTTAGCTGTCTGTTAAGTTGATAGCCTTTAGCTGTCTGTCTAGTTGATAGCCTAGCTTTAGCTGTCTGTTTCAGCTACATGCGCCAGTTGATAGCTCTTTAATTTCAGTTGCATGCACCAGTTGATAGCCCTTTAATTTCTGTTTCAGTTACATGCACCAGTTGATAGCTCTTTAATTTCTGTTTCAGTTACATGCACCAGTTGATAGCTCTTTAATTTCTGTTTCAGTTGCATGCACCAGTTGATAGTGGAGACAGTCAGTACAGTCTAAAGTCGGAGCCTTCAATGTGAGCCTTCTATATGAGCTACCTATTTGAGCTACCTATGTGACCTTTGATATACAGAGATTTTCAAGCCAACTATGTGATCTGGTACATACAGAGATTTTCAAGTTTGAAGTGAGACATAGTTGCTGAGTGTTGTGAATAGGCAATACTACGATGGTGAATCTGACCTTTAAAGCGACATTTTGGACAAGTTTCAATGGCAATGTGTTAGACTTAGGGTTACTGAATGCAGGGGAAAATGGAATATTTCTTTAGGATAGGTGACTGCTTGATTAAGGACAAAGGTAATGCAGAATTCATCTTTATATACCATTGGTTTCCTCAAGTAGTCCTCTGATCTGGGTATTGCACTGTTTATCATTTTGCAAAGTTTTGATATAAACATCTGTTTGTCAAAATGGACTAGACTTTATTAGAAACTGGAACTGTTCCATTTGAAATTTCAGGGGTTTCAGTTAATTCAATATTGCTGATTCTTGTACCGTTGGCTACTTGTTTAACTTCGATATATCTCAAACCCCCTGAAATCAACTTAACCTATGCTTCTAAAAATGAATTGCATTATTACACTTGCTGAAGTCCAACATAACCGATATTTCAAAGCTAAAACATGTGCTTGACTTAACTCATTGAGCCCTAGTGACGCATATATGCGTCCTTTACAAAATGTGTATCTGTATCAAGAACATTTGGCCTATGCAACCAGTGAAGTCCCTGATCAGAGGGCTCCTGCAGGAACCCTCTGATCAGGGACTTCACTGTTTGTCATTTTGTAATCTATTACAAAAAAACAACCCTAAACAGTCTAAAATGGACCAGCCTTTATTACAAACTGGAATTGTACATTAGAAGATTCAGGAGATAATGAGTTGAGGGAGATATAAAAGTTAGACTTATAAGTCTATAACAGCATATTATAGTTGTTATCTGAGCATGGATATGTGATGCTGGGATCAAGATAATAAAAATAAACAATTATTCAACTTTTGTTGTTATTTAAGTCTGACTGTATATAAGGTACAGGCACTTTTCTTTTCTGTTGGTTTAACCCATATTATATTATATTTTTACGCATTTGATTTAATAATCTACTGAAGAGAATAGTTCTGTTGTTAACAGTCATAAATATGCATCATAAGAAATGCTTTCTTTATCCCATCAGGTGGTAGCTTTAAGCTGGCTGAAAGTAAAGCAGAATGCGCCCTAAGGCGCATTCTGCTTTACTTTCAACCTGCTTTAAGTGGTCACTTATCTTGAAAACCTTGAAACAGGCTAGGCTTAATATCACTGTGTGTATCCTCGAAAAGAACCAGCACTAAGGATTTCTAATGACATCTTGCAGACACTGATCACTGGACTCTGTCACTGATTGCATAGAACAAGTGTATTCTTTTACAGGTACACTTTATATACAAATCACAAGAGGTGGATTAGTTAACCCATTACCCCATAGCCTGTTTCTAGTTTTGAAGACAGGTGTCTACTTAAAGCAGGCTGAAAGTAAAGCAGAATGTGCCTTAAGGCACATTCTGCTTTACTTTCAACCTGCTTTAAGCTATCATCTTTAGGATTTAAAAAATATTTCATATAATATTTATTCATAACTATATAAAGTGGAACTGTTTTCTTCAGAGGATTTATAAATTAAAGGCGTCAAAAGGCGTATTTAGGGGGTAATGGGTTAACACAGGTTTTACTGTTTAACTCTTTGCATGCTGGGTAATTTGTTTCGTCTGCAACAACAATTGTTGTCTGCTATTGTTCTTAAAATAGAATGTTCTAAATTTCTTTTTCAAAACAGGATCAGAGTGTCAAACAGTTTGGATCCAGATGAGATGCCACATAACACGGTGTCTCATCTGGATCAAAACTGTTGGCAAAGGTAATCACTGTTGGATATATTGGCTGCTAGCATGCAAAGAGTAAGGGCTTCAGATCTAATTAACGCTTTCCCCCATAGAAGTGCTTTAAGCGCTTTTGATTTTTAAGGAATAATTCGGAATATTTATTGTATTCATGGAGGTATGAAAAAAAACCTGGTCACACTGTATGAAACCGCAAATAAATATTCCGAATTATTCCTTATAATTTAATATCACTTCTGAATTTAAGAAAGTAGTTAAATAGAGAATCTGACGTGAATGCTCTTTTTTAACGCTTTTAAAAGGTATGTTGTAGTCCCTCCGCCATATATATTTTCGGCCAAAACGCGACGTTGTTGTGTAGTAACGTCGACGTCATTTGGCATCCTGCTTCATGCAGCGCTTGTGAAGAGCAGTTGGACTAAGGGAAAGTAGTCCTGACAAGGCGTGGCCTGAATTATATTTTTTTCATGGAGTTATGAAACAAATATTACAGCCTATCACAGCTAACCAAATTTAATGAAAACAAACAATATTAAATTATATTCCTCCACTGAAGAAAATAGTTCCATTGTATAGTCATGAAGATGTACCAAAAGAAGTAGTTGCTATATCCAAGCAGATGGTAGCTTAAAGCAAGCTGAAAGTAAAGCAGAGTGCACCTTAAGGCACATTCTGCTTTATTTTCAACTTAACATGTTTGACTTAACTTTCGTAAATGTAACCAAGAAAGGTTGGGTTTTTTTAAAATAAATATCCCAAATAAGAAACTTACGTCTTTCAATTGTGCGGGACACTTCGCAACCGTTTCGTGACGAGCTGTCGCAACCATTCCAATTTCCGTTGTGTACCAGTGATTATACATTAATTTTTAGCTCACCTGGCACGTAGTGCCAAAGTGAGCTATTTTGATCGTCCTCTGTCCGTCTTTGTTCGTGCGTCGTTTGTCGTCAACAATTTCTTAAAATGACATCATCTTCAGGTCCTCTATCAACAGTATTCAAATTATGTCCCTGGGGTAAAAATCGACCCCGCCCTGGGGGTCGTAAATTTACATAGAGTTCTATAGTGAAATCTTCAAACATCTTTTTCTCTGAAACTAATATGGCCAAAGCTTTGATATTTGGCATGGTGACTCTTCTAGAAGCCCTTAACCAATATTGTAAATATGGTTCCGGTCAGTTGCATATCTAGGTCACAGGAGCTAAAAATAGATTTTTTCAATGAAATCTTAAAAAATCTTCTTGTCTGAAACCACAGTACCCTGAGCTTACAGTTTTGGCACAAAGCATCATCTTTAGGTCCTCTATCAAATTTGTACAAATTATGCCCCTTGGGGTTGCAGTATTACATAGAGCTTTGTAGTGAAATATTCTTCTCTGAAACTGCTATGGCAAGAGCTTTGATATTTAGCATAGTGACACTTTTAGATGTTCTTTACGAGTGTAGGACAATTCCCCACCAGGACAATTCCCCACTAGGACAATTCCCCACCGGACAATTCCCCACTAGGACAATTCCCCACCAGGACAATTCCCCACTAGGACAATACCCCACTATTAATTATAATTATGTATCTAATTAATGAAATTAAGCACTTATTGCAATTTAAACAAGCCCAATATAAAACTTACAGTGTAGACTCCAATCACATAATAATTTTAGTTGCATTTGCAAAACAGTTTTTACCAAGATCAATCAATGATAAACAGTAGGTGCTGGATCTAGATAAAGGTTGATTATGCTAATGATGTTTCTTTACTATTAACCCATCATTACCCCATAGCCTGTTTCTAGTTTTGCTAAATGTCTTATGCATAACAATTTCAAACACTATAGTTCCAATTCAAACATCAAATATCTGATCTGAATCTAAACAGGAAGTACAAAGATAGTTGATGTCTGCTCTTGATTTAAACGATTTTTTATTATAATGACATATCTTTTTTAAAATGCTAAATGCCTTATGCATAACAATTTCAAACACTAGGTCCAGATCAAACATCAAATATTTGATCTGAATCTAAACTGTTTGCAGAAAATACAAATATAGTTGATGTCTGCTCTTGATATTAACTTTTTGTTTTTTTTACATATAATGACATATCTTTTCTAACGTCCTTAAAATGTGAATGCCTTATGCATAACAAGTCCAATAATAGATCCAGCTCAAGCATCAAATATCTGATCTGAATACTAGATCCAGCTCAAACATCAAATATCTGATCTGAATCTAAACTGTTTGAAATACAAAGATAGTTGATGTCTGCTCTTGATATAAATTTTTTTTTCACTTTTTAGCTCGCCTGTACGAAGTACATGACGAGCTATTGCAATACCCCCGGCGTCCTCGTGAACGGCGTAAACAATTTTAAGAAAATGTCTATAACTTCTATGTCCCTTGAGGTATTGCTTTCATAGTTAGTATGTGTGTGTATATGGACAAGACCTTTCCATGCACAGAAAAATTTGGACCCCTGTGACCTTGACCTTGAACTTAGGGCCCGCGTTTAGGTTTGGAAAAATGCCTATAACTTCTATGTCCCTTGAGGTATTGCTTTCATAGTTTGTATGTGTGTGTATATGGACAAGACCTTTCCATGCACAGAAAAATTTGGACCCCTGTGACCTTGACCTTGAACTTAGGGCCAGCGTTTAGGTTTCTAAATCTGTGTTTAGGTTTGGAAAAATGCCTATAACTTCTATGTCCCTTGAGGTATTGCTTTCATAGTTTGTATGTGTGTGTATATGGACAAGACCTTTCCATGCACAGAAAAATTTGGACCACTGTGACCTTGACCTTAGGGCCCGCGTTTAGGTTTGGAAAAATGCCTATAACTTCTATGTCCCTTGAGGTATTGCTTTCATAGTTTGTATGTGTGTGTATATGGACAAGACCTTTCCATGCACAGAAAAATTTGGACCCCTGTGACCTTGACCTTGAACTTAGGGCCCGTGTTTAGGTTTCGAAATCTGTGTTTAGGTTTCGAAAAATGCCTATAACTTCTATGTCCCTTGAGGTATTGCTTTCATAGTTTGTATGTGTGTGTATATGGACAATACCTTTCCATGCACAGAAAAATTTGGACCCCTGTGACCTTGACCTTAGGGCCAGCGTTTAGGTTTCGAAAATGCCTATAACTTCTATGTCCCTTGAGGTATTGCTTTCATAGTTTGTATGTGTGTGTATATGGAAAAGACCTTTCCATGCACAGAAAAATTTGGACCCCTGTGACCTTGACCTTGAACTTAGGGCCCGTGTTTAGGTTTCGAAATCTGTGTTTAGGTTTCGAAAAATGCCTATAACTTCTATGTCCCTTGAGGTATTGCTTTCATAGTTTGTATGTGTATGTATATGGACAAGACCTTTCCATGCACAGAAAAATTTGGACCCCTGTGACCTTGACCTTGAACTTAGGGCCCGTGTTAAGGTTTCGAAATCTGTGTTTAGGTTTCGAAAAATGCCTATAACTTCTATGTCCCTTGAGGTATTGCTTTCATAGTTTGGTATGTGTGTGTATATGGACAAGACCTTTCCATGCACAGAAAAATTTGGACCCCTGTGACCTTGACCTTGAACTAAGGGCCAGCGTTTAGGTTTCGAAATCTGTGTTTAGGTTTCGAAAAATGCCTATAACTTCTATGTCCCTTGAGGTATTGCTTTCATAGTTGGTATGTGTGTGTATATGGACAAGACCTTTCCATGCACAGAAAAATTTGGACCCCTGTGACCTTGACCTTGAACTAAAGGGCCAGCGTTTAGGTTTCGAAATCTGTGTTTAGGTTTCGAAAAATGCCTATAACTTCTATGTCCCTTGAGGTATTGCTTTCATAGTTTGTATGTGTGTGTATATGGACAAGACCTTTTCAGGCACAGAAAAATTTGGATCCCTGTGACCTTGACCTTGAACTTAGGGCCCGCGTTTAGGTTTCGAAATCTGTGTTTAGGTTTCGAAAAATGCCTATAACTTCTATGTCCCTTGAGGTATTGCTTTCATAGTTGGTATGTGTGTGTATATGGACAAGACCTTTCCATGCACAGAAAAATTTGGACCCCTGTGACCTTGACCTTGAACTTAGGGCCCGTGTTTAGGTTTCGAAATCTGTGTTTAGGTTTCGAAAAATGCCTATAACTTCTATGTCCCTTGAGGTATTGCTTTCATAGTTGGTATGTGTGTGTATATGGACAAGACCTTTCCATGCACAGAAAAATTTGGACCCCTGTGACCTTGACCTTGAACTAAGGGCCAGCGTTTAGGTTTCGAAATCTGTGTTTAGGTTTCGAAAAATGCCTATAACTTCTATGTCCCTTGAGGTATTGCTTTCATAGTTTGTATGTGTGTGTATATGGACAAGACCTTTCCATGCACAGAAAAATTTGGACCCCTGTGACCTTGACCTTGAACTAAAGGGCCAGCGTTTAGGTTTCGAAATCTGTGTTTAGGTTTCGAAAAATGCCTATAACTTCTATGTCCCTTGAGGTATTGCTTTCATAGTTTGTATGTGTGTGTATATGGACAAGACCTTTTCATGCACAGAAAAATTTGGATCCCTGTGACCTTGACCTTGAACTTAGGGCCCGCGTTTAGGTTTCGAAATCTGTGTTTAGGTTTCGAAAAATGCCTATAACTTCTATGTCCCTTGAGGTATTGCTTTCATAGTTGGTATGTGTGTGTATATGGACAAGACCTTTCCATGCACAGAAAAATTTGGACCCCTGTGACCTTGACCTTGAACTAAGGGCCAGCGTTTTGGTTTCGAAATCTGTGTTTAGGTTTCGAAAAATGCCTATAACTTCTATGTCCCTTGAGGTATGCTTTCATAGTTGGTATGTGTGTGTATATGGACAAGACCTTTCCATGCACAGAAACATTTGGACCCCTGTGACCTTGAACTTAGGGCCCGCGTTTAGGTTTCGAAATCTGTGTTTAGGTTTCTAAAAATGCCTATAACTTCTATGTCCCTTGAGGGTTGCTTTCATAGTTGGTATGTGTGTGTATGTGTATATGGACAAGACCTTTCCATGCACAGAAAAATTTGGACCCCTGTGACCTTGACCTTGAACTTAGATCCAGGGTTAAGGTTTCGAAATCTGTGTTTAGATTTAAAAAAAATGCTTATATTTCCTATGTCCCCTGAGGTGTGACTTCATACATGTATTTGATTTTCATGTGTATATGGACAAGACCTTTCCATGCAGGCAAAAAGGTTGAACTCGGTGACCTTGAGTGTGCTTTTAAGTTTCTAAATGTGCCGATGGCGAGCTTTGTTGTCTCTCTGACAACTCTTGTTACTAAATGCCTTATGCATAACAATTTCAAACACTAGATCCAGATCAAACATCAAATATCTGATCTGAATCTAAACTGTTTGCAGGCAATATAAAGATAGTTGATGTCTGCTCTTTACTTTCAATCTGCTTGAAAGGGTCAACTATCTTCAAAACGGTAGAAACAAGCTATAGGGTTATGGGTTAAATAAATAATGAAAAATATAAACCTACCTCAGCATCAGTGACGGCTGATCCAGAGCACGAGTATTTAGATCTCTTAATAAACAGCCAAAAATACCACCTTTATTTAATTATGGTTGAATTAAATATTAAAATATATGGCTAGAACTATGAATTTATATTCTCCATAATGTGTTTTTTTCTTTTTAAATTTGTTCCAAAAATTCTATACAAATTATTTCAATTTAAAATATGGAATAAAAGTTTTTATAAAACTGACAGATATAAAAAAAATGTGATTTTTTTTTTAAAAACAATAGTAGCCCAAAATAGTTGAAAATACCACTTTTATTTACTTTGGTTGAATTAAAAATTTGAATATAAATGTATTGCTACAACTATGAATTACTTGTCTCACTAATGTGTTTTTTCGTTTAGGAAATTGTCTTAAAAGTGCTATACTAACTGCATGTATTTCAATTTAAAATATGAGATAAAACTTACAGTTTCAGTCATAATGTAAACCCAATTTCAACCATGCCCTAACAACCATTTTTAGGCATCCGTGTTTTTTTTTAAAGGTTACAAACTATTGATATTAGTTTGAATTTGTATTCTCAGTGTTTATTTCCTCTTTAATATTTCAAAAAATTGATCTAATATCAATTTAATTTTAACAGTGGGGAATTGTCCTAGGATAAAAATCACAAATTCTGTCATAAATCCACCTAATTTCAACCATGGCCTAACAACCATTTTTATGCATCCATTGTTAATCTAAAGGTCACAAACTATTAATATTAGTTTGAATTTATATCCTCAGTGGTTTTTTCCTCTTTAATATTTCAAAAAAATGATTTATTAACAATTTAATTTTAACAGTGGGGAATTGTCCGCCCTGCCAAAAGTGGGTAATTGTCCTAGTGGGTAATTGTCCTATGGGGAATTGTCCGGTGGGCTATTGTCCTAGTGGGGAATTGTCCTGGTGGGGAATTGTCCGGATCCCGTTCTTTACCAATATTGCTGACAGGGTTGGGTTTTTAGCTCACCTGAGCTAGCTCAGGGTGAGCTATTGCAATCCTTGATTGTCCAGCGTCAACAATTTTAGTGTTTACACTCTAGAGGCCACAATATTTATGCAATCTTTCTCAAACTTGCTCAGATGGTATATTGCCATAAGAGTTCAGATGAGTTTGATTATGGTTGAAATCGGACAAATAGGTCATGAGTTATCAACCTTTGAACTGCTGAAAATGCCATATTTAACAGTGTTTACACTCTAGAGGCCACAGTATTTATCCAATCATTCTAAAACTTGCCCAGATTGTATATGACCATAAGAGTTCAGATGAGTTTGATTATGGTTGAAATCAGACAAATAAATCAAGAGTTATTTACCTTTGAATTGGCTGAAAATGCCATATTTAACAGTGTTTACACTCTAGAGGCCACAATTTTTATCCAATCTATCTCAAACCTGCTCAGATTGTAAATGACTATAAGAGTTCAGATAAGTTTGATTATGGTTGAAATCAGACTGATAGGTCGAGAGTTATCTACCTTTGAATTGCTGAAAATGCCATATTTTACGATGTTTACACTCTAGAGGTCACATTCCATAAGACTTTGGATGAGTTCAATTATGGTTATAATCTGATCAATAGGTCAAAAGTGATCTACCTTTGAATTGCTGAAAAAGATAATATTTAACAGTGTTTACGCTCTAGAGGCCACAATATTTATCCAAGCTCTCTCAAACTTGCCCAGATTGTATATGACCATAAGAGTTCGAAAAAGGATGATTATGGTTGGAATCGGACAAATAGATCAAGAGATATCTACCTTTGAATTGCTGAAAATGCCATATTTTACAGCGTTTACACTCTTGGAACTACAGTTTTCAATGGATTTTGATTATACTTGTACACATAGGATGTAGCTATACGTTCTGGAAGGAATGCAATTATTGTTGATATGTATTCATTGTGGCAATAGTTACCTGCCCTTGATATACTTTGAAATGCTAGAAAAAGGCTTCATTTCAGTATTGTTTAGGCCTTTGATGTACTCTACTATACTACAGTAGGTCGACAAACTTGAATGGATTTAGAATAAAACAGGTGAAATTCAAAGGTAAAGCTATCGGGCTTCATTACAAATGGTGAGCGATATCAGGGCCTTCAGGCCCTCTTGTTATTTTCCTTGCCAGTGGCAAAAACTGGAAAAAAACGGCTAAAATGGCAAAAACCTAAAACCATGAATATATCGGGGTGAAATTGTGAAAAATAAGTACATGTATTGGGATGTTTTCAACTAGCTTTATTTTAATATCAGTCATCAAAATTATGCCTGATATTTATAAAAGTGAAACAGTAATAAAAACTGAGCTACAAATGAGAATGAGAAAAAAATCCCATTTCAATTGATTTCTCCATAATGTTGCACTTGCAGACAACTGTTTTGTTACTACTTATTAGAATTGTTTGTTTGAGACAACCTGTAAGAAGTACTGTAGTCACAAACAATACAGGATTCAATAGAGAAATAAGGATTTTAGATTTTGACCCTTTCCATAGAAGCAGAACTTGCAGGAAATTAACACTTACAGCAGTGTACATTCTGCTTTACTTTCAGCCTGTTTTACTCATTTCAATTGACTGTGGCTGTGTATTGTGCATTCTTCTGACACTTGACACTAATGCATTGGCAGGTCCACAATACACAACCACTGCCCACACACTTGAACAGTGCATATGCCTTATTAAGGTGTAAACTTGTTAAGAAGAGAAACCTGCTAAAAGGGTTAATTCAAATTCAGTTTTTGCCACCCAGTTTCTTTAGTTTTTGCCACCCAGTGTCTTTAGTTTTTGCCACTCAGATTTTTTAGTTTTTGCCAGTTTTTGCCACCCAGTTTTTCCTTGTTGGGTTATATACAATACACAACCACTGCCCATCCACTTTAGTGCATGTGCCTTTAGGTGTAAACCTGTTAAGAAGAGTAACCTGCTAAAAGGGTTTATTAACTTTATTTTAATTAAGTTTTTGCTACCCAGTGTCTTTAGTTTTTGCCACCCAGTGACTAGTTTTTGCCACTAATTTTTCAAGTTTTTTGCCAGTTTTTGCCACCCAGTTTTTTCCTTGCCGTTTTTTTCCATGGTTTTTTCCACCTTTGGCAAAAACTTGCCAACCCTGATTGCTGAAATGGTTCGGTCTGTTTCATATCTTGGTCATATTAGCTAAAATAGATTTTTTTCAATGAAAAGTCTTCCTGTGTGAAACCATCCATGTACAACATATTTGACAGCACACTTAATTTTCAAGTTCATCAGCAAGAGACATGGGGTGAAAAGTGATCCCACCCCAGGGGTCATGTGACCCTTGTGTTGGTTTTTCCAGGTGAGCGATATTTAGGCCCGCATGGGCCTCTTGTTTTTTGCGAGCTAGCTCAGGATGAGCTTTTGCAATACTTGAATGTCCGTCGTTTGTCGTTCGTCGTTCGTCGTCAACAATTTTAGTGTTTACACTCTAGAGGCCACAATATTTATCCAATCTTTCTCAAACTTGCTCAGATTGTATATTACCATAAGAGTTCGGATGAGTTCGATTATGGTTGAAATCGGACCAATAGGTCAAGAGTAATCTACCTTTGAATTGCTGAAAATGCCATATTTAAGGGTGTTTACACTCTTTAGCAACAATTTTTATCAAATCTATCTCAAACTTGCTCAGATTGTATATGACCATAAGAGTTCGGATGAGTTGGATTATGGTTGAAATCTGATGAATAGGTTGAGAGTTATCTACCTTTGAATTGCTGAAAATGCCATATTTAACAGTGTTTACACTCTAGAGGCCACAATTTTTATCCAATCTATCTCAAACATGCTCAGATTGTATATAACCATAAGAGTTCAGATGAGTTCGATTTTTGTTGAAATCAGACTAATAGGTTGAGAGTTATCTACCTTTGAAACGCTGAAATTGTCATATTTAAGGGTGATTACTCTCCAGGGGTCACAATTTTTATCCAATCTATCTCAAACTTGCTCAGATTGTATATGACCATAAGAGTTCGATTATGATTGAAATCTGACCAATAGGTTGAGAGTTATCTACCTTTGAATTGCTGAAAATGTCATATTTAAGGGTGTTTACACTCTAGAGGCCACAATTTTTGTCCGGTCTTTTTCAAACTTGCTCAGATTGTATATGACCATAAGAGTTCAAATAAGTGTGATTTTGGTTGAAATCGGACCTATAGGTCAAGAGTTGTCTGCCCTTGAATTGTTGAAAATGCCATATCGAACAGCGTTTACACTTTTGCAACTACAGTTTTGAATGGTTTTTGAATTTACTTGCACACACAGTATATACCTATAAGTTCTCAAAGGAGTGCAATTATTGTTGAAATCTAATCATTGTAGCAATAGTTATCTGCCCTTGATATACTTTGAAATGCTGGAAAAGGCTTCATTTCAGTATTGTTTAGGCTCTAGTTATCTGCCCTTGATGTACTCTACCATACTAGAATTATGAGGTTGTATTCCAAAATTGTTTACATGCTATTCTACAAATTTGAATGGATTTAAATTAAAACTGATGAAACAGTAAGATCAAGCTTCAGTACAACAGGTGAGCGATATCAGGGCCTTCAGGCCCTCTTGTTTATCGACCCCTATGTCATTTCGCCCAATAGTTTACAGTAAAAAAATTATTTGCGTCGGCTTTAATTTTCACAGAATGTCACTAAATAATTATTCTTCAATGCGGATAAAAAAAATAGTCAGAATACAATGTACATGTACATATGCAAGTTGCATATGATAGAAATATACGATGGGTACTTTCTTTTTTGGCTGAGTATAGTAATTAGGTACGTGTGTACGTGACTATTGGGTTAAACTTGGCATGCGTGAAATGTCATCTATAATAAAGTTGCCTCATTTGTGGAACGGCTGTTGACCATACAGGCAATGGAAGGAACATTATTCTTCCTCGTTTAAACGGAAATACAGTCGAACTTCGATATCTCGAACTCCCCGATAGTTCAATACATGAATCACATTACTTCATGTTCGATTAAGTCGAACATACCCGTGTTTCAAAGTTAAAACGTGGCTAAGCCACGTTTAAACTTTGAAATACGGATATGTTCGACATTACCGAGTTCGAGATATCGAAGGTCGACTGTAAAGACACACACATTGCAACAAAGTGAAGAAAACTTTAGTTATAGCTTTTGTGTGGCAGTCTTTTTTTTATCCTAATGGCAAACAGTTTGGGGCCTGATCACAGGTTTTCGGCGCGTAAATGAGTCAAAATACATCCATATGTTCAACAAACATCCTTAACAAGTGTTTCGAGAAGTTTCAAGAAGTTTCAAAAAAAAAAAAAAAATTCGTATCATGTATGTATACAATGAAAAGGTGGATGTGTATTCAGGGCCATCAACTTCCCAACCTTGTCATTTTGTCATTTTTGGGCCGATTTTGACAAATGATGGCTTATTATTTACATTTAACAGTTCTGTTCAAAGAAAGTTAGCTCACAGCCCAAGCAAGACACTAGCACAAGTGAAGCAATAAAAAGTTCGATAGGCACCTTATATCGGAATCCTTCTGTCACCTTAATTTTTGGACTTGTTCGTCAGTCATTCACTGATTCAGCGATTAACAAGTGCATTTGCGACCATGCATTACACCATGGTACGGGTAATTAATAGAAAATGAAATATATAATAAATACCTTTTGAATTATCGGTAAATGAGCATTTCTGTTACGAAATAAATTTCTAGATAACTTTCGTTTAGTTTCGGTTGACAAACGGATATGATATCATTGGTCGTATTCGAATCATTCAATTTTTTGTCAACGAAAACTAGGCGGAGAAAATGCTCGAAGATTTACTGATGACAACGTTTTTGACCCGACTCGAATCGAAATTGTGGTCAACGATTTGATGGTTTGACAACATTTTGTCAACGGAAAACATCAAGTGGTGATTCGAATAGAACCTGTTGACAACACGTCCAACTAACGCTAAGTGGTCCTGATTCGAATACGACCAATTGAGGCGCTTGACTTTTGCGTCATTTCCTGCTTTGAAGCTGGTTCTCGGGTTCGCTAGAATGATAATAGTTTGACTGGGCAACCAGTCGTTTGGTTGGGAAAATTTTGCGTGACAGATGGTTTCCGAATAAGGGGTCTCCCCACCCTTCGAGTCCCCATGCGCGTGTTCGCCGATTGCTTTGAATTTTTTACCAATTATCGTCAAAGAAAACTGTTTGCTGTAAACAATGAGCCATCATCTGTCCAGATCGTCCAAGATTTGACAAAATGACAGGGTTGGGAACTTGAGGGTTGCTTCTGCAAGGCGCTTTTACACGGCAGCCTTTACTATTTTACTTATAAATTAGCGAATTTTTTTTTTTTTTTTTAAATTTCACGAAACTTCAGGAAATGTTCTTTAATGATGATTATTGAATGTATGGATAGATTTTAGGGTATTTTATCCACGTTTGGTGGTGGTGGAGGGGGGTTA
The DNA here is from genome assembly GCA_922989275.2 of Gari tellinella. Taxonomy (NCBI): domain Eukaryota; kingdom Metazoa; phylum Mollusca; class Bivalvia; order Cardiida; family Psammobiidae; genus Gari; species Gari tellinella. Next base: position 27,438,780 of record OV277857.1, on the reverse strand, counting down.
GGGATAGTGTCATAGCCAACGGGCCGAATGCCTATGGGCCTGATCAGAGGCGGGTTACCCGGCGTCTGGTCTGGCTCTTTGCAATACATAATGATTTTTACAATAATCGAATTATATAATTGGAAATGAGTTTGCTCCACTGCAAAATTAAGTTGTATGCCAACACCGTCGTCTCAGCGATTCTGAAGTGCATGTATGTACGTATTTTGAACTGGAATAGATCTAGTCACAGGTACTTGACACATACATCTAGATCTATTAACCCCCCCCCCCCCAATTAAAAAAAATAAATAGAAGTATAGTAAAAAAAAAGATTGTAAAGGGGGGGGGGGGGTTAATAGATCTGGATGTATGTGTCAAGTACCTGTGGATCTAGTGTAGCAGATCAGCAGGTTACTGACCATGCAGGGTCTGCAAATGTTATCTTATTGGATCCGGGTTTTTTTATCCGTTTCCCATGAATATTGCCGTGAATACATTTTCCGTTCTTTAGTTACCAATGTAATATTTCAGATAATAGATTTGCACAGTGGCCGCAGTATATGAGCGGTCAATTAAATTAGAGAATATGGTAGACTTTAATTAAAATAGTGAAATCATTCGATTAATCACAACAGTTAAAATTACGTGCATCAATTCGAAGTTAACAATCTAAACGCGAGTCAAAACAATATTGGCAATTGCGAACAGATTGGACGCAGATCAGACACCGAGTAAGTCGGCGTTTGTTCTGGATCCAAACTGTTTGTCACTCCTGACATTTATCTGTAGATGAGGTAAGAAAACGTTGATTGCCGACACTTTCTTTCAGCGTTCAAACCGGGTAATGTTCAGTGTGAGATCACTTAAAGCGACGGACCGGTAGTGAAAGGACTAGGCTTCATGATTCTGTATTAATTCTTCCCCCATAGCCTGATGACAATTTCTTTATTCAGCAATTCAGTATTAAAGATAGGTGACCATGTGCAAATATGGAGTAATGGGTTAACCCACTAATGCCTGGATATTGTAATGAACTCTTATTGTGTGTTTGCTGGAATATTTCATAATAGATTATACAGGAAGGGTGTTATAAAAACACTACTGTGTATGTCGCTACAACAGAACATTTCATATGAAATATCAACACAGGGCTACCATAAGTTGATAAAAAATCCTATGATTTTAAAATTTTCAATTTTCCGAATTATTCCTTAAACCCATAGTCTGTTTCTAGGTTTTAAGACACGTGGTGCTTAAAGCAGCATGAGAGTAAAGCAAAATGCGCCTTTACCACATAGCCTATTTCTAGTTTTGAAGATAGGTGACCACTTAAAGCAGGCTGAAAGTAAAGCAGAATGTGCCTTAAGGCACATTCTGCTTTACTGTCAGCCTGCTTTAAGCTATAATCTGCTAGGATTTACAGAATGTTTCTTACTATTCATTTTAATGGTTGTTAAAATTGGAACTATTTTCTTCAATGTATGAATAAATTCAATGCGCTACAAGGCGCTTCTATTGGGGGGGGGGGGGGGGGGGGGGTTTAAGGCCTCCCGCTTGGTATTACACAACTAAACTGACACGTCCAAACAGTCTTGATCTAGATCAGACGCCTAGAAATTCAGCGTCTGATCAGGGTCCAAACTGTGCGTCACTCGTATCGATGTTTCTTCATTCAAAACTCATATTGTGTTAACCCATTTGCTCCCAGTGGATTCTTCCATGCGTATACATGTATATTGGATTAGTCCATTTTTATACGCCCATCTTCAGACGGGACGTATTTTGTCGTGGCGCTGTCCGTCTGTCCGTCCGTGCTTACGGGAGGGTACTTACGTGGCTAAAATTCTTAGCCCCATAATTGAAAAACATTAACCTGGCTGTCTCTTGCGACATTAACCTGGCCATTTCTTGTGACATTAACCTGGCCAGTTGTGGGACATAGGGTTAGGGATAGGGTTAGCCTCCAGATCATTATTTTTCAAGTTAGAGCAAAAATAAATTGTCGCTTGTGTGGCTAGCCACCCAAAAGATTACTATAGAAAATAGCACCATAAGTATCCTCCCGTTAGATCGCCCGTCTGTCCGTCCGTCTGTCCGTCCGTTAACTTTTTTATGTCCGCTCTCTAACTCAAACAAATTTAGTCCAATCTTTTTGAAACTTGGTCAGAACGTGTATGACCATAATATCTCGGTCAAGTTCGATAACCAGCAAGATCGCCCCAGACATTCAAGAGTTATGCCCCTTTTGTCAAAAACAGGCATTTTAGTAACTTTTTCATGTCCGCTCTCTAACTCAAACAAATTTAGTCCAATCCTTTTGAAAATTGGTCAGAACGTGTATGACCATAATATCTTGGTCAAGATCGATAACCAGCAAGATTGTCCAAGACATGCAAGAGTTATGCCCCTTTTTCGTCAAAAACGGGCATTTTAGTTTGTCCGCTCTCTAACTCAAACAAAATTCCAATCATTTTTAAACTCGGTCAACATGTGTATGACCATAATATCTCGGTCAAGTTTGATAACCAGCAAGATTGCCTAAGACGTTTAAGAGTTATGCCCCTTTTTTCGTCAAAAACGGGCATATTTTAGTTTGTCCGCTCTCTAACTCAACCAAATTTATTCCAATCCTTTTGAAACTTGGTCAGCATGTGTATTACCATAATGTCTTCGTTATATTACATAACCAGCAAGATTGTCTTAGACATTTAAGAGTTATGCCCCTTTTTCGTCAAAAGCAGGCATTTTTTAGTTTGTCCGCTCTCTAACTCAAACAAATTTAGTCCAATCCTTTTGAAACTTGGTAAGCATGTGTCTTACCATAATGCCTCGGTTATATTCCATAGCCAGCAAGATTGCACTAGACATTCAAGAGTTATGCCCCTTATTTGGTAAAAAAACTGGCATTTTTTAGTTTGTCCGCTCTCTAACTCAAAGAAATTTATTCAAATCCTTTTGAAACTTTGTCAGCATGTGTATGATCATAATGTCTCGGTCAAATTCGATAACCAGCAAGATTGCCCCAGACATTCACGAGTTATGTCCCTTTTATCGTCAAAAACGGGCATTTTTTAGTTTGTCCGCTCTCGTACTCAAACAAATTTATTCCAATCCTTTTGAAATTTGGTCAGCATGTGACTTGGTTCTTCCCCTTTTTTCCACTTTACCTTGATAGGGTTTTGGTATGACTACATTCTAAGATCGATTTGACGGGCGTATAATGTACCCGGCTTGCGGTGCTCTTGTTAAATAAGGGATGCATGCCTAGTATGAAATTTCATTTGTTTAACAGTATTGAAATTTCTATCAGCAGTTTAGACTCTGATCAGACGACATAAGGTGGCGTCTGATCAGAGAATACTACATGTAATTGGTTGATCAAGTCAGGCGATATAAAGGTTAAATGTCCGTTTTAGTCTTCTTTCACCGCAAAGAATTGCTCAGCAGACTTCTGACAATCAATCTGTAAGTCATTGGGCTATACTGATGGATATTATTCATTGTTAGTGTCTCCCTGTGATACTATTTCGACACAAGGCGCCAATGAAATCCACCGTCCTCTCAGGGTACCGATTTGCACCTTGGTCGAGAGGAGCCTTGGGGTTAATCTCGTGTGCCCCGATGAAATTCACGACGAGCCAGCGGTCAGTAGGATTCAAACCCGGGACCTTCCAACACTGGACCAACGCGACCCCGGCACCATGGTAGTGAAATGGTTAAAGGATTGTTAAACAAGTTTTTCTTGTGGATACATAAGAAAACAAATTAAACCAAACATTTTTTTTATCAAGAATGTCTTCTCCGAGAAGAAGATAATGGACTGTTCTTTTTAGGGAGATTTTGAATACAGGCAATTGGTAAGTGCTTTATGTCCTCAACTGAGGACCTATTCCGTATCCCCGTTGTCAACCCTTTTACACCCTAGGTTCATCTTTATACGCATTGAATTAATTCCTCCACTGAAGAAAATCATTCCATTTTGTACAGTAACGAATACGCAACATAAAAACTTTGTACGTATCCTAGCAGATTTGCAGACTGGATGTAAAGCGCAGCGGTCTTAATAAACCACACAACTTAGAATTTAAGGGCATTCTCGCCCAATTCTTGCGACACCTTCTGGTTTTAACAAAGACCGATACTTCAAGAATCTTTACTCAACAAAATCGTGCGTATCGGTTACCTACCGTAGGTATTTTCGGTTTCAAGCAATCTCTATCAATGGGTACTTACTAATATCGCAGTCATTTGCTGCTTACTTTCTGAATCTATTTCCATATCTTAAAAATACTAAATTGTTTACTACCATATAGCATATGACACTTTTCTTTACGAGGGGAAGGTCTTATTTAATGTTTTAAGAACTTGTGACCTAACCCTTTTCCCTTTATATCTATGTAAAGTGAAGAATGAATGTTTGTAAACTACTTTGGAAATAAAATATGTGTAAACTAAACTCTATTAATCGCGAAATCTAAACGGAAAACTCATGAAACTGCACATGGTAAATAAAAGTACGTGACACTTGAAAACTACTCTATCTAATAAGGCTAAATAATAACCTAGGACTTCAATCAGCGTTTTTTCATTGAATTTGAACCAAAACAATTAAAAATGCATATATATCAAGCAATAACCTTTACACTTTGCATCATACTTTTAGAAAGCATCACTTTTAAATTGTTTTAATGTTTGGTATTGCCAATTATTACTCTACATTCATTATACATGTATTTATTTCAGAAAGTCAAAATAATGCATGCCGACTCTTTGCCGACAATGGCTACATTTTCCATTCCAAATGTCCATAGACAAAAAAGGAACATTATAACCTATGTGTTTCTTTTTACCATGGTACATGTACTAAGATAAGTTTGAAAAAAAAACTCTATGCAGAAATTTTCATAAAGATCCTACGAAGATTTAATTTGGGCGCGTATGTCCTTAACTGTCAATGTCACCCCAACTTGTGCCGAAATTGTGAACGTGTGTACAAAAAATATCTTCAATGAACTTGGGCGTAAATCAGAACTACTATATATAATCTGTTTAACCATTGGCGTTCCACGCGTGACTTAACTTCTGGTTGTGATTCAGTAGCGTGTTCAGTTACCATCGTTTACTGTTTAAGTTAGCAGTTTGTGCCCCGTGTGTAGCGTACAGTAGAGACAGAAAACATTTTATTTTCAAAATAACCACGTTTACACTGAAACTATTAGATCTATTTTCATTGCAAACGGTTTGGAGCCAGATCAGACGCCGGGTAACCCGGCGTCTGATCAGGCTCCAAACTGTTAGTCACTCATATTAAAACTAGTAGTCAGAATTGTTAAAAAGTTGTTATTTTCTATATTTCATTGCAATGCATTTACGATTGAACGGAATAATTAACGTTTTCTCCACTGTATTTCAGAAGGCAACTCGCAACCGCTGGCCATCGATTTGCTTACTGAACTCATGGCAGTTATGTATTGATATTGCTATATGAACTCTCCCTATACAGTATCACGGAGTAAAAACAGACTACGTGACAGTATGCATTTTTTGCTGAGCAAGTTCATTTTATATATATAGTGACCTAAAACAATGCAATGTCTATTTTTGTGGACGATACGCATTGTTGGCGTTCTAAATCAAGAGTTTTTTCATGACAACCGGATCAATATATCTCTGTGTATGCCTAAAGAATCTAGTGAAAAGCCAATGTTTGTCTTCTTTGCAGAAGACAGTTCATGGGCAGAGATGTGAGCTTTGAACAAGCGTGATCAGCTGTGAGGCGCTTAACCTTGACCTTAACCGAGACACGTCGGCTTGTGCCCACTTGTAAACAAGTGAGACAGAGTGTAATTGCCTTTAGTGTATGACTGGAGTACACCGTGAGTGACAAGCTATAGATCGGAAAGTAGTAGTACAGTAGATCTAGATCTTTTTTCGGAAAACGTGTTAATTACAGCACAAACTACAGTTGTTATGTATTTGATCTAAATATTTTTAGGACTCTACACAACGGATAGAGAACTGACAAGCGTTTACGCAACACTGAGCTCACGAAGTGAACAGAGTTAAAAGGAGCCTGAGTGTGACAATCGAACATGGCATCTCGTGCACTATGCAGCAAGGTGTTGCTCGTGCAGTCTGCACGTAGTTTCAGTTGCACGGCAGTGAATTATGACCGACACTTTCCCTTGGTTGTTTTAGGGGGCGGGTCAGGGGGTTGTTCTGTAGCAGCAAGGACTTGCAAACAACTGGGAGCTGGAAAAGTAGCCGTAGTCGATGATGCAAAGGTAGGTCCTAGTTCTAGATCTAAGGGGATTTAAACTATTGCGCCAGGTAGGCTTAACCCTTTGAACCCTAGTCCCGCATATAGGCGTCATTTCAAACAGTGTACATGTGAATAGTACACTTGTCCTGTGCAAAAAGTGAAGGCCCAGATCAGAGGGCTCCTTTCGGAGCCCTCTGATCAGGGTCTTCACTGTTTGTCAGTAATGCCAAAATTGACAAAAACAACTTTTAAAAGCCAGAAATGGACTAGACAAAAATCAAAACTGGAATTGTCCATTTAAAGTTTCAGGGAGGAAAGAGTTAATAGGGGTAAACACTTATCCTTATATCATATCGTCTGCCTTGAAATCGTTGTCTGCAAAATTTGCCCAATTCTAAAGAAACAGACGAGTGTCAAACATTGAAACAATTGGGATTCAGATCTGACGATGGGTAAAGCGGCGGCTGATCTGGATCCAAACTGTTCGCAAAGAGGGAAGTCGGGCACCAGCAGGCAAAGGGTTGAAGTATTTTCAAACAGATAGAATTTAACTTTGTAACCTTGCATGTGACTATAATATTCATTAGAATTGTCTCTCGAAGGTCATACAGCAAAGGCTGTGTTAACCCATTACCTGATAGCCTATTTCTGGTATTGAAGATAGGTGACTACTTTAAGCAGGTTGAAAGTAAAGCAAAATGCGACTTAGGGTGCATTCTGCTTTACTTTCAGCCTGCATTAAGCTATCATGTGCAAGAATATAGAAATTAATCCATATAATAGATATCCATGACTGATTAAATTGGAACTATTTTCTTCAGCGGAGTAATAAATCATATTCGCTAAAAGGCGTTTCTATGGGGGAAAGGGTTAATTAAGTGGCCACTCAGAACAAGATAAATCTACAGGCTTAACCCATTCCCCAATAACATGTTTCTAGTTTTTGAGACATGATACCTACTTTGGCAATTTGGAAGTAGAGCAGAATGGGTCTTAAGTCACATTCTGCTTTATTTTCAACCAACTTTAAGCTACAATCTTCGAGACGATTCTAATGAGTAGTGACACCATAGGGTTAAATTCAGAAATAAAGATTTTAGTTTTTGAAAAACTACCCTTATCTGGTGCTCTGTTGTATTGTTTCAGTATCACTTCTACCAGCCCATGTGGACCTTGGTGGGGGCTGGTATTAAGCCAGTTGAAGCCACTCAGTCATTGATGGAGGATACTCTACCAAAGTCATGTGAGCATATCAAACAGCGAGTGGAGGCATTTGACCCAGAGAACAATTCTGTTACACTGAACAATGGAGAAAAAGTGAGTACTCTTAGTTGTGAAAATCGAGGCAGCTCTTGCCTGAAATTCTCAGAGTTTATTAACTGACTTTGCCTGCTGGGTAAGTTTTTCATCTGTAACAATTGTAGTCTGCTACTGTTCTATAAATAGAATTTTAAAAATTTCTTTTCAAAACAGGGTGAGAGTGTGAAACAATTTGGAACATGAGGAGATGCCACGTTATCTGTACATCTCATCTAGATACAAACTGTTTGCAACAGTAAATACCATTTTGCCACTAGTATGCAAAGAGATAAATAACTTTAAAGCCATTTCTTTAACTCTTTGCATGCTGGGTATTTTTTTCATCTCCAACAATTTGTCGTCTGCTTTCGTTCTAAAATATGAATTTTCAAATTTTCTTTTAAATTCAGTGTCAGAATAGCAAACAAATTTGATCCTGATGAGACACCGCATTATGCGGCGTCTCATCTGGATCCAATCTGTTTGCAAAGGTATTCACTGTGGCAGATATATCCGCTGTAGCGTGCAAAGAGTTAAAGAAATATCATCAATGTGTCAAGCAACATCAATTATAATTCATAGAATAATTTCTTATATCGTATCATCCCAACCATTCCAAAACAGTGACATTTACATACAATGTAGCTCAAGATATTAACTGTTTTCTATTGTAAAACGGACCTGTTTTTTGCATTAATTTATTAACAAACATTCAAGCAATTCATACAGTCAAACTAACAAGACTAGTGTTAAAGGACCATGATTCATACAAAATACATATAGGATATAACATAATGGTTCATAGTTTATTAGAGTTATTAATAATATACCAAGTTAAAGTCTACTTTCAGTCCGAATGACCGCTCAGCCGACTGTACATATAAACGAGTCTTTTAGAAAAAGCTAAAAACGAGGCTGTGCCGAGTTTTTAGTTTTCTAAAACAACGAGTTTAATAAATCCAATAAATTGTTAACACGAATGTTATATTCTTTTTATAACATAACCTAAAAAAGATATTTATCGCAGCCTTTGAGGTCAAGTGAATGCTAAGTGCGAAATAAGTAGATCTATACAGGAAAAAAGTTGTTCCAAATTAACCCCGTTCACTAGCATAATGTTTATGTTATTATATGTATTAATAAACACCTTCATGTAGAATTACACCAAAAATCTAAAAATCGAATCTACATGAAGGAATGAAGACGTTGAATACTGAAAGCATGGAACGCATAGAACTCATTTTAATCACGTCACAAGTAACGACGTCGTGGCGTACTTTATTTGCATAGTTATTCAACTAGTTATATATATATATGACAAATAAACAACGAGTGTTATTCAAAGCTCACGTCGTCTGTTATGTTATAAATTTGTATATTCATTCTGTTTTAATTTCATCTTGCTTTAACCCATTGAACCGTAGTCATGCATACATGCATCAAATCCTGTGTTCATGTTAAGAGTACACTTGTCCTATGCAAACAGTGAAGACCCAGATCAGAGGGCTCCAAAAGGAGCCCTTTGATCAGGGTCTGCACTGTTTGTCATTTTACAATGCATTGACGAAAATAACACTAAATAGTAAAAAATAGTCAAGACTTTATTAGCAAATAGAATTGTCCATTTGAAGTTTCAGGGAGGAAAGAGTAAATGAAGCGGTACCCTGCCTGAAATACAGGACCCGGTGGATACAGGCAGTTTGAACTTTTGGCTGTGGAGTAACTCTTACCGATTTGCTAGAGATTTAGTTTAAAAGATATTTTATTTGCATTCATTATTTACCTTTTCCGGCAATACATATAAATCAATGAACAAATCCTACCCGTGAAAAGCATGCGAAAGAGATTAGTATAAGCAGAGTTTCAGTAAATCCCCCATAAGGCCTGCACCAAATTTAGACATTCAGAGTTTTAGGATAGATTGTTGTTTTAAAACAGGTAATTTCTCAATGCAAATACAGACCGTCAAATTGATTGGCCTCAAAGATAATTTAAATGAAAAAATAAAAAAACAGTATTTTATTTTTTCAGTTAAATTATCTTTGAGGCCAATGATTTCTCCCCGTCCACCTCTATGTAGGTACTCTGATCATACTGTATAGATGTTGATAATAATTATCTTTGAGGCCAATCATTTTTCCCCGTCCTCCTGTATGTAGGTACTCCGATCATACTGTATAGATGTTGATAATAATTATCTTTGAGGCCAATCATTTCTCCCCATCCGCCTGTATGTAGGTACTCCGATCATACTGTATAGATGTTGATAATAATTATCTTTGAGGCCAATGATTTCTCCCTGTCCGCCTGTATGTAGGTACTCCGATCATACTGTATAGATGTTGATAATAATTATCTTTGAGGCCAATCATTTCTCCCTGTCCACCTGTATGTAGGTACTCCGATCATACTGTATAGATGTTGATAATAATTATCTTTGAGGCCAATCATTTCTCCCCGTCCACCTGTATGTAGGTACTCTGATCATACTGTATAGATGTTGATAATAATTATCTTTGAGGCCAATCATTTCTCCCTGTCCACCTGTATGTAGGTACTCCGATCATACTGTACAGATGTTGATAATAATTATCTTTGAGGCCAATCATTTCTCCCCATCCGCCTGTATGTAGGTACTCCGATCATACTGTATAGATGTTGATAATAATTATCTTTGAGGCCAATCATTTCTCCCCGTCCGCCTGTATGTAGGTACTCCGATCATACTGTATAGATGTTGATAATAATTATCTTTGAGGCCAATCATTTCTCCCTGTCCACCTGTATGTAGGTACTCCGATCATACTGTATAGATGTTGATAATAATTATCTTTGAGGCCAATCATTTCTCCCCGTCCGCCTGTATGTAGGTACTCCGATCATACTGTATAGATGTTGATAATAATTATCTTTGAGGCCAATCATTTCTCCCCGTCCGCCTGTATGTAGGTACTCCGATCATACTGTATAGATGTTGATAATAATTATCTTTGAGGCCAATCATTTCTCCCTGTCCACCTGTATGTAGGTACTCCGATCATACTGTACAGATGTTGATAATAATTATCTTTGAGGCCAATCATTTCTCCCCGTCCTCCTGTATGTAGGTACTCCGATCATACTGTATAGATGTTGATAATAATTATCTTTGAGGCCAATCATTTCTCCCCGTCCTCCTGTATGTAGGTACTCCGATCATACTGTATAGATGTTGATAATAATTATCTTTGAGGCCAATCATTTCTATCATCTTTGAGGCCAATCATTTCTCCCCATCCACCTGTATGTAGGTACTCCGATCATACTGTATAGATGTTGATAATAATTATCTTTGAGGCCAATGATTTCTCCCCGTCCGCCTGTATGTAGGTACTCCGATCATACTGTATAGATGTTGATAATAATTATCAACGGCCAGGCTTATGTAAACATTCAAACAATCTACACATTTATTGATTTTAAACCAGTTATACATTAAAAAGTCATTAAACGGCCAGTGGTGCTTATTGGCACTTGTTAGCCACATTGTACCAATAAGCAATGATGGCCTGTCCAAGCTGTTTAATAACCCTTTACCCCATAGCCTGTTTCTAGTTTTGAAAATAGGTGACCACTTAAAAGAGGCTCGCAACCGGATTTAGCATTAAAAATAGTAATTTGTAAATATATGTCAAATGCTTATATAAATGGGTAAGATTTAGTTTAGGATAATAAATTCTGTTAAAAAATGCATTTAAAAAAAAAAAACATGAAAAATGAGGAAACACCTTTACCCCCTCGGCTACCAGTGCTCTCTATATATATGGTAGCGAATTAACATACTTCACTGGTAGCGATTGATAGTACTTTATTCGGCTCGGGTTTATGTCTGAGCCCGTGTAGAGAAGCAACAACAACAACTATACTGTCAGCTGACGCTATAGAAAAACGATGGAAAATATCTAAAAAAACTAAGATTCGGTGACGATTCTTGAGACTTTTTTTGGACTGATCAAATTGTTTTAATGTCAGAAGCCAAATAATGCCACAAATTTGCTTTTATTTGAGTATTTTATTTTATTTTGACAAGTGCACCATCCGGTTGCGAGTCCCTTTAAAGCAGGTTGAAAGTAAATCAGAATCAGTGCTTCAAGGCACATTCTGCTTTACTTTCAGCCTGCTTTAAGCTACCATCTGCTAGAATAAAGAATATTTGTTATGATTCTAATTTTTAACAGTATAAATTGGAACTGTTTTCTTCAGTAGAGGAATAAATTAAAGGCGTAAAAAGGCGTATTTATGGGCTAATGGGATAACTGTATAGTGTTGCATGTACAGTGGAGAAAACGTTATTCTTTCCCAATAAACGCGCTTACGCTAAAACTAATATTTCTATTACAAACAGTTAAGAGCCAGATCAGACGCCGGGTAATCCGGCGTCTGATCAGGCTCCAAACTGTTTGCCACCAAGATAAAACATGAATTATCAGAATTGTTAAAAGTTGTACTTTTCTACGTTTTAATGTTTTACGTTTGCGTTTAAACGGGAAAGAATAATGTTTTCACCACTGTATATATCTTTGTCAAGAAACAGTAGCCATCTAGGCCTACCTGCTGGTTCTCATGTATACCTGTGAGTCATGGTTGTGGCTGTCCTTTACATTTAACCCTTAGCCCGCCAAATAAATTGTCGTCTGCTATATTTCTCGTCTGCTTCAAGTTTCAAAGTGCTTCAAAGTTGCTGAAAATGTTGTCCGAGTGTCAAACAGCTTGGATCCGGATGAGACGCCGAGTTACCAAGCTGTTTGCATATGGAGCTAAAGTCGTGAGTGGCAGGCTAAGGGTTAACTTGAAAGATTGATGTAATCAAGTTGAAGATCACACTGAACATGGATGAACTTTATGTAACAGCAAGTTAACCTTTTCAAGGCTGAATTGTTTACTTAAATTGCTAGCAAACCTTTCAAGAACATTTAAGTTGAATAACCCATTTATACCCAGTGGATTCTTCCATGTTTATATATTGGATTAGTCCATTTTTAGCTCACCTAAGCCAAAGGCTCAAGGTGAGCTATTGGGATGGCCCTGTGTCCAGCGGTGTGCGTCGTGCGTCGTCCGTCGTCGTTAACAATTGCTTCAAATGACATCTCCTCCTAAACCGCTTGACAGATTTCAACCAAACTTTACAGGAATGTTCCTTGGGTCAAGCTCTTTCAAATTTGTTCAAAGAATAAAAAACAATGTAGAACTCTGGTTGCCATGGCAACCAAAGTGAAAAAATAAGGAAATCTTAAAAAATCTTCTTGTCTGAAACTACAAGGGCCAGAGCTTAGATATATGGTACATAGCATCATCTACAGGTCCTCTATTAAGTTTGTTCAAATTATGCCCCTGGGGTCAAAATTGGCCTCGCCCCGGGGGTCACAGTTTTACATAGATTTGTATAGCAAAATTTTCAAATGTCTTCTCCTCTGAAACTAATATGGCCAGAGCTTTGATATTTGGCATGGTGACACTTCTATATGTCCTTTACCAATATTGTTCAAATTGTTCTGGTCGGTTGCATATCTAGTTCACAGGAGCTAAAAATAGTTTTTTTCAATGAAATCTTAAAAAATCTTCTCCTCTGAAACTACAAGGGCCAGGGCTTAGATATTTGGCACAAAGCATCGCCTACAGATTCTCTATCAAGTTTGTTTAAATTATGCCCCTGGGGTCAAAATTGGTCCGGCCCAGGGGGTCACAGTTTTACATAGAGTTATATAGTAAAATTTTCAAACATCTTCTTCCCTGACATTAATATAGCAAGAGCTTTGATATTTGGCATGGTGACACTTCTAAATATTCTTTACGTATTTTGTTCAAATGGTTCTGGTCTGTTGCCTATCTAGGTCACAGGAGCTAAAAAAATATGTTTTCTTTAAAAACTTAAAAAATCTTCTTGTCAAAAACTACAAGGGCCAGAGCGCAGATTTTTGGCACATAGCATCATCTACAGGTCCTCTATCAAGTTTGTTCAAATTATGCCCCTTGGGGCAAAATTGGCCCGCCCCGGGGGTCATAGTTTTACATAGAGTTATATAGTGAAATTTTCAAATGTCTTCTCCTCTGAAACTAATATGGCCAGAGCTTTGATATTTGGCATGGTGACACTTCTAGATGTCCTTTACCTTGTTTGTTCAAATGGTTCCACTCTGTTGCATATGTAGGTCACATGAGCTAAAAATAGATTTTTTCAATGGAAACTTAAAAAAATATTCTTGTCTAAAACCCTACTACCCTGATCTTAGATATTTGGCACATAGCATCATCTACAGGTCCTCTATCAAGATTAATATGCCCCTTGGGTAAAAAATGACCCTGTCCTGGACATAAATCATTTTCTCCATTTTTCAGCTATTCCCAGGTGAGCGAAATATGCCCCATGGGGCTCTTGTTTGTCATAGGAATGCCTGGTCAAAATTTTCACTTTGTTTTATATTGAAATTCCTATCAGCAAACAGTGTAGACTCTGATCAGATGCAGCATAATGTGGCGTCTGATCAGAGTCTACACTGTTTGCCTATGTCCCATATATATGGGACACAAATGGGTTAAATATTCATTGGCAAACAATGCAGACCCTGACCTTGATACACAAGACAGCTTGTTGAGTGTTGCTTTTCATTGGACTTGTTTAGTCCGAAACTTATTTAAGGAGATGGTCATTGAAGGAGTAGACATATTACAAAAGTAATTCAGACAGCTCCTATATGATTATGTGCTTTCTGTAAAGGCCATGGTTCTTAAAGCAGTGGTAGAAAAATACAAAATTGCCTTAACCCTTTGAACCCTAGTCCCACATATAGGCGTATACATGTGAAAAGTGCACTTGTCCTATGCAAACAGTGAATACCCAGATCAGAGGGCTCCTTATGGAGCCCTCTGATCTGGGTCTTCACTGTTTGTCATAATGCGAAACATTGACAAAAACAACCCTTAAAAGTCATAAATGGACTAGACTAAAATGAAAACTGGTATTGTTCATTTAAAGTTGCAGGGAGGAAAGAGTTAAGTTCCATTATCCCATAAATTACTTTATGTGCCATGGTGATGAAATGTTTTCTATATCCTTGTAGATAGTAACTTTAAAGCAGGCTGAAAGTAAAGCTGTGTAATGTGTACCAGGTCAACAGTATACCCTGCTGGTCACCCATCCAGGTACTAACCGCGCAGAACGTTGCTAAACTTCACAACCTAGACAAACAATCTGGCTATAAAAGCTGGCTTCCACAGTCAGACTGTAGAAGTGTTCATATACCATCCATTTCTGTCACATTTCTCCCCTTTTTCTCTTGACTTCTCCCAGAAGTCACCCTGCTCATATGACAGTCCTGAAGGGCAGAGACAATGCGACATGGGATCGGGAATGCTGGTGATGTCATCCCGTATCCCACCGCTGCCACCAAATTTGTAACGTGCAACTTGTATACCCTAATGGTCACCCATCCAGGTGCTAACCACGCAGAACGTTTCTTAACTTCGCAACCTCTAGACAAACGCTTAAACAATCTGGCTATAAAAGCTGGCTTCCACAGTCAGACTGTAAAAGTGTTTATATACCATCCATTTCTGTCACAGCAGAATGACAATGCCTTATTGGGAACATTCTGCTTTACTTTCAACCTGCTTTAAGTGGTGACCACTGTTTTCAAAACTAGAAACAGGTTATGTACTGTAATGGGATAAGCCAAACTGACACAAAAGCAGAGGCTAAATTATGCAATACTAAATTGTTGTTTCTGCTAAGGTTTATAGTCCTGCATAATCTTTATCAGATGCTTCATCCCATTGTCTCAGGATTGGGACAATGGTCAGCATCATGCAATACTAAAATTTATGCATGTCCCTATAACTACCCTGAAATGTGACAGACTAAAGTTAAAAGTCAACAACCAAGCTCTTTACCTTGCTTAACCCAAGTAACTGATAAGTGTTGAAGAATTAGGACACCAGAGAAGCTCTACATATTGACCTTTTCAAAGTTTTAAAGGGTTAAATTCATCCTGATGTTTGATGATTGAAATGGTATTTGACACAGAATTGACAGTTACTGAGATGCTTCAGAGTTACACAAGAACAATAATCTATAAAAGATTATGCTAGCAATAATTGGTATCTAATCTTTTAGTTTATACAGGGCTGCCATTTCTCCGGGTTTTTCCTAAGTCTTTGAATTTTTATCCTAGCAGATGGTAGCTAAAATAGACTGAAAGTGAAGCAGAATGCGCGTTATGGCGCATTCTGCTTTAGTTTCAACCTGTTTTAAGCAGACATGTGTCTTCAAAACTAGAAACAGACTATGGGGTAAAGATAAGATAAGTGAAATTGTGTCTGAAAAATTGAAAAATTGAAACATTTTAAATTTTACTATCAACTTATGGCAGCCCTGTTTATATAAAGACAAACACAGTATGGTCCAACAGTTTGGACCCTGATTAGAGACGAAGTTATTTTTGGGGAAATCTTGATCAAAAGTATTTCCAATTGCAATTTGTATAATGATTAAGCAAATTGAGCAATATAAGAGTTTTCCATTTTAATATAGGATTAATATAGCCATGGATAACCAGTTTGGATACAGTCTTCCGTGTTTAGATCCTGTCAAATTAATATTTGAGAAGCTCTTAGCAAGTGTCTAATGTGAAGAATGCAAATACATGTGTACATGTTTGAATATTCATGTAGTCATTCTTTTGTTAACTGAAGTAGGACAGTCATCATAGTCTAAAATACAAACACCTCAGCGGTAGTGGTCAAATGGTAAAACATTGGACTACAGTACCAGGGGTCGTGAGTTCCATCCCCAGCCCAACCAGCAGTCTGACTAGGGGATTTTTTCTGAATCCCCGATGTTCTACAGGAATGTTCATGAACAAGACTTGTACAGCAAGTTGCTCTTCTCCACCCAGGGGTTAAAATGGGTACCTGAGAAGGGTCTGAGCTGGTACTGCGGCTGCATATGTTAGCAGTGCTCAATATTGTAGGCAAGATGGCTCAATGATCAGGTGAGTAAATGTACAGTCAGCAGAGCAATCATTCGGACTGAAAGTAGACTACGACTTGGTATATTATTATTACATCTGCTTGATTAAAGCAGATCGAAAGTAATGCAGAAACTCCCATAGGAGCTCTCTACATTGTGCTAGATTTGCATTAAACTGCTTCACCCTGTTATAAAAACTACCAATATCCCTTGCTCTGTAAAATCTGTATCAAACTATACCAATGTCCCTTGCTCTGTAAAATCTGTATCAAACTATACCAATGTCCCTTGCTCTGTAAAATCTGTATCAAACTATACCAATGTCCCTTGCTCTGTAAAATCTGTATCAAACTACCAATGTCCCTTGCTCTGTAAAATCTGTATCAAACTATACCAATGTCCCTTGCTCTGTAAATGTATCAAACTATACCAATGTCCCTTGCTCTGTAAATGTATCACACTATACCAATGTCCCTTGCTCTGTAAAATCTGTATCAAACTATACCAATGTCCCTTGCTCTGTAAAATCTGTATCAAACTATACCAATGTCCCTTGCTCTGTAAATGTATCAAACTATACCAATGTCCCTTGTTCTGTAAAATCTGTATCAAACTATACCAATGTCCCTTGCTCTGTAAAATCTGTATCAAACTATACCACTGTCCCTTGCTCTGTAAAATCTGTATCAAACTATACCAATGTCCCTTGCTCTGTAAAATCTGTATCAAACTATACCAATGTCCCTTGTTCTGTAAAATCTGTATCAAACTATACCAATGTCCCTTGCTCTGTAAAATCTGTATCAAACTATACCAATGTCCCTTGCTCTGTAAAATCTGTATCAAACTATACCAATGTCCCTTGCTCTGTAAAATCTGTATCAAACTATACCAATGTCCCTTGCTCTGTAAAATCTGTATCAAACTATACCAATGTCCCTTGTTCTGTAAAATCTGTATCAAACTATACCAATGTCCCTTGCTCTGTAAAATCTGTATCAAACTATACCAATGTCCCTTGCTCTGTAAAATCTGTATCAAACTATACCAATGTCCCTTGCTCTGTAAAATCTGTATCAAACTATACCAATGTCCCTTGCTCTGTAAAATCTGTATCAAACTATACCAATGTCCCTTGCTCTGTAAAATCTGTATCAAACTATACCAATGTCCCTTGTTCTGTAAAATCTGTATCAAACTATACCAATGTCCCTTGCTCTGTAAAATCTGTATCAAACTATACCAATGTCCCTTGTTCTGTAAAATCTGTATCAAACTATACCAATGTCCCTTGCTCTGTAAAATCTGTATCAAACTATACCAATGTCCCTTGCTCTGTAAAATCTGTATCAAACTATACCAACGTCCCTTGCTCTGTAAAATCTGTATCAAACTATACCAATGTCCCTTGTTCTGTAAAATCTGTATCAAACTATACCAATGTCCCTTGCTCTGTAAAATCTGTATCAAACTATACCAATGTCCCTTGTTCTGTAAAATCTGTATCAAACTATACCAATGTCCATTGCTCTGTAAAAATCTGTATCAACACATTACCCCATAGGTACACCTTTTTACACCTTTGTTTTGCTCAATTACTTACCAAAATTCAGTATTAAATCAGAACCATAAGAAATATATCCTATCAGATAGTCACTAAAGCGCACTGTGCAGGCTAAAAGTAAAGCATAATGTGCCTGAATGCACATTTTCTTTACTTTCAGCCTGCTTTAAGTGGTCACCTATCTTCAAAACTAGAAACAGATTATGGAGTTAAGCAACTGGAAGAGACAAATATATAACTAAAGCCACTCTTTAACCCTTTAAACCCTAGTCCCGCATATAGGCGTTGTTTTCAAACAGTGTACATATGAAAAGTGCACTTGTCCTATGCAAACAGCGAATACCCAGATCAGAGGGCTCCGTACGGAGCCCTCTGATCTGGGTTTTCACTGTTTGTCATAATGCAAAACATTGACAAAAATAACCCATAAAAGTCAGAACTGGACTGGACTAAATTGAAACTGGGATTGTCCATTTGAAGTTTCAGGGAGGAAAGAGTTAATGCTAGACAGAAGCAATGGAGGAATTAAGTTGTGGCTTAATTGGAGGCTGTCAGTCACAGTATTGTCTTTTGAATTGCCCTATAGTAATGGTTATACAGCGCTCCCTCTCTACAAGGACACCCAATGGGAGACAACCACTATGGGCGTTATTTGGAGAGAGTCGTTATAGCGAGGGAAATTGGCTTACATTAATTTTGCAAACAGCTTAAATCCAGATCAGACGCCACATAACCCGGCGTCTGATCTGGATTCAAGCTGTTTGTCATTTGTCATTATTTTTCCTGTCAAAATGTATAATAAGTAAATCACATGTACCTGTGAAGTAAATTTGAGAAAAAAACAGTAGACAACAATTTTAAGTACACTATATTGCAGCCGTGAAAATGATGGACATAATTACATTGTTTAGGGAAGAACAGAAATAGTAGTTGTAAGGAGGGAACCGGTGTTCAGAGGGCAGATGTAGAGAGGGAGTACTGTACTGAATGTTATCTTGAGATTTGTTGAGATAACCACAGCTCAAGGTCTTAGGGTGACCTGGTTTCTATGAAGGGGTTTATCTTTTAAAGTTTGAATCATTGGTCTATTTTAACATCTAGCTCCCAGCTCCACTGGAAAGATTTAATGCAGATTTCAAAATAGTTTACTGTTAATGTTTTAAATGGTATAAGTGGCCATTTATAATCATAGATCTAAACATGAGTCCCCTGCCGGACTATGTCCTTCGGATGAGACTTTAACTCATTGAGCCCTAGTGACGCATTTATACGTCCTTTACCAAATGTGTACCTGTGAAGTGTACACGTGTCCTATGCAAACAGTGAAATCCCTGATCAGAGGGTTCCTATGGGAGCCCTCTGATCAGGGACTTCACTGTTTGTCATTTTGTAATTTATTATAAAAAAAACCACACTAAATAGTCAAAAATGGACCAGACTTTATTGCAAACTGGAATTCTCCATTGGAAGTTTCAGGGGATAATGAGTTAAACCAAGGTCCCTGTATCAGTGGGCATGTAAAAGAACCAGAGGACTTTTATTGAAAAAGAGTGGGGCATTGTCCAGGTTCCCATGTTTCCGCTTCCCTCTCTCTTGGTTGTCCAAATAGCCAAATGTTGGAAGAAACGGATGTAACTGAAAACAAACAAACTAATTAAACTGGATGTAAGTAATAAAGAAAGCACTTTTGAGAACCTTCTACACTTAGCTTATGCTTTCACTAAATATTCAGATTCAAGCAAATAGGTACATTTGTATTTTGTGAAATGGAAACAAAACAGACATGTTAAAAAAATAACCCTTTAAATGTTGGCACTGATCCAGATCTTATGAGAAGTTTGACTCTGTATCTGGTCTGGGGTCAAAATAATCATCAGTAGAATGATGTCGGAAAATAAATAACTGATTTCAAATAAAAACAGCGAACAATGACAGACAGACAGAAATAGGAATTAAGGAATTAATTGCTGTTGCATGAGTGTCACCTTTCTCTGGGTAAGAGCTAGGTAGGGAAACAGAGAGAGAAAGACAGACAGACAGGTAGTAAAATGTCTGTATAATGAATTTACGACATCTAAATTAAGTTAAATACCTTGAGTTTAAGGCAGGTTGCTGTGTAAAAGCAAGGTGAAAGTAAAATGGAAAGCTTGTTTAGGAGCGTTCTGTTTAAATTTCACCTTGCTTTAAGCTGCCACCTGTCTTTCATACAACCAACTATAGGCCTAATTATAGTAGGTTTACTGTATGATGAAATGGCTGTACCTGTCTTCTAGTGTCTGGAACTAACACTGGCTTGGATAGTATTACGTAAAGATGTTCTGGTGTTCTGGAAGTTATCTTTTGACTAACAGTTCTAAAAGTTTCTGCATTATCGTTCTTGGCAGTCTGCCATATCATTTAAGCACTAAGTGTGTTCATAAGATGTTTTAACGTTTATATATAGGATTCTGTGAGGCTTAAAGATACACATGTAATATGTAAATGCTTTGATGCCTTGATTTTTAGCTCACCTCGCACGAATTAGCTCACCTGGTACGAAGTGCCAAGGTGAGCTTTTAGGATCACTGAATGTCCGTCCGTCCACAATTGTTCATTAACACTCAAGAGACTACAAATTTCCTCCAATCTTCATGAAACTTTATGACAATGTTTGTCTTGATGTAATCTAGGTCAAGATCGAATGTGGGTCATGTCCGGTCAAAAACTAGGTCACTAGGTCAAATCATAGAAAAACCTTGTTAACACTCTAGAGGCTACAAATCTCAATGGATCTTTATGAAATTTAGTCAAAATGTTTGCCTCATTGATATCTAGGTCATGTTCGAATGTGGGTCATGTCCAGACAAAAACTAGGTCACTAGGTCAAATTAAAGAAAAAAACTTGTTAACACTATAGAGGCTACAAATCTCAAAGGATCTTTATGAAACTTGGTCAAAATGTCTGCCTCATTGATATCTAGGTTAGGTTCGAATGTATATCATGTCCTGTCAAAAACTAGGTCACTAGGTCTAATCATAGAATGTGGGTCATGTCCGGTCAAAAACTAGGTCACTAGGTCAAATCATAGAAAAACCTTGTTAACACTCTAGAGACTACAAATCTCAATGGATCTTTATGAAATTTGGTCAAAATGTTTGCCTCATAAATTTTTAGCTCACCTGGCACGAAGTGCCAAGGTGAGCTTTTAGGATCGCTGGATGTCCGTCGTCCGTCGTCCGTCGTCTGTCCGTTCACAATTGGTTGTGAACACTCTAGCGGCTACAAATTTCATCCGATCTTCATGAAACTTGATGACAATGTTTGTCGTGATGAAATCTAGGCCAAGTTCGAATGTGGGTCATGTCGGATCAAAAACTAGGTCACTAGGTCAAATCATAGAAAAACCTTGTGAACACTCTAGAGGCTACAAATCTCATTGGATCTTAATGAAACTTGGTCAGAATGTTTGCCTCATTGATATCTAGGTCAAGTTCGAATGTGGGTCATGTCCGGTCAAAAAATAGGTCACTAGGTCAAATCAAAGAAAAACCTTGTGAACACTCTAGAGGCTACAAATCTCATTGGATCTTGATGAAACTTTATCAGAATGTTTGTTTTATTGATATCTAGGTCAAGTTTGAATATGGGTCATGTCCGGTCAAAAACTAGGTCACTAGGTCAAATCATAGAAAACCCTTGTGAACACTCTTGAGGCTACAAATCTCATTGGATCTTGATGAAACTTGGTCAGAATGTTTGTCTCATTGATATCTAGGTCAAGTTCGAATGTGGGTCATGTCCGGTCAAAAACTAGGTCACTAGGTCAAATCATAGAAAAACCTTGTTAACACTCTAGAGGCTTCAAATCTCATTGGATCTTGGTGAAATTTGGTCAGAATGTTTGTCGCATTGATATCTAGGTCAAGTTTGAATATGGGTCATGTCCGGTCAAAAAAAATCTTGTTTACACTCTAGAGGTTGATTGTGGGTATACATGTCCAGTCATAATCTAGGTCACTATAGGTCAAGTTTGCCAATGTGTACCAGGTGAGCGATTTAGGGCCATAGTGGCCCTTGTTAGGTTAAGTTTGAACGTGGGTCATGTCAGGTCAAAAACTAGGTCACTAGGTTAAATCTTAGAAAAACCTTGTTAACACTCTAGAGGCTACAAATCTAATTGGATTTTAATGCAACTTGATTAGAATGTTCGAATATGGGTCATGTCGGGCCAAAAACTAGGTCACTAGGTCAGATCAAAGAAAAACAGTGTAAACCCTCTAGAGGCTACAAATCTCGTTAGATCTAAATAAAATATTTTCAGAATGTTTGCCTACATCAACTCTAGGTCAAAATCAAATATGGATTTTGTCTAGTCAAAAACTAGGTCACTAGGTCTTATAGAGAAATCTGTAAACACTCTAAAAGTTGATTGTGGGTCATGTCCAGTCATAATCTGGGTCACTATAGGTTAAGTTTACATGGTGTACCAGGTGAGCGATTTAGGGTCATGGTGGCCCTTGTTTTCATTGCATTCTAGTGACCTTGTTTTAAGACACTAGGCATCCTGTCATTTCATCATTCAGGAATCCTGATAAATGGCAGTAAGCTAAAATTATCCAACGACAGTTTACCTTCTCGTTCTAAGTATCAAACATTTTCTTGTGACTACTTATTTGAATTGTCTCATTAACCCTTTGAACCCTAGTCCCGCATATAGGCATCATTTTCAAACAGTGTATATATAAATAGTACACTTGTCCTGTGCAAACAGTGAAGACCCAGATCAGAGGGCTCCGAAAGGAGCCCTCTGATCAGGGTCTTCACTGTTTGTCATAATGCCAAACATTGCCAAAAACAACCCTTAAAAGTAAAAAATGGACTAGACTTAAATGGAAACCATTTAAAGTTTCAGGGAGGAAAGAGTTAAGTCACTTGGTATCTGACATTGATCCAAACTGTTTGCCAATTATATCAAATCTGTAGTAATCCTATATACACTTAACAAATCTTCTAACTGTGCACTTATATAATTTATGATATCGTAACTCCGGCGCTAATGACCAGATCTTGTTAAAACTTTGCAGAAATCAAGAAGACATATTTCTGATGGTAATATATTTACTTTATTTAATACAAAACAATTTGTTTTTTAATTTGAGCAAAAAATATGAGTGAGTAAAAAATGTTGGTTTTACAAAGAAAGAGGTGGGACGTATACAGAAAACTCAGTAGCGATCCCCTACGCTTATTCGATAGTTATTTCAGATACCTAGTGTAAATAACTGATCGATACATTGGGCTTCGGTTTTCATAAAGTCTTATCAGAAGGAATTGGTCGAGTGGGGGATCAATCTCACGACCCCAGGTATCGTAGTTGAGCGCGTTACTCCTCGACCACGTCCGACTGTGAGTGTAACAAAAATCATTAAAAAACAGTATCACAAACAAACGGTGTTTATTCGGTAACGCCTTTGTCCAGCATCGTTTATAACAGCCTGACGTCGACGTCATATTGACGTTACGCATAGTTGAACGGCTATTCAACGTCGCTCGATCAAGATATTTGTCCAACAACATGTTTTCCGAATGTGCGGCTTGATAGCAAATACACGAGAAAAGTATCGAAACAATGTCCCTCCAGTTCACGATTTTCTCGTGCAAATTGAGTATTTTGTCGTTTCATGGTTCAATGACTCTTCAATCATAATTTTTTAAATTTGATAAGAATATGACATTTCAATGTCCGTCAATAGCCAACACACAAACAATTGTATAGAAATTCTTATAAATAAAAGATATATAGCGAAAAGAAAAGTGCACAGTTAGAAGATTCGCTAAGTGTACTCAATAGCCTTTTTCTAGTTTTGAAGATAGGTGACAACTTAAAGCAGGTTGAAAATAAAGTAGACTGAACCATAAGGCGCATTCTGAGGCATAAAAAGGTGTATCTATGGAGTAATGAGCGGATGCAAATTGAATAAGCAAATGTTTTTCAGAAAGTGCACAGTCATAACTCATTCACTGACTGTATTATAAATCCATTTGCAAGCAGTTTGAATACAGATCAAATATTGAGTTAATTCAATGTCTGATTTTGATCCAAACTGTTTGACATGTTGTTATTTCTTAAGTAGAAATGTGGCATACAGTCGAACTTGGATATCTCGAACTCTGTTAAGTCGAACATAATCGTATTTCAAAGTTTAAACGTCGACATAACCGAGCATGAAATAATTAAGTTTATGTGTCGACATATGGGATAGTTCAGGTTAAGCGAGTTCGAGATATCGAAGTTCGACTATATCATGCCAAGTACTGTATTATGCCAAGTATTGAAATTAAAAACAAAATGCAAGCAACTAATTTTAAGAATAGATAATATAGAGGATCTTACATGAGTGCTCATTAATTATCATTTTTAACAAACAAGTTGATTAAAATGATATGATGCGAGCCTTGGCAAGTTGATAATGAGCACAAATGTGAGATTTTATTTATTACATAAACATTTTAAAAACCTATTAAGTTAATTGAAGCCACAGGTTTTGCCATATAGATTTTCCCCAAAGATTTAACGTTGTTTACGGTAAAGTCAACTCAAATGACATCATTTGGTGTCCTGCTACATGCAGTGGTTGTGAAGAACAGCTAGGTTGGGCTGAAACCCAAAAAACTATATTTCACTAGTGGATTACGATTTGTATAGAATGGTTTTATGCAACTTCCAGACGGCAGATGATGTGATAAATTATATTATAGAAGAAAATGTGGCAGTATATTTAGAGTTTAAAAGTCTTGTTATTTTGTATTTCAGTTGACCTATGATTATCTGGTGGTTGCCTTGGGAATAACTCTGAACTACAACAAGGTGAGATTGAGTAGGAGGCTGTCAGCTTGTATCAGTAGGAGGCTATCATCTTGTATCTGTAACAGTTATACTGTAAATTCTTTCTTTTACTTAGCACTCAAAATGTGGTGATGAGTAGGCATTTAAGTTTAGTAGCTGTTTACCCCTTTGAACCCTAGTCCCGCATATTGGCGTCCTTTGCAAACAGTGTACATTTGAATAGTACACTTGTCCTATGCAAACAGGGAAGACCTAGATCAGAGGGCTCCGAGGCTGACTCTGTTTGTCATAATGCCAAACATTAAAAAAAACAACCATTAAAAGTCAGAAATGGATTAGACTTAAAATGGAAACTGGAATTGTCCATTTAAAGTTTCAGGCAGGAAAAAGTTAACCCAAGATGAAAGTAAAGGAGCTTTCTGTTTCACTTTCATTATGCTTTAAGCTGCCAGCTGTCCTTACTACCAACAATCAATAATTATTGTTGTTTCACTGACCACTGTGGTGAGAGAAAGGCTTACTGTATTTAAAGGAGATGCAGTTTCAAACTAATAGCCATAGTGATTGCTTTTCAAATTTAACCTGGCATAAGACTGTGATATCTCGAACTGGCTCAAGTCAAACATATCCTCATTTCAAAGCTAAAGCGACTGGCTTAAATTAGCTTTGTTTTAACATTGAAAAAAAGATATGTTCGACTTTAATGAGGCCAAATTACTGAACTCCACTTGTAGAATTATGGGAATGTTGGAGTTCAGGGAAGTTTGACTGTATCGCAGTCTGTTTTCAATTTTTCATACCAGCACATGAAAAAAACACACCTTAGAATGAGGGTAGGCAAAGTTATTTGATAGTAGGAGCCATAAATCAGTGGTGAAACTAATGAGTTGTTGGCAGGCGTTTTCATCAATCTTGTCATACTTTATCTATAGTCAAGGTAACCTTAACCCTTTACCTGATAGCATTGTTTCTAGTATTGAAGATATGTGACTACTTAAAGCAGGTTGAAAGTAAAGCAGAATGCGCCTTAGGGCGCATTCTGCTTTACTTTCAGCCTGTTTTAAGCTATCATGTGCTATAATATAGAAAAATATTCCTTATAATACATATTCATTACTGATTAAATTGGAACTATTTTCTTCAGCGGATGAATAAATCATATCCGCTAAAAGTCGCTTCTATTGGGGAAAGGGTTAACCCCTACTATACAGGAAACAAGTATACCCCTCATTTGCAAACAGTGTAGACCCCGATCAGATGGCTACCCAAAGGAGCCCTCTGATCAGGATCTGCACTGTCTGCCATAATTTTATGGTATGCAACAACTTTGATCAGGACTCCAGATAAGAGGGGGTAAATTGAACAAATCCAACATTTTCTCACTCATTTCAGCATCAAATCCTATGGTGTGACTACTCATTAGAATCGTCTCAAAGAGACGATTCTAATGAGTAGCCACACCATAGGATTAATTTAGATATAAAGATTTTAGTTTTTGAAATACTCCCCTTATCTGGAGCCCTGTTTGATATTCTGGTTATATGACCCTTTTGTCTGTTCATGCTGTTTTGAATGTCTGTCACCTTATAAAGCTTTGTTAGATTGAACTATGGGCAGCAAAACGCTCTGTCGAACCTGTAACTGAAGCAAATATTCGTTGCTATCATCCATATATGTGAATACCGTATTTACCCTAAGTATTGGGTCAGTCAGGCCTCAGCAAGCAGTCTGATCAGGGTCTACATTGTTTGCCATTCAGTTTGCACGTTTTGGACAGATGACTGTCTGAAAAAAGTAATTTGTTAAGATTTTAAGATAATTACAGAAGTAACCGGTAACCAGAGTGTCCCAAATTTGAGGAATTTTACGGTATTTGCAAATTTGCTTCATGCACTCGCTAACTCAGGCAATTAAGTTTTGTTCATTTCTTATGAAAATTTCTTTAGTCAGAACATAAAAATAGAAAAGCTGATGTACAGTCGAACTTCGATATCTTGAAGTCGATTTTGTCGAACATCCCTGTATTTCAAAGTTAAAACGTGGCTATGTTAGACTTAACCGAGCATGAAATAATGCAGTTCATATGTCTAACTATAGGATAGTTTGAGTTAAATGAGTTTGAGAGATCGAAATTCGACTGTATGGCCTTTGCTGATAAAAGGTGATAGTAGTTAGATACAGTAAAACCTCGCTATTACGACCACTAAAATGAAGGCTAATTGATTGTATAATAGAGAGGTGACAGCTTAAAAGGAGCTTTCTGTTTCACTGTCACATTGCTTTAAGCGGTCACCTATCGTAAACATCCTTATAAATAACATAATTTAGTGGTCGTAATAGAGAGGTTGTACTGTATTTGATAATTTTCCACTCTTGTCTTCACTTGTTTAGGTTGACGGCCTTCTGGAAGCGCTGAAGGCAGACCCTATGGTATGTTCCAACTACTGGAGAGAGTCAGTGGTGAAGACCTACCCAGCCATACAGAGTCTCAAGGGTGGCGAAGCAATCTTTACCTTCCCTAACACCCCCATCAAGTGTGCTGGAGCCCCACAGAAAATCATGTACCTCGCTGATGAATACTGGAGAAAGGTACATGTACATCCTGCAATGCTTGTGTACCCTGTTGAAGACAAGTGGCTGTTCAACCCTTTCCCACATAGAAGGGCCTTTTATAGCTTTTAATTTATTCTTCCATTGAAGAAAATAGTTCCAATTAATCATTAAGATCAAGGCTGTAGCCAGGCTTCAATTAGTGTTACCCTGTGAACTTAGGGGGGAGGGGTGCTTGAAGGGGTACCCCTGTCTGCAGGTGGGGGTCCAGGGGGCCTCCCCCGGGAGAAAAATGAAAATACGAACTGAAATGGTGAGCTCTGAAGTGTATTTGGGACACTGAATACAATCTATGAGATGTCAATGAATCATACCATTTTGTTCAAAACTCCATTATTAGACATACAGTGAAGATTGCAGTACACAATAGATTGCCAATTTCAGCTGAGGTAGACACCCCGAGTCACACTTCCCTGCAATTCTGTCCTTTACAAACACACCTGAAACAAATAAAGGCCTTAATTCCTGACACAAGTCCATAAGCAAGGGAAAATGCTAGAAAATTTCCTAGTGAACACATATTCACGCTAAAAATTGACTAAATTTTCATTTTGTTTTGGTCTCCAAAATTCATTAAAAAAGTGCCCGAAAACACAACTTTCCTGGAGGAAAATGCAAACTGCACGACATTTTGTTGGCCTTATGCAATCTGCTCTCCTGATTCCCAAAACCCACTGCTCTCAGCAAAAAACATAAAAACAATACGCCAACCGATCATCTTTTCCAAAGTTAATATGTGTTTGACCCTACCCAAATTCTCGCCTTTTTTGTACCCATTTGAGCAGAGTTTCGAATTTACTACCTAAATCAGCACCAAACACTTGCAAAGGTCATGACCTTGGTGCTGATTTGCTTTGAAACATGTCTGACAGTTGGACTTGCATGCATTATATTCTTCAGTATTTTTATTTATACTCTGAAACACCTTTAAAGTCAGTGTATACCCTAGATTAAGGATTTTGACCGGGGCCAATTCGCATATTTCCCTACCTTATTGTGTACATACTCCTTAAGGAGGCAGAAAATGTTGAAAGCTCTCTGTAAAAAACCTTTTCCCTCTTATTTAAACATATTCAAACATAAATTTCACCATAAAAGGTTTGCTGAAAGCACCCGTAGGCTGTTTTCAGCATTTCCCTAACATGCGTGAAAGTGTCTTTTTTAACTCAATTTTCCTGCCATTTTCTTTCCCATAGGAACCCTATTAAAAGTATTTTAACTTTCCTGTGCATGTTAAAATTAGGCTGTTTTGGCCCATGATCAATTCCTTAATATCTAATTATTAGAATTACCTGTAAAACTTTGCAACATGTGTTTTGAGTTTTAAAAGACTGAAATTATAAGAAAAAAGGTGTTTTGGTGTTGGCCGAACCAATGTTTTTCAATAATTTCTGTCTTTAGAGATCAAAACCCATGCCTTTCATCAGTTTCAAAGCTTTTTAGCTCACCTGGCACGTAGTGCCAAGGTGAGCTTTTAGGATCGCTGGATGTCCGTCGTCCGTCGTCTGTCTGTCTGTCTGAGCGCACGAAAGGTTCTTTGTTGGGTAGGGAGAACAATAGATTCCATTCATTCCGTGATTGCCCTATTGTTATTGTTGGGTATTTTAGTGTACTGTTGGGTATTTTTAAACAAAAAATATACCCAACAAATGTCCAACTGTGAGAACATCTGTCTGTCCGCGCCACTAAAGTGAGTTAAAGGGCCAGATAACGGTAAACATAACAAAAGAAGACAATAGAGTTCATTCCGTAACAATACACTAAGGGGCCGTGGCCCGTTATTCGAACAAAAGAAAATAACAAAAGAAAAGGCCCTCTAACCCAATTCGGTGGCACGTCCGTCCGTCCGTCCACAATTGTTCGTTAACACTCTAGCAGGTTCAAATCTCATTGGATCTTGATGAAACTTGGTCACAATGTTTGCCTCAATGAAATCTAGGTCAAGATTGAATGTGGGTCATATCCGGTCAAAAACTAGGTCACTAGGTCAAATTATCGAAAAACCTCGTTAACACTCTAGAGGCTACAAATTTCATTGGATCTTCATGAAACTTCATCAATATGATTGCCTCAATGAAATCTAGGCCAAGTTCAAATGTGGGTCATGTCCGGTCAAAAACTAGGTCACTAGGTCAAATCTTCGAAAAACCTTGTTAACACTCTAGAGACTACAAGTTTCATTGGATCTTCATGATACTTCATCAAAATGTTTGCCTTAATGAAATCTAGGTCAAGTTCGAAAGTGGGTCATGTCCGGTCAAAAACTAGGTCACTAGGTCAAATTATCGAAAAACCTTGTTAACACTCTAGAGGCTACAAATTTCATTGGATCTTCATGAAACTTCATCAATATGATTGCCTCAATGAAATCTAGGCCAAGTTCAAATGTGGGTCATGTCCGGTCAAAAACTAGGTCACTAGGTCAAATCTTCGAAAAACCTTGTTAACACTCTAGAGACTACAAATTTCATTGGATCTTCATGAAACTTCATCAAAATGTTTGCCTTAATGAAATCTAGGTCAAGTTCGAAAGTGGGTCATGTTCGGTCAAAAACTAGGTCACTAGGTCAAATTATCGAAAAACCTTGTTAACTAATTGCCTCAATGAAATCTAGGCCAAGTTCGAATGTGGGTCATGTCCGGTCAAAAACTAGGTCACTAGGTCAAATCTTCGAAAAACCTTGTTAACACTCTAGAGACTACAAATTTCATTGGATCTTCATGAAACTTCATCAAAATGTTTGCCTCAATGAAATCTAGGTCAAGTTAAAATGTGGGTCATGTCCGGTCAAAAACTAGGTCACTAGGTTGAATCATCGAAAAACCTTATTAACACTCTAGAGACTACAAATTTCATTTGATCTTCATAAAACTTGATGAAAAGGTCCTCAATGAAATATAGGTCAAGTTCAAATGTGGCTTATGTCTTGTCAAAAACTAGGTCACTAGGTCAAATCATCCAAAAACCTCGTTAACACTCTAGAGACTACAAAATTCATTGAATCTTCATGAAACTTGAACAAAATGTTTGTCTCATTGTAATCGAGGTCAAGTTAGAATGAGGGTCATGCCCGGTCAAAAACTAGGTCACACGGTGTACATGGTTACATGGTTACCAGGTGAGCGATTTAGGGCCATAGTGGCCCTTGTTTAACATTAATCATTGGGTTTTCTTTAGGATTTCCCCAAGCAGCCAAGTCAAAATTCACCAAAAAAAACTGTTCTACACAATTGATAAGAAATTCACTCCCAGTATAAGGGAGATAATTCAGCCAGTCTTGCTTATTTAAACATTCTAAGAGCTCCAAATCTCTTTGTACCCAAAATATTTGTCTGTTGGTCGTGTAATCTGACACTATACAAACAAAATTAATCTGAAAACAATGACCAGATCTGGTCTGGTACTGACTAATAGCCCATTTAGACACTGCAGAGTGCTTAGAAGCTCCTTGTGAATACTTAGAGAAATGAACATAGAAATTTTGATTTTCACTAAAACTTACTGCTACAATGGCACCAACAGGAAAAAGGGTAGAATGAGCAGTACTAACTGCAGAAAAAAGAGAGCCAGCCAGTTTAAAAAGAATTGGAACAGAAATACACCTACCTGGAGAAAAGACTTACCTGAACAGCTGGAGAAGGCCGTTCCGAGACAAACCAAAAAATTCTCAGGTTGACTGAACAGGAAGCCAAAGATGTAGAGTTTCTTGCAGATGGAAGTTCAACAACGCAGTCCTTTAATCTGAAGCTGAGACCAAAACCTCACAATAAGGAGAAATATATCAGTGGTGACGGCATAAATGGGGAAAATATTATTGTTAATATTGGGAAAATGGCAGAACTTGTCCAGGATGTACATAAGACATGTGCAGTAACCCTCAAATGTTTGTTAAAGTACAGAAAAGAATGGGTATATGTGTATTCTTAACAGTGCAGTGCCAATTTTGCAAAAACCAATCACCAGTTGTGCCCATGTCAGAAACAATTAAAAAGCAGAAAGCACCACTGGGTGGAGTTTTGAAAGATTCAGTGGTCCTATCAGTTATGAAATCAAAAGTTGGACTTGAAGATGTTTCAAATCTTTTAGCCTGCTTAAATATCAAGCCTCCAAGTAAAACAACCATGCAGAAAAAACTGATAAACTGTCTGAAACTGTAACTGAACTGAACTAGAAGCAAATGCTAACAAACCAAGAATACTTTTCAAATGTCGCACAAATGGCAGGAAATGACACGTGTCCAGTTTGATGTCGCGTACACAAGCAGATCTCAGGCTGGAAGTGAAAAGGCGAAGCAGAGCTTTGGATATTTAATTGAGCATTCAACAACGCGAAAGCTTCCCATTGCACTTAGCACGGTAAATAAGCACTTTAAAATGCACAACTGTACACATGAGAATTGCTCTAAAAATTATAAAACTGACCAATTGATTGCTTCAAGTGAACCCGAATTACTGAATCAGTCACTACAAAAGGTTGATGATGCCGGACGCAGTATAGTGCCCTCTATTACTACAGATGGTAGCACGCAAGCGGCAAAAGCAATTAGGGAGTACTATGATAAGAGACAAACCAAGGGCCATTCACTTAAAATGCCCAGTCCAAGACAAGACAGTTTACCACCGCAAGCTGGCAGCGTGCATTCGGGCTAGACTACGACTTGAGTTCACCAATCTTAAACGGCGTCACATGACAGACACACAGTTCATTCAGACCAGTAGGGAAACTGTAGAGAATGTACTGAAGTGCTTCTCAGGACATCATCAAGATTGTTGCCATAAATCAACAGTCTGTGTCAGTCCCGCACCCAGCTACAACACCAGTCATTTACCTTATGGAGAGCATTTGGAGCTTAGCCGTGCAGACCTGACATGTGTTCAGAGTAAGATAGACCATAAATGTTCTGCCACTGGACTGAGCCAGATCAGGAGACTGTACAACACAAACCAGTGCACGAGATCTGGAGACGTACAACACAAACCAGTGCACGAGATCTGGAGACTGTACAACACAAACCAGTGCACGAGATCAGGAGACTGTACAACACAAACCAGTGCACGAGATCTGGAGACTGTACAACACAAACCAGTGCACGAGATCAGGAGACTGTACAACACAAACCAGTGCACGAGATCAGGAGACTGTACAACACAAACCAGTGCACGAGATCTGGAGACTGTACAACACAAACCAGTGCACGAGATCAGGAGACTGTACAACACAAACCAGTGCACGAGATCTGGAGACTGTACAACACAAACCAGTGCACGAGATCAGGATACTGTACAACACAAACCAGTGCACGAGATCTGGAGACTGTACAACACAAACCAGTGCACGAGATCAGGATACTGTACAACACAAACCAGTGCAAAAGCCTTAATTCCCTTGTTTTCAATCATGCACCCTAGTCATCTTGCTATAGCCGTAATTTTACCGGTCTGGTTCATTCTGCAGCCCATTCCAAAACATTGGGGCCAGGCCGTGCTACCATACAATTAGCCGAAGCGGCCGGCGTTAAAATTAAAACTGACACCCCAATGTACAGAGCAATGATGAGGAAGGACAGACTCGCGCAGCAGCATTCAAAGAGAAAGTCATCTACTCAGTACAAAGTAGCCCGATATAACCTGAGAAACAAACAGGCCAATGTTACATTTTATA
Source organism: Gari tellinella (assembly GCA_922989275.2). Classification (NCBI taxonomy): domain Eukaryota; kingdom Metazoa; phylum Mollusca; class Bivalvia; order Cardiida; family Psammobiidae; genus Gari; species Gari tellinella. Next base: position 27,405,570 of record OV277857.1, on the reverse strand, counting down.
AAAACTCCTTATACAGTACAGATAATGTAGCTTCTCTCAGTGCCAGTGACCACAATTATGGCTTAACAGTGTAAAAAATGTTTAATTCAACATACAGTCGAACTTCGATATCTCAAACTCGGTTAAATCGAACATACCCGTATTTCAAAGTTAAAACGCGGCTAAGCCGCGTTTTAACTTTGAGACACGGGTATGTTCACCTAAAACGAGCCTGAAATGAGACAAATTCATGTTTCGAAATATGGAATAATTCGAGTTAAGCGAGTTCGAGATATCGAAGTTCGACTGTACAACAAACATGGTGTAATGGATAAAACCAAATGAAGTGGAAAACTTCAAGTAAACAATTCTTTACCTCAGATAACATACAACGCGCATAGCCCCTGTGACCAGTGCATTCACCATTCAGCAAGCACATTTTCTGCGGGCAGGCTCATAAGAAAAGTTTACATCAATACACTTCCTCCTTGTTAAAGATCTATTTCCGGTTTAATCTAGAAACAAGTTTTCATCTTTAAAAAAAACCATTTTATTTGATTCAAACGTTTGAAGCTCATACACAGAAATTGCGGTTATAATATTTAACTACGAAAGAAGTCACTAATTTCTTTCTGCTTTGGCTGCATACGTTGCAGGCATTTTAGTTCAGTTTCTATAACCGCTAAGGCGTCATAAACACTTTGCTGGGCTCTGAAGTATGAATAAAAGTTAAACTTTTGTTACAAAGTTAAGTTTAAAAGCTTAAAAAAACTGATTTAAATTGTTTTCTTACAGACGATAATATTTCATGCAGACGACAATTTGGCGTTAAAAGGGGTAAGCACACCTGTAGATGCACAACGGTACACGTAATTATTGTATGCTCTATTGTTATAATTATCAAGTTTTCCAACAGTGGTAAGCAGTTGTTTTCACGCTTATTCGACTCTCACGACTGACAAGACGACCGCACCGGCGAAACGTTATAATGACAGCAACTTGCACCTAGGGACCATCAAACTTCAAAGTTAAAAGCAATCCAAACATTAAAAGAAGGAAAAGTTATAACAAACCTTTTTCAACATAGAGAAAGAAGGTAATTGACCGGGACCAGAAAAATCAAACGTTCTAACAAAGGAAACGTACAAGCAACGCCTAGATGAGTCATCTACCAACTATGGCATGCAAATCAGTGCAGAGAAGACAAAGATCATGACCAACAATACCAATGGCATCAGCACAGATATACAGGTGAAGGGAGAGAAGCTGGGTTGTGTTGATAGTTTCAAGTACATGGGTGCCATAGTCAGCGATCAAGGATCAAAGCCTGAGATACTTGCAAGAGCAGCACAGACCACAGCAGCACTTGCAAAGCTGAAGCTAATATGGGATGACTGAAGCATAAGCCTCAGCTCAAAAATAAGGTTTATGCGTGCACTGGTGATGTCCATATTCATGTATGCAAGTGAATCTTGGACCTTGAACGCAGATTTGGAACGCAGGATAAGCGTACTGGAGATGAGGTGCTTCAGGAAACTATTGTGTATATCATACACTGAGCACATCACAAATGAAGAAGTCTGCTGCAGGATAAGGGAAGCCATTGGACCATTTGAGGATTTGCTGACAACTATGAAAAAGCGGAAGCTGAGATGGTACGGTCACGTTACACGATCTTCTGGACTCTCAAAGACCATTCTACAAGGCACAGTAAGGGGAGGGAGAAGAAGAGGTCGAGAAAACGTTGGGAAGACAACAGTGCAGATTGGACAGGCATGGGTCTGAAGGAAACAGTGCGGAAAGCTGAAAACAGAACGGAATGGAAGGAGCTGGTTGCCAGGTCATCTGTAGTGCCCCTACGGTCCTCCAGACTACGGGATAGGTGAAGGTGACAAGCAAGGAATGTTATAACAAATATTCACTGTAACATATTTTTGTGACAAATATTTTTTCGGCTAGAATTATTCAACTTTTAGACGTACAAGAGGTAATTGAAGCATCATAGATTTTAGGCTGTCAACTCTGTATTTCTTGATTTTCTGAAAGATGCTCGAGTCTGCTAAACCTTGAAATGGACAAATTGTGATGGGACGGGGTGGGTCCTGGGATCCTCCCTGGGGAAAAAATGGAAATTAGAACTGAAATGGAGAGCCCCCCCCCCCCCCTTTAAGGCGCATTCTGTGTTTTACTTTCAACCTGCTTTTAGTAATCACTTATTCTTCAATACCAGAAAAAGTATATGGTTAGATAGATGTAAAACCACAGCAAATCAAACATTATGCCTAATGTATCTTATGTTTCAGCATGGTGTTCGAGACAGCATTAATGTACAATTCAACACGTCTTTACCAGTTATCTTTGGGGTGAAGAAATATGCTGCAGTATTGAGAGAAATATGTGATAAAAGGTAGGAAACACAGTTATGCCCTTTGAAGCCTTTAGCTATTTGTTATGAATGCCTTGTCATGCTTCTATCATAATCTATTGACCCTTTACCCCATAGCCTGTTTCTAGTTTTAACCCTTAGCCTGCCACGCACGACTTAGCTCCATATGCAAACAGCTTGGATCCGGATGAGACGCCGAGTAACTTGGACAACATTTTCAGCAATTTTGAGCAACTTTGAAGCACTTTGAAACTTGAAGCAGACGAGAAATATAGCAGACGACAATTTATTTGGCGGGCTAAGGGTTAAAAACAGATGACCAAAGTCAAAATCGAAAAATAATTTTAAATAGTATCTCAAAATAAGAATAAGATTTTAAAGGATCTGATAAAAATGCTTTAATTATTTTATTGATACTTTAACTCTTTGAACCCGAGTCACGCATATATGCGTCATTTGCAAACAATGTACCTGTGAGGAGTAGACTTATCCTATGCAAACAGTGTAGACCCTGATCAGAGGGCTCCTTAAGGAGCCCTCTGATCAGGGTCTACTCTGTTTGTCATATTGACATATATTGTAAAAAATCAACACCAAAATTAAAAAATGGACTAGACTATATAGAAAACTAGAACTGTCCATTTGAGAAGGGTTAACACAGTAGGCAATCAGTGGTTTACTGTCAATCAGCCCCTGTCATCTTATACCCAAGTCATTTGGGTTCAATTTGCTTATCTTTGGTTAATTCAGCCCCAATGTGAAATTTCTTCCCCAGTCATAGATTCATTTGGTACCAATGAAATGTTTTGGGTAAGAAAGTAAAATTGGGTAAGAGAAAGAAGAAAAGTTAAATACTTTGAAAAATTCACTTGTAAGTTTAATACATCCTTTACAGACGATTTGAATGTTAAATACTGCATGTGTGTTTATATAGTATTCTACTCAACCCTTCCTTTTGTACAGAAACTTGAAGCTGAACTTCAGACACAACCTGAAGTCTATTGACCATACAAAAAAGGAGGCAACCTTTGAGTTACTAGACAGTGAAAAGGGTGAAACAGTAACAATGAAGGTAGGTAGTCTCCCTTATATTGTTCAACACTGATATTAGTGTTTTCTTCTGACTTGTCCAAGTTATTTTTAGATCGGAATATTCTAAAACTTTAAAAGGGATGAGTTTTCTCTTCAACCACCAGTCAATTTTTTGGTCAGAAAAAGTGATCGTTTTTTGCCAAGGGGATAAATAGAGCTGAAATTTCCAGTCTGCATACATCAACCAAAATTACCAGACCCACGTGACAAAATTCACTGTGAATTTGTAAGAACTAAATATTAGAGAAATGATTTAGGCTTCACGGGTTATTAATAAGTTAATGAAGGCGTATCTATTAGATTTATCTGTTAGATCCACAGTGGTATTAGAGTCTAGCAATAACCATTCAGAGCTACAAATAAGCAATTGCATTAATTGGGTAATTACCCCTGGACTTGGCATACAATTGGGTACCCAAGAAACATATTTGGGAAATATGAAAAAATGTTGATTTGTAAAGGTCTTACTTCAGCTAAAACCTTTGTATATCAAACATAACTTTAAAACAATTTAACATTGAATACTTACATTCTGTTCTTCATGTTTACAAGCATTTTTGTGTTGTGTCAATGCTTTATATTAACAGGCTCGCTGGTTTGGTGCTCTAATTGTGTCTTATTATATTCCAGTCATTATTGTTTCTAATGTCAATCGATCTCCGGAATGTTTTACTTTTGTTTTCACGCAGTCCAGAGACTGGCATAACTCGGTCACGAGATCATTGAGTTTAGCAAAAACAATGGATGAAGACCTTGATCATATCATATAATATATTATTTACCACAGCTTTTAAAACTGGTTCTGTTAAACAGCCAAATATTTGTGCTTTTGCACATCAGTAAACAGTTGTTTTCAGTCTGCATGTGGGATACCAGTGCAGAACGGAAGTTTATCTTAGACGGGGTTACAGTGTCAATTGTCCATTTACTAAACTCACTTTGCCGGTGTAAAATTCCACTGTTGTATGACCAGTCTACAGTTTCATGAGTATGGTTCCCGGTTAATTAGTTGAATATGATGTAACAAGGCAGAAACTGAAAGTACTCGCTTGGAAACAGCTTTTAATTCCAAACTTATTTGGATTTTTTTGACTATTGCCATCAGATGTATAAGGTCAGAAATACTGAGAACTTTGCAAAGCGATACGCTGGAGAATAAAAATAATTGGGTAATGAGATTTTGATTTGCTTTTTTATTACGCAAAGATTTGATTTTAATTTGGTAAAAGGATCAAAATAATTGGGTAAATACGCAGATACGCTGCTTACCTGTAGCTCAGACCATTGCTAACGTATTAAAACTAGTAAACTCTACAAAGGATCAAGTCGACTTTTCTCTCCTCGTTCAGAAATCTAGAACACTAACTCTAGATTGTGTTATCATCACATTGGGTCTCGGACTTCTTCATAAAAACTACATGCACTAGTGAGTAACAATATCAGGGTTTTGCTAGTTTATTTTGAGGAAAAAATCTGCCAAATGTGAATTTATTCAGACCATAATATTTTATAAAGAAGGCATGTTATATTTTATAATCTTGATTAACCCTTTGAACCCTAGTCCCGCATATAGGCGTCATTTCAAACAGTGTACATGTAAATAATACACTTGTCCTGTGCAAACAGTGAAGGCCCAGATCAGAGGGCTCCGAAAGGAGCCCTCTGATCAGGGTCTTCACTGTTTGTCAGTAATGCCAAAATTGACAAAAACAACTCTTAAAAGCCAGAAATGGACTAGTCAAAAATTGAAACTGGAATTGTCCATTTAAAGTTTCAGGGAGGAAAGAGTTAACCTGTCTTATGTGTATGTTTCAGTATGACTTTATCCATGCAACACCACCTATGTCCCCTCCTGAATGCCTGAAGAACTCCACATCACAGATTGCTGATGCTGCAGGCTTCTTAGACGTTAACAAGCAAACCATGCAGCATGCAAAGTACTCTAATATTTTCGGTCTTGGAGATTGTACTAACATACCAACAGCCAAAACTGCTGCTGCTGTAGGTAAGGTCACAGGAGCTAAATCATAGGAGAGAAAAAGACTTTGGGCATGCAAACAGTGTACACCCAATTCCAGCAACCGTAACCCATTACTTCATAGCCTGTTTCTAGATTTGAAGACAGGTGACCCCTTAAAAGCAGGTTGAAAGTAAAGCAGAATGCACCTTAAAGTGCATTCTGCTTTACTTTCAGTCTGTTTTAAGCTACCATCTGCTTGAATATAAAAATATTTCTTACGATACTTACTGTAAAATCTAGAATATAGGCGTATACACTTATTTTGTAAATTAGTGACGCCTCTGCGCTTGTTTTAGTGTATGCATTTGTAAAGAAGGACAGACAGCATTTACTTCGAAGTCAAAATAAACTTACCTTGTTGTTGATTTAATTGTGTTTTTAACCGGAAGTGAGTCGGAAGTAAAGTAGACTGGGCCATTGTTTTCCTACCGCTCTTTTCCACCCAGACTGCACCTACCCACTTATTGATTAAAATACGTCTGCCCGAAGCATTAATTGAGCCGGTTCTGATTCAGGTTCTCGTGTATGTCTTTATTTTGTAAAACCTTTACATAAAAAAACGCTAGAATATGACTTTCTCCCTAATTTTCCTGGCAACTCAACCATTCAGTAACTAATACCAATCAGCGTAAAGTTTACACCTGTTTACCTGATGTTATTAAGCATAAACGAATTTTAGTGAGATGTTGTCATGTTATCATATTTTCTACTAGTTTTCAACCATTTACCCATATCATATACCTACCTATTGTAATTACTCAAATGGCATAAGGCATGTTGGAGTTATTGCCCTTGAATTATTAAAAAATGGCTGTTTCAGCCTTGTCCGCTCTCTAACTTGAGTAGTTTTTATCCAATCTTCACCAAACTTGCTGAAAGTGTGTATTGTTATAAAATTTAGGCCAAGTTCGATAATTATCCAAATCGCATCAGGCATGTTGGAGTTATTGCCCTTGAATTATTAAAAAATGGCCATTTCAGCCTTGTCCGCTCTCTAACACAAACAATTTGTATCGGATATTCATCAAACTTACTGAAAATGTTTATTGGTATATAATCTAGGTCAAGTTTGATAACTACCCAAATCGCCTATGGCACATCAGAGTTATTGCCCTTCAATCATTAAAAGATAGCTGTTTAAGCCTTGTCCGCTTACTCAAACAGTTTCTATCAGATCTTCACTAAACTCTAAGCCAAGTTTGATAACTACTCAAATGGCCTAAGGCAATTCAGAGTTGTTGCCCTTGAATTATAAAAAATGACTGTTTCAGCCTTGTCCGCTCTATTAACACAAACATTTTATATCAGATCTTCACAAAACTTGCTGAAAATGTTTATTAGTATAAAATATGCAGTTTTTTCTTGTGCCTACCTCCTCCTGACTCCTTTTGTGGGGCCCTTTCTGACTGGTCAGTATTCTAGTTGTATGATTGTTGTGGAAACTTTCACTGGGCAAGCCATTTTCTCCATGATTTTAGCTCACCTGACCACAAAGGGCTGAAAGTGAGCTTTTGTGGTCAGTCAATGCCTGGCCTCCGTCGTTGTGCATTTTGTGTCAACAGTTTCTTTAAAAGTCTTCTTCTAAACCACATGCATGATTGCAACCAAACTTTATAGGGATGTTCTTAGGGTCATGAAAGCTCTTTCAATTTTGTTCAAAGATTTGAAAACAATGCATAACTCTGGCTGTCATGGCAACCAAAGAGAAAAATAAGGAAATCTCTTGTTACAATATTATGCAATATGACAAACACTGCATACCCAAGATCAGGGGGCTCCTGTAAGAGTCCTTTGATCTGGGTTTACAATGTTTGCATAGGAAAAGTGTACTTTTCATAGGTACACTTTCTATGACCCCGCAATGTTCTGTTTTGGGGCAAACTGTTTTACCTATGTCTGTCCGTCCATGCGTTGTCAATTTTGTTCAACCCTCCCATATATGGTACATACTTTGTCCAGCTAACTCCATCCACAGTTTTTGAGCTAAAACCTTATAACTTTGCAAAGTGTTTGCACATATACCAACTTGTATACCACTTAACTTATTTTCTATTTGACAGCATCACAGAACAAGATTCTTGTGAGAGGATTGAATCAGGTCATGGCTGGACAACCATTGGATGGACAGGTGAGAGGGCTAAATTAAGTCTTGAATCAACCAGTTACCCCATAAATATACCTTATTACGCCTCTAATATATTCCTCCATGGAATTATTTAGTTCCAGTTTATTAAGTCATGATTGTGTACTATAAGATTTTTTTTTCTTTTTCCTAGCAAAAGATAGCTTAATACAGGCTGAAAGTAAAGCTGAATACGCCCTAAGGCGCATTCAGCTTTACTTTCAACCTGCTTTAAGTGGGGTAATGGGTTAAGTCTTGAATAACCCATTACCTCAGAGATACACTTTGTACACCTTTATTCCGGGATACAGTTAAGAGGGAGTAAACTAAACATATCCAGCGTTTTTTCATTCCTTTCAGGACCAAATCCTATGGTGTCTTCGAGTCAATTCTAATGAATAGTGACATCCTAGGATTTAATGCAGAAATAAAGATTTTAGTTTTTGGAATACTCCCCCTTAGCTGGAGTTCTGTTTATTTTATTCATTCACTAAAGAAAATGATTCCACTCATAAGAAATACTTTCTATATCCTAGCAGATGGTAACTTAACCCTTTCCCACATAGAAGCGCCTTTTAGCACATTCAATTTATTGCTCCATTGATGAAAATAGTTCCAATTTACACAATCATGAACAGTAACTAGTTTCTATATCCTAGCAGATATTAGCTTAAAGCAGAATGAAAGTAAAGCAGAATGCACCTAAGGTGCATTCTGCTTTACTTTCAACCTGCTTTAAGTGGTCACCTATATTCAAAACTAAAAACAGGCTATGGAGGAAAGGGTTAACTTTCAGCTGACTTTAAGCTACTATCTGCCAGGATGTAGAAACAAATAATTATGTATGGTTCATATTCATGACTACAAACTTCCAACTATTGTTTGCAGTGGAGAAATAAAGTCAAGGCTTAAAAATGTGTATTTATGTGGTTAAATGATAAATATGTGATGGAAACGGAGCTGACAATGATCCACAGCTTATTTGCACTGTCTCTTTTAATTGATGTAAGCTGCAAATTACAACTTACACATATTGAGAATACATTAACCTTTTACTCCATAAATACGCCTTTTTACAACATTCATTTATTCATCCTCTAAGAAAATAATTCCAGCCATAAATATGTATTATAAGAAACATAATTATTCTATTTCCTAGCAGACTGTAGCTGAAAGTAAAGCAGAATGCACTCTAGGGCACATTCTGCTGTACTTTCAACCTGCTTTAAGTGGACACCAATATTCAATACTAGAAACAGGCTATAGGGTAATGGGTTAACCTTTTACTGCACAATCATGTTCTAGTATTGAAGATGGGTGACTACTTACAGCAGGTTAAGGCACATTCTGCTGTACTTTCAGTCTGCTTTAAGCTTTCATCTGCTTGGATATAGATTTTTTTCCCCTATGATACATATTAACGACTATTAATTGGAACTATTTTCTTCAGTGGAGGAATAAATTAGGAGATTTTAAAAGGTGTTTCTATTGGGGTCATGGTCTAAAAGGCTAAGAACCTAAAGTTCAAACCATGATCTTACCAGTTTTGCTAAAAAATAGAACAGTTTAAAAGACAATAACTATTCTTTAATTGATGAATGAGTTATACAAAAATGACACTGTTTTACGTTGAAACCACGTGAATGTTCTAAACAGCAAACAGTCGAGTTCAAGCCAGTAACATAGATATCTTAAAATAACCTAGATCGGCCACAGGCCAATCAGCGACGGTCATCGAGAAGCCATCTTGGTACGTGTATGCTATTCATGTTCCAATGGTCTGGTGCACGTCGTATTGCGGTAGATTAATGACGTTACATGCTGTGCGCAGTAATCCCGTCTACGTTGACGGTGCGTCATTGACTACAGAAGTTGCTAAGAAGCATTCCATAGTTGCTATGATTAACCGATGATTTTAGTTAGTTAAATAGGAATTACCATCATTTTGTGCTTATTATCGTTTGATTGTCATTTTACGTTGCATATATATGTTACAAGATGTATGTAGTACGAATTCATTCTTAAATGAAAGTAAATCACATTTTGTCGCCGGAGGGAAAGTGTATGATACACGTACCAAAATGGCATCTTTCTGACCGTCGACCAATGGGAGCTCAGCGCTAGGTGGCCGATCTAGTCTCTTAAGATATCTATGGCCAGTAACAACTAAAGGGAGACAACTAGGTGAACTACATGTTAATTCTTAATCATTTGAATTCAAACCAGTAGCAACTGAAGGGAGACAATTCAACTTTGCAAATGTCAACAACCAAACAAGTTTTGCATGAAACTTTTGGATTTAGCTCAAGTGTTAAGTTTTTAGCTCACCTGAGCTAGCTCAGGGTGAGCTTTTGCAATACTTGAATGTCCGGCGTGCGTCGTTCGTCGTCAACAATTTTAGTGTTTACACTCTAGAGGCCACAATATTTATCCAATCTTTCTCAAACTTGCTCAGATTGTATATTATCATAAGAGTTCGAATGAGTTCGATTATGGTTGAAATCTGACTAATAGATCAAGAGAAATCTACCTTTGAATTGCTGAAAATGTCATATTTAAGGATGTTTACACTCTAGAGGCCACAATTTTTATCCTGTCTTTTTCAAACTTGCTCAGATTGTATATGACCATAAGAGTTCAAATAAGTGTGATTATGGTTGAAATCAGACCTATAGGTCAAGAGTTGTCTTCCCTTGAATTGCTGAAAATGCCATATCGAACAGCGTTTACACTTTTGCAACTACAGTTTTCAATAGATTTTGATTTTACTTGCACACAAAGTATATACCTATAAGTTCTCAAAGGAGTGCAATTATTGTTGAAATCTAATCATTGTGGCAATAGTTATCTGCCCTTGATATACTTTGAAATGCTAGAAAAGGCTTCATTTCAGTATTGTTTAGGCTCTACTTATCTGCCCTTGATGTACTCTACCATACTAGAATTATGAGGTTGTATTCCAAAATTGTTTACATGCTATACTACATATTTGAATGGATTTAAATTAAAACTGATGAAACAGTAAGATAAAGCTATCAAGTTTCAGTACAACAGGTGAGCGATATCAGGGCCTTCAGGCCCTCTTGTTTGTTAGTTCTGTTGCTCAAAAGGTATTAGTTCTAGCCAACCAAACTTGATCAACAAGTGAATTAACTCATTCACCCCTGAAACTTTTAATGGACGATGCCAATTTCAAAATGAGTCTAGTCCAATTTGGTTATTTAGGGTTGATTTTAACAATATTTTTCAAAATGACAAACAGTATAGACCCTGATCAAAGGGCTCCTTAAGGAGCCCTCTGATCAGGGTCCTACACTTTTTGCATATGACAAGTGTAATCCTCACAGGTACAATATTCATAAATGATGAGTATACTCGCCGCTAGGGTTGAATGTGTTAAGTCTAAATGTGGAAACTCGTGGGCAAAGTGGGGACAGGCAAGACGTTATAATATTATGTCTGTTTAGCTCTGTTGCTGAAAAGGCATATTTCTATGTGCTAGACCAACCAAGCTTGGAATGCACATGTACCAAGTCTAAATATATGGACTGATGGGTAAAGTGGTGACAGATGAGTCATTTATAACCGCAGGGCTGCCATTTCTCCGGATTTTTCTTAAATCTTCAGATTTTTTTCTAGTACATGGTAGCTTAAAGCAGGTTGAAAGTATTCTGTTTTACTTTCAGCCTGCTTTAGGCAGCCACGTGTCAACAAAACTAGAAATTGGCTATGGGGAAAAGGTACTATTCCTAAAATCGCACTTGAAAAATGCAAATTTGGAAATCTTAGGATTTTTTATGTCAACTTATGGCAGCCCTGTAACCGCAGAATTCTTGTTTTTTAAATGCAAGATCAAAAGTACATTGTACTAAAATCTTTGACAAACTCAGGTCAGAATTCATATGAGGAGATGTGCAAAATGTGTAGTTTCCATAGAAACCAATCATTAGTAACTAGTCCTTTACCTCAAAGCCTGTTTCTAGTATTGAAGACAGTTGAACACCTAAATAAGGTTGAAGGTAAAGCAGAATATGCCTGAATGTGCATTCTGCTTTACTTCAAGCCTGCTTTAAGTAACCATCTGCTAGAATAAATAAAAAAAAAAAAATTATGATACATATTCATGACTGTATAGATTGGAACTATTTCTTCAGTGTAGGAATAAACTTAATGCATGCAAACGAGTACATGTAGTAAATGGTTAAAATTTAAAGAAATAGAACTTTCATTTTGTTCGTAGTATGATGGCTACACTTCCTGTCCACTGATTACCGGCTACAAGAAGTGTATTCTGGCAGAGTTTGACTTCAATGCAGAACCACTAGAAACTTTCCCAATAAACCAGGGCAAGGAGCGGAGAACCATGTTTTTTATGAAGAAGAACATCATGCCACAGCTGTACTGGAAAATGATGCTCAGGTAGGTGTTAGCCTTTCCCTTAAAAATTGTTAGTAATGTTTCATACAGGTGGCTTGCGAAAGATAAGTGGCTCGATCAAGTACCGATTTGTGCCAGAAACAGTGCATCTTGGGTCTTCCTCAACCTGAAATAAGCTGGACATCGCAATATAACTTAATTACTGTTAACCCATTACCCCATAGCCTGTTTCTAGTATTGAAGATAGGTGGCCACTTAAAGCAGGTTAAAAGTAAAGCAGAATGTGCCTTAAGGCACATTCTGCTTTACTTTCAACCTGCTTTAAGCTACCATCTTCTAGAAAATAGAAATTATTTCTTATGATATAGAGTCATAACTGTATAAATTAGAACTATTTTCTTCAGTGCAGAAATAAATTAAAGGCATTAAAAGGCGTATTTATGGGGTAATGGGTTAAAGCAAGTTTAAAATATAACATAGCATACAGGTGGCCAAGTACGTAACTCATTCATCCCTGAAACTTGTATTGGTCAAGTCCAATTTCCGAATTGATTCTAGTCCATTTTTAGCTCACCTGGCTCTAAGTGCCAAGGTGAGCTATTTTGATCATCCTGTGTCCTGTGTCCGTCATCGTCCATTGATCGTTAGCTCGTCCGTCGTCAACATTTTCTTAAACAACATCTCCTCTTAACCCATTACCTGATAGACTGTTTCTAGTTTTGAAAATAGGTGACTTCTTAAAACAGGTTGAAAGTAAAGCAGAATGCGCTTAAGGCGCATTCTGCTTTACTTTCAGCCTGCTTTAAGCTATCATGTGCTAGAATATATTGAAAATTTTCCCTATAATACATATTAAATTATTAAATTGGAACTATTTTCTTCAGCGGATGAATAAATCAGATTCGCTAAAAGTCGCTTCTATGGGGTAAAGCACAGGTACTTGACACATACTTTATTATCTATTAAACCCCCCCCCCCCCCCCCCCCCCCCTTTTTAAAAAAAAAAAATTTTTTTTTATTTTTTACTATACTTCTATTATAGATACGAGGTAAACAGCGCAATTCAACACCTAGTCTTTACTATCGACTTAAGCTGATGCTAAAATAGACTCGATCGCCGATATTCTCTTGTGGTATCCTCGGGAAATGATTAATTTATCAATATCTACTTTTTATTTAATCAAATTCCGTCAAATAACGCCACAGTATGTGAATTATAACGAAAATAAGCATAAAAAAGTTTTCTGTCGTTCTCTTGGTACATAGCAACGAATGTACATCATCATCATTAGGGGTGATCTGTTATTTGTCCACAATAAACGGCCTATGCCACTGGAACTTTCACCAAATATTATAAATCATCTTTAAATGAAATATTATCAGTTTTATATAATTTACATAGAATGCAAAATTAAAAGAAACTTTACCTGTTTAATTTTGACCAATGAGATCGCTCCGTTCATTCAATTCATTCCGGTATTCAAAATGGCATTCACAATGAAATGAGTCTTTCACTTGTCAATTTCATGCCAAATTACATGTATATTTCATATAGCTGATAGTGAAGAGGGTCATGTTCCGACACAAACGCGTTTGCTCTAATGAAATTAGGTGAAAGTTCCAGCCGTAAAGGCCGTTAAATGTGCAAACCGACTAGATTACCCCTTATTTTGGGCAATAAATTCTGTACCAAGAGAACGACATAAAACTTTTTGAAGCAAATTTTCGTTATAATTCACGTACTGTGGCGTTATTTGACGGAATTTGATGAAATAAAAAGTAGATATTGATAAATTAATCATTTCCCGAGGATACAACAAGAGAATATCGGCGATCGAGTCTATTTTAGCATCAGTTTAAGTGGATAGTAAAGACTAGGTGTCGAATTGCGCTGTTTACCTTGTATCTATAATAGAAGTATAGTAAAAAAAAAAATTTTTTTTTTTTTTTTTAAGGGGGAGGGGGGGTGTTAATAGATAATAAAGTATGTGTCAAGTACCTGTGGGGTAAAGGGTTAAACTACTGGATGGATTATATTCAAACTTGGCAGGGATAATCCTTATAATTATGGTCATCCTTGAAAGTTGTTCAAATATTTCCGATCCGTTGCATATCTAGGTCACAGGAGCTAAAAATAGATTGTTTCAATAAAAACTTAAAAAATCTTCTAGTCTGAAACCACAGTACCTTTAGCTTAGATATTTTGCACAAAACATCATCCAGGGTCCTCTATTAAGATTGTTCAAATTATGTCCCTGGGGCTCACAAATTTACATAAGAGTTGTATAGTGAAATCTTCAAACCTCTTCTTCTCTGAAACTAATATGGTGTAACTTCTAGATGTACTTTACCAATATTGCTCAAATGGTTCCGGTCAGTTGCATATATAGGTCACAGGAGCTAAAAATAGATTATTTCAATAAAAACTTAAAAAATCTTTTTGTCTGAAACCACAGTACCCTGAGCTTAGCTATTTGGCACAAAGTATCATCTACAGGTCCTCTATCAAGAATGTTCAAATTATTTCCTGGGGTAAAAAATTACCCTACCCCGGGGGTCACAAATTTACATAGAGTTGTATAGTGAAATCTTCAAACCTCTTCTTCTCTGAAACTAATATGGCTAGAGCTGTAATATTTGGCATGGTGGCATTTTTAGAGGTACTTTACCAATTTTGTTCAAATAGTTCCATATGTTGCATATCTAGGTCACAGGAGCTAAAAATTGAATGTTTTCAATTATATCTTCAAAAAAATTCTTTTCTGAAACCAAAGTACTCTTTGCTTAGATATCAACTACAGTTCCTGAGTCATGTTTGTTCAAATTATATCTGGGGTAAAAATGACCCCGCCCTGGGGGTCACAAATTTACATAGAATTATAAAGTAAAACTTCTAATATTGGCCAGAGCACTAATATGGCCAGAGCTTTGATACATGGCATGGTGAAACTTCTAGAGGTACTTTACCAATATTGTTCAAGTGATTCCGGTCTGTTGCATAGCTAGGTCACAGGAGCTAAAAGTAGAAAATTTCAATGAAACCTTAAAAAATTCTTATTGTCATTAGCCACCCTGAGCTTAGGTATTTGGCATACAGCTTCATCTATTTAGCAATTGGCACAATCATATTGTCATAATTTCTCAGCTTTCCAAGATATGTTACATTTACATCAACGGTTCCAGGTGAGCGATTGAGGGCCGTATACAGCCCTTGTTGACAATTTAAGAATGATTTTAAAAATTAATTGCAAAATCAGAGCACCAGATAAGGGTAGTTTTTCAAAAACTAAAATCTTTATTTCTGAATTAAACCCTATGGTGTCACTACTCATTAGAATCGTCTCGAAGAGACGATTCTAATGAGTAGTAACACCATAGGATTTGGTGCTGAAATGAGTGAGAAAATGTTTGATTTGTTGAAATAACTCCCTCTTATCTGGAGCCCTTAAAATGACAAACAGTGCAGACCCTGATCAGAGGGCTTTCTAATTAGGTTCTTCACTGTTTTCACAGGACAAGTGTACTCTTCACAGTTTGTTGATGACGAGTATACACGTTGCAAGGGTTGAATTCCAATGTGTATACTCAACTTTATAAAGCAGACTATGTATATTGTTGACCTGTGGATCTTGCCGAGATGAGTTTCTGGGTGTGTTTTGATATTTCAGAGGCCGATGGGGAGGCCCAAGGATTTACAGAAAGATGATGCACTTGGGGATGTCTAAGTAAAAACTACAACGAATGATGTGTGTAATAAGCTACACTCATAACTATGGACATCCAATCAACAAGCAGTAACTCACTACTGAAATAAGGCTGCTGAATGCAGGACAACTGTAATACAGGAATGTTTTGTATTACTACTATTCCGACAGCATTAAGCTGCTGTCTGTTTTCATAACTCGGGTTGTACATGGGTCTGCAGGAGATAACTCTGGCTGTTTTAGCTCACCAGAGCACAAAGTACAGTGTACAGCCCCAGTGTAATCAAATTTCTTCAGATACATGCTGTTGGTTCGAGTCTCGAACTTTTTTTTTTTCAGTGTAAAGAATGAGTGAATCCTTAAACAATGTTATAATACAATGCTACTTTAACCCTTTCCCCCTAAGAAGCGACTTTTAACGTATTTAATTTATTCCTCCGCTGAAGAAAAAAGTTCCAGTTTATACCCTCATGAACAATTACAATTACAAATATTTTATATAGCCTAGCAGAATTGAGCTTAAAGCAGGCTGAAAGTAAAGCAGAATGTGCCTTAAGGCACATTCTGCTTTACTTTCAACCTGCTTTAAGTGGTCACCTGTCTTCAAAACTAGAAACAGGCTATGAGGTAAAGGGTTAACTTTACTTTCTATCTGCTTTAAGAGTTCACCTACCTTCAAAACTAGAAACAGGCTATGGAGTAAAGGGTTAACCCTTTAATCCATAGCCTGTTTCTAGTTTTGAAGGTAGGTGAACTCTTAAAGCAGATAGAAAGTAAAGCAGAATATATGCCTATATACATTTTTCTTACTGTATAAATTTTAACTATTTTCTTTAGCAGAGGAATAAATTGAATGCACTAAAAGGCGCCTCTGTGCGGTAAAAGGTTAAGCAGTCATTATGTAATATTGTAGGAAATGTTTACTTTGGCTCATATACCAGGTATCAGGACTGTGAAGCGGCAAGTGAAGAATAGGTAGAGCCTGCAGAGCTCCAGATAATGGGGAGTAAACTGAGTAAATCCAGCATTTTCTCACTCATTTCAGCACCAAATCCTATAGTGTTACAACTCATTAGAATTGTCTGGAAGAGACGATTCTACTGAGTAGCGACACCACAAGGGTTAAATGCAGAAATAAAGATTTTAGTTTTTAGCTCACCTGGCACGAAGTGCCAAGGTGAGCTTTTAGGATCGCTGAATTTCCGTCGTCCGTTCACAATTGTTCGTTAACACTCTAGCACCTACAAATTTCATCCGATTTTCATGATACTTCATGACAATGTTTGTCTTGATGAAACCTAGGTCAAATTCAAATGTGAGTCATGTCCGGTCAAAAACTAGGTCACTAGGTCAAATCATAGAAAAACCTTGTTAACACTCTAGAGGCTACAAATCTCAATGGATCTTCATGAAACTTAGTCAGAATGTTTGCCTCATTGATATCTAGGTCAAGTTCGAATGTGGGTAATGTCTGGTAAAAAACTAGGTCACTAGGTCAAATCATAGAAAAACCTTGTTAACACTCTAGAGGCTACAAATCTCAATGGATATTTATGAAACTTGACCAAAATGATTGTCTTGATGAAATCTAGGTCAAGTCCGAATGTGGGTCATGTCCGGTCAAAAACTAGGTCACTAGGCTAAATCATAGAAAAACCTTGTTAACACTCTAGAGGCTACAAATAAGAAACACTCTAGAGGCTACAAATCTTATTGGATTTTATTGCAACTTAGTTAAAATGTTTGCCCAATTGGCATCTAGGTCAAGTTCGAATATGGGTCATGTTAACACTCTAAAGGTTGATTGAGGGTCATGTCCAGTCATAATCTAGGTCACTATAGGTTAGTTTTACATGGTGAACCAGGAGAGCGATTTAGGGCCATGGTGGCCCTTGTTTAAATACTTACCTTATCTCTGGAGCTCAGGGTAGAGGTATGCTATAGTGTTCTCAGTTCTATGAAGGAAAGGATTTGGCTGATTTCAACCAAGTACCTCTATATTCAAACAACGAATGTTCAGACTGAAATTATGTTGCTTATATTTATCCACTTTTCTATGTATATCTATAATAACTGGATTGTTGATATGGGCTAGGCAGAAAGTCTTGTTAATATTTGTTTAGTCATTGTACATGGTGATTTTTAGTTACAGTAAGTCAAAACAGTGTGTTATTTCTCCAGGGGTTTCTTTTCATTAAATTTTAATAAGAAGAGATTTGGGAGATATATCTATTACCAGTTCTTTTTCTTTCTGATGCCTTAACTCTTTCCTCCCTGAAACTTTTAATAGACAATTCCAGTTTCCATTTAAGTCTAGTCCATTTCTGACTTTTAAGGGTTGGTTTTGTCAATGTTTGGCATTATGATAAACAGTGAAGACCCTGATCAGAGGGCTCCTAGGAGCCCTCTGATCTGGGTCTTCACTGTTTGCATAGGACAAGTGTACTATTCAAATGTACACTGTTTGAAAAGGACGCCTATATGCGGGACTAGGGTTCAAAGGGAGCCCTCTGATCAGGGTCTTCACTGTTTGTCATAATGCCAAACATTGATAAAAACAACCCCTAAAACTCAGAAATGGACTAGACTTAAATGGTATATGGATTTGTCCATTTAAAGTTTCAGAGAAGAAAGAGTTAAGTTAACCTATCTCCCACTGAATACTGCCCAGTGAACATCTATCATCTGAGGATAGGCTAATACACTAAGGAATCTTTTCCTCAGGAGAGAGTGCAGATTCTAAACTGTTTGCAATGGATATGTAATAGTTTAACCCTTAGCCTGCCACTCACGACTATAGCTCCATATGCAAACAGCTTGGATCCGGATGAGACGCCGAGTAACTCGGCGTCTCATCCGGATCCAAGCTGTTTGACACTCGGACAACATTTTCAGCAATTTTAAGCAACTTTGAAGCACTTTGAAACTTGAAGCAGGCGAGAAATATAGCAGACGACAATTTATTTGGCGGGCTAAGGGTTAAACATAAACACATTGACTAGGAAAGACTAAACTTCTTCATTGTATGAAATAAAAGTACATGTAGTGAGTGCCAAAATGTTAATTAGCAGGAAGAATTTACTGTACAGTGTCATACATTAACCCTTTGAACCCTAGTCCCGCATATAGGCGTCATTTCAAACAGTGTACATGTGAATAATACACTTGTCCTGTGCAAACAGTGAAGACCCAGATCAGAGGGCTCCGAAAGGAGCCCTATGATCAGGGTCTTCACTGTTTGTCAGTACTGCCAAATTTGACAAAAACAACTCTTAAAAGCCAGAAATGGACTAGACAAAAATGGAAACTGGAATTGTCCATTTAAAGTTTCAGGGAGGAAAGAGTTAAAACGAAACCAATGATTTAATACAGTACAACCTCTCTATTACGACCACTAAAACTAAGGCTTATTGATTGTATAAAAGACAGGTAACTGCTTAAAGCAAGGTGGCAGCAAACAGAAAGCTCCTAAAGGATTTGTCTGTATTACTGCCACCTAACTAAGCAGTCACCTGTCGTATACTCCCAATAGTTCACACAATTTAGTGGTCGTAAAAGAGAGGTTGTACTGTATTTGCAATCGTATGCGTTGTATTTGTCTCGTTTATCTTGCATGAAATTTGGTCATACTTGTCACTTCACTCACAAAGACAGATATCAGCTCAAAGCAGGATAGAAAGGAAGCAAAAAGCTCCATAAGAAGCTTTTTGCTTTACTTTTATCCTTTTTGAAGCACCCACCTGCTTTAGACATTGAAAATAACTTGCAGTCATAATAGCTTGATTGTACTGTATTTTAATGTTCTTCATGTGCCATATGCATATGCATAATGTATGTAACTGTTGCCATGCAGGGCTGCCATTTCTCCAGATTTTTCCTAGGATTTTTCATGTCAACTTATGACAGCCCTGTGTCATGTCTTATTTAGACTATGTCAGGATATATCATAACAAGCTGAGGAAAGTCCTTATACTTGTACATGTACAGTTATGACAAGCACAATAATGTGATTTGCTTGTATATTTGTCAAAGTAAGTGCTGATATGCCTAAATCTTGGTATTGTCAGCGCCTCAGCCAAGTTTTAGCACATACTGATTGGTATATCTTATGAATAATGAAGATGTATATTTTTATTTGCCTGTGGAAAAACATGATGAATAAATAAATTATATTTTTTCTGAGAATATATTGTTTTGTTCATGTCAACTCTTCAAACATTTCCAATTGTGTTTGCACAATAACAAATGCTGTCTGATTCAAAATTGTTTTCAATTTCAATGCTTAACCCTTTACCCCATAGCCTATTTCTAGTTTTGAAGACAGGTGACCTCTTAGAGCAGGTTGAAAGTTAAGCAGAATGTGCCTTACTTTCAACCTGCTTTAAGCTATTTTTAGCTCACTTGAGCCGAAGGCTCAAGGTGAGCTGTTGTGATCGCCCGCCGTCCGTCGTCCGTCTGTCCGTCTGTCCGTCCGTCCGTCTGTCCGTCTGTCCGTCCGTTCAAATTTACTTCAAGCGACAACTCCTCTGAAACCGCGAGTCTGAGGAAAAAACTAATTTGCTCACGGTGTTCCTTGGATGCTTCTCTACAGAAATTGTTAAAATGAAACTTTAAAGTGGACTACTTATTGAAATTTATTAAAAAAAGTGAAAAACTTTAAACAAGTTTTTTGTAAAAAACCACTGTTCCCACACCTTAGATATTGCATGAATAGTATCTTCTACTAAATCACTTTCAAAATTGTAAAAAATCAAAACCCTAGGATCAAATTTGACTCAACCCTGGCCATATCAGTGCTTTTTGATGCAGGTCTGACAGTAAAAACTCTCTAATGATCCGTTTTATACAGACGCATTGTATCTTCCAGGCTAAGAAGCTACCCTTATACTAAATGCAACATTTTTGCAAACAGTTTGGATCCAGGTCAGATGCCACATAATGCTGCATCTAATCTGGATCTAAACTATTTGCCACTCATTTACATATTTTCTTATATTTAGAAAATATAAGTTATTATTTTTTACATATTTCACATACAAACATTTGGAGCAGACAACAGTTCAGCATAATAATAGTCATTTCTCTCTGAGACCGTCTCCAATTGCATAACTGACCCATAGCTAGCTCTGAACTCAGGTCACTGAGATACATAACAGAAATGAAAGTGATGTCTGCTATTTTATGCTCAAGCACAACTTAGTTCGAGGCATATTACTTTTGGTCTGTCTGTTTGTTTGTATGTGTTTTGTTTGTTTGTTTATCTTTCTGTCTATCAGTCCACAATTAATTCTTGGCCATAAACAGTATGGATCCAGGTCAGATGCCACATAATGCTGCTTCTAATCTGGATCCAAACTATTTGCCACTCATTTACATATAGTTTCTTATATTTAGAAAATGTAAATAATGATATTTATTAACCTATTAACCCATACATATTCTTTTTTATGTCTTTAATTTATTCTTCCACAGAAGAAAATATTTCACTTTATACAGTAATTAATGTCTTTAACAATTGCTTCAAATGACATCTCCTCATATACCGCTGAAAAGATTTCAACCAAACTTTACACGAATGTTCCTTGGGTCAAGTTCTTTCAAAATTGTTCAAAGAATTAAAAACAATGTAGAACTCTGGTTGCCATGGCAACCAAGTGAAAAAATAAGGAAATCTTAAAAAAATCTTCTTGTCTGAAACTACAAGGGCCAGATCTTAGACATTTGTCACATAGCATCATCTACAGGTCCTCGATCAAACTACAAACTATGCCCCTGGGGTCAAAATTGGCCCCGCCCAGGGGGTCACAGTTTAACATAGAGTTATATAGTGAAATTTTCAAATGTCTTCTCCTCTGAAACTAATATGGCCATAGCTTTGATATCTGGCTTGGTGACACTTTTAGATGTCCTATACCAATAAGGTTCAAATGGTTCTGGTCAATTGCATATCATCTACAGGTCCTCTATCAAGTTTGTACAAATTATGCCCCTGGGGTCAAAATTAGCCCCACTCCGGGGGTCACAGTTTTCATAGGTCTTCTTTTCTGAAGCTAATATAGCAAGAGCTTTGATATTCGGCATGGTGTTACTTCTAGATGTCCTTTATCTATTTTGTTCAAATGGTTCCAGTCTGTTGCATATGTAGGTCACAGGAGCTAAAAATAGATTTTTTCAATGGAAACTTAAAAAAAATCTTCTTGTCTAGAACCCTAGTACCCTGATCTTAGATATTTGGAACATAGCATCATCTACAGGTCCTCTATCAAGATTGTTCAAATTATGCCCCTCGGGTAAAAAATGACCCCGTCCTGGACTTAAATCATTATCTCCATTTTGATGTACAGCTATTCTCAGGTGAGCGACATATGCCCCATGGGGCTCTTGTTTAAATACTTTTTTCCTAACAAATTCATGACTGTGTAAATGGGAAATATTTTCTTCTGTGGAGGAACAAATTAATTAAATGCGCTAAAAGGCACTTCCATGGGGGAAAGGGTTAAATGAACTTGTTCCTTTTACATAATCACAGCTACAGTGGAGAGGACATAATTCTTTCCCAGTAAATATGTTTGTACTAAATTAAGTACAGTCAAAACTCGATACTTCACACTAGGTTAACCCATTACTCCATAAATACGCCTTTTTACGCCATTAATTTATGCCTCCACTACATAAAATAATTCCTCTTTATACAGTCTTGAATATGTTCTATTACAAATTTTCTGTTTTCTATCAGTGGTAGCTTAAAACAGACTGAAAGAAAAGCAGAATGTGCCTTACGCACATTCTGCTTTACTTTCAACCTGCTTTAAGTGGTCACCTGTCCTCAAAAAAAGAATAAGTCTATGGGGTAATGAGTTAAAGCGATCGCACCAATACTTCATAAGTTCAATTTTGATAATTCGATTTCACTTAAGTTGAACATTGGCTTAGCCATGTTTTAACTTTGAAATAAGGGTATGTTCAACTTAAAGCCACTATATTACTCCCACATAAACAGAATCAAACATTTTTCTTACATGAAATTTATGTCACTATCGTAAGCGTTCCATATAAAAAGAAGTAATACGTGGTGATATTTGAAGCAATATTGCTAACGAACAGTGAAATTTGTGGAAACAAGTAATCAAGTTTGTTTATTTTTTAATAGCGACGAAAATTTACGGACATACTCGGTAAAGCTCATTTGCATAATTCTATACAACAAGTCGAGTGCTCTACAACCAAAGAGAGACAACTCCTTTAAGTTTGGCCGTTAAACTGATGCAATGATACACATTGTCGCGGCCGAATCAATCACGTGACCTTTATGCGATCGATCGAGAGTTCTCGGAACCAGCCCGTAATCTTATTTGTAAACAAACCCGCTTATAATGTAAACCACCACGATAAGAATTCGACACATTTAGGTAGGATTCTTTACGAAGTGGGTGCATATGTCAGGCTTCTTACACTCGATTTCACTTAGTTTTAATACATAGAAAATGCACACATATAAGAAATTGCGCGTTTTAAACACCAATTTGAGCGGGATTGTGCCTTTAAGTGAAACATGGCTAAGCCAATTACGTTGTTCACACCAATAATTCATAGTTGAATTTTGATAATCCGATTTTGCTGAAGTCGAACATACCCATATTTTAATTAAAACGTGGCTAAGCCATGTTTGAACTTTGAAATATGGGTTTGTTCCAACTAATGCGAGTTCGAAGTGTCGACTTTCAGCTTCCGGTGTATTTCCAATTGTAACCAATTTTGAGCTAGATCAGTTGCCAGATAACCCAGACCTGACAATTTCTAAATTAGAATGCATCTGTCAATTTTTAGCTCACCTGGCACGAAGTGCCAAGGTGAGCTTTTAGGATCGCTGAATGTCCGTCGTCCGTCCGTTCACAATTGTTCGTTAACTCTCTAGCGCCTACAAATTTCATCCGATCTTCATGAAACTTCATGACAATGTGTGTCTTGATGAAATCTAGGTCAAGTTCGAAAAACCTTGTTAACACTCTAGAGGCTACAAATCTCAATGGATCTTAATGAAACTTGGTCAAAATGTTTGCCTCATTGATATCTAGGTCAAGTTCGAATGTGGGTCATGTCAGGTCAAAAACTAGGTCACTAGGTCAAATCATAGAAAAACCTCGTTAACACTCTGGAGGCTAAAAATCTAAATGGATCTTAATGAAACTTGGTCAGAATGTTTGCCTCATTGATATCTAGGTCAAGTTCGAATGTGGGTCGTGTCCGGTCAAAAACTAGGTCACTAGGTCAAATCATAGTAAAACCTTGTTAACACTCTAGAGGCTACAAATTTCAATGGATCTTGATGAAACTTGGTCAGAATGTTTGCCTCATTGATATCTAGGTCAAGTTCGAATGTGGGTCATGTCCAGTCAAAAACTAGGTCACTAGGTCAAATCATAGGAAAATCTTGTTTACACTCTAAAGGTTGATTGTGGGTCATGTCCAGTCATAATCTAGGTCACTATAGGTCAAGTTTGCCATGGTGTACCAGGTGAGCGATTTAGGGCCATAGTGGCCCTTGTTTCATTAGTCTGCACTGTTTTGTTTTAACCGAAATAATAACTATGATTCAAATGGCATGCCGATTGATACACATACACTTAACCAATCTTCTAACTGTGCACTTATATACCAGATCGTGCTAAAACTTTGCAGAAATCAAAAAGACATATTTCTGAAGGTAATATGTTTATTTTATTAAATATAAAACAAAAAATACATAAATTTGAACGAAAAATATGAGTCAGAAAAAAAAGTTGGTTTCTCAAAAAGAGAGAGGGGACGCATACAGAAACCTCAAAAAACTGATAAATACAATTGGGCTTCGGTTTTTAGCTCACGGGAGCCAAAGGCTCAAGGTGAGCTATTGGGATGGCCCTGTGTCCGGCGTCCGGCGTCGTCTGTCGTGCATCGTCGTTAACAATTGCTTCAAATGACATCTCCTCATATACCGCTTGACAGATTTCAACCAAACTTTACAGAAATGTTCCTTGGGTCAAGCTCTTTCAAATTTGACATTTTAAAGCCACTATATTACTCCCACATAATCAGAATCAAACATTTTTCTTACATGAAATTTATGTCACTATCGTAAGCGTTCCATATAAAAAGAAGTAATACGTGGTGATATTTGAAGCAATATTGCTAACGAACAGTGAAATTTGTGGAAACAAGTAATCAAGTTTGTTTATTTTTTAATAGCGACGAAAATTTACGGACATACTCGGTAAAGCTAATTTGCATAATTCTATACAACAAGTCGAGTGCTTTACAACCAAAGAGAGACAACTCCTTTAAGTTTGGCCGTTAAACTGATGTAATCTATACACATTGTCGCGGCCGAATCAATCACGTGACCTTTATGCGATCGATCGAAGGTTCTCGGAACCAGCCCGTAATCTTATTTGTAAACAAACCCGCTTATAATGTAAACCACCACGATAAGAATTCGACACATTTAGGTAGGATTCTTTACGAAGTAGGTGCATATGTCAGGCTTCTTACACTCGATTTCACTTAGTTTTAATACATAGAAAATGCACACATATAAGAAATTGCGCGTTTTAAACACCAATTTGAGCGGGATTGTGCCTTTAACCTTGACAGATTATCTGTAATTTCTCCATGGCGTTACGCGGCGTCTGATCAGGATCCAAACTGTT
This sequence comes from Gari tellinella, assembly GCA_922989275.2. NCBI lineage: Eukaryota > Metazoa > Mollusca > Bivalvia > Cardiida > Psammobiidae > Gari > Gari tellinella. The sequence goes on along the minus strand of OV277857.1, from coordinate 27,380,204 downwards.
TGCAAATAACCATGATACTTGGGGTAAGACAGTGAAGAGGTTAACTAATAGTCGAAGCGGAGGGTCTTTAGTAATACCTATTGTGCTAGCCTTCTCTCTGCAAATTAACACTTCTATGAGATTTGAAAACAGTTTGGAGCCTAAGCAGACGCCGAAGTACTCAGTGTCTGATCTGGCTCCAAGCTGTTTGCACCCTATGCAGTTTTCGTCTGCAGCAAAATTCACAGCAACTGCTTCACACTGAGTACATTGGTTATTTGAAAAGCAGCTTGGACTCTGATCAGATGCACGGTAACGAGGAGTCTTATCACGATAAAAACTGTTTGACACTCACTTCAATATATCTTAAGTCAAAAAACATGTAGGGTCTACTATTTTATGCAAAAGAAAGATAACTCAAACTAGGTCAGGGGAGAAAACTCTTCCTGAAAAAGTATGGGAAAAAAAGTTTGACAGAATAACAATAGCAGGGGAGGTAAGATTTTTTTAAAATATGAACATTGAATGAACTAAGGGAGGTAATTAAAAGTTGAAAAAAATGGTATGGTCCGTTTAAAAAATACCATTCTGCATTTTAACCCATTACCCCTTAAATATGCCTTTTTACAACTTAAATTTATCCCTCAACTGAAGAAAATAGTTCAAATTCATACAATCATGAGTATGTGCCGTACAATTTTTTTTCTATATTCTAGCAGATGGTAGCTTAAAGACATTATTTGACCTAGTTTGGGTGGTAACACATAATCCCGTAGAAAGTTCGAGTTAAAGCATGCAGTATGCTTTTACCTGTATAAATGTCTAGCCAAAAAAATCATTGTAGCGTCTAAAGTGAGGCTCATACTTTATGTTTGATAGTTTAGTTAGTAAATCCCATTGAAAAAAACCTTGAGTGTGAGTATGTCAGGACCTCTATGGACAACTTGAGATAGCTGTGCAGACTTTTCTTACAGTTACTTTCACGCAAAGTGGGGACAACTGGGGGGGGGGGGGGGGGGGGGCACTCATTGAATGCACTTGGGTAATGTCTTTAAAGGCTAAGCAGGCTGAAAGTAAAGCAGAATATCCCCTAAAGCACATTTTGCGTTACTTTCAATCCGCTTTATGTGGTCACCTATCATCAATACTAGAAACAACCTATGGGGTAATTGGTTAAATTCAAGTTTGCATGTCTATTTAGCCCTTGGCACCCTACACATATGTCTTTTTTATATTAAACAGAGTCATTTGCCCTGCAGACAGGTGGAATCTAGATGAGGGGGCATAGTACTTACCTCTGTCTCTTATGGTGATCGTTCACTTATAAATGTCATACAAATAGTATTTCCTAATAGGATTGGGAGGTAGAGCTACTCCAAGTTTTTGCAAATATAGTGAATATATTTTAAACAGGTCCATGGTGTTGAAAGGGTTAAATATTTTCTTGTACAATGAGGCAAAACATGTAAACCAGTACCTTTTTGCTTTGTTTTTTCAGCCAGCTATTTAAAGTGATATTAATGCTTTTCAAAGTATAACCTCTCAATATAATCATAAAAGTTAGTAAAATTGTTAGGGAATATTCATCACAAATTTTGTCAAAACTTGTGACATCATTTTGTTTCTATGTTTCCTTACAGCAAATGGACTATGCGTGTTAAACCTCTTAAACTGGAGTATTACAGTAGAATTAATTTTATTTTAGGTATCTGAACTCATCAGTGTATTATGGATGTCAGTCAAACCCAATCACTTTCCAAAAGAACTGAATGTTTGAAAAATTAAAGACAAAGTTTTTTTATTTAAAACATGCAATATCATCATTTATATAATGATTCACATCTAGTGAATTCCCTCCCTTTATTCAGTTGTTCATAAAAGATAAGAAAAATCTTACCTCCCCTACTATTGTCTTCTTGTCAAACATTTTCAAGCTATTCTGTCAGAGGAAGAGTATTCTCCCTTCATCCCTCATGTCTTAGTTTGAGTTGTCTTTCTTTGTAGAAGCACAAAATGTCTCAAATCTTTTATTAACAGAGAAAACAAACACTGAACATATTTCTGATCAGATCAATGGTCAGAGTTCAATCAATTTAATCCTTTCCTCCCTGAAACTTAAAGTGGACAATTCCTGTTTTCAATTTAGTCCATTGTTGACTGTTTAGGATTGATATTTGTCAACAAACAGTGCAGACCCACGATCAGAGGGCTCCTTAGGAATCCTCTGACATGGGTCTTCACTGTTTGAATAGGACAAGTGTACTTTTCACAAGTTCACTGTTTGAAAAGGACTTGTATATATTTGTTACTAGGGTTCAAAGAGCATAAAACGTCATGGCAGTAAAGGGGTTAAACATAGAACAGAACAGAACAGAACAATCATTTTATTTGACTTGTACACAAGATACATCGTCATACAACTTACATACAAACTGTTACGTCAATCAATAGGCTTATCCAATATACCAATATACATGGTATACATAATTATTTGTTGTTCTTTGTCTCTGCTGGGAGAGTACAAACTTTTTATCATACTATGTATTTAATAACGTTCAAGATCGCTCACCAGCCCCTGCTCGGTCAGATTTGAACCAAAAGCCTGAGAACGATCCCAAATCAGAGTTAAACGCCAATAAGCATAGGGTCTGGTATTTTAGAAAGAAAGTATAAATTACTCTTGTACAATATTTACATGTCTGCTTCTTAAAGCAAATGCTTCTTTAGTAAACAAAGCTAGATTATTTAATATTTTCTTATCATGACTAAGAAATAATTGGCATAATTTAAACATTGATGGCCTTGCAGTATAGAATTTATCTAAATATATGTGTCTTATCTCGTTATAATTTATATTGGAAAACACAAATAAAATGATAAATATCTTCTATGTCCAAAAGGTTGCAAAGAGTACAAACTCTCTCGTTTCTTGGAATTCTATTAATGCCATAACGCCCGGTCTGTATTCTAAGAGAGTGAGATGATAATCTTAATATACAGTCTTAGGTATATATAGATACTAGATATAAGTCATATGAAAAACTGGGTTTAAAGCGTTTATACTCTTCTAAAATGGGACTGTTTTGTATTGACTCATGCCATTCCTGGATAAAACAATCAACTACACGTTGTTTGAATAACGCCGGGAATGTTTTAACAGCGGCTTCATTCAAGTTATTAAAAACATCTGAAAAACCATAAATATCAAGCAAATGTTTATCCTGCCAGACCCAATTTTTCTTACCCTGTTCAAAGTCTCCCACAGCCAAGTTATACAATCTATTCAGAATTATGTTGTCTGTTTGGGTTAATTTGCACCAGTATTTAATTATATTACAAGAGGGTCTGAAGGCCCTGATATCGCTCACCTGTTGTACTGAAGCCTGATAGCTTTACTTTTGTTTCACCCATTTTAATCTAAATCCATTCAAATTTGTAGTTTAGCATGTAAACAATTTTGGAATACAACCTCATAATTCTAGTAAAGTAGACTACATCAAGGGCAGATAACTAGAGCCTAAACAATACTGAAATGAAGCATTTTCTACCATTTCAAAGTATATCAAGGGCAGATAACTTTTGCCCCAAAGATTAGATTTCAACAATAATTGCACTCCTTCGGGAACTTATAGCTATATGTATACTTTGTTTGCAAGTATAATCAAAATCCATTGACAACTGTAGTTGCAAGAGTGAAAACGCTGTAAGATAGGGCATTTTCAGCAATTCAAGGGCACATAACTCTAAACCTATCAATCGGATTTTAACCATAATTGCACTTATTCGAACTCTTATGGTCATGTACAATCTGGGCAAGTTTTAGAAAGATTGAATAAATATTGTGGCCTCTAGAGTGTAAAAACTGTTAAATATGGCATTTTCAGCAATTCAAAGGTAGATTACTATTGATCTATTTGTCCGATTTCAACCATAATCGAACTCATCCAAACTCTTACAGTAATATGCAATCTGAGCAAGTATGAGAAAGATTGAATAAATATTGTGGCCTCTAGAGTGTAAACACCCTTACATATGGCATTTTCAGCAATTCAAGGTAGGTTACTATTGACCTATTTGTCTGATTACAACCATAATCGAACTCATCCAAACTCTTATGTTATTATACAATCTGAGCAAGTTTGAGAAAGATTGGATAAATATTGTGGCCTCAAGAGTGAAAACACTGTTAAATATGGCATTTTCAGCAATTCAAGGGTTGATAACTCTTTACCTATTTGTCTGATTCCAACCATAACCGAACTCATAACAAGAGCGTGTCCCAGTTACATGAATGCCCCCGATGATACAGGGTGGGGAATCCAGACTATCAAACGTAAAAGTTAGAGAGCTGAAACTGTAGTGGAGCGCCATTTTGAGGACTTCAAGGGCCATTACTCCAAAGGGCCTAGCATAAATTGGTGCTGCTGGTTATCCAAATTGGTCTCCATTTTATGTCAACAAACATTTTCAGAAAGTTTGGTGATGATCAGATGAAAAGCAATGTGTTTGTGAAACACAAATGCCCCCAGCCAGCATCATGTTCTGTAATGTAATGCTTATTTGCAAAAGAAGGTCAAAAGTCATGGTCGTAGGGTAAATGAAACATTGGCATGGTTGGAGAAGTCTTAACACAAGAAACATATAAAGTATGGAAGCTCTAGGCCTACTGGTTCAAATGTTATAGGCGTATAAAGATTTATACAAATAAAGGTCAAGGTCACAAGGGCAAAAACGTAGGTATGGTTGGAAAGGTCTTGACACAAGAAATATATAAACAAAATATGAAAGCCGTAGGCCTACTGGTGCAAATGTTATAGCCATTTAAAGATTTCAACACAAGTAGGTCAAATGTCAAGGTCACAAGGTCAAAACGTTTTGTATGGTTAGAAAGGGAAAACACATGTCAAGTATAAAAGGCCAATGTGCGAAAATGCAAAAGTTATATCCAAGGTTAAGGTTTTTGATTAAAGTTTGATTAAATAGGTCAAAGATCGAGGTCAAGGTCACATGGTCAAAGATGTTGGTATGGTTGGAAAGGTCTTGACACAAGAAATATACATACAAAATATTAAAGCCCTGGGCCAACTGGTGCAAATGTTATAGCCATTTAAAGATTTTTACAAAAGTACGTCAAATGTCAAGGTCACAAGGTCAAAAAGTTTTGTATGGTTGGAAAGGTCTTGCCATGAAGAATACACATGCCAAGTATAAAAGGCCCAGGTTCAAAAATGCAAAAGTTATAGCCAATGTTAAGGTTTTTGGTTAAAGTTTGATTAAATAGGTCAAAGGTGAAGGTCAAGGTCACATGGTCAAAGATATTGGTATGGTAGGAAAGGTCTTGACACAAAACATATACATTAAAAATATTAAAGCCCTATGCTAACTGGTGCAAATGTTATAGCAATTTAAAGATTTTTACAAAAGAAGGTCAAATGTCAAGGTCAAGGTCAAAAAGTTTTGTATGGTTGGAAAGGTCTTGCCATGAGGAATACACATGCCAAGTATAAAATGCCCAGGTGCAAAAATGCAAAAGTTATAGCCAAGGTTAAGGTTTTTGGTTAAAGTTTGATTAAATAGGTCAAAGGTTAAGGTGAAGGTCGCAAGGTCAAATATGTTGGTATGGTTGGAAAGGTCTTGACACAAGAAATATACATACAAAATATGAAAGCCCTGGGCCAACTGGTGCAAATGTTAAAGCCATTTAAAGATTTTTACAAAAGTAGGTCAAATGTCAAGGTCACAAGGTCAAAAAGTTTTATATGGTTGGCAAGGTCTTGCCATGAGGAATACACATGACAAGTATAAAAGGCCGAGGTTCAAAAATGCAAAAGTTATATCCAAGGTTAAGGTTTTTGGTTAAAGTTTGATTAAATAGGTCAACGGTGAAGGTCAAGGTCACATGGTCAAAGATGTTGGTATGGTTGGAAAGGTCTTGACACAAGAAATATACATACAAAATATGAAAGCCCTGGGCCAACTGGTGCAAATGTTATAGCCATTTTAAGATTTTTACAAAAGTAGGTCAAATGTCAAGGTCAAGGTCACAAGGTCAAAAAGTTTTGTATGGTTGGAAAGGCCTTGATACAGGGAAGACACATGCCAAGTATAAAAGGCCTAGGTACAAAAATGCAAGAGTTATAGCCAAGGTTAAGGTTTTTGGCACAGACAGACGGCTGGACAAACCAACAGACATGACAAAAACTATATGCCCCCGAATCGTAGATTCTGGGGGCATAAAAACTCTTATAGTAATATACAATCTGAGCAAGTTTGAGAAAGATTGGATACATAGTGTGGCCTCTAGAGTGTAATCACTGTTAAATATGGCATTTTAGGCAATTCAAAGGTAGATAACTCTTGAACTATCAGTCCGATTTCAACCATAATTGAACTCATCTGAGCTCTTATGGTAATATACAATCTGAGCAAGTTTGGGAAAGATTGGATAAATATTGTGGCCTATAGAGTGTAAACACTAAAATTGATGACGCCGCACGCCGGACATTCAAGTATTGCAAAAGCTCACCCTGAGCTAGCTCAGGTGAGCTAATAAAAACGGGTAAAAAAAAGAGGATAGCAACAGAGTTCCCCATATACACCCATGGTGCTTGTATTTTTTTTAATCTTCAGAATGCGTTTGCAAAACTTAAGATGAACCCTCTCGATATCTTTTGATTTAGTAAAACCCCAAATTTCGGAAGAGTAATTCAAAATGGAACCAACAAACGAGTCGTTTTTGGCTTTAATGGTACTCTATTACAATTAACTAATAAGGTATACAGTGCCTTTAAAGCTTTACCAATAACAAACTCGTTGTAAGCACCGAAGTTACTGTTGTACTTGAAGACAGTTCCAAGATAGTTGAACGTATCAACATTTTCAATAGGCAAACCATTGTAGTTCCATTTTTCATCTTCACGCAAAGCAATTCGTTTTCTAAATACCATGACTTTTGTTTTTGCATTATTTACTTCAAGGCCCCATTGTTGACAATAATATGTATATAACAAATCTAGATTCTCTTGTAAGGCTGTGGGAGACTCACCAAACAGGACCATATCGTCTGCAAACAATAACAATATGAGTACAATATCGTCTATCAATAAACCATATTTGGTGTCTATAAGAGCTGAATTTGTTGCCTATTCAGAACAGTTTATGGTCAATGTGCATCAGTTTCTTCAGAAATTGCTGTAACGGTCGAAACTTTTTCAAGATAAACATCTACCTCAAGCATTTATCCTATAAATAAATTGTATGTATCAGTGTGTGAGACACTCCGTAAGAATAGTCTTGGTCTACATCTAAAGCAATATCCAAGGACAAACATCATATTTGTATACTCACATGTGTCAATTTGACAACTGACGCCATTTTTTTACGGGAGCCGATACGTTAGATGAAGTGGGAGCCTGTTTGTTTTGCCATACCAGTGTGATGATATAATAACCTGTCTAGAAAGGTTTCTTGTTGGGGGCTGCAGACAGTGCCTGTTCAGTTAACACTGTTTGCTGTTTAGGTTAGCAGTTTGTGCCCGTGTCCAGAGTATAGTAGAGAAAACGTATTCTTTTTCAATAAACATTATTTCCATTGCAAACAGTTTAGAGCCAGATCAGATGCCGGGTTACCCGGCATCTGATCAGGCTCCAAACTGTTTGCACTCAGATTAAAACTGGTAGCCAGAATTGTCAAAAAGTTGTCATTTTCTATGTTCAATTGCAATGCATTTGTGTTTACATGTAAATGGACGAATGTTTTCTCCACTGTATTTCAGACTGGGAGCTAACTCGCAATCCATGGCCATCGATTTCCTTACTGAACTCATGGCAGGTGTAAAACCAGCTTCCTCTATCTCAATTACAGTCAAACCTCTCTATAAAGACCAATCAATCTAATTAATTATTTTGTGTTTAACCTATTACCCAATAAATACGCCTTTTTATTCCTCAACTGAAGGAAATAGGTCCAGTTTATACAGTGAGAAATACTTTCTATATTCTAGCATATGATAGCTAAAAGCAGGCTGAAAGTAAAGCAATATGCACATCACTTTCAACCTGCTTTAAATGGTATCCTGTCTTTAAAACTAGGAACAGGCTATAGGGTAATGAGTTAAGGCAGGTGATTGCTAAAACCAAGTAAAAGGTTAATCAGAAAGCTCCTTGCTTTAAACGGTCACCTGTTCTTCATACAATTATTTTTTCTTGTTTTTAGTGGTTGTAATAGAGAGATTTTACTGTGTACTGACTTAATTGTTCCCCCTATATCTCATACATATCTTATACAAGGGTTATACCATACTTTCATCTAATGTTGGGTTTGTGTAAGTTAAATAGAATACAGTGGAACTTCGATATCTCGAAGTTGGTTTTGTCGAATATACCCATATTTCAAAGTTAAAACGTGGCTAAGCCACATTTTAACTTTGAAATATGGGTATGTTCGACTTAACTGAGCATGAAATAATGCAGTTCATATGTCAAACTATCGGATAGTTAGAGTTAAACGAGTTTGAGATATTGAAGTTTGACTGTACTAAATCAGAGACAGTATGGTCAGATATCTTACCAGCAAAGGCAGTAACAAATACAGTAAAACCTCGCTATTACGACCACTAAAACGAAGGCTAATTGATTGTATAAAAGACAGGTGACAGCTTAAAGCAAGGCGACAGTGAAACAGAAAACTCCTAAAGGAGCTTTCTGTTTCACTGTCACCTTGCTTTAAGCGGTCACCTATCGTAAACACCCTAATAATTAACATAATGTAGATCTAGTGGTCGTAATAGCAAGGTTTTACTGTAATCAATACAGTCAAATCTGTCACAGAGACTTCCTGTCTTATGCCACTTGAAAAATTCCTCCCAACACATTGTCCTATATATTGAGACTGCTTAATATGTTACGTGACTAGTGACGGTAAAATGCCCTCCTCTAGAAGTCCCATTTGGATATTAATGCACCAACTTGACAATTGTGAGTCATTATAGATTTTTCAGTTTTCATTGCCGGGAGGCAAATATCCCTATGTGTGTGTGTTACCTGTTAACCCCCCCCCCCCCCCCCCCCCTTAATATGAAGTGATAAAGAATAAAGGAATTAGACGGGGCATATAAAGTCTTGGTGTTGGAAAAACTCAGATACAAAACCTACGGAAACAAATAAATGTAATTATATGCAACTAAGAATTACATTAATTATTCATTTCCATCACAGACATAAGCAACAATTACAACGTATGGGGTTTAAGAATATATTTGGGAACACTGAACATTAGCTCTTCAGGGTCAATGTACTGTTTTCCAGAATACAGTAAACCTCACTTATAAGGAACTCAGTTATAAGGAATCCTCGGCTATAAGGAACAGTTTTAAAATCTCTCAATCTTACTATTCTTTGTTCTATATATAGAGGATATTGAATGAGTGTGTTTTCAGAAGTGGATTTAAAGAACGATATGATATGTTAAGAGCCTTGGCGAGCAACATATCTTTTTATCCAACTAGTACAATAAATTCACTACTGAAAACACACGAATTTAATGTTCTGTTTATCACATAAACACCCAAATGACAGGAAAAATCCAAACAGTCTTACTTTAATTTTTTCCCACGGCTATTAGGACTGGTAACGATTTCGTCATTGGTGTTATTCTGTTTATTCATCCGTGGATAAAAACACCTATCAAATTAAGATTAAGAAAAACAACATCAATGTGTTGTGAAAAGACTTCTCTTATACATGTTCAAATTTGAAATTCATATCTTATCTAAAATTGTTCTAATTGACTAAAAATGGTCATTTGACATGATTTAGAATCCAGTTTCCTTTTCAAAATTACGTTTTTATTGGAACGTTACGTCATTATTGTAATGTCTAAATTTGAAAAATAGTCTGAGTCACTGTTAATACTAGAGCTCTAAGTAGCCTGATTTGCAGCCTAATGAAGGAATGAATGGTGTTTTACGGCCATCGACACAAAAAGATCATTTAGAGGATTTGCAGCCTAAACTTGCGGGAGTGTTTGGGATAATGTTTTTAGGACAATTGGAAATGTTTTAAATCCCTTGTGATGATCTTATTTTGTCTAGATTCTCTTAAAGTCAGCGTAGTAGTACAGTATTTTGGCGATTCGAAAATTAGTATAAAATATATGCCCAGTGGGCCGTACGATTTTTACGGACCTCTATATTTTGCATGTTTATGTGATAAAAAAAAAGTAAGGTTATAATGTACTCGGTTATAGCGTAAACTTGGCTATAGCGTACACCATTTTCTGATCACGATTCATCAAACTTCATTACAATATCATCGGTTATAGCGTATCGTCGAATTCGAGAGTTTCAACTGTATGATATAGCCATTTAGGAGTAATTGTCAACCTGAATAATTATATCACAAGTTGTGTATTTGTTTGCACGAGATTATGTGTATGCTTTGTGTGTAAGTATGAGCGATATTAACTGAAAATTATTACAAATCGCGTTGAAAATATTACACCATCAATATGGAGTAAAAAACAGAAATCACTAACCATTGCTAACCATGACTGCTTCAATATTGTTGTCTGCAAGACAGTTTGCACTGTACACGTATGTGCAGGATTTTACTCGTCAATAGCTAGGGTTCAACGCCTTTCCATAGTTTATGATGTTTCCGCAGAAGATGAATAAATGAATTAATGTAATTCATGTGTCAAAGTATCGGATAGTTCGAGTTAAGCATGTTTGAGATATCGAAGTTTGACTGTACCTGTTTTTACGTGACCATATTTTGTTCCTCCCCTTGAAAGTCACATAAGACAAGTTTGACTGTACATAGTATCTATAGATAAAACCATTTACAACTCCTGAAATAATCTCTTTAATGATTACAGTAAAACCTTTCTATTATTATCACTGCTAAAACAGAGGCTAATTGATTGTATAAAGGGCAGGTGACAGCTTAACTGCCTTAAGGCAAGGGAACAGTAAAATAGAAAGCTCCTTTAGGGGCTTTTTGTTTTACTGTTGCATTACTTTATTAAGCAGTCACCTGTCATAAACACATAATAATAAACACAATTTAGTGGCCGTAATCACTTAAATTGACCTGCTGAAATTCTACCCTTGATTGTTTGTTATTAATATATATTATCCAAGTGCAAACAGAAGTTTAGCTCCTAATCAGACACCAAATTGTTGGTATCTCATCTGAATCCAATCTATTTACACATGAACAGTCAATAAACCACTAATACTAACAATCAAATGCATTTTCAATGATATTACAACCTTTAACTTTAAATGCAGATTTAATGTGGAAATGGTTGCTTGGTGTACATAAATAGTGCTCTCTCTCTTCAGCGACATACCATTAAGTAGGAAATGGAACATTTAACCTATTACCCCATAACCTTGTTCTAAAGGAACATTTTGCTTTACTTTCAGTCTGCTTTAATTTCAGCCTACTTTAATCTATAACCCTGTAACCTGTATCTAGATTTGACAATAGTTGACCACTTAAAGCAGGCTTTCAGAATGCGCCTAAAAGCACATTCTGCTTTACTTTCAGTCTGCTTTAAGGGAGCTTTAATTTAAGGCTGCTTTAAAAGACTATCGACTGGAATAAAGAATTCATTTCTTATGGTATACATTCATGACTATATACAAAGAACTATTTTCATGCCCCAAATTGAACCAAAACTGAACAGGGCCTGCACTGTTTTCTTAACTCTTTGCACGCTAGCGGCGGATATCCCTGCCATAGTGATTACGTCTGCAAACAGATTGAATCCAGATGAGACGCTGCGTAACTCGGCGTCTCATCAGGATCCAAACTGTTTGCTATTCTGAGTCTCATCTCTTTCCTGAAGAAAGTTTACTTATTCGTTCAACCATATGACCATATTTATAATAATTGTTCATAGAAGAAAGAGTTTTATATACAGCGTTTCCTCCCTACAACGACTCCCTCCTTATAACGACATTTGCCGCTGTTCCCAAGACAATTATGTCCAGTGCTTGCATTGCTGCTGTATCGTCTGCTTAAAAGTGTTCTCTGCTGTTTTTCTTACATAAATGACATTTTGAAAGAAAACACACAAAGGCAAGTGACAAACAGCTTGAATCCAGATCAGACGCCGGGTAACGCGGCGTCTGATCTGGATTCAAGTTGTTTGCAAATGTAAACCAATTTCCCTCCCTATAACGACTCCCTCCGAACAACGCACATATTTTTTGTCTCCCATTGGATGTCGTTGTAGAGGAGAAGAGTCTTGTCATTTTGCCCTGCATTTACCTATAACCCAGAAGCCAGTTTCTAGTTTTGAAGAAAAGCGACCACTTAAAGCAGGTCGAAAGTGAAAGCAGAATGTTTCTTAGGGGGCATTTTACTTTAATTACAACCTATTTAACCCTTTACCCCATAAATATGCCTTTTTACACCTTTAACTTATTCCTCTACTGAAGAAAATAGTTCCAATTTATATTGTTACAAATAAGAATCATAAGAAATATTTTCTATATTCTAGCAGATAATATCTTAAAGCAGGCTGAAAGTAAAGCAGAATGCACCTTAAGGCCCATTCTACTTACTTTCAACCTGCTTTAAGAGGTCACCTGTCGTCATCACTAGAAACAGGCTATGGGGTAATGGGTTAAACTACTGTCTGGAAATATATTGGAAATGCTTTCTTCGCTTTATGTTCAAGAATTCCTAGGTTGGGACTATACTTTTCATAGTGTAGAAATAATTAGAGGCATAGAAAGGTGTCTTTCTGAAGTAATGGGTTAAGCTGATACTATCATGTAGGCATTCTTCCAAAACAAGTTGCTTGCAATTTAAAAGTTAAACTATAATTTGTATTTTCATAACCACACAATCACACTTTTATCAATATGTGGGCAGATTTTTTTGGGACAGAAGCCCAAATAACTATTCTGATAGCACTTTGATAAACATCTAAGATTGAGATCTGACCCTGCATTCTGCAACCATCTAACACATTGACCCCTAGGGATATGTATATGTGTTACTGGTATTTAGAAATAGTGTACCTCTGAAGAGTACAATTGTACTGTGCAAAAAGTGTAGACCCAGATCAAACGGTTCCTGCAGGAGACCTTTGCATATAGGATCTGCACCCTTTTTCATATTCCAATATATTGCAAAAAACAACCCTAAATTGTCAAAAATTGACTAGACTTACTTAGAATCTGCCATTGTTTTTATGATGTTTAAGTGGAGAATGATTTAAAGAGGATTTAGACAAAACGTAATACAGAGTAAAACTATTTCTTCAATGCCATTAAGCTGTTGTCGACTCTCTTTCACTACCGTTTCACACATTCACCTCTGACCTAGGCTAGGCATTACTTTTGGTGTCTTAACCCTTTACTCATAACCTGTTTCTAGTTTTGAAGACAGGTGACCATTTAAAGCAGGTTGAAAGTAAAGCAGAATGTGCCTTAAGGCACAGTCTGCTTGACTTTCAGCCTGCTTTAAGCTATCATCTGCAAGAATATAAAAAATATTTCTGATGATATATGTTCATGAATGTACTTTCTTCAGTGAAGGAATAAATATAAAAAGGTGTAAAAAGGAATTGGAAATGGTACCAACGTTTTTGTCCGGTTTAGAGAGAATTCTGGTATTAAGAGGTTCCGGTTTAGAGGGTTTTTACTGTTCTTTTGTTCCCATGCAGTTAATGTTGGGTACTGAATTTCAGTTACATCAAATCTCAGTGAAAAGAGTTCTGACTGTAAAGTCGTTCTGCATTATGTAAAAATGGCCATGCATCAGATTTGTAACTATAAAAGTAATCCATCACATTATCACACACTTCTTTGATGACGCTGAATGTGGTAACGAAATATCAAAGTCAGATTCGCTGCTACTCAAAGTGCCCGTTTCACCCATAGTGTGTTCACTTCCTATAACATATTCACTTTCTAAGAAACTGTCATCAGCAATCTTTGAGACACATGGTAAAAGGTTTCTTACTGGCTTTCTGTTTTCAAAATACTGTTGACACTCCTGGATGTAAGTTTCATACCTAGAGTCCAGTTCTTTTGCTCTGGCTATCTGTTCCAGTCTTGCTGGAACTTCCAAAGCTTTTGCACAATCAAACGAGCACACCCAGTGCTGGAATGGTACACAGGTATTGCCCAGATATGGATTCTTGAATGTGATGACCTTATAACCTGAAATAGAAGCACAGTCTAGCTTAACCCTTTACTCAATTTAGCCTGTTTCTAGTATTGAAGAGAGATACTCATTTAAGTAAAGCATAATGCTCCTTAAGGTACATCCTGTTTTACTTTCAGCCTTCTTTAAGCTTGAATACAGAAAATCTTAAATATGATACATATTCATGACTGTACAGATTAGAACTGTTTTCTTCAGGGGAAGAATAAATTATAAGTGTTAAAATAAGTATTTCACAGAGCTCTAATCAAGATGAGACGAGTAATTCAGCATCTAATGTGCCATCTGGATCAAAACTGTATGACAACTGATTTTATACAACAAGAGGGCCTTGAAGGCCCTGATATCGCTCACCTGTTGTAATGAAGCCTGATAGCTTTACCTTTGAGTTTCACACATTTTATTCTAAATCCATTCAAGTTTGTAGTATAGCATGTAAACAATTTTGGAATACAACCTCATAGTTCTAGTATAGTAGAGTACATTAAGGGAAGATAACTAGAGCCTAAACAATACCAGTGTTTAGGCTAGAGGGGGCCTTTGTGCAATTGACCCTCAAAAATCCAAAATGACCCCCTTTTGAAAATGTTATGGGTCAATTTGTCCCACTGATTTTCATCACTGACTGAAACATAAATTCTTCAGAGGTATTTGGACCAGTAGTTTCAGAGGAAAAGATTTTTAAAGTTTTTACTATACAGTTACATAAGGAAAACGTGCCCCACCCAATGTCATATGGTGGCCATGTTTTTTAAGATAACAAAATGATTTTAAAAAATCTGGTAGAGGGTCATCAATCGACCATTTGTGTAAAATTATTTTCAATTTGGACCAGTAGTTTCAGAGAAGAAGATTTTTAAAGTGTTTACTATACAGTAACATAAGGAAAAGGTGCCCCACCCACTGGCGGTCATGTTTTTTTTAGATATCAAAATAATTTTAAGATATCAGGTACAGGGTCACCAATGGATCATTTGCATGAAATTTACTTTCAAAGCGGACCAGTAGTTTTTGACAAGATTTTTAAAGTCTTCACTATATAGCCATATGAGGAAAACCTGCCCCACCCACTGGCGGCCATGTTTCTTAAGATAGTAAAATTACTTCAAGAAATCTGATAGAGGGTCACCAATTGGGGTAAAAATATTTTCAATTCTGACCTGTAGTTTTTGACAAGAAGATTTTTAAAGTTTTTTCAATTGGTTATCATGGCAACCACAATTTCAATTGCATGACATACATTTCAAGAAATCTGAGAGAGTACCCTACAAGGAACAACCCTATGAAGTTTTGATGAAATTGGCCCAGTGGTTTCCAAGAAGACCTTTGAAGAAAAAGTTTGAAGACGGATGGAAGAGGACGACAACAGATGACGACGGACACAGGGCGATCACAATCGTTCACTTTGGCACTTCATGTCAAGTGAGCTAAAAACACCCAACAAGAGGGCTAGAATGGCCCTTGATCGCTCACCTGACCATGGTGACTTAGTACTAAGCTGGGTCAAGTGATTTCAAACAAGAAGATTTTTGAAGTTTTCATTTAAAAAAATCTATTTTTAGCTCCGGTGACCCAGATATGCAACAGACCGGAACCAATTCAACAATACATGTGAAGGACCTCTGGATGTTACACCATGCCAAACATCAAAGCTCTGGCCACATTGGTTTCTGAGTAAAAGATGTTAAAACATTTCACTATGTAACTCAATGTAAAATGGTGACCTACGGGGTGGGGCCAACTTTGACCCCAGGGGCAAAATTTGAACATCTTTGATAAAGGACCTGTAGACCATGCTATGTGCAAAATATCTCAGCTGTAATATAGTTTCAGACGAGAAGATTTTTGAAGTTTTCATTGAAAAAAATCTATGTTTAGCTCCGGCGACCCAGATATGCCACAGGCTGGAACCAATTCAACAATATATGTAAAGGACCTCTGGAAATTACACCATGCCAAATATCAAAGCTCTGGCCATATTGGTTTCTGAGTAAAATATGTTTGAACATTTCACTATGTAACTCAATGTAAAACGGTGACCCCCGGGGCGGTGCCAATTTTGACCCCAGAGGCATAATTTGAACAAAGTTGATAGAGGACTTGTAGGTGATGCTATGTGCCAAATATCTAAGCTCAGTGTATTATGGTTTCAGACAAGAAGATTTTTGAAGTTTTCATTGAAAAAAAAACTATTTTTAGCTCCGGTGACCCAGATATGCAACAAACCGGAACCAATTCAACAATATATGTGAATGACCTCTAAAAGTTACACCATGCCAAATATCAAAGCTCTGACTATATTGGTTTTTAAAGATGTTTGAACATTTCACTATATAATTCTATGTAAAACGGTGACCCCCCAGGGCGGGGTCAATTTTGACCCCAGGGGCAAAATTTGAACATTCTTGATAGAGGACGTATAGATGATGACATGTGCCTAATATCTAAGCTCTGGCCCTTGTGGTTTTTGACAAGAAGATTTTTCAAGATTTCCTTATTTTTTCACTTTGGTTGCCATGGCAACCAGAGTTCTGCATGGTTTCAAATTCTTTGAACAACTTTGAAAGAGATTGACCCAAGGAACATTCCTGTGAAGTTTGGTTGCAATCAGACCAGATGTTTTGGAGAAGAAAATGTTTGAAGAAATTGTTGACACATGACGCACAACGCCGGACATTGATCGACTGACCACAAAAGCTCATCTTGAGCACTTTGTGCTCAGGTGAGCTAAAAATAGTCAAAAATGGACTTGGCTTTATTGGAAACGGGAACTTTCCATTTGATGTCTCACGAAATAGCAGTGATCAGTCAGGATACTAGAGAAACAGGTCTATATATTTTGCGGTTTTGAGGAGTTTTATGAGAGATAGAGAGAGAGATCCAAAATGGAAAATATACAAAAATATCTTTTTACTTCCTCTTATTTTGAGTCCTGCATATTGATAATGAGCTCCCTATTACGACCACTAAATTAAGTTAGTTATTTTATGCTTAAAGCAGGTGGCTAATTAAAGCAAGGCCAAAGTAAATGAGCTTTCTGTTTCACTTTCACCTTGCTTTAAGCTGCCACCTGTCTTTCATTCAATCAGTTAGCCATATTTTCAATGGTTGTAATAGAGACTGTATCTTACCTGGTTGTGTGTTGAGACAGCAAGTTTGACAGTTCTGGCAGACATTAAACTGTTCATATATATTACAGATATAGTCCCCCAACACTGGTGCCACTAGCTCTTCATTGAAGAAGTTCATTTTACTACCCACAAGGGCTTTCGCTGCCCAAAACGCCAGTGAGGCAGGCTTAGCTGGTAAAGTGTCTGTAACCCGACCAAGGGGAATGATTCTATAGTTCACATCCGTATGGTACCACATGAAGGTTGACTTGAAATAGTTATGATTACCATGGCGATGTACAGTTTCTATATTTGGCATTTGAAGCAAAAATCCTGGCAATGCATCCAGCAGGTTATTGTCCAGAAGAAGAGTTTTTAAACTGGTACAGAATGTTAAGGTGTAGGGCAAGGACTGCACATGAAGTCTGTTGTTTGACACTGCTAGGGAGTCTAACTTGCGAAGCTGTCCTATGTCTGGGGGCAACTCGTACAGACAGTTGTATTTTAGTGATAGGAGACGAATGTTCTTGCATTTGAAGATCTGAAATATGGAAACAGGGTTAAATCAATCAGTTTTACACATTACAATTTGCTCAGTATCAATTTCTGTATGAATTAACCCATTACCCCATAGCCTGTTTCTAGTTTTGAAGACAGATGACCACTTAAAGCAGGTTGAAAGTAAAGCAGAATGCGCCTTAAGGCGCATTCTGCTTTACTTTCAGCCTGCTTTAAGCTATTATCTGCTAGAATATAGAAAATATTTCTTATGATTCTTATTTGTAACAGTATAAATTGGAACTATTTTCTTTAGTACAGGAATAAATTAAAGGCATAAAAAGGTGTATTTATGGGGTAATGGGTTAACTCATTCACCACTGAAATTTCAAATTGGATAATTCCAGTTTCCAGTAAAGTCTATTCCATTTTTGACTATCTAAGATAAAAAAGTTTTCACAATATTTTACCAAATGTTTAACAATGTTGACCCCAGGGGCATAATTTGAATAAACTTGATAGAAGACATGTAGGTGATGCTATGTGCAAAATATCTAAGCTCTGGCCCTTGTAGTTCTAGACAAGAAGATTTTTTAAGATTTCCTTATTTTTTCTCCAGTTCTGCATTGTTTTTAATTCTTTGAACAACTTTGAAAGAGCTTGACCCAAGGAACATTTCTGTAAAGTTTGGTTGAAATCTGTTCAGCGGTAAAGGAGGAGATGTCATTTGAAGCCCTTGTTAATGACAATGCACGACTCACAACGCACGACGGATGCCCGACACAGGGCCATCCCAATAGCTCACCTTGAGTGAGCTAAAAATGATAAGTTATGAGCATGAATGTGAGATATTCTATATATCACATGAACATTAAAAAATCCTATTTAGTTCACTGAATCCGTAGGTTGTAGTCACTCTGCAATATACATAATATATTATCCACTAAAACGTTACATTGTTTATGGTAGCACAAATATCATTTGGTGTCCTGCTTCATACAACGCTTGTGGATGAACAGGTTGGACCAGAGACAAAACAAGAGGGCCATGGCCCTTAATTCGCTCACCTGAGGTCATTGTGCCTTAGCTTAATAGGCAAGACAACATTTTAATATAGCTGTAAATGGAATTATCTTGCAGACAAAAAAAAACATGACAAATTGGAATAACTTAAAAAAATATTGTTGGCAGAGTTATGGCCCTTATCCATGACACTTCTTCTTATCAAGCTACAGTCGAATACCGTTACCTCGATATTCGATACGTCGATACTCCGCTTACGTCGATATTTTTCACCGGTCCCGGCAAATTCCTTCTTTATCTATATAGTAAATCCCTCATTTGCTCGATATTGTTTCCTCGATATTATCGGTTACGTCGATGTAATTTTTCAGAACCAGAGAATTTTTCTCACCCTTACGTCGATATCTGCTTCACCGTGACCGCATATCGCACATTCGGCAAACATTGGATGGAGGTGCGAAAAATGGCTCTCGGCCACCGTGACTGATTGTAGCACCAAATGAGTGAACATGTCCGAAATTGCACTAATCAGCACGAAAGATAATCCCATCTTAATTGCACTGGATCAATATTATTAATGAATTCCCGAATAACTTTGGTTACGAAGTTTGCGTAAATATTTTCGATGACGATTCTGTCAAACCTGGGACAATTATAGCCGCGCTGTTTAAATCAGACTTCAGAATTCTTTGTAGTGCAGACTGAAGGTGCCGTACGGCGAATAAGTGTAGTGAGATCAAACAAAAGTTACATTTCATTTCTGATTTATTTTTTATCTAAGTCAGTTCAAACACGCCGCTTCTGTTTGAAACGCCGAAATAATTCGCCGGCGTTTCGAAGTCGGACACACCCTTTTGAAAATTAAACATGTAAACAACTAACGCTTCCAGAGCGTCACCGGAAGTGTAAACAGTTCACTGTGTTGGTGTGAGGAAATGTGTAAACCTAATTTTATGTTATAAAATCTGTGTTAGCACCCATGCGCTGGATGTTTATGCTGATGAAATCAGGTAGATCTACCAAATGTATTAAAATACGAAAATTGTTTACTCGCTCCCGCATATCATATCTAATAGACGCGTAGATTCTCTACTTTTAAAAATACTGACCACCTTCATCAATTTGAAAATTATGAGTAGAAGATTTTGTCAGATTCTACTTTCCTACGCATTTATTTTCAATTACCAATCGTGTAACTCTCAATAAACACTAGGATCAAGAATAACGTTAAAACTTCGATATGACAATACAGATCTCAAATGAGAAACTCCCATTAGCTCGAACTTCGGCTACGTCGATATTTTTTCACGGTCCGTTCAACTTCGAGGTAACGGTATTCGACTGTACATGTATTTCCATATGATTATTTATTGCGCACTCTGCTTTACTTTCAACCTGCTTTAAGTTATCATCTACTAAGATATAGATACTATTTCTTATATCTTACATGTTTATGACTGTATAAAGTGGAATTATTTTCTTTAGAGGAGGAATAAATTAAAGGCGTAAAAAGGCATATGTATGGGGTAATGGGTTAACATCAGTAGAACTGGAGTTATCTCAAAGACAAGAAAATATGACACTGGGAAATATCTCAAAAATGACATTGACCTTTGTAGGACATGACCCAAGTTATAAAGTTTCTAACTTTAACAAAGTTATGGCTAAGATTAAAGTTGTGGACTGACAGACAAACAAATGGACAAACAGACAAAAAAGCAGACAGACAAAAACAATATGCCCCCAACTGCAGGGCATAAAAATATAGCAGACAACACCAAATTATGCTGCTGTTTACAGTGAACCTCATCAGCTGACCAGCTGACCTGAGTTCAGTTATGTAACTCTGCCAGTAGGAAATTTGACTAGGGTCTAACTCTTATAATGCTGAATTGCTGTCTGCTATACATATTTTGAATGTGAATTATGACCTAGATATTTAACCGACCAGAACCATTTGAACAAACTAGGTAAAGGACATTTAGAAGTGTCACCATGCCAAATATCAAAGCTCTGGCCATATTAGTTTCAGTGGAGAAGACGTTTGAAATGTTCACTATATAACTCTATGTAAAACTGTGACCCCCGGGGCTGGGCCAATTTTGACCCCAGGGGCATAAT
The DNA here is from genome assembly GCA_922989275.2 of Gari tellinella. Taxonomy (NCBI): domain Eukaryota; kingdom Metazoa; phylum Mollusca; class Bivalvia; order Cardiida; family Psammobiidae; genus Gari; species Gari tellinella. Next base: position 27,359,287 of record OV277857.1, on the reverse strand, counting down.
TTGAACAAACTTGATAGAGGACCTGTAGATAATGTTATGTGCCAAATATCTAAGCTCTGGCCCTTGTAGTTTCAGACAAGAAGATTTTTTAAGATTTCCTTATTTTTTCACTTTGGTTGCCATAGCAACCAGAGTTCTATATTGTTTTCAATTCTTTGAACAAATTTGAAAGAGCTTGACCCAAGGAACATTCCTGTAAAGTTTGGTTGAAATCTGTTCAGCCGTTTAGGAGAAGATGTCATTTGAAGCAATTGTTAACGACAACGCACGACGGACGACGCACGACGACGGACGACGGACACAGGGCCATCCCAATAGCTCACCTTGAGCCTTTGGCTCAGGTGAGCTAAAAATAGATTCCCTTTTGTGGAATACGATATTTACAGAATGAGTTTACACCACATCCAGACAGTAGATTAAGTGATAAATAGAGGATATTGAATGAGGTTGTTTTTTTCAGTTGTGAATTTTTTAACGAGTTGGATTTTATCCAACCAGTTCAATGAATTCACAATTGAAAACATGCGAATTTGGTTTACTATACATCACATAAATACCTGTTGCAAATGACACGAAAATCCGAACGGTGTTAATTTCACGTTTGCCTTCGGCTCTTAGGAAAACGATTTGTCATAGGTGTTATTCGGTTTTATTGATCTGTAGATAAAAATACCTATCAAACTAAAATAAAGAAAATCAACATCAATGTGTTGTGAAAAGACTTCTCTGATACCAGCATATTCAAATTGTAGATATTTAATTTAACATTGTTGTAACTGACTACAAATGATCATTTGACATTCAGAATCTAGTTTCATTTTCAAAATTATGTCATTATAGCAACATGACGTCATATAATCATTGTATTGTCTGAATTAAAAAAAACCAGTCTGAGTCAATGTTAATACTAGAGCTCTAAGTAGGATGATTTGCAGCCTGAGTTTGCGGGACTGCTCGGGATAATGTTTTTAGGACACTTGGAAATGTTTCAATACCTAGTTGTGATCTAATTTTGTCTAGATTCTCTTAACTGATTTACAGTTTGATGATTCAAAAATTAGTATAAAACATAATGCCCAGTGGGCTGTACGATTTTTACGGACCTCTATATTTTGCATGTTTATGTGATAAACATATTTATTGGGAAAGAAAAGCACTTGCTGAACTGTATATTGGACAGTGTGCTGTCTCACCTCTTTCGGCAGCTTGTTATCTTCTCCATATTTGAAGATTCTGTCTAGATGGAACTCTGTGAAGTTGTTCATGTTGATGTAAGCCGTGAGGAGAGTGTCTGCAAAATACCATACACCTCCAGATAAGATAAGCAGAGCACCAGATAAGGGTAGTTTTTCAAAAACTAAAATCTTTATTTCTGAATTAAACCCTATGGTGTCACTACTCATTAGAATCGTCTCGAAGAGACAATTCTAATGAGTAGTAACACCATAGGATTTGGTGCTAAAAATAGTGAGAAAATGTTGGATTTGCTGAAAAAACTACTTCTTATTTGGAGCCCTGGATAAGTATTTCAAATACTAAAACTTTCATTTCTTCATCAAGCCCTATCTATGACTACTCATTAGAATAATCTTGATGAGACAATTACACTCACCCAAAAAGGTTCCTTTATACTTTTATTTAATGGATATATCAGCAGCTCGTAGGCCTTATTTCCAATTGGTTACATTATATTGTTGGATTATCGTCAAGGTTTAATACTATGTAGTCAAGCATAACCATACCTGTTTACCTTATAGGTCTCTAAACGGATAACACATATTCATAGCGTTGCACATGCACAATTCAGGTAGAGTCTCTACACCCGGCAAAACTTAACAAAAGATCAGTACAGGAAAGAAATATCACAACTTGATATGTTCAAAACGGCCACGTCAAAGTGATGCAGAGCGAAACTTAGCTGTTAAATATGCTATGGGCGGGGTTAAGGGTAACTGACGTTGCCAAGGGCGTTGGTTGCACCAAACTAACAATTTATAATGTCAGAAATAAGGTCAACATCTTCTCGTCTGAACTTCTTGAGGAGAGTACACATACCAAATATATTGAGCCTCTATCCTAGATCTAAAGTTACGGCCAAGGTTAAAGTTGTGTACAGACAGACAGGACAGACAGACAAACCAAAACCAAAACAATATGCCCCGACTAAGACTAAGAAGTGGGGTGCATAAAAATGTTAGAAATGTTCAATTTAATACTCACTCCATTCTGAACATAGAATTAACAGACTACAGCATCAAAGATGATACATGTATATGTATATATGATCATTTTATTCTAAAGTTAAATACCGGTGTCACCGGTACATACTCTGTTCAACTCCAAATTTCTAAACATGTCATGTTATTCTTATACTAAATACATGTACATGTACTCTGTTCAACTAGTCTACAATTTTCGACACAGATAATGTTATTCTGAAGTTATATATAAATACTCTATACAGTTTCTATACAGATCATGTTATTCTTAAGTATACTCTGTAACATCTGTTCAACTACAATTTTCGACACAGATAATGTTATTCTGAAGTTAAATACTCTATACAGTTTCTATACAGATCATTTTATTCTTAAGTATACTCTGTAACATCTGTTCAACTGCAATTTTCAACACAGATAATGTTATTCTGAAGTTTAAATACTCAGTTCTACTCCAATTTCTATATAGATTATGTTATTCTTAACCTTTCCCCCATAGCCCGTTTCTAGTTTGAAAATAGGCGACTATTTAAAGCAGGTTGAAAGTAAAGCAGAATGCGCCTTAAGGCGCATTCTGCTTTGTTTTCAGCCTGCTTAAAGCTTCCACCTGCTAGAATAAAGAAAATATTTCTTATGATACATGTTCATGACTGTATAAATTGGAACTAATTTCTTCAGCGGAGGAATAAACTGAATGCGCTAAAAGGCGCTTATATGGGGGAAGGGTTAATTTAAATACTCTGTTACGTCTGTTCAACTACAAATTTCAAGCCAAGTCATTCTCAGGACATTAAGAGTATTGATTTTCCCTCCTTATAAAAACTCCCTCCAAACAACACACACAATCTGTGTCTCCCATTGAGTGTTTTTGTAGAGAGGGCCCCTGTACTTGAAAATCTTGAGTGTGAGCAGGGCTCCAGATAAGAGGGGGTAAACTAAACTAATCCAACAATTTCTCACTCATTTTAGCACCAAATCCTATGGTGTTACTACTCATTAGAATCGTCTCGAAGAGACGATTCTAATGAGTAGTGACAACATAGGGTTTAAAGCAAAAACAATGATTTTAGTTTTTGAAAAACTTCCCTTATCTGGAGCCCTGATTGTGAGGAAGTGTGGCCCTACCTGCATGTCTCCTGATTTGTTGCTGTTTCTCTCGCTCTATTTCTTCAGTTACAAGGTGAAGCAAGTATTTGGGCCTCTGGTGAATGGCGACTGATAAAAACCACAGTTCTTGAGGAATATCCTGAAAACAAGTACAGTCGTCATGTATGACATATGCCCCCAAAGTGTTATGGGGTTATTCCTCAAAAATTGGTACTACAAAATTTTCGAAATAATTTTGCTTATGAAAGCGCTTGCTTAACATGTATACCATGCCTACGAACTGTCTTTGACTTATAAAGAGTAATGTCCGTGCTGATTGTTCACTAGAAAACTAATTTTTACATTTTATGAATTGCCAATCACCTGAAAATGTCATTACCGCAACGATGTAAAATTGGAGCTCGTTTTATCTAAATATTAAATTAAATGTTAAAAAGTGTTTTTCGTTCAAAATGTGTGTAAATTATGAATATGAATAACGTAGTTCTATTTCTTTTTGTAAGGCATCTTGCAAAATGAAAACAGCTAATTTTTAAGATTTTGATGTATAGACTTTGTCTCCAAAGTGTTGCAACATTTCTTTTAAATAGCTAAAATCACGCCTTATACTACCTTTAGGACTACTTTATCAGAAAAGTATACAGTTGAAACATTTCCATTGCTCAAGTTTTAAAAAATGTCCAAAAATGAATGAAAAACGTTTCGGTAATGACGTTTCGGTAATTGACATTGCGGTAATGACAACAGAAACTAAAGCCAAATGGTATTGATTTTATTTGATTTCGTATTTTCTCAAAATAGTTGTTCAGATATCAACATAATTAAGGGTTATGTCATTACCGTAACACAGGCTGTTGCGGTAATGACCGTTTCGGTAATGACAATTCTGTTTATTTTTCATAATTTCAAGCATTTACCCAGTACATGTTTCAATTAGTTAATGCATTTAAGCATCGTGTACACACAGAGTATACAAGAAGGTCTATTAACATGAATTTATAGTTCAGCTTGCCTGGTTTAAGGGCGTTACGGTGATGACAGCCTGAAAATATACTCAGCAAATAAAGATGTTTGGGAGGCCATTTCTTATAGTAGAACCCGGGTTGCTTATGCATGATCAATGGCTTCCAAACCAACAATTACGTGTAATTTTTTCGCGCTTAAACACCCTTTATTTACAGCGAGATCAGGATCAAACCACAAGAAATAGCATTCCCAATGATTGAAATAACCGGAAATAAGTTTACCACGAGGCCACAGGCACTTGAAGATTTCAATACTAAAAAACTGACGGGAAAAAAAGTTAAATGCGACATTTATATATAATACAGAGTAGCGATTTCTGAGGCACAAATTTTGTCGTTTTATTTTTTACTTTTATGTTAAAGTGTTGTACTTAAACATCATTGTTTGTTTCTTTTATACATGTTTAGGTCAAGATCTACCCATTAACCACAAAATATCCAAGACATTTTTTTAAAAAAAAAAAAATCCTTTGGCATTGCTAATATAGTAACCCAAATGGTGAATTCGCCTAGAAAGCAATTATATCATAATTGTATTTCACACCTTATAGTATAGATATATCTACCGATTACAAGTCAATAAAATGAAAGATCAACTTGCCTTATAGTTTTCTTATATTAAACACAAAATTCAGGGTTACTAGAATAACAGGAATACACCGAAATACACTTTAATACACTTAAACATACCTATTATAGATCATAAAACAGTTTCAGATGATGTATTTACACATTTTGTGTACTAATATATTAAGTTTGCACAGGAAATATACAATTTATTTGTTATAAATGGTTTTCTGTTGAAATTATAACCGAAATACACTTTGTGCTCCAGCTAGGCCTTTTTAGGAGGGCACCGTGTTTTCCGACGCCCTGCCCTAAAAATAAAAAAAAAATAAAAAAAAATTTTTTTTCATTATTTTTTTTTTTAAAACAAATTGGGAATTATTTTTACAATTCCTTTTTGGGAATGGGTCCGTTTAATGAGCCTTTGGATGCAACAGAAAAAGGCCTGAACTCAGACTGAAGTTTTACCAATGTATTTGTTTACAAGCCTAGTCCTTTGATCTAAACATCATCTATAATTCTTTTTAATAAGTTGTTTCGTTTTGGTGATGAGTTTATTCCTATCCCTAGGGTACTATGCCCTGCAAATAATTTCAGTTGGAGATGGGGGTGAAAATTTGATTGCGTTAAAATTTCACCCCTCCCTAGTCAACACCCAACCATCAAACCTAGTCATTTGATCTGCACATGAAGTATAAGTAATTTTTAATTAGTTGTTTAGTTTTGATGGTGAGTTTACACCTATATCCTCCATTCTCCATAACCGGACCCTTCCTACCAATCCGGAAGCCTCACAAAAACGCTTGACAAAGTGTGTGCGGTTTGCTTACGTCATCGCAAAAGCGGTTCCGGTTAGGTAATAGATGTGTGCAGCATAATAGCCGAGAAAAATGCTGAAAAAAAACTTAACGCATTTTCCAATATAACTCTAAATGTTTATTACGTGTAGCGAGTGTCTGGAAATTGACCTTTCACATGCAGTATAAATTTGATCCGATTGAGTACAAGCGCCTTTGTTACCCGGATGATGACGTCACACTTCCGTCATGATTGGAATTCCTGACGCTGCATTTACAGCCGAAGGTTAGTTTGAATAACTGGTATCTGTTTAAACAATGAAGTTGTTTGATTACTTTAAGTGTTATTTTCAGTTAGAAAACTATTTTTTCTCCATATTCATTCAATGTATCTCCCATTTACTATTTGAATTGGTTATCTTTATAATCCCTTTTGTTTTCGCTAAGGGTTCCGGATGAACGGACGAAGAGGATGTCACAGTGTGTAGGTTTATCATGACTTGTACGGCCTTGCTGTACAAGCGCGCTTTTATGGCGACGTGGTAGAGTGCATGACTGCGAACCTGGCGGCCCGGGTTCAAACCCGGGTCAGAGCGAGTGTTTCTTTATAAGAACACCCGGCTACATTTTGCTGATGTTTTAATTTAATTTAATTGAAAAATAATTTGGAAATCCAGATTAATATTGAGACTTTACAGTTTACTTAGTAAGACATTGATTGGAAGTTAGACTGAAATAAGGATTAGAACCACTAATATTGCTACCTTTACCTAGCACCAACTATTTAAACAGCAATTATCATCATTATTATTATTACTACTACTACCAGTGAGCATTTCAGATCATCTCTTCACTACTATTACATGCAAACAGCAATTGGAGTTTAGATTTGAATCATCATTTGAAATAGTATTGCTGCCCCTACTTGTCCTATATAACAGCAATTATCATCATCATTACCATTACTGCTACTACTACCAGCAAACAGTTATTATAGGCTTATACTTGAATTAGTTTTGGAACATTCTTGTATTGATTTACTTAATATGGCTACCGTTTGACAACAAATATCATCATTATTGCTGCTACTACTACTACAGATTAACAACTTTAGTCATAATCGTTACTACTACTACCGCTACCGGTTGATAACAGTTCTTATCAGTACGTGTCTTGTTTGGCTAATTTGCTATTACTAATTGTAATCAGCTACTATTATTATCATTTTTTTTAAATCAGTGATCACTTAGGTGAATTGAAAATCTTAATTAATCATTTCAGTTTAAAAAAAACCTAAAACTTTTGGATATTAAAAAAATTATTCATACAGTACTTTGAAATATTACTTCTAATTTTGATAGTAATTATTATTATTATTATTATTTCACTTTGACTTTATTTTGACTTTAATTTACATAGGATATTTATACTTTGTCAATGTGTTAGGGATTCAACTTTCAATGTATCTCCCATTTACTATTTGAATTGGTTATCTTTATAATCCCTTTTGTTTTCGCTAAGGGTTCCGGATGAACGGACGAAGAGGATGTCACAGTGTGTAGGTTTATCATGACTTGTACGGCCTTGCTGTACAAGCGCGCTTTTATGGCGACGTGGTAGAGTGCATGACTGCGAACCTGGCGGCCCGGGTTCAAACCCGGGTCAGAGCGAGTGTTTCTTTATAAGAACACCCGGCTACATTTTGCTGATGTTTTAATTTAATTTAATTGAAAAATAATTTGGAAATCCAGATTAATATTGAGACTTTACAGTTTACTTAGTAAGACATTGATTGGAAGTTAGACTGAAATAAGGATTAGAACCACTAATATTGCTACCTTTACCTAGCACCAACTATTTAAACAGCAATTATCATCATTATTATTATTACTACTACTACCAGTGAGCATTTCAGATCATCTCTTCACTACTATTACATGCAAACAGCAATTGGAGTTTAGATTTGAATCATCATTTGAAATAGTATTGCTGCCCCTACTTGTCCTATATAACAGCAATTATCATCATCATTACCATTACTGCTACTACTACCAGCAAACAGTTATTATAGGCTTATACTTGAATTAGTTTTGGAACATTCTTGTATTGATTTACTTAATATGGCTACCGTTTGACAACAAATATCATCATTATTGCTGCTACTACTACTACAGATTAACAACTTTAGTCATAATCGTTACTACTACTACCGCTACCGGTTGATAACAGTTCTTATCAGTACGTGTCTTGTTTGGCTAATTTGCTATTACTAATTGTAATCAGCTACTATTATTATCATTTTTTTTAAATCAGTGATCACTTAGGTGAATTGAAAATCTTAATTAATCATTTCAGTTTAAAAAAAACCTAAAACTTTTGGATATTAAAAAAATTATTCATACAGTACTTTGAAATATTACTTCTAATTTTGATAGTAATTATTATTATTATTATTATTTCACTTTGACTTTATTTTGACTTTAATTTACATAGGATATTTATACTTTGTCAATGTGTTAGGGATTCAACTTTCTTTTCAACATTTGCATTGAATTGAATTTAGTTTTAGATAGGTCATTTAAACGTAAGAATTTGCTACTACTGCTCTTTAAGACAATAATCATCATCAATATTTTACTTTGACTTTCTTTTGATATAATTACTTTAGGTATTTTAACAATAAAATTAGTTATTGAATTTGTTTGAATAATTACTTTAGGGTTAAATTACATTTAAATACTTAAAAAATTATTTTGCTACTTATTACTACTATACTCTACTTAACAACATTTATCATTTGTAACTCATTCTGACTTTGGAATTTGAAATTAAGATATCAGATATAATGCTTACTTAGATTTATTGGCCGTACAAGTCATGATAAACCTACACACTGTGACAAGGATACCAAGGAATTGAAGGATACTATGCTCTGCAAATAACTTCATTTTTTGGAGGGGATGTCCTCAAGTTCAACAGCGCCCTGCCCTATTCAAATCCTAGCTGGAGCACTGCAGTGTGTCATTTGAGAATTACACATGTTTGTGTGAAAATTTCATGATACGATTTCAACAGAAAACCATTTATGACCCACAAAGTGCATATTTTCTTTGCAATTCCAGTCATCCGGGTATTTTTTGCCTTACGCATATTCTCGGACCTTTCATTCGGATGACATCTAACTTCTCGGAGAAAAAATAAACCCCGCTAATGTCAATTTCGTGTTTGTTGTCCCCCAGTGCGTGTGCTCGCTATTTAATTCATTGCCGAATGAAGGGTGTGTGACGTCACACTGGAAAAGAGAATGCATAATTGATGATCAGGGGCTACACTCATTGTCCAATCTTAGTCAACATTACCTGAAAACATGTTTTGTTAAGTTAACGGTACCTAACAAAAGGTGCAAAATACAATCACTATATAATTGCTTTCTATGCGAATTCACTTTTTGGGTTACTATATTATGTATACCTGTTTGTAGGCGAGTTCGTCTCTGGGCGAATTCACCAAAAACCGTTTTTAGGTCACCCATGTTGTTAGTTTATGCTACTCGTAAAATTGTCTCGAATACACGAATTTACTGAGTAGTCACGACATAGGTTTAAACCATTGAAATAAATAAAGTGCAGTATACCCCAAAGCCACTAGCTCCTTTGTCCTCCCTTTCTTTAAGTTTTTCTCTCCATTCTTTCCATTCTTCCGGATGCGATTGAAATCTCTTAAAAAGCAGCAATTCGTAGCCATTGAAAACGTTATTCATGTCTCAGTTAATATCGGTAGAACAAACTGATTTATTCAGCAGAAAATCCAACAAGTTCACATCGTTCCTCTAAAACTGACTGAGACCGTTCATGTCAAATATTCCATATTTTTCAGTTCCTCTTTATCAATCGCAACATCTCGAGCTACTTTCCCTTATTGACCGTGAGAAAAACATTTTTGTGAGATTAAAACGGTGTGGTATAAAACCCCATACCACCATGCCCGTGCCCGTGCCGACGACAAATTACGGAAATTACCGAGTGTTTTCCTAAGTTCATTTTTCGATTTTTTTCGGATTTTTTTTCTGGGTGCTCCAACAAGTCAACGGAGGAATCTACAAACACAACAACAACAACAACACCAATGGCACAAGAAGAGTGGTCAGATGACCTCCTAAGACAGTTTGATAAAGCGAGCAATCCAAAAGAGATGTGGGATGTTTACAAAAGGGTGACGGACGTTTCGGTAAATGACCAGTTCGGTAAATTGATTCTATATAGTGAAAGTCTGGACGTTTCGGTAAAAAGGTAAATTATAGTAATTATAGAACAGAACAGAACAAAACTTTATTTCATCTCAGGCATGGTTACATGCAGCATGAGGTAAAGCATATAAACAAGATGAATATAAACAATGGTACCTAGCATGGCTTATTCAGAGTCTGAGTATTTCAGTATTTGGTGACGAACAATGTAGAGCCAGACCCTATGCAAAGAATAATCGTTTATGGTCTGATTCAACAATATTCGTCTTGCGGTTGATAAAACCGATAGTTGGTAAATGATGGTGGGGGGTCTAAATATTATTAAATGGAACTAGATACATTTTCGGAATACAGTGTTCATATAAGATTTTATGCAGACGATGAAGACCCGGATCAGTGTGTTCACAATTGAACTGGTCAAGGTCTAAACCGTCTGTCATTTTGCAATTAATCGACCAGGAGTAATCCAAGATAGTATAATAACAACATACAATAAAAAGAATTATAAAGATTTAAACTGTCCATATGCTGGATATTCAGAGAGGGGAAAGTGAATGTTATGGTTATCAGATTATTACTATTATGATTTTCTTATATAGATCTATATACATAAAACATAATTTTAAGTGTCGAAAAGTAGATCTACTCGTGCAAATAGTTTGGATTCCGACAAAGCTCCACATGGGCCTATCTAGGATCCAAACTATTTGCGTGTCAGGTACAGTTTAATACTAACTTTTATATATAACCTTGCGTTAACCCATTCCCCCATAAATACGCCGTTTTACACCTTTAGTCCATTCCTAGACTGAAGGAAATAGTTTTACTTTTCACAGTCAAGAATATGTGTCATAAGAAATTTCTTTTTATTTTCTAGCAGATGGTAGATCTAGCTCAAAGCAGGATGAAAGTAAATCAGAATGCGCCTTAAGGCGCATTCACCTTCACCTTCAAACCGCTTTAAGTAGTCACCTATATACACTACTAGAAACCGGCTATTAGGGGGCAATGGGTTTAACCACAGGTACTTGACACATACTTTATTATCTAATTAACACCCACCCCCCTTTTTAATTTTTTTTTTTTTTTTTTTTTTTTTTTACTATACTTCTATTATAGATACAAGGTAAACAGCGCAATTCGACACCTAGTCTTTACTATCCACTTAAACTGATGCTAAAATAGACTCGATCGCCGATATTCTCTTGTGGTACCCTCGGGAAATGATTAATTTATCAATATCTACTTTTTATTTCATCAAATTCCGTCAAATAACGCCACAGTATGTGAATTATAACGAAAATAAGCATCAAAAAGTTTTATGTCGTTTTCATGGTACACAGCAACGAATGTACATGTAGGGGTGATCTGTTATTTGTCCACAATAAACGGCCTATGCCACTGGAACTTTCACCAAATATTATAAATCATCTTTAAATGAAATATTATCAGTTTTATATAATTTACATAGAATGCAAAATTAAAAGAAACTTTACCTGTTTAATTTTGACCAATGAGATCGCTCCGTTCATTCAATTCATTCCGGTATTCAAAATGGCATTCACAATGAAATGAGTCTTTCACTTGTCAATTTCATGCCAAATTACATGTATATTTCATATAGCTGATAGTGAAGAGGGTCATGTTCCGACACAAACGCGTTTTCTCTAATGAAATTAGGTGAAAGTTCCAGCCGTATAGGCCGTTAAATGTGCAAACCGACTAGATTACCCCTTATTTTGGGCAATAAATTCTGTACCAAGAGAACGACATAAAACTTTTTGATGCAAATTTTCGTTATAATTCACATACTGTGGCGTTATTTGACGGAATTTGATGAAATAAAAGGTAGATATTGATAAATTAATCATTTCCCGAGGATACCACAAGAGAATATCGGCGATCGAGTCTATTTTAGCATCAGTTTAAGTGGATAGTAAAGACTAGGTGTCGAATTGCGCTGTTTACCTTGTATCTATAATAGAAGTATAGTAAAAAAAATAAATTTTTAAATAGCCTGGGGCTACGTCTGGTTACGTCATAATCTCCCAATCTCCCAACTCTCCGAAACTGTCCGTAATATACTACTCGCAATCACTAGATACCCCCCTTGGATGTTACATGTTAGGCTGGTCTTCTTGGGTTACGGGTCGCCATGGCTGAAACTGTGATGAATGGTTATAGGTTTATGTACAGGTCTGTATATCACACCTTTCGCTAGATCAATAACTGATGGCGCTTGACCAAGATCAGCAATTTGTTAAACCCAATATTTGCCGAAAAGTTTCGATTCTGATCAGAAACGGCGATCAGAATCCAAACTTTTTGACAAACAAAATTACAAGTCCTTATAGTGCGCTCACATTTGCTCTACGGCGGCCGTACGGCGGCCGCAGAGACGTGAAATCGAGAGAATCTTACGGCGGCCGTGCGGCGGCCGTACGGCAGCCACACGGCGGCCGTACGGCAGCCACACGGCGTATCCCAATATCTTACAGGCCGTAGAGGTCGCCGTAGAATTATAACGCGGAGTTATAACATTTTTTCATTTCTACGGCGGCCGTAGAAACACACGCTGCCACCGTGCGGCCGCCGTAACTCGGTGGCCAAATTCCCTATTGAGCAGTGGTACTTTTGATCATATATGTAAAACATGAATATTATCTAAAAATGGATTTAGGTGTTCTTAAATCCTGTCCAAATGTGTCCTTTGAGTTCATGGTGTTGCTGGACTGATATAAGTTGTGTTAACATGTAGCAAAACCAAGTTGTGTAGCAGGAGCAGCATTTTGGTTGCAAGGTATCTGGTGGTACTTCCACGGCTGCCGTACGGTCGCCGTGCGGTCACCGTACGGCAGCCGCACGGCGGCCGTACATTGGCCAAGTTTTTTAACCCCACCAAAATAAAATCTCGCCGCGCGGCAGCCGCAGCAAATGTGAGCGCAACACACGGCGGCCGTAGGAATTCTGCGGCGGCCGGGGAAATTGCTACTCGCCGTAGAAATGATAAGCCGTGCGGCCGCCGTACGGCAGCCGCAGCAAATGTGAGCGAGGCATTAATATAATATGCAGCTGAGACAAAGATCAGCAGATCTGGAATCAGTCAAAGTTACTTGCGAACAGTTTGAATCCTGCTCAGACAAATCAGAAGCATCTCAAAATGATTTTAATCTACAGATACTTCACCTTAAATAAAAACAAAGCAATGGTAGTGAATTGCGTAGAGCTCTACATTGGTCTTCTTGTGTTACGCAGATCTATAATTTGAGTATTATTCTGTAAATATGTATATTATAAACATGCCAATAAATATTAATTTTGTTTTTTTAGTTCTTAACTATTTTGAGATGTAACAATAATCTCACCTCCTTATAGAAGAAATGAAAAAAACAATATTGAAGAAATCAGGTTATTTTACCCCCTTCACATGCCCTTTATTTCGTTTTGTAAACAGGCCGAAAAATTTAGTATCTGTTGGTAGATCAGGATCAACACATACTAAAACAACCCTGCAAACTTGGCACAAACACTGTGCCACAATCTCATTGTTACCGAGAGAGGTGCGATGTGCGATATACTTAATCCTATAATTACTATAATTTACCTTTTTACCGAAACGTCCAGACTTTCACTATATAAAATCAATTTACCGAACTGGTCATTTACCGAAACGTCTGTAAATCTTACAAAAAGCTTACCAAAAAGTCAGTATCCAACTCCATCCTGCCACTAATGGACCTGTCATCAGATCCTGTTTTTGAACCAAAGACAAAGTGCAAGATCCTACAACAGAAATACTTTGAGGGGCAACACTTAGAGGGAAATCAGTTCAATAAGACATGGAAAGATAAAGTCGAAGAAGAAGTGACAGAAATAGAGAAAAGAAATAGAGAAATAGTGAAAGAAGAGGACATATAGGAAGAAGATCTTATTAACAGGGAGATATTACTGAGTGATGTGGAGAGAGCAATAGGCAAACTGAAACCAGGAAAATCACCTGGACCAGATGGATTCTATCCAGAGATGTTCGTTTGTTCAGGAGAAAAGTTCAGACAAGTGATTTTTAATCTTTGCTGGAAACAAGGCAAATCACCTAAAATTTGGAAAATTCTTAAGAAAACCGGGAAAGGCTGATTACTATACTGTATCGTCATACCGTCCAATAAGTCTTACTCAAACAATATGTAAACTACTTGAAAGCGTGGTTCTAGAGAGGTTAAATGCATTTGTCAAGAGCAACTAACTACTTGATAATTCAGGAACAAGAAGGATTTAGAAAGAATAGATCCACTATCTATGCGGTGGGGAGGCTGGTTCAGGAAGGGGTGGAAGGGTTTAACAAAGGTCAGCACACAGCAGCAGTGTTTGTGGATTTGGCAAGTGCATATGACTCTGTCTGGAGGGAAGGACTTTTTTTACAAACTCGCCAAATTGAACATCAGAGGGAGAATGTGGCTCTACATTAAGGATTTCCTCTCAGACAGAGTGACCAGATGCATGATAGATGACCACATCAGACCATTCTTTGAAACAAAGCTCGGACTACCCCAAGGCAGTGTGATATCACCGACCCTCTTTAACATCTATATCACTGACATGTTTGCAAGAGCAGGGGACCAACATTGCAAATTTGCTGATGACGGCACCACATGGGCTACAGCAAGCACAGCAGAAGAGGCCATTGACAAGGTCTTCAAGAAAGTCCAACCGGTGATGGAGTGTGCCAGAAATGGAGGATGTCCATGAGTATGAATAAAACAGAGGCAACGGTTTTCAGCACAAAAAAACTTAACTTTAAGAAAGATGTCTTCAAAATAAAAGACCATGTCCTACCGTATAACAATAGTCCAAAGATCCTTGGCATAACCCTGGATGAAAGCATGACCTTCAGCAACGATATCCAACAGGTAGAAAGAAAAGCGACCAGATCACTGAGGATCATCAGAGAGGTGAAAGGGATTGCTACGATTGTGTCAACAAGAAACTGATAAACCTGTATAACACCATGGTAAGAACAGTTATCGAATTAAGCAGGTGGCTGTTTACAGCAAGATGAAAGCTCCTAATAGGAATGCCAGGGGCATGTTCCCTCTGGTGCGTTCTGAGGGCGTTTCACAATTCAAAAACAAAGGTCAAATACTTATATTAACCTATGTAAATATCTAGGTATTTTCACTAAAATTATTAGGGGTTGACAGACCCCCACCCCCTCCCATTCCCCCTGTCCCTACGGACCTGGGGTGTACCATTTGATAAACATGAAACTGTTAATGAGATCGACGATATGATAAACTTGTGTATTCTATTGAAAGCAAATAAACTATACTGTTCAAATAGTTTGTAGATTTGTTTTCGTAAGTTATTTACATTCAAACAAGCAGTTCATGTTTCCAATCATAAAGTAAGTCAATCTCTTTTCAGATCCCTCTAATCAGGGTCTACATATTTTGCATAGGACTCTTCTAAGTTCTATTGTACTTTTCACATGTACACTGTTTTAAATGACGAGTAAAGTCGTCGATAGGGTTGCATGTGTTAAGCTCAGCAGCGTCTGTTTGTCAAAGTCAGGACTGCCATATCTTCGGATTTTTTTCTAGTAGCATATAAAAAAATATTTCTTATGGTATACATTCATTTCTAGATCTAGTGGAATTATTTTGTTTAGGTATAACAAGAGGGCCTGAAGGCCCTAATATAGCTCACCTGTTGTACATGTACTGAAGTTTGATAGCTTTATCTTACTGTATCATCAGTTTTAATTTAAATCCATTCAAATGTGTAGTATAGCATGTAAACAATTTTGGAATACAACCTCATAATTCTAGTATGGTAGAGTACATCAAGGGCAGATAACTAGAGCCTAAACAATACTGAAATGAAGCCTTTTCTAGCATTTCAAAGTATATCAAGGGCAGATAACTATTGCTTGTTAGATTTCAACAATAATTGCACTCCTTTGAGAACTTATAGGTATATACTTTGTGTGCAAGTAAAATCAAAATCCATTCAAAACTGTAGTTGCAAAAGTGTAAACGCTGTTCGATATGGGTCACCCGAAAAACCGAAAACAGCCTGTTTTCGCGAAAACAGGCGAAAACAGGCTGAGCTTACGAAAACAGGCTAGAAAAAAGGTTTTATGTTGTGAAAGTATATTTAAAGCCATCAATAACAGTTTATTAGTCTATTATAAAATAATAATCGTCATTCCTACTCAAAAAGGTGCTTTTATCAGTGCCCCAAAATCGGCGTCAATATGAAAAGTGCCGGTCCGACATGACATACGAAAACAACCGAACACACCACTTAGAAGCTATATGTATGTTGTACCGATATCGTATTATACGGTATTCATATTTTTTATATCGTTAATACGGTATTAATATTGTTTATTCACCAATATATTTTAACAAATTATCAAAAAAGATGCTTTTGATGGCTAGCAATCGTCGCAATATGGAAAAATGCTGACCTGCCTTAACTTACGAAAACAGCCTGAAAACACCATTTGAAACAGATATGCTGTACAAATATCGTTATGGCATGCAAAGAAAAATGATATAGAGTTGGTATTATAATTTGTCTGGCTAAAAGTCGGCAACAAATGTTCAAGAAGTGAATAATGAAACTACGGAGAACGGTCAGATTTTATAGGGATCGAGCGAGATGAAAATCAATTAAGTTCTCAAACATGTCAGCACGAGTGGCTTTAATACTAATTAGCGACACTCATGAACTTTTCAAACATGTCAGCATGAGTGGTTTTAATCATAATTAGCGAAACTCTTAACTGTGCTCACTACTAATTATTCTTATCGTTCATACTTTGTCATTCTCAAATACATTTCAAAGCCATATCGCGGCCCTGTAAATCTATTATCTGGATACATGTCATATTTGTTATATTCGAATCTCATTATATGGTATATTGAAGAAATATTTATGCATTGCTTTTATCCAGAATTAAAATTGTATATACAAATACCTATGTTTCATTCAATATGTGTGGTTCTTATCCAGGGGCAGAATCTGTAAATTAGGCCTAAAAAAAAGATGTGTGTTTCTGGTTTCCCGACCGACCCTATTTTTTACCCCCGACCCTAAAGTTTTTAAAGAAAAATTAAAAAAAAAAAAAATTAAAAAAAGTTTTTTTGGTGAGGGAAAAAAGATACTGGAGGGGAAGGGGCCATTATTCGGCACCCGTTACAGAAGGAAGGAAAAAGGCTTGTGTTAAAAGCAAACACACCACATTTTTTATTAAAATATAATACCGGTATTTACATGTATTTGATGCAATGGTTTTCAGATTGAAACAAGAACTATTTCACATAATTACATTATGAAATACCTTACAATTTAAACTTGCAAATCAAGATAAATCATTTCAGACACTTTCAATGTTGAATACAACAAGAGCAATGTCATTATTTGTCATATAAACTCATCCTTTGATTGTAAAAAAATTCGCATATATGCCCTATATAAAAACTTTTTAAAAAATAAAAACTTTTTCCTACCGACCTACCCTAAAATTTTGAGAGGGTGAAACCAGAAACACACATATTTTTTTTTTAGGCCTTATCTAAAATTATATGAATTCGGGTGTGTGACAGTCGAGGGTACCGACAGTCGGCAAGCTTTGACGGATGGATCAAAGATGGTTTGGACTTAAATTTTTTGTATTACAATGTAACAATAAATCCGAGTGAACACATTACACAAGCACTTTCACTTATATAATCCAGCATTTCGAATTACATGCTCACGTGTCATCATCACAGATAAAACACAAAACACACATTCATATAATAATCCAATTGAATCAAGTGTTGATAAAATTCACGTAATCCACAGCTCAAAGGCTGTACAGGAGGGGTCCGGCAACATGAAAAAAAAATAATATCATAGTTTAAATTAATATGTTTACAATATGTGTACAACATTAAATATTGAAACGCATTGCAGAGCTTCATATGAGGGAAGTATTTAAAAAACTAAAATCTGTGAATGGAAGCTCCAGCGCTGACTTACTCCGTACATATTCAGCAGCTCCATCTCTGTCTCAGCCTGCTTCTGGAGGGCATTTCCTCTTCTTGTCAGTTTTTCAATTATTAACCTATACTTTTCCGAAAAATCCTCTGATCAGGATCTGCAATGTTTGTTTATGACGAGTATACTCGTCCCTCGGGTGAATATGTAGTACTATGTACCATAAGAAATTGTTTCTTTATATAGGCAAATTGAAGCTTAAAGAAGGTTGAATGTAAAGCAGAATGCTACTTCTGCTTTACTTTCAACATGCTTTAAGGACCTATCATTTTCGTCCATAATCATAACTGTCAACAACCAACACACAGTTTGATACCCGGTGATAAGCTCGATCTTTTAACCAATTAACACATTAGGGTACTAATTGATAGACAAATATTGGGGATTATAACCCAGATCATATTTTCAAATTGCTTTATTTCAAATCTCAGTTTACATACATATATGCAAATACATGAGACAATTATATTACTAGTATTGGTCTGGCATAGGCGCGCAAACAGCATTATGGCTGCATAATGTCTCGTCTGATCTGGGGCCAAACTGTTGTACAATTGTCTTAGACTTTTCTTAAATAAAGTATGCATAACCCTTAGTTAAATACTTTTTGCCGACGACACTTTTACGAAAATACTGATTTAATTCATTATTCCTTGGGCAATAGCACCGAGTAATTAGAGCGGTCTAATTACTCCGTAGCCAATAGATAGCTTGAAAACAAAATTATTAGCAAAACTTTTTGAAAATAATTCTTCTTAATACAGTCTTCAATATGCACCATAAACTTAAAGCAGGCTGAAAGCAAATCAGATTTTGATTTACTTTCAACCTGCTTTAAGTGGTCAGTGGTCACCTGTGATCACCTGTGGCATTTTCAGCAATTCAAGGGCAGACAACTCTTTACCTATAGCTCCGATTTCAACCATAATCACTTATTTGAACTCTTATGGTCATATACAATCTGAGCAAGTTTGAAAAAGACCGGATAAAAATTGTGGCCTCTAGAGTGTAAACACCCTTAAATATGACATTTTCAGCAATTCAAAGGTAGGTAACTCTCAACCTATCGGTCCGATTTCAATCATAATCGAACACAATCGAATTCTTATCTTATGGTCATATACAATCTGAGCAAGTTTGAGATAGATTTGATAAAAATTGTGGCCTCTAGAGTGTAAACACCCTTAAATATGGCATTTTCAGCAATTCGAAGGTAGATTACTCTTGACCTATTAGTCCGATTTCAACCATAATCGATCTCATCCGAACTCTTATGGTGATATACAATCTGAGCAAGTTTAAGAAA
The DNA here is from genome assembly GCA_922989275.2 of Gari tellinella. Classification (NCBI taxonomy): domain Eukaryota; kingdom Metazoa; phylum Mollusca; class Bivalvia; order Cardiida; family Psammobiidae; genus Gari; species Gari tellinella. Next base: position 27,339,974 of record OV277857.1, on the reverse strand, counting down.
GATTGGATAAATATTGTGGCCTCTAGAGTGTAAACACTAAAATTGTTGACAACGGACGCCGGACATTCAAGTATTGCAAAAGCTCACCCTGAGCTAGCTCAGGTGAGCTAAAAAGGCACATTTATAGGGTAATAGGTTAAAGAACCATATGAAAATATTCCTGAATCCTGAGAAGTCAATGTTTTAGACAGACACTTGCTTAAAGCAGACTGAAAGTAAAGCAGGAAGCTACTTCAGGAGCGTTCTGCTTAACTTTCAGCCTGTTTTAACCCATTACTCCATAAATACGCTAGTTTAGACCTTTAATTTATTACTCACCTAAAGAAAAATAACTCCACTTTAAACAGTCATGAATATGCACCATGAGAATTATTTTCTTTATCCTATCAAAAATATTATTTAATTTTTCTTTATCCAAGAAATAATTATTTTCTATATCCTAGAAGATGGTAGCTCAAAGCATGCTGCAAGTAAACATGGGACAACAAAGGTGTGAATACATGGGTTCTCTAAAAATAAAAGTCTGTTAACCATTGCCATTTTATTTCTCCATAATTTCTTACAACAGTAAATAAATACCAAGCCATCCTTCATCTCTTCCAATGGTAATGAAAATGTAAGTCCTATTCCTTTCTATACATGTACTACAATCACAACTTTTAACAATGGAAACAGAGCAACAGATAAGGGTAGTTTTTCAAAACTTAAAATCTTTATTTCTGACTGAGAATCGTCTTTTTGAGACAATTCTAATGATTAGTAACACCATAGGATTTGGTGCTGAAATGAGTGATAAAATGTTTGATTTGTTGATCTGGAGCCCTGGGAAAGTCACAGTACCAAGCTTTAATTAACAATGGAAAGTCTCAGTCAGTACCTAAGTTTAACCCCATAGATATGCCCTTTTTACCCTTTTAATTTATTCATCAACTAATATTTAATCGAAAATAGCTCCAATTTATAAAGAAATGAATATGAACCATAGGAAATATTTCGCCCTAGTCCTATCAGATACCAGATCGTAGCTTAACCCTTTACCCCATAACCTCTTTCTAGTTTTGAAAAAAGGTGACTACTTAAAGCAGGTTGAAAGTAAAGCAGAATGCACCCTAAGGTGCATTCTGCTTTACTTACAGCCTGCTTTAAGTAACCACCTGCTAGAATTAAGAAAATATTCCTTATGATACATATTCATGACTATAGATTGGAATTATTTTCTTCCACGGAGGATTTAACAGAATGCGCTAAAAGGCACTTCTATAAGGTACAGGGTTAAAGCAGGATGAAAGTAAATCAGAATAACCCTCCTACATTGTACTCCATAGATACACATTTTTATGCGTTTAATATATTCTTCAACTGCAGAAAACAGTTCCAATATTATACAGTCATGAATATGTATCACAATAAATATTGTCTATGTTCTAGCAAATGGTAGCTTACAGCAGTCTGAGAGTGTAGGTGCATTCTGCTTTACTTTCCACCTGCTTTAAGTGGTAAACTATTTTCAATACATGTACAAGAAATAGGCTATGGAGGAAAGGGTTAGTTACAGCATGCTTTAAACAGCCAACTGAAAACTGGGGATGGGGGGAAGGGTTAACATAAACTAGCACAAACAAAAGAAAACATGTACCGAATTGGAATGTATAAGTGTTTTCTTATGACCTGTCAGAGTTATTTTTAGATTGGAACATTCTAAAATTTTAAAAGGGATGATCACCGTACTCATTGAATTCCGTACAGTCAGCCAGGGATACGGAAAGCTGTATTTATTGTTCGTAATGTACAGTAGAGAAGACACTATTATTTCCCGAATAAACGCAAACACAATGCACTAAACTCTAGAAAAAGAACTTTTTAATCTGGGTGGCAAACAGGTTGGAGCCTGATCAGACGCCGGGTTACCTGGTGTCTGATCTGGCTCCAACCTGTTTGCAATGGACATACTAGTTTTAGCATAAACACGTTTATTGAGAATGAATATATCAGTAAAATTAGCGCAGCTGTCTCGTGCTGCATGAGGATTATGCTTATCTCAAGTTGGAAAGTGTACGAATATATAGATCCGATGTTACCCTGTTATCTATTTACCATTATGAACTATTCTGTTCTAAAAATAACTCTGACAGGTCAGAAAAATCGGACAATATGTGTGTCTTGTTTCAGTCCTTACTGCCTACAACATTGGCAAGCAGTGCAGACCCAGATGAAACAATCCAAATGCTCTGACTTCTATAGGTCTGCACTGTGTGGAAATACACTTTAACTCTTTCCTCCATAAAGCTTTAAATGGACAATTCCAGTTTCCATTTTAGTCTGGTCAATTTCTGACTTTTAAGGGTTGTTTTTGTCAATGTTTGGCATTATGACAAACAGTGAAGACCCTGATCAGAGGGCTCCTTTCGGAGCCCTCTGACCTGGGTCTTCACTGTTTCCATAGGACAAGTGTACTATTCACATGTTCACTGTTTGTAAAGGACGCCTATATGCGGGACTAGGGTTCAAAGAGTTAAAGACATTACATGACCAAGCTTGGGTGGTAACACCTAGCACTGTAGAGAGTTTGAGTCAAAGCATGGAGCCCATGCACTTACTCGGCTAGCGTCTAGGCAAAGAATCATTCAGGCGTCTCATGTGAGGCCCGCACCTAATATTTGATACCTTGGTTAGTAAAACCCATTGAAAAACCTATTGAACAGCGAAAAGATGTTCCCATGTACTAGGCTGAAAATTAAGCAGATGCGTTTCAAGGTGCACTCTGCTTTACTTTCAATTTGCTTTAATTTGTAACTTGTTTTCAAAAGTAGCGACAGACTAAGGGGTAACGGGTTAAAACACAAAGAAACTGACAATTATTTTTTCCATCAAACAAATCTACATTTATCTAAGCATAGATAAGATTAAGTCATGACTGTCAAGTCCAATGATTGCAATGGTCACAAGCGTACACGACAAGAAACTTAGGAAACCATAGAACTGAAGTGTTTATTTATATTTTCTATGCTTAAACATTACATGTATATTGCATTCATTTAACAATATATTATTTTGCAAATTTCTATTATAAACTTATTACCTCTCACCCATAAATATGACTTTGTATGCCTTTAATCTATTTCTCCACTTAAAGACAGGGCTAAGGCTAGCAATTCACATGGAAAACAAGCATGTAACATATGGCACATTTCAGTGAAAAATCATGTTGCTGCTACTATTCTCGTCGCTAGGTCTCAAATAGTTAATGGGCAAAATGGTCATAGAAAAATTTAATGATAAAACAACACTAAAGAAAAGTGAAAAGGGCCAACACCTGTTTAGCTAGGCATCTTTGCAGGGCTTCCATAAGTTGATCATAAAAATCCTAAGATTTCAAATTTTCAATTTTTCAGACGCAATTTTACTAATTCTACCTTTACTCCATAGTCTGATTCTTGTTTTGAAGACACATGACCGCTTAAAACAGGTTGAAAGTAAATCAGAATGCACCTTAAATTTCAGCCTGTTTTAAGCAACAATCTGCTAGGATAAAAATCCGAATACTAAGGAAAAATCCGGAGAAATGGCAGCCCTGTCTTTGGCAGCAGAAGTACACTATAATTTGGCACATTAAGTTGAACATTTGTTAGTTGACATGACTGTATGATCTGTGTTCCTTAATTCATTTATGTAACCCTGGAAACGTCAAAATGAAAATTCCAGTTACCTTTATTCAATTCTAGTCCATTTCTGACTATCTAGTGGTGGTTTTAACGTTACATGTATATTGTAAAATGACAAACAGTGCTAACCCTTATCACGGGGCGCAATATATTATACAAAAACAAAAACAAAAACTAAGTAGTCAACAATAGACAAGACTTTATTGAAAAGTAGAATCGTCTTTTTGAAGTTCCAGGGGTGAATGAGTTAAATACAGTAAAACCTCGCTATTACGACCACTAAAACGAAGGCTAATTGAGTGTATAATAGACAGGTGACTGCTTAAAGCAAGGTGACAGTGAAACAGAAAGCTCCTATAGGAGCTTTCTGTTTCACTGTCACCTTGCTTTAAGCGGTCACCTATCGTAAACACCCTAATAATTAACATAACTTAGTGGTCGTAATGGAGAGGTTTTACTGTATATCAGATTCAATTGACTCAATTGAGAGAGTACAGTAACTAACACTATTCTATCCACCCAAGAAAAGGCTTGAATTTGGTGTTTAACCCATTGCTCTATAGATATACCTTTTTAAGCCTCTTTGTTTTCCTACATTCAAAAATGTAGTCCCTACCTTGAAAGTCCCGAACATAAAGCACAGAAGATTTTGTAGCTTAAAGCAGGTTAAAGTCTTCAGGATCATTCTGCTTTAAGTGGTTACCTTTTAAACAAGAGGGCCTGAAGGCCCTGATATAGCTCACCTGTTGTACTGAAGCCTGATAGCTTTACCTTTCTGTTTCACACTTTTAATCTAAATCATTTCAAATTTGAAGTATAGCATGTAAACAATTTTGGAATACAACCTCATTATTCTAATATAGTAAGAGTACATCAAGGGCAGATAACTAGAGCCTAAACAATACTGAAATGAGGCCTTTTCTAACATTTCAAAGCATATCAAGGGCAGATAACTATTGCAACAATGATTAGATTTCAACCATAATTAAACTCCTTCGAGAACTTATAGCTATATACTTTGTGTGCAAATATAATCAAAATCCATTCAAAACTGTAGTTGCAAGAGTGTTAACACTGTCAGATATGGCATTTTCAGCAATTCAAGGACAGGTGACTCATGACCTATTGGTCCGATGTCAACCATAATCACACTTATTCTTACTCTTATGATCATATACAATTTTGGAAAAGACTGGTAAAAATTGTGGTCTCTAGAGTGTAAACACTGTTAAATAATCAATATGGCTTTTTCAGCAATTTAAAGGTAGATAACTCTTGACCTATTCGTCCGATTTCAACTATTATCAAACTCATCTGAACTCTTATGGTCATATATAACCTGAGCAAGTTTGAAAAAGGTTGGATAAATATTGTGGCCTCTAGAGTGTAAACACCCTTTAATATGGCATTTTCAGCAATTCAAAGGTAGATATATAGGATCTGTCATGAGTCGATGTTTAAGACAAGCTGATCTCAAACGAGTCTATAATTGAAATGTTATTAAGCGAGCCTTGGCGAGCTTAATAACTTCTCTATTCTAGACGAGTTTGAGATCAACTTGTCTTAAACATCGACATGTGACAGATTCTTTTTCTCACATTACCAACGATTTAAGCTATTTTCAAAGCAGTTTGCGTTTTTTAGAAACCCCGGTGACGTCAAAACGTCGTTATAAATAGTAACGTTATAGTGACGTCATCAAAGTGATCTTACACATGTTGGAGATAAGCTTATTCGTCTTCGTTGTTCGCTACAGAAAACAGGGGTAGTCATGTGAGAAAACTCTCAACCTATTAGTCTGATATCAATCATAACCTCACTCACTCAAACTCTTGTAGTACGTGATATACAATCTGAACAAGTTTGAGAAAGATTGGATAAATATTAAGGCCTCTTGAGTGTAAACACTGTTAAATATGGACTTTTCAGCTATTCAAAGGTAGATTACTCTTGATCTATTACCGTAGTCCGATTTCAATCATAATTGAACTCATCCCAACTCTTATGATAATTTATTATCTGAGAAAGTTTGAGAAAGATTGGGAAAAAAATTGTGACCTCTGGAGTGTAAACACCATGAAATATGGCATTTTCAGCAATTCAAAGGTAGATTACTCTTGACCTATTTGTCTGATTTCAACCATAAACGAATTCATTCGAACTCTTATGGTAATATACAATCTGGGCAAGTTTGAGGAAGATTGGATTAATATTGTAGCCTCTAGAGTGTAAACACTGTTAAATATGGCATTTTCAGCAATTCAAAGGTACATTACTCTCGATCTATTAGTCTGATTTCAACCATAATTAAACGCATCCGAATACTTATGGTAATATACAATCTTGGCAAGTTTGAAAGAGATTGGATAAATATTGTGGCCTCTAGAGTGTAAACACTGTTAAATATGGCATTTTCAGCAATTCAAAGGAAGATAACTCTTGACCTATAGGTCTGATTTCAACCATAATCAAACTCACTTATGGTAATATTTAATCTGAGCAAGTTTAAGAAAAATTGGATAAATATTATTGCCTCGAGAGTTTAAACACTAAAATTGTTGACGCCGGACATTCAAGGATTGCAAAAGCTCATCCTGAGCTAGCTCAGGTGAGCTAAAAACCTAAAAACAGGCTAAGGGATAAGATGTTATGCCAGATGATTATTTAAAGCAAAGTTAAAGTAAAGCAGAATGTTTTAGGAGATGTCTGCATCACTTTCATTCTGCTTTAAGCCTTCTTTTAACTTTGAAATATAGGTGTGGTCCGGTCGTCTTAAGTTATTGAAATTCAACTGAAAAAATGCAGGTAAGTTTATTTTAAGCAAGACCAAGCTATATAATACTATAATAATAGGTTTGACTATATTTTTGTTTGATTACCTGTTGGCTCATAGATGGTGCTCAGTGTTTAACCCATTAACCCATAAATACACCTTTTTACGCCTTTTATTTATTCCCAAACTTAAGAAAATAGTTCCGATTTATACAATTTTGAATATATATGATAAGAAATGTTTTCTTTCTTCTAGTAGATGGTAGCTTAAAGCAGGCTGAAAGTAAAGCAGAATGCCCCTTTAGGTGCATTCTGCTTTACTTTCAACCTGCTTTAAGTGATCACCTATTTTCAAAACTAGAAACAGGCTATTGGGTAATGGGTTAAGACAGGTGGCTGCTTAAAACGCACTTAAAGTAAAACAGAAATCTCCCTTATCTTAAGTTTTACTTCACATTCAGTCTGCTTAACTCTTAACATACTAGAGGTGAAAAGGTGATTACTTTTGGAAACAGTCTAACCATGTGTCTCATCAGAATCTAACTGGTTGACACTCTCAACCTGTCTTGAAAAGAAAGTTTAAAAATTCTGTTTTTAGAATAGTAGCAGACAACAATAGTTGCAAAGTTTCTTGTGGCTATGTTATTTATCAGAACAGGGGAAGATCATCAAAAGCCATTTTTATCAGGAATAGACCAAAAGGTGGAAAAGCAATTTCCAAGAAAAATACATGTAAGTTAATTTGTGAAAGATGTTTCAATCAGGTAAAAGTCTGGCAGTGAATCTGAATGACAGAGCAAGTTAACTCATTATTTCTAGTAATTAAGATAGGTGACTACTTAAAGCAGGTTGAAAGTAAAGCAGAATGCGCCTCATGGCGCATTCTGCTTTACTTTCAGCCTGCTTTAAGCTATCATGTGCTATAATATAGAAAATATTCCCTATAATACATATTCATTACTGATTAAATTGGAACTATTTTCTTCAGCGGATGAATAAATTATATCCGCTAAAAGGCGCTTCTATTGGGGAAAGGGTTAAAGCATCAGTTTGATAATAGTAAGTAATCATTTACATGTATAAATATAGAGATTTCTGAGGCAAGAGATGTAGTATTGTAACAACGAGTTTCGTTCTTCTAATAGACAACAAGACATTAATTATAAACACAGTCTGGATCGTAAATCATTTATATTGTAAGATAAATAGTTTATGCAACAAGTTCATTATATAAGCTTATGCCATTAATCAATAAATATGTCTTTTACTCCTTAAATCTATTTCTCCACTGGAGAAAATAGTTCTAATTTATACAGAAATGAATACAGTGAAGCTCACTTATAAGGAAGCCCTTTGGACTGCCTGATTTCTTTCATTTTACTATACGTTAATTAGAGTTAGGGAATATATTAAGTTTTGTTTTGTTACATCCAAAATTTCGTTAAATCAAATTTCTTTAAGCAAGCTTCACTGTATTTAGCATAAAAAGTATTTTCTATATCTTATCAAATGGTGACTTGAAGCAGGCTGACAGTAAAGCAAAACGTACCTCACGGTACATTCTGTTTTACTTATAACCTGCTTTAAGTGGTAACCTGTCCTCAAAACTAGAAGTAGCCTATGGGTTAGAGGCTAATGATATCACCATAGTGTGGTCAAGTACAGCACATGCATGACTAGAAATTCAACATACAGTCAAAACTCAATAGTTTGAACACGCTTTAGTTCGAACATACCCATATTTCAAACTTAGAAATACAGTAAAACCTCTCTATTACGACCACTAAATTATGTGAATTATTAGAGTGTTTACAGTAGGTGACCGCTTAAAGCAAGATGACAGTGAAACAGAAAGCTCCTCTAGGAGCTTTCTGTTTCACTGTCACCTTGCTTTAAGCTGTCACCTCTCTATTATACAATCACTTAGCATTCGTTTAAGTGGTCTTAATAGCGAGGTTTTACTGTACTGATATTTTTGACTCATTTTCGAAATTAACATATAAAAATAAAGGTAGATTTAAGCGAGTTCGAAATAAAGAGTTTGGACTGTACTTATTTCACAGTATTCAAGTTCTGATAAGTCCTGTTTCAATTTAAGTCTAGTCCATAGTTGACTAATTAGGGTCATCTATACCATACATTAAAATAATAATAATATTACAAATGAAAAACACTGCAGCCCCTTATCAAAGGGCACCTCTGATCTGTGACTAAACTGTATTACAAAAGTTCTTTCCTCACAGAAACACTGTTTATAAAGCACAAACTTATTACTCATTCCTAGGCACAGGTACTTGACACATATATCTAGATCTATTATCAAAAAAAAAAATATATATATATATATTTTTGTTTTACTAAACTTCTATTATAGATACAAGGTATACAACGGAATCCAACAGGTAGTCTTAACTATCGACTTAAACTGTTGCTAAAATAGACTATATCGCCGATATTCTCTTGTGGTGCCCTCGGGAAATGATTAATTGATCAATATCTACTTTTTATTTCATCAAATTCCATCAAATAACGCAACAGTACGTGAATTTATAACGAAAATGTGCATCAAAAAGTTTTATGTCGTTTCGTTTCTTAAATTGAAACAGGTTAAGACTACCTGTTGGATTCCGTTCTATACCTTGTAATAGACGATTCTATTTTCGATAATTAGACGGCCGCCATTATGAATCACGTGACCTAGCCGCCATTAATACGCTGCACTTTAAGCAATCGGAGAGTGAATCAGTTAATACATATATAGTGACACAATCACTAGTAATATATCATTTCTTTCAAAATTAAGTTCGCTTTAGACACCGAAACTTCTGTGTCTTCGGTTAGAGACAATAATGCTAATGAGAGGAATTTTATGTCGGCTGGTATAATAAGAGTTTTGATTAGATTGATCATCTTCATAACAAATAACAATGATCTCGCCGCCACCACCCTTTTTCCTTTACGATGAAATGAAAACGACTGACCGAAATTGTTAAAAATAATCAATTACATAGCCTTTTTCCCGATATTGATGTAGAACTAGTCCTTTATTCAACATCACCGAAATGTACAATTAAAAGAATGTCTTTTAGTTCGGTATTTCTGACTGAGCTCCAAAATGTTGTTTGTAAAATACACATTCGGTTCAAAATCTTTTCTCATCAATAAAGCGGTAGCCATAAATTTCATAAATTCAGGTCAATGTTTGCTGGTGACAAAAGTTACATCACTGTGCATGTAGGTCATTTAATTATCAACAGATGTGCAACATTTCCGGTTGATTGGTTTACCCTTCGAGCAGGGGGTAGGTTGCGCAAGACACCCGTAGTTTTATTACCCACTGGCAAAACACCGACAGCCCATAGATCATAGATTAGACCCATATAGCTTTGTCGGTTAAAAGTAAAAAACTGATGTTTTTTTTATAGAAAATATCACCATAGAATTTCATTTTATTTGCACACAGTTTGGATCCAGATCAGACTCCGATAACATGGGCGTCTGATCTGGTTAAATACTGTACTTGACACGTTTATAAGTGTTGCTTTCCTATTCACCGTTAGAGTGTTAATCACCATATGAGTAACACGTGCAGTGTGATTCCAGATCAATGGGATGCAAAGTAATTGGAGTATTGTCTAGATACAGGCTTCAAATTATTTTAAAATGTTTATGACGATAAGCTACCTATTAACCAAAAGAGTGTTGTTCGCCACTTGTATATCATCCGCCCGCATTGTGGATCCAGATCAAAATCCTGATCAGGTTATTTAGCATATGCTCTGAATCTCCCATTCAATCTTGTGTCTCAGAAAGGTTACCCCCTGCCACATCGAGAATATGTTGTGCACATCCGTGTCTAATTAAGTAATTAAAGATCATTTCACACGACCCCTGTCAAGTTTGTAAGCCATCAGAGATGTATTTTAGCAAATCATATAGATCCAATTCTAATCAGTGATTAGGTTGATTATTTCTATTGTCACCTCTAACTTTAATTCATGTTTACATTCAATAGTAATTTTTTTAAGTTATTTTAATATTTTGCCTGCCGATCCTGACTCCACTTATATTTGCAAACAGTTTAGAACAAAATCAGACGCCAAGTAACTCGGCGTCTGACCTGGATCCAAACTATTGGACACATATATTCAGATTTTATTCCGTTTAAAAAAGAATAAAAACTTATTTTGATTTTTTTCGCAGACGATATATTTTTGAAGCATGGTTAGGCTTAAATTCTGCTTAAATATTTTCGTATGAGTTAACATATAAAATTAAAAAAAGATTCAATATATCATTAAACTTATATAAAATATGTCACCCCTGAATCTTGGAATGAGCATTTTCAGCCTCTGTTTGACAATATCTGTTTTTGTTGTGTGTTGGTGTGTTGTTGTTTTTTATTTTGTGTAATATTTTTATTCGCAAATATTGTTATCAGTGCATACCTTGCACTGATTCCTATATTCAGCTTGATTGTTGTTAACAAGATGAAAGCAAAGCAGAATGTTTATATAATCTTAAAGTTGTACTTTCATTTTGCTTTAAAAAACAATGTGAAATCAAGACCATCACAATATATCTAACAAATTGTCAAGCGTACCGGACCTTAGACAGAACGAATTTCGACAAGATCAACACCTTCATTGCCATGCCGTCATCTGCTTTAAACCGTTTCTCCATCGACAATATCTACAATTTTTTACGCATTTACGAAATACTTTCTATATCACTGCAGATGATTGCTTAAAGCAGAGTGCGCCCTAAATATATATCTGGCTCATTCTGCATTACACCGAATCTGCTTTTAAATAAGTGGTAATCTGTCTTCAAAACTAGAAACAGGCTATGAGTAAAGGGTTATAACAACTGTCATTTGCTTCTAAATTTCTCACTTTGAGAGTTCTAGGTAAGGTTACTTAAATAGAACTTATATCGTTATGAGTGTCAAACAGTTCGGTTCCTGATCAGAAGCCAAGTTATGCGTCTGATCAGGATCCAAACTGTCTGCAATAAGCTTTGTATAGATCTAGTCATGGTAAAGCGCTAATGATTGACCCTTTATCGATTTCGTTCGCTGTGCAGCGTATGAATGGCGGACGGAGATATTGAAGAGTAGTTATCAGGGGAGATAAATCATGCAAAACTTTTAAATAGAATCGTCTATAGAAGTCTAGTAAAAAAAAAAAAAAAAAAAATTTTTTTTTTTTAGTAATAGATCTAGATGTATGTGTCAAGTACCTGTGTTCCTAGGGGTCAATGGGTTAAAGCTAAAGTTATTGTATAAATGTATTTATGAGATAATACTTAAAACTTAATTAAAGGAAGGTAATTAGATTAGACAATTAAAGGGAGGTAAGTAGATCTAGCCAGAGCATCTCCAGCACCAACAGAGTTATCTGTTTCTACACTGTTAACTCACTGACCCAGGCCTGCCATAAGTTGATAAAAAAAATCCTAGATTTAAAAAATTTCAATTTTTCAAGCCCGATTTTCCTGATTATACCTTTAATCCAGTCTGTTTCTAGTTTTTAAGACACGTGATGCTTAAATCAGGTTGAAAGTAAAGCAGAATGCGCCTTAAGGCGCATTCTGCTTTACTTTCAGCCTGTTTTAAGCTTCCATCTGTTGAAATAAAAATCCGGAGATTTCGGAAAAATCCGGAGAAATGGCAGCCCTGCTGACCCTCAGTGCTACACATATGCATCTTTTACACACAGTGTACATAGAAATGTCCCACAGAAACAGTATACATAGATCTGCAAGAGCCCTCTGATCAGGGTCTGCACTGTTTTGTTATTGCAAAGATAAAAAAACACCCCTAAATAGTCGTACATGGACTTGACCTAACCGGAAACTGGAACTGTCCATTGAAATGAATTAATCAGTGGAAAGCAAAATAACAAATGCTACCAAACATAACTGCATGAATATTTCTAAATACTACAACCATCAACGGATGTGTGATCATTCTAAATGTACAAGACTTTCTCACGGACTGTTGATGTATATTGACAACTTATAATACTTCTTAATACAGTAAAACCTGTGTTAAACAGCCACTCCCAAATATGAAAACATTGGGCTCTAAGGCGCTCACCAGAGTACAAAGCTCCAAGATTTAACTACACTTTTTCACTAAAGGGGATTAACACCCTCACTAGCGCCTAATGTCACATGAAGCAAATGTGTCAGTTCGTTTGTTTGTTTTTGATTTTACGTCGCTTTCAACAGTATTTCAGTCATATCGCGACGTCTAGCTAATCACAGGTGGAGGAAGACCCCAGAAGTCCTTTATGCACTGTAACAGGCACAAATCGGCAACTGGGTAGAACCACCGACCTTCCACAAGCCAGCTGGAAGGCTTCCCCACATGAAAAATCCGAACGACCCTACTGGGATTTGAACTCACAGCGGTGAGGAGCTTAGTGATGTAAGTCACAGTGACTATACCACTAGGCCACGGAGACCCCTGCAAATGTGTCAGGATAATGTTGATGTGTGTACTCCATATGAACTAGAGGGATTAGAAGCCTTTCCAATGATTTGAATTAATGACACACTTTTTGATCAGACATAACTCACATTCATACATTGCCTAGATTTTGTCTAGGGGATTATTTTGAACAAGTTTCATGACTTTGGGGCTAAAAACATGGCCCCTAAAGTGTTCAGAAGACTTTTTTATGATTCGACCTACTGACTTACTTTTTATTCAAACATAACCCAGATTAATAATTTACCTAGATTTAGTCATGGTTATTATTCTGAGCTAGTTTCATAAAATTAGGGCAAAAGATGTTGACCCTAAAGTACCTATTATTTGACCTACTGACCCAGTTTTTGACCCCAAGTAATCTATAATAGTACATTGCCTAGATTTTGTCAAGTTGATCATTCTGAGCAAGTTGTGTGAAATTATGGCTAAAAATATTACTCATAGAGTGTTAAGAAGCTTTTTCTATGTTTTGACCTAATGACCTACTTTTTAATCTTATGTAACCGATATTCACACAGTGTCTAGCTTTTGTCAAGATAATCATTCTAAGCATGATTAAAAAAGATTGGGCTAAAAATATGGCCCCTGGATTGGCAAAAAGCTCTTTTTTCAATTTGACCTACTGACCTACTTTATGACCTGACATGACCTATATTCAAGTCTGACCTAAATTTTATCAAAGACATAACACTGACAAAATCTCATTAAGATATAGCCAAAAATATGACTTCTAGACGTTTTTTTACTTTCAATTTGATATTTCTGAACACCGAAAATGACCTAGTCCTCTGGCGCCCGTGTTTTTTAACAGATCAAAATTCTTTGAATAACTTCTGAAGTCTATCCATTGAGAAACATTTTGGTGAACACCAAATTGAGATCGGACCAGTAATTTGGGATAAGAAGATTTTTCCAGATTTTGTGCAAGGTTGTCATGGCAACAAGACCATTTGCCCCACCCACTTTTTTTGAACAACTTTTCAATTCCTCACCCTACTGATGCTTCTGATGAAGTTTGGTTACATTGGGGCTATTGGTTTCAGAGAAGAAGTCGTTTGAAATTGTTGACAGACGGACGAATGGCCGGATGCCGGACAGAGCGGTATCACAATAGCTAACCTTGAGCACTTTGTGCTCTGGGCCCCGTTTCATAAAACATCTTACGACAAATGTTGTCGTAAGTCAGATTATAAAACTCTCAATTATTATTTATTTCTCCATCTAATCATGTCTTGTGATATCTTTTTGGAATCGTCTTGAAAAGACGATTCCAAAAAGATGTCACAAGACAGGATTAGATAGAGAAATCACAAATTAAATGTATTTTAAAGTTTTGACTTACGACAACATTTGTCGTAAGAAGTTTTATGAAACGGGTCCCTGGTGAGCTAAAATTTGTAGCCTTACACAATGATACTTGCTTAATGCAGGCAAAAAGTAATGCAAACAAGGGCCACTATGGCCCTAAATCGCTCACCTGGTAACCATGTACACCGTGTGACCTAGTTTTTGACCGGGCATGACCCTCATTCTAACTTGACCTCGATTTCAATGAGACAAACATTATGTTCACAAGTTTCATGAAGATGCAATGAATTTTGTAGTCTCTATAGTGTTAACAAGGTTTTTCGATGATTTGACCAAGTGACCTAGTTTTTGACCAGACATGACCCACATTCGAACTTGGCCTAGATTTCATTGAGGCAAACATTTTGATGAAGTTTCATGAAGATCCAATGAAATTTGTAGTCTCTAGAGTGTTAACAAGGTTTTTCGAAGATTTGACCTAGTGACCTAGTTTTTGACCGGACATGACCCACATTCGAACTTCGCTTGATTTCATGAAGGCAATCATATTGATGAAGTTTCGTGAAGATCCAATGAAATTTGTAGCCTCTAGAATGTTAACAAGGTGTTTCGATAATTTGACCTAGTGACCTAGTTTTTGACCGGACATGACCCACATTCGAACTTGACCTAGATTTCATTGAGGCAAACATTTTGATGAAGTTTCATGAAGATCCAATGAAATTTGTAGTCTCTAGAGTGTTAACAAGGTTTTTCGAAGATTTGACCTAGTGACCTAGTTTTTGACCGGACATGACCCACATTCGAACTTGGCCTAGATTTCATTGGGGCAATCATATTGATGAAGTTTCATGAAGATCCAATGAAATTTGTAGCCTCTAGAGTGTTAACAAGGTTTTTCGATAATTTGACCTAGTGACCTAGTTTTTGACCGGACATGACCCACATTCGAACTTGACCTAGATTTCATTGAGGCAAACATTGTGACCAAGTTTCATCAAGATCCAATGAGATTTGAACCTGGTAGAGTGTTAACGAACAATTGTGGACGGACGGACAGACGACGGACGACAGACATCCAGCGATCCTAAAAGCTCACCTTGGCACTACGTGCCAGGTGAGCTAAAAGGCAATTATTTTCTCCTTAATAAAGTAGTAACATTGTTTTCAGACCAGAAAGCAAAGTTGTATTGTAACACATGGTAACAGTTAAATGCAGGACAAAAGTAATGCAGAAAGCTCTTACAGAAGCATTACTTTTGTACTTCATTAAGCAGTCACCTGTTTAATTCATGCACCTCTGAAACTGAAAACAGAAACTTTTAGTTATAGTTCATTTTTAAATATTTAGAGTTGATTTTAGCATAATATATTTTGTCTAATGACAAATATAATATTGAGGTGGTCACATGACTTTCAGCATAGACCTTGGTCCTTTAGGAGCCCTTTGATCTGGGTTTTCACTATTTGTAAAGGACAGGTTTGCTCTACAATGGTGCATTATTTATTCACGATGAGTATACTTGTCCCTAGCCTTCAATTGGTTATGGAGATAGCCATGATATTCATTGGATGGCTATTGAACACAGGTTTTACACATGACTAAACAATACAGAAGAAATGTCATGAAAGGTTGTTAAGAGCAAATCGAGGGCTTGGTGCAAAACTATTGTAACTCCCTCACAATTGTGAGGGAGTTACAATAGTTTTGCACCAAGCCCTCGAAATACATTATGTACATAAAATACAATGTTGTCAAATCAAGTTCATGAATGGTCCAATGATTGACAATTAAAGGCTAAAGATTTAACACATAATACTTTGGCATTTACACATGACACACAATTAAAATCTATTCCCTCAACCTATGTCTATAAATCTTTACTTTTAAATTTCTACTAATATCCGAGTACATTCAGACTTGTGTAAAAACACCACTCAAAGAAGATAGATTGTATTAAAGCCTAAACTATAGCCTATAGGTGTAACTAGAGTTGTCCGAGAGACAACAGAGCTCGCCATCGGCACATTAAGAAACTTGTAGTATTTTTTTAAACCTAAATGCAGATTTCAAAACCTAAACGCAGGACCTAAGTTCAAGTTCAAGGTCACTGGGGTCAAGCTGTTTGCATGCAAGGTAAGGTCTTGTTCATATACATCCACTTTGTATGCATGGAAAGGTATTGCCAATATACACACACATACCAAATATGAAAGCAATACCTCAAGGGACATAGAAGTTATAGGCATTTTCTTAAAATTGTTTACGACGATCATGACGCTGCTGACAACAACGATTACGCCAGGGGTATAGCAATCGCTTGTCTTGTACTTGGTACAGGCGAGCTAAAAACACCATTCAAAGAAGCTAGATTGTAAGTCTAAACTATAGGTGTACAAACACCATCCAAAGAAGATAGATTGTAAGTCTAAACTATAGGTGTACAAACACCATCCAAAGAAGATAGATTGTAAGTCTAAACTATAGGTGTACAAACTCCATTCAAAGAAAATAGATTGTAAGTCTAAACTATAGGTGTACAAACACCACTCAAAGAAGATAGATTGTAAATCTAAACTATAGGTGTACACACTCCATTCAAAGAAGCTAGATTATAATTCTAAACAGTGATTGAAGAAGTGTCTGAGACTGGAGACATAGGTGCACTGAGTTTACCTTACTTTATCTTTACTCCATAGATACTTGTTTTTTACCCATTTACTTTATTCCTCAACAGAAAAAATAATTCCAATTTATACAGTCATGGATATGCTACATAAGAAATACAGTAAAGCCTTTCTATTACGACCATCAAAACGAAGACTTATTGATTGTATAAAAGACAGGTAACATCTTAAAGCAAGGTAACAGTAAAACAGAAAGCTCCTGTCATAAACACCTGATAATTTACATAATTAAGTGGTCGTTATAGAGAGGTTTTACTGTAAACTAGAACTATCACTGAAGGTGATTAATACCCCATCACCTACCCTGTCACAAGATAAATCCACAAAAGTTTGAGTAGTTCTAGCCACAAGAATTCTTAAGTCTTGATCCATTTCAAGGCCAGACTTTAAGGTTTCAAGGCCAGAGATCACAGAGACATGAAATTTGCATCTTGCTTATCTACTACTCCTGATTAACATTTATGCCAAGTATCAAGTGAATCAGGTTGAAACTGAAGGAGTACGCCCTACAAGATTTTGCAGACAGACTAGCCACCAATTTTAAGGCCAGAGGTTACTTTCAACCTGCTTTAAGCTACAATCTGCCAGTGTATAAGAAATAGTTCTTAGTTGCACATTCATAACTGTATAAAGTGGAACTATTTCTTCAGTGAAGGAATAAATCAAAGGCGTTAAAATGCAAACCTATGGAACAAAGGGTTAAGTAATGATCACATAACACAATTTTGCTGTACTGATAAGGGCAAACAGGGAATCATTTAGCCCAAACTGCAGTTTGGTGCCCTGTATTGTCATACCCAGTGCCCTGTATTGTCATACCCAAGTACATTTTGTACAGTCTAGCCTCACAATTTCTATAGATAGGTGTTAACTCATTGAGCCCTAGTGACGCATATATGCATCTTTTACCAAAAGTGTACCTATGAAAAGTACACCAAGTCTTTTCCTATGCAAACAGTAAAGTCCCTGACCAGTGTCTACACTGTTTGCCATTTTGTAAAATTTATAAAAAACAACCCTAAGTAGTTGAAAATGGACCAGTCTTTATTGTGAACTGGACTTGTTCACTGGAAGTTTCAGGGAATAATGAGTTAACTGGTTTCACTGCATCTATTTTTGACATGTCACTTGACACAGAATTTTCTAGCTCAGGTTAGACAATATGGACACTTTCAACATGTAATACAAAAGTCTCATTATATTTGACATCATCATCTTTTCCAGGTCTGTATTTGGTTTATGATCCACATTTGCCCAGATTTGTCCACTTCACAGTGTACCAGGTGTAATCTGTTGTCATTGCTGGCCTCCACACATTTGTCATTGTCAGTATTGAGGATCTGACCACTCTTCTGCAAGTGAATATTACAAAAACATTAAAATTTCAGTTACACAAAAAGATTTTTTTGAACTTATTTACTGTACCCCTCTTGTATTTATTTTGGAGCTGAAGCTTGAGAATGTGACAGTAACTTGCAAATACAGATGGCTACTTAACTTTCTGATTGCTATGTAATAGTGTTGTCCCCAACAACAGGCGTCTGGGGTCCGTTTCATAAAGCTTCTTACGACAAATGTTGTCGTAAGTCAGATCATAAAAGTCTCAATTATTATTTATTTCTCTATCCAATCCTGTCTTGTGACATCTTTTTGGAATCGTCTTGAAAAGACACAAGACACAAGCGCGTCCTCTGATCTGGCTATTTGCTGTTTGCAAACGTTTATGATCGAAAAATGAGAGTAAAACGATTTTGACTTACGCAAAATTTTTGCGTAAGTAGTTTAGTACAAGGGCCACTATGGCCCTAAATCGCTCACCTGGTACACCATGGCAAACTTGATCTATAGTGACCTAGATTATGACTGGACATGACCCACAATCAACCTTTAGAGTGTAAACAAGATTTTCCTATGATTTGACCTAGTGACCTAGTTTTTGACCGGACATGACCCACATTCGAACTTGACCTAGATATCAATGAGGCGAACATTCTGACCAAGTTTCATTAAGATCCATTGAGATTTGTAGCCTCTAGAGTGTTAACAAGGTTTTTCTATGATTTGACCTAGTGACCTAGTTTTTGACCGGACATGACCCACATTCGCATTGACCTAAATATCAATGAGGCAAACATTCTGACCAAGTTTCATTAAGATCCATTTAGATTTGTAGCTTCTAGAGTGTTAACAAGGTTTTTCTATGATTTGACCTAGTGACCTAACTTTTGATCGAACATGACCCACATTCGAACTTGACCTAGATATCATGAGGCAAACATTCTGACCAAGTTTCATTAAGATCCACTGAGATTTGTAGCCTCTAGAGTGTTAACAAGGTTTTTCTATGATTTGACCTAGTGACCTAGTTTTTCACCGGACATGACCCACATTCGAACTTGACCTAGATTTCATCAAGACAAACACTGTCATGAAGTTTCATGAAGATCTGATGAAATTTGTAGGCGCTAGAGTGTTAACGAACAATTGTGAACGGACAGACGACGGACATTCAGTGATCCTAAAAGCTCACCTTGGCACTTCGTGCCAGGTGAGCTAAAAACGGACCCCTGTAGTCTGGTACTCTATCAACCTGTGGAGTTTTGTCTTAACCCATTACCCCATAGCCTGTTTCTAGTTTTGAAGATGTGTGACTACTAAGAGCAGGTTAAAAGTAAAGCAGAATGCTCCTTAAGGCGCATTCTACTTTACTTTCAGCCTGCTTTAAGCTATTATCTACAAGAATATAGAAAATATTTCTCCTGGTAAATATTTATGACTGTATAAAGTGGAACCATTTTCTACACTTGAGGAATAAACTAGAGCCGTAAAAAGACGTATTTATGGGGTAACTATTTTCTTCAGCGGAGGAATAAATCAAATACGCTAAAATGCGTTTCTATGAGGGAAAGGGTTAATGATAAATCTGATAAATGGTGTAGGAGGAGTTGGGCTTAAGATCTATAATGTATGAAACATTAAAGTTCAGTTATCTCCCCTTGGAAATGGCGGAATAAAAAACTATTTCTTCATGCATATTTTAAGATGGTTCTCTATCAACCTGTGAAGTTTTGTTAAAATCCTATGAATGGTGTAGGAGGCATAAAAATGCACTTACGAGAGCTTTTGACCTATTATGTAGGAAACATTAAAGTTCAGTTAGTTCAGTTGGAAATATAGGAATAGAAAAGTATTTCATCATGAATATTTCAAGATGGTAATCTATCAACCTTTGAAGTTTTGTTGAAATCAGATGAACAGCATAAGAGCAGTTGCACCTACAAGTGTTTATAACCTATAGTGCATGAAACATTAAAGTTAAATTATCTCCCATTAGAACTGATGAAATGGAAAGATATATCTTCTTGCACATCCTTCCATGGTGCTGTATCAATCTATGAAGTTTTTTTCCAAATCTGATGAATGGTGTAGGAGTATGTGCACTTACAAGGATGGACAGAAGGATGGTCAGACGAATGGGGTGATTCCTATTTATGTTACAGTCAATCTGTGTAATGACTAAAATTTTCAGTCATTATGCGTAATGACTGTTTCATTTAGTCATTTCGCGTAATGACTAAAATCTTCAGTCATTACGCGTAATGACTGAAAAACACCTCCAGTCATTACGCGTAATGACTAAATCGACTTTAGCCTTCTACACCCTCAAAATTGTTTGAGGGAGGTGGGATGGGGGTATATAATTAAGAACCATTGGAAACTATTCTTGCATGTTGACAGGCTGAAAGTAAAGCATGATGTCTCTGAAGAGCTTTCTGTGTCCTTAACCCTGTACCTGATAGCCTATTTCTAGTATTGAAAAAAGGTGACTACTTAAAGCAGGCTGAAAGTAAAGCAGAATGTGCCCTAGGGCACATTCTGCTTTACTTTCTGCCTGCTTTAAGCTATCATGTCCTTGAATGTAGAAAATATTCTCTATAATATATATCCATGACTGATTAAATTGGAACTATTTTCTTCAGCGGAGGAATACATCATATTTGCTAAAAGGCGCTTCTATGTGGGAAAGGGTTAAGTCTGCTTTTAGCAACAACCTGTTTAAGCACAGAAAATGCTATCGGGGAATGAGGCAACAGGGAAAACATCCTTTGCAGAAAGTGGAATGGAACCTAAAATCAAAATACTTTCATACCTCATTCCATTTCCATGGTCCCACTGGCTGTGTGTCACAGAAGCTCATATGTAGGGTGTCCCCAGAGTGAGACTCTATACATCGCTCCCCGACCCCTAACTGACCTTTGGTATTCAAACGAAACATCTGCAAGATAACTAAAAATTGATTACTACCTGTCATGTAAAACTTGAGCAATACAATGTACATGTTTACAAAACAAATTTCTACGTTCTCTTAACTCTTTTCACGCTAGCGGCGAATATTATATCTGCCATAGTGATTACATCTGCAAACAGATTAGATCCAGATGAGACGCCGCGTAACGCGGCGTCTCATCAGGATCCAAACT
The DNA here is from genome assembly GCA_922989275.2 of Gari tellinella. NCBI lineage: Eukaryota > Metazoa > Mollusca > Bivalvia > Cardiida > Psammobiidae > Gari > Gari tellinella. The sequence goes on along the minus strand of OV277857.1, from coordinate 27,318,564 downwards.
GTTTGCTATTCAGACACTGAATTTAAATACATTAAACAGCAGCCACTTCATCATATGATTTCAAAACTTGCTTATTTCACAGAGAGAAAATTTTCTTTTAAACAACTTTTAATTCTGACCATCCTGTAAAGTTTGGTTGAAATTGACTGGTTAGATTCCAAGATGCCTAGTGTCACTGTGTGGTAACCTATTGATGTCTGATATTGCATTACTCAAACCAATGGATATCACAAACAAGGACATCACATAGTCTCACCTTGAGCATTCAAGTGAGCTAAAATTAGAGAAGCTGTTTAATAAATTCTGTATACAAATGTTGCTATATAGTAACACAATAATCTACAAAGCCTGCACTACAGCAATGACAGAGAAGCAGCACTGTTAAATACAATCAAACTATAGTTCAGCAGTCACACAAAATACAAGAATTAGAAATCTATAACACAGGTGACAGCTTAATGCAGGTCATAAGAAATGAAGAAAGCTCCTTCAAAAGCTTTCTGCATTACCTTACATTAAGCAGTAACCTGTCTTCAGTGATGTCCATTCAGCCATTCATTGTTGAAGTATGGATATCTTTTTAACCTATTTGCACCCACTGGATTCTTCCATGTTTATATATTGGATTAGTCCATTTTTTTATCAAAGGAATACCTGGTCAAAATTGTCATTTTCATTTTGTTTTATATTGAAATTCCTATCAGCAAACAGTGTAGACTCTTATCAGACGCCACATGATGTGGCGTCTGATCAGAGTCTACACTCTTTGCCTATGTCCCATATATGGGATCGTGGGCACAAATGGGTTAAACCTGACAGCTTCATGCAGGACAAAGTAATGCAGAAAGTTCATAAAAGAGATTTCTGCATTACTTTTGTCCTGCATTAAGCTGTCACCTAATTCTAAATAAAAAGTCATGTTAGAAAGTTTTTGATATCACAGAAGTAATGAAGAAAGCTCCTGAGAGAATGATATTCACACATGCTCCCGATAAGAGAGAGTATAACCCTTTCCCACATAGAAGCGACTTTTAGCGAATATGATTTATTCCTCCACTGAAGAAAAAAGTTCCAATTTAATCAGTTATGAATATATATTATAGAGAATATTTTCTATATTCTAGCACATGATAGCTTAAAGCAGGCTGAAAGTAAAGCAGAATGTGCCTTAAGGCACATTCTGCTTTACTGTCAATCTGCTTTAAGTAGTTACCTATATTCAATACTAGAAATAGGATATCAGGTAAAGGGTAAACTGAACAAATCTATCATTTTCTCACTTATTTCAGGACCAAACCCTATGGTGTTACTACTCATTAGAATCATCTCAAGGGAGATAATTCTAATGAGTAGTAACACTATAGGGTTTAATGCACTTTCTGTTCACGAATGACTGCTTATCATCCGTGTGTCCTGTAGGTAAGTAACATGTTTAGTATCATTGCAGCACGGAGATGGCAGCAAGGCTGTAGGAGTGGCATACATGGGGAGCTAGTAACATGCCATACACTGATCAAACATCATGTCAACAAAACTGGGCAATACCTGTCTGTCTAGTACTGAAACTATATAACGTCTAGTAATGGGGTAGTACCAAAGCTACATGTCTAGTGAGGAGGTTGTACTGAAGATTTATAAGTCTAGTGTTCATGCTAAAGGTAAAAAGGTAAAGGTATGGGTTTATCAAGTCTGAAATTTATGTCATATTCTGCCGACTTTTACAAATACCTCCCTGTTCATCGAGTCTCAAGTCGGCCATTTACATATGGCGCAAGTTGCAACCATGGCACATTTACTTCTTTCCGTCTCAGGTACCAATTTAAATCACCTGGGTGAAGTGGAGCAATGTAGGGCTAATTTTTTGCTTAGAAAAATTTCAGTGATCCTGACAGGGCTCGAACCATAAGAGGGAGTAAACTGCACAAATCCAACATTTTCTCCCGCATTTTGCACCAAATCCTTTTCCTGTAACTACTCATTAGAATAGTCTCAACAAGCACCTTAGAGCTGATATCCCCTGCCGCAGCGATTGTCCAGAAGAAAGTGGCAAACTTTATTGTGGGAGGAAGGGGCAAATGGTGATCACCTGTCTTTAAAGATCAACATTCAAAAGCTTTTTACAAAGTTTTATAAAATCCATTCAATTTTGTACATTTTAAAGCCTAAACAATACAAAAATAAAGCCGTTTGTAGCATTATAAATCTAAGTATGACAGGGGCAGGTAACTCTTGATTCAAATTCAACAGTAATTAAACACTTTCAAGAACTTATAATTGTGTGCAAGTATTATTAAAAAAAATTCAGAACTGTAGAATTTACTAGAGTGTAAACACATTTTCAACTCATCAAGGGCAGAGTATTCTTGACTAATTTGCACATTTTTGATAATAATTGAACTCATTCTATAAATAATAGCCATATATGATTTAATTATTTTTTCAAAATCCATTCACATTTGTACACAATAGCATGTAAACAATAAAGCCATGTTGAGCATTACTAAGTACATAAAGGGCAGATAACTCTTGCCACAAAGTATCCTATTTTGACAATAATTGCTACCCTTATATTTATATACATCATGTGTAAGTTAAATAAAAATCCATTAAAGAATGTAGTTTCTAGATGGTAAAAACTGTTAAATATGGGTTTTTTTACTCATCAAGGGCAGATAACTGTTGACTAGTTTCTCCGTTTTCAAAAATGATAACAATTATTTGAAAACTAATAGCCATACATAGTTTAAGAATTTGTTTTATCAAAATTCATGCATATTTATAGATACTAGGATGTAAACAATTTTAAAATAAAGCATTTTCTATCATTTCAAAGTACATCAAGGGCAGATAACTATTGCCACAAGTATCCTTTTTTGACAATAATTGCACACCTTCAAGAACTTTTACTTATAGACATCGTGTGCAAGTATCATTTAAATCCATTCATAATTGTAGTTGCCAGAGAGTAAAAACAGTTAAATATGGCTTTTTTTACTTATCATGACTAATTTCTCCGTTTTCAACAATAATCAAATTCATTTGAAAACTAATAGCCATACATAATTCAAGAAAGTTTTTTCAAAAATCCATGCATATTTATGTAAACAATACCAAAATAAAACATTTTCTAGCATTTCTAAGTACATCAAGGGCAGATAACTCTTGTCACAAGTATCCTTTTTTTTACAATAATTGCACACCTGCAAGAACTTGTACTTATAGACAATGTGTGCAAGTATAAACAAAATATGTTGAATACTGTAGTTGCTAGAGTGTAAAAACTGTTAAATATGGCATTTTTAACACAAAAAGGGCAGATAACTCATAAATTCCTAAAATTTTCTGAAAAAAATTTGATTTCCCACGGTGCTCCTATGATGACAAATAAGTATACCAAGTTTAATTCAAATCTGTTTATAGGTTTCGGAGATACAGTTGCGGACGGAAAACGTGACGGACGGACAGCATTTTTAACACAAAAAGGGCAGCTAACTCATAAATTCCTAAAATTTTCTGAAAAAAAATTGATTTCCCACGGTGCTCCTATGATGACAAATAAGTATACCAAGTTTAATCCAAATCTGTTTATAGGTTTCGGAGATACAGTTGCGGACGGAAAACGTGACGGACGCACGCACGCACGTTCTCACAGTTGGACATTTGTTGGGTATATTTTTTGTTTAAAAGTACCCAACAGTACACTAAAATACCCAACAATAACAATAGGGCAATCACGGAATGAATGGAATCTATTGTTCTCCCTACCCAACAAAGGACCTTTCGTGCGCTCGGACGGACAGACCTAAAACAGTATCCCTCTGCCTTTCGGCAGGGGATAAAAAGACAATTTAAATGAGTAGTAACACCATAGCCTTTAATGCAGAAATAACGATTTTAGTTTTTGAAATACCCCTCTTAGCTAGAGCAGTAAAACAGCAGGGAAGACATAATTCTTCCCAGTATACAGGTTTATGCTAAAACCCTGGATCATTGCAAACAATTTGGAATCAGAACATACTCCAGGTCATCTGACATCTGATCAGGCTCCAAACTGTTTGCCGCTAAGATAATAAATATATTGTGAGAATTTTCAAAACTTGATTTTCTACATTCTATTGCATAGCATATGCTGACTGGTAAACCAGGTATACGCGTCTGATCAGGCTCCAAACTGTTTGCCACCAAGATAAACATGAATTATCAGAATTGTCCAAAAGTTGTACTTTTCTACGTTTTAGTGTTTTGCGTTTGCGTACGTTTGCGTTTAAACGGGAAAGAATAACAGATTCTCCACTGAATAAGAACCACTCTATACCGGCTTGTTCTCTGAGATTTAACCGTATACTCCATTTATACGCATTTTAACACCAATTCATACAGTCATGAATTTGCAGCATAAGAAATATTTTATTTATCCAAGCAGATGGTAGCTAAAAGCAGGCTTAAATTAAGAAAAGCACATTGTGCCTTAAGGTGTATTCTCCTTTACTTTCAACCTGCTTTAAGTGATCCCCTGTCTTCAAAACTAGAAACAGGCTATGGAATAAAGGGTAAAGGCAGATTGCTTTCTTAGCCTTGTGATACATGTTTAACCCTTTCCTCCCTGAAACCTCAAATGGACAATTCTTGTTTTCAATTTAGTCTAGTCCATTTTCGACTTTTTAGGATTCATTTTTTTTTCAATATATGTCAAATTGACAAACAGTGTAGACCCTGATCGGTGGGCTCCTTAAGGAGCCCTCTTATCAGGGTCTGCACTGTTTGCATAGGACATGTGTATTCCTCACAGGTACACTATTTGCAAATGACGCATATAAGAGGGACTAGGGTTCAAAGAGTCAATATATGTTTCCACATCAACCCTTGTTTAGATGCTATTAGCAAACATGTACATTTATATCAACACTTTTTGAAAGCAATCTGGACACAAATCAGCTTCTGAGTGAGCTGTCTGATCAGAGTATGCACTGTTAACTTGTATGATCTGTCCCACATGAGACTGTACTTGAATTGTTTCTTATTTCATTAGCTTATGTAGTACTACAGAATGACAAATGTTCATAATGGGTGTAGTTTTATGCATGAATATTCAGTGAGAATGGATATAAAAGGTTACCCATTAGCCTGTTTCCAGTTTTGAAAACAAGTTGTGCCTTTTAGCGAATATGATTTATTCCTCCGCTGAAGAAATAGTTCCAATTTAATCAATCATGAATATATAGTATTGGGAATATTTTCTATATTCTAGCACATGGAAGCTTAAAGCAGGCTGAAAGTAAAGCAGAATGCACCAGCGCCTTATCTCTTTCCTCCCTAAAACTTGAAATGGACAATCCCAGTTTCCATTTTAGTCTAATCCATTTCTGACTTTAAAGGGTTGTTTTTGTCAATGTTTTGCATTATGACAAACAGTGAAGACCCAGATCAGAGGGCTCCATAAGGAGCCCTCTGATCTGGGTATTCACTGTTTGCATAGGACAAGTGCACTTTTCACATGTATACTGTTTGAAAAGGACGCCTATATGCGGGACTAGGGTTCAAAGGGTTAAGGCGCATTCTGCTTTACTTTCAACCTGCTTTAAGTGGTCACCTATCTTCAATACTAGAAACAGGCTATCAGGTAAAGGTTAACCTTTTACTCCGTAGCCTGTTTCTAGTTTTAAATATAGGTAACCACTTAAAGCAGGTTGAAAGTAAAACAGAATGGGCCTTATTGCTCATTCTGCTTTACTTTCAGCCTGCATTAAGCAACCATCTGCTAGACTATAGAAAATATTTCTTATGATACATATCCATGCCTGTATAAATTGGAACCATTTTCTTCAGTGGAGGAACTAATTTAATGCTTAAAAATGCGTATAGATGGAGTAATGATCTAAAGGAGGCTTTCCTGAACAACCTATGAATCAGTTTTGTGATCTAGGTGACTGTTAACCCATTATCTCATAGCCTGTTTCTAGTATTGAGGATATGTGGCCACTTAAAGCAGGCTTTGATCTAGGTCACTGTTAACCCTCATAGCCTGTTTCTAGTATTGAGGATATGTGGCCACTTAAAGCAGGCTAAAAATTGAGCCTGCTTTAAGCTAGAATCTGCTAGACTATAGAAAATATTGCTTATAGTGCATATTCATAAATGTATTAAGTGGAACTACTTTTTTTAGTGGAGGACTAAATTCAAGGTGTAAAAAGGTGTATTTATGAGGTAATGCATTAACCTTTTGACGTACTGAAAAACCGCCGTCTGCTGAAACTGTTGTCTTCTAATATCAGAGCACCAGATAAGGGTAGTTTTTCAAAAACTAAAATCTTTATTTCTCAATTAAACCCTATGGTGTCACTACTCATTAGAATCGTCTCAAAGAGACGATTCTAATGAGTAGTAACATCATAGGATTTGGTGCTAAAATGAGTGAGAAAATGTTTGATTTGTTGAAATAACTACCTCTTATCTGGAGCCCTGTAATATTCTGATATTGGTACGACAAACAGTCTCATCAGGCCCCACATTTTTATCCAAACATTTTGCACTGGCTTTCAGTGTTGAAAGATATCATTTTTCCATCACATGTTGACAGGTATTTGCAAACAGTTCGTAACATGGCATCAACTTGAATCCTAACTGTTTGACACTTGTCTTAAGGTTTTTTCAATTTAAACCAGAACAGATAATCAAAGATTACAAAGCTCACTTCCTGCAAAGGACAGATTTTAAAGCAAACCTTAAGGATGCCCCTAAAGGTCAAGGTCAAAGGTCAAGGTTTCCAAACTGTGATGCATCAGCATATGAAGTTTCGTGACTGTAGCTGCAGTCATTTGCTCAGAACAGACTTAAATGAAGAGCCTTAACATTGAACATAGAGGTCAAGGTCAAAGGTCAAGGTCACTAAACTGCAATGCATCATGATCTACTCACTGAGTTGCTTCAGCATATGAAGTTTTGTGGTCGTATGTGCAGTAGTTTGCTAAAATCAGACTTTAACACAAAACCTTAATGTTGACCCTAGAGGTCAAGGTAAAATGCCATGGTCACCAAACTGCAGTGCATCCTGGTCTACCCATTTTAGCGCATAAGCATATGAAGTTTCATGACAGTAGGTGCAGCTGTTTGCTCAGAGCATACTTTAACGCAAAACCTGAACGTTGACCAAAGATGTCAAGGTAAAAGGTCAAGGTCACCAAACTGTGGTGCATCATGATCTACTCATTGCCACACATTAGTCTATGAATTTTCATGACTGAAGGTGCAGTCGATAGCTCAGAACAGACAAACCTTAACATTGACCTTAGAGGTCAAGATAAAAAGGTCACCAAAACTGTGGGGCATCATGGTCTACTAATTGAGGCACATCAGCATATGATGTTTCATGACAGTAGGTGCATTTATTGCTCAGAACAAACTTTAAACGCAAAACCTTAACATTGCTCCTAGAGGTCAAGGTCACCAAAATGCGGTGCATCATGCTCTACTCAATGAAGCGTATCAGCATATAAAGTTTCATGACCACAGGTGCAGTCATTAGACCTAGTCCTTATACTTTATGATATCCAGTCCTGACGCCGAAGCCTGGAGTTTATACATTAGCCCCCCCCCCCCCCCCCCCCCCACAATTGTCACCTGCTGTTGTTCTTAAAACAAAATTTTAAAAATATCTTTTCAAAACAGTGTCAAACAGTTTTGATCCTAATGAGATGCCATGTAATGCGGCATCTCATCAGGATCCAAGCTGTTTGCATTGATTATAATGGTTTGACTGCTAGCATGCTAAGAGTTACTGGTCCTGTGGCAAGAGCGTCATAAATTTACAGTCATAACAGTTACTGTATTCAGCAACCACAGTATTTGGTAGCCTGTTGATAAAAATGTCGCCAATTAATACAGGACAAAAATATCCTGAAGGAGCTTTCTGCATTACTTTTCTCCTGATTTTTACCTTTGATTAATATATGTTTGACACTCGGACAACATTTTCAGCAATTTTTAGCAACTTTGAAGCAATTTGAAACTTGAAGCAGACGAGAAATATAGCAGACGACAAGTTATTTGGCGGGCTAAGGGTTAATATATGTTTGACTGTACCGGTACTCTGTATACGGATCCATTACTGCAGCTGATATTGCCACAACAACCGTAAAACTATGATTGGTGACCTGGGCTAAACTGTTGTGAGTCATAATATTCTGTCACAACAAGTTGTATTTCTTAAAAAAAAATACTGTTCTTTGCTAAGTTGTACTAAGTTTCATTTTTATAGAGCACATAACCTCTTATGATTTGAATCTGGATCAAACTTACTTGCATACAAAGCAGCTATATATAATCAGCCAGACAGACAGGTAATATTTATATACATGTACAGTCTAGGTGTATAAAAACATGACAGAATGTCAAGGACCTGTTCAATGATATACCTGCCATATCTTAAAATAGCTGGCTGATGATGCAAAAACATCTCATTTTTTGGCTTAATGCAGAACACAAAGGTAATGTAAAAAGCTCCTTTTTTATCTTTCTGCACTACTAGTGTACTTCATAAAGCTGTTGATTATCTATGAACGTAGCCTTGTGTGTTGTTTTGACTGGTGTATTATGTGAGGTCTGACAGTATATGTATGTCTCAGCATGTCATATCTCGGTATTTAATGTGTCATTTAACCCATTTTATGCGGGATACACTTTTAGGTGTACCTCTAGGCAAACAGTTTTGATCTCAGATCAGGCCCCACATTGTGGGGCCTGATTGAGATCAAAAATGTTTGCAGCAAAGTCAATATTCTATCAGAAACTGCTAAAATCTTTTGAAAATATTTGAGTTATACCTGCTGCAGACGACATTTTAAAATGGCCGCCAAATATTACCCAGCATACAATGGGTTAATAATATAGCTTGTCTTTGTTTTCTCCAAGGGTTGGTAGTTTGCATTTCATTGTTTTATTACAGCATCATCAGTTCTCTTTGTTTTCACTTTGACTACCAAGTACCGGTATTTCCAAAGTCATGTTAACCCTTATCCTGCGGTGATGTCGTCTGCTTTGAAATTGTTGTCTGCAAAGTTTGTTAAATCTAGATTTATACATTTTTTAAGTAAGTAAACCTAAAGACGAGTGTCAAACAGTTTGGATCCAGATCAGACGCCGCGTTACGCAGGGTCTGATCTGGATCTAAACTGTTTGCAAAAATCAATAAAGTCGCGACCAGCAGGCAAAAGGTTAATTCTTTCAAATTAACAAATCCAGTTTCCCACTGAGTCAAATCCATTTTCAACTTTGTAGGGTTGGGTTTTTACAATGTTTTGCAAAGTGGTAAACAGTGCTGACCTTATAAACAGAGGTTTCCTATAGAAGGCCTTTGACAAGGGTCTTCACTGGTTGCACATAACAAGTATACTCCGTACAGGTACACTGTCAGTACAAGGGGAGGGGTGTAGGTACTTGCCACTCAGTTTCAATGGATAAACCCTTTACACCACCCAATAAATGTGGGTTTATTCTATGCCTTTAAATTATTCCTCCACTAAAGAAAATAGTACCACTTTATTCAGTCAAGAATTTGCACTAATAAAATATGTTAGCAGATGGTAGCTGATCACAGACTTCAGTTACATTCTGCTTTATTATTTTCAACCTGCTTTAAATGGTCACTTGTCTTCAATACTAGACACAGGATTAAGTACCTACTGGTAATAAGATGAACTGAGAGTATTCAAGTTTGATTTACATTGATGGCTATAAAGGGAAAGGTGTAGATTCTATAGCTTATCCTTTGCCAAATGAAAACATACAACATTCATGCATGGAGCAACAACAATTAAAAATCATTGACATTAACCCATTTGTGCCCACAATCCAATTTATGGGACATAATGGGGCGTCTGATCAGAGTCTACAGTTTGCTGATAGGAATTTCAATACAAAACAAAATGAAAATGAAAATTTTGACAGGCATCCCTTTGATAATAAATGAACTAATCCAATATATAAACATGGAAGAATCCACTGGGCACAAAAGGGTTTAAAAATTTGAGGCACAGAAGAGTCTAATTAAGCTAAAAGCTATTCACAGTTGTTGAATATGCAGCAAGCACTGAGCTCTTAGCTCTACTAAATCTTATCATGCTAAGCGCCACTTGACTAACATTTGCAAACAGTTTTGATCCCGATCAGACGTCGCGTAATGCAGAGTCTGATCTAGATCCAAACTGTTTGTCACTCATATTCAACTTCTTTTCACTTTGAAAAAGCATAAAACTAAATTTGACTTTTTTTGGCAGATGATATACAGACGAACTTCGATATCTCGAACTCGTTTAATTCAAACTATCTGATAGTTCGACAAATGAACTGCATTATTTCATGCTTGATTAAGTCGAACATACCCATATTTCAAAGTTAAAACGTGGCTTAGCCATGTTTTAACTTTGAAATACGGGTATGTTCGACAAAACCGACTCCGAGGTATCGAAGTTCGACTGTATTTGAAGCAGAAGACAAGACAGCATGATAAGAGCTAATGTAAATAGCATGTCCATACTAACATACACAAACAATTTATAAAGGTAAAACTCCTAACAACAGCAACTCAAATTAACCCATTGCCCGCCAAATAAATTGTTGTCTGCTATATTTCTCGTCTGCTTCAAGTTTCAAAGTGCTTCAAAGTTGCTCAAAATTGCTGAAATGTTGTCCGAGTGTCAAACAGCTTGGATCCGGATACTCGGCGTCTCATCCGGATCCAAGCTGTTTGCATATGGAGCTATAGTCGTGAGTGGCAGGCTAAGGGTTAACCCATTGCCCCATAGGCTGTATCTAGATTTGAAGATAGATAACCACTTAAAGCAGGTTGAAAGGTGCATTCTGCTTTACTTTCAGCCTGCTTTAATTAAGCTTCTTATCTTTTCTTACTATTCATATTCAAGTCTGTATAAATTGGCACTGTAACCAAGTCATGGGGTAAAAAGTCAAACAGCAGCTTTTACTGTATTCTAGTGCAAATAATGAGCTCTGGAAGCCGTAATCCTTTCCTGAACAGAGGCCCCTTAGAGTGCCTATCTACACCTCCCCCCCACAAAGGTGCACAAATTGAATACATGTTATCAATTATAGTATTGAAAATAGGTGGCAGCTTAACCCATTACCCCATAAATATGCCTTTTTACCCCTTTCACTAAGTCTTATTCTTCCACTGAAGAATATAGTTTCACTTTATACAGTATTGAATAAGTACCTTAAGAAATATGTTCTATATCCTAGAAAATTGTAGCTTAAAGCAGGCTGAAAGTAAAGCAGAATGCACACATTCTGCTTTACTTTCAACCTGCTTTAACTCTTTGAACCCTAGTCACGCATATACCGGTATGCGTCATTTGCAAACAATGTACCTGTGAGGAGTACACTTGTCATATGCAAACAGTGTAGACCCTGATCACAGGGCTCCTTACACTGTTTGTCATTTTGACATTTGACAGAAAGTAGTTTCAATTTATAGTCATGAATATGTACCACAAGAAATGTTTTCTATATTCCAACAGATTGTAGCTTAAAGCATGCTGATAGTCAAGCAGAATGCGCCTTAAGGCCCGTTCTGTTTTACCTTTAACCTACCAGTGGTCACCTGACTTCAAAACTAGAAACAGGCTAATGGGTAAAGTGTTAAGACTGATTAATGTAAGTTGTGGTAATCTTAACCCTTTCTCCCACAGTCTCTGTTCACTGTTTCAGACTGGTAGTTACTCCAAAATAGCTCATAGTAAAGCAAAAAGCTTTAGGAGCTTTCTGCTCTACCTTCAGCACCAATCTGTCATAAGACAGGGGAAAAGTTCTGTGGGTGTTTAACAGAGCCCAGTAAAAGCATTACCCCATTACCCCATAAATTGTTTTCAGTTTTGAAGACATGTGGTTACTTAAAGCAGGCTAAAAGTAAAGCAGAATGTGCCTTGAGGCGCATTCTGCTTTACTTTCAGCCAGCTTTAAGCCACCATCTGCTATAATATAGAAAATAGTTTTTATCATACATGTTCATAACTACATGTATATACAATGGAACTATTTACCTCAGTGGAGAATTACATTAAAGGCGTAAAAAGGCATATTTATGGGGTATTGGGTTAAATCAATATGGAGATGTGCAAAAAGACCGTTCCACGGGGAGAGGGTTTGGTGAGGACATAAACATGTCAGTATTTAAAATACACATACAGTCAAACTTCGATATCTCGAACTCGTTTAACTCGAACTATCCGATAGTTCGACATATGAACTGCTACATTTCATGCTTGGTTAAGTCAACATACCCATATTTCAGTTAAAACGTGGTTTAGCCACGTTTTAACTTTGAAATATGGGTATGTTCGACAGACCTGGCTGCGAGATATCAAAGTTCGACTGTACTCCAAATGTTTTCTCCAAAATATTGTGCAATAAAAAACAATTTCCTCATCAGGAACCAGCCTAATGTAATTTATCAATATACAGTAAAACCTCGCTATTACGACCACTAAATTATGTTAATTATTAGGGTGTTTACGATAGGTGACCGCTTAAAGCAAGGTGACAGTGAAACAGAAAGCTCCTATAGGAGCTTTCTGTTTCATTGTCACCTTGCTTTAAGCTGTCACCTGTCTATTATACACTCAATTAGCCTTCGTTTAAGTGGTCGTAATAGCGAGGTTTTACTGTACATCAAAAGTGCTATTCAGGCAGTTAGTCTGTCAGTCTGTGAGGTAAAGCATTAGTATGGATTAGTACTGAGTAGTTAGTGGGAAAATGTTTGATCAGTGCTAGGTTAATGTTGCTATGTTTACCAGTAGCCACACCCACATACCTGGTTACCACCAAAGTGATGACAGTGGCTGACGCCTATGGGTCCTCCTCCGACCCCCTGGCCCAGGGTATCCCAACACATCTGGCCCTGCTTCTGCTTGAACTGAAAAACACAAATATTGAATTGGTTTAACCCATTATCTGATTAATAAGCCTTTTAACGCCTTTAATTCATTCATACACAGAAGAGAATAGTGCCAATACATACAGTTATAGGTCGTTTGGTGACTATGGAAACTAACGTTTTGCCAAATATCTCATTTATCATACAAATATAAGAAAAGTTGTGTAAAGAAAGTTTCATTGCTCCCTTATACCTTTACGAAAATGATTTTTCCCAATTTTTAGAACTTACAATAAAAGATTACAAAGGTCATGTCATCATCTATATATGAGCAATGTAAACAAACATATAGAGTAAATCACATGGCTCAACTGTTGGCCTGTGAATCTCATGCTTTGCCCACTACATATAAATCCAGCACAAATAAATGCAATAAAACCTCTCTATGATGAACACTTAATTACATTCATTATAAGGTGTTTAAGACAGGTGATTGCTTAATGCAAGGTGGAAGTATAACACAAAGTTCCTGTAGAATTATTCTTGGGGGTTTTTATCTTGTTCTAAGCTGCCACCTGTCTTTTATATAGCCTAGTAAATGACAAGGAAAATACAGATTGTGAGAGCGAGGGGATCATCTCAAAGTAAATAGCCAAACGGACAGTTTTGACTAATTTAAGGATCATCAAAAGAGCATGCTACAGTATGATTTACAATAATAAAATTGTTACAGTAAGAATCATTAAAGCATTCTTATTTGAGAACAATGATATATAGATATTTTTGTACAAAGTGTGGAAACTTTCCATGAATTGAGGTTTTAAGTTTAACTCTTTCCTCCCTGAAACTTGAAGTGGACAATTCCATTTTCCATTTTAGTCTAGTCCATTTCTGACTTTTAAGGGCTGTTTTTGTCAATGTTTGGCATTATGACAAACAGTGAAGACCCTGACCAGAGGGCTCCCTTTGGAGCCCTCTGATCTGGGTCTTCACTGTTTGCACAGGACAAGTGTACTATTCATATGTACACTGTTTAAAAAGAACACCAATATGCGGGACTAGGGTTCAAAGGGTTAAAAAGGCCAATGGTAACAGAAAAGCCTTGGTGGAAAAAAGGTAGAACGAATTATTTATGGCCAAGAAGCTGGATTTATAATTAACCGCTCTCCTGCCGATCGCGCGACTTTATCAAAATTTGCCATCAGTTTGGATCGAGATCAGACGCCGCGTAATGCAGTGTCTGATATCGATCCAAACGTTTTGCAAATATGTGTCAACACGTTTGGATCGAAATCAAATCTGGTCCAAACGGATTAACACTCATTTTATATGGAAGTTTGTTTCAACTTTAAAATGAGAAACTCCTAAATTTACTATTTTTGCGCACGACTATTGCAAAACAGACAACATATTCAGTGGATTCAGCTTAACCTAGTTGTTCAAAATCAACTACCGGTATCATATATGTACAGTAAAACCTCTGTGTTGTGATATGCTGGTGTAACTGTTTACCACAGGTGATTGCTTAAAGCAAGGTGACAGTAAAATAGAAAGCTCTTTTAGGAACTTTCTGTTTTACTGCCACCTGCTTAAAGCTGTCACCTGTCTTTTATACAATCAATAGCCTTTGTTTTAGTGGTCGTTATAGAGGGGTTTACTGTTTTGATTCAAATTTGACAGCTAAACATTACATTGAGACATACCCTCAGCCTGATATTATGCAGTGGAGACTGTTCCATTTATTGGATTTACAATACTCTTTAGATAGCTTAATTTTACGGTGGGGTTTCAATGGCAAAGGCATTATTTTGACCATGTAAAACATTAGCTAAAAATAATTTATGTTTGGTATTGTCGGTCCTAAATCATGTGCAAAGTTTGGTGATATTTGATGTTGTAGCTAAAGAGATATTTGTGAAAACTTTAGTTTCCAGAGCCACCAAACGACCTATATAAATATGCACTATAAGAATTATTTTCTTTATCCTAGAAGATGGTAACTTAACAAAGGCTGGAAGTAAAGCTAAATGTCCCTTAAGGCTTTACTTTCAACCTGCTTTAAGTGATCACCTGTCTTAGACAAAACTTAGAAGCAGGTTAACCCCTTCACTGCCATGATGTCATCTGCTTTAAACAAGAGTTGTCAGAGAGACAACAAAGGCCACCATCGACACATTTAGAAACTTAAAAGCAGACTCTAAGGTCAAGGTCACAGTGGTCAACCTTTTTGCGTGCATCGAAAGGTCTGGTCCATATACACAGCCAAACCAAATCTTAAAGTAGTACCTCAAGGGACATAGGAATTATAAGCACTTTTGGAAACATTAAATGTAGATTTTGAAACTTAAACACACATCCTTATTTCAAGGTCTAGGTCACTTGGGTAAAAAAATGTGCTTGCATGAAATCATCTTGTATACACATGCATACCAAATATGAAAGCAATATCTCAAGGGACATAGGAAAATATGAAAGCAATATCTCAAGGGACATAGGAAGTATAAGCGTTTTTTGAAACCGAAGCGCAGATTTCAAAACCTAAACATGGGCCCTAATTTCAAGGTCAATGTCACTGGGGTAAAAACAAATTATGTGCATGGAAAGGTCTTGTCCATATACACATGCATACTAAATATGAAAGCAATATCTCAAGGGACATATTTCAAAGTTAAAATGTGGCTTAACCAAGTTCGATATATGGAAGTTCCACTGTACTTGAAATACTGCACTTATCTGAAGGTATGGTAAAACAATCATATAACCCATTTTATGCTGGATACACTTTTAGGTGTCCCTCTAGGCAAACAGTTTTGATCTCAGATCAGGCTCCACATTGTGGGGCCTGATTTGAGATCAAAACTGTTTGCAGCTAAGTCAATATTCTATCAGAAACTGCTAAAATCTTTTGCAAATATTTGAGTTATACCTGCTGCAGACGACATTTTAAAATGGCCGCCAAATATTACCCAGCATACAATGGGTTAAGCTAGCTAAACCTACCTCTCCCCAGGCTTTATTAGGAGGCAGTACTGGAAATCGCTCATACACTTCATAAGCTACATTTTCCATGAACCATTTGAAGCTTTTACACTTGTGGTCCTTTTTAAACTGTAGTTGTTTACTGATGTCGCCCACAGGGTAGCCCCGGATACTGGGCTCACGGGTGTAAAAATATTCTTTAAACTCATCATCTAACCATACCTCCACCACTCTCATGTAATTCTGTTGGAAAAGAAAATATAAATGACATTTAACCCATAACTCCATATTTTTACAAATTTAATTTATTCCTCCATTTGAGAAAATAGTGCTTCATTATATACATTGTATATACAGTCATGGTACCTTAAAGCAGGCTGACAGTAAAAGAAGAATGTGCCTTAAGGCACATTCTGCTTTACTTTCAAACTGCTTTGTCACCTATCTTAAAATACTAGAAACAGGTTATAGGATAATAGGTTCACACATTAATTGTATGGCAATATCTTTTTGTATCTCACAAAAATATCAAAACAAACCCAGACCATAGAAAAATCCTTACAGGTCTTCCGTCCTCAATAGATATCAGAAGCTACAAGTGCTATTAGATTTTATACATATTTCACTTTGTCATAGTACATGAACTTTAAACTTTTATCAACAGCACTGCTCAGATAAAATACATCAACATTGTTTCAACCCTGTGCCCTAACACTCCGAACCTACTAGGAGAATTTGCAGCTAACCAATTATAGCTATTATGTAGGTTCCCTGTTGTGGGTTTTCAACTTACATTTGCTATATATACACATTACCAGTTGACAGTACGATACAGAGTGATGTATTTAGCTCGAGACGTTTTTGGCGGAAATAGCCGATCTGACGAGCGCCTTGGCGCGAGTCTGATCGGTTGTTTCCGCCAAAAACGTCGAGAGCTAAATGCAACACTCTGTAGCGCACTGCCAACTGGTGATGTGTTTATTATATGCCTTGAATACACTCCAGAAACAACTAAATAGTTGTTTAAATCATTTTACATCCAAAATTTATTAGTTATTTGAAGCAGAACAAGAAGTTTTGTATGCCACAAAGAATAACGCGGCACTCGTACATGTACGTAAATGACGTCACGTTAAATCGAAAGCGACGTCAGAGTAAAATACAAAGTGGCTGATACAAGGTGGCTGATACAGACTCTTGTATTTTACTCTGCAGATACATTCGGAAACGCTCGATATCATTCGAAGGCATATAATAAATATATATACGGCATCCTGTGTATAATAAATGTGAAACAATTCTTTTGAGTTTACTGCATACATAATTATGAGTTATGAGTTAATTACCTCACTTTATCACAATAACAGAAAGATAATTCTGACAAAATTACCAACAATAAAATCAGTATTTACTGATTTATTTTTGATATGCTTTAAATGGTCACCTAACCAGCTATGGGGTAACCGGTTAGATTATATTTGAATGAGGCAAGTTACAAAGATAACTAAACTTACCAACAATATAATTGGTATTTTAGTATCAATTTTACCAAATCCATAAGGCATGTGATTTCTATAAACATGACCCACTTTAGAACATGGAACCCATTCTATACTCCCGCCACACTGCCATATCTGAAATATAAAGTGTTATGACGGCTTACAAGTAATTTTCAAAACTATATGAGCCTTGCCATTAATATTCTTTGTCCCTACATAACTATATACAAATGTATGTTATGACTATAAATTAGAATCATTTCATATAGGGACATCTAATAAGAAGTCTATATACTTACTTAGAAAGCTATTTTAGAAAGTGTCACACAATTCAGCAATTAACCCATTATTCCAGAGATGTATGCATTTTTATGCCTTTAACTTATTCCACCACCGTAGAAAAAAGTTCCAATTTATAGTTATGAATATGTAATATAAGAAATATTTTTTATACTCTAGCAGACAGTTGCTTAAAGCAGGCTGAAAGTAAAGCAGAATATGCCTTCAGGCTCATTCTACTATACTTTCAACATATGTGTACTAAAGTTGTCTACTACTTAAAAAACTAGAAACAGGCTATGGGGTAAAGAGTTAAGAAAATAGAGAATCTTGTATGAGTGCTCATTATTTATCATTTTTAATAAACGAGTTGACTAAAATAATATGACGCGAGCCTTGAAATGATAAATAATGAGCACGAATGTGAGATTCTATTCATCACATAACAAGTTTAAGCACCTATAAAATTAATTGAAGCCGTAGTTTGTAGACCCTCCGCTATATAGAATTTCCGCCAAAACCTTACATTGTTTACGTTAACGTCATCGTAAATGACGTCATCTGGCGTCCCGCTACATGCAGCGCTTGTGGACGAACAAGTTGGGCCGGAGCCCAAAAAACGATATTCCACTAGTGGATTACGATATTTATACAATCGCTTTATGCAACCCCCAAACCGCAAATTATGTGATAAAATATTTTAGAAAGTGTTGCATATTTCAGCAATTAAATATGTATCAAACCTGTTGTAGACAACAATTACCAGCTTGTTGCCCATCACTTACCTTAAAAGAAAGTTCAAAATTTTCACCTCCCCATATTTTCAATCCTTCATCATATGCCCCCATCTCAAAGAAATATTTTCTGTCCATAGCAAACAGTCCCCCTGCATGTGTAGGAGATCTGAGAACAATAAAACACGAGCAGTTTAACCCTTTGAACCCTAGTCCCGCATACAGGCGTTCTTTTCAAGAGTATAATGTGAATAGTACACTTGTCCTATGCAAACAGTGAAGACCCAGATCAGAGGGCTCCGAAAGGAGCCCT
This sequence comes from Gari tellinella, assembly GCA_922989275.2. Classification (NCBI taxonomy): domain Eukaryota; kingdom Metazoa; phylum Mollusca; class Bivalvia; order Cardiida; family Psammobiidae; genus Gari; species Gari tellinella. Next base: position 27,299,877 of record OV277857.1, on the reverse strand, counting down.
CTGATCAGGGTCTTCACTGTTTGTCATAACGCCAAACATTGACAAAAACAACCCTTAAAAGTCTGAAATAGACTAAAATGGAAACTATAATTGTCCATTTAAAGTTTCAGGGAGGAAAGAGTTAACCCATTTACTGCCATGACATCATCCTTTCACCCATTAACCATAAATATGTATTTTAGCACATATTCTTACGACAAATGTTGTCGTAAGTCAAAACTTTAAAATACATTTAATCAGGGCACGACAAATCCTGTGCCCGGAGCCCGGCGGACAACCACATTTTAGGCTTGGGCACCCATATTTTTCAAACTGAAGCCCGGCGGGCACCCCTTAATTCCAATTTGAGTAGCCCGGGTAATTCCATTTTCAGAAAATCTCTACGTTATAAAATCTTGAATTTCGATAGAGCGTAACGAATTTGGTCAACTAGATCAAGGCTAATTGTTAAATTGAAGGGACAAAGACCCCCGTGGACACTTATCAGTGTTTGTATAGTAGTGCTGGTGACACAGGTCTTGATAATCGCTGATTAGACACCCCAATTAGCACTTCACGGTCAAATAAACACCACTCTTCCAGGTTGTCATGGCAGTAAATATTGTGTAGACGAATCGGCGGTTACAGTCGGGTACACTTGCAAATTTACGCAAACGAAAGGGAAGATGTTGCGTGAACGTAATGTGTACAGTAAAGCATAGACTGTCACACCCGTTTTTGTCTACGTTTACAACAAGCTACGAACGATACAGAAAACGGTAAAAAATGAAGTACGCCAATATAATTTAATGCGGTACAAGTAAATATGTCGCTGTTTTACCGTGTGATCAAAGTTGAAATATATTCCACAGTTGAACTAGAAGTAGTTTTATAGTCCATAACTCAAAAAATGTCTGCTAACTAGTACACAACACATTTCGGGGTCCGCACATTTGGAATCATGACGTTCACATTATTGACATTGAAATAAACACAAATAGATCAAAGGGTTTATATGGCGGGGTTCAACAAGGGGGAAATACGTCGTGAGGAAATGACAGTATAATTTGGAGGCAGGGCACGGTTATTGCCGTGATATTAAAGTTGGGTTGAAGTTTGACCACGCGTGCTGAGTGGGTTGACACATTGTGTTTGTTTAATTGGTTATCAAAAAAAAAGTGATTGACAGTCCCGGACAATGAGCTAAGTAAACTCAGGAGTCGGACATTTCTTTCCCCGTAAAATGAAATACAGATGATTATTTTTCATTTTAAAAACAGAAAAATCACCCCGAATCGAAGACGTGTGTCAACGACAATTAAGCGGTCACGAGCGAACCAAGGAATTATGTTGTATAATTCCGTGCGCGAACAATAAGATTATTTCGATACGGTCGATAGTTCAGGACAAACATTTTAGATGAATGCTTAACAGAAATTAACATTTTATCATTTTATTAATTGATTTCCGCCACACAATCCTTTGAATAACCACGCTTACGAACCTTAAGTTACAAAATGTCGGGGCGCCGTTCTTTTTGCTTTGACGGGTACGTGTATTTGTGAGTAAAAAAGACATTCTCCAGCGCATCCATTAAGATTTATCATATAAATTCTTCTATTGTAGGATACTTTTTTGTGTAAATGTATGTTAAGTTAAATATTGCAACAAAGTATGCGCGTAAAATTGATTTGCAATCAGTTTTCGCGGTAGAAATTTGGTTGTCAAAACTTTCTACTGACGAACTAACCACACCTATTTTATAATTTATGACATATGCGGAAGAAGAAGGTATGCAATGGACGTCTGCACAATTTTGTCGTCTGCAACTATTCTGAGTTTCTCTGTTATTATTTTATGAATTTTCTTCCATAAAAGATCTGAGTGTCATACAGTTTGGATCCAGGCGTCTCATCTCGATCCAAACTGTTTGCAAGCCAGGAACTTTCATAATTAAAAAAAACCAAAACCACAGGATGAATTAGAATCTAGATCTACCCTTTTTAAAAAAATTCAAATAGGCTGGATGGAATGTAAAACTGCTCATTTTAGAACAAAAATTAACAACAACAACAACAATAAAACTTACTTACAGCTGTGGCTTATCAATGGTATTTGATCAAGCAAGTCATTTATTTATCAAAATGTATGAATTTATAGATATATAAATATTACATTGTATAAAACTTGACTATCGCCATTCGGCTCCAAAGCAGAACACTTTTCTTATAACCTGCTTTAAGTGGTCACCTGTCTGCAAAACTAGAAACTGGTTATGGTGAAAATTATGGGTTAATGCAGTCAGTGAATGAAGGGTTCGCTTTACACTGATAATTTGGTACATCATTTTGTGCAAAAAAAATCAGGGCAACCAAAAAATAATTCTCGTTGCCCTGAGGGCAACCAGCTTTTAATAAAATTTGTCGTGCCCTGATTTAATCTCTGATTTCTCTATCGAATCCTGTCTTACGACACCTTTTTGGAATCGTCTTTTCAAGACGGTTCCAAAAGGATGTCACAAGACAGGATTAGATGGAGAAATAAATACTTATTGAGAGTTTTATAATCTGACTTACGACTAAAGATGAAGTCTCTATCACATGTAGTTCCAAAGTTATTGCCAATTGGTCTATTTTACCTTTAAATGACCTGTAATTAGGCTCTAAATGACCTTGACCTTTGTTGGACATGACCCAACTTGTATTGAATTCAAGAACTTCTTGATTTGAGTACATATGCCAAATATGAAGTCTCTATCACATGTAGTTCCAAAGTTATGGCCAAGCTAGGTTAAGGTTAAAGTTGTGTATAGACAAACAGACAGACCAAAATAATATGCCTCACCCGTTTTAATCTAAATCCATTCAAATTTGTAGTATAGCATGTAAACAATTTTGGAATACAACCTCATAATTCTAGTATAGTAGAGTATATCAAGGGCAGGTAACTAGAGCCTAAACAATACTGAAATGAAGCCTTTTCTAGCATTTCAAAGTGTATCAAGGGCAGATAACTATTGCCACAATCATTAGATTTCAACAATAATTGCACTCCTTCCAGAACTTATAGCTATATACTTTGTGTGCAAGTATAATCGAAATCCATTGAAAACTGTAGTTGCAAGAATGTAAACGTTGTTAGATATGGCATTTTCAGCAATTCAAGGGCAGATAACTCTTGATCTATTGGTCCGATTTCAACCATAATCTAACTCATCCGAACTCTAATGGTAATATACAATCTGAGCAAGTTTGAGAAAAATTGGATAAAAATTGTGGCCTCTAGAGTGTAAACATCCTTAAATATGGCATTTTCAGCAATTCAAAGGTAGATAACTCTTGACCTATTAGTCCGATCTCAACCATAATCATGCTCATATGAACTGTTATAGTCATATACAATCTGAGCAAGTTTAAGAAAGATTGGATAAATAGTGTGGCCTCTAGAGTGTAAACACTGTTAAAAATGGCATTTTCAGCAATTCAAAGGTAGATAACTCTTGACCTATTGGCCCGATTTCAACTCTTATGGTAATATACAATCTGGGCAGGTTTGAGAAAGATTAGATAAATTTTGTGGCCTCTAGAGTGTAAATACTGTTAAATATGGCATTTGCAGCAATTCAAAGGTAGATAACTCTTGACCTATTATTCTGATTTCAACCATAATCGAACTCATCCGAACTCTTATGGTAATATACAATCTGGGCAAGTTTGAGAAAGATTGGATAAACATTGTGGCCTCTAGAGTGTAAACACTGTTAAATATGGCATTTTCAGCAATTCAAAGGTAGATAACTCTTGATCTATTATTCTGATTTCAACCATAATCAAACTCATCCAAACTCTTATGGTAATATACAATGTGAGCAAGTTTGAGAAAGATTGAATAAATATTGTGGCCTCTAGAGTGTAAACACTAAAATTGTTGACGCCGGACGACGCACACTGCACGACGGACGACGGACATTCAAGGATTGCAAAAGCTCACCCTGAGCTAGCTCAGGTGAGCTAAAACAAGGGCCACTATGGCCCTAAATCGCTCACCTGGTATACCATGTAAACTTAACCTATAGTGACCTAGATTATGACAGGACATGACCCACAATAAACCTTTAGAGTGTTAACAAGATTTTTCTATGATTTGACCTACATGTAGTGACCCAGTTTTTGACAAGACACAATCCACATTTGATTTTGACCTAGATTTGATGTAGGCAAATATTCTGACAATATTTCATTCAGATCTGATGAGATTTGTAGCCGATCACTGTTTTTCAAAGATTCAACCTAGTGACCTAGTTTTTGACCGGACATGACCCACATTCGAACTTCACCAAGATATCAATGAGGCAAACATTTTGACCGAATTTCATGAAGATCGACGGAATTTGTAGCCTCTAGAGTGTTAACAAGGTTTTTCGAAGATTTGACCGAGTGACCTAGTTTTTGACCAGACATGACCCACATTCGAACTTGACCTAGATATCAATGAGGCAAACATTTTGACCAAGTTTCCTAAAAATCCAATGAGATTTGTAGCCTCTAGAGTGTTAACAAGGTTTTCCGAAGATTTGACCTAGTGACCTAGTTTTTGACCGGACATGGCCCACATTCGAACTTGACATAGATATTATTGAGGCGAACATTCTGACTAAGTTTCATTAAGATCCAATGAGATTTGTAGACTCAAGAGTGTTAACAAGGTTTTTCTATGATTTGACCTAGTGACCTAGTTTTATACCAGACATGACCCATATTCGAACTTGACCTAGATATCAATGAGACAAACATTCTGACTAAGTTTCATTAAGATCCAATCAGATTTGTAGCCTCAAGAGTGTTAACAAGGTTTTTCGAAAATTTGACCTAGTGACCTAGTTTTTGATCGGACATGACCCACATTCAAACTTGACCTAGATATCATTGAGGCGAACATTCTGACCAAGTTTCATTAAGATCCAATGAGATATGTAGACTCAAGAGTGTTAACAAGGTTTTTCTATGATTTGACCTAGTGACCTAGTGACCTAGTTTTTGACCGGACATGACCCATATTCGAACATGACCTAGATATTAATGAGACAAACATTCTGACCAAGTTTCATTAAGATCCAATGAGATATGTAGCCTCAAGAGTGTTAACAAGGTTTTACGATGATTTGGCCTAGTGACCTAGTTTTTGACCGGACATGACCCACATTCGAACTTGATCTAGATTTCTACTAGACAAACAATGTGATAAAGTTTCATGAAGATTGGATGAAATTTGTAGCTGCTAGAGTGTTAACGAACCAATTGTGAACGGACGGACATACGAATGAGGGGGTACTTGTGGGGACTGCGACTTGTGGGTTGCAAAAATGTCAGAAGGTGTCTTGTGTGGTGCATTTTAGTTGGCCGTCATGTGAGGATACCCATCCAACTTATGAGGTTGATCGACCATACTTGTATTAACACCAACACGTGAATTGAAAACTTTGCAAGTAATGTCCAGTCCATTTCAAGTTTTAATCGAATAACACTAAAAAAAGTCTCTTGTAACTATGTAATATATAGTTTGAAAGTACACATGTATACAACTAGTGAGGTGCACCCCACAAATAAACACATTAAAGCACAGGTCATTAATGTTATCAAAACAAACATTCTAAGCAAACTTTATGAAGATTGGATCAAAATAGTGGTCTCTAAAGTGGTAACAAGATTTGACCTCTATTTAACCTAGCTTTTTACCCCATCCAACCCATATTCAAACTTGTTCAAGATATTATCAAGACAAACATTCAGAGCAAGTTTGATGATGATTGGATCACAATTGTGGCCTCTAGAGTGATAACAAGAAAATTGTTGATAAACCATAGACGACGAACGACATACATTTAAGGACCCTAATAGTTTACCTCGAGCAGAGCTCAGGTGAACTAATATAAGAGAGCCAATGATGACCCTATATACTTCACCTGAGGTTTGTTAGAATTAACCCAGTGATCAACTTTCTGAACTCTGACCCAATGTCAAACATCTGTGGATATATCAAGAAATTCATTTTGAGCAATAGGAAAACTGTGGCCTCTAGCTTGTTTACAAGCTTTTTTTAAGATTTGATCTAGTGACCTACATTTTGATCCGAGCTGACCCAATTCCAAAATCGTCCTGACACAGATGATCATTCTGAGCAAGTTTGAGGTAAATTGGGTCAACAAATGTGGCCTCTAGCTTATTCACAACCTAATTGTTGACTGACGACGTACACCGGACATCCTAAGATCCTAAAAGTTCCCCCGGAGCTGTGCTCGGGTGATCTAATGGCCATGTCATAATTTTATTAAACTTGATAGAGGACTATAAGGAGATGCTTAACACAGTACTGAACCTTATTAAATTAAATTGATAATCGCAAGCGAATTGCCATCGAATCGGACGCTTCAAAAACAAATCCTACGTTTGAATATTTTACGCGAAATTTCCGAAGCGGTTTTGACAAAATTGGAAACGTAACAATTAACCAAGGCATATTTGCGAACATTTGTGAGATACACCATTCAAGAAAACTTATCCGAGGGTAAAGTTAGTATTTTGAATCGCAAGCGAATTGCCATCAAATTGCAAGCGAATTGCCATCGAATTGCAAGCGAATCACAAAAAATGTTAATTTAATAAGATTCAGTACTGAACCAAAACTCTAGGCTAAACAGTTTTAGAGAAGAGTTAACACGATATTTAACATTGATTTTTATTGTAGAACACCAAACAGAAAACAACAGCTTTCAGGAACTTATGCCACCATAAACATACAATTGTGTGAACTATAATTGTCTTAACATTAACCCATTACCCCATATGCTGTTTCCAGTTTTGAAGACAGGTGAACACTTAAAGCAGGTTGAAAGTAAAGCAGGAATTGCCTTAAGGTGCATTCTGCATAACTCTCAGCCTGCTTTAAGCTACCATCCGCTAGAATATAGAAACTAGTTCTTGTGATACATACATGTATTCATGACTGTATAAATTGAAAAGCGCTTCTTTGGGGGGAAGGGTTAGCTAGGAAATCAACAATAATGACTAGCAAAAGAGCATAACATCGCCATTACTATGTAAGTTCAGTTTAGGATAAATGCTATTTTCAAACATGAAAGTGCACACAATGAAGATCAACATATGCCGCTGCATTGTTCTGGCGAGGGCGAGATTTGGGGACATTCTCCCCTCTAAATAAAAAATGTTCCCGAAACAATTGTTGAGGTGAGACATTTGTCCCATTTAAAAAATTATGGGGAACTTATCCGCTATTTGATGTCCCTGGAAAATGGAAAATATCCCTCTATTGTAATTGCCAAAAGGACAATGTCTCGAATATTTTCAATCCTCGCCAGAACACTGCAGCAGCGTCAATGATTTGTCAACTGAATCAGATCCACCCTATGTAGCTTAATAAATTCTAAACCCAATGCTCTATGTTAGATTAAGATATACAATGCTTACAGTACTTAACCTTTTGTTATCAAATAATGGGTGTTTCAGATGGTGAACACTAGGAATGTTTTTAACTTCTACAGTGCATCACTACTTTATGGTAAAACAGACAAACATTTGGAACTTAACCAATTTAGCCCTGATGACGCCTTGAGTCATCTTTTGCAAATAAAGTATACCCTGACCAGACAGCTCCTATAGGAGTTGTCTGACAAGGGTACACTTTATTTGCTTATGCACGACCCTAGAATAAACATTATCCTCAGTGCCAATACAAAACTTATACAAGTTGTATGATTGATTTCAACATTACAGCTAATAAATCACTTGTTTGACGGCCATCAGTATTCTTGTTATTCTCATCAGCACACACACTTTCATTGCCATTTCCTGCACGTTTGTCCCCTAAATCAATTATTTGACCACCATCAGTGTTCTGGTTATTCCCATCAGCACACACAACATTTTCTGCATGTTTGTCCCCTAAATCACTTGTTTGACCGCCATCAGGGTTCTTGTTATTCTCATTAGCACACAAACTCCCATTGTCATTTCCTGCACGTTTGTCCCCTAATTCACTTGTTTGACTGCCATCAGTATTCTGGTTGTTCTCATCAGCACACAAACTTTCATTGCCATTTCCTGCATGCTTTCCCCTAAATCAATTGTTTGACCGCCATCAGTTCAGCACAAAAACTTTAATTGGTTGCCCAAGTGACATCTTTGAGAGAAGCTTTCAAATTATTTCTCTGCCTTTTGAGGTACTCTGGTTCAAAGTTTGTCACCTAAATTATACAAATAAACCACAACTTTTATTAACAAGAGCCCCATGGGGCATATTTTGCTCACCTGAGAATAGCTGTCATAATGGAGATAATGATTTATGTCCAGTATGGGGTCATTTTTTACTTTAGGGGCATGATTTGAACAATCTTGATAGAGGACCTGTAGATGATGCTATGTGCCAAATATCTAAGATCAGGGTACTCGGGTTTTAGACAAGAAGATTATTTCAAGTTTCCATTGAAAAGTATTTTTATCTCCTGTGACCTACATATGCAACAGACTGGAACCATTTGAACAAAATAGGTAAAGGACATTTAGAAGTGCCACCATGCCAAACATCAAAGCTCTCGCCATATTAGCTTTAGAGGAGAAGACATTTGAAAATTTCACTATATAACTTTATGTAAAACTGTGACCCCGGGTTGGGGCCAATTTGACCCCATGGGGCATAATTTGAACAAACTTGATAGAGGACCTCTAGATGATGCTATGTGCCAAATATCTAAGCTCTGACAAGATTTTTTTTTTAAGATTTCCTTATTTTTTCACTTTGGTTGCCATGGCAACCATAGTTCTACATTGTTTTTAATTCTTTGAACAAATTTAAAAGAGCTTTACCCAAGAAACATTCCTGAAAAGTTTGGTTGAAATCTGTCAAGCGGTATAGGAGGAGATGTCATTTGAAGCAATTGTTAACGACGACGCACGACAATGGACACAGGGCCATCCCAATAGCTCAGCTTGAGCCTTTGGCTCAGGTGAGCTAACAAAACTGGAAACTAGAGAACGCAAATAAATTTGGTTCTTAAAAATGGGTTAGACCTTGTGGGTTAATTCTGCCTAACTTGTTGGTGAATTTGGACCAATTTGTGGGTTGTATCCCAGGTTACAAAATTTGAAAAAGAAACACAACCAACTAAAAGGCCAACTAAACTAAAAGGTAAGGTTAAGGCTAAATTATGATATAAATAAATTGTTCATAACGAGTCTGAGGACAACAAAGAGGGTCGGTGGATGCATTCTGCTGACCTTAAATGCAGATTTTGGCACTCAAACGCAACATCTAAGGTCGAGGTAAAGGACACACGGGGTGAAATATTTTACATACATGGGAAAGCAATACCTCCAGGAACATACAAGTTACTAACTAAACATTTTACGAAACATAAACGCACATTTTGAAACTTAAACGCAAGGTCTAAGGTCAAGAAATATAAAAGCAATGCCCAAAGGAGCAAAGAAGTTATGGGCATTTTCAAAACTTAAACGCAAGAACACGCGGGCGCCAACGACTTAGTGATAACATTAGCTCCCTGGAACTAAAAATAAGTCATAACTTGTGGGTTACTTATTCCAAACTTGTGGGGTGTAATGAGACTAACTCATTAACTAAATAATATAAATCCTGTGTACATAAAAACATGTCAGAACTTGTGGGTTCATTTTGACAAACTTGTGAGTTCATTTTGCCAAACTTGTGGGCGAATTCAGACAAACTTGTGGGTTGAAATATCTCAGAGGTCAGCCTCCCTGAACTTTGTCTGTTTGCTAAAAAGGTCAGAACTTGTGGGTTGATTCTTCCGAAGTTGTGGGGTGTAATGAGACGATCTTTTGAACTGAAGTACCTCAGAAGCTAAAGTTTGCATATTCATTTTGTCAGAACTTGTGAGTTAATTCTGCCAAATTTGTGGGGAAATTTGGACGAACTCATGAGTTGAAATATCTCCTTCTAAAGCAGACTCCAGAAAACGGTACTAAAAAAATCCCAATTGACAGGAAAAATTCCCAATTGCAAGTTATGAGATTTTTTGAGGAATTGCTAACGCGGGCGCCAACGACTTCGTGATAACATTAGCTCCCTGGAACTAAAAATAAGTCATAACTTGTGGTTTTCTTATTCCAAACTTGTGGGGTGTAATGAGACTAACTCATTAACTAAATAATATAAATCCTGTGTACATAAAAACATGTCAGAACTTGTGGGTTCATTTTGACAAACTTGTGAGTTCATTTTGCCAAACTTGTGGGTTGAAATATTTCAGAGGTCAGCCTCCCTGAACTTTGTCTATGTGCTAAAAAGGTCAGAACTTGTGGGTTGATTCTTCCAAAGTTGTGGGGTGTAATGAGACAAACTTTTGAACTGAAGTACCTCAGAAGCTAAAGTTTGCAAAATTATTCATTTTGTCAGAACTTGTAAGTTAATTCTGCCAAATATGTGGGAAAATCGGACAAACTCATGAGTTGAAATATCTCCTTTTAAAGCAGACTCCAAAAAACGGTACTAAAAATTCCCAATTGACAGGAAAAATTCCAAATTGCAAAAATATGTCTATATTTTTTTTTGAGATGCTCATACCTTGACAGTTAATCAATCTTAATTTACAGTGTCTTTCAGAGTTACAGGTATGGTTTATTTACTCCTTGATCTTTTACCCTCCCTGGCAGCAATATTTTTTCTTAACTTTAAATTAATTTGCAGGAATTTGGCAAAGGTGACCATGGCAACAATAAATTTTGTGAAATTATTTTGAGATCAGGCCAGAAGTGTCTGAGAAAAAATTAAAAAAAAAAATTACAACTACCATACAGCAGGTCTATTAACGGACTAGCCTTTAGGCCTATTAAGCCCACTGCCCCATAAATACGCCTTTTTACGCCATTAAATTATTCCTCCACAGAAGAGCATTGTTCCAGTTTATACAGTCATGAATATGTACCATTATAAATAGTTTAATATCTAGCAAATTGTAGCTTAAAGCAGGTTTAAAGTAAAACAGAATGTGCCCTAAGGCACAATCTGCTTTACTTTCAACCTGCTTTAAGTGGTCATCTGTTTTCAAAACTAGAAACTGGCTATGGGGTAATGGGTTAATAGGTGAATGTTTACTGAGATCCCTGGCCATCTAACTGTCAATAAGTGCTACCTTTTGCACAAACTGTATTTAATAAAAAAAAAAGGTATAATCAAGTCAATTATATCTCATTATTCCATTATAAAATTAGTTTCCATTCGCATATCCAATTAAGTTTTAACTTACATGACAATTAAAACTTAATTGGATATGCGAATGGAAACTAATTTTATAGCTGAATAATATGCTATCCTGATGAATTTCTTTCGTGATATATCTCATTAATTAGTTAAATATAGGTACTCACTTGAATAGCTCTTACTTGTCATCATCTGATTTCACATATGCGACCACAAGTTTGCTGCACAGCTTGACCATTTGCGCCGGCCACATCATTTGCATTCCTGGAATTTTCATCCAGACAAAGTCCTTTTCCTGTAGAAACAATAAATGTTTTCGAAACACAAGTTTAGACCTTAACATTTGACTGAGACCTTAGTGTCTGATATAGACATTGACATGACACAACTCAAAGTATGCAGATTATTGAGAGAAAATTTCTCGGCTTCAATGAAGAAAGGCATAAGCCCCCTTTTCCCAGATCGTGGCTCATTTTTCTCTTGAATAGTTCAATCAATATTAAAATATGGTATTTTGACCTTTGACACTGACATGTCTCCACACAGAATGGAGCTCCATGAGAGTGTTATACATGCATGCCACATATGAAGTATCTATCTTAACTAGTTGAAAAGTTATAGCCAAAGGGGTTGACCCTTTTTGACGCCTATTTGGCCCATCGTTTTAGGAAAAAGTACCAATAAATTATGGGAAATATTTCTCAAAGGACTATTTAAAAGTTGAATGACCAATATTGACCAATGAAATCGATATCATCATCATAATGATGTCACGATGACGTCGCGAAGTAGGCAAATTTGGAGTTGACGTAGTCAAACAGCAAAAAATGAGAAATTTGAGTGGTATTTTTTATTTGCTGATGGTCTTCAGGTCCAACAACCGACACGATTTTTGACACATGCAAAGATAATATAAAAAACACTTAATTATCATACATGTAAGTATTGCACGGTTGGTCTTCCGGAACATTTTCAACCGAGCCGTTGTTTTCTGAAACTTTAGCCTTTTAACATCGTCAACGCTAAGTTTGTTTACTCCCTGACGTCATGATGACATTATCAAATGCATTGGTCATTATTGATAACTCAACTTTCTAATAGTTATTTGGGCAATAATTTACATCATTTATGGGTACTTTCATTTTTTCTAAACCAAAAGGCCGTATACGCCTGAAAAGGGGTCCATCCATTTTAAAACATCGGAATTTTATCAATCAAAGGGACTATTATCTTTCGTCAAGGGAGTAAAACAAGAGTTGTCTAAGGACAATACAGCTCGATCGTGGGTGCGTTCTGCTGAACCAAAACACAGATTTTGAAACATAAACCCTTAAGGGACATAAGGTATGAGCATTTTTCCAAATTACTAACGCCCTTAAATGCAGATTTTGAAACTTAAACACAAGGTCTGAGGTCAAGGTTGAATGACCGTTTCCATACCAACATACATACCCAATTAGAAAGCAATACCTCAAGGAACTTAGAAGGTATTAGCATTTTGCAAAATTTGCTAATGCCAACGCCAGTGATTGGGCGACAACACTAGCTTTTCTGGACTAAAGTCTGGTGAGCTAAAAATAGCTTAATAAGTATCATTCATTTAAAAATCTTAACTGAACAGCCATATAATAGATGAAAAAAGCATGTTCAATTACCTGGAATTCCCTCTTTGGAACTTTTGCCATGTCATGGCAACTTGTTTGATTTTTTCTTTTACCTTTGATCTGGAATAAACAACTTGATATATTGAATTCATTCATTCATTCTCACAATGAACTCTTCATATAATATCATGTGAAGTTTCGTTCTTTCAGAGTTTTTAATTGAAACTGATTACTCGGGCAAACCAGCGATTGAAATCGGTTGATTTTAAGCAAACTTACTAAATTCAATCATAAGGTATTTTTACCTAAGAGAAAATTACATGCGCACCGGCAACAGATCTTATATTTTCTCCGCTTTGCTGTAATTCACCGGTATAAAATTCCAACTTCTTAAGCATTGTATTTATTATAATCCGACCAATAGACCAATTGTATACTTTGCATTCAGAAGAGGGCGGAGAAAACAATCGATAAAGTAGTGAAAACAGAGGCCAAAGCTCTAGCTCAAATGGGTTTATCATTGGTCATTGGTGTGTTTACATCATGGAGAGCGAAGTCGATTTTCGTTTTTAAATTGATCAGACATTTTAAGTTTAAAAAGTGGATCATTGATTTGGTCTTCATTCTTTTATGATACCAAAGTATGCGAACTCCACTTACTTCATGTCGATTAGGCATACAGTATCTGTATTCCTAGTCGCATAATTTGAAATTGACATGGTAAATTATATCAGTATTTCAAAGCTCTTAAGACTAGGCATAAAGACACTGTATGCCTATTCGACCGGAAGTAAGAGGAGTTTGCATACTGTGGATAGAACCTCTCTAATATTCAAACTCTACTGTTCAATCTGAGAATTTAAGGCATTGCAAAGAAATATTTAGTTTTGAATAAAGTAAAGTAACCAAATAATTCAAATATTGTAGACTCTGGCAAGTTGCGTATTTTAATTAAAGACCCAATGAATAATTTCTTTAAATGTAGCAAACACAAGACTATACATGCTCAACATGTCAATAACGAAATATTTGACCATAGTAATTATGAGCACATTTAGCTTTGATGAGAAAAATGACTGTTATGGCTTCAAACCTAAAAATGATACATGAAACTGTGGAAGTGTCACGTAAGAACATATTTTGAGCTTTACATACAGATAATCAAGCTAAATCTTAGGGCGCTCTACAGATTCGGGACTAAGGTACTGGTAGAACCGGGGTTTAGAACTTCAGAGTATATTTTCAATGAGAAACAACATGTGCATTTCTAAGTTTTATAATTATTTCATAATGAGATGAAGACAGACATGAAAATGGCTCAAAGGTTAAGCTGGTGGCAGATAGAAAACCAATTTCTATCAATATCAGTGACCTTTAGAATCATTTATGTAACTATGTGACCTCGCTACCTTTGATCTCCTCTTCCTGCTATCTTAATCCATGTTGTTATGAACGATCAATGTTTTCTAACTTAATTTCAGTCAAAATCAATCAAAACAGTTGTTTGACTTGTGGCACGATATTCTGCTTACCGATTTCAGCCACATATCGGCTTCAATTTAATAAGAAAGCGCCGAAAATGCCATATTTTCTATCATATTTAGAAAACTTTTTGAAACCGGAAGAAAGGGTCGCCATCTTGCTTATCGCGAGATCTCACGTGGTTTAGCGTCGAGCAAGTAGTAATGGCGACCAAACTTTTCTGTCAATTTCCAGCGACAACAACAAATAAAAAAAAATAGCTGATTTCGTTGCCGATGCTCGAAAATCTTTGTTTTTAACTTGAAATGAGAGCCGACAACTTTTTCTTATCGAATCTGATAAAATCTATTACTGGATTCTCAAATTGAACCGAAAATCGATCGAATAATTGAATGAATCGACGAAATTAACCCACAAATCGTGGCACGATGACATGAATACAACGAACTAACGAGAACACTGAAATCAAGTGATTAAACGAAGAGCTTGCAAAATTTCAACCACAACCTTTTTCCAAATCACTTCATGAACATACATGAACGTTACAGCGGCATCAAATACTCACTTACCTTCGATTTGAGCTTATTAAACTGTTACTATCCATGTTGTTGTAGCCTGGTTCAAAATGGCCGCTAGCATGTTATTAGACATTTGATTGGCTTCTAGGTAGGATATAAACCAATCGGCGATTAGCTAGCTATAGCCCATGCAATCACGTGGTTTACTGGTTCCCTTTTCGCGGCATAGGGGAGATATGTGCGTGAGACCGGGTTATAGATTTCTAAATAATGGAAATTTATGATCTCGGCCGTGCTGTCCGATTTGGCCGACTGTCCGAAAATTTGTGGGGTGTAAAAAAAAATCCAATACTTATGGGACAAATTGTCCAAATTTGTGAGTTTTTTGGGGTCACTTGTGGGGTGCAACCCACAAGTGGCAAATATCCTCACAAGTTCAGTCTGTACATGTAGGTATCATCACAAGTACCCTCCCATGAGAGCGGACAGACGGACGACGGACGGACGACGGACATCCGGTGATCCTAAAAGCTCACCTTGGCACTTCGTGCCAGGTGAGCTAAAAAGTGCTTGCCTTTCTACAAAAATGCACATTTTTATATTAAAAAGGGTCATAACTCTTGAGTGACTTGGGCAATCTTGCTGGTTATTGAACTTGACCAATACACTTTGGTCATATACATGCTGACTAAGTTTCAAAAGGATTGAAATAAATTTATTTGAGGGATTTCAGGACGTTTTGCTACCTGGATTTTCGCTACCCTAGCATGTTCGCTACCTTGTGGCTTTCGCGGCTGGTCTTTTCGCTACCTAGACTTTTTCACTACCTAGTTTTATTTTTCACACCTCTTATTTACTAATATGCAGGCACCGTGCTCCCACGTAATGGATTTTTATTTACTTATCTGGATCGGAACTAACGTAAAGAAATGGAAGAGGTTTTATTGACTAATCTGGATTCATACTAACGGACAGAAATAAAAATAAATTTTGACAAAATATTTTCACAGACACCACGAACATACTAACGGACAGAAATAAAAATAAATTTTGACAAAATATTTTCACAGACACCACGCGTCCACATAAGATATTAATATTTATTAATCTGGATCCAAACCAATGGAATCATCATATTTAAAAGTGATAAACTAACGGACAGAAATCATTTCATTTTTTACGAAATATTTGCAAAGTTTCCACGCGTTCAAATCAGACATTTTTATTCCTTAATCTGGATCCAAACCAATGAAATCACCATAAAATTATTTAGGTTAATAATCTGGATGCAACATACCGACAGAAATAATTACAATTTGACGAAATATTTGCGCAGACGCCACGCGTCCCCATCAGAGATTTTTATTTACTTATCTGGATCCAAACCAATGCTAGCTCAATATAAGAGGTTTTTAACGGAACAAGGGGTTATTTATTAATATGGATCCCAACTAACAAAAAGAAGAGATTTTTATATACTGATCTGGATCCAAACTTACCATGACAGATATAATTATAATTTTGACAAAATATGTATGCAGACGCCAATTGCGCATCAACATGAGAGATTAATGTTTATTAATTTGGTTCCAAACCAATGGAATCTCCATAAAAGAGAATTTTATTTATTTACTCTTCTAAATGCGGAAAATGATTTACTGATTGGATTTTTGCAGGAGCTGATCTGTATCACACAAAGAAACGTCATGGCATAAAATTAAAATTTCAGAAACGCGTTTCAAAATTGACAACTGCTAATTTCATTTTCAACTGCAACTTTCAGATCATTAAACTTTCAAATTCAAACATTTTAAATGCTATATTACGCTGAATTTAAAGTACTAAGGGTAAATAAACTACGTTAAGTCATTAACAAAAAATTATATTTTACTTCGGTAATAAAAAATTTGGGGTAGAGAAAATGAATGAGTAGCGAAACGTCCAGGGTAAAAACACCCTGGGTAGCGAACTGACAGGCGCGAACGCAACAGGGTAGCGAAACGTCCAGTAACCATTTGAGGAACTAAGTGAGCAGACAAGCAAAAACTCACAGACAGACAACATCATAACATAATACGTCCTGTCTGAGTTTAACAAGGGCCACTATGGCCCTAAATCTCTCACCTGGTAACCATGTAACCATGTACACCGTGTGACCTAGTTTTTGACCGGGCATGGCCCTCATTCTAACTTGACCTCGATTTCAATGAGACAAACATTTTGTTCAAGTTTCATGAAGATTCAAGGAATTTTGTAGTCTCTAAAGTGTAAACGAGGTTTTTCGATAATTTGACCTAGTGACCTAGTTTTTGACAAGACATAAGCCACATTTGAACTTGACCTATATTTCATTGAGGCAAACCTTTTCGTCTAGTTTTATGAAGATCAAATGAAATTTGTAGTCTCTAGAGTGTTAATAAGGTTTTTCGATGATTCGACCTAGTGACCTAGTTTTTGACCGGACATGACCCACATTCGAACTTGGCCTAGACTTCATTGAGGCAATCATATTGATGGAGTTTCATGAAGATCCAATGAAATTTGTAGCCTCTAGAGTGTTAACAAGGGTTTTCAATAATTTGACCTAGTGACCTAGTTTTTGACCGGACATGACCCACATTCAAACTTGACCTAGATTTCATCGAGGCAAACATTGTGACCAAGTTTCATCAAGATCCAATGAGATTTGAACCTGCTAGAGTGTTAACGAACAATTGTGAACGGAAGGACGACGGACATCCAGCGATCCTAAAAGCTCACCTTGGCACTACATGCCAGGTGAGCTAAAAAGAACTAGACTAAATGGGAAACTGGAATTGTTAAATTATTGTTTCATGGGTGAATGAGTTAAAGATTGTGTTATGTGAAATGTGTATGATACCTGTACGGCTCACTGTTATGCTGTCGTCTTCCCAACTCTTTGTGGGGTACCTGGCTCTCCTTGTACAAGAAGCCCCACTCAAATATACCCCTGTGGTGAGCTGTGGCTGGGCCATACACTGAGGTGTAGGCAAAGTTGTCCCAGTTAATACCATCAACAATGGGCACTGCCATTATTCTCCTGAAACATTACATACATAGTGAATCTAACACCACCGTGAGCGTCAGATAAGAATATCCCACCGAGTTTTGAAGATATTTTTGGAACACGAGGCTTTGCCGAGTGTTCCAAAAATATCTTCGAACGAGGGTTGAATATTCATATGACACTCAACTGTGGTGTTAGATTTATTTTCTCACCTTGTCAACCCTAAAAACGCGTTTAACATGCTATACAGTGGCGAGTTGTATATTATTGCGCTAATGCATGCATGACGACGTCATAACAACGACAATAACAACCAATCATAAAGATAGTTCGGTTTGTCTGTCCGGACAGATAAGGTTATCTCATACCCCCTCGATTTCGAGATACCTCTGTCCGAGAGGTGAGAAAACTCATTTCACCTGCCCCATTATAGAAAACTTTTTCATACCTCTGGTTTATATAGAAATGCTTTTTTATGCCTTTAATTTTGCTTTACTGTAAACTGGCCCCATAGAAGCGCCTTTTAGAGCATTCCGTTTATTCTTGCCCTGAAGAAAATAGTTCCAATTTATACATTCATTAATATGTATAATACAAAATATTTTCTATATTCTAGCAGATGATAGCTTAAAACAGGCTGAAAGTAAAGCAGAATGTGCATAAAGCGCATTCTGCTTTACTTTCAACCTGCTTTAAGTGGACACCTATATTCAATACTAGAGATATGCTATGTGGGAAAGGGTTAAGCAGCAACCTATTAGATGGCAGATTTCCATGGCTCTTTAACAGGAAAGAGTGAAAGCATGAAAAAGGTATTTCTATAAGGAATCAATTAACCCATTACCCCATAGCCTATTTCTAGTTTTGAAGACAGGTGATTCCTTAAAGCAGGTTGAAAGTAAAGCAGAATGCGCCTTAGGGCGCATTCTGCTTTACTTTCAGCCTGCTTTAAGCTATCTTCTGCTAGAATACTGAAAATATTTCAGATGGTACACATTCATGACTGCACAAAGTGGAACTATCTTCTTTAGTAGATGAATAAATTAAAAGCGTAAAAAGACGTATTTAAGGGGTAATGGGTTAAGGCATTAACTAGTATTTCTATGTACGGTAGTAAAAGGCAGAATAACATGTTTTCACTAGGGAACATCTGATTAACGACAATGTGTCTGACCAAAATGTCTTTGTTTCATCTAAAAGGTATAGGACCTGCAATACATATACTTAATTAAATGGATGAGAGATGCATCTGTTTATATTTCCATGATAAAACTTGCTTAACCCTTTACCTTATAGAAGCGCTTTTTAGCGCATTCCGTTGAATCCTCCTCGGAAGAAAATAATTTCAATCTATACAGTCATGAATATGTATCAGAAGGAAAATTTTCTTAATTCTAGCAGATGGTAACTTATAGCAGGCTGAAAGTAAAGCAGAATGCGCCTTAGGGCGCATTCTGCTTTACTTTCAACCTGCTTTAAGTAGTCACCTATTTTCAAAACTAGAAACAGATTATGGGGTAAAGGGTTAAGCTGGTTCCAAGCATAGCTTTTATGACTTACCTATCATATGCTATTCTACTGAGTAGGGGGACCAGCCAGTTTCTGTTGCACTCACAGTGGGCATCAAGGAAGATTATGACATCACCAATGGAAAGTTCCGCCCCTCTTGTTCGTGTACCAATCAAGCCAAGTCTCTCTTTGTTTCTATACAGTTTTACAACATTACCACGTTCCTTGTTGAATTCAGCAATGTAATCCTCTAGCTTTTGTTTAAGGTGCTCTGGAAGTTGTACAATAACTACTTGTGTTAATTATCAGGTGTTAACTGAAAGGTTTTTAAGGCAGATGGCTGCTTAAAGCAAGGGGCATGTAAAACAGAAAGCTCCTTTGTTTTAAGCAGCCATCTGTCTTTTATGCAGTTAGTTAGCCTTCTTTTTAGTAGTCGTACAAGAGAGGTTTTACTGTATTTAGAAATGTTCCTAAAACTTAATATTTTCATTACTCATTAAACAGCTTTTTTGAAGAAGCACAGACATCTATATATCATGTAGAACAAAGTTAAGGCAGAAATCTTCTGTTGAAGCCTCTATACAAGCGTTCTTTTCTTCTGCATTAAGCTACACTCTATACCCAACTGTTTGCTATATGCTTAACTCTTTCTTCCCTAAAACTTCAAATGGACATGTCCAGTTTCCATTTTAGTCTAGTCCATTTCTGACTTTTAAGGGTTGTTTTTGTCAATGTTTGACATTATGACAAACAGTAAAGACCCTGATCAGTGGGCTCCTTTTGGAGCCCTCTGATCTGGGTCTTCACTGTTTGCACAGGACAATTATACTATTCACATGTACATTGTTTGAAAATGATGCCTATATGCGGGACTAGGGTTCAAAGGGTTAATCTTTTCTTCCATAACCAAATGTATAAATCACCCTATCATACTGTATATAAGACAGGTGACTACTTAAAGCAAGAAGAAAGAGAAGTAGAAAGCTACTTTAGGAGCTTTCTACTTTACTTTCATCTTGTTTTAAGCTGTAATCTGTGTTCAAAACCATCATTCAATTCTCATTGTTGGTGACTGTATGAAGGTGAAGGTAGCAGTGCCGAAAGGTGCTTCTAGCGGATAGAGTTAAGGGCTCCAGATAAGAGGGAGTAAATTGAACAAATCTGACATTTTCTCACTCATTTGAGCACCAAAATCCTATGGCATCACTACTCATTAGAATCGTCTCAAAGAGACAATTCTAATGAGTAGTGACACCATAGGGTTTAAAGCAAAAATACAGATTTTAGTTTTTGAAATACTCCCCTTATCTGGAACCCTGAGAGTTAAATGGGCAACAATAATGTTTCCTCCTCTGTAGTACTGTACTTAATCCATTACCCCATAAATATGCCATTTTATGCCTTTAATTTATTCATCCACTGAAATAAATTGTTCCAATTTATAGTGTTACAAATAAGGATCATAGGAAATATTTTCTATATTCTAGCAGATAATAGCTTAAAGCAGGCTGAAAGTAAAGCAGAATACGCCTTAAGGCGCATTCTGCTTTACTTTCAACCTGCTTTAAGTGGTCACTTATTTTCAAAAAAAAAGAAACAGGCTATGTGGTAATGGGTTAATCCATTTCCCAATAAATACGCATTTTTACACCTTAATTTATTCCTCGTTCTAATTTATAAAGACATGAATATGTATCGTAAGAAATTTTTTTCTTTTTTCTAGCAGATAGTATCTTAAAGCAGGCTGAAAGTAAAGCAGAATGTGCCATGAGACGCATTCTGCAATACTTTCAACCTGCTTTAAGGGGTCACCTATCTAGAAAAAGGCTACGGAGTAAAGGATTAGAACAGGAATAGTCTACCTTTGTCGCTGAAATCATCCACCATGACAATCTCTTTAAGGAGCTTGCGTGGGGACATGTTGTAAATACTGTGGACAGTTCTCATCAGAGTGGACCAGCCCTCATTATGGAACACCAGGATGACACTAGCTGTAGGAAGCTGCTCTTCACTAGGGTATTGCCAATGTTTACACCTGGTCACAGATAGACAAAATACAAGGGACCCGTTTTACTAAACTACTTACGCAAAATTTTGCGTAAGTCAAAATTGTTTAACTCTTATTTTTCGATCATAAACGTTCGCAAACAGCTAAAAGCTCGTCCTTTGATCTGGCTATTTGCTGTTTGTAGCAAGTGATAATAAAAAATATAAATTAAAATTTAAAATTTTGACTTACGCAAAAATTGTGCGGTTTAGTAAAACGGGCCCCAGAGCTCAAGATAAGGGTAGTTTTTCAAAAACTAAAATCTTTATTTCTGCATTAATTCCTATGGTGTTACCACTCATTAGAATCATCTCTTCAAGACTATTCTAACGAGTAGTAACACCATAGGGTTGGTGCTGAAATGAGCGAGAAAATATTGAATTTGTTCAGTAAACTCTTTCTTATCTGGAGCCCTGTCTGACTGATAAGCTGTACATGTTACTAGTGTTGAAACCTGGACATGGTATCGTACAGAACACATCATTCTTTCCCATTTAAACCCAAATGAAACTCAAATGTTATCAAATAAAATTCAGAAAAAACTTCTTTTTTAATTTTAAGTTTCTAGCCATTTATTTTTATCTCAGCGCCAAACGGTTGGGTATCCTGGGTTACCCAACATCTGATCTGGGTGCAAACTGTTTGCCATGCACATTATTAGTTATACAGTTTCTTCACGGGGTACGTGAGGATTTATTCCTGGCTGAGGAAAATCATGTTGCCGGAGCCGTTAGGCAAGGGTTACATGATTTGACCAGCAAGGAATAAATCCAAACGTACCCTGGGAAGAAACTGTAAAACAAATTTATTATACTGCAAAGTTTTAACCATTCAAATGAATTATTTCAAACTGTTTCGGCATTTGTCATGTTCAGCGCTCAGTAACAAAACTGTGTCAAAACAGATGAAGTTGTGGGTCAAGGATGTCATATTTCTGTTGTCCAAAACACAAATAGACACGCTTGTAGACGTCTAATTTTTCCAGAAAGAAAAAAACCCCAGGCAACTGTTCAAAGATCCAAGTCCTGATTGGTTTTTAGCCAAGATGGACTTAAATAACTGAGTTACATGATCCTATCAAGCAGTTGTCCATCTTTCTTTCTGCAGTGCAAGGCTGATGAACCTGTCAGCTAATGAAAAGCCTGAATCTCTATTTATCCTGTCACCTCACAGGGTACATGGGGTCACGTCTATGTCTCATTGGCCAATCAGAAGTAAGGAATATACTTTGCAGTATAATAATATATATTTTAGCAATGCCTTTATTGGGAAGGAATATCGCCTCGCCACTGTACATGGTACATACTCTTCCATTCTAGTGTCTGGTATGGTTCTGTCCATAGAGATCTTGTCACTGGCGATCATGTTGAAACCAAACTCCATTGTTGTCCTGTGGGCCTTGTCCTTCTCCTCCATGGAGTTAAACACGGCAGTCCCGCCCTCACCTGGAAACACACACATACATGTACAGTCAAGTCACCAATGAATGAAGATGCATGGTGATCTTTAACCCTTTCCCCCATAGAAGCGTCTTTTAGCGAATATGATTTGTTCCTCCGCTAAACAAAATAGTTCCAATTCAATCAGTCATGAATATATATTATAGGGAATATTTTCTATATTGTAGCACATGATAGCTTAAAGCAGGCTTAAGGTAAAGCAGAATGCGCCTTAGGGCGCATTCTGCTTTACTTTCAACCTGCTTTAAGTAGTCACCTATCTTCAATTCTAGAAATAGGCTATCAGGTAAAGGGTTAAAGACAGACGACTACTTAATGCAGGGCTAAATGAATGCAGAAGGCACCATTTGAACAATCTTGATAGAGGACCTATAGATGGTACTATGTGCCAAATATCTAAGCTCTGGCCCTTGTAGTTTTTGACAAGAAGATTTCTTAAGACTTCCTTATTTTTTCACTTTGGTTGCCATGGCAACCAGAGTTCTCAATTGTTTCAAATTCTTTGAACAACTTTGAAAGAGCTTCACCCAAGAAACATACCTATGAAGTTTGGTTGAAATCAGACAATTGGTTTAGAAGAAGTAGATGTTTAAAGAAATTGGTGAAACATGACGAACGACGCACAACGTCGGACAAGGAGATGTGGTTTAAAGAAATTGTTGACGACTGAAGAACGAACAAACAGACGACAACAGATGAGGGACACAGCATGATCAAAATAGCTCACTTTAGCACTTTGTGCAAGGTGAGCTAAAAATACAGTCAAACTGTATTAACCCTTTCCCTTATAGAAGCGACTTTTAGCGCATTCATTTTATTCATCCGCCAAAGAAAATAGTTCCATTTTATACTGTAATGAATATGTACCATAAGAAATATTTTCTATATCCTAGCAGATAGTAACTTAAAGCAGGCTGAAAGTAAAGCAGAATGCGCCCTAGGGCGCATTCTGCTTTATTTTCAACCTGCTTTAAGTAATCACCTGTCTTTAATGTTATAAACATGTTTATTGGGTAAAGGGTTAAGAGACCACTGTCTCAAAACCCATGGAGAAGAATTCACATAAGTTTGTAGTAACTTGTTTTCTAATCCATATTTAAATGTTCCTTGACATTATGTTCTGTAAATATGACACAATGTGTGTAAATTTTTTGAAATAAATACTGTTTAAACTAAATAAATCTGAATAAGGGGAGATCCTTTGAAAGCACAGAAAACAAAGCAAATACCGAAAATTGCAGACTCGGTTTAATTGAGTCTGTTCATGAGCAATACTGATATATGCAACAGTGCTCACGCACCCTAGCACCAGCTTAAGCGGAATTCAACTTTCAACTGTAAATGCGCTGAAATCAATGATTCCAAAGGACCAGAAAGTATAACAACACTGAGAATGAAGTATGGGGCGACTAAAAACTACATTGGGCCACTTTGTAATGGTCATTTAATTGACTGTAGATATAAAATATAGCTCATGAGGGTTTTACAAAATGTTATTGATTTTAGTAGTTCACTGTGAATACTTTGCACCATATACCATGAATAATAATTATATTCTACAAATGATTTCAAAGGGAATTACCAAAGCATCACCCTTTAGTATTAATTATTGAGCAATATAAGGAGATTAACTTTCAAGCTCCATCATGACTCAACTCCTTTAATCAATAATACACCAATAAAAGTCATGTCTAACATGAGCTGTCATACCACATGCGTTAACCCAATGGCCAATACCCCATAAATACGCCTTTAACTTATTCCTCCGCTGAAGAAAATAGTTCCCGTTTATACCCTCATGAACAATAACCATAACAAATATTTTATATAGCCTAGCAGATGGTAGTTTAAAGTAGGCTGAAAGTAAGCAGAATGTGCCATAAGGCACACCCTGCTTTACTTTCAACCTGCTTTAAGTGGTCGCCTGTCTTCAAAACTAGAAACAGGCTATGAGGTAAAGGGTTAAGTGACATATAACTAAAAGAGTGTGTTGAGTTCATAATACACCTGACTGACAAATTGATTAAAGGGGCATAACTCTACTAAACATACATGATATATCACAGTTTATGATCTTGTCCAATCTATTAGAGTAATAATTGAAAATCTGACAAAAGTTTATCGAGGAATCACATTTTAAGCAAACTGGATAGATGGGTGGATGGATGGACAGACAATGCCATACCATAATAATTATCGAGGGATGTCAAGGAATACCAAAATCACTATTCGGATATCCCTATGAGTATCCGGATATTCGCATTGAGTCGAACCCACGGCAGTTTGTCAAGAATGAAACACTGTTGATTATTCAAAAGTATCAAATATTCACTTATAAGTCCGGTGGAAAAATCGTGCCCTGTCAAGATTATTGGGGTTTTTTCGTTTTTTTCATTGAATTGCCGTTATCTATTTAACAGGGAAGCTTTCATAACGCTTCAATAAACGGGTCTGTAAATTAATTTCAGGCTGACTAGTTAATGATTCTCCCCGTGTTCAAAAGATTTTACTAACTTGCAACAACTATTAAAACATTAACGTTAAAGGCGCAAACGTTTACGGCGCAAATGTGACACCTGTGTTCAAGAAAGGCGATGTTCACCTCCCAGTGTCCTTGACCTCAGTGACTTGCAAGATCTTAGAACATATAGTGTGTAAACACCTGTAAAAATTAAAGGCGTAAATAGGTGTATTTACGGGGTAATGGGTTAAGTTAAGATAAACCCCATCATGATAGCAAGTTTTTTTCAGAACAAATATGGTACTGGAGGTAAGCTGCAGTTTTCACCCTTCTTAGTTGTTTTAATGTTTTCTTTTTTGTACTGGCGAATATTCCGTTCTTGAACACACAAATACGATACCTATTCACCAAATTCATTATTTGAATATATTCCAATATTTTAGTGTACAGTGAAACCCCTCTAAACCGGACACGTGTGGGGACAACCAAAACATCCGGTTTAGAGGGGTTTCCGGTTTAGAGGGGTTTTAACCCATAGCTTGTTTCTAGTATGGAAGGTAGCTGACCACTTAAAGCAAGTTGAAAGTAAAGCAGAATGCGCCTTAATGCGCATTCTGCTTAACTTTCAACCTGCTTTAACCCTTAGCCCGCCAAATAAATTGTCGTCTGCTATATTTCTCGTCTGCTTCAAAGTTGCTCAAAATTGCTGAAAATGTTGCCCGAGTGTCAAAAAGCTTGGATCCGGATGAGATGACGAGTTACTCGGCGTCTCATCCGGATCCAAGCTGTTTGCATATAGAGCTATAGTCGTGAGTGGCAGGCTAAGGGTTAAGCTATCATCTGCTAGAATATAGAAATATTTCTGATTATATATGTTTATGAATGTATTTTCTTCAGTGAAGGAATAAATCAACGGCGTAAAAATGGGTGGGAAACGGGACCAACGTTTTTGTCCGGTTTAGAGAGAATTCTGGTATTTAGAGGTTCCGGTTTATAGGGGTTTTACTGTAGTGTTACAGCCCTAAATCAGAGCACCAGATAAGGGTAGTTTTTCAAAAACTAAAATCTTTATTTCTGATTTAAACCCTATGGTGTCACTACTCATTAGAATCGTCTCGAAGAGACGATTCTAATGAGTAGTAACCCCATAGGATTTGGTGCTAAAAGAGTGAGATAATGTTGGATTTGTTGAAATAACTATCTCTTATCTGGAGCCCTGCTAAATTACACCATAGGGTTTCACGCAGAAACAAAGATTTAGGCTTTTTAAATACTCTCTTCACCTGGGTCAAAGGTTATAAAGCATTTGAGTTGAGATTCAAAAGATTCAAAACATTTTATTAAGTAACGTAAACATATACATGTTTCTTGTTACATGATACAATGGATTCATTATATAGTATACATGACAATATCATTGTATGGACTCTGTTGTCCGACTAAGTAACTATAGGTGAATAACTTATACCACTATAATTCTGGAAGATGTGTAATACCTGAGGCTGGACGTATCCAAACCACATCGCTCTTAATTTATATAATCATATGTGCACATATTGAGTCTAAGATCATTCTCAAGCACTTGATTGGTCAGATTTAAGCTTTTGCTCAAATCTTACCAATCAAATGCTTCATGCTTGAGAATGGTCTCAGACTCAACTCAAATGCTTTTTAACCATAGGGCAATGTTATACCATACCTGGTCCATTCTTGATTCTGTAGTCTGGTTCAAAGTTTCCTAGTTTGCCAGGGGTGAGGACAGCTGTGGGGCCGTATTTATACTGTTCCTCCTGGTTATCAGCATGTACCATCTCCATAGGGTTGGCTACAACATTCTCTTTAGCATCAGCACCGAAATTAACTGGAAACTTTTCATTCATGTCTTTGGCTAACTATAAGGATAGAATGAAAAAGAGTAATAAGTGAGAAAGGTTTCTAGTTTACTTATTGATTGTACATGTACATGTGTTACACAGGGTTCTAGATAAGGGTGTGTGATCAAATCCAACATTTTCTAACTAATTTTGCACCAAATCCTATGGTGTTACTACTCATTAGAATCGTCTCTTCGAGAGGAAATTAATGAGTAGGACACCATAGGGTTTAATGCAGAAATAAAGATTTTAGTTTTTGAAATACCCCCCCCCCTTATCTGGATCCCTGGTTACATATAACTTATTAAACCTTTGATTAGGAACTTTTGGTATGAATCCTTTCTCACTGTTTCCAGTATGAAACTCTCCCCTCCCTCAAATTTCAAGTAGACAATCCCAGTTTCCAGTTAACCCTTTCCTCCCTGAAACCTCAAATGGACAATTCTCATTTTCAATTTAGTCTTGTCCATTTTTGATGTTTTAGGGTTCATTTTTACAATATATGTCAAAATGACAAAGTGATAACCCTGATCAGAGGGCTCCTTAAGGAGCCCTTTGATCAGGGTTTACACTGTTTGTATAGGACAAGTTTACTCCTCATATGTATGCTGTTTGCAAATGACGTAATATGCGTTACTAGGGTTCAAAGAGTTTTAAGTGACAAGTCTTTTTCAGTTTTTACAATTTAGAGTTGTTTTATGTGATTACTGGACGTTTCGCTACCCAGTTGCGTTTGCGCCTGTCAGTTCGCTACCCAGGGTATTTTTATGCTGAACGTTTTGCTACCCGTACATTTTCTCTATCCCCAATTAGCAGTTGTCAATTTTGAAAGGCCAGCTTCTTCGAGCACACATGTTTACAAACGTGTTCAACACAGATGAAAGAAAGACATTATACTGTAGCTCTGTCACAGAAAGTCGTTTGGATCCAGATTACCGGTAGTATAAAAAAAATCTCTTCTATTTACGTCCGTCAGTTGGGATCCCGATTGATACATAAACCCCCTTATGTTCCTTTAGTTTTAATCCAGATAATTATCTAAAAATCTCTTATATGGAGTTTGCATTGGTTTGGATCCAGACAGATTAGTACAAATATCAGTGGAGATGTGGCAGTTGTGCAAATATTCTGTTAAAAATTGTAATTATCTCTGTCTGCTAGTTTGGATCCAGAGTTTTAAATAAAAACCATTTATAAATGGTGATTCAATTGGTTTGCATCCAGATCAATAGATATCATTCTCTGATCAGATGGGCGTGTGGCATTTGCGCATCAAAAATTGTATTTTTTCTGTCTGTAGGTTGGATCCAGATTATTAACTAAAATCTCTTATATGGAGCTTGCATTGGTTTGGATCCAGATTAATAAATAAAAATATCTGACGTCGAAACGTGGTGCCTGTGCAAATATTTCGTCAAAATTGAAATTATTTCTTTCTGATTGTTTGGACCCAGATTATTTTTAAGAAAAAAAACACTTATATACATCA
This sequence comes from Gari tellinella, assembly GCA_922989275.2. NCBI lineage: Eukaryota > Metazoa > Mollusca > Bivalvia > Cardiida > Psammobiidae > Gari > Gari tellinella. The sequence continues at coordinate 27,271,173 of OV277857.1, read as the reverse complement.
AACATGGTGATCCATTGGTTTGGATCCAGATTAATAAATAAAAAAGTCTGATGTGCGTGACATGTGTGCAAGTATTTGGTAAAAATTTGATCTGTCCATTGTCCGTTAGTGTGGGTCCATATTAGTAAATGAAAAATTTTCTATTTCTGTATGTTAGTTTGGATCAAGATCAGTAGATTCTAGATAAAAAATTATAATGTGCACGCACGCCGCCTGCATATAAGTAAATAAGAGGTGTGAAAAATAAAACTGGGTAGCGAAAAACTCTAGGTAGGGAAAAGACCAGCCACGAAAGCCACAAGGTAGGGATCATGCTAAGGTAGCTAAAATCAAGGTTAAGCGAAACATCCTGAAATCTTTTATGTCCATTGAATTTGAGTATATTGTAATATGACATAGCAGAACTTGAACAGAGCCTCTGATCTTCGTCTTCACTGTTTGTCATAAATTGTTTGCAAAGGATGAGTATATTATATAATATACAAAAATTACTAGGGTTCAAATGTTTAAGATGGATCACCTGCTGCTTATGCAGATTGTAAGTAAAGCAGAAATATCTCTTAGGGAGATTTCTTCTTTACATTCAGTCTGCTTTGAGAAGTTAACTGTCAGAGTGTTTGAAAGTGATAAGTGACTATAACCACAGACTAGAACAACAAATGTACGACTATAATTATATAATAAGGGTGTCTTATTCTAAATCATGCGATTGAATGTGAGGAACAAGTATTACACACATTAGCTGTAGTGCCACTGTGTATGTTGTAAATCTTGTATTAATTACCCATGATTTACCCTGTAGCCTGTTTCTAGATTTGAAAACAGGTGACCACTTAAAGCAGGTTGAAAGTAAAGCAGAATGTCCCTTAACCCATTACCCTATAAATATGCCTTTTTTCGCCTATAATTTATTCCTCCATTGAAGAAAATAGTTCCACTTTATTCAGTTGCTAATGTGCACCATAAGAAATATTTTCTATATTCAAACAGATGGTAGCTTAAAGCAGGCTGAAAGTAAAGCAGAATGCGCCTCAAGGCGCATTCTGCTTTACTTTCAACCTTCTTTAAGAGGTCACCTATCTTCAAAACAAAAAATAGGCTATGGGGTAATGGGTTAAGGCACATTCTGCTTTACTTTCAGCCTGCTTTAAGCTAACATGTGATATGATATAAAAATATTTCTTATTGTATATATTTATGAAGGTATAAAATGAAACTATTTTCTTCAATAGAGGAATAATTTAAGTGAAAGGCTTAAAAAGTCGTATTTATGGTGTAAAGTGAAATGGGTTAAACAACTGTAAAGAAATTGTTAGCTGTTGAATGTATAATATTAACCCTTAGCCCGCCAAATAAATTGTCGTCTGCTATATTTCTCGTCTGCTTCAAGTTTCAAAGTGCTTCAAAGTTGCTCAAAATTGCTGAAAATGTTGTCCGAGTGTCAAACAGCTTGGATCCGGATGAGACGCCGAGTTACTCGGCGTCTCATCCGGATCCAAGCTGTTTGCATATGGAGCTATAGTCGTGACTAGCAGGCTAAGGGTTAATATAATACAGAAAGCTATTCTTAATCATCTTCTGTAGAACTGAAAGATGTTGGTTATCGACTGTAAGGATTTCAGATAAAGACTAAACTAAACTGAAAGATGCTGGTAAGACTAAGAGTGTTTCTTTACTGCTTATTCAAGTTTTCACGATGCCTAAATGATGTGTTAGTTACCTTATTGAATGCCCGCGCCTTGAGGCTCTCTTGCCTGTTGGCATTGTCCAGCTTGCTGACAAAATATGGTATTGTGAAGACCAGTATAAGTGCAACTATTGTCAGTTTGATCAACAATCCTCTTCTGAAGCGCACTCTCATCGTCATTGATGTCTGGTTTCACTCCAGGATGTAGGGAATTTTCATTCAAGTCACAGATCAGAGTTAAATTCATGCAGTTATTAAACTTTTGTTATTATCCTCTTCATCCGTTTGTCCGGAACCCTTAGAGAAAACGGACTATAAAGGTAATCAATTTAAATGGAAACTGGGAGATACATTAAATGTTATTTTCAGTTAGACAACTATTTTTTCTCCATATTCGTTCAATGTATCTCCCAGTTTCCATTTAAATTGATTAAACAATTAAGGTAATCAAACAACTTGATTGTTTAAACAAATACCAATTATTCAAACTAACCTTCGGCTGTAAATGCAGAGCCACGAATTCTTATTATGCCGGAAGTTTGACGTCATCATCCGTGTAGCAAAGGCGCTTGTACACAACCGGGTCAAATTTATACTGCATATGAAAGGTCAATTTCCAGACACTCGCTACACGTAATAAACATTTAGAGTTATATTGGAAAATGTGTTATTCGGAAACATTTTACAAAGGGACATTAAAAAATTAAGGTACGTGGTAAATTTTGGTATTCATTTTTAGAATATATCATTTTCTTCAAAGTTTCCCCAAAATTCCAAGTTTTTTTCAGCATTTTTTTCCCGGCTATTATGCTGCCCGCATCCAATACCTAACCAGAACCGCTTTTTGCGATGACGTAAGCAAACCGCACGCGCTGTATCAAGCGTTTTGTGAAGCTTCCGGACATGTAGGAAGGGTCCGTTGTATGAGAATGGAGGATACATAATGTTACTGAATCTTTAATGAAATTCATGCATGACATTACTGTACAAGTTTAAGATAACAAGAATATCCTTATTTCTCCATCAAACCGCATGATGCGACCACTCATTAGAATCGTTGCAAAGCGACGATTCTAATGAATCGTCGCATCATCGGTTTAATGCATTAATTAAGGAAGATTTGGTTTATTCGCTCTTATCTTGGGCCCTGACAACTTGTGTATTCACACCTGTTGTTGTGATCTGTACAGATGTCAATCACACTCACAACTTGTCAACGTGGCTACGACCTGCATTCGTTGATCGTCAAATAATTCCAAAACAACAACCTACACAGAATATGACGATGACAAACTGAACATGCGGAATGTCACCTCCGTATCGAGGGCACTAAAATTTGCCTCTGCAACAACGTTTTTCAAGACCACGGATTCACTGGTTGGGGATTTCCTCCAGTCGGTGATATTCAAATCGAGGCTGGATGGGGGTTTCCTCTGACGGTGTGAATGTAAACTATACCTCGTTACATTTGACATATATACGATCTGTGAAATGACATTCTCACATAGTCCTTTAATGTTACAATTTATGATAATTATACAATGACATTTTTTAAAAGTTCAAAGATTTCCTGCACAAAACACCACGTTTATTTCACACCTTATTTCAGTAAATTTGTGAAATGATGTTTAAGACCTTGAATGCTGTAAATAGGAAAAAATTTAATAATTTTCATGTAAAGCTACCGGCTATATTTTGTTTTACAGTACTCCCTCTCTACAACGGCCCTCCGAACAACGGTTCCCTCCTTACAACGGCTATAACCGCTGTTCCCAAAACTTTTTATTCATGTCTAATCTGTTTACGGCTGCAATATAGTCTAGATCTACTTAAAATTGTGGTCTGCTGTTTTTCTCAAATTTACATATTAGACATTTTGACAGAAAAAAACCCATAATGACGAGTGGCAAACAGCTTGAATCAAGATCAGACGCCGCGTTACGCGGCGTCTGATCTGGATTCAAGCTGTTTGCAAATGTAAGTTAAGTTCCCTCTCTACAACGACTCCCTCCGAACAACGAACATATATTTTGTCTCCCATTGGGTGTCGTTGTAGAGAGGGAGCGCTGTATTTTTATTTTCAAAAATAATTTTGACAAATTGAGTGGTTTTGTATTGAGATAGTGGTGTTTTATAAATTAACTATTTGACCTTTGAAAAATATCATTGTTTAATTATCATAAATTGTAACATTAAAGGACTAGATCTAAGTGAGAAAGTCATTTCACAGATTGACTAGTCATTACGCGTAATGACTGATTACACAGATTGACTGTAACATTTATGTACATAAAGGGCATAACGGGTGGCCGTTGTATGCAGGGAACAATCGTGACACCGCAGAGAGACTTACGCATGTCCGTCCTTCACTCTGTCATTCTCACTTTCCGTTATTCCCTGTTTTTTTATCAGAGACAGTGTAAAGTGTCTCTGTTTTTATTGAATAGATATTGAAGTTCGACAGTATTTAGTTATTGAGTTCTGACAATGTTTGAATATTGAGTTCGACAGAATTTATACATTGAAGTTCGACAGTATTTAGATATTGAGTTTGACATTATTTAAATATTGTAGTTCGACAGTATTCAGATATTGAGTTCGACAGTATTTCGATATTGAGGTTCGACAGTATTTAGATAATAAGTTCGATAGTCACATGCACAGGTGCCAGACGCATGCGTTGACCCAATATGCACCTCAAAACACAAATAAAAGGCACAAAACCATAAAAACGTCCTTTTCTATGACCAAACACCATATTCTGACCAAAAGCTCATTTTTCCCCCAAAATTTTTTTTTATAGTAGGCCTATATACCTAAGGTATATACTATAAAAACAATTTTTTTTTTTGAAAAATGAGCTTTTGGTCAGAATAAGGTGTTTGGTCATAGAAAAGGACGTTTTTATGGTTCTATGCCTTTTATTTGTGTTTTGAGGTGCATATTGGGTCAAAGCATGCGTCTGGCACCTGTGGTCACATGCTGACCAAGTTTCAAAAGGATTGGAATAAATTTGTTTGAGTTAGAGAGCGGACAAACTCAAAAATGCCCGTTTTTGACGAAAAAAGGGGCAAAACTCATAAATGTCTGAGGCAATCATGCTGGTTATCAAACATGCCCGAGACATTATGGTAATACACATGCTGACCAAGTTTCAAAAGGATTGGAATAAATTTGTTTGAGTTGGAGAGCGGACAAACGAAAATATGCCCGATTTTTACGAAAAAAGGGGCATAACTCTTAAATGTCTATGGCAATCTTGCTGGTTATGGAACATGCCCGAGGCATTATGGTAATACACATGCTGACAAAGTTTCAAAAGGATTGGAATAAATTTGTTTTGAGTAAGAAAGCAGACAAACGAAAATATGCCCGTTTTTTACGAAAAAGGGGCATAACTCTAAAACGTCAAAAGGATTGGAATAAATTTGTTTGAGTGAGAGAGCGGACAAACTAAAATATGCCGGGGGGATTGACAAAAAGGGGCATAACTCTTGAATGTCTAAGGCAATCTTGCTGGTTATCGAACTTGACCGAGACATTATGGTCATACACATTCTGACCAAGTTTCAAAAAGATTGGAATAAATTTGTTCGAGTTAGAGAGCGGACGTGAAAAAATTAACGGACGGACAGACAGACGGACGGACAGCGCCATAATATAATACGTCCCGTCTGAAGACGGGCGTATAAAAATGTGCTAGACCTAACTGGAAACTAGAGTTGTCCATTAAAAGTTTCAGGGTTGAATTAGTTAAATAGGTTAACCCCTTCACTGTCTTACCCCGAGCCAGGAACGTAGATTATATCTAATATACGTTCCTGCCCGAGCACAGCAAGTTTTTGCAAACAGTTTAGGTCCTGATCAGACACCGCGTTACGCGGCGTCTGATCAGGATCCAAACTGTTTGACACTCATTTCAATATTTCTTCAGTCAAAATAGTAAAAATTAAAATTTAAGAACTAAAAGCAGACGACAATTGTTTAAAATTGATGACGTCATGGCAGTGAATGGGTTAATGTCGGCTGCATGTTAGGAACTATAGGTCATACAATAGTTACTCGGCGTCTGATCAGGAGTCAGACGATTTGCGTCGGAAATCAGTTACGAACCACAAAAAGGGTTTATCGGAAAATGATATAATATTATGAGTTTACCCAATACATAGTTGCTGACATAAGGCGTGCTTAGTTAATATATAGGAGACGACTAGATCTAGCTCTGGTGTGTTGGCAACAAGTCTAGTCAGGTGAATCAGCGGCAGAGAAGTAAGATACGTGATTAAACTGATGCGATGCCACTCATCAAGACTGATGGTCGATCGGGAGATATTAAATTGATGTTCTGCAACAACACGGTAAACTGGCTTATATTTTGTTTCGCTTGGCGTGTTTATAAAGACAGTGTCATCGTTATTGGTGTCATTCCACGGAAACGGTTCTGTACGGCAACCAATGTGACAACACATGTGATTATGTCTGTTTGGAATAAAGGGAATATATAGTAAATTTGTTAAGTAAACATCGCCTATAAAAGTATAGTTCTTTCGTAAAAGGAAAACAAGTTCACCAACAAGGCATTGGCAAGAATCACGAGATATATTTTGGGAGAAATAACTGAAGAAAAAAACATTCAGATATGTAAACATACACTATACATATTTATAAACGGTTACATGTGGTGGTGATAATGGCTCGTGTCATGGATCTACATGATCAGGATGTGTTGGTGGAGGAGCCAGAGGTAGAAGAATCAAATGAAGTACAACAAGGGAAATCACCATTCCAACAACAGTACAACCAAACCGCCACATTCTCCTTTGAAACGTGTTGTGGGTTTAATAAAAAGAAATGTGGACCGACCTGTAAGCGATTGAGTGTTCGTAGAAATGCGCTGTGTGATCCCTTCCGACTGGCCCTGCCACAGACTACCAGAGAAAAGCTAGAACACGATAGAAACACGAGGAAAACCTCGGTCACAAGAAAGGTCTCTAACTTTTTGACAATATCTCTGCATTTAGACAGAGAGGAAGATCTTTTGTGAGTTGTGTATTGTACGTTTTGAAGAAAATTTCTCTTGAAATCAGTTGAGCTCTTTCGGAAGCGCGCTAACCATGATTAGCTTAATAAAGACGAGACGCGGCGTCTCATCAGGATCCAAACTGTTTGAAGCACTGACCCTACTTTGAAAAGAAATTTCAAAAAGTCTATCTTCAGAAAGTAGTAGACGACAATTTTCTAACGGCCATAACGTCTAATTAATATTGGCGTCTGCTTTAAAAAATTGTCAACTTTGAGTGTTTTTTTTACTATTTAAAGCAACAACAAGAGCGTCAAACAACTTGGACTCTGATCAGAAATTGATCTTGACCAAATGTGCAAAATGCGGTTGAAAACATAAGGAATGATACTTGATGAGAGATATATTATGTTTGTATCAGAGTCCAAAGAGAAAATGTAATCATTCCTTTGGGGGACAAGGTGCGGATAGAACCCCTATCGTGCTCTATAGCGCTACTTGACTAAAACTGTATTTGCAAAGTTTGGAGCCAGATCAGACGCTGTGTAACGCGGCGTCTGATCTTGACCCAAACAGTTTGCCACCCATGTTCATATTTTCTTTACTAGATCTACAGTTTTATTTTCACAGATGATAGATTTGAAGCAGACAACAATGCAGCACGCTAATGGCTAATATTAGTCTTTGCGGTGGCGTAATCTGCTTTAAACAATTATAATTGTCAAATATTTTTGATCATGAACCATCAGCCAACCACGTGACAAAGTAAATATATCTGCTTACCATGGCGGCAGGCCAGCACTTATTGTAGCAATATAGATCTAGGCACATTTGTGTTGGTACACACTTTATTAGTGACACCCATATCACAGGCCTGCCATAATTTGATAAAAAAAAATCCTAAGATTTGCAAATTGTTCAAGCCCGAATTTCCTGATTATACCTTTAACCCATATAGTCTGTTTCTAGTTTTTAAGACACGTGATGCTTACATCAGGTTGAAAGTAAAACAGAATGCGCCTTAAGGCGCATTCTGCTTTACTTTCAGCCTGTTTTAAGCTCCGATCTGTTGTAATAAAAATCCGAATATTTCGGAAAAATCCGGAGAAATGGCAGCCCTGTTATCAGCGGTATGTGGTCGAGTCCACACTGTTTGCAATGCAAATATATTTTGTAAGTGATTGAAATAGAATGTGTTTATGGGAACTGAAACTGTCATTTACGATGTCCTGTGGAAATACACTATAATAATGACCAAATGTGTATATTGATTATAATACCTGAAAATGTATTTTGAGTTAATTATATATTTTGAAGTAAATACGTACGAGTATTATTCAAGGTAAATATGTACTGGAGTGAATGACATCATTTCCTGTTTAACGAAACTAAATGCAAATGGAATGGAATTAAGTGTAGAAAATGACAACTTTTTGACAATTCTGACAATCTGAGTGGCAAACAGTTTGGGGCCTGATCAGACCCAGAGTTTTCCGTCACCTGATCAGGCCCCAAACTGTTTGCCAATGACATAATTATTACAGTTTCTAGCATCCTCTTGATGGAATAATTCATTTTAAGGGTGTATCAAACCCATAAGCGATTTTTTCAAAGTATTAAATTTTTTTTCTATCATTGTTTTTTTGGAAGAGCTGTTTATGATGAATGAAAAAATGAAAAAAAATATATATGGTGGTGTCCTTTTTTTTTTAGCTACAGCGATTTGAAAAAGGTATGTCAAATTTCGACTTTTTTTCAAATTTTACCCATTCAGAGTACAAGCTTCAATAAAATCTATTTCAAAACAAAACAAACATGGTCATTTGGGGTTTCTTTATTTATTTCATGTCTATGGTAGTATTTTCACATATAGAAACCAAATTTAGACAAAGCAGGCACCAGGTTTGAACAATATGGATCCTTGAATATCAAAAATATGCTTTTTATATTGCATGATTTTATTAGATTTTTTATTTTATGAAAAAAAGTAAAAAAGTTTGAAATGAAATAGTTCTAGTATTAAACTTTTTCTTATATTCTACCAGATGAAAGCCCATGCTAAGGCAGTTCAAAATATTAAAAGAAATTGAAAGGTCAGTGTTGAAAATGTTCAGTTATTAAAGTAAAAAGAGTTATCTCCCTTTACAAAAAAGTACCATATCAATGATTTGTAGAGCTTTATAAATTTCCCATTTTGTGCCTCACAGTTTTCTCTTTTATTAGTTTTTGTATGAATAAATACTACCATAGACAAGAAATAAATAACACAAAACCAAATTATCATATTTGTTTTCATTTGAAATGTATTTTATTGAAGCGGGCTGCTTGAAAAGTACAAAATAACAAAGAGTGGGTGGGGTAATTTTACATGGACATAGAGCCAGAAGCTGTTCACCAACTTTGAAAATTTCCCAAATTCATTGCTCTGAATATTTTAATGGACACTTTCAAAATATGTCTAGTCCCTTATTGACTATTAATGGCTGATTTTAGCAATATATTTCAAAATGACAAACAGTGTAGACCCTGATCCCTCTGATCAGGGTCTACACTGTTTGCATGGGACAAATGTTATCCTCACAGGTACACTGTTTGTAAAGGATGAGTATACTCATTGCTAGGGTTGAATGTGTTAAAGACATTGCAGTGTGTGCCCATACAGCTGAACTATTCATATGAAAGAGCAAACAGTGCAGACCCTGTTGAAGCACTGCCATACACAGCGTCTCATCATTGTCTACACTGTTTGATATTATTGCACCTCGCTTTAAGTTACAATGTTAATTTCCCATAGACCTAAAGTTAACATTTTACATGTCTTTTACAGCTATCCAAAATATACTGTCACTCTTTATGATATTCTTTTAGTACGCTTCGCAATGAAATATTGAAAATGACAACATTGTTACAATTCAGACTTATTATGTCTGTTACATCTATCCAAAATATACTGTCACTCTTTATGATATTCTTTTTGAACACTTCGCAATGAAATATTGAAAATGACAACATTGTTACAATTCAGACTATCAGTTTTAATCTGAGTGGCAAGCAGTTTGGAGCCTGATCAGACGCTGGGCTACTCGACGTCTGATCTGGCTCCAAACTGTTTGCAATGAAAATAATAGTTTAAGCAGAACCAGGGTTATTTGGAAAGAAAACGTTTACTCTACTGTACTCTGCACGCTGAATACGGGGCACAAACTGCTAACCTAATTGAACACGCTACAGATTTAGCTTCAACTGTTTGCAATGGACATAACAGTTTTAGCATAAACAAGCTTATTGGGAAAAAATGACATCTTCTACACTGTAGATAAATGACAACAACACCTAATGGGAGACAAAGAGTGTGTGTTGTTGGGAGGGAATTGTTATAGGGAGCAACAATTAATACCCTTAGAGTGCTGACTCTGCTGAGCATTAGTTGGCTTACATCATCTGATCTGGGTTCAATCTATTTGTCTCTTGTCATTATGTTTCTTCTGTCAAAATGTCCAATATGCAACTTTGAGAAAAACAGCAAATGACAATTTTAAGCAGAGGATATTGCAGCCATGAAAGCGTTATACATAATTGTCTTGTTTGGATACCAGTGGCAAGCATAATTGTAAGGAGGAAATCGTTGTTAGGAGGTACGTTGTAGGGAGGGAGTACTGTAGTTATTTCATCCGATATACCAATTGTTGGGTGATATTACAATAAAATAATCAAAATTATATATTTATATCTAGTTTATTTTTTATTTATGTTTTTTTCTTCTAACTGGAAGCGGAAGTGTGTACGTAGTTCCTACAATTTCATTCTTTCCTTCTATCTCCCAGTGTATCCTTCTAGTCTGTTCCTTTGTTGGATATTTCACATTTTCTGTCTTACTAGTTCGTTTTGCCATCCATGTTTCAAAGTTTCGTTTAATCCAAGACTCCTCAAAGCGGTTCTCGACGTGTTTAAATGACTCCATTACAGATTTGAAAGCAAGTTTAGCTTTGAATGCTGAACCAGTCAGCATTTTGAAATAGCAGTCTAGATGAACACATCGCTGTTCTAATGTTGGAACTTCTTTGCTTGTCCTCAACAAATACTTCAGGTCCTGTGAGAAAATAAACAGTTATATATGCTTAGAACCAAGAAGCTTAATCATGTTTAACCATATATCCCACAGCCTATTCTAGTTTTAGAGACAATGAAGCAGAATGCACCTCAACCCATTACCCCATAGCCTGTTTCTAGTATTGAAGATAGTTGACCACTTAAAGCAGGTTGAAAGTAAAGCAGAATGCACCCTTTGGCGCATTCTGCTTTACTTTCAGCCTGCTTTAAGCTACCAACTGCTAGAATATAGAAATTATTTCTAATGTTAAAATTCATAACTGTATAAAATGGAACTACTTTCTTCAGTGGAGGGATAAAGTTGAGGTGTAAAATGGCCTAGTTATGGGGTAATGGGTTAAGGTGCATTCTGCTTTACTTTTAGTCTGCTTTAAGCTACCACCTGCTATGACAAAGAACACATGTCTTATCATGCACATTCATGACTGTAAAAAGTGGAACTACTTTCTTCAGTGGGGGAATAAATTAAAGTGTAAAGAGGAGTGATTGGGTTAAACTAAGCTAACCACAAATATGCAATAAAATGTAGAACAGCAATATTTTCTAAAACATTTCTTTAACCTGACTGTCCAACAGTTTGGAGCCTGATCAGATGCAGAGTTACCAGGGCTGCCATAAGTTGACATAAAAAAATCCTTTTTCAAGTGCAATTTTAAGAATCGTACCTTTACCCCATCGCCTGTGTCTAGTTTTATTGACACGTGGCTGCTGCTTTAAGCTACAATGTTCTAGAAAAAAATCCAAATATTTAGGAAAAATCCGGAGAAATTGCAGCCCTGAGTTACTTGGTGCCTGATCTGGCTGCAAACTGTTTGCAATGGCCTTACTCTTTATTGGTGGGACTGAATAACAATTTACTCAAAAGAAGACTATTTACTGGTATTAACCCTTTCCCCCATAGAAGCGTCTTTTAGTGCATTCACTTTATTCCTCTGCTGAAGAAAATAGTTCCAATTCAAACAGTCGTGAATATGTTTCGTAAGGAGTATTTTCTTTATTCTGGCAGTTGGTAGCTTTTAGCAGGCTGAAAGTAAAGCAGAATGCGCCTTATGGCACATTCTGCTTTACTTTCAACCTGCTTTAAGTAGTCCACTATTTTCAAAACTAGAAACAGGCTACTGGGTAAAGGGTTAAAGTGGGTCATAACTTAATGCAGGAAGAGAGTAAAGCAGTAAGCCCCTATGGAAGCTTTCTGCTTTACATTTATCTCAATTTAACAGTCAAAGCTGTGTTGGGTGACTGCTGAATATGGTAGCCTGTCATCATTTTAGACAAACAAACACTTAATCCATGACATTGGGAGCTTTCTGCATTATATTTGCTCTACATTAAGATGACATCTGGACTGAAACTGTTTGCAACAAGTGCCACAAATTTGCCCATATCTTGCAAAAGGTAACAATAATAATACCAAACAAAATCCATCAAAATTTAATTGAAAACATTCTACTACCTTTCTGATGTTTGTCTTTAGCTGCTTAGCCACTTTGATGTTTCCTATCTCCAGACACTTTGACAAGGAGAGTAGCATACACTCCAATTTTTTAGCCCGTGCCATAACAGAAAAGAAAGACACATTATCAGTCTCGTATATCTCCCAGTAGTCAAACCAAACCTGGGTCTGGGACCACTTCCCCATTCGTGCACACCTGAATAATAACAATACACTCATAAACATACATGTACACTGAATACTAAGAACATATTCATGTACGCACACTGCATTGCAACATATTCATGCACACCTGAATATGTGCACACTGGATAAAAACAAACACATTCATGCAACCTAAATAATTACAACACATTCATGCAACCTGAATAATTACAACACATTTATACACACTGAATAATTACAACACATTCATGCAACCTGAATAATTTCAACACATTCGTGCAACCTGCATAATTACAATACATTCATACAACCTGAATAATTACAATACATTCGTGCAACCTGAATAATTACAACACATTCGTGCAACCTGAGTAATTACAATACATTCATACAACCTGAATTATTACAACACATTCGTGCAACCTGAGTAATTACAACACATTCGTGCAACCTGAATAATTACAACACATTCATGCAACCTGAATAACTACAATACATTCATGCAACCTGAATAATTACAATACATACATGCAACCTGAATAATTACAACACATTCGTGCAATCTGAATAATTACAACACATTCATGCAACCTGAATAATTACAACACATTCATGCAACCTGAATAATTACAATACATTCATGCAACCTGAATAATTACAATACATTCATGCACACCTGAATAATTACAATAAATTCATGCACACCTGAATAATTACAACACATTCATGCAACCTGAATTATTACAACACATTCGTGCAACCTGAGTAATTACAACACATTCATGCAACCTGAATAATTACAATACATTCGTGCAACCCTGAATTATTACAACACATTCGTGCAACCTGAGTAATTACAACACATTCATGCAACCTGAATAATTACAATACATTCGTGCAACCCTGAATTATTACAACACATTCGTGCAACCTGAATAATTACAACACATTCATGCAACCTGAATAATTACAATACATTCATGCAACCTGAATAATTACAACACATTTATGCAACCTGAATAATTACAATACATTCATACACACTGAATAATTACAATACATTCGTGCAACCTGATTAATGACAATACATTCATGCAACCTGAATAATTACAACACATTCGTGCAACCTGAATAATTACAATACATTCATACACACTGAATAATTACAATACATTCATGCAACCTGAATAATTACAATACATTCGTGCAACCTGAATAATTACAACACATTCATGCAACCTGAATAATACAACACATTCGTGCAACCTGAATAATTACAATACATTCATGCAACCTGAATAATTACAACACATTCATGCAACCTGAATAATTACAATACATTTATACACACTGAATAATTACAATACATTCGTGCAACCTGAATAATTACAATATTGAATAATTACAATACATTCGTGCAACCTGAATAATTACAATACATGCGTGCAACCTGAATAATTAGAATACATTCATGCAACCTGAATAATTACAACACATTCATGCAACCTGAATAATTACAATACATTTATACACACTGAATAATTACAATACATTCGTGCAACCTGAGTAATTACAACACATTCGTGCAACCTGAATAATTACAATACATTCATACACACTGAATAATTACAATACATTCGTGCAACCTGAATAATTACAATACATTCGTGCAACCTGAATAATTACAATACATTCGTGCAACCTGAATAATTACAATACATTCGTGCAACCTGAATAATTACAATACATTCATGCAACCTGAATAATTACAACACATTCGTGCAACCTGAATAATTACAATACATTTATACACACTGAATAATTACAATACATTCGTGCAACCTGAGTAATTACAGCACATTCGTGCAACCTGAATAATTACAATACATTCATACACACTGAATAATTACAATACATTCGTGCAACCTGAATAATTACAATACATTCATGCAACCTGAATAATTACAATACATTCATGCAACCTGAATAATTACAACACATTCGTGCAACCTGAATAATTACAATACATTCATACACACTGAATAATTACAATACATTCACGCAACCTGAATAATTACAATACATTCATGAACACCTGAATGACATTCATGAATATATTTCAGACAGGTTCATTAAGAGTATTGGTAGATTATCACAGGAGAAAACAATTTCTGAAGGAGAATTGTCTGCTTTATCTTTATTTTACATTAGCCCATTACCCCATAGATATACCTTTTATGCCTTTAAATTATTCATTCTCTGAAGAAAATAGCTCAAATTTATACAGTAATAAATATACATAATATATTATATATTCTATCTGCTAGCAGATGGTACCTTAAAGCAGGTCAATGTGCCTTAACTCTTTCCTCCCTAAAACTTAAAATGGACAAACCCAGTTTCCATTTTAGTCTAGTCCATTTCTGTCTTTTAAGGGTTGTTTTTGTCAATATTTTGTATTATTACAAACAGTGAAGACCCAGATCAGAGGGCTCCGTAAGGAGCCCTCTGATCTGGGTATTCACTGTTTGCATTGGACAATGCACTTTTCACATGTATACTGTTTGAAAAAGACGCCTAAATGCGGGACTAGGGTTCAAAGGGTTAAGGCACATTCTGCTTAACTTTTAACCTGCTTTTAGAGATAACCTGTTTTCAAAAGTAGAAATCGGCTATGGGGTAAAGGGTAAACACAGCAGAAAAAGAATTTCTAAAAGAGAACTGTCTGCTTTTTTTTTTATCTCATGAGGATCCAAACTATTTGCAAAGGTAATCACCGCTGGATAATATTGTAGGCTACAGGGCTGCCATAAGTTGACATGAGAAATCCTAAGATTTCCAAACTTGCATTTTTCAAGTGCGATTTAACGAATCGTACCATTACCCATTAGCCTTTTTCTTGTTTTGTTGACATGCGACTACTTAAAGCAGGCTGTAAGTAAAGCAGAATGTGCCTTAGGGCGCATTCTGCTTTACTTTCAGCCTGCTTTAAGCTACTATGTACTTGGAAAAAATCTGGGAGATTTAGGAAAAATCCGGAGAAATGGCAGCCCTGAGGCTAGTAGCATGGTATGAGTTAAATTCAACAAATGTCAGAATCACAGAATACAGTCAAACTCCAAGAACTTGACTGACTAAGTATGTCGAGCTTAACTGTATTTTGACAGTCACATATGATAGCACGAGCTCCCCTATGTCGATGATACTTGTATTTCAAAGTTAAAATAAAGAAGGTAAGCTACGTTTTAACTGTGAAATATGATTTTGTTTTACTTTAGCAATTTAAGCTGGAGTTATTGGGAGTCGACTGTGATACCATGCAATGCAATATTATACCCAACATGACAAATCACGAGGGACCACTTTAAGTGATAACAATGGCAAAATCCATTTATTTGCTTTTTTAGTGCTATGGAAATTGGATTGCTGAAGATTATATAGCCTACAACAATCACCTAGGAAATCAAACACCTGTAAAATCTGCAGAAACTCAAAAGAAAACGCCATTGCAAACTTTAGGTGCCAGATAAATGCAGAACAGAAGTAATTAAGAAAGCTTCTGAAGGAGCTTTCTGCATTACTTTTATCACGCATTAAGCAATATGTCTTTAGAAATGTCTATAAATGTTTATTTATAAAGTGGTATTGAAGTGTTATTGTAGGTCTGGCCCCAAGGTTATAAAGAGTTTGAGCTGAGTCTGTGATTGTTCTCAAGCATTTGATTGGTCAGATTTGAGCTTAGGCTCAAATCTGACCAATCAGATGCTTGAGAATGTCACTTCAGACTCAGCTCAAAGGCTTAATAACCTTGGAGCTAGGTATCCAATCAACTTTGAGCATGGTTTTTATCATTAGAGTTGTCGTCTGCAACACTTGTTGTCAGCAGTAATTCACAGAATTGATTTAGCTGTGTTTGTCTGTACAGTACATAACAGTTGATGTTTAGATAAGACAGCCGGTGTACTCGAATTATTATCTGGGAAAAGACACCTGCAGGGCTTCCATTTCTCCGGATTTTTTCCTAAATCTTTTGATTTTTTTCCAGTACATGGTAGCTTAAAGCAGGCTGAAAGTAAAGCAGAATGCACCTTAAGGCACATTCTGCTTTACTTACAGCCTGCTTTTAGTAGTCCCATGTCAACAAAACTAGAAACATGCTAAGGGATAAAGGTATGATTCGTAAAATCGCACTTGAAAAATGCAAATTTGGAAATCTTAGGATTTTTCATGTCAACTTATGGCAGCCCTGAGGCAGCCGTCATACTTGAATTATTATCTGGGAAAAGAAGTTATCACAAATTTTCAGGCAATCAGATGCTGCAGACAAAAACTTCATAATCATCTGATATAAGGATAACTAATTTAGTGTTATCAACAATAAGGGACATTGATCTTCAACACATTACCCTGTGACGACTGACGAATATACTCATCACTTACAAATAGCAAACATATTAAAGAGTACACTTGACCTATGCAAATGGTGTAGACCCAGATCAGATCTGTTTATCATTTGCAATATAAAAACAAGAAACGTGGCACTGCCACGAAACCAGGTTCAAAAGGCTTTCCTTAGAACTAATCCCAAGCTAGGTCTTAAGGTAAGCTTCTAAATACAAAGTTATTGACTGGAAAACATTTGTTCTATTTTTAGCAACAGGGACCTTTCTTTTAACAAGAGGCCAATGGGCCATATTTCGCTCACCTGAGAATAGCTGACAAAATGGAGATACTGATCACCCCAAAACATAACCCCACACTAAGTCTTCATGTAATCTTGCTTAATAAAAGTTTGGTCAAAATTGACCAATATAATCTGAAGATATAGGCAGGAAACCATTTTTCTTTTTTTAGCAAGTGACATTGACCCTATAGCCTCCAAAGTAAATCCCAAGCTAGGTCTTCCTGTAAGTTTAATAAATACAAAGCTTGGTAAAAATTGGCCTACCTAATCTGAAGTTATTGACCAGAAACTGTTTTTTTCTATTTTTAGTAACAACAATCTTGACCTTGACCCCCAAATACAATCACAAGCTAGGTATCCATGTTCGTTTTTTATTAGATACAAAGTTTGGTCAGAAAAGGCCACACAGTAGAGTCTAAGGAGCAGGGGGCGGTTTTACTATTATTTTTCAATCATAAACGTTTGCAAACAGCAAATAGCCAGATCAGAGGACGCGCTAAAAGCCTTAAGGAGCCCTCTGATCAGGTTTTACACTGTTTGTAACTTAGTTTTATATTGTGAAAATCAACCCTAAGTAGTCAAAAATTGACTAGACTTATCTTGTAATTGGAATTGTCCATTGAAAGTTTAAGGGGTGAATGAGTTAAATCAAATTTACTGAGACAAATTGTTCAGATATACAGTGATACCTACCATACAGCTGTTGTCATGGCAGCATAGTAGCGTGGTATGAAGTCCCACACTGAAGCGTCACATGACTGTAAATACTTGGTTATAAATAGAATGCATGTGCCAACAGAGTCTGGTGGAAAACCTACAGAGAAAAAGACAAATACTGTCAGATACAGAACTGAACACCTTTCTTGGATGACACGGGGATATTTAAAGGCATGTGGATGCTTCAACATTGTTACGCTAAAACAATTATATCCATTGCAAAGTTTAGCAACTGATCAGATGCTTGGTAACCAAGCGTTGATTCAGGTTCCAAACTGTTCGCAAATCATATACAAATATATTCTGAGTTTTAAACAAGAGGGCCATCAGGCCCTGAAGCGCTCACCAGAGAAATTACATTACATGAAATAAAGGCAAAAAAATTGGACCCTAGTACTCTGAAGCTTTTCCTACATTTTGACCTACTGACCAACTTTATATTTCCATGTAATCCATATTTATTACTACAATGCCTAGATTTCGTCAAGGTGATAATTCTAAGCAAGTTTTGCGATTTCGCAGGTAAAAATATGGCTCCTAAAGGGTTTAGGAGCGTTTTCTATGTTTTGACCTACTGACCTACTTTTGAAGCTTATGCAAATGTTGACAGAGGCATGGACGGATACCAGACAGAGCAGTATCACAAACGCACACCTTGCTCCAGTGAGCCAAGGAGTTGTTATTTTCAACATTTTATGTATGGCATTTGCATTAGTTTCTTTCCATTTAACCCTTTGAACCCTATTCCCACATATTGGTGTCCTTTGCAAACAATGTACATGTGAATAGTACACTAAAGTCTTGTCCTTTGCAAACAGTGAAGACCCAGATCAGAGGGCTCCTAAAGGAGCCATCTGATCAGGGTCTTCACTGTTTGTCATGATACCAAACATTGACAAAAACAACCATTTAAAGTCAGAAAATGGACTAGACTTAAATGGAAATTGGAACTGTCCATTTAAAGTTTCAGGGAGGAGAGAGCTAAATGGGAAGAATAAGGTCATCTCCATTGTAGAACCAAAGTTGCACAGTAATACAAATATACAAATGTACATGTATAACTATTTAATGTTTCAAGATCTTTTTGTCTCCTTTCTCATAGCAATTGATTCATTCAGACACGAAATTTTAGATAGACAATTCCAATTTCCAATTTAAAGTCTATCGTCAATTTCGGACTGTTAACTGTTAAGGTTTTATTTTCAACATACAGTAAAACCTCTCTATAACCACAAAATAGAAGGCTAATGGGTTAGACAGGTTACAGCTTAAAGCAAGGTGTTAAAGGCTCTTCCATCCTCCTGTTTTACTTCCAGACCTTGCTTTAAACATTCACATGCCATAAACACCTAATAAAAGAAACAATTTGGTGGTCATTATATAGAGGTTTTATTACTGAACTTCAAAATGACAAACAGTGAAGTCCCTTATCAGATGGAGGGCTCTCATCTGGGTCTACACTGTTTGTATAGGACATGTGTACTCTTCACATGTGCACTGTTTGTAAATGACATGTTTATGCATCACTAGGATTAATTAGTACATGTATATTATTCATATTTTCTGATAAGTGCATTATTACAATGCCAATTCACATCGTATAGACAACTTTTTTTTTTATCTTTGTAATGTTGGAAACAGAGCCTGTGTTGGTAGAAAAAAAGATACCAAAAATTGTTTCAAGCTCTTTTAGAGTCTTTTTGCACACTCATCCCCAAATATTACCCAGCATGCAATGGGTTAAAATACAATCTGCTATAACACTGATTTGCGTTTGTATTTGTTGACCAACCCATTAGCTCTGTGTACTATGGCTGTCCCAATGTATCTTGTCAATATGATGTTTTATTGACCCATTCATGGAGATCGTCAACAAACCAGACATTAGTAAACAGTGTAGACTCTGATGAGATGCCATAAATCCTCTCATCAGGGTTTGCGCTGTTTGCTATTTCATACAATATAAATATATCTGAGCAACAGGACTGATTGGCAGTGCCAGCGGCGTGTCTGTTTGCTGATGACAATCTATTATTAGGTATTCAAGCAAACACATAGGGTGATTTCAATGCAATAGTGAGAGTTCCAGGCATAAATGAATTAAGACAATAAGAAACATTTAAACTGCATGTTTAGCTGATTGTTGCAGGGCTGCCATAAGTTGACATGAAAAATCCTAAGATTTCGAAATTTGCATTTTTCAATTGCGAATTTACGAATCGTACCTTTACCCCATAGCCTGTTTCTAGTTTTGTTGACACGTGACTACTTAAAGCAGACTGAAAGTAAAGCAGAATGCGCCTTATGGCGCATTCTGCTTTACTTTCAGCCTGCTTTAAGCTACCATGTTCTAGAAAAAAAATCCTAAGATTTAGGAAAAATCCGGAGAAATGGCAGCCCTGTTGCTGGTAAATGTGGGAATGATGATCTCACCTCCTGCCGTAGCAATTTCTAAGCACAGAGTATAGTACATAGCTCGACTCTTTCGGTCATCAGTGATCTGGGATGAGAACTTGAGCTGCATGAGAAGTTCTTGACTGTCCTCGTACCTGGGCGGTAAAGTTTAAAAGTTCTGTGTTAACCCATTTGCCCATAAATACACCTTTTTATGCCTTTTATTCATTCCTTCACTGAGGAAAATAGTTCCACTTTATAGAGTCATGAATATACCAGTACACCATAAGAAATATTTTCTATATCCTATAGTAGATAGAAACTTAAAGCAGGCTGAAAGTAATGCAGAGTATTCCTTTTAAGGCACATTCTGCTTTAGTTTCAGCCTGCTTAATGTGGTCTCCTGTTTTCAAAACCAGAAACGGGTTATGGGGTAATGGGTTA
Organism: Gari tellinella; assembly: GCA_922989275.2. Classification (NCBI taxonomy): domain Eukaryota; kingdom Metazoa; phylum Mollusca; class Bivalvia; order Cardiida; family Psammobiidae; genus Gari; species Gari tellinella. The sequence continues at coordinate 27,250,499 of OV277857.1, read as the reverse complement.
CAGCGAGAATATGGGAAACAAAATGTTTTTCATTAATGACAATATGGTGATAAAGGTGTCTGGTCTCAACGCCCCATCGCATCAACGCCCCACGACATCAACGTACCATTTGTGGACCCAACGTGCCATTTTTAAAAAATTATATATATCACCCGTATTTGACAATTATTAATTGATGCAAAAGTTAAATAGTGATTTAAATGAGTAACTGAGATTAAATGAAATATTTTTTGCTTACATACTATGTACATACGATGTTCCTATGCGAGTATTATCATCCGTTAGTCGGGGTTGTTTTATCCACTTATAGCATCGCATTAATCTTCGTATTTCGTAGAAGATAAGTTTCCTTTCGCTAATGCCACACCCAAGTAGCTACCTTTTTTCACTGTGTATATGTTTCATGTCTACAATTACACTCTTTGAAATGTCGGCATACATGAAAGAGAAAAGTTGCAGACGAGAGGCGTAACACATATACACGTGTCAAGTCTAATATGCCACTGTGTATTCCGCACGCGCTGATAATCGCATGGCATAATATTTTTCGCGAGGCTGTGAACATCGGCACGATTTGATAAATTGTTCAAATGTTTGCGACTTTCTTAACTTTCTTAACGTTTTTAAATGTCTGATTGATTCACACAAAAAAACTTCCAACTTGTTTCATTTATTTAGCAAACGTTCAATTCCAATTCGAAATTGCCATTATAAAAAAATTTATATTGATATCATAATAGATCATAATAAGACAGCAAATTATTGGTTTATATATGACACTTGAATGAAATTAACGGATTTACCTTATAATTATACTCCCATGAAAAGTGTTTTGTTTTCGCCAAGGTTATTTTTTATCTTCGGCATTTTTCGTAAAATTCCAGAAAATCATTTCATTCACAGATCACTGCGTGTAAACTCATTACATACACACGAACATCGTAACTCGAAGATTTAGAAACATTATCCATTTGTTAATTTCACATCTGGGCCCTAAAAGGAAAGTTTCATGCTCCCAAAAGTTGTATTTCAATTGGATAATTATTAGTAAAATCCGCTGTCAATCACTTTTAGAAAACAACAAACTCTACTTGTGAGTTGAATATGTTGAGCGGGGAAGCGAAGTCGGCTAACTTTGAAGATTTGATCAAAGAGTTTTTAACGTGTTCATGCTGAATTGTCGTCTTTTTTAAACATATTGTCTGATAAGCTGAAAATTAGTTTTCATGCATTTGAAAAAGAAGAAAAGTTGAAATGAGTGACAAATAGTTTGGATCCAGATCTGGATACAACCTGTTTGCAATTATTAGACAAGTCGCACTTAACATGATGAGGGTTAAATATTTTACCCGTAAACCAACTTAATGACAACAACTGTATAAGTATCTAGGGATTTGAGTAAGTGGTATTGATGCTGGAGGAAACGGTAAAGTCTACTTAACGGACGGACACATGGACAGGACAACGCTATACGCATCCGCATTTATAGATACCGGGGGCATCAAAATAGTGCAGATTCTGATCAAAGAACTCGTGAAGGATTCATCTGAGCAGTGTCTACACTGTTTGCTTAACAAAATAGATAAGGCGTTCTGATAATTTGACTGGTGATTCTTCTCAGCAGATGGTCCCTTTTTAAAAACAAAAAAAATCGCCCTCTGCGCGGCAACATCAAAGACTATGAATAGAGCCGACTGCCGAAAATAAAATCTGCAGAAACAGATGAAACATGTCATCAGAAAGCGGTTAACCTGTAAGAAGCTGTGTCGATTAACTTCAAAAGACCTTGTCCTGTCAATCACCCGTCCCTTACGTGTTTGTGTGTATGAGTCGAATCAGACTTTGAATAGTTTTGTTACAGATAATATTGACTGGACAAGGACATAATATACAGAAGTTTATAATTCCGTGGACTGGACTTTTGATTTGTTAGGTAATTATAGTGGAGAACACATTATTCTTTCCAAATAAACGCATTTTTGCTAAAACTTATTATTGACATTGCAAACATTTTGGAGAGTAACCCGGCGTCTGACCAGACTCCTTAATGTTTGCCACTCAGATTAAAATAAATAAATTCAGAATTGACCACTAGTTGTCATTTCCTACATTTTATTGCAATTGCATTTCGTTTGCGTTTAAACGTGAAAGAATAACGTCTTCTTCACTGTATGTGTAAGTTTTACTGTAATATCAGATATTACGATTTCTTTGAAATTACATGTGTTTTCCAACCTGCGACTAATTTCAGTCAAGTTTCAAAAGAATGCCTTTGTGGACTGTTAAAATCGGTGTCAATATAAAAGTGACAATTCAGTTTTAAGTGTAGCCGCATTTAATCCAATAAAAGAATCATTTTGAATGGGATTTTTGTTTTAACACCAATTTGTAGGTCTCTTAACCCTTTCCCGACTGAGCCTTTTAACGCCTCTGCAAACAGAGCAGACATTGTTCAGGGCCTACTATACCTGTCTATAGAGTTATCATAGATCAGAGTTGTCACAAATGTTTAGCAAAAACGATTGTTAATTATAACAGAGTAGAAATTTAGTTAATTATTCATAGTGGGTGGAGTCTGGAAAGAATATTCACAAGGGAACGAGCTAATATTATGTACATATTAAATGAATTTCGGCTTTTGTTTTCGTATGTCAGGGATACTCGGCACTTTTATATGGTCGCCAATGTTCGACCATGAGTTCATACTATACATTTAAATTGATATAATAAGTTTCAAGACTATATCTTAAACCTATTTTAAACGTTGTATTCGGTATTTCAATGTGTATTTGTACGCCATGGCCGGAGTGTCGAAAAAAGTCCAAAAATAGAATTAATGCATAACCCCTATTTTAAATGGGGAACTCGGGGCGTTTTCGTAGGTTTATACATTCAGCCCTAACGACGAGTATACTCGTCATTAACAAATAATGTCGTCCCACTTTATAAAAATTATAGAAAATCAGTTTTATCATACTATTTTTGTATAATTTATTGTTTTTGAGATTATTCACGATATATAATCTGATTGAATTAGGATATCTGTTATTACAAAAATGAACACCTGATTGTAGAAAAAATTGCAAATAGTACACTCCGACGGCCGTGACGACAGCTAAAGCTAATCTCCTGATAACCTTTTCAAACAGTTTCATCCAGATTAGAGACCAGCTCAATTCTCATCATATATTCCAAATTGTTTGTAAATTGGATATTAATAAAGTCACATATAGAGGATATATTGATTTAAGCAGGCGTCATATTTAGCAGAATTCATTTTCTTTGTTTTCATCGACGAGCGACTCGAAATGCAGAGAACACCACAGGAAAAGGGTTTTATGTTGTGTAATAGCGTATTTAAAGGTATCTGTGTACCAGTTTATAAGTCATATATGAATTCCCGCTCAAAAAATATACTTTTATTGTCCAAAAATCGGCGACGATATGAAAAATGCCGATCCTACCTAACCTTCGTAAACACCAACTAAAATAGATTTGATGTACTAATATCGTATTTAAAGGCATATATATATTGTTTAAGTAACTGTATCGACACCCCTGTTAAAAAAGTTGGCTTTTCTTGGTTTACAATCGCCGATAATTTTCCTTAACCTATTCATCCCTGAATGGACAATTCCAGTTTCCAGCTAAGTTTTGTCCATTAATGACTATTTAGGATTGAATAACCCCTGATCAGGTTCCTCACTGTATTCGTATGACATGTGTACATCCGATTTACACACAGATTCAACCCTTATTAAAGCCTGCGATGACTTCTAGTCTGTAATGAGACATTTGTATAAAAGCCAATCATTCCATCCCATCGTGATACGAGTTTATACAGGCATTCTTTTTTTCCTTCGATCGGGTGTTAAGTTTTTGACAATATTCTTCATAAAACCTTCAGATTAGGTTCGGGAAAATTATTAAACCATTTCTTTATTAAGGAACAGTAAAATAATACTGTTTTCATATAATTTTTATATAGTGGGACGTTCCATCCATATAATTGGGACGTTCCGTCTGGTACGTTGCAGTCTTGGGACGTTGAGACCATAAACCGTGATAAACAGTATACATTTGTTTCATAGGTACTGAGGGAACAGTCAAATCATTGACCTGAGGTAGCAGGGAAGACCTTGAGAACTGTTGCCCGAGGCCAAGGCAGGTTGAAAGTAAAGCAGCATGTACCTTAAGGCACTTTCTGCTTTCCTTTCAGCCCGCTTTAAGCTACCACTAGCTAGGATATAGAAAATATTTCTTTTGGTGAATTTTGGTACAATAAATTGGAACTATTTTATTCAGTGGAGGGATACATTGAATGAGTTAAAAGGCACTCGTCTATAGGGGGGATACGGTTAATTGGGAAAAAGTCATGTCTTCCTGAGCTGCAAAATATTCCTGTAAATACGAATGGACCTTTGGAACAATTCATCTATTGGCCTATATGGGTTAATGTGGTTGTTTGTGTGGTAATATTAGATAGAGCTAGACAAAGCTTCTCAATATCCTTGTTTGAAAATAGAATTCCAGTTAAACCAGTCTATATCAGCCAATCAAAACTAAAACAACTGTCAGTATGATTTTAGATATATATATTGCAGCTTAATGTAGGACAAAATTATGTATAGAGTTCCTTCAGAAGCTTCTGCATTAATTTTTGTCCAGCTTAAATTAGTAATTAATCTTGAGAGATTGACATGTTTCTTAACTGGGTGACGTGTCAACAAAGATGTTACTGTAGTATCATTTGAACTTAAATTACAGCCTCATTTAAACCCAACAGTGTCCTCACACGCCATTTCTAACATTAAATCCATGTATGGAACATATTAGCAGACATGTACTGAAATACTATACAATTACTGCAACTTGAGGGCTCTTGGAGCATGTCATCTATAACTTATTGAGCTCTGGAGAATGTTTTAATAAATGCTTCCTTTCTGTCGCTATAGTAATAAGAACTCTGCATGGAATAACAGCCCTTTGAAGTAAAGATTAACTTAGTGGTTTAAGGCAGTTTGTTGCTTAAGACATGGTGAAAGTATAGTAGAAAGTTCAATTCAGTTGCCATAGTAATTAAAACTCACATACAAATAAAAATTCCTTTGAAGTGTAAACCAAATATCAGAAGAGTAAAGGAAGTAGCTTTACTTCATTTCTGCTTTAACCCTTTACCTGATAGCCTAGTTATAATATTTAAGATAGGTGACTACTTAAAGCAGGTTGAAAGTAAAGCAGAATGTGCCATGAGGCGCATTCTGCTTTACTTTCAGCCTGCTTTAAGCTATCATGTTCTAGAATATAGAAAATATTCCCTGTAATATATATTCATGACTGATAAAATTGGAACTACTTTCTTCAGCGGATGAATAAATCATATTCGCTAAAAGGCGCTTCTATTGGGGAAAGGGTTAACTCTTTGCATGCTGGGTAATTTTTTTATCTGCAACAATGACAATTGCTGCGCGATGACAATTTTCAAGTAGATGGTAACTTAAGCCTTTCCCCCATAAAAGCGACATTTAGCCTATTTAATTTATTCCTCCGCTGAAGAAAATAGTTCCAGTTTATACCCTCATAAGAACAATGACCAGCATAACAAATATTTCTATATAGCTTAGCAGATGATAGTTTAAAGCAGGCTGAAAGTAAAGCAGAATGTGCCTCATTCTGCTTTACTTTCACCCTGCTTTAAGTGATCAACTACAGTCGAACTTCGTTATCTCGAAGTCCAGGGGACTGAAATAAATATATCGAGATAACCGAGTTTCGAGATGCGAGTTGTTGAGAGAGATCGATAATCAGTGTCAATTATCACCATCTGTGGACTTGTCATCGCGCAGCGTGTCATCCCACTGCGTTGATTGACAGGTGTGATGCACTAACAACAAACAATGAGTGAACTCGCGCATGTGCAGTGTCGCTCATTATTTTGCAATAATTAGAAAACTAACCTGATTGACTTTGACTTTTAACTAAGTTACTATCAAAGTCGACTAATCCATATTAATAGCAATGGAGAGATAACCACAGACGTTAAAATCACAGTCCTTTGCATTTTGATACATCAACAGACGCTTACAATCATAACTGCGATTCGTACCAGATAATAACGTACGCGAACAATGTCGGCCAAACAATTAATGAAATTAAACTTGTAAACTGTATATCAACTTCATTGTTCTTTCGCTTTCATTTACATTTAATTGTTTCTTGACCTTACAACCGAGAAAATCCCATTTTATCTGCGTTATTATCGCGATATAGGTATTAAGTGTGATTTTCACGAGTAACTGAATCTTACTGATACACGCACATTTCAAGCAAAATGGCGGCCGTTGTCAAAACGAAAGTACGCATTTGCTATAATACACATGAAAACGCTGATGCTTAATATGACAGTGCATATAAAAGTGTTTGATAAAACTGATTATTTAATTGCCTGTAATTAAGAGTGAGACACAGTCACATTAACGCCGGTGTTTATTTCATCTCCCGACCCTGTGTTTGCATGGTGTGATTCTCGCAAACACATGAAAACCTGTGAAATCGATAATCCAAAGAATTTTCTTTCAAGATTTCAATAATTATTCTCGGCGATATCGAGACATGAATTGTAAAAATAGAGAACTTCGAGTTCGAGGGACCACACTTTTGACTTCGACATAAGAAAAAATCGAGCTGAAATATCGAGATAAACGTGATATTTCTATATAGATAAAGAAGGGAATAATTCGGGACCAGAAATTTATATCGAGATATCCGAGATTTCGAAATAAGCGAGTTCGAGATAACGAAGTTCGACTGTATATTTAATGTTATAAACGGGTTATTGGGTAAAGGGTTAAGCCTTTACTCCATAGATACTCATTTCAACACCTTCTGTTTATTCATCCACTGAAGAAAAGTTCCGTTTTATACAGTCATGAATATGCGCCATAAAAAAAAATTTCTTTATTCTTACAGATGGTAGCTTTAAGTAGGCTATAAATAAAGCAGAATGCGCCTAAATTTAAGGCACATTCTGCTTAACTTTTAACCTACTTTTAGTTGGAATTAAAGCAAGAATGGTGTCACAGAAAGTGACTAAGGCCCCAAGGTGTTTTGTCACCGCAAAGTATTAATTTGGCTGTAAAATAAAATCATACAGCAGGTTATAATTGTATAGTCAAACAACTAGGTCTGACGTGTCAAAGGTCAGCCAAGTCCATTTTTTAGGGATAACAGCATTCCGCATGTTCTCGGACCATTTTTAAACAGTCGAGTTTAGTATATTAGATACAAAATGAAGGCGGCATTGTTGTCAGCAGTTTAGCGCAGTAGGTAACGTGTAGGTAACCAGAGTGCATTGTGAATGTGATAATAGTATTTTTGTTCAGCACGGGTTCGAATCCCGCGTCAACCTCAAACTTGTTTTTAATCTAGAATGAATAGTAAAGCATTATCTTATTTCATACTGTATTATACTGACTATTTATGCACATGCTCTTCAATGTTGGGGAAGGGGTGCATTAGTTTGAGTTCGAGTCCTATATTAGCCATATTTTCAAAAACAAAGGGATGATAAAATACAAATATCAATACAAGTTTTAGTTGTTTTCTTCAGGGGGCTTTCCGCATTACTTTAATGCAATGTAACTAATTATAGAAGTCTTAATATTGTTTAAGCCAAAAAAATATTCTAAGTTGATACAAGACTCGAACTCGCGCTTGATCAAATGTTTCTCGATCATGCTTCCTTTTAGTCCTACGTCTTATCCACTACGCTATGTTTCTGATAACTAATTCGTTTATTGTTTGTACAAATAACTAAAACATTTCATTTAAAAAATGCCACGAGGATATCCGAAATGCTGATCTCCCTTATAAATGGACTCGGCAACCCCGTGACACGTCTAACCTAGTTCGTTGTTTGACTATACTCCTTGCTATTGTTGTGATGAAAATGTACAAAGTAACAAGCTTTTTCTAGCATATTCAAATGCATCATCACCATAGTATCATGACATCATCTTCATGTCATGATGACGTTGTTGTCATAACAACATTTGTCAAATGTCATATTGAGAACTTTTTTCTAGGTTTAGAAATGACCACATGATCACAGAGCTATGGTCAGTTAGAATGAGTTATTTCCCTTCCTATTCACTTGAAATAATATATTTCTCTCGAAAGATCAAATATTCTATTCTAAACAAAAGTTTCGCTATAAAAAAATTCAAAATCACATATAAACTGTTAATTATGGAAAAAATAAAGTTGCTATATAAAAACAAGAGCCCCATGGGGCATATTTCGCTCACCTGAGAAAATAGCTGAACAAATGGCGATAATAATTTAGGTCCAGGACTGACCTAGATATGCAACAGACCCGAACAATTTGAACAAATTATGTAAAGTATATTTAAAAGTGTCACCATACCGAATATAAAAGCTCTGGCCATATTAGTGTCAGAGAAGAAGACGTTTCAAATTTTCTCTATATAACTCTATGTAAAACTGTGACCCCAGGGGTGGGGCCAATTTTGACCCCATGGGGCATAATTGGAACAAACTTGAAAGAGGACCTGTAGGCGATGGTATGTGCCATATATCTAAGCTCTGGCCCTTGTAGTTTCAGAAAAGAAGATTTTTTAAGTTTTCAATGAAAAAAATCTATTTTTAGCTCCTGTGACCTAGTAATGCAACCGACCAGAACCATTTGAACAATTTTGGTTTAGGACATCTAGAAGTGTCACCATACCAAATATCAAAGCTCTGGCCATATTAGTTTCAGAGAAGAAGACGTTTGAAAATTTCACTATATAACTCTATGTAAAACTGTGACCACCGGGGCGGGGCCAATTTCGACCCCAGGGGCATAATTTGAACAAACTAAATAGAGGACCTGTAGGCGATGCTATGTGCCAAATATCTAAGCTCAGGCCCTTGTAGTTTCAGACAAGAAGATTTTTTAAGTTTTCAATGAAAAAAAATCTATTTTTAGCTCCTGTGACCTAGTTATGCAACCGACCAGAACCATTTAAACAATTTTCGTATAGGACATCTAGAAGTGTCACTATGCGAAATATCAATGCTCTGGCCACATTAGTTTCAGAGAAGAAGACGTTTGAAAAGTTCACTATATAACTCTATGTAAATCTGTGACCCCCGGGGCGGGGCCAATTTTGACCCCAGGGGCATAATTTGAACAAACTTGATAGAGGACCAGTAGATAATGCTATGTGCCAAATATGTAAGCTCTGGCCCTTCCAGTTTTTGACAAGAAGATTTTTTAAGATTTCCTTATTTTTTCACTTTGGTTGCCATGGCAACCAGAGTTCTGCATTGTTATTAATTCTTTGAACAAATTTGAAAGAGCTTGACCACAGGAACATTTCTGTAAAGTTTGGTTGAATTCTGTCAAGCCGTATAGGAGGAGATGTCATTTGAAGCAATTGTTAACGACGACGGACGACTAACGACGCACGACGGACGCCGGACACAGGGCCATCCCAATAGCTCACCATGAGCCTTTGGCTCAGGTGAGCTAACAAGAGGGCCAGAGGCCCACATTTTGCTCACCTGAGGACATTGTACCATAGAAGCTGACTGTGATCTAGGTGTCATAATTTGAAGAAGAGAAGAATTTTTTTTAAAGGTTTTCCTATATTAGTCTATGTATAACTGATAAGCCCTTTCAGAGTGGATTTTTTTAAAGGTTTTCCTGTAGAAGTCTATGTACAACTGATAAGCCCAGGGGCAGGACCAAATTTGACCCGTTAGACATAATTTGAACAATGATGGTAGAGGACCATAAGGCAAAACTACTTTTCAAATATTATTGATCTGCACATTACAGTTTCAGAGAAAAAGATTTTTAAAGGTTTTCCTATGAAAAACTGATAAGCTTGAGGGCAGGACCATTTTAAGTCCGGGGGTCATGATTTGAGGAATTACATGTAACTGGATGGCCACAACAATTGTAGACTGTAGACAGATGTGTGGGCATTAATTGAGTCCAGCTACATGCAGAGCTCCAGATAAGAGGAGTATTTCAAAAATTGAAATCTTTATGTCTGCATTAAATCCTATGGTGTTACTACTCGAAGAGACGATTCTAATGAGTAGTAACACTAAAGGATTTAGTGCTGAAATGAGTGAGAAAACAGTGGATTTGTTCAGTTTACCCCCTCTTATCTGGAGCCCTGTACATTTATTTACATTTGGAGCCATTTAACATGACAGCCAGTGTAGACTCAGATCAGTATCTGAATGCATGCAGCGTCTGATCAAGGTGTATCAATGTAGATTCGTATCTTTGTTTACACTGTAGATCTAAGTCTGCTTGCTATGTTTTATAATTTGAAATTGACTAGATGTTGGATAGTTGTAGAGATAATCAATAAAACAAACTGTTGTAATTCAGATTAGAAGTTAATTAACGCCTTTTTACACCTTCAATTTATTCCTCCTCTGAAGAAAACAGTTCCAATTTATACAGCCATGGATATTTATTGTAAGAAATAGTTTCTATATTTTGGATGATAAGGATACAAAATAATGTCACAGCTTTTTGGGCAATGTTAAGTGGCCGATAATACCCGTCATTGCTCTATGTGGTCACCTATCTTCATTGCTAGACACCAACTACGGGGTTGACCCTTGCCCCCATATAAAAGCTCCTTTTAGTGCATTTAATTTATTCAACCACTGAAGAAAATAGTTACAATTTATACAGTCGTGAACATGTACCAAAAAACACATTTTCTGTATTTTATTAGACAGGGCTGCCATTTCTCCGGATTTTTCCTAAATCTTCGAATTTTTTTCTAGAACATGGTGGCTTAAAGCAGACTGAAGGTAAAGCAGAATGCGCCATAAGGCGCATTCTGCTTTACTTCCAGCCTGCTTTAAGTAGTCACGTGTCAACAAAACTAGAAACAGGCTAAGGGGTAAAGGTAACGATTCGTAAATTCGCACTTGAAAAATGCAAATCTGGAAATCATAGGATTTTTCATGTCAAGTTATGGCAGCCCTGATTAGATGGTAGCAGATATAAAGGAGGCTAAAAGGAAAGTAGAATTCATCTCAAGGCACATTCTGCTTTACTTTGAACCTGCTTTAAGTGCTCATCCGTCTTCAAAACCAGAAACATGCTATGGGGTAAAGGTTAATACAAATTCAATGGTAATCTATACTTACTGTCCCCTAACAAGGCACACATAGAAGAAATATGGGGCAAGAAGTTTGGTCGTTTCCATATCGTGGAGACATATACAGATCTCAGTTGACGTTTTACCTGCAAACACAAAACAACATCTACAGTGGAGAATACATTATTCTTTCCCGTGTAAACGTAAGCGAAACGCAAACGCAAAACACTAAAATGTAGAAAGTAACAACTTTTTGACATTTTTCACTATCTATTTTTATCTGAGTGGAAAACAGTTTGGAGCCTGCTCCGAACTGTTTGCAATGTAAATAATAATATATATTTTTAGCATTAACGTACGTGTTTATTGGGAAAGAATAACGTTTTCTCCACTGTAAATGATTGTGCCATGAACGGTATTGAGACAGAGGATGATTTGTCAAAGTTTGTAGCTGCCATGGTGTTGTTTCATTTATCTATTGTAATAAATAATCCATCCATTTATCAATCTCTTTTTATTTCCATAGAAATCAATGCTGACTTTACAAAAATATTAGAATTGTAAAATATTACCTTTAACTATCAGTAAATCAGTAAACGTGATTAACCCTTTTCCCCCATAGAAGCGACTTTTAGCGTATTTAATTTATTCCTCCGCTGAAGAAAATAGTTCCAGTTTATACCCTCATAAACAAATACCATAACAAATATTTGATATAGCCTAACCGATGGTAGTTTAAAGCAGGTTGAAAGTAAAGCAGAATGTGCCTTAACTCTTTCCTCCCTAAAACTTTAAATGGACAATTCCAGTTTCCATTTTAGTCTAGTCCATTTCTGACTTTTAAGGGTTGTTTTTGTCAATGTTTGGCATTATGACAAACAGTGAAGACCCTGATCAGAGGGCTCCTTTTGGAGCCCTCTGATCTGGGTCTTCACTGTTTGCATAGAACAAGTGTACTATTCACATGTACACTGTTTGAAAAGGACACCTATATGCGGGACTAGGGTTCAAAGAGTTAAACATTCTGTTTTACTTTCAACCTGCTTTAAGTGGCCACCTTTCTTTAATGTTATAATCAGGTTATTGGGTAAAGGGTTAATACCTATATACGGCCGAAAGCTGTTTCTACAAAGTATAGGAATAAGGTTATTTAATTTTTCAAGGGTACGATTAAATGACAAAAAATAGGGTGCGAAAAGGCCAGTGTACGAAATGGCCCGTTGCCGCGATAACAACACTGGTTCCCTGCCTCCTATATCTCAATCAAACATCCGGGGACCACCACATTTGACACAGAGGTAAAGTAATTACTATACAAATGTCTATTGCTTTGAAGAAAAAAGAAACCCAATAGAATAAAAAAACAAAGCTGTACTTGTTAAAATAAAATTATGAAAAGAGAAACAATTCAAGAAGGAACCACAATCTCCCTGATCTGCACAATATCAGATACAATGCTTAACAATTCTGTATGATTTAACCCTTTTCCCCATAGAAACACCTTTTAGTGCATTCACTTTTTTCCACCTTTTAGTGCATTCACTTTGCATTCACTTTTTTCCACCTTTTAGTGCATTCACTTTTTTCCACCTTTTAGTGCATTCACTTTGCATTCACTTTTTTCCACCTTTTAGTGCATTCACTTTTTTCCACCTTTTAGTGCATTCACTTTTTTCCTCCTTGAATATGTGTCACAAGGAATATATCTTTATTCTAGAAGGTGGTAGCTTAAAGCAGGCTGAAAGTAAAGCAGAATGCGCCTTAAGGCGCATTTTAAGGTGCATTCTGCTTTACTTTCAACCTGCTTTAAGTGGTCAACTATTTTCAAAACTAGAAACAGGCTATGTGGTAAAGGGTTAAAGAAGTTCTGTTGAGGCAGAATAGAATAAAACTGCAGCCAAGATTTTATTTGAAATAAAAATTACAAAAAGGGAGGTAATGCAAGAACGAAGTGACCAATCAAAACTGCAATCACAGGTGCACACTTTCAGATGTTAATTGTTCAACAATACTGCATAATTTAAGTTCAGGGGCCCGTTTCATAAAACTTCCTACGACAAATGTTGTTGTAAGTCAGATTACAAAAGTCTCAATTATTAATTATTTCTCCATTAAATCCTGTCTCGTGACATCATTTTGGAATCGATTAGATAAAGAAATCAGAAATTAAATGTATTATAAAGTTTTGACTTACGATCATTGTTGTCGTACGAAGTTTTATGAAACGGGCCCCTATTGAGGAATGACAGAATAATGCTTCAGAAAAAATTTCAGTTGTTAAAATTACAAAAGGGGAGATAATTTAAAAATGAAATTACAAATCAAATCTGTGCTTTCTTACCTGCGACATTTGCCTGCTCTATTTGACCTGTAAGGAACAAGTGTTTACATCTTTCTGCGTAGATGTTTGCAACAAGAGAACGGTCTTCTGTAGATAATTCATCACTGCGAGCTGCACACCTGCATGTCAATGTACAGTAAAGCACCTCTATTACGACCACAAAATTGTATGGATTATTAGGTGTTTTCAACAGGTGACTGCTTAAAGCAAGGTGACAGAAAAACAGAAAGCTCCTTTAGGAGCTTTCTGTTTTACTGTCACTCTGCTTTAAGCTGTCACCTGTCTTTTATACAATCAATTAAACTTTGTTCTAGTGGTTGCAGTAGAGAGATTTTACTGTATTGCGCTCTATCACTTTTTCTCCAACAAATGTATTTGTTTTACAAAGAAGGATGTCCTGTGTAAACACTTTGGAACAAGACTTTTGTTCGACATCTTACCCGGTTCCAGTCTACTTAGTCCTCAGCTTAACCCAAATACCCAATAGCCTGGTTATAGTTTGCAAAATAGGTGACCACTTAAAGCAGGTTGAAAGTAAAGCAGAATGCGTCTTAATGCGCATTCTGCTTTACTTTCAGCCTGCTTAAAGCTACCATCTGCTAGAATATAGAAAATAGTTCTTATGATACATATTCATAACTATATAATTTAATATTGTTTGTTTTCATTACATTTGGTTAGCTGTGATTGGCTGTAATTTTTGTTTCATAACTCCATGAAAAAAATAAATTCAGGCCACGCCTTGTCAGGACTACTTTCCCTTAGTCCAACTGCTCTTCACAAGCGCTGCATGAAGCAGGATGCCAAATGACGTCATTGACGTCGGCGTTACTACCCACCCAACGTCGCGTTTTGGCGGAAAATATATATGGCGGAGGAACTACAACCTACGTTTTAAAAGCGTTAAAAAAGAACATTCGCGTCAGATTCTCTATTTAACTACTTTCTTAAATTCAGAAGTGATATTAAATTATAAGGAATAATTCGGAATATTTATTGTATTCATGGAGGTATGAAAAAAAAACCTGGTCACACTTTTGTATGAAACCGCTTCGCGGTTTCACACAGTGTGACCAGGTTTTTTTTTCATACCTCCATGAATACAATAAATATTCGAATTATTCCTTAAATAAATTGAAACTATTTTCATTAGTGGAGGAATAAATTAAAGGTGTAACAAGAATGGTGTCACAGAAAGTGATAAATGCCCCGAGGTATTTTGTCACTGCAATGTATTCATTTGGCTTTCAAGTAAAATCAAACAGCAGGTTATGACTGTATTCCTTACTGTTGTTGTGATAAAATTGTACAAAGAAACAAGCTTTTTCGATCTTATTCAAATCCATCATGAAGTCATATTGATGTCATGTGGTTTAAAAGTTATGGCAAAGGTTAAAGTTGTATACAGACAAACAGACAGACAGATACAAATAATATGCCCCGACTAAGTCGTGCGGGGCATAAAAAGGTGTATTTATGGGTTAATGGGTTAAATTAAAACAGTTGGATTCATTTTCTGCATGGATTGCATTTGCATTTTGATTTTGCTTTGATTGGAAACAAGAATGGTGTCACAGTAAGTGACATATGCCCTGATGTGTTTTGTCACTGCAATGTATTCATTTGGCTGTAAAATAAAATCATACACCAAGTATGGTACTCTTTGCTTTTGTTGTGATAAATTTTACAAAAACACATGCTTTTTCTAGCTTATTCAACTGCATACTCACCATAACATCATTTTGATGTCATGATGACGTCGTCGTCAAAACAACATTTGTCATATTGAGGACTATTTTCTAAATTTAGAAATGATCTCATGATCACAGAACTAGATTGAACAGTTTACTATACTTGTTAAAAAAGTTAATCATTTCGAAACAAATATTTTCATCTGAGATATGTTACCTTAGTAGTCATTTCATTTTGTTTTCATTTAGAATTGTGCTGAGAAAAATAAGACATATTTTAGCAAACAACAATATTAATTTAATGTTTTTTCACAGACATCAAGGTATAGATTTAGCATTTATTTCTAGTTATATGATAAGTGCTCATTCAGTTACGAGATTTCTATAGTTTAACATATCTGAGGCATAGAGTCCCATGTCATACAAGACATACATATCAGAGTTAACTTTGAATCATAAATCATACTTATTAAAAATGATGTTAAACTTATTAAAAGTGAAAAGTTTATGTGATGAAATGTTCGTAATTGTCCAAGTGAAAATGGCACTTTAACCCATTTTATGCGGGATACACTTTTAGGTGTACCTCTAGGCAAACAGTTTTGATCTCAGAACTGTTTGCAGCTAGTTCAGTATTCTATCAGAAACTGTTAAAATCTTTTGCAAATATTTGAGTTATACCCGCTGCAGACGACATTTTCAAATGGCCGCCAAACGTTACCCAGCATGCAATGGGTTAACTGGATTTCAGTGAGTTGATCTCCATAAATCGTTCTTTGAGCCTTGACCCTTTCACTGCCAAATTCAAATTTCTCTTTAAACTCTTTCCCCAATAAAAGCGCCTTTTAACACCTTCAATTTATTCCTCCGCTGAACAAAATAGTTCCAATTTATACAGTCATAAGGGCATTCTGCTTTACTTTCAACCTGCTTTAAGTAGTCACCCATGTTCAAAAATAGAAACAGGCTATTGGGTAAAGGGTTAAACTCTTTCCTTGACATTGTCTCCTCAAATTTGTCTTCGACACTTTTTATTTGCCAAAATTCATTTTTTGAAGTTCTGACTTAAGTATTATTGATACAAGAACCAAACAGTAAAATAAAACTTTGAACAGGCCAAGGAGTGGTTAGCAACTACTTAGTGTAGAGGGTGTTGTTTACAGTAAAACCCCTCTATTCTGGACACTAAAAAGAAGGCTTATTGAGTGTATAAAAGTCAGGTGAAAGCTTAAAGCAAGGTGACAGTAAAACAGAAAGCTCCTACAGGAGCTTTCTGTTTTACTGTCACCTTGCTTCAAGCAGTCACCTGTTCTTCACCCTTAATAATTAACACAATTTAGTGGCCGTAATAGAGAGGTTTTACTGTATAGAGGATCTTACACGAGTGTTCACAACTTACTTGGATTATTAAATAAATCTTTTACAAGCCATAAAAAAAAGGTTGCCTATTATATTTATTAGTGTAAGTGACTTGTAAGACAATATTCGAAGTGCCATGTGTATTGATGTAAAGTTTCACCATGTGACAGTATGTAAGTACCTACGTACCCTGTTAGAAGTTCAGCCTCTAGTCTGTGGGCTGTGTCTATCCAGTTCTTCTCCCTACAACACTCAATAAGCCCTGAGTAAGCTTCTATAACCTGAAAAAATATAACACAGCCTATTACCTCCATATCACTACACTACATAAACATATAAAGTCCTCATGCATTTGGCAACCCTTGCTTAACTCTTTCCTCCCTCAAACTTTAAATGGACAATTCCAGTTTCAATTTTCGTCTAGTCCATTTCTGAGTTGTTTTTGTCAATTTTGGCATTACTGACAAACAGTAAAGGCCCAGCTCAGAGGGCTCCTTTCGGAGCACTCTGAGCTGGGCCTTTACTGTTTGCACAGGACAAGTGTATTATTCACATGTACACTGTGTGAAAAGACGCCTATGTGTGGGACTATAGGGTTCAAAGGGTTAATCCATGATACAAGAAATAAAGAAAGCTCTTTCAGGAGCCTTTTGCATTACCCCTATCCTGCTTTAAGGAGTTATTTATCTAAAGAGGAATCTACACTACTACACCAAGTGGTTCGGGTAGTTCAATACACTTTGACTTATTTTGTTTCTTTTAGAATTTGTCAAAACGGGCAATTAACATTGAAATACTATAAGGTTTGTAGTGGTTTCCATCTTACGTAGAAATCAACCAGATGAATAGCTGTGAAACATTGATTACATAATTTATACATGTCCATTCATAACGTTTTTCAAAATCTCAACATGGAAACAATGCTCTTTGGTTTTAGACAAACCTCTGATAATGTAAAGAATTTAATTATCATCTTTTTTAAAATGTATATTTTTCAATGCAAATACAAAAAATATCAACCTACGGCGCAAGGTCTAAGGAACTATATATCTTTTAAATACAATTTACTTAAGTCTATTGCAATTCAAAATAGTACTGAAGACATTTTTCATAAACAATGGGAGCATTTTAGTATTCTGACAAAGACCTAGATTTTTTTTTTGGATTTTTTTTTACTATTTTCAAAACGTCTGCACATAAATGTAATTGTTAGTATGTACGAAGATGTGGGTGTATATGGATAAAACACCAGTAATAAGCATAATCTATTCATTGCAAAATATTTTTCTGTTTCAAAATCACAAAGAAAACTTATTAGTATACCTGGCTTCAAATACTTTTTTTACTTTTTGTATGAAAATGTAACTTTTGGAGCTTTGTCAGCCACAATGTTATTATATGTTTTTGTAAGGTGTGTCGGTGGATGGCTCCCCGACCCCGACGCACCTATGACGGGGACAATAAATGAGGTCCTTACTGACAAGGCCTGAAAAAAAACACACAAAAAAACAAACAAAAAAACAAACAAAAAAACAAACAAAAAAACAAACAAAAAAACAAACAACATAATTTATACATCTTCTCATCATTTAACATTATATATCTTAACCCTTAGCCCGCCAAATAAATTGTCGTCTGCTATATTTCTCGTCTGCTTCAAGTTTCAAAGTCCTTCGAAGTTGCTCACAATTGCTGAAAATGTTGTCCGAGTGTCAAACAGCTTGGATCCGGATGAGACGCCGAGTTACTCGGCGTCTCATCCGGATTCAAGCTGTTTGCATATGGAGCTATAGTCGTGAGTGGCAGGCTAAGGGTTAAATAATAACATAACAGACGGCGTGAGGGTTGAATAACACTCTTTGTTTATTTTTCATATATAACTAGTTGAATAACTATGCAAATGAGGTACGCCACGACATTGTTTACTTGTGACGTCATTAAAATGCTTTCTATGCGTTCAATATCCAACGTCTTCATTCCTTTATGTAGATTCAATTTCTAGAGTTTTTGAGTAATTAATCAATATGAGATCTACATAAAAGTGTTTATTAATATAATTATATACATGTAATAACATAAACGTTATGCTAGTGAACAGGGTTAATTTAATATGTAACATAAGAAATATTTTCTATATCCTAGCAGATAATAGCTTAAAGCAGGCTGAAAGTAAAGCAGAATGTGCCTTTACTTTCAACCTGCTTTAAGTGGTAGAAACAGACTATGGGGTAAAGGGTTAATAATGGAAAGCTGACAACAGAAAAATTACTAACATGCCACCTCTCACTTTAACCTTTTATCCCATACATTTTTTACCCATTTAATTTATTCTTTCCAATTTATACAGCCTGGAATATGTTCCGTAACAAGTATTTTCTATATTAGAGCAGATGGTAGCTTAAAACAGGCTGAAAGTAGAGCAGAATGTGCATTCATTAAGATGCATTCTGCTTTACTTTCAACTTGCTTTAGTGGTCACCTGTACTTAAATCTAGAAACAGGTGTATGCATTACACCGCACTTTGTGGCCAAGAACAAACCTGATGTAGATGAACCCTTTGACCTATGACCTTGTTGAAATGCTGCAAGGCATATAGGCACTTCTCTCGAGCGTTGCCCATCTCTTTCTCCATGTTGTGTAGGTCTATCAGACAGTAGCCGTGTTCCATTGTAAGGATAGATGTCGGCCGACTGTAAAATACAATGATATAATTCTAACCAATTAAATCCTTGTGACCAGTATACATGTCCTTATATACAGTGTACCTGTGAAAAGTACACTTGTCCTATGCAAACGGAGTATATCATGATCAGAGGGCTCCTATTTGAGCCCTCTGATCAGGTTCTGCATTGTTTGCGATTGCATTGTATTGTTAACAAGAACGGTGTCACAGAACGTGACAAATGCACCCGAGGTATTTTGTCACTACAATGTATTCATTTGGCCGTAAAATCCAATCATACAGCAGGTACAGTGCTCCCTCTATACACCGGCCCTCCCAACAACGACTCCCTCCTTACAACGACCCTTGCAGCAGTTCCCCAAATAGGATATTTATGTCTAACGCTTTTACTGCTGCAATGTCGTCTGCTTAAAGTTGTCGTCTGCTGTTTTACATAATGGACATTTTGACGGAAAAAAACTTAATGGGGAGTGACAAACAGCTTGAATCCAGATCAGACGCCGCGTATGGCGGCGTCTGATCTGGATTCAAGCTGTTTGCAAATGTACACCAATTCTCTCCCTATAACGACTCCCTCCGAACAACGCACATAATTGTTGTCTCCCATTGGATGTCGTTGTAGAGAGGGAATGCTGTACATATTAACTACAGTGTATTTAAGTGTCACATGAGCTTACTGTTTTCTGAAGCCAAATCTCCAGTTCCACCAAAACTTGGCCATTGTCTGTATACTAGAGAGGCTGGATTGAACTCGTTTTCCTCTTTGCTCAACACCTAGAATGGACAGAGCCTTGAAGAGGCAAGTATAGGCTTCTGTTATATCACCTGATTCAAACATCACCTGAAAAAAACATCAACAACATATCATCAACAACATGTCATCATTCAACACCTAGAATGGACAGAGCCTTGAAGAGGCAAGTATAATGCTTCTGTTATATCACCTGATTCAAACATCACCTGAAAAAAACATCAACAACATGTCATCGATTGTATATTTATCAACATCTGCAAAAGCGACAGGGCTGCCATTTCTCCGGTTATTTCCTAAATCTTCAGATTCTTTTTCTGGTACATTGTAGCTTAAAGCAGGCTGAAAGTAAAGCAGAATGCGCCTTAAGGCGCATTCTGCTTTACTTCCAGCCTGCCTTTAAGTAATCACATATCAACAAAACTAGAAACAAGATATGATTGTTAAAGGTACGATTCGTAAAATTGCACTTGCAAAACGCAAATTTGGGAATCTTAGGATTTTTCATGTCAACTTATGGCCGCCCTGAAGCGACCATTAATAATTTATATACAATATGACTCTGTTTCACCATTGACAAAACCCTAAATAGAAGTTTCACTGAAAGTAATGAATACCCCCGCCATATGGCTCACAGTTTCATAAAACAAAATCTTTTGCTGTATTTCTTATTAAAATACAAACAGAAACAAACCTGTACAAGATATTTTATCATCAGTAAAACTGTGCTAAACACAAGAGTGTCATTTCAAAAAGTTCTTGAAAACTGCATTCACACTTCATTATTGATGTGTATGCAAAATCTTATGTCAATCGGTAAAGAAATGAAGAAGTTTCCACCACAAGGTATTTTAACCCTTTCAACCCTAAATTTCTCTTGTGGGTATTTATAATCCTTTTGGACTCTTCTTGTACAAGCATTTTGAACCCTGAGTCTACAGTTACCTTTTAGGAATGACAACAAAAAACAATGAAACTATCAAACAGTGCAGACCCTGATCAGAGGGCTCCTATAGGAGCCCTCTGATCTGGGTCTACACTGTTTGTATTTGTAATCAGTAATCTCTAAAGAGGGCTGTAGGGTTGAAAGGGTTAAAGTTCAATAGCAAGTGTATTTTTCCAATCAAGCATAAACTCAGGAGTTGAACACAACACATTGTCTTTGTCTGGTAAAGAATTGTGCCAAGTTATTTTGAAAATCCACTAAACCATAAAGAAATAACAGCCAAGACACGAAATTTGTGATGACATAATTCTCACTTGTGACCTTGACCTTTGACCCATGGGCATATGAGTTTAACGCAATACATCATCTTAGTCTGGTGAACACATGTGCATTTTGAAATCCTTTGACTGGTATGAAAGTTACAGCCCACACATGAAATTTGTGACAATGTTATTAGCAGATTT
Source organism: Gari tellinella (assembly GCA_922989275.2). Classification (NCBI taxonomy): domain Eukaryota; kingdom Metazoa; phylum Mollusca; class Bivalvia; order Cardiida; family Psammobiidae; genus Gari; species Gari tellinella. The sequence continues at coordinate 27,229,125 of OV277857.1, read as the reverse complement.
TTCTGACCTGGCCTAATTGTTTTTATAACATAATAGTTTATAATGGTAAATAGGTAAGCAATGTTACATCAGATATATATTCATACTCTTTCCTACTTCAGATATGTATGATCCTCGTGCAATACGAGACTGCTGCACCAACTTTACTAATATTTATTCTTTCCCCAATAAAGGCATTTACCGGTATATGCTAAAACTACTATTTCCATTTCCATTATTAACCCAGCGTCTGATCAGGCTGCAACCAGTGTTTGCCAGTCAGTTTGTCTGTACATATCATACAATAAATATACAGCCATCCATATCTGTACGGAAGCTGTACGGAAATCATTGAGCCCTACACTCAGAGGATCTTCTAACCGATCACTTTTTAAACTCAAATTTATCGAAACAGAAAATAACACACTGGCGTAATCAGTTTTGTTTCAAATACTAGGTTGAATGTGCATTGAATCGCATTATTGAATTTTGATTCGCTCTCTACCTTACGTCACACCTCCAAATTCGACGATTTAAGTATTTTGCACGTGCGAAGCGTGTATGAGGACATTGGTAAACACAGCTTTTGATTATTTGTTGGTCATCAATCGTCCTAACAGAAAAACATTTAACATGTCAAAAATGCGGATTGTGCTTATCACAAGAGCACTCGAAATGTTGTGTTCAGAGCCAAAGTGAAATACCACGTTAACGTCATGGACATTTTACGTCCTGGGTGCTCTAAAATCGTTTACATTAAACATCAATATCTTATTTCACCAACTGAAACGTATTTCAGCATGTTTTTGGCTAATATCTGCTTGTTGTGAGGAAATTTTGTCTGACCGGAAGTGTAGAGACTCACGTCATTAGCGCCTACAGATGAAAAACTCACTATACGGAATCTTTCATTTTGGTCACCACACACTCGCTCGTATGTTTCCACGAATGTACGGTGGCTGCTCGCGCATGTCTGGACCGTCGAATATGTCAAAATAACGTAACGTAACTGCGTTAACGGCATCAACGCCAATCGTTTAAATGCAAAATTTTAAGTTGGCGCGTCAAAATTCACCCTTTTTATTGATACATTAACATTGCACTTCGCTGAAGCCGTTTAGGGTGGCATTCTTTGAGTATTCTGTAAATTTCACTAAGCCACTGCTGACAGCTAGTGTCAATTTTGGTATTTTACATAGTATAAGAAAACAGACCAGGAGATGCTTCAGTATTCTTATTTCAGTGCCAGTTGACAATATTCCATCAATACTTAGATAGTATTTTTCGGCGGAGCTGACTGTTTTCTATTTAGACACACTTTAATATTTGGCCACACATTTCAACCAATGATATTTGATCAGAAATTTAGAATTAAGAGCACCTGTTGAAACTGAATAGTCTGATTGGATAGTAGCCAGGGCTCCAGATAAGGGAATTGTTTCAAAACTTAAAATCTTTATTTGTGCATTAAACCCTGTGGTGTCACTATACATATGAATTGTCTCTTCAAGACAATCAAAATGAGTGGTAATACCATAGGGTTTGGTGCTAAAAGAGGTGAAAAAATGTGATTTGTTTAGTTTACTCACTCTTATCTGGAGCCCTGTAGGCTGGTTTATGTCCCATTACAGTTTTACATGATGTGGACTGTGGGTGTAAAATTTAGAGATACAGGCTGTCTGTTTACTACACTAGGCCACAGAATTGACAAAATTATGCTATGATCTGAAATCTATTTATAGATATACAGAGGAAGCTAGGTGTTTCATAATTGTTTACAACCAATTTGTTTTAATTGTTAACTATTTGTACACATTTGCCATACATTAAAAGCAATATTTTATATATGAATAGCCTCAAGTGAGTTAAACACAATTGTGTTGTTTCATCATTATTTACAAGAGTGAAGTACAGTAGATTGTTGTATCTGTACATTTGTGTATGCTATAGTTTGTTTCAAGAAACTCTATGAATGGAACAATAGATTAATGTGAGGATCTCCTACCAGTAGCTAGGATATGAGTTAAATTATTGTTTTGTTTTGCATTTCTGTACATGATAGTTTTGCATTTTAAATAAAAGTTACTGTTTCAATTGAATACTTGTATTTTTTGCTTTTCAATCCAAGATATATATTCTTTGAAAACCTCAATTTAATTCAATTTTGCACACCCATCTATATAGCCTTAGTTCAACCACTCATTCCGCCGAATATCTTTTTTAAAGATATTTCTTGTTTCAAAGTAATCATTTAAATGCTACACATATGGCACCAATGTCGCGTTGAAAGCTGGTACCCCAACAGACAAATGTTATTCATGACATTGTGACTTGTCATTTTAGGGTTACAATTTCATTCATATTTTCCATAATTCGTGATCAATTTTAATGAAACTTTTCTTCCTGTTATAAAACATCTCCATCTCATGGGAAACGTAAATTTTGGCAACCGGATTAACTAGTTTTTAGAGTAGCACCTTTAAATCTGACTGATCGGTTAGAAGATCCTCTGAGTGTATATGATCATCCCATTTTCAGTTTTGAAATGTTCTAATCTAAAGATCTTTATTTATTTATTAATTTATTTATGTTTTACGGCCCATCGACAACAATGGTCATTTAGAGCTGAAAAAAATTGACGGAAAAAGAAGTATGAAATCAATTCTAAAACGGTATTATATTATATTACTTTACAATTTGGAATAAATCATGATTGTTTCAGAAAATCAAATATCTTGGAAGTTTTAACAAGTTCAAACAGTTCTCGACGAAAATCTGCTTGAAAAAATCTATCTCTTATTAAGCACAAATCAGCACAATCGATTAGAATGTGCCAAATAGTATAAGGTTCAAAACATAGACAAAGGAGTTAAAAGCAATACATGGTCTTTGCCTGGTGGACATCATAGGCATTCGGCCCGTTGGCTATGACACTACCCCTAGCTGCTATAACCCCCTCCACCACCACCAAACGTGGATAAAATACCCTAAAATCTATCCATACATTCAATAATCATCATAAAAGAACATTTCCTGAAGTTTCGTGAAATTTTAAAAAAAATGTTTTTTTTTGCTAATTTATAAGTAAAATAGTAAAGGCTGCCATGAAAAGGCGCCTTGCAGAAGCAACCCTCAAGTTCCCAACCCTGTCATTTTGTCAAATCTTGGACGATCTGGACATATGATGGCTCATTGTTTACAGCAAACAGTTTTCTTTGACGATAATTGGTAAAAAATTCAAAGCAATCGGCCAACACGCGCATGGGGACTCGAAGGGTGGGGAGACCCTTTATTCGGAAACCATCTGTCACGCAAAATTTTCCCAAACAAACGACTGGTTGCCCAGTCAAACTATTATCATTCTAGCGAACCCGAGAACCAGCTTCAAAGCAGGAAATGACGCAAAAGTCAAGCGCCTCAATTGGTCGTATTCGAATCAGGACAACTATAGCGTTAGTTGGACGTGTTGTCAACATGTTCTATTCGAATCACCACTTGATGTTTTCCGTTGACAAAATGTTGTCAAACCATCAAATCGTTGACCACAATTTCGATTCGAGTCGGGTCAAAAACGTTGTCATCAGTAAATCTTCGATCATTTGCTCCGCCTAGTATTCGTTGACAACAAATTGAATGATTCGAATACGACCAATGATATCATAATCCGTTTGTCAACCGAAACTAAACGAAAGTTATCTAGAAATTTATTTCGGAACAGAAATGCTCATTTACCGATAATTCAAAAGGTATTTATGATATATTTCATTTTCTATTAATTACCAGTACCATGGTGTAATGCATGATCGCAAATGCACTTGTTAATCGCTGAATCAGTGAATGACTGACGAGCAAGTCCAAAAATTAATGTGACAGAAGGATTCCGATATAAGGTGCCTATCGAACTTTTTATTTCTTCACTTGTGCTCGTGCCTTGCTTGGGCTGTGAGCTAACTTTCTTTGAACAGAACTATTAAATGTAAATAATAAACCATCATTTGTCAAAATCGGCCCAAAAATGACAAAATGACAAGGTTGGGAAGTTGATGGCCCTGAATACACATTCACCTTTTCATTGTATACATACATGATACGAAAAAAAATAATTTTTTTTTAAAACTTCTTGAAACTTCTTGAAACATTTGTTAAGGATGTTTGTTGAACATATGGATGTATTTTGACTCATTTTGAAAGATTTATTGGGGGGGGGGGGGGGGGGGGGGAGCAGCGAGGGGGTGGGGGTCATAGCTTACGCGCCGAAAACCTGTGGTGGACATATGTCCCAAGTTATTTAGAAATCCATTGACCGATATGAAAGTTACAGCCCAAACATGAAATTTGTGACAAAGTTATCGAACCCTGTGACCATGACCTTTGACCTATGGACAAGGGAGTTGAATGCGACACATTGTTTTTGTCTAGTGAATATTTGTGCCAAGTTATTTTAAAATCTGTTGACCGATATGAAAGTTAGACACGAAATTTGTGTAGGACGGACACACACACACACAGACAGAAGGACGGACAGATTTAGGCACCTGGTATTTATATAAGGTTTATCTTGTTTTCAATTTTTTTAACACAAAATTGATTGTATTTGACAAAGATTCCAGCATATTTGATCTATATAGCACAATTAATGCTCTCTTAGCCATTGCAGACGCTGACTAGTTGATGTAAAACCTTCTAAGAAATGGTCATCATCATAAGCCCATAGAAGCAGCATTATATAGTCCTCATAAACATAATAGGCAAGTAAAGAATTTGCAGCCAATAACGTTTAACTCTTTGCATACTGGATAATTTTCGTCGTCTGCAACCATTGTCGTCTGCTACTTTTTCTAAAATAAGAATTATCAAAATTTCTTTTAAAAAAAAGGGTCAGAGTATCAAACAGTTTGGATCCTGATGAGACCCTGCGTTATGCCACATCTCATCTGGATCCAAACTGTTTGTACCGCCGCTAGCATGCCAAGGGTTGAGCAGGCGACACGAGGTGAGTATAAGGTTTCACATCAGGACTATATCACTGTGTTGATGGATGATGCATCCATGGGCATGAGTATAACAGTTTCCAGACATAACGTCAATCACGTTGTACTTTAACTCATACAACCCTAGAGAAGAGTATACTCATCATTTACAAACAGTGAACTTTTGAGGAGTACACTTGTGCTATGCAAACAGTGTAGACCTGTACGGTTTGTCATTTTGAAATATATTGTCACAGTCAACCCTAAACAGTCAAAATGGGACCATACTTTATTGGAAACTGGACTTGTCCATTTAAAGTTTCAGGGGTGAACGAGTTACAACAAATATGGCAAGCCTGCTAGGCAGTTGAAAGCCATTTCCATGCAGGTCAGAAATAAAAGGCTTGAGAGGACTGATGGTGCTATATGGCACGAATAAGCTTGTTTATCATATCACTATAATTACTTGGCACATTTCTTTCTCTATGTATTGTAATACTGGGCTTTCAAGTATTGTGCTATTCAAAATCTGCATGATTTCATAGCAGTCCTGCCATGAGTTCAGTAAAGAAATCTACGGCCGTTGATGGCCATCAATTGCTGGTTGTCAAACAGTTTGGATCCTGATGAGACGCCGTGTTACGCGGCGTCTCATTGGGATCCAAACTGTTTGCAAAGATAATCACTGTGGCAGATATAGGCGCCGCTAGCATGCAAAGAGTTAAAACAATGGTTTAAATAATTATTTCAAACCCCATCATGAACTTATACTTATATAGCTGTGTGTAAATATAAAACTGGTTGCTAAGGGTGTAAACATTGAACATTAAATACGCCTGTTATAGCATAATATTTACATTCACCCCATTCAATTCCATTGAAAAAAATGTTCATTTCGTATAAACACCATTTCTCGAGAGGGCAGGACTTGTCGAAGAGGAGGGGGGACATACACAGTTTTCATTCGCGAATTAATCTTTGGAAATTAAACAGCAAACAGTTGGCGGATTTTTCAAAATTTGTTCTTAACCGATGTTTACCTTCCTATTAGTGAAAACCATGATTCCCCGACTAAAATTCTTCTTTATTAATGAGATAAATTGCAAGAAAATTGACATACCTTATTAACAGCAGCTATCTGCGTTTCTTTATGACCCAAAAACCGATATATTTTTCCTACTTTAAAAATGATGTCACTTCCAAATGATGTCAAATCGGCATTTCGCGTCAAACTGTCAAAGTTGTTGACCTTAGAATGTATAAACAATGGAACTTATTTTTTTGCTTTCGAATGTACACAGCTTCAGTAATTCGGTCATGGCTGTTCCTTATAGGGTACACATTATTCGTGTTATCAACCTCTAACATGGATTAAACATACGTGCGTACAAACAAAATGCTAATCTATAGTATTAAAAATTACAGCAAATACATTGTAAGTATAAAAACAGGGCTCTCGCTAGGGAGCGACTCGGGCGATTAAGTCGCCTTAATTGTCCTCATCTCGCCTTCTCCGGAAGTGAGGGCGAAATTCACTTCGCCGAATAAACAAGGCCAATTAGCCTAACTAACAAATCAAGATCGACAATAAATCTGTTTCCCTATCGCTGTCAGCGGTTTTTTACACAGCAGGGTGGGATAAACACGCTCCGATACACACCACTATGTATGTCAGTTGGAGGATGTTACCTCTTAACCAATGAAAGTGCTTAAAACATCAACCAGCCAATCAGGGCGAAGTTTACAACCAGGATACAATCATTGATGCATATGGCCGCATGTTTGTTTTTCAGCTCTTGATGCCAATATGCAAATGCTCTTTGAGGGAAAGATCAGTAAGGCTAAAGGACTTGCTCTGAATTTATTAGAGACACCAACCACATAGCTTAGAGAAGTGACTATGCAGCATGGGCCAGTGATGGGGATGTGAAATTTGCATCTAGTTCAACACTATCTCAACACTATGTACTACAGTAGTACAGTACTTTGAATTTATGTGCTTTGGGTTTTTATATGAGTTGTTTGCATTAAATCTGAAAAAATGTTACTGTATATAGATGTTTTCTTCTAACTTTATCTCAATATTGCTTTGATTTTTAGTAATTAAAGCAACAAGTATGAAGTCATTGCTGACTGAAAGACCTGCTGCTTTAAGTACTGTTATCACTGGTTCACTCTAATATTGTAAGTAGGTTGTGATCCCATTCATTTGGCTGATAATGTAACTTCTCCCTTAAGTCTCTGCACTTCTCCCTATTTTCGGCTCAGAGAAAAGTCACTTCTCCCTAAAATTTTGGCCTAGCGAGAGCCCTGATAAGAAATGAACTGATTTATTTCGGCGTTCAAGCGAATGAATTTTCTGTCATTTATTTCGCTTGAACGTCAAATAAAATCAGTTCATTTCTTAATCTGAGTATATCAATGGCAGATAACTCTTTAACAACAAATCAAATGAACCTAAAAATTGACTCAGCCTCAGATCTTGATGCATGTAACAATTGTGTGAAGTTTCATTAATATCCTTCCAATAGGTAATACCAATAAAACTCGGAACAAGCCTTTAAAGAGACAAGAGGGCCTTGAAGGCCCAGATATCGCTCACCTGTTGTAAAGAAGCCTGATAGCTTTACCCTTGAGTTGCACCCATATTAATCTAAATCCATTCAAATTTGTAAACTATAGCTTGTAAGCAATATTGGAATACATCCTATTCTAGTAGTAGAGAACATCAAGAGCAGGTAACTAGAGCGTAAACAATACTGAAATAAAGCCTTTTCTAGCATTTCAAAGTATATAAAGGGCAAATAACTCTTGCCAAAATCATTAGAATTCAACAATAATTGCACTCCTTTAAGAACTTATAGCTATATACATTGTATGCAAGTATAATCAATAAAGCGACTGAAAACCAGATCTGGATGTAAAACTGTTTGCAAAGTCGACTGTAGTCGAGTATATGGTAGCAATGAAAGCCTTAATCCATTATCCCATAAATACGCTTTTTTACGCCTTTAATTTATTCCTCCACTGAAAAAAAGAGTTCCAATTTGAACAGTCATAAACATGTATCATAAGAAATATTTTCTGTATTCTGGCAGATAATAGCTTAAAGCAGGCTGAAAGTAAAGCAGAATGTGCCTTAAGGCGCATTCTGCTTTACTTTCAACCTGCTTTAAGAGGTCTCATATCTTCAAAACTAGAAATAGGCTATGGTAAAGGGTTAAAGAAAATGAGGCACCTCATGGTATAACTTACAATAATTCTAGTAATTCAGTTGACCTATTCACTGTCAGTAAATCATCTGCTGAAAGTTACATTTTGTTTTATTTCATTCAAATTCGGTTTTCAGGCATTTTAACTTAATAAATAAATCAGTATGAGTGTCAAACAGTTTAGATCCTGATCAGATGCAGAGTTGACCAGGGCTCCAGATAAGAGGGAGTTATTTCAACAAATCAAACATTTTCTCACTCATTTAGCACCAAATCCTATAGTGTTACTAATCATTAGAATCGTCTCTTCGAGACGATTCTAATGAGTAGTGACACCATAGGGTTTAATTCAGAAATAAAGATTTTTGTTTTTGAAAAACTACCCTTATCTGGTGCTCTGGTTGACCAATGATCCAAACTGTTTGACATTATGTTGATGTGGTTGGACATGATGGTGAAGGGGTTAACCCTAGTCCCGCAAATAGGCGTTCTTTTCAAACAATGTACATGTGAATAGTACAGATCAGGGTCTTCACTGTTTGTCATAATGCCAAACATTGACAAAAACAACCCTTAAAAGTGAGAAATGGACTTGACTAAAATGGAAACTGGAATTGTCCGTTTAAAGTTTCAGGGAGGAAAGAGCTAATTAGAACCACACAACACCTGTGGCTGTCAAACCATGAGTGGTGTTGAAGTTCTATAACACCATACTGCCAATCTAGTACATAACCATACATGAAATCACTCCTTGAAAATCTTTAACCCGTTGAACACTTAACAGGTGAACACTTAAAGCAGGTTGAAAGTAAAGCAGAATGTGCCTTAAGGCACATTCTGCTTTACTTTCAACCTGCTTTAAACTACCACCAACTGGGCTACATTGTATATAGAAATATTTGTTATGGTAATTGTTCATCAGCGGAGGAATAAATTAGATGGGCTAAAAATCGCTTCTATGGGGTAAAGGGTTTATACAGCTGGTTGCTTAATGCAGGATAAAAACAATGCAGAAAACCCTTAAAAGAGCTTTCTGCATTATATACTGGTATAATATATTACACATCAAAAAGTCACATGGCTTCAGAGAACTTTAAGGTATTTCATTTAGTAGTTGCTTAATACAAGATTAACTGTATTTCCGATGCTGATTGCTTGCTCTCTCATTATTTCTGATTGAAAATGAATAATATTTTCAGGTACAAAACAGTGCATGTGACCCTATAGTTGACTGTCATGTGTTCTAACTGTGTCAAAAGACTTGTTGTAGCGTGTTACATTACAATATTTCTTGAAGGAGCAACCTGTAAGCAATAAAACTAGAACTACAGTACTCCCTCTCTACAACGGCCCTCCGAACAACGGTTCCCTCCTTACAACGACCATTGCCGTTCATTCCAAAACAATATAATTACGTCAACATTTTCACAGATGCAATATAGTCTACTTAAAATTGTCATCTGCTGGTTTTCTCAAATTTGCATATTCGACATTTTGACAGAAAAAAACAACATAATAACGAGTGGCAAACAGCTTGAATCCAGATCAGATGCCGCATAATGCGGCGTCTGATCTGGATTCAAGCTGTTTTCAAGTGTAGCCATTCTCCCTCCCTATAACGACTCCCTCTTAATAACGCACATAATGATAGTCTCCAATTGGGTGTCGTTGTAGAGAGGGAACGCTGTATCACTAAAGGTGAGTTATACCCACCACCACTGAATTTGGGTTATTGGTATAGAAATGTCTATTGCCTTAACCCATTTTATGCATGATACACTTTTAGGTGTACCTCTAGGTAAACAGTTTTGATCTGAGATCAAAACTGTTTGCAGCTAAGTCAATATTCTATCAGAAACTGCTAAAATATTTTGCAAATATTTGAGTTAACCCACTGCAGATGACATTTTAAAATGGCCGTCAAATATTACCCAGCATGCAATGGGTTAAAAAAATCAACAAATGGAGTGCTGATTAAAAAAAAAATGTAAATGAAGCCAAGGTTTGCTAAATGTGTAACATAAGTCATGCAGTAAGGTCCTAAAGGAGCTTTTCTGTACTTCTTTTATCCTGCATTAACTCGTTCACTTAAACTTCAAATGGAAAATTCAAATGCATTTCAACTATGTCTAGGCCAATTTTAATTAAATTCAACAAGAGCACCCCAAGCGGACATCAATGCTCATCTGTTTTGTTAACCTAAGAAGGAACAGTGAGATATTCATAATGCTGTCGTCTGTCTTGACAATTTGTTGATCTGTCTACTATGGGGCTCTAAATGACCATGACCTTTGTCTGACATGACCCAACTTGTTATGAGCTCAAGAGCTTCTTGCCCTGAGTACACATTCAAAATATGAAGTCCCTATCACATGTTGTTTCAGAGTTATAACCAATGTTAACTAGAACTATCACTAAAGGTGATTGATACCCCCACAGGAAACCTCCCCGTCACAAGGGGCCAATATAACGTAATATAACGTTTTGTTTGTTTAATAGATATTACTAATATATCGTTAATTCCAAGACAACGCACGTGGAAAAATATGCGAATTCATACAACGTTAGAAAATGACATACCAAATCGCGCCCGATTCCAAGACAATGCTCGTGGAAAAATATGCGACTTCATATAAGAAAGTGACATACCAGATCGTGGAAAAGAACACTGAACTAATCCAGAGAAAATCAAATAATCACATTTTATAATCGAGACAATACTACTCTCAACGGAAAAAAACATTCACAACAGAAAAGGGAAATCACTCTACAAAACTAAACCGGAAGTTATTTATTCGTCCCATTACCTAAACATAACTACCACCCGGTTACGTAGGATGAGTTATCTCCCTTCCTACTCACTTCTTAGTCAATGGAAATAATATAGGATGAGTTATCTCCCTTTCCACCAGAGTAACCGCTAAATGACCACTAAATGACCTTTACCTTTGTCGGACATGACTCAAATTTTACTGATCTCAAGAACTTCTTGAGGTGAATGCACATACCAAATATAAAGTCTCTATCTTAAGTAATCAAAAAGTTATGGCCAAGGTGTCACAGAAAGTGACAAATGCCCCGAGGTGTTTTGTCACTGCAGTGTATTCATTTGGCTTTCAAGTAAAATCATACAGCAGGTTATAATTGTACTCCTTGTTGTTGTTGTGATGGAAATGTACAAAGAAACAAGATTTTTCTAGATTTTTCAAATGCATTATCCCCATAGCATCATGATGTCATGATGACGTCGTTGTCAAAACAAGGTTTGTCATATGTCATATTGAGGAATTATTTCTAAATTTAGAAATAATCACATGATCAGAGTGTTATGGCCAGTTGGGATGAGTTATCTCCCTTCCTATTCACATCTTAGTCACTTGACATAATATAGGATGAGTTATCTCCCTTTCCACCAGATGTGCATATTAAGGAACAAAATGTAAAGTTATAAAGGGGCATAATTATGTCAAATTTTGTGCAAGAGTTATGAAACCTGTCACTGAGTGTCCCCATATAACACTGATAATATATACCAAGTTTGAAAATGGTATTGTATATAGTTTTCAAGAAAAAGGCAAATGTCCCGAAAAAACGTGACGGACGTACGAACGGACGGACAAGGCATTTCCTATATAGCCCCCACCACACAGTGTTGGGGGTATAATTAACCCTATATGACCTCTGAATGACCTTGACATTAATGTCTGACATAACCCAAATTGTACTAAGCTCAAGAGGTTATTGCCAAATATACAGTCTCTATCACATGCAGTTCCAAAGTTATGGCCAATATTAAAGTATTTGACCATTAAATGACCTTGACCTTTATCGGACATGACCAAAGTTGTACTGAGCTCAAGAGCTTCTTGAGTCAAGAACACAAGTTCATATAAAGTCTTTATCACATGCAGCTCCAGAGTTATGGCAAATGCTAAATTCACCCTAATATAACCTCTAAATGACCTTGACCTTTGGCAGACATCACCCAAGTTGTACTGAGCTCAAGACCTTCTTGAGTCAAGAACACAATCATGCTAATATAAAGTCTCTATCACATGCAGCTCCAGAGTTGTGACAAATGTGAAATTCACCCTTAAATTTTACCTCTAAATGACCCTTGACCTTTGGTGGACATGACCCTAGTTGTATTGAGCTCAAAATCTTATGAGATGAATACACATGTATACCAAATATAAAGTCTCTATCACATGTAGCTATAAAGTTATGGCCAACGTTAAGCTTACGGACGACGACAACAACAACGACAACATAGACACTGGAGTGATAACAATGGCTGGTAGTTTCTTCAAAACAGACGAGCTAAAACTTACTCTTTTTCTGTAAGTGAGATACATACCTTTCCATGCAGTCTTTGAACCTTGGCTCTGATGGCGCGGTATTCTACTTCCCTCTCTGGTGAAGGCACAGGGAACTGTTCTAATGTCTCCTCTACACGGAGTATCAACTCCAAAGCCTGGGAACAAAACATTTCTTAAACCTTTGAACCCTAGTCCGGCATATAGGCGTCCTTTTCAAACAGTGTACATGTGTATAGTACACTTGTCCCATGCAAACAGTGTTGACCCAGATCAGAGGGCTCCAAAAGGAGCCCTCTGATCAGGGTCTTCACTGTTTGTCATAATGTCAAACATTGACAAAAACAACCCTGAAAAGTCAGAAATGGACTAGACTAAAAAGGGAACTGGAATTGTCCATTTAAAGTTTCAGGGAGGAAAGAGTGAAACCCTTTACTACCAAGCACCATTACATTGACATAGCAATATTTAGTTAATTCAGAGACTAAGGGACATTGAAAAGGGTGTCAAGCAGTTTGAATCGTGATCAGATGTTGCTGAACTCTGCATTTGGATCAGGATCAAAACTGTTTAACAGACATATTAGTATTCAATCAAAATGCTACAAAGCCTGTTTAACCCTTTCCTCCCTGAAACCTCAAATGGACAATTCTAGTTTTCAATTTAGTCTAGTCCATTTCTGACATTTAGGGTTGATTTTCACAATATATGTCAAATGACAAACAGTGTAGACCCTGATCAGAGGGCTCCTTAAGGAGCCCTCTGATCAGGGTCTACACTGTTTGCATAGAACAAGAGTAATTTTTACTCACAGGTATACTGTTTGCAAATGACGCATATAGGTGCGACTAGTGTACAAAGAGTTAACAGACATATTGGTGTAAAATCATTCAAAATGCTACAAAGTCTAACGTAGTCTTACCATGAAGCATGAATACACTGGCCAGCATTGGCAGTTTGGATCAAGATCAGACACCTGGGGTCTGTCTTACGAAACATCGTATGACAAATATTGTCTTAAGTCAGATAAAAAAAATTCTCAACAATTATTTATTTCTCCATCTAATCTTGTCTTGTGACATCTCTTTGGAACTGTCTTTTCAAGATGAAGAAATCAGAAATTAGCTGTATTTGAAAGTTTTGACCGTTTTTGTCGTTCAAAGGTTCGTAAGAGGGGCCCAAGTTGTCTAGTTCTATCAGATTCAGTCAGGCTACAGCTGCATTTTGTTATTGAAAACTTGAATAAAATGGTTGTTTTAGATCCCATTTGAACTATACAGGTCATGAAATTTTTTCATGAAAACTGTTTTTTATCTCTGAAATCCACTTTATAAATCCAGTTCATGCTGTGACCAATATTTACTATATATTATGTACCCGGGCAAAAATTGTACATAATGAAAAGGTTGATACACTTAAGTGTTGTTTGATAGCTCATTTGGTAGAGCGACCAACCAGCAATCCAAAGGCCTTCGGTTTGAGTCCCTGTCAGTAACCCATTTCTGCCCACGATCCCATATATGGGACATAGGCAAACAGTGTAGACTCTGATCAGACGCCGCATTATGCGGCGTCTGATCAGAGTCTACACTGTTTGCTGATAGGAATTTCAATATTAAACAAAATGAAAATTTTGACTAGGCATCCCTTTGATAAACCAGAGCCATCGCAAGATGGCATGCTCGACTATTCCAGGTTTTTTTCGTTTACAAAAAACCTTAACCAAAATTTCAAAGTCCATCAAGGGCCATAACTCACACTAAATGCAAACTAGAGTTACTACCTGCCTTGATTGACTGCACTAGTGGCAAGGTTGTGGTGAAGTTATAATCCCATACAAGCAGCAGCTGCAGAGATATAAGCTTATTTCTAGGTTGCACAAAAAACCTTAACCAAAATTTCTAAGTCCATCAAGGGCCATAACTCACACAAAATCCCAACCAGAGTTACCAGCCATAATTTGCTGCAGTAGTGGGGACGCTGTGGTGATGTTATTATGCGATACAAGCATCAGTTGCAGAGATATAAGCTTATTTGTAGGTTGCACAAAAAACCTTAACCAAAATATCTAAGTCCATCAAGGGCCACAACTCACACTAAATGCAAACTTGAGTTACCTGCCTTGATTGACTGCACTAGTGGCAAGGTTGTGGTGAAGTTATAACCCCATACAAGCAGCAGTTGCAGAGATACAAGCTTATTTCTAGGTTGCACAAAAAACCTTAACCAAAATATCTAAGTCCATCGAGGGCCATAACTCACACTAAATGCAAACTTGAGTTACCTGCCTTGATTGACTGCACTAGTGGCAAGGTTGTGGTGAAGTTATAATCCCATACAAGCAGCAGTTGCAGAGATATAAGCTTATTTCTAGGTTGCACAAAAAACCTTAACCAAAATATCTAAGTCCATCAAGGGCCATAACTCACACTAAATGCAAACTTGAGTTATGTGCCTTGATTGACTGCACTAGTGGCAAGGTTGTGGTGAAGTTATAATCCCATACAAGCAGCAGTTGCAGAGATATAAGCTTATTTCTAGGTTGCACAAAAAACCTTAACCAAAATTTCTAAGTCCATCAAGGGCCATAACTCACACTAAATGCAAACTAGAGTTACCTGCCTTGATTGACTTCACTAGTGGCAAGGTGGTGAAGTTATAATCCCATACAAGCAGCAGCTGCAGAGATATAAGCTTATTTCTAGGTTGCACAAAAAACCTTAACCAAAATTTCTAAGTCCATCAAGGGCCATAACTCACACAAAATCCAAACCAGAGTTACCAGCCATGATTTGCTGCAGTAGCGGGGAGGCTGTGGTGAAGTTATAATGCAATGCAAGTATTGGTTGTAGAAATACAAGCTTATTTGTAGGTTGCACAAAAAACCTTAACCAGTGCAACGGCGACGCTGACGCGACTGTAATAGCCCTCCATATTCTTTGAATAGTCGAGCTAAAAATGGACTAATCCAATTTATAAGCATGGAAGAATCCACTCGGTATAAATGGGTTAAGTAAAAACATTTTTGTTACAATATAATTATAGTCTGACTTTATTGACCTGTCAGTCAGGAATAATGCTGAGATTATTTTTAGTATTTCTTTGCTAGAAATAGTATCTGCTATATAGCTCGTCCTTCACGTTATGTTTAACCCATTACCCCATAAATACACCTTTTTATGCCTTTAATTTATTCCACCATAGAAGAAGTTAGTTCTGCTTTATAGAATTATTATTAAATACTATCAGAAATATGTTCTATATTGTAACAGATTGTAGCTTAAAGCAGACTGAAAGTGGCGCATTCTGCTTTACTTTCAACCTGCTTTAAGTGGTTACCTATATTAAAAACTAGAAACAGGCTATGGAGTAATGGGTTATAATGAATATAAGTGTTGATTGCGCTATCAAGCCACACAGTGAAGCCTATCAACATTTTCTCTGCAGTCAGTAACAAGGGATATTTGACATTCAGCGCATCCAGTTCTGTCAAGTGGTGTACTATTATTATCAGCATTATTACTTTTGATTTGTTACAACTCTAAATCACCCATTTTAGTGGTTTATGTCTATTTTTCAACATTTCCAAGAATAACTGTGATAGCCCTGAATAATGTTTTAATAATAGAATTAACCTTGGTTATATTTTAGATATCGTAAAAATAGTCCGATTACAAAATGGGACTTTACCATAATAGGCCTTGTGCTCATTATCATTCAGTATATCATTGTTCATCGCTGCCCACTTTACCATTGATTCATATATACTGAGTGTGATAACCAATTAGTGTTGGAAAAAAGTACTGTTGCCCGCTACCATAGGTAACAAAATGTTGTAATTTTCATTTAAGGTGTGCCTGATCTAATTTAATTTTTTATCTATTTTTTTTAGAAATTCAAAAACATTGCAGACTCAGCTCAGAGGACGCATTATGTGACTTCCAATCTGCTTATACCCAATATATAACAAGAGCCCCATGGGGCATATTCGCTCACCTGAGAATAATTGGACAAATGGAGATATTGATTTATGTCCAGGACTGACCTAGATATGCAACAGACCGGAACAATTTGAATAAAATATGTAAAGTATATTTAAAAGTGTCACCATACAGAATATAAAAGCTCTGGCCTTATTAGAGTCAGAGAAGAAGATGTTTGAAATTTTCTTTATATAACTCTATGTTAAACAGTGACCCCCCGGGGCGGGGCCAATTTTGACCCTAGGGGCATAATTTGAAGAAACTTAATAGAGGACCTGTAGGCGATGATATGTGCCATATATCTAAGCTCTGGCCCTTGTAGTTTTAGACAAGAAGCTTTTTTAAGTTTTCATTGTAAAAAATCTATTTTTAGCTCCTGTGACCTAGTTATGCAACAGACCAAAACCATTTGTACAATTTTGGTATAAGATATCTAGAAGTGTCACCATGCCAAATATCAAAGCTCTGGCCACATTGGTTTCAGAGAAGAAGACGTTTGAAAATTTCACTATATAACTCTATGTAAAACTGTGACCCCAGGGGCGGGGCCAATTTTGACCCCAGGGGCATAATTTGAACAAACTTGATAGAGGACCTGTAGATGATGCTATGTGCCAAATATCTAAGCTCTGGCCCTTGCAGTTTTTGACAAGAAGATTTTTTAAGATTTCCTTATTTTTTCACTTTGGTTGCCATGGCAACCAGAGTTCTGCATTGTTTTTAATTCTTTGAACAAATTTGAAAGAGCTTGACCCAAGGAACATTTCTGTAAAGTTTGGTCGAATTCTGTCAAGCGGTATAGGAGGAGATGTCATTTGAAGCAATTGTTAACGACGACGGACGACTAACGACGGACGACGCACAACGCCGGACACAGGGCCATCCCAATAGCTCACCTTGAGCCTTTGGCTCAGGTGAGCTAAAAAGCTGGGCGCAATTAGGTTAAATGAGTTTTAAATTGCCAGTAAAAGCAAGTGAAATTAGATTATATATTCTACAGAAGAAAATGAATCTGCATGTTTAATGAATTGGCAATAATTAATCCGATTCTATACAGAAATGGGATCTAATGCAGTGCTAAATTACAACCTTGACCAAATAAATTGATATCTGGCATGACCTTTTCTTGTAACACCGTCAATGTTTCAAAAAGATATACAGTGAAACCCATCTAAACCGGAACCTCTAAATACCGGAATTCTCTCTAAACCGGACAAAAAGTTTGTCCCGTTTCCAACCTCCTTATTACATATTTGACCTATTACACCATAAAAATGCCCTTTTTACTCCTTTTTACTCCTATTTTCTATATTCTATAGCAGATGACAGCTTAAAGCAGGTTGGAAGTAAAGCAGAATGCGCCTTAAGGCGCATTCTGCTTTACTTTCAACCTGCTTTAAGTGATCAGCTATCTTCCATACTAGAAACAATCTATTGGGTTAAACCCCCTCTAAACAGGAAACCCCTCTAAACCGGACATTTATGTTGTCCCCACACATGTCCGGTTTAGAGGGGTTTCACTGTACAGTGTAAGCTCCCAAAATTGAACTCCTGAAATCCCAACAAGTTTTCTTGGTCCCTGACATTTATTTAACTTGCTCAGCAATACATTGACAAAGATACAGTCAAACCTGTATTAACCCATTACCCCATAAATACGCCTTTTTACGCTTTAATTTATTCATACACTGATGAAAATAGTTTTGATTTATACAGTCATGAATATGTATCATAAGAAATATTTTCTATATTCTTGCAGATAGAAGTTTAAAGCAGGCTGAAAGTAAAGCAGATGTGCCTTATGGCACATTCTGCTTTACTTTCAACCTGCTTTAAGTAGTCACCTGTCTTCAAAGCTAGAATCAAGCTATGGGGTAATGGGATAAGTGACCATTCAATATAACACCCACAAGCTGTCTCTTATACAGGAGCTTGCTAATTGCAGTACATGTGTACGTACACTATAGAAAAGCTATTGCATGGGCTTTCTGCATGATATTTATTGCATTTAGCTGAAATTACATGTCTGTCATTTTCAGTTTACTTCTTTAACCAATCACCCCATAAATACACCTTTTTATGCCTTTAATTTATTTCTCCACTGAAGAAAATAGTTTCCGTTTTTACAGTCATGAATATACATATTAAGAATTGTTTTATATTTTCTAACAGATGGTAGCTTAAAGCAGTCTGAAAGAAAAGGCACATTCTGCTTTACTTTCAACCTGCTTTAAGTAGTCTATCTTCAATACTAGAAATAGGCTATGGGGTAATGGGTTAAAGGAAGGTTAATGAGGTAAAAGTTTGAAAACCAACCTTGGAGTTTTTCTTGACAAACAAAGCTGCGACTGCAGCCTCAACCATGGTGACCAGGACATGCCAGGGCTGGTTAGCCTTGGACCAGTGATGACAGATGTTGTCATACAAAGGCAGTAAACACTCTACCCGGAACTGCGGGCTCTCCAAGGTCTTAGCCCGCTCCAGGATCCTGTGCACCAGCGGAATAGCCTCTCTGATAATATACATGTATAAATAAACTCAAAGATGTGTGCTAATAAGACGACGTGTACTTGTGTTTATCTATAACAAAAGAGCTTGACATACACATCCCAACACTCCTTTGTTTTTTATTTTATTTCATTTGTTATGATTTTACGTCACTTTTAACAGTATTTCAGTCATATCGCGACGTCCAGCTAATTACAGGTGGAGGAAGACCCCAGAAGCCCTTTATTCACTTTTTCAGACACAAATCGGCAACTGGGTATATAGAACCACGACCTTCCGCAAGCATGCTGGAAGGCTTCCCCACATGAACAAGAATGGTGTCACAGAAAGTGACAAATGCCCCGAGGTGTTTTGTCACTGTAATGTATTCATTTGGCTTTCAAGAAAAATCATACAGCAAGTTATAATTGTATTCCTTGTTGTGATGAAAATGTACAAAGAAACAAGCTTTTCATAGCTTATTCACAAATGCATCATCACCATAGCATCATGACGTCATGATGACGTCTTCGTCATAATGTTATGGCTAGTAAGGATGAGTTATCTCCCTTCCTATTCACTTGAAATAATATAGGATGAGTTATCTCCCTTTTCACCCAATTTTACCTCTAAATGACCTTGACCTTTGTCAGACATGACCCAAGTTGTACTTACCTCAACCTCAAGAGTTTCTTGAGGTGAGTACACATACCAAATATAAAGTCTCTATCCCACGCTGTTTAAGGTTATGGCCCAGGTTAAAGTTGTGAACAGACAAACAGACCAAAAACAATATGCCCCTGACTAAGTCGTGCGGGGGCTTAAAAAATCCGAATGACCAGACTGGGATTCAAACTCACAGCGTTGAGGAGCTTAGTGATGTATAAGAGTCAGTAATTAACAAGAGACCCAGAGGGTCAAATTTCGCTCACCTGAGGACATTGTACCATAGAATCTGACTGGGTAAGACAACATTTTGATATAGCTATGACCCAGGTGCCATAATTTGATCTTGGTAGAGGACCACAATGCGAAGCTACATGTCAGATATTAATGATCTGGGCCTTACGGTTTAAGAGAAGAAGATTTTTTAAGGTTTTCCTATAAAAACTGATATGCCCCTGGGTGGGGCCAAATTTGACCCAGGTGTCATAATTTGAACACACTTGGTAGGGAACCACAAGGCAAAGCTATATGTCAAAACTGATAAGCCCCGGGGCGGGGCCAAATTTGATCAAGGGCTCATAATTTGAACAATCTTGGTAGAGTACCATAGGGCAAAGCTACATGTCAAATATAAATGATCTTGGCCTTACGGTTTCAGAGAAGAAGATTTTTAAAGGTTTTCCTATGAACAAGAGGGCCATGGCCCACAAGTCGCTTACCTGAGAACATTGTACCTAAGCTGACTGGGCAAGACAATATTGTGATATATATAGCTATAAAAAGAGTTTTAAAGGTTTTCCTATATAAGTCTATATAAGACTGATAAGCCCCGGGGCAGGGCCAATTTTGACATGGTGTCATAATTTGAACAATCTTGGTAGAGGACTATAAGGTTAAGCTACATTTCAATTACAAATGATCTGGGCCTTACAGTTTCAGAAGAAGATTTTCAAAGGTTTTCCTATGAAAAACTGATAAGCCCAAGGGCGAGGCCAGTTTTAGCCCAGGGGTCATAATTTGATCAATCTTGGTAGAGGACCATAAGGCAAAGCTACATATCAAAGCTGAAAGATCTGGGCCTTACAGTTTCAGAGAAGAAGATTTTTAAAGATTTTCCTATATAACTCTATGTAAAACTGATAAGCCCCGGGCGGGGCCAATTTTGACCCTAGGGTAATAATTTGAACAATCTAGGTAGAGGACCATAAGGCAAAGCTACATGTCAAATATTAATGATGTAGGCCATACAGTTTCAGAGAAAAAGATTTTCAAAGGTTTTCCGAAGAAAAACTGATAAGCCCAAGGGCGGGGCCATTTTTGGCCCAGGGTCATAATTTGAACAATCTTAGTAGAGGACCATAAGGCAAAGCTATATGTCAAAGCTGGAAGATCTAGGCTATACAGTTTCAGAGAAGAAGATTTTTAAAGATTTTCCTATATAACTCTATGTAAAACTGATAAGCCCCGGGGCGGGCCAATTTTGACCCGGGGTCATAATTTGAACAATGTAGGTAGAGGACCATAAGGTTAAGCTACATGTCAAATATTAATGATCTAGGCCATACAGTTTCAGAAGAAGATTTTTAAAGATTTTCCTATATAACTCTATGTAAAACTGATAAGCCCCGGGGCTGGGCCAATTTTGACCCGGCGGTCATAATTTGAACAAGCTAGGTAGAGGACCATAAGGCAAAGCTACATGTCAAATATTAATGATCTAGGCCATACAGTTTCAGAGGAGAAGATTTTCAAAGATTTTCCTAAGAAAAACTGATAAGCCCCAGGGCGGGGCCAATTTTGGCCCCAGGGTCAAAATTTGAACAATCTTGGTAGAAGATCATTAGGTTATGATACATACCAAATATGAAAGGTCTGGGCCTTTTGGTTTCTGAGAAGAAGATTTTTAAAGATTTTCTTATGCATTAAAAGTTGTCTATACGGTCATGTTAGAAAATCAAGTCCCAAAGCAAGGGGAATAATTCTAGCCAAAAAACTTTGAACAAGATTTCGTTCCCCCTTGTCACTGATGCTTCTGATAAAGTTTGGTTGAAATCGGGTCAGTGGTTTCTGAGGAGATGTTGTTTGAAAATGTGGACGGACAACGGACGAAGAGCGGTCACAATAGCTCATCCTGAGTCGAAGGCTCAGGTGAGCTAAAAACTAATAGGCCAGAGGGCGTGGCAATTTTTGGCCCGGGGTCATAATTTGAACAATCTTGGTAGAGGACCACAAGGCAAAGCTATATGTCAAATATTAAAGATCCAGGCCATACAGTTTAAGAAAAGACAATTTTTAAAGGTTTTCCCATATAAGTCTATGTAAAACTGATAAGACCCGGGGCGGGGCCAATTTTGACCCAGGGGTTATAATTTGAACAACTTTGGTAGAGGTCTATAAGGCAAAGCTACATGTTAAATATAAGTGATCTAGGCCTTACAGTTTCAGAGAAGAAGATTTTTAAAGGTTTTCCTATGAAAAACTGATAAGCCTGAGGGCGGGCCATTTTTGGCCCGGGGGTCATAATTTGAACAATCTTTGTAGAGGACCACAAGGCAAAGCTAGATGTCAAATATTAAAGATCTGGGCCTTACAGTTTCTGAGGAGGAGATTTTTAAAGGTTTTCCTAAGAACAAGAGGGCCATGGCCCTAAATTCGCTCACCTGAGGACATTGAAGTTTGTACCTAAGTTGACTGGGCAAGACAACATTTTAATATAACTATAAATGGAGTTATCTTCCAGACAAGAAAACATGACAAAAGTGAATTTTGTTGCCAGGCTTATGACCCTTATCCATGACACATCCTCTTATCAAGCTATTTCCATTTCCAATAAATGATAATTATTTCACTAGCGTCAGCAGAACTGGAATTATTTTCCTGACAATAAAATATGACAAAGGGGAAAAACTAAATATTACTGCCCTTGTGCATGGCATTTTCTCTCATCAGTTTCTTTCCATACATAAAATTTCATTACAATAGCATCAGTAGAACTGAAGTTGTCTTCTTGACAAGAAAATATCACAAAGGGAAATAACTAAAAAAACAATGATGTCAGAGTTATGGCCTTTGCAAATGGCATTTCCTCTCATCAGGCTCTTTCCAAATAGGCAATTTCATTTTACCCATTACCCCATAGCATGTTTCTAGTTTTGAAAATAGGTGGCCACCTAAAGCAGGTTGAAAGTAAAGCAGAATGTGTCTTAATGCACACTTTGCTTTACTTTCGCATCTTACATTTTCATGACTGTTTAAAGTGGAATTATTTTCTTAAGTAGAGGAATAAATCAAAGGCCTAAAAATGCACATTTATGGGGTAATGGGTTAACAAACGTCAGTATATGGGAGGAAAGGGTTGAATCCTGGACAAGAAAAAATGAAAAGACATACAGATAACTCTGACAAAACCAATATTAAACATATGTATAAATATGGCATAAGACATAATTACATAACTGTCAGTGGATCACTTCCAGATCCTGTTTCTCTAAGTATGAAGCAGACTGAACCATATCTAAACTTTAGCAGACAACATGTTCAGCTGATCATGACCAGTTCTGTGATACTCCCTAACAGTTGCATAATATTTGACCTCAGTGGGTAGAGCTCTGGGGCTTACCCTTACCAGACTGAAATGATGTCTGCTTAAAACCTACTGTATGTGAAAAGTGTACAAAAAAACAATTTAGAAAATGTTAAATTGGTAAATGAGTGGCAAATAGGTTGGATCCAGATTAGATGTAGCATTATGATTATGTTGCATCTGATCTGGATCCAAAATGTTTGCAAATATTGGCTATTTGCCCTTAGTATATTAAGAGTAACTCAGGTAAAATACAGTTCTGCTTCATCAAAAATACTGTGAAACCTGCCTAGAGCAGCACTTAAACTGCGCAGGGTGGCATCAAGTGTGACCCTAGGGATTTCATTTTAACAAACTACAGAGGGATCGACCAGGAGATTCTACTGTAAAATTATCAAAGCTTAGGGCCTAGTAGTTTTTAGCAAGAAGATTTTTTAAAGTTTTTTGCTTTTTTGCTTTTTCAAGCAGAGTTTTTGCTTTTTCTCTTTCATTTGAACAACATCTGTAGAGAAGCATCCAAGGAACATCATGAGCAGTTTGAATCCGCGGGTTCAGAGGAGATGTCGTTTGAAGTAAATGTGAACGGACAGACGGACAGACGTACTACGGACGGTGAGCGGTCACAATAGCTCACCTCGAGCCTTTGGCTCAGGTGAGCTAAAAACTGATAAGCCCCAGGGCGGGCCATTTTTGACCCCAGGGTCAAAATTTGAACAATCTTGGTAGAAGATCATTAGGTAATGATACATACCAAATATCAAAGGTCTGGGCCTTTGGGTTTCTGAGAAGAAGATTTTTTAAGATTTTCTTATGCATTAAAAGTTGTCTATACGGTCATGTTAGAAAATCTAGTCCCACAGCAAGGGGAATAATTCTAGCCAAAAGATTTGAACAAGATTTCGTCCCTCCTTGTCACTGATGCTTCTGATAAAGTTTGGTTGAAATCGGGTTAGTGGTTTCAGAGGAGATGCTGTTTGAAAATGTGGACGTACGACGTACTACGTACGACGGACACAGGACGACGGACGGAATAGGATCACAATAGCTCATCCTGAGCCTATGGCTCAGGTGAGCTAAAAATACAGTAATAATAGGTCATGGTCAAGGTCAATAGGCAAACTATTTTGACATAGATGAACATGCACACCAAACATGAAGGTTGCAGGAGACAATTGAAGCAGTTATGGCAAATGTTAAGATTTTGGACGTTATACAGTGGAGAATCTGTTATTCTTTCCCGTTTAAACGCAAACGTACGCAAAAGCAAAGCACTAAAACGAAGAAAAGTACAACTTTTGGACAATTCTGATAATTCTTGTTTATCTTGGTGGCAAACAGTTTGGAGCCTGATCAGACGCCGGGTTACCCGGCGTCTGATCTGGCTCCAAACTGTTTGCACTGCAAATAATAGTTTTAGCGTAAACGCGTTTATTGGGAAAGAATAACACATTCTCCACTGTACCTTTCTGAGTCACGACAACAGTTTGGGTTTTTTCCTCAAAAGCTATTAGATATCTTGTCTCTGTAGATGAAAAGTAAGTATCTATTAAACATAAAACCTCATGGGACATAGGTATTATAAACACTTTAGGAAACCTAAACAAAGGTTTTGAAACTTAAACATGTGCCCTTCTTTCAAGGTAAAGGTCACTGGGGAAAATAATTTTGTGTGCATGGAAATTTCTAGTCCATATACACGTACATTACAAATATGAAAGCAATATCTCAAGGGACATAGGAATTATAAGCATTTTTCGAAACTTAAACACAGATTTTCAAAACCTAAATGTTGGACATAAGGTCGAGGTCAAGGTAAAGGTCACTTGAACTTGTATGAATTTTATAGTATGCATGGAAATTCTTGTCCATGTACACACGCATGCCAAAATAGGAAAGGAATATCTCAATGGACATAGGAGTTATTGGCATTTTTTTAAACCTAAATGCAGGCCCTAAGTTCAAGGTCAGAAGGTAACAGAGATAAAACAAGAACTGTGCCACAGAAAGTGACAAATGTCCCAAATGACAAAACTCATTCGGCTGTAAAATAGAATCATACAGCAGGTTGTGGTGAAAATGTACAAAGAAACAAGATTTTTTAGATCAGAGTTGATGGTCAATGTGTAATTAACTCTATGTTACCTCTAAATTACCTTGAACTTTGTCTGACATGACCCAACTGTACTGAGCTAAAGAGCTTCTTTAATTGAGTACACATGCCAAATATAAAGTATCTGTCACATGTAGTTCCAGATGGCAATGTTAAAGTAATTAGCTGTATACAAAGTTTGGTCAGAAAAGTCCATACAGTAGAGAGGAGCTGGGGCCAGTTTCATAAAACTTCAAACCACAAATGTTGTCGTAAGTCAAATTATAAAAGTTTCAATGATTATTTATTTCTCCATCTAATCCTGTCTTGTGACATCTTTTTGGAATCTCTTGAAAAGAAATCAGAAATTAAATGTATTTTAAAGTTTTGACTTACAAGCGTTTTTGTCGTATGAAGTTTAATGAAACTGGCCCCTGAACTTCAAACAGGCCACAGACAATGAATTTAACAGATTTACACCCAGAAACACCTTTTTTAGGTCAAATTTTGTTTTTGTTCAATTGAAAAGGTTTAAACTATGTAAAGCGAACAGTCTTGCAAATCTAGAAACCTCTTATTCAAACCCATCATCACCATAGAATCATGACGTTATCTTGATGTCATGATGACATCATGATGAGGTTGTCATAACAACATTTGTCATATTGAGGACTTTTTTCTAAGTTTAGAAATGATCACATTATCCCAAAGTTATGGGCAATGTTTAAAAAACTTGTATTTGACCTCTAAATGACATTGACCTTTGTTGGACATGACCCAAGTTGAGGCCCAAGAGCTTCTTGAGTTGAGTACACATTCCAAATATGGGCAATGTTTAATTAAGAGTTCACCTCTAAATGACATTAACTTTTGTTGGACATGACAAAAGTTGTACTGAGATCAAGAACATCTTGAGATGAGTACACATACCAAAATATATAAAGTCTCTATCCCATGTAGTTCCAAAGTTATGGCCAAGGTTATAGTTGTGAACAGACAAACAGACAAAAAACAGCCTAAGTTGTGCGGGGGCATAAAAATGTAGAAATTGACAATTTTGCACAATGTTGATGATTAATTGAAATCTGAATAGCAAACAGTTTAGAACCTGATCAGACACCATTTACTTGTTGTCTAACCTAGGTCCAAACTGTTGGAGTTCAGGATCCAAGATTATAAAGTGTTTGAGCTGAGTCTGAGTGTGTTCTCAAACATTTGATTGGTTAGATTTGAGCCTAGGCTCAAATCTGACCAATCAAATGCTTGAGAATGAACTCAGACTCAACTGAAACACAAATATAAGCACGGGGCCTGAAATGTCCCGGTTTGACTGTATGAGTTTGTTACTTACTCCTCCGTAATGGACACGGCCTTGCGGCGCCCCCGCATAGCTCTTGCATTGGCAGCCTGACGAGCATAGATTTCATCTGTGACCTTGTTTCGCCCTCGCTTGATTCTTTGTGGTAAAAACATGTCATCATCTAAACAGGGAGAGTAGTAAATAGTTTGAGCATTTCACTGGCAGCGATGAATGTATTAGCTTTTGCAAACAGTCTAGAGTCTGATGAGACGCTAAGTAACATAGTAACCAAGTAACATGGTGTCTGACCAGGATCCAAACTGTTCGACATCATATCTATGTGTGTTTAGACAAAATGCCCAGTAACTAGTATGTCATAGAATGATTATTGCAGAAATCATATTTTAACCCATTACCCCATAGCCTATTTCTAGTTTTAAAGAAAGATTATCACTTAAAGCAGGATGAAAGTAAAGCAGAATGTGCCTTAAGGCACATTCTGCTATACTTTCAGCCTGCTTTAAGTTATTCATTAATCTGCTAGGATATAGAAAATATTTCTTATCATGCATATTCCTGACTGTATAAAAGGCATTTTTTTTCTTCAGTGGAGGAATAAATTATAGGCGTAAAAAGGCGTATTTATGGGGTAATGGGTTAACTCATTCAGCCCTAGTGACAAATATACAGTAAATCCTCTCTATTATGACCATTTAAATGAAGGCAAATTGATTTTATAAAAGACATGTGACAGCTTGAAGCAAGGTGAAAGTGAAACAGAAAGTTCCAATAGGAGCTTTCTGTATTACTTTAACCTTGTTTCAAGCTGTCACCTGTCATAAACACATAATAATTAACATGTGACATATAGAAACAATAAGACTGAGCCGATAAATGCAAACAGGTGGTTACGGAACAATAAAGGATGAAAATGGCTTCTAATTCAAACATTGTCAAGGCTGTATCAATTATGTATGTAAAAATGCTGTATATACCCTTCCCTAACAGGTAATGAACGATGGCACATTAGTTTTTAACACAGTTGATTAGATATTGCAATACCTTTTCACCGAGAATGTGTTTGTTCTTTTGTTTCCTTATTGGCCAATTGAAATTGAAAAAAACAAAACAATCGTAAATGAATCGTAAACATGCAACTAACCAAAAGAAAATAGATGCTTTGTCTCTCAAAGAGAAAATTAACACAATAAAGAAACTGGATTGAGGTATTCCGGCCTTAAGAGTGCAGCGGACTTGGGCGTTTGTAAAATGCAAAAACACTCGCCCAGAACTTATAAACAACTATGAAAACAATGCCAAACCCGGCTGCAAGACAACAATATCTAACAGACAATATGGAAATCAACAACTTGACATTAGCATGGGTGAAAGATGCCATTGGAAGACAAATTAATTTAAGTGGACCTCTAATAATTATAAGCAAAAGCATTTGACAAATGAAATGCACACACTGTAATAAATATGAATTCAAAACTTTAAATCCTATAGAACTTTTCCTTTTTTTGTAAAATATTCTTAATCACTCTCTTTTAAAAAAAAACCATACACCCAGGGCTCCAGATAAGGGGAGTTTTCAAAAACTAAAATCTTTATTTCTGCATTTAACCCTATGGTGTTACTACTCATTAGAATCGTCTCTTCGAGACGATTCTAATGAGTAGTAACACCATAGGATTGGGTATTGCAATGAGTGAGAAAATGTCTGATTTGTTCTGTGTACTCCCCCTTATCTGGAGCCCTGAGACTCAACTGTACTCTATATGGT
Organism: Gari tellinella; assembly: GCA_922989275.2. NCBI lineage: Eukaryota > Metazoa > Mollusca > Bivalvia > Cardiida > Psammobiidae > Gari > Gari tellinella. The sequence continues at coordinate 27,200,754 of OV277857.1, read as the reverse complement.
GCACATTCATGACTGTTTAAATTGGAACTTTTTTCTTCAGCGGAGGAATAAACAAAATGCGTAAAAAGGCTTTTATGGGAGAATGGGATAATATATTGTTATTGTTTTTATGAAGATAACTCACACTCCAGACATTGAAGCATCTCTTGGAGATTTTCTTCAGGTGATCGGCAAAGTACATAGTATGGTATGTTAGCCCTCAGTTCATCAGCTGACAGCTCAAAATAGTGTGCTGCTTTGGCATGCAACTCTATCCTCTGGGACTCCATCAGTACGTCATAGGCTGTTTGTTGTAGAAGGTTGTTTGTAAACATTGGCTCAAAACACGCCTCAATGTCCCCGGGCTTCGAGACAACGTCATCTTTGTGACAATAACACAAGTATTTGATATGCCCGGCGTCTTCTTTGCTTGCTTTCTTAAACAGCTTTGAGGATGGGGTATTTCCACACTGGAAAATACCGCTCTCAATGAGGCGTCGAATGGTCAATACCAGTTTAGCACGATGTGCCTTGGGTAGCAACATTTCCAATATGTCGCGACGAACCTTCTTGCCTAGTACTGCAGCACATTTTATCATTAGCTGATCTGAAGCCCTCATTGAGTCTATTCTGCCAATAATCAGTTCTGGAAAATAAGAGAAAAACTAGATCTTGTAATAACTCATTCACCCCTGTAACTTTTAATTGACAATGCCAATTTCCATTTAAGTTTAGTTCATTTTCAACTATTTAGGGTTAATTTTAACAAAATATTTCAAATTTACAAACAGTGTAGACCCTGACATGAGGGCTCCTTAACCCATTACCACATAGCCTGTTTCTATTAGTTAAGATATGTGACCTATTAAAGCAGGTTGAAAGTAAAGCAGAATGCGCCCTAGGGCGCATTCTGCTTTACTTTCAGCCTGCTTTTAGATATCATCTGTTTGGATATAGAAAATATTTCTTACGCTGCATATTCCTGACTCAATAAATTGAAACTGTTTTCTTCAGTGGAGGAATAAATTAAAGTCGTAAAAAGGCGTATTTATGGGGTAATTGGTTAAGGAGCCCTCTGATCAGGGCATACACTATTTGCATTGAACAAGTATAATCCTTACAGGTACACTGTTTATAAATGACGAGTATACTCGTCGCTAGGGTTGAATGGGTTAAGCAACAACTATATATTTTGTAGTCTTAAATACAGGTAGTTGCATAATGCATGATAAAAATAATGCAGAATCTTTCTGACATATTTCTATTCTGCATTAACTCATTGAGCCCTAGTGACGCATATATGCATCCTTTACCTACAGTGTACCTGTGAATGGTACATTTGTCTAATGTAAACAGTGAAGTCCCTGATTAGACTCTAATCAGGGAGTTAACTGTTTGTCATTTTGCAATATATTATAAAAAACAACCCTAAATAGTCTAAAATGGACCAGCCTTTGTTGTAAACTGGATTTGTCCACTGGACGTTTCAGGGGACAATGAGTTAAGCAGTCACATAGCCTTAGATATCTTAATGCTTCCACAATTAGTGTTTGTTTCATACAAGTTTACTGTAATAATTATTTCAGCTCATGACCCCTTCCCTGTTAATACATCACCTGCTAAAACGTTTTAATTTTATTTTGTAAGTTTGCATTAATTATAATTAAAGGCCATTGGGATGAGAAAACACAATACTAACAAGTGTCGAACAGTTTGGGCATTGATCAGACGCCAAGTTACTCAGCGTCTGATCAGGATCCAAACTGTTTGCCCCAGTCTATGAATTATGTCCAAGGTAAGTGAAGGTATCAATAGGAAGTAATTAATAACGGGATATTGAATCACTGGTTTCAGTGTGTGCCATTTTCTATACAGCACATCGTCAGGTAACCAAGGTGAATGCTACACTACAATAGAAGAAACTAATTAAAATATCCACAGAACTGAAGATAATCAGCTGATTTGTATATGTGAGTGCATCAGACAAGAAAGCGTTAACCCTTAGCCTGCCACTCACGACTATAGCTCCATATGCAAACAGCTTGGATCCGGATGAGACGCCGAGTAACTCGGCGTCTCATCCGGATCCAAGCTGTTTGACACTCAGACAACATTTTCAGCAATTTTGAGCAACTTTGAAGCACTTTGAAACTTGAAGCAGACGAGAAATATAGCAGACGACAATTTATTTGGCGTTAACTGATTAATCTTCATAATGATGTTTACCCTTTCCTCCCTAAAACCTCAAATGGACAATTCTAGTTTTCAATTTAGTCAAATCCATTTTTTACTTTTTATGGTTGATTTTTACAATATCATGTCCAAATGACAAACAGTGTAGACCTGGATCAGAGGGCTCCTTAAGGATCCCTCTGATAAGGGTCTATACTGTTTGTATAGGCCAAGTGTACTCCTCCCAGGTACACTGTTTGCAAATGATGTACAAATGCGTGTCTAGAGTCCACAGAGTTAACCCCTTCTCCTGTTGCTACAGCCGAGAAGACATTTATTATTCTTTTCCCGGCACGGTTACCTAAACACAAATGCAATGAAAAATATTAAGAAAATGTCAACTTTTAGAATTTGGTTTTATCTTAATGACAAACAGTTTGGAGTCTGATCCAGCACCTGATCTAGCTGTAAACCTTTTGCAATGGAAATAATTGTATACCGTGAGCTTTAAAAATTGTCTTGCAATCTTTCTCAAATTAATTTTTGTGCATAAATTGAAGAATCCTTGAGAAGTGAGTGTCATACAGTTAGTATCCAGATCAGACACCACATCACATGGCATTTCAGCTGGATTCAAACCGTTGGCAAAAACCAGTTTATAGCCATATTCTCCGGACAAAGTGTTAAAACTAGTTTCTCTTGAGATATCCATGCCTTTCTCTCACTGACTCAGGTTGCTATATATAATCACAGATTTAATCATACTTTAATTATACGGCATTAATTCTTCTATGGCAGAATATGAAACACTGACAACCACAATGTCTCTAACAAACTCCATGTTCTGATTAGTTTTTGGAATTGTCATTTCAAGATGCCTTTAGCACTCCAAAGATACACATTTTAACCCTTTCCCTTATAGAAGCGACTTTTAGCGCATTCATTTTATTCATCCGCCAAAGAAAATAGTTTCATTTTATACTGTCATGAATATGTACTATAAGAAATATTTTCTATATACTAGCAGATAGTAACTTAAAGTAGGCTGAAAGTAAAGCAGAATGTGCCCTAGGGCACATTCTGCTTTACTTTCAGCCTGCTTTAATAGGTCACATCTCTTAACTACTAGAAACAGGCTATGGGTTAAAGGGTTAACACATTTTATTTATTCCTCCACTGAAGAAAATAGTTTCAAACTTTACAGTCATGAAAATGTATCACACATTTTTTTTTCTTTATTTTAGCAGATGGTAGCTAAAAGTAAAGCAGGCTGAAAGTAAAGTAAATGCACCATAAGGTGCATTCTGCTTTATTTTCAACCTGCTTAATAAGTGGTCAACTATCTTCAATAATAGAAATTTCACAGGCTATGGTGTTGAGGGTTATATAATCAGTATATATAGTAATATCATAGAGTTTGGCTGAAACATTAGGATTTTTGTATTTCAATTATTCAAATACACCATTTTCCTTTAACTCTTTCCTCCCTGAAACCTCAAATGGACAATTCTAGTTTTCAATTTAGTCTAGTCCTTTTTTTACCTTTTAGGGTTGGTTTTTACAATACATGTCAAAATGACAAATAGTATAGACCCTGATCAGAGGGCTCCTTAAGGAGCCCTCTGATTAGGGTCTACACTGTTTACATAGGAAAAGTGTACTCCTCACAAGTATGCTGTTTGAAAATGACGCATAGCCTGGCGTGGGGTAGGTTCGGACACCTAAACCGTTCATCTGCGCATGCACACTTACATATTGAATGAATGTAACATTTTTTATTCCAAAACGCAAACACAACAAAAAGTCTTTAAAATAGTCAACAGAGAATCCAACAAATGAATTTTAAAAAATGCGTACATACCGTAAACAAACATACCCACTGAGCAATTTTTATCACTGAAGCTTTCTGATACCTTCGGACGATCTGATTTATTACGTCATAGGAAGGCTTGTGACATCACGTTTGAAACTTTAGTTCACTTTTCTAAGGATACTATGAGATATTTATTATTTACACACAAAGGTCAGAGGAAAAAACATTTATGGAAGTAATTTTCTTAAGACAAACTTGACTGTAGGTATGTAACGGTAATTTTGTATTGCAATATGAATACCATGATTACGAGAATGTATGATCAATCGGTCAAATTCTATGAAACAGTCAATGATCTTAGTTTTTTCTTCATCAAAAGTCAAATGCCTTTGACAAAATTCTGGCATGCTGGCGCGAATGGATGTGTTCCATTTTGTGTAATTTGTAAAGTGTCCGAAGCTACCGGACTGTCAGAAGCTACCAGAATTGACGATATATGGGTGACTATGGTTCAAAGAGTTAAATGAGCAGTCACAGCATAAAATTAGGTGAGACATTGGATTTCAAGCATTTGAAATACTCCCTTATAATCTTTGATGTCATCGCCGCTGGTTCTAATCAACTAATGCTCCTTGCTACCTAAAGGTTTGGTTGAACAATTTGGATTTTAGTTTATAACACCTTTTTTACAATGAGATTATTCTAATGAGTGGCCAACAAAATAGAGTTTAGCTGATTGACAAAAATATCTTTCTTTCGATTATAACTTTATTAACCCTTAGCCCGCCAAATAAATTGTCGTCTGCTATATTTCTCGTCTGCTTCAAGTTTCAAAGTGCTTCAAAGTTGCTCAAAATTGCTGAAAATGTTGTCCGAGTGTCAAACAGCTTGGATCCGGATGAGACGCCGAGTTACTCGGCGTCTCATCCGGATCCAAGCTGTTTGCATATGGAGCTATAGTCGTGAGTGGCAGGCTAAGGGTTAACTCTTATAATCAGTTTTGACAACAAACAGTATATTTGAGACATTTCCGGTATTTGAAATGTTTCCCTTCTTCTCTTCGATACCATACTAACAAGAAACACTGAAATAGACTTTGGTTGAAAGAAAAGAATTTACCGAGTAGGTATTTGGAATAAGTCCATTTTATGACAATTACAATGAGTACAGTGCTCCCTCTTTACAAAGGCCCTCCCAACAAAGACTCCCTCCTAACAACGATGATTGTCGTTGTTCCCACAAACAATATAACTATGTCCAACCTTTTTACGGCTGCAATATAGTCCAATTAAAATTGTCGTCTGTTGTTTTTCTCAAATTTACATAATAAGACATTTTATAATGACGAGTGGCAAACAGCTCGAATCCAGATCAGACGCCGCGTAACGCGGCATCTGATCTGGATTTAAGCTGTTTGAAAATGATTGCTAATTTCCCTCCCTAGGACTCCCTTCGAACAATGCACATATGTTTTGTCTCCCAATGAGTGTCGTAGAGAGGGAACACTGTATGCACAATCTAGGGTTTGATAGAGACGTAAGTTTTACAGCAGAGAAGATGTCATTCTTTCCCATGTACAGTGGAGAAAAGGTTATTCTTTCCCTATAAACACATTTACGCTAAAACTGTTATTTCCATTGCAAACGGCTTGGAGCCAGATCAGGCTCCAAACTGTTTGTCACTCAGATTAAAACGAAAACTCAGAATTATTAAAATATTGTCATTTTATACGTTTTAGTGCTTTGCGTTTCGTTTGCGTTTAAACGGGAAAGAATAACGTTTTCTCCACTGTAAATACAATGAAATGCAATACAATGACAGGTTTTTGAAATATTTAACAAATTATTAGTTTAAATCTGAACAGCAAAAATTGAGTTACCCGATGTCTGATCTGGTTAAAACTGTTTGCAATGGAGATAATACTTTTTATGGCGTCTGTTCAAAATCCAAACTGTTTGACTCTTATATAGATGTTGTTTTGGTTTTTTAAAAGTGTATTTGCCTCCAATTCTAAACTTGGGAAATAAAGGCTCACAGTATAATGGAAGTTGAAGTGTTAGACTGGTTATGACATTATAATGACAAGAGTTAACCCATTACCCCATAAATACGGCTTTTTATGCCTTTAATTTATTCCTCCGCTGAAAAAAAAAGTTGAAATTAAAATGTAGTCATAGATATGTTTGATAAAGAATATTTTCTATATTTTAGCCAACATTAGCTTAAAGCAGGCTGAAAGTAAATCAGAATGCGCCTTAACCCTTTACCCCATAGAAGTGCCTTTTAGCGAATATGATATATTCCTCCGCTGAAGAAAATAGTTCCAATTTTATCAGTCATGAATATATATTATTGGAAATAGTTTCTATCTTCAATCACATGATAGCTTAAAGCAGGCTGAAAGTAAAGCAGAATACGCCTCAAGGCTCATTCTGCTTTACTTTCAACCTGCTTTAAGTAGTCATATATGTTCAATACTAGAATAAGCTATCAGGTAAAGGGTTAAGGAGCATTCTGCTTTACTTCACCCTGCTTTAAGTGGCCACATATCTTCAAAATTAGAAAGAAGCTATGGGGTAATGGGTAACAGCACCAGTTTGACTGTAATTATGCAGGTATTGGTAATCAGCGGTTCATACTGATGGCTAAATACGGCACAGCACAGTATATAAATATCACATGTCAGTGACATGTAAAATTGTCAACTTTCGGGAAAATACTGTCAACCAAGGCGAATTACCCTGTCAGACATGTGATATCTATTTTATTATACCGAAATCCTGGGCTCTAAAGCTGGCTGGTATCATTAATGTAACTAGATGTAGATCCGCATGCGATTTATAATGAAACTCAATGTTTATAAAAAATATTGGCATTTGAAGGAATTATACAAACTCTTTATAAATAAACGTACAGTAGAACTTCGATATCTCGAACTCGCTTAACTCGAACTATCCGATAGTTTGACACATGAACTGCATTATTTCATGCTCAGTTAGGTCGAACATACCCATATTTCAAAGTTAAAACGTGGCTAAGCCACGTTTTAACTTTGAAATACGGGTATGTTCGATTTAACCGAGTTCGAGATATCAAAGTTCGACTGTACATGGATTATAATTTACCCGTTAGGGCCGTCATGCAGAGGTTTACTAGTCGGATTTGACTGTTTCTTTGCATCAGTTAGTCAACTTTAAACTTCAAACTGCTACAAATAGTAAATCCAAGTTTTAACATTATCTTAAATGACGCTTTGGCGCGATAACGGGGATTTTGACGTCATTTTCGGTTTGACGTCATTTACGACATTTGATTACCTAGTGCAGGGGGAGACAGTATTTCTAAGACAGTGAATTCTTTTCCCACTGAGTCTGACAGTATTTTTATGTCACGGTGGCCTATGGAAAATTAACATTGTGAATGAAATTGAGGCATAATAATGTTACTTACTGCTTATTGCAAGTTTAACCAGGGCTCAAGATGAGGGAGTATTGTAACTAAACAAATCCAACATTTCTCACTTATTTCAGAACCAAATCATATTGGTGAAACTACTCATTAGAACTGACTTAAAACTCTTTCCTCCCTGAAACTTTAAATGAACAAGTCCAGTTTCGATTTTAGTCTAGTCCATTTCTGGCTTTTAATGGTTGTTTTTGTCCATGTTTGGCATTATGACAAACAGTGAAGACCCTGATCAGAGGGCTCCTTTCGGAGCCCTCTGATCTGGGTCTTCACTGTTTGTTCCAGACAAGTGTACTTTTCACATGTTCACTGTTTGAAAAGCACGCCTATATGCGGGACTAGGGTTCAAGAGACGATTCTAATGAGTAGTAACACCATAGGTTTTTGAAATACTACCTTTATCCCCAGAAACCTTCCTACCTTGTCGTGGTTCTGGGGCTTAATTACCAAAGGAGATGTTTCTGTTTATTAGTCTGAGATTATCCCCTCTGCAAAGAACTAAAAGGAAGGCAGGTAGGTGGTTTTGAGATTAGCCGAAATCATCTTCTTGAAATCATCATCATCTCATCTCATATGTGTATTTTTTTACACTTGGCATCTAAAAGAACCAGAGAACTCTTTCGATAATAAGAGTAGGGCATCGCGCCCCGGTTCTCTGTATCTGCTCCCCTCTCTCTGGGGCTTCCAATTAGCCGATAGATGGCAGAAACGGACATTAACAAACAAAACAAAACAAAATCATCATCACTCATCATTCATTGGCCCTATAAGACTTATTTTGTCTCACAGTGCCGTAAAATCCAACTTATCCATCCATACCCCTCTTATCAGGAGCTGAGACTTTGCAACACCACACAGAGCACCAGATAAGGGTAGTTTTTCAAATACTAAAATCTTTATTTCTGAAATAAACCCTATGGTGACACTACTCATTAGAATCGTCTCTTCGAGACGATTCTAATGAGTAGTAACACCATAGGATTTGGTTCTAAAAAGAGTGAGAAAAAGTTGGATTTGTTGAAATAACTACTTCTTATCTGGAGCCCTGACCACATACACAGAGTGTAGAACTACCAACCTTTCATAGATGGAGGGACAGGTATGTCCCTGGCTTGTATTCCTTTAGCAAATATGGCGATTCTTTCCGCATTATCTGATCGGCTTGTTTTGATTGTAGTTTTCGCTTTATCCATATCGAGATCTGGTTTAAATGAAACCTTTGGAGGGGCCAGGTGGCTGTCAATGACCATGGCCCCTCCAGTGGACATCTGTCTAGGGGTTGCTTTAAGGTCCTTATAGGAATGTGTAAACTGTGTGTGTATAAATCCCAGGTCAGACAACAGGGACTTCTGGGCCTCATCTTCCACTCCGACCTGGTCCTCAGCAATCTAAAGTAGTGAAAGACAGGGTCAAAGGTTATAAAGCTTTTGAGCTGAGTCTAAAGTCATTCTCAAGCATTTGATTGGTCAGATTTGAGCTTAGGCTCGAATCTGACCAATCAAATGCTTGAGAACAAACTCAGACTGAGCTCAAATGCTTTATAACCTTGGACCCAGAGTCTCATACAGTCAACTCATTCACCACTGTATCTCTTTGAACGGACAATTACAGTTTCAAATTAACTGTAGTACATTCATGGCTATTTAGAGTTGTTTTCTGTGATATACTGCTGAATGGCAAACAGTGCAGACTCTGATCAGAGGGATCCTTTAGAAGCCCTCTGATCTGGGTCTACACTGATTGCATAGGATAAGTGTACTCAGGAATTTTTTACCTTCTATAATAGAGGCCGATTTTCTGTGACTTCCCAATTGCAGAAAGCCTCCTTTTTTCCCCATTTTGGTGGAGAATGTCCCAAAAAATATATGAATTTTTATTTTTTTTAACAATTTTGTTCTTTTCAATTACCAGTCCCTCTTTAGTGTTAATTATTTTATTTTCTGGTATTAAATTAATGAAACTTTCTATTTCCTGTAAGTAAGTACACTTCCATTCAGTTTGTATGTATTTTGGAAGTCAGTCTACTTTTCCCAATTTGGTCAAAAATCGCGCTTGAATTTCTCAAATGGAAAGGCTAAGGCCCCTTCCCAATTTTTGGAAAAAAGGCCCTTGGACTCTGCATACGAAAAGTGCTTGAAAAGGACAAGAATATCACTAAGGTTCAATGTGTTAAACTTGTGTCATTCACACGACTATCACCTCAGTGAAACTTTTCATAAATTATTACAGTTAAGAAGACTATAAAAATTAGGGTTAGAATACTCATCATTAAGGTTCAATGTGTTAAACTTGTCTCATTCACACGACTATCACCTCAGAGAAACTTTTCATAAATTATTACAGTTAAGAAGACTATATTCTCTCCCCAAAAATAATGCGAGGTGCTGATATTATTTCCATTGCAAACAGTTTGGGGCCAGAACAGATGCCGGTAACCCAGCCTCAGATCAATCTCCAAACTGTTTGCCTCTCAGATTGAAAAAAAAATGTCAACAATTTCAAACAACGACTCCCTCCTTACAACAAGATTCACCGCTGTTCCCAAGAAAATTATGTTTTATGCTTGCACTGATGCATCATCATCCACATAAAATGGTTGTCTGCTGTTTTTCTTACATAAATGACATTTTGACAGAAAAAAACATAATGACAAATGACAAACAGCTTGAATCCAGATCAGACGCCGCGTAACGCGGCGTCTGATCAGGATTCAAGCTGTTTGCAAATGTAAAATAAGTTCCCTCCCTATAACAACTCCCTCCGAACAATGCACACAATCTCTGACTCCCATTGGGTGTCGTTGTAGAGAGGCAGCGCTGTACTGCCACTTCCATCTCAAGAGTTGAGCGTACCTCAGTAATAGTTATGTTGAGAGCAGGCGAGCTGATTGATTCCATGCCCGAACCACCTACTAGACTCTCTATGGAGGACAAAGGTTTGACAAGTGACTTTTTGGGTGCAACCCTAGATTGCCTGAATGCTGGGCGCCCGTCGTCCTTGACAACAAGAAGTTGACCCTTATCTAGCATGTCTTTGAGGATCTCTCTACACCAAGCAGGAACACCATGGCTTCTTTCCCTAAGTAACCTGTCGGGCAAAGAAAAGATAGACGGTAAAACATCTCTATTAAGACCACTAAAATGAAGCTGATTGTATAAATGACAGATGAAAGCTTAGAGCCAGGTGACAGTTAAACAGAAAGCTCCTAAAGAAGCTTTCTGTTTTACTATCACCTTGCTTTAAGCAGTCACCTGTCATACACAGGTAAAATTCAAACATTTTAGTGGTTGTTTTGGTAATTATGATTTTTGTTCTCCAATAAGTTATCTCCTTGTCAGATTCTCATTTTTGCCTCAAATTGATCACAATTTTTAGCCATTCTTAGATGAAGCACTCATAAAAGTACCGTAAAGATCTCTTATGAGTGATGACAGGTGACTGCTTAATGCAGGGTAACAAACAAAAACTGTGTCACAGTAAGTGACAAGTGCCCAAGAGGTGTTTTGTCAATGTAATGCATTCATTTGGCTGTAAACAAAATCATACAGCACCTGGTATTGTACTCCTTCAAATTTTGTTTTTGTTCAATTGAAAAGGTTTAAACTATGTTAAACAAACAGTCTGGCAAATCTAGAAATCTCTTATTCAAATGCATCATTACCATAGCATCATGACGTCATCTTGATGTCTTGATGCTATCATGCTGACATTGATGTCATAACAATTTGTGTCATATTGAGGACTTTTTTCTAAATTTAAAAATGATCGTATGATCACAGAGTTATTAATGGGCCCTATTTAATAATTGACCTATGTTGGACATGACCCAAGTTGAACCAAGCTCAAGAGCTTCTTGAGTTGAGTACACATTCCAAGTATGAAGTCTCTATCACATGCAGTTCTAAAGTTATGGCCAATGTTAAATTCACCTTATTTGACCTCTAAATGACCTTGACCTTTGTCAGACATGACCAAAGTTGTACTGAGTTCAAGAGCTTCTTGAGGTGAGTACACATACCAAATATAAAGTCCCCATCCTATGTAGTTCCAAAGTCATGGCCAAAGTTAAAGTTGTAGACATACAAACAGACTAAGTCGTGCGAGGGCATAAAACTCAGAAATCTCCTACAAGAGTTTCCTGAATAATTTTTATCCTGCATTAAGCAACCACCTGTATTTATGTCAATTGCAAACAGTTTGGTACCCAGCCTCTGATCAGGCTCCAAACTGTTTGGCACTCAGATAATTACAATTTCAAACAAATAAAACAAACATCAACAATTTTAACTCATTGTGAAAAACAAATAGAAGGGTGTTCCTTAGAGCACATGTGTCACCTGCCAGCAAGAATCAGTTGAACAATAGTTATAGCTCAAATAGAAAACTTCAGTATAGCAGAAGTTATCTGCTGGAAAAAAAAGTGTAGAAAATGGAAATAACTAATAACTAGAACGGCTATCACTAAAGGTGATAAATACCCCCACTATACAGCACTCTGTCACACTCTGCAGACGTTTTCAATAAGGTTTTACAATAAGGTCAAAAGTGTAAGCCAAGGTCAAAATGACTTAAAATGGTATATGACACTCTGAAATCCAAACATATAATACATTACACACCAGCTTTAGTAATCGTGGATGATAGGGTAAAAGAGATATGCTCTGGACAATTTGTTTTTCATAACCAAGGTTAGAGGTCAATTTCAAGGCCAAAGGTCAAGGTCACAAAGATTTGAAATTTGTGTCTTGCACATCTACTACTCCTGAGTAACATTTATGCCAAGTATCAAGTGAATCAGGTTGAAAGTGAAGGAGGAGTTCAAAGTACAAGATTTTGCCTGCCAATTTCAAGACCAATTTCAAGGACAAAGGTCAAGGTCACAGAGACCTGAAATTTGTGTCTTGCACATCTACTACTCATGAGTAACATTTATGCTAAGAATCAAGTGAATCAGGTTGAAAGTGAAGGAGTTCAAAGTACAAGATTTTGTCTGCCAATTTCAAGACCAATTTCAAGGACAAAGGTCAAGGTCACAGAGACCTGAAATTTGTGTCTTGCACATCTACTTCACCTGGGTAACATTTATGCCAAGTATCAAGTGAATCAGGTTTAAACTGAAGGAGGAGTTGAAAGTACAAGATTTTGTAGACAGACCGACCGACGACCAACGACCAAAGACCGACGGCCGACCAACAGGCTGATTCCAGTATACCCCCCTCAAACTCTGTTTGTGGGGGTATAATTATATTGATTATATTGATAATTATATTGAACCATGTGCAAGACACTTTCACTCATCAACCTTTTTCCATAAATGAAATTTCATCTGAAAAGTATCAGTAGATAAGAAGTTATAGGCAGAAAAGTAGAAAATGTTCATGAATTAAAAAACCTTGTGCAGGACACTTTCACTCATCAATCTAATTTCATTTCAAAAGCTTACTCAGTATAACAGAAGAAATCTGCAGGAAAAGAAAATAAGGAAAAGGGGAATAACTCCTATATTTTGATTTAGAGTTTTGAACCTTGTGCAAGAGAAACTTTCACTTGTAAAGCTCTTTCAATAAATGAAATTTCATCTGAGAAGCTTCAGTATACAGCAGGGCTCCAGATAAGAGGTAGTTATTTCAACAAATCCAACATTTTCTCACTATTTTTAGAACCAAATCCTATGGTGTTACTACTCATTAGAATCTAATGAGTAGTGACACCATAGGGTTTAATTACGAAATAAAGATTTTAGTATTTGACAAACTACCCTTATCTGGTGCTCTGGTATACAGGAGTTATAGTCAACAAGAACGGTGTCACAGTAAGTGACAAATGCCCCAAAGCGTTTTTGTTGTCACTGCAATGTATTCATTTGGCTGTAAAACAAAATCATACAGTAGGTATTGTACTTCTTCCTGTTGAAACAAGCCTTTTCAAGCTTATTCAAATGCATCAACATCTTAGCATCATGACTTCATCTTGATTTCATGATGAAGTCGTTATTATAACAATTTTTGTCATATTGAGGGCTATTTTTCTAAATTTGTAAATGATCACATGATCACAGAGTTATGGACAACGTTAAATTAACTGATTTGACCTCTAAATGACCTTAACCTTTGTTGGATATGACCCAAGTTGTACCAAGCTCAAGAGCTTCTTGAGTTGAGTACACATTCTAAATATAAAGTCTCTATCACATGAAGTTATAGCCAATGTTAAATTCATCTGATTTTACCTTTAAATGACCTTGACCTATGTTGGACATGACCAAAGTTGTACTGAGCTCAAGAGCGTCTTGAGATGAGTACACATACCAAATATAAATGCTCAGTCTCAGTATAAAGTCATACAGACCAAAAACAATAAGCCCTCCACTAAGTTATGGCATAATGAAAATTAAAGTGAGACAGAAAAGGCGTAACAGACAGACAGACCACAGAAATATGATCCCCAAGTGTCGCATCTGCCTACAGCAGGTGACACAAAAACTATCATTTTTGTACATTTCATTGTATTGTGCTTATACAGTAAAACCTCGCTATTACGACCACCAAAAAGAAGTCTAATTGATTGTATAATAGAGAGGTGACAGCTTAAAGCAAGGTGACAGTGAAACAGAAAGCTCCTAAAGGAGCTTTCTGTTTCACTGTTACCTTTATTTTAAACGGTCACCTATAGTAAACACCCTTATAATTAACATATTTTTGTGGTCAAAATAGAGATGTTTTACTGTAGTTTCAGATAAGAACAATATTTCCCCACATTGCGCTTCATTTTACAGTGTCAAGGTGTTTACCTGTCTAAATCACTGGGCAAACTGATTACATTCATCATCTGACATGCTAGAGGAGCCATGTACTTAAGGTCCAGAGTACCAAGGTCAACCAGTTTCATTTCCGGGTGGTCTATAAATAGCATTGCCTCTCGACAAGGGGGCATGTCAATGATGCTTGGGCGGATACCGAGCACGATAAGGGCTTGCTTGATTGGCAGAAGTTCCAAGAAAAACTCCCAGGAGGAGGTGTCAATGTTGTGGGCGTCGTCTATTATCACCACAGTCTCTGTTTCACCAACAACACACTGTATTAAATAGACAGAGTGCAGTATTGTATGATAAGCAGTCTTGGACAAAACATATTGTGGCAATAATATATAATAAAAATTAAGTTTGTACATGTCACAATGACAAAATCTTGCTCTTAAAATACCTTATGCATGAAAAAGTATAACATAGGAAAACATTACCCAAACCACGGGGGGCCAACTAGGTATTACGATGAAATGTTTCTCTACGACAACCTATATGGGTATTATAACAAATTTGTATTGCTAGGAAGGCAACTTTGTTTTCGTAGACAAACATTTCTCACTATATACACCGACTTCGTAGCAATACAAATCTGTTATAATACCTATATAGGTTGTCATAGAGAAACATTTCATCGTAATACCTAGTTGGCCCCATGCTAACAGCTTCTTTTAATTGTATAAAATCAATAATCTGGCACTATAACATTAGTCTATACGACATAAGCATGTCAATACCAGTGTCACCATACTTAAAATATGATTTCCAATGACAATGAATAATATTCCTGTATGTGGTCAGTTAAGAGCAATGAAGAAAATTATTACTAAATCTACATTCAGATAGCTGCATGTTTATCCCTTTCCACAATAGAAGCGCCTTTTAGCTGATATGATTTATTCATCCGCTGAAGAAAATAGTTCCAATTTAATCAATAATGAATATGTATTATAGGGAATATTTTCTATATTATAGCACATGATAGCTTAAAGCAGGCTGAAAGTAAAGCAGAATGCGCCCTAAGGCGCATTCTGCTTTACTTTCAACCTGCTTTAAGTAGTCACCTATCTTAAGAACTAGAAATAAGCTATCAGATAAAGGGTTAAAACTAGATGGAAGTAATGCATTAAGTTCTTCAGCTTTCTGTTTTACCTTTTTCCTACATCAAGCAACCACATGATTTTACAGGTCAATTTATATATACAGTACTCCCTCTCTACAAGGACATCCAATGGGAGACAACAATTATGTGACTTGTTCATGTTTGGAGGGAGTCGTTATAGGGAGGGAAATCGGGGCACATTTGCATACAGCTTGAATCAAGATCAGATGCCGCTTAACACGGCATCTGATCTGGATTCAAGCTGTTTGTCAATCTTCATTAAGTCTTTTTCCGTCAAAATGTCCATTATGTAACACATCAGACTACAACTTTAAGCAGACGACATTGCAGCAGTAAAAGTGTTAAAAATAATTTATCATATTTAGGGAACTGTGGCAAGGGTCGTTGTAAGGAGGTAGTCCTTGTAGGGAGGGCTGTTGTAGAAAGGGTGTACTGCAGTTAATTAAATGGACGACGACTATGACTGAATGTGGACAAAGTATACTTATCCCTTTCCCCAATAGAAGCGCCTTTTAGCGGATATGATTTATTCATCCACTGAAGAAAATAGTTCCAATTTAATCAGTAATGAATATGTATTAGAATGCGCTCTAAGGCGCATTCTGCTTTACGTTCAACCTGCTTTAAGTAGTCACCTATCTTAAGTACTAGAAATAGACTATCAGGTAAAGGGTTATATAGTACCATTCTTGCAATCTTGAACAATATCCTTCTTCTGACAGACTTTTCATTGATGTTGGTACCAGCTATAGTAATAGGTTTCTCAAGCTGAAAAACAACAACAACAACAAAAGTATACAGTGAGTAAAGGTTATTACAGAAATATGTACAGTTAAACTTCTCTAAACTGGGCACTCTGTGGAAAAGAAGGTAAATCACAAAAAACAAGTGACTATTCAACGCAGGATACAAGTAAGGCAGAAAACTACAAAAAGGAGCTGTTTGTCTTTTATGCTGCATTAAACTGCCACTTTCTACCAACAGGTTTAGAGAGTGACAATATTGTTTTATTAGTGTCCAGTTTAGAGAGGTATCACTGTATGCCCAAACAGCTTAGTGGGCTAAACTCACAAACAGATCATGAAGTTACAACATACTAATCTGAATACAGTCGAACTTTGATATCTCAAACTCGCTTAATTCAAACTATCCGATGTTTCGACACAGGAATTGCAATATTTCATGCTCGGTTAAGTCAAACATACCCGTATTTCAAAGTTAAAACGTGGCCAAACCACGTTTTAACTTTGAAATGCGGGTATGTACGACCTAACAGAGTTCAAGATATCGCAGTTCAACTGTATTGTGTTATAGTTATTTGTAAGCTTCATATGTTTAACTCAAATTGGAATGGAAGAGTTGTCAGTCAACAACAAAGCTTAGACATGTTAAACCTCTCTATAACAGGCACTAAATTGTGTTAATTATTTAGTGTTTAAGACAGGTGAATGCTTATAGCAAGGTGATAGTAAAACAGAAAGCTCCTTTAGGAGCTTTCTGTTTTACTGTCACCTAGCTTTAAGCTGTGACCTGTTTTTTATACAATCAATTAGCTTTATTTTAAGCGGTTGTAGTAGAGAGGTTTTACTGTATAGAGATATAACATCAAATTAAAACATGAGCTGTGGAACTTATACCCCTAGTTTTCAAGACATCTTTTACTGAAGGCATTCATTTTGAGGCTGGAGTTGAGAATCATATCCGTTTAAGTTTGCAGTCTCATAATGCACAAACAAATTCAAACTTAATAGGATTTAAGATCTAAGATCCAATTGATTTTGCAATGCTGAGGGTACTACAATAGCTTCTTTTTTTCCTGGAACTTATTTCAATTGACAGACATATTTTACTTATTCAGCTGAATCTAAGTTAAGAATATTTTGCCACAGGTCACTTCTAACCTAACTGAAAGCAGGGAAAGAGATTGAATGTTGCAATCAGTAACTGTTGTGTTCCAAACCGTGAGTCCCGTGGATCATATAGATTTGCTTGTAAATGAAGAAATGTGTTCATTTCAGAAAAGCTTCAGTAGACATTTTAAAAAGCAAATATCATTTTAACCCATTTAACCCTTTGAACCCTAGTCCCGCCTATAGGCGTCCTTTTCAAACAGTATACATGTGAAAAGAGCACTTTCGGAGCCCTCTGATCTGGGTCTTCACTGTTTGTCATATTGCTAAACATTGACAAAAACAACCCTTAAAAGTCAGAAATGGACTAGACTAAAATGGAAACTGGGATTGTCCATTTAAAGCTTTAGGGAGGAAAGAGTTAAGCCTAGTGTCTAATAAAGATGACATTGGCACACAGTGTAGGCCCTGATGAGACGCCGGCGATATATGAAATGTTCTACTTTATGGACAATTACTGAAGTATATCTATAACCCATTACCTCATAGCCTGTTTCTTGTTTTGAATATTGGTGACCACTTAAAGCAGGTTAAAAGTAAAGCAGAATGATGAAAATGTACAAAGAAACAAGCTTTTTCTAGCCTATTCAAATGCATCATCACCATAGCATTATGATGTCATATTGATGTCATGATGACGTCGTGGTCATAACATGTGGTATTGAGGACTTATTTCTAAATTAAGAAATGATCACATGATAAAAGAGTTATGGCCAGTTAGGGTGAGTTATCTCCCTTCCTATTCACTTGAAATGATATAGGATGAGTTATCTCCCTTTCCACCCGATTTTACCTCTTAATGACATCTAAATGACCTTGACCTTTGTCGGACATGACCGAAATTGTACTGGTCTCAAGAGCTTTTTGAGGTGAGTACACATACCAAATATAAAGTCTCTATCCAGAGTAGTTCAAAAGTAATTACCAAGGTTAAAGTTGTGTACAGACAAACAGACAGACAAACAGACAGACAGAAAGACAGACAGACCAAAAACAATATATGCCCGACTTAGTCGTGCGGGGGCATAAAAAGACCTAAAAGAGCTTTCTTTTTTACTTTCACCTTATTTTAAGCATCCACCTGCCTTAAACACAAAATAACTAAAACAATACAGTGGTCGTTCGTAAAAGAGAGGTTTTATCATATATGTGCCTACATGCCTATGATTTGCCCTCATTTTGACCCACGGTACTCCCTCCCTACAACGGCCCTCCCAACAACGATTCCTTTGCCGCCGTTCTCCAAAACAAGACAATTATTTCCTATTTAAGGCCAAAATGTTGTTTGCTTAAAAGTGTCGTTGGATGCTTTTCCTCAAAGATACATAATGGACTATTTGCGATGTGAAATGTAACTTGGCTTATTAGTACATGTAGTGATAGGATTAAACTCATTTTAACCCTTCCCCCCATAGAAGTGCCTTTTAGTGCATTCAATTCATTCCTCCATTGAAGAAAAAAGTTCATATTCATAGTCATGAAAATGTACCTCCACAAATATTTTCTATATCCTAGTACATGTAGATGGTAGCTTAAAGCAGGCTGAAAATAAAGCAGAATGACCCTTAAGGTGCATTCTGCTTTACTTTCAATCTGCTTTAAGAGGTCATCTGTCTTCAAAACAAGAAACAGGCTATATAATGAGGTAAAGGGTTAACATGGGTACTGGTTGGTATCCAAGCTGCTTGAAATTCATAATTACAGTCAAACTTCGATATCTCGAACTGGCTTAACTCGCCACGTTTTAACTTTGAAATACGGGTATGTTCGACTTAACCAAGTTCGAGATATTGAAGTTCGACTGTATCAACAATTCTACATTTTCTTAAATCCAAATTTGAGAAATATTTATAAAAGCGGACAACAGAGTGTTAAGTAGATGATATTCTTGCAGTAAAGGGCTTAGTAGCATGATATCACCTCTATTCCAAGCACGTCATTAAGGAGGTACAAATATTTCACATCCTCCTCTCCAATAGCATCAAGTATATACGGCTCCTTCTCTATATGGTCGGAGAAGCCATTGTTGCTTAGAAGTGCTCTTAGAATGTGATTGGCCACAAAATATGGGTAGCTGCTGTCTTCTAACTCCACGCGGCAAGATATCACCCTGTGAGGAAATGCAAAATTAAATTCAAACTTGTATTAACCCATTACCCCATAAATACGCCTTTTTACGCCTCTAATTTATCCTTCCACTGAAGTAAATAGTTTTAATTCATACAGTCATAAACTTGTACAAAAATAAATATTTTCTACAATTCCTAGCAGGTGGTACAGTGGAGAATCTGTTATTCTTTCCCGTTTAAACGCAAACGCAAAGCACTAAAACGTAGAAAAGTACAATTTTTGGACAATTCAGATAATTCATGTTTATCTTGGTGGCGAACAGTTTGGAGCCTGATCAGACGCCGGGTTACCCGGAGTCTGATCTGGCTCCAAACTGTTTGCACTGCAAATAATAGTTTTAGCGTAAACGCGTTTATTGGGAAAGAATAACGTTTTCTCCACTGTAGCTTAAAGCAGGCTGAAAGTTAAGCAAAATGTGCCTTAAGGCACATTCTGCTTTACTTTCAACCTGCTTTAAGTGCTCACTTGTCTTCGTAACTAAAAACAGGCTATGGGGTAATGGGTTTAATGACCTGAAGCACACAGGTAATTCAAGACAGGTACATGCATGATACACAAGAGAGCCATGAGGTCCTGAAACCAGAGAAATGAGACAATAGAACTGTACACATGGTTGTCTCCAGATGCTTTTTCTACCAGTTGACCCATTTTCATTTGAGACCTAGATATTGTCGAGGTGTCTAGAACATCTAAGAGTGTTCAGAATTCTTTTCGATGATTTGATATTATTTTTGACCTGAAAGTTATTGCTTGTTTAAGTTGCAAATAAATTAGACCATTTTACCACTGTGACCTTTATCTGTGACTCGACACTGTTAATTAGAGAAATACATACATGTATACAAAATATAAAGTCCCTATCACTTGAGGATTAAAGGACACTGTCGTTTCAAATATTTGACTTTTGTGACCTTGACGTTTGACCTCACATACCCAAATCTTGAATATCATATACAGTAAAACCTCGCTATTACGACCACTAAAACGAAGGCTAATTGATTATATAATAGAGAGGTGACAGCTTAAAGCAAGGTGACAGTGAAACAGAGAGCTCCTATAGGAGTTTTCTGTTTCACTGTCACCCTGCTTTAAGCGGTCACCTACCGTAAACACCCTAATAATTAACATAATTTAGTGGTCGTAATAGAGAGGTTTTACTGTACCTCCTAATATGGGCAATACATATGCCATGTATTGAGAGTGTATTAAGTTATTGCCGACGTTAAAGTTGCAAACAAACAGACAGGGCAAAAATAATAAGCACCCGATCATAGATCTTGGGGGTTTAACAAGGGGGGTCAATTAATCCATTTCTTTGAAGGGGGTGGGTGAGGGGGGGGTCATCGAGTATGAATGTAATCAAATATTAAATGCCAAAAGGACTACAAGAAAATGTGAGATATATAACAATTAATGAAATAAGAATGTGTATTGTCCACACACGAATGGACTCATGCAAACATTATTCCTAAAAAATCGAGTCTTACTTGAATGATCTGAGATTAGACACTGTTATCAGCTGATCCAGCAGTTTAGTTTTCCCTAGTCCAGATGGACCACTGAACATAATGTGTCGTCGTTGCTTCTCATTGCTTGTCATGGCTCCGATTTGTTCTCGAAACACAAACTCTTCAGCATTGCGACCTAAAAGACAAGGTCAAATATATTATGGTCCAGTTTTGAACAGGGGAAAATACAAGTTTCCCTTTTACACTGAACTAGATGCAAATGTAATGCAATAGAATGTAGAAAGTGTGTTGATTTTTAACAAGAGGCCCATAGGCCATATATCGCTCACCTGAGAATAACTGACAAAATGGAGAAAATGATTTATGTCCCGGGGCAGAGTAGTTTTTGACCCTAGGGGCATAATTTGAACAATCTTGATACAGGACCTGTAGATGATGGTATGTGCCATTAATATCTTAGCTCTGTGTACAAGTGTTTCAGACAAGAATTTGAACAATCTTGATACAGGACCCGTAGATGATTCTATAGGCCAGACATCTAAGCTCAGTATACTAGTGTTTCAGAATAGAAGATTTTTTAAGTTTTCATTGAAAACAAGAAAGGTGACAAATGCCCAGGAGGTGTTTCGTCAATGCAATGTATTCATTTGGCTGTAAACAAAATCATACAGCACCTGGTATTGTACTCCTTCAAATTTTGTTTTTGTTCAATTGAAAAGGTTTAAACTATGTAAAACAAACAGTCTGGCAAATCTAGAAATCTCTTATTCAAATGCATCATTACCATAGTATCATAACATCATCTTGATGTAATGATGACATCATCGTCATAACATTGTCATATTGAGGGCTATTTTCTAAATTTAGAAATGATCACATGATCACAAAGTTATGGGCAATGTTTAAAAAACTTGTATTTGACCTCTAAATGACATTGACCTGTGTTGGACATGACCCAAGTTGAGGCCCAAGAGCTTCTTGAGTTGAGTACACATTCCAAATATAAAGTCTCTATCACATTAAGTTCCAAAGTTATGGCTAATTTTAAATTCACATGATTTTACCTCTAAAAGACCTCTAAATGACCTTGACCTTTGTCGGACATGACCAAAGTTGTACTTAGCTCATGAGCTTCATGAGCTGAGTACACATACTAAATATAAAATCTTTATCTTATATAGTTCAAAAGTTATGGCCAAGGTTAAAGCTCTGGCCATATTAGTTGAAGACATTTGAAAATTCGACTATATCACTCTTTTGTAAAACTGTGGTCCCCAGGGCGGGCCAATTTTGACCCAAGGGGCATAATTTGAACAATCTTGATAGAGGACCTGTAAATAATATAATGCTATGTGCCAAATATCTAAGCTCTGGCTCTTGTAGTTGCCATTGCAACCAGAGTTCTGCATTGTTTTCAACATTTTTAACCAATTTGAAAGAGCTTGACCCAAGGAACACTCATGTAAAGTTTGGTTGAAATATATATGTCAAGTGGTATAGGAGGAGATGTCACTTGATGCGATTGTTGATGACAACGGACGACGGAAGACGGACACAGGGCCATCACAATAACTCACCTTGAGCCTTTGACTCAGGTGAGCTAAAAAGAAGAAAGTGTAACTGTTTAACCTATTAGCCCATAAATATGCCTATAATTTTTCCACCACTGAAGAAAATAGTTTCAATCTATACAGTCATGAATATGAATCATAAGAAATATTTCCTATATTTTGTAGCAGATAGTAGCTTAAAACAGGCTGAAAGTAAAGCAGAATACACCTGAAGTTTAAGGTGCATTCTGCTTTACACTCAACCTGCTTTAATAAGTGCTCACCTATTTTCAATACTAGAAACAGCCTATGGGGTAATGGGTTAAACGCACTATTGACCTAATCAAAGAGTAGTTTACCAAGCATTGGGTAAGCTGAGTGAGTGATTCCCTTGGCCACCATCTTTTCATCTTTTGTCATGCCAGCGAATTCCCTAATGACGCCAACATTTCGTAGTCCCTTCATCCTTTTCGTGATCAGGACAACAAAGTATGCTGGTGGTAGACGACACTTCTGGAAGGTATCTGTGTCACAAGTAATCTTGTCTGGATAGTGCATCATTAGACGGGCTGCCATGTTCACCTTCCGTCCAATCACTGGTGGAGGAATTGAGAGACAGAAAATGGAAATGGATGATTTAGTTTGTGAGCAATGCATAGCTTTTGCTCTTCTACACAATATGTAATTAGATGTGTATAACCGAAAAAATTTGGTTTCATGCATAAGAGAACAAGAACAGTGTCACAGTAAGTGACAAATGCCCCCGAGGTGTTTTGTCACTGCAATATTGTATTCATTTAAGGGTAAAATAAAATCATACAGCAGGTATTGTACTCCTTCAAATTTTGTTTTTATTCAATTGAAAAGGTTTAAACCATTTAAACAAACAGTCTGGCTTAAAACAGACAGTCTGGCAAATCTAGAAACCTCTTATTCAATTGCATCATCGCCATAGCATCATGATGCCATCTTGATGTTTAATTAACCGTATTTGACATCTAAATGACATTGACCTTTGGTTGGACATAACCCACGTTGTACCAAGCTCAAGAGCTTCTTGAGTTGAGTACACATTCCAAATATAAAGTCTCTATCACATGCAATTCCAAAGTTATGGTCAATGATAAATTCATCCAACTTGACCTCTAAATGACCTTTTACACTCTTCTAAGGTACTATTTGTAAAGCATGTGTATATGTATCACTAGGGTTCAGTGGGTTAACCTATTTATGCCCAGTAGATTATTCCATGTTTATATATTGGATTAGTCCATTTTTAATCAAAGGGATGCCTGGTCAAAATTTTCATTTTCATTTTGTTTTATATTGAAATTCCTATCAGCAAACAGTGTAGACTCTGATCAGATGCCACATAATGCGGCGTCTGATCAGAGTCTACACTGATTGCCTATGTCTCATAGATTCATAGATGGGATCGTGGGCACAAATGGGTTAAAGATAAACTTACTCCAGGCCGCACATTACGTCAAATATTGTCATAAATCAGAAATTTTAAATACATCTAATTTATTTTCTCTCCAACTAATCATGTCTTGTGACATCTCTTTGGAATCATCTTGAAGACAGGATAAGATGGTAAGAAATAAATAATAATTGAGAATTTAATAATCTGACTTCGACAATATTTGTTGTACAACATTTGATAAGACAGCCCCTAGATATTTAAAAGTTATAAAATTAATTGTTTACAGTCTCTTCTCGTGCATGCCTAGGATTGTACTTGTTCATCAGGGCTGCCATTTCTCCGGATTTTTCCTAAATCTCCGGATTTTTTCCCCAGCACATGGTAGCTTAAAGCAGGCTGAAAGTAAAGCAGAATGCGCCTTAGGGCGCATTCTGCTTTACTTTCAGCCTGCTTTAAGTAGTCGCATGTCAACAAAACAAGAAAAAGACTATGGGGTAAAGGTAAGATTCGAAAAATCGCACTTGAAAAATGCAAATTTGGAAATCTTAGGATATTTTATGTCAACTTATGGCAGCCCTGGTTCATAGTGATTGGATATTGTGCCCAATTCTGAGTTAACCCTGTCCCCCATAGAAGCGCCTTTTAGCCCATTTAATTTATTCATCCACTAAAGAAAATCGTTCCAATTTAATCTGTCAGGATTATGTATTATAAAAGATAGTTTACATTTTTTAGCAGATGGAAGCTTAGAGCGGGCTGAAAGTAAAGCAGAATGTGCCTTAAGGCACATTCTGCTTTACTTTCAACCTGCTTTAAGTGGTCACCTGTCTTCAAAACTAGAAACAGGCTATGGGGTACAGGGTTAATGACAGGTTAGATTGTATTATAAAACAAACAAGAATCTACATGTAATAGGAATCATTCAGGTGAGCATTTCATAATGATGTTATACAGACTACAGAGAATCTACATGTAATAGGAATCATTCAGGTGAGCATTTCATGATGATGTTATACAGACTACAGAGAACCTGGCATGTCTCGTATATATATATATAGACAGGCATAATGTTCCAGTCATACTAAAGAAACTAAACAATATAGTATATTGTTAGAAATGCAATGTCAATGTTTTCTAAGAAGGTTAACCCTTTCCTCCCTGAAACCTCAAATGGGCAATTCTAGTTTTTAATTTAGTCCATTTTTTACTTTTTAGGGTTGATTTTAACAATATATATAAAAATGACAAACAGTGTAGACCCTGATTAGAGGGCTCCTTAAGGAGCCCTCTGATCAGGGTCTACACTGTTTGCATAGGACACATGTACACTGTTTGCACAGGACGCCTATATGCGTGACTAGGGTTCAAAGAGTTAAGTCATGTAATAATGCTTCATACCTCTAGTGCAGCTATGATCAGACTCATTTAAGTTGAGCGTAGAACCAAATTTACAAATATTCGATCCATTAGCCTATTGCACTATCGCTACAACTAAGATATGCACCATTACTTTATACCTGAATACTCATGTCGTTTTGGATGACCTACTACGCCACAGAAAGTAGTTCCTGTTGTGATTCCAATCGAAACTCGCCTAAAATGAAAATAATTGATCAGTTAAACCTATTTACTCTCACAGATGTCAAGATAATTTAGTGCATTTTGTTATACCCAATACCCCATAAATACGCCTTTTAACGCCTTTAATTCATTACTCCCTTGAAGAAAATAGTTCTTCCTTATACAGTAATGATTAAGTATTAAAAGAATTATTTTTTACATCCTAGCAGGTGATGGCTTAAAGAAGGCTGAAAGTAAATCAGAATGTGCCTTACGACCCATTCTACTTTACTTTCAACTTGCTTTAAGTAGTTATCTGTCTTCAAAATGAGAAACAAGCTATGGGAGAATTGGTTAAACAGAAAATGGTTTAACACTGTGTAACTATTTGACATAATATTTTAATACAGAAGACATACCACATCAAAGTAACATCTCATCTAGGTCTAAAATGCCTGGCCAGTTCCATTTATGTGACGCTTAGTGTAAACTAGTTTGAATATTCTATTCTTTTAAACAATAGAAGTAGATACCATTTCCTAATCTCAATTTCGTTTTGTTTTCTCGGAAGAAAACTAATGCTTATACCCTACCTATATGTACCTGTTAAAACAGTCACCACATATAAAACAGAGAATAACATCCACCAACAAGAAATTTCAATTGCAGGGCTGCCATTTCTCCTGATTTTTCCTAAATCTCCGGATTTTTTCCCAGTACATAGTTGCTTAAAACAGGCTGAAAGTAAAGCAGAATGCGCCCTAAGACTTACAGTCTGCTTTAAGTAGTCGCATGTCAACAAAACTATGGGCTATGGGGTAAAGTATGATTCGTAAAATCGCACTTGAAAAATGCAAATTGGAAATCTTAGGATTTTTCATGTCAACTTATGGCAACCCTGCAATTGTTCAAACCATTGCACTCACTTTAGTCCATCTATCTTGTCCAGTTGGGACTTCATCCGCCCTGCACATATCAGCGCATGTGCACAATCGTTTTCATGTTTGTAGCCAGGTAGCCCAAATATAACCAAAAAGGTACAGCCCTGTTATTGAAAAATAATTCATAAATATGTAGACAATATTATGACAGGCAATCTGTTAATGAGTACAGTGAATCCCCTCTAAACCAGACATGTATGGGGACTACAAAAATGTCCGCTTTAGAGGGGTTTTAACCTTTTTAACAATTGTTTCTAGTATGGAAGATAGCTGACCACTTAAAGCAGGTTTAAAGTAAAGCAGAATGCGCCCTCGGGCGCATTCTGCTTTACTTTCAACCTGCTTTAAGCTATCATCTGCAAGAAAGAATAAACTTTTTTTTTCAGTGTAGGAATAAATCAAAGAAGTAAAAAGGCGTAATTATGGTGTAATGGGTAAGAATAAAGAAGGGTTGGAAACGGGACCAAAGCTTTTGTCCGGTTTAGAGAGAATTCCGGTTTTTAGAGGTTCCGGTTTAGAGGGGTTTCACTGTGTATCCATATTGCATAGAAAAAGTGAGGGGAAAATCTAAAAATTCATGTGAATTTCTTGAGGATATTTTTATACCAATCATACTTCTTTAGCACATTTACCTTTTTACGCTTTTAATTTATTTCTCCACTGAAGAAAATTGTTGCAAATCATACAGTTATAAATATGTCATAAATATGTACTATAAAGGATATTTTCTATATTTCAGAAAATTTTAGCATAAAGCACACTGAAAGTAAAGCAGAATGTGCCTGAAGGCACATTCTGCTTTATTTTCAACCTGCTTTAAGTGGTCACCTATTTTCAAAACTAGAAACAGGCCATGGGGTAATGGGTTTATTTTCAACCTGCTTTAAGTGGTCACCTATTTTCATAACTAGAACAGGCCATGGGGTAATGGGTTAACACCATATGCACAATAATGCTACAAAATTGCTTTTATTTGAGTTTTTAATTTTTAGTTTTGCAAATACATGTACACCATTTGGTTTTCAGTCTTTAACCCATTACACCATAGCATGTTTCTAGTTTTGAAGACAAGTGACCACTTAAAGCAGGTTGAAAGTAAAGCAGAATGCGCCTTGAAGTGCATTCTGCTTTACATTCAGCCTGTTTAATCTACCAGCTTCTAATATAGAAATTATTTCCTGTGTTAAATATTCACAAAGGTATAGATTTGAACTATTTTCTTCAGTGGATGGATAATATAAGAGGCATAAAAAGGGGTATTTATGGGGTAATGGGTTAAACCAGGCTGAAAGTATATAGCAGAATGTGCCTTAAGGCACATTCTGCTTTAAGTGGTCACCTGTCTTCAAAACAAGACACAGGCTATGGGGTAATGGGTTAAGGGTGGGTCTCAACCTACAATGGCTCAGGTCCCACAATTAACAGAAGCAGTATTTGGGCGTATGGTTTGAATGGATTATGGGTAAATAGAGATATTAATCCTACCTTGTCAAAGAGGAACACTTTGTTCAGACAGCCTGTAAAATAAAGACATTTAAGAATTAATTGATGTTCTACCGTTGTTAAACAGTATTCTACAACGGTTTGGAGTTGTGATGCGCAGGAATTGATCACGAAGGCCGAAGGCCTAAGTGGTCAATTCCTGTGCATCACAATGACCAACCGTTGTAGAATAACGTTTAACAACGGTAGAACATAGATTATTTCAAATTCTAACATGACTAACTTAAAAAAAATCAAATGTTTCAGGCTTATTTCCTCTGCGGATGCGGTTTTCGACCGAATTACTTCCCTTGTATGGCTATTACATGAAACCAATATCAGTATGTCATATGTAAGGAAAATAAAGAATAGTGACAAAATAATTTATTCTGTCATAGAACCATTTAGTATTAGTCAGATTAAATATATCTGAACAAATCAGTCACAAAACATGAAAGAAAAGACCTTTTATGTCACACGACTTTTCATCGAAAACTGCGCTTTGCTGTAGGGTGGGTACAGGAAAAGCCTGTTTAAAATGGCTATTTTCACAGCATGGTAAAACACACTAGGTATACCATGGCAAACTTGTTCTTTGTATTTATAGAGACAAATTCATGTGTCATATTAGAATCCAACTTACACAACGTTTATAACTGAAAAGCAATTGGGGTATTGAACAATAATATAAAAATTCTGAATGTTATGTGCAAATTTGTAATACATTTTGCAAACTGTTTGGATCCAAATGAGATTCTTAGTTACTTGAAATCTCATCTGGGTCAAAAGTGTCTGACACTCTGATGATATTTTCTGAAAGGACAAATGCCGATGACAAATATTTTACAGACGAAAATTACATAGTGTGGTAAAAGTTACTACAGCGCTCCCTCTCTACAACGACAACCAATGGGAGACAAACATTGTGTGCCTTGTTCGGAGGGAGTGGTTATAGGGAGGGAAATTGGTTTACATTTGAAACAGCTTGAATCCAGATCAGATGCCGTCTAATCTAGATTCAAGCTGTTTGTCACTAGTCATTATGCTTTTTTTTTTGTCAAAATGATGATTATGTAACTTTTATAACAAGAATGGTGTCACAGAAAGTGACAAATGCCCCGAGGTTTTTTGTCACTGCAATGTATTCATTTGGCTTTCAAGTAAAATCATACAGCAAGTTATAATTATGCTTCTTGCTGTTGTTTTGATGAAAATGTACAAAGAAACAAGCTTTTTCTAGCTTATTCAAATGCATCATCACCATAGCATCATGACATCATATTGATGTCATCTTGACATCATGACATCGTTGTCATAACAAGGTTTGTCAAATGTCATATTGAGGACTTATTTCTAAATTAAGACATGATCACAGTCATGATCAGAGAGTTATTGCCAGTTAGGATGAGTTATCTCCCTTCCTATTCACTTGAACAAGAGGCCCATGGGATCACTTTTCACCCCAGAGACATAATTTTCATTGAAAAAATATATTTTTAGCTCCTGTGACCTAGATATGCAACGGACCGGAACCATATTTACAATATTGGTTAAGGGCTTCTACAAGTGTCATCATGCCAAATATCAAAGCTCTGACCATATTAGTTTCAGAGGTAAAGATGTTTGAAGATTTCACTACATAACTCTATGTAAATTTACGACCCCGGGGCGTGGTCATTTTTTACCCCAGGGACATAATTTGAACAATCTTGATAGAGGACCTGAAGAAGATTCTTTGTGCCAAATATCTAAGCTCAGGGTACTGTGGTTTCAGACAAGAAGATTTTTTAAGTTTTCATTGAAAAAATCTATTTTTAGCTCCTGTGACCTAGATATGCAACAGACCGGAAATATTTGAACAACTTTGAAAGAGGACGCTATAAGGATCATTCAGGCCAAGTTTGGTAAAAATCTATCCAGTAGTTTCGGAGGAGATGTCGTTTAAAGAAATTGTTGACGACGAACGAACGGACGTACACATGAGCGGGTACTTGTGTTTTTCACCCCACAAATAAGTACGGACGGACACTGTCCACATGTACATAGGTTGCATATGAGGTGCTCGAAGCTCAGGAGTACCTTCTGTACAAGTAGCTCACAATTTATGGTTGTTTTTTGTCCATGTGGACAAAGCACTTGTGCAAACATATAAGTTTAATTGCACCCCCTACAACAGAGGATTGTTTTGAACATGTGTTGCTTAGGGGGTGCAACCCATATGTAGTGTTTTTCCCCACAAGTCTGTTTCATACACATGATGCAACTCACAACACCCTTCCCATGAGTGCGGACGGACGAACGACGACGGACAGAGGACGATCAAAATAGCTCACCTTGGCACTACGTGCCAGGTGAGCTAAAAATATAAGGTGAGTTATCTCCCTTTTTACCCGATTTTACCTCTAAATGACCTTGACCTTTGCCAGACATGACCCAAGTTGTACTGACCTCAAGAGCTTCTTGAGGTGAGTACACATACCAAATATAAAGTCTCTATCCCGTTCAAAAGTTATGGCCAAGGTTAAAGTAGTGTACAGACAAACAGACAGACAGACCAAAAACAATATGCCCCCGACTAAGTTGTGCGGGAGCATAAAAACACAGCAGATGACAATTTTAAGCAGACTTTACTGCAGCAGTGGAATGGTTAGAATGGTTTGGGAACCAGCGACAATGGTTGTTGTAAGGAGGGAATCGTTGTTGGGAGGGTCGTTGTAGGAAGGGAGTGCTGTAGTTTTGTTTGATTTCTTATCTTACATAGATTATTTTATCTCATGACCCTTCATACCGTGCATAGCTTTAGACTTGGAGTAGACAATTTCAAATATTTTTTGCAAGCTCTTCTCGGAATCTTCAGATTGGTCGAGTTCGAGGTTCAAGAACACAATGACGACCTGTCTCATCTCAGACAGGTACTCCAATGGCTGGTTGTCATCAAACTGTAAATACACAGCCAGAACAAAATCTACAATACAGTGAAATCCCTCCAAACTTGAACCTTTAAATACCGGAATTCTCTCTAAACCGGAAAAAAACTTTGGTCCTGTTTCCAACCCTTCTTTAGTTTAACCCATTTCACCATAAATATGCTTTTTACGCCTTTGATTCATTCCTGCACTGAGAAATACATTCATGAATATGTATCATCAGAAATATTTTCTATATTCTAGTAGATGATACCTTAAAGTAGGTTGAAAATAAAGCAGAATGCGCCTTAAGGCGCATTTTACTTCACTTTCAACCTGCTTTAAATGGTCATCTATCTTCCATACTAGAAGCAAGCTCTGGGTTAAAACCCTTCTAAACCGGAAACCCCTCTAAACCGGACATTGATGTTGTCCCCATGCATGTCCGTTTTACAGGGGTTTCACTGTACATGAAATACTGACTTGTATTTAGCGACACCTAAAGGATAAAAAATTGCACATTTTAAAGACAGTTGACTGCTCAATGCTCAAAGTAATGCAGAAAGTTTCTATAGGATCTTTCTGCATTACTTTTATCTTGCAAATAAGCTGTCACAAGGCTGCAATTTTTATTCTTTTAACCCTTTGAACCCTAGTCCCGCATATTGGCGTTCTTTGCAAACATTGTACATGTGAATAGTACACGTGTCCTATGCAAACAGTGAAGACCCAGATCAGAGGGCTCCTAGGAGCCCTCTGATCAGGGTCTTCACTGTTTGTCATAATACCAAACATTGACAAAACAACCCTTAAAAGTCAAAAATGGACTGGACTTAAACGGAAACTGGAATTGTCCATCTAAAGTTTCAGGGAGGAAAGAGTTAATCGGCGCTATATGACCTATTTTGTGTTGCAGTGCCATAAAACCCAACTCATCCATCCATCCATAGTCTTTAAAGTGGTAGCTTCACCCCTTCATTGCCATGATGTTATTTGCTTTAACTCTTTCTGCCCTGATACTTTAAATGGACAATTCCAGTTTCCATTTTAGTCCATCCATTTCTGACTTTTAAGGGTTGTTTTTGTCAATGTTTGGCATTATGACAAACAGTGAAGACCCAGATCAGAGGGCTCCTAGGAGCCCTCTGATCTGGGTCTTCACTGTTTGCATAGGACAAGTGTACTATTCAAATGTACACTGTTTGCAAAGGATGCGGGACTAGGGTTCAAAGGGTTAAACATCTGTTGTCTGTTTTTACTTCTCAAATCTAAATTGTAGGTATTCTGACTAAACAAAAATTGTAAGAAGTGTCCATCAATTTGGATCCTAATCAAACCAAGTTACCTGGGGCCCGTTTTACTAAACAACTTTCGCAAATTATTTGTGTAAGTCAAAATTTTAAATCTTAATTTATATTTTTTATTATTACTTGCTACAAACAGCAACTAGCCAGATCAGAGGACGCGCTTTTAGCGCGTCCTCTGATCTGGCTATTTGCTGTTTGCAAACGTTTATGATTGAAAAATAAGAGTTAAATGATTTTGACTTACGCAAAAAATTTGTGTAAGTAGTTTAGTAAAACGGGCCCCAGGTGTTTAATGAGGAGCCAGGTGACGCAGAAAAGAGGTTTACCCTTTCCCACATAGAAGTGCCTTTTAGCGCATTCAGTTTATTCCCTCCGCTGAAGAAAATAGTTCTAATTTATAGTTATGACTATGTATCATAAGAAATATTTTCATTATTCTAGCCGGTGGTAGCTTAAAGCAGGCTGAAAGTAAAGCAGAATGCGCCTTGAGGCGCATTCTGCTTTACTTTCAACCAGCTTTAAGAAGTCACTTATTTTCAAAACTAGAAATAGGTTTAACTGTTAATTATTTTTTCATTATTTAAAACCAGCAGCAAAATTCATATACCATACACATAATTATGTACAGTAAAATCTCATTTCTACAGAGCAGAAAACAAGTTGTATGTGACCAACTCAAAGTTGAGGTCATACCAGATACAGTAAAACCTCGCTATTACGACCACTAAATTATGTTAATTATTAGGGTGTTTACGATAGGTGACCGCTTAAAGCAAGGTGACAGTGAAACAGAAAGCTCCTATAAGAGCTTTCTGTTTCACTGTCACCTTGCTTTAAGCTGTCACCTGTCTATTATACACTCAATTAGTCTTCGTTTCTATGATACAGGTATTGGCCATAAAATTGTTTCTGTAGTGTTTGTGCCAGCATGTTTATCTTTCTTTAAAAATTGTTCCAAGATTAGCTCAACATTGTATATAGAGAATCTAACACAAAATGTCAATGATTATTAGAAATAATAATAAAAACTAATCTGAAATTGTACAAACTAATCTTTAATTACTTAAAAAGGTTTTACAAACAAGAGCCCCATTGGGGCATATTTCGCTCACCTGAGAATAGCTGATGAAATGGAGATAATGATTTATGTCCAGGACAGGGATATTTTTTACCCTAGGGGCATTATTTAATTTGAACAATCTTGATAGAGGACCTGCAGATGATACTATATGCCAAATATCTAAGATCAGGGTACAAGGGTTTTAGACAAGAAGAATTTTTTAAGTTTCCATTGAAAAAAATCTATTTTTAGCTCCTGTGACCTACATATGCAACAGACTGGAACCATTTTAACAAAATAGATAAAGGACATCTAGAAGTGTCACCATGCCAAACCCCGGGGCGGGCAAATTTTGACCACAGGGGCATAATTTGAACAAACTGGATAGACGACCTGTAGATGATGCTATGCGCCATATATCTAAGCTCTGTCCCTTGTAGTTTTTGATGAGAAGATTTTTTAAGTTTTTATAGAAAAAATCTATTTTTAGCTCCTGTGACCTAGATATGCAACAAACCGGAACGATTTGAACAAAATACGTAAAGGATATTTAGAAGTGTCACCATACCAAATATCAAAGCTCTGGCCATTTTAGTGTAAGAGAAGAAGACGTTTGAAATTTTCACTATACAACTCTTCGTAAAACTGTGACCCCGGGGCGGTGTCAATTTTGACCCCAGGGGCATAATTTGAATCAACTTGATAGACGACCTGTAGATGATGCTATTTGCCAAATATCTAAGCTCTGGCCCTTGTAGTTTCAGACAAGAAGAACTTTTAAGTTTTCATTGAAAAAAATCTATTTTTAGCTCCTGTGACCTAGATATGCAACCAACCAGAACCATTTGAACAAAATAGGTAAAGTACATCTAGAAGTGTCACCATGCCAAATATCAAAGCTCTTGCCATATTAGTTTCAGAGGAGAAGATGTTTGAAAATTTCACGATATAACTCTATGTAAAACTGTGACCCCCGGGGCGGGGTCAATTTTGACTCCAGGGGTATAATTTGAACAAACTTGATAGAGGATCTTTAGGTGATGCTATGTGCCAAATATCTAAGCTCTGGCCCTTGTAGTTTCAGACAAGAAGATTTTTTTTAAATATTTCCTTATTTTTTCACTTTGGTCCCCATGGCAACCAGAGTTCTACATTGTTTTTAATTCTTTGAACAAATTTGAAAGAGCTTGACCAAAGGAACATTCCTGTAAAGTTTGGTTGAAATCTGTCAAGCGGTATAGGAGGAGATGTCATTTGAATCAATTGTTAACGACGACGGACGATGCACAAAGCATGACGCACTACGACAGACGACGGACACAGGGCCATCCCAATAGCTCACCTTGAGCCTTTGGCTCAGGTGAGCTAAAAAAAAGAAGAAAATCATAGTAGGATGCCTAGTGTAAAGACATTTTACCTTTTTCAGCACTGGGGGAAGAATATACAGTCTGAGTGCTATGTCCAGTCTCATCTCTGTCACTGTCTCTACCACTTTACGCACTATGGGATAGAACAAATATCACATATTGGGATAAGATTAACCCCTTACCCCATAACCTGTCTCTAGTTTTGAAGATAGGTAACCACTTAAAACAGGTTGAAAGTAAAGCAGAATGTGCCTTAAGGCACATTCTGTTTTACTTTAAGCCTGCTTTAAGCTAATATCTGCTAGGTTAAAGAAATTATTTCTTATGGTATATATTCATTAAGGTATAAATTGGAACTTTTTTCTTCAGTGGATGAATAAGTTAAAAGCGTAAAAATATGTATGGAGTAATGTATGATAGAGTTCTGGATAGTTTCAGCAAAACTTGTGTTAAGCCACCGTGTAGTAAAGCAGCAGGTTCACTGTAAATTGGAACTATCCTTTTGAAGTTTCAGGGGCAATTAGTTAAAGTGACAAAATGTTTGTTGTAAAGGAATAATATCTTCAATATAATTATACATGTAATAGCTACATAAATATGCCTTTATAAAAATTCCAAGTAAAAGGAGACATGAAACAGGGCTGCCATAAGTTGACATGAAAAATCCTAAGATTTCCAAATTTGCATTTTTCAAGTGCGATTTTACGAATCGTACCTTTACCCAGTCGCCTGTTTCTAGTTTTGTTGACACGTGACTACTTAAAGCAGGCTGTAAGTAAAGCAGAATGCGCCTTAGGGCGCATTCTGCTTTACTTTCAGCCTGCTTTAAGCTACCATGTACCGGGAAAAAATCCGGAGATTTAGGAAAAATCCGGAGAAATGGCAGCCCTGATGAAACATGGGTCTTCCTATACCTGCATTATTTTCTTGTTTATTAACTCTTTGCTCCTTAGACTAAGTTTATGGCTTCCGGTCGAGAGGGTGTATCGCGGGGGTAGCCCATACTGTGGTAGCAGAGTTGGGTGCATTGCTATTATGACAAATACTTACATAACTTGTTGACTATCCATCCCCAAATGATCAAATTGTATATAAGATCCAATCAATTACCTGAAATATCCATTGGTCTGGTGTTTTCAGAGATTTTATTTATGAACAGGTTCGACGAAAAAGTTCAAATTTTCCTTCAAATCAGTTGTATCTGATAGACAAGTTTCCAATTTAGGATCGTTTTCTCATTCTATTAACTGTATAATTAATATTCAGAATCGCATATTATGAAGAAAGAATTCGATCCCGGCGTGTGTTGGTTGTTTTTTGTCTTTGTTGTCTCTCTCACACGTAAATCTTTCCCGAAATGTCCACGTTTAGTGTCCTCGATTTTGTCGCGCCGCCATTTTGAATCGAGTCAATTTCAAAATATGACAGCGCTATTTTTAACGCCGTTTTATTTGTCAATATCTCCTATTAATAACACAGTCTTACAAAGTAGAAAAAGAAATAATACTTTCTAAAACCGACAAAAAAAAAGACGCTTTAGAACCATCTTGTTTATTTGTAACAAACGTAAAACATGAACTACATGAATACACATATGCCGTGTGTTCGCGTGGCCTATTGAAATGTGCATAGAAATTCTGCTTCGCAATTTCGGCACATCTCTTTGTTTTCTAATGGGATTTTTCATAATGTATCGTTGGAAAATCAATTCAAGAAGTTAACTGTTGATCTACATTCATAGAAAATGTTAATTACACGAGTAATTTCGCAGAAACTTACGATTATAATACGCCGGAGTTTATACGACATAATTTCCCCCACCCGTTCTATCGTAATGGAGTGTTGGATGGGGAATGCCTTTTTAACCCTTTTAACCGTAAATCATCATCGGAATAGCTATTTTCGGGGTAAGAAATGAATTATTATTCTACAGTCGAATACCGTTACCTCGAAGTTGAACGGACCGTGAAAAAATATCGACGTAGCCGAAGTTCGAGCTAATGGGAGTTTCTCATTTGAGATCTGTATCGTCATATCGAAGTTTTAACGTTATTCTTGATCCTAGTGTTTATTGACAGTTGATTGGTTATTGAAAATAAATGCGTAGGAAAGTAGAATCTGACAAAATCTTCAACTCATAATTTTCAAATTGATGAAGGTGGTCAGTATTTTCAAAAGTAGAGAATCTACGCGTCTATTAGATATATGGTAGATCTACCTGATTTCATCAGCATAAACCTCCAGCGCATGGGTGCTAACACAATTTTTATAACATAAAATTAGGTTTACACATTTCATCACACCAACACAGTGAACTGTTTACACTTCCGGTGAAGCTCTGGAAGCGTTAGTTGTTTACATGTTTAATTTTCAAAAAGGTGTGTCCGACTTCGAAACGCCGGCGAATTATTTCGGCGTTTCAAACAGAAGCGGCGTGTTTGAACCGACTTAGATAAAAAATAAATCAGAAATGAAATGTAACTTTTGTTTGATCTCACTACACTTATTCGCCGTACGGCACCTTCAGTCTGCACTACAAAGAATTCTGTAATCTGATTTAAACAGCGCGGCTATAATTGTCCCAGGTTTGACAGAATCGTCATCGAAAATATTTACGCAAACTTCGTAACCAAAGTTATTCGGGAATTAATTAATAATATTGATCCAGTGCAATTAAGATGGGATTATCTTTTGTGCTGATTAGTGCAATTTCGGACATGTTCACTCATTTGGTGCTACAATCAGTCACGGTGGCCGAGAGCCATTTTTCGCACCTCCATCCAATGTTTGCCGAATGTGCGATATGCGGTCACGGTGAAGCAGATATCGACGTAAGGGTGAGAAAAATTATCTGGTTCTAAAAAATTACATCGACGTAACCGATAATATCGAGGAAACAATATCGAGAAAATGAGGGATTTACTATATAGATAAAGAAGGAATTTGCCGGGACCGGTGAAAAATATCGACGTAAGCGGAGTATCGAATATCGAGGTAACGGTATTCGACTGTAGTTCTAATAATATTCTTTATATTTAATTGCTTTTTGGTAGCTCATTTCTCCAAATTCATTCCCGATCGGCGTTGAACCATTTACCACAATTGTCTACGCACAAATTGTAACATGCAGTTTTGAAACGTGAATTACATGTTTATAAAGCAAAATTTCGGAAATCTTTTTTCAGAATGGAATATTATTTAGTATAATATAAATGGGTATTAAACAAAAAGGCTGTTAATCACCTTTTTGATAACTAAATAAGCACTTAAAAGTAGCCTGTTAACATCACGCATAGACCACACGCACAGGCGTGATCCGACGCCAAAGCCAATATTTATATCACGCATATCGGCGTGATTCGACTGCAAAGAGTTAAACCATTTAATAGCATGTTTCTAGTTCTGACGTCAGATGACCACTTAAAGAAGGGTGAAAGTAAAACAATGCTCCTAAAAGAGCATTCTGCTTTACTTTCACCCTGCTTTAAGCTATCATCTGCTTGGATATAGATTATATAGCTTCATATTTATGTTGCATATTCATGACTGTATGGAGTGAAACTATTTTCTGTAGTGGAGAAATAAATTATAGGCGTAAAAAGACACATCTCTGGAGTAATGGGTAAACTTACGTTTTCCAAACTTTGATCCTAATTTACTTTTCCCTAATGCTTTGAACGTCTTTTTTGGTGCAGTGTCTGCATCCTCATCATCCGAGATTTTTATGATGGGCACATATGGCCCTTTATTTGGTTCGGAAGTTTGCGGACCCTCTTCTGCTGCAGCTGGTGGTTCGGGAGTTTTAGACTCCTCCTTGACTGTACAGGGCATGTCACTGATGGGCGTTTTTCTTGCTGTTGTAGGCTTCTCTGGCTGTTTATTTGGTTTCACTTTACCAAGTAAGTCAATAGGTATGTCATCTGAAAGTGTGGACATGCGGCGAGCTGCCCAATACATAAATGAAAGAAAAATCAGTGATTCTATGAAATCCGTTTTAACCCATTACCCCATAGCCTGTTTCTAGATTTGGAGACAGATGACCACTTAAAACAGGTTGAAAGTAAAGCATTCTGCTTTACTTTCAGCCTGCTTTAAGCTACCATCTACTACGAGATAAAAGTATTTCTTAAGGTGCATAACTCATAACTATATATTAAATGGAACTATTTACCTCAGTGGAAGAATAAATGAGAGGGGTTAAAAGGGGTATTTATGGGGTAATGGGTTAAGCGACCACTGAAAAGAGGGTACATTTGTAGTGTAACATGCAAACCGAGAGACCCAGCAGCAACAAACCCTGTCCTTGCAAAGCTTAAGCTCACATCAAGAGATGTTTGTTGCACTTTATAATTCACTCACTCCCCAACATACAATGATTTGGAAATCCTCATTTGCATATACCAACCTACCATCAACGTTACAGTAGTATTAACTAGAACTATCACTAAAGGTGATTGATACCCCCACAGGAAACCTCCCTGTCACAAGGCGCCAATATAACGTAATATAACGTTTTGTTTGTTTAATTGATATTACTAATATATCGTTAATTCCAAGACAACGCACATGGAAAAATACGCGAATTCATACAACGTTAGAAAATGACATACCAAATCGCGCCCGATTCCAAGACAATGCTCGTGGAAAAATACGTGACTTCATAAAACGTAAGAAAGTGACATACCAGATCGTGGAAAAGAACACTGAACTAATCCAGAGAAAATCAAATAATCACATTTAATATAATCAAGACAATACTACTCTCAACGGAAAAAACATTCACAACAGAAAAGGGAAATCACTCTACAAAACTAAACCGGAAGTTGTTTATTCGTCCCATTACCTGAACGTAACTACCACCCGGTTACGTAGGATGAGTTATCTCCCTTCCTACTCACTTCTTAGTCAATGGAAATAATATAGGATGAGTTATCTCCCTTTCCACCAGAGTAACCGCTAAATGACCACTAAATGACCTTTACCTTTGTCGGACATGACTCAAATTTTACTGAACTCAAGAGCTTCTTGAGGTGAATGCACATACCAAATATAAAGTCTCTATCTTAAGTAATCAAAAAGTTATGGCCAAGGTGTCACAGAAAGTGACAAATGCCCCGAGGTGTTTTGTCACTGCAGTGTATTCATTTGGCTTTCAAGTAAAATCATACAGCAGGTTATAATTGTACTCCTTGTTGTTGTTGTGATGAAAATTTACAAAGAAACAAGATTTTTCTAGATTTTTCAAATGCATCATCACCATAGCATCATGATGTCATGATGACGTCGTTGTCATAACAAGGTTTGTCATATGTCATATTGAGGAATTATTTCTAAATTTAGAAATGATCACATGATCAGAGTGTTATGGCCAGTTGGGATGAGTTATCTCCCTTCCTATTCACATCTTAGTCACTTGACATAATATAGGATGAGTTATCTCCCTTTCCACCAGATGTGCATATTAAGGAACAAAATGTAAAGTTATAAAGGGGCATAATTATGTCAAATTTTGTGCAAGAGTTATGAAACCTGTCACTGAGTGTCCCCATATAACACTGATAATATATACCAAGTTTGAAAATGGTATTGTATATAGTTTTCAAGAAAAAGGCAAATGTCCCGAAAAAATGCGACGGACTGACGGACGGACGGACAAGGCATTTCCTATATAGCCCCCACCACACAGTGTTGGGGGTATAATAACAGGTGGCAAAATACCAACACCATGACTGATCTGGGCTTATCCTGTTTGCTATAACCAAAAGCCTCTTTCTTTTTGGTGATGAACTGACATTAAATTCAGTAAATTATATTACTGTGTACAATCTAATGGAGGTCCTGTGATATCTGTTGAAGAGAACAGTTTTGCTCCAGATGATGTACCAAGTATCTAGGCCTTTCTAGATCCAACTGTTATAATTGTTCTGAAAAAAATAAACCAACAACACCCTAGAACTATCCCTAAAGGTGATTTATACCCAAACCACCACATTTGATAGATGGGGTTATTAGTCAATAATACAGATGTTTATTGCTTTGAATAAAAAAAACTCAAAATAATCATCAAAATTAATGTAGCCACAGTTTATTCAAATTATGAAAAGGGAGATAATTCAAGAATGAAAAGGCTAATCATGACCCAAATTGCAGGTGCACAATATCAGATAGTGCTCATCAATACTGAAGAAATTATAACTGCTCTGTTGAGACATGACAGAGTTAAGCTGCAGACAATATTAATTCTCATTCTTTAAAGTAAGGGAAAAGGGAGATAATTCAAGAACAAAATGAGAAAACTGAACAAAAGATGAATGGGTGGATGGGGTTGTATAAAGCAAGAATATTGTTCCCAACGATGGATGCTCCCCACAAAGAAAAACCCAAAGGTACAAAATGTTTAGTAGGTGAACACAGTATCAAGTTTCATCAACTTATGATGTAATAACTTTCAGGAGATACATGTATGCTTCAGACAAAAATGAAATTTTTATGAAAAAATGTCGACAATTCAATGTTTGGAGATGACAGAGTTATAATTCGTGTGTACTACACTTCTTTTTGTCATACTCTAACACATAATCAAGTTTCATCAAGTTACAGTGCTCCAGAAAATTTGATTTTTTTAAATAGAAAAAGGAGATAATTCAATTTTGGGAGATGACAGAGTCATGGTTCTTGTGTACTGCACCTCCTTTAATAATGTCATCATCTACCACTGTATCAAGTTTCATTAACTTCAATGTAACAGTCGAGAGCTATGCTTTGGACAAAATTGATTTTTCTTTTAGAAAAAGGGACAAAAATCAATATTGGGAGATGACATAGTTACCGTTTTTGTGTACTACAC
Organism: Gari tellinella; assembly: GCA_922989275.2. Lineage (NCBI taxonomy): Eukaryota > Metazoa > Mollusca > Bivalvia > Cardiida > Psammobiidae > Gari > Gari tellinella. The sequence continues at coordinate 27,159,445 of OV277857.1, read as the reverse complement.
TTTCTTCTGTCATCCTCTATCAGTATAATAGGTTTCATCAACTTACTGTGTAACAGTCCAGAGATATGCTCTGGACAAAATTGATTTATTTTATGAGAAAAATGGAGATAATTCAAATTGGGAGATGAGAGAGTTACGGTTCTTGTGTACTGCACTTTCTAATGTCATCCTCTATCACTGTAGCAAGTTTAATCAACTTAGGGTGTAACAGTCCAGAGATATGCTCCGGACAAAAGATTTAGACAAAAATTGATTTTTTTTACGAGAAAAGGGGACATAATTCATTATTGGGAGATGACAGAGTTGCGGTTCTTGTGTACTGCACCTTCTTCTGTCATTTTCTATCACTGTATCAAGTTTCATCAACCTACGGTGAATGGTTCCAAGGATATGCACCTGACAAAAAAGTGTGACGGGCGGGCGGACGGACGGACAAAGCAGTGACTATATGCTCCCCCCCAAAGCGGAGCATAAAAATGCAAATGGATCAGGGCTCTAGATAAAAGGGTGAAAACTGAACAAATTCAACATTTTTACACTCATTTCAGCACTTGAAATCCTACAATGGTACTACTCATTTGAATTAAGTTACACCAAAGATTTTTTTTTCGTTTTTTTGTTGTTGTTTTTTTTTAAATTGAAAAACTCTCCTTATATCTGGAGTTCTGTGAATGTACTATGAAATTGTTTGCAGACAACAAGTTAACAAGTTTTACAGATGATATAACCTGGTTGTATATGTAATCTACTGTAGGACCTACCTTGATTAATATGAACGTCTACTAAGGATGGCAATGGTAGGCTATAACTACGTCGACGAGGCAGGATGGACACAATCTGTGAAAACATAATCAGGACACTTAACCCTTTACTACAGGGATACACATTTTTACGCATTTAATTTATTTCTCCAATGAACAAAACAGTTCCAATTTATACAGTCATGAATTTGTATCATAAGAAATACTTTCTATATTCTAGCAGATGGTAGCTTAAAGCAGGCAGAAAAACAAGAATGGTGTCACAGAAAGTGATAATTGCCCCGAGGTGTTTTGTCACTGCAATGTATTCATTTGGCTTTCAAGTAAAATCATACTGCAAGTTATAATTGTGCTCCTTGCTGTTGTTTTGATGAAAATGTACAAAGAAACAAGCTTTTTCTAGCTTATTCAAATGCATCATCACCATAGCATCATGACGTCATATTGATGTCATGATGATGTCGTCGTCATAACAAGGTTTGTCAAGAGTCATATTGAGGACTAATTTCTAAATTTAGAAATGATCACATGATCAAACAATTATGGCCAGTTGGGATGAGTTATCTCACTTTCTATCCACTTGAAATAATATAGGATGAGTTATCTCCCTTTCCACCCGATTTACTGCTAAATGACCTCTAAATGACCTTGACCTTTGTCAGACATGACCTAAATTGTTCTGAGCTCAAGAGCTTATTGAGGTGAGTACATATACCAAATATTAAGTCTCTATCCTATGTAGTTCAAAAGTTATGGCCAAGGTTAAAGTTGTGTACAGACAGACAGACAGACAGACAGACCAAAAACAATATGCCCCCGACTAAGTTGTGCAGGGCATAAAAAGCAGAATGCACTTAACTGTGCATTCTGCTTTACTTTCAACCTGCTTTAAGCGGTCACCTATCTTCAATACAAGAAACAGGCTATGGGGTAATGGGTTAACAGTATACTAGTAGAGAGTCCACTGGTCCTATGAACATAGTGAAGTCCCTGATCAGAGTTGACTGTGTTATACTTAACCCATTACCCCATAGCATGTTTCTAGTTTTAAAGACAGGTGACCACTTAAAGCAGGTTGAAAGTAAAGCAGAATGTGCATTAGTGTACATTCTGCTTTACTTTCAGCCTGCTTTAAGCTACCAGCTGCTAAAACAGAAATTATTTCTAATGGTAAATATTCACAACTGTATCAATTGGAAGTATTTTCTTCAGTGGAGGGATATATTAGAGGTGTAAAAAGGCGTATTTATAGGGTAATGGGTTAAACCATAGTTTTACATATAAGAACCACATTCTTCAAACAAAAACTTAAAACTCACACTGTTGCAGATCCTAAATTTGTTGCTGATGAAACTATTCTGAAGATCTTTACTCACCCGGAAATGTCGCTGGTCCTCAAGAATCTCAGTTTCAAACATATTTGGATTAAAGTAATTCAGTGTTTCCGGTGACACGACGATCATACCGGACTGACAGAAGTGTTCAGCCACATTGACAGCCGTGACTGCAGGTCCAAGCTCCACATAGTGACGGTACTCCTGGTTGCCTAGAAACGTCACTGACATCTCCCCAGCTGACACACCTGACATAAAATATTATGATGGAAAACGTCAAATGTTTGAAAATGGAAACCGTTTCTAAATTGAGCATATTCTTTAGTTATAGGATAGGGTATTTCGAGATTAACTACTTCACTGCTAAGCCTGGCAACACTAACATGACATGACCCGCCAAAACAGCCCTAACTAGCCAGAAGTGCTGAGGAAGGAGAAGAGAGATCTCAGAAAATTACACCAGTAGCGTGTTCAATTACCACTGTTTGCTGTTTAGGTTAGCAGTTAACAATGTGCCCCATGTGCAGCATGCAGAGTACAGTAGAGAACTTGTGGCCCAACCAATTTTCTTGTATATAATTTGATATAAAATATCTTTAATCTTATTAAACTAATTGAATTCAGAAATCACGTGACTCGTAAAAAACGAAAATTTGTTACTAACTTTAAAAATGATTTTTCATGTTTTGTATGCTGATGAAGACCTGAATAAGGTCGAAACTGGTAGATCAAAAAATGTTTTGTCTACTAGATCGGTGCCTGTAGTTTTTCCCATCCAACCTTTCTTTTTAATTATTGAATTCAAGAATGCAAACATCATTATGTTACTACAGTCAAACTTCAATATCTCAAACTCGCTTATCTCAAACTATCCGATACTTCGACACATGAATTACATTAATTCATGTTCGGTTAAGTTGTACATGCCCATAGTTCAAAGTTATACGTGGCTAAGCCACGTTTTAACTTTGAACTACAGGTATGTTTGACTTAAGGGTGTATCAATGTCATGAGCCATTTTTTTCAAAGTATTAAACTTTTTGTCTATCATTGTTTTTTTGGAAGAGCTATTTATGATGAATGAAAAAATGAAAAAAAATATATATGGTGGTGTCCTTTTTTTTGAGCTACAGCGATTTGAAAAAGGTATGTCAAATTTGGATTTTTTTTCTCAAATTTTACCCATTCAGAGTACAAGCTTCAGTAAAATCTATTTCAAAACAAAACAAAAATGTTAATTTGGGTTTTCTTTATTTATTTCATGTCTATGGTGGTATGTTCACATATAAAAACCAAATTTAGACAAAGCAGGCACCAGGTTTGAACAATATGGATCCTTGAATATCAAAAATATGCTTTATTTAGGGCATGATTTTATTAGATTTTTTATTTTATGAAAAAAAAGTAAAAAAGTTTGAAAATGAAATAGTTCTAGTATTTAACTTTTTCTTATATTCTACCAGATGAAAGCCCATACTAAGGCAGTTCAAAATATGAAAAGAAATTGAAAGGTCAGTGTTGAAAATTTTGAGTTATTAAAGTAAAAAGAGTTATCGCCCCTTACAAAATTTACAAAAAAGTACCATATCGATGATATTTAGAGCTTTATAAATTTCACATTTGGTGCCTTTTTTTTTTTAAATTAGTTTTTGTATGAAGAAATACTACCATAGATAGGAAATAAATAACACCAAACCAAATTATCATATTTGTTTTCATTTAAAATGGGTTTTATTGAAGCGGGCTGTTTGAAAAGGACAAAATAAGAGGAAGTGGGTGGGGTAAATTTTACATGGCCGTAGAGCCAACTGTTGTTCACCAAAATGTACACTTTTCTATTATTTCATTCATCTTAAATAGCTCTTCAATACAAAACCATCATAGAGTGTTTTCATATACTTTGAAAAGTTCCCAAATTCATGACATTGATACACCCTTAACAGAGTTTGAGATATCGAAGTTTGACTGTACTATACACACCCAATTTGACAGTGAGTTTCACACCAATGTCAGTGTCCCACTGTCCACATGTATGCTGGATATCAAGGCAGCATCCTAACACCTTCTGAATCTCATTCTGAAGCTCCTCCACACGACCAACTCGCCAGATGGCCAAGATAGCATCCCCTTAAAATAGCACAACATAGTGAATCAGAACAAACAGAAACAAGAACGGTGTCACAGTAAGTGACAAATGCAAACATTTGGCTGTAAAACATACATGACCAGACCCATATTCTAGCCAAGCCTAGATATTAATAAGGCAAAACTTTTGAGCAAGTTTCATTAAAATCCAATGAGATTTGTATCCTCTAGAGTGATAACAAGGTTTTTCTATGATTTGACCTAGTGACCTAGTTTTATAACAGGCATGATCCTTATTCAAACTTGTCCTAGATATTAATAAGGCAAACAATTTAAGCAAGTTTCATTAAAATCCAGTGGTAAAATTTGTGGTCTTAAGAGTTTTAACAAAGTTTTTTTTATGATTTGACCTTGTGATCTAGTTTTTTACCAGACATGACCCATATTCAAACTTAAGCAAGATAATTTTGATGCAATAATCTTGACAAAGTTTCATGAAGATCTACTGAGATTTTTAGCCTCTAGTGTGTTACCAAGGTGACCTAGATTTTAACCAGACATAACCCACATTCAAACTTGACCTAGATTTCTTCAAGACAAAATTTTATATTGTTATCAAGTTTCATAAAGATAAGATGAAATTTGTAACTGCTAGTTTACCGAACCAATTGTGGACGACGGACGGCAGTAGGACGATGGACATTCAGGGATCTTATAGCTCACCTTGGCACTTTGTGCCAGGTGAGCTAATAAAAGGGTTCTACTGTTCTTACGAGATACTCCCGTAACTAAGCATAGCAGAAAAATCCACATGGATATTGATAATCCCCGGGCAGGGATTGAACCCGGGGCGCTAGCGTGACAGTCCAATACCATAACCTCTGAGCCAAAGAGTCTACTCCCTAGCGCAGAAGCTAGGTATCGCATATGTCATTCGCTGCATTGCAACATGTATGCTATGCTATTTATAGCACACAGTAAGGTCAGTGTGTGGGATGTAACACTGTATACTGTATCTTAATTACCTGCAAATTTAAGTATGTCCCCATCTGATCCCAGTATGATCTCTACAAGGGCACTTAAGTACTCATTAAGGGTCCTCGTGAGCTGGTCGACCCCCGACTGTCCTGTAGTGCTGTAATTCTCACATAGTGCCGTGAAACCTGGTTAAACAATGAAAAGGTGTGTCAGTTTGAATTTCACCTCCGCTCACTGTCAGAAAGCTTCGAAAGAAACCATAAACTCGAATTTGCACATAAATTTTATACAAGCCAAACTTATGTTGATGGCATCTCAAATAGAGCAGAATTGGCAACTTTAACCCATTACCCCACAAATATGCCTTTTATTCATTCCTCCATTGAAGAAAATATTTCATATTTATACAGCCAAGAATATGTACCTTTGAAGTATTTTCAGATGGTAGATGGTAGCTAATGTAGATATGACGGTCTCCGTATGTATTGGGATGCAACTCGTGTTTAACGCAACATCTATATCTGCATTCAAATAAGTTTCGAATTAAGTCTTCCGTCATGCAGAATCAGTTAACTTATTTTGCATAACTATTTTGTCAGCTTTTAAAATGTATCTGAACACACACTCTCAAGTTTCTGCATGCAGATGATACAGGCAGAAACGGACGTAACAAACATCAGGTTATAGATCTACGTCTTGTGTAAGTTCAATATGAAGCTTTCATGAGGTCTTAACTAGAATGATTGATGATTTTAGATGGTGTTTGCGTGGTATTGGTCGCTAACGAAAAGCGTCATTTGAGCTGCTATGATTGGCGATATTAACGATTATTCGTCTTTTTTGATTGGATGCTCTTAAATGTCATGCGCTTAACATCCCTCTTTTGTTTGGCAACTTGGGTTGTTGTTGTTTCTGCTAAGGTTTATAGTCCGGCATAAGCTTTATCAGAACAGAACAGAACAGAACATATCCTTTATTCACCCAGGTATTTGTAGTACAACATGGGGTTTTTAACAATAACATGTATACAAATTAACGTGGTTCCGGTATGGTACGAAAAACAACAACAGCAATAACAAAAAGCAACGAAGAACTGAACGGATATTAAGCCTTGAGATGGTGTGATTTTGGGAAAAAAGGGGGGGATTAATGTTTTCTGAAACGTTTGGAACCAGACAAGATGTTAAGAAGCTCAACATCTCATCGGATACCAAACACATCGCTGCGTTGCAGAGATTGTTATTACAATGCATAATTATACAAGTACATATTATTGTGTTGATGTAAATCATGTACAGCATTTGTAAATAAGCAACTAGTATAGATTATCCCATTGATCCCTAGTGACGCATATAAGCGTCCTTTACAAAATATCAGATGGTTCCCCAACATGTCAATTAAGTATACCTCATTTGCAACATGATCTTTTGTGATAACTGCGATTCCATTGGTCCGATGTTAAGGGAAGAGCCATCGATTACATAACACGGGTAATGTTTGCAAACTATGTACAACTTGACAGGTGCTATCAAAACACTGACTAGCCGGGGGGTGATAATCACCCTACACACTAGGATTAATGGCGAACGATTAGCCTGGTTGGAGAAAATGAAACAGTCTCTCAAATAAATTAAATAATCCATATTATGTTTTTAATAAAAATAAAATTTCAGAGACAACTATTCGAATACTAAAATGGGATTTGAATATTTGGCCCGTATGCGAATATTCGAAAATTCGGTCCCGTCCATAATACAAACTAGAACTATCACTAAAGGTGATTGATACCCCCACAGGAAACCTCCCTGTCACAAGGCGCCAATATAACGTAATGTAACGTTTTGTTTGTTTAATTGATATTACTAATATATCGTTAATTCCAAGACAACGCACGTGGAAAAATACGCGAATTCATACAACGTTAGAAAATGACATACCAAATCGCGCCCGATTCCAAGACAATGCTCGTGGAAAAATACGCAACTTGATATAACGTAAGAAAGTGACATACCAGATCGTGGAAAAGAACACTGAACTAATCCAGAGAAAATCAATTAATCACATTTTATAATCGAGATAATACTACTCTCAACGGAAAAAACATTCACAACAGAAAAGGGAAATCACTCTACAATACTAAACCGGAAGTTATTTATTCGTCCCATTACCTGAACGTAACTACCACCTGGTTACGTAGGATGAGTTATCTCCCTTCCTACTCACTTCTTAGTCAATGGAAATAATATAGGATGAGTTATCTCCCTTTCCACCAGAGTAACCGCTAAATGACCACTAAATGACCTTTACCTTTGTTGGACATGATTCAAATTTTACTGAACTCAAGAACTTCTTGAGGTGAATGCACATACCAAATATATAGTCTCTATCTTAAGTAATCAAAAAGTTATGGCCAAGGTGTCACAGAAAGTGACAAATGCCCCGAGGTGTTTTGTCACTGCAGTGTATTCATTTGGCTTTCAAGTAAAATCATACAGCAGGTTATAATTATACTCCTTGTTGTTGTTGTGATGGAAATGTACAAAGAAACAAGCTTTTTCTAGATTTTTCAAATGCATCATCACCATAGCATCATGATGTCATCATGACGTCATGATGACGTCGTTGTCATAACAAGGTTTGTCATATGTCATATTGAGGAATTATTTCTAAATTCAGAAATGATCACATGATCAGAGTGTTATGGCCAATTGGGATGAGTTATCTCCCTTCCTATTCACTTCTTAGTCACTTGACATAATATAGGATGAGTTATCTCCCTTTCCACCAGATGTGCATATTAGGGGCATAATTTTGTCAAATTTTGTGCGAGAGTTATGAAACCTGTCACTGAGTGTCCCCATATAACACTGATAATATATACCAAGTTTGAAAATGGTATTGTATATAGTTTTCAAGAAAAAGGCAAATGTCCCTTGTTGTTGTGATGGAAATGTACAAAGAAACAAGCTTTTTCTAGATTTTTCAAATGCATCATCACCATAGCATCATGATGTCATCATGACGTCATGATGACGTCGTTGTCATAACAAGGTTTGTCATGTCATATTGAGGAATTATTTCTAAATTTAGAAATGATCACATGATCAGAGTGTTATGGCCAGTTGGGATGAGTTATCTCCCTTCCTATTCACTTCTTTGTCACTTGACATAATATGGGATGAGTTATCTCCCTTTCCACCAGATGTGCATATTAAGGAACAAAATGTAAAGTTATAAAGGGGCATAATTTTGTCAACTTTTGTGCAAGAGTTATGAAACCTGTCACTGAGTGTCCCCATATAACACTGATAATATATACCAAGTTTGAAAATGGTATTGTATATAGTTTTCAAGAAAAAGGCAAATGTCCCGAAAAAACGCGACTGACCGACGGACGGACAAGGCATTTCCTATATAGCCCCCACCACACAGTGTTGGGGGTATAAATATAAAGTCTCTATCCCATGTTGTTCAAAAGTTATGGCCAAGGTTAAAGTTGTGTACAGACAAACCACAGAATTATAATTCCGTGGACAAACAGACAGACAGACCAAAAACAATACGCCCGACTAAGTCGTGCAGGGGCATACAAATATTTCTTAATGCTTATCTGTAGATGGTACTCTATGAACCCGTGAAGTTTTGTTAAAATCCAATGAACAGTGTAGGAGAAGTTGCGCTTAAGAGTGCTTATAACCTATATTGCATAAACATTAAGTTAAAATATCTCCCCTTTGCATTATCTCCTCTAGAAATGATGGAATGGAAAGATGTTTCTTAATGCACATCTTTCCATGGTCCTCTATCAACCTGTGAGGAGTCTTTTTCCAAATCCAAGAAACGGTGTAGAAGGAGTTGTGCTTAGTTTTAGTAGGATGGACAGACAGACGGACCCAATGATTCCTATATACCCCCCCCCCCCCCCCCCCCCCCCAAAAAAAAGAAAAACTTGTTTGCGGGGGGTATAGTTTAAAACCCTCTAGAGAAAAACACTTTATGTAGATTCTATCTGCCATAAATACAAGAGGGCCATGAAGGCCCTGATATCGCACACCTAAGGAAATTAAACCTGAGCAAGTTTGGTAAAGATTGAGGTAGAGTACTGTAAAGTTTGATGAAGAATGACCAAAAACTGTGACATTTCACAAAGCTTTTCTATGATTGGCCTAGTGACATACTTATTTGATACCACATAATTAATCCACATTCAAAGTTGACTGAGATTTTGTCAAGCTCAATATTTGGGGCAAGTTTGATGAAGATTGGCAAGAAAGTGCTACACAAGTATTGGTGTATACCTGAGACATCAACAAACACGACCACGGAGTGGTACTGAACTGTCCAGGGTAGAGGTCTGTTGTGGTCAGCAAATATCACAATTCCTGGTACGTGAGGTTTCATCTGCTTCAGTATCGACGTCTCCTCCTCCATCTGGCTTGGACCCGGCCTAAATCCTCCCACTATAGAAATGATTACAAAACTTTTTAACCCTTTCCCCAATGGAAGCACCTTTAAGCGCATTTGATTTATTCTCCCACTGGTGAAAAGAGATCCAATTTATACAGTCATGAAAATTTATCATAAGAAATATTTTCTATATTCAGATGATAGCTTAAAGCAGGCTGAAAGTAAAGCAGAATGTGCCTTAAGGCACATTCTGCTTTACTTTCAACCTGCTTGAAGTGGACACCTATATTCAATACTAGAAATAGTCTATTGGGGAAAGGGTTAAAAAAAAACATTTCATAGGGAATGCAAAATTACAAATACAGTAAATTAAGCCTCTCTAATACGAAAACTGAAATGTAGGCTTATATATTGATAGCATTTAGGACGGGTGGCAGCTTAAAGCAAGATGACAGTAAAGCAGAAAGCTCCTATAGGAGCTAAAGTTCTACTTTACAGTCACCGTGCTGTAAGCAGTCATGCACCTGTCTGAAACACATAATGATAATCCTTGTTCCAGTGGTTGTAATAGAGAGGTTTTACTTCATGTTTACTCAATGTTGATGGTCTATTAATGTTTTCTTCTGACTTGTCCAAGTTATTTTAGATTGGAACATTCTAAAACTTTAAAGGGACTCGCAACCGGATGGTGTACTTGTCAAAATAAAATAAAATACTCAAATAAAAACAAATTTGTGGCATTATTTGGCTTCTGACATTAAAAAAATATGATCAGTCCAAAAAAAGTCTCAAGAATCGTCACCGAATCTTAGATTTTTAGATATTTTCCATCGTTTTTCTATACCGACTAGTAGACGGTATAGTTGTTGTTGTTGCTTCTCTACACGGGCTCAGACATAAACACGAGCCGAATTACGAAGTTGTAAGCACTTTCGATCGCTACACATTGAAATACGTTAAATCGATCCGAGATCAACGGATAGTTCCGTGGTCCATTGGTCTAAGCGGTTTCCCCTATTTTGCCTTCTGTCCGCCAATGCCGGGCCCGGGTTCGAATCCCACCAGAGACCAATATTTTTTTTTATTGAAATACATTTTTTTAAACAGAATTTCTTATCCTAAACTAATTCTTTACCATTTATATAAGCGTTTGACACATATTTACAAATTACTATTTTTAATGCACCATCTGGTTGCGAGTCGCTTTAAAAGGGATGAGTATTGTACTCGATGATTTCTCTACAGCCAGTTAGAGATACGGATTAGCTGTAATTTTGTGCGTAATGTACAGAAGAGAAGACATTATTCTTTCCCGTTTAAACGCAAATGCAATGCACTTAACTGTGGAAATTCACTTTTAGAAATGTTAACTATATATTTTTTAATCTGTGTAGCAAACAGATTGGAGCCTGATCAGATGCCGGCTTGCCTTATGTAGCTTTTAAAGGTCTCTTTAAGCTGAATGTCATAAGGTTTGCAGGTTTTGGTCCACAAAATGTTGGTTTTCATGTTTTTCCTGAGTAAAAAGAGGAGTTGCGAGTACCCGCCCTGGTCATTTTAGACCCCGGTCTAAGACCAGTGAGCTATCACTTTTCCATCAATCTGTCATAAATATAATTTCTCTTCCTTTTTTCACTTCAAATTCATGTATTCCATATTTCATGGCTGTCAGCTTATTTAAACATTTTTTAGCTGAAAACAAGAGGCCCATGCGGGCCTAAATATCGCTCACCTGGAAAAACCAACACAAGGGTCACATAACCCCTGGTATGGGATCACTTTTCACCCCAGAGACATAATTTTCATTGAAAAAATCTATTTTTAGCTCCTGTGACCTAGATATGCAACGGACCGGAACCATATTTACAATATTGGTTAAGGGCTTCTAGAAGTGTCAGCATGCCAAATATCAAAGCTCTGACCATATTAGTTTCAGAGGTAAAGATGTACTCTATGTAAAATTACGACCCCCAGGGCGTGGTCATTTTTCCCCAAGGGACATAATTTGAACAATCTTAATAGAGGACCTGTAGATGATGCTTTGTGCCAAATATCTAAGCTCAAGGTACTGTGGTTTCAGACAAGAAGATTTTTTAAGATTTCATTGAAAAAATCTATTTTTAGCTCCTGTGACCTAGATATGCAACTGAACAGAACCATATTAACAATAGTGGTTAAGGGCTTCTAGAAGAATCATCATGCCAAATATCAAAGCTCTAGCCATATTAGTTTCAGAGAAAAAGATGTTTAAAGATTTCACTATATAACTCTATGTAAATTTACGACCCCCAGGGCGGGGTCATTTTTTACCCCGGGGACATAATTTGAACAATCTTGATAGAGGACCTGAAGACAATGCTTTGTGCCAAATATCTAAGCTCAGGGTACTGTGTTTCAGACAAGAAGATTGTTTAAGTTTTCATTGAAAAAATCTATTTTTAGCTCCTGTGACCTAGATATGCAACGGACCGGAAATGTTTGAACAACTTTAAAAGAGGACCATATAAGGATCATTCAGGGCAAGTTTGGTAAAAATCTATCCAGTAGTTTCGGAGGAGATGTCGTTTAAAGAAATTGTTGACGATGAAAGGACGAACGAACGGACGGACGACGGACAGAGTACAATCAAAATAGCTCACCTTGGCACTACGTGCCAGGTGAGCTAAAAACAAGCTATTTTGGGTGAAAATGGCCAAAAATGCATTTTTCATAAAGAAGCCGTACCATCTAGGACAGATGTCAAGGGTGAATTTTGCTGTTTCAATATTTTTCTTATACGAAAAGGCTTTTTTCATTTAAAAAATGGTTATCCGCACGCTTTGGGTTACATAAAAAGTGTTCGAATAAATCAAGATGTGTGGAAAACAAAGATTTAGTGGCAAATTTAATGCAAAAAGCTGAAATTTACCCATTTTATGCAAACAGTCTATAAATGCCAAATGTTGTGGAACTTGTCATCTGTCACCATGTTTTTTTTTATTTCTAATACCTATAGCTATGATGAGTAAAAGCAGGCAAATCAGGAAAAACTAGAACTATCACTAAAGGTGATTGATACCCCCACAGGAAACCTCCCTGTCACAAGGCGCCAATATAACATAATATAACGTTTTGTTTGTTTAATTGATATTACTAATATATCGTTAATTCCAAGACAACGCACGTGGAAAAATATGCGAATTCATACAACGTTAGAAAATGACATACAAAATCGCGCTCGATTCCAAGACAATGCTCGTGGAAAAATACACGACTTCATATAACGTAAGAAAGTGACATACCAGATCGTGGAAAAGAACACTGAACTAATCCAGAGAAAATCAATTAATCACATTTTATAATCGAGACAATACTACTCTCAACGGAAAAAACATTCACAACAGAAAAGGGAAATCACTCTACAAAACTAAACTGGAAGTTATTTATTCGTCCCATTACCTGAACGTAACTACCACCCGGTTACGTAGGATGAGTTATCTCCCTTCCTACTCACTTCTTAGTCAATGGAAATAATATAGGATGAGTTATCTCCCTTTCCACCAGAGTAACCGCTAAATGACCACTAAATGACCTTTACCTTTGTCGGACATGACTCAAATTTTACTGAACTCAAGAGCTTCTTGAGGTGAATGCACATACCAAATATATAGTCTCTATCTTAAGTAATCAAAAAGTTATGGCCAAGGTGTCACAGAAAGTGACAAATGACCCCGAGGTGTTTTGTCACTGCAGTGTATTCATTTGGCTTTCAAGTAAAATCATACAGCAGGATATAATTGTACTCCTTGTTGTTGTGATGGAAATGTACAAAGAAACAAGCTTTTTCTAGATTTTTCAAATGCATCATCACCATAGCATCATGATGTAATCATGACGTCATGATGACGTCGTTGTCATAACAAGGTTTGTCATATGTCATATTGAGGAATTATTTCTAAATTTAGAAATGATCACATGATCAGAGTGTTATGGCCAGTTGGGATGAGTTATCTCCCTTCCTATTCACTTCTTAGTCACTTGACATAATATAGGATGAGTTATCTCCCTTTCCACCAGATGTGCATATTAAGGAACAAAATGTAAAGTTATAAAAAAGGGGCATAATTCTGTCAAATTTTGTGCAAGAGTTATGAAACCTGTCACTGAGTGTCCCCATATAACACTGATAATATATACCAAGTTTGAAAATGGTATTGTATATAGTTTTCAAGAAAAAGGCAAATGTCCCGAAAAAACGTGACGGACCGACGGACGGACAAGGCATTTCCTATATAGCCCCCACCACACAGTGTTGGGACGGACCGACGGACGGACAAGGCATTTCCTATATAGCCCCCTACACACAGTGTTGGGGGTATAAAAATGGCTCCTATATAGGTGTCACACCACAACGGAAGTGCTTCCGGGTCGTAGGGTGCATAAATATAGCACAGTGAAACATTGATGTGTGTGTTTCATGGTCTTATTTTTTATTGAAAGTGCTGATTAATTGCAGATGTATTTGTTTTTGAGCTGAAATAGTGATGTTGTTGATAAATTATAGGTGTTTCTGGGTTCTATTTGGGAACTACTTTACGAGAACATGTGGTCAGATATGTGAGTGTGATGCGGCGGGGAGCCAACTTTCGTTTTGTAAATATTGACGGTGACCGTAGAAATGTGAAATTTGTGAAAAAGTTGAACCTTAATGGTCCCCGTTTCTTTTGATAATTCTGGTGCCTTGTTATTGCTTTCCATGGAAACATGGTCATTATACTGGTCGGAAGGTCAAGGAACTGGACAGAGACAGGAGAATATTGCCAATTTACTATAGAAGTCTATGGAAGGGTTTCTTACAGGAGTGATATATACCTATTGGATAGTAAGGATGAGTTATCTCCCTTCCTATTCACTTGACATTATATAGAATGAGTTATCTCCCTTTTCATCCGATATTTTACTTCTAAATGACCTTGGCCTTTGTCAGACATGGCCCAAGTTGCTCTTACCTCAAGAGATTCTTGAAATGAATACACTTACTAAATGTTGTTCAAAAGTTAAGGCTTAGGTCAAAGTTGTGTTCAGACAAACAGATAGACAGATTGACCAAAAACCATAGGCATTCGGCCCGTTGGCTATGACACTACCCCTAGCTGCTATAACCCCCCCCCCCCCCCTCCACCACCACCAAACGTGGATAAAATACCCCAAAATCTATCCATACATTCAATAATCATCATAAAAGAACATTTCCTGAAGTTTCATGAAATTTAAAACAAATTTTTTTTTTGCTAATTTATAAGTAAATAGTAAAGGCTGCATGAAAAGCGCCTTGCAGAAGCAACCCTCAAGTTTCCCAACCCTGTCATTTTGTCAAATCTTGGACGATCTGGACAGATGATGGCTCATTGTTTACAGCAAACAGTTTTCTTTGACGATAATTGTAAAAAAATTCAAAGACAATCGGCGAACACGCGCATGGGGACTCGAAGGGTGGGGAGACCCTTACTCGGAAACCATCTGTCACGCAAAATTTTCCCAAACAAACGACTGGTTGCCCAGTCAAACTATTATCATTCTAGCGAAACCGAGAACCAGCTTCAAAGCAGGAAATGACGCAAAATGAGTTGGTCGTATTCGAATCAGGGACAACTATCGCGTTAGTTGGAATAGTTGTCAACAAGTTCTATTCGAATCATCACTTGATGTTTTCCGTTGACAAAATGTTGTCAAACCATCAAATCTTTGACTACAATTTCGATTCGAGTCGGGTCAAAATTGTTGTCATCAGTAAATCTTCGCGCATTTGCTCCGCCCAGTTTTCGTTGACAAGAAACTCGATGATTCGAATACGACCAATGATCATATACGTTTGTCAACAGAAACTTGAAAACGAAAGTTATGTAGAAATTTATTTCGTAACAGAAATGCTCATTTACCGATAATTCAAAAGGTATTTATTATATATTTCATTTTCTATTAATTACCCGTACCATGGTGTAATGCATGGTCGCAAATGCACTTGTTAATCGCTAAATCAGTGAATGACTGACGAACAAGTCCAACAATTAAGGTGACAGAAGGATTCCGATATAAGGTGCCTATCGAACTTTTTATTTCTTCACTTGTGCTCCTGTCTTGCTTGGGCTGTGAGCTAACTTTCTTTTAACAGAACTGTTAAATGTAAATAATAAGCCATCATTTGACAAAATCGGCCCAAAAATGACAAAATGACAAGGTTGGGAAGTTGATGGCTCTGAAAAACACATTCACCTTTTCATTGTATACATACATGATACGAAAAAATTTTTTTTTTATTTAAACTTCTTGAAACTTCTTGAAACATTTGTGAAGGATGTTTGTTGAACATATGGATGTATTTTGACTCATTTGAAAGATTTATGGGGGGTCAGCCGGGGGGGGGGGGGGCGAGGGGGGGGGGGGGGGGGGGGGGGGGGGGGGGGGGGGGGGGGGGGGGGGTCATAGCTTACGCGCCGAAAACCTGTGCCAAAAACAATATGCCCCCCGACCAAGTCGTGCGGGGGCATAAAAACATTGACGACGGATAACTGACGGGTGACGACGGACACATGATGATCACAATAGCTCACCTTGCCACTTTATGCAATGTGAGCCAAAAATGGATAAGTAATCACAAGTTTGACTGGATACACAACAGCAATGGACATCCTAGTCGGATATAACTCTGCTGTCACTTCCTGTTCACATTTTCTATTAGTACGAACATTGTAGATCTACATATATGAAAAGGGCCACGCAGACAAAAGCACCATTGTCTAATTTATCATGACATGATAAAAATTAACAAAATAGATACACAGTTAACTTACATACCGACGATGTCGATCCAAAACCATGTATTTGCATTTTTAACCCTAGAACCATATAGTTCTAAGTATCGTCTGCAGTTTTCGCGCGCATTTGTTGTCAATAGTGACCTCACCTAACCACAGGTGCCAGACGCATGCTTTGCCCGAATATAACACTTCCAAACACAAATAAAGTGAATAAAATAAAACCATACAAACACCCGTTTCTATGATCGAACACCATATTCTGACTTAGATTCTAGATCTACATCTCATTTTTAAAAAAAAAAAAATATATAGATCTAGGTAGATAGAATCTACTCAGGGACACATACTATAACTAGTTATATATCAGGCGCGTAGCTACCTGTAAGCAAAATACCTCATGTATTCATGTGAAAACATGTACTAAGCGAAATAAAGAATTTGAATTTGAATTTGAAAAATGCAACTGCGTACACAAGTGACATTGTCATCAAAAATAGACAAATCGAAAAGTCCAAAAATGCAATAAAAATCGTAGGGGGTAGGACGTAGAGATCAAAGGCTGGAAGACAAGCTGTCAAAAAAAATTGTTATCCTACAATCAATAATTTGTTATTTTGATTCACATTTTTACATGGTCTTTGAATGCGGGAAACGCCCTCGGAACGCACCAGAGACCATCTAGGATTAAAAATCCCCCCGGACCCCTCTAGAGTAGGCCCCTAAGGGTTTTAAACCAATCAGACGGGGTAAGAATTAGAGATGAATGGCTGGGACATACGCAAAAAAATTACAATTTTATGTAATTTGGAGTCGAATTTTACATATAGATTAAAATGCTGTTGCCAGATTGTATTTTCCCGTTTAACCCGTTTTGATTGCTCAAAATGCCCTCAGAACCCACCAAAGCCCATCTAGGAATATTTTCCCCGGAGGAGCATGCCACATTCCAAGTAAGAGTGCGTTCACCAAATGAATTAGATTTGCGCCTGACGTCGACGTGTGCCCCCTCAATCACAGTTGCTTCCTACAGACCTGCTTTATCATTTTATCCAAACGGAACGTAAATGTAAATGGTTCGGTTGCAGATCTGAATGTTACTCATTGTCGGTTTGAAATTAACATCCATGATTTTGTCGTGACGTCAATGTCGTTTATTTTTTTATTCAATTTTTTGCGTAGATTTATGTACTTTATTAACTGTTTTGAAGGCGGGAAATGCCCCCAAAACGCACCAGAGACCATCTAGAAATAAAAATTTTCCTGGGAGAGCATGCCCCCGGACCCCCTAGTAAAAGAGTGCGTACACTTCCTAATTGGTCTAGCTATACGTCCCTGTATATGTCCCTGATATACTATAAAAAAAATCTTCAAAAATGAGCTTATCTTTGCAAACAGTTGGGATCCAGGTGACACGCCGCATAAAGCGATCGTGATCAAAACTGTGCGACCCTTCTATCCTATTTTGGAAAAAAAGCTCGGAAATTTTTAATTCAAGAAAAAAGGAGCTCACCTTGTCCATGTTTACAGATGTATGTGTTGCAAAATTACAAACAGTGCATACCCTAATCATAGGGTCCAAGGTTATAACAGGGCTGCCATTTCTCCGGATTTTTCCTAAATCTCCGGATTTTTTCACACTACATGGTATCTTAAAGCAGGCTGAAAGTAAAGCAGAATGCGCCCTAAGGCGCATTCTGCTTTACTTACAGCCTGCTTTAAGTAGTCGCATGTCAAAAAAACAAGAAAAAGGCTATAGGGTAAAGGTACGATTCGTAAAATCGCACTTGAAAAATGCAAATTTGAAAATCTTAGGATTTTTCATGTCAACTTATGGCAGCCCTGTTATAAAGAGTTTGAGTTGAGCCTGAGATCATTCTCAAATGCTTGAGAACACTCTCAGACTCAACTCAAATGCTTTTATAACAATGGACCCTGCTGTTTACACTGGACAAATATACTATTAACAGGTACACTGCTTATGCTCGTCGATAGGATTTAATGTTTTATCAAGACTTAAGTTATTTTATTGTCATCTTCTTGTAAAAACTTCATTCACATGTCTCAAAATGACTTTCCGATAAGTGAATGATTGAGCGAGTTCGTTAATTATTGAAACTTGCCTAGCGTGTAATTCAGGCAAATTACTTCCCAGGATGTTGGGTCATATCAACAAAAGCAATGTAAGGTTGCACTTAATTAGTCAACTGATCAGTGTAGGATATAATATCATGTGACACCGGATCCAATAAAACAACTATAGCACAGTTTCCTAATAGGTCCTGAGCCTAGGAGCATCGTGATAATAAGAACGTATACGAACGAGACTGCACGTACTACATCGTTCCAAATCGGGGACACTGGTCGTGATAAGATCTGACGGTATAATGCACGATAAGAGCACATAATTCGATGAGTCACAACATGAACCTAAATGACCCCTACTCGAGGACACTGGAACAAAGCACTTTTCAGTCATTATTTTTGTCGTAATAACTACTTAAAGAGTACGATTTCCAGATTGTTTTTGGAAATATATCAGTTTATGTCTAAATTTTGATGTAAATAAAATTTTATTTCTATTTGAAAGGGTTAACTGTCTAAAATCTCATTTTTTCAAAATCAACATTTCTTATTTTGCTAATGACGAAAGAAGACATGTTTTTTCGAACGCTATGAAAATGTTCTAGATCGGTATATCTACATTTTGATATTAAAACATGAAACCCTTTTTCAATGGCTTCAATTATAGCCTGGTTTAATAATAAAAAAAAGAGTTTGTAATTTCCCTAACTACTCATATACATAACAGGAGATCAATCTTTTATTATATTTTCAGTACGTGTTTAGAATTAGCTCTATTTTTAAAATTTTATGTAATAATAACATTTAAAACAGTATAGATTTTGCATAATTGGCTTATTATATTTGACAGAAAATTTCATAAACTTATTCAAAATAAAAAAGCCGTAATAATAATTATAGTATCAGATTGTGTTTAGAAAATTAACTCAAATATACACAAAAAGGTCCAGTGTCCTCGAGGAGGGGTCATTAAGGGTCATGTTTGGGCTGATCGAGTAATGCGATCTTATCGTGCATGATATCACCGTGTCGTCGGCCAAGAATGGGTCTTTAAAATGATATATCACACATGCATTTTGCACTTATAATAATGAAGTTATTGATCCAGTATTAAAACTTTTTGAACTACCTTCGTAGTACCGAATCAGAACAAATGTCGTGACCAATCGTGACCTTATCGCATACAAGCGCTACAAAACGTGTCGACTCGCAGAAAAATTCCACGATCACGATCCATGGCCAGACCCAAAGGTGACAAAGCGTTTCAGTTTAGTCTGAGAGTGCTCTCAAGCATTTGATTGGTCAGATTGAGCTTTTGCTCAAATCTGACCAAACAAATGCTTGAGAGCGATCTCAGGCTCGACTGAAATGCTTTAAACCCTATAAGGGATTGTCGCTATATAGTTATGCTGCGTTTATAGTTACACTCAGCCACGCCCTCAATGATGTTGCTTTCTTGGGCGGATGACGACCCAGTAAAATATTTGGAAACGCTGACTATAGATGTTTCAAAAAGTCATGTAGGTAATGCGACGCTTTGTATCTAGGGTCTATGCTGCAGCGTCCGTCAAATTACATGTAGCTGTGGTCGGCACGAAGCTAATGACATTGTTATTCTATCTATCTATCTATCTTCCGTTTCAGTTGAACCCTTTGCAGGGACTTAAACTGTTTTTTTGCAGGGACTTAAACTATTCATAATGCATCACATATGCGTTTTTTTACTTAAGAAACATTGACATGGGTGTCAAACAGTTTAGATCTAGAGCAGACGCCGCGTAACGGTTCGGATCCAAACTGTTTGCACAATTAGGTTAGTGTTATAGAGTCCGGCAGCGAAAGGTACGATTCCTAAATGGCGCTTGAATATGTGGAAATCTTAGGATTTTTATGAGCACATTATGGAACCCCTGTCAAGTCTTTCAGATGAGCTTTATAAACTGAGGTCCGATATATTAGTGCTTGACATTGGGCATCCAAAAGAACCAGAGCCCTCGGCCGATAGTGAGAGTATGGCATCGCGCCCGGGTTTTCTGAATCCACTCCCCGCTCTCTCTCTCTCTCTCTGGGGCAAACGGACGTTAACAGCAACCCCATGTTTGTCGTAGTTTTTGGCGGAGGGTATCTACCCCACGAGCCTCTTCGTATCGTAAGGTTCATTCAGGTATTATATACAGCTGCGCGTCTGTGTCATATTAATGCCATATAGACTAGTCTAACTGAATTTAGTTACAGAAAAAAAAGCAACTTACCGTTCATGATTACTTCAATGAGTCAATTTTTGAAAGGTGTGTAGATCAACGACTTTGCATCTGACCATAGTCTAGAGATCACTAAACTGACAACCGACGTTGTCACCGACGTCTATGACGTCATTGTATACAATCGGATCCCCTCGCCGTCCGCGTCGATTTTTATAAATCCCGAAGGACGTCGGACTTGGTCGCGTCCTCTGATCTGGCTATTTGCTGTTTGCAAACGTTTATGATCGAAAAATAAGAGTAAAACTATTTTGACTTACGCAAAAAAATTTGCGTAAGTAGTTTAGTAAAACGGGACCCAGGCCCCTAGTAAGTAAAATGTTGTTTTTTTCATTTGTGCTAAAAATTTGCATAATACAACGTCTGAAAGACGTTTTCTGATGTCTATTTAGTACAAATAAATATAAATTTGCTTGGTTACTATAATTGGCAACATTAATGGGGGGGGGGGGGGGGGGGGGGCGTGCCCACCCCCTTGTTCCTACGGGCCTGTAAATTAGACCAGTGTAGTTTCAGAGAATAAGATTTTTAACTGTTTCATATCTTGCCCATCACACTAGCTAGAGGGTCATATCATTTCTCTACATCTACAGGTTACGTTAATCTGTAACACTTGAAAATTATTTAACGGTGCGCAAGTATAAGAGAGAAACATATATAAAGAGAAAAAGGAAAGACAGAAAAGAGCTAGTACGGGCAAGGGTAAGGCTTTGCATGTAGAGAAAAGTTAGGAAAAAGAGAAAATGTACCATCTACTACATCCCATCGGAGAGACCAATCCGGCTTGCGTGGTGCTACCAGGACACTTAGTCCCGCTGGCACAGCTCTCTCCAACAACTGAGGGGCAGCAAATTGTATGAAAATCCCGTAGAAGGGTTGGTTGGCAGGATAGCTCCCTCTTAATCTTAAAATATGCCAAAGAGGGAGCCTCAGCGATGCTGGCTGGTAGTCTGTTCCACAGTGGTATGGTTGCTGTTGTTGCTGCTAAGTTTTAGCGTCCCACGGGTGATCTAAGTTCTGCCTCATCCCACGTAGTAATCCGCAGATGTCACTATTATCGCCAGGACGTCTCCTCAGTCGGCGGAGAGGCATGGCTCGGCGGGTCGAGACAGTGGTATGGTTCTTGGGAAGAAACTGTACTTAATGACATATGCGACCAAATGAAATCTCCGATGGATCTCTATGATAATTTCAGCATAGGTTCCTCAAACATATCTAAGTACCATGGCAAAAAGAAAAATATACGTTATACATGTATAATGGTATTTTTTTGTCTATGGGTATTTGAAATGTATGATGTAGCCATTCTCGGCAAAGATTTTGCCTTTCTAAATTGATGTAAAGTAATTATTGGCACAAACCAACATTAAAACAGTTAAAAAGGGATGCTCACTAAAAATATAATGCTAGGAGTATAGTTTGTTGCCTGATATATGTGCATTTTTCTTAATTGTTTTCGGCTCCAATTCAATGGCAGGGCTGCCATAAGTTGACATGAAAAATCCTAAGATTTACAAATTTACATTTTTCAATTGCGATTTTACGAATCGTACCTTTACCCCATAGCCTTTTTCTTGTTTTGTTGACATGCGATTTCTTAAAGCAGGCTGTAAGTAAAGCAGAATGCGCCTCAGGGCGCATTCTGCTTTACTTTCAGCCTGCTTTAAGCTACCATAACCTGGGGAAAAATCCGGAGATTTAGGAAAAATCCGGAGAAATGGCAGCCCTGCAATGGAAACACTCACTCAATCAAAATCTGCCCGAAATAAATTGATGAAACTTCTCACATAAAAGCTATAGGTGTGAATGTGCAATGATGTGTCTTGAAAAACCCATGCTGAAATTTTCATAGAGATCCTACGGAGATTTCATTTGGGCGCGTATGTCGTTAAGGCGCATTCTGGTTTATTTTCAACCTGCCTTAAGTGGACATCTATCTTCAAAACTAGAAACAGGCTAATCTGAAATGGGTTGATGAAGGCTGAAGTAAATCAGAATGTGTTTTAATGTGCATTATGCTTTACTTTCAACCTGCTGTAAGCGGTCACCTGTCTTCAAAACTAGAAACAGAGTTAAGAAAAACTAAATGCAAACTAAATGCATTAGAATGTAGAAAATGCCATTTATTAAGAGACAAAGCGTTTAGGGCCAGAACAGATACGAAATGATTTGATGTGTTATCTGTATAACTACATAACGGTGGTTTCTACCCAGTTGCCGATTTGTGTCTGAAACACTGAAATACTGTTAAAAGCGACGTAAAATCATAACAAGTAAAACAAGATTGCGCGTTCAATAAACGCTAATGCCCCCAGTGGCATCCTTGACAATATATTCTGAATCTTTTCTAAGTCCAAATTAGCTCAAGGTCATGGTCAAACTGAGCTTGGGTATTATTGGTGAGTTGGTAATGGTCCAAGGCAACAACTGTATAAGTATCAAAGCATTGTAGTCAGTTGTGTTGATGCTAGACGAAACGGTAAAATCTAGTTAATCAAGAAATAGCCTATTTAAAATATTCTAAGTCCAAATTAGGTCAAGGTCAAGGTCAAAATCAAAGTTTGGTGATATTGGTGGATAGGGGATGGTCCAAGACAACAGCTGTATAAGTATCCAAGCATTTGGGTAAGCGGTGTAGATGCTAGACGAAACGGTAAAATCTACTTAACCTTGTTACGGACGGACGGACAGGACGATCATCTGTCGATGCTGGGGGCATAAACATCTGAATCCAAACGGTCATCGTCGTATAGAAAATGAACATATTTGATTGAATACAACCAACTTTCAAGTGGTGTCTATGCACATTTTAGCTCACCTGAGCTAGCTCAGGGATATCGAGCTTTGCAATCCTTGAATGTCCGGCGTGCGTCGTTCGTCGTCAACAACTCTAGAGGCCACAATTTTTCTCCAATCTGTCTCAAACTTGCATAGATTGTATATTACCATAAGAGTTCGATTATGGTTGAAATAATCAAGAGTTATCCACCGGTACCTTTGAATTGCCATTGCGTGTTTCTAATACATGTATTGAAACTGCTTTAACCCTTTCCCTTATAGAAGCGACTTTTAGCACATTCATTTTATTCATCCGCTGAAGAAAATAGTTCCAAATTATACCGTAATGAATATGTGTCCTATTTAATACTTTCCTTATTCTAGCAGTTAATGGCTTAAAGCAGGCTGAAAGTAAAGCAGAATGCGCCTTAGGGCGCATTCTGCTTTACTTTCAACCTGCTTTAAGTAGTCACATATCTTCAATACTAGAAACAATGCTATCAGGTAAAGGGTTAAGCTACAATATGCAAGAAAATAACACTTATTTCTTATATTCAACTGTATAGATTGGAACTAAAATAGCTCACCTTGGCACCTTGTGCCAGGTGAGCTTAAAATTAAAGGGGTCACAGGATGCATGAATTTGTCTAAAATTTTCTGAACATTGTTTTATTTATCAACACAGTTACTTGCTGTAAAGTCGTTCACTCTTTTTACTTCAGTCTTTGTTTGGAATTTTGATAAAAACAACAACCCGATACTGCATTCTTTTCTTTCATTCTTGTATAATTAAATGATTCTATTCAAGTACATATGTACTCAGGAATTAATGAATGACATCACATGGCATAATCTCTGAAACGAAAACAGGTCACACATTTTAAAACAAATATTGCACTAAATTTTCAGTGCACGGCACTAGAATAACTAAGAACGATTTCAATGTCACAAATACAAAGTCAATTCTTTCAATTCCATTTCTTAGCATCATATTGATTAAAATTCACATAACCTTACAATCTATGTAATCCTTGGGACTTAACTCTTTGCAGGCTGTGTAATTTTTTTGTCTGCAACAATAAATTTTGTTGTCTGCTTTTGTTCTTAAATTCTTTTTTCTAAATTCCTTTTCAAAACACAGGATCAGAGTGCCAAACAGTTTGGATCCAGATGAGATGCTGCGTTAGGTAGCATCTCATTTGTATCCAAACTGTTTGCAAAGGTAATCACTTTGGGACATATCCGGCGCTAGCATGCAAAGAGTAAAAACTGTGCACCTCTTTTATCCCTTTCTGCGACAGAAGCGCTCTTTCCTGTCCAGAGAAATGTACTCATATAAAGACATGTTATGGTGTTTAATACGGGTTGCAGCTTACAACAGGATACAAGTTTTGTTTTACAGTGAAACCCCTCTAAAACGGACATGTGTGGGGACAACATAAATACATACATTTCCAGTTTAAAGGGGTTTCCGGTTTAAAGGGGTTTAACCCATAGCTTGTTTGTAGTATGGAAGATAGCCTTACTTAAAGCAGGTTGAAAGTAAAGCAGAATGCGCCTTAAGGCGCATTCTGCTTTACTTCCAACCTGCTTTAAGCTATCATCTGCTATACTACTATAGAAAAGGTTTATAATGATACATATTTATGAATGTATTTTCTTCAGCGAAGGAATAAATCAAAGGCATAGATTCATAGAATGAATATTTATGGTGTAATGGGTTAAAACGAAGAAGGCTTGGAAATGGGACCAACATTTTTGTCCGGTTTAGAGAGAATTCCGGTATTTAGAGGTTCCCGTTTAGAGGGGTTTTACTGTATCTTGCTTTTAGCAGCCAACTGCCTTGAACACAACAATGCTGTATCAGTTGTGGGGAACAGTGTAAGAAAACTGAGTACAGTAAAACCTCTCTATTACGGCCACTAAATTGTGTTAATTATAAAGTGTTTAGAACAGGTGACTGCTTAAAGCAAGGTGACAGTAAAACAGAAAGCTCCTATTAGGAGCTTTCTGTTTTACTGTCACCTTGCTTTAATTTATACAACCAATTAGCCTTCATTTTAGTGGTCGTAATAGAGAGGTTTTACTGTATGACAAATATGTACAAAATATTTCACTGACAACTCTAAAATACTACAGTATCACAACAGGGTATATCATCTAAATAGCAAGTACAGTTAAAATCTGTCTTTGGCAGCCACTTGAAAGAACTTGAATTAAGGTGA
The DNA here is from genome assembly GCA_922989275.2 of Gari tellinella. NCBI lineage: Eukaryota > Metazoa > Mollusca > Bivalvia > Cardiida > Psammobiidae > Gari > Gari tellinella. The sequence continues at coordinate 27,133,737 of OV277857.1, read as the reverse complement.
CAATTTATGGAGGACATAAGTAATGCAGAAAGTTCCTATATGAGCTTACTGCATTACTTTTGTCTGCATAAGCAGAAGGGTATTCTGCATTAAGCTGTCACCTTGTTTCTTTATTGAGTGGCCATACACAGGTTTAAAACCTTTCCCCCATAACAAGGGGCCCGTTTTATAAAACAAATGTTGTCGTTAGTCAGATTATAAAAGTCTAAATTTTATTCAATTCTCCATCTAATCCTGTCTGTGGCATCTCTTTAAGATCGTCTTGAAAACACGATTCCAAAGAGATGTCACAAGACAAGATGAGATAGGGGAATCAGAAACTGAATGTATTTTAAAGTTTTGACTTACGAGCGTTTATGTCGTACAAAGTTTTATGAAACGGGCCCCTAGCTGTGTTCAATATTGAAGACAGATGTTAGCTTAAAACAGACTGAAAGTACAGCAGAATGCCCCTTAAGTAGCATTCTGCTTTACTTTCAGCCTGCTTTAAGCAATTATCTGCATGGATATATGAAATATTTCTAATGATGCATATTCATGAGTGTATAAAGTGAAGCTATTTTCTTTAATGGAGGACTAAATTAAAGTCGTCAAAAGGTGCATCTATTGGGTAATGGGTAAATGGAGTTTTCAGCAGCATACTTTAACCCTTTGAACCCTAGTCCCGCATATAGGCGTCATTTTCAAACAGTATACATGTGAAAAGTGCACTTGTCCTATGCAAACAGTGAATACCCAGATCAGAGGGCTCCTGATGGAGCCCTCTGATCTGGGTCTTCACTGTTTGTCATAATGCGAAACATTGACAAAAACAACCCTTGAAAGTCAGAAATGGACTAGACTAAAATGGAAACTGAGATTGTCCATTTTAGGTTTCAGGGAGGAAAGAGTTAAGAGCCTTGCTTAAGAATGTATTGCATTACCTGAGAAAACAAGTTGACTTTCTAAAGATGAGACATACAGTAAACCACTAAACCATGTTAATTATTCTGGTGTTTACAATAGGTGACCGCTTAAAGCAAGGTGACAGTGAAACAGAAAGCTCCTTTAGGAACGTTCTGTTTAACTGTCACCTTGCTTTAAGCTGTCACCTGTCTATTATACAATCAATTAGCCTTCATTTTAGTGGTCGTAATAGCGAAGTTTTACTGTACATCTGTCTAACACAAGAGTGAAATTCAACATCAAAATGTGGATGCTTGGGAAAGTCTCGGTACTTACAAAACAAATCAGTTATTCTATGACCTCAATCAACACACACCCTTACATCTTACACAGAAACATTTCTTTTTTAGATTAATTTTAACACTATCAATGAGATTTTAAAGAATTGCTCGGTTTCAGTTGAGAGACCTGGGTCCAAGGTTATAAAGCTTTTGAGTTGAGTCTGATATTGTTCTCAAGCATTTGATTGGTAAGATTTGAGCTTTTGCTGAGCAATCAAATTCTTGAGCAGGACTCCAGATAAGGGGGGTATTCCAATAACTAAAATCTTTATTTCTGCTTTAAACCCTATGGTGTCACTACTCGTTAGAATCGTCTCGAAGAGACGATTCTAATGAGTAGTAACACCATAGGGTTTGGTGCTGTATAAGTGAGAAAATGTTGGATTTGTTCAGATAACTTCCCCTTATCTGGTGCCCTGCTTGAGAACGATCTGAGACTCAACTCAAAAGCTTTATAACCATGGGACCTGTTCTCTTGATATACTGGTAAACCAAGAGTACATGATTTCATATATTGACTAATAATTCAAGAAAGGTTTTTATGAAGACAGACAGGTTAATGCACCAACTTTTTTCTATATAAAAAGAGGGACAGTTAGACACATGGACAGATTCCACTTTACTGCCCCCAAACAGTGCACACTTTTAGATACCTTATCAGTCACTAAGCGCAAGGTAAAACAGTCTTCACATATTGCAACAGTGTAACCAGATCAGCACATGGTCTAGAAAGCTGTATATGGTTTGCAACAAACTTGTGTTGGCTTTAACAACTAACAAATAAACACTGATAAGGTAAGTCTATGACATAGTGCTAATCTTGGCCAACAGTTTGTAATATAAGCCTGCTGTTTTTCTAAAGTTATGGCTTAACCCATTACCCCATAAATACACCTTATTACGCCATTAAATTATTCCTCTACTGAAGGAAATAGTTCCAATTTATAGTGTTACAAATAAGAATCATAAGAAATAGTTTCTTTATTCTAGCAGATAATAGCTTAAAGCAGGCTGAAAGTAAAGCAGAATGTGCCCTAAGGCACATTCTGCTTTACTTTCAACCTACTTTAAGTGGTCAACTGGTTTCAAACTAGAAACAGGATATGGCGTAATGGGTTAAAGTAAAACAAAGGCAGTAGTTACAATGTCAGTGCTTAACCCATTGACCTATGAGACTGCAAAACGTTATAATTTCAGTTTCAAATTAACTCTTTTCTTATTTCTATTTTTGGTAATTTAGGGTTGCTTTGTACAATTATTTGCCTAATGACAAACAGTGTGTACTCTTGCCTACACTGTTTGTATAGGGTAGGTGTACTTTTCACAAGTACACTGTTTGTAAATGATGAGTTTAGCATTGCTAGGGTTCAATGTGTTAATGCTGCAATGTCTCCCATTACCCCATAAATATGCCTTTTTACGCCCCTTATTTATCCGTCCACTGAAGAAAATAGTTCCAATTTATACAGTTGTGAATATTAAACATTAAAAATAATTTATATATTCTAGCAGCTGGTAGCTTAAAGCAGGCTGAAAGTAAAGCAGATTACTTTCAACCTGTTTTAAGTGGTCACTTGTCTTCAAAACTAGAAACAGGCTATGGGGTAATGGGCTAATATATTCAAAATATCAATGTACAGTAAAACTTCTCCATTATGACCACTAAATTGTGTTAATTATTAGGTGTTTACGATAGGTGACTGCTAAACGCAAGGTGACAGTATTAGCAAGGTGACAGTATTACAGAAAGCTCCTTAAGAAGCTTTCTGTTCAACTGTCACCTTACTTTAAGCTGTCACCTGAATTTTATACAAACAATTAGCTTTCTTTTTTAATGGTCGTAATAGAGAGCTTGACCCAAGGAACATTCCTGTAAAGTTTGGTTGAAATCTGTCAAGCAGTATAGGAGGAGATGTCATTTGAAGCAATTGTTAACCCTTTCCCCCATAGAAGCGCCTTTTAGCGAATATGATTTATTAGTCCGCTGAAGAAAATAGTTCCAATTTAATGAGTCATGAATATATATTATAGAGAATATTATCTATATTCTAGCACATGATAGCTTAAAGCAGGCTGAAAGTAAAGCAGAATGCGCCTTAAGGCGCATTCTGCTTTACTTTCAACCTGCTTTAAGTAGTTACCTATCTTCAATACTAGAAATAGGATATCAGGTAAAGGGTTAATGACGCTGCACAACGCACGTCGACAGACACAGGGCCATCACAATAGCTCACCTTGAGCCTTTGGCTCAGACGAGCTAAAAAACTAACATGTGAATTCATGTATGAAATGCTTCACAAAGACTGCTAAAACAAATATTTATTTAAACTTTGAACAAAAGACAGGATATCTGAAACCCAGCTCTTACAATAAACCAAATCTGTCTGCCCCATTTATCAAGTACATGTAGTTTAACCTTTGTTAAGCAGCCACATGAAAAGGTACATCATCTGTCTTTATCACAGGTGGCAGAATAATGTAGGGCAAAAGCAGAAATCTCACGATAAATTATAATATACAGTATACAAGATGTACACGTGTATTTTCATTTTAAATGCTTAAAATAAGACTAGTGCAACTTACATTTTCCTAAAGTTGCAATCTTAATATCCTAAAGTGACCATTTAACCCATTATCCCATAAATACGCCTTTTAATGCCTTTAATTAATTCCTCTACTGAAGAAAATAGTTCCAATTTATACTGTCACAAATAAAAATCATAAGAAATATTTTCTATATTCTAGTAGATAATAGCTTAAAGCAGGCTGAAAGTAAAGCAGAATGTGCCTTAAGGCGCATTCTGTTTTAATTTCTACCTGCTTTAAGTGGTCAAATATCTTCAAAACTAGAAACAGGCTATGGGGTAAAGGGTTAAGAGAAGAAACAGGCCCATCTTTCATACAGTCTTGATACACACAAAAAAAGATAATGCAGACAGCTCTTGTACCTTTCAGCACATCTACCTACGTCTTCATATACAGCCAAACCCCTCTAAACCGGACATGTGTGGGGACAATATAAATTTCCAGATTGAGGGGTTTCCAGTTTAGGGGGGTTTTAACCCATTTCCCCATAGCTTGAATCTGATGGAAAGTAGTTGACCACTTAAAGCAGGTTGAAAGTAAAGCAGAATGCACCTAAAGGTGAAATATTATGAAATATTTACTTTACTGTAGCATGTGCTAGCTTAAAGCTGGCTGAAAGTAAAGCAGAATGTGCCATAAGTCACATTCTGCTTTACTTTCAACCTGCTTAAGGTAGTTACCTATTTTCAAAACTAGAAATAGGCTATGGGGTAAAGGGTTAAGCCAATAGTTTCAGAGGAGATGTTTAAAGAATGTTGGTGGACGTCAGACAACGGACACCGGACGACAAACGCTAGAGGGTGGGAGATCCCAATAGCTCACCTTCAGCCTTCAGCTCAGGTGAGCTAAAATGCTGTCACCTTTACTAAATACCTAATAATTAACACAATTTAGTGGTGATAATAGAGAGGTTTTACTGTATTATACTAGTACAGTGGAGAATCTGTTATTCTTTCCCGTTTAAACGCAAATGTACGCAAACGCAAAGCACTAAAACGTAGAAAAGTACAACTTTTTGACAATTCTGAAAGTTCATGTTTATCTTGGTGGCAAACAGTTTTGAGCCTGATCAGACGCCGGGTTACCCGGCGTCTGATCTGGCTCCGAACTATTTGCAATGGAAAACATAGTTTAAGCGTAAACGCGTTTATTGGGAAAGAATAACGTTTTCTCCACTGTACATGTGTACTACTGTATGGCAGTATGAGAAGAATAGCCCTGAGTTGGCACACAACACTCATGAAGATTCCACAGGTCACACAGTAGTCCTATCTTCTACTATTTTCTGGATTTCTTCAAGGACAAAAGCTGAAACACAAATTTGATTATCAGTATCAGTTCATTAGTATGGAATGACATGTAGTAACAAGAAACAGCCTTATGTCCACTGTATGATCAATAGTTTTACAGTGTCGATGAATAAAAATTACTAGATAGATTATGATTTATGGAAATTTTCTTATCTTCGATATCTCGAACTCGCTTAACTCAAACTAACCAATATTTCGACACATGAATAACATTATTTCATGTTTGGTTTAGTTGAACATACCCGTAGTTCAAAGTTAAAACGTGGCTAAGCCACGTTTTAACTTTGAACTTTGGGTGTGTTCGACATAGCCACGTTTTAACTTTGAACTATGGGGGTATGTTCGACATAACAGAGTTCGAGATATCGAAGTTCGACTGGTTTTATTTCTTATGCCTCTAACCCAGCTTAACCCTTTACCTTAGTAGTCTAAAGATACACCTTTTTACACATTTAATTCATTCCTCCACTGATCAGGGGCATAATTTGAACAAACTTGATAGATGACCTGTAGGTGATGCTATGTGCCAAATATCTAATCTCTAACCCTTGAAGTTTTTGACAAGAAGATTTTTTTAGATTTCCTTATTTTTTCACTTTTGTTGCAATGACAACTAGAGTTCTGCATTGTTTTTTATTCTTTGAACCAGTCTGGAAGAGCTTGACCCAAGGAACATTCCTGTAAAGTTTGGTTGAAATCTGTTCAGCAGTATAGGAGGAGATTGTCATTTGAAGCAATTGTTAACAACGATACAAGCCATCCTAATAGCATACCTTGAGTCTTTGGCTCAGGTGAGACAACAAAAGACAAACACAATTCAATAAAATGTATAAAATGGCACCATTTTGAAAATAATAACAACTTATCTGAGTGGCAAACAGTTTTGGGCCTGATCAGATGCCGGGTTACCCGGCGTCTGATCTGGCTCCAAGCTGTTTGCAATGTACATTATGGTTTTAGCTGAAACACATTTATTGGGAAATAATACAGTCTTCCCCAATGTAAGCTGTCAAGAGAGAGACTAACAACAATACCTTAGATGAAGCGGACGATGAAGATTTGGCAGAGGCTATCTGGGACTTGAGGTGGTCTATTTCGTCTTTCTGTTGGGTGAGTTTCTCATTCATTCCAGCCAGGTGGTCACTCATCATGCTCAACTGGCTCTCATAGTTCTTACTAGTTGTTGACAATTCATCCTACATTGAATAACGAAATTATCAGTCATATTCAGGTACTCTTTCGCTGCCATATTATCACCTGTTTGGAAGTTGTTATCTGCATCAGATTACGAGATTTGAGATTTTATTTACTCTTAGTAAGAATACAATTTCTACCAATACCAATCAATCTATAGTGAATAATATTAACTCTGTGCATGCTGGGTAGTTTTTATCATCTGCAACAATTATCGTCTGCTAATGATGAAAAAAAAAAGATTTTTCAAATTTTCTATACAAAATAGGGTCAGAGAGTCAAACAGGCTGGATCCTGAAGAGGTTCCGCATTATGTGGCGTTTCATCAGGATCCAAATTGTTTGCAAATGTTATCACGGTTTCCTTGCTAGCATGAAACGAGTTGAATTTAGGTGAATGTTATCTTCTGGGTATACTTCCTATATATTCAATGCAGCACATAACACATTTGTTTAAGATATACAGTAAAACCCCTCTATTACAACCACTAAAACAAATGTTAATTGATTGTATAAAAGACAGGTGTCAGCTTAAAGCAAGATGACAGTGAAACAGAAAGCTCCTAAAGAAGCTTTCTTTTTCACTGTCACCTTGCTTTAAGCAGTCACCTGCCTTAAATATCCAATAATTAATGATTTTTAGTGGTCCTAATAGAGAGGTTTTACTCTATCTGGTACTAAAGCTGTTTGAAAACATACTTTCAATTGTGTATAAGTTTGTGACATGGCTCTCAAGTCATCCTCCGCCTGTTTCTTGGCTCTTTCTGCTATTTGTAACTGTTTGTGCAGTGCTCTCACCTGTCAAATGAGAATTACATGAAAAGGTTACACATACAAATGTGACAAACGGATGACAAAAAGGATGTTTTACTTTAACACATTATCCCCTGAGACTTCCAATGGACAATTCCATTTTACAATAAAGGCTGGTCCATTTTAGACTATTTATGGTATTTTTTATATAATATATTATCACTGTTTGCATTCGACAAGTGTACTCTTCACAGGTACGCTTTTGATAGAGACGCATATATGCGTCACTAGGGCTCAATGAGTTAATACCATTGTTATTTAAATGCTTGGCATAAGAGTGGTGCTCTAAGACTAACAGCCACTGTTTGACCAGGTTCTACTGTTGCCATACAGTTGACTGCTTAATACAGGAGAACAATAATACAGGGTTCTGTATTAATTTATCCAGCATAAAGCTGCAACCTATTTTAAAGCACCCAAATGAACATATTAACTCATTCACCCCTGAAACTTTTAATGGACAATTCCAATTTCAAAATAAGTCTAGTCCTTTTTGACTATTTAGGGTTGATTGTAACCATATATTTCAAATTGACAAACAGTGTAGATCCTGATCAGAGGGCTTCTTAAGGAGCCCTCTAATCAAGGTCTACACTGTTTGCATGGGACAAGTATAATCCTCTCAGGTACACAGTTTGTAAATGACGAGTATGTGTTGCTAGGGTTGAATGTATAAACCCCTTACCTGATAGCCTATTTCTAGAATTGAAGATAGGTGACTACTTAAAGCAGGTTAAAAGTAAAGCAGAATGCGCCCAAAGGCGCATTCTGCTTTACTTTCAGCCTGCTTTAAGCTATCATGTGCTACAATATAGAAAATATTCCCTATAATATATATTCATTCCTGATTGAGTTGGAACTATTTTCTTTAGCGGAGGAACAAATCATATTCGCTAAAAGGTGCTTCTATGGGGGAAAGGGTTAAGTGGCTGGTTTACACAATCTCTGACTATATCTCACCTCTGCATGGAAACTGACTGACTTGCTGTCTCCCATCTGTAACTGCTGAGTCAGCTCATTTATCCTGGTAGAGAAGTGGTTCTTAATCAGCATTTCTCGTGTATCAATGTCACTTGTTTTCGTTGATGTCTGCAGTGTTCCAAGCTAAAAAGAGAATAACATGCTAAATAAGTCTGGACTAACAAGCCAACACCATGCTTCTCGTATCAAGAATAAATTATATTGCATGTGAAACATTTCTGACCCAAAAAGTAATAATATTTTATTTATGCTTTTTGGTGGATTACCACGAAATAGCAGTGGATTATCACTTGGTAATCCACTGCAGTGGATTCTCACCAATCGCTTTTATTATGAATTTTCCCCGTAGGGCTCCCCAAGAATCGTAGTCAATCGTGTCTTATCGTTAAATTCCGGCAGTCCGATTTGTCGCGAACTACTCACCGGAAGAGCACGAATCCAAACTCAGGAGCAACGAAGTAATTCGGATGACGTCAAATCAATAGATAAGTGACGTCATCGTACGGGAAACTGTTTCGAAAATGTGTTCGATATAAAGTTGGGGCTCAACACGGGGTAAATCATTTACTTTCGCTTTTTCAATTGTCGAGTAATTTCGTTTAAAAAGTGGCTTAAAAGCATAAATAAATAGAATAATTGTATTTTTTCAGCATAAGATCGAATTTAATCCATTTCGTGAATATCAGACTGTTATATTGTCACTCGTGGCTTCGCCACTCGTGAAAATATAACGTCTGATGTTCCCTCAATGGATTAAATTTCTATCTTATACTGAAAAAAACAATTATCCTCTATATAATGATTTTCATGAATCATTTAAATTCTGCCATAATAGTATTGATACCAAACTGTTTAGTAGGTCTAGCTATCATCAAAATAACAAAGCAATTATGATCTATGGTAGATCCTCTGTCTGCTGTAGTATTTCAGTCTCAGATATGATCTATGGTAGATCCTCTGTCTGCTGTAGAATTTCAGTCTCAGAGCACCAAATACAGTCAAACTTCCATATCTTGAACTTGGTTAAGTCGAACATACCAGTATTTCAAAGTAAAAACGCGGCTCAGCCACGTTTTAACTTTGAAACATGTGTAAGTTCGCCTAAACCGAGCTTGAAAACAGCAATTCATGTTTCGAAATATCGGATAATTCGAGTTAAGTGAGTTCGAGATATCGAAGTTCGACTGTAGTTTGGATCCTGATAACATGGTCTCCTATCTGCATCCAAAGGCTATTACAAAAGCAGTTTTACTGTGCTTCAGTGTCATTCAAGAAGATGCAAATAGTTACAAGATACTTTCTTATAATTTAATATTGTTTGTTTTCATTACATTTGGTTAGCTGTGATTGGCTGTAATTTTTGTTTCATAACCCCGTGGAATTTTTTTTTTTAAGGCCACGCCTTGTCGGGACTACTTTCTCTTAGTCCATCTGCTCTCCACAAGCGCTGCATGAAGCAGGATGCCAAATGATGTCATTGACGACGACGTTACTACAAAACAATGTCACGTTTTGGCGGAAAATATATATGGTGGAGGGACTACAACCTATGTTTAAAAGTGTTAAATAATGAACACTCATGTCAGATTCTCTATTTAACTACTTTCAGTACTTAGTGATATTAAATCATAAGGAATAATACGGAATATTTATTCCTCCACTGAAGAAAATAGTCATGAATTTGCATCATAAGAAATCTTTTCTATATCCTAGCAGATGAAAGCTTAAGGCTGGCTGAAAGGAAAGTAGAATGTGCCTTAAGGTGAATTCTGCTATCCTTTCAACCTGCTTTAAGTGGTCACATATCTTCAAAATTAGAAACAGGCTATGGGGTAATGGGTTAAAAGAACCCCACACCTAACAAGAATTAACCTACTCCCTCATAAAAATGCCTTTATCTATTCCTGATAGGACTTTACTTTTTCTTTATTCAACAAAGTCCTGATAATAAGCCAAAAGAACTATTTCCGACATTCTAGTAGGTAGCTGCTTAAAGCAGGCTGGCAGTAAAACAGAAAATTCATCTTCTAAATGGAGATTTCTGCATTATTTTCAGCCTTCTTCAAGAAACCACCTTTGTTAAATGCTGAAAACAAGCTATGAGAGAAAATGAGTTACAGTGTTCCCTCCCTAAAATGGCCCTCCAAACAATGACTCCCTCCTTACAACGACCCTTGCCGTTGTTTCCCAACAAATAAAATATGTCCAACCTTTTCACGTCTGCTATATTGTCTGCTTAAAATTATTGTTGTTTTCTGTTTTTTCCCAGTTTCATAATAGACATTTGACAGAAAAAAAGGTATTGACGAGTGACAAACAGCTTGAATCCAGATCAGACGCCGCCTTACGCGGCGTCTGATCTGGATTCAAGCTGTTTGCATATGTATGCCAATTTCCCTCCCAATAACAACTCCCTCCAAACAACGCACTCATTTTGTGTCTCCCATTGGGTGTCGTTGTAGAGAGGAAGTGCTGCAATACATTTGTGCGTGTAAATATCTCCTATTACCATAGTTGTATCAAGGCGTTTGTCTGAGTCTGTTAACTTCCTGGTTGTGACAGGAGCCTCTATGTTATCCTGTATGGAGTTCACCTGACTAGTCTGACTAGATTTCTCCAACTCCTTCTCAAGCTTTCTAGTTTTCTGACAAAAGAAACAACACAAATTTGCTGTTACACATCAATGCCTTTTAGTTTTCATTACATTACTCCTTAAATATGCCTCTTTTATGCCTTTAATTTTTTGCATATGATAGCTTAAAGCAGACTTTAGGGCACATTCTGCTCTACTTTCAGCCTGCTAAGTGACCAACTGTCTTCAACACTAGAACCAGGCTATGGGGTTATGGGTTAACCCTTTGAACCCTAGTCCCGCATATAGGCGTCCTTTTCAGACAGTGTACATGTGAATTGTACACTTGTCCTATGCAAACAGTGAAGACCCAGATCAGAGGGCTCCGAAAGGAGCCCTCTGATCAGGGTCTTCACTGTTTGTCATAATGCCAAACATTGACAAAAACAACCCTTAAAAGTCAGAAATGGACTACATGTATATCCAAATGGAAACTGGAATTGACCAATTAAAGTTTTAGGGAGGAAAGAGTTAAGTGATGATAAAATACAAATTTGCAATGTTCTTAAGTTGATGTGTGTAAAGTGTGAGTGAGTTGGGGCTTTACGGCACCATGACAAAGAATAGGTCATATAGCGCCCATCATCTGATATCTGACAAAAAATATTGAATAATTTTTCTCATAACTTTAGTGCAATCAATTGTGTACACCCTATATCAAATCATGAGCAGACCCTGATCATGATTCCTTTTCATCATCTGGTCTGGGTCTAAACTATTTGCCTTTTTCTCTGGAGTCTTGCTGTGCAATAAGACTAGTAGAGTATTGCTGTGGAGAAGAAATTATCTTTCCAAATAAACATGTCTATGCTTAAACAGTTTTACTCATTGCAAACTGGCATCTGAACAGGCTTCAAACTGTTTGCAATGTAGATCAAAATAAAATCATTAGATCTTTCAAAAAGTTGTCATTTTGGACATTGTAATGCTTTGAGCTCACTTTCATTTCAGTAGGGAAGAATAACGTGTTCTTCACTGTAAGTAAAATGTAATGTACAGAAAAAACTCTCTATTACGACCACTAAAACAAAGGAGAATTGACTATATACTGTAAAACAGGTATTTTTCGCTTCACAAATATTTCGCGTAAATGTGATTTTGTATTAATTCACGACATCATGATTTCGCAATGGTGTCCATCTCGCTAATTTAACATACCGGACACAGAAGCATTTAGAAGGCTGCTGAGGGCTTAGACTAAATTTATGTCGACTTTAGTAGCTGCCGTCTGCAATTTTCATGATAACCAATTAATACTTGTGAATGAAGTCTATGGTGTTAAAGGTGTCAAAACATATTGACAGGTCTGTGTCCATTTGTTGATCTACAATGTTTGGTTTGGCATGCATTCTGTTGCAACAGGCATGTCAAAAGTTTAAGAATGTCCCAGATAAAGTTTAACGTGACTGGGAACAAGCCGGTATTCAATACTGTGGTTTACTAGGGAGAATATTGAACTCACAAGGCAATGCGTTCGCCAATTATTGCAAAAATTATATTGTAACAAATAAAACAGGTTTTACAGTAAAAGACAGGCGACATTTAAAACAAGGTGACAGTAAAAGACAAGGTGGCATCTTGCTTTAAGCAGCCACCTGTGGTAAACACTTAATAGTTAATACAATTTAATAGTCGTAATAGAGAGGTTGTACTGTATGTTTTGCCTTACCTCCATCTCATTTTCATGTTTAATCTTGAGCAGTTGCAGCTCTAGCATATAGTGCTCCTTGTCTTGTTCTAATTTGGTCACCTTTTGCTGGAATGTTTCTAACTGTAAAATCAATAGATAAATGTCTTCAACATCTATTATACCACGCACAACTTGACCAGTAATTTTACCCATTAGCCCATAAAAACTCCTTTATAATGTCTTTTAACCCATTTTATGCGGGATACACTTTTAGGTGTACCTCTAGGCAAACAGTTTTGATCTCTGATCACGACCCACATTGTGGGGCCTGATCTGAGATCAAAACTATTTGCTGCTTAGTCAATATTCTATCAGAAACTGCTAAAACCTTTTGCAAATATTTGAGTTATATCCGCTGCAGATAACATTTTAACACCAAATATTACCCAGCATACAATGGTTGTAATTATTTCTACACTTAGACTAGAGATTTAACTATGTCTGTGAGACACAAATGATGCCCCTAGATGCATGTACGGTATATGTAAACAAATTACTGAGTTCAACTCGCGGTAATTCTTTCAAAAATAGAAGCTTAATGTATTCCTAATTATATGCACATTAGTGATATCTGAAATGTGTAAAAACATCCTGTCAAATTATAAGGTTGTAGCTTTGAGCAAAGTGACAGGCACAAAATTCCCTGAAAATGAACCCTGCTTCACTTGTCATTTTACTAGTACAGTGGAGAAAACATTATTCTTTTCCGTTTAAACGCAAACGTACGCAAACGCAAAACACTAAAACGTAGAAAAATACAACTTTTCGACAATTCTGATAATTCATGTTTATATTGGTGGCAAACAGTTTGGAGCCTGATCAGACGCCGGGTTACCCGGCGTCTGATCTGGCTCCAAACTATCTGGCTCCAAACTGTTTGCACTGCAAATAACAGTTTTAGCGTAAACACGTTTATTGGGAAAGAATAACACATTCTCCACTGTAACCAAAGCCGTGAAACCTGTGGAGGCTTTGACACTAAACAGAACTCTTCTTACCTGTTTGGAAAGTCCTTGTTTGCTTTCAGCTGAGCTTAATAGCACCTTTCTATTCTGTACTGCTACATGGTGAGGCACTGACTCTGGGCAGGGCTACAATGGCAACATGGAAATCATTAACCCTTTAATCAATTAATATACATTTTTACACCTTTAATTTCCTCCTCAACTGAAGAAAATAGTTATATACTATAATTATAAAGTCATGAATATACAGCACATGAACTATTTTCTATATCCTAGCAGATTGTAGCTTAACGCAGGCTGAAAATAAAGCAGAATGCACCTTATGCCTTCCTCCCATAGAAGCACCAATTTACTCATATAATTCATTCCTCCACTGAAGAAGTTTATGTTTTACAGCAAATAAACAATTTTGACAAAACCACATATACCAGATACAATGAGGTGTATAACGACGTCATTTCACCCACCTTGTCTAATGAGGATATATATCCCGCAGCTCGCTGACGGAAATTTACTATTGCAGGGTTGGACCTAACTGATTGGACCTCGGGATCGGTGCCTATACTGCTTCCTCTTGTCCGGTACCCAGCCCGCTGGTTGAAAAATTCCTTCTTACCAGACAAGAATGTTGCAAGCTTCAATGATAAAAGGAAAGGTAGGTTAAAACAGTATCATACAAGGGTTCCAGATAAAGGGAGTATTTCAAAAATTAAAATCTTTATTTCTGCTTTAAACCCTATGGTGTCACTAATCATTAGAATCATTCTAAGATGTATACAAGAATGAAACTTGGTGTTCCTAGGTGACAAATATGGGAGATATATATATGGCTCAGACAAGGTTTTCAAATGATCAAGGTCAGAGTTCAAGGTCAAATTCATATACTCCTGAAAACTGTATGTCACACTCAACAATCTTAAGATGTATCTAAAGGTGAAATTTGGTGTTCCTAGGATTTGTCAGAAAAAATCTGGTTAATAAAGCAGAAATCTCATATAGCCTTCTGCCTTACTTATATCTTCCTTTAAACAACAACCTATTTAAACACCCACACAAGCCTCCTTTAGTCATCAGAACCCTACCTTCCCAGTGCATGTCACCAGGGAAACAAGTGAGGAGACGACACACTCATCAGTTGTTTTCAGTTTCTGTGTGGCTGTAGGCATCTGATGCTCCAGGGACACTTTGGAATTGTAATGCTTGGACACCTCTGGTTAAAAAAAGACAGACAGACATAAGTAGAATCTTTTTCTGCTATGTATTATTTGATTTGAATATTCAAACAGTATGGATTCTGATCAGACACTTAAGATCATGATCAAACAAGACTGTGTTCAATAAATGCTTATGCCACCGGTGGCATCCTGACCAAATTTTTTTTCTCAAATCTTTTTAAGTCCAAATTAGGTCAAGGTCAAAATCAAGGTTGGGTAATAAGGGTGAATTGGTTGTGGTCAAAGGCAACAACTGTACAAGTATTAATGTATTGTACTCAGTTGTGTTGATGCTAGACGAAACGGTAAAATCTAATTAACCAAGAAATAGCCCATTAACAATATTCTAAATTAGGTCACGGTCACAGTAAAAGGTGGTTGGGTGATATCAGTGGATTGGGAATGGTCCAAGGAAACAAATGTATAAGTATCAAAGTATTTGAGCAGGAGTTGTTGTTGCTAGACAAGATGGTAAAATCTAGTAAACCTTGTTACGGACGGGTGGACACACAGAAAGACGGACAATCACTATTTGCCTCTACATCTATAGATGCCGGGGCATTAAAACAACACATCCCAAAACATCTTTCTCTTATATCAACTATCATTTTGCGTATAATGCATCTTATTATACTGCAAGGTAAAATCCTTACTTCTGATTGGTTAACGAGACAAAGACGTGACCCCATGTACCCTGTGAGCTGACGGGGTACTTAGAGATTCAGGCTTTTCATTGGCTGACAGGTCTGTCAACCTTGCACTGCAGAAAGAAAGATGGACGACTGCTCGACAGGATTGAGCGCCTTCAATCATGTAACTCTGTTATTTAAGTCCATCTCGGCTAAAAACCAATCAGGACTTGGATCTTTGA
Source organism: Gari tellinella (assembly GCA_922989275.2). NCBI lineage: Eukaryota > Metazoa > Mollusca > Bivalvia > Cardiida > Psammobiidae > Gari > Gari tellinella. The sequence continues at coordinate 27,118,256 of OV277857.1, read as the reverse complement.
ACAGTCGTCTTTTTTATTTTCTTTTGTGGAAAAGTTTGACGCCGACATCTACGAGCGTGTCTATTTGTCTTTTGAGCAACAGCCGTCAGAAATGTGACGTCATTTACCCACAACATCGTCTGTTTTGACGCGGTTTTGTTACTGAGCGCTGTACATGACAAATGCCGAAACAATTGAAATAATTCATTTAAACCGTGAAAACTTTGCAGTATAATAAATTATACACAGATTCTTCCAAGGGTACGTGAGGATTTATTTCCAACTGGTAAAATCATGTAACCCTCGCCTAACAGCTCAGGGAAGATAATTTTCCTCAGCCGGTGTCATATCAAAATTGGACCCCCGTAAAAAATGGACCCGGGTCCAATTTTGATAGCGAAATATGGACCCCCGGGTCCAATTTTCGCCATCAAATTTGGAAACCCCCCCCCCCCCCCTGTAAAAAATGGACCCCCCATGCAAAAATTTAGAATGTTAAGAAAACGTAATAAAAAGTTAATTGCAAAAAATTAATGAATATTTTAACCCATTACAGGTAAAAGGTAAAGGTGATAGGTTTATCAAGTCTGAAATTTATATGTCATATTCTTCCGACTTTTACAATTACCTCCCTGTTCATCGAGTCACAAGTCGGCCATTTACATTCGGCGCTACTAGCAGCCATGACACATTGACTTATTTTCCCTCTCAGGTACCCATTTAAATCACCTGGGTGAAGTGGAGCAATGTAGGGTTAATTTTTTGCTCAGAAAAAATTCAGTGATCCTGACAGGGCTCGAACCAGGAACCTCTCGCTTCCTAGTCGAGCATCCTACCATTGGGCCACCGACACCTACCCAATATTACCCAATATATATGCAGGTTAACATCCCAAATGTATTCCTACATTGCAGAAAATAATTCCATTGTATACAGTCACAAAACATTTACTGTAGGAAATATTTTCTGTATCCTGGAAGATGGTAACTTAACCCATAACCCCATAAATATGCCTTTTTACGCCCTTAATTTATTCTTCCACTGAAGAAAGTAGTTCCATTTTGTACAATCATGCATATGCACATTAAGAAATATATTATATATCCTATCAGATATTTAAGACATTTGATCTACATATCAACTTTAATTTTTTTTAAACAGTTGTTTAGTTTAAGTGATGTTTTTACTCCTATCCTGAGGTAACTATACCCTGCAAATTATTTCAGTTCTTTTTAATTAGTTTTTTAGTTTTTAGTGATGTTTTTACTCCTATCCTGAGGTAACTATGCCCTGCAAATTATTTCAGTTGGAGAGGGGGGTCCAAATTTGATGGCATCAAAATTGGACCCGCCCCCCTCGTCAACACCAAACCATCAAACCTTTAGTCATTTCATCTACACATCAACTTTAATTATTTTTAATTAGTTGTTTAGTTTTTAATGATGTTTTTACTCCTATCCTGAGGTAACTAGGCCCTGCAAATTATTTCAGTTGGAGAGGGGGGGTCCAAATTTGATGGCATCAAAATTGGACCCCCTCCCTTGTCAACACCCCACAATCAAACCTTACTTCATTTGATCTGCACATCAACTTTAATTCTTTTCAATTAGTTGTTTAGTTTTTAGTGATATTTTTACTCCTATCCTGAGGTAACTACGCCCTGCAAATTATTTCAGTTGGAGAGGGGGGGGGTCCAAATTTGATGGCATCAAAATTGGACCCCCTCCCTTGTCAACACCCCACAATCAAACCTTACTTCATTTGATCTGCACATCAACTTTAATTCTTTTTAATTAGTTGTTTAGTTTTTAGTGATATTTTTACTCCTATCCTGAGGTAACTACGCCCTGCAAATTATTTCAGCTGGAGAGTGGGGACCAAATTTGATGGCATCAAAATTGGACCCCCTCCCTTGTCAACATCAAACCATCAAACCTTAAGTCATTTGATGTACACATCTACTTTAAATCTTTTCAATTAGTTGTTTAGTTTTTAGTGATGTTTTTACTTCTATCCCTAGGTAACTATGACCTGCAAATTAGTTCAATTGGAGAGGGGGGTCCAAATTTGATGGTATCAAATTTGGACCCCCCTCTCCAACTGAAATAATTTGCAGAGCATAGTAACCTCAGGATAGGAGAAAAAACATCACTAAAACATAACAACTTATGGAAAAGAATTAAAAATGATGTGTATATCAAATGATTTAAGTTTTGATGGTTGGGTGTTGACAAGAGAGGGGGGGGTCCAATTTTAACGCCAACAAATTTGGAACCCCCCCCCCCCCCCCCCCCCCCTCCCTTCTGCAACCAAAATAATTTGCAGGGCATAGTAGCTTCAGGAAAGGAGTAAAACATTACTTAAACAAAACAACTAATGGAAAAAATTTAAAGTTGATGTGAATATCAAACGAATTATGGTTGGGTGTTGACAAGGGAGGGGGGTTCAATTTTGATGCCATCAAATTTGGACCCTTCTCTCCAACCGATTTTTTTTTTTTTTTTTTTATGGGCATAACAACCTCAGGATAGGAGTAATCAATATTTTGCATTAGGGAGAAACATTAACAACTTTTAAGGGGGGGTCCAAAATTTACAGGGGGGTCCATATTTCGCTATCAAAAATGGACCCGCGGGTCCATTTTTTACGGGGGTCCAAATTTGATCTGACACCGGGAATAAATTCTCACGTACCCTGGGAAGAAACTGTATAACTAATAATGTGCAGTTTAAAAGAGTGCAGGTTTGTTTAAAACATTCTTTTCTGGATTTAATAAATTAATATTTTTAACATGCTAAGGCAAATGGAATAAATCTTTTGAATATATATATTTTTCTAATATGGTAACACACAGCACAAAGTTATTTTCTACATAATTTCCAAGCGAGCAGTGTGGACAGTTGCTACTACAGCTGATAGTTTACCTCTCACAGTGTTATGAAGATCATTCAGATCCTGGCACAGAATGGCAAACATTCTAGGGTGATTGGAGGGACTATGTCCACATGTTTTGGTACCTACAAAGTAAACTAGTTCAGTCAATATTGTGAGAAGTGATCATTAAATAGAAGACCCATAAGCAGTATTAAAGGCGCATTCTGCTTTTAGTGCTCATATTTCAAAACTAGAAAAAGGCTCTGGTGGTATAGGGTTAAGTCTTAAGATGATTCTAAGTTGCTACAAAATAAGATTTAGTGAAGACAAAAGATTTAGTACTTGGCCCTTTCTCCAATAAATATGCCATTATTTGAGTCCTCCTCTACAGAAAATGGGGCCTCCGTGGCCTAGTGGTATAGTCACTGTGACTTACATCACTACGCTCCTCACTGCTGTGAGTTCGAATCCCAGTAGGGTCGTTCGGATTTTTCATGTGGGGAAGCCTTCCAGCTGGCTTGCGGAAGGTCGGTGGTTCTACCCATAGATATCTTAAAATTACCTAGATCGGCTATGGGCCAATCAGTGACGGTCATCGAGAAGCCATCTTGATGCGTGTATGCTACTCATCTTCCAATGGTCTGGTACACGTCGTATTGCGGTTGATTAATGGCGTTACATTCTGTGCGCAGTAATCCCGTCTACTTTGACGGTGCGTCATTGACTACAGAAGTTGCTAAGAACCGTTCCATAGTTGCTATGAATAACTGATGATTTAATTCAGTTAAATAAGAATTACCATCCTTTTGTGCTAATTATCGTTTGATTGTCGTTTTACGGTGCATAATTATGTTACAAGGTGTACGTTGTACGAATTCATTCTTAAATGAAAGTAAATCCTATTGTTTCGCCGGAGGGAAAGTGTATGATACACGCATCAAAATGGCATCTTTCTGACCGTCGACCAATGGGTGCTCAGCGCTAGGTGGCCGATCTAGTCTTTTTAGATATCTATGGTTCTACCCAGTTGCCGATTTGTGCCTGAAACAGTGCATAAAAGGACGTCTGGGGTCTTCCTCCACCTATAATTAGCTGGACGTCGCGATATGACTGAAATACTGTTGAAAGCGACGTAAAATCAAAACAAATCAAATCTACAGAAACTAGTTCCACTTTATACAGTCAAGAATGTGCACCATAATAAATATTTTCTATGCCCTAGTAGATGGTTGCTTAAAGCAGACTGAAAGTTAAGCAGAATGCATCTTAAAGGGTATTCTGTTTTACTTTCAACCTGCTTTAAGTAGTCACCTGTTTTCAAAACTAGAAACTGACTAGGAGGTAAAGGGTTTAGAATAGTTCCCCTGTCTGGGGCTATGTAAGCAGTTTATTGTGGTAAATGTCTATATCTTTCAGAGCTACAGATATTGGTTGTCTTTCAAAAACTAAAATCTTATTTCTGCATTAAACCCTATGGTGTTACTACTCATTAGAATCATCTCTTCGAGACGATTCTAATGAGGAGTTACACCATAGGATTTGGTGCTGAAATAAGTGAGAGAATATTAGATTTGTTCTGTTTACTTCCTCTTATCTGGATCCCTGGGGCCCGTTTCATAAACGACAAAAACGGCCGTAAGTCAAAACTTTAAAATACATATAATTTATGATTCTCTATCTAATCCTGTCTTGTGACATCTCTTTGGAATCGTCTTTTTAAGACGATTCCAAAGAGATGTCACAAGACAGGATTAGATGGAGCAATAAATAATAATTGAGACTTTTATCGTCTGACTTACGACTGTTTGTTGTACGAAGTTTTATGAAATTGGCCCCCTGGTCTTTGTGTATGTGTTTTAACTTACTCTGAGCTGCTAGTAGACTAGTGATAGTATCCAGTTTATTAAATACAGCATTCAAATGTTTCAGGGCTTTATGAAGGTCCATGTTCTTAGCCTGTAGGCTTGAAGTACATGAAGACACTGCGTTCTCTTCCTCTAGACTGAAACAAGAAAAACAGTATCTCTATTATTCTCTCTATTACAACCACTGAAAAGATTATTGACTGCATAAAACACAGATGACAGCTTAAAGCAAGGTGAACATTCACTTGCTTTAAGATGGATTTAAATAACTGTAATACATTTCGGTTACTAGATCCAGATCTAGTGTTTATTCGTCGTTCGCCATCATACATGTGATATTTTCTTGGACCCAAATAGGGAGATCTGGAAATTTTAATAGGGAGATTGGGGTGCCAAATAGGGAGCTTTTTTCGCGACAAAACTAGGCGCAGGCGATGAAAATCCAATACTTTATATATTTTCATAAGTTAATCACTAATTGCTTATTTTTTTTAAATAAGTGAATAGATAAGTCTATAGACCACTAAGACAGGGACAAATTTCACCCAGAGATATAATACTGACATGGGCCTATTATTTTAGTATCTTAGTACTGCAGAGGGATGGTTGTGTAAAGCAGGCTGAAAGTAAAGCAGAATACTCTTCAGGAGCATTCTACTTCAGTAAAAGATTAAGCCTGCTTTAAGCTAGATCTACCAACTGTTAGGATATAAGAGCTATTTCTTATGGTTCTTATATTATTATGCATGACTATAGTAAAGATAAAGTGGAACTATATCTATTTGCTTGAGAGAATGAATGAATTAGTTCAAATGGTCTAGATTTCTATCTATGGAGTAGATATAGAGAGAGTTAGCAACTTAACTATCTGTTATTGATTTTGTAAACAGTATGGATCCAGATGAGACGCCGCATCATCTCATCTAGATACAAACTGTTTGAAACTGTTATTTTCTGAAAGAAAATGCACAAAAATTAACTTAGAGAATTGAATTGTTGCAGGTGAAAAAGTCTGCAGACGACATTTACTAGCGCCATAAAGTGGGTGTGGTTTTAACAACGAAATAACGCGTCTAAATTTTCTACCGCGAAAACTGATTGCAAATCAATTTTACGAGCGTAATTCGTTGAAAAATCTAACTAAATAATTATACATTTGCACAAATCGTATTTAACAAACAGATTAATTTAATTGATTGTAGAAAACGACGCTTGGGAATACTTTTTAGACTGACAAAATATACGTAGTTCTCGTAGCAAATATTACGGCGCCCCGTCATTTTGTAACGGTATAATTTTCGAAGTAGAATCTATTTTTCTGTTACGTGAATATTCAAAGTATTTTGTGGTGGAAATCAATTCATAAATGTTAACTTCTGAATAGCTTTCATCTAAATTGTGTGTTTGTCCAGAACTTACGAAGAATTATCTGATTTTAATCCGATTCGCATCGGGGACATGGATCTTTATCCTACGCATTACCTGCTTCTGAAAGGTGTCGTTGTTGATGTCTCCGATTCTGGGGGAACCTGTCAATCACTTTTTTTGATAACCAATTAGATCTACTCGGCGCGTGTGGGAAAACTTTTACCCAACATAGTTATCACGCAGCCTGCCATAACAATAGTGCCACACATGTCCCTACGTGTACACAATCAAAGTAATCGACGATTGCGTAACGTGTTTACACGCATCACTTGGCGTTTGGTGATAAGCGTGTGTAGGGATTAGCCAGAGAACTCTGAAGCCAAATTTTAAGATTTTTAGAGTCGGCGACCGAGGTAAATGATATAGAAGTTCATTTAAAAAAATTTGAATCTGGTCAAATGAAATATTGGGAAATTTCGTCTCCTGACCGGGAGATCGTGAGTAGAGGTCTAATTTCGGGAGCTCCCGGCCATATCGGGAGATATCACATGTATGTTCGCCATCGTTTAAACTCAGAAAACAATGAGAAGGTAAATCTCTAGTTGATCTTTGATAGATGACGCTACACAAGCCTTGCTAGCAATGTTCAAACGAAAAAGTCAAATTCCAGCGGTTTTTTTGGGGACCTGTTCCCAATTGAAAACAAGGGATTTTTTCCCAAAATGAGCATTTCACGGCACGTTTTTTTCCCAAAATGAGCCTTTTACCACTCATTTTTTCCCAAAATCAAGTTTTTTACGCTGTTTTAGGGCATATTTTTCCCAATTGAAGGGGTACCAACTCATTCCCAAAGTGGTGAAAAAACCCACTGAATTCCACTATATTAATGATTCGTAGAATCTTGAAACAATAAAGTAGATCTAGATCTATCCCCTAACACTACCATGTTTACATTTGAGAGATACAAGTTATGACCGTTGCAAATAAATGCTATTTTTGGACAGTGAATTCCCACAGGAAAAAGTTGGAAATGATCCTTTTCGCGTGGCAGGTCACATATATGTATACCTTGAGAGCTGATATGGCAGGAGTTTGTTCATGTAAGCCACCATCTTCTTGACATTCTGCGCAAATGGTTGAAGCCCTGTGGCAGTTTCCTGAAATGTAAATTACCCAGGCAATGCTCACATTTAACCCTTCTTTACCCCATAGCCTATTTGTAGTATTGAAGATAGACGACTACTTAAAGCAGGTTGAAAGTAAAGCAGAATGCGCCTTAAGGTGCATTCTGCTTTACTTTCAACCTGCTTTAGGATAACATCTGTTAGAATATAGAAAATATTTCTTATAATACATATTCATGACTGTACAAATTTGAGCTATTTTCTGAAGTGGATCATTAAAATCAAATACGCTAAAAGGCGCTTCTATGTGGGAAGGGTTTAATCCAAGTGTAATGGTAGCTCAATTAAGAAACATAGTGCTATAAAAATTAACTTTCTATAGATGCTTTCAGTATTACTTGTGTCATGTATTAATCCGTTACTCCATCAAAATGTCTTTCATGCCTTAAATCTATTCATCTACTGAAGAAAATAGTTCCACTTTATATGAGTGAATATGCGCCATAACATTATATTCAGCGACCACCCAAGGGAACTCAAACAGGTCACTTATGACAAAAGTTGCTTAATATATCTTCAAAACTAGAAACAGGCTATGGAGTAAAGGGTTAAGGACTACCTAATGAAGGTGTTATTTGTAAGCCATCAGCATTTTGTCTCTTACAGCTGCACACAGAGCAGACTTTAATACAATTTGCACCTGTTACTGGCCTAGGTGTTTTCATAATTATGTCCTTTTCTATCAATGTGGCACAAAAATATTTTAACCCTATACTCCATAGCCTGTTTCTAGTCTTAACCCTTAGCCTGCCAGTCACGACTATAGCTCCATATGCAAACAGCTTGGAACCGGATGAGACGCCGAGTAACTCGGCGTCTCATCCGGATCCAAGCTGTTTGACACTCGGACAACATTTTCAGCAATTTTGAGCAACTTTGAAGCACTTTGAAACTTGAAGCAGACGAGAAATATGGCAGACGACAATTTATTTGGCGGGCTAAGGGTTAAAGATAGGCAACCACTTAAAGCAGGTTGAAAGTAAAGGAAAATGCGCCTTAAGGTGCATTTTCTTTACTTTCAGTGTGCTTTAAGCTACCATTTGCTAGGATAAAGAAATAATTTCACATGGCGCACATTCTTGACTGTATCAGTTATTATTATTATTATTATACCAGATTTATATAGCGCTCTTTTCACACAGGGGTAGTGCGTTCACATGAAATTATACAAATGTAGCTGCAAAGCAAGAAAAGACAAAATAACTACAATAAGATAAAAATAAACATGAATAAACATATAAAAGACAGCCCCCAAAATGGCGATCACATTACTCCCATCAATCAGTTGGAACTACATATATTCTTTTTAAAGGAGGAATAAGTTTAAAGGTGTTAAAATGCGTACATTGTATCTATAAAGTAAAGGGTTAAAGTTACCAAGGTGGCTAAGCAATATTTAAACCACTATTGCCCTAAATGTTTAGCTAGTCTGTTTGGTTAGTTACACATGCATGTGATGATATGTTTTAAACTGCATGTTGCTATATTGCTCATACTGTGATACATTAACCCATCGCCCAGTATACCGCCTTTAATCTAATCCTAGATTTACATAGTCATGTATACATGTATGTGCCATAAGAAATATTTCCTACATCCTAGTTGATGATAGTGTAATCCATTACTCTATGAATACACATTTTTACACCTTTAATTTTATTCTTCCATTAAATAAAAGAGTTCTAGGTTATACAGTCATGAATATGCACCATAAGAAATATTTGCTAAATGCAATCAGATGGTAGCTTGAAGCAGGCTGAAAGTAACACAGAATGCACCTTAAGGTACACTTTGCTTTACTTTCAACCAGCTTTAAGCAGTCACCTACTAGAAACACTTTAAGTGGTCACCTGTTTTCAAACGAATAAACAGACTATGGGGTAAAACATTAACAATATTCTGCAATGGAAATGTTTTATAAGAAACACCCTTCATATAAACACTCTACAGATCAATAAGACTGCATTTTGCATTGGATTCAATCTAATTTGTTTTAAACACTATTCATTTCTTATACAACATTCTCTTCTACTTAATGACAAAATTTATCACCATTCAATCAAGTTTCATACAACTCACCAATGTTGTGAGAGCTTCGTCTTTAAAACTGCTTAGGAATCCTTTCAGTGAGACCTCAACAGGGCGAAGGTGGGAAAGATTTTCATGGAGAATCTTGCAAAACTGAAAAAAAGAGCAAGACTGCGTTAAATAAACGCTTATGCCCCCCCAGTGACATCCTCGACAATATATTGTGAATATTTTTTAAGTCCAAATTAGATCAAGGTCAAGGCCAAATTGAAGTTTGGTAGTATGAGTGAATTGGTAAAGATCCAAGGCAACAACTGTTTAAGTATCGAAGCATTGTAGCCAGTAGTGTTGAAATTAGATGAAACGGTAAAATCTAGTTAACCAAGAAATAACCCATTTAAAATATTGTAAGTCCAAATTAGGTCAAGGTCAAGGTCAAAATCAAGGTTGGGCAATATGTGTGGATTGGTAGCCGTCCAAATCAACAACTGTATAAGTATGAAAACATTGTAGCCAGAGGTGTTGATGCTAGACCAAACATAAAATGTAGTTAACCAAGAATTAGCCCATTTACAATATTCGAAGTCAAACTTAGGTCAAATGTGTTTGGTTGATCTTGGTGGATTGGAAATGGTCTAAGGCCACAACTGTATAAGTATCAAAGCATTTGAGTAAGCAGTGTTGATGCCAGATGAAAGGGTAAATTCTAGATAATCTTGTTATGGATGGATGGGATAATCACTGTATGTGACAGCCATTATCAAAACAATGACCTTCAACACATTCCCTCATAAAAGCGCCTTTTAACTGATATGATTTATTCCTCCGCAGAAGCAAATAGTTCCAATTAAATCAGTCATGAATATTATAGTATATGAAATATTTTCTATATTCTAGCACATGGAAATTTAAAGCAGGCTGAAAGTAAAGCAGAATGCGCCTTAAGGCGCATTCTGCTTTACTTTCAACCTGCTTTAAGTTTTCACCGATTTTCAATACTAGAAATAGGTTATCAGGTAAAGGGTTAATCAGCGACAATTTTAGACACCATAACATTTACACGCATGTTGTTTTAACTGGTGCCATAGGGCGATGTATGCCAACTTCACACACACATTTATCGCTTTGCTACGATGTATAAACTGTAAATATGTATCGGTTTGTTCGCTACCTGTATCTTCATGCAGAAAAGGAAATAATCCTTTAAGTACTGCGCTAGTATTGAAATTTGAGTGACTTGGTATCTGAATTTAGGTCAAATAATGCAAAATAACAAAAACAAAAGTTTGTTTAGAGCTATTTGGATACTAAATTGGTTTCCGGATATTCAGGTGCTATACCAATATCTTGATATTCATGACATCCCTAATAAAAACTTCTCACCTTATCATTTACTGGACTTATGGGATCTACTTTTCCATCAGCTGGGTATATTTTTGATCTTTGCTCTGTATAAGTGTAGAAATTTGACAAGGATTGGATAACTTCTCCCAATAGGTTAGCAGACTGTTTAACTACTTCCCGGGATTCTATCTGGTGACGCCGATCATGTGTAGGTAGATTTAGACCATTGAGTTCCCGGTTTTCTGAAAATAGATAAAGTCACTCATATTAAATAATGAAAAACACAACAAGAAAGGTGTTCTCAGAACACATGAATCACCTGCCAGCAATCATCAGTGGAACAAAATCACAAGGCTGCCATTTCTCCGGATTTTTCTGAAATATTCAGATTTTTTTCTAAGAAGGTGGTTGCTTAAAGCAGGCTGAAAGTAAAGCAGAATGTGCCCTAAGGCGCATTCTGCTTTATTTTCAACCTGCTTCAAGTAAGCAACCTTGAAAAATAGAAAATTTGGAAATCTTCGGATTTTTCAAGATCAAATTATGGCAACCCTGAAATGAAAAACTTCAGTATAGCAGAAGTTATATTCCAGAAAAGAAAGTGTAGAAAATATTAATAACTCTTATTGATACAAGAGTTATGAACCATGTGCAAGACACTTCCATTCATCAAACTCTTTCCATAATGATAAATGGAATTTTATTTCAAAAGCTTCAGTAAAGGAAAAGGGGAATAACGCTCACACTATTCGTGCAATAGTTATGGACATTGTGCAAGACACTTCCACTTGTCAAGCTCTTTCCATAAAAAAGGGTAAGGTGTGGTTGTGCTATGGATACACCCTGTTCGACAGCAATGTGTGGATGCTATACAGCTCACTTGCCTTGCACAATGTTTGAATGACACAAGGGAGCACACTGCCAGGATAAGCACAGTATTTTCTTTTTACACAGAAACCAGTTTAGACATATCCCAAGTTGTACTGAGCTCTAGAGCTTCCTGAGGTGAGTAGGCATACCAAATATGCAGTTATAAAGTTATGGCCGATGTTAATGTTCGGACGACAATGCCGAAGTGATAACAATTACTCGTTGTTTCTTCAAAACGGATGAGCTAAATATGGATTAGACTTAATGGGAAACTGGAATTCTCCATTTGAAGCAAAAGGAGTGCAAGAGTTAACCCATTACACTATAAATTCACCTTTTTACGCCTTTCATTTAGTTTTCCACTGAAGAAAATAGTTCCAATTTATACAGTTAGGAATATATATGATAAGAAATATTTTCAATAGTCTAGCAGATGGTAGCTTAAAGCAGGTTGAAAGTAAAGCAGAATGCGCCTTAAGGCACATTTTGCTTTACTTTCAACCTGCTTTAAGTGATCACCTATTTTCAAAACTAGAAACAGGCTATAGGGTAATGGGTTAAATAAATGATGAGGTGATTGATACTAACTGGTGTCCACAAAAGGCAGTTTGTCAGCTATGATTTTGTTGGCTAGGTTAAGTTGTCGTACTAAATCTCCCTCCACAGTTCCAAGCTTGTTCTCTCTGAAAGTACATACACCAAATAACTAACAAAATATCCACCAATATATTGTAGACAAAGTCAAACAAATGTGATGTGCAACAAATCAATGAAGAAGCAAAGTCCAAACTGCAGTTCGAGGGCTTGGTGCAAAACTAGTGTAACTCCTTCACATTTGTGAAGGAGTTACAATAGTTTTGCACCAAGCCCTCGACTACTGTTACCCTTTACTCCATAGCTTGTTTCTAGTATTGAAAAATTGATCACTTAAAGCCGGTTGAAAGTAAAGCAGATGCCTTTTTCCTCCCTGAATTTTTCAATGGACAATTCCAGTTTCCATTTAAGTCTAGTTCATTTCTGATTTTTAAGAGTAATTTTTGTCAATGTTTGGCATTATGACAAACAATGAGGACCCTGATCAGAGGGCTCCTTTAGGCACCCTCTGATTTTGGTATTCACTGCTTGCATAGGACAAGTGTACTATCCACATGTTCACTGTTTGCAAAGGACGCCAATATGCGGGACTAGGGTTCAAAGGGTTAAGACACTTTCTGCTTTACTTTCAGTCTGCTTTAAGCTACTATCTGACAGGATATAGAAAATGTTTCTGATGGTTCATATTCATAAATGTACAAAGGGAAACTATTTTCTTCAGTAGAGATTTATTATTATTATTACTATTATACCCGATTTGTATGACACTCTTTTCACCCAGGATTTGTGCAATAAAAAGCGCTTCACATTTAATTATATAAATGTACCTACAAAGCAAGAAAAGACAAATAACTACATTCACAATAAACATGATACATTATGGAGTTACATGGAAACATGGAAATTCTTTCAATATTATTACTAAGATTATAAAATTGCTATAGTTAGTTTGTAAAATAAACTTTAACAGGAGTCAAATAATTAAAATTTACCCAATAAATACGCCTTTTTCAATCTGTAATTTATTCCTCCACTGAATAAAATAGTTCCACTTTAAACAGTCATGAATATACACCATACAAAATAGTTTCTATATCCTAGCAGATGGTACCTTAAAGCAGCCTGAGAGTAAAGCATAATGCATTACTTTCAACCTGTTTTAAGTGGTCACATATCATCAAATCTAGAAACAGACTATGGGGTAATGGAATAAACTACAGTCGAAACTCGATACTCCGTACTCGTATGGGGTAAAGAGTTAACACATTTCTTTTGAATATTCACTCAACATACTAGTAGGTGTGACATTGATTTGAGTTATTTTAAAGGTTGACCAAACAGAATTATAAATCCATTAAGTACTGGATCAGTGTTTGCTTTAGTTTTGTTGATCAACATATTTACACATTTTGAACTACCGTATTTTCTCGCGTATAAGACGGTTTTTTTTCCTTCAAATTCTCGATCTGAAGTGGGGGGCTCGTCTTATAAGAGAGTCAAAGAATTTCCTAACTTTTTTCCCTATCATTTCAGGTCAAAAGAAGAATCTGAAAAGATCGTGACCAATTTTTTTTACCAGAGTACATACTCATATGTTATTCTGTATTTAAAATAAAGACAGAGAATAAACATTGATAAAGTACGTTTAGTTTGCTTTTTGATTAACAACTCACCACAATTCCCCCTTAAAATTGCCGAAAATCCAGGTAAGACTGTCTATTAACTTCAAAACAATGTGTAAAGTGCCCGCCATATTTAATCAACATCCGGCGTATTCATATGGCTGACCTCAGTATATAGTGATTGAAGTCTTTCTCCTACTAGATTTACGTATTATTTGTTTTCATTAATAAAAGGAAATATAAATTACCATACAGGCCTTGGTGTTAAAGAGAGCTATTTAAATTGGCCATGCGCTTTCTTCATCAAGATTTTAGCGGCAGAACAATGAATATGCCTCTCAGTCTGGCAATCATCGTATTACGCAACACTGATCACTGGCCCAAACCTTGTGTTGACTCTTTATATGACACGCTGGGCTGTTAACGGATTATACTCAACACACTTTGCCAGTACACAGGAATGCCTTTGATTGCTAGTTTATCTAGCTGCGACTGCTTATCAGTTGAAATTGGGCTTCGATCCGTGATTAACTCTATCCACCGTTCGAAGTTTTTTTTTCAAAGTCAGGATCTACACTTAAATTTCATAATCTTTTGTACACACACGCTATTCTTTCATTAAGATCAGAAAGGTATTTTAAATCAGTAAATTTCATAATTAATGAGTGTAATCAAGCAGTCAAGAAAACTAGTGACATGGAAGCTAAGTCTTACTGTATAAACACTCCCGTAATTATGTCATTATTCTGTAACACTTGTACAATGCTTTTCATGAAATGAAGGCGGAGCTTATTTTGATTGACATCTTAACACTGATCCAGACGTTTGCCGAGAATGGCACTCGGTTGTAGTCACTTTTTTTTGTGTGTTTGAAATATTCGGAATCATGCCCGTATATTATTGATTGTAAATCTTAATAAGTGTTACTAATATTTAAATTAAAATCTACGAGGGTATTTAAGTATTTTAATTAAAAATATCTACGAACTTGTTCTTACTCTGAATATGCGAAGCTTTAAATGTAAATAAAGTACACCCAGAACAAAACAATGGTGGGTGTTGAAGAGCGCCGTTAGCGAGTAAAAAAATGTTTTAATTGCTGAACATTTGCAAGTAAGTAAATCTATTGAACACAGCTAGGAGAATCATAAAGTAGTCTGCCTAGAATTAATTTTACAGACCCGTTTATGGAAGCATTATTTCAGCTACGCTGTTAAATATACATGGGTAATTCAATGGAAAAATAAAACTTCGAAGATCGTCACGAAAAAATAATTCTCGGACCGGCCACGATTTTTCCACCCGTCTTATAAGAGGGTCAAAGCAAAATCCAAGGATTGTCTCCTCAAAGTAGGGGGGCCCGTCTTATACGCGGATCGACTTATGCGCGAGAAAATACGGTACCTACCACTTCAAGACTGAAAAAACAACTTCACAATCAATTTACTTACAAAGATGCAAAATTCTATTTAATGACAGCATTCACACAATCTCAGCAATTTAAACCAATTTTGCTGAAAAATACCCAAGACTTGTGAATAAAATCTCTGACAATACACTTACGCTTTTTCTGTTCTACTTTTGTAGGACTTAATATCATTCTCCAGAGTCTGTAGTTTTACCTGCAATAAACATATTTTACTTTAATTAGCCCATTTACACCTGGATGTTGCAATGAACTCTCCCAGAGTGCTTGCAGGAAGATTTCACTATACAGCGCTCCCTCTCTACAACGACCCTCCCAACAACGACTCCCTCCTTACAACGACCTTTGCAGCTGTTCCCCAAACAAGACAATTATATGTCCAACACTTTCACTTTTGCAATATCGTCTGCTTAAAATTTTCGTCTGCTGTTTTTCTCAGTTACATAATATACATTTTCGCAGAATTACAAGTGACAAACAGCTTGAATCCAGATCAGACGCCGCATTACGCGGCGTCTGATCTGGGTTCAAGCTGTTTGCAAATGTAAGCCAATTCCCCTCTCTGTAACAACTCCCTTCGAACAACGCATATATTTTTTGTCTCCCGTAGGGTGTCGTTGAAGAGAGGGTGCGCTGTAGATATAACAGGGTGATCTACAGTGGTTGTCTATACAGCAGTACATTTCATATGAAACAGCAAACAGTACAGACCTTCATGAGATGCAATGTTTACACTGTTTGCTAATATCTACTTTAGTAGACACCTGTGTAACGGGCCATTTCTTCCCCGGGAAGAAAATGGCCCAGGCCTTGCCAAAGTTGATTTTTTTTCCCGGATAAGTTACTTAAGGGGGAAAGCCTGGGCCATTTCTTCTCCCCTGGCTGTTTCGGATAAAAATAATAAGGAGGGAGGAATGGGGTGGATGTGTCGGATAAGATAGTGAGGGGGGTAGGAATGGCCTGGGCCATTTCCTCTCCCCTGGATATATCAGATATGATAGCCCTAGCTGTCTCAGATAAGATTGTGAGAGGGGGAGGAACGGCCTGTGCCATTTCATCTGTCCTGGCTGTGTCTGATAAGATAGAGAGGTGTGTGTGTGGGGGAGGGGGGGGGGGGGGGGGGGGGGTCATTTTGACCAAGTTTCATGAAGATCTAATGAGATTTGTAGCCTCTAGAGTGTTTACAAGGTTTTTTTATGATTTGACCTTGTGGCCTTGTTTTTGACCCAACATGACCCTCATTCGAACTCGATCTAGAAATCAATGAGCCAAATATTTTGACCAAGTTTCAGAAGACTTTATTAGATTTGTAGCCTGTAGAGTGTTAACAAGGTTTTTCTATGATTTGTCCCAGTGACCTAGTGTTTGACCCAACACGACCCACATTCAAACTTGACCTTGATTTCATCTAGACAAACATAAGTCCAAAACATGTCAAAAATTGACAAATATTAAAATTATATTTAAATTTCAACTTCATAACATCAATGTTTGACCCCTAATGAACCTCCATACAAAATTTCAGCACCCTAGCACAAATATTAAGCTTTAAAACAACCCGTCCAAAAAACTTTAACCTTGTGATTTGTAGTCGAAAAAAACTAAGTCCAAAACATGTTGAAAATTGACAAATATTAAAACCATCTTTAAATTCCAACTTAATAACATCAATATTGAACCCCAAATAAACCTCCATACAAAATTTCAGCACCTTAGCACAAATATTAAACTTTAAAACAACCCGTCCAAAAAACTTTAACCTGGTGTTTAGTAGCAAAACATCTAAGTCCAAAACATGTCAAATATTGACAAAAATTAAAATCATTTTTAAATTTCAACTTCATAACATCAGTGTTTGACCCCTAATGAACCTCCATACAAAATTTCATAACCCTAGCACAAATATTAAGCTTAAAAACAACCCGTCCAAAAAACTTTAACCTTGTGATTTGTAGTCGAAAAACATAAGTCCAAAACATGTCAAAATTGACATAAATTAAAATTATTTTTAAATTCCAACTTCATAACATCAATGTTTAACCCCAAATGAACCTCCATACAAAATTTCATAACCCTAGCCCAAATATTAAGCTTTAAAACAACCCGTCCAAAAAACTTTAACCTGACCACGCTCACGCTCACTCACGCTCACTCACGCCGGGGGTATGACATTAGCTCTGCTGTTCTACGAACAGGCGAGCTAAAAACAATTGTGGATGGACGGACGGACGGACGATGGACATCCAGCAATCTTAATAGCTCACCTTGGCTTCATGCCAGGTGAGCTAAAAATGTAACAAAGTTTAGGTTTTCATAAAAATTTACCAAATATGGCTAATGAGACTTTTTTTGTCTTCCATAAATATGTAGTAAAAATATGTTAAATTAAAATGAAAGAGAAGCATCTCTACACAGAAAATTCCTAAGCAATATTCCATTGTCATTGCAGGCTCAAGATAGAACAACATATACTTAAAAGCAATCTTATCTCCACTCAACCCTTTGTTGTGACTACTCATTTGAATTATCTCGAAGAGACGATTCAAATGAGTAGTCACAGTCACAACAAGGGGGTAAGCAACTTCAAAAGTATTTTAATTTATGAAATATGTGTCTTGTAATGTACTTGTATTGTATATTTGTATCATAGTATCTTTTTATTTGTATTGCATTGTGTATTTGTATTGTATAATTGCATTTGTATTGTATTTCAGGGACCCAGATAAGGGGAATATTTCAAAAATTAAAATCTTTATTTCTGCATTAAACCCTATGGTGTCACTACTCATTAGAATCGTCTCGAAGAGACGATTCTAATGAGTAGTAACACCATAGGATTTGGGGAAGTATAAGTGAGAAAATGTTGAATTTGTTCAGATTACTCCCCCTTATCTGGAACCCTGTATTTTATTGTATTGTATAGTGTATATTTATTGTATTGAAAGTTTCTTTTTACCTCCAACATTGCTTTCTCCTCCTGAAGCTTGTCAATATGACTCTTGTTTTTCTGTACAGTGGCATTGAGTACAGTCTCATGTTGGTCACACTGTTTTTCGAAATGTTCTAGCTTCTGCTGTAAATCTTCAAGCTTGGCTTGGTAAAATACCTCACTGTCATTGACCTGCAAGTAAGTATTCCATTATAACTAGAATTCCAAATAAGAGCAACAAGAGGGCCTTGAAGGCACTGATATCGCTCACCTGTTGTAATGAAGCCTGATAGCTATACCTTTGAGTTTCACCCGTTTTAATCTTAATCCATTCAATTTTGTAGTATAGCATGTAAACAATTTTGGAATCATCCTCATAATTCTTGTATAGTAGAGTACATCAAGGGCAGATAACTAGAGCCTAAACAATACTGAAATGAAGCCTTTTCTAGCATTTCAAAGTATATCAAGGGCAGATTACTATTGCCACAATGATTATAATTCAACAATAATTGCACTCCTTCTAGAACTTATAGCTATATACTTTGTGTGCAAGTATAATCAAAATCAATTGAAAACTGTACTTTTTAGAGTGTTAACCCTGATAGATACGGCATTTTCAGCAATTCAAGGGCAGATAACTCTTGACCTATTGGTCTGATTTCATGCATTATCACACTTATTTGAACTCTTATGATCATATACAATCTGAGCAAGTTTGAAAAAGACTGGATAAAAATTGTGGCCTCTTGAGTGTAAACACCGTTAAATATAGCATTTTCAGTCATTCAAAGGTAGATGACTCTCGACCTATTTTACCGATTTCAACCATAATCAAACTCATCTGAACTCTTATTGTCATATACAATCTGAGCAAGTTTGAGACAGATTGGATAAAAATTGTGGCCTCTAGCGTGTAAACCCCCTTAAATATGGCATTTTCAGCAATTCAAGGGTAGATAACTTTGACCTATTAGTTTGATTTCATCGAAAATCAACCTTATCCGCACTCTTATAGTCATATACAATCTGAGCAAGATTGAGAAAGATTGGATAAAAATTGTGGCCTCTAGAGTGTAAACACTGTTAAATATGGCATTTCCAGCAATTCAAAGGTAGATAACTCTTGACCTATTATTCCGCTTGCAACCATAATCAAACTCATCCGAACTCTTATGGTAATAAACAATCTGAGCAAGTTTAAGAAAGATTGGATAAATATTGTGGCCTCTAGAGTGTAAACACTAAAATTGTTGACGACACACGGCAGACGACGGACATTCAAGTATTGCAAAAGCTCACCCTGAGCTAGCTCAGGTGAGCTAAAAAGGCAAAGAATGAGGACTCTCAGCTGGACCTACAAAGCCTTGAGATCCTGTGAAAGAACCGCCATGCGTGCAGCTAGCCAGTTACCAGGAATGGAGTCCACTATTATGGACAATGCTCCCTTCCCTGCACCTTAATAAAACAAGGGCCACTATGGCCCTATATTGCTCACCTGGTACACCATTGACCTAGAATTTGATCTAACATGACCAACATTCACCCATTGCCTAGATTTCACTGAGGCAAACATTTTGAGCAAGTTTCTTCAAGTGAGAAATGTAGCTTCTAGCAAGTTTCTTCAAGTGAGAAATGTAGCTTCTAGAGTGTTAACATTGTATTTTCTGATTTGACCTAGTTAACTAGTTTTTGACTAGGCATGACTCACATTCAAACATGACCTAGATATCAACCAGGCAAACATTTTGACCAAGTTTAATTCAGATCTAATAAGATTTGTAGCCTCTAGAGTTTTTACAAGGTTTTTTCTATTATTTGACCTAGTGACCTAGTTTTTGACCCAACATGATCATCATTTTATCTTGATCTAGAAATCAACCAGGCAAACATTTTAACCAAGTTTCATGAAGATCTAATGAGATTTGTAGCCCCTAGAGTGTTAACAAGGTATTTTTTATGATTTGACCTAGTGACCTTGTTTTTGACCCACATTCAAACTTGATCTAGAAATCAACCCGGCAAACATTTTGACCAAGTTTCATGAAGATCTAATGAGATTTGTAGCCTCTTGAGTGTTAACAAGGTTTTTTCTATGATTTGACCTAGTGACCTTGTTTTTGACCTGACATGCCCCACAATCGAACTTGACCTAGATATCAATAGGGCAAACATTTTGACCAAGTTTCATGAAGATCAATTGAGATTTATAGCCTCTTTTAACTGGACATGACCCACATTCGAACTTGACCAAGATTTCATCAAGACAAACATTGTCATAAAGTTTCATGAAGATCCAATGAAATTTGTAGCCGCTAGAGTGTTAACGAACAATTGTGAACAGATGGATCCTAATAGCTCACCTTGGCACTTCGTGCCTGGTGAGCTAAAAATTAATGATGATGATGATAGGTGTTAATTGCTATTAGATGAAATGAGATGTCCTCAAACAAACTAAGATTCTAAGTTCCCGGAATACTTCACAAGCTAAAAGTACAGTAACAGTCCATCATTCAAAACTGTAAGAAAAACTCCTGTAGCAGAGATTCAGACATACAGTAAAACCTCTCTATTACGCCTACTAAATTGTGTTAGGTATTGGGTGTTTACGACAAGTGACTGCTTAAAGCAAGGTGACAGTAAAACAGAAAGCTCCTTTAAGAGCTTTCTGTTTTGCTGTCACCTTGCTTCAAGCTGAAATGTCTTTCAAACAATCAACAAGCCTTGGTTTCAGTGGACATAATAGAGAGGTTTTACTGTATTTGAAATGTAGCTAGCCATAGTTTGCACATCACATACCTTTTTGTGAAGTTGGGCATTTTCTTCTATCTTGTTCTGCAGCTCTTCACCGTAGATACCTGGTGACACTGGGGGAGGATAGTGTGACGAGTGGGCAGGAGAGTCTTTATTCTACAATAATAACAGTAAGCATTGAGCACGGCATCTTTTATTATATACCTATTAATAAATACACATTACCAGTTGACAGTGCGATACAGAGTGATGTATTTAGCTCCAGACGTTTTTAGCGGAAATAGCCGATCCGATGAGTGCCTTGGCCGAGTCTGATCGGTTGTTTCCGCCAAAAACGTCGAGAGCAAAATGCAACACTCTGTAGCGCACTGCCAACTGGTGATATGTTTATTATATGCCTTGAATACACATCAGAAACAACTAAATAGTTGTTTTAATCATTTTAAATCCAAAATTTATTAGTTATTTGAAGCAGAACGAGAAGTTTTGTATGCCACAAAGAATAACACGGCACTCGTACGTGTACGTAAATGACGTCACGTTAAATCGAAAGCGACGTCAGAGTAAAATACAAAATGGCTGATTCAAGGTGGCTGATACAGACTCTTGTATTTTACTGTGCAAATACACGCGGAAACGCTCGATATCATACGAAGGCATATAATAAAAGCAAATACCGGCCCAACAATCTTTTTTCCTATCAGATGGCTTGTATCAGATGCAGGGCTGCCATTTCTCCGGATTTTTCCTAAATCTCCGGATTTTTTCCCAGTTCATGGTAGCTTAAAGCAGACTGAAAGTAAAGCAGAATGCGCCCTTAGGCGCATTCTGCTTTACTTACAGTCTGCTTTAAGTAGTCGCATGTCAACAAAACAAGAACAAGGGCCACTATGGCCCTAAATCGCTCACCTGGTACACCATGGCAAACTTGACCTATAGTGACCTAGATTATGACTGGACATGTATACCCACAATCAACCTCTAGAGTGTAAACAAGATTTTCCAATGATTTGACCTAGTGACCTAGTTTTTGACCGGACATGACCCATATTCAAAATTGACCTAAATATCAATGCGACAAACATTCTGACCAAATTTCACCAAGATCCAATGAGATTTGTAGCCTCTAGTGTTAACAAGGTTTTTCTATGATTTGACCTAGTGACCTAGTTTTAAACCGGACATGACCCACATTCGAACTTGACCTAGATATCAATGAGACAAACATTCTGACCAAGTTTCATCAAGATCCAATGAGATTTGTAGCCTCAAGAGTGTTCACAAGGTTTTTCTATGATTTGACCTAGTGACCTAGTTTTTGACCAGACATAACCCATATTCAAATTTAACCTAGATTCCAATGAGACAAACATTCTGACCAAGTTTCATCAAGATCCAATGAGATTTGTAGCCTCTAGAGTGTTCACAAGGTTTTTCTATGATTTGACCTAGTGACCTAGTTTTTTACCGGACATGACCCACATTTGAACTTGAACTAGATATCAATGAGGCAAACATTCTGACCAAGTTTCATTAAGATCCAATGAGATTTGTAGCCTCTAGAGTGTTCACAAGGTTTTTCTATGATTTGATCTAGTGACCTAGTTTTTGACCCGACATGACCCACATTCGAACTTGGCCTAGATTTCATCAAGACAAACATTGACATCAAGTTTCATGAAGATCGGATGAAATTTGTAGCCGCTAGAGTGTTCACAACCAATTGTGGACGGACAGACGACTGACGGCGGACATCCAGCGATCCTAAAAGCTCACCTTGGCACTTCGTGCCAGGTGAGCTAAAAAGGCTAATGGGTAAAGGTACGATTCGTTAAAGAAATCGCACTTGAAAAATTCAAGTTTGGAAATCTTAGGATTTTTCATATCAACTTATGGCAGCCTTGCAGATGGTTTATATGCTACATAATGTTGATCAATGTCACTTCTTTTATGCAACATAAAATTATACAAATGAAGTTTCGTAATTCCAGGTTTCGTTGCTATTTTTTTTAAAAATATTGAAACCAAGCATTGATGAACTTGAACATTTAATTTCCATTTTAAGCATGAGTAACCCACAACACTCACTTTTACCAATGATTTCCTCCAAAGGATAAAGCTTAAAACAGTTCAATTCATCCTCTAAAATTCTTGAATGACCATTATTTGCAAAACGTCACTTCTCAATCGAACCGATAAAAATGGCTGATTAAGTCGAGAACAAAGCAATACGTCATCAATATAAATAATTACTAGTGTTGTAAAATCGGTCCGAAAACCATAATCGATTATAAACGATTATTGGTAACCATAATCGTTTTAACATAAACTATTATATATGTACTCTGAAAAGCTGAATATATGTGATACTCATGTTTGCATTTGTATGTTATATATCTACATACTTTTGCAAACAATGCACCCATATGAAGCAAAATAAAAATCAAAGCAGCAATTTGATAAAACAGTTAAATTAATGTCCTATTTTTATTTGCAAATTAATTGAGCTTGCTTTGTACTAATTGTATACCACTTCTTTTACTACCTGTAATTACTATTGCTGCGGCAGTTCATCTGGGTAAACATTGTTTGAATAATCTCTTGGTTGGAAGTAATGCAGAACACTCCCATAGAAGCGTTCTGCATTACTTCCAACCTGCATTAAGCTACAACCTGTCTTTTATATGCACTATGCTTCTTCATAACTTTATCATAAATAATGGAACATAATCGATTACGGCAAATCATGATCGATTATGGTCATTTTCGATCGATGATCGATTATAATCGATCATCGCTACAACACTAATAATTACATATTACATGACATACTTATTGATGATCACATGACTTCCACAAATAGTTTCATGTTGCATATGTATGCAGGAGTTTTAAAAAGTAGGGGTCTACATGTATGCATATATTTTATTATTCGGTTGAACAACATATAGATCTAGTCCCAAACAGTTTAGGTATATAATAAAAGGAATATCAGCACAATGTGTTTATAAAGTGTTTGAGTTGAGTCTGAGTGTGTTCTCAAGCATTTGTTGATTGGTCAGATTTGAGCCTAGGCTCAAATCTGACCAATCAAATACTTGAGAACAACTTTAGACTCAACTGAAAGCTTTATAACCTTGGACCCTGGGGTCATAAAACATCAACTCATACCTTGTGTTTTTTCTTTTGCTGCTGTTCTTCGAGCTCTTCTTGCAGCACTATACAGCGTTTAGAAAGCTGCTGGTTTCGAAATGAAAGACTGTCATTCTCCTGCTCAAATTTTCTCAATGACTGCTCCCTTCCTTTTTGTACAGTCTGTAAATATTGGAAATTGATAATGGGCCGTACTTCAAATACTCACATTCTTCTGTCTCAAAACCTTTGTGGTTACTACTCATTAGAACCATCTCTAAGAGACAATTCTTATGAAAAGTCCAACATATATATAGTTCTATATAGAGCAAATGGTGGAAATATTTAGTTTACTCACTTGTATCTTGAGCGCTTATATTAATTTGATAGTTTTACTTATTAGCCCATTATTCCATAGATACACATTTTTACGCATTTAATTTATCCCTCCACACAAGGAAATACATGTATGTAGTTCCAATTTATAGTCATGAATATGCATCATGAGAAATATGTTCTACATTCTAGCAGATGATAGCTTAAAGAAGGCCAGAAGTAAAGCAGAATGTGCTTTAAGACACATTCTGCTTTACTTTCAACCTGCTTTAAGTGGTCACCAGTCCTAACTAGGGCCACTATGGCCCTAAATCGCTCACCTAGTACACCAAGTAATACAGTGAAACCCCTCTAAACCGGACATGTGTGGGGACAACATAAATGTCCGGTTTATAGGGGTTTCCGGTTTAGAGGGGTTTTAACCCATATCTTGATTCTAGTACGGAAGACAGCTTATCACATAAAGCAGGTTGAAAGTAAAGCAGAATGCGCCTTAAGGCCCATTCTGCTTTACTTTCAACCTGCTTTAAGCTATCATCTGCTAGAATATATAGAAACCTTTTCTGATGATACATATTTATGAAAAAAGGCATATTAATGGTGTAATGGGTTAAAATAAAGAAGGATTGGAAACGGGACTAAAGCTTTTGTCCGGTTTAGAGAGAATTGCGGTATTTCGAGGTTCCGGTTTAGAGGGGTTTTACTGTACTTGTATTTCTTACTCTGTTTTGTGTTATCCTTGGCATTATAATGTTGAGTGACATGGCTGTATAGATAGCAAAATAAGAGATTGGTTTACATAACAGGGCTGCCGTAAGTTGACATGAAAAATCCTAAGATTTCCAAATTTGCATTTTTCAAGTGCGATTTTACGAATCGTACCTTTACCCCATAGCCTGTTTCTAATTTTGCTGACATGCGACTACTTAAAGCATGCTGTAAGTAAAGCAGAATGCGCACTAAGTCGCATTCTGCTTTACTTTCAGTCTGCTTTAAGCTACCATGTACTGGGAAAAAAATCCGAAGATTTAGGAAAAATCCGGAGAAATGGCAGCCCTGTAACAAATCTTCAGATTGTTTCCCAGAGGGTTGTGTACATGTCACATGATTGATACAGGCGGCGATAATTCATGTACACTGTGTGTGGCGTTGTCAGTTTGTGTGACATTTAGCGGACAAAATTTGAGTTGTCTCTCTTTGATTGAAAGCCTTATAATTGCAACCCCAAAATTAGCTGTGACTTCATAGACTTGTGTGTATAGGATATGCTGAGCTTTTTACCCCATGTTTACGAAATGTCTCCGTAAGATTTTGTCTTTATTCGTATACATACACCATGTAAACAAACCTATTTACAACTCGACTCATTTCCACAAATGTCACAGGTTTGTAAGCAATATTGCCTCAAAATTCAGCATGCATAACTTCTTTTTATGCGTTACAATTACAAATGTACCATAAATTTCATGTTAGAAAAATGCACGATTTTTGTTAATTGAGAGCAACATTCTGGCTTTAAATTGATACATTTCAGTTGATCAATTCACTTTTGCCTGTGTGATTTGATTCGTATAAAATTCATTTGTACCCATTGAAAGCATGTGGAAATTGGCCACAATAATGTTTATAAGAGCCTTAGAGGGTATTCAAGTGTGCTAGTGGTTGTTCAATAAGGAATCTGTCTTTGATGAACTGTTATTGGCTAAAGTTTTCTTTACTGAACGCCTACCTAATGATCTTACTGTTACTCCTCTGCAATATCAATACAGTCAAACTTTGATATCTCGAACTCGCTTAACTTGAACTATCCAACAGTTCGACACATGAACTACATTATTTCATGCTCGTCAAACATACCCATAAACCTCATAAAGTCAGTTTTTAAAATTTTACAGGAGAGACTTTTTTTGTCTAGCTATTTCAAACATTGACAAAATCTCTATAAATTTGAAACTGATTTTCGACTAAGTACAAAGGATAATTGAGTAATAATTTAATGGGGCCCTACCGCATTACAGAGTTAACCCAATTTTCATCACGAGTTAACTCCCCTGATAAGGAAAAGGTTGTTTCCGGTTTAGTTAACGCATCATTGAGACGGTGTCGATAACGGTCATAAACGATTCGGAAAAGAATAGATCGAATGCGGTTTATTAGTTTGATACCTATATCTATATGCAGTCAAGCTCCCGTTTATCCCTATGTATTTTAATGTATTAATTTTGTTTAATGTCAAATGCGACGGTTATTTATTTCATCGTTTTTAGCAAACCGAAAGTAGCACTGATCATACATTTTCTATATAACAAAGAAGCTGACTTTTAACATACTTAACAGACACGGGTTTTCACCTCGGTAAAAGAACGTTAACATGGATTAAAAGTAGATCCTGATCAGATGGTTACTATATAGGAACAGTCTCTATAATCAATGACTGTCCTCTCTGGTTCTTAAATTACGTTATAGGTCTATAAATGCTGCCTATTACAGGTGAAAAAGGGGATATTTATTTATTAATATTAAGACATTACCGGTATTAAACATAAACTTTGTATTATTCAGTTATTAATAATGACATGAATATTCATTAGGCAAAGGGTTAAACTGATCTTTTAAAATATGTTGAATGGTAAACAGTTTCTTCAAAAATGTATATTTTGTTTGTTCATTATATACCAGCAGATTTTAGTTGACAGAAATTTCATAGAAATAGTTCTGCCTGTCATGCTCATAGCGCACATGGATTTCACCTCTCAAGGCTTCTGCCCAGGGGCCATAAAGCGCAAAGCATCATCACAACTAACAACAGGAAGTAACCAATTAGCTAGAAATCGAATTGTATACTGACCCCCCACTGGGTGCACCTCTGTCCCATAAGAGTCATCTCTGCTATGACAAGCCATAAAACAGAAGCTTAAGTCTTGGGTACACAGGCTGGAATCAAATCACACCAAACTATTTTATTTTATATAGGATCCACATTGTTATTCATGTGGGGAATAAATTTTAATCTCCTATACCATGCACTCCTTCATGTGCAAAATCTTAACCCATTACCCCCATCATTATGCCTTTTACTCCTTTAATGAATTCCACCTTCATAAGCAACTAAATCCTCTTCATGCACTAAGCAGTCATAATTATGAAACATAGGTGATATTTTATGTCGTAGTGGGTGGTGCCTTAAAGCAGGATTAAAGTAAAGCAGGGTGCACCTTAAGGCGCATTATGTTTAACTTTCAACCTGCTTTAAGAGGTGACCTATATTCAATACTTAACACGGGCTGTGGGGTAATTGGTTGAGGTAATGGGTAAACCCATTACCCGATCGCCTGTTCCTACCTGTCCATTAAAGGTATATTGAAAAGTACATGCTACTTTACTTTCAGCTTGCTTTAAGCTACCATCTGCTAGGATATTCAATGTTTTTAATGTTGCACATTCATGCTAATAAACACTTTGAATTAGAACTCTTTCCTTCAATGGAGGAATAAACCAAAGGCGTATTTAAAAAGGGTTAATAGGAAATACATACCACATAAATACTTTAGAACCCCTCTCCTATCATTAAATGTGTACTCTATTGAAAACTCAATGTTGAAAGTAAAGCATGTATTCCATCGTTTTAGTAGATTAAAATTTTATTTCTGTTGATCTTTTACCAGTTCACTAATTATAATAGGCTTAAAACACTATCATTTATAAAAAGTTTGGAACCAGATAAGATGCAGAATATATACTAACAGGCTGATCAGGGGTAGAACTGTTTCACACTCATATATGTTTTAAGTCAAAATTGATATATCATGTTTTCAACTTTTATCAAGAAAGTAGGCAGTATTTTTTTTTAATATTAACCCTTAGCATGCTATTAGCATAATTGATCATTCCTACGGTAGTAGAACTGTTTCACACTCATATATGTTTTAAGTCAAAATTGATATCATGTTCTAAACTTTTATCAAGAAAGTAGGCAGTATTTTTTTTAAAAATATTAACCCTTATCATGCTATTAGCATAATTGATCATTCCTACGGTATTTTTCCTTATTTTTAAAATCAGCTAAAGTAATAAATTAAATGATAGGTATTCATAGCGGGTAGGGTTTATGGTTGATTAACAGCAACCAGAATGTGCTATGACACATCCATGTAACGGGGTTTAACCCTTTACCCAATAGATGGTATTAGTTTTGAAGATAGGTGACCCCTTAAGGCAGGTTAAGGTACATTCTGCTTTAAGCTATCATCTGCTGGGAGGTATTGCATATTTATTGAGGTGCAGATTGATGACTTATTTTAATAAACATATGAATAAATGATATGCATAGAACGGTATATCTATGGAAGTTTTTGTAAGTTTTATTGTAGGTAAAGTAAATGCATGTCTTAATTCTATTTTTGAACAATATGAGGGATTGTATAGCCAGGTTCTATTGTATATAATATAAGCTCTACACTAACAAGCAGACGATCTCCTCAAATTCGTGTTTTTCGATACTATGTGTACTTCACTATTGAACCGGAAACAACCGCTCATTCAGGGGGCGCTACTCTTATCACACTTTCCATGCGGGATAACTCTGTATATCGGTAGGGCCCCATTATTGTTGTATACGACTCTTTGACATCACTTTAACACAAATTTATGAATATATCAAATCAAAATATCGTACAGTCAGTTTTTAAAATGTTAAATATTGTATATAGCTCAAATTGCTTCCCATGAATGTACATAGGTAAAAACCTTGTATTTCAAAAACATAACAGAAAATGGCATTTAAAAGCTGTGTAACTAGACAAATAAATAGTAAAAACCTACACTCAAACAATACCTATAATTCTAATGCTTCATGTCATTCCAAAGACTGAGAGATACAGACACATCACAAATTTACAATTTTTTCTGACCAAGTACAATGTTTTGAAATTAAGACTTTTGCACCAATCAGTATACGACATTTCATCAGGTGACTGTTTACAGCCTTTCTCATTGGGATAGAAGTACGGGTTTTGTCAGAATCTGTGTATAGGCGCAATCTTTCCTAAGATGTAAAAAAGTGATTTTCTGAAAATTGAGTTATACACGGTTTTGATATTAGGCCGACGATGTGCCTTAAGGCGCATTCTGCTTTACTTTAAGCCTGCTTTAGGCTACCATTTGCTAGGATATAGAAAATATTTATTTTGGTACATAGACTAGTTATGACTGCATAAATTGTAACAATTTTCTTCAGTGGAGGAATAAGTTAACTCTTTCCTCCCTGAAACTTTAAATGGACAATTCCAGTTTCAATTTTTGTCTAGTCCATTTCTGACTTTTAAGAGTTGTTTTTATCAATTTTGCCATTACTGACAAACAGTGAAGACCCTGATCAGAGGGCTCCTTTCGGAGCCCTCTGATCTGGGCCTTCACTATTTGAACAGGACAAGTGTACTATTCACATGTACACTGTTTGAAAAGATGCCTATATGCGGGACTAGGGTTCAAATGGTTAAATGAGCTAAAAGGTGCTTCTATGTATGTGGAAAAGGGTTAACAAGTACATCATCGTTTTCTTTCTCTTATTTTGTACTTTCTCTTTCAGACTACATAAGAAAAAGAAACTTCTGTTTTTAATTGTTTGTATTAGCATATCATACCTTCAACTCATTGTGAGCTGCTTGTTCATCCAAATATGCCTTCTTCAAAACTGGTATTTGGGCTTTTAACTAGAAAGTAGAAAAAAGAACAGTTCAATAATTGCACAATAAATCACTGACAATTATAAATGGTACAATAAATTATTCATTGACTCTAAATTCATGATAAAACCATTACCCCATATCCTGTTTCTAGTTTTGAAGACAGGTGACCACTTAAAGCAGGTTGAAAGTAAAGCAGAATGCGCATTAAGGCACATTCGGCTTTGCTTTCAGCCTGCTTTAAGCTAATATCTGTTAGAATGTAGAAAATATTTCTTATAATACATATTCATGATTGTATAAATTGGAACTTTTTACTTCAGGGGAGGAATAAATTAAAGGCGTAAAAAGGCCTATCTATGGGGGAATGGGTTAATAACTTGCAACAATATCTAAGGCAGTGGTGAGGTAATTTGCTAACCATCAAATTAATAGGAAAGACTTAAACCACTTCAAGTCGCAGAGAGACATGAACAGTACTATACCCAAGCATAAGGTAATGTGTTGAAACTGTTCCCAAAGAAGACTTGAGAGGGAGTTACAGGCCTAGCCTTTTTCCTCTAGACTAGTTACAGTATCAACGGTAAAACAATTCCTACAACTAGTAAAATTTAAAAGTTTGTGTATTTATGAAAAGTGTATATACATTACATTTCAGTGCACAAATTCTCGAAATGGATTTGATAATGGTGTAACACTGTTTCATTAGAATAGTTTTATGTATATAATGTTTTATTAGGAACAATATACAGTGCTCCTTAAGTGTGCGGTATCCAAGTTAAACTAGAGTACTTTTATGTATAAAACTGCCCAGGCCGTGTTACAACGGCGATTATAGGGAGGTTGACGATATGAATTTAATAGAGGCTGTCCGCCCGCACAATATGAGTGCGGAACTCTCGCCTGTCCATGTACGGAATTATACAACACACGGAACCACAACCTCACACTATCTTGCCAATTTCGTACGGCGCAAATTGATAGGAATGTAGTTGCGATATCGTAACTGTATTGCGGATACAGTTACGACACGTTAGGATCTCTACAATGGCGCAGGCCGACAGTGATTCACTGTCGCTTGAATAAGTTACTATAACATTTCAATTTTTACCGTTTTTGAAAAATAAAAGGTAGGTATCGGTTTGGAATGCATTTTTTGACACTGTGGGTGTGTAAAATCAGGTTACCTACGTCTTTGATTGAGTTTCTCCCGATTTAAACTTTACTACTGTCAACCGGCATCGGTCTTCGAGGGATGGTCGGCCATTTTGAAAAAATACTCTTACTACATATTCCATATATGGAGTGTGTAGTAAAACCGCCGCGCATGTCAACGAATGGCGGGAAAATATCTAATACACGAATTAAGCTTTAAACTTGTTTTTAAGCTGCCACCCTTAACCATATTAGCAATAAAATCAAAGTACTGTAGTACTGTAGGCTCGGACTTTCAGTTTAATGTAGAACAAAGTAATGCAGAGAGCTAATTATGGAGTTTCTGCATTACCATTGCCATGCATTAAGCAGAAACCTGCAGCGCTTAACCCATTAACTCATAAGCGATTAACAATTATCAGTGCTCACCTCAATGCATGCTAGTTGATTAAAGTGAGTCAAAATGAGTTAGTATGAGGCTATTGCGCAATGAGTCAAAATGAGTCAGTATGGCTTAATGGGTTAAAGACCCTAAAGAATTTTGTACTGTGCATGTCTCATAATGCATCGTCTGCTATGACTACTAGGTGAATGTTTATTACAAGGGAGTAAATACGGTGTTTAAATCGCCACAGCTAGGTACAGACTCAGGATCCTGAGTACTCAGTGCTGCTACACGGTTAATCTGATAGTGACGTACCCAGCAACTGAAGCTCCGTTATAGCATATGTAAACCCCGTATGACAGGATTTGTTTGTAGGGGGAGCTAGACTCGCACCAACTTAGTTTCATACATTAGGATTCGCATATGTAAACCCCGTATGACAGGATTTGTTTGATGGGGGAGCTAGACTTGCACCAATTTCATACACAGGGATCATTCTGGGCCGAGATTTCCGCGATATTTCGCACGAAAATCACAGATATCGCATCAAAATTTGTATAACGCGAATATTTCTCGCACTCGTTTCTCAGATACTTGCGAGCGAAACGTAATTCTTCTCAATTTATTTCCGATATTTACAAACATTTCTGATCAATTTCATCGAACGCCTTATCGTAATCGCAGCATCCCGCGCACCAATAAGTATAACAGCAAACCAATAAACGGAAAGGACCGAGAATTCCGAATTTTGTATATAAAATCAAAACACATCTGGTTCAGAATAAAATGTGTACCAGACCGCACGTAGACTAATTGACAATTACAGACAGATAAATGTGACGGAAATGAACAGTATATAAACACTTCTACAGTCTGACTGTGGAAGCCGGCTTTTATAGCCAGATTGTCTAAGCGTTTGTCTCGGTTGCGAAGTTAAGCAACGTCCTGTGCGGTTAGAACCTGGATGGGTGACCGGCAGGGATTACCGTCGGCCCGGTACACGTTATGTCCTCTGTCATGGGATCGTACTTTCTTTCGAAAACAGGAATGTAATTTCCCTTCACTGGATTGAATAACCGCACAATGCACCAAAATACTGTTCATTTTATCCCTTAGTTATTGTCGTAACCGCGCCGATAATTTTTGTCACTAGTTTTTGCGAACAAACCCTCTACAGACGAAAATGAATCTGCCGATAACATATACGCTAATGGCGCGTGCGGTAAACTATCAATTTATGGTATGGATTAAATCTTTTCACTAGATTTCGATAAGGAGAAGAAGAATAACAGTTCCATGTCATATAAATATTATTTACACAAAATTCTCAAGCAGTAGATATAGCAGTAGTGCTTGTTGGTACAAACAAACTACCAATTAAAATTTCTCTCATCATCTAAAAAAATCTCTCACTTTTTTTAACAAATGAGAGAATTTATCTCACTTGCATTCTGCGACAGAATAATCCCTGCATACATTAGGATTCGTTATAGGTTCTCCGAGCCAATAAATGTTTTAGTTTACCTGGGCAAAAATAATCCTCGAATTCATAAAAAATACCACAGCTCAGTAAGTTTTCCAATTATGAATGAAAGCCTTATATGTTAACCGGACAGCGTTTTACGCATGCGCGAGTTCTGTCTCGGCTTGGAAAATCAAAACAAATAGTGGGTCGACACCGAAAAGTTTTCAAATGGTCTTCGAGTGGGTTATTACTTAACACAAGAAGGTTATATATCAAAATATTGTTAAATATTAGTTTAAAGATAAATTCTCAACTGTTTGAACATATATAACTGATAAACAACTGCTGCAGAATTTGCGCCACTGTAGAGATGCTAGCAAACTGTAGCTCTAGTAGACCTTGGTCTAGAGTTAGAGGTACAGTACTGCAGCTAATAGGAATGTACCCAAACTCGTTTAAATCCACTAACATGTCACATAAATACACTTGAGTTGGTTAATTACTCTGGTTACACCTTGATATTACCTCTGTGATCACATTGTGATTCACAACAACAAATCAGACAACCATTTCAGAGTAAACATCATCAATTGTATACTCCCGAACAATCAAAACAGATTATGATTGGGAGGCGCGTTGTCTGGGAAAGACAGTGTTAGTGAAGTGTTAAATTAAAAGATCATAGATAAGAGATAGATAAAACAAAGTTTACAGAATGTACAGAAATAGGGTGCAAGGTTAAGTTAAAAGATAAAAGCAAGCTCTCAGCACTTAGAATGTGACAGCTCCCAGTCCCACCCTAAAGGCATCTAGACTGGGGCTTGATTTAGTTTGACCTGGGAGGTTTATTCCAATATCGTATAGTTCTGGGGGAAAACGAGTTCATGTGGTATTGGGTGCGAGACTGTGGTATTAGGAAATTAAGGTATCTGGTTGGAGTGAGGTGGTGGTGATCAACATAGACTAGTTGGCGCTGTATTTTGTATAGCATAAGTAGGGAGTTATGAATTCGACGTTGTTCTAAAGTGTTCCAGTGAAGTGTAAGAATCATTTGTGACACGCTACTTGTGTAATCATAGTCGTTGAAAATGTATCTGGCTGCTGCACGTTGGACACTTTCTACTTTGTTGGTAAGGTGTTTTTGCAGGGTGCTGGTGAATTCGCCTAGAGACGAACTCGCCTACAATTAGATATATAGTAACGGAAATGGTGCATTCGCCTAGAAAGCAATTATGATAGTTATCGTATTTCACACCTTGTAATACAGGTGTATCTACCGTTTACAAGTAGATGAAATAAAAAATATTGTAGAGGATCAACTTATCTTGTTGTTTTCTTATCCAGATATTTTTCTTTAACAAAATGAAAGATCAGTGTAGCCCCTCTAAATAACCACCCAGATCTGACAACCTGTTTGAAAGGGGTGATGCCAACATAGAATATATCATTTAACATATTGAAAGTGAAAATGCTGCTTGCACAGGTCTACATAAAAAATTATTAACACCTGCATATGATGATCAGGGGCTACACTTATCACCCCAATGCCATCTTAGAAAAAACTAACTGAAAACAAGTTTTGTTACGTTATCAGTACCTTACAATAGGTGCGAAATACAATCACTATATAATTGCTTTCTAGGCGAATTACCATCTGGTATAACGCTTAAAGCAGGTCAAAGGTAAAGCAGGACGCAAATTAGCAGGCATCCAGCTTTAACCTTCTGCCTACCCTAAGCTAACATCTTATGAGATATAGAAAACATAGTGCATATGAAACAGGCGAACAACTCACTTACCATTGGATTCTACTGAGCACTAACGACCAATAAAAATCAAACCACTTTCACTTTAAAGTAGGTCAATCCGATAATGACAAGGTAAGCTCAGTAAACTTTAGAAATGACATCTGCTTTTTTTGAGAACCGAGGAAAAAGCCGGGGAGACAATATCTAGTCATTCACTAACAGAATGACTGGATAGAACATTATAAACCCATTGAGAATTATTTTAAAATATATATAACATACAATCTTTAGAAAATTTAACCCACTGAACCCTGAGAAGCAATTTAAAAAAAAACAAAAAAAACCAACTAATAAGTAAAACCCACAGGCACCAACGATTATCAAGCTATAATAAAGTGGGCAAGGACAAACAAAGCAGAGCTGAATCGGATGGGAATATAAGCCGATCTAGAGTTGCAATGAGAGTCCAACACGGTTGAACACCCCCCCCCCCCCCTCGCAAATCTTTACAAGCAACACGAGGGAACAGTGGGTTAAATTGTGATATTAATGATAATATTATATTTCAGGAATAGAATATCTTGTAGAAACAGGACAGAGATACCCTTTGTTCGCGATAGAGAATAAAAGCTTAAATATAAAATGTGATACTTAATAAACCATATGTTTACCCATTGAACCAATTCACATCAAAAAGCACTATAGCAAACATCCCCTCAGGCGAGGCGGAATTAGAATATTTATAACAGATGGGGGCTCCCCTCACCACGCGAACAAAGGATAACTCTCAAATTAGCATAAGCATAAAAGGTAGAAGACTTAACCCATTGAACCAAAAAAAAAAAAAAAAAAAAATGTTTTTAATTTTTGTTATTGTTTTCAGCGTTCTCTTTCAGATAATCATATCCATCAACGTATGGATACCAAATACATTTAAATAAAATAAAATGATAAAATCAGTGATTTAGGCGAGATTTTGAAAAATTGATATACTGGGAAGAAATATTTAATGATCCCATTAAACCAGAATTTGATGCGTGAAACCTAAAAGAAGGCTGAATAAACTACACCTTCTAGCAGGAAACACACATGCAAATCATGGGCTAATAGCTCAATGAAACACCGAGTGGAAATCTAAAAACCAGAACACTGCGTGCAACATAGGGAACAAATCAAACCAGTACAGAACCCAACCCCATATGAGTGAGAATGGTCAACGGACCAAACTCAACAGGTACAAACGGCAATCAAGCCGTGGTCCCCAACCCCCGCCCCAAGCACCATAACCAATCAACCCCCCCCAGAACCCTTCAGAACCCCTACCCTATGAGTCTCTTTGTTGCAGGCAGTGACTTCACAAAACAACGTACCATTTCCAACAAAGTGTAAACATTAAAGATGAGCCTACTAACAAACAAGAGCAGCAAGACATAGCCAGAATCCAGGCTTGTGTGGCGCTCGGGCTGGAGGACACTGGGGTGCACGGCCGAACAGGGGGTGGTATGAATACCACCTTATGGTCGGACAGGCGCCCTGTGACTGATGGGAACGGGTCGAGCGCTGCACAAGCCAACAGGATCCGGAACCATGGTACGCACAAGTTAAAAGGGGGATTGCACTCGGACGCCTGGATGGTCGAATATGAGCAAGGCTCGGGAATAGCCTGACAGGCATCCGGTGTGAGCTCCGATTCGGACAAGGTGCATCATGGATCTGTTAACAACTAACCACTGGGAACCAGAAACAACAACACCTCCTTGACAAGACAGCATTTCCTCCTTCCGACGACCAGCGGCAACAAAAGGCCCTTCTCAGGGCCACCTCTGCAAAGTCCATTCAACAATAGGCATGATGCTGACCATTGTCCCAAACCTGAGACAATGGGATGACGCATCTGATGAAGCTTATGCGGGACTATAAACCTCAGCAGAAACAACAATTACCATCTGGTTTACTATATATCTAATTGTAGGCGAGTTCGTCTCTAGGCGAATTCACCATAAACCTTTTTGCAATGATGAATGGTTATCTAAGAAATGAGCGATGGCATCGTTCAAAAATGAAAACATCATCTTTTTTCTTTTTTTTTTAAATGACACAATACATTACTGTAGAAGTAGAAATAGAAGTAGAAGCTGTATGCTGCTTGTTAATGCGCTTTACACCGGACTTGGCTGAATCAGAACATGGGAGGAGGGGCACTAATTGTGCTGGGCTAACAAATCGAATTTACTCTATAAAAATAGTAATGGGAAAGAAGTCTAAGAGAAATTATGTGGTCCTAATCTTTCTTTCATTCAAACGTTATTCGGGTTGGAGCGGCATCCTTACTTTAGCGTATTCAGTCGCAAGTTTCTTGTATTTTTCTTCTGACATCTTCCATTTGTAACGGAAGTGTACTGCCGCTGTATTTCCGGTTCATGAGGCCCGGCTGTGGATAAATAAATAACAGAGATGGAGTCGATCGGCAAATTTCGTACGCTTTCGGATGCGGTCCTTTAAGTCTAGCTTGGTGTCACGTGCTTGGTGTGAGAGCGACGCGTGACACATATCTTTCTTTTCTTTCTTTAAATCCTGCAACACCCCATCTCGGGGATTATGTGCAGCTGCGCGTCAGTGCAAATTTGTTAAAAGTAAGAGTATAGGTATAATAGCTCCAGACAATCTGGAAATGTGTAAAAGTTACTATGTTAAAAGAAAGTAGTTTACAATTAAGAGTTGATAAAAACACTGTTTCTATTTAGTAAGTATGGATAACATCGCTTACTGCCTGCTTGAAGTGCTCAAGATCAGGAAGTAAGACGATGTGTGATGGTAGGCTGTTCCATAGGATGATTGTAGCTGGGAAGAAAGAATATTTATAGTAGTTCACAGAGGTGTGGATTTGTCTGTAAGAAAGGGGGTGTGCATGACGCGTAGCTCTCATAGGGTGTTGCAGATAAAGGGGAGGCGGGATAGCCACTAGGCCGTGGACCACTTTGAAGAACATTACCAGGCGGGCATCTGTTCTTCTGTCTTGGAGAGACCTCCAGCCTAGCTGCTTCTGCATGTGGGAGACACTATCGTAGGTCGAGTAGTTACTGCATGTCCAGCGTACAGCCCTGCGCTGCACCATCTCGACCTGTTGGATGTGCTGTTTGGTGTAAGGGCTCCACACAGTGGCTGCGTATTCCACCTGAGGACGGACTAAGGTTTTGTATGCCATCTCTCGTATACCTTTATGGGTGGTTTTTATGTTGCGCCGCAGGAATCCAAGCGTTCGGTTGGCTGAGAGGGTTGCATTTTTTATGTGACTGTTCCAGCTAAGATCCGAGCTAACAGTCACTCCCAAATACTTGGCGTCCCTGACCACCTCCAGGACCTGTCCATGAAGACTGTAGGAGGTCCCAATGGGACATGAAGACCTCGTAATGTGTACAACTTGGCACTTACTAGGGTTGAACCTCATGCCCCACCGGTGCTCCCACTCCTGTAGGTGATCAAGGTCGGTCTGTAGCGCGGCTCCATCCTCCTCACTTGAAATGGTCAAATACACTGCTGTGTCATCGGCGAAAAGCCTGACCTGTGATGTTAAGCTATCGGGCAGGTCAATAATGTACAGCAGGAAGAGGATGGGGCCGAGTACAGAACCCTTCGGCACTCCGGACGTCACTGGTACTGGTGTTGACGTGGACCCTTCTAAAACTACGGTCTGTGTACGGTTACTTAGAAATGCTGAGATCCATGAGTGTGTTTTACCCGTTACTCCGTGCAGCATGAGTTTGTACAGAAGCTTGTGATGGTTGACGACGTCAAAAGCCTTGCTGAAATCCAGCAAGACTAGATCTGTCTGCAACCCCTGGGACAACTTACTGGCCAAGTCCTCGATCAGTTGGATGAGCTGCGTCTCGCAGGAACGGCGCTCACGAAACCCATGCTGCAGGTCGTAAAGGATGTTATGTGAGTTCAGATGTTTTGCAAGTTGTGAGGCTACGATGTGTTCCATGGTCTTGCACATAATACAAGTGAGAGAGATAGGCCGGTAGTTAGCCGGATTACTCCTATCTCCCTTCTTGTACAATGGGCAGACCATGGCCCTATTCCAGTCATCTGGAACACATCCACTGTCATAACTTCGCTGGAATATGGTCTGAACAATGGGAGCAATGACGCTGTGCAGATTCTTCAAGACTGCAGGCTTGATAGAATCTGGGCCAGCTGCTTTATCCGGCTTTAGATCAGATAATAGTTTGCTGATTCCGTTAAGACCAAAGGTCTATTATTAATATACCAGATTTATATAGCGCCCTTTTCACACATGGGTTGTGCGTTCAAAAGCGCTTTACATGAAATAACATAAATGTACCTACAAATCGAGAAAAGACAAAAAACTACAATTAGATCTGAAATAAAACATGAATGAACCAGAGACAGTGTATAGCCACGGCTAAAGATTGCCGACTGATATAAATAATGGTAGAGCGCCCAATGCAGGCCGCCTAATGTAACATAACTAGGAAAATAGCATGTGACCATAACTAAAAACTATATAGAAGGTCAATGACATGATTGAAAATGGTGAAAGCTGTCCAAGAATTATACCACAGACCCCGCCAGCTGGTTTCAAAAGAGATCGGAGTTGTATCCCTACCATCAAAGATCGACCAGACAGACATTGGTCGACGGTACAACCCTAGAACTCCTAGCAGATGGTAGCTTAAAAAAGGCTGAAAGTAGACCATACTGTCTAAATGAAGATTTCAAACACACTTCAGAGCTCACCATTTCAGTTCTAATCAAACCCCCCCCACCCGGGGGGATGACCCCTGTACCCCCGTCAGTATTGGTCAATTTCCCGTTTCAGATACCTTAGAACTTAGTAACTACAATTATTACATCCTCAAGCCTACGGTGCTACATGTAATCTGCTACACGTACCTCTCGTGCGTCTAATATTGAGTCAAATAGTTCTAGCAGAAAAAGATGTTAGTCAGAATATAATGTTATATGTCTTATATAACGAAGCTTTGAACACACTGGTATGCCCAAAATGCCCACCAACAATATTTCGTACATATGTGGATCGTATGTACAATATATACCTAAATCGTCTAAAAGTCGAAAGTTCTTTGAAATATATAGACCTGTTAGTCACATTGATCGTATTCAGCGTCCAAAATCCCTACAAACACACTTCAGAACTCACCATTTCAGTTCTTATTTCGATTTTTTTTCTCCCGGGGGAGAACCCCCGGACCCCTCCTCTGCTTTAACTCCATCACCGCCATTATGTCATGTAGATTTAAAATGTAATGTATTTGGACCGTAGAACAATCCAGGGCTGCCATTTCTCCGGATTTTTCCTAAGTCTTCGGATTTTCCTACTAGCAGATGGTAGCTTAAAAAAGGCTGAAAGTAAAGCAGAATGCGACTTAAGGCACATTCTGCTTTATTTTCAACCTGTTTTAAACAGTCATGTGTCTCCAAAACAAGAAACAGACTATGGAGTAAAGGAACGATTAATAAAATTGCGTCTGAATAATTGAAAATTTGAAATCTGAGGATTTTTATGATCAACTTATGGCAGCCCTGACTATCGATTCGAGCGGCAACCAGTTTTGACCCTGCTCAGACGCCGCGTAATGTCGTCTGATCATGATCCAAACCAATTGCCACTTATTTGAACATTTTATAAATCAAATACCTTTTGTTTGAATTTGATAAATAAAAGCAGACGACAATTGTTTATAGCAGATGCCGTCATGGCAGCGAATGGCTGGCCCTTATCCTAACTAATGTTTGCAAAACATGCAAGCGTCTGATAATTATCCTAACCTTTTTGAGATCCGAAAAGAGAAATTATTTATTTATGAAAAGTATAAAATATTTTTATTTATTTCGCAGACGACAATTTGGAAGCAGGTGATAGTTTAGCATGATAGAGGTTAACCCTTTCACTGCCATGACGTCATCAATTTTAAACTATTGTCGTCTGCTTTTATTTCTCAAATTCATTTTTAGGTATGTCAACTTAAGACAAGAGGGCCTGAAGGCCCTGATATCGCTCACCATTTGTAATGAAGCCTGATAGCTTTACCTTTGAATTTCACCCGTTTTATTCTAAATCCATTCAAGTTTGTCGACCTACTGTAGTATAGTAGAGTACATGTACATCAAAGGCAGATAACTAGAGCCTAAACAATACTGAAATTAAGCCTTTTTCTAGCATTTCAAAGTATATCAAGGGCAGGTAACTATTGCCACAATTATTACATTTCAACAATAATTGCACTCCTTCGAGAATGTATAGCTACATCCTTTGTGTACAAGTATAATCAAAATCCATTGAAAACTGTAGTTGCAAGAGTGTAAATGCTGTAAAATATGGCATTTTCAGCAATTCAAAGGTAGATATCTCTTGATCTATTTGTCTGATTCCAACCATAATCACCCTTTTTCCAACTGTTATGGTCATATACAATATGGGCAAGTTTGAGAGAGCTTGGATAAATAGTGTGGCCTCTAGAGCGTAAACCCTGTTAAATATATCATTTTCAGCAATTCAAAGGTAGATAACTCTTGACCTATTAATCCGATTACAACCAAAATTGAACTCATCCGAAGTCTTATAGTAATATACAATCTGAGTAAGTTTGAGAAAGATTGGATAAAATGTGTGGCCTCTAGAGTGTAAACATCGTTAAATATGGCATTTTCAGCAATCCAAAGGTATATAACTCTCGACCTATAAGTCTGCTTTCAACCATAATCAAACTCATCTGAACTCTTATAATAATATACAATCTGAGCAAGTTTAAGAAAGATTTGATAAAAATTGTGAACTCTAGAGTGTAAACACCGTTAAAAATGGCATTTTCAGCAATTCAAAGGTAGATTACTCTTGATCTATTTGTCCGATTTCAACCAAAATCAAACTCATCCGAATTCTTATGGTCATATACAATCTGGGCAGGTTTTTAGAAAGAATGGCTAAATACTGTGGCCTCTAGAGTGTAAACACAGCTAAATATGGCATTTTCAGCAATTCAAAGGTAGATAACTCTTAATCTATTTGTCCGATTTCAACCAAAATCAAACTCTTCCGAACTCTTATGGTCATATACAATCTGGGCAGGTTTTAGAAAGATTGGATAAATACTGTGGCCTCTAGAGTGTAAACACTGTTAAATATGGCATTTTCAGCAGTTCAAAGGTAGATAACTCATTACCTATTTGTCTGATTTCAACCATAATCGAACTCATCCGAACTCTTATGGCAATATACCATCTGAGCAAGTTTGATAAAGATTGGATTAAAATTGTGGTCTCTAGAGTGTAAACACTAAAATTGTTGACGCCGCACACCGCACGACGGACGACGCACGACGGACGCCGGACAATCAAGGATTGCAATAGCTCACCCTGAGCTAGTTCAGGTGAGCTAAAAATATTGAAATGAGTGTCAAACAGTTTGGGGACTGACCAGACGCCGAGTAAAGCGGCGTCTGATCTGTGATCAGGACCCAAACTGTTTGCAAATAACTATTATACTTTGGGTAAGACAGTGAAGCATCCACAGCAATACAGTCACAAGAAAGATACAGTGCTCCCTCCCTACAACGGCCCTCCCAACAACGACTCCCTCCTTACAACGACCCTTTGCCGCAATTCCCTAAACAGGTCAATTTGGTCTAACGCTTTCACTGCTGCAATACCGTCAGCTTAAAATTGTCGTCCGCTGTTTTTCTCAAAGTTATATATAAGTGGACATTTTGATAGAATAAATATAATGACGAGGGACAAACAGCTTGAATCCAGATCAGACGCCGCTGTTTGCAAATGTAAGCTGAGTCTTACTGTTCTCTCCCTTTAACGCCTCCCTCCGAACAACACACACACTGTGACTCGGTGTCTCTTATGGGGTGTCGTTGTAGAGAGGGAACGCTGTAGTTTAGACACACGCCAGCTAAACTACAGGTGAACAGTACATACATGTATCATACAGAAAGCACATTATAATCCTTTTGACTTGATTAATATCTAATTAGAAATTGGAATTTTTCATTTCATGTTTAGGGGAAGAATGGGTTAAGTTTGAAAATGCTTAGTTGCTGGCAGTATACCAGTGACTGGTAAACTTGTAATGTTCAAACAGTCTAGACCCAGATTAGATGGCTCATTCAGGAGTCTTCGACCAGGGTATACACTGTCTGTCATTACATAAATTTATTATATTAACAGTATAGTAGTGACAGGAAAACTTATTCTGTACAAACAGTGTAGATCCAGATCAGAGGGCTCCTAAACGCACAGGATCTGCATAGTTTGACATTTTAATTAAGTAAGAAATGACAAGTCTTGAAGAAGGCATTGAAGCCCCTGGTACCGCTCACCTGTTGTAATGAAGCCCGTTGAGTTTCACCCATAAATATAAACCCATTCAAATGTGTAGACTCTAGAGTGTAAACAAAATTGAAATACAACATATCTTTATATAGCTGAGTACATCAAGGACAGATAACTACTGACACAAAGACCTGATTTCAATAATAAATGCACATCTTCAACATTTTTTTCTTATATACAAATGTATGCCAGTATATTCAAGATCCATTCAAAACTTCTAGTGTGTAAAAACTATAAAAAAAATATGGCATTTTCAACAAATCAAGGACAGACAACTCTTAGACTCCGTTGATCAGACTTAAGAAGACGCAACAAGTTTTCATTCAGACTACAATTGGCATATGAACTGGTACAATCTAAAATCGTTCCAAGCATTTGAACGCACTAGATGAAAGGACTAGCTGACCAAAACATTGACAATTTCTTCCTTATTATCATATTAATTTTTTATCAAAGTTTGATTTCTACACTCATAAGTTGACTTACTTCGTATATTCTAGTAATTTATCTCATACGGAATCGTTTAAAATGCTTTAAAACCAGATTATTTGGTTTTTCTATTATTTCAATGTGACACGATTTACAAAAAAATGACGAAAGTAAGGAATATGCAATGTTTAGCATCTGTTATCAAAACTGAAAGTACAATCACATTATATAGATCTAGATGTGTATTTATGTATGTCTAGATAATGAAACATTCCAACAAGTAGCCTATTGATTGAGGAGAGTCCATTGCAATATTCAGGCAAAAATGAATTAGCACTCTAATGCTTTAAACCTTTCCTCCCTGAAACTTCAAATGGACAATTCTAGTTTTCAATTGAGTCTTGTCCATTTTTGACTTTTTAAGGTTGATTTTTACAATATATGTCAAAATGACAAACAGTGTAGACTCTGATCAGAGGGCTCCTTAAGGAGCCCTCTAATCAGGGACTTCACTGTTTGCATTAGACAAGCGTGCTCTTCACAGGTAGACCTTTGGTAAATGACGCATATATGCGTCCCTAGGGCTCAATGAGTTAGTACTCTTTGCATGCTACACCAGTCGTAAAAGTTTATTTAATTTGTTTCTGTGAAAGGACTTTTGAAATTTCTTTTTAATAAGACAATGGTGAAGCATTTTAACACATATTGTCACAACAGTGCCAGTAAAAGTCATGGTAAGTTCTAC
This sequence comes from Gari tellinella, assembly GCA_922989275.2. Classification (NCBI taxonomy): domain Eukaryota; kingdom Metazoa; phylum Mollusca; class Bivalvia; order Cardiida; family Psammobiidae; genus Gari; species Gari tellinella. The sequence goes on along the minus strand of OV277857.1, from coordinate 27,073,958 downwards.
AAAGTAATGTCTTAAACAAGACAGGTCGAATTTCAAAAGTCACAAATTTCAGTTTCTGGTAAGACTACCCACTTCATTAACCATAGCCTGGCAATACCGGAGCGTGTACGGCGGTCCACACGCTGTATTCGGTATTGTGGAATACCATTCCTCTCGTGTTCTAGTGCGTCAATCACATCATGACGGCTCTGAATTTACAGAACGCCGTTGTACACACGACGGCCAAACTGGTCCCAAATGTACTCAATTGGTTCAGATCAGACAAAAATGCCAGTCAATGAAGAATATTGATGTTTTTATTGGCTACAAACGTCGTTTGTAGCCAATAACTTTCGTTGAAGTCACTCTAGCTGAATGCGATGTTGCGTTATCATGCTGTTAAATCATGACGTAAGGGTGACGTTGACGTTGGGTGTCATTTAAATGTCCCATAACTTTGATGTTGGTATCTAATTTTAGCGTTATTATATTCATGAATAGCCAGAAGTTTATTTTAGGGCTAAAATGAATCAATACACATGATTACTACACTGATAATACAAATATGGGCATTTGCACGGGCGGCACGTTGGCGTCATTGAGTTGTTACATAACAAACAAAAAAACATTAGCAGTGTGTACCTATGCAAGACATAAGTTTGGTTAAATAACGAAAATTAGAAACTAAAACTAGTTGGAAAAATATTCATATTTTAGGAGTGGTGCTTTTTCATTGCGTTTGAGTATATATAGGATATTACATGAGTGTTCATAATTTATTGGATTTATTAAACGAGTCTTTTAGAAAACGATAAAACGAGGATTTGCCGACTTTTTATCGTTTTCTAAAACGACGAGTTTGATAAATCCAATAAATTATTAACACGAATGTTATATTCTTTTTATAACATAACCTAGAAAAGTTATTTATCGCAGCCTTTGAGGTCAAGTGAATGCTAAGCGCGTCGTTCTTAATTCGTGATAGGAGACAGTGAACCAGACTAATATACATGTACTCTCAAACTAGCGATCTAGTGCTTTAATTGTCAAAAAAATGGATTTATTAACCATTTCAATTTAAATATTTGATAGATCTATTATAGATCTACTCTTAGCTGCGCTACCGTACCTCTAGACACTAGACAAATGTCGTAACCCTTTGCCTGCTGGTCGCGACTTTGCTGGGTTTTTTCAAACAGATTGGATCCAGATCAGACGCCGCGTAACGCGGCGTCTGATCTGGATACAAACTGTTTGCCACTCGTCTTTAGGATTCTTTACTTAAAAATGTATAAATCTAAATTTAACAAATTTTGCAGACGACAATTTCGAAGCAGACGACATCACCGCAGGATAAGAGTTAATAGATCCGCAATACAGTTACGATATCACAACTAATCTACTCTCCGTTTCAACAGGAACGTACATTACATTATATACGTTCCTGGTTTCAACCAGAATTCCCATGATTTCATCTACAGTGTTCCCTCTCTACAACGGCCCTCCCAGCAACGACTCCCTCCTTACAACGACGCTTGCCGCGGTTCCCCAAACAGGACAATTATGTCTTACTCTTTCACTGCTGCTATAAAGTTCACCTAAAATTGTCGTCTGCTTTTTTCTCTAAAGTTACATAATGTACATTTTGACAGAACAAACTTATTGATGAGTGACAAACACCTTGAATCCAGATCAGACGCCGCGTATGTTAGCCAATTTCCCTCCCTATAACGACTCCCTCAGAACAACGAACACAATCTTTGTCTCCCATTGAGAGGGAGCGCTGTAGTATCTACGAGACTACACCATAACTTATTTTGACTACCACTTTAATTGTATTCTAAAAAGTGGGGGAATTGTCCGCCTTGTAAAATGATCGTACCCCAGATATGGGCCTCCTGTAACCTTTGACCTCCGGTTGTAAATAGTTTCAACGTTTGATTGACCTACTCAGTGTGGGAATATACAGTGTTCGGTATTGGTCAAGATGTCAACTGAACCCGTCATTAACAACACTGACAAATGGATACAAGAGAACAAGAAGTTCTTCCTGCCGCCGGTGTGCAACAAAATGATGTAGGTAGACAAATACATACTTATAATCTAGTATTTTATTGAGTCTATATGACTTTGCAAACGGTAGAAACAAAATGAATCCGAATGTAGGTCATAGAAAACGAAAGTAGACTCGAATCGTTGACTTGTCAACAGTTTTAGAAATACTCAATGACGTTACTATGAGCGTATAAGGGATAGTTTTAACCTATTTACATGCCCTGAAATTGCAATTAACTGTGATCCTGAACCGTAGGAACCGGGGGGAAAGGGGGGGGGGGGGGTCTAGATCTTTACATAGATTTTTTGCAGACGACAATTCAGCATGATAAGGGTTAACATTTAGGTTATCATGGGACGACCGTTTGCCAAAGTTTTAACATTTAAAATTAACGATCGGTGAAAAAATAACAGTTTTTATGTCACTGAGACATTTAATTTTTTAATTTAAAGGGACTCGCAACCGGATGGTGTACTTGTCAAAATAAAATAAAATACTCAAATAAAAGCAAATTTGTGGCATTATTTGGCTTCTGACATTAAAAAAATATGATCAGTCCAAAAAAAGTTTCAAGAATCGTCACCGAATCTTAGATATTTAGATATTTTCCATCGTTTTTCTATACCGACTAGTAGACGGTATAGTTGTTGTTGTTGCTTCTCTACACGGGCTCAGACAAAAACCCGAGCCGAACTGTGAAGTTGTATGCACTTTCGATCGCTACACATTGAAATACGTTAAATCGATCCGAGATAAACGGATAGTTCCGTGGTCCATTGGTCTGAGCGGTTTCCCCTATTTTGCCTTCTGTCCGCCAATGCCGGGCCCCGGGTTCGAATCCCACCAGAGACCAATATTTTTTTTTATTGAAATACATTTTTTTAAACAGAATTTCTTATCTTAAACTAATTCTTTACCATTTATATAAGCGTTTGACACATATTTACAAATCACTATTTTTAATGCACCATCTGGTTGCGAGTCGCTTTAAACCCTATGGTGTCACTATTCATTAGAATGGTCTCGAAGAGACAATTCTAATGAGTAGTAACACGTACCATAGGATTTTAATTCTAAAATAAGGGAGATAATTATGGATTTGTGCAGTTAACTCCCTCTTATCTCGAGCCCTGATAAAAGCCGATTTTGATTTTTATTTGTAGACAAAATATTCGAAACACGTGCAGAGGACACATTAGCATGTTGAGAGTTATAGGCCTATCATCGGTTCGCTACTACAATCATGCCAATGAATATCTAGACAGTTTCAACCATAATTATGGTCCAGATAATCGAACTCGATAGCAAAAGTGCATACATTGTATATATTTTAGACATGTATTCCACTAACCAATACATGTACATGTATGTATATGTTTTCAATTTCCAAACTTCGGACCAATGCATTGGGTGTGTTGATTGGCAAAGAGCCAAACCAAGAAAAAAGAAGTAAACCAAAATGTTGTGTGCGGTAATACACATATACATATTATCTCATCTAAATACACCTCATTTTGACTTTACATGTCGCAACGCCAAGTACCGGTATAGTGTGTCCAGATAAGATGGGTATTCAAAATGCCTTATCCGAGTATGTCTTACAGTGGAGAAAACGTTATTCTTTCCCAATAAACGCGTTTACCCTAAAACTATTATTTTCACTGCAAACAGTTTGGAGCCAGAACAGATGCCGGGTAACCCGGCGTCTGATCAGGCTCCAAACTGTTTGCCACCAAGATAAAGATGAATTATCAGAATTGTCAAAAAGTTGTATTTTTCTACGTTTTAGTGTTTTGCGTTTGCGTACGTTTGCGTTTAAACGGGAAAGAATAACAGATTCTCCACTGTATCTATTCGCCCAGACTGTGACCATTCATTAGAATAGTCTCTTCAAGCCGAGTGTAATAAAGATAGGGTTTGGTGTTAAAATGTTCAGTTTACTCACTCTAACGCACTCTTATCTGGCAGATCGACCTTAACTCTTTCCTCCCTGAAACTTTAAATGGACAATTCCAGTGCCCATCTTAGTCTAGTCTATTTCTGACTTTTAATGGTTGTTTTTGTCAATGTTTGACATTATGACAAACAGTGAAGACCCTGATCAGAGGGCTCCTTTTGGAGCCCTCTGATCTGGGTCTTCACTGTTTGCATAGGACAAGTGTACTATTCACATGTACACTGTTTGAAAAGGACGCCTATAGGCGGGACTAGGGTTCAAAGGGTTAATATTACAGCCATGGCAATCAAGAGAAGAACCATTTGTGATATTATCTCATTCACTTACAGAGCCCACCAATCTGGGTCTACACTGTATGCATACAATGTATGGCAACTGTAATGACGAGTATATATTTACTCGGCTTGATAACTAGATGAGCATATTATATAGGTTTTCTCATCTTTTTCTTCTGTGTCTGAAGATATATGCCTAAATTAATTCTTTTACTGCCAATGGCGAAAAAAGTCGATTTTGCAAACAGTATGGATCCTGATCAGATGCCACATTACGCGATGTCTGATCAGGATCCATACTGTTTGACACTCATGTCGATAGATCTATTTCTTCAGTTAAAAAAAACCCTAAATCTGACTTGAAAAAAAGATTGCAGACACTATCAATGCAGACGATATTTTGCAGGTGATAGGGTTATAGCAAACGATAAAAATAGACAGTGAAAGAGTTAACAAGGTTGGTAAAAATCAATGCGATATGCTAAATTCTTTCACCGCTATCGACTGCAAAAGAATTGTTGTCTGCAATATTGTGTCAAGTATTTTTATTATTATTTACTGAAAGAATTTGAAACGGATTCCAAACAGTTTGGATCCTAATCAGACGCCAAGTACCAAATACCAAAATTTGCGGCGTTGGCTATGGATTTTAGCATTTTAGATGGATGACCACTTAACTCTTTCCTCCCTGAGACTTTAAATGGACAAACCCAGTTTCCATTTTAGTCTAGTCCATTTCTGACTTTTAAGGTTTTTTTGTCAATATTTTGTATTATTACAAACAGTGAAGACCATAAGGAGCCCTCTGATCTGGGTATTCACTGTTTGCATGGGACAATGCACTTTTCACATGTATACTGTTTGAAAAAGACGCCTAAATGCGGGACTAGGGTTCAAAGGGTTAAAGCAGGTTGAAAGTGCCTTAAGGCATACTCTGCTTTACTTTCATCCTGCTTTAAGCTATCATTTGCTAGAATAAAGAAAATATTTCATATGATAAAAGATCATAACTGTATAAATTGGAACTATTGTCTTCAATGGAAGCTAGAATAAATTGAAGGCGTATTTATGGGGTTATGGGTTAAACAGTGATTTTGTATGTAGATAGATATTTGGATACTGTTTTCTCATAAAGCAATCCATGCATGTAATAATGTTCGTAGACGTTTTGCACCAAATAAAGAGGTATACATGTATGTACATGTATTTTGACTCCTTTTTATGTAAAAATCTGATAAGCCAGGACAAGAGGGTAGGCACTGGTACTCGAGCGGGCCTAGATTGTCCTAGCTTACTATATCAAGAGGTCTTCAGTGTTGTATATTGTCGTCTGACTTGTTTATTTTGTTCACATTTTCAATGCAAAAGCCTTGGCCTGATTAACGTTTGCAGTCTTATCATACTTAACCACGTCTATGCCCCAAAGTACATTGGTATTTGAAAAATGTTTGGATCCTGACCAGACGCCATGTTACGTCTGATCAGGATCCAGGCTGTTTCAAACTCTTATCGATCAGCGATGCCTAAGGTCTAATTTTGACAAAAAGAGGCAGACGACAATTTTGAGGCATGCAGATAATATACGTGCAGTCAAGGGGTTAAGTCGTACAATGGTTCAACTGTTTGAATGCCACATGTAAATGTCGTCTGCTAAAGTTGCCGTCTGCTGAAAATCTGGAAACATTTTAAACAAACGTTCGCACTGTCTGTATGGAAATACGATCTGAGTGATGCTCGGTGTCTGATCATGATCCAAGCTATTTTGCAATGGTTTCCCTTTACTAAATATGAGTCAGTTCATTGAAAAACCGCATGTTCACTATAATGCGATAATACATACAGCACATATAAACATGTTCAGTATAATGCGTTAATACATTTTTCTAAAAACAACTCTAAATAGTCTAAAATGGACTAGCCTTTATTGCAAACTAGAATCGTCGATCGGAAATTTCAGGGGATAATGAGTTAATCTGATTAACGGCAGTGGCTAATCTTTCGGTATGAATAGAAATGGTTACAACTTTGTTTAGACTATAGTTATGCATGCGTGTATATACAGCTTTCTTTAGATTTTTAAACTGCTACATAGATGTTGACTGCCTTCCAGCCTGCTTTAACCCATTACCCCATAGCCTGTTTCTAGTTTTGAAAATAGGTGACCACTTAAAGCAGGTTGAAAGTAAAGCAGAATGCACCTTAAGGTGCATTCTGCATTACTTTCAGCCTGCTTTAAGCTATCATCTGCTAGAATATAGAAAATACTTCATAAGAGACATCTACATGACTATATAAATTGGAACCATTTAATTCAGTGGAGGAATAAATAAAAGGCGTAAAAAGGCGTATTTATGGGATAATGGGTTAAGTAGTCACATGTCAACAAAGCTAGAAACAGGCTATGTGGTAAAGGTACGATTCGTAAAATCGCACTTGAAAAATGCAAATATGGAAATCTTAGGATTTTTCATGTCAACTTATGGCAGCCCTGCAAAGTGATGCAACTGTGCAAAAATAGTTTTGGAAAAATGTCACGCTAAAACGTTACACTTGGGACACTTTTTAGAGGTTTTTTTGGAAATAAATTTTCTATGGCTAGTCCGAATTTTATGAAACTTGGTAATTCAGTTTAACACATGAAAATACACTTTAAGGGTTAAAATTTGCATACATACTTGTCATCATGTTTCAATAACCTTTAAATTTGAAACCCTCAAAAGGCTTCATTATTTTTGTTTTCACCCACATAGCACACATCTGTTTCAGTGACACTAATAATATGGACAGACCTTTGATATTTGGCATGGTGTAACTTCTTTAGGTCCTTTAATTATCTTTACTGTGGAATTGGTTCCAGTTCGTTACATATCTAGATCACCAGAGCTAAAACATATTTTTTCAATGAAAACTTAAAACTTCTTCTTGTCTAAAGCCATACTACACAGAGCTTAGATATTTAGCACATATCATTTTCTACAAGTACTCTATCACGCTTATAAAAAAATATTTCCTTTGGGTAAAAAATGACCCCGCCCTGGGAGTTTATATAGAGTTATATAGTGAAATCTTCATACATCTTCTAAAAACTCACTAGGACCAGAGCTTAGATATTTGGCACAACATATCATCTTCACATCCTCTAGCAAGTTTATTCAAGATTTGCCCCTGGGATAAAAAATGGCCCTGTCCCTGGCTCTGTGAAAGCTGTGTAGACCCCGACCACATAGCTCCATCTGATCAGGGTCTGTACTGTTTTCTGATAGGATTTAAGTCTGCAGTCTTTCCTAGGGAATGTTTCCTTATCTGAGTAACCAATGAAATAGTTTAGATGATAGATATTTATTGCGGGTTGAGATTTATATATTAATATTATGGCTAGAAGTAGCAACATTGTACTTAATGCCAATAAAATGTATTGTATTGTATTGTATATATTAATATTATATTTATTGTGGGTGGAGATTTATATATTAATATTATATTTATTGCGAGTGGAGATTTATATATTAATATTATATTTATTGTGGGTGGAGATTTATATATTAATATTACATTTATTGTGGGTGGAGATTTATATATTAATATTCAGCAGAAATAAACACTACTGGGATGGCGATTGGTGGCCTTGTTTTAAGGTCAAGGACACTTGTTTCCATTAATCCTTTCCCCCATAGAAACGACTTATAGCGTATTTAGTTTATTCCTCCCCTGAAGAAAATAGTACCAGTTTATATCCTCATGAACAATTACCATTACAAATATTTTATATAGCCTAGCAGACTTTAGCTTAAAGCAGGTTGAAAGTAAAGCAGAATGTGCCTTAAGGCACATTCTGCTTTGCTTTCAACCTGCTTTAAGTGGTCACATGTCTTCAAAACTAGAAACAGGCTATGAAGTAAAGGGTTAACCCTTTCCCCCATAGAAACGACTTTTAGCGTATTTAATTTATTCCTCCGCTGAAGAATATAGTTCCAGTTTATACCCTCATGAACAGTTACCATTACAAATATTTTATATAGCCTAACAGATTTTAGCTTAAAGCAGGCTGAAAGTAAAGCAGAATGTGCCTTAAGGCACATTCTGCTTTACTTTCAACCTGCTTTAAGTGGTCACCTGTCTTCAAAGTAGAAACAGGCTATGAGGTAAAGGGTTAAGAGAGAGTATGAGTGCAAAGTGGAGCCATAGGAACAATGCAAGTTTACATTGACTAGACATATAGTTAACTTGATCAATGTGTTTCAGGCACCAGGATGGCCAGATGAAATCGTTTTATGTTGGTGGACCAAACCAGAGAAAAGACTATCACATAGAAGAGGGCGAAGAGGTTAGATATGTGTCATTATACATACAATTACAGGGTAGGAGCATAAAAAGTAACTCATATGTGGTAGCCTCACTGACCTGAATTTACTGTATCTAGAAGAAATATGATAACAATAAATATCACCGGAGTCACTGGAATTATCTCCCTTTACTTAACGAAATTTGGCAAATTAGTGCATATATCTCTATTCATTGTCAAATATTCTGTTCTACTTTCAAATATATTCAGCTTTTATCTCTCTAAGAAGTACCTTGGGCAAATGTTATAAAATGTATTAGTTGAGTCTGATATCATTCTCAAGCATTTGATTGGTCGGTTTGAGCAAAAATTAAAATCTGACCAATCAAAATGCTATAGAGCGATCCTAGATTCACCTCAAACACTTTATAACATTTAGGCCAGTTCTATCTTCATTTGAGGGGTTGCTTAGCCTGCGTTTCCATACATATGACCCGTGCCATGACAAAACCTGCCTTATTGCAATGCAACATTGTACAGACCAAGCACCATTATCATCGCATGCTCTGTGTCGCATGCTCTGTGTTTCGGTTTGGTCTACACTTCCAAATATTGTTTATCATACTGCTAAATACAATGCTTTAGATTATTGTGGGTGTCAAACAGAGTAGATCAATGCAAGCCGTCGCGTCAAAGACGCGGCAGCTGGCCTTGATCTACACTGTTTGCAATGCAATAAGGCAGGTTTTGTCATGGCATGGCTCATATGTATATATGAATGACTTCATGCTCCTACCCTGTCCTGATTAACCCTTTACCCCCATAAAAGCGACTTTTAGCGTAAATAATTTATTCCTCTGCTGAAGAAAATAGTTCCAGAATATACCATCATGAACAATTACCATTACAAATATTTTATATAGTATAGCAGATTTTAGCTTAAAGCAGGCTGAAAGTAAAGCAGAATGTGCCTTAAGGCACATTCTGCTTTACTTTCAACCTGCTTTAAGTGGTCACATGTCTTTAAAACTAGAAACAGGCTATGAGGTAAAGGGTTAAAGAATCGTAAGGAAACTTTCCTGCATCTTGACATGTAGCTGCTTACTTGAACCCTTTACCCCAAAGTCCATTTCTATTTCTAGTTTTGAAGACCCATGATCACTTAAAGCAAGTTGCAAGTATAGCAGAATGTGCCTTAAGGCACATTCTGTTTTGCTTTCAGCTGGCTTTAAGCTACCATTTAATACCCTTTACTAGGATATAAGAAATATTTCTTATGGTGCATATTCATGACTGTACCTATAAGTTAATAGTGAAGTAATAAGTTAAAGACTTAAAAGGCGTATTTATGGAGAAATAGATTAAAGCACCCTGAAAGTAAAGCAAAATATATCTTGGAGCATGCTTTAATCATCATCTTTCTACATAATTATATTATTGTTTTTCAGCTGCTCTACATCTTGGTAATTACATTGAAAGAATTTCCCTTGTTAGGAATTTGTTACCATGTAAATCCATAAGGTATTATGTTTGTTTTTAAATTTAAATGTAGTAATTTGTCTTTCCTCGCTTTGTTGGTAACATATGTGTAATTTCATGTGAAGCGCTTTTGAACGCACAACCCCTGTGTGAAAAGAGCGCTATATAAATCTGGTATAATTATAATAATAATACATTTTTCAGCTCTTCTACATATTTATATTATTTTTTTCAGCTGTTCCATATATTATTGTTCTTCAGCTGTTTTACATAGTTATTGTTTTTCAGCAGTTCTGCTTATTATTGTTTTTCAGCTGTTCTACATACATGTAAATATATTACAGTTTTTCAGCTGTTCTGCATATTATTGTTTTTCAGCTGTTCAACATAATTATAATATTGTTTTTCAGCTGTTCTACATATTTATATTATTGTTTTTCAGCTGTTCTACATGGTTAAAGGTGACATGTGTTTGAAGGTTGTGGAAAAAGGAGAATTTAGAGATGTTAATATTAAAGAAGGAGAGGTAATGTACTGAACATGTGAAAACTGTTTTAACTCTTTCCTCCCTAAAACTTTAAATGGATAATTCCAGTTTCCATTTTAGTCTAGTCCATTTCTGACTTTTAAGGGTTGTTTTTGTCAATGTTTGGCATTATAACAAACAGTGAAGACCCTGATCAGAGGGCTCCTTTCGGAGCCCTCTGATCTGGGTCTTCACTGTTTGCATAGGAAAAGTGTACTATTCACATGTACAGTGTTTGAAAAGGACGCCTATATCATATGCGTGACTAGGGTTCAAAGGGTTAATCCATTATCCCATAGCATGCTTCTAAATTGGAAGACAGGTGACCACTTAAAACAAGTCGAAAGTAAAGCAGTATGCAATGTAAAGTGTGTTCTGATCTCCTTTCAGTCTGCTTTATGCCAACATCTGCTAGGATGTAGAAAACATTTCTTATGGTGCATATTCATGACTGCATAAGCACTCTGACACTGTCAGCTAGAGGGGCAATGATATACAGCCTGTTTTGTATTAATTCTTTACCTCATAAACTGTTTATTATATTGAAGACAGGTAGACCACTTATAGCAGGTTGGAAGTAAAGCAGAATGCGCCTTAAGGCACATTCTGCTTTACTTCCAGCCTGCTTTAAGCTACCATCTTCTAGAATATAGAAAATAATTCTTAATACACATATTCATGACAGTATAAATTGGAACTATTTTCTTCAGTGGAGGAATAAATTAAAGACGCTAAAAGGCGCTTCTATGGGGGAAAGGGTTAAGTCTTTAATATAGTATATTTATTTATAAAGTATACACAGTGCTGACTTTCCAAATGTAGCCTTCCATTTTTAGCTCACCTGGCACGTAGTGCCAAGGTGAGCTATTTTGATTGTCCTGTGTCCGTCGTCCCTCCTTTGTCCACACAGGTGGCAGCTTAAAGCAAGGTGAAAGTAAAACAGCTTTAAACATTAAATAATGTAGGTAATTTAGTGGTCGTAAAAGAGAGGTTTTTCTGTATATAGGTGGCAATTTAACTCTTTGCACGCTAGCGGCGGGTTTACCTGCCACAGTGATTGCCTTTGCAAACAGTTTGGATTCAGATGAGACGCCGCGTAACGCGGCGTCTCATCAGGATCCAAACTGTTTGCCTTTTGACACTGAATTTAAAAAGAAATTTTGAAAAATTCCAATTTTTGAATAGAAGCAGACGACAATGGTTGCAGACGACAAAAATTACCCAGCATGCAAAGAGTTAACTGTTTTGTGAAGTACTTGTATGGTGTGTGTTTCAGATATTCTTGTTGCCCGGCAGTATTGCACACTCTCCACAGAGACAGTCAGACACTGTGGGTCTTGTTATAGAGAGAGAAAGGGCAGAGGATGAAAAAGATGGTCTCAGGTAGGCACAATGTTATTAGGTGGTAAGGATCATTTACAGTAGAACCCCACCATTACGAGCACTAGAAGGAGGACTAATTTATGGTATTATTATTAAAGACAGATTGCAACTTATCCTCCATTCTCATACAACGGACCCTTCCTACATGTCCGGAAGCGTCACAAAAATGCTTGATACAGCGCGTGCGGTTTGCTTACGTCATCGCAAAAAGCGGTTCCGGTTAGGTATTAGATGCGGGCAGCATAATAGCCGGAAAAAATGCTGAAAAAAACTTGGAAAATTATATATTCAAAAAATGAATACCAAAATTGACCACAAAACTTATTTTTTTTAATGTCCCTTTGTAAAATGATTCCGAATAACACATTTTCCAATATAACTTTAAATGTTTATTACGTGTAGCGAGTGTCTGGAAATTGACCTTTCATATGCAGTATAAATTTGACCCGGTTGTGCACAAGCGCCTTTGCTACCCGGATGATGACGACAAACTTCCGGCCTAATAAGAATTCGTGGCGCTGCATTTGCAGCCGAAGGTTAGTTTGAATAACTGGTATTTGTTTAAACAATGAAGTTGTTTGATTACTTTAAATGTTATTTTCAGTTAGAAAACTATATTTTCTCCATATTCGTTCAATGAACCGAGTGAAGAGGATAACCCTTTCCTCCCTGAAACATGGTCAATTCTAGTTTTTAATTTAGTCTAGTCCAATTTTGACTTTTTAGAGTTGAATTTACAGTGTACAAGGGGCCCTCTAATCAGGGTCTACACTGTTTGCATAGGACAAGTGTACTCCTCACAGATACATCATCATAATCATCACACTGTTTGCGAATGACGGATATATGCGTGACTAGGGTTCAAAGAGTTGAAGCAAGATTACAGTAAAGTAGAAAGCTCCAGAAGGACCTAAAATTCTGCTTTATTTTCATCTTGTTTTAAACATCTACCAGCCTTAAACACCCATCAATAAATCTCATTTAGTGGATTGTCCATTTGCCTGTTCACATTAAAGAGGCTCGCAACCGGATTTAGCATTAAAAATAGTAATTTGTAAATATATGTCAAATGCTTATATAAATGGGTAAGATTTAGTTTAGGATAATAAATTCTATTAAAAAATGCATTTCAAAAAAAAGAAAAGAAGAAGCTCTGGTGGGATTCGAACCCGTGACCCTCCATGCGGAGACAAACATGAAAAATGAGGAAACGCCTTTACCACCTCAGCTACCACCGCTCTCTATATATATGGTAGCGAATTAACATACTTCACTGGTAGCGATCGATAATACTTTATTCGGCTCGGGTTTATGTCTGAGCCCGTGTAGAGAAGCAACAACAACAACTATACCGTCAGCTGACGCTATAGAAAAGCGATGGAAAATATCTAAAAAACTAAGATTCGGTGACGATTCGTGAGACTTTTTTTGGACTGATCATATTTTTTTTAATGTCAGAAGCCAAATAATGCCACAAATTTGCTTTTATTTGAGTATTTTATTTTATTTTGACAAGTACACCATCCGGTTGCGAGTCCCTTTAATATACAATACATACTTTGTCAATCTAACTCTTTGTACCATTTTTAAGCTACAATTTTATCATTTTACAGGATGTTTTTACGTATATGTGCTTATTGCCAGGAACTTGAAATGTTTTCAGGGCTGCCATTTCTCCAGATTTTTCCGAAATCTTCGGATTTTTATCCTAGCAGATGGTAGCTTAAAGCAGGCTAAAAGTAAAGCAGAATGCACCTGCTTTAAGTGGCCACGTGTCTTCAAACTAGAAATAGACAATGTTATAAAGGGTTAAAGGTGTATTTCTTAAAGTTGAGCTTGTGGAAAAATAGAAAATTTCGAAATCTTACGATTTTTCATGACCAAATTATGTCAGCCCTGTGTTTTTGAAAGAATTACGACTGATTTGACTTAAGCAACTAGTGGGTATCCTTTGTGTCTTACAGACACAACTACATTTTTAGTTCTTAAATCACCCTTAAAAATCAAAATTAACTGGTCATTTTACAAAATTGAAATAGTGTATATGAAAACATATGCATAAAAATGGTTTACATAGATATAAATGAGTCTAATTGCAGAATTAATTGATAATGAAGAAAGACTATAAGCGTATTTGTGTACTCAGATATTTTGTGGAGGTGGATGGCAAGCCAACCCTTGACTCTCTCTATGAGGAGTGGTTCCATTGTGAAGATCTTGGTGCTCAACTTGGTCCTGTCATCAAAAGGTGAGGTCCTGCTACAGTTTATACACATCACATGTCTGACAGGGTAACAGTAAAATCAGGCCTTTTTCTTGTGTATCCAGGGGTCCAGTAAACAGACTCATTCCCAATGAGAAATGGTAAAAAATATTCCCAATTTCAAAAATAAAATCCCAATTTCAAATATTTTTTTTATAATTTTTTTTCGATACAGGTAAATGATAACTCAAATTCAAATCAAAACTAATAAAACAAGTGGCAATAACTACTACTTATTACACCTCGCTTTGAGTTACAATGTTAATTTCCCATAGACCTACAGTTAACATTTTGCGTGTCTTTTACATCTATCCAAAATATACTATCACTCTTTATCATATTCTTTTTGTGACGTCACTCTAAAGGACATTACGTTTTTTCTCCGTCCTAAAAAATACTGTCAGCATTGACATGAATTTCGCTATGGGCGATAATAGAACGTTTTAAAAAGTGGTAATGTCTAATCAACTTTTGGCATTTTCTGTACAAGTTGCTTCCTTTTGTCCATTCCTTAACAATTTGCCACCATTTCGGAAGAGGATATTTGCCACCTAGGCAATGTAAAGACGCTGTTTCTTCAATTTACTTATCATAACGTTCTTCTTTCTTTTTTGTAATATGATTATAAACAATGTGACGTCGTTAGACGGCGACATCTTTTCCCGCGTTACGTACATGTCCGCGCTAAATTGGTATTCAAAACACATTTTTATAAAATACGAATAAAACGATTCCAAAGGCAGGGTTGATAAGCTCGGTGTAATAAAATTAGGGACGGGACCGAATATTCGAATATTCGTATATTCGCATAAGGGTCGAATATTCGAATCCCATTTAAGTATTCGAATAGTTGTCTCTGAAATTTTATTTTTATTAAAATCATAATATGGATTATTCAATTTATTTGAGAGACTAGCTGTTTCATTTTCTCCAACCAGGCTAATAGTTCGCCATTAATCCTCGTGTGTAGGGTGATTATCACCCCCGGCTGGTCAGTGTTTTGATAGCACCTGTCAAGTTGTACACAGTTTGCAAACATTACCCGCTGTGTTATGTAATCGACGGCCTTCCCTAACATCGGATCAATGGACTCGCAGTTAATAAATTGACATGTTGGGGAACCCTAGTTGCCAAACAAAAGAGGGGTGTTTAGCACAGGACATTTAAGAGCATCCAATAAAAAAAAGACGAATAATTGTTAATATCGCCAACCATAGCGGCTCAAACACGAATGAAGAACGATCGACTCGTTCTTCATTCGTGGCTCAAATGACGCTTTTCGTAAACGACCAATATCACGCAAACACTATTTAAAATCATCAAAAATTCTAGTTAAGACGTCATGAAAGCTTAATATTGACCTTACACAAGACGTAGATCTATAACGATCAAATTCTTACTAAAACGCAACTATGCCACCGGCTACTGCTTCGCCTGTGTGAACGAATTTACTCGTTCTGCCGACAAGAAATCAACAACCTGTTTTGTTTGTTACGTTCGTTTCTGAGTGTAACATCTGCATGCAGAAACTTGAGAGCTAGTGTGTGTTCAGATTAATTTTAAAAGCAGATTAAATATAATTTGTAAAGCCGACAAAATATTTAAGAACAAGAAATATCTTTAAAAAAGATATTCGGCGGAATGGGTGGTGAAGATAATGATGTATATGGAATTGATTTTATCCAAGTTGCAATAAATAGGATGGTAAATCAGGATATTAAGCTTAATATTTATCTAATAAGATACGCGCAGTAATCTACGACCACATACATATAATCAAAGACTGAAGGTCTTGAGAGTCGCCAAGAATGAGTTTTTGCAATCATTAAACTACTGGATCTAAGGTTAATCATTAGTTTGTTTAGGCAGTTGGTCTCTCAAAGACTGAAGGTGAAAGTACAGCAGAGAGCATTTACACACGTTTATGCTTTTGATCGGGTGACATTTTGCTGCAAGTTGTCAGCTGTTTGTCAGCTGTTTTTATTCCATCAATAAGTTCTTTTTCAGAGGTGGTTGTAGAGAGATTTACTTGAAAATTCTTGACAGAAGGTACAGTTTGCACATCGATCTACTGCTTGGTTCACAGGGGGGGGGGGGGTTCAAATTTCCACTTCCATCTTTATAAGCCAATTGAATTGCACTTCCTTCTTCCTAGGATGTGACTGAAAGTGATGAGAATTTTTAAAGACAAATCTAGATCACGGAATTATACTTCCATGTCTAGATCTACGTGTATCATTTTTATTTTGTAATTTGTAGATACCTTAAATTACTAAAATTCGTATGTGTGTGCTCTTTTGTTAGTTGTTTATACTTTAAATATGGTTTGATTGTTTAAATAATTTTGATTTGAGATTTTTGGAAAGCACCCCCGAAATAAGCCGAATATGAATTGTTTGAAACGACCCCTCAAATGAGAAATTCATGTTGCCATCGGTAAATAAAGCAAGTGTCCGCATCAAGAATTCGTGTATGGAATTTGTCTTGTAGAGTTAGTTCTATGTTCTGATTTATTATAAAAATATCTACAAAGTGATGCAATGTACGTTTTAGGTATCTACGTGTTGTTTTTTTTCGCATTTAACCAAGAGATTGCGATCGCGTTAAAAAAATCACGGTTTGTTTACATTTGAGGTCACAGAGTTGCGCATGCGCTGGAGGAAAACGGTGTTAACACAAAAAATACCCATCATGCTCGAAATCTTTTCGATATCTAGGTTAAATTCAAACGCCAGTTTTCTCGTAATCTCACTGAATTGTTACTGCTATTCTTTCTTTTTCATATACTTGGTACTAGATTAAAATTATAATCAATTCTATTATGAACAATTTCGTTCTGATTTGTAGAACGCATTAAATCATTGCCGAACTTTAGACAATATGTCATATCTTAAAATAGAAACACTATGTCATTCAAATCACTACCTAACGGTCGGGACACGTAAAATTTCTCGATTATAACTCACTAGCAGTAGCGGAAAGTCGTGTTTACTACTGGTACCGCTACATAGCAAATCAGCCTATAACAGTCTGTGTCTCTTATTTTACAAATTTGTAAAAGTCAGTAGTCAAGTCTAACCGCTACCCAATCAGACTATTCGATTTTAAGCATGTGTCCTTAAGCTTTCATTTCTGGTCATTCACAATTGGTTGGGCCATATAAGGTTTGAGGCTCAATGAGAAATCAGACAGCTCCGCCGAAAAAAAAACTGACTCTACATGACGGAAGACTTAATTCGAAACTAATTTAAATGCAGATATAGATGTTGCGTTAAACACGAGTTGCATCCCTTACATTCGGAGACCGCCATATCTACAAAGATTAACTGTAGTAAATGGTTGCAAAAGTTGATAAGTTTACCTGTCAATCAGACGATAAAATATTGTCACAGAATACACATTCTGCTCAGGGTTTGGTCCATTTCAGATAGGTATTTCTACGAAGCAAACATTGAATGATTGCATTTGATGATGAAATTATGAAATTATACTCGAATCGGTTAACACCCCAACCCCCCCCCCCCCCCCCCCCCCCTTCCCCCCCAGCGGACAAATTGTTTATTCCAGGCGAATTATTCGAATACTTTAAGCGAATATTCGAATAGCAATTTGGGTTCGAATTCCCATCCCTAAATAAAATAAATTTATATGCGTGACATTCAAAGTGTCATGCGGGTGACATTCTGTTTTTCGGGTTGACAATTTGATTGTCACGCAAACTGTCATCTAATATTTATATAATGTCATTTTTCTGGCCATTTAGCTTCAATATATGTGAAATCAATTATAAAAATTCTTCCCAAAACATGTTTTTTCGCGCCGAAAATTTCCCAAATCAGACATTGCAGTTTTTCCCAAAATGGCCAGAAAAAGGCCTGAAAATTGTCAACTTTCAGAAAAATACTGTCAACCTAGTCGAAGCCGAGGTTGACAGTATTTTCCTAAAGATGACGATTTTACTGTCACCCTGCCAGGCATGTATTATTTATTTTATTATACCGAAATCCTGGGCTCTAACCAGGGAATCTAGATCATTCCTAAAATGGCTAGAATCATGAATGTAACTAGATCCGCATGCAATTCATAATGAAATTCATTTGTTATAAAAAGATTGTATAAAAATGTTCATGGACGAGTCATAAATACATGAAAGAGTCAGATGATGATTGGGTCTGTATTAACTCTTTCCTCCCTGAAACTTTAAATGGACAATTCCAGTTTCCATTTTAGTCTAGTCCATTTCTGACTTTTAAGGGTTGTTTTTGTCAATGTTTGGTATTATGACAAACAGTGAATACCCTGATCAGAGGGCTCCTTACGGAGCCCTCTGGTCTGGGTCTTCACTGTTTGCACAGGACATGTGTACTATTCACATGAACACTGTTTGAAAAGGACGCCTATATGCGGGACTAGGGTTCAAAGGGTTAAGAGACTCCCTGTCATATGTGACTTTTTTCATGTGGTCCCTTGGAATGTCACATATGGCTCAACTGTATTTCAAAGCTGCAAAGCCACATTTCATTATTAAAATATGAGTAATTTGACTAAACTCATTGACCTCAACGAAAGGTGAAATGGACAGCTCCAGTATTAAGTCGGTCTGATATTGTAGATTCTGTCTTACAAACAGCTGATGTCCAAATTCTGTTGTCTGTTGCATATAAGCGAAAAAAATAGATAATACACAATCGAGGCGAGCCTTTGGTACTTAAATAGGAGGCCGCCATCTTTGCAGATCCTCAAGCGGAACAGCTTGGTCTTTATCATATTTGTGACATCAATTGTACCCTCGCATGTTGTGGGATACTCTAGCTGTTCGGGGTACATTCAGCTTCAGTAATTATTTCTCTGATAAAAGTGCTTTGGAACTTTCAGTGATTTTCGAAAAATTACTAGCTAATGGGGCCTTCAGATAAACGTTTTTAGTATGTTTACATCATCTATTTCAGGTACTTTGCATCAGAACAGCATAAAACAGGGAAGCCTTTACCAGGTATCTTCGTAATATTTAATGTAAATATGTATAATTGTATGATTGAAAAATTGTATAATTGTATACATGTATACAGTTTAACCTCTCTATTACCATCACTAAAAGAATGTTAATGTTTTGAAAATAAGACAGGTGATAGCTTAAAGCAAGGTGAAAGTAAAACAGAAAGCTCCTAAAGATTATTTGCAAGTGTGACACGTCTTGATGATGGCAAAATGACGTTTGATTGACTTCGTGGAGGTATACATGTACATACTGAAAACGTACATAACTGTTTGTTACAATCAGAGCAGCTAAGTCATATGAACAATGATTAAGCTTATAAAAGTTGTGATTACGTTGTGACCAAGTTTGGACTAAGTATAGCCAGTATTGATAATATTACAGTACTAAGGTTTTTTCGCATAAGTATTGAAGTCTGAGCCGGGTGACGTTACATGACCTTGTTATAGAAACTGTAACCAAAGAATTGTTGTAGTGCGACTAAGTCATGCTCTTACTTGTATTGTAACGAGACACACAGTCACACTCTTACTTTTTATACGCCCACCTCTAAAGGTGGTCGTATATTGGCGGGGCCCTGTTTGTCCATCCGTTTGTTCGTTCGGTCGTCCGTCCGTTCTTCTGTTCGTCCGTCCGTCAACATTTTGTTTGTCCGGAGTTTTTCTGGAAAATTGTTATAGGGATATTAATGAGACTTCACACAAATGTTATATGCATTAAGAGCTAAAGCTGAGTCGAGTTTGAGGTTCATTCGAATTTTCGTTACAGAGTTATCTGCCCTTGATGTACTAAAATATGCTATAAAAAGCTAGTCCGGAGTTTTCTGGGAAATGTTTTGGAGGGATATTAATGAAACTTCACACAGATGTTATATGCATCAAGATCTAAAGCTGTGTTGAGTTTGAGGATCATTTGAATTTTCGTTACATAGTTATCTGCCCTTGGTGTACTCACATATGCTATAAAAAGCTTGTCCGGAGTTTTCTGGGAAAACCATCTGAGGGATATTAATGAAACTTCACTCAAATGTTATATGCATCAATATCTAAAGCTGAGTTGAGTTTGAGGATCATTTGAATTTTCGTTACATAGTTATCTGCCCTTGGTGTACTCACATATGCTATAAAAAGCTTGTCCGGAGTTTTCTGGGAAAACCATCTGAGGGATATTAATGAAACTTCACTCAAATGTTATATGCATCAAGATCTAAAGCTGAATTGAGTTGTAGGTGCATTCAAATTTTCGTTACAGAGTTATCTGCCCTTGATGTACTCGAATATGCTATAAAAATCTTATCCAGAGTTTTCTTGGAAAACTATTTGAAGAATATTAATGAAACTTCACAGAAGGGTTATATGCATCAAGATCTGAAGCTGAGGAAAGTTTGAGATTTATTTGATATTTCATTACAGAGTTATCTGCCCTCGATGTACTCAAATATTCTGTAAAAGGCTTATTTGACAGTGTTAACACACTAAGCAACTATAGTTCTGAATGGATTTTGATTATGTTTGCCCACAGTATAATTATAGAAGTATAAGTTCATGAAAGGGTTGATTATTATTGAAATTGGATCATTGTGTTGAGTTGTCTGCCCTTGGTGTACTCAGATATGCTAGAAAAGGCTTTATTTCTGTATTGTTTATGGTCTCATATCTCTAAAGGTCTACAAATTAGAATAGATTTTGATAAAACTATATATTTCTTTGCCAGTGGGTGTATAATGTACCACTTGTGGTGCTCTCCTTTGCCATAAGGCGCTAAGTCATGCTCTTACTTGTACTGTAATAAGACACTAAGTCATGGTCTTACTTGTATTGTCATGAGGCACTAATTAAGTCATGCTCTTTCTTGTATTGTCATGAGGCACTAAGTCATGGTCTTACTTGTATTGTCATGAGGCACTAAGTCATGGTCTTACTTGTATTGCCATGAGGCACTAAGTCATGGTCTTACTTGTATTGTCATGAGGCACTAAGTCATGGTCTTTCTTGTATTGTCATGAGGCACTAAGTCATGCTCATACTTGTATTGTCATGAGGCACTAAGTCATGGTCTTTCTTGTATTGTCATGAGGCACTAACTCATGCTCATACTTGTATTGTCATGAGGCACTAAGTCATGGTCTTACTTGTATTGTCATGAGGCACTAAGTCATGGTCTTACTTGTATTGCCATGAGGCACTAAGTCATGGTCTTACTTGTATTGTCATGAGGCACTAAGTCATGGTCTTACTTGTATTGTCATGAGGCACTAAGTCATGGTCTTACTTGTATTGTCATGAGGCACTAAGTCATGGTCTTACTTGTATTGTCATGAGGCACTAAGTCATGGTCTTACTTGTATTGCCATGAGGCACTAAGTCATGGTCTTACTTGTATTGTCATGAGGCACTAAGTCATGGTCTTTCTTGTATTGTCATGAGGCACTAAGTCATGCTCATACTTGTATTGTTATGATGCACTAAGTCATGCTCTTACTTGTATTGTCATGAGACACTAAGTCATGCTCATACTTGTATTGTTATGAGGCACTAAGTCATGCTCATACTTGTATTGTTATGAGGCACTAAGTCATGCTCATACTTGTATTGTTATGAGGCATTAAGTCATGCTCATACTTGTATTGTCATGAGACACTAAGTCATGGTCTTACTTGTACTGTCATGAGACACTAAGTCATGGTCTTACTTGTACTGTCATGAGACACTAAGTCATGCTCATACTTGTATTGTCATGAGGCACTTAGTCATGGTCTTACTTGTATTGTCATGAGACACTAAGTCATGGTCTTACTTGTACTGTCATGAGACACTAAGTCATGGTCTTACTTGTATTGCCATGAGGCACTAAGTCATGGTCTTACTTGTATTGTCATGAGGCACTAATTAAGTCATGGTCTTACTTGTATTGCCATGAGGCACTAAGTCATGGTCTTACTTGTATTGTCATGAGGCACTAATTAAGTCATGCTCTTTCTTGTATTGTTATGAGACACTAAGTCATGGTCTTACTTGTATTGCCATGAGGCACTAAGTCATGGTCTTACTTGTATTGTCATGAGGCACTAATTAAGTCATGCTCTTTCTTGTATTGTCATGAGGCACTAAGTCATGGTCTTACTTGTATTGTCATGAGGCACTAAGTCATGGTCTTACTTGTATTGTCATGAGGCACTAAGTCATGGTCTTACTTGTATTGTCATGAGACACTAAGTCATGGTCTTACTTGTATTGTCATGAGGCACTAAGTCATGGTCTTACTTGTATTGCCATGAGGCACTAAGTCATGGTCTTACTTGTATTGCCATGAGGCGCTAAGTCATGGTCTTACTTGTATTGTCATGAGACACTAAGTCATGGTCTTACTTGTATTGTCATGAGGCACTAAGTCATGGTCTTACTTGTATTGTCATGAGGCACTAAGTCATGGTCTTACTTGTATTGTCATGAGGCACTAAGTCATTGTCTTTCTTGTATTGTCATGAGGCACTAAGTCATGGTCTTACTTGTATTGTCATGAGGCACTAAGTCATGGTCTTACTTGTATTGCCATGAGGCACTAAGTCATGATCTTACTTGTATTGCCATGAGGCACTAAGTCATGGTCTTACTTGTATTGTCATGAGACACTAAGTCATGGTCTTACTTGTATTGTCATGAGGCACTAAGTCATGGTCTTACTTGTATTGGCATGAGGCACTAAGTCATGGTCTTACTTGTATTGTAATGAGGCACTAAGTCATGGTCTTTCTTGTATTGTCATGAGGCACTAAGTCATGGTCTTACTTGTATTGTCATGAGGCACTAAGTCATGCTCTTACTAATATTGTCACAAGGCATTAGGGCATTCTCTTACCTGTACATTTATTGTCACTAGGCACTATCCCAGAGAAGCCCCCAGTGACCTTGAACTCGAAATTGACATTGCAAAAACCCTTCCACCTTGGTGATTGGATAAAGGAGAACAGAGGAGAGATTGACAGTAAAGGATTCATCCAGTTGTTTGGAAAAGAACGTCAGTTCCAGGTGAGAGTGTTAGGGCTGCCATTTCTCCGGATTTTTCCTAAATCTTCAGATTTTTTTCTAGAATATGGTAGCTTAAAGCAGGCTGAAAGTAAAGCAGAATGCGCCATACGTCGCATTCTGCTTTACTTCCAGCCTGCTTTAGGTAGTCACGTGTCAACAAAACTAAAAACAGGCCTTGGGGTAAAGGTACTATTCATAAAAAAATTCTCACTTGGAAAAATGCAAATTTGGAAATCTTAGGATTTTTCATGTCAACTTATGGCAGCCCTTGAGTGTTAGATACACTTGTTCTTTGTACTATGGCCTGTGTTAGGAGAATGGCTTTGTTATATTCTTCTGCATTAGCACTTTCTGTCATAGCTTGTTTTCAATGTTTAAAACAGGTATCTGTATAAAGCAGGCTGAGAGTAAAACTGAAGTTTTCCCTAACCCATTACCCCACTATAGCCTGTATCTTGTTTTGAAATCAGGTTAACACTTAAAGCAGATTGAAAGTAAAGCAGAATGTGCCTAAAGGCACATTCTGCTTTACCTTCAGCCTGCTTTAAGCTACCATCTGCTAGGAGATAGAATATATATCTGATGGTGCATATTCATGATTTTATAACTGATGGTGCATATTCATGATTTTATAAAGTGTAACTGCTTTTTTCAGTGGAGGAATAATTTTATGGGGTAAAGTGTTAAGGAGATTTCTGGTTTACCTAGTTTATCTTTGGTTTTTTATCAGGTCAAGTTAGAATCGTGAATTATAGGATCTGTCATGAGTCGATGTGTAAGACAAGCTGATCTCAAACGAGTCTAGAATTGAAATGTTATTAAGCGAGCCTATACCGCTGAACAGATTTCAACCAAACTTCACAGGAATGTTTCTTGGATCAAGCTCTTTCAAATTTGTTCAAAGAATTAAAAACAATGCAGAACTCTGGTTGCCATGGCAACCAAAGTGAAAAAATAACTAAATCTTAAAAAATCTTCTTGTCAAAAACTGCAAGGGCCAGAGCTTAGATATTTGAGAGCTTAGATATTTGGCATATAGCATCACCTACAGATCCTCTATCAAGTTTGTTAAAATTATGCCCCTGGGGTCAAAATTGGCCCCGCCCTAGGGGTCACCGTTTTACATAGAGTTATATAGTGACATTTTCAAACGTCTTCTTCTGTGAAACTAATATGGCCAGAGCTTTGAAATTTGGCATGGTGACACTTCTAGATGTCCTTTACCGATATTGTTCAAATGGTTCCGGTCAGTTGCATATCTAGGTCACAGGAGCTAAAAATAGATTTGTTCAATGGAAACTTAAAAATATATTTTTGTCTAAAACCCTACTACCCTGATCTTAGATATTTGGCACATAGCATCATCTACTGGTCCTGTATCAAGATTGTTCAAATATTGCCCATTGGGTAAAAATTGGCCCCATCCTGGACATATATCATTATCTCCATTTTGTCAGCTATTCTCAGGTGAGCGAAATATGCCCCATGGGGCTCTTGTTTTATTAATGGTCTAAGTGGCAGTAATTATTATGTCTCTCCTTTGATCTGGAACACACCAACCAAATGGAACTGATACAAGACCCCGGATCACACAGTCTGTAGTGATATTCTGTTTGTATTAATTTCTGTTCACAGGTTTTTATATATGGCAAAGGAGACAATACTGGGAAGAGTGAGGTTGCTGAGACTTTCATCTGGGTTCTGGTAGGTAACTTAAAACATTACACCATAAATACGTCTTTTCACGCCTTTAATTTATTTCTCTATTGAGAAAAATACTTGCAATTCAGACAGTTAAGAATATGTATTATCTGAATTATTTTCTATATTGTAGCAGATGGTAGCTTAAAGCAGGCTGAAAGTAAAGTAGAATGCGCCTGTGGTCACCTGTCTTCAAAACTAGAATCAGGCTATGGGGTAATGGGTAAAAACATTTAACCCTAGCAACGAGTATACTCGTCATGAAAAAATCATATACCTATCAAGAGTACACTTGTCCTATGCATACAGTGTTGACCCTGATCAGAGGGGTCCTTAAGGAGCCCTCTGATCAGGGTCTACACTGTTTGTCATTTTGTAAAATATTGTTAAAAAACACTCTTATTATTCAAAAATAGACTAAATTTAATTGTAAACTGGAATTGTCCATTATAAGTTTCAGGGGTGAATGAGTTAAAACTTTTAGAAATGAAACATTGCAGAGTAAAAACTAGTTACAGGGGGGCTGCTTTATTCTTTCCATGATTGATTTTGAAACATGGCCACCTTAGTATATGCTCAGGGTGAAGTATTGTGATCAATCACTGTGGCGTACAGTGTAGGGCATCCAATAAACAACATCTCCTCTGAAACCACTGGCCTAAATTCAACCACCAGGAGCATCTGTAGCGAAAGAGTTATTTTTTCTGATTGCTATGGCAACCAAACTTCTGAGCTTTTAAAAACATCTTAAAATTACAAGCTGCCTATATTTAACTCTTTGAACCCTAGTCACGCATATATGCGTCATTTGAAAACAGCGTGCCTGTGAATAGTGCACTTGTCCTATGCAAACAGTGTAGACCCTGATCAGAGGGCTCCGTACGGAGCCCTCTGATCAGGGTCTACACTGTTTGTCATTTTGACATACAGTGTAAAAATCAACCCTAAAAAGTCAAAATGGACTAGATTGAATTGAATAATAGAATTGTCCATTTGAGGTTTCAGGGAGGAAAGGGTTAAACAAAATATTTCATAGAATCATTCCTCAGATGATGGTCTGTCATAGTTGTTCAAAGATTTTATCAGGGCTGTCATAAGTTGACATGAAAAATCAATTGCGAATTTACGAATCGTACCTGTACCCCATAGCCTGTGTCTAGTTTTGTTGACACGTGACTATACTTAAAACAGGCTAAAAGTAAAGCAGAATGCGCCTTATGGCGCATTCTGCTTTACTTTCAGCCTGCTTTATGCTACCATGTTCTAGAAAAATAATCCGAAGATTTAGGAAAAATCCGGAGAAATGGCAGCCCTGTTTTATTTTGATGACAAATCATCATACCGGGCCCCAAGGGGATATGCAGGTTTTGGGTACAGTGGTTATTTTCCATGTATGACTGTTCAGTGTTGTTAGGTTATTTCAAATTTTTGGAATCCTCATCTATGTTTTTCAGGTTTAATGCAGTCAAAATAAAAATGTGAACATCTTCTTGTCATAACCTACAAGGGCTAGAACCTTCAAATTTGGTATACCGGTACATCTATCAAGATTGCTCAAGAAATTTTGACTTGCTGAAAAATCCTTGTTCAATCATACAGTTTTCACTCAATTGAGCCATATTGACAAATTATTATTATTTTTTTTTTTTATACTAAATGCCTGCTTAATACGGGATTAAAGTTATATATAAGCCTTAACCTATTACTCCATAGATACGCATTTTAGCTTTTGATTTATTCCTCCACTGAAGAAAATAGTTCAACTTTATACAGTCATGAATATGTATCATAAAAAAAAGTTCTATATCCTAGCAGATGGTAGCTTTAAGCAGGCTGATAGTAAAGAAGAATGCTCCTTATGGCGCATTCTGCTTTAATTTCCACCTGCTTTAAGTGGTCACCTACCCACAATACTAGAAAGAGGCTATGGAGGAAAGGCTTACTTTTGTCCTATATTATGTATATATAGAGTTGTAAACGGTCATTCTACAGGAGTGTGAGTGTATGGTGTTTTTCAGGAGGGAAGTAGTAAGGTGGTGACAGGAGGCAAAGAGTACACACTTAACCTTGGGGACAACATGTTGATCCGACAGGGTCAAGAGTAAGTACAGCACTCCCTCCCTACAACAGCCTTCCCAACAACGACTCCCTCCTTACAACGAACCTTGCCGGGGTTCCCAAAACAATACAATTATGTCCAACGCCTTTACTGCTGTAATATCTTCTACTTAAAATTGTTGTCTGCTGTTTTTCTCAAAGTTACATATTGGACATTTTGACAAAAAAACTTAATGACGAGTGACAAAACAGCTTGAATCCAGATCAGACGCCGCATAAAGCTGCTTATCTAGGTCACATGAGCTAAAAATAGATTTTTTTCAATGAAAACTTTAAAAAATCTTCTTCTCATACACCACAGTACCATGAGCTCAGATATTTGGCACAAAGCATCATCTACTCAGCAATGGCACTATCATTATAATTGTCATAACTTCACAGCTTTTCAAGATATTTTACATTTACATCAATTGTTCCAGGTGAGCGATTTAGGGCCGCATAAGCTCTTGTTTTCTTTCATGTTTATTTTGGAATAGCTGTTTATGATAAATGCACTACAGCAATTTGGAAAATACAGTAAAACCTCTCTATTACGACCACTAAATTGTGTTACTTATTAGAACTTTAAAACAAGTGACTGCTTAAAGCAAGGTGACAGTAAAACAGAAAGCTCCTATAGGAGCTTTCTGTTTTACTGTCACCTTACTTTAAGCTGCCACCTGTCTTATATACAATCAATTTGCCTTCGTTTTAGTGATCGTTATAGCGAGGTTTTACTGTATGTGTCAAATTGGGATTTTTTCTCAAATTTTGTCAAAAAAGTAAAAGCTTCAGTAAAATCTATTTTAAATAAAAATAAACATGGTCATTTCTATGTCTATTTATTACTTCTACGCCATCAATTCTGATGATTATGAGAAGGGGCAATTATGTATTTCATTTCTATGGAAGTATTTTCACATAAAGAAACTAAATCCAGTAAAAAAACATATTTCTAGTAACTAACTTTTTCTTATATTGTACCAGATGAAAGTCCATAAAAAGGCAACTCAAAAAATATGAAAAGAAATTGATAAGTTATTGTTAACATTTTTAGCTCACCTGAGCCAAAGGCTCAAGGTGAGCTATTGGGATGGCCCTGTGTCCGGCGTCCGTCGTCG
This sequence comes from Gari tellinella, assembly GCA_922989275.2. Classification (NCBI taxonomy): domain Eukaryota; kingdom Metazoa; phylum Mollusca; class Bivalvia; order Cardiida; family Psammobiidae; genus Gari; species Gari tellinella. The sequence goes on along the minus strand of OV277857.1, from coordinate 27,045,815 downwards.
TGCGTCGTTAGTCGTCCGTCGTCGTTAACAATTGCTTCAAATGACATCTCCTCCTATACCGCTTGACAGAATTCAACCAAACTTTACAGAAATGTTCCTTGGGTCAAGCTCTTTCAAATTTGTTCAAAGAATTAAAAACAATGCAGAACTCTGGTTGCCATGGCAACCAAAGTGAAAAAATAAGGAAATCTTAAAAAATCTTCTTGTCAAAAACTGCAAGGGCCAGAGCTTACATATTTGGCACATAGCATCATATACTGGTCCTCTATCAAGTTTGTTCAAATTATGCCCCTGGGGTCAAAATTGGCCCCGCCCCGGGGGTCACAGATTTACAAAGAGTTATATAGTGAAATTTTCAAACGTCTTCTTCTCTGAAACTAATGTGGCCAGAGCATTTATTTGGCATGGTGACACTTCTAGATGTCCTATACCAAAATTGTTCAAATAGTTCTGGCCGGTTGCATAACTAGGTCACAGGAGCTAAAAATAGATTTTTTTCATTGAAAACTTAAAAAATCTTCTTGTCTGAAACTACAAGGGCCAGAGCTTAGATATTTGGCACATAGAATCGCCTAAAGGTCCTCTATCTAGTTTGTTCAAATTATGCCCCTGGGGTCGAAATTGGCCCAGCCCCGGGGGTCACAGTTTTACATAGAGTTATATAGTGAAATTTTCAAATGTCTTCTTCTCTGAAACTAATATGGCCAGAGCTTTGATATTTGGCATGGTGACACTTCTCGATGTCCTATACCAAAATTGTTCAAATGGTTCTGGTCGGTTGCATAACTAGGTCACATGAGCTAAAAATAGATTTTTTTCAATTATAACTTAAAAAAATCTTCTTTTCTGAAACTACAAGGGCCAGAGCTTAGATATTTGGCACAAATCATCGCCTACAGGTCCTCTATCAAGTTTGTTCAAATTATGCACCTGGGGTCAAAATTAGCCCGCCCCTTGGGTCACAGTTTTACATAGAGTTATATAGAGAAAATTTCAAACGTCTTCTTCTCTGACACTAATATGGCCAGAGCTTTTATATTCGGTATGGTGACACTTTTAAATATACTTTACATAATTTGTTCAAATTGTTCCGGTCTGTTGCATATCTAGGTCAGTCCTTGACCTAAATTATTATCTCCATTTTTTCAGCTATTTTCTCAGGTGAGCGAAATATGCCCCATGGGGCTCTTGTTTCACTAAGGTTAGGTAAGCATTTTCAAAAGAAAACTAAGTAAATAAATCAGTAATATTTCATAATTAATGCGTGTAAATGTGCAGTCTAGAAAACGTGTGTCTTCAACACTTGCGTAATTAGGTCTTACCATTTGGACATTCTTTTGTAGCACCTGTCCTTTGATTTTCAAGCGTCCAAATAAATGAAGGTGGGGCTTAGTTTGATTGACATGCACTCATTACGTGTAGCCTTACCGAGAATGGCCCTTGATATCGGCGCTCGATTTGCACAGTCAAATCTTTTTTGTGTTTGAAATATTCGGAAACCTGTCCGATATAAATACCGTATTGATTGATATTCCAAAAGTGTTACAAATATTTAAATTAAACACTGCATAAATTTAAAATAAAAACACGTTAGTAGACTATTTATATATTCTGATAAAGGTTTTCAACGAAATTCTACTCTGAATAATGGGATGTTTTGAAAATAATAAAGTAAACACGTGATAATATATAACTAGACCCCATATAGTATCCCTGACAGAAACAATGGAATCGCCGTTAACGTTTACAAGTATACATAACTAGATGTTTTAATAATTATTGCAAGTTAGTAAAATCTATTGGCCACGGGAGAATCATAAACTATTCTGATTAAAATTAATTTACAGACCCATTTATTGAAGCGTTATGAAAGCGGATGATGGACAATTCGTCAAAGTGCAAACTCGTCAAAAAGGAAGTATAGTACAACAGGGGTAGTTAACTCGTCAAAAAGGAATTATAGTACAAAAAGGTAGTCAACTCGTCAATGTTTTTATATACCGATTTATTTATATATATTGTTCACATCTACAGGTGTTATAATTCCCAGTTGTTTGTATTTAATTGACACAGATTTTTGCAGACAGTTTGGATCCAGATGAATAGGCTAATAACCTGATGAAAGCTATACGGGCGAATTTGTGATTACTGATAAGAACAGTTCAGATCCATATAATAAATTAACAATACTGTATTAACCTTCTGCACGCTAATTGTGCAATTTTGTAATACTTTATCAAATATATAGTTTAGATCCAGATATGATCTGGCTCCAAACTGTTTGACAATCGGATTGAATAAAATGCATCTAGATCTAACTTAGAAAATGGTTTAAGACAGCAACGTTTGCCGACGACAACAACATAGGAATCATAATGCTAGATCTAACCCAAACCCATATTTAAAGTGTTATATATATATTAAACGGTTGATAGTCACAAGGCCGACCCTACCTAAGGCCGACCTTAATTTTTATAGTAGACATATAGTCACAAGGCCGACCTTATCTTTATATAGCAATTTAGGTTTCACTCCTATTTTACAGGTACGTTAGGCGCGTGGTGACAATTATCGATAGACGCTTAATTATTGTTCATACCCAGATCATAATCGCTTTATATTTGATGCAAATGAGTGTCATTGCAGAATTTCATTACCGTATTTATGGGTAATTCACTTACGCTACCTTTCTCTTGTAATTATGCATACATAATTAGACTTCTTATCAGTATAACAGCGGACCAAGCGTAGGGCAAAGCATTAACATCACCTTTCGCTAGTTTATAACAGCATTGTATAAATATTAGCTTATGAAGGAGGATGAACTTAATAACAATTCAATTTACATGTGTAAATATATACGGTAGAAAGCATAGTTTTGTTGGGAATAGTTTGAATCCAGATGAGGTCTGACACATTGAAGCCATTTTATAAGGATTTATTTTAAATCACCTCAGGCGAAATTTGCAGACGACAATTACTTAGCAAGCAGAAGGCTTACTCATGTTTGACGACTGATTATCTTTATTATCAGCACGAATGAAGAAGCTTCATTCGTGTTATCAGTATCCAAACTGCATGGTCGACATTCGTAGGGCAAAAGTCATGCATTAAGCTGATTTCTGCATAACTTTTGTCCTGCTTTAAGCTGCTACCTTTTACTTTTAATTTACATTAGATTTTAAGTTTTAAACACTAAATACATTCATGCTCGTCATAATATTTCAAACATTCTGTAAGGGAGCACCTGTTATCCTTCTTGTAGTTTTGTGCTATAAGTTTTAAGAGAGAGTCAAATATTTAATTACATGTCACTTAATTTATACTCATTTTTAAAAAAATATTTGTTTAACTACTAATCTCTGATATAGAAATGCATTACCTATTTGAAGCCTGTGCATTTGGGGTACATGAATAAAGATAATACTTCTTATCAGTATCCAAACTGTTCGACACATGTTGGATCACTGAACATGACATTCCAGTGTATCGTTTGCCTATAATAATTACATTAATTGGTTAATTGTTTTAACAGTTTAATACCAGTACAGAAATAACAGGCAATCAACTTTTCGCACCATATAAACAACAATGCCCAGCAAATTAAAGCCATATGCAAGTGGCGCTACAGATAAACAACTGTCATGTTTGATCTACCGTTTCTTACTAAAGCATTGCTTCTGTGTTAATTTTAGCATTAGATCAGGGTCTAAACCATATAAACCGAGACTCAATGTTTTAATTGATTTTAAATAACACATTCTATCAAGGATAAGGCACGGGATATTCTAATAGAAGTTAATGCTTAATGTATGGGCGAAAGATTTATGCATTACTTTTATCCTGATTTAAGCTAAACCTTTCTCTTGTAAATTCATTATGCTTAATCACTAAATAAAATGTGCTCAGTCTTTCACTTCCACTCGCCACCACACAACTGCAACCCCAAAGCCTTCAGCACTTTCAGTGCTTTGATTTTGTCTGTTTGTCAATTTGTTTGTCTGTCAGTCCACAACTTTAATCTTAGCCATAACTTTGTTAACAAAGTTAGAAACTTTATAACTTGGGTCATGTTCTACAAAGGTCAATGTCATTTTTGAGTTATTTCCCAGTGTCATATTTTCTTGTCTTTGAGATAACTCCAGTTCTACTGATGTTAACCCTTTACCCCATACATATGTCTTTTTACGCCTTTAATTTATTCCTCCTCTAAAGAAAATAATTCCACTTTATACAGTCATAAAACTGTAAGATATAAGAAATAGTATCTATATCTTAGTAGATGATAACTTAAAGCAGGTTGAAAGTAAAGCAGAATGGGCAATGAATAATCATATGGAAATACATGTAGCTTGATAAGAAGAAGTGTCATGGATAAGGGCCATAACTCTGCCAACAATATTTTTTTAAATTATTCCAATTTGTCATATTTTTTTTTGTCTGGAAGATAATTCCATTTACAGCTACATTTATATTAAAATGTTGTCTTGCCTATTAAGCTAAGGCACAATGACCTCAGGTGAGCGAATTAAGGGCCATGGCCCTCTTGTTTTAGTTATTAAGGAAAAAGGAAATATCTCCCATTACAAAATAGAACATACCATCATCATCATCGGTATTTATATTAACATGCATCAATGATATTTAGAGCTTCAAAAATTTCACATTTGGTGCCTGCCTGGCTGTGGAGAAAAAGATAAGAATGCAGGTCTGTCAAGTGAAACTGGGGGCCTCCTTGGTCAAGTGGTTATAGTAACTGTGACAAACAATCACTTAGCCACACCTCTGTGGGTTCAAATCCCACTCAGGACACTTCGAATTTTTCATGTGGGAAAGTTGGTGGTTCTTAGTAACCTGGTTGCTGATTGTACCTAGAACAGTTGGCATGACAGGCACGCGGGGACATGCTAAATCACGGGGATCTTCCGTTAAACTGTGGTACTATTCTCTGGATCTCCCATGTATCCACTTTAAATAATATCAACAGATAGTTTTAAAACAAATGTATGCTGTTCTCTTCCTTTCGAAATTATAAGTTATAATTAAGTCATTAGTTAAGAATTTATAACTGATGTGCTGTACTATATCAATAATAGATGTACCTGCCCTGAGTGTTATGAAAAATTCTCATGTATTTGTACACATGCAAACTGAGAAAATAAAGAGTACTTTGAATTGAATTGAAATGAATTGAATTGAATTACCTCAATGTTAATGGGTAGTTTTGGTCTTCCTCCACCTGTAATTAGCTGGGTGTGGCGATGTGACTGAAATACTGTTTAACACTTTACCTCATAGCCTGTTTCTAGTTTTGAAAATATGTAACTACTTAAAGCAGGTTGAAAGTAAAGCAGAATGCGCCTTAAGGCGCATTCTGCTTTACTTTCAGCCTGCTTTCAGCTACTATCTGCTAGAATGAAGAAAATATTTTTAAAGATATATATTCATGAATTGAAACTATTTTCTTCAGCGGAGGAACAAAACTGACTGCCCTAAAAGGCGCTCCTTTGAGGGAAAGGGTTAAAGCAATGTGCAAAACAAATGATACTGGGTTGTTTTTCAGATACACTGCTTCACGTCCAGAGGGCTCAATCTCACTCATCTGCTACCAAGACCCTACAAACAAGGTGAAAGTGGAATAGAATTCCTGTCTTCGTCATTCATGAACTATTTGGTGGTGGTATAGCTATGCTTTAACTCATTATCCCCAGAAACTTCCAATAGACAATTCCAGTTTACAACAAAGGCTGGTCCATTTTAGAATATTTAGGTTTGTTGTTTTTTTTATAATATATTGCAAAATGACAAACAGTGAACTCCCTGATTAGAGGGCTCTTGCAGGAGCCCTCTAATCAGGGACTTCACTGTTTGCATTAGACAAGTGTACTCTTCATAGGTACTCTTTTGGTCAAGGATGCATATCTGCGTCACTAGGGCTCAATGAGTTAATAAACATGGGCTATTTTGCAGTCCCTGCTATATACAGGTGTATTGTAAAAGAACTTTAGAATGGATATATTGTTGAAGGACATGTAACTGGATGTGTTAAAGATTAACCCATTAGGCCCATTACCCCATAACCTGTTTCTAGATTTGAAGACGGGTGACCTGTTAAAGCAGGTTGAAAGTAAAGCAGAATGCAGAATTGTGCTTTTCTTTCAGTCTGCTTTAAACCATGGTACCATTTGCTAGATTATAGGAACAATTTCTTATGATACATATTCTAATTGTCTTCAGAGGATGAATAAATTAAATGAGGTAAAATGGAGTAATGGGTTAATTTTGTGTGACTAATATATAATAATTATGTTTATCACATAACTTGCGGTTTGGGAGTGACATAAAGCCATTATGTAAATATCGTAATCCACTAGTGGAATATTGTTTTTTGGACTCCGGCCTAACCTGTTCGTCCACAAGCGCTGCATGTAGCGGGATGCCAAATGACGTCATTTGCGACGACGTTAACCTGAACAATGTGTAGCGGGATGCCAAATGACGTCATTTGCGACGACGTTAACCTGAACAACGTAATGTTTTGGAGGAAAATCTATTTAGTGGAGGGTCTACAAGCTATGGCTTCAATCAATTTAATAGGTGCTTAAAATTGTTATGTGATAAATAGAATCTCATGTTTGTGCTCATTATTTATCATTTTTAATAAACTAGTCAAGGCTTGTACAGTGCTCCCTCTCTACAACAGCCCTCCCAACAACGATTCCCTCCTCACAACGACGCTTGCCACTGATCCCGAAACAAGAAATTATGTCCAACCTTTTTACGTCTGCAATATCTTCTGCTAAAGTTGTCGTCTGCTGTTTTTCTCAAAATTACATATTGGGCATTTTGACATAACAAACCTTAATGACGAGTGACAAACAGCTTGAATCCAGATCAGACGCCGCGTTACGCGGCGTCTGATCTGGATTCAAGCTGTTTGCAAATGTAGGCCAACTTCCCTCTCTATAATGACTCCCTCCGAACAACGCACACATTTTTTGTCTCCCATTGGATGTCGTTGTAGAGAGGGAACGCTGTATCATATTATTTTAGTCAACTCGTTTATTAAAAATGATAAATAATGAGCTTTCATACAAGATCCTCTATATGTTTATAACATAACAGATGGCCCAACATTGAATAACACCTGTGGTTTATTTTTTGTAAATAACTAGTGGTATAACTATGCAAATGAGGTATGTGATGTGTACTTATGGTTATCATTACATCAAAGCCCTGGCTCTGTTTGCATTGGACATGTGTAATCCTCACAGGTACACTGCTTGTAAATGATGAGTATACTCCTGGCTAGGGTTGAACGTATTAAACAGAAAAGTTGTTTGTAAGCCAGAAGTATATACAAGTACATGTATAATTAAACCTTTTGCTTTGTAAGCCAGGAAGCTTTCATTTGATTTGTCATTATTTGTGTTATTTGTATCATGTTTTTAAACACAATAAGAATATAATTATGCAGATATACTTGTGCCAGTTTTGCCTTTTATTTTTTACCTGGCCTGTACAAAGTACAAGAATAGCTATTGCTACAGTGGAGAAAACGTTATTCTTTCCCAATAAACGCGTTCACGCTAAAACTATTATTTGCAGTGCAAACAGTTTGGAGCCAGATCAGACGCCAGGTAACCCGGTGTCTGATCAGGCTCCAAACTGTTTGCCACCAAGATAAACAAGAATGATCAGAATTGTCCAAAAGTTGTTCTTTTCTACGTTTTAGTGCTTTGCGTTTGCGTTTAAACGGGAAAGAATAACAGATTCTCCACTGTATACACCCAGTGTAGTCAGTGTTGTCATCTTCGTGATTGGTGTAAACATTTTTAATAAAATGCTTACAACTCTTATATCCCTTGAGGTATTGCTTACATATTTGGTATGCATTTGTGTCTGGACAAGAGCTTTCCATGCAGCAAAAAGTTTGACCCCAAATTTGGGCCCAGGTTTAGATGTCGAAATCTGCTTATGGCTTAAGCAGTTTAAAACTATTAGTGTGTTCCTCCAAACACGTGTGTCACCTGCCAGCAAGCATCAGTCGAACAAGAGCTATAGCTAAAATGACAAACTTCATTATAGCAGAAGTTATCTGCTGCCAAAGAAAGTGTAGACAAGAGGGCCATGGCCCTTAATTCGCTCACCTGAGGTCATTGTGCCTTAGCTTAATAGGCAAGACAACATTTCAATATAAATGTAGCTGTAAATGGAATTATCTTCCAGACAAAAAAAAACCATGACAAATTGGAATGATTTAAAAAAATATTGTTGGCAGAGTTATGGCCCTTATCCATGACACTTCTTCTTATCAAGCTACATGTATTTCCATATGATTATTTATTGCCCATTCTGCTTTACTTTCAACCTGCTTTAAGTTATCATCTACTAAGATATAGATACCATTTCTTACATTTTTATGACTGTATAAAGTGGAATTATTTTCTTTAGAGGAGGAATAAATTAAAGGCATAAAAAGGCATAATGTATGGGGTAATGGGTTATCATCAGTAGAACTGGAGTTATCTCAAAGACAAGAAAATATGACACTGGGAAATAACTCAAAAATGACATTGACCTTTGTAGAACATGACCTAAGTTATAAAGTTTCTAACTTTAACAAAGTTATGGCTAAGATTAAAGTTGTGGACTGACAGACAAACAAATTGACAAACAGACAAAAAAAGCAGACAGACAAAACAATATGCCCCCAACTGCAGGGGCATAAAAAATGTAGCAGACAACACCATATGCTGCTGTTACAGTGCCTCAGCTGACATGTGAGTTCAGTTATGTAACTCTGCCAGTAGGAAATGTGGCTAGGGTCTAACTCTTATAGTGCTGAATTGCTGTCTGCTATACATATATTGAATGTGAATTATGACCTAGATATTCAACCTACCAGAACCATTTGAACAAAATAGGTAAAGCACATTTAGAAGTGTCACCATGCCAAATATCAAAGCTCTGGTCATATTAGTGTCAGAGAAGACATTTGAAATTTTCACTATATAACTCTATGTAAAACTGTGACCCCCCGGGCGGGGCCAATTTTGGCCCCAGGGGCATAATTTGAACAAACTTGATAGAGGACCTGTAGGTGATGTTATGTGCCAAATATCTAAGCTCTGGCCCTTGTAGTTTTTGACAAGAAGATTTTTTAAGATTTCCTTATTTTTTCACTTTGGTTGCCATGGCAACCAGAGTTCTGCATTGTTTTTAATTCTTTGAACATATCTGAAAGAGCTTGACCCAAGGAACATTTCTGTAAAGTTTGGTTGAAATAGGAGGAGATGTCATTTGAAGCAATTGTTAACGACGACGCACGACGACGGACACAGGGCCATCCCAATAGCTCACCTTGAGCCTTTGGCTCAGGTGAGCTAAAAAGGGGAATAACTCTCACACTATTGATGCAAGAGTTATGGTTCTTACGGATCAATACTCTTCCACTTGTCAAGCTCTGTCCATAAATGAAATTTCATCTTAAATGCTTCAGTAGAACAGGAGTTATCAAGTGTGACCAAAAAAGCAACAGAGAGACAGACGGACGTCCTTACATTTGGACACTTGTTGGGTTTTTATTTTGTTTAAAAGTACCCAACAATACACAAAATACCCAATAATACACAGCAGAATGAATGAAAATCTATCCATACCCAACAAGTGACCTTTTCCTGTGCTTGGACAGACAGACAGACATACACCAGAAAAGTGATCCGTAAGTGTCACCTCTGCCTACAGCAGGTGACACAAAATTGCTTATAACTCCCATGTCCCTTGAGGTATTGCTTTCATATTTGGTATTTCCATTGTACATGAATAAGACCTTTTCATGCACGCAAAAAGTTTGACTCCAGTTACCTTGACCTTGAACTTAGGGCCCGTGTTTAGGTTTCAAAATCTGCGTTTAGAAATTTGAAAATTCTATTTTTAGATACATAGCATACAACAATTGTTGCAGACGAAACAAGACTGCATTAAAGAAACTTGTATGTCCCCAAAGGAATCCTTGACAATATACATGTATTCAGAATCATCTCTAAGTCCAAATTAGGTCAAGGTCAAATATAGGTTGGGTCATATGGGTGTATTGTAAATTGGTTAGGCAAGAACTGTATAAGTATCAAACATTCTAGTAAGCCGTGTTGATGTCAGGGGAAACAGTAAAATCTAGTTAACCCTTTGAGTCCTAGTACCGCATATAGGCGTTCTTTTCAAACAGTGTGAATAGTACACTTGTCCTGTGCAAACAGTGAAGACCCAGATCAGAGGGCTCCAAAAGGAGCCCTCTGATCAGGGTCTTCACTGTTTGTCATAACGCCAAACATTGACAAAAACAACCCTTAAAAGTCAGAAATGGACTAGACTAAAATGGAAACTGGAATTGTCCATTTAAAGTTTTAGGGAGGAAAAAGTTAACAGAGAAATGGCCCACACAAAACATCTGTGTATGTATCAAAGCATTCTAGTAAGTGGTGTTGATGCTAGATGAAACTGAAAAATCTGGTTAACCTTGGACGGACTGACAGGACAATCACTGGATGCCTCCACATCAGTTGAGGCCAGAGACATAAAAATTACTGCTTGTATAACCTTTAACCCTATATCTGTTGTCTGCTGCCTCTTGCCTGGTCTTAGTTATATTTACAGATATAAGATCAGAATGACACAGGCTGGACATTTTGGACCTGTTTCACTAACAATTGTCTTGTCTTAACCCTTTACTCCAAAGTCCGATTCTAGTTTTAAAGACAGGTGACCACTTAAAGCAGGTCAAAGTAAAGCAGAATGTTTCTGTATAAGGCCATGTATTGAGTGAGTATTGGTAATAGCTCAAAAGAGAGTGCCAACATTGAAGGTTGCAAAAACATTGACATTTCCTTTTGCCATTGACCTTTCGACTCTGCATGTCTAAAATAAAATATACATAGAGTTTTCAAAATGTGTTGATACAGCTCTTACAGCAGGAAAAGGGTCAAGACTACTGAATGATGTAAAATATAAATTGATAACGTGACTGAAATGTATTTTAACCCAATACTCCAAAGATACATGTTTCTATGCATTTAATTAATTCCTCTACTGAAGAAAATAGTTCCAATTTATACATGAATATTTATCATATTAAAGAAGAAATTTCAATATTTAAGTAGATTGTAGATTAAAGCTGGCTGCAAGTAAAGCAGAATGTGCCTTGGGGCACATTCTGCTTTACTTGCAACCTGCTTTAAAGTGGTCACTTCTCTTCAATGCTAGAAACAGGCTATGGGGAAAAGGGTTAATTGTTTCTAGTTCTGTGGAACTTGGAATATAGAATAAGAAAAGAACAACACAAAGATAGATAAATTTGATGATTAAAAAGTGTAATTTGCACATGTAGACCAAGAGCAACAATACACAATTAAAATAAGTATTATATATTCTAAATCTTAACCCTAGCTCATATACCGTACCTTAAACTACAGTGAAGTCCTTCTATTAACCCTTTACCTTATAGAAGCGCCTATCGTTTATTTCTCCGCGGAAGAAAATAATTCCAAATAATACAGTCATGAATATGTAGCAGAAGGAATATTTTCTTAATTCTAGCAGGTGGAAACTTAAAGCAGGCTGAAAGTAAAGCAGAATGCGCCTTAGGGTGCATTCTGCTTTACTTTCAACCTGCTTTAAGTACCCACCTATTTTCAAAACTAGAAACAGGCTATGGGGTAAAGGGTTAAAACCACTCAAAAGTTGGTGTTTATTTGGTGTTTGTGACAGGTGTCTGCTTAAAGCGAGATGAAAGTAAAGCACAAAGTTTCTGTAGCTTTCTGCTTTATTGTCATCTCACTTCACCTGTCTATATGGCCATCAATGAGTCTTGATTCAAGTGGTCATAACAGTAAGTATGTTTATGTACAAGCAAACTTTTACTCTACTGTTTAAATGTCAAGAATGATGACTAAATTAACATTTTTTCTACACTGCACGTTTGATTTCTGTTGGAAACACGGGGGGCCAACTACGTATTACCATCAAACTGTATAGCTACGACAACCTATATGTGTATTATAAGAGATTTGTATACATGTAGCTACGAAGTCAGTGTATATAGTGAGAAATGTTTGTCTACGACAACAAAATTGCCTTCGTAGCAATACAAATTTGTTATAATACCCATATAGGTTGTCGTAGAGAAACATTTCATCGTAATACCTAGTTGGCCCCCCGTGGGAAATTTCTATTATTTATTCTACATGTATTTGTTATAAAGGTTAAATTATTGAAAAATATATTCAGAGGCTTGTTAACCAATTCATGTATTAAAAACACAGTGGTCAGAATTACCATAGTTATAGCAAACATTCAATTCACACTAGTGATGAGTGTACACATCAATAACAAACAGTATTGGCCAAGAGCACATTTGTCCTATGCAAACAGTGTAGAACTAGATCAGAGGGGTCCTATAGGACTAACAGGAGTTTGGTGGAGCCCACTGATCAGGGTCTGCACTGATTGTGATTTGCCACAAAAACTTAATGAGTCATAAATGGACTACTGGAAGACCATATTGGAGACTGGTGTCTGGTGGGATTATAAGAATCCACCATGAGTGTTGATGTAGGATAGGAATTTCCTCCCCAGAGGGTCAGAAAATTCATGCAGGGACGAGGCTTGCCGAGTCCCTGTGTGAATTTTCTGACCCGAGGGGGAGAAAATCCCTATCCTACATCAACAAAACGAATGGTGGATTTTTTTCTCCTATTTAAATTATTAAAACATGATGTAAATAAGGAAATAATTGCAGTTTCTGTGCACTTTTTCCGCAAAAACACGACATTGTTTATAGTGACATCTTCCAAAATGACGTCATTTAGTTACCCGCATCATGCAGCGCTTATGGTTAAGCTGGGCAAACAATAAAAGACGTCACGTGGTATGGAGGATAGAGTGATTCCACATGGGAAATATCACTATCCCACATGGGCGAAAATGGGAGAAAATGAGTTACTGAGCAGGGCTGGACAAATCCACTTGCCCGTCCCACGGGCAATCTCAAATTCTGTTCTGGCAAGACCAATTCAGACAGCAAATTGCCCTAAGCAATGTCGATTGTCTGATCATTCTTGGAAAAAATGTCAATTAACCAACGTATTGTCTAGTTGCACTTGGTTAACAATCAAACACAGCAATAATCAGTTCCCCTACCCCAAACCCTGACCAATATTCCACGATGAAAATATGGGGCAAATCCAAAAATTGAGCAGCTTGCCCTGAAAAATAATTGTCCAGCCCTGCTGGGGATATATACATATATATAGGGGTGGGGATTAACTATAATGGATATCACTATAATGAGTCATGAATTATACAATAGAATTCTTGATCTTAAAAGATGATCAGTTTTAAACAATTTAAAAGAGATCAATGGAACAGTGCTGCTGACCAGATCTGAGCAAAATTTGTCAACCTGTTCCCTAATAGATGTCATTTGAAGTAAACCTTACAGACAGATATAAGGTGAAAGGAAAAATAACATGGATTTCATATAATACAACATAAAGGAAATGTTTAGAAGGTATAATAATGCCATCACTAATAGAAATGAGATCTATTCATAATGAATGTGAACAGTTCATTATAGAAGAGCTACCATGAAAACCGGAGACATCATAAGAAAATTAGGTCATTTCTTCATAATAAAACTGGTCGAAATTTAACCCTTTACTCCATAGCCTGTTTCTAGTATTACAGATACCGGTAGGTAATCACTTTCAGTCCTAAAGCAGGTTGAAAGTAAAGCAGAATGCACCTCAAGGTGCATTTTGCTTTACTTTCAGTCTGCTTTAAGATATCATCTGCTAGAAGAGAGAAACTATTTTTTATGATACATATTCATCACTGTATAAATTGGAGCTATTTCTTCAGTGGAGTAATTAATTAAATGCATGAAAAGGTGTATCTATGGAGTAAAGGGTTAATACCATCAACAAATTCTCTTTGAATGGTCATAGTTGTATTGATTGCATTGTTGTTGTTGGCGTACCTGTGCTTAACACTCACAGGACAGCTTGGTACAGACATTGTCTGTCAAGCTGGAGGATTACGTGCATAGCTGTTTTCAATTACCTCGCCATATAGGCAGCCATGCTCCGTCTTCAGAGGATTTAAATACCCAATAAAGGGTATAGAGCTGCTATTGAATGAGATGTACCATATTGGTGCACTCCACTAAACCAGGCCAGTAACAGAGCTGATCATAGCTTCCCATGAGCAACTCCATTCTGACAAAGTAAAACTTTAAGGGTGCTTGATCTCGCATAATCCCTAAAGATGATTTGAGATCGGTTCTCTCTGCTCAAAAGGATAACAACTTTTTTCTATTGGCCCCATTGGTTTCATTTCTTATCTATTATGTTAGTGTGAAACAACTGAACACTGTACAATGCCCAGTGAAAAACACAACAAAGGTAAGAACTTCAGCCAAGGGCCGGATTGATTGCATTGAAAATTGGTGCTTTGTTCAAGTCTGCTTAACCCATTACCCCATAGCCTCTATCTAGTTCTGAAAATAGGTAACTACTTAAAGCAGGTTGAAAGTAAAGCAGAATGCGCTTAGAGCGCATTCTGCTTTACTTTCAGCCTGCTTTAAGCTACCATCTGCTAGCATATAGAAATGATTTCTTATGATACATATTCATGAATGTACATTGTATAAAAGGGAACTATTTTCTTTAGCGGAGGAATAAAGTATAGGCGAAAAAGGGCGTATTTATGGGTTAATGGGTTAAGCAAGTCAATATTACAACTAAATTTGATACTGCTTCATAATCTGACAAAAATAATTATATCATTTTCCAAAAGCTGCTTCAGTTGTATAATACAATTCTTGGTTTTCCCTAAAACTAAGAAAATAAATAATGAATGCAATAGCAGAAATATAAAAAATAAATTCAAAAGCAATCTGACAAAAAGAATGAAATGATTATACATGTAACAATCCAACGTGTGCATAATGTAATAAATGACTACTTAATGAACAAGTTTTGTTATAGTAAAGGACAAGTGACTGCTGAATGCAAGTCAAAAGTAATATAGAAAGCTTTATGCATTACTTTTATCTTATATTCAGCCGACATATATCTTAAAGACTACCAATGGATGCTGTTGTATTTTGTTTCAATTTAATAAATGTTTGACTGTACAGTAAAAACTGTTTATTATGACCACTAAAGTTGTAAATTATCAGGTGTTTAAAGCAGGTGACTGCTTAAGCAAAGTGAATGTTAAACATAAAACTCCTTTACATTCACCTTACTTTCAACTGTCACCTGTTTTTCAAACAGTCAATTATCCTTCCTTTGATTGGCTGTAAAAGAGAGGTTATACTGTACTTATATTTATTTATTCATGATAACAATGTGATTGATTAAATAATGTCAATACTGCAACTATTGAGAAAGTATTCCTGTATCTTAAATTACTCACTTACATGATGTATATGTATTTTGGCAAACATCACACTGGGGTACTGAAAATAGTGTCGACCAAGATCAGCTGCCACACTGCAATTAAATAGAGGATAATCAAATTCTTTGGATTGATATGAAAAATATATATCACGAGAATGGGTTGTTATCTGGTTAAAAAACGAGTCCGCAGGACGAGTTTTTTAACCAGATAACAACCCATTCTCGTGATATATTTTTCATATCCATTCAAAGGAATTGATTATTCTATTTATTATATAAATTATATTTTAATGGCGTTTTACAGGATAAAAACACAAAATTGATTACCGCGACGTCACTAAACTAATTATGACGTGACGTCACAAAAAGTGATATCATCACTACATGTAGTGATGATATCAAATTTATCTAACTAAGAAATCTCTATAAATCATCGATAGGTATATAATAAAGTGTCTAAACAGACTCTATACTCTGTTTGTCAAACATTATGTAAGAGAAAAATTAAATTTGATCATACTATTGTAAACAGTGTAGACCCAAATCAGCTACTACAAATCGAAGTCCTACACAATATTTCAATGTGTCAGATGGTTGATTTGCTTGTATTACAGATACAGTTGAACTTCCATATCTCGAACTCAATTAACTCGAACTAACCAATATTTCGACACATGAATTAAATTATTTCATGCTCGGTTCAGTCGAAAATACCCGTAGTTCAAAGTTAAAACGTGGCTATAATAGTTTTTAGCATAAACACGTTTATTGAGAACGAATAACATATCAGTAAAATTAGCGCAGCTGTCTCGTGCTGCACGGGGATCATGCTTATCTCAAGTTGGAAAGTGTATGACTATATAGATTCGATGTTACCCTATTATCTATTTACCATTATGAACTATTCTGTTCTAAAAATAACTCTGACAGGTCAGAAAAATCTGACAATAAAAATATACTACTCAAAGTTTGCTAAGCACCAAGGGTAAAATCTCCAAAGGTACCAATGTATTGGCCCTATCACATCTTATCACATAACTTCCAACAACTTTGGTCAATTTCTTCCAAGCTTGGAGATGTTTTGGCTAGAGATTTACTTTACATATTCTAAAAAATAAATCACTTCTTTCAGGTCCTATAGGCGAAACCCGAGGAAATTATCAAAATGTGAAATTTCAGAGAATTCACCAAAATTATAAAATCCATTGAATTCTAAAATTGTAATGTCCTTAGAGATGTTACAATGGGGTACATTTGAATACTGAAAGGTTAAACATTGTTTTTTTTACCAACGAAGTGCCTCGAAAACTTTGAGTAGTATATAAGCAAATGTTATGTAACAAAATCTCAATAGTTGTATGTCATCACAAAGAGCAACTACAAAACAATAAGCAAATGTTCTGTAACAAAATCTCAATAGTTGTATGTCATCACAAAGAGCAACTACAAAACAAACGTATTGCACAATCTATGTAAATCAAGAACAATGAACAAAGAAAGTGACTATAGATGGATCTTCATAGATAAAAGTTGAGTAATACTATTCTACCGTAAGTAATATGTACTACAAGAGATAGGCATCTTAAACATGCCTTTGGTGTAAGAAAATTCTATATGGAAAGAGTTAAAATGTCCCTGAACTATTTGTAGAGATTTCAGCACCACTTAACCCATTACCCCATAGCCTATTTCCAGTTTTGATGATAGGTGATTACTTAAAGCAGGTTGAAAGTAAAGCAGAATGCGCCTTAGGGCGCATTCTGCTTTTCTTTCAGCCTGCTTTAAGCTACCATCTTCTAGATTATAGAAATATTTCTTATGCCACATATTAATGATGGTATAAACTGGATCTATTTTCTTTAGTGGAGGAATAAATTATAGGCGTAAAAAGGTGTACTTACGGGGTAATGGGATAATGCTGATACATGTATCTATTAGATGCTGAATAACAAATTTAAAAATTCAAAGAATATACAAAATTCTGGTCATGTAGTTGAAAGTGCAGAAAAATACATTATATTGTATGATAGAAACTGACAGTTTAAGTATACATGTATATGAGAAAACCCCAATAAAAATATGATGTTAAACCTTTCAATTCATAAAAAGTACATGTATTTTTTTACACATTTACCTGATCCAAGCTTCTAGCCTGTCCAAAGAAGAAAAATAGAAAATGTTTAAACATCCTGACAGGTGGCTGCTTAAAGCAGGTTGAAAGTAAAGCAGCCACATTTCTTCAACGTTATATGTATAATTTCTAAGGAGAAAAGAACAATGGAAACATCAGAAATGACCATAGGGTTCCCTGCAAAGATAGCCCTTGTGACATGAAAATGGGCTGAGATCTAGGTCTTTCTTTCAGTACTAATATCTGATATAAAAAAAATAATATATTTTATGGATCAAAGTTCTATAAATTTCAAGCAAAAAGGTAGCTGATCTTATTTCAATCATCATGCGTGAGCTATATACACATCTTATTCTCAATGTACATGTATTCATTAACCAGTACCTCCATCACAAAAATAGTTCATCACTTATATTGAACTGTGTTTAATCCATTACCTCAATAAATATGCCGTCATCCAGAGCTCCAGATAAGGGTAGTTTTTCAAAAACTAAAATCTTTATTTCTGAATTAAACCCTATGGTGTCACTACTCATTAGAATCGTCTCTTTGAGACGATTCTAATGAGTAGTAACAGCATAGGATTTGGTGCTGAAATGA
The DNA here is from genome assembly GCA_922989275.2 of Gari tellinella. Classification (NCBI taxonomy): domain Eukaryota; kingdom Metazoa; phylum Mollusca; class Bivalvia; order Cardiida; family Psammobiidae; genus Gari; species Gari tellinella. Next base: position 27,027,623 of record OV277857.1, on the reverse strand, counting down.
GTGAGAAAATGTTTGATTTGTTGAAATAACTACCTCTTATCTGGAGCCCTGCGTCATCTGCCTTTAATTTATTCCTTAACTCAAGAGAAAAGTTTTACTTAATTTAGTCAGGATAAGAATCTTTTCTATATTCTAACAGATTGTAGCTTAACCCTTTACCTGATAGCCTGTTTCTAGTATTGAAGATAGGTGACCACTTAAAGCAGGTTGAAAGTAAAGCAGAATGTGCCTTAAGGCACATTCTGCTTTACTTTCAGCCTGCTTTAAGCTTCCATGTGCTAGAATATAGAAAATATTCCCTATACTATATATTCATGACTGATTAAATTGGAACTATTTTCTTCAGCGGAGGAATAAATCATATCCGCTAAAAGGCGCTTCTATGGGGGAAAGGGTTAAGACAAACTGAAAGAAAGCTGCATGACTGTCTTAAGGCACATTTGCTTTACTTTCAACCTGCTTTAAGTGGTCACCTATCTCTAAAACTAGAAACAGGCTATGGGAAATTAAGACAAAATAATGCTTAAAGCAAGATAAAGGTACAGCAGAAAGCTCATTATTGAGCTTTCTGATTTACTTTCATCTTGTTTTAAGCTGCAATCGGTATTCAACAGCATTCAGTTGTGGTGATTATGAAGAGAAAGGGGTAAAAATGTCCTTATAATGGCTTTTATGCGGAAGAAAGGGTTAAATTGTTTTAACAGATAAACTTGTGTTTAGTGATGGTTTTCCAGGAAAATGGTTGTTTAACCCGTTCCCTTATAGAAGCCCCTTTTAGCACATCACATTTATTCCTACACTGAAGAAAATAGTTCCAATTTTTACGGTCATGCATATGTATCATAAAGAGTATTTTCTTTATTCTAACAAGTGGAAGCTTAAAGCAGGCTGAAAGTAAAGCTGAATGCGCCTTAAGGTGCATTTTGCTTTACTTTCAACCTGCTTTAAGTGATCGTATGTCTTCAAAGTTAGAAACAGGCTATTTGGTAAAGGGTTAATGCAGAAAGTTCTTTATATTTTTTCCCCACAATTATTTAAGCGGCTACCTGTACTACTATACTCACTACCAAAATATGAACAGGTACACTGTAACTTTTTTTCAATGGTTGCTTAATGCAATTTTGAATTCATGCATAAAATGCATCCATCACATGTCTACATGTATGTATACACATTTATACAAAAAAGATAAAAACCTGAAAGAAATTTGTGTGTGAATTAAGTGGTCCTATTCATCAAACAAATAAAACAATACATGTACATGATAATTATACCCTTGGCTGTATATGCTCTGTGCAGGGTAATATATAAATAATCTGACATAAAATACTAACAATATCACAATAAAGAAATATAAAATAGGAATAAATCGCACCGGTAAACTATTATATTCTCCCTAAAAAAAATAAAAAATGGACCAGAACAGAATTTTTTTTACAAAATACTGCAATACATATTTAATCACTATGGAATTGATATAGACAATTGGGGAAATGGTCCAAATAAGAAATCACACAGTTTGAAAATATCTCAGACAGGGCTCCAGATATAAGTTTTTCAACACTTTCCCTTCCCTGTCTTTAACAAAACCTATGGCAGGGCTGCCATTTTTCCGGATTTTTCCTAAATCTCCGGATTTTTTCCCAGTTCATGGTAGCTTAAAGCAGGCTGAAAGTAAAGCAGGATGCGCCCTAAGGCGCATTCTGCTTTACTTACAGCCTGCTTTAAGTAGTGGCATGTCAACAAAACAAGAAAAAGGCTATGGGGTAAAGGTACGATTCGTAAAATCGCACTTGAAAAATGCAAATTTGGAAATCTAAGGATTTTTAATGTCAACTTATGGCAGCCTTGCTATGGTATCAATGCTCATTAATCAGAATCTTCTGGAAGACCATAGGGTTAACCCATTACCCCCTGTATATGCCTTTTTACACATTAATTTATTCCTGATCTAAAGAAAAAAGTTCTATTTTATACAATCATGAATATGTACCACTATAAGAAATATTTTTTATATTGTATCAGATGCTATCTTAAAGCAGGATGTAAGTAAAGCAGAATGCACCTTAAAGTGCGTTCTGCTTTACTTACAACCTGCTTTAAGTGGTCACTTGTATCTTCAATACTAGAAGGGGCTATGGAGTAAAGGGTTAATGCCTGCTATTTTTCTATTTTTTCTTTTTTCACCTCCAAAATAAAAGGAAACAAGAGCACCGCAAATGGTACATAATACGCCCACTGGCAGCTTTTAAGTTATAGTATATCTGAGTACATCAAGGACAGATAACTCGAAAATCGAATGAACCTCAAACTTGACTCAGCTTCAGATCTTTATGCATATAACATTTGTGTGAAGTTTTATTAATTATTCATCAAACAGTTTTCCGGAAAATCTCCGGACAAACAAAATGTTGATGGACAAACGAATGAACGGACAGGGCCACGCCAATATACGACCACCTTTAGAGGTGGTCGTATAGAAAGGATTTATATTTAGAACACAAACTAATACAACCATAACTGTTGGTATAGTGCTGTTCTCTTAACCACGCTGAACAGCCTAAAGTCACAGTTACAATATACAGAAATACATGTCAATGTTTGCACTTCATTGTAAAAACCCCGATCACAGTTTATGCAACAAAATAATCTGGTAACATGTTTCAAATCTGTTATTATGTTTCTATTTCAATAATTAACCCATTCACTGCCAGTATGAGGGAAATATTATCCGATTTTTCTGACTTGTCCGAGTTATTTTTAGCACAGAATATTTAATAATGGTAAATAGGTAAACAAGGTAACATTGAATATATAATCATACACTTTCCTACACTTTCATGCAGCACGAGACCGTTGCGCTTACTTTACTGATATTTTATTCTTTTCCAATAAACGCATTTACGCTGAAACTATTATTTCCATTGCAAACAGACTGGAACCTGATCAGACACGGGGTAACCCGGCGTCTGATCAGGCTCCAACCTGTTTGACACTCAGATTAAAAATATAGTTATAAATTTCTAAAAGTAAATTTCCACAGTTAAGTGCATTGCATTGCATTTAAACGGGAAAGAATAATGTCTTCTCTACTGTACATTACGCACAAACCATTACAGCTAATCCGTATCTCCAACTGGCTGTAGAGAAAACATCGAGTACGATACTCATCCCTTTTAAAGTTTTAGAATATTCAAATCTAAAAGTAACTCGGACAAGTCAGAAGAAAACACTAATACCTTTCTATCACATTGACTGCCATAATATAGTCTGCTTATATTTTCCTTCTGAATTTACTTTTAAAATTTGGAATGTCATGCGTTTTGAGTTCGAAAAATCATTGATATGAGTGTAAAACAGTTTGGATTCTGATAAGACGCCTGTCGACCTGAGCAGTGATAGGGTTAACTAAACATAACTACAGTGGAGCACACAATGTCATTGTAATAGCAAAACAATAACAGTGACTATACCACTAGGCCACGGAGGCCCCTACAATGTCATTGTAATAGCAAAACAATAAAAACAAGAGCACCGCAGTGCGACAAAATACGCCCGCCACGGCCGGCGGGTGTCAAAGTCGTCCAGACTCAGGCCGACTGGAAAAAGTCGCCCGGAGTGTAGGCCCGACTATCGATCTCAAAAAGACTATGCTGTAGTATTGCGATAGCTCAAGTACTATCCCGATAGTATTGCGATAGTCAAGAAAAAAGTTTTTTTTTTTTTTAAAAATGCCCATTTTTGACAATAAAGGGGGCATAACTCTGCTAATAATAGTCGCCAACGTCTGAAATTTAACAGGAACCAAAATTCACAGGTGCCTTCCCTGTATGATGAGAAAGCTAACTATGAAATTTGGTTACAATAGACAAAATGTAAGTAAAATTATTATCAGGAAACAATATATTGTTAAAAAAATTGTGTGAAGGGGCATAACTCTGAAAATACAGAGTCAAACCAAAAACCCGTAATATATATTAAGTCACTTCATTCATTGTATCACCATATCAAATTTGAAATCAATTGAATCAAAAATAAAAAAGTTCTGTTTTTTTTTTAAAAAATGCCCATTTTTGACAATAAAGGGGCATAACTCTGCTAAAAATAGTCGCCAACGTCTGAAACGCGAACTCGTCCAAACTATTGTGGTATGGAATATTTGTAGGAAGTTTAATCAAAATCGGTCAATAAATGAAGGTGAGAGAGCGCTAAGAAGAAAAGTTAACGGACGAAGTGTGGCTTATTTTAAATTTTAAGGATGTAAAGGGGCATAACTCATAGAAAAATAATTTAACAGGAACCAAAATTCACAGGTGGCTTCCCTGCATGATGAGAAAGATAAATATGAAATTTGGTTACAATAGACAAAATGTAAGTAAAATTATTATCAGGAAACAATATATTGTTAAAAAATTGTGTAAAGGGGCATAACTCTGAAAATACGAAGTCAAACCAAAAACCCGTAATATATGTTAAGTAACTTCATTCATTGTATCACCATATCAAATTTGAAATAAATTGAATAATTAAAAAAAAAGTTCTGTTTTTTTTTAAAATGCCCATTTTTTACAATAAAGGGGCATAACTCTGCTAAAAATAGCCGCCAACGTCTGAAACGCGAACTCGTCCGAGCTATTGTGGTATGGAATATTTGTAGGAAGTTTAATCAAAATCGGTAAATAAATGAAGGTGAGAGAGCGCTAACAAGAAAAGTTAACGGACGACGGACGGACGGACGGACGTACAGCGCTGGGTATACCATAATACGACCGTCGATGACGGGCGTATAACAATATGAGCCATGCAATAAGAAAAACAGTTTTGTTACATTGCAAACAGTGTAGACTCAGACCAGTTACAGTGTCAGAGATGCTTCGTCAGGATCTACATTGTGTGACTCTCACTAGCTAGGGTCTTCAGTATTATGTTCACGGACTAGTGAGACAGTGTTAACCCTTTGAACCCTAGTCCCGCATATAGGCGTCCTTTTCAAACAGTGTACATGTGAATAGTACACTTGTCCTATGCAAACAGTGAAGACCCAGATCAGAGGGCTCCGAAAGGAGCCCTCTGATCAGGGTCTTCCCTGTTTGTCATAATGCCAAACATTGACAAAAACAACCCTTAAAAGTCAGAAATGGACTAGACTAAAATGGAAACTGGAATTGTTTATTTAAAGTTTCAGGGAGGAAAGAGTTAACTCAATACTCCATGGTAAATGCACACGCATTTCATTAATTTATCTTCCACTAGAGAAAATAGTTTTACAGCCATGAATGTGTATCATAAGAAATAGTTTCTATATTCTAGCAGATGGTAGCTTAAAGCAGGCTGAAAGTTAAACAGAATGCATCTTAACCCATTACCCCATAGCCTGATGCTGGTTTTGGAAACAAGTTACTATTAAAAGCAGTTTGAAAGTAAAGCGCATTCTGCTTTACTTTCAGTCTGCTTTAAGCTACCATTTGTCAGAATATAGAAAACTTTTCTTATTGTACATAATCATTTTTGTGTAAAGAGGATCTATTTTCCTCGGTGGAGAGATAAACTAATATTTATGGGGTAATGGATTAAGGTGAATTCTGCTTTACTTTCAACCTTCTTTAAGTGGTCACCTGTGGTCAAAACCAGAAACAGGTTTGTTGTACATGTACAGTATTTTGCAATGCAAAAAGTCCTGTTTTCTCATGGCATTGCTCGTGTATACCTATTCCAAATCATACAAAGGTTTTTGTTCAAATCCTGGTAAAGACAACTGTAGAGTAAAAACAAATTGTAGATAAATAACAAGAGCTGTTGGAGTACAGCTTCCGATACAGTAAAACCCCTCTATTACAACCACAGGTGAGGATTTATCTCATTCACCCCTGAAACTTTTAATGGACAAGTCAAATTTCAAAATAAGTTAAGTCCATTGTTTACTACTTAGGGTTGATTTTAATAATATATCTAGAAATTACAAACACTGTAGATCCTGATCAGAGGGCTCCTTAAGGAGCGCTCTGATCAGGGTCTACAGTGTTTTCTGGGACAAGTGTAATCCTCACAGGGGTACACAATTTGTAAATGATGATTATACTCGTCGCTAGGGTTGAATTTGTTAAAGCAAGATGAAATTAAAGCAGAGAGTTCCTATTGGAGCTTTCTGCTTTAATTTTAGCATGCTTTACGCTGTCACCTGTCTTTAATACAGTCAACATGTCTACTCTTCCATGGTTATAATAGAAAGGTTTTACTATACAGTCGAACTTTGATATCTCAAACTTGGTTAAGTCAAACATACCCATAGTTCAAAGTTTAAACGTGGCTTAGCCACGTTTTAACTTTGAACTACGGGTATGTACAACTTAACCGAACATGTAATTCATGTGTCGAAGTATCGGATAAGTTGAGTTAAGCGAGTTCGAGATATCGCAGTTCGACTGTATATTTACATTTAAGGTGGTTGTCTGTGTAAGACTAGATGTATACAACCTATGTTATAGTAGAAATATACAACAACAAGAAGGTTTCTCAACTCTTTGCATGCTAGCGGCGGATATATCCGCCACAGACCGTTTGGATCCAGATGAGATGCCGTGTAACGCAGCCTCTCATCTGGATCCAAACTGTTTGTCATTCTGACCCTGAATTTAAAAGAAATTTTGAAAATTCTAATTTTAGAACAAAAGCAGACGACAATTGTGGCAGACGGAAAAAAAAAATACCCAGCATGCAAAGAGTTAAAAACAAAAACCCACTCTTCTCTATCTCTGACACTATGAAGGAGTAAAAATAAATAAAAAACTAAGTGTATAGTACATTACTATAATGGTTCTATGGAATATGAATCTCATGATTCTTTAAGTGTGACTATACTGGCATTTGCATACTGTTTGGATCCATTTCACATGCTGAAAACAGGAATACTGATCAGGATCCAAACGAATCTATATTTAACCCACTACCCCATAGCCTGTTTCTAGTATTGAATAATGGTGACCACTAAAAGCAGGCTGAAAGTAAAGCAGAATGTGCCTTAAGGCACATTCTGCTTTACTTTCAGCCTGTTTTAAGCTACTATCTGCTACGATATCAAAGATATTTCTTATGATACATTTTCATAACTTTATAATTTGGAAATATTTTCTTCAGTGGAGGAATATTTTAAAGGCGTAAAAAGGCGTATTTATGGGGTTTTGGGTTAAATAAGAAATACAGTGAATAGGTTAACTCTTATCATGCCTACTTTAACCCATTACTCCATTGAAATTCATCTTTATGCATTTAATTTATTTCTCCACTGAAAAAATAGTTCCAATTTATAGTTATGAATATGTATCAGAAGAAACATTTTCTATATTCTAGCAGAGGATAGCTTAAAGCAGGCAGAAAGTAAAGCAGAATGCGCATAAAGGTGCATTCTGCTTTACTTTCAAGCTGCTCTAAGTGGTCATCTGTCATCAATACTAGAAATTATAGAGTAAAGCTTTAAAATTGTTATTTGCAATTAACTCATTCATGACTGCAACATCAAATGAAATATCCCAGTTTCAAATTAAACCATTACCCCATAAATACGCCTTTTTAAGCCTTTAAAATATTCCTCCACTGAAGGAAATAGTTCAAATTTATAGTCATAAATATGTCTGATAAAAAATATTTTCTATATATATTCTTATATACATACCACCGGTATATCATTATGATACATGTACATACATTTTTTAAAAATCAAAACCAATTGTCAAACAGTGCCTGACCTGCCATGGTTTGTAACGGTTTGCAAATGCAATTCAAGTCACACTTTGTGAGATAAAAGCTTACATCTAGTACTCCAGATAAAAGGCTTCCAATATTTTCTGCTTAACCCATTACTCACTATATAGATACACCTTTTTACCCTTTTAATCTATTCCTCCACTAACAAAATAGTTCCACTGCAGTAAACAATTCTACCTTATACAGTTACAGTGGAGAAAACGTTATTCTTTCCCAATAAACGCGTTTACGCTAAAACAATTATTTGCAGTGCAAACAGTTTGGAGCCAGATCAGACGCCGGGTAACCCGGCGTCTGATCAGGCTCCAAACTGTTTGCCACCAAGATAAACATGAATTATCAGAATTGTCCAAAAGTTGTTCTTTTCTAAGTTTGAGTGCTTTGCGTTTGCGTACGTTTGCGTTTAAACGGGAAAGAATAACAGATTCTCCACTGTATAAATATGCACCATAAAATGTGTCTTGTATCCTGGCAGATGGTAGCTTAAAGTATTATGCTTTACTTTCAGCCTGTTTTTTAAGCAACAATCTGTCTTCAGTACTAAAAGCAAGGTAAGAGGAATGGGTTCAAGTCTCAACCAAAACCTTATACCTTATATTATTAAACCATTACCCCATAACCTGTTCCTAGTTCTAAAGAAAGATGATCACTTAAAGCAGATTAAAAGTAAAACAGGCACATAAACAGAATGTGCCTTAAGGCACATTCTGCTTTACTTTCAGCCTGCTTTAAGCTATTACCTGCTACGATATAGAAACTATTTCTTACGATACATATTCATGACTGTATAAAAGGGAACTATTTTCTTCGGTGGAGGAATAAATTATAGGCGTTAAAAGGTGTATTTATGGGGGAATGGGTTAATACTCTTTACGACCATCCTTCTGAGCCTATTCTTACAAGTAGTCATAACATACAGGTAAGGTTTTAGTGGAGACCAAGAGTATCTGAAATACCCTCCTATCTGGAGCTACGTTACATCCATTATCAGGGCTCCAGATAAGATGTAGTTATTTCAACAAATCCAGCATTTTCTCACTTTTTTGAGCACCAAATCCTATGGTGTTACTACTCATTAGAATCGTCTCAAAGAGACGATTCTAATGAGTAGTGACACCATAGGGTTTAATTCAGAAATAAAGATTTTAGTTTTTGAAAAACTACCCTTATCTGGTGCTCTGCATTATTCGTTGTGTCCATGAGCTATAAAGTTGCTATGAGTTGGTCCCCAGTACAGCATACTAGTATAACGAATAACAAACCTATCAGTTAATAGTCCTAGTATATACCACAAAGGGGCATATTCTAGAGTGATAAGCCCCATGAAATCTCCATCATAGTGTGAGTAATCCCATGGACATAGATCAAACTGTTTTAGGAATAAACCTGACGAGAACTCCCAGATATATGTCCATATAACGTATACGAATCCTCGGAGGTATATTGGCATACCTATTCTACTAGTGTGCAGCCTGATCTGTTCACATACAAGTCCTGATATACCATAGATTGGCATTATCCAAATACTAGTGTTTCCCATTAGCTTCCAGTTCAGGTTAAACACAAACTCCCACATGGCTGTGAACATGATCTCAGTGGCATAGCCATGTAGGGCATAGATATACCATCGCATGAACAGAGACATTGGTTCAAATGCTGCCTCATTCTGCATCTCTGAAAATAAAGCACACAAACATTATACAGGATGTCCACACAAAAAACGGAACCTGGTGTCAAATATGCAATATATCCATTTCCTCGATTCATAAACAAAATGTACAATGTATATAGATAAGTAGAGACAACATTTTGCCGTATGTCATCCAAATTTGGTCTAAAAATATTTATCGTTTTTTAAGAAATGACTGTTTTAATGAAAGCAATCGAAAATCCGATTGAACATGATATCCATTTGTCTTTCACGTGGCACACATAATTAAGCCATTTTCACTGTACAGTGATTTGACATCTATTCACATTTTTCGCCTTTGATACTGAGTGAAACATCACACAATTAGATTTTGATTTATTTTTTTGTCTATAATGTAATTTCATTTTGTTTTATTGGTTATAAAAACAGTTTTTGCCATTTTAAATGAAAAACAAGAGGCCCATGTGTGCCAAAATATCGCTCATCTGGAAAAACCAACACAAGGGTCACATGACCCCTGGGGTGGGATCTTTTTTTTTCCCCAGAGACATAATTTCAAAAATCTTGCTGATGAACTTGAAAATTAAGTGTTCTGTCAAAAGTTTTGCACATGATGGTTTCAGACAGGAAGACTTTTCACTGAAAATATTTTTTTTTAGCTAATGTGACCCAGATATGCAACAGACCCAAACCATTTCAGCAATATTGGTAAAGAAAATCTAAAAGTGTCACTATGCTAAATATCCAAGCTCTTGCCATAGTAGTTTCAGAAGAAGATTTCACTTTATAACTCTATGTAAAACTGAAACAAGACTGCGCATTCAATAAACGCTTATGCCCCCGGTGGCATCCTTGACAATATAAAACTTAATTGTGTTTTATTTGTGGAGCATAATTATGTTTCAAACGTGATCACTCTACACATCGGCTGTGTAGGCCTACTCTGAATAAACAACAACACAAATTATTTTAAGAGTTTAAAAACCAATCTGGATCGGAACTATGATTTGGCAGTTTGCTAATTGTCGACATTCTTTTTTTTTTTAGCTAACATCATGCGAATAGCCGCAAGGTGTGAAAACCTAACCTCTCTATATATAATAAGGTCGACAAGGTCTACTAGGGGTATAAATTAAGGTTGACCAAACGTAATTTTGACCCTGATTTTCCCTGATTATCACATTATATTTTTCATAATAATATATTAAAGAGATGAAATTCTGAAATATTGAACCTTAGATGTAAAAAAAAATTGAAGTTAAATGTACAAACTTGGAAATTGAATGTTCCATTAAATCACACTTACCCACTTTTCTCCTTGAAAGAATATACTGTTACGTACACTATAGATCTAATCCATTTAGTACAGAACACGAAATAAAAGTAAAAAGTAGTTTAGTATGTTTTATTTCACTTATATGTGTTAAATGTCATCAGGATCCAAACTGGGTGGATACGCCGGGAAAATTTTATTCCTAGGTGGGCATTTTGCGCAATCGAAAATAGGAAACATACCATCATGAATCCATGTAAAATTCGACTCCCTAATAACATAAACTGTTCAGTCTATGTCGTATGATATTATTTAGCACTGGATTGTGTTACAGCTATTAATATCCAACCTCTGCACATACTGTCAATAGGGGGGGCGGGGGCATGCTCCCCGGGAATTTTTTAGGAAGTGGCTAGCCGTCCGGAATAGATTTTCGTCAGAGCTGATACTGCATAATTTACGTGAGTTAGTGCCTGGATATATATGGCAAACAACCTTAAATGCAATTTTAAACTTCAGAAAATCGGTGAGAACAGAAACAAGTCGCACTTTAAGGAATTAATTTACCGTCACTATGAGCTACGTTCGCGTCCGCCATTGTTGTTGTTGTTGTTGCCGTATTCTTTCCCCACCTAGTAGGAGAACCGCACTCTCACAGGCATTTTAATTGATGATTGAGTACCTGTACGTTTCGCTAAATTGACACTTTCGAGCATGTACATAATGTCCACGTTAGAATGTTTCCATTTTTAATTGATTTCTTAAGTGTCAGATAAATATCTCCGACTTAGAATTTCACAGCGATCTACGGTAATGGACAGGTCTTCCCTTTTTCGAAGTATAATGACCTTCATAAATACATGTATTACTCAAACTTTTACTCCAAATGCCACTTTATGCCGATGCTTAGCAATGGATTTTGTTTGCATGGCTTGATTATTTCCGATTCATTCACAGTTTGCTACTAGCGACAATACATGGAGACATGGAGATACCGGCCGCGATAATTAGATATAGCGATAATCAACTTCTCTATATAATACCATCCATTAGAAATACTTTCGGCATTTGATCTTCAATCTCTAATTATAACATTCAGTTAATATTTACATGCATAAATTACAATAAAATCAACAGAAATGCCCTGCGTCCTAATCTAATAGCGACAAAGTCGGGGCAGCAGAGTCAATAACCAATTAAAATGGCGGATGCGAACGTCGGTCTTAAGCGAAGGCACGAATGAATAAGCACATATATTCATTCGTGGCGAAGGTAATTTAATTCCTTTATATGCATGTGATTTGTGTATGCTCTCTATTTTGAAAATTAAATGCATTGGGGTTTGTTTCAACTTGTTTTAAATATACCCAGGCACTAACCCACGTATAAAGCAGTATATTTCCTGAAATAAATTTATTCCGGACGTCTAGCCCGTCCTGTCAGGGTTGGCTAGCCGTCCGGTTCCTGACGTCTAGCCACTGCCAATTTTTTATTCCTAGATGGCCTCTGATGTGTTCTGGGTGTGTTTCCCGCATTCAAAACTAATGACTTATGTAAAAATTGTCTCGAGATGACACATTATTACTTGTTTTGTTTTTTTCTTTCTGACAGCTTGTCTTCCAGCCTTTAATATTTAACCCCAATCCCTGTTCTCTTTTCCAGTCATCCGGGTATTTTATAAGTCCTACACATACCAGGGCTGCCATTTCTCCGGATTTTTCCTAAATCTTCGGATTTTTTTTAGTACATGGTAGCTTAAAACAGGCTAAAAGTAAAGCAGAATGCGCCTTAAGGCGCATTCTGCTTTACTTTCAACCTGTTTTAAGCAGTCAAGTGTCTTCAAAACAAGGAACAGAATATGGGGTAAAGGTACGATTAGTAAAATTGCGTCCGAAAAATTGAAAATTTGAAATCCTAGGAATTTTTATGTCAACTTATGGCAGCCCTGACATACTCTCGGTCCTACTCGGAGAAAACTAGCTTATGTAGATGCATGTCATTGCTAAGTGTAAACAAACTGAGGGGTGCAGAATGAAGGGTGTATGACGTAGCACTGGAAAAGAGAATATCGGCCCCAACTAATAGTGTACGCACCCTTACTACATGTAGGGGATGCAGTCCGGGGGCATACTGCTCTGACAGGGAAAATTTAACTTTTTATGTTGTATCTGGTGCGTCTGAGGGCGTTTTCCGCATTCAAACAGGTAAAATACCATCATAAATCTTTGTAGAAATTTGACTTAATAATAATATAACATTCTCTACAATAATAATTTTTGACAGGTTATCATCCGACCATTAATCTCTTACCCTACCAACTTCGAATTTTATTGCATTTTTGGACTTTTTAATTTTTCACTTTTTGAGGGCAATGTGTACGCAGTTGCGTTTTTTGCGTACAGGTAGCTACGCGCCTGTCTGCAATACAATGTTGATACGAAAGTCTTGTAGTCAAGCATGTCAAGTAGTGAGAGAAAGATTGCCATATTTTTCAACGTTTATATCAATGAATATCAATGTGAAAGCGTATCAGGCATTTTTTGTATAATTAATACCTTTGGCAATTAAGAAGTGGAAAACGTTCCTAAATTTATGATTTTCCTGCTAATGTTTTCGGGATTTCGATGTCGGTTTGCGGTTTGACAGCTCAACCTTTTCTACATGAAGAGTTAACGCGCTATCGGACTGGATCAACTTCGTACCAAGAGATTCGTTTCTTTACAGTCCGACCTAAATAACCTAATACCTATTAATTACCTAATAGTCTGACTCTACATCTATATCTTTACGTAGTCCTGTCAAATTGACACTTATACTACGGTGCGCAAGAAAAAGAAGGTAATAAAGAGAACAAGGGCCAACATGGCCCTAAATCGCTCACCTGGTACACCATGTAAAATTGACCTATAGTGACCTAGATTACCACAATCAACCTCTAGATTTTTCTATGATTTGACCTAGTGACCTAGTTTTTGACCAGACACGATCCATGTTTGATTTTGACATAGATTTGATGTAGGCAAACATTCGGACAATAGTTCATTCAGATCTAATGACATTTTATAGCCACTAGAGGGTTAACATTGTTTTTATTTGATTTGACGTAGTGACCCAGTTTTTGACCAGACATGACCCATATTTGAACTTGACCTAGCTATCAATTAGGCAAACATTCAGACCAAGTTGTATTACAATCTAATGAAAATTTTAGCCTCTAGAGTATTCAAAAGGTTTTTCTATAATTTGACCTAGTGACCTAGTTTTTGACCGGACATGACCCACATTCACACTTGACCTAGATATCAATAAGGCAAACATTTTAACCATGTGTCATGAAGATCGGATGAGATTTGTAGCCTCTAGAGCGTCAACAAGGTTTTCCTATGATTTGACCTAGTGACCTAGTTTTTAACCCGACATAACTCATATTTGAAATTGACCTAGATATTAATTAGATAAACATTCGGACCAAGTTGCATTAAAATCGAATGAGATTTGTAGCCTCTAGAGTGTTCACAAGGTTTTTCTATGATTTGACCTAGTGACCTAGTTTTTGACCGGACATGACCAATATTCATTCTTGACCTAGATATTAATTAGGCAAACATTTTGACAAGTTTCATTAAGATCCAATGAGATTTGTAGCCATTAGAGTGTTCACAAGGTTTTTTAGCTCACCTGAGCTAGCTCAGGATGAGCTATTGCAATCCTTGGATGTCCGGCGTCAACAATTTTAGTGTTTACACTCTAGAGACCACAATATTTATCCAATCTTTCTCAAACTTGCTCAGATGGTATATTGCGATAAGAGTTCGGATGAGTTCGATTATGGTTAAAATCTGACAAATAGGTCATGAGTTATCTACCTTTGAATTGCTGAAAATGCCATATTTAACATTGTTTACACTCTAGAGGCCACAATATTTATCCAATCTTTCTCAAACTTGCCCAGATTGTATATGACCATAAGAGTTCGGATGAGTTTGATTTTTATTGAAAATGGAAAAATAGGTCAAGAGTTATCTACCTTTGAACTGCTGAAAATGCCATATTTATCGGTGTTTACATTCTAGAGTTCACAATTTTTATCCAATCTATCTCAAACTTGCTGAGATTGTATATGACTATAAAAGTTCAGATGAGTTTGATTATGGTTGAAATCAAAAGAATAGGTCGAGAGGTATCTACCTTTGAATTGCTGAAAATGCCATATTTAAGGGTGTTTACACTCTAGAGGCCACAAATTTTATCCAATCTTTCTCAAACTTACTCAGATTGTATATTATCATAAGACTTCGGATAAGTTTAATAATGGTTGTAAATAGATCAATAGGTCAAGAGTTATCTACCTTTGAATTGCTGAAAATGATATATTTAACAGTGTTTATGCTCTAGAGGTCACAATATTTATCCAAGCTGAGTCTCTCAAACTTGCCCAGATTGTATATTACCATAAGAGTTAAAAAAAAAGAAGAAAGGTAATTATGGTTGAAATCGGACAAATAGATCAAGAGTTATCTACCTTTGAATTGTTGAAAATGCCATATTTTACAGCGTTTACACTCTTGCAACTAGTTTTCCATGGATTTTGATTATTATGACTTGTACACAAAGTATATAGCTATACGTTCTCGAAGGAGTTCAATTATTGTTGAAATCTAATCATTGTGGCAATAGTTACCTGCCCTTGATATACTTTGATATGCTAGATATGCCTTTGATGTACTCTACTATACTAGAGTAGGTCGACAAACTTGAATGGATTTAGAATAAAACGGGTGACATTCAAAGGTAAAGCTATCAGGCTTCATTACAAATGGTGTCAGCGATATCAGGGCCTTCAGGCCCTCTTGTCTATAATTTGACCTAGTGACCTAGTTTTGACCCGACATGACCAACACTCAAAGTTGACCTAGATTTCATCAAGACAATATTGTCATCAAGTTTCATGAAGATCAGATGAAATTTGTAGCCGCTAGAGTGTTCACAACCAATTGTGAACGGACGGACGGACAGACAGACTGTGAGACGACGGACATCCAGCGATCCTAAAAGCTCACCTTGGCACTTCGTGCCAGGTGAGCTAAAAAGATAGGAAAGTAAGAAAAGAGCCTTTCAAGAAAATCGGTGCTATGTAGATAGGTAAAAGGTAGAAGAAGAAAAAGATTTCCCTGAGTTACGTTTCAAACCATCATGCAGACCTTGACCACTCCAGCTTCCGTGGCGGTACCAGGGTTCGATACCCCGCTGACACAGCTCAAGATCCTCATTTGGTTCTACTTTGTAACTGGACTCAGAGGTCCCTAGAATTTAAGGTTTGGCAGCCCACTCCGTTAAAGGATGCCAAAGAGTGGGCCTCACTACAGACAGCAAATGATGCTCAGGTAAGGAGTTCCATGTAGGGATGGTTCTTGGGAAAAAGCTGAACTTGTAGCTGTTGGTAGATGCATGGTGTTGAAGGAAGCGAGTACTGTGTGGTGATCGGGGCATATTATTACCTTAGCTGGTCTCAAGTATATAGAAGAATCAATGTCTACAAGCTCGTGAACAATCTTATATAGCATGGTTATCTGTAACTTCTGGCGCTGTGCTTCGAGGGACTCCCAGTCCAAAGTATCCAACATGTCAGATAAACTGCTTGTGCTTCTATACCTGTTGGTAACAAACAGGGCAGCGGCTGGAGCTGCGCTGTACCATCTCAACCTTGCGAACAAGGGTCTTGTGATGGGGATTCCAGACAGTACAACAAAAGTCCATGTTGGAACGAACTAAGGATGTATAAGTATTGGTCTTCGTTTCCTTGCTGGTACTGTGAAGATTGCGATGAATGAAACCAAGCATGTTGTTGGCCTTTTTGCTGATCCTGTCGATATGAGTTTTCCAACCGAGGTCTGCTTGGTCATGTCCACTCCCAGGTATCTCGATGATGTTTCCGTTGTCAATGTAACGCTTTTAAGGGTATAGTCCTGGATGCGCGGCGATCTTGCCCTACTGACCCTGAGGATACTGCACTTATTTGGGTGAAAGTCCATACTCCATTTCTCTTCCCATATTGCTAGGGAGTTCAGATCCTCTTGTAGCTGGTGTCTGGTCAAGGTTGGACCGGATCTGTCGGTAGAGTATGCAGTCATCTGCAAATAGGCGTGTCTGTGATGAAAGGCCCTCCGGTAGGTCACTTATGAAAAGCAGGAACAACAGTAGGCCCAGAACAGATCCTTGTGGTATACCGCTTACGACAGGGGCGACTTCAGATGACTGCATGGCCATGGACCAACACCTTCTGTGTTCGGCTACCCAGAAATGACTGGATCCACTGTCCTCTAATCCCGTAGTGATGGATCTTGTTGAGCAGGCGCTGGTGAGGTACCCTATCAAAGGCCTTACTGAAGTCCAGGGTTATAATATCGGTCTGGATGCCCTAATGTCAAGTGATCATCCTGACGCCAACTCATGTACGAGGGTCAGTAGCTGTGTCTCCCATTTACTCCACCTCGCCCTGAAGCCATGTTGGCAGTCATGTAGGATGCTGTGCTGATCCAGGTGTTTGAGGGTCTGGCTGACAATGACATGCTCGAGCATCTTACAGCAGAGGCTGGTTAGCAAGACTGGTCGGTAGTTTGCCGGGTCATGCCGAGTACCTTTCTTGTATATCCATGGCTGTCACGTTTGCCTTCCTCCAATTCTCCGGAACAATGCCTTCACTTAAGGACTGCTGGAATATCCTTGTCAGAATTGGGGCTAGTTCAGCAGCGCAAATTCCTTCAGGATGCTGGCTGGTATGCTATCCGGGCCTGCTGTTTTTCTTGGGTTGCTGTTTCTCAAGAGCTTCAAAATTCCCTCCTCTTGGATAACAATATGGCTCATGTCAGGATAAGGTGTAATAAAGTCTAACGCTACCTAGACTTTTTCGCTACCCATTTTTATTTTTCACACTTCTTATTTACTAATATGCTGGCGCCGTGCCCCCACATTATGATTTATCTAGAATCTACTGATCTGGATCAAAACTGACGCACAGAAATAGAAAAAGGTTTATTTACTAATCTGGATCCACACCAACGAACAGAAGACATTTTTTTTTACCAAATAATGATTTGCATGTGTTACACGTCACGCACATCAGACTTTTTCATTTATTAAATCTGGATCCAAACCATTGGAATCACCAATGGCATGTTTGATTATAATTAAGTGATTTTTCTTAAAATTTATTATCTAGAGATCCAAACTCACAGAAAGAAGTAATTTCAGTTTTGACGAAATATTTGCACAGACGCTACGCGTCGACGTCAAAGATTTTTATTTATTAATCTGGAGCCAAACAAATGCAAACCCCATATAAGTGATTTTAGTTAATACTCTTAATTCAACCTACGGACAGTCTTATCCTCATAAAAATACAGTTTTTACGCGCAAACGCCACGCGTCCACATCAGATCAGAGAATGTTATTATTGATCTGGATGCAAACCAATGGAATCACCATATATAAATGGTTTTTATTTATACTCTGAATCCAAACTAGCGGACAGAGATTATAAATTTCAATTTTTGACGGAATATTTGCATAGTCGCCACATCTATACAAATTTATTTATTAATCTGGATCCAAACCAATTAATGCAAGCTCAATATTAGAGATTTTAATTTAATACATGTGTCTAATCCGGATTAAAACTAAAGGAACATAAGGGGCTATTTATCAATCTGGATCCAAACTAACGGACGTAAATATAGAAGAGATTTTTATGTACATGTACTTATCTGGATCCAAACTAACTGTGACAGAACTATAATGTCTTTCTTTCATCTGAGTTCACACGTTTGTAAACACGTGTTCTCGAAGAAACGCCTTTCAAAATTGACTACTGCTAATTTCATTTTTAACTGAACATTTTAGAGAAGTAAACTTTAATATTTAATCATTTTAAAAACTCCTATATTACGCTAAATTTGAAGTATATTTCATACGTATGGTAAATATCCTTAAACTAGGATATTGGGTGATAAAAATTGGGGGTAGCGAAAATGTACGGGTAGCCAAACGTCCAGCGTAAAAACACCCTGGGTAGCGAACTCGGACAGGCGAAACTTTTTTAACCATTTACTCCATAGATTTAATTTATTCCTCCACCCAATTTATACAGTCATGAGTATGTATCAAAAGATATAAATAATCTGCTTTAAGTGTTTACCTCACAGTCTATGGAGTAAAGATCGAGTTAAAAAAGAAAGGACTGTACTGTGAGCTAAAATGATATTCCATGTGATTTGTAGTTTTTGTCAGTCATGTTCTAAGCAAGCACTCATTTCCAGAGCAAGGAGACCTCTAAAGACAAGTGACTGCTTAATGCAGGGAAAATAATACCGTAATGCAGAAAGCCATAGATTTTTTATGCATTCTTTTAATGTTCATTAAGCAACCACCAGACCTTAATATTGCATAAGTTAATGGGTGCTTGTAATCAACAACTATTCTGCTTTGGGTAGATAGGAGAAAGAAAATAAAAGTATCAATATTTTGTATTTCAAAAACTACAATCTTTATTTCAGTATTATTGACCCCATTTGTGTCACTATAGTACTTATTAGGATCTTCTCTTTGAGAGTATTCTAATAAGTATAGTAACACCATAGGATTTGGAGCTGTCTTGAAGGAGAATCTGTTGGATTTGTATAGTTTACCCCCTCTTATTTGGAGCCCTGTATACCATGGATAATCAAACAGGAATTATATGTCTTGCATATATACTGTATAATACATGTTTATCAAAAACAATAATTTGTCCCTTTATGAATTAATATAAAGAAGGGAAATACATGTAGTCTCAAGTCAATTCTTAGCAAAAATGCTGTTTTTAGGAAAAAGAGTTATAGACCTTTTATTTCCAGAATAATGTGCCAGTTATTTAGCCACAATGATTTCATGACCTCTGCTATTTTCTATAAAATAAAATTCAAATACAGTATAATTATGTATGAGATGCTGATAGTTAAGAATACAAAAGTGGGTACTTTCTTTTTTGGCTGAGTATATAATCTATCATCATCAGGACTGTTACTTGAATGTCAGCATGCTTTAATGACGCGTTTGCAAACAGTTTGGACCCTGATCAGACGCCGCGTCATGCGGCGTCTGACCAGGATCCAAACTGTTGGCACTGGTATTCGAATTTTGTCAGTCATTCTGCTTTAAAATTAACTTTGAAACGATATTGCAGACAACAAAATTGAAGCAGACGGCAATGAAACGGTGATTAGGAGTAAAATCGCACGAAAAGCTTGGCAGTGAAAGGGTTAAGCAGTTATTTTTACAGTGGAGAAAACATTATTCTTTCCCGTTTAAACACGAACGAAACGCATTTGCGCGTACACATTGCATTAAAATGATAACTTATTGACAATCCTGATTATTAATTTTAATCTGAGTGGCAAACAGTTTGGAACCTGATCAGATGCCTGGCTCCAAAATGTTTTCAATGAAAATAACTGTGAGTTTTAACGTAAAAGTGTTTATTGGGAAAGAATAACGTTTTCTCCATGGTATTTAAAGAAACAAATAATGATGAAAAAACGTGGTTTAGAAAAGATTGTACCCTGGGGGGGGGGGGGGGGGGGGGGGGGGGGGGGGGGGGTTCGAACCGGCTACCCACGACATGATAGTAATACTCCCTCCCGATTCAGAGCCAGTTCGATATCATATTCTTTTCGTTAGTTAGTTATAATTGTGGAACTAATCATGTAACTACATACAGTGATCATTTATTATCAAAATATAGATTTTGAATAGATATCGATATTTTCCATGTTCTGAAAGTCCTCTCCCGCAATGAACAGGTTAATGCCTAAATAGAATCAGTGTCATTTCAAACGTTTTAGAGCTAGATCAGACCCCATTGTTCGTGCGTCTGATCTTGCTCAAAACTTTTGCAAAAGACATTATGGATTTAGAATAAACGTGTTTATTGGGAACCAATAACGTCTTATTCACTGTACACAATAACTATGTTGTAAAATGAATTTATCGTGGAAAGTTACGTTCTGAACATATCATCTCATTTGAAAATAAACATCCAATTAATCAGTATAGGTGTTTATGGTTTTTATTGACTGAAACCGATCCAATATATCAATATGGATATATTCATAACCATTTATAGAGAGAGATAGATAATCAGTGAACAGACTACACAGTCAGACATACACATACTCGGTCAGAAACGGCAGCGCGCCTAGCTGTAACAATGAAATGTACCAACAAGAATGAACCATCCACATCCCCAAAAAAAGGATGCTTCAAGTTCATCTTATAAAGTACACCATTCATCACAACACTCCGAACCGGTACAGTATATTAACATACATACAATTATAGCTTATATGCATGGTGCCTTTTTAGGGGTTCAACCATAGCACATGCTACGAACATTCATTTGGATGAAAGCCGCTGGATCCATAGGATACAGAGTTAGACGATATACTATGTGATAAAGGGAGATAATTAACTAACTCAGACAGCATGCTTTCCATTCTGTAGGATCTTTGCAGATACAAGTTCACTGTACAAATTATATAGAGAGAGATAGATAATCAGTGAACAGACTACACAGTCAGACATACACATACTCGGTCAGAAACGGCAGCGCGCCTAGCTGTAACAATGAAATGTACCAACAAGAATGAACCATCCACATCCCCAAAAAAAGGATGCTTCAAGTTCATCTTATAAAGTACACCATTCATCACAACACTCCGAACCGGTACAGTATATTAACATACATACAATTATAGCTTATATGCATGGTGCCTTTTTAGGGGTTCATAACCATTTATATATACATGTATAACCATTTCGATTTGCAAACAGTTCTGATCCTGATCAGACGCCGCTTAACACCTATAACCGTCTGCCACTTGTTTTGAAATTACAGAAGATATACTGCATACAGCAATATTGAAGCAGACGACGATATGGCGGTGAATGGGTAAAAGCTTCACGATGACGTGGTTTAGACAATTGCTTCATTAACCCTGTCCTTGGACGATTCAACCATATGTTTAGCCCCGTCACATACATCTTTGAGTCTGATATACAGCGCTCTCTCTCTACAACGACATCCAATGGGAGACAAAGACTGTGTAAATTGTTCAGAGGGAGTCGTTAAAGGGAGGGAAATTGTCTTACATTTGCAAACAGCTTGAATCCAGATCAGACGCCGCGTCACGTGGCATCTGATCTGGATTCAAGCTGTTTGTCACTCCTAATTAATTTATTTTCTGTCAAAATGTCCATTATGTCACTTTTAGAAAAACAGCAGACAACAATTTTAAGCAGACGGTATTGCAGCCATGAAAAGGTTGGACATAAATGTCTGGTTTGGGGAACTGCGACAAGGGTCGTTGTAAGGAGGGAGTCGTTGTTGGGAGCAGCTGTTGTAAGAGGGAGCACTGTAGTTTGAAGTCTGATCAGACCCTAATCAGGATCCAAATTCATTGCATACTCGACTACAGTTGTCTATGATGGCCATTGGGGTTAACCCTATTACTCTAAATGACGTCTGATCAGGACCCAGACTGTTTGTCATACAATGCTACCTCCCTACAACGGCCCTCTCAACAACGACTCCCTCCTTACAATGACCATTGCTGCAGTTCCCTAAATAGGAACTGTCTGACGCTTTTACTGCTGCAATATTGTCTGAGCACTTCTAGTTATCCTCTAGTGTTTTACATAATTGACGAAAAAAACTTAATGAGGAGTGACAAACAGCTTGAATCCAGATCTGGATTCAATCTGTTTGCAAGTGTACGTCAATCTCCCTCCCTTTAACGACTCCCTCCAAACAACGCACATAATTGTTGTGTCCCATTGGATCACCTCTTTGTTCCTTGTATTTTGTATCGTTTACAACAAAAAAACCCACCTTTATCCCTTCCCCAATAGAAGCGTCTTTAATTTAGTTTTCCACTGAAACATATAGTTCTAATTTATAGTCATGAAAATGTACCATAAGAATAATGCTTAAATGCTATTGAATGATAACTAAAAGCATGCTGAAAGTAAGGCGCATTCTGCTTTACTTTCAACCTGCTTTAAGCGGTCACCTGTTTTCATAATTGAAAACAGGCTATAGGGTAAAGTGTGAACCGCTTACCAAGCACATTACTGTCTGCATTATTTCCATCCTGTATTAACTCTTTCCTCCCTGAAACTTTAAATGGACAATTCCAGTTTCCATTTTAGTCTAGCCCATTTTTGACTTTTAAGGGTTGTTTTTGTAAATATTTGGCATTATGACAAACAGAGAAGACCCTGATCAGAGGGCTCCTTTCGGAGCCCTCTGATCTGGGTCTTCACTGTTTGCATAGGACAGGTGTACTATTCACATGTACACTGCTTGAAATGGACGCCTATATGCGGGACTAGGGTTCAAAGAGTTAAGCACATTTCGTGTCAGACATTGTCTTTTCAATAGGCATGCACTCTTTCACTACCAACGGCGTATGATCAGGACCCTAACTGTTTGACACTCCCGAGACTTGGATCCTGGGAGAACCATGGGTAAGGCAACTCCGGTCTGACAGTTGTCATTATCCCACCGCTGCCACCATTAATTTTGTAACACGCAAACTGAGTGACCCAGCAACAACAAACCCCGTCGGTGCAAAGCTTAAGCTCATACCAAGAGATGTTTGTTGCGCTATATAATTGACTCACTTCCAAACATACAACGGTCTGGGAAGCCTCATTTGCATATACACCAACGTACTACGTACGTTGCACTTCCAATAGAATAACTATTTGAATGGATATTTATAAGGTGTTTTTTTATGAATAACCACAGGGCTCTTTGCAATAAAATGCTTTCATTTATTTTCATATACATGTATCAATATCACTATACACAATACTCCATCAAAAAGTTACATGCATTATTCTATGTTTTTTCAACAAAAAAAAGAAGAAAAAAAAGAAAAAAAGATTTTCCGACCTACCGTCCCTAATTTCTTTGGGCATGCAATAGGAAACACAGGTACTTTTTTATTTGGCCTTATGCAGAAAGCTCCTTAGCCCATTACCCCATAAATACGCCTTTTTACGCCTCTAATTCATTCCTCCACTGAAGAAAATAGGTCCAATTCATTATGCCTTAAAAGTTAAATATGCACAATAAGAAATATTTTCCTTATCCTAGCAGATTGCAGCTTAAAGCAGACTGAAAGGCTGAGATTTCTGTGCTTTTCAATGAATGGTCCCTGGACAAGTTTGACTGTACAGTATTGGAACATATACACATATTACATGGAACTTTCTACCTCAGTACTTCTCATGAATGCCATTCAAAATACGTAGCAATCTCATTCTCCCCTGACACATTTCAGCACCAAATCCTATGGTGTTACTACTCATTAGAATCGTCTCGAAGAGACGATTCTAATGAGTAGTGACACCATAGGGTTTAAATCAGTAATAAAGATTTAAGTTTTTGAAAAACTCCCAATATCCGGAGCCCTGATATACACATACATGTATTACATGTAACTTTCTACCTCAGTACTTCTCTTTAGTGTCATTCAAAATACTTCGCAATTTCATTCTCCCCTGATACATCAAATAAACATTGCCAGTTTCCTTTTCAGTCCAGTCCATTTTTGACTATTTGGTTGTTGTTTTTAAAAAAATATATTACAAAATGACAAAATTAATGATGTAGACTCTAAACAGAGGGCTCCTTTAGGAATCCTCTGATCTTGGTATACATCATTTGCATAGGACAAGTGTACTCTTCACTTGTACAAATGTACATTGTTTGTAAATGATGTTTATACATGCCACTAGGCATTTTTAAATAAATTAAAGCAGGTGGCAACTTTAATCTGCATGATTGTAATGATACTTCTGCATTACTTTTATCCTGCATTAACCCTTTGAACCCTAGTCCCGCATATTGGTGTCCTTTTCAAACAGTGTACATGTGAATAGTACACTTGTCCTATGCAAACAGTGACAACCCAGATCAGAGGGCTCCGAAAGGAGCCCTCTGATCAGGGTCTTCACTGTTTGTCATAATGCCAAACATTGACAAAAACAACCCTTAAAAGTCAGAAATGGACTATGCCAAACATTGACAAAAACAACCCTTAAAAGTCAGAAATGGACTAGACTAAAATGGAAACTGGAATTGTCCATTTAAAGTTTCAGGGAGGAAAGAGTTAACACATTCAACCCTTGTGACAAGTAAACTCGTCATTTACAAACAGTGTACCTGTGAGGATTACACATGTCCCATGCAAACAGTGTAGACTTTGATCAGAGGGCTTCTTAAGGAGCCCTTTGATCATGGTCTACACTGTTTGTCATTATAAACTATACTGTTAAAATCAACCCTAAATAGTAAAAAATGGACTAGACTTATATAATTGAAATTGGAATTGTCCATTAAAAGTTTCAGGGGTGAATGAGTTAAGCTACCACCTACACAGACTGCCAAAGGATTTTCTTTTGAATGATTACTTGACATTATATGTTTGCTGGTAAAATGGATGACAACATAACACGAAATGAGTATTCGTAACAATTTTTCATAAATATGAATAATTTACCCATTCACGCATTTGAGGCAGTACTTAACCCATTACTCCAGAAATACATTTTTTACACCTGTAATTTATTCCTTCACTGAAGAAAATATTTTCACTTTACACAGTCATGAGTATGTACCATAAGAAAATGTTTCTATATCCTAGCAGTTGGTAGCTTAAAGCAGGTTGAAAGTAAAGCGGAATGCACATTCTGCTTTACTTACAACCTGCTTTGAGTGGTTACCTGTCTTAACAGGCTATGGGGTAATGGGTTAATTAGTATGTATGCAATATTATAGTACATGTATAGTTATATTATTGCAGTTTACTTCAATGCACCAAAATACCAAGCTTACAGCTGAATCGGTAGCACTATCAATTACAGTGCTCCCTCCCTATAATGACTCCCTCCTTACAATGACCATTGTCACTGTGTCTAACACTTTTACTGATTGAATATTGTCTGCTTAAAATCTTGTCTTCTGTTTTTTTCTCAAAGTTACATGGACATTGTACGTGGACATTTTGCAAGCTATAGCGGCAAACATATGATTACAGTCGAACATTGATATCTCATACTCGGTTAAATCGAAAAAAAAAAACTGTATTTCAAAGTGCCACGTTTTAACTTTGAAATATGGGTATTTTCGACTTAACCGAACATGAAATAATGCAGTTCATGCGTCATACTATCGGATAGTTTGAGTTTAGCTAGTTCGAGATATCGAAGTTCGACTGTTCTTTTGCAAACAGTTTGAAACCAGATGAGATACCTTTCAATAGAGTGTCTCATCAGGATCCAAACTGTTCGTAATTGATACTCTGACCCTGTTTTGATTTCTTTTTAGCTCACCTGAGCACAAAGTGCTCAAGGTGAGCTATTGTGATCGGTCTCCGTCCGTCGGTGTCGGTGTCGTCTGTTCACAATTTGTTTCAAATAACTTCTTCCTTGAAACCAATAGCCCAATTTTAACCAAACTTGGTCAGATACATACTGTAGTTGTGAGCTTAAAAAATTGTTAAAAAAAAGTGGGTGGGGCAATCAGTCTTGTTGCCATGGCAACCATGCACGATATCTAAAAAAATCTTCTGCTCAAAAACGACTGGTCCGATTTCAATTTGGTTTTCACCAAAATGTTTCTCAATTAATATTCTTTCAAACTTGTTCAAAGAATTTTGATCCGTAAAAAAACATGGCCGCCAGAGGGCGTGGTCATTTTCGGTATTTACGTAATATTGACAACTAAAGTCAAAACTTTAAACATCTTCTTGTCAATAACTATAAGTCCTAGGACAACCAAATTTGACATGTAGCATCATGTTGTGAACCTTTAGCAAGATTGTTCAAATAATGACCCCCGGGTCAAAAATGGCCCCGCCCGGGGCTTATCAGTTTTTCATAGGAAAACCTTTAAAACTCATCTTCTCTAAAACTATATGGCCTAGACCTTTTATATTTGGCATGTAGCTTTGCCTTATGGACCTCTACTAAGAGTGTTCAAATCATGACCCCAGGGTCAAAAATGGCCCCGCCCTGGGGCTTATCAGTTTTACATAGACTTATATAGGAAAACCTTTAAAAATCTTCTTCTCTGAAATCATAAAGCCCAAACCTTTTATATTTGGCATCTAGCTTTGCCTTATGGTCCTCTACCAAGATTGTTCAAATCATGACCCCAGGGTCAAAAATGGCCCTGCCCTGGGGCTTATCAGTTTTACATAGACTTCAAAGGATCTCCCCTTATTCAGAACTTATATAGGAATAAACCTTTAAACTTCTTCTTCTCTGAAACTCTAAGACCCAGACCTTTTATATTTGGCATCTGCCTTTGCCTTATGGTCCTCTACCAAGATTGTTCAATTCATGACCCCCGGATAAAAAATGACCCTGCCCCGGGGCTTAGAAGTTTTACAAAGACTTATGTAATAAAACCTTTAAAACTCTTCTTCTCTGAAACCGTAAGGCCCATACCTTTTATATTTGGCATCTAGCTTTGCCTTATGGTCCTCTACCAATATTGTTCAAATCATGACCCCAGGGTCAAAAATGGACCCCCCCCTGGGCTTATCAGTTTTACATAGACTTCTACAGGAAAACCTTATTCCGAGTTGTTTCAGTTTCATGCAACAGTCCACATACATGCAATGACCAACTTCATTATGCATCGAGTATAACACAATAGTTCCTCAGGTGAGCGATTTTGGGCCGCATGCGGCTCTTGTTTAAATTCTAATTTTAGAACAGAAGCTTACAACAATTATTGCAGGTGAAAAGATTACCCAGCATGAAAAGAGAATGATATCTTGATTGATTGAAATGAAATCTTTCAAACCAAATACAAATGTACATATAAACCTAAATCATGAATTGTGGTAGACTATCACAACCCATCAAACATGTGCTCAGGGCTCCAGATAAGAGGTAGTTATTTCAACAAATCCAACATTTTCTCACTCTTTTTAGCACCAAATCCTATGGTGTTACTACTCATTAGAATCGTCTCGAAGAGACGATTCTAATGAGTAGTGACACCAAACGGTTTAATTCAGAAATAAGGATTTAAAGTTTTGAAAAACTACCCTTATCTGTTCCTCTGGTACTACATGTAAACCGAAATCATAAATTGTGGTAGACTATCACAACCCATCAAACATGTGCTGATACTGATGCTTGGCATCTATGTAGAATAACATACACACTATCCGGGCATGTGTTATCTGCCCTTGCTCTGCAATAACATCCACACTATCCGGGCATGTGTTATCTGCCCTTGCTTTGCAATAACATACACACTATCCGGGCATGTGTTATCTGCCCTTGCTCTGCAATAACATACACACTATCCGGGCATGTGTTATCTGCCCTTGCTCTGCAATAACATACACACTATCCGGGCATGTGTTATCTGCCCTTGCTCTGCAATAACATACACACTATCCGGGCATGTGTTATCTGCCCTTGCTCTGCAATAACATACACACTATCCGGGCATGTGTTATCTGCCCTTGCTCTGCAATAACATACACACTATCCGGGCATGTGTTATCTGCCCTTACTCTGCAATAACATACACACTATCCGGGCATGTGTTATCTGCCCTTGCTCTGCAATAACATACACACTATCCGGGCATGTGTTATCTGCTCTTGCTCTGCAATAACATACACACTATCCGGGCATGTGTTATCTGCCCTTGCTCTGCAATAACATACACACTATCCGGGCATGTGTTATCTGCCCTTGCTCTGCAATAACATACACACTATCCGGGCATGTGTTATCTGCCCTTGCTCTGCAATAACATACACACTATCCGGGCATGTGTTATCTGCCCTTGCTTTGCAATAACATACACACTATCCGGGCATGTGTTATCTGCCCTTACTCTGCAATAACATACACACTATCCGGGCATGTGTTATCTGCTCTTACTCTGCAATAACATACACACTATCCGGGCATGTGTTATCTGCCCTTACTCTGCAATAACATACACACTATCCGGGCATGTGTTATCTGCCCTTACTCTGCAATAACATACACACTATCCGGGCATGTGTTATCTGCCCTTACTCTGCAATAACATACACACTATCCGGGCATGTGTTATCTGCCCTTACTCTGCAATAACATACTCTGCAATAACATACACACTATTCGGGCATGTGTTATCCGGGCATGTGTTATCTGCCCTTACTCTGCAATGTGACTGGAAGCAAGTCTTTGGCAGGAAATCCATGATTTATGAGTAGGATAATCACCATGGCAACAAAAGGAGCTAAAAGTAACCACTCCAAATCTTCTAAAATGATTTGATTGAACCTGAAATAGAGATGAGGATAAAGATTGAACAAAATATTAATTCATCTACTCAACTTCAAGAGTAAACAATAATTCTGAAGAATCAGATGGCTCACCATGATGAAGAAGCAAGGCATGGCACCACAGGTGCTTGTATTGTATGTTTGTTTCTCCTGTGTATGTAGATTTTTTTCTTTTTTTTGTAGACTACGGTAGACCTTGTATATGTATTATACATATACAAGGTCTACCGTAGTCTACAAATAAAAAAAAATAATTTTATTTTTATTTTTTTTAAACGATCTAGATCTACATACACAGGGGAAACAAACATACAATACAAGCACCTGTGTATGGCACTCTCTTTTACTACCTGTTCACACATTCACTTCTCTTGTAAATTGAAAATTCAAATTATTTATTTCACTCAGTACATGTTTTCACATGAACACATGAGGTCTTGTAGACTAGATACTACTTTTAGCAAAGTACAGTCGAACTTTGATATCTCGAACTTGATTAAATCGAACAAACCCGTATTTCAAAGTTAAAACGTGGCTTAGCCACGTTTTAACTTTGAAATATGGTTATGTTCGACTTAACCGAGCATGAAATAACGTGTCGAACTATCCGATAGTTCGATTTAAGCGAGTTCGAGATATTAAAGTTCGACTGTATTCTTAAAAATTATGATATGTCCTTCTCTGTCAGAGTTGTTTACAAGAAAATGTACCAAAAACACAAATAAACAAGACTGCGTTCAATAAAAACTGATGCCCCCAGTGACATCCATGAAAATACATTCTGATTCTTTTGTAAGTCCAAATTAGGTCAAAGTCAAGGTCAAAGTGAGTTTAAGTAATATGAATGAATTGGAAATGGTCCCAAGGCAACAACTATATAAGTATCAAAGTATTGTAGTCAGTAGTGTTGATGCTAGATGAAAATGGTAAAATCTAGAAATAGAAATAGAGTCTCTGCATCTACAGATGTCGGAGGTATAAAAACAATTTTTATAGTCTTCGTGGATTTGGTAATTGTGTTCCATGTTTAAATCTGATAAATGTATGAAATTCATTAACGGTTTTGCTTTCAAAATACACAAAATAGTTCAAAGATTGGACTATAATACTTCATTTCTTTTTTACTAAAAACTGTTATCGTCCGCCAACCCGTTTTGACGCTCAGCTAGTTAATAAGTTATATGACCTAAGCAACCCCCTAAGACGTAACATGCACACTTTCTATTGTTTGTAAACAAGAAAAACTATGCTCTGTTTCAAACATGTGAATAATAAGAGACGCAAAGGGAGATATAAACGTTTTTTATCTTTTTTAACCCTTTGAACCCTAGTCCTGCATATTGGCGTCCATTGCAAACAGTGTATGTGTGAATAGTACATTTGTCCTAGATGCAAACAGTGAAGACCCAGATCAGAGGGCTCCTAATACCAAACATTGACAAAAACAACCCTTAAAAGTCAGAAATGGACTAGACCTAAATGGAAACTGGAATTGTCCATATAAAGTTTCAGGGAGGAAAGAGTTAATGTATTTTTATGTATTTTCAATGCAATAAAGTGCGACAGTTTATAAGCCGTTTTCTGTAGTACAGTGTCCCCTCTCTACAACGACATCCAATGGGAGACAAAAAATGTGTGCGTTGTTCGGAGGGAGTCGTTATAGGGAGGGAAATTAGATTACACTTGCAAACAGCTTAAATCCAGATCAGACGCCGCGTAACGCGGTGTCTGATCTGGATTCAAGCTGTTTGTCAATCGGAATTACTTTTTTCTGTCAAAATGTCCATTATGTAATTTTAAGAAAAAAAAACAGACGACAATTTTAAGCAGACGACATTGCAGCCGTGAAAAGGTTGGACATAATTGCCATGTTTAGGGAACAGCGGCAAGTGTCGTTGTAAGAAGGGAGTCGTTGTTGGGAGGGCCTTTGTAGAGAGGGAGCGCTGTAATATGATCATGGACAAGTTTAAATAATAATAATAATAATAATTCTTTATTCAATCAGTAACTTGAATTAACAAATTCCTCGTTACTCTTAACATATTAACATACACGTTAACATATTTACAGATGGCCAAAGTGGCCAAACAAACATGCATATAATAATAATAATAATAATAAAAAAAAAGTATTTCAAATGATAGTAGATTTATTTTCGAAAATTTAGAATTTGAGGTTGAACTGCTATTTTCATGAAAAAAAAAGAAAGATATTAAATGATCTTTTTTGGTAAATGATTAGATAATAAAACACTGACTCGTATACAAATCAAGCTCAGTTGCTAGGACACTTAATCATTTTGAATAAGTCATGTGAAAGTCACGTGACAAGCAATTGCCCAGCTGTTAAAAACAATTCACTGTTTAGTAGGAGTATGTGTCAGAGTATAGGAATCTGAAAGAACATGCTGATTGGATTTTATGTGATTACTAATTGGCTCATATACATGCATTATAAATTTATGAGAAATGCATCTTAGATTCTTTTTTTCATTTCAGGCATCCAATGCGAATTACATGAGCTACTCCCCAACATCCATGTTTTAGGCTTTGGAGAGCTTTAGGGAGAGTGGGACACGAATCAAAACCACCCATTCTGTTAAAATGAGTTCACTGTTACATGAATTCTTTTCTGCATTTTATTTTTTTAATTGTTCCGAAAATCATGGCAAATATGAAGCACAAATTGACAAACCAAACTCTCTTTTGGCTCCCCAGTATGAAATCCAGGGTACACAATGCAGCACAGTATAAAATTTATTTATAACTCTATAAATAACTCTAATATAGGTCAGCTAATCAGAAGCGGCGAAATAGGTTAGTCCCAACAAATATGGCGGCTTCGATAGTGTCATAAGCGATGCTCTGAACAACTGGGGGCATTTAAACTAGTAAGTTACATGCTTTTTATCATAAATTTTGCACATTTAGCTACATTTATAGTTTTAATCACATTTATTTTACAGCTGTAAAAAAATATGGCGATTTTATCCCTTAATACATGTAGCGTCAAAACTAGTGACGCTAGGATAATATTAGATATAGTTTGCCAACAAAATTACTTTTGATTTTAACCAGTGTGTTTTGTTGCTGACGAATTTTACTTGAAATGTTATGCTTAAAATCTTGGCATTTGGAGCTGTAACTTATACCTGCCCACAACTCTTGGGGACACGTTTCAGTTTGACTGATGTGGCTAAAGTAAAACATATTCTTCATGTTGCCTTGCACTCCAGAGTCTCTGTGTACTAGGGACATATACCAGTATTCTGGTTTTAAACATTGATAATACAGCACTCGACGAGTCGTCTTCAGAAAAATTATCGCAAATCTATTTTTCATTTTAAACCAATCTTGCCGATGACGAAGCAGTTTCACAACACTTGAAAACGCAAAAATATATGTGAAAGGCGATATTTATCTTACCTAACAAAGAAAATAATAATCAAGCTAGACAGTCATGACAACTGTCTGGTTAAACAGTTACTTATTGTTGCAAAATCAACATTATCGATTCAGTTATTTCAGCGTATTTTCACTTCATGAGCGTCCTTCGTTCCTAGGTTTAGCTCATTCAGAATTTTGGATCTTATCATATAGTTTCTTGACTGGTTCGCCCGTATATTTTATCTACTGACTGGTGCACAAATACTTGCATGGAAATCCTGTCATAGTTTTAAAACATTTGGTAAGCCAGTCTACGTTTAACTTTTACAAGAGACTCGTTGTGACAAATATTGACATTAGAGGAAATTATATCTGCTTCGAAAAACTCGTTTTGAAGCCGAATTACAAATAACTTATTAACTATCTGTGACCTCCGCGGCATCATGAAGATATGATGAAACATACTCATCAGAGTATTTTAACGATTCGGCTGCAACATCAAACAATTTTTCAGTTTTGTCACTCAGTCGTTCTTCATTCGTGCTCAGACCAGAACATGAAATCTCAGCATGGGTCACGTTCACACACCAATGTCGGTCGTTTCATGCATAAGAAACACCATTGAGTACACGGCTTGGGGCAGGGGCACTGTTTATTGCTGTGTTTGATTGATAACCAAGTGCAACTAGACAATAGGTTGGTTTATTTACGAGATTTTTCCAAGAATTTGAACTTGCCCAGATTGGAAAATCGGCCTTGCCCCGGGCAATTTTCTGTCAAAATTGGACATGCCCAAACGGAAACTTGGACTTGCCCGGCACGTCGGGCAAGTGGATTTGTCCAGCCCTGAGCCTGTAATCAAACTTGGGTTTTGAGCACAGAGTTCGTTTTAAGTTTTATAACCTCAGGCCCTGGCCTCAAAGTTATAAAGCATTTGAGTTGAGTCTGAGTTTGTTATCAAGCATTTGATTTGTCAGATTTGAGCCTCAAACGCTTTATAACCTTGGAGCCAGAATAAACTAAAATGCAATAACCTTACCTAATGGGAAATATGTCTTGGTAAATTTGACCATTCCAATTGGTCAAGACAAGAGTGACATGACCATGGCCTGGCTGAGGATAGGCAATGACTTCTATATGAAATTCTCCTGGCTCAGCATAGGTTGAGGTGTGAAGATGGTGGTTTCCATAATAAACCTGAAATTATTACAGCAATACCGTAAAACCTGGGAAAGTGGCCCCTTAAAACATTGACAAGCTTATATAAAGGTTTAAAGTTAATGCAGGATAAAAGTAATGCAGAAAGCTCCTAAATACTCCACAAAACTACAAAACAAAGTGACATTACTACCGCTTAGACGATTCATATTTTTACACAATCATGGGAGAATGGAAGTACAGCATTCCCTCTCTACAACGACATCCAATGGGAGACACACATTGAGTGCATTGTTCGGAGGGAGTCGTTATAGGAAGGGAAATTGGCTACATTTGCAAACGGCTTGAATCCAGATCAGACACCGCGTAACGCGGCGTCTGATCTGGATTCAAGCTGTTTGTCACTCATTACGTTTTTTTCTGTCAAAAATGTACATTATGTAACTTTGAGGGAAACAGCAGACAACATTTTTAAGCAGACGTCATTGCAGCCGTGCATAGGTTGGGCATAATTGTCCTGTTTGGGGAACAGCGACAAGGGTCGTTGTAAGGAGGGAGTCGTTGTTTGGAGGGCCTTTGTAGGGAGGGAGTGCTGTAACTCATGTTTTTTGTTTTATTCAATGATATCAGTGCACATGGTGGCAAAGGCTCAACAGCCAGCTGATCAGGAGGAACATTAAAAAAAATACTTGATATCATAAAGGATCATAATCGATGTTTAATCATTTCCTCCCTGAAACATCAAATGGACAATTCTAGTTTTCAATTTAGTCTAGTCCATTTTTGACTTTTTAGGGTTGAATTTTACAATATATTTCAAAATGACAAACAGTGTAGACCCTGATTAGAGGGCTCCATATGGAGTCCTCTGATTAGGGTCTACACTGTTTGCATAAGACAAGAGTATTCTTCACAGGTACAATGTTTGCAAATGACGCATATATGTGTGACTAGGGGCTCAAAGAGTTAATCATTTTGAAGCAACCAATGATTAGGGCTGGTTATTGCCACTAGAAATCACTATCACAATAATTATTGATAGGAGAGAACACTATCATGATAAGTCTATCAACATTTGGATTCACTATTGCAATACTATCACAATAGTTTATCATATATTATATTAACCCTTTCCTCCCTGAAACTTTAAATGGACAATTCCAGTTTTCATTCTAGTCTAGTCCATTTCTGACTTTTAAGGGTTGTTTTTGTCAATTTTTGGCATTAAGACAAACAGTGAAGACCCTGATCAGAGGGCTCCTTTCGGAGCCCTCTGATCTGGGTCTACACTGTTTGCACAGGACAAGTGTACTCCTCACAGTTACACTGTTTGCAAAGGACGCTTATATGCGTGACTAGGGTTCAAAGGGTTAAAGTAAAGCAGAATGCACCTGAAACTTCTGTCTTCAATACAGAAAACAAGCTGTAGGGAAAAGGATTAAAAGAGACTTAAACACATACTTGAAACAAAATCAAACACACTATCTCAGAGTTAACCCATTACCTCATAGCCTATTTCAAGCTTCGAAAACAGGTGGCCACTTAAAGCAGGTTGAAAGTAAAGCAGAATGTGCCTTAAGGCACATTCTGCTTTACTTTCAGCCTGTTTTAAGCTACCATCTGCTAGGATATAGAAAATATTTCTTCTGGTACATATTCTTGGCTGTATTAATTGGAACTTTTTTCTTCAGTGGAGGAATAAATAGATGTGTAAAAAGGCGTTTTTAAGGGGTAATGGGTTAATTCTATACAATTCTCAGCATGTT
The DNA here is from genome assembly GCA_922989275.2 of Gari tellinella. Classification (NCBI taxonomy): domain Eukaryota; kingdom Metazoa; phylum Mollusca; class Bivalvia; order Cardiida; family Psammobiidae; genus Gari; species Gari tellinella. The sequence goes on along the minus strand of OV277857.1, from coordinate 26,992,221 downwards.
TCATTGTTGGAAGCGATGGAGGTCCAACTAGCTACAGTACTCAAACTATGGCCGATAGTATTGATAGTTTGATTTTTAATCATGCCACACCTACCAAACATCAATCATGAATTGACATGATTTACACTATACCTTTAGAGTGTACATAGAGGTCCTTTGAGCTAAGGCTTTGAAGGTAGGATCAATGATTTCAAAATCTATCCAGAAAGTGCTGCCAGTGACCTCCCCACGTCTCCGACTTGACTTTTTCACATAGATACCAGTCTGAAAAAAATAAAAACACCATGCAACCAAACCTTAAATTTCCATGAGCAAAGCATGGATGAAGTAGACAAATAACCTCATACTTTGTAAATTTTTCACGTGTGAAGTATTGAAATGTCCACTACTATAACTACTTTTTTCTCTGCAGATACCTCTACCTACTCCTCAAAATAAACACCACATTTTCATTGACAGTGTTAAATATTGGTGACTGCTTAACCCTTTACCCCATAGCCTGTTTCTAGTTTTGAAGACAGGTGACTACTTAAAGTAGGTTGAAAGTAAAGCAGAATGCGCATTAAGGCGCATTCTGCTTTACTTTCAGCCTTCTTTAAGCTATAATCTGCTAGGATTTACAAAATATTTCTTATTATTTATTTTCATGGCTGTAAACCTTGGAACTATTTTCTTCAGTGGATGAATAAATTCAACGGCTAAAAGGCGCTTCTATGGGGGAAAGGGTTAAAGCCAGGTGAAGGAAAATCAGTAAGCTTTCAAAGGAGCCTTCTTGTTTACTGAAATTTTTATGCAGACATCTTTAAAGACAATACATGTAGTATGTACGGAACTTGCAATTTATGCTATGGTGAAAAGATTGCTCAAAGCATGTTTCAGAGCAGAAGACATTCTCTCCAAATAATCATTTTTCTGCAGAAAGCTATATGTCTATTGCAAACAGTTTGCAACCAGATCAGACGCCAGGAACTTATGTCCGATCAAGCTTCAAACTGATGGCCTTAAATTGCACTTAATTCAGTTTTTTTCTAAGCCTGCTTTATGCTCATTACATCATTGACGCCTGACACTTCGAATGGACAAATTCAAGTTTCTACTAAAGTCTTGGTCATATTTGACTATTAAGGGATGATTTTTACATTTTGTTTTTACATTACATAACAATATATTGCAAACAGTGTAGACCCTGATCAGAGGGCTCCTGTAAGAGCCCTCTGATCAGAGTCTACACTATTTGCATAGGCCAAATGTACTCTTCACATGTCATTGTTTGTAATGGACATGTATATTAATTGTTAGGGCACAAGCTGAAAGCTATGAAGGAAATGGTAAAACTTTAAATGAAAAATCTGTGGAATTCTAATTCTGTCACAAACCTTTCTTTTAGAAAAATGGAAATCGTTGGGTGATTTGGTTTCCGAGGGTAGTGACAAAATTGAAGTTTGTCTGTATATGCCATCCTCAAACACATCCATAGAGGTTTCCTCCCCTGATCCCATGCAAATTAATGTGCCGTCATTGGTTGAAATCAACAATTCCAGACCTTCTGATTGGGTAACAAGGTCATGTGACAAAACTTGAACCAGAGATGTTTCTCCTATTGGAAAATGAGTTCTACAGGACAAATCAGTAGAAACCACATGAAGAGCACCATCATTGGAGGTAAAAACCTGAAAAAGAAATAGAATCTACAACTTATTTCAGTTTAAGAAATAATAAATTCATACCAGTGTTTTATCATGCAATCGAACACTGGTAGGAGTTGAGATGCGTAGTAATTTAATCACGAGGCCTTTAGGCCGAGTGGTTTAATTTTTTATTTCGATTCTAACACATAATTTAACCTTAATTTGCACCGCAGCAACGGCGCTACATTTCTTGGCGTACGCATTTTCGAAGCCATATGACGTCACGTTAGAACGTTACAGCGCGTGAGTGTTCTATTGAGAATTCGTACACTGATACGTTCCTTCTTTGTTTATATAGGGGTGTGGGCGAAGTGTGTTAGAATCTAATATAATCATTTCTTTATAATTTGTATAAATATTTAATACAAGCATTTCTAAATCAATTGACTTCTGTACATGAAAATATTGTAGCTTACTATACAGATTAACCCAACCCTTTACTCCATAACAATACACCTTTTACTCAATTCATTCATTCCAGTTCTAAATGGTCAGATTAACCCAACCCTTTACTCCATCACAATACACCTTTTACTCAATTCATTCATTCCAGTTCTAAATGCTCAGATTTGAGCTGAATCAAAAGCTTGAGAAGGACCTCAGACTCATCTTAACCCATTACCCCATATAAACACCTTTTTACACCTCTTAATTTATTCCTCCATGGAAGAAAATAGTTCCAATTTATTAAGTTATGATTGTGTATTATTAGAAAGAATTTCTTAATCCTAGCAGATGATAGCTAAAAGCAGGCTGAAAGTAAAGCAGAATGCGCCTTAAGGCGAATTCTGCTTTACTTTCAACCTGCTTTAAGTGGTCACCTGTTTTCAAACTAGAAACAGGCTATGGGGTAATGGGTTAAACACTTTATAAACAGGAGCCAGAGTGTGCAAAAGGTAAACTATTGTAACATGTGTATACAGCTGTCCAAGGCAACTTACCAAGTCCAGTTGTTCCCTGGTTCTTGATATCTTGGTAGCTATGATGTTGGAGGTGATAGCATGCCCAGTTCTGATTGGCCAGTGGTCTAATACCTTACCATGCACGCCACTTATAGCATACACATCTCTGAATTAAAAACACACATGTCTGTGAGACACTTTGCCACTTTCAGGTGATAAAGGAGAAAAAATACAATTTTTAACAGAGCTCCAGATAAGGGAAGTTTTTCAAAAACTAAAATCTTTATTACTGATTTAAACCCTATGGTGTGACTACTCATTAGAATCGTCTCGAAGAGACGATTCTAATGAGTAGTCACACCATAGGATTGGTGCTGAAATGAGTGAGAAAATGTTAGATTTGTTCAAATAACTCCCTCTTATCTGGAGCCCTGTTTTAACAAGAGTTGTCAGAGAGACAACAAAGCTCGCCACCGGCACCTTTAGAAACTTAAAAGCACACTCAAGGTCACAGAGGTCAACCTTTTTGCCTGCATGGAAAGGTCTTGTCCATATACACTGGCAAATCAAATATGAAAATAACACCTCAAGGGACATAGGAATTATAAGCATTTTTGAAACCTAAACGCAGATTTCGAAACCTAAAACCTTTCGCGACCTTAGTTCAAGGTCACGGACACTGGGCTAATTTTTTTGCATGCATGGAAAGATCGTGTCCATATACACATGCATGCCAAATATGAAAGAAATATCTCAATGGATATATGAGTTAAAGAAATTTTGAGAAACCTAAACGCAGACTTTGAAACCTAAACGCCGGTCCTTAGTTCAAGGTCAAGGTCAGAGGGCTCAAACATTTTGCATGCAAGGAAAGATGTTGTCCATATACACATGCAAACTGAATATGAAAGGAATATTTCAATGGACATAGGAGAAATAAATTTTTTGAAACCAAAACACAGATTTCGAAAACTAAACATTGGCCCTAAGTTCAAAGTCACAGGGGTCTAAATTTTGCAGTGCCTGGAAAGGTCTTGTCCATATACACACATAAACCAACTATGAAAGCAATACCTCAAGGGACATAGAAGTAAAAGGCATTTTTCAAAACCTAAACACAGGCCCTAAGTTCAAGGTCACAAGGGTCCAAATTTATCTGTGCATGGAAAGGTCTTGTCCATATACACACACATACCAACTATGAAAGCAATACCTCAAAGGATATAGAAGTTTCGAAACTTAAACGCAGATTTTTCGAAACCTAAACACAGGCTCTTAGTTCAAGGTCAAGGTCACAGGGGTCTAAATGTTTCTGTGCATCGAAAGGTCATGTCCATATACACATACATACCAACTATGAAAGCAATACCTCAAAGGACATAAAAGTTAAAGGCATTTTTCTAAACCTAAACACAGGCCCTAAGTTCAAGGTCAAGGTCACAGGGGTCTAAATTTTTCTGTGCATGTAAAGGTCTTGTCCATATACACATACATACCAACTATGAAAGCAATACCTCAAGGGACATAGAAGTTAAAGGCATTTTTCGAAACCTAAATGCAGATTTCGAAACCTAAATGCAGGCCCTAAGTTCAAGGTCAAGGTCACAGGAGTCTAAATTTTTCTGTGCATGGAAAGGTCTTGTCCATAAACACACACATACCAACTATGGTAGCAATACCTCAAGGGACATAGAAGTTAAAGGCATTTTTCGAAACTTAAACGCAGATTTCGAAACCTAAACGCAGGCCCTAAGTTCAAGGTCAAGGTCACAGGGGTCTAAATTTTTCTGAGCATGGAAAGGTCTTGTCTACATACAAACACATACAGACTATGCAAGCAATACCTTAAGGGATATAGAAGTTAAAGGCATTTTTCAAAACCTAAACGCAGATTTCGAAACCTAAACGCAGGCCCTAAGTTCAAGGTCAAGGTCACAGGGGTAAAAAAATGTCTGTGCATGGAAAGGTCTTGTCCATATACACACACATACCAACTATTGAAGCAATACCTCAAGGGAAATAGAAGTTCAAAGGCATTTTTCTAAACTTAAACACAGATTTCCAAACCTAAATGCAGGCCCTAAGTTCAAGGTCAAGGTCACAGGGGTAAAAACATTTCAGTCCATGCAAATGTCTTGTTCATATACACACACATGACAACTATTGAAGCAATACCTCAAGGGACATAGAAGTTAAAGGCATTTTTCGAAACCTAAACACAGATTTCGAAACCTAAACGCAGGCCCTAAGTTCAAGGTCAAGGTCACAGGGGTCTAATTTTTTCTGTGCATGGAAAGGTCATGTCTATATACACACACATACCGACTATGGAAGCAATACCTTAATGGATATAGAAGTTTAAAGGCATTTTTCGAAACCTAAACGCAGATTTCGAAACCTAAACGCAGGCCCTAAGTTCAAGGTCAAGGTCACAGGGGTCAAAATTTTTCTGTGCATGGAAAGGTCTTGTCCATATACACACACATACCAACTATGAAAGCAATACCTCAAGGGACATAGAAGTTATAGACATTTTCTTAAAATTATTTACGCCGTTCACGACGACGCCGACGACAACAACGACGATGATGACGACTACACCGGGGGTATTGCAATAGCTCGTCATGTACTAGGTACAGGCGAGCTAAAAACTATATACAATGAATTATTTGCTAAAGGACTATTTGATTTGATGCCTGTTTTAAAGGAGTCAAGGGATTCTTTCATTGCCATGTACTGGGGGATGTTATTCCAATCTCTACCATGATCCACTCAATAGAAGACCCTTATCTTAACGCTTAGTTGCACAATGCAGGACAAAAACAAAACCAAATTTTTTTGACATTATTTCTTTCCTTCTTATTAGAAGTCACCTATTTTGCCACAACACTTCACTGAGTGGTCGCAAGATCTAAACATCCTTTGCAAAACAGAGTAGACACTGATCAGAAGGCTCCTGGAGAAGCCCTCTGATCAGTGTCAGCATGGTTTATCACATAAGTTTCTTTGGGGGACAAAATTTAAGCAGGTCATTTATCAGACAATTATTATAATGTTCATTTAAAGTAACAGTCATTAAACATGAACAAATTAACCCTTTACCCCATAGAGGCGCCTTTTAGCAGATATGATTTATTCCTCCGCTAAAGAAAATTGTCCCAATTAAACCAGTCATGAATATATAGTATAGGGAATATTTTCTATGTTCTAGCACATGGAAGCTTAAAGCAGTCTGAAAGTAAAGCAGAATGCGCCTTATGGCGCATTCTGCTTTACTTTCAACCTGCTTTAAGTGGTTACCTATCTTCAATACTAGAAATTGGCTATCAGGTAAAGGGTTAAAGTAACAGTCATTAAACATGAACAAATTAACAAACACTGAACTCCCAAAATCCTGAAGTCTCTGAAGAGAAGAATTTTCTCAGTCCCAAAACTATTCAGCAAAAGTAAGTAGAAGGTTCTTTAAGACAGATGTCTGCTTATATCTTTATAAGCTTTCCAATAACTCCATAAGTATCCAGTTTTATGTTTTTACTCCCTTCCTCCACTAAAGACAAGAGGCCCATGCGGGCCTAAATATCGCACACCTGGAAAAACCAACACAAGGGTCACATGACCCCTGGGGTGGGATCATTTTTTACCCGTCCCCAGAGACATAATTTCAAAAATCTTGCTGATGAACTTGAAAATTAAGTGTGCTGTCAAATATTTTGTACATGGATGGTTTCAGACAGAAAGACTTTTCATTGAAAAAAATCTATTTTTAGCTAATATGACCAAGATATGCAACAGATCTGAACCATTTCAGCAATGATTGATTAAGAACATCTAAAAGTGTCACTATGCTAAATATCAAAGCTCTTGCCATAGTAGTTTCAGAGAAGAATATTTCACTATATAACTCTATGTAAAATTACGACCCCCCAGGGGCGGGTCATTTTTGACCCCAGGGACATAATTTGAACAATCTTGATAGAGGAGCTGAAGACAATGCTTTGTGCTAAATATGTAAGCTCAGGGTACTGTGGTTTCAGACAAGAAGATTTTTTAAGTTTTTCATTGAAAATATCTATTTTTAGCTCCTGTGACCTAGATATGCAACGGACCTGAACCGTATTTACAATATTGGTTAAGGGCTTCTAGAAATGTCATCAAGCCAAATATCAAAGCTCTGGCCATATTAATTTTAGAGAAAAAGATGTTTGAAGATTTCACTATACAACTCTATGTAAAATTACGACCCCCGGGGCGGGGTCATTTTTTACCCCAGGGACATAATTTGAAAATCTTGATAGAGGACCTGAAGGCGATGCTTTGCGCCAAATATGTAAGCTCAGGGTACTGTGGTTTCAGACAAGAAGATTTTTTAAGTTTCCATTGAAAAAATCTATTTTTAGCTCCTGTGACCTAGATATGCAACGGACTTGAACCATATTTACAATATTGGTTAAGGGCTTCTAGAAATGTCATCAAGCCAAATATCAAAGCTCTGGCCATATTCGTTTTAGAGAAAAAGATGTTTGAAGATTTCACTATATAACTCTATGTAAAATTACGAGCCCCCAGGGGCGGGTCATTTTTTACCCTAGGGACATAATTTGAACAATCTTGATAGAGGACCTGAAGGCGATGCTTTGCGCCAAATATCTAAGCTCAGGGTACTGTGGTTTCAGACAAGAAGATTTTTTAAGTTTTCATTGAAAAAATTTATTTTTAGCTCCTGTGACCTAGATATGCAACGGACTTGAACCATATTTACAATATTGGTTAAGGGCTTCTAGAAATGTCATCAAGCCAAATATCAAAGCTCTGGCCATATTCGTTTTAGAGAAAAAGATGTTTGAAGATTTCACTATATAACTCTATGTAAAATTACGAGCCCCGGGGCGGGGTCATTTTTTACCCTAGGGACATAATTTGAACAATCTTGATAGAGGACCTGAAGGCGATGCTTTGCGCCAAATATCTAAGCTCAGGGTACTGTGGTTTCAGACAAGAAGATTTTTTAAGTTTTCATTGAAAAAATTTATTTTTAGCTCCTGTGACCTAGATATGCAACGGACCGGAAATGTTTGAACAACTTTGAAAGAGGACCATGTAAGGATAATTCAGGCCAAGTTTGGTAAAAATCTATCCAATAGTTTCGGAGGAGATGTTGTTGAAAGAAATTGTTGACGACAAACGACGAACGACGCACGCACGAACGAACGAACGAACAAACAACGACGGACAGAGGACGATCAAAATAGCTCACCTTGGCACTACGTGCCAGGTGAGCTAAAAACAGTTCCATTTTATACAGTTATGATCCCAATATGCACAATAAACAAGAGCCCCATGGGGCATATTTTGCTCACCTGAGAACAGCTGACAAAATGGAGATAATGGTTTATGTCCAGGGGACCAGGACGGGGAAATTTTTACCCGATGGGCATAATTTGAACAATCTTGATAGCCGACCTGTAGATGATGCTATATGCCAAATATCTAAGATCAGGGTACTAGGGTTTTTGACAAGAAGATTTTTTTAAGTTTCCATTGAAAAAATCTATTTTTAGCTCCTTTGACCTACATATGCAACAGACTGGAACCATTTGAACAAAATAGGTAAAGGTGATCTAGAAGTGTCACCATGCCGAATATCAAAGCTCTAGCCATATTAGTTTCAGAGAAGAAGACATTTGAAAATTTCACTATATAACTCTATGTAAAACTGTGACCCCGGGGGCGAGGCCAATTTTGACCCCAGGGGCATAATTTGAACAAACTTGAAAGAAGACCTGTAGGTGATGCTATGTGCCAAATATCTAAGCTCTGGTCCTTGTAGTTTTTGACAAGAAGATTTTTTAAGTTTTTATAGAAAAAATCTATTTTTAGCTCCTGTGACCTACATATGCAACAGACCGGAACCATTTGAACCAAATATGTAAAGGATATTAAGAAATGTCACCATACCAAATTTCAAAGCTCTGGCCATATTAGTGTCAGAGAAGAAGATGTTTGAAAAATTCACTAAATAACTCTTTGTAAAACTGTGACCCCCGGGGCGGGGTCAATTATGACCCCAGGGGCATAATTTGAACAAATTTGATAGAGGACCTGTAGATGATGCTTTGTGCCAAATATCTAAGCTCTGGCCCTTGTAGTTTTTGACAAGAAGATTTTTTAAGATTTCCTTATTTTTTTACTTTGGTTGCCATGGCAACCAGAGTTCTACATTGTTTTTAATTCTTTGAACAAATTTGAAAGAGCTTGACCCAAGGAACATTCCTGTAAAGTTTGGTTGCAATGTGTCAAGCGGTATAGGAGAAGATGTCATTTGAAGTAATTATTAACGACGACAGACAACGCACGACAGACACCGCACGACGACCGACGACGGACACAGGGCCATCCCAATAGCTCACCTTGAGCCTTTGGCTCAGGTGAGCTAAAAAAACGATCTATATCAGATTGTAGCAGATTGTAGCTTCATTCAGACTGAAAGTAAAGAAGAACATGCCTTAACAATCTGCTTTACTTTCAACCTGCTTTAGTTGCCACCTGTCTTCAAAACTAGAAATATGATATGGAGTAAGGGGTGAACATATTCTTCAGTGAACATTTTGTGAAGTCCTTAGGGGTGTAGTGCTCCAAGAATTAACAGCACAACTGCCAGCAATCAGGGCTCCAGATAAGGGGAGAATTTCAAAAACTAAAATCTTTATTTCTGAATTAAACCCTATGGTGTCACTACTCATTAGAATCGTCTCTTTGAGACGATTCTAATGAGTAGTAACACCATAGGATTTGGTGCTGAAATAGTGAGAAAATGCTGGATTTGTTCAATTAACTCCCTGTTATCTGGATCCCAGCCAGCTATGTTTGCTCTGTACCACATACCCTGTGTTAGTAGGTATGACTACCTCTACATAACCATCTTCATCTAGGTCAATTGTACGACTGCCAGGTGATGATGTGCCAGAAATCTCCACCTCCCATGTCACTGTGCCATCATCATTGAGGCAAACAACATTGCCACTGTTATCTATGACAATCAACTCAAGAGTGCCATCCCCATTAACATCTGTCACTGTAATCTAGGGTATAAAACAAGAAATATGCAGGTTGTTATTAAAGTTTGTAGGCCTTTGTCCTTATTTGTCTACATAATCAAATATGTGGTATCTAGCTGTATATTATTGATATATAACATATTCTTGTTCCGAAGATACATTTTCCCCCAAAATAATTATATGCATGTGGTAATAAATTGTCTCCATAGCAACGCATGTAATACTTCCAAGGGCATGCTGTTTTTCATATTTTTTATGTCCTAAAATCATTCCAAGGGCAAGCTGGTTTCATACTCTTGTTATGGCCTAAAACAATTCCGATAAATTTGTCATTTGACATTAAAATTCAGTGCCAAAGCGTATGACAAACAAGACAACCACAAGCGACAGCATAATATGCCTGTCACATCCTCAGGACTGCCATTTCTTCCGATTTGTCCGAAATCTTAGGAATTTTATCCTAGCAGATGGTAGCTTAAAGCAGGCTAAGATTAAAGCAGAATGCGCCTTATGCAGGGTTCGAATTTAAGCTCGCATACTCGCAAAATGCGAGTGGAGTTTGTAAATTGCGAGTGATTTTTCAACAAACTCGCAAAAAAATGCGAGTACGGTTTTTCGGACAGCTAAACACAGTATAGCGTCTGTAAGGCTATGCTCGGTTTATTCCGTAGCATTTCGAGTGGCGGAAATGGACGAGAAGACAAGCGAATACTTTTCGTAAGCCAATCATAGCTTCTCGGGCAGTTTCAACCTCTTTTTTGTCTGTAAGAATGATGTAATGACGGACTTTCCCAATTCTCATTGGCTAATGAAACGCGCACTTTGCTACTTAGGAGTTCCGATGTGTAAACAATTCTTATCACAGAGTCTGAGACTCAACAACCGAAACCGTTCTCCAAAGACGAGGCCATTTAAAAGACTCGCGCGAGTACAAGTATACTTCTAATTCTACTGTGACATTCTGTTTATTAACCACAGCCCTGAAATATACGACCAGTGAAAAAACGTTTGTATGGTAGACGGATTGGCAAATCTAAACCTGACCTAATTTTCGAGTAATGAAATCGTGTGCGGTCTGCCTAGTGCATACAGCATGCATTCTCCCCAATATTATAAAATGTAAGAAAAATACTCCTTTGGTATGTACACATAGATATGAAAATCAAGATCTTATCCCTTGTCAGCTGTAACCACAAATGTACAACTATGAAATACACGAAGTGTAGGTAGATCGTATTTGATTACTACACGTCTGTGTCAGGTTAAAAGTTAAAACATATACATGTATGTTCAGAATGACAGTTTAACTTTCGCGAGTAGTTTTTGCATTTTGCGAGTAAGTTTAGAAGTCACTCGCAAAAAAATGCAAGTGTAATTTTTAGCTAATTTCTAACCCTGCTTATGGCGAATTCTGCTTTTAGTTTCAACCTGCTTTAAGTAATCACGCTTGAAAATAGAAAATTTGGAAATCTTTGTATTTTTCATGATCAACTTATGGCAGCCCTGCATCCTGTGGTAATGTACCAAAACCAAAATCAATAAGTATCCTTCCTGTATGACAAGAAAGCTATGTATGAAATTTGGTTTCAATAAGGCAAACAGAACCCCGATACCAGTTTGAGCTGGTAAAATTCAAAGTATGTAAAGGGGAATAACTGCAATAAATTACCAAGTTCAGTAGGTGTCTTACCTGTATGATGAGAAAGCTTACTATGAAATTTGGTAAGAATACCTTATATAAAACTTAAGTGATTGTCTGGAAACAAGTTTTCTTTTTTTAATTGTATGTGTATACTGTATAAAGGGCAAACTCTAATAGAAATAATCCGACCAGAACCAAAATCCAAAGGTGTCTTTCCTGTATGATAAGAAAGCTTAGTATGAAATTTGGTTTCAACACAGCTAAAGAAGTAAAGCTATCATCTGAAAAACAATTTTGAGCCGTAAAATACTAAGTATGTCAAGGGGCTTAACTCCAGAAAATTCATTGAATTGAAACCAAAATCACTAGGCATCTTCCCTGCATAATAAGTAAGCTACATGTAAATTTTGGCTACAAAAGGTAAACAAGAGCCACATGCAGCTCTAAATGGTTCACCTGGTACCCCTGATTACGGTCATGGTGACATCAAATTGGGCAAGTGGTTTTGGAAAAAGAAGATTTGCATTTAGCTTTCATTTAGCCACATCTGGAAAACCTTAACCACCCACTGAAAGTCATGTTTTTAAGCAAGCAAAATTATTTTATGAAATCTGGTAGAGGGTCACAAATGGATCATTTGTATAAAATAATTTTCAATTAGGACCCATATAGTTTTCACTATAAGCCATCATAGACAAATTCACCCCAACCCTCTGATGGCCATATTGTTTGAATTAGGAAGATTATGTGAATGAAACTGGCAAAGAGTCACCCATGAATCATTTGAGTAAAACTATTCTTAAATCAGACCAGTAGATTCAGAACAAAAACATTTTTAATTTATTTCTGTACAGAAATATAAAGAAAACTTGCCCCACCTACTGGCAGCCAGGTGAGCTGAAAAATTCATGGACAGACAGAGCAGGTTATACCGTATAATGACTCATTTTCACGAGCATATAAATATGCGACATTATGACGTCATGCCTTTAAAATTTGAAAAAGTGTTGTTTCATCATGTTTCAACAAGAATATCTCTTCTTGTGGATATTCAACTACATGTATGCTTAGTTTAAAACTTTTAAATTACACACACAAAGAATATTGAAAGCTAACCTGGAAGTTGGATGACAAAGCCTGTAGTACAAGGGCGAAAGCTTCCAGGTTAGCTTTCAATATTCTTTGTGTGTATTAAACTAAGCATTAAGAGTTTAATCTATCATAGTGACCATTCTGTTAAACGAAAATTACGTCAACAGGTGACGTCGAAACAAGAGCAGTGATAAAATTGTGTGCTTAACCCTTTTCCCCATAGAAGCGACTTTTAGCGTATTTAATTTATTCCTCCGCTGAAGAAAATAGTTCCAGTTTATACCCTCTTGAACAATTACCATTACAAATATTTTATATAGCCTAGCAGATTTTAGCTTAAACCAGGCTGAAAGTAAAGCAGAATGTGCAATATGATTCAGAAAACTAATTTAAAACAAAAGTTGTTGTCAGACAACTGTTTTCAAATGTCATGGACTGTTTAAAAAGATACAAACATCAATTGAAGACGACTAACGATGTAGGCGTTTTGGAACTTATTAAATTTGAATCGGTGAACAAATTAGTGAACTGTACAAAGAACATTGGTGCCTTAATTGAAATTTTTACAACTTTTTGATTACTTAACATACTGATATAAAAGTATGTCTTAACATATTTTCCAATGGAGATAGTTTTATTTTTCAGTTACGATAACTAAAGTTTTTGTGAAAAAAGTCTACAAACTTAAATAACAACCCTCACACAGTCAAACTTGTGTTCTAGTTTTGTAAACAGGTGACCACTTAAAGCAGGTTGAAAGTAAAGCAGAATGTGCCTTAAGGCACATTCTGCTTTACTTTCAGCCTGTTTTAAGCTACCATCTGCTATAACGTAGACATTATTTCTTATGATACATATTCATGACTGTATAAATTGGATCTACATCCTTCAGTGGAGTAATAAATTAAATGCGTAAAACTGGGTATCTATTGTGTAAAAGGTTAACTATTAGCCTTTAAACCTTTTTTCCATAGATACGCCTTTTTAAGCATTTAATTAATTCATCCACTGACGAAAATAGTTCCATTTTATACCGTAATGAATGTGCAACATTATAAATATTTCCTATATCCTGGCAGATGGTTGCTTAAAGCAAACTGAAAGTAAAGCAGAATGTACCTTATGACACATTCTACTTTATTGTCACCATGCCAAATATCAAAGCTCTGGCCATATTAGTTTCAGAGAGGAAGATGTTTGAAAATTTCACCATATAACTCCATGTATAACTGTGACCCCCAGGGTGGGGCCAATTTTGATCCCTGGGGCATAATTTGAACAAACTTGATAAAGGACCTGTAGGTGATGACATGTGCCAAATATCTAAGCTCTGGCCCTGTATTTTTTGACAAGAAGGTTTTTTAAGGTTTTATTTTTTCACTTTGGTTGCCATGGCAACTAGAGTTCTGCATTGTTTTTAATTCTTTGAACAAATATGTAAGAGCTTGACCCAAGGAACATTCCTGTAAAGTTTGGTTGAAATCTGTCCAGCGGTATAGGAGGAGATGTCATTTGAAGCAATTGTTAACGACGATGCATGAAGGATGACTACGGACACAGGGCCATCCAAATAATTCACTTTGAGCCTTTGGCTTAGGTGAGCTTAAAAAAACATTAATTAATAAATTAGCAAACATTAGGATTTGTCTGTACCTGGCTATGAACTGATCCCATACTGTAAGGAAAGCCTTTTCTGTTCTGAAGACCATGTTCTGTTTCCAACACGTGGACTGTGCCTGCTAGTGTCCCTACCACCACCTCCTGGTGCCCAGCCTTTCTGTCCATGTCAATCACAGTGGGGGAAACCAACACATAGGCTGGGAAACCAGAGCTCTTCTGTAAGAGCAATAAATACACATTACCAGTTGACAGTGTAATACAGAGTGATGTATTCAGCTCTAGATGTTTTTGCCAGAAATAGCCGATCTGACGAGCACCTTGGCGCAAGTCTGATTGATTATTTCCAGCAAAAACATTGAGAGCTGAATGCAACACACTGTAGTGCACTATCAACTGGTGATGTGTTTATTATATGGCCTTGAATACAAATCAAAAACAACTAAATAGTTGATTAAATCATTTTATGTCCAGAAACATCAGGTATTTGAAGCAGAAAGAGTTCTTGTATGCCACAAAGAATAAAGCGGAACTTGTACATGTATGTAATTGACAATACGCTAAATCGAAAACAAGGTTAGACTAAAATACAAGGTGGCTGATACAGACTCTTGTATTTTACTGTGCACACAGAAATGCTTGATATCATAAGAAGGCATATAATAAATACATGTACTCATTTTTGACAAGAGCAACAATTCAGCAGGATCGGGGTCAGCGCTTATAAAGCTTTTGAATGAGTCTGAAATCATTCTCAAGCATTTGATTGGTCAGATTTGAGCCTAGGCTCGAATCTGACCAATCAAATGCTTGAGAAAGTACTCCGACTCAACTCAAACGCTTTATAAGCGCTTGGCGTGATGTCTTGTCTCGAGGAACAGCTGAACAAGAGACCAATTACTGTAAGGTGAAATACAATGTAGTGTAAATAACGATTTTTGTTACTAGCGCTTTGACCCTGCCATCGATGTCAACAGTTGTACAGCAGTAATTTGTCGCAGCAAACCCATTTTACAATTAATCCAGGGCTCCAGATAGGAGGGAGTAAATTTTAAAAAAATCAACATATTTGCACTCATTTCATCATCAAATCCTATGGTGTTACTACTCATTAGAATTGTCTCGAAGAGACGATTCTAATGAGTAGTGACACTATAGGGTTTAATTCAAAAATAAAGATTTTAGTTTTTGAAATACCCCCCTTATCTGGAGACCTGTTAATCTTGAGTTAACTATATTATTTTTTCCATTGATTTGGGTTTTACCATACTGAGACATATAGCACCGATGTATGCATGAGTCACTTATAGTTGACTACTTAAAGCAGGTTGAAAGTAAAGCAAAATGTGCCTTAATGCATATTCTGCTTTACTTTGAGCTTGCCTTAAGCTACCATCTGCTAGAGTATAAAAAAAGATTCCTTATGGTGCATATTCATAACTGTATCAATTGGAATTATTTTCTGCAGTGAAGAAATAAATTAGAGGGGTAAAAATGTGTTCTTATGGGGTAATAGGTCAATCACCCACCTGTATCAGATACTGCAATTGACAGTATTTTTATTTATTTTTTTAAAAAAAATCTTCATTTGTAAAATTGCAGACTGATGAGATGCTAATTTATGCGTAGGGAAGTTAACATATTTTTTTTAATATTCAAACCTTATTTTGCCATTCGAATATTAGTTGTGTATACATTTTGTAAAGCAGGTAGTTGCTTAAAGCAAGATAAAAGTGAAGTAGAAAGCTCCTATAAGAGCTTATTGCTTTACTTTTTTCTTACTTTAAGATGTCACCTGTCTTAATACCATCTTTTGGACTCATTGTCAGTGGTTGATAAAGACAGGGCTTCAGATACACGTAAGAGGGAGTAAATTGAACAAATCTAACATTTTTTCGCTCATTTCAGCATTGATTCTTATGGTGCCACTACTCATCAGAATCGTGTTTTCGAGACGATTCTTATAAGTATTGACACCTTGACTTGACTTGACCCTGAGTTTATTTTTCAACTGCTGCGGGTGTCCCAGGGAATGGGGATGGGTGTACTGCTGAAATAAAGGTTTTAGTTTTGAATACTCCCCCTATCTGGTGCCCTGAATAGAGAGGTTTATACTCAGAGCTCCAGATAAGGGGAGAATTTCAAAAACTAAAATCTTTATTTCTGATTCAAACCCTATGGTATGACTACTCATTAGAATCGTCTCTTCGAGACGATTCTAATGAGTAGTCACACCATAGGATTTGGTGCTGTATGAGTGAGAAAATAATTGATTTGTTCAGATTTCTCCCCCTTATCTGGAGCCCTGATACTGTACTAGTTTTCACAGTGGACTTACTCTGGAGAGATCTAGAAAGGCTGTGTCTATTACACTGAGGGTTGACAAGTTGATGATTGTCAGTCCAGACAGTACATACTTCTCCAGGTCAGTCTCATTGATATTGTTGATATGGGCAAAGTTCTCTGCTAACCTACAAATACACATACAGTCTAACCTTGACTTTGGCTTAAGTCCAACTTCCCCATATTTCTTGATTTCATTTAGATTTCATTTCTCTAATGTTAAATTTCATTTTTTGACTTATTTTAATCTGAGTGACGAACAGTCTTGCAATGGGCAAAACTGTTTTATATAATAGCATAAACCACAGGGAATCGGCTCATAGTCAATAATGCCCTTATAAATACATAATATATGAATTATATTATGTATATATAAGGGCATTTTTGACTATGAGCCGATTCCCTGTGGCATAAACGTGTTCATTGGGAAAGAATAACCTCTTCTCCACTGTATACAGGTATAAGCTTGGGCAACAACCACTAGAGCTGGATCAATATACTGATTAATCGGTTTGTATTAGTTTTCATGCTTGTAATAAAATACAATTATCGGTTTTGATAGGTTCAATACAATACAGTTATCTGCAATAATTTCTAAATATACAAACTGTTAAACTTGTGTCTAGCATAAATGGGTTAACCCTTTACCCAATAGCCTGTTTCTAGTTATGTAGCCATGTGAATACTTAAAGCAGGTTGAAAGTAAAGCAGAATGCGCCTAAAGGCGCATTCTGCCTTACTTTCAGCCTGCTTTAAGCTACCACCTGCTTGGATATAGAAAATATTTGTTATAGTGGAGGAATGAATTAAAATGCGCTAAAAGGCAATTCTATAATGGTGAGGGTTAAAGACCACTACGTATCGTGTATCGTTTTGTCGTATCAAAATACATATCGTATCGAAAGTATCTAAGCAATACCCAGCCCTAACAACTAGCCAATTGTCTTACCTGTAGTCATCTTCATCAAAGAAATATGAGACTGGGACAACTAGTTCATCAGCCTTGTTGTCATTGTTGATATCAACTATCACAGGTGTGGCCATTACATGAGCATCTACTGGTATATACTGGTTACCCTAGGTAATACAAATAACAAACATAGTTGTTGTTGTTTCTGCTGAGGTTTATAGTCCCGCATAAGCTTCATCAGATGCGTCATCCCATTGTCTCAGGTTTGGGACAATGGTCAGCATCATGCCTATTGTTGAATGGACTTTATTAACAAACATAGGAGTTTCATTAATTGCTTAAATACTGTATCAGCACATAGTCTCTTCTACTTTAACCCATTACCCCTTAGCCTGTTTCTAGTTTTGAAGACATGTGACCACTTAAAACAGGCTGAAAGAAAAGCAGAATGCGCCTTGAGGCGCATTCTGCTTTACTTTCAGCCTGTTTTAAGCTACCATATGCTAGGATATAGAAAATATTTAATATCAAACATATTCATGACTGTATAAATTGGAAATATTTTCTTTAGTGGAGAAATAAATAAGAGGCGTAAAAAGGCGTATTTATGGGGTAATGGGTTAAAACAACTCAATCACCCTTCAAACATAAAATAGATGGGTTCCTCTGGACACAAACAATATGCCCTAAGTCATGCAGGGAAAAAAAAGGTGTATTTATGGATTAGTTTGTACAGGTCACCATACTTCTTCAAGCAGTGGTGTCATAACACAAGCATAGCTGCATATAAAGGAAGAGTTTACCTGAGGTTTGACTGAAGACACATACTTCTTCACCTCACTCCCCGCTGCTGAGATCACCTCTTTATACCAGTCCTGCTTCACATAAGCCGGTGCAACCTGAGATATAGACAAATCATGTACAGTAAATACTGTTGAGATCACCTCCTTATACCTGTCCTGCTTCACATAGGCTGGTACTACCTGAGATATAGACAAATCATGTACAGTAAATACTATTGAGATCACCTCCTTATACCTGTCCTGCTTCACATAGGCCGGTGCAACCTGAGATATAGACAAATCATGTACAGTAAATACTATTGAGATCACCTCCTTATACCTGTCCTGCTTCACATAGGCCGGTGCAACCTGAGATATAGACAAATCATGTACAGTAAATGCTATTGAGATCACCTCCTTATACCTGTCCTGCTTCACATAGGCCGGTGCTACCTGAGATATAGACAAATCATGTACAGTAAATGCTATTGAGATCACCTCCTTATACCTGTCCTGCTTCACATAGGCCGGTGCTACCTGAGATATAGACAAATCATGTACAGTAAATGCTATTGAGATCACCTCCTTATACCTGTCCTGCTTCACATAGGCCGGTGCTACCTGAGATATAGACAAATTATGTACAGTAAATGCTATTGAGATCACCTCCTTATACTAGTCCTGCTTCACATAGGCCGGTGCAACCTGAGATATAGACAAATCATGTACAGTAAATACTATTGAGATCACCTCCTTATACCTGTCCTGCTTCACATAGGCCTGTGCAACCTGAGATATAGACAAATCATGTACAGTAAATACTATTGAGATCACCTCCTTATACCTGTCCTGCTTCACATAGGCCTGTGCAACCTGAGATATAGACAAATCATGTACAGTAAATACTATTGAGATCACCTCCTTATACCTGTCCTGCTTCACATAGGCCGGTGCTACCTGAGATATAGACAAATCATGTACAGTAAATGCTATTGAGATCACCTCCTTATACCTGTCCTGCTTCACATAGGCCGGTGCAACCTGAGATATAGACAAATCATGTACAGTAAATACTATTGAGATCACCTCCTTATACCTGTCCTGCTTCACATAGGCAGGTGCAACCTGAGATATAGACAAATCATGTACAGTAAATGCTATTGAGATCACCTCCTTATACCTGTCCTGCTTCACATAGGCCGGTGCTACCTGAGATATAGACAAATCATGTACAGTAAATGCTATTGAGATCACCTCCTTATACCTGTCCTGCTTCACATAGGCCGGTGCTACCTGAGATATAGACAAATCATGTACAGTAAATGCTATTGAGATCACCTCCTTATACCTGTCCTGCTTCACATAGGCCGGTGCTACCTGAGATATAGACAAATCATGTACAGTAAATGCTATTGAGATCACCTCCTTATACCTGTCCTGCTTCACATAGGCCGGTGCTACCTGAGATATAGACAAATCATGTACAGTAAATGCTATTGAGATCACCTCCTTATACCAGTCCTGCTTCACATAGGCCGGTGCAACCTGAGATATAGACAAATCATGTACAGTAAATACTATTGAGATCACCTCCTTATACCTGTCCTGCTTCACATAGGCCGGTGCAACCTGAGATATAGACAAATCATGTACAGTAAATACTATTGAGATCACCTCCTTATACCTGTCCTGCTTCACATAGGCCGGTGCAACCTGAGATATAGACAAATCATGTACAGTAAATGCTATTGAGATCAACTCCTTATACCTGTCCTGCTTCACATAGGCCGGTGCTACCTGAGATATAGACAAATCATGTACAGTAAATGCTATTGAGATCACCTCCTTATACCTGTCCTGCTTCACATAGGCCGGTGCTACCTGAGATATAGACAAATCATGTACAGTAAATGCTATTGAGATCACCTCCTTATACCTGTCCTGCTTCACATAGGCCGGTGCTACCTGAGATATAGACAAATTATGTACAGTAAATGCTATTGAGATCACCTCCTTATACTAGTCCTGCTTCACATAGGCCGGTGCAACCTGAGATATAGACAAATCATGTACAGTAAATACTATTGAGATCACCTCCTTATACCTGTCCTGCTTCACATAGGCCGGTGCAACCTGAGATATAGACAAATCATGTACAGTAAATGCTATTGAGATCACCTCCTTATACCTGTCCTGCTTCACATAGGCCTGTGCAACCTGAGATATAGACAAATCATGTACAGTAAATACTATTGAGATCACCTCCTTATACCTGTCCTGCTTCACATAGGCCGGTGCTACCTGAGATATAGACAAATCATGTACAGTAAATGCTATTGAGATCACCTCCTTATACCTGTCCTGCTTCACATAGGCCGGTGCTACCTGAGATATAGACAAATCATGTACAGTAAATGCTATTGAGATCACCTCCTTATACCTGTCCTGCTTCACATAGGCCGGTGCTACCTGAGATATAGACAAATCATGTACAGTAAATGCTATTGAGATCACCTCCTTATACCTGTCCTGCTTCACATAGGCCGGTGCTACCTGAGATATAGACAAATCATGTACAGTAAATGCTATTGAGATCACCTCCTTATACTAGCCCTGCTTCACATAGGCCGGTGCAACCTGAGATATAGACAAATCATGTACAGTAAATACTATTGAGATCACCTCCTTATACCTGTCCTGCTTCACATAGGCCGGTGCAACCTGAGATATAGACAAATCATGTACAGTAAATACTATTGAGATCACCTCCTTATACCTGTCCTGCTTCACATAGGCAGGTGCAACCTGAGATATAGACAAATCATGTACAGTAAATGCTATTGAGATCACCTCCTTATACCTGTCCTGCTTCACATAGGCCGGTGCTACCCGAGATATAGACAAATCATGTACAGTAAATACTATTGAGATCACCTCCTTATACCTGTCCTGCTTCACATAGGCCGGTGCTACCTGAGATATAGACAAATCATGTACAGTAAATGCTATTGAGATCACCTCCTTATACCTGTCCTGCTTCACATAGGCCGGTGCTACCTGAGATATAGACAAATCATGTACAGTAAATGCTATTGAGATCACCTCCTTATACCTGTCCTGCTTCACATAGGCCGGTGCTACCTGAGATATAGACAAATCATGTACAGTAAATGCTATTGAGATCACCTCCTTATACCTGTCCTGCTTCACATAGGCCGGTGCTACCTGAGATATAGACAAATCATGTACAGTAAATGCTATTGAGATCACCTCCTTATACCAGTCCTGCTTCACATAGGCCGGTGCAACCTGAGATATAGACAAATCATGTACAGTAAATACTATTGAGATGACCTCCTTATACCTGTCCTGCTTCACATAGGCCGGTGCAACCTGAGATATAGACAAATCATGTACAGTAAATACTATTGAGATCACCTCCTTATACCTGTCCTGCTTCACATAATGGATTTTTTTTTCATCAGTAGAGGAATAAATTAATGGTGTAAAAAGGTGTATTTATGGTGTAATGGGTTATCCTTATACATGTAGAAGGATATGTGAATTGCTGCTAAAACAATAGTTATGTTTGTACTTACCTCAAACGAGAAATCTCGAAGGATTGTGCCATTAGCAGTGTAAAACAGCAGCTCTCCAAGGGCTGTTATAAACAGTATGTCCAACATGCCATCCCCATTGATATCATACTGGAATAGAGGAAATAACATCGTACCCTCTGTCAAACCTGACATCTGTATAACTACCAACACACAAGCTGACGTTTAGTTGTCACTCAAAAGACAGATGGCAGCTAAGTTGTCACTCAAAAGACAGATGGCAGCTAAGTTGTCACTCAAAAGACAGATGGCAGCTAAGTTGTCACTCAAAAGGCAGATGGCAGCTAAGTACAACACATAAGTAGAACAGAAACCTCCAATAGAAACTTTCTGTTTTACTTGTGTTCTACATGAATAAGTAACTTTTCTTTAACCCTTTACTCCATAGGCTTTAGCCTGTTTATAGCTTTGAAGACAGGTGATCACTTTAAAGCAAGTTGAAAGTAAAGCAGAATGTGCCTTAAGGCACATTCTACTTTACTTTCAGCCTGCTTTAAGCTGACATCTGCTAGGATAAAGAAAATATTTCTATGGTACATGTTCATAACTGTATCAATTGGAACTATTTTCTTCAGTGGAGGAATAAATTGAATGTGCTAAAAGGCACTTCTGTGGAAGAAATGGTTAACAATCACAATATCTAGTCAGAGACTAATCATGAAATACTAGTTTGACTGCACTAAATAAACATTTTAAGATACATTCTGTGAAATAATAAATACATAATCAATTGTATGTGGAAGAAACACTGAATATTTCATACATCACAGAGTGTTATCTGACAGTTTATCTTACTGCTTACAGGTAGGAGTGACAGGTATGTGACATTCACTTACACCATTACCCCATAGCATGTTTTCAGTATTGAAGACATATGGTTGTTTAAAACTGGCTTAAAGTAAAACAGTGAGCTTTAAGGGAGTCAGACTCATGTCGCCTGTTACTGCAGTCGAGTGCATTACTTAACTCGGCCACTATCCGCCCATACATAGCCTGCTTCTAGTTTTGAAACAGGTAACACCTTAAAGCAGGTTGAAAGTAAAGCAGACTGTTCCTTAAGGAGCATTTTGGCTTTACTTTCAACTTGCTTTAAGCTACCAAATGGAAAGATACTGGAAACGTTTTACATTCCGGACTTCAAAGCTGGGGATTACTTTAGCAGAAAAATATTGAGGCATAAAGTAAAGCAGAGTGAGCTTTACGGCACATTCTGCTTTACTTTCAGCCTGCTTCAAGCTACTATCTGTCAGGATATAGAAAACAGTTATTTTGGTATCTAACATAAGTTTGACTGCATTAAATAAGCTACTGTGTATTTATGGAGTATTGGGTTAAAATAAATATCTGTCTTCAAAACTAAAAAATTCCATAAAGATTAAAGCTAAATGTTGACAGAATTCTGCCAAACGGGCCCTGAGCAAACTGGGTGCTGTTTCAGGATCATCTTTATCATCATGGATACTGCACTCCTTCACTAAAATTGAAGTTTATGTGCAGGCGTTGGTAAAACAAAATAAAAATGTTATACGGTAGGTGTTTTTACCACTACAGAACCCCAAATAAGGTGGGTATTTCAAAAACTAAAATATTTATTTGTGCATTAAACCATGGTGTCATCACTTATTAGAACCGTCTCTTCTAGATGATTCTGAGTAGTTACACCATAGGATTTGGTGCTGAAATGAGTGAAAAAAGTTTTGCTTGTTCAATTTACTCCCTCTTTTCTGGATCCCTGTACTAGATAATTTTGTTGTGAGACATGAAAGCATAAATATACAGGAAAGTAACAAACTAAGCTATTTTTGCTTTCTTTTCAATGGTAGTGATACTAGTGATCCAAGGTAACACCTGTATAAGTACCAAAGTATAGTAGTCAGATATGTTAATGCTAGACGAAACGCTAAAATCTAGTTAACAAAGAAATCTAGCCCATTTAAAATATTCTAAGTCCAAATTATGTCAAGGTCAAAATCAAGGTCGAGTGATATTGGTGGATAGGGAATGGTCCACCGCAACAATTGTATAAGTATCCAAGCATTTGAGGAGTGGTCTTGATGCGAGACGGAATGGTAAAATCTGCTTAACCTTTTTACGGACGGATGGACGGGCATAAAAAATACAGAATGATCCTACCTGTAATGGAGATGCTAGGATAGAACTGTCTAGTTTCTGTGTTGGCCATTTAGAGTCTGAGAGAGTCCTACCAGACTCTGCCTCTAATACAGTCTGAGCCTCACTTAGAGGTGCTGCAACTACATCTAGATAATTGTCAGCGTCTACATCAGCAATAAGGGGAGCTGCAGCAAATGGGGAATGGGCAACTTCAGCTGTCCATAACTTCATCAAGTTGTAGCCACATCTGAAAATGAAGAAATGCAATGTAGATGTATAGTATACAAATAGTATTTGAAAAGTACATGTATAAAGAAGGGTGATTTATCTTATTTCATAATTTGAACACACTTGGTAGAGAACTACAAGGCAAAGCTTAGAAAGCTATATGTCAAATATTAAGGATCTGTAGGCCTTACAGTTTCAGAAATATTTTTCCTAAGAAAAACTGATAAACAGTTTTGCAAGATGCACAGCAGCAGACAGAACTAGTATTAAAGAGATTTTCAGGAATAAAAACATAATGGTCACTTGAAAATGGTAGAAATGTGCAAGAATGTCTTCACAAATATCTTACATGTACGGAATTCCGTTAGTGCCATTTGAATTGTCGTATGTCGTGTTTTTTAGGTTGATGCACGACACACGATATGACGCATGACAATTCATCCGACGCACGACAATTAATCCGACGCACGACAATGCGATACGACGCACGACATTTGAACACTAACATTGTGCTCCGTCGCTCTCCACTGGCTAATCATTTGACCTCGCCAAAATGAATTGTCGTGTCGCGGTGTCGTGCCTCGTATCGCGTTGTCGTGCGTCGGATGAATTGTCATGCGTCCTATCGTGTGTCGACTTCAAACCATGACATGCGACGCACAACATATGAAGCGACAATTGATATTATGTCGCGCAATTGTCATGTGTCGCGCTGCAGTTTTGACCACAACACTCGACATATCAAGCGTGTATATTGAGAAAAGTGTAAATTTACATGAAAAAGCTCACACTAGACACTTTTGATGGATTTGGCGGTTGACATGGGAGTTTATGCAAATTTCAGGTATGAAGTGTTTAGGCGGTCGCTTATCTGTGACATGACTGCAATACTGAGAATCAATTTTATTTTGACTGAAATAAGCTATTTGAATGCGATGCGAGGAAACTTTTAGGTGCGTCGAAATAGAGTGATTCTTAAGTTCTCAAGTGAAAATGGAAGTTGTCAATCGATTTTCCTAGATTTTCATCAATCATCTACAACTAAGTATCATAGATTACTACCTGGACCTCTCAATTTGATCAGCTTTTGCTTTAGATCCAAGAGCATGGTCTTCGTTTGAAAAAACTACACATACAGCAGTAGAAAGAATAAGAAATGATGGAAACAGTATCATTTTCACTAGGGTGCTGACATTTTGGTATTGGCTAAAACGTCGACAAAAAGACGAAGACGCTTGCTTCCATTTCAAGGAGAAAGTTCAGTTCTGGGGAGCATGTAAAATAGAGGAGAAAATATCTTATCTATGATTTTTACGCGTGATTATGCAAAAATTATGAACAAAAATAATTTTTTTAAAAGAAAAATGTCTGTTTCTCTGGCTATATATAGTACAAATAGTTCCGTACTATTTATTTTCTACTCCTTTAATGCTTTGCACAAGAACATGTATTTGTTTTTTGTGCCAAAATGCCAATCAAGTTCAGATGTGAATGTAGATCGCTTGAAAATGGCTGCCAAAGATACACTTGACCAAAGATTCGCACAAAGATTATTTGTTAGCAGTCAAACAAGGTTTGTTTTGTGATCAAACATAACTATGCATATTTCTTATACCAATATGTGATTTGTTGCGCGTAGATTTGAAGCATTTTAGTCAATTGTCTTGTTTAACACTAACTTATGCTGTTGCTAGGGAGAAACTTTTCCATTTTATTGACCAAACAGTAGCAATTTTAACCAAAACTGAACAAGTTCATTCATCGTTAAGCCAGATATACAGTACACAAAATTTCAATCGACTAAAAGTTGAAAACTCAAGAAAAAATAAATTAATTTGTTGTGATTTATGGGTTTAAAGGGGCTCGCAACCGGATTTAGCATTAAAAATAGTAATTTGTAAATATATGTCAAATGCTTATATAAATGGGTAAGATTTAGTTTAGGATAATAGATTCTATTAAAAAATGCATTTCAAAAAAAAAAAAGAAGAAGCTCTGGTGGGATTCGAACCCGCGACCCTCCATGCGGAGACAAACATGAAAAATGAGGAAACGCCTTTATCCCCTCGGCTACCAGCGCTCTCTATATATTAAGTAGCGAATTAACATACTTCACTGGTAGCAATTGATGGTACTTTATTCGGCTCGGGTTTATGTCTGAGCCTGTGTAGAGAAGCAACAACAACAACTATACCGTTAGCTAACGCTATAGAAAAACGATGGAAAATATCTAAAAAACTAAGATTCGGTGACGATTCTATTCTTGAGACTTTTTTTGGACTGATCATATTTTTTTAATGTCAGAAGCCAAAGTATGCCACAAATTTGCTTTTATGTGAGTATTTTATTTTATTTTGACAAGTACACCATCCGGTTGCGAGTCCCTTTAAATATCTGTGCTAGATTTTGCAAATTAAAAATGATAAAGTGAAAATACCAAAGAGATCCAACTACAACGAGATATAAATGACAGGAAGTCCGACTGATCAAGAATGTTATTATGCTCTCAGAAACTGATATTTGGGAGCATATAGCTTTTGCCAAGTCTGTTTGTCCGTCCACCTGTGTGTCTCAGTCTGGAAATCACAAAGTAATTTGGTAACCCACGTAGAAGAAACAAGCCAACCAGCGATTTACAGTTTTTATCCTGTCGTCAGAAACAACAGATTGATAAACTGTTTGCGTAAAATCAGACTACCTCCTGTTACAAGAACCTCAATAAATTCCCTAATTTTCTTCCGATCCTTTAAAAAATGAGCTGTGCATGTACATTATAACTTTAAATATAAGTTTTCACAAATATGACCTGGATAGGGTTTGTAGCGCGTTCAGTTACCATATCGATGGCCATCGATTGCATCAATCTACTAGCCATTACTGAAGATGATGTTGATGATGATGATGAAAAATGGTATATTGATAGAAGGCAGTGGCTAGCTCAGCCTAGCCCACCATCAGATTCATACGAAACACCCAAATCTAGGGTTAAATCATTATCCTATAAAAAGCCACCAAGTATATCTGTTCTATTTTTCATTATCGGAATGTCAATCAGCTTCTTTGCAGTAATAAATATGCCATTTAAACCTACATTAGATAGTGTAATTAAAGAAATACTCACCAAAATCCACCTTTAAAAAGGGTTTCCTCAAAATCCACTAAATAAAGGTTTTTTTCTGTCATTTTTTCATTTCTGAATATCAAGCAACTATATCTTAATAAGAATATTGCCAGTTGAATTTACAATAGCGAGTTTAATTTAAGATTACTGAAACAAATGTAAATATAATACTATGGTCATTAACAAAGGGAAAGAAGGGGAATAAATCTTACCGTGCTATGTTTAAATAATTTTTTAAAAATAAGTTACCTCCCTTGTTTATAGCTTTATTTTAGTTTTTTTCTTGCAGAAGTTCAAACATAAACATAATTCTCAAATATCTTCACAACATGACAACGCAGACAACTTTATATTTTACATAGATTTATGATATGGACCTACCAAGGACATTTTTATACACAATAATGACAAGAACTATAGTATCCCAGGATCAGGACTCTGACATTTTTATGCCCCGCACGACTTAGTCGGGGGCATATTGTTTTTGGTCTGTCTGTCTGTTTGTCTGTATACAACTTTAACCTTGGCCATAACTTTTGAACTACATTGGATAATAAGACACTTTATATTTGGTATGTGTACTCACCTCAAGAAGCTCTTGAGCTCAGTACAATTTGGGTCATGTCTGACAAAGGTCAAGGTCATTTAGCCGTAAATCAGGTGGAAAGGGAGATAACTCATCCTATATTATTTCATGTGAATAGGAAGGTAGATAACTCATCCTAACTGGCCATAACTCTGATCATGTGATCATTTCTAAATTTAGAAATTAGTCCCCTCAATATGACTCTTGACAAACGTGAAACCTTGTTATGACGACGACGTCATCATGACATCAATATGACAGACGTCGATCATGATGCTATGGTGATGATGCATTTGAATAAGCTAGAAAAAGCTTGTTTCTTTGTACATATTCATCACAACAACAGCAAGGAGTACAATTAAAACCTGCTGTATTATTTTACTTGAAAGCCAAATGAATACATTGCAGTGACAAAACACCTCGGGCCATTTGTCATTTTCTGTGTCACCATTCTTGTTTAACAAGTGTCCTTGACCTTTGACCTATTTAATCAAACTTTAACCAAAATCCTTAACCTTGGCTATAACTATTGCACATGGACCTTTTATACTTGTCATGTGCCTTCCTTTTGTCAAGACCTTTCTGACCATGCTAACATTTTTGTCCCGCTGTGACCTTGGCCTAAATGTCTATGACATTTGAACCAATAGGCCCTTCTGGTAATTCGGTCTAAAGTATTTAGATCCACCATGAGAGTTGATGTAGGATAGTTATTTCTCCCCTAAGATAAGAAAATTCATGCAGGGATGAAGCTTGCCGAGTCTCTGCGAGAATTTTCTGACCCGAGCGGAGAAACTCCTATCCTACATCAACAAAAGGAATGGTGGATTTTTTCTCCCATTTAAATATGATACAAATAACCAAATAATTGCAGTTTGTGTGCACTTTTTCTACCAAAACATGTCATTGTTTATAGTAACCTCATCACAAATGACATCATTTAGTTACCCGTGTCGTGCAGCGCTTGTGGTGAAGCAAGGCAAAAATTTGACGTCACGGCTATAGAGGATAGAGTGAATCCCTATGGGGCAAAACCCTATCCCATATGGGCGAAAATGGGAGAAAATCATTTTATTCAATTTCTGATTTCCATGTTCAATAATATTTGATATTTCTTTAATTGTAGAGTACCCCAGTATTCCCGTCTTCATGGTCAGGTTCCAAGACTGTATGTACAGGAATGGAAGACCGACATGAAGAATAGGGAGCTCATCATCAAGGTAAGTTGAATAGTCAATTTCTGGGGTCCGTCTAAAGACCCCAAACCTCCCCCAAACCTCTCCAAACCTGCCTAAAGCACTTGAAAACAATCCAAACCAGTTAAATTCCTTAATATCTAATCAAAAAGAGCTTATAAATGGCAATTTGAGCTAAAACAATGAAAAAATGTTAATTTAAAATTAAATATTCGATGTTTTTCTTTTCAAGGGAAACAACTCGAACAAAACTTAAGATCACTTTACACAGTTACCTCTAAATATTAACTCACTATCCTAATAGCCTGTTCCTGGTTTTGAAGACAAGTATTCTCTTAAAGCAGGTTGAAAGTAAAGCAGAATGCGCCTTAAGGCGCATTCTGCTTTACTTTCAGCCTGCTTTAAGCTACAATCTGCTAGAATTATAAAAACTTGCTTTTAAAAGTGGTTTTGGGAGGTTTGGGTAAGTTTGGGGTCTTTAGACGGACCGCAATTTCTGTGTCCTTCCACAAAGCATTGTTCTTGTACAAAGTATTATCCTATTCCCAATCCTCCAATTTCACCCAACCTCAATTTGACCTTGACCTCTTTTGGACTTGGAATATTTTGAATGGGCCATATCTTGGTTTATATATTTTACCATTTTGTCAGCATCAACACCACTTACTAGAATGTTTTGGTACTAATACAGGTCTTGCCTTAGACCATTCCCAGTCCTCCCATATCACCCAACCTCAATTTGACCTTGACCTCTTTTGGACTTGGAATATTTTGAATGGGCCATATCTTGGTTTATATATTTTACCATTTTGTCAGCATCAACCCTTCTTACTAGAATGTTTTGGTACTAATACAGGTCTTGCCTTAGACCATTCCCAGTCCTCCCATATCACCCAACCTCAATTTGACCTTGACCTCTTTTGGACTTGGAATATTTTGAATGGGCCATATCTTGGTTTATATATTTTACCATTTTGTCAGCATCAACACCACTTACTAGAACGTTTTGGTACTAATACAGGTCTTGCCTTAGACCATTCCCAGTCCTCCCATATCACCAAACCTCAATTTGACCTTGACATACATGTATTTTGCTTTATTTCCAATGTTATGTTTTTATTTTACCCCATTTTTCAATGGCATACCGTATAGTTTTATTCAGTGCGACAAGACCTACAATTCAGCAAAAAGTCTTTTTATGACGAGAGATTTGAAAATACAGTGAAACCTCTCTATTACGACCACTAAAATGAAGGTTAATTTATTGTATAAATGGCATGTGACAGCTAAAATCAGGGTTACAGTTAAACAGAAAGTCCATAAAGGAGATTTCTGTTTTATGGTTACCTTGTTGTCACCTGTTGTAAACACCTAATAATCAACACAATTTAGTGGTCGTAATAGAGAGGTTTTACTGTATTCAACCATAGTTTTAACTCTTTGCTAAGTAACTTTGTCAACTGCTGCTGTTCTATAAATAGAATTGTCAAAATTTTACTTTCAAAATACTGGCAGCATCAGTGTGAAACAGCTTGGGTCTGATGGGACTCTTGTATCAGTCTTATCTGGATCCAATCTGTTTGGAAAGGTTCTCATGGATTTGCAAAAAGTTGATAACATTTTAGTTTAATCACATTAACAGGGCTGCCATAAGTTGACATAAAAAATCCTAAGATTTCCAAATTTGCATTTTTCAAGTGCGATTTTATGAATCATACCTTTACCCCAAATCAAATCAAATCGAATTTTATTTTGAGTCGGCAAGACACAAAACAGTGAACATAAGCTGCAAAGCTTTTTAACCGACTAACAAACAATTGTAAGCAATAAAACAAAGGTAAAACAGCTGCTAGGAGAAAGGACAAATTAAAAGGATCACAGTGAATTTCTATTTTGGCTTTTAGAATAAAAGCTTGAGACTGATTGAAGCTAAAGCAGAATGCTCCTTAAGGCTCATTCTGCTTTATCCCCAACTCATCCCAAGTGGAGACCTGCTCATCGCCTGTTTCTAGTTTTGTTGACACATGGCTGCTTAAAGCATGCTGAACGTAAAGCAGAATGCGCCTTATGGCGCATTCTGCTTTACTTTCAGCCTGCTTTAAGCTACCATGTACTTTAATAAAATCTGAATATTTAGGAAACATCTAAAGAAATGGCAGCCCTGCATGAAACACGCTGTGTAAGTGCTGGTATTTATAATATCCTCTATATTCACCTATAATTGCAGAATGCCGAGTTGGGTGGAGTGCCACATTATGAGCATGATGAAAATCTATTTTTGGACAAACGAGAACAGATGACCTATAATGTAGAAAACGGAAACAGAGTTGGCAATAAATGTAAAATGCCAGACAGAGCTCTTCTTCTGCGACCACCGTTCCACCACGAGACCTCACGATATCAAAGTGAACTGATGTTTAGAAGGGATGCATAAACTTGCTGTTTTACATAATCAGTTTTGTCAGTATTAAGTCATTGTCCAGTATTTTTGTGATGGATTCAGTCACAAGTTGTTGTGTTTTTAGAAATTCTATTTATAAATTCTTTTACTGTTTGTACTGTGATGCTTCACTTTTTTTTGTGACTTTTTTTATGCTTACAGAACACATTTCTGACTTCTATAAGTGTTAACTTTTTGAGAGTATAAACTATATGAAATATACAGAGTTTGTTATCCTATTTCTTTTTTAACTTGTAGAGAAAAATATCATCATTAAACTTTCTGAATGTTTGTTGTACACAAGTACACAAGAACAGATGGTAATTTGGTATATAGCTCAACATTTATTGTACAGTAAAGCCTCTCTATTATGACCACAAAAGTTAATTTTACTTGATTGTATAAAAGACAGGTGACAGCTTAAAGCATGGTGACAGTAAAACAGCTCCTAAAGGAGTTTTCTGACTATTACCTTATTTTAAGTAGTCACCTAATAATTATCACAATGTAGCGGTCAAAATTGATAGGTTTTACTGTACTTTCATAACTGATATGAAAGTCATTTGAAATTGCTTAATATGCTCATCCTGTTACTGTGAAAACTTGTATTAACCCATTGCATGCTGGGTAATATTTGGCAGCCATTTTAAAATGTAGCCTGAAGCGGGTATAACTCAATTATTTTCAAAAGATTTTAGTAGTTTCTGATAGAATATTGACTTAGCTGCAAACAGTTTTGATCTCAGATCAGGCCCCACAATGTGGGGCCTGATCTGAGATCAAAACTGTTTGCCCAGAGGTACACCTAAAAGTGTATCACACATAAAATGGTTTAAGCAAACATTTCACGGTCTTCAGATATCTCAAATGCTATTCTATAAATTGTCAATTTGCTCAAGTTTGAATGTATAATCATATTTCTTTCTTTGAAATATGTTAAAATTCAAAATTCTAGCATGAGGAATAATTCAAGATAGTATGACTGCATGTTGTACACCTGTAATTTGGTGTTTTGATTTTACGTCGCTTTCAACAGTATTTCAGTCATATCGCGACGTCCAGCTTATTACAGGTGGAGGAAGACCCAAGAAGTCATTTATGCACTGTTTCAGGCACAAATCGGCAACTGGGTAGAACCACCGACCTTCCGCAAGCCAGCTGGAAGGCCTCCCCACATGAAAAATCCGAATGACCCTACTGGGATTCGAACTCACAGCGGTGAGGAGCTTAGTGATGTAAGTCACAGTGACTATACCACTAGACCAGGGAGGCCCCTCCTGTAATTTGGTGACACAAGCTCACTTAAGTTGAATTACAGTCGAACTTGAAGTTTTGAAAAACTACCCTTATCTGTTGCTCTGATGCTGTTTTATCTTTGAAGTAGAGCAAGTTAAACTTGAGGTGGTTTGAATTATTGAAAATCAACATCTTTCTGTGATATGTTTATTCCTCTGGATCATGTAAACTGAGAAACTTTCAAGCATGTAAAATGTTTGGAAATACAGATAGATTTATAAACCAGTATTCAACATTTTTAGTGAGCTTAACTCTTTCACTGCTATATTTATCTTCTTTTATAAAATTGTTCTCTTCATTTTGTCCAAAATTTAAATTCTTGGTACATGTATTTCAACTTAAGACATATTGAAATGAGTGTCAAACAGTTTGGATCCAGATCAGACGCCGCATTATGTGGCATCTGATCTGGATCCAAACTTTTTGCAAACAAATGTGATTGCACTATTGGCAGTGAATGAGTTAATATAAAATGGTTTGTCAGTTTGATCAGTATTACTATACATGTATTTAAAAAGTGCTATTTCATTGCAAGTACTTAACCTTACTCGATGTGGATCTATTTCTGCTCAATCATTTAGTGTTCTTGTTTTCTTGCACATCTTTAATCATGGTTGTTGTTTAATTAAACAAATTACAAGTCAATCACGTTTCAGTTTTTGTTTTGTTTTACCCCGGTGACATACATTTTCAACCATAGTCCAAAGTAAAGTCAAACCTGTGCTAACTCTTTCCTCCCTGAAACTTTAAATGGACAATTCCAGTTTCCATTTAGTCTAGTCCATTTCTGACTTTTAAGGGTTGTTTTGTCAATGTTTGGCATTATGACAAACAGTGAAGACCCTGATCATAGGGCTCCTTTAGGAGCCCTCTGATCTGGGTCTTCACTGCTTGCTCAGGAAAAGTGTACTATTCACATGTACACTGATTGACAAGGACGCCTATATGCGGGACTAGGGTTCAAAGGGTCAACTCATTCACCCCTGAAATTATTAATGAAAAATTCCAATTTAAAAAAAAGTCAAGTCCATTTTTGAATATTTAGGGTTGATGTTAACAATATATTTCAAAATGACAAAGAGTGTAGATCCTGAACAGAGGGCTCCTCAAGGAGCCCTCTGATCAGGGTCTACACTGTTTGCATTGGACAAGTGTAATCCTCACAGGTATACTGTTTGTTAATGACGAGTATACTTGTCGCTAGGGTTGAATGTGTTAAAGAAAGGTGATGGCTAAAGGCTTGGCAAAAGTTATACAGAATGCTCATATAGGAGCTTTCTGCATTTCTTTTGTCCTGCATGAAACTGCCACCTGTCTTGAATACTACAAATTCATTTCTTGAGTGGGCGCTTATTACAGGTTTGACTGTACTAATTACTTTTTTCTAACTGTTTAACTTATTACCCCATAAATACACCTTTTAATGCCTTTGATTTATTCACCCAATTAACTCATTCACCCCTGAAACTTGTAATTGATAATTCCTGTCTCCAATTTAGTCTAGTCCATTTTATTCTATTTAAGGTTGTTTTCTGCCATTTATTACCAATTGACAAACTGTGTAACCCCTTATCAGAGGGCTCCTTAAGGAGCCCTCTGATCAGCGTCTACACTGTTTGCATTGAACAAGAGTATTCTTCACAGGTACACTGTTTGTTAACAACAATTATACTCGTCGCTAGGGTTGAATGTGTTAAGAAAAGAATTCATTATAATAAAACATTTTCTGTATCCTAGCAGATGGTACCATAAAGCAGTTCTTAAGTAAAGCAGGATGTCCCTTATAGGACATTCTGCTTTACCTTCAACCTATTTTTAGTGGTCATCTGTCTTCAAAACTAGGAACAAGCTATGGGTACAGCTGGGGGTAATGGGTTAAGCTGCGACCTGTCCTAACGACTACAGGCACACCCTCTTTTAAGTGATTTGTTTGTATAAGGTAAAATTAATTACAATCCTAAATATTTGTTTATATATTTTAATACATGTATAATCAAACACTCGATCAACCCAGAAACTTTTACTGAATAATTCCAGTATCTAGTCCATCTATGGCAATTGTGTATTGCTTTTCACAATTTATTGCAAAATGTCAAACAGTGCAGACCAAGATCAGAGGACTCCTTTAGGATTCCTCTGATATGGGTCTGCCCTGTTTGTATATGACAAGTGTACTCTTTAAAAGTACACTGTCAGTAAATGGAACATATATGTAACTGGGCTTTAATGGGTTAATGTAATGCTTAACCCATTACCCCATAAATACAGCTTTTTACGCTTTTTAATTCATATCTTCACTGTGGAAAATAGTTCCAATTCATACAGGTATGAATATGTATAAGAACTATTTGCTATATTCTAGCATATTGTACCTTAAAGTAGGCTGAAAGTAAAGCCGAATGTGCCTTAAGGCACATTCTGCTTTACTTTCAACCTGCTTTAAGTAGTCACATGTTTTCAAAACTAGAAACAGGCTATGGGGTAATGGGTTAAATTGAGGAAGACTGGAAATGACTGCTGAATGATAACAGATACTGTTGAACATACAGTCATGTACTGGTTGGACTCTATATGACTTGGTACATATGTATGTCATCTAAGTCACTATCTTCAGAGTCTTTGAAATATTTCAAAGTTGCTAAGTTCTTCTTCTCCTCTGTATCAACTGGGGTGAGCCATGTATGGAGATCCAACTTCAGCTGAAATGAATACAAGATACATTATAGCTCTAGCTTTCAATATTTCATTCACTGATATTCTCATGTTTTCATGACTTCTCATTAATTAGTATCATCTTAACTCTTTCCCTCATAGAAGCGACTTTTAGCGTATTTGATTTATTCCTCCGCTGTAGAAAATAGTTCCAATTTAATCAGTCATGAATATATTTTTTTTATTATTATATTATAGGGAATATTTTCTATATTCTAGCACATGATAGCTTAAAGCAGGCTGAAAGTAAAGCAGAATGCGCCTGAAGGCGCATTCTGCTTTACTTTCAACCTGATTTAAGTAGCCACCTATCTCCAATACTATAAATAGGCTATCAGGTAAAGGGTTAAACAGACCGATTAGCCCATTACCCCATATATACGCCTTTTTATGCCGTAATATATTCTTCCACCGAAGAAAATAGATCCACATTATACAGTTATGAATATGTATCATAAGATATAGTTTCTATATTCTAACAGATCATGAGATGGTAGCATAAAGCAGACTGAAAGTAAAAAGGCACATTTTGCTTTACTTTCAACCTGCTTTAAGTGGTCACCTGTAATCAAAACTAGAAACAGGCTATGTGGTAATGGGTTAATTACCAAATCTTATAATCTCATTTGTCCTAGAATTTAACTCATTAACGCTTAGTGACATGTGGGTGTATCATTTACAATCAGTGTACTAATGAAGAGTACACTTTTCCTATGCAAAAAATGTTAGCCCAGATTTGAGCACTCCAAGAGCTCTGAATTGGGGCTGCCCTGAAATTTATTTTGTAATATATTGTACAAGAGCCCCATGGGGCATATTTCGCTCACCTGAGAAAATAGCTGAAAAAATGGCGATAATAATTTAGG
Source organism: Gari tellinella (assembly GCA_922989275.2). NCBI lineage: Eukaryota > Metazoa > Mollusca > Bivalvia > Cardiida > Psammobiidae > Gari > Gari tellinella. The sequence continues at coordinate 26,956,016 of OV277857.1, read as the reverse complement.
TCCAGGACTGACCTAGATATGCAACAGACCAGAACAATTTGAACAAATTATGTAAAGTATATTTAAAAGTGTCACCATACCGAATATACAAGCTCTGGCCATATTAGTGTCAGAGAAGAAGATGTTTGAAATTTTCTCTATATAACTCTATGTAAAACTTTGACCCCAGGGGCGGGGCCAATTTTGACCCTAGGTGCATAATTTGAACAAACTTGATAGAGGACCTGTAGGCGATGGTATGTGCCAAATATCTAAGCTCTTGTAGTTTCAGAAAAGAAGATTTTTTAAGTTTTCATTGGAAAAAATCTATTTTTAGCTCCTGTGACCTAGTTATGCAACCGACCAGAACCATTTGAATAATTTTGGTATAGGACATCTAGAAGTGTCACCATACCAAATATCAAAGCTCTGGCCATATTAGTTTCAGAGAAGAAGACGTTTGAAAATTTCACTATATAACTCTTTGTAAAACTGTGACCCCCGGGGCGGGGCCAATTTCGACCCCAGGGGCATAATTTGAACAAACTTGATAGAGGACCTGTAGGCGATGGTATGTGCCAAATATCTAAGCTTTGGCCCTTGTAGTTTCAGAAAAGAAGATTTTTTAAGTTTTCATTGGAAAAAATCTATTTTTAGCTCCTGTGACCTAGTTATGCAACCGACCAGAACCATTTGAACAATTTTGGTATAGGACATCTAGAAGTGTCACCATACCAAATATCAAAGCTCTGGCCATATTAGTTTCAGAGAAGAAGACGTTTGAAAATTTCACTAAATAACTCTTTGTAAAACTGTGACCCCCGGGGCGGGGCCAATTTCGACCCCAGGGGCATAATTTGAACAAACTTGATAGAGGACCTGTAGGCGATGGTATGTGCCAAATATCTAAGCTCTGGCCCTTGTAGTTTCAGACAAGAAGATTTTTTAAGTTTTCAATGAAAAAAATCTATTTTTAGCTCCTGTGACCTAGTTATGCAACAGACCAGAACCATTTGAACATTTTTCGTAAAGGACATCTAGAAGTGTCACCATGCCAAATATCAATGCTCTGGCAACATTAGTTTCAGAGAAGAAGACGTTTGAAAATTTCACTATATAACTCTATGTAAATCTGTGACCCCCGGGGCGGGGCCAATTTTGACCCCAGGGGCATAATTTGAACAAACTTGATAGAGGACCTGTAGATGATGCTATGTGCCAAATATGTAAGCTCTGGTCCTGCCAGTTTTTGACAAGAAGATTTTTTAAGATTTCCTTATTTTTTCACTTTGGTTGCCATGGCAACCAGAGTTCTGCATTGTTTTTAATTCTTTGAACAAATTTGAAAGAGCTTGACCCAAGGAACATTTCTGTAAAGTTTGGTTGAATTCTGTCAAGCGGTATAGGAGGAGATGTCATTTGAAGCAATTGTTAACGACGACGCACATACGCACGACGCACATACGCACGACGCCGGACACAGGGCCATCCCAATAGCTCACCATGAGCCTTTGGCTCAGGTGAGCTAAAAATAGGACACCCCAAAACAGTCAAAACGGCTCTTAGGCGCTAACCAGAGTACAAAGTTCCCAGATTTAATAGACTTATCACCAACGGTGATTTATACCCTAACCTTGCACCTTGTCACAAGAAACAAATGTGTCAGGATAATACTGATGTGTGTACTCTATATGAACTATAAGAGGGTTCATAAGCCTTTCTAAGTTTCTATGATTTCACCTAATGACCTACTTTTTCACCTGACATAACTCGTATTCATACACTGCCTAGATTTTTTCTAGGTGATTATTTTGAGCAAGTTTCATCATTGCGCTCGGACTGACAACGGATAGCAGGGGTATCACAAAATCTCACCTTGAGTATTAACACTTTGTACTCTGGTCCAGCGCTTATAAAGTGTTTGCATTGAGTCTGAGTTCAATGTCAAGCATTTGATTGGTCAGATTTGAGCCTCGGCTTCTTATCAGGATCGAACTGCGTGCAACTGGGACATTGTTTTAACCCTTTGAACCCTAGTCCCGCATTTTGGCGTCCTTTGCAAACAGTGTACATGTGAATAGTACACTTGTCCAATGCAAACAGTGTAGACCCAGATCAGAGGGCTCCTAGGAGCCCTCTGATCAGGGTCTTCACTTTTTGTCATAATGCTAAACATTGACAAAAACAACCCTTAAGAGTCAGAAATGGACTATACTTAAATGAAAACTGGAATTGTCCATTTAAAGTTTCAGGGAGGAAAGAGTTATTAAGATACTTTAGAAAAATTCTAATTAAATTTTAGGACATTACCAGACAACAATTGCTGCAGACAGAATAAGACTGTGTTTAATATACACTTAATATATGCCCTTGGTGTCATCCTTGCCAATATATTCGAAATCATTTCTAAGTAAGAATTAGGTCAAGGTCAAATCAAAGGATGGGTGATATGCCTGTATTGGGTATGGACAAAGGCAACAACTGTATTCTAGTTAGCGGTATCAATGTCAGGTGAAAGGGTAAAATCTTGATAACCAAGAAATGGCTAATTTACAATATTCTAAGTCCAAAAGAGGTCAAGGTCAAATTAAGGTTGGGTGATATGGGAGGATTTGTAATGGTCTAAGGCAATGACTGTACAAGTATCAAAGCATTCTAATCAGTGATGTTGATGCTAGACGAAGAAGTAATATCTGGTTAACCTTGTAAGGACGGACAGGACAATCACTATATGCCTCCACGTTAAATGTTGGTGGAACATAACAATTATTATAATTTAGAACTCAACGAATTTCAAGTCGCATTCTGCACTTTTATCAGCATAATCTAATACTTCCCAGATATAAGTCAAAACGATACACATGTATATCTAAAATGCTGCAACAGGGCTGCCATTTCTCAAGATTTTTCCTGAATCTTCGGATTTTTTTTCTAGTACATGGTAGCTTAAAGCAGGCTAAAAGTAAAGCAGAACGCGCCTTCAGCTTTACTTTTAGCCCACTTTAAGCGGCCATGTGTCAACAAAACTAGAAATAGGCGATGGGGAAAGGTACGGTTCGTAAAATCGCACTTGAAAAATGCAAATCTTAGGATTTTCTATGTCAACTTATGGCAGCCCTGCTGCAAGAGAGTAACAATAACAGATTCTTACCTTCACTGTCGACAGAGACTCCTCAATACTAGGATTAGTGATTAAAATTGACCCTGGCTTTCTCAGTGTTTGGATAAGAAAGTTCCATATTCTGAAATAAGAGTAGCCTACATCAATATCTTTTTTAAAAACTATTTGTATGTTTTAAAACCTATGTTAACCTTTCCTGAAAGGTTACTAGCAGATGGTAGCTTTAACAGTTTGAAAGTAAAGGCACATTCTGCTTTACTTTTAATCTGTTTAAAGTCACCTGTCTTTACAACCAGAAACAGGCTATAGGGTAAAGGGTTAAAAAGCTTGCTATAAATAATGTATGATTAAATTTCATTAAGCAGTCACCTATTGTAAGATATATGTGAGCTTATTCATTGATGGTCTACACACCACACTACGGAATATTTAAAATGTTACCACAATTTATAAAATTCTATGATAGCCTGAGGTCTATTCTTTGCAATTCACTTCTTTCTGGTAAAGATCTTAATCACAACGGTAAGGATCACAGTTGACTGGTGTTAAACTGCCCACTTAATCCATTACTCCTCAAACGCACCAATACCGTAATAGTGACTTCAATTTATTCATCCACTAAAGAAAGTAGTTCCTCTTTAACAATATGCACCGTAATAAATACTTTTGTCCTAGTAGATGGTAGCTTAAAGCATGCTGAAAGTAAAGTAGAATGTGCCTTAAGGTACATTCTGCTTTACTTCAACCTGCTTTAAGTAATCACCTGTGTTCAATACTAGAAACAGGCTATGGGGTAATAGATTAAAATTCTAAGTCTTTGATACGAACTGAAGCTTAGTTCACGGTCCAAGGTTATAAAGCTTTTCAGTTGAGTCTAAAGTCATTCTCAAGCATTTGATTGGTCAGATTTGAGCCTAGGCTCAAATCTGACCAATCAAATGCTTGAGAACACACTCAGACACAGCTCAAAAGTTTTATAACCTTGGACCCAGGGAAATAATTAAACAGAAAGTTGTAATAGGAGGTTTCTGCTCTATTTAGTTTCACATTAATCTGTCACCTGTCTTCAGAGACATCTCTGCTTTTTCAAACAATAGATGTCTAATCCTTTACTCCATAATACTATTTCGAGTTTTGAAGAAACATGACCACTTAAGGGTGTATCCAACCCATAAGCGAATTTTTCAAAGTATCAAACTTTTTTTTCTATCATTGGTTTTTTGGAAGAGCTATTTATGATGAATGAAAAAATGGAAAAAAAATATACATGGTGGTGTCCTTTTTTTTTGAGCTACAGCGATTTGAAAAAGGTATGTCAAATTTGGACTTTTTCTCTCAAATTTTACCCATTCAGAGTACAAGCTTCAGTAAAATCTATTTCATACCAAAACAAACATGGTAATTTGGGTTTTCATTATTTATTTCATGTCTATGGTGGTATTTTCACATATAGAAACCAAATTTAGACAAAGCAGGCACTAGGTTTGAACAATATGAATAATCGAATATCAAAAATATGCTTTTTATAGGGCATGATTTTACTAGATTTTTTATTTTATGAAAAAAAAGTAAAAAGGTTTGAAAATGAAATAGTTCTAGTATTAAACTTTTCCTTATATTCTACCAAATGAAAGCCAATGCTAAGGCAGTTCAAAATATGAAAAGAAATTGAAAGGTCGGTGTTGAAAATTTTGAGTTATTAAAGTAAAAAGAGTTATCTCCCCTACAAAATTTACAAAAAAGTACCATATCGGTGATATTTAGAGCTTTATAAATTTCACATTTGGTGCCTGTTTTTTCTTAAATTAGTTTTTGTATGAAGAAATACTACCATAGATAGGAAATAAATAACACAAAACCAAATTATCATATTTGTTTTCATTTAAAATGGATTTTATTGAAGCGGGCTGTTTGAAAAGGACAAAATAAGAGAAAGTGGGTGGAGTAAATTTTACATGGCCATTGAGCCAACTGTTGTTCACCAAAATGTACACTTTTTCTATTTTTTTCATTCATCTTAAATAGCTCTTCAATACAAAACCATCATAAAGTGTTTTCATATACAGTAAAACTCGGTTATAACGAATTCCAAGGGACTTGAGGATTTAATTCGCTCTAAACATTATTCGCTATATTGATAGTACGAAATTTGTTATAAGTTATCATCCTGGTTTGCGACTGAACTTTATATTCAGTGCCATATTGAAATACGTCACCATAATACATGTACGCGGTCACATTCTATATTCATACACTGGTTATTATTTACCTTGACTACCATTTAATCTTGGAATGCAATTCACGATCTATGTCACATCTTCAAGCGAAAAAATGGAAAAGAAAAATATGCAGCGATAACGCTATTTGTTAGCGCATATGCCGTGTATTCTCTTAAACTTCCATGATACCAAACACGTAAATACACTAGTGTGTACAGTTTGATTAACACGCGAGCCGTCATGTGCTCATTTTACTTGAGTTGTTATAAATATCAAGGATTTAATATTCCGTGATAATATTACCGACCTCTAATTTTTAGATCATTGAGATTCCGTTTAGTTAAATCTTCTGCTTCACCGGCTGAGAGTTATCATGTTTTTTATTTATTCTTTTAAACATCCAATCAAACAAGTCGAAATAATCAGACCCGGTTATGTAAATGACATGACAATAGGATTACTTCATCTTTTTCGTCTACACGTAGGAAATGGACAAGATATGGGGCCAGTTACTTACGCATATCTATAATTCGACACAGACAAAAAGAAACGTTTACACGAGAACTGCATAGTGACAACACGTACAGTGAAGCGCACATTATGCTTCCAGGACTAATGGAGTTAACAAAGCATTTAGATTATACGGTAATTATACCGTATCGTAATTACGGATCAATTCACAAGTCATCCAGATCTTATTGTGTGTTTTAACACCTATGCGTCACGGAGTTTATCGCGAAAATTACATAGGTGACTGAAGACTGAAGCAAGATGAGACTTCGCTTTAACGAAGGTATTTTACACTATTTTGTGAATAAAGGTACTTGAAAATCAGTTCGCCATAAACGAGAATTCGCTATAACCGAATTCGTACTAAACATGTTAGTCAACATAGAATTAATGCAGAGCTCGGCCGGGGAACGAAAATAAATTCGCTATAAGCCGAAATTCGCTGTATCAGAGTTCGTTATAAAAAAGTTTTACTGTACTTTGAACATTTCTTAAATTCATGACATTGATACACCCTTAAAGCAGTTTAAAGGTAAAGTGGAATGCACCTTAAGATGCACTTTGATTTCAGCCTGGTTTAAGCAACCTTCTACTAGGATATAGAAAATATGCATTACACTGCATATGGTATTCATGACTACAACTTGGAACTTTTTCCAGTAGATGAATAAATCAAAGAGCGTGAAAAAGGTGTATCTATGGAGTAATGGATCAAGACAAATTCACAACATGTATTATCCGATTTTTCTGACTGGTCCAAGTTATTTTTAGAACAGATTAGTTTATAATGGTAAATAGCTAAGCAAGGTAACCTCTGATATAAATTTGTACACTTTCCTACTTGCGATAAGCATGATCTCTGTGCAGCACGAGACCGATGCGCTAACTTGACTGATATGTTATTCTTTTCCAATAAACGCATTGAAGCTGAAACTATTATTTCCATTGCAAACAGGCTGGAGTCTGATCAGACGCCGGGTAACCCGGCATCTGATCATGCTCCAACCTGCTTGCCACTCAGATTAAAATTTAGTTATAAATTTCTAAAAGTAAATTTCCACAGTTGAGTGTAAACGGGAAAGAATAATGTCTTCTCTACTGTACATTACGCACAAAAATTACAGCTACCGTATCCGTATCTCTAACTAGCTGTAGAGAAAACATCGAGTACGATACTCATCCCTTTTAAAGTTTTAGAATGTTCCAATCTAAAAGTAACTCGGACAAGTCAGAAGAAAACACTAATAAACTGCACGTACTGTATTTGTTTATCTGCTGGCATGAAGAATTCAAAAACGTTATTCAATATCACAACATCACCTGAAATCATAATATTCAGAACTTTATTGATTTTCATGACTCGGAGCAAAATTTCTTTTTACCTGTAATTCAAAAACGTTATTCAATATCACAACATCACCTGAAATGAAAACATTCAAAATACATGTATTCAGAACTTTGTTATTTTTTACTCTTTGCATGCTACAGTGCTCCCTCTCTACCACGACACTCAATGGGAGACACATATTGTATGTGTTGTTCAGTGCTCCCTCTCTACCACGACACTCAATGGGAGACACATATTGTATGTGTTGTTCAGTGCTCCCTCTCTACCACAACACTCAATGGGAGACACATATTGTATGTGTTGTTCAGTGCTCCCTCTCTATCACAACACTCAATGGGAGACACATATTGTATGTGTTGTTCAGAAGGAGTCGTTGTAGACAGGGAACATTAAGACTCGAGTTACACTTGCAAACAGCTAGAATCCAGATCAGACCCCTCATAATTCGTCATTTGATTTATTCTATCAAAATATCCACTTATAAATAACTTTGAGAAAAACAGCAGACAACAATTTTAAGCAGACGATATTGCAGCTGCAGTAAAAAGGTTGGACATAATTGTCCTGTTTAGGGAACTGGGGCAAGCGTCGTTGTGAAGAGGGAATCGTTGTTTGGAGGGCCGTTGTAGAGAGGGAGCGCTGTATGTGCCACAGTAATTACCTTTGCAAACAGTTTGGTTCTGATGAGATGCCACCTAATACAGCCTCTTATCAGGATCCAAACTGTTTGCCATTCTCACCCTGAATTTAAAAGAAATTTTGAAAATTCTAATTTTTGAACAGTAGCAGACAATTGTTACAGATGAAAAAACTACCCAGCATGCAAAGAGTTAAACTTCTGAGCACTGATTGTTATCACATTGGGGACTATTTTTATAAGTTTAGAAATGATCACATGCCCAATTTTAAATTAACTGTATTTGACCTGTAAATGACCTTGACCTTAGACTGTCTAATAAATGCGGAATTTTTAAAGTATTTCTTCATGCAGATCTGTAGATGGTACTCTATGAACTGCCCCTTTGAACCCCATACGGGCCTACAACTCAAATCTGGCCAGCTTCTTCCCTGCTAACAGATGTAGATCACTCCCACTTTATGGGTATGATCACTACAAAAGTGGGTAGGATCACCACAGAATCGATCACTGTGCTCAGTAACCTAAATATGGATCACTAGTGATACAATTATGATCACTGGGGTCAAACTTTTTGCATGCAAGGAAAGGTTTTGTTAATATACGTATGCATACGGAATACAATGTATGAAGGAAATATCTCAATGGACATAGGAGTTATAGGCATTTTGAGAAACCTAAACGCAGATTTAGAAACCTAAACATGGACCCTTACTTCAAGGTCAAGGTCCCTGGGGTTAAGAAATTGTAAGATTGGTAAGGTCTTGTCCATATACACATGCATACCAGATATGAAAGCAATATCTCAAAGGACATAGGAGTAACTAGCCTTTTTCGAAACCTAAACATAGATTTCGAAATCTAAACACGTACGGGTCCTAAGTTCATACACACACACATACCGGTACACAATATGAAAGTTGTACCTCAAGGGACATAGAAGTTGAAGGCATTTTGAGAAACTGCTAAAGCGGATTTCGAAACATAAACGCAGTCCGTAACTTCAAGGTCAATGTCACTATGGTAACAATTTGTATGTGCATGGTAAGGTCTTTTCCATATTCACATGCATACAATGGGACATAGGAGTTATAAGAATTTTTTCGAAACCTAAATGTATCTTTCGAAACTTAAATGTGGGCCTCAAGTTCAAGGTCAGGGTCATTAGGCTGAAAAAATTTGTATGCATGAAAAGGTATTGTCCATAATTATACACATGCATGCCAAATATTAAAGGAACATCTCAATGAACATAGGAGTAATAGGCATTTTTCAAACCTAAACGTAGGTTTCGAAACCTATTAGTGGGCCCTCAGTTCAAGGTCAAGGTCAGAGGGGTCAAACTTTTTGTGTGCATTGAAAGGTTATGTCAATATACACACACATACTAAATATGAAAGCAATACCTCAAGGGACAGAAAAGTTTATATAAGCATTTTCTTGATACTGCTAATGCGAAAAGAACGGACACGGGAAAGTTGACGCCAACGACTGGGTGACAACATAATCTCTTAATGAACACAATCTGGCGAGCTAAAAACGTTGAAAGACGGCCAAGATAAACTCTGCACAAAATTCCGTCTACAGTTGAAAGTACAGAGCGATTCCAGTATACTACCCAAACAACATGTATATTTGTCCTTTACAAACAGTGTACCTGTGTTAAGTACATTTGTCCTATGCAAACAGTGTAGACCAAGTTCAGAGGGATCCCAAAGGAGCCTTCTAATCAGGGTCAACAGTATTTGCCATTTTGCAAATATATTGTATTAACAACACTAAATAGTAAACAAGAGCACCACATGCGGGTGCCAAGACTAATCTGTTTTTGAAGATGAGTGAAAAATACAGTAGAATTAGGTCAACGGTCAAGATCATTTGGTAAAATGTTCAAGCTCAAAATGTAGCAAAAACTTCAAGGAGCTTTCTGCTTTAAATTCTGCCTGCTTGATGCAGCCACCTATCTTTCATCCATGAATTACAATAATGCAATACTTACAGACTTGAAGAAGCTCTGCATGCAACATAATATCACTGTGAATAACCTGAAATATATAAACAGAAACACAAATAAGAAGAGGTAAAGAAGTGACTGTGTCAGTAAGACATACAGGGCTGCCATTTCTCCGGATTTTTCCTAAATATTCGGATTTTTTCGCAGTATATGGTAGCTTAAAGCAGGCTGAAAGTAAAGCAGAATGCGCCCTAGGCGCATTCTGCTTTACTTGCAGCCTGCTTTAAGTAGTCGCATGTCAACAAATTAAGAAAAAGGTTATGGGGGTAAAGGTACGATTCGTAAAATCGCAATTAAAAAATTCAAATTTGGAAATCTTAGGATTTTTCATGTCAACTTATGGCAGCCCTGGACATACAATACCTCCTAGTTGAATGTACAGTAAAACCCCTCTAAACCAGAACCTCTAAATAGCGGAATTCCCTCTAAACTGGACAAAAACCTTGGTCCCATTTCCCATCAATTATTACGCCTTTTATTTATTCCTTCAATGAAGAAAGTACATTCATGAACATATATCATCAGAAATATTTTCTATATTCTAGCAGATGATAGCTTAAAGCAGGTTGAAAGTAAAGCAGAATGTGCCTTAAGGCACATTCTACTTTACTTTCAACCTGCATTAAGGGAGTATCAATGTCATGAGCCATTTTTTCAAAGTATTAAACTTTTTTTCTATCATTGTTTTTTTGGAAGAGCTATTTATGATGAATGAAAAAATGAAAAAAAATATATATGGTGGTGTCCTTTTTTTTGAGCTACAGCGATTTGGAAAAGGTTTGTCAAATTTGGATTTTTTCTTTAAATTTTACCCATTCAGAGTACAAGCTTCAGTAAAATTTATTTCAAAACAAAACAAACATGGTAATTTGGGTTTTCTTTATTTATTTCATGTCTATGGTGGTATGTTCACATATATAAACCAAATTTAAACAAAGCAGGCACCAGGTTTGAACAATATGGATCCTTGAATATCAAAAATATGCTGTATATAGGGCATGATTTTATTAGATTTTTTAGTTTATGAAAAAAAGTAAAAAAGTTTGAAAATGAAATAGTTCTAGTATTTAACTTTTTCTTATATTCTACCAGATGAAAGCCCATACTAAGGCAGTTTAAAATATGAAAAGAAATTGAAAGGTCAGTGTTGAAAATTTTGAGTTATTAAAGTAAAAAGAGTTATCGCCCCTTACAAAATTTACAAAAAAGTACCATACCGATGATATTTAGAGCTTTATAAATTTCACATTTGGTGCCTTTTTTTTCTTAAATTAGTTTTTGTATGAAGAAATACTACCATAGATAGGAAATAAATAACCCAAAACCAAATATTCATATTTGTTTTCATTTAAAATGGGTTTTATTGAAGCGGGCTGTTTGAAAAGGACAAAATAAGAGGAAGTGGGTGGGGTAAATTTTACATGGCCGTAGAACCAACTGTTGTTCACCAAAATGTACACTTTTTCTATTTTTTCATTCCTCTTAAATAGCTCTTCAATACAAAACCATCATAGAGTGTTTTCATATACTTTGAAAAGTTACCAAAGTCATGACATTGATACACCCTTAAGTGGTCAGTTACCTTCCATACTAGAAACAAGTTATGGGTTAAAACCCCTCTAAACCTGATTTGATTTGATTTGTTTTGATTTTGTGTCGCTTTCAACAGTATTTCAGTCATATCGCGACGTCCAGCTAATTATAGGTGGAGGAAGACCCCAGAAGTCCTTTTATGCACTGTTCCAGGCGCACAAATCGGCAACTGGGTAGAACCACCGACCTTCCGCAAGCCAGCTGGAAGGCTTCCCCACATGAAAAATCCGAACGACCCTACTGGGATTCGAACTCACAGCGGTGAGGAGCTTAGTGATGTAAGTCACAGTGACTATACCACTAGGCCACGGAGGCCCCCCCTCTAAACCTGAAACCCCTCTAAACCAGATGTTTTTGTTGTCCCCACACATGTCCTGTATAGAGGGGATTCACTATACTGTATCTGCAAACTAGAGGGATAGCTTTGTCTGTAAGACATAATATGATGCCCCGGCTGGCAAAAATTTGACTAAGGTCAACTGACTGCAATTTTTTAGAAAGATTAAAGCAGATCAAAATCCTGTTCACATGCACATCTATGGTATATGTGCAAACACTCTGCCAAGTAATAAGTTTGTAGCTTGAAAACTTTAGGAGGAGTTAGCCGGACAAAGTATAAACTGTATGTGGGATAGACGGATGACAGGGGTAAAACAGTAACCTGCAGCGCTTAAAGACCCTAAAGAATTTTGTAATATGCTTGTCTCATAATGCATCGGCTGCTATGACTATTAGGGGAATGTTTATTACAAGGGAGTAAATACGATGTTTAAATCACCCCAGGTACAGACTAAGGATCCTGAGTTTAACTCAGTACTGTTACACGGTTTATCTGACAGTGACGTGCTCACTGAAGCTCTGTTAGAAAGCATATGTAAACCCCGTATGACAGAATTTTTTGTAGGGGGAGCTAGAGTTGCACACCTTTCAGAACTTATCATTCCATATAGGCTCGTACGAGCCAAAAATGAATGAAAGATCCACTCTGGTTAGAGCCAGTGAACCAATTATTTCCAATGTTTTCACTGATGTTTCCACTAATTCCTATGTTGTGATTACTTATCAGAAAAAAACTTTCTTCTATATCAATCAGTGAAAATGACCATTATTAAACTAATAAAATTCTGTATGAAAGGTGAGTGGCTGATTGAAACATGATAAAATATAGCATAAACGATATATTCTCATCTTGTTTCAACTCATTACTCAATAAATACGCCTTTAATTCATTCCCTCACTGAAGACAATTATACATGTAGTTCCATTTTATACCGATATATTTCCAGGGTTACAGATAAGGGGAGTAATGGGGTATTTACCCAATTAAAGTTGTGGAAAAAGCAATTGTTTTTCCCAACGAATTTCAAAAACCCAATTCTGTAAAATATCAAGGAGTAAATACCCAAGTACATCAAAACCTTATCTGTAACTCTGTATTTCTATATCCTAGTAGATGTTAGCTCAAAGCAGGTTAAAAGTAAAGCAGAATGAGCCTTGGGCACAGTTTGCATTTCTTTCAACCTGCTATAAGTGGTCTTCAAAACTAGAAACAGGCTATGAGGTAAAAGGTTAAGCTGCCACCAGGGTCCAAGGTTATAAAGCATTTGAGCTGAGTCTGAGTGTGTTCTCAAGCATTTGATTGGTCAGATTTGAGCCTAGGCTCAAATCTGACCAATCACATGCTTGAGAACGACTTTAGACTCAATTGAAAAGCTTTATAACCTTGGACACTGGATTTAGCACCATTAGTCAACTTAACAGTTTATTTATCGAGACTAGGTAGAAGTATCCCAAGATGCTTATGTGAAAGAATAAGTAAATATATTCTACGAGAACAGTACTTCTTTAGAGTTAACCCTTTCCTCCCTAAAACTTTAAATGGACAATTCCAGTTTCCATTTTAGTCTAGTCCATTTCTGACTTTTAAGGGTTGTTTTTGTCAATGTTTGGCATTATGACAAACAGTGGAGACCCTGATCAGAGGGCTCCTTTCGGAGCCCTCTGATCTGGGTCTTCACTGTTTGCATAGGACAAGTGCACTTTTCACATGTATACTGTTTGTAAAGGACGCCTATATGCGGGACTAGGGTTGAAAGGGTTAATGTACCTAAAACAAACAACCATAACTCTATACCAGTTTACATCTTTCTGCATTACTGTTGTCCTGCACTAAGCAATAATCTATCTTTAATCAGTCACCCCTGAAACGTTTAATGGACAATTCCAATGTAAAAACTATGTCTAGTCCATTTTAGACTATTTACGCTTGATTTTAACGGAAAATTTCAAAATAACAAACAGTGTAGACCTTGATCTTAAGGAGCCCTCAGATCAGGGTCTACACTGTTTGCATGGGACTAGTGTAATCCTCACAGATACACTGTTTGAAATGACGAGTATACTCGTCGCTAGGGTTGGATGTGTTTATACATCTGAAGCTGTATGCATTCCCATTGTCCTGCGGTAACCAACTACTCCATAGACACAAGTTTTAATGCATTTGATTTATTCCTCCACTGAAGAAAATAGTTCCTTTATATACAGTCATGAATGTGCACCATTACAAAACTTTTCTTTATCCTAGCAGATGATAACTGAAAATAAAGCAGAATGCACCTTTCCCCGATAGAAGCAACTTTTAGCGTATTTAATTTATTCCTCCGCTGAAGAAAGTAGTTCCAGAAAACTGTTTATACCCTCATAAACAAATACCATAACAAATATTTGATATAGCCTAACCGATGGTAGTTTAAAGCAGGCTGAAAGTAAAGCAGAATGTGCCTTAAGGCACAGTCTGCTTTACTTTCAACCTGCTTTAAATGGTCACCTGTCTTCTAAACTAGAAACAGGCTATGAGGTAAAACGTGCCTCCTGCTTCACTTTAAACTTGTTTTAAGTAACAATCTGTCTTCTACACTAGAAACAGGCATTGGAGTAAAGGATTAAACAGCAGCACATCTACTACTGAAGCTCTAATCAATCCTCTTTGTCCCACATTGCAGTAAGCTACAGCCTGTCTAAAAGATATACAATTTTAACTTCGAAAACGGTAGATCAAATAAAATTTGTCAACTAGACCGGTGCCTGTGGTTATTTGCACCCTACCTTTTCTCTTACCATAAAAGATATACAGTCGAACTTTGATATCTCGAACTCACTTAATTCGAAATATCCGATAGTTCGACACATGAACTACATTATTTCTTGTTCGGTTAAATCGAACATACCCATATTTAGTTAAAACATGGCTAAGCCACGTTTTAACTTTGAAATACGGGTATGTTCGATTTAACTGAGTTCGAGATATCGAGATTTGAGAGTACATGTTTCTTTCATGAATGGGCACTCACTTTGTTTGACACTGAGCGAGTTAAGTTGCCCTACTAGGGTTGTACTAGGGTAAGCTTGAATGATGTAATATATCTACTCTAGTGAACAATCAAGAAAGAGTACAGAGTGAGACCCTCGTGTAAAACAACATTTCTGGCTTGCTGTCAATATCAATTTATGAAATGTGCGAAAACGACAACTATTGACCAAATCTGTACAAATCTAAGGTCCAATGCAGAGGTAAAAGAATAATAATGCTTTGAAAATTATTATTTTCTAAGTTTGGACAAAATATAATTATTTCCAAGTGATCTATAATCCATCAGAATGTTACAACAGGGCTGCCATAAGTTGACATGAAAAATCCTAAGACAAGGTTCACGAAGCCTCCGATTTGGCCCTGTAAAAAAATATTTTTTCCAAAAACGATTTTTATCTTTATTTTTTGTTTATTTGTCAATATCAGCTACTAATACTCCATAATATACACACAAACGACCCAAAGTCAAGTTTTGACAATCTTATAGTCTCTTGTAAATGAACCGAGAGGCCAAAAATGACAAAAAAGCAGATTTTTTGTACATTTCTAGGTATAAATCCTAAAAATAAATTATGAAGGCATGCGTGCGACACTTCAAAATTTGGATATGTAACTTCAACTTACATATTTATTGTGTACTTAAAATATCTTTGTGTTGCATTAGTGCCTTCATTGTTTATTTCTATGATTTGTACCAAAAATCTGCCTTTTTGGCCTTTTTTGGCCTCATGGTCCATTTACAAGAAACTATAAAGTTTTAAAAACTTGAATTTGGGTTGAGCTTTATGTATAATATGAAGTATTAATATCTGAAATTGACAAATAAAGAGAAAATATAGCTAAAACATAAATTGGAAAAAACAGATTTTTACAGGGCCAAAACGGAGGCTTCGTGAACCTTGTCCTTTGCATTTTTCAAGTGTGATTTTACGAATCCTACCTTTACCTTATAGCCTTTTTCTGGTTTTGTTGACATGCGACTACTTAAAGCAGGCTGTAAGTAAAGCAGAATGCGCCTTATGGCGCATTCTGCTTTACTTTCAGCCTGCTTTAAAATACCATATACTTGGAAAAATCCGGAGAAATGGCAGCCCTGCACTCTCTTCCACTATTTTGTGTTCGGCCATCTTGTTTTTCCCCCATCTACCTTCTTGCCAGGCTGGGTTGAACTAGAGTAGCAGTAAAGAGTAACTAGGGTAGAAACCCTGCATGTTTATTTGCAACTCTAGTTACTATAGTTTACCCTAGAAGTTCAACTAGTTACTATAGTTTACCCTAGTAGGTCAACTGAGCTCATTCATTGTTACTGTGAAATGTAGCATTGCTGAATTGATAACTGGGGCCCGTTTCATAAAACTTCTTACGACAAATGTTGTAAGTCAGGTTATAAAAGTACCAATTGTTATTTATTTCTCCATCTAATCCTGTCTTGTGACATCTCTTTGGAATCGTCTTGAAAAGACGATTCCAAAGAGATGTCACAAGACAGGATTAGATAGAGAAATAAGAAATACAATTAATTTTAAAGTTTTGACTTACGACCCTTTTTGTCGCACAAAGTTTTATGAAACGGACCCCAGGATATCAAATGTCCTAACCTGTACTCTGTTTGCCATGTCATATTTTTGGACAATAGAATTCTGTAGCTCACAAAACGTCTGGTCCAGCTCAACACCAACAATTCTAGTAGCTTCACTGTACAGATAGGCCTGAAAAACATACACATATACTTTACAAAATTTCTAACGGGTCACTTTTTAAAGCTAAAAATGTCTTTAACCCATTACCCCATAGCATGTTTCTAGTTATGAAAATAGGTGACTATTTAAAGCAGGCTAAAAGTAAAGCAGAATGTGCCTTATGGCACATTCTGCTTTACTTTCAGCCTGCTTTAAGCTATTATATGCTCGAATATAGAAAATATATCTCATGATTCTTATTTGTAACAGTATTAACAGGATTTATTTTCTTAAGTTGAGGAATAAATTAAAGGGTTAAAAAGGTGTATTTATGGGGTAATGGGTTAAATACTAAGTTCACATTTATAATATTTTACACACAGTATGATGGTTTCTTAACGCTCCTTATTTTTTGGATTTATACACGTTGCCCTACTTCATGAACATAAGAACAATCACATGGCTTGTTTGGCCTAATTTGCGTGTGTAAAGTATCAAAGAAAGTCTCTGTCCGCAAGGTTACACAAGTGTAGTCTCCAGTGACTGTCTAGCCCGAAAAAACACCTAAAATGACAAGAATTACATACGAAGGGAGCGGCATAGCCTTCGAAATGTTGCACGCCAGTGTATCCTTACATCAAGTTCAACCACCGAGGAAATCCGGAAGCAGAAACAAAACAAGGCTCATTTTCGTGTATTCCATATTAGTAAATGTTTATGTCCATTTGCTTGTGGCTAGAACTTTAAACCGGAAACTTTCGACCATTTAGACTATAACGCTGAAATTTGATGTCACCAAAAGTACAGCAGGCTGCCCTGGAGACCTACAATGCACCGCCAGGACCGATACATTGTAGTGACACACCTGAGAGACAGATTTCTCCCTGCTTGAAGAGCAGCAAGACAGTCTCAGGATCAATACGGTCGTAACATCACACCCCAGATGGTACGTAATCGGCTACAAGATGTTGACATTCGCTGCCAAAGGCCACATTAAAATGAAGTCATCATCAGACAACATGTAGCCCGTTTGGCTTGGGCCCAACATTACAGAGGATTTTAACGCTATAGAGCATGTATACGACATTCCCAATAGACGCGTTCATTCTACCTAAGCCTCCAAACCATGACGCATTTGAGAATGACGTTGTAGATGTGTCAGAGAATTATGTCATCAATACTTTTGCTGAATTCTTCTTGACTCTGAGCAGTCTATATGAAACTGTATGCACATCTTTCCATGGTACTCTTTCATCCTGAGAAGATATTTTGTAAATCCCAGAGCACCAGATAAGGGTAGTTTTTCAAAAACTAAAATCTTTATGTCTGAATTAAATCCTATGGTGTCACTACTCATTAGAATCGTCTCGAAGAGACAATTCTAATGAGTAGTAACACCATAGGATTTGGTGCTAAAATGAGTGAGAAAATGCTTGATTTGTTGAAATAACTACCTCTTATCTGGAGCCCTGAATCCGATGAAGGGTGTAGGAGGAGTTGTGTTTACAAGAATGGACAGACGGACGGATGTTCTTACTTGACTGTATTTATGTGGCTAATCCTTATGTTTTCTGTTGTGTGGCTAGCCAAACAAGAGACAATTTCTTTTTGCTCTAACTTTGGAAAAGAATGATCTGGAGGCTAGCCCTACCCCTAACCCTATGTCCCACAACTGGCCAGGTTAATGTCACAAGAAATGGCCAGGTTAATGTCACAAGAGACGGCAAGATTAATGTTTTCAATTATGGGGCTAACAATTTTAGCCACATTAGTACCCTCTGTAAGCATAGATGGACGGACGGATAGAAGGACAGACTCATGGACGGACAAGACAATCGCTATACTATGCCTCCGCATCTTGATGGCTGCTACACCAGGATGCTAAGACAAGTTCTGAATATCAACCCAAGACAGCACATCAGGAATGAGGCCCTTTATCAGGACATTCCTAGGGTGACAGACAAGATTGCCTGCCGAAGAATGGGGCTAGCTGGCCACTGGTATAGACACAATGAGCTATCAGCTAGCAAGGTGGTGTTGTGGACCCCTAAACATGGGAAGCCGAACTGAGGGCATCCAGGCTTAACCATGGTTAATGTCCTGATGCAGGATGCAGGAGCAGCAACCCCAGAAGAACTAGCACAATGCATGACAGATAGGACAGATTGGAGGTTGCGGCAACGTGTCCGTCTGCGGACGACCTGATGTATGCATCTACAGATGCCGGGGGCATAACAAAATTTATATAATTTCTCTATAATGTTGACTAAATCCTACAGTGTTTTGATAACACAATCCTAGTGAGAAGTCACTTTATACCTGTTTTGGAGGAGGTATGAGAATGTTCATGTTTGGAACAAATTAGGTATTTGCTGAATATGTGTATGTCCCTTAACGATTAATAGCAAGTCATTACTAAAAATTAACCAGATACTGGTAGATAGACTGACAAACAGACATAGACAATAACAAGACTGCCAGTTCAATAAACGCTTATGCCCCCGGTGGCATCCTTGACAATATATTCTGAAGCTTTTCTAAGTCCGAATTAGGTCAAGGTCAAACTGAGCTCGGGTAATATGGGTCAATTGGTAATGGTCCAAGGCAAAACCTGTATAAGTGTCAAGCATTGTAGTAAGTAGTGTTGATGCTAGACAAAACCGTAAATTTTTGTTAACCAAGAAATAGCCCATTTAAAATATTCTAAGTCCAAATAAGGTCAAGGTTTAAATCAAGGTTGGGTAATATAGATCTACTGGTAATGGTCCAAGGCAACAACTGTATAACTATAAAGCATTGTAGTAAGTAGTGTTGATGCTAGACGAAACGGTAAAATCTTGTTAACCAAGAAATAGCCCATTTGAAATATTCCAAATTAGGTAAAGGTTAAGGCCAAAATCAAGGTTGGGTAATATTGGTCAGTATAGTTAGTGATCCTTGAAGGTAACAACTGTAGAAGTATTAAAGCATTGTAGTTTGTTAGGTTGATGCTAGACGAAACGGTATTTAAAATCTAGTTAACCAAGAAATAGCCAATTTGAAATGTTTCTAAGTCCAGATTAGGTCAAAGTGAAGGTCAAATTCAAGGTTGGATGATATTGATTGTATTGATAAGGAATGGTCCAAGGCAACAACTGGAATAGTATCCAGGCATTTTAGTCAGCGGTGTTGATGCTAGAAGAAACGGTAAAATCTACTTAACCTGTTACAGACGGACGGATGGACGTGCAGACAAAGTTGTTATTTTCTTTTGTTGAATAACGGGCCACAGCCCCTTATTCTATTGTTACAGAGTGAATTCTATTGTCTTCCTTTGTTATTTTAGTAGCGGATGGACAGACGGACAGGATGATTACTATATGCCTCTTCATCTATAGATGCCGGGGGGGGGGGGGGGGGGGGGATAAAAATACAGTCCTCATTCTCCCACCATAAGGGTACCCAATCATAAACCCTTTATCTGTGTCAATGATACATGTGCATATACTTACCCCATATAACAAAGCCCCTGTTCTAGAGCCAACATCCAGAACTGTTTTATTCCTCAGATCTTCAAGTAGGTACTGGTATATGTATTTTATCTGTTCAACTGAGGCAGAGTGTGTGATAAAAGCTGAAATTAAAACCTCTTACAGTCAAACTTGTATAAAGAGACCACATACTAGAGGATAGTCTTTAGAACAGATGATAGTTTAATGTATGACAAAAGCAACTACAGTCCACTAAATTGTATTAACTATTAGGCATTTACGACAGGTGACTGCTTAAAGCATTGTGACAGTAAAACAGAAAGCTCCTATAGGAGCTTTCTGTTTTACTTTCACCTTGCTTTAAGCTGTCATCTGTCTTTTACTGATAAGTGGTTATGTTATCTGGTCAAAAAATGACGTTTCGCTGGCTGAAATGTTCGCGAAACTCATTTCTATCTCATTCCGTTATAACTGCACATCTTATAAATGACTCCGTAATAGCTCCTTGCAGAAGGTGCCTTTGTGGAGCGTTGCTATAAGGGTCTTGGCAATTATATCAGAACTAGTAGTTCATAGCGGCGTTTCATGTGCACATTGTTTCAGTTTAAAGCGTGAGCTGTAATCATGTCACAATTAAATTTGTCCGTACACAAGCGGATTTGCTGTGGAATACTGCTAGATTCTGTTGTTTTATTTTGACTATCTAACTAGATCTCCATACAATTGCGTAACTCTGACGGTAAGTAGTGACAAGTTATCAACAACAAAAAAAGTGACCCTACTGAGTTAGTGTTGTTCGATTTCTTGGTGTTCATTGTTTCTGAACTATTTCACCAGTAAAATGTTAAATTGGTTAAAAGGTAAATAAAACTGAGTATCAATAGCTTGGATCCAAACAAGACGCCAATAAACCTACATGTAATAATTTGATATGGATCCAAATGTTTACAAAAGATGGAGATAGCGGTATAAAGTTTTAGCACGAAATTATCCCCATTAGAGGTGTGACCAAACAGCTCAGTATTGCGCATTATATGTAACTTTGTCTACCGGTACTCACAAATTAGATTAACCCTTGGCCGAGTGTCAAACAGCCTTTGATTATAAAGATAGAACGCCGATTTACCCAGCGTCTCATCCGGATCAAAGGCTGTTTTGCATATTTTATCACATATTTGTAAACAAGAGCCCCATGGGGCATATTTCGCTCACCTGAGAAAATAGCTGAAAAAATGGCGATAATAATTTAGGTCCAGGACTGACCTAGATATGCAACAGACCAGAACAATTTGAACAAATTATGTAAAGTATATTTAAAAGTGTCACCATACCGAATATAAAAGCTCTGGCCATATTAGTGTCAGAGAAGAAGATGTTTGAAATTTTCTCTATATAACTCTATGTAAAACTGTGACCCCAGGGGCGGGGCCAATTTTGACCCCAGGTGCATAATTTGAACAAACTTGATAGAGGACCTGTAGGCGATGGTTTGTGCCAAATATCTAAGCTCTGGCCCTTGTAGTTTCAGAAAAGAAGATTTTTTAAATTTTCATTGGAAAAAATCTATTTTTAGCTCCTGTGACCTAGTTATGCAACCGACCAGAACCATTTAAACAATTTTGGTATAGGACATCTAGAAGTGTCACCATACCAAATATCAAAGCTCTGGCCATATTAGTTTCAGAGAAGAAGACGTTTGAAAATTTCACTATATAACTCTATGTAAAACTGTGACCCCAGGGGCGGGGCCAATTTCGACCCCAGGGGCATAATTTGAACAAACTAGATAGAGGACCTGTAGGCGATGGTATGTGCCAAATATCTAAGCTCTGGCCCTTGTAGTTTCAGACAAGAAGATTTTTTAAGTTTTCAATGAAAAACATCTATTTTTAGCTCCTGTGACCTAGTTATGCAACCGACCAGAGCCATTTGAACAATTTTCGTATAGGACATCTAGAAGTGTCACCATGCCAAATATCAATGCTCTGGCCACATTAGTTTCAGAGAAGAAGACGTTTGAAAATTTCACTATATAACTCTATGTAAATCTGTGACCCCCGGGGCGGGGCCAATTTTGACCCCAGGGGCATAATTTGAACAAACTTGATAGAGGACCTGTAGATGATGCTATGTGCCAAATATCTAAGCTCTGGCCCTTCCAGTTTTTGACAAGAAGATTTTTTAAGATTTCCTTATTTTTTCACTTTGGTTGCCATGGCAACCAGAGTTCTGCATTGTTTTTAATTCTTTGAACAATTTTGAAAGAGCTTGACCCAAGGAACATTTCTGTAAAGTTTGGTTGAATTCTGTCAAGCGGTATAGGAGGAGATGTCATTTGAAGCAATTGTTAACGACGACGCACATACGCACGACGACGGGCCATCCCAATAGCTCACCTTGAGCCTTTGGCTCAGGTGAGCTAAAAAGGAACATTTTTAGACGAGGCTACCCACTGTCCGTGTTTTATACTACAGGTATAAACAAAACCGCCGTTATCCATCAATGTTTTAGCTGAACCACAATTGTCGGGTGGTCAAGTATTTCCTCGATTGAAAATTAATTAATGAGACTTATTTAGTACATTAGAATTGTGCTTAATTCAGTTTGAACCTGAATATCTATGTCACATTAATTAATATTTTGTAGACAATAAGGACTCTGTGGAATATGTGATCTTCAATTATTTTCATGAATAGATCCGATACGGTGTTAGGGTAAATAATGGATATGGTGCTGAGGTAACATACTGCATTGCAGTCACTGATAATATCGATGGTGGTATTGATTGCGAATTTTGTGAATTCGCGAAATTCGCAAATATTTCCACTTCGCTAACATTACCACTTAAACAGTATACAATCAATTAGCCTTCGTTTTAGTGGTCGTAATAGAGAGGATTTAGTCCGATTTACTGTATTGTTTTACCCCTGTCTGTCCATCCAAACTTTCATCCTCATATTCAGCACATATTTTGTCCATCTAACTCACCTACAGTTTTCATACTATATGTGTATGTGGTCAAGATTTAAATATGCTTTAATTTGAAATTAGGGCCATTATGGCCCTCATATCGCTCACCTGATTATATTGAATTGGATATTTTTCCTCAGATTGTTGCAATGTTAAACTTAGTTTACAGTATATTTACCTATCAAGAGAACTCTTGTCTAATACAAACAGTGAGGATCCTGATCAGAAAGCTCATTAAGGAGCCCCTGATCAGGGTCTACAATGTTATTTTAAAGCAGGCTGAAAATAAATCAAAATGTTCCTAAATGAGCATTCAGCTTTACTTTCAACCTGCTTTAACCCTTTCCTCCCTGAAACCTCAAATGGACAATTCTGGTTTTCAACTTAATCCAGTCCTTTTTTTACATGTTAGGGTTGATATTACAATATATATCAAAATGACAAACAGTGTAGACCCTGATCAGAGGGCTCCTTAAGGAGCCCTCTGATTAGGGTCAACACTGTTTGCATAGGGCAAGTGTACATTCACATGTACACTGTTTGCAAATGACGCATATAGGCGTGACTAGGGTTCAATGAGTTAAGCAACCATCTGGCTTCAATACTGCAAACATAGTACAGCACTCCCTCTCTACAACGGCCCTCCCTACAACGATTTCCTCCTTAACCCTTAGCCCGCCAAATAAATTGTCGTCTGCTATATTTCTCGTCTGCTTCAAGTTTCAAAGTGCTTCAAAGTTGCTCAAAATTGCTGAAAATGTTGTCCGAGTGTCAAACAGCTTGGATCCGGATGAGACGCCGAGTTACTCGGCGTCTCATCCGGATCCAAGATGTTTGCATATGGAGCTATAGTCGTGAGTGGCAGGCTAAGGGTTAAGATGCTTTTCACTCTTTTCCTAAACAAAACCATTATATCCAACCTTATGTCGTCTATTTAAAATTGTCGGCTGATGTTTTTCTCAAAATTAGATAATGGACATTTTGACAGAAAAACGTAATGACAAGTGACAAACAGCTTGAATCAAGATCAGACACCGCGTAATGCGGCGTCTGATCTGGTTTCAAGCTGTTTGTAAATGTATGCCAATTTCCCTCTCTATAACGACTCCCTCCGAACAAGGGACACAATTTTTGTCTCTTGTATAATGCAATGGGTTAACACACAATACCCTAACTATGCTGGAAAAGAGTACAGCGCTCCCTCCCTACAACGACACCCAATGGGAGACAAAAATTGAGTGCGTTGTTGGGAGGGAGTCGTTATAGGGAGGGCAATTGGTTAACATTGCAAACAGCTTAAATCCAGATCAGACACCGCTGTTTGTAACTCATCATTATGTTTTTTCTGTCAAAATGTCCAATATGTAACTTTGACAGCAAAGGACAACTTTAAACAGACGAAATTGCAGTAGTAAAAGCGTTAGACATAATTGTCCTGTTTAGGGAACTGTGACAAGGGTCGTTGTAAGGAGGGAGCTTTTTTTGGGAGGGCTGTATTTGCATAATTTACAAACAGTATAAATCAGGCCCTGAAGGAGCCCTCTGATCAGGGTTCACACTGTTTGCCATTATTTAAAATATTTTTAAGGAGAAACCCCTTAAGAATAAATGTAAACTGGTCATTGATTGGAAATGGAGGAATCCAATTGGAAAGTCTGCATATTGAGAGGTTCAGACCATCAGTGAATATTTATTACCCTAAGACTGGTCAGAACCCAAGAGACATTGCTATCATGTCGTGGTTCTGGGGCTTATAAATTGTCATAGGGAATTATTTCTGTTTATAAGACTGAGATTATCCCCTAAATAGACACATGTTCTTCAAACTGGAGACTAGCCTTCTTTCCATTATATGATATAGAAAATATTTGTTATGGTATATAATCATGATTATATAAAGTAGGACTATTATCTACTGTCGAGGAATACATGTAGATTAAAGGCATCTAAAGGCATATTTATGGAATAATTGGTTGACCCATTACCCCATAAATACGACTTTTTACACCTCTATTTTATTCATTCACTAAAGAAAATAGCTCAAATTAAACTGTCATGAATATGTATCATAAGAAATATTTTCTACAGTCTAGCAGATGATGGCTTAAAGCAGGCTGAAAGTAAAGCAGAATGTGCCTTAAGGCACATTCTGCTTAACTTTCAACCTGCTTTAAGTGGTCACTTGTTTTCAAACTAGAAACAGGCTATGGGGTAATGGGTTAAGACCAGACTGACTGTATACTAGACATACTGAGTGGTTTAACTGATCTGGTCAGGCAGCT
The DNA here is from genome assembly GCA_922989275.2 of Gari tellinella. Classification (NCBI taxonomy): domain Eukaryota; kingdom Metazoa; phylum Mollusca; class Bivalvia; order Cardiida; family Psammobiidae; genus Gari; species Gari tellinella. The sequence goes on along the minus strand of OV277857.1, from coordinate 26,930,824 downwards.
GGTGCAGTAGTTTCTGGACATTTCCCCTGCATCACACAGATCATCAATCGTATCATCGTCATACAAGAATGCATCCACATGCATAGTTGAAGCTGGATCACAGTCAGCATTCTGTAACAAAATTAAAACAACATGTGTGGGATATCGTTTAGTTGCTGATATATCGGAGCCCAACCGGCTCCGATATATCAGTAACTAAACGATACCCCTCTTGTCACCATCTGTCACAAACCTGACCCCTTAGAATGATAATCTAGTAACAATTTACATGCTCCGGTGAATATCCGCTACAACTATAGATAAGTCAGCCAGAGCCGTAATGAGGATTGTCAGTTCTTAGATAAGATGAAACAATGTGTTTACACAATGAGTTAATAATCATGTAGTGGGAGGGTATCCAGATCTGTAGCTCCTACATGTAGCATTTGTTCTGGTGTCAACCAGAACCTATATTGGCTCATAATTGATTGTGTTTGCTTTTGATTGTTTCATTTAGCTTGTAATATAGGGTAGCAGACTGCAAGTTCAAGCAAAATAGTCACAACATGTAACCCGATATACTGTCTTTATGTAGCTATCCAATGATATAATAGCAACCAACCGAAAAATTAATTGTTTCTTTTCTGACCGTATGCTGTCAGTCTAATCTTTTTATAATTAGAAATTTATTAAGAGGTCAGATAAGCATGTGCTTGAGCAGTATGGAAATTTAGCAGTTCACCACATTATCGCTCATATACGTGAATATTGCATATATGGTGACAAGACAATTTGTTGTTGTTGTTGCTGCTAAAGTTTATAGACCCCCATAAGCTTTATCAGATTGTGACATAAGTTCACATAACACAGGCAGGGTCACAATCATTCACATTGGATGATTATAGTAAGTCTGGTTACTGTAAAACCAGTTTCATTCGCGACAATATAATTTAGGCTTTAATTCATGAATGGGATGCCTTGCAAATTCAATATTCTTGCTAATTTATCGGTAAAAAGTATACCATCTGCAAGGGTATAAGATTTTTTTCTTTTGGGGTATTTTCATAAATGTATAAACTAAAGTGGAACTAATTTCTTCAGTTGAGGAATATATGAAAGGCCTAAAAAGGTGTATATATGGGGTAATGGGTAAAACCTGATGGTACGTCTTACCTTTGGGTTTCATCCATCATTCGAGCACTGACAAAAGTCTGATCAAAACCCATTCATACTGAAGTATTGTACTGTAAAGTGCAGAGCTCCAGATAAGGGGAGCATTTCAAAAACTAAAATCTTTATTTTTGTATTAAACCCTATGGTGTCACTACTCATTAGAATCATCTCATAGAGATGATTCTAATGAGAAGTAACACCATAGGATTTGGTGCTGAAATAAATAAGAAAATGTTGGATTTGCTCAGTTTACTCCCTCTTATCGAGAGCCCTGTAGAGTGTAAACATTGTTAAAATATTGCCTATTCCACCATATCTGAGTACATGTATAACAAGGGCAGATAACTCATTGAATAGATAGCAAACAACCTTGAGCAGAAACAAACCAGTCCTCCTCGAGTAGAAGAAATGTAAATAGAGCCATAAAATCATGTAATAATAATCAATTGATGTTAATCCAAAACAGCCATCTGCATTAAACACTGAACATTAAACCTCAAATAGTGGTGGGTAACTAAGAGGGATTTTACTGTACTATACTTACTGGGCCACTTGTAGGACAGACTATAGTTTCCGTTGGTGTTGTTGCAACAAGTGGTAGACTCTGTCTTATGTCCTCTCTTATATTGTCAAGAACCACCTTAGAGCTACTTGTATCTGGTGATGAGACATCCTCCAGTAAATCTGCTGAAACAAATATTTACCAGGACTCCAGATCAGAGCGACTTAACTGAACGAATCCAACATTTTCTCACTTATTTCAGCACCAAACCCTATGGTGTTACTACTCATTAGAATCGGCTCAAATAGACGATTCTAATGAGTAGTGACACCATAGGGTTTAATGCAGAAATAAAAATTTTAGTTTTTGAAATACTCCCAATCACTGGAGCCCTGGGGCCCGTTTTACTAAACAACGCAAAATTTTTGCGTAAGTCAAAATCGTTTAACTCTTATTTTTTTATCATAATTAACATTTGCAAATAGCAAATATAGCCAGATCAGAGGACGCGCTAAAAGCGCGTCCTCTGATCTTGCTATTTGCTGTTTGTAGCAAGTAATAAGGAGAAATATTAATTCAAATTCAAAATTTTGACTAACGCAAAAAGTTTGCGTAAGTAGTTTAGCAAAACGGGCCCCTGATCCCATTCAAATCTATCCCAAAATTGATGTTCACTTCAAATCAGTCATTGTTGTGTCTACAGAGCTTGACCTATATACCGCGAGAATTGTGATGTGGCGTCAAGTATACTGTACATCTGTGAACTCTGATAGTCATATACAATCTGAACAAGTTTAAGTATAATTAGATAAAAATTGTGGCCTCTAGAGTGTAAACAACGTTAAATATGGCATTTTCATATATATATATAGCAATTCAAAGGTAGGTAACTCTTGACCTATTCGTCCGATTTCAACCATAATCGAACTCATTCAAACTCTTATGGTAATATACAATTTCTGAGCAAGTTTGAGAATGATTGGATAAAATTTGTGGCATCTAGAGTGTAGACAGACGCCGGACATTCAAGGATTGCAAAAGCTCACCTTGAGCTAGCTCAGGTGAGCTAAAAATGGGAAGATTGAAAGACGATTTAACAACAAACTTACATTTTAAAATTGAATGTTTTCATTCATACAGTGAAATCTTCATTTTTCTGGGCAGTGAATACGCCGATAGTGTTTTACATTACCACTAAAATATTGCTAATTTTGCAGCTTTAAACGCGGAATTATATATGTGATTCCGTGGTCTAAACGCTTTTTTTTATCAGATTCAGGCCCGGATCCAGAAATTTCTGAGTGGGGGGGCACACTCGGGGAGGGTATGGGAGGGTTCCCGGAAATTTTTTAAAATTAACATCGAAATGGTGCATGCTGAGGGCATTCCAGAATGATGTTAACATCCCTCTGAAACACCCAAAAAAGTTGTTTCATAAGACAGAAAGAAGATTTAATATTATACGTAAACTTGAGAAAAAGAAAAATCGATTCTCAGAAAACTGTAATTTAGGGTCGGACATTTTTTTAAGTTAACACCAAAAAGATACATTCTGGGGGCATTCTAAGAAGAAAGTTTACATCAATAGAATGATGTAAATATCCAAACACCCCAAAAGTGGTATTATAAGACAGAAGTTGATGACTTGTGACAACACGTAAACCCAATGTGCAGTGCATATAACAAAATTCAGCTTCATATATGTCAAAGGTGCTGAAAACCTGGATGTACACCATCAAAGCTGTCAGACGATCGTATAATGACAAAAAGTGCTGATGCTAGTCTGTTTGGGTCTCGGTAAATCTGGATCTACACTGCTTGTACAGAGCACGTTTCCAGTCACTGGACCGTGGTAAACTGTTGGCCCATTCAAACTTAAATTATTCTCATTTGAAGCACCAAATGGACAAAGCCAATGGTTAATAAAATTATACGCCATGTCCATAAATTACTATGATTAAAAGTTTTCCTTTTTACAATACGAGCGTAAATTAGAGCACAAAATGACACGCAATGTGCAGTTCATCAAAACATTGTGTAAACCAAATTTCAGCTGTACAATTAAAGCATGTATCAGAAAGGTACTGCGAACAAACCTCGAGGGATATCACAATACCATTCAGACAGCCTGTATAGTGACAAACAGTGCAGACCCTGAACAGAGGGATCATTTAAGAACCCTCTGATATGGGTCTACTCTGTAGATCACAAGTTTTCTACTAGCACACTGTTAGCATTTTCCAACATAACTCATTCTCCTTTGAAACATCAAATGGGCAGTTTCAATGTTTGATTAAATATATGTCGTGCCCATTTTTACTATTAAATTGAAGGTTCTGCTCTTACTATATACCACAAAATGACAGTGTACCTTGAATGACTCTCCCTAGAAACATCAAATGGCAAAGTCCATTTTCCAATTTAAGCAATTCCATTTTTATACGCCCATCTCTAAAGGTGGTAGTATATTGGCATGACCCTCTCCGTTCGTTCGTTCGTCCGTCAACATTTGTTTTGTCCGAAAGCATTCTTTAGGATATTAATGAAACTGCACACACATGTTCTATGAAGTTGAGTCTAGTTTGAGGTCCATTAGATTTGTCGTTACAGAGTAAAATGCCCTTGATATACATTGTACTCAAATATGCTATAAAAAGCTTGTCCAGAGTTTTCTCGGAAAACTGTTGGAAGGATCTATCTAAAGCTGAGTGAAATTAAAGGTTCATTTGATTTTTCGTTACATAGTTATCTGCCCTTGATGTACTCAGATCTGCTTAAAGGCTTATTTAACAGTTTTTACCGCTAAAGCAACTACAGTAACTGTTGTGAAAGGATTTTGATTATATTTGCCCACAGTATAATCATAGAAGTATAAGTTTATTAGAGTGTTTGATTGTTATTGAAATTGGATCATTGTATCAAGAGTTATCTGCCCTCGGTGTACTCAGATATGCTAGAAAAGGCTTTATTTTAGTACATGTATTGCTTATGCTCTAGTGTCTACAAATTGGAATAGATTTTGATAAAGTTATATATATTTCTTTGCTGGGCGTATTATATACCATTTGAGGTGCTCTCGTTTACTTTGGTAAAGGTTGTTTTCTACAATTTCTTACAAAATGTCAAACAGTGCAGACTCTGAGCTTTTATTTGCCCCCCCTGGTTTGGCCCTTTGGGTCTACACAGTTTGAACAGAACAAGGTTTTCAAGTCACTACTACGCTGATAACATATTCAGATACAACATGACAAAAAAAAAATACGAAGCCTGACCAGACGGCTCATTTACGAATCCTTTGATCTTGGTCTGCATAGTTTGTACAGGACAAGAGTTATTGTCACTATATAACACACTAATTAAATTGCAATATATTCAAACATACCAGTCTCCCTTAAAACACAAAATGGATAATTCCAGTTTCCACTATGAAAAAATTGTTTTGAGAATATATTGTTTAAAACGACAAACAGTGTAGATGCTGATCGAGAGCTCTTTTATGAGCCATCTGATCTGGACTGTGTACACTTCTTCACAGGTTTTGCAAATTTAACCCATTCTCTTTCAAATATCAAATTACGGCAAGTCCATTTTTTGACATTATAAAACGAGGTTTCATTACAAAATGACAAACAGTGCAGACCCAAGCTCCCCCTGGGAAATTTTATTCTTAGATGGTCTTACGTACGTTCTAAGGGCGGCTCGTGTATTCGACTCAACATAACATAAATTATTTAATCTAGGATAATAATGTTCGACTTATGTTTCCAAGTCTATACACTTACCCACTCGGATTTGTTTACGTACTCTTAACAGGAAATTCCAAGGGAATGCTTTCTTCGGAAAACTGTTTATTCCTTTATGGTCTCTGGTGCGTTCTGAGGGTGTTTCACGCATTCAAAATGGGTAAAATACTTACATAAAGATCAAGTTTATTTTACTACTAAAATTGGCAAAAATATTGGGGCATTTTGCTTTACTTTCAGTCTGCTTTAAGTGAAATAATCAATTAAAGGTGTAAAAACTAAAAAGCGTAATTAATGGGTAATGGGTTAATCAATTTCCCCATAAATATGCCTTTAATTTATTCCTCCACTGAAGAAATTATGGTCACCTTTCAACTAGAAGCAGGCTATGGGGTAACAGTTAGGTTAGTGTGGTTACGCATCTTTCTGTAAGCAAGTGTTGACGATGATATGGTCGCAGACTTATAATATACGGTAACAGTGCGTGATCTATAATTTTCCTTATATAAGATCTTTCATTTCCATAGTAACCACATTTCGTCTGCCAAGATAGGGACCTGTTAAAACAATGATCCAATTCGCCAAAACGCTTGCTAGGTAGATATAGTTTAGACTCTCAAGCGCTTATCAACCATGATTAACTGTATTGGACACACTACCAAACGTGTGCCGCCTGGCACACTGATTAATGGACCCCTGTAGTTTTCAGACGTGTGATTCGAATAGGGCTATATATGGGGCACACGTCAACAGCTAGATTAATCAGAAGTAAAAACAAATATAAAAGGAAGTAAAAAAAAAAAAAAAAAAAAAAGCGGCCCAGCTGGGGGGGCACGTGCCCCCTGTGCCCCCCGGTAAATCCGGGACTGAGATTGTGCAAAGTATGTCTGTAAAGGTTGCAGGTCAAAACGCCCCGGCAATATCCTGGAATAGCCCTAGTCCTTCATAGAAAGCCGTTGCATATGCTAATATCAACATTTCCCATAATTTTTTGTGATATTTAACAGTTTTCAGTTTCTGGCATATGCAACGTCTTTCACTTTTTCAATGAAAACTCGGCGCATCGTTCCCACGGAAAACTACGGAGGAACGGTTCAATAGACATATAGAGCAAATTAGGCGTGTTTGGGCTCGTAATTCACTTCAGTCCTGTAGAATGACTGTTTTTCAAACATATTTTGCCACAAAATAGTTTACGGTACTCACAATTTGTGTTTACTTATCTGATTTGAATCACTCCTTCACATATCATCAGCAACCCATGTCTATTGTTAGGGAATTCCCTTCATTTGCATATGAGGTAAACCGGAAGTTGGTTCACAAACTAATTATTTAAACGAAATCCACCATTACAATTCCCCCTCCATTCTTAAGCTATTTCGTTCAAATGAATTTGTATATTGTCATAGCCGGAATTACAAGGACAGAGAGACGGGGGCAATCACAAGAATGAGAGAACAGCTGGAACTGGAGACTCTTGAAGACAGGAGACTAAGCCTCAGACTGATACTAATGTATAAGGTGGTTGAAGGTCTGGTACCAGCCCTACCAACATCCACTTTCACAAAACCGGCAAAACCAAGAAGAAACATCAAAGCAACCAGATTTAAAGATTTCAGTACAAATAATATAATAGAAAACCAAGTATGCAACAATACAAGAGGGCTCACAGTACCAATTAGCAAGACCCATCAATACAAACACTCGTTCTTTGTAGGCACAGTAATACAATGGAACAAACTGCCAGACAGCACAGTGCATGCTGATTCCGTAGAGGCGTTCAAAAGGTTTATGGTGAATTCGCCTAGAGACGAACTCGCCTACAATTAGATATATAGTAAACCAAATGGTGAATTCGCCTAGAAAGCAATTATGATAGTGATTGTATTCCGCACCTATTGTAAGGTATTGATTACATAACAATTCTTGTTTTCAGGTCACGTGTTTACTAAGATGGGATGATAAGTGTAGCCCCTGATCATCATATATGTAGGTGTTAATAATTTTTCTGTAGACCGGTGCAAGCGGCATCAGAGAAATAGATGTTAAATTATGTATTCTACGTTGGCATCAACCCCTTTCAAACAGGTTGTCAAATCTGGGTGTAGTGATTATGGGCTACACTGGTCTTTCATTTTGTTAAAAAAATATCTGGATAAGAAAACCAATATAAATTGATCCTCTCAGGGCATGAACTTTAGATTTTTTCCCACTTGCATTTTTTTGCAAGTGCCCATATTTTCTACTTGCAAAACCAGGTTCCAACTTGCTTTTTCAATACGATTATCTACAAATTGATGTTTCACATCATTTTGATCAAAATTATAAGATAAACATTACTTTGTTGAACTTTCATTCTGTATCTCATTCTGTGCTAGATTACTCATGTAAATAAAGTTTAAAAAATAATAACTAGAGTGTGTGTCTTTTTGTGTAGGTACAGTACTGTACAGTTACTATTCTTAACTTTAAATAAGTCTTTATTTGCAGTCCATCCCATATAGTCAATTTTCATTCAAACAGCAAGGTTTGCAGATTAATTAAATACGGACTATAGCTGAACTTTGTAGCTGGGTCGTTTTGTCAAGGGGGCGAAAGGACCGTGTTATATTTTCAGAGTTCGATGTTTATGGATGATTTTTTTTTATATTCGGTGAAGACAGTCGGCAGACAGTACACTATATTTCGAAAACGCTTTCACTATCGTCCATAATATTATGTTCGAGAAAGATGTGCATTTCTTTCTACCATTTTTAGGACAGATTTTAGCGATGCCGTGGTTCGACCCATTTTCGCACAAAGCAATAAAACACAATTTACTTCGTGAGTTTCGTAACTTGGTTTGGGAAAGCTTTCAGCCTGTGTTCGGCTGTTCTTCCTTAAATGTCTCGTCAGCCTTCCGTTTATAAACGCTAGAAGGACGAGTCGACTGGAAAACGTTGATATTTGAGTTCGCCATTCGCAGTTTGTGGTCACTAGCTAATAGACTGGTTCCCCTTTTTCTGATGCTGATTTAGCGTTGGTACGTATGAAGCCGGGCTATCAATCATGCGCATGCGTTCAGTGCTGGGTTTCCCGAAGTTATAAATAGCCGAGATACGAAAAAGAACAGAATGGGCGAAAGGCGATAATTATTTATAAGAAGGGTTAGACATTGTGTTCGTCTTTACCAATTTAACCTTACATTTTGGAATGTCTGAACATCAAAATATACACTCGCAATTTTTTTCAAGTGCTGAATTTTTCAGCTCGCATTTTCAAAATTCCACTCGCATTTTGCGAGTTCGCAAGAACGAAGTTCGAGCCCTGCCTCTACAAATATTTTTATTTTATCTAACTTACAAACAGTAGATACATTTGTACTACAAGGTGTGAAATACAATCACTATATAATTGCTTTCTAGGCGAATTCACCATTTAGGTTACTATATATCTAATTGTAGGCGAGTTCGTCTCTAGGCGAATTCACCAGCACCCGTTCAAAACAGCCCTACGAGATTATCGCCAATAATTTGGCGACTCTTCTCACCGTCGTGTTAAAGCCTTTAAGGATTCTACGACGTATTGATACAGATACAGATACAGACGTCATCACAAGCATGGCGGACTTTTTGATGACTGTTGGACTGGGAATATAACTGTAAGTGTAATTGACCTATAGATAGGTGAGTGACATGGATTTTAGGCAGTATACAATATAAAACTGTTTATTGTATCAAATGAAACCCATATTCTCTATGAACTAAGATAAATGACGAAAATCGATTCAGGTAGAAAATGCGTTAGGGAATTAGCCAATAACTTTTAGACGTTGAAGCTTACAAAAAAGGAATGATGAAAAAGAGCAAGTGAAACGTCTAAATAATTTGGACTAGGAATAGCCCCAGCAGGATACCACTGTGGCTCATTCCGTATATACGGAATGAACCACATCACGTGACTGCTGGGGCTATTCCAGGATATTGCCGTTTTGACTAGCATATGGGGCCGGTTTGACCCAAATTGGGGCGTTCTGACTTGGGGGCGTTCGTCTGTAAATCATCGCGAATACTGGTGACAATCTGTTAATTACTTACATAGGTGCATTGACAAGTCTTACCATCGATGCTGTTTTTAGCCCACAGAAGAAACTGTTCCAACGAAGCTGGAGTTATGTTAGAAACGAGCGACTTAAACTGTTCACAGGCTTCTCCAAATTCCATTATTTTCTACTTGTCAACAAACGCACGTTTACCGGAAATAGCCTGACTCCTCTCCATCCTAGGTGGGGTATAAAACCCCATACCACCGTGCCCGTGCCGACGACTGATCCCTCATAAGAGCGCACGCCTAAGGCCAGCTTAGAGAGAGACGTTAAAACATTCATCATCATCACCCGTGCCGACGACAAATTACGGAAATTACCGAGTGTTTTCCTAAGATCATTTTTCGATTTTTTTCGTTTTTTTTTCACATGATACATTTTGATCATATCTCCACAGATTATTTTTTTTTGTAATTTCTCCATGATCATATCTAATTGGTGCAGAAATAATTTGGGCTGTAATAAGTATTTTCCGAGAAAATCCAAATTTTGATTTTTAGAGGCAGGGACAATTTATAGACAAGTAATATATTATCCCTGTTAGGGGGTATAAAAACCCCTACCAATATATTTTCACAAATTTTCGTTTTAAAAAGCAACAAAAGTTTCTAGAAACATTTTTTTGGTCAGCGGCTGTGTGTTTTATATATGTTAACAACATGTTGGTATTTTTAAGGTTTCATAGTTTATATTTTTGTATTTTACAGGATACCATCCGGTCCGTACAATCACCCGATAACACCCAACACATACCAACTTACCAACACATACCAACAACACTGAGTTCAAACTGAATGCAAATGTACTCTAAGGGTATTTAATTTCCAACCCTATAACAACTCCTTCGGAACAGCACACACACTCGTTGTCTCCAATTGCGTGTTGTTGTACATAGAGAGGGGGCACGGTGGTTGTTAAATAATGCGTTTTGCATAATTTTCAATCTCGAGCTCAATGTGGACACTATCCTATTGTAGTTAATATAAAAGGTTACTGGACGTTTCGCTACCCTGTTGTGTTCGCGCCTGTCAGTTCGCTACCTAGCGGGTTTTTGCCCTGGACGTTTCGCCATACGTACATTTTCGCTACCCCCAATATATATTGATCGGTTTATTTACCCTATATGAAAGATATTTTCCTATACTGTTATACTATATATGGAGTAAATTTTGAATTTAAAGAATTTTAATGATCTGAAATTTGTAGTTAAAAATGAAATTAACAGTTTTCAACTGTAAAAATCGCTACTTCGCTTTAAATAGGTGATTATCGTGCCGACAAACGTGCACATCTATGATTGCAGAAATTGTTTTTTGCAGATATGTAGCTAGAATATATGTTTATCGTACGTTTTAATTGAAAAAAAAATGAAGAAAAAAACGTATATAAATGGCAAACTTGAGGACATCTTTACATTCACTTTTGAATTCACGATGTCGCACAACTGTCTGTCATGTGGAATATGTGTTACAAGAAGGCCACAATCGGTTAAATGTGACAACTGTTTGCAATTGCAACACCGCACCTGCACTGGTAAGTTAACTTTGACATCATCCTGATCAGTTTGGATCCTGAAGAAAACCACTAAACATTTTCCCAGCTGTACAATATTTAATAAGTTCTATGTAAGGTAAAAAAATAACACATTCAACACAAGCGACGAGTATTCTCGTCTTTCACAAACAAAGTATATTGTGACGAGTCCTTGGAGACCCTGATTAGTTTTGATCTTGATGAAGTTTGATAGATTGATTGAATCCATTGTCCTTATAATCGTAAGTTAAAGGTGTTGTTTGTGTCTCATAATTCTCAAACATATCAAAGTTCTCAAACATTTGGGGTTAAAAGCATAAAATATAAAGTGCATTAATGATAAAAGAACACTTAGGAATACGTTTTGAAGTTTTAAATCTACAATTTTACACAATAAAACATGTATTCTATCATAGGGTAGGTCGGGGGGGGGGGGGGGCTCATGTCCGCCCGCGCAAAACAGACGGGGGGCTCGTGTCCGCCCGCGCAAAATCGGCCGAAAGGGGGGGGGGGGGGATGGGGCTCGTGTCCGGGGGTGTCACTTATGGTGTCTTGTGTGTCGAATGGCGGTGGATGTCCAGGCACATTCATGCACCCACATCCATCGCCATTGTATGTTATCCAAACTGTCTAACATTTTAAGTAAAAAAAATAACATTTTATGCAACAAATAACTCATTCAACCCTCGCGACGAGTATACTCGTCATTCAATAACAAAATGTCTAATGACGAGCCATATGCAAACAATTAATACCCAGAATAGGGGGTTCTTATAGGAGGCTTGTGATCAGGGTCTGTACTGTGTTTTTGTGCAATATATGTTAGAATGAACCGTATAAATGAGAAAATTAATAAATAGAATTATCGTAGTTGGAAAATGTAATTGCCCATTGCAAGTAACAGGGATGAATGAGTTAAAAACCTAGATTTATAGAGATATTAGATTTAAACAATCACATGACGGGTGTAAATGTTTTATATGTTGTTAATTTAGAAGTTAATACTTTATTTTAGAAGGTTTGAAAGTTTCAAGTTTTAATAAATTTTCCAGTATTTTTGATATTATCTTGTAAAAGTCTGAACATACAGCTGAAAATCAAAGTTCAATAATTTGAATTAAGGGTAGATTTGACTTATGCTTGGTAGAAAGAATAAAATTAAACGTAGAGGCACATGGAACGTCGATGTTATCAAATTAGATGTAGAAACTCAGTTATTTGGCAACACTACTTTCGTAACCATTGTGACTTCAAAACGTCATAACTTGATAACCGATGATGATAGAGCTTTCATTTAAAGTGCATTGATCTGCAATTGAAAATACCTTTCTAATAGTATTATTCCCAGTTGAAAAAATTATTATAATTGTTTGTTGTTATACGAACAAAACAGGATTAAAACTATTTTAAAGTGATACCTGTTTTCACAAGTCCATTTGTTTTGAATAAGCACTGAAACTACGTTCTGGTATTGAAAAAAAAATGAAATACACTCAGTGCAAAAAGAAACGTTCAGACGCAGATTGAGGGATTTTATTGAAAACAATTAGAATATGAATACCATATCTCAAATCTCATTGAATTCTGTAACAAATTCAGAAATGCTCAAAACCACAGTACTGCCTTTAAATTAAAGCATGTATAAGACACCTACCGTACATCCAAAAATCTCAAAATTAAATATTTGGAGAAGCCACAACAAGCATTTATTAATGCCTGACAAACGGCGAGGCATTGACACGTATCTGCCTGAGCAGTCAGCACCTGTAGAATGGCCTGCCATATAGTTTTTTATCTGCCTGGCGTAGATCGTGTACTGTTCTTCAGTTGAGTTCGCCCTATAATGTGCTCGATGATTGGAGTCATGTCTGGTGACATCGCAGCCCAGGCGAGTACATTAACAATGTTTGCTGCTAAAAATCCCGTGTAAAATGCGTCTTATGTGGCCTAGCATTATCGTGTTGCAGAGTACCATGTCTCTGATAATGTCGATGCATAAAGAGGACAGCATCGGGCAGTAACACGTCATTAACGTAAGTATGGGTACCCACATTTCGGTGGAAATGACCAGATTTGTTCAGGCAAACTCTGTTTCACTCCATAAATGGATTGAACCACCATCCCTCCTGTCATAAGATTCTACGTATCTCTCGTTCCTCCGTCTCAAGACATGTTTTCTACCATACACTCTGCTCAAAACAACCTTTTTTCATCTTTGAACAAGACACTGCCCCATTGTCGTCGGGTGAGCCTCCTGTGTGCTCGAGCCCACCGTAGTCTCTATTGCTAATGGCGCGCCGTCAATAAGGTTGCTTTCTTGGGTCATCAGCATTTAAAGCAAGCATCTTTAAGCCGGTTCCTGACAGTATTGACAGCGAGCGTGTGCTTGAAGAAACGCAAACATCCGAAACGGTGTTCTAGAATTTTGTGTTTGTTTCAATGTTGCGTTAATTGATATATTTTTTTTATACCCGTGGGTGCCAATTGTTCGCCTGGCTGTGTCTTGGCTGGTTGAAACCGATTCAATAAGTGAGAGAACCGGATATTGACGTCTTGTCTTCTGGTGGACACACGTGACACTTCCTGATTTTGGTCGGTCGGCAATAGCCCCAAACGTGTTGTATCAGCAGGGCTGTCATAAGTTGACATGAAAAATCCTAAGATTTCCAAATTTTCATTTTTCAAGTGCGATTTTACGAATCATACCTTTACCCCAGTCTTTTTCTTGTTTTGTCGACATGCGACTACTTAAAACAGGCTGTAAGTAAAGCAGAATGCGCCTTAGGGCGCATTCTGCTTTACTTTCAGCCTGCTTTAAGCTACCATGTACTGGGAAAAATACGGAGATTTAGGAAAAATCCGGAGAAATGGCAGCACTGTATCAATTCTGCAGCCGGGTTATAGTGCTGACATGGCAGTTAACGCGTTGTGTGACGTCTCTACAACTGTCATCAGCCTCCAGCAATTCAATGGCTTAGTTTCGGCCCTCCCTCTTTTTGTCTTAGTTAAAGTACAGTATACTCATTACATTTTCAAACTGTGTAGACCCAGATCAGACGGTGAGCTCCTAAAGGGGCCCTCATATCATATAATTTAGAGTAATTGTTCAACTACCCAGAATTCAAAGTAGAATGGTTCATGTTGTTGTAACTAAAATGACCATAAAGGGAACTTAATAACCCATAATAGATTCTTGGTGTTGAAAGAGTTCACTAAACCAAAGAGTGATCTTTTTCTTCTTCTTCTTGATACTTCTCTCCATTAAGAATGATGATTATGAGAAGGCGCTGTATCATAAATTATTATTTACAAATGTGAAAGTGATAAATATACAGTGAATTCATAACTAACGAGAACCACAAGCGGTTGATAACGCTCGTCTGTTTTGTTATCGTAATAGATTAAGAAGGAACAGTGAGCTATTCTTTAAATATTGACTTTGTCTGTCTTGAATATTTGTCTGTCTGTCTACTGTGGGGTTCTAAATGACCTTGAACTTTGTCTGATATCACCAATCTGGTACTGAGCTCAAGAACTACTTGCATTGAGCACACACATGCCAAATATAGTATCTATCACATGTAGTTCCAAAGTTATGGACAATGTTAAATTCAAACTATTTTACCCCTGAATGACATCTAAATTACCTTGACATTTGTCTACCATGACCAAACTTGTACTGTCATTTAGGTTGTGACTGGTAGTAAGTTCCATTGAGGGATAAAAGGAAAATTTCTAAGCATCTTTAGATGACATGAGGTTTACCTACAGTGGAGAACACGTTATTCTTTCCCAATAAACGCGTTTACGCTAAATCTATTATTTCTATTACAAACAGTTTGGAGCCAGATCATACGCCGGGTAACCCGGCGTCTGATCAGGCTCCGAACTGTTTGCCACTAGGATAAACATAATTCGTCAACATTGTTCAAAAGTTGTACTTTTCTACGTTTTAGTGCTTGCGATTGCGTATCGTTTGCGTTTCAACGGGAAAGAATAACGTTTTCTCCACTGTAATTAGATCGGTCCCTGAGATTATCATGTTACATTACAATCATCTCATTCGGACACAATAAGTC
The DNA here is from genome assembly GCA_922989275.2 of Gari tellinella. NCBI lineage: Eukaryota > Metazoa > Mollusca > Bivalvia > Cardiida > Psammobiidae > Gari > Gari tellinella. Next base: position 26,915,731 of record OV277857.1, on the reverse strand, counting down.
GCCAACAATATCAGATTCAGTTTATTTATTAGACTTGAATTATACAGTTTCTTGTGAGTACAGAAAGCTCCAGAAATAATAATACTTTATTTTTGAAAAATTATGTCAGACAATGATGTTACAAATATGTATATGCAAATTAAATCCTGATTAAACGTCTTGTTAAGAAGGGTCTGATAAGGGTCCAAACTGATTGCCGATGTACTTGAGAACAGGTAGTAAATGAGTTTTTCATAACTTTCGGTTAATATAATCATGTTTATGTGCTTTTGCTGATTTCATCATGCATATTGGAATTACAATCCCTGTTTATTTCCATAGTTGTAATAACTTTACTGCACTTCTTCGGTCCTGTCTAACCCTTTTCCCCATAGAAGCGACTTTTAGCGTATTTAGTTTAATCCTCCGCTAAAGATAATAGTTGTAGTTTATACCCTCATGAACTATTGCCATTACAAATATTTTATATAGCCTAGCAGATTGTAGCTTAAAGCAGACTGAAAGTTAAGCAGAAGGTGCCGTAAGGCACATTTTGCTTTACTTTCAACCTGCTTTAAGTGGTCACATCTCTTCAAAACTCTCAAAGCTCTGGGGTAATGAATGAAATATGACAAGTGCAATATTCACAAGTGCATTGTTTGTAATTGACGCGTATACTCGTCATTAGGGTTCAAGTATTAAACATATCAATGTGTAGAAAAGTTATGTATGTGTGTACACATGACAGTCTCAGGCAGTTTCCCATGGCACATGAATTCTTTGATCTGGCCCGAGGTTATAAAGCGTTTGAGTTGAGTCTGAGTTCCTTCTCAAGCAAACGCTCAAATCAGACCAATCTTATGCTTGAGAATGATCTGAGACTCAACTCAAACGATTTATAAACTTGGACTCTGAGCTACACAGATATTCATTTTGCAATATACGTTTATTGTAAAACAAGAACTGTGCCACAGTAATTATAAGTTACAGATATCTCAAAAGAGTTTAGTGACACCGAAAAGCATTTTGCTGTTGTATGTAGACTGTAAATATACATACACGCATATACAGAATATTTGAAAAATGGCAAATGACACTGTCTTCGTCATCTCAAAATGTATTCGCACACCAAATTCTGTTCATTTGGCTCATGGGGTGAAGTAAATGTGCCTTCGACAAGCCTTTATTAATGAGGTCACATGTCAAGGTCACCATGACCAGACAATGATACGTGACACTCCGCCATCCAAAGATATACTCACACACCAAACTTTGTTTCCCTTGCTGTTGTGGTATTGAAAATGTGTTCAGACCGCAGAAAAAGGACCCATCGACTCGTAGTAGAATGACCTCCTCACGGTCTGGGGTCATTTCTCTACGTAGTATAAAGACCCCGGGTCCTTTTGCACGGGTGGGTCATTCTACTGCGTTACACCGGACTTGTCAAGCCTTATTTTTATAATTGAGGTCAAACGTCGAGCACAAGATCAGTGGCCTAGGTCCAAGGTTATAAAGCTTTTCAGTTGAGTCTAAAGTCGTTCTCAGGCATTTGATTGGTCAGATTTGAGCCTAGGCTCAAATCTGACCAATCAAATGCTTGAAAATACACTCATACTCAGCTCAAACGCTTTATAACCTAGGACCCAGACATTAGCACGCTACACTCGACCATACCAAGATGCACTCACACTATTCAGCATCCCTATCTGCTGATAAAGATTCAGTTTCAAATATGCTTTGGAAAAGTGTTACAGTGCTCCCTCTCTACAACGGCCCTCCCAACAACGATTCACTCCTTACAACGACCTTTTTCGCAGTGCTCTAACCAGTAAAATTATGTTTAACCTATTCACGGTTGCAATGTTGTGTGCTTAAAATTGTCGTCTGCTGTTTTTCTCAAAATGACACAATTGACATTTTGACAGAAAAAAAACTTAATGACGAGTGACAAACAGCTTGAATCCAGATCAGACGCCGCGTTACGCGGCGTCTGATCTGGATTTCAGCTGTTTGCAAATCCTCCGAGCAACGTACACAATTTGTGTCTCCCGTTGGGTGTCGTTGTAGAGAGGGAGCGCTGTATTTCTACGATTGAGACTAAAGGTCATGGTTATCACCGACACTGCGACATTCCAAGAAGTTGTTCGTTGTAGATGTGATATACGAAATACGCACCGGATAAACTTCTTTTATAAATGAAGTCAAAAGTCAAGATCAATGTGACAGACGACCTGAAAATGATACGAAAAACTATGCCATCCAAAAATGTACTCACAAGCATACTAAATTTGGTATTTTGTTGTTGTGGTATAGGACATATGATCCAGAAAAACCATTGTTATGATTGAGATTAACGAGCAAGGTCACAGTGACGGTCACTGACCTTAGAATCCACTGACCTTAGAATCTGCCATCCCAAGATGTATTCACACACATGTTTTGGTTGACTTTGCTTATGTGGTATCTTGGAGCAATTACATATATGTATACTACACATGTGTTATTGCTCCGATGTGGTATGGGGCATATGCTCAAGTCAATGTTTTTTGCTATAGAAGTCAGCGGCCGAGATCATCCTAAATTTAAATTCATACCAAATTTGGTATTCGTAGCTGATGCTGTAGCAGCTGTACTATACGAAGTATACCCCGCACACAAGGGACAGGGACTGGCGGACGGACAGACCCATGTACAATTCAATCAGACTATGTGCCCAAAGCCAATTTTTGGGGCATGAAAGGGAAAACGTCTCATTACAAGATGGAATCAACAGAAAAAACAAATAAACGGCAACTTGCGAGTATAACTTTAATTTATAAATTATATTTCTTCAGTTGCAACCGGTTTTGCTCATAGCTGAGCTCATTTTATGCCTTTTTATCCGTGCATGTTTTAACCCTTTCAGCGCCAAGTTATTCGTGAGGTTTTATAACTTCACTGCTATATTGTCGTCTGCTTCTTTTAGAACGTTTCAAAGCTATAATTTAGGTAGTATGAGTATCAAACAGTTTAGATCATGATCAGACTCTGCGTTACGCGGCGTCTCATCTGGATCCAAAATATTTGCAAAGTAGACTTAATGCAACTTCGGAGTTTAGGTGTTTTTTGTCGTTTTGAAACTACCTACTGGAAGTCCGTTTATTTACATAGAATAACAATCATAAAACCATTACATATACAAAGGAAACATTTAAAACGCATGTATGTTAATAAATACACAAACAACATGCATATACGTATACACTGTGATATTTAGATCTGTTTAAATGTTTTTAAATCCGATCTCTCAATGATTTGTTGATTTTTTGAATTGTTGGATGTTTCAATTTCTTCTCAGAGTAATATTTTTCTAAAGTTAATAACTCGTAGTATAAAATGTTCATCATATTCACTGTATTTGTCCTTCTTTCGCTTTTCATGAAACTTTTGAAGATAGAATACGTAATGTTCCTTATAATAATATTTTTTTCTTGATGCCTTTGAAATGTATTCTGTTTAAGGGTTACAGTGGAGAAAACGTTATTTTTTCCAGTGTAAACGCAAACGAAACGCAAACGAAAAACACTAAAATGTAGAAAATAACAACATTTTTGACATTTTTCACTATCTATTTTTATCCGGCGTCTAATCTGGCTCCAAACTGTTTGCAATGGAAATAATAAATTTAGCGTATACGCGTTTATTGGGAATTAAAGAATAACGTTTTCTCCACTATAAGCATCTCTGAAGTCAATCTGTTCAAGAATAAATACTTTGTCGCAGCCTTGTTTGCTTGTCCTGTAAACGTTGCTGGCGAACACAAAGCTAGTATGGGAGATGAACAAGCTATCAGAAAGTGTGATCATACCTCCAGGCTTGCAGAGCTGTAAAACACAAAGTTCATCATTATCAACATTTCATGAAATACAAGGGGAATGCGTATTACTAATCATTTCCCAACAAAAAAACGCTAGTATTGCATTTAATATGAGGGGCATTTTTTTAAGTAGTGGAAACAGATCAGTAATTTTAATATTATAAGTGCAAAATGCATGTATGATATATCATTTTAAAGAGCAATTCTTTGCCGACACGATGGTGTAACGCACAATAATATCGTATAAGTCGATTAGTCACACGATGAACCTAAACTGACCCCTACTTCAGGACACTAGAATATAGCACTTATTATTTTTTGACGTAATAACATGTTTTTTATATAAAGAAAAAATGTTGAAATATATCAGTTTATGTCTCCATTTTAATATAAAGAAAACTTTTCGTTACCATTGAAAGAGTTATCTGACTTAGATATAATTTTTCACTGAAAAACAACATTTCTTATTTTGCTTATTATGGAACCTCTCAAAATGTGCTTTCGAACACTAATCTTTTTTCTAGATCGGTCTATCTACATTTTGATCTCGACACATCAAAATCTAATTCAATGACTTTAATTATAGCCTGGTTTAATATAAAAATTTAGTATTTTTATTAAAAAAATATTACTTTTCTTTATTATTATCATTTTTTAAATTTATTTTATTATATCATTTTCATTTTTTTAAATAATATAATTTTATACTGTGAAATGTGTGTATAATTGTCTGATTTTACTACATAGAAAAATTCATAAATTTATTCAAAATAATAAAACCGCAATAATTATTATTGTATACAGTTTTGTTAAAAAAATTACTTCTAAAATACACACAAAGGTATAGTGTCCTGAAGTAGGGTTCATTTACGTTCATGTTTTGACTTATCGACGTATGTGATCTTATCGTGTGTTACACCATCGTGTAGGCAAGGAATTGCTCTTTAAAATGATAAATACACATGCATGTTGTACTTGTAATATTGAAGTTACTGATCTGTTGCCACACAATACCCCTCGTACAAGTGTGCTCACTGAGAACAGTTCCAAACTGTTTGCAACTCCTAACATTAAATGAAATACAGCATGGAATAGGAAGCATATTATGGCATAGAATATACCAGAATAATAATTATATAGTAATAATAATAATAATAATAATATATAATTATAACAATAACACATACTATCACATCGACTATGAAACTTAATATGACATTGGAATGTAAAACATGCTAATAACAAGAAATAGATTAAGAGACAGAATATGACATTTAAAATGTGAAATATGACTTGCCAATAGACCATGAAACAACATATGGCATTGAATTTAGCCAGAATAACAATTAAACAACACGTCTGCCATAGGTAGATCATGATAAATCCTAAGAATTCCAAGTTTTCTATTTTTAAAACGTGATTACTTAAAACAGGTTGAAAGTAAAGCAGAACGCACCTTAATGTGCATTCTGCTACGTTCAGCCTGCATTAAAGCTATCATCTGCTAGAATAAAAATCTGAAGATTTCGGAAAATTCTGGAGAAATGTCAGCCCTGCAACTAAGATTTTACAGTTTTACATCAATAATTATTGATACATTTAACCCATTCACTGCTTTACTCCGCTTTACTTGTTCAGTTATTTCCAAACTGTATGACACTCAATAGTTCCAATAAATACCTAAAACTTGAGAAATAAAAACAGATGACAATTGTTTAAAATTGATGACGTCATGGCAACGAAGTGGTTAAATGTAACTAATCTTAACCTTCCTCCTTCTAGTAAGGTTATTGAAACTTTTTTAAACAGCATAGACATTATTTCCAAAGAGGTTTCTCTGCTCTGGATCAGGCATGAGTATATAGGTTCTTTTACTCAGAGCAAAGACGGTCTCCTCGTATCACGTGACCACTCACCGGTCATGTGATCCAAGCCAGAGTGCAGTCTTGCCGATGAAGGGGATGTGACATCTTCGAAAATTCCAAGGTAAAGGAAAAAACCTATTGCTCTGAGTAAAGGAACCTATATACTCAAGCATAGACATTAGATTAGTTAGCTCCTGGATGATTTGTCTAATCAGGATCTGCATTGTTTTCTTATATAATTTGTCTGGCATCAGCCTACACTCTTTCCTAGAGAGCATTTTTCTAGTTTTATTAAACAATGCTATAGTTCAGATCAGCGTTTTATATACAGCCCTCCCTCTCTACAACGACACCCAATGGGAGACAAATATTGTGTGCGTTGTTCAGAAGGGGTCGTTTTAGAGAGGAAATTTGGCTAAATTTGCAAACAGCTCGAATTCAGATCAGACGCCGCGTAACGCGGCGTCTGATCTGGATTCAAGCTGTTTATCACTCGTCATTAAGTGTTTGTCCATTCCAAATGCCCATTATGTAACTTGAGACAAACAGCAGACGACAAATTTAAGCAGACGATATTACAGCAGTAAAAGCGTCAGGCATAAATGTCTTGCATAAGGAACTGCAGCAAAGGTCGTTGTAAGGAGGGAGTCGTTGTAGGGAGGGAGCACTGTACGACTATTCTGAGGGAGAGGAGTAAACCATTGCAGTAATACTTACAGCTGTGTTTCGGATAATTTCTAACACCTGAAAAAAGTATAAAGAAATACAGTTTTCCCTACAACGGCCCTCCAAACAACGACTCCCTCCCTATAACGACCTTCCCAACAACGACTCCCTCCCCACAACGGCCCTCCCATTAACGACTCCCTCCTTAGAACGACGTTTGTCGCAGTTCCCTTAACAAGACATTTATGTCTAACGCCTTCACTGCTGCAAAATCGTCTTAAAATTGTCGTCTTTTGTTTTTCTTAAAGTAACATAAGGGCCATTTAGACAAAAAACTTAATGAGGAGTGACAAACAGCTTCATGCACAAATCGGCAACTAGGTAGAACAACCGCTGGAAGACTACCCCACATCACTGCTAGATAGAGGTTTACAGCGGACCGAATATACAGCGCTTTCTCTCTACAACGACACCCAATGGGAGACAAAAGTTGTGTGCGTTGTTCCGAGGGAGTAGTTACAGGGATGGAAACTGGCTTACATCTGCAAACAGTTTGAGTCCAGATCAGACGCCGCGTAACGCGGCGTCTGATCTGGTTCAAGCTCTTTGTCACTCGTCATTATTTTATTTTCTGTCGAAATAGTCAATATGTAACTTTGAGAAAAACAGCAGACGACAATGTTAAGAAGACGATATTGCAGCAATAAAAGCGTTAGTCCTGTTAGGGAACTGTGGCAAGAGTCGTTGTAAGGAGGGAGTCGTCGTTGGGAGGGCCGTTGTAGGGAGGGAACACTGTAAAGCAGACCGTTCCTAACGGAGTATTCTACTTTTAACTCATTTGTACCCACAATCCCATATATGGGACATAGGCAAACAGTGTAGACTCTGATCAGACGCCGCATAATGTGGCGTCTGATCTGAATCTATACTGTTTGCTGATAGGAATTTCAATATAAAACACAACGAAAATAAAACTTTAGACCATACAGCCATTACATAAAAATGGACTAATCCAATATATAAGCATGGAAGAATCTAATGGGCGTAAATGGGTTAAGTTACCGCTAGCGTTCAACACTAGAAACAGGATAATGACATGGTGTAATGTACTAAATCTGCCCGTTTCTATTCAACATAACATTGACTATATGTGAAACACTTACTCTTTGGGGCTGGCAGGCTTTTCATTTCTGAAAGAAGATCAAGGAAATATTGTAGCGCATAGAATTTGCCGTTGTCGCCAATTCTAGCATTTATATCGACATACAATTCTTGTTTTAACACACACGCATGCTTCAGGAAAAAAATCATGAATCTCTTATTCATCGTATTTATAATTTCTATAGGCATTTTTGCGATCAAATGGGATAGGCGCAATGCAGAACTGTACCATTTTAACCCTTTGAACCCTAGTCCCGCATTTAGGCGTCCTTTTCAAACAGTGTAAATGTGAATAGAACACTTGTCCTGTGCAAACAGTGAAGACCCAGATCAGAGGGCTCCGAAAGGAGCCCTCTGAACAGGGTCTTCACTGTTTGTCATAATGCCAAAAATGGACAAAAAACAACCCTTAAAAGTCAGAAATGGACAAGACTAAAAAGGAAACTGGAATTGTCCATTCAAAGTTTCAGGGAGGAAAGAGTTAAAGGAGCTTTTGCATTGCCTTTGTTCAACATTTTGTTATACAGTGGAGAATCCGTTATTCTTACGTCATTGGTGACGTCATACAGTGGATAATCTGTTATTCTTTCCCGTTTAAACGCAAACGTACGCAAACGCAAAGCAATAAAATGTAGAAAAGTACAACTTTTGGACAATTCTGATAATTCATGTTTATCTTGGTGGCAATGGTCTGATCTGGCTCCAAACTGTTTGCACTGCAAATATTAGTTTTAGCGTAAACGCGTTTATTGGGAAAGAATAACGTTTTCTCCACTGTAAGATACATTGTTCCCTCCCTTCAACGGCCCTCCCAACAACGATTCCCTTAATTCTTACAACGACCCTTGCTACAGTTCCCTAAACAGAACAATAATGTCCAACTTATTCACAGCTGCAATGTCGTCTGCTTAAAATTTTCGTCTGCTGTTTTTTATCAAAGTAACATAATGGGCATTTTGACAGAAAATAAATTAAAGACGAGTGACAAACAGCTTGAATCCAGATCAGACGGCGCGTTACGCGGCGTCTGATCTGGATTCATGCTGTTTGCAAATGTAAGCCAACTTCCCTCCATCTAACGACTCCCTCCAAACAACGTACATAATGTTTGTCTCCAATTGGGTGTCATTGTAGAGAGGGAGCGCTGTATCATGTCTACGAGTATAAACTTTTCCCCTAGTAACTAATTTAAATAAACTATACAGTATGTGTGTTCCTAAAATTAACATGAACAAGTTTCATTAAAACAGGTGGCTATGTCGTAGACAATTTTTATTCAAGACTTTCGATGTGACAAATGTGATGTATTCGACTTTGTTTCAGTCAGCTATTTGTACATGCGTATTACATACCATTGCCTTTGTTGAACACCACTTTCATAGATTTTCTGAAAGAAAAAACCAAAAAAAAACAACCTTACGTTTTCAGAGTAGAGGATTGTAAAGGTTTTTCTATATAAGTCTATGCCAACTCCGGTGCAGGGCCATTTTTGACCCGGGGTCATGATTGGAACAATCTTGGTAGAGGCGGCCACTAAAATGCGATGCGATGGAAACGGTTTTGGGACAGATGGCTGCTTAGTGCGGGTCGGGATAACTGTAGAAAATTCAGAAAGGATCTTAAATTTCTGTTCTGCCCGTTGGCTGCATTGAACAGCCCCTGCCCATGAAAGTGTACACGATTCTGTAATGAATGGCCGCTAAACACAGGTTTTGACTGCTTTATACGATAGCTACATATTTAATTGTGAGAGACATGCTAACTGACGTCTTCATCTTCCGTGTATGGAATGGATGCTGAAATTCGTACGAAAGACGAGAACGTCTGTTAGGCATATAACCAAGAAAGGGAAAATATTTCTACGATAACAAATGATTTTGATCACGATACGATCTCGTGTCGAAATTTTCTTTATGATAACACTATAAGTCAATATTCACGTTTTATGGCTCACTTTTCGAGATATACATTGAAATTATACTTTGACTTTGATTAGCTAATGCATTATTTTGTATGCTTGTGTACAGTTGGGCTGACGGCCTTATATACAAATAAAGTATCTATCTATCTATATATATCATATTTTCATTGATGGTGTATACTACAGAGAACAATTTCACCCATTACCCTATACATGTACTTTGTTTTCAGTATTGATGACAGATGGTTGCTTAAAGCAGGCTGAAATTTAAGCCGCTGAGAAATCTTCGAACTGTTTGCTACTCTGATTCAGTTTTGAATAGAAATTAAGAATAATCTAATTTTAGATAAGTACAGTACACAATCAGACAACTATTGTTAGACGAAAACATTACCCAGCATGCAAAGAGTTTATGCTCACTAGGACAAGTCTTACAAATCGTCGTACGACAAAACAATAACGGCCGTGAGTCAAAGCTTTAAAATACATATAATTTCTGAAATCTCCCTCTAATCATGTCTTGTGACATCTCTTTTCAAGACAATTCCAAAGAGGTTTCATAAGACAGGATTAGATTGAGAAATGAATAATAATTGAGAAATTTAGCATCTGACTTACGACAATACTTGTCGTACAGTATAGAGAAAACGCGTTTACGCTGAAACTATTATTTCCATTGCAAACAGTTTGTCACTCATATAAAAATAGCTAGTGAAAAATGTCAAAACAATTGTTATTTTTTACATTTTAGTGTTTTGCGTTTGCGTGTCGTTTGCGTTTAAACGGGAAAGAACAACGTATTCTCCACTTTATGACGTTTCATAAGACGGACTCGAGTACCTTGCTATTTTAGTGGTGGACATGAAGACATATTTGACCAGGATGATGGCGGTCACACAGGCGGTAAACAAGATCAACATCATCAACAGAGTAAACCAAACCACGTTCAAACGGCTGTCGAAAAACGTCTTGTATCTAGATGTATAAAGAACACAGGTAATCATTACAGTAAAACTTCTCTATTACGACCACTCAATTGTGTTGGTTATTGGTTATATTTAAGGCATGTGACTGCTTAAAGCAAGGTGAACGTAAAACAGAAAGCTCCTTTACATTCACCTTGCTTTAAGCTGTCATCTGTCTTTTATGAAGTAATTATCCTTCTTTGCGTTGTTGGAGAAATAGAATTCCAAAGGCGAAGAGATACTGTGTATATTGTGGAGGTATAGAGATAGAAGATTATGTACCATTTTAAAACTAAATGTACATGCTTTTTTGAATTTAGAAAGAAATATATTATAAATACTATAATGTAAGACCTAGTATGAAAACAATTATAGAAATGTTCCAAACAAATGATAATACCGCTCTATTAAATCTTGCAAGATATATTAAAGCTGCATTTTCATATCGTTTTAGTTTAACTCATAACACTTAATTATTCGTCCTCTATTTGCAAATCTATTTAGAAATAACGTGACTTTTTTCAACCGTTATATCTTTACAATATACATTATGGTATGAATATACTGTAAGATATAACTGATATTTTATGTTGCATATAAATATATATATGATGATGTACTATGTACAAGTCAATAAAATATATGTTCTGTTCTGTAATAAAGAGGTTTTACTGTATTTATACATGTACATGTAGTTACCATTTGCAAGTGTACGCGTCTGCAGCATTTCACAGAGTCGATTTATTCGAATGTTCATTCAGAAATTATCGTTAGAAAAAGGCTCAAAGTTTCTATAAAACTCGCAAGTTGCATGCAAGAAAGTTCAATAATTTCAAAGCAGATATGACTCATAAAAGTCATAATAGATCTACAATTTTATACAAATTATCGGTTGATATGAGCGCGCAAGTGGTTTGTCAAAATAGTGAAAATACAGTAAGACTTCTCTATTACGACCATCTCTCTATTAAAGCAACCTCTCCTTTACAACCACTAAATTATGTTAACTGTTAGGTGCTTACGAAAGGTGGCTGCTTAAAAGCAAAATGATAGTAAATCTGAACCGAATTCATATATTCTTTAAGCAAGGGAGTTTTTGTCGGAAATTACTTAAAATATCGTTAGCATTTCTTTTTTAATAAAAAATTAACTTTCTACATTTAATTGCGCTTCGTTTGCAATTGAATAGGAACTTATAATACCTTCCTAAATGTATCAGAAACAATCCCTAATTCACTAAAAGTGTTACAGTGGAGAAAACGTTATTCTTTCCCATTAAACGCGCTTACGCTAAAACTAGTATTTCCATTGCAAACAGTTTGGAGCCAGATCAGACGCCGGATAACCCGCCGTCTGATCAGGCTCCAAACTTTTTGCCAATCAGCTTAATATCAATAGTCGGAATTGTCAAAAAGTTGTTATTTTCTACATTTTTGTGTTGTGCGTTTGCGTTTCGTTTCGTTTAAACGGGAAAGAAAAACGTATTTTCCACTGTAACGATGTTTAAGGATTTGTCTTACACTAGCGCCGCTGTCGTAGTCGGGGTAGTTGTGGTGGTGGTCACTGGTGTAGTTGTAGTGGTCAGTGTAGTAATGTGGACGACGCCTGAGTCTACAAGTCCACCCTGGTCAGTAGCATACACTGGTAGGGAGAATGTGGTCAGCGGGCAGTCACAGGTAGACATGTCCAATTGGGTGGAGATAGCTCCACTAGAACTGTCAATCTAAATAAAAATTTCTTTATGTTAACCCATTAACCCCTTGTGACGCATACTAGTACAGTGAAACCCCTCTAAACCGGACATTTATGGCCGGTTTAGAGGGGTTTCCGGTTTAGAGGGGTTTCTAGTATGGAAGATAGCTTATCACTTAAAGCAGGTTGGAGGCGCATTCTGCTTTACTTTCAACCTGCTTTAAGCTATCATCAGCTACAATATAGAAAATATTTGTGATGATACATATTTTTGAAAGTGTTTTCTTCACTGTAGGAATAAAGCAAAGGCGTGAAAAGACATATTTATGGTGTAATGGGTTAAATTAAAGGACAATTCAAATGAAACTGGAAAATGAATTAAACACATCTTACGAATCCGTTTATATCTCCGTGAATTTTGAAATCGACCCCTATGCATTCTGACGTCAAATAAAAACGTGATTTTTTTGTTATTTTCATCACCACCGTTGTCGAAAACTCGCAAGCATTGATCCAACGTTTCGAATAACAATAAAATTTCTGTAAAATTGTCTTTGTAGACAGAATTATACGCATCAGTCAAATTTCTTACTTTCCAGCCATTTCTCGAGAAATACAGTTTGACACTGCCAGGGCTCCCATAAGTTGATCATGAAAAATCCTAATATTTCAAAATTTTCTACTTATCAAGCGCGATTGCTTAAAGCAGGTTGAAAGTTAAACAGAATGCGCATTAAGGCGCATTCTGCTTAACTTTTAACCTGCTTTAAGCTACACATCTGCTAGGTTAATTATCCCAAAATTTCGGGAAAATCCGGAGAAATGGCAGCCCTGCATTTCAAACAGTGATCAGATTATACAGCGTTTGCAAAGTCAGAGATATATGTGCTATATAGTGAATGGTAACTATGGCTACGGCACTTTTTAACTTTGAAACATGGGAAAGTTCGATTTAATCCTTTCACTGTCAATGGCGTCTGATCATGATCCAAACTACACATGTATTAATTAGTCTATGTGGTTTAGAAGATAAGTGGGCTCGAGAGTTTCATTGAACGCATTTACAGTGGAGAATACGTTATTCTTTTCCAATAAACGCGTTTACACTAAAACTATTATTTCTATTGCAAACAGTTTGGAGCCAGATCAGACGCCGGGTAACCCGGCGTCTGATCAGGCTACAAACTGTTTGCCACCAAGATAAACATGACTTATCAGAATTGTAAAAAAGTTGCACTTTTCTACGTTTTAGAGTTTTGCGTTTGCGTTTCGTTTCGTTTCGTTTAAATAGGAAAGAATAACGTTTTCTCCACTGTACCTACCTTAAAGTAATGGGTCGGGTAGGCGGACTGGTCCAAGGAGTAAGAAAATTCCCCATAGTTACCGGTGTCCCCATCAGTAGCCGTCACCGTGCCTATAGCCGTGTCCACTGGGTCATACGGGGAAACAGTAAACTGGTAGCTGACAGGCGCAAACGAAGGGCTGAAATTGTTTACGTCACCTAGAAGCACACACGTACACTGGAGAGACGTTTTTTCTTTGCACGTGCAATTCAATAAAATGTCGACAATTACAACATTTTGACCGACAATCTCGTAATAATACTATACTAGTGAGTTTTGCAGGAGGTTGAAAAGAATACAGATTGCGTCTTACTAGAACTACTTTAAGCTATCAACACTGCTATGAAAAATAAATAATTCTTATCTTATACATTCGTGGCTGTATAAAGTGGAACTATATTCTTCAGTGGAGAATCAATTAAAGGCGTAAAATGTTATCGACCCGTATGCATTTTTGACGTCGATAAAGCCCAAACGACGAACTCTATCACAGGGCTGCCATAAGTTGACATGAAAAATCCTAAGATTTCCAAATTTGCATTTTTCAAGTGCGAATTTACGAATCGTACCTTTACCCCATAGTCTGTTTGTTGACACGTGACTACCTAAAGCAGGCTGAAAGTAAAGCAGAATGCGCCTTATGGCGCATTCTGCTTTACTTTCAGCCTGCTTTAAGCTACCATGTTCTAGAAAAAAATCCGAAGACTTAGGAAAAATCCGGAGAAATGGCAGCCCTGCTATCAGGTGTTCAAGTTGAAATACAAGTACAGTGAAACCCTTCCAAACCGGAACCTCTAAATACCGGAATTCTATCTAAACCGGACAAAAAGTGTGAACCCGCTTCAAACCCTTCTTTATTTTAACACATTACACCATCAATAAGATGTAAAAATGCTTATCTATCAGGTAACTGGTTAACAAATTCAACCTATCGACGAGTATACTCGTCAGTTACAAAAGGTGTACCTATATGAAGAGAACACTATCCAAACAGTGTAGATACAGATTAAAGGACACCGGTAGTAATAGAGCCATCTGGTCAAGATCTGCACTGTTTGTCATTTAAAGATATATTCAAAACGCAACCTTAAATACAATGCACAGGTACTTGACACATACTTTATTATCTATTAACACCCCCCGCCCCTTTTTTTTTACTATACATGTACTTTTTTTTTTTTTTAAATGGGGGGTGATGTTAATAGATAATAAAGTATGTGTCAAGTACCTGTGGTACAATGTAGTTAAAAAAAACAACCAAAATTTGAAAATGGAATCGTCCACTGACAGTTTTATGGATGAACGAGTCCAGCTGGTTAATGATTAAAATAGTGTACAGTAAAACGGTTAAATCTAAAACAAAACCCTCTTGGACTTAAAAATGATCTTTTTTTTTAGAGTTTTTCGGATTAGAGAAGTTTTGCAGCTATTCTATAAATAATTTCAAAGGTCAGCAGTTTAAGACTGGTGATTGCTTAACATTTATCTTGAGGTTCATACGCCTTTACCGCCATATTGTCGCCTGTTTAATGTTGTAATATGCAACATTGTTTCAGTAAGATTGCTTGGTAGCGAATGAGAATTTCTGAGAATTCCTGTTAATTAAGAAATGTATGGTTTTTGGAGGTTACACGTCATTGAATGCATTACCTATTGCAATAGTAAGTGCTGCAGTTGCCGTATTCATACCACCGTCTACGGCTTCCACGTCACAACTTACGCTGTCACTTAACCCAGCGTCAAGGCTGTACACTGACGTCACTGTGATGTTGCATGACTGTGACATACTAAAGTAGCTACAAAGAAATAGATCTAGATCTACTGATTTGTGAAAAGTGTCAAGCTTATTGATTAAGTTAGACTAGACACAGCAACCAAGTGTGACTTTTGTGGACCGATTTGCCATTTCTTTAACCCAATATCCCGTAATCTGTTTCGAGTTTATAGAGTAGGTGACTAGATCTACTGAAAATAAAACAAAATGTTTCAGCGCTTGGTTTTTTTAAAACTTACTATCAGCCTGTTTACAGTGTTTAGAACTATCATCTGCAAGGAAATAGATTTTTTAAATGCGTAAAAATGCGAACGTGTATTAACCATTTATATATACATGTAGACAAAAGTTTAAGTAAAACGTATTAAGACGTCGTACAGTTCGGATTCAAGTGTAAACCTCATGAGTGTTTTTTACAAGATAGATAACAATAAAGTGAACCAATACCAAATCCACCATTGCATATCATGTGACAGCGCTCCTCCTCTACAACGACACCCGATGGGAGACAACACTCATGTGCGTTATTCGGAGGGAGTCGTTATATAGAGGGAAATATGTTTACATTTGCAAACAGCTTGATTCCAGATCAGACGCCGC
Organism: Gari tellinella; assembly: GCA_922989275.2. Lineage (NCBI taxonomy): Eukaryota > Metazoa > Mollusca > Bivalvia > Cardiida > Psammobiidae > Gari > Gari tellinella. The sequence goes on along the minus strand of OV277857.1, from coordinate 26,899,909 downwards.
GTAGCGCGGCGTCTGATCTGGATTCAAGCTGTTTGTCACTCACCATTAAGTTTTTTCTGTCAAAATGTCCAATATGTAACTTTGAGAAAAACAGCAGACGACAACTTCAAGCAGACGATATTACAGCAGTAAAAGCGTTAGACATAATTGTCCTGTTTAGAGAACTGCAGCAAGCGTCGTTGTAAGGAGGTAGTCGTGTTGGAAGGGCCGTTGTAGGGAGGGAGCGCTGTATTATATAAACGGATAATGAGGTAGACGAGAAAGCTTCAGACTTACCCCTCGTTACCAGAGCAATCCATGGAACATGTGACTGTATCACCGGAATCAGGATCAGTCGTGGCGAACCCGGGGTCTTGAACGGCAAACCCGACTGCCTATAAAATAACACACACCGCGCGTGTGATACAGTACATATTATGATTTGAAGTATGTTGTTCATTTACGATTGATTTGTTAACATATTGACAACATTTGAAAACGATGTTGACCCAACCGAGACACTGTATTTAACGCACTGTTTCTTAACCGTTTGCACCCCGGGAACAAATTGTTGAGATAATTGTTGCAAACAGTTTGGATTCCGATGAGACGCCGTGTAATACAGCGTCCCATCGGAATCTAAATGTTTGCCACTCTGATGATATTGTCAGAATGAATGCCTTAAAATAAACTTTGAGAATTGTAATACGAGGGGCATTCATGTAATTATGTCACTCTTGCATTTTTTCTACCTTCCAAATAATACGAGTGCATTTGAAATTTTGTCTACTTTAAAATGAAATGATGGAACATATTGACTGAAAATTTCGTTTGAATCCCCCAAGCACTTTGGAAATTGTTGAAGATATAAGTTAGTTCATTCATAGACACTGGCTATAATGTAGTGTACATGTATGTAATGGGCGCAATGTGTAATACGGATGAATTACTTTGAAAATGTCGATTTCATAGATAAACTTTGATCTTTATTTAATAAATAGAAAATTTGCAGTGTCATGAATGTCATTTTCAAATCAAAACAAGCAAGTTAAACATTATAAGTTTTACTTAAGGACGGCCACTATTCAATTAGGCGGGTGCCAAAGTAAAAGCCGCTGCCGTAGGTGATCTACTCAAACAGCACGTAAGACATGCATCTAAATATATAAATATCGGCGTTAATCAAATATCGGGTTCAGATCATATGCTTTTGATACGGGAGTGCAAAGATAGAATTTGTTTTGTTTAGTGGACCCCTCATATTTTCATTGAGAATAATACTATATATATATTCATAAAAAAGGATGTAAAACCCTTGTTGAAAAGCATAAATATGATACAATTTACACATTTTCTAAGCTGCCTTAAAGTGATTATAATTAAAAGCAACAACTTCTTATCATTTTATCGCCATACGATGTAAAAATACAAGTTTAGATTGCTTACTGCGAAATACTAAAATGCTAGGGAAAAAGTTTTAAATGCAATTACGTTCGAAATCCGATGACGCATAACTTTAATTCAAACATCAATCAACCAAAAAGTTATAAGGATGGTTTATAAAGTCAATTTACTGAATAAAAGACGAAATAGTATGCAAACATAAACCTGCAATCCATATTTTAAAAATATGCCTGATAAAAAAATGTGTAGATCTCCCCCACGTGTTTAATGGTAAATGATTTCCTGGAAAGTTAAACGATGAACCAGTTGACCCGCCTGGTTTATTCACGGCAATATCGTAGTTCCTTTATTTGGTTTATGTTCATTTTATCGAAGAAATATAACTTTTTTATGCTGAGCCATCTCTAAATGTTTGCTGGACCGTGTCGTTTTACAGTGTCTGGTGGGGTTTACCTAAAGCAGGCTATTTTATCCTTTTTTAAATTCAAATTTAAATACAAAAATGATATATTTCTGTCGAAGAGGAATGCGTCTAAATGTTGGACAGAACGAAGTGTGCACATATTTTATATTGCGCTTAAAAGGACACCAGTGACATAATTAAATGAACGTCCCTCGTAGACGACAAATTTTGCAGACAACATTGTACAGTGCTCCCTCTCTACAACGGCCCTCTCAACAACGACTCCTTCCGTACAACGACCCTAGTCGCAGTTCTCTAAACAGTACAATTATGTATAACGCTTTTCCACTGTAATATCGTCTGCTTAGATTTGTCCTCTGCTGTTTTTCTCAAAGTTTCATGTTGGACAGTTTGACATCAAAACACTTAATGACGAGTGATAAACAGCTTGAAACCAGACCAGACGTCGCGTTACGCGGCGTCTGATCTGGATTCAAGCTGTTTGCAAATATAAATCGATCTCCCCCTATAACGACTCCCTCCGAACAACGCACACAATTTTGTCTCCCGTTTGCTGTCGTTGTAGAGAAGAGCACTGTAGTATAAAATTTAACCCATTCACTGCCTTACCACACGTACAATGCATGTAGTTATCCTTGCAAAATTGTAGTTTGGATTCTGATCAGACGCCGCGTAACGCAGCGTCTGATCAGTCATATAAAAGCAGTGTACCTACATGTGAAGAATACACTCGTCAAATATAACAAGTGGAAGTTCAAAACCCATTTAAACCCCTAATAACACGTCATTTACAAGCAGTGTCCCTGTCAACAATACACTTGTCAAATGCAAAAAGTGTGTCCCCTGATCAAAACGCTCCCGCAGGAGCCCTCTGATCAGGTTAATCTTTGTAATATGTCACTTTTGCAAAACATGTGCACGTGTAACTAAAATCATTAGAAACGTACTTGAATATGGAGTTTCAAGGGCGAAAAGGTACTACAGTGTTCCCTCTCTACAACGACACCTATTGGGAGACACAGAGTGTGTGTGTTGTGCGGAGGGTGTCGTTATAGGGAGAGAAAATTAAGATTTGGCTAATATTTGCAAACAGCTTGAATCCTGATCAGACGCCGCGTAACTCGGTGTCTTATCTGGATTCAAGTTGTTCGTCACCCATTATTATTTCTCTTCTATATTTGTATGTAACTTCGAGAAAAATCAGCAAACGTCAATTTTAAGCAGACGTTATTGCAACAGTGAAACGTTAGACATTATTGTCCTGTTTAGGGAACTGAGGCAAGGGTCGTTGTAAGGAGGGAGTCGTTGTTGGGAGGTGCGTTGTAGTAACATCAGAGTAAGTAAAGTACATTTTACCTCAATCATTCATTATATTCATTACACAAAAGTCAATCAGTGCAACACTTCTAAAACCCCTTCATTCACTCACTAACACATTTTTCTCACCCACTGATACCCCCACTTCGTACCCAACATTTATCTCACTCTCTCACTAGATCCCCATCCCTTCCACCGCTCTCCTTCACTGACTCCCTGTCCCTTCCTCCACTCTCAGACACTATCTCACTGACTTGATTCCCTCTCAACCTGTAATCCCTGATTCACCATACCACCACTGACTCCCTATCTCCCTCACTGACTCACCACTCCACCCGCTGTCTCTCTAATTCCTTAACTGACTCACCACTCCACCCACTGACTTTCTATCTCACTCACTGACTCACAATTCCACCAAAACTCTCTATCTCTCTCACTAATTCATCACTGCACCCACTGACACTATATCTCACTTACTGACTCACCATACCATCTACCCTCACTCTCTATCTCTCTCACTGATTCACCACCACACACACTGACGCTCTATCTCACCAACTGATTCACAACACAACCCACATACTCTCTTTCTCACTCACTGACTCACCATTCCACTCAATGACTCTCTAGTTCACCCATTGACTCACCACTCCGCCCACACACTCTCTGTCTCACTCATTAACTCACAACTCAACCCACACACTCTATCTCGCTCACTGACTCACCACTCCACCCACTGACTCTTTTTGTCACTCACTGACTCACTACTCCACCCAATGACTCTTTATCTCACCCATTGACTCGACACTCAACCAACACACCATCTGTCTCACTGACTGACTCACCAGTCCACCTTCTCACTATCTATCTCACTCACTGACTCACCACTCCACCCAATGACGCCCTATCTCACTCCCTGAGTCACTACTCCAACCAATGATTCTCCGGCACACTCACTGACACACCACTCCACCCACTGATGCTAAAATTCACTCAATGGATCGCCAGATTCGCCACTATACCCACTGACTCTCAGCTCACTCAATGACTCACTACCCTACCCAATGACTCTCTATATCATCCACTGACTCACCACAGAACCCTACCACTCTCTAATTCACCACTCCACCCACTGACTCTCTATCACACTCAATGACTCAATATACACACTATCTCACCCACTGACTCACCACTCAACCCACACACTCTCCATCTCACCCACTGACTCACCACTCAACCCACACACTCTCCGTCTCACCCACTGACTCACCACTCAACCCACACACTCTCCATCTCACCCACTGACTCACCACTCAACCCACACACTCTCCATCTCACCCACTGACTCACCACTCAACCCACACACTCTCCATCTCACCCACTGACTCACCACTCAACCCACACACTCTCCATCTCACTCACTGACTCACCATTCCACCCACACACACATTTTCTGTCTCACTGACTCACCACTTCACCACACTGACTCTATATCTCACTTACTGACTCACCACTCCACCCACAGACTCTCTATCTCCCTCACAGATTCATCACTCCATTCCACCCACTCACTCTTTACACTGAATTGTTCAGTTTATAATTCCGTGCTCTATATCTCTCCCACTGACTCACCACTCAACCCACTCATTCTCTTTTTCCTCACTGACTGTTCATCTCTTTTCTCCCTCACTCTCTATCACAATCACTACTCAGTAACCCTATCAACCTGTATCGTGTATTTACATCTGTAATCACTGACTTGCCACTCCATCCCTCACTATCTCCATCACTGACCTACCGCTCCATCAGGAACACTTGTCGTGTAAGGCTCGTCGATCCAGGTCAATGGTTCATTCAGATCTCTGACTGACAGGCTGAGGGTGTTGGTAGCAGTGAGACTGGTGTTGTCGGTAAGATAGACAGTAAATACAAAAAATGTAGACGCCAGCTCCTCGAAGTCAATCTCTATACTTGTGGTAACAATAGTCTCGTTCGAAACTGAAATTAGTGCATTAAAACTGTAGATATAGAGGATATTGAATGAATGAGTTTTCAGTGGTTGATTTATCGAACGAGTTGGATAAAAAAATATTTTGCGAGCCTTGGCGAGCAACATATCATTTTATCCAACGAGTTAAATTAATTCAATACTGAAAACCAACGAATTTAATGTTCTATTTATCACATAAATACCAATAGACACATAACCCCGAACGTTCTTACTTTCATATTTTCCTGGGCTGTTAGGAAAACGATTCGTCATAAATGTTGTTAGATTGTATTCATCCATAGAAAATATCAAACTAAAAAACTAAAACAAACATCAGTGTGTTGTGAAAAGACTTCTCTGTGACTATATCAACATCTAAATTGATATTACCACATAACTTGCGGTATGGGAGTGACATAAAGCCATTATAAAAATATCGTAAGATTTTGATAAACAAACCCTACCCCAAAATAGTAAAAAATGGACTCGACTTCATTGGAAACTACAAGTTTCCATTTGATGGTTCAGAGGAAAATTAGTTAATTGGGAAGAATAACGTACCAACAGGTCCTAGAGTAAACAGTCTGGATCCATCCCCTGGACTTGGCTCCCACCACACTCGTAGATCATTTCCAGCGTCTTCATACACTTCTATTGTAATAACTTCAGTGCCTGCTGGTATATTCTCATCAACAGAACGGCTGTTTGGTAGGTTGTAAAACGATGGCGCAGCCCAAACACATGGGCGATAAAGAACCGCTGAAACAGAAGTAAACGGACCAGAAAACAAAACATTGGCGCTATTCACAGGTGAAGGTAACATGGAGCCATTGAAAAGGACGGACGCGGACCAGACATAATACATATCCCATTTGCGCCCAGTGGAGTCTTCCATGTTAAATTGTATATTGGATCCGATTAGTCCATTTATTATCTAAGGGATGCCCGGTCAAATTTTTCATTTTCATTTTGTTTTATATTGAAATTCCTATCAGCAAACAGTGTAGACTCTGACCAGTCGCCGCATAATGCGGCGTCTGATCAGAGTGTACACTGTGTGTCTATATGTCCCATATATGGGATCGTGGGCACAATTAATAGGTTCAATTTAGACTGTAGAATTAACTCAGTCACCCCTGGAACTTCAAGTTAAACGGATAAATCCAGCTTCTAATGAAGTCTTGTCCATTTTACTATTTAGAAGATTGTTGACAATGTGTTGTATGATGACAAATAATGCAGACCCTGATCAGGGGGAATCCTATATACATGTGCACTCTGACCTGGGTCCACATTGTTTGCACCTGGACAAGTGTACTTTTCACAGATATACTGTAGGTAACTCACACGATTATAAATGCGTTGCTAGATTTCAATGTTTCGACCATGCTAGAGAATACTTGCTGATGATATTATAGGCAGGTGAAAGCCTAAGACAGAAAGAAAGAAAAGCAAAAAGCTCACATAGAAGCTTTCTGTTCTGCTTTCATCATGCTTTTAGCAGTCACCAGCCTTAACCCTTTAAATCTTTGAATGCTGGGTAATTTTTTCGTCTGCAACAATTGTCGTCTGCTACTGATATAAAATTAGCATTTTCAAAATTTCTTTTAAAGAGGCTCGCAACCGGATTTAGCATTAAAAATAGTAATTTGTAAATATATGTCAAATTTTATATAAATGGGTAAGATTTAGTTTAGGATAATAAATTCTGTTAAAAAATCCATTTAAAAAAAAAAAGAAAAAAAAAGAAAAAAGAAGCCCTGGTGGGATTCGAACCCGTGACCCTCCATGCGGAGAGAAACGTGAAAAAATGAGGAAGCTCCTATACTACCGCGGCTACCAGCGCTCTCTATATCTCACTGTGTATACCCGTACACAGGATATTGGTACCAGCGAGTCGAGAAAGTTATGGATTTGTTAGCAGATCGCTCTGCAGTGCAGGTATGTTTTCGTGATTTCCTGAATTATATGTCTAAGATCAATATGGAAAATAATACTGTATCAAAGTGTGATTATTCTGGAACATGCTGATGTCATAACATTTCAGTTTTACCAAGAGAAACTCTCGTAAGACGTATAAACATGCTGCCTGGTACCGGTAAATAACAACGTTTGCTGACAAAATATCATTGTAATATTTTTTTTATAACTGCATAAGAGAATTATTCATGTTATACGAGTAATTTGTACTATCTTGATCAATATTTATGAAGCTTTAACTATTGTATTTGCCGCATGTGCTTAAAAAAACCGAAATGAAATTTGGCTAGGTGTACGGCAAATTGATACGCTAGTGAACGGCATATTGCAAAAACCTTTCAATCCAGTGTACGGCATCTTGCTTAAATCTACATCGAAATCGACGGCAGTTTGGTTTGTACAAGTATACATTCTGTACAGATTATGGACCTGTACAAATGTACCTACTGTAAGAAACAACTACCAACGTTCCGGGAGGTAATATCACACTTGATAGAGAGGCATGGATGTCAGGAGTTAAAATACCTTCGCCAGCGTGGTTGTTCCGCAAAAGTGTGCAACTTTAAAATTATACCTGAACAATGTAGAAAGGAGGGGAGAGTTATAACTATAATAGACGAAACTGAAAAAATCCATCTATCTAAGTTTAGATTTCGAAATCTGTGTTTAGGTTTCGAAAAATGCCCTTAACTTCTATGTCCCTTGATATATTGCTTTTATACTGGGTATGCATGTGTATATGGACAAACCCTGTCCATGGACACACATCATTTTCCTCAGTGACCTTGACCTTGAAGTAAGGACCCGCGTTTAGGTTTCGAAACCTGTGTTTAGTTTCCCAATGGCCAATAACTCCTATGTCCATTGAGATATTCCTTTCATACTCAGAGTGCATGTGTATATGAACATGGCATTTCCTTGTATGCAAAACAAATTGATCTCTGTGACCTTGACCGTGAACTTAAATGCTTGGGAATGATTTCAGATATATTTCAAAAGCTTTATAACCTTGAAGCCAGGCATAACAAAATATCAAATAACTCATTTTCATATAAGTATATAGGCATTAAGTTTCTCAAAATGCCTTTAAATTCCTACGCCCATTGAGATATTCCGTGTGCATGTGTATATAGACAAGACCTTTCTTGCATGCAAAACGTTTGACCCCAGTGACCTTGACTTTCAACTAAGGATCCAGCTTAAGGTTTCGAAATCTGCGTTTAGGTTTCTCCAAATGCCTATAACTTATATATCCATTGAGATATTCCTTTAATATTTGGCATGCATGTGTAGTGACACTACATTTCAATGCATGCAAAAAAACAGCCCAGTGACATTGACCTTTAACTTAGGTCCCGGGTTTAGGTTTCGAAATCTACGTTTAGGTTTCAAAAAAGGCTTATACATGTAATTCCTATGTCCCTTGAGGTGTTACTTTCATATTTGGTTTGTATGTGTACATGTGTACATGGACAAGACCTTTCCATGCATGAAAAGTGGTTGACCTCGGTGGACCTGTGTGTGCCAATGGCGAGCTTTGTTGTCTCTCTGACAACTCTTGTTCATTCTTCCCCCGTGTGTTGAAAATTATTTCATTTTATACAGTAATGAAGATGTAACATACGACATGTTTCCTTTATCCTAGCAGATGGTCGCTGGAAACAGACTGAAAGTAACGCAAAATGCATATTACCTTGGCGCATTCGGCTTTACTTTAAACCTGCCTGAAAGACATTTCCTCCGTCAATGGATGGAACCCCCCTCCCCGTTTTTCTCACTAGGTGTGAACATACAGGTAACGCAGTAGTCAAGTGTAAAAAGCCAATGCATCCAATCTCAAGCTGTCTAGAGAGGCCCTCACATACTCGCACTCAAGGTTTTTTTTCAATGGGTTTTACTATCCAAACTTTCAAATTTAAGGTAAGGGCCTCACATAAAACGTTTAGATGAGTATCCATAGACAAGATAGCAGTAAGGAAAAAACTCGCACATTTTACCTGGTTTGGTGTTACAACCGAATGAAAGAAATGTATTTAAGTACTCATCCGTCTGCAAAACTAAAACAAGCTAAAAAGGTTTAAAGATATATCTTCAGTTCATTGATGAAGTCCCCCATTGTTCTCGTAAGGCGAGAAAAAGCATGCAGCATAAGCTGCCAGCGGGTATACCAATCTCAGTTTACCTCGTGAGGCCCAGATAGACTCATGCTCAAGAAGGCTTTCAATGGTTATTTCTAACCAAATTATCAAATATAAAGGTACGGTCTCACGTGGGACGCTTCAATGGTTCTTTGCTACCGGCATGTCCACAAGACCCATGTTTTATGCAAGGAAATTATCTGGCAAGGCGTTATGAACGGAGATGTCTTTAAAGGATATACCAACCCAGCAGAGCTATCCAAAAACTGTCCTCTAACGTCTGTTATTGTACACTTACTGTTAATGTTCATTATTACAGGCGTGCAGTCCGTGCTGAGCAACATGTGTGCTAAATATCAATTTTAACTCTTTCATTCGAATACACGTAACCCTAAGTGCCCATTGGATAATGTTTGGGTCAAGACAAGACGCCGCTTAACGCAACTTCTGATCTATATTCACGCCGCTTAACGTGACTTCTGATCCATATTCAAACTGTTTAGCACTCTTATTGAAACAAAGGACTTAGTGGTTCTTCGCACACGATATTATTGAATCAGACGACAATTCAGCAAGATAAGGAATAACAAGCAAGTGTAACACGACCGCGGCAGTTTTCTAAAGAAAAGAACTCTGGGTTGAATTGAATACCGCTCACTTTAAAGTGGGCAACTTATTCTGATTGCACTGTGGTAAATGATACCGCATAACCCAGTAATCTTACTGCACGATATGTCCGTGCAAAATTGAAAAACACATATGGAAATTATAGTTGTATACGTGTATTTCAATATTGTAGAAGTGCGTGGATTAGTTTGATATAATAAATTTACCGCAATCATTATTGACTCTGTGTTAGATTTTTAATAGAAATCTTCGAATTAGGTAAAGTCCGATACAGTTACTCGTTCGCTTAAAAGTGTCCCATTACGTGAATAGCTATTAGAATATGTTCAAAGTGTATTCATTGTTTCAATTTAAACTTCTTAGGTATACTCGCTCTAGATCTAGTTTATCTATTCTAAGTAAATTAACAATGAAAAGTATATAATTTATAAATAGGAAGACTGTTCTCGGTATTCAGCTACCTTTGGCTGAAAGTAACACCCCGAGGATGAGCTGTGACAGAGCAAAACGTTTTTAGGGCCAAATACCTGGTACCAAACCCCCGTACAGTGACACATCAATATGCCGTGCAGTGAAATTTCATTCACAACCAATATGCCGTACACTTGACACAAATTTGTTTTAATTCTATTCTTAAAAGTATGACCCAACAGTGTGGTATTAGTGAGTCACAGGAATTATTATGAAAAGGATCGAATGTTTTATGAAAAGATTGTAGTCTGGATCGTTTTAAACAGTTGATATCATAAATTTTCGTCAGCAATCGTCGTTATTTACCGGTACCAGGCAGCATATATATATGTTTAACGAGAGTTTCTCTAAATAAAACAGAAATGTTTTGACACCAGTGTATCCCAGAAACATCACGCTTTAAAACGATATCATAGACATGTTAATCATATACATTTTATGCTATAAATCATGAAAAAACATACCTGAACTGCAGAGCGACCGGCTAACTCTCTCGACTCGCTGGTACCAATATCCTGTGTACGGGTATACACAGTGTATCTATGGTAGCGAATTAACGTACTTCACTAGTAGCGATCGATAGTACTTTTACTACTTTATTCGTCTCGGGTTTATGTCTGAGCCCGTGTAAAGAAGCAACAACAACAACTATACCGTTAGCTAACGCTATAGAAAAACGATGGAAAATATCTTAAAAAACTAAGATTCGGTGCCGATTCTTGAGACTTATTTTGGACTGATCATATTTTTTTAATGTCAGAAGCCAAATAATGCCACAAATTTGCTTTTATTTGAGTATTTTATTTTATTTTGACAAGTACACCATCCGGTTGCGAGTCCCTTTAAATTAAGGGTCAAAATGGCAAATAGTTCGGATCCTGATGAGACACCGCGTCACGCGGCGTCTCATCTGGATCCAAACTGTGTGCAAAGGTAATCACTGAGGCAGATATATCCGTTGCTAGTTTGCCAAGCCTGTTTCTAATTCGGAAGACAGTTGCACCTAAAGCAGTTGAAATTAAATTTAGTTCAGCATTAAGGCACATTCTACTTTACTTCCAGCCTGCTGTAAGCTACCATCGGCTAAGACATAGAACGACTTGTTTAATGTTTACGACTGTATAAACTGGAACAACTTTCTTCAGTAGAGGAATTAATCAAATGCGCTAAAATGTGCTTCTATGGGGGAAAGACGGTCTATTCATTGAGATCAACGTATGGGCCAGTTTTAAACGGCAGCAAAATGTGTGCGCGATTTTCGAAAACCTTACAGAGATAAAAGTGAGTGAGGTCTAGTTTGAATTTGGAGAAGAACAAAACGTGGGCAAGTAAATTCCAATGAATTGTGTAGAATGTGAATAACAGTCGAAACTCGATACTTTGAACACGTTTAAATCGATCTAACCGTAATTCATAAGTTGGATTTTGATAATCGGATCTCGCTAAAGTCGGACATACCCGGTCGAACCAACGCAAGTTCGAAGTATTGAGTTTCGACAGTAGTTTTTTCTGAATGTGATTCGATCCATCCCAATTTAATTTACAAACAATGAACTGTATCTACCTAAGTCTGCTTATAAATTAAATATACACGTACAAGTAGGCCCTATTTGATAACCCCCCATCCCCCCCCCCCCCCCCCCAAAAAAAACCCAGAAAAAAACGAAAAAAAAACCCCACAACATAGTCGTCATTTTTAACATGTTTAGTCATTTTCAAATAACTTTTAATTTCATTATGAAAATATATTTAGGAACGAATAAAAGTAATAGTTTCACATATTCTCCTTAACCATAACGCTTAATGCGATTTGCTGAAGGTGAATTCAGCTCCAAATACATCTTTAAGACAAACAAATCTTGCCATATAATCCGAATTAAAACAATTTTGAAAAGTAGTTCACTAAAATAAACCAAACTTTCAGCTAGGATATAAAACCCCCCAATCTTATGGTACAATTATTATGGTTCTTATTCAGTGGGGGTACATTAAAGGCGTAAAAATGCGTATTTAATTGGTAAAATAACTGAAGTATATAAGAACAATAATTACCAGCCGCAAGTATCCAATACATGTCCGACCACAAGACCGTCATACTCATGTTTGAATTTCTGGCAATAACGACAAATGTTACTTTCCTCTTTCTTAACCCATTCACTGCCAAGGCCAACAGCACCGATACTTGCAAACAGTATGGAGTCTGATCAGGATCCAACTGTTTGGCACTTAATATCAGTATTTCTTTTAAAAGTAAGAACGTAGTTTGCAAATGTTATAACTCTTTCCTCCCTGAAACTTTAAATAAAAAATTCCAGTTTCCATTTTAGTCTAGTCCATTTCTGACTTTTAAGGGTTGTTTTTGTCAATGTTTGGCATTTTGACAAACAGTGAAGACCCTGATCAGAGGGCTCCTTTCGGAGCCCTCTGATCTGGGTCTTCACTGTTTGCACAGGACAAGTGTACTATTCACATGTACACTGTTTTAAAAGACGCCTATATGCGGGACTAGGGTTCAAAGGGATAAGTAGAAGCTGGTGAAAAATGTAAGTAGCCAATAATATGGTACAGATTGTGTACGACGGGTATTTCCGTCATAATGGTAGTAGTGAAAGGGTTACTTGACACACGTCTGCTACAGTGAATAAAACGTTATTATTTCCCAATAAACGCGTTTACGCTAAAACTATTATTTCTATTTCAAACAGTTTGGAGCCAGGTCAGACACTGGGTAACCCGGCGTCTGATCAGGCTCCAAACTGTTTGCCACCAAGATAAACATGAATTATCAGAATTGTCCAAAGGTTTCACTTTTCTACGTTTTCAAGTGTTTTGCGTTTCGTTTAAACGAGAAAGAATAACGTTTGCTACCCGGCGTCTGATCTGACTCCAAACTGTTTGCAGTGTAAATAATAGGTTTAGCGTAAACACGTTTATTGGGAAAGAATAACGTTTTCTCCACTGTAAGCAGGATAATTTATAGATTCCTATACATGGACTTCAATATTATCCACACGACACGTGCACAAAACGTATACAGTTTTGATATTTTCAAGAAGAAGAATGCTGTAAGCTGCAATGTCCTTAACCTATTCGCTGCATTGACGTCATCTGCTTTAAACAAGTGTCGTCTGCCGTTATGTCTCATATTTAAAACTGATTTAAATTGACTGGAGTAATAAAGTATTGAGTGTCAAACAGTGTGGATCCTGATTAGACGTCAGAATCCCAACTGTTTGCAACTAACCATTGTATTCAGGAAAGGCAGTGAAAAGATTAACACCCTAAGATTGTTGATTATAAGCGAAATTGACATTTTCACACCTCCACTAGATTACAAAAATATCAGAATGATCAGGCTATGCCGTTAATTTGTTTTTTTTTTGCGACATATATCAAGACCTTTTTCCTGCAATATCACAGTGTCAAATAAAGAAGTATTTTTTCTCACACAAAACCCCAACTTTAACAATGACCTCAAACAGTTGGGATCTGATGATATCATGACTTTTAGATATAATGTGTTGGATACTGCCACTAGAGTCATATTCGACAGAACGACAAATAATATATAGCAGACGACATTAAAGTAGCTACAGTGGAGAAAACGTTATTCTTTCCCAATAAACGCGTTTACGCTAAAACTATTACATTGTATTTCTATTGCAGTTTGGAGCCAGATCAGACGCCGGGTAATCCGGTGTCTGACCAGACTCCAAACTGTTTGACCCTCAGATAAAAATAAATAATGAAAAATGTCAAAAAGTTGTTACTTTCCACATTTCAGTGTTTTGCGTTTCGTTTAAACGGGAAAGAATAACGTATCACCCACTGTAAAGGGTTAATGTTTCGGAAACGGTTAGTTTTATTGCCGAACGGCTTTGAGCATTGTCGAGTTTAACATTTCTTCACCTATACATCTTGTAAAATTTGCATATGTTCAAAATTATCTGAATAAAATCAATGCTAACCCTGACATTGTTCGGCGCCACTTGCATTTTTTCTTACTTGTTTGGACCCAGATAAGACGCCACGTGACGCAGCGTCTGAAATGGATCCAAGCTATTTGATACTGCAATCGATTTTTCTTCATTTAGATTTCTTTGAAATTGAACTTGAAAAACCAAAGCAGATGATAATTTTTGAAGCAGACGATATTGCAGCAGCGTTTTTCTACACTATCAATATCATGCTTCAAATAAGATAATATAATATGTTTTTCGTCTGTTTAAACGGAACAAAAGTTGAATACTTGTGCCAAACAGTTTTGATCCATATCAAACGCCGCGTTACGTGGCGTCTAACCTGAGTCAAAATTGAAAAACGTTAGCCAAGTTGTGCGTAACCGTGGTCAGGGTTAACCCGTGTATTTAAAATGATAGTCTGATCAAAACTCATATGATTTTTTATGTATTAATATCCAGACGAGTGTTAAAAAACGGACCCTGATGTTAAGTGCAATTCAAGGCATGCTTACCGGGATGACATTCTTAACCCTTTGCTTGCTGGTCGCGACTTTATTGATTTTTGCAAACTGTTTAGATCCAGATCAGACGCCGCGTAACGCGGCGTCTGATCTGGATCCAAACTGTTTGGCACTCGTCTTTAGGTTTATTTACTTAAAAAAGGTATATATCTACATTTACCAAACTTTGCAGACGACAATTTCGAAGCAGACGACATCACCGCAGGATAAGAGTTAATAATAATTCATTTATTTATTTATTGCTTTTCACCTGCCTTAAGTTGAAATTTGAAACTTTGCACGCGCGTGTTTCATTTTTCAACAATTTAAAATATTGATAAATGGATTTACAGCGCCCCCTCTCTACAACATCCGCTGGGAGATGGGGATTGTGTGTGTTGTTTGGAGAGAGTCTTTAAAGGGAGGGACATTGGCTTACATTTGCAAACAGCTTGAATCCAGATCAGACGCTCTGTGGCTACTAGAGTGATCACAAGCTTTTTCTAAGATCTAGCCTAGTGACCTACTTTTTTAACCTCACATGACGCATAGTAACCTTGCCCTAGGTTTTATCAAGATGGTCAATCTGACCAAGTTTGATAACATTTTAACCAAAAGTGTGGCTTCTAGAGGATTCAAGAACAAGGGCCACAATGGCCCTAAAACGCTCACCTGGTACACCATGTAAAACTTGACCTATAGTGGCCTAGATTAATGACTGGACATGACCCACAGTCATCCTTTAGAGTGTTACACGATTTATCAAAGATTTGACCTAGTGACCTAGTTTTTGACTAGACAAACAACACATTTAATTTTCACATAGATTTGATGTTGGCAAACATTCTGACAATATTTTATTCAGATCTAATCAGATTTGTAGCCTCTAGAGGGTTAACACTGTTTTTCTTTGATTTTAACTACATGTAGTGACCTAGTTTTTGACCAGACATGGCAAATATTCCAACTTGACCTAGATATCATTTAGGCAAACATTCTGACCAAGTTGCATTAAAATCCAATGAGATTTGTAGCCTCTCGGGTGCTAACAAGGTTTGTCTATGATTTGACCTAGTGACCTAGTTTTTGACCCGGCATGACTCATATTTGAACCTGACCTAGATATCAATTAGGCAATCATTCTGACCAAATTGCACTAAAATCTTATGAGATTGTAGCCTCAACAGTGTTAACACGGTTTTTCTATGATTTGACCTTAAGTGACTGGTTTTTTTTACCGGACATGACCCACATTCAAACTTGACCTAGAGATTAATAGGGCAAACATTTTGATTATGTTTCATTAGGATCCAATGAGATTTGTAGCCTCTAGAGTATTAACAAAGTTTTTCTATGATTTGACCTTTTGACCTAGTTTTTGACCCAACATGACCTGCATTCTTACTTGGCCTAGATTTCATCAAGACAAACATTGTCACCAAGTTTCATGTAGATCGGATGAAATTTGTAGTTGATAGAGTGTTACAGAACCAATTGTAAACGGACGGACTGACAGACGACGGACATCCAGCGATCCTTAAAGCTCACCTTGGCACAGGTGAGCTAAATAAATTCACAGACGCACTTCACACATTGACGCCCGACATTGCACAATCACAATAGCTCACCTTGAGAACATTGTGTTCAGGTCAGCTAAAAACCATTAAACAAATGCCACTTTTGATTTAAATCAAGTTAGTTACTCGACAACTGATATTGATCCGAACTGTTGTCACATTTTAGCCAAGTCTAATTGAGCATGATGATTAATGGTAAAAAACAGGGAACCCCCTCTCTAATGACGACTGAAAAATGGGTTGTATGATCCGCATGTAATTAAAGACACGAGACAACTAACAGCAAGATGGAAGTAAAGAAGACAGCTACTATAGGAGCTTTCTGCTTTACTTCTGTCTTGCTTAAAATAGCCATCTGCCCTAAGAATAATAAAAAACGTAACCTTATTTAGTGGTCATAGTAGAGAGTTTCTACTGTAAACCAATAGGCTGTCGTTTTATAGGCTTTAACACAATACATCGAATAAATTAACTTTTCAGTAAGTGTCAACAAAATTTATTTTATTCATCAGATGCAAATAATTTGTTATTTTTTACAGCGTTATTGTAAACAATCCTATGTAAGTGGCAGAACTGCCATAAGTTGGCATGAAAAATCCTAAGATTTCCAATTTTGCAATTTTCAAGTGCTATATTACGAATCGTACCTTTACCACATAGCCTGTTTCTAGTTTTGTTGACATATGACTACTTAAAGCAGACTGGAAGTAAAGCAGAATGCGCCTTAAGGCGCATTCTGCTTTACTTTCAGCCTGCTTTAAGCTACCATGTATCAGAAAAAAATCCGTAGATTTAGGAAAAATCCGGAGAAATGGCAGCCCTGAAGTGGCTCCTCAGAGACTGCTGACAAATTACATTATTCTGTCATAGCTATAGGCATTCAGAGGCCACTCAATATTAACCCATTGTAAGCTGGGTAATATTTGGTGGCCATTTTAAAATGTCGTCTGCAGCAGGTATAACTCAAATATTTGCAAAAGATTTTAGCAGTTTCTGATAAAATACTGAACTAGCTGCAAACAGTTTTGATCTCAGATCAGGCCCCACATTGTGGGTCCTAATCTGAGATCAAAACTGTTTGCCTAGAGGTACTGCTAAAAGTGTATCCCGCATAAAATGGGTTAAAGCAAGCTCTGTAAATACATGTCATTGCTCAGTGCAGGTTACAGTAGAGAAAACGTTATTATTCCCGTTTAAACGCAAACTAAATGCAAACGCAAAACACTAAAATGTAGAACATAACAACTTTTTGACATTTTTCACTATCTATTTTTATCTGAGTGTCAAACAGTTTGGAGCCTGATCAGACGCCTGGCTCCAAACTGTTTGCAATGGAAATAATAGTTTTAGCGTAAACGCGTTTATTGGGAAAGAATGTTTTCTCCACTGTAAAAGTGATTAAATCCTAAAAAAGCTTTCTGCATTACTTTTGCCCTGCATTAAGCCGCCATCTTTATGTAGGCTTGTTAATTCATCGTCTTTTAAGTGGCAGCTAAACACAAGATTTACTGTACATTTTCCTCAGCTATTTTGAGTAGTTTTTACCAGAGTCCAAATTGCCAAACTTTATTAAAGGCCTGTCTAATGTCTATAAATGTGCAGCGTATTATTTCAGGATGTTTATAAGTAAATATATGATCATATTAGCTATATTTGTTCCTAAATCAAACCTGATTTTCAATAACGATTCAAGGGCACATGCCAGCCATTGTTTGAATAAAGCTGTAAACAACTTTTCAAGATAAATACGAAAAGTTAGACAATTACAACCAATAAAAGAAGACTAATTTTTAAACTTTATTTCTTTTACATGGATTAGAAAACAACTTATTTCACTGATACAAATCACTTTTGATGGCTTGCTAGTGATGACATATATGGTCACTCTTGTAGGAGGAAATCAGAGTAACCCCCCCTCCCCATCCCCCGAACACATTTGTGAGAAGAGGATAGCCTAACTACTAGGCTATCTGGAAATCCAAAAGGAGACTTATTTATAATATTAAAGTCTGGTGGTAGCTGGAAGCAATATGAAAGTAAAACAGAAAACTCCTTTAGGAGCTTTCTGTTTTACATTGGTCCTGCTTTAACCTATTACCCCATAGTCTGTTTCTAGTAGTGTTGTATAATCGGTCCGAAAACCACAATCGATTATAAACGATTATTGGTAGCCATAATCGTTTTAACATAAACTATTATATATGTACTCTGAAAAGCTGAATACAAATGTATATGTGATACTCATGTTTGCATTTGTATGTTATATATCTACATAATTTTGCAAACAATGCACCCATATGAAGCCAAATCAAAAACAGAGCAGCAATTTGATTAAACAGTTAAATTAATGTCCTATTTTTATTTGCAAATTAATTGAGCTTGCTTTGTACTTATTGTATACCACTTCTTTTACTACCTGTAATTACAGGGTTGAAAGTAAAGCAGAATGGGTCTTAAGGTGCATTCTGCTTTACTTTCAGTCTGCTTTAAGCTATCATCAGCTAGGATAAAGGAATATTTCTTATGTCGCATGATCATGACTGTGTAAATTTCAGTAGAGAAATAAATAAAATGTGCTTCTAAGGGGGAAAAGGTAAGTTACTGTATAATCCATTTTTGCAAAATTAACATTTAACTGTGGATGCTAATCAGACAACATCAATGTTTTTCTTATACATAATTAAGTGTTTGGTCAGTTTTGCAAACATCAAATGTACATATTGGAATGTGGTTACAATGGGTCAAATAGTACTGAAGTTATCATATAATTATATGGAAACCATTTTGAGCCAAAAAACATTACAGTATGTAAAGGGGCATAAAAATCATGTACAGTCAAACTTCTATATCTCGAACTTGCTTTACTCTAATTATCCGATATTTCGAAACATGAATTGCCTTAATTCAAGCTTGGCTTAGGCAAACATACTCGTGTTTCAAAGTTAAAACGCGGCTTAGCCGCATTTTAACTTTGAAATACGGGTATGTTTGACTTAAACGAGTTTGAGATGTAAGTTTGACTGTATATGGAACAAGGGTGGCAGCTTAAGCAAGATGAAAGGACATTTCTGCTTTACTTTAATTTTGCTTTAAGCAGTCACCTGTCTAAATCAAATTGGATATAGGTGTTTCACACATCTAGCAATGGAGGAAAGGGTTTATGCAAGATAAAAGTAAACCAGAAACCTCCTACAAGAGATTTATGTATTACTTCTGCCTGCATCAAACAGTGAGCTTTATACTTCTTCAAAGATTGGTTGTGTAACAGATTTCTTCCACCCTAAACCTCTCTCATCCAAAAATTATTTTCTCTGATTTCAGCCAATGGTAGCCATTGCTTTATGCTTATCATAATTCATTCTCTGTCCCACTAATCACACTCAATGCAGGGCTGCCATAGGTTGATCATTTATTTATTTATTTGTTTTAATTTTATGTCGCTTTTAACAGTATTTCAGTGATATCGCGACGTCCAGCTAATTACAGGTGGAGGAAGACCCCAGAAGTCATTTATGTACTGTTTCAGGCACAAATCGGCAACTGGGTAGAACCACCGACCTTCCGCAAGCCAGCTGGAAGGCTTCCTCACATGAAAAATCCGAAAGACCCTACTGGGATTCGAACTCACAGCGGTGAGGAGCTTAGTGATGTAAGTCACAGTGACTATACCACTAGGCCACGGAGGCCCCCATTGATGATGATGATCATGAAAACTTCTAAGATTTAAAAAAATTATATTTTTTAAACGTGATTACTTAAAGCAGGTTAAAAGTAAAGCAGAATGTGCATTAATGCACATTCTGCTTTACTTTCAGCCTGATATAAGCTACCATCTACTGGATAAAAATCCAAATTTTTCAAAAAAATCTGGAGAAATGGCAGCCCTGTCAATGTCTGGAATTTTTCACCAATCATAACTTCATTTTCTGTCCTGCCATTCACAGTACTTGCCTGGAGTTTTCACCAATCAAAAATTGTTTCTTTTCCAGTCAATGACAGTCCTTTGCTTGGTGGTTCACATATGAAAAATTATTCCCTGTCTAGCCAATGACAATCCTTTGATGGGATTTCATCAATCATAAGCATACTCTATTCACTCAACCACAATGCTTGTCTGGTGTTTTCCCTCAATCATAACTTATTCTCTGTCCAGAAAATGGTAGTCCTGGGTCCAAGGTTATAAAGCGTTTCAGTTGAGTCTACTATTATTCTCAAGTATTGCATTTGTCAGATTTGAGCCTAGGCTCAAATCTGACCAATCAAATGCTTAAGAATGACTTCATACTCAACTCAAAAGCTTTATAACCCTTGCACAAAGTTTTCGCCAATCATTACTCATTCTCTGTCCAGAAAATCATAGTGCTAGCCAGTTCATGAGAGCTAAATGTCCTATTATCTAGAACCTGAAGGGATGTCCAAGCAGCCTCAGGTCACAAGCCATATCAGTGGTAATAGAACATTGGATGAAGCATGGGCCAAGCTATGGCCGACAAGAACACCGAATGCTAGAGACATCACATTCATTGATGGGCAGAGAACTGTGAAGGAAAACACAAAATACTATGACATAGAATCTGCACATTACCTATTTGATCTTGGCATAAATTAGGTAAAGTTCAAGTAGATGTTTGCTCAAAGGGGGTTGAAAGTAAAGCAGAGTACTCCTTAAGGAGCACTCTGCTGTACTTCAGTCTTTTTTTAAGTTACCATATGCTTGGATATAGGAAATATTTCTTATCTTTTATATTCATGTCTGTTTAACTATTGAACAATTTTCTTCAGAGGAGGAATAAATTAAAGGCGCAAAAGTGTATCTATATAGTATTGGGTCAACCCTTTACCCCATAGCCAGTTTCTAGTTGTGAAGATATGTGACCACTTAAAGCAGGTTGTAAGTAAAGCAGAATGCGCTTAAAGGCACATTCTGCTTTACTTTCAACCTGTTTTAAGCTATTATCTGCAAGAATGTAGAAAATATTTCTTATGATTTCTATTTGTGACAGTATAAATTGGAACTATTGTCTTCAGTAGCGGAATAAACTAACAGCGTAAAAAGGCGTATTTATGGGGTATTGGGTTAAGGGTTTGGTTCTAATTACCTCTAGTGGCTTGAATGTTGGCGACTATGGTGAAGACAAGACTGAGCCAAACATAGATTCCTCTATACTGGCCACCCCACAGCAGAGCTGGCAACACCAATACTTTACCAAAGTTGGACAACATCACTCCACACGTAAAGTTAGCTACACTGAAATAACAAATACAGTAAAACAGTCCTCTATTAACACCACTAAATTGAGCTATTAGAAGTTTACGGCAGGTGGTTGCTTAAGGCAAGGTGAAAGTAAAACAGAAAGCTTCTGTAGAAGCATTCTGTTTTACTTTTATCTTGCTTTTAACACATTCAACCCTAGCGACGAGTATACACGTCATTTACAAACAGTGTACTTGTGATGATTACACTTGTCCTATGCAAACAGTGTATACCCTGATCAGAGGGCTCCTTATTGAGCCCTCTGATCAGGGTCTACACTGTTTATCATTTTGATATATATTGTTAAAATCAACCCTAAATAGTTAAAATGGACAATACTTATTTTGAAATTGGAAAGGTCCATTAAAAGTGTCAGGGGTGAATGAGTTAAGCCGTCATCTATCTTTTATACAATCAGGCCTTATTTTAAGTGGCCGTAATAGAGGGACTTTACTGTAGTGATCAGTATAGCAGAGATTACATCATTTTCAAAGCTGTTCATACTTCAAGAACAGATGTCTATTGCAGACAGTTTAGAGCTAGATCAGATGCCAAGTTACTTGACGTCTGATCGAGCTTAACCCTTTGAGCCCTAGTCCCGCATATAGGCATCCTTTTCAAACAGTGTACATATAAATAGTACACTTGTCCTATGCAAACAATGAAGTCCCTGCAGGATCCCTCTGATCAGGGTCTTCACTGTTTGTCATAATGTCAAACATTGACAAAAACAACCCTTAAAAGTCAGAAATGGACTAGACTAAAATGGAAACTGGAATTGTCCATTTAAAGTTTCAGGGAGGAAAGAGTTAAATTGTTTGCAACACAGATTTTAAAACTAGTACAAAATCTGACACAGTCAGAGAGGGCGCTGCCTGTGAATTTCCTTGGAGATAATAGTTCTTAATGCATTAATTGCCTGAACACTAATGTAGAAACATTGGAAAACAGTTTAATGCCTTATTGATATAAAGCTTCATAGAGGGTATCATCAAAATCAATCAGCAATTACAATCCATAAACTATCAGCCAATCAGAGTCCATATCAATAGTTAGTTACAGGGTACAGGTACATGTATTACTAGTAGTTTACCTACCTTGGCCACTTGACTTCTCTCTGTATAGTTTTCCATATCCAAACCCAGACAAACAAACCAAGCAGAAATGCCGATAGTTCTGTAATAAAAGACATACAATTAACCTGTGACCAGCAGCCAGAGAATCAAGAAGCATGGGTAATTTTATAGACTGGTTACTATACTTAACCCATTACCCCATAAATACGCCTTTTTGCACCTTTAATGTATTCCTCCACCTAAGAAAATAATTTTAATTTATACAGTTATGAAGATGTTTTGAAAGAAATCAATTCAACATTCCAGCAGATGGTAGCTTAAAGCAGGCTGAAAGTAAAGCAGAATGTGCTGCTTTAAGTGGTCAACTTAAATAATAAATAATAATAATAATAATAATAATAATAATAATGTGCTGCTTTAAGTGGTCAACTATTTTCAATTTCAGAAACAGGCTATAGAGTAATGCGTTAATGTAGGACAAAAGTAATGCAGAAAGCTCCTATAGAAGCGTTCTGCCTTACTGTTGTCCTGCATTAAACTGTGATCTTTCAGTAAGACTGCTTAGCATATCTTCTTTTGAAAAGAACAATTAACAAACAAAATCTCGGTTGTATAACGGACTTGATATTTCAAAGTCAAAATTATAGGATACTCTGAAGGAGCTATCTGCTGAATTTCTAATATCTGGGTTTTCTTTATCCTAATTCCCACTACCCAATCTTGATTTGACCTAGATACTAAACCTCAACAAAACCCAGAATCAATGAACAAATATTAATAAACAATTAAAAGTGATTTGTCTCAATTGTTAGAGCTTGTTTCATAATCAATGTAAAATAAACAAAGTTTAGACAAAGTTATTGAGACTTGATAATGGTTACAGTGGAGAAAACGTTCTTCTTTCCCAATAAACACATTTACTCTAAAACTATTATTTCCATTGCAAACAGTTTGGAGCCAGATCAGACGCCAGGTAACCCGGCGTCTGATCAGGCTTCACACTGTTTGACACTCAGATAAAAATAGAAAGTGAAAAATGTCAAAAAGATGTCCTTTTCTACATTTTAGTGTTTTGCCTTTGCGTTTCGTTTGCGTTAAAACAGGAAAGAATAACGTTTTCTCCACTGTACTTATTTTACCAAGGATTGCCAGCAGGAAGTTCCAGTACAGGTTAGCCTCGAGAGCCGAGTAGATGACGTAATCAGGCATGGTGTCTACAGAATCATTCACTGGTCTCTGTCGAAGTAACTTGGTAAAGGCTTCACACAGCAGCAACAACAGTCCAAACTTCCATGGAGACTATAGACAACAGAGAAAAGGCAAGCTATTGGTTAGAAAATATTTAACACTATAGCCATGTCAAGTTTTGAAGATAGGGGGCAACTTAAAGCAGGTTGAGAGTTTTTGAGGCGCATTCTGCTTTACTTTCAGCCTGCAGTAAGCTATTCTCTGTTAGAAAATAGGAAATAGTGTTAGTGCAATAAATTCATTCCTCACTGAAGAAAATAGTTCCAATTCATACAATCATAAACATATACCATAAGATATATTGTCTAAACCCTAGCAGATGGTATTTAAAGCAAACTAAAAGTAAATCATAGTGTGCCTCAAGGCACATTCTGCTTGACTATCAACTTGCTTTAAGTGGTCACCTGTTTTCAAAACTAGGAACAGGCTATGGGGTAAAGCCTTAAGGGTTAAGTCAAACTATTCAATGAACAAGCATAACCTGCTACCCCATAGCCTGTTTCTAGTTTCAAACACAGGTGACCACTTAAAGTAGGTTTTAAGTAAAGTAGAATGTGCCCTAAGGCACATTCAGCTTTACCTTCAGCTTGCTTTAAAGCCACTGAAAACTAACTGTTGTATTTGCAAAAATAAATGAAACTACATGTACTCAAATAAAAGCAAATGTGTAGCATTATCGTGCATCTGGCATTAAAAAAATATGATGAGTCTATAAATATTGTCAAGAAAAGTCATCAAAGTATTTTAGATATTTTCAATCGCTTTTTCAGAGTCTACTAAGACTCAATTAAAATTGTTCAAATCAACTGGGGCCCAATTCATAAAACTTCGTACGACAACTATTGTCGTAAGTCAGATTATAACAGTCTATTTCTTCATCTAATCCTGTCTTGTGACATCTAATTGGAATTGTCTTGAAAAGACGATTCCAAAGAGATGTCGCAAGACAGTATTAATTGGAGAAATCAGAAATTAAATGTATTTTACAGTTTTGACTAACGACCGTTTTTAGTCGTACAAAGTTTTATGAAACAGGACCCTTGCATCTCTTTTGCATGCACATACATAAAACGGAAAGACTACTATACCGTATTCTCCCTTGCTGTACAGATAAGTAGGTTAAATCAATCACTGTTAATTGAATAGCCTGCTTAGCTCAGTCAGTAAGATGTGTGACTAAATTTTCATTTACTGTCCCTGCATGCCGGGTCCCAGGTTGGAATCCTACCAGAGCCAAATATTTGTTTTTCTGTGAAATGCATTTTACAGAATTTCTTATTCTAAACTAATATTTACCTGTTTATATAAGCATTTGACTGAACGATTACCCGGTAAGTTATGTGTGACAAATTGTAACACAAGGTAGTCTTTTAAATCATTACTCCAGTAAGCCAAGCACTTGAAACTTTATTGTAATATACAGTCGAACTTCAATATCTC
Organism: Gari tellinella; assembly: GCA_922989275.2. Lineage (NCBI taxonomy): Eukaryota > Metazoa > Mollusca > Bivalvia > Cardiida > Psammobiidae > Gari > Gari tellinella. Next base: position 26,874,522 of record OV277857.1, on the reverse strand, counting down.
GAACTCGGTTAAATCGAACATACCCGTATTTCAAAGTTAAAACGTGGATTAGCCACCTTTTAACTTTGAAAATTGGGTATGTTCGACTTAACCGAGCATGAAATAATGCAGTTCATATGTCCAACTATCGGATAGTTGGTGTTAAGCGTGTTTGGGATATCGAAGTTCGACTGTACCTGAATTATCTATTGACCAAGTATTTACCCGTATTTTGTTGTTCACCAGGATATGGCGGAAGGCCTGACGTTTCAGCAGCAGCACATCAAGGCTGACGATAACCAGATCATACTCTACATACTTATCTACAGACTTTCCACATTTTTCCTGGAATGAGAATGCAGGGGTTAGGTTAACCTGTGACTCCATAAATATACCTTTTTAAGCCTTTATAATGTGTGTCATCATTGAAGAAAATTGTTCAATTTAAAATAGTTGTGAATATGTATTATAAGAAATATTTTCTATACCCTAGCAGATAATAGCTTAAAGCAGGCTGAAAGTAAAGCAGAATGCACCTTAAGGTGCATTCTGCTTTACTTTCAACCTGTTTTAAGTAAGCACCTGTTTTCTTTAGAAACAAGCTATGGTGTAATGGTTTAAAAGAGAGAGCCCCTCATTGGCATATTGAGACACCTTTACCCCTTTCTCGGAACATTAGCTCCACAAACAAGTATTTATTCATACTGTTGAATACAGATGGCAGCTTGAATCCTATTGGAACTCTCTGCTTTACTTTTTATCTTACTTCGTGCCAGGTGAGCTAAAATGGGACATTTTTTAATTTGTCCGCTCTCTTTCTAAAACAAATTTATTCCAATCCTTTTGAAACTTGGTCAGCATATGTATTACCATTATGAGTAATATGACTCTTGGCCATGTCCTATTACCAGCAAGATTGCCATAGACATTCAGGAGTAATTCCCCTTTTATGGTAAAAAAATGGTCACTTTTTAGCTTGTCCGCTCTCTATTTATAAATTAAGGTGTCACTCCTGAACGAAACCCCTCCATAGACTGCAATATTCTCATGTCTGAGTCTGTCAATAAAAAATATGACCATGAAACACACACATCAATGTTTCACTATGCTATATTTAGGCACCCTACGACCCGGAAGCACTTCCGTTGTGGTGTGACACCTATATATATATAACTCAAAGAAATTTATTCCAATCCTTTTGAAACTTGGGCAATCTTGCCTGGTTAAAGATTTTGACCGAGACATTATGGTCATACACATGCTGACCAAGTTTCAAAAGGATTGGAATAAATCAGAAGATGTTGCCTCTTGGTTTTCACATGACTTTGAATAACGTTATAAGGCAAGCGCTGCTATTCCAGCTGGAATGAGTTTTCAAGGTCACCAATGGCTTTAAATTTAATGCCCTTATTTGACCTGTATTGTCTAACCAGCTCATCCCAAATGTACTCGATTTGGTTTATATTGGGTAACAAACCGGGCCAAGGCAAGACGTTAACGTCATTATCTGCACAAACGTCTCTTGCGTAACATGCAAATCGAGTCATCAAGCAACAACATTTAAACCCAGTCGATGCAAGGCTTAAGCTCACATCAAGAGATTGTTTGTTGTACGTGCTATATAAATTGACTCACTTCCCAACAAGCAAGTTTGGGAAGCAACATTAAGTATGTCACACTTGTAATGTGTGCCCAGTATATAGACCACAGACTCATATTGGGCAAGTATTCTATCTAAAACGATTTATAATCGTGTGAACATCAACCTCATTCACCAAATAGTGACAGATTCCGTCAAGATTCAAATACGTAGGTGCACCGACTTAATTAATGCAGTCCTCATGTAACGTTGTTACACAGGGATGGCCGGATTTTGGAAGATATCTGACAGACCAGAAGACGTACGTTGAACCTATTCCTGAGGATAAAAATTGTCGGTCGACGTCAGTTATACACTTGACTCTTGGCCGTAGCGTGTCAATAGCTTAATTTCGCTCTGTGTCAGTTTGATGTGGCATGTTTTGAACTTGTCAAAGCTTGATTTTTCTTTTCTATACTAATTGCTTGTAAAGTTTTGTCCGGTGAAGAGACTCAACCTGAAATATGTGCGCCTGTGCACGCTTAGTCCTTCATAGAAAGCCGTTGCATATGCTAATATCAACATTTCCCATCATTTTTTGTGATATTTAACAGTTTTCAGTTTCTGGCATATTGAAGCTTACAAAAAAGGAATGATGAAAAAGAGCAAGCGAAACGTCTAAATAATTTGGACTAGTACACGCTATGAATACGTTTTACCCGTTAAAGGGACTCGCAACCGGATGGTGTACTTGTCAAAATAAAATAAAATACTCAAATAAAAGCAAATTTGTGGCATTATTTGGCTTCTGACATTAAAAAAATATGATCAGTCCAAAAAAGTCTCAAGAATCGTCACCTAATCTTAGATTTTTAGATATTTTCCATCGTTTTTCTATACCGACTAGTAGACGGTATAGTTGTTGTTGTTGCTTCTCTACACGGGCTTAGACATAAACACGAGCCGAATTACGAAGTTGTATGCACTTTCGATTGCTACACATTGAAATACGTTAAATCGATCCGAGATAAACGGATAGTTCCGTGGTCCATTGGTCTAAGCGGTTTCCCCAATTTTGCCTTCTGTCCGCCAATGCCGGGCCCCGGGTTCGAATCCCACCAGAGACCAATATTTTTTTTTATTGAAATACATTTTTTTAAACAGAATTTCTTATCCTAAACTAATTCTTTACCATTTATATAAGCGTTTGACACATATTTACAAATTACTATTTTTAATGCACCATCTGGTTGCGAGTCGCTTTAAGAGGCTAAGGTTAACAGATACTGTCATGCTTGATTACACAGTTAGAAACCTCGACGATAATCCAACAATATTGATATATTCCCTAAATAAAAGTGTACAGGAATTTTTTGGGTGAGTGTATATGTTGGGCCGAGTTTAACTGGTTCGACCTTGCTTTGGGTCGAAATCTCTCTTTAACACATCTCAAACTTACGCAAAGAGGAATCTTGATTATTCCTCCTTTGTACTTATAGTAAAGTGTCTTCGTATTATAACCACAATTAATGCAAATGTAACAATCTGCGTTGCTGCAAACATCCTCAGACATTCTGTATCTGTATCTGCACTGTGCTTGTTGATAGACGCGACGGAAGTTCTTGTTTATATCCTGTTATTTTAGCACTAACGTGAAAACCACTCCACCGGCTACTTCCGCCTACTTTCAGTTTGCAGACTCGAGACGATGAAACATGAGCTTGCAAGCCCTCTGGATATTTCCCGCATCATCAGTTAACGAGGAAACAATTCATAATGTATTCTCAAGGTAATTCTACCGCTTTTTCCCTTTTAGCATAGAAAAGACAGACTCTACTCTTTTGACGTTTTATTCTAGATTTCTTTTCACAATTTAGGCCACCCCACTGTCCCTGCATATACATGTATGAACAGTAATGAAAGATCTATGTGGATATCACACTAGATTGGCTTGAATCAGTTTGACCTTAAATTGAATAAATGCATACAGTCATTTGTAAACATGGTACACGCCCCTACCACACCCTGGGATGGGAGAAATATGGGGCTTATTTTTTCAATTTTTTTTTTCAATTTTTTTCTTCTATTTATTACTTCTACACCATCAATTCTGATGATTATGAGAAGGGGCACTTTTTAGGTGCACCATTGGGACTGTACCCGGCTGGTCACTTAGTCCTGACACCGAGGAACCTGTCGTAATTGCTAACCCGAAATCCCTAGAGCCAAGGAGGGAAGCCATTACTACCAATTTATCAAGTATTTGGTTTGACCCAGCCGGGGATTGAACCAGCAACCTCCCACACTGCAAACGACGCTCTACCACTGAGCTATACCGGCGATTTTCTCTCTTAAACCGAGCACTGCCCACCATTAAAGTTTACCTATTTGGTTAAGGATATATTTCCTGTTTATTAGGCCTACGACCTCCATTAGAGCACGGAATTATACAAAACGGAATAGCAACTAAGCGAAATTGAATAGGCGAGCATCTGAGCTCTCGCAGCGGTTAAATTTTGCGAGATTATGTCTGTCACGTGACAACATCCTCACTTTTTGCCTCGTTGTCCGCCATTTCTGGCGTGAAATTTACCGACTCGAGTGTTTTTATTGACATTTTATAGGATTTAAATGACTTGGTGGACATTCCTATCAATTCACGGGAATATAAACCTGTGAACAATGCTTCGAAAACAGACATTTATCATATTGACTACCGATAGACAGTCTCTTATCAAGTCTCGCGAGTCTCGTATGCGCCGCACGAGATTTACGATATAGCGCAAGGTTTCGATTCCGTCACTGTATAATTCTGTGATTAGAGTATAGGCAAGTGTTATTTGGGTGCCTACATAACCAAAAAGACATTGCTATAGAACAAGTTCAATGAAGAGCGACTCTCTTAGTCGGGGGATGAAATACTTAACATTAGAGGACAGATTGATAGCATTCGGGTTACCTTCACTTATGTATCGAAGGGAGAGAGCCAACTTCATACAAGTTTTCAAGATTCTTCATGGAGACAGGAACGTAGATTAGATCTATAATCTACGTTCCTGATGAAGATGAAGAGGTCGACATAAGAAACAGTTTTCAGTCTAGCAGTAATTCTAATACACGTGGGCATCAATACAAATTGGAAAAAATTCTTGCAACATCTAGATTATAGATATGGACAGAATAGATTCTGTAAGAGAACAGTTAATCACTGGAACACGCCCTTATCCAATGACTTGAAGTATGTGCCAATTCTGTTAACACATTTAAAAAGCGTCTTAATGCAGACTGGAAGAGAAAATTTAAACTCTAAATTCAAAAATTAGGCTAGTGGGTTAACACTTCCATCCCGCGAAGACTTCATGTCTTACAAACCAGATCAACAATCTACTAATGGGGCCAAAATGAGATGGACGACTCAATACAGGCTATCAACGAAACAAAAAAAAGGTAACTTAATATGAATATTTCTGTTTTACTTATTTACTATTTGGTTGTCAGTCTCATTACATGTATTTTCAGGTTTTTCCAGACCTATATCCAGAAAGCTAAACAAATAGAAAAAGATGACAATGTTCGTATTCCTTCCAATCAAGATTTTGTTAAAAGACTTCTGTTTGAGCTAGGCCACACTAAGGATGGGCTGCTGAAGGTATACTATATAGTAAACTGTCAATTTCAACTCTTTGAACCCTAGCTAGTCCCACATATATGCATCATTTGCAAACAGTGTACCTGTGAGGAATACACTTGTCCTATGAAAACAGTGTAGACCCTGATCAGAGGACTCCTTAAGGAGCCCTCTGATCAGGGTCTACACTGTTTGTCATTTTGACATATACATGTATTGTAAAAATTCGTGCTGAGGCTCTCTGTATCGGCTCCCCTCTCTCTAGGGCGTCCAATTAGCCCATAGATGGCAGAAAGGGACGTTTACAAACAAAACAAAACAAAAACAAACTTTTTCTCACTGCCCCTTTAACCCTTTCCTCCCTAAAACCTCAAATGGACAATTCTAGTTTTCAATTTAGTCAAGTCCATTTTTGACATTTTAGGGTTGATTTTTACAACATATGACAAAATGACAAACAGTGTAGACCTTGATCAGAGGGCTCCTAAAGAGCCCTCTGATCAGGGCCTACACTTTTTGCATAGGACAAGTGTACTCATTACCGGTACACGGTTTGCAAATAACGCAAATGTGCGTGACTAGGGTTCAAAGAGTTAAATTAGACAAATTATACAATAGGGCTCATGCCATTTCTCCGGATTTTTTCCGAAATCTTCGGATTTTTATCCTTGCAGATTGTACAATAAAGAGGATTGAAAGTAAAGCAAAAAGTGCCTTCAGGCGCATTCTGCTTTACTTTTAACCTGCTTTATGTAATCGCGTTTGAAAAATAGAAAGTTTGAAAATCTTACTATTTTTCAAAATCAACTTATGGCAGCCCTGATACAATTCTCAATAATCCAAATCTCAGGTGCATCTTCAACAAATGACTCAAACCAACTGACCACACCTAAAATCTCTCCTGTGCATACCTGTGAGTTAATTTTAGCTTAATGCTTTTTGAATACAAGCAGAGCAGTGACGAAGGGAAACAACTCTGCAAATAAAGTAGAAACAACCAAACAAGTCTAAATTGATCAGCTCCCTTGAAAATAAACCCAGTTACATGTCACATCATTTCTACTTGTATAAAAAGTGTATGTTTTCCTTACCGGTATATCTATTTTCTTATTATTTTTAGTTGAGCAATAATATGATATTAATAATATGCAGGGCTCCAGATAAGAGGGAGTACAGTACTGAACCTTATTAAATTAAATTGATAATCGCAAGCAAATTGCCATCGAATTGCCATCGAATCGCGCGCTTCAAAAAACAAATCCTACATTTTATTACTTTTACGCGAATTTTCCGAAGCGGTTGTGACCAAAATGGAATCGAAAAAAATAACGAAGGCATATTTGCGAACATTTGTGAGATACACCATTCAAAAAAACTTACCCGAGGGTAAAGTTAGTACTTTGAATCGCATGCGAATTGTCATCGAATTGCAAGCGAATTGCCATCGAATTGCAAGCGAATCGGAAATTTTTTTAATTTAATAAGATTCACTACTGTAACTGAACAATTCCAACATTTTCTCACTCATTTTAGCACCAAATCCTATGGTGTTACTACTCATTAGAACAGAACAGAACATCTTCGAGATGATTCTAATGAGTTGTGACACCATAGGGTTTAATGCAGAAATAAAGATTTTAGTTTTTGAAAAACTCGCTTTTCTGTATGCCCTGAATATGTTTTGAATATTTTTTATGAATGTGGTTTTATTTCGTTTTATCACCTACAATAGTTTATCCCTGAACGTGACAGCTGCCATAGGCTTGATCAGAAACCAGTGTATGAGTTGGACACAAATCAGGGTAAAGTCTGGCCAGTAGTTGTCGTAGAGCAGGTAGGTACAGGGGAGAAGACGTCATTCTCTCTGCTTTAACCCTTTGAACCCTAGTCCCGCATATAGGCATCTTTTTCAAACAGTATACATGTGAAAAGTGCACTTATCCTATGCAAACAGTGAATACCCAGATCAGAGGGCTCCTTACGGAGCCCTCTGATCAGGGTCTTCACTGTTTCTCATAATTAAAAACATTGACAAAAACAAACCTTAAAATTCAGAAATGGACTAAACTCAAATGGAAACTGGGGTTGTCCATTTTAAGTTTCAGGGAGGAAAGAGTTAACCCATTACTTCATAGATACACATTTTATCTCTTGTAATTTATTCCTCCACTGAAGAAAACAGTTCCATTTTATAAAATCATTAAAATGTATCATGAGAAGCTGATGTCGTCTGCTTCAAAATTGTCGTCTGCAAAAATTATTAAATCTAGATTTATACATTTTTAAAGAATAGTAACCTAAAGACGAGCGTCAAACAGTTTGGATCCAGATCAGACGCCGCGTTACGCGGCGTCTGATCTGGATCCAAACTGTTTGCAAAAATCAGTAAAGTCGCGACCAGCAGGCAAAGGGTTAATGTGCATTCTGCTTTACTTTCAACCTGCTTTATGTGGTCTTCAAAACTAGAAACAGGCTAGAGGGTAAAGGTTTAAATGAAAAGAAATGCAAACGCAATGCATAAAATGTAGAAATTTTATAATTTCTTGAAAATGTACAATTGTCGATTCATTTGAATTTCAGTAGGAAATTGTTTGAAGCCTGATCAGTCCTGTAACCCAGTGTCTGATCTGGCTCCAAACTGTTTGCAATTGATATAAGGTTTTCTGTGTAAATGCATTTATTGGAAAAGAATAAAATCTTCTCCAGCGTAATGAAGAAGTTTTCAGTATTGAAGACAGATTGTTGCTTAACCCTTAGCCCGCCAACTAAATTGTCGTCTGCTATATTTCTCGTCTGCTTCAAGTTTCAAAGTGCTTCACAGTTGCTCAAAATTGCTGAAAATGTTGTCCGAGTGTCAAACAGCTTGGATCCGGATGAGACGCCGAGTTACTCGGCGTCTCATCCGGATCCAAGCTGTTTGCATATGGAGCTATAGTCGTGAGTGGCAGGCTAAGGGTTAAAATAGATTGAAAATAAAGCTTTACCTTTAGTCACTAGTCAGCTGTAAGCTACCATCTATTAGGACATAGGAACTATTTCTTTCGGTGCATATTCATGAGTCAACCTATTTACTTTTGTTGAGGAATAAACTAAAGGTTTAAAAAGGTGTATCTATTGAAGAATGGGTTAATAGACAAATTCAATATTCAGATTTAAATAAACAAATTCTCTGAAAATCCATACTGATGTTATAAAACTTCTCAGTAAAATAAAACCAGGAAAATGCAACTGTGCTATTTCAACTGTTTAGCACATTCAAACCTAACGATTAATATACTTGTCATTAACAAACAATGTACCTGTTAGAGTACACTTATCCTATCCAAATAATGTAGACCCTAATAGAGGGCTCCTGCAGGAATGCTCTTATCAGAATCTGCATTGCTTATAATTTTGCAATATATGTATTGTTAACCCTTAGCCCGCCAAAAAAATTGTCGTCTGCTATATTTCTCGTCTGCTTCAAGTTTCAAAGTGCTTCAAAGTTGCTCAAAATTGCTGAAAATGTTGTCCGAGTGTCAAACAGCTTGGATCCGGATCCAAGCTGTTTGCATATGGAGCTATAGTCGTGATTGGCAGGCTAAGGGTTAAAATCGACCTGAAATTCACTCACCCAAAAAAGTTCCTTTTCGCCCCTTTTAGTCTTTTATATTACCTCCCAATCAATCGATAATGAGAAGGCTATTAAAAAATCAAAAGCTAAAAGACATTGTAGGATAGTGTGTGAATTGGTCTCGATGCCATCATCCTTTCATGACTTTTTGACCCATTTAAATGTATTTGGGAGTAAAACAAAATTAAGCGAAAAGAAAGTTTTGTCAGAATTTACCTGGAAAGGAAATACCGAATAATTTGACGAAATGTGTTCATTTCACAGTCAATAACCGCCATGGCCTCCATGTACCTGAATACATCTCAGAAAATGTCGCCTCATGGAGTGCATGTAACGTTGAATAACATTATAAGACAGGCGCTGCTATTCCAGCTAGAATGCGTTTTATTGGTCACCAATAACGTTAATGTCGGGATTGGACCTGCATTGTCGAACCAGCTTATCCCAAATGTGCTCGACTGGGTTTAAATCGGGTGACAAACCGGGGCGAAGGCTAGACGTTAACGTCATAATCTGGAATAAGTCTTTTAACGTGTGCCCAGTATATGGACGACGGACTCGTATTGGGCAAGGGTTCTGTCTAAGACGATTTATGATCGTGTGTATATGAACCCCGTATCGCCAAATATTGACGAGTGCTGTCAATAATCGATTACGTAGGTGCGTCAACGTAATCATGAGGTCCTCACGTAACGTTGTTACACGGGGATGACCACAGCTTTGAATATCTCTGTCAGACCAAAAGATGTTGAACTTATTTCTGGCATTATAAATCTTCTGTTTGGTGCAAACAAAGTCCCGGAATACCTCAGTTACCCTTAACCCTGCCCGTAGCATATTCAACAGCCAAGTTTCACTCTGTGTCACTTGGACATGACCTTTTTTGAACATATTGAAGTTGTAATTTTTCTTTCCTGTACTGATCGCTTGTTAAGTTTTGTCGGATATAGAGACTCTACCTGAATCATGCACGCCTGTGCACATGCAACACTATGAATACGTTTTATCCGTTTGAAGGCTAAGGTAAACAGGTATGGTTATGCTTGACTACACAGTAATAAACAACGACGATAATCCAACAATATAATGTAACCAATTGAAAATAACGCCTACGTGCTACTGATATATTCTCTAAATAAAAGTGTATTGAAACTTTTTTGAGTGAGTGTAGTAAAAAATGACTAGATTTAATTGGAAATTGAAGCTATAAGCAGGCTTAACCCATTATCCCATAAATACGACTTTTTACGTATTCCATTTATTCCGCAACTGAAGAAAATAGTTCCAATTTATACAATCATGAATGTGTATAATAAGAAATAATTTCTATATTCTAGTATACGGCTCTTGTTTATAGTACATGGTAGCTTAAAGCAGGCTGAAAGTAAAGCAGAATGTGCCTTAAGGCACATTCTGCTTTACTTTCAACCTGCTTTAAGGGGTAACCTATATCTAATACTTGAAACAGGCTATTGGGTAATGGGTTAAAGTAATACAAAAAGCTCAGACAGTCTGCCTTGAACCACTACCTGTCTTTCACACTGGGAAAGCTCAGACAGTCTGCCTTGAACCACTACCTGTCTTTCACACTGGGAAAGCTCAGACAGTCTGCCTTGAACCACTACCTGTCTTTCACACTGGGAAAACTCAGACAGTCTGCCTTTAAACCCGGCTGTACTTTTTCCAAGGTTCAGTGTAAAATTTCCATGGAATATGAATAATTTACGTGGAATTTACATGGAATTCTAAAAGTTCCATGGTTATTCGTAACAATTTCCAAGGTTTTTGTATAGTCACCAAAATTTCCATGGTTTATGCATGCTTATGAACAAAAAAACCACGTAAATATCAAGAAAAAACCTTGGAAACTCTTAAAACCTTGGCAAAAGCTCGGAAAAATTGGACTTTGGCAAAAATAAACACGGAACAATCTCGGAAATAAGAACTTAACCATTTTTTAGCACGGAAAATCCTTGTAAAATAATAACTTAAACAATTTGCACCTCGTAAAAATTGTACTTAGACATTTTCCAGCACGGAAAAACCTTGGAAGTACAACTTAGTGAATTATAAATATAAGTAATATTTGCTACAATTGTAAGTTTCACAAAAAAGTGAATATTATACACACCCTGGACACCAGCTCACAACCAGCAGAGGTCAGAGATTTAAGTTGTCTGTTTATCTATACTTTAAAATGTGAATGTGGCAAAAATTAAAGACTCCAAACCAGTTCAGACTCCTGACAAAAGATTCATGGTAAGTTACATAACTTACATAAATACAATTTTATCATGATCATAATATATTTTGGATATTTACATGATACAAACAAAAGCATGTGGTACCCCACCCACTAGTAGTTAACTATTCCTCGTATATATATACTTTTCCATGGTATTTTGTCGAAACCACGTAAAATGGTTCTAATATTTCCATGGTTTTTTCCTAAATATTTTACAAGGATTCCTCGTAAACTTTTCCGTGGATTTTTTGTTTCCGTGGTTTTTAGGAGAAAACCTTGGAAATTAAATATTTTACAAGGATTCCTCGTAAACTTTTCCGAGGTATTTTGTCAAACCATGTAAAAACCAAGGTCTTGTATTTTCTAAGGTTTTCTCGTCTTTTTTCCAAGGTTTTTGTAATATGACCGTCCGAATACTCCGTGGTTTTTTCCATGGTTTTTTTTCATAAAACCTAGGAAAAAGTACAGCCGGGTTAAATGAACCACTACCTGTCTTTCACACTGGGAAAAGCTATGATGGAAATGGTTATGTATTATTGTTTTCTTCTGACTTGGCCAAGTTATTTTTAGATTGGAACATTATAGAATTAAAAGGGATGATTAGTTGATCACCTTACTCGTTGATTTCCGTACAGTCAGCCAGGGATACAGATAGCTGTATTTATTATGCGTTATGTACAGTAGAGATGACATTATTATTTTCCAAAGAAACGCAAACACAATGCACTAAACTGTAGAAATTACTTTTAACTTTTTAATCTGGGTGGCAAACAGGTTGGAGCCTAATCAGATGCCGGGTTACCTGGCATCTGATCTGGCTCCAACCTGTTTGTAATGGCCATAATAGTTTTAGCATAAACATGTTTATTGTGAATGAATAACATATCAGTAAAATAAGCTCAGCTGTCTCATGCTGTATGAGGATCATGCTTATTTCAAGTTGGGAAGTGTAAGACTATATAGATGCGATGTTACCCTGTTATCTATTTACTATTATGAGCTATTCTGTCGTTAGGCAGAATAGTGGACACCGCTAGATTTATCGATAAACTTGTATTCGTTACCTTGTGGGCCCGTCAATGTTCGGCTCTTTCCGGATAATTGCTTCCGCAGTCGCTCGGTAATAAGCCGCTTTCTTTCACAGCAGGTTGTCTGATTTATGGCTAGTTGTGTATAAGGGCTTATCAATTTGTCATCAGACCGGTTTTAAGCGAGCCAGCAGTAATCCTTCACCCGCATATTTCAACAAAATGTATCCATATCTGTATATTTACTGTTTGGAATCTGACATTTTAAGAGACTTGATCAAACATAAAAAGTCGGAACTGGAGTCTTTTTAAGCTTAATAAATATTAAGATAAGCTGCAAAAAGACGCTGATCCGAATCCAAACTGTTTGCAAATTTCACTTGAAGTCGATTAGCGCTAAGAAAAATAAGGGTAAAACGAGACAACATGCAAAAACTGGTGAATTAATGAAACTATGAAAACAGTATACATGTATCAGTAATATTTTAATTGTAGCACATCAATAAGCCATACTAATAAACCATTTACTATCATGCATGATTTTTAAGAATAGCGATCTGGGTTTAAATTTTCTATTTCATATTTTATACACAATACAGACGTAATAATTAGCAAACGTGTACCGGACCACATACACAGGTATTGCTCATCAATAAATATAGTCAAACTTCAATAAATCGAACTTACTCGTATTAAAAATGTCATCAGATCAATCAGTTCAATAAACGGAGTTCGCTTACATCAAAACCTCCATATAACAAAGTTTAAATCTGGCCAAGCCAGTTTTATACCAGCAGTAAAACGAGTAGGTTCGATTCAGGGAAGTTCAAGGGATCGCATTTAGTCTTAGAAAATTAGCTAACAAGAAACATCGCTTAAAACATCAGATTTTAAAGAAACAAGTCTTCATGAAATACACAGGACTTCTCACATGTACTATCACCGACGAACAGGTGGACATTTAAAGCAGGCTGAAAGTAAAACAGAAAGCTCCTTTAGGATATTTCTGCTTTACTTTCAGCTTGCTTTTAGCAACCGCATGTCTTAAACACCTGAAAAGGGATGGGTTGAAAGTTTAAAAGAAAGCTAACTTGCAGGTTGAAAATTACACAGAAAGCTCCCAAATGAGCTTTCTGCATTATTGTTATCTGGAATTAGATCGTCGTCTGTCTGTAGATGTCCTGTGTTTGAACATTCACTGTTATATTATTCAGACACCATTTGATGAAAAACAATCCCCGTAGAGAGTATTTTATATTGGAATGTGCACTGTGCAGGTCAAAACTAACACAGACAGCTCCTGTGTGAGCTTTCCGCGTCATTTTTATCTTGAATTGTGCATACCACTGTCTTTCTATTATACTCGACAGTTGACAGGCTGACAGAGCCCCCTGATCAGGGTCTACACTGTTTGCAAAGGACAAGTGTAATAATCACACGCACACTGTTTGTAAATGACGAGCAGAGAGCTTTCTATAGTCTTGTTATTTCTTCATGTTTTATGGATTTTATGACGTGACGGTCTTGAGCAATTCCAAAAGCTTTTCGTGTTTTCTCAATTTTGTTTTAACACCTAATTCCTTCAAACGTTCTTTAATTTCAGTCGTGGAGAGATTTAAATCACAGGACTGGACGCTGTTTAAAGCACGATTTTCCTCGTCTGCTACAACCATTTCTTCGTGCACTCGTTTTTTGTAGGCCCGTGCTATTGGTGTTTTTTGGACACTCCAGAACGCTTCGTCTCGCTTAACGTGTCGTAATTCCTTTTCTGTCTCAAGTGGTCTTCGTGGTAACTCCTCTCTTGTCGTTTTCTGACAACGAGGGCATCTCTGCAGGCATCGAATTTATTAGTTTTAGCCTGGTGAATTTTTTTAATGATGTCATTTGTTTTTTCGACGGCCTGTCACTTGAACTTGTATAAAGTGCCATACTTTCCAACGAAATATGGCACGTGATAAAGCAGAACGTGGATGTAGGGGGTCACGTTTTTTGGGTGATAGCCTATTCGCTTTAATTTTCTTATGGCCAGGAAGTCAGATACAAACTGGTGAGTTTTCTCAAAAATTTCGGCGCCATCTAATTCTGTGCCATTCTTCTCTGTCAGCATGTTGTAGAGGTGTTCAAAGGTTTTCCATAATGAAACTACTTTGTCTTGTGTGTCCTCGTGCAGGCAAAAAAGTAGTTTGTCTGGCAGATTTCTTAACACTTTTTTCTTGTCGATACCAGTGAGAGAAGTATATTCCAGTTCACCTGTTCTTGTCACCCACATATGAAATGTAACACCACAATCCTGAATTGCTTTTTGTAGAATGTCAACATTGTCCGTCGGCTGACGTAACAACTTGGCTCCCTGGTCTTTCCCACTTGCATCCGTTACAACATTTCTTAGTAACACGTCTGTTATCCGCATAAACATATGTAGCTCATCTGGGAAATATGAAACTGTTTTCATTTAATCAAACTATAAAATAATTTATATTGAATTCTAGAATCAGTATAAATGAAGTCAGATTAGATTAAATCGTATTATCTTTAGGATATATATTTAAACTTAAAAAGTAATAATATAAAAAGTAATAATATAATACACTAGAGAGTTCGTACAACCAGATCACCCAGCTTTTGAATACATTTTTATTTAATTCTGTCAATTGTTGGAGATTCGGATCAATTGAAACAAAATTACTGAGTCTGAAAGCTTTTCTAAACGGGAATAGTTAGAAAGGGTCTTAATCCCCGCTAAGGGCAATTTTTATGACACTTTATACACAGCCATCGTAACGCCACGGGGTTCTGACCGCTCTCCGATAAAGATGTTCGATAGGTTCCGTCTCAGTTATACGGAAACACCCGATGTCAATTTTGAAATACTAATTTTATTTTCAACTTGAAAAAGGACCAAAATAACATTAACTTACAATTTTTAAATTTATATCAAAAGAAAGAACAAATATTCAGTAATATGCACCCGTTTGCACAGAATTGATATCGATTTGTATAAATGCACAAGGTCGTGTTATATTATCCGTGTCGAGGCTTATTTTCAGCATTTTACTCTTTGTTTAATGTGATTTAGAGGTGTCTTTTTAAACTTAAAAAAGGACCAAAATCTTATTAAAATATTTTTTCAAAATAAATTCCATCATAAAGGAAAATGTTTAAGCTAACACAGGCCGTTTGCACAGGAACGATATCTGTCCAGAAAAAAAAGTTATTACAAGTTATGTAAAAATGCCCTTCTTATTTTAATGCTCGAAAATGAGAGCAAGTGAGCCACCTGCGTGTCCACTATTCTGCGTAACGTCTAAAAATAACTCGGACAAGTCAGAAAAATCGGGTAATAACAAATGTTTCTGTTCTCAGCATGGGTTTATATTGGCTTGCCTACCATTTGTACAGCAGGGAGCACATACAAGGCCACCTATTATGGACATGTGAGTATTTTTTAGTCTTATTGTACTCAGCCAAAAAAGAAAGTACCCACTTTTGTATTCTGAATTATCAGGCTCTCATACATAAACTGTATTTATATTTTTTGTTTTATAGAAAGTGGCAGACAACATGAAATCATTGTTGCTAAATAACTGGCACATTGTATTGAAAATAAAAGGTCTATAACTATTTTTCTTGAAAACATCATTTTTGCTTAGAAATGTTTTCCATAGACCAGAAACAATGGTGTTCATATATAGCAGCTAGAGCTTTTTCTTAAAGAAAATAAAATTACATTAGACTTTCATTAGACCCATATTACCCATCTTCAATTTAGTCTTAACCTTGATCTAATTTGGACTGCAGAATATATTGTCAATGCTGCCTCTGGAGGCATAAGTACTTATTGAACGTGCAGTCTTGTTTAATAATGCAGTGTTGTTAACCACCTTCTGAAGTTGTGCAGCTGCAGTTTTGATTCATGATTTTGTTCTTGAATTATCTGCCCTTTTTGTAATTTAATGCATGAATTTTGTCCAGAGCTTTACTCTGCCATCCCTCAACAGAACTTGTTTTACTTATTATTGATGATCACCATCCAGGGTTGCAGATAAGGGGAGTATTTCAAAAACTAAAATCTTTATTTTTGTTTTAAACCCTATGGTGTCACTACTCATTAGAATCGTCTCAAAGAGACAATTCTAATGAGTAGTAACACCATAGGATTCGGTGTTAAAATGAATGAGAAATGATTTGATTTGTTCAGTTTCTCCACCTTATCTGTAACCCAGACCATCTGAAGTTGTGCACTTGTATGGATTGTAGTTTTGATTCATTTTGTGCTCGAATTATCTCCCTTTTTATAAGTTTAATACATGTATATGAAATTAAATCATGAGCTTTACTCTGTCATGCCTGAACAAAAAAAATCAGTTTTTTGAGCACCATCTGAATTTTGTGCACCTGTGATTATGGTTATGATTTGTCACCTCGTTGTTTGAATTATCTCCGTTTTAGTAATTTTAACAAATGAATATTATCCGCATCTTTATTCTGTCATGCCTCAACAGAACTGTTTTAAAGTTTGTAGTCTTGCACATGTTGTGAACCTGCAATTTTGGTTATGATTTGTAACTTCATTCATGAATTATCTCCCTTTTCATATTTTTAATAAATCATTGCTTCATTTGTTATGTATCAAATGTGCTGCTTGGAGTTATAAATCACTGTCAGTGATAGTTCTAGTTACACACTAAATATATTCCCCCATTGAAGAAAATAGTTCCACTTTATACAGTAATGAATATATACGGTAAGAAATAATTTCTATATCCTAGCAGATGGTAGCTTAAAGCAGGCTGAAAGTAAAGCAGAATGTGCCTGCTTTAAGTGATCATCTCTCTTCAGAACAAGAAACTTGCTATGGAGTCATGGGTTAAGCCTTCTTCAAACAGTCATCTGTCATGAGCTGTTTCCTACTGCTCTTTTTAGCACAAGACAGAAATATGTTAAGGCATTCAGGACCCCAGATAAGGGGAGTATTTGAAAAACTAAAATCTTTATTTCTACTTTAAACCCTATGGTGTCACTACTCATTAGAATCGTCTCAAAGAGACGATTATAATGAGTAGTCACACCATAGGATTTGGCGCTAAAATGAGTGAGAAAAATTTAATGTTGGATTTGTTCAATTTACTCTCTCTTATCTCTTTCATGAAAATGTATTTAGGAGCTTTCTACATTATGTTTGCCCTGCATGTCATCAGAGGTCTTAATGCTTGCACACTGAAAGGCCACTAATCACAGATTTATTGTATATGTAATTTGAAATTTTGTGTATCAAAGAGTCCCGTATAAGGCGTAGTAAAAACAATGTCTGCCCCTGTTAGGCATAAATAAAACAATACAACATAGATCTACGATAAAAATAGGGGTCGAGTTATCCTATAATGATTCAAATTGAAAAGTTGAAGTTTGTTAAATATGGAGGAGATAACCTATAGAAATAATCAGGAGTAAGTTATTCCACTTCTTTAAACAAAAACATGAATAAAAATGTCCCTAAAGTTTAAAAATAACGGCTTAGTTTTACCGGTGTAAACGTAAATGTGATCAAGTTTTAACTGTTGTAACAGTGTTGACGTAAATTTACCTTCTCTCGTAACTGCGGGTAGAAATCGAACGGTTAACCGGTTAACCGTTGGGAAGAATAAACGGTTAACCGATTAGTCAAATGACCGGTTATTGCCATCCCTAGTAATTTCTTTATGATGTTCTTTCAGTATTTCATGGGTTGTATCATGTATTTTATGTTATTCAGTCCTGGTGTGACCCTGGGATTCACTTTGCTATGTGCCCTGGCAGACTTCCTGAGGAACACTCCAAACACTGAGGTGAGGCATTTTAGTTAACCCATAGACACTAATCATTTTACATACCTCAACAGTAACGTGAGTGGTTGCCAACTTGCCAGTATCAAAAAGAGTTGTTTAAATAACCCTTTCACACGTGTGTAATATTTCAAAAGGCACTGCTCCTTTATATCTAGGTGATTATTTTGTTCCTTTAAGCTCTGTGCACAAATGCTGTACAAGGTCAAACATGACAGCCATTCCCGTTCAAGAGAATACGGTTTCTTTTACTGATAATGGACGCTATGCCATTCCTAGAGTCAACAACTCTGGTAAGAAGTCATTTCTTTTCAGAGTTGCATGTTCACCTGTAGAATGGTCTTCCTCAGAACTTAAGAGTGAGTAAATCTTCCACTCAATTTAGATTTGATGACCCCATTAATACGCCTTTTTACTCCTTTAATTAATTCATCCACTGAAGAAAATAGTTTCAATTTATACTGTCACAAATAAAAATCATAGGAAATATGTTTTATGTTCTAGCAGATAATAGCTTAAAGCAGGCTGAAAGTAAAGCATAATGCGCCATAAGGCGCATTCTGCTTTACTTTACCCTGCTTTAAGTGGTGACATACCTTCAAAACTAGAAACAGGTAATGGGTTTAATCATTTAGTTGACGTAGTCTTACAGCACATTCTCCTTTACTTTCAACCTGCTTTAAGTGGTCACATATCTTCAAAACTAGAAACAGGCTATGGGGTAATAGGTTAAATCATTTAGTTAACGTAGTCTTACAGCACATTCTCCTTTACTTTCAACCTGCTTTAAGTGATCACATATCTTCAAAACTAGAAACAGGTTATGGGGTAATGGGTTAAATCATTTAGTTGACGTAGTCTTACAGCACATTCTCCTGTACTTTCAACCTGCTTTAAGTGGTCACATACCTTCAAAACTAGAAACTGGTTATGGGGTAATGGGTTAAATCATTTAGTTGACTTAGTCTTACAGCACATTCTCCTTTACTTTCAACCTTTTTTAAGTGGTGACATATCTTCAAAACTAGAAACAGGCTATGGGGTAATGGGTTAAATCATTTAGTTGACGTAGTCATTCAGTGAAGAAGTTTGGAGATCCCTGGCTACTCCAGGAGTAATGTAAAGCATTGAGTTCCTGAATCCTATATTTAAGAAATAATATATTCATACCAGTGTTTTATCGTGGCAAAAAAACACGGGTAGTAGTTGAGATGCGTAGTGATTTGATTACCAGCATCTCAACGACTACCCATGTTTTATTGCACGATAAAACACTGGTATTAATTTATTATTTGGATTTTAACACTTCAATTTAACAAAAATTTGACCAAAGCAACGGTGCTACATTTCGTGGTGTACGCATTTTTTAAGCCATATGACGTCATGTTAAGACGTTACAGCGTGTGTGTGTTTTATTGAGAATTCAAACAATATAGGAATAAACAACATATTTTTGACGTTCATGACGGTATGACTACATTAGCTTCGCAGGGGGTAAATTCCGTAAACGCCCAAAGGGCGTTTTCGAATGTAGTCATACCATCATGAGCGGCAAAGAGATGTTGTTTATTCCTTATATTTATATTTTCTGTCTTGTCAATTTAATGTGTTTATTGGTCAGATTTGTTTTTCTGTATAAGAATTTATCATATACCGGTCAAAGAGGTTTGATAGATGTAATGTCGATGTAATAGCCATTCCAGTTTCTAAATATGGTGAGAAAGTAGTCCCAACTACATGTACTGTAACTGTATTAAAAATTCAGGATTTTTTCCAGTAAACTTTCTCTCTGTGAATGGAAATGACTTACAAGGCAAACAAATAACAGTGCAACTTGAATATCTATTGCCAAAGCACATTCTAAAATTACAGGTCGCGGTTGTTTTCTTAACCCATTTACACACATAGCAACGCGATGGCAACGACCTATGGGTCTGTATCACTCCGCTAGTGTCATATTACAGTCGACCAATGGGAGCTTAGTGTAAAGTGCCCGATGTAGTCTATTTGAAGAAGTCCATGGATAGCACGGGGGAAATCCGAACTGGTTAAATCCAGATTCGAAGTGTTACATTAAAAAGTAGTCCCAACTACATGTACTGTAACTGTATTAAAAATTCAGGATTTTTTCCAGTAAACTTTCTCTCTGTGAATGGAAATGACTTACAAGGCAAACAAATAACAGTGCAACTTGAATATCTATTGCCAAAGCACATTCAAAAATTACAGGTCGCGGTTGTTTTCTTAACCCATTTACACACATAGCAACGCGATGGCAACGACCTATGGGTCTGTATCACTCCGCTAGTGTCATATTACAGTCGACCAATGGGAGCTTAGTGTTAAGTGCCCGATGTAGTCTATTTGAAGAAGTCCACGGATAGCACGGGGGAAATCCGAACTGGTTAAATCCAGATTCGAAGTGTAGGTTCATCGGCAGATGACTGCATATTTTTTAATAGGATTACATAAGGACTTTACAGGTTGAATGTAAATATAGATACATACATCCCTTCTATGTTTATAAAGGGGCGTGTGGGAAGTGTGTTAGAATAACTTGTCACATCTCTGTAAGACTTGGAAAAGTTCATATTTATTGTAGCGGCTGTTTAACTCTTTGACACCTAGTCCCGCATATAGGCTTGCTTTTCAAACAGTGTACCTGTGAATAGTACATATGTCCTATACAAACAGTGAAGACCCAGATCAGAGGGCTCCTTTCTCTCTGATCAGGGTCTTCACTGTTTGTCACAATGCCATACATTGACAAAAACAACCCTTTAAAGTCTAGACTTAGATGGAAACTGGAATTGTCCATTTAAAGTTTCAGGGAGGAAAGAGTTAACCCTTCCTTACCCTCGTAAGAAGTGCAAATCATCTGTGTTCATCAGTGCAGGGCTGCCATAAATTGAAATGAAAAATCCTAAGATTTCCAAATTTGCATTTTTCAAGTGCGATTGGGCGCATTCTGCTTTACTTACAGCCTGCTTTAAGCTACCTTGAACCGGGGAAAAATCCGGAGATTTAGGAAAAATCCGGAGAAATGGTAGCCCTGTCAGTGTGTAAGGCAGGATACTGCTTCAAGTAAGATAAAAGGAAATCAGAAAGCAAAATACTCCTGAAGCCAGAAGGAGCTTACTGCTTTACTTTCATCTTGCTTGAAACTACCACCTGTATTCAACAGCACCCATGAATATTCTTTTTAGCTCACCTGAGCTAGCTCAGGGTGAGCTTTTGCAATCCTTGAATGTCCGGCGTGCGTTGTGCTTTGTACGTCGTCAACAATTTTAGTGTTTACACTCTAGAGGCCACAATATTTATCCAATCTTTCTCAAACTTGCTCAGATTGTATTTTACCATAAGAGTTCGATTATGGTTGAAATCGGACCAATAGGTCAAGAGTTATCTACCTTTGAATTGCTGAAAATGCCATATTAACAGTGCTTACACTCTAGAGGCCACATATTTATCCAATCTTTCTAAAACGTGCTCAGATTGTAAATTACCATAAGAGTTTGGATGCGTGAAATTATGGTTGAAATCGGACTAACAGATTAAGAGTTATCTAACTTTGAATTGCTGAAAATGCCATATTTAACAGTGTTTACACTCTAGAGGCCACAATTTTTATCCAATCTATTTCAATCGTGCTCAAATTGTATATGACTATAAGAGTTCATATGAGTTAGATTATGGTTGAAAGGGTTCAACTGATATATGAAATCTTCTATTTGCAGCTTTCAGAAAAGTCAAAGGACCTATATGCATTCCTGACCCAGGCAGTTCCCTTTGGTAATCTACTGGACACCACTGTAGACTCTGTGATAGCCAAAATGACCAACAAACTTTGTGTAACACCCAAGACACAAAAGGTAATCTTCTAACATTCTCCATGGTTGTAACCATTTTGCAAAATTTCAAATGAATATCTACCAGAGTTACACCTTGTCTCCACAGAAGTTCCATAGGATGCCTCAATCTACTCCTACACATCAGTGATAATATGTAGAGTTAAAAGCTTTTCCTGATGCTTTAACCCTTTACCTTATAGAAGCGCCTTTTAGCGCATTCCATTTAATCATCCGCGGAAGAAAATAATTCCAATCTATACAGTCATGAAAAAGTATCAGAAGGAATATATATTTATTCTAGCAAGTTGTAGCTTAAAGCTGGCTGAAAGTAAAGCAGAATGCGCCTTAGGGCGCATTCTGCTTTTCTTTCAACCTGCTTTAAGCAGTCACCTTTTTTCAAAACTAAAATCAGGCTATGGGGTAAAGGGTTAAGCATACACCTGCAATTGGATATACTGATTTATGTCAAATCTACTGGTATCTAGGCCCGCATGGAAGATTGGGCTTGCCTACTAAATGTGTAGCCTCAGTAAATAAAGTCATTATTATTTATTATCATTATTATTATGGAAAGTTAAAATGTAGCTAAGCCACATTTTAAAGAGGCTCGCAACCAGATTAAGCATTAAAAATAGCAACTTGTAAATATATGTCAAACGCTTATATAAACGGTAAAGAATTAGTATAGGATAAGAATTCTGTTTAAAAAATGCATTTCAATCAAAAAAATTATTGGTGGGATTCCAACCCGGGACCTGGCATGCGGGGACAGAAAAAGCAAAATAAGACAAACCCTTAGCCCAGGCAACCAAACGGGAGATTCATATCTCCGGGATCAATTAAACGTACTTAAGTGTGTCCACATGTAGCGATGGAGAGTATATAATTCGTCCCAAGTTTATGTCTGAGCCCGTGATCAATTTCTGCTGCGTCTTTGGACGCAACAGATAAAGCGATAGAAAATATCTAAAAAATTAAGATTTGAAGAATTTTCTTTAGGATGTTTTTAGACTGATCATATTTTTCCAATGCCAGATGCACGATTATTTGAGTATTTTCTTTTATTTTTGCAAATACACCATCTGGTTGAGAGTCGCTTTAGCATTGAAATACAGCTATGTTCGACTTCAGTGAATTTGAATCATAGAAATTCAACTGAAGTAATATTATGGATTAGTTCAATTTAAATGAATTCAAAATATCGAAGACCGACCTGCTGAAATATATGCTGAATTTTCATATTCACTTCACGATTATCTTCAATACCCTTTGTCCAACTTAAAATAATGTTCTTGGGACAGATGGGGCTCAAACGGGCATCTTCTACTATTCTTTTAGCCTGCTTTTAAGCATACACTTGTCTTAAATGATGAAAACAGGCTACAAGGGAAAGAATTAGTCTAGCTTTAGGTTTGACAGGTTGCACAACCGTAGACCCTTTCTACCATAGAAGCTTGATCAGGGGTCTTCTCCCTTCTAGACCAAATAATTTTATCATCATCATCATCATCATCATTAATCCTTCTAAGGATGAGGCCTGGCTGTCCAGTCTGGAACGAAGTCTCCCTCTCCAAGCTTGGCGGTTTTGTGGGTTGATGTTTTCTAACCCTAGAGCTCCACAGTCACGTTTTACATGGTCCTCCCAAGATAGCTTTGGTCTGCCTGGATCCCGCTGTGTTGTGATGTTCAGGCATCTAATTTGAGAGATCCAACTAGAGCTCCTCTCTACATGGCCAGCCATTTCAACCTATTTGATTGTAGGATCTCCCCAATGCCTCTTATGTTCAGTTGAGATAACAAAGAGTCAAAAGGGACATATTCATCTGGCTTGACCAGGCATATCCATCGTAGTTTGGCTTTGTCATTTTGCTGCATATGTCTGAGTGTATTTGCTGATACAGCCCAAGTCACAAAAGAATATTTGTTTATGGTGTTGAATACAAGTGAAAGCTGAAATTAAGATAGAAGTAAAGCAGAAAGCTCTTTTAACCCTTAGCCCGCCAAATAAATTGTCGTCTGCAATATTTCTCGTCTGCTTCAAGTTTCAAAGTGCTTCAAAGTTGCTCAAAATTGCTGAAAATGTTGTCCGAGTGTCAAACAGCTTGGATCCGGATGAGACGCCGAGTTACTCGGCGTCTCATCCGGATCCAAGCTGTTTGCATATGGAGCTATAGTCGTGAGTGGCAGGCTAAGGGCTAAATAGGAGTTTTCTGCTTTACTGTCATCTTACTTTGAGCATCTACCTACCTTAACCCTTTCCCCCATAGAAGTGCCTTTTAGTGTTTTCAGTTTATTCCTCCATTGATAAAACAGTTCGAATTTATATAGTTATGAATATGCAGCTTAAAAAATAGTTTCTATATTTTAGCAGATGGTAGCTTAAAACTGGTTGAAAGTAAAGCAGAATATTCTTCTTCAGGCACATTCTGCTTTACTGTCAGCATACTTTAAGTGGCTCCCTGTCTTCAAAACTAAAAACAGGCCATGGAGAAAAGGATTAACCCTTTCCTCACTGAAACTTCAAATAGACAATTCCAGTTTCCAATTTAGTCAAGTCCATTTTTGAATATTTCTGGGTATTTTTGTCAATGTATTACAATATCACAAACAGTGTAGACTTTGATCAGAGGGCTCTTTACTTTCAGCCTGCTTTAAGCTACCAGTCTACACTGTTTGCATAGGACAAGTATACTCTTCACAGGTACGCTATTTGCAAAGTATGCATATATGCGTTACTAGGGCTCAAAGGATTAAGCATCTACCTACTTTAATTACAGTTGGATATAGGTGATTTGCTTATATGGCTACAGTGGAGAATCGGTTATTCTTTCCCGTTTAAACGCAAACGTACGCAAACGCAAAGCACTAAAACGTAGAAAAGAACAACTTTTGGACAATTCTGATAATTCATGTTTATCTTGGTGGCAAACAGTTTGGAGCCTGATCAGACGCCGGGTTACCCGGCGTCTGATCTGGCTCCAAATTGTTTGCACTGCAAATAATAGTTTTAGCGTAAACACGTTTATTGGGAAAGAATAACAGATTCTCCACTGTATATGATAATGTTTTCTCTTACAGCAACCAGCTTGGAAACCTACATTACACAAGGGGAAGAACCAGATGTACATTGGTATAACAGAGTATATACGGGCAGTTCAGGTAATAAGGACTTCAAATGAATGAGAAAATGTTTAGTTTGTCATTTGTCTTCTGTAGAAATAGGTTTCACTTTAAGTGTTAACCCTTTACCCTATAGATCTTCAGTTTTTAGCTCGCCTATTCGGAGAATGGGGGGGGGGCTTATGGAATCACCCCGGCGTCGGCGTTGGTTTTTCATGGTTAAAGTTTTGGGGTAAGTGTTGTAATGCACTAATACATCATGAAATATTTGCATTAGGAAGCTGATATTTGGATTGGAGGTGCCCTGTGGGTTGAACATTGATGTTGTGTAGTTAAAATTTAATTTTTTTTTAAAATTTAGTCAAACTTTTACCTTTTGTGGACTTAGTTTTTTCGGCTGATTTCTCATGGTTAAAGTTTTGGGGTAAGTGTTGTTATGCACTTATACTACATGAAATATTTGTATTAGGAAGCTGATATTTGGATTGGAGGTGCCCTGTGGGTTGACCATTGATGTTGCGTAGTTAAAATTAAAAAAAAAGTTAAAATTTAGTCAAAATATCACCTTTTGTGGACTTAGGTTTTTCGGCTCTTTTCTCATGGTTAAAGTTTTGGGGTAAGTGTTGTTATGCACTAATACTACATGAAATATTTGTATTAGGAAGCTGATATTTGGATTGGAGGTGCCCTGTGGGTTGAACATTGATGTTGCGTAGTTTAAATTAAAAAAAAAGTTAAAATTTAGTCAAAATTTCACCTTTTGTGGACTTAGGTTTTTCGGCTCTTTTCTCATGGTTAAAGTTTTGGGGTAAGTGTTGTGATGCTCTAATACTACTTGAAATAATTGTAATAAGAAGCTGATATTTGGAATCAAGGTGCCCTGTGGGTTGATCATTGATGTTGCATAGTTAAAATTTAAAAAAAAAAGATTTAATTTAGTCAAAATTTTACCTGTTGAGGACTTAGGTTTTTCGGCTGATTTCTCATGGTTAAAGTTTTGGGGTAAGAGTTGTAATGCACTAATACTACATGAAATATTTGTATTAGGAAGCTGATATTTGGAATGGTTCGAGGTGCCCTTGGGTTGAACATTGATGTTGCGTAGTTAAAACTTTTTATAAAAGTTTAAATTTAGTCAAAATTTCACCTTTTGTGGACTTTGAGTTTTGGGACTGAAATTTCAAAGTTAGTTATGGAGTAAATGTTGGAATGCACTTATACTACATGACATATTTGCATTAGGAAGTTGATATTTTGAATGGAGGTTCCCTGTGGCTTGAATATCAATGTACTGATACACTTTTCTTTTGATAGTTACCTATTTAAGAAAGGTTTAATTAGGCGAGCTTTGCTGTTCTCCGACAGCTCTTGTACATGTTGAGTTGTCTTCTTGAAATGTAGCATACAGCTACATATATGAAAGTGTTTTTCTTCCTTAACCCATTGCATGCTGGGTAATATTTGGCGGCCATTTTAAAATGTTGTCTGCAGCGGGTATAACTCAAATATTTGCAAAATATATTAGCAGTTTCTGATAGAATATTGACTTAGCTGCAAACATTTTGATCTTTTTGTGGGGCCTGATCTGAGATAAAAACTGTTTGCTTAGAGGTACACCTAAAAGTGTATCACACTAAAATGGATTAAAGGCTCCCATGCATATTCCTTTTAATATTTATTGGGTAGCTAGCTGAGGTTTAGTTGTTGCTTAACACAAGTTTATCTGTGACAAGATCTGTTTTATCTTTTATCAGTATGACAGGGAAAACATTGAGGATGTCTGGGATGTATATGGTACAGTTTCCTGTAAGGCGGAGCTTGAAGGCACCATGCCAACAGTAACCATGACGATATCACATACCTCAGAAGGGGAGACAACTCCACTGGACCATTTATTGATTCACCCATGTGTTCAAAGTGCAGATGCATACTTGCTGGATGAAAGTAAGTGGTTTATCATTATTTTATACATCAAGACAAACATCTGTAGATCAATAGGTCTTTGTAAGATTTGAAAAAGATTTTCAGATATAGAATCTAAAAGCTTATTTGTTAATCTTTTTCCTTCATATTGTAACGTGAAAATTCAGAGACTCAGCAACAACAAACCCCGTCGGTGCAAAGTTTAAGCTCACACCAAGGGATGTTGGTTGTGCTATTTAATTGACTCACTTCCCCACATACAAAGGTTTTGGAAGCCTCATTTGCATAATCAAACGTACCACGTATGTTACAATATCTTTTTATACGCCCGTCTTCAGATGGGGCGTATTATGGTATGGAGAAGTCCCTAAGTCTTTTCATCCTTCTGTCCCTCCGTCCCTCTAGGATTTCTGCATTTTTCTCATACATGCTCTGACATATGAAGCTGAAATTTGGTATACAATATTGTTTTGATGAAATGCATATTGTCACAATTTGTCAACTTCTCCTTGAGATATGCTCCCTGAAGGGCGTGTTGTGTACTGTTTGCAGGTTGAGTATGAAAGAGGTAATTGCTTAACCTTTTCCCCCATGGAAGCAACTTTTAGAGCACATAATTTATTCATCCTCTGAAGAAAATAGTTTGGTTTTTTACAGTCATAAACATGTACCCAAACAAATATTTTCTACATCTTAGCAGATAGAAGCTTAAAGCAGGCTGAAAGGAAAACAGAATGTGCCTTAAGGCACATTCTGCTTTACTTTCAACCTGCTTTAGGTAGACACCTATTTTCAAAACTAGAAATGGGCTATGAGGTAAAGAGTTAAAGCAGGCTGAAAGTAAAGCCGAAATATCCTTAAAAAGCTTTCCTCTTTACTTCAACCTTTTATTTATGCAGTCACATGTCACGATGTAGCAAGAGACTCCATTGCCTCTTTTTTTTGGAAAGATTATACCCATTTACCCTGAAATACACCTTTTTACGTCTATAATGTATTTGTCCGTTGAGGAAAATAGTTCCAATTTATACAATTATGAATATGTATGATTAGCACATTTTTCTTATTCTATTAGATGGTAGCTTAAAGCAAGTTGAAAGTAAAGCAGAATGCATCTTAATGTGCATTTTGTTTTACTTTCAACCTGCTTTAAGGGGTCACATATTTTAAAACTAGAATCAGGCTATGGGGTAATGGGTTAAAATAAGAAAAGGCAAAACTATGCTCAATAGGTGAAGGCATGAAAAGACTAGAGGAGATTCAATATGATTGTTTTATTTGTGCCGTATTCAGGTGGAGATAGAGCCATTCCTAGAAGAATAAGGTTCACGCCACCACTACAGATGATAACACTGTGCCACTACACAGTGTGTAGGACTAATACACTGCCCATTACTGGAAGCTTTGAGATGTTTGTAAGTTCACATTTCACTCAAACCTTCGGTTGATATGCAGGGCTTCCATTTCTCCGGATTTTTCCTAAATCTTCGGATTTTTTTCTGGTACATGGAAGCTTAAAGCAGGCTGAAATTAAAGCAGAATGCGCCTTAAGGCGCATTCTGCTTTACTTCCAGCCTGCTTTAAGTGGTCACATGTCAACAAAGCTAGAAACAGACTATATGGTAAAGGTAAGATTCGTAATATCGCACTTGAAGAATGCAAATTTGGAAATCTTAAGATTTTTCATGTCAACTTTTGGCAGCCCTGGATATGATTGAATTTGTGGTAATTATTGCAAACTGGATCCAATGCTTTCAAGAAATTGAGTTGAGTCTGGAAGCGTTCTTTAGCATTTGATTGGTCAGATTTGAGCCTAGACTCAAATCTGACCAATAAAATGCTTGAGAACTACTTCAGACTCACCTCAAAAGCTTTATAACCTTGAAGCCTGCCTGGATACAAATGAGATGAAAAGTAGTTCGGCATCTCATCTTAATCTTAATCTTAATTGTTTGACCCTCGGATATATTTTCTGAAAGGAAATGCAGATAAATGCGGACAAATGTCGTCTGTTAAACTATGTCTTTTGCAACTTTATACAGAGTCAAAAGTTTTGAAGTTTTAACCATGAAATCGTACAAAACTGTGTTTTAACTGAAGACATTGAATCCAGATCAGACACCACTTTATGCAGGGTCTGATCTGGACACAAACTTTAGTCACCTATGATAGTGAAAGGGCTAATGCGGAATAGATTTAATGGCTAATAGAGAAGCTTTCTGCATTAGATTTTCCATGAATATTGCAAATGGTTTTTGTTGGACAAATACATTGAAAATTAACTTGTGTTGATTCAATGATACTTTACTGGGCAATCAGACAATTATTAACTCATTCATTGCCATAATGTCGTCTATTTAAACCCATTATCCCATACATACACCTTTTTACGTCTTTAATTTGTTCCTCCACCAAAGAAAATAGTTCCAATTGATACAGTTAATAATAAATATACAGATTAAGAAATATTTTCTATATACTAGCAGATGGTAGCTTAAAGCAGGCTTAAAGTAGGCTTTACTTTCAACCTGCTTTAAGAGGTCACCTGTCTTAAAACTAGAAGCAGACTGTGAGAAAATCGTAAAAGTATTGTTGTCTTTTTAGCTCACCTAGTGAGCTATTAGGATGGCCCTGTGTCTGTCATCATGCACAGTGTGTCGTCCGTCATCATTAACAATTGCTTCAAATGACATCTCCTATACTGCTGAGCAGGTTTCAATCAAACTTTACAAGAATGTTCCTTAGGTCAAGCTCTTTCAAATTGTTCAAAGAACTAAAAAACAATGCAGAACTCTTGTTTCCATGGCAACCAAAGGGAAAAAATAAGGAAATCTTAAAAAATATTCTTGTCAAAAGCAACAAAGGCCAGAGTTTAGATATTTAGCACATAATATCGCCTACAGGTCTTCTATCAAGTTTATGAAAATTATGCCCCAGGGGTCCAAATTGGCCCGCCCCAGGGGATGGTGACTCTTCAAGATGTCCTTTATCAATATGCTGGTTCTGGTCTGTTGAATATCTAGGTCACAGGAGCTTAAAAGAGATTTTTCAGTGGAAACCTTAAAAATCTTCTTGTCTGAAACCCTAGTACACATGGCTTACATATTTGGCTTATAGCATCATCTACAGGTCCTCTATCAAGAGTGTCACTAAGCTCCTCACCGCTGTGAGTTCGAATCCCAGTAGGGTTGTTCTGATTTTTCATGTGGGGAAGACTTCCAGCTGGCTTGCGGAAGGTCGGTGGTTCTACCCAGTTGCCGATTTGTGCCTGTTACAGTGCATAAAGGACTTCTGGGGTCTTCCTCCACCTGTGATTAGCTGGACGTCGCGATATGACTGAAATACTGTTGAAAGCGACGTAAAATCAAAACCAAATTTATCTATCAAGACTCAGTGAAGAGTGTTCAAATGATTCTCTTTGGGTAAAAAATGACCCTGCCCCGAGACATAAATCATTCTCTCCATTTTGTCAGCTTTTCTCAGGTGAGCAACATATGGCCCATGGGTCTTTTGTTTTTATTTCTGTAAGTCAAATTTATGGAGTTGACAAAAATAATATCATATTGAGTGTCAAACAGGTTGGATCCCGATCAGACACCACAATATGCTGCATCTGAACAGGATCCAAACTATTTGCAAATAAGTATAGTACTTGAGGTAAGGCAATAAAGGGGTCAATGGTAGAGGCAACCATTAACTGTGTCATTATTTGTCTGCTGAATCAGCTGTCTGCCTAAACTCTGAAAATTGTGTGGGGCATAAAATGTTAGCCTTGTTTATACTTCCATTAACCCTTTACCTAGAATTGAAAATAGGTTACTACTTAAAGCAGGTTGAAAGTAAAGCAGAATGCGCTTAAGGCGCATTCTGCTTTACTTTCAGCCTGCTTTAAGCTATCCTGTTCTAGAATATTCATGACTGATTAAATTGGAACTATTTTCTTCAGCTAAAAGTCGCTTCTATGGGGTAAAGGGTTAACCCTTTCCCCTATATTAGCACACTTAATCTATTCATCCACTGAAGAAAATAGTTCCAATTTGTACAATCTTGAACATGTACCAAAATATATATTTCTGTATCTTAGCAGATAGAAGCTTAAAGCAGGCTGAAAGTAAAGCAGAATGTGCCTTATGGCGCATTCTGCTTTACTTTCAATCTGCTTTAAGTAGTCACCTATTTTCAAAACTAGAAATGGGCTATGGGGTTAACGGTTAACACTGTTCAAATGACAAACAGTTTGGATCCTAATCAGGCTCCATGTTTGGTTAGGCCACCTGACTGTATTAATAAGGGCTTCAGATAAGACAAATCAAACATTTTCTTGACAATTTCGGCACAAAATCTAATTGTGTAACACCATAGGGTTTGGTGCAGAAATATAATTTTTTAGGGAGGTAATCAGATAACTCATATGTATGCAGTAAACCACTCTTATACAGTCCATTCCCTAATCAGTGGGATAAATTTTTAAATTTTTAGTTTTTGAAATACCACACTTATATGGAACTCTGATCAAGTTGTATTTTATGTTTTTACTAAGGTTGAAGACTTTCGAGCAAAAGTAAACGTTCGACTTCGACTGAATGGCAACTTCAAAAACCAGTTTGAATATTGTGAGCTGCAAATTCCATTTAAAAACAGGTTTGTTTGGATTCATTGTACAAAGGTTTGTAATGATAAGGAGAAATGTTCATGTACTTTTGAATTTCAAAAGGAAAGCTTGCATAAGAGATTCCTGTATCTGTGCTAAGGAGTAGGATCTAGAGCAAACTAGTACATTTGAAGCAGGTTTTTTTTTTTATATATACAGTAAAACCTCTCTATCACGACCACTTAAATGAAGGCTAATTGATTGTATAAAACACAGGTGACAGCTTAAAGCAAGATGGTAATAAAACTGAAAGCTCCTAAAGGAGCTTTTTGTTTTATTGCCACCTTGCTTTAAGCAATCATCTGTCACCAAAACATAATAATTAACCAAATTTAGTGGTCGTAATAGAGAGGTTTTACTGTACATATACAACAGCCTTTAGATGGGACGTATTATGGTACGGCAATGTCCCTCTGTCCTTGTCTGTCCGACTATTGTGCACTTTTCTTATACATGTACATGCTTAGACATATGAAGCTGAAATTTGGTCTATGACATGTTTTGCACATTCAGTTTACGTGTCATCACATATCTTCAATTTCTTCATGAGTTATGATCATTGTGAAACTTCAAATATTAGAAGTACATCATTTTCTGCACTTTTTAGCTCACCCGGCACATAGTGTCTTAAAACAATGTAAAAAGTCATTAGCTTAGATATTTGACAGAACACTTAATTTGCAGGTTCATCAGCAAGATTTTTTAAAATCATGTCATTGGGGTAAAAATTGATCCCACCCTAGGGGTCATGTGACCCATGTCTTGGTTTTCCTAGGTGAGGGATATTTAGGCCCGCACGGTCCTCTTGATATTTAATGAACTGTTGCATTTCATAAATGCATGGGCAAGTATAAGCTGATTTAACAGGTATGATAATTTAGAGGACGGGCTAATGTCAACATTAGACATGTCCAGTTCATATATACTCAACTTGAGAGAAACACCTATGGGTCAGAGAGGTCTTAAAGGAGATTAGAGTCTGCCCTGTTTGTCATATTGCAAAACATTGACAAAACCAACCATAAATAGTCAAAATGGACTACACTAAATTTGGAACTAGACTTGTCCATTTGGCATTAGAGGAAGGAAAGGGTTCTGTTGGCTAATAGTAAAGCAGAAATCTTCTTATTTAATCTCCTACCGCTTGGAACAATGTACAATAGCTGTTCACAAGTTCAGGGCTTCCATTTCTCCGGATTTTTTCTAAATATTCGAATTTTTTTTCTAGTATGTGGTAGCTTAAAGCAGACTGAAAGTAAAGCAGAATGTGCCTTAAGGCGCATTCTGCTTTACTTTCAGCCTGCTTTAAGCAGCCACGTGTCATCAAAACTAGAAACATGCGATGGGGAAAAGGTATGATTCGTAAAATCGCACTTGAAAAATGCAAATTTGGAAATCTTAGGATTTTTATGTCAACTTATGGCAGGCCTGCAAGTTTCAAATTATTTATATAGGGGTCCAGTCACGATCCTGGAGTCTTCACAAAACCATGGCTCGACAGTACTTTCCCCTGACAAGAGCATTGTGGTTTGGAATGTGGGCCAACGGTTCCCTGTTAAGTCTTCAGAAATCAATATGTCTGCTGTTCTACAGCTGGGTGACAGCCAGCAGTCTAAGACTGGTTCCTTCACTGATTCCCAGCCCGCCAAGACTGGTTCAATAGAGGAACAGTTCTGTTCAGGACAGAATTCATATGCGCAGGTAAAGATCTTAACCCATTACCCCATAAATACGCCTTTTTACGCCTTTTTACGCCTTTTTACGCCTTTAATTTATTCCTCTACTAAAGAAAATAAATCCAGTTGCATTTAGCTCTCGACATTTTTTGCGGAAACAACCGATCAGACTTGCGCCAAGGCGCTCGTCAGATAGGCTATTTTCGCCAATAACGTCTCGAGCTAAATACATCACTCTGTATCGCACTGTCAACTGGTAATGTGTATTTATTGCATTGGCTCTGTGTATTTGTTACCTGTTTTAGAGTTTGTTTAAAAGTACAGCTCTCCGTCTCTACAGCATCACCCAATGGGAGACAAAGGTTAAATGCGTTGTTTGGAGGGAGTCATTACAGGGAGAGAAATTGATTTACATATTTTGCAAACAGCTTGAATCAAGATCAGATGCCGTGTAATGTCTGATCTGGATTCAAGCTGTTTGTCACTCCCCATTAAGCTTTTATTCTATCGATATATAAAATATGTAACTTTGAGAACAACAGCAGACGACAACTTTATGCAGACGATACTGCAGCAGTTAATTTGTTAGACATAATTGTCCCGTTTAGGGAACTGTGACAAGTGACATGGCAAGGAGGGAGTTGTTGTTGGGAGGGCGGTTGTAGAGAGGGAACACTGTACATGTTTCAGAGTTTGTTTAAAGGTGTAAAGTCCTAAATTATTGTATAAATATTCATGCAATTATGTCTCTTAGACTAAAATTAGTAGGAGTTAACTTTATTTTTCTATCATTTTCTTGTTTATGTCTCTGCAAAATGAAATAT
Source organism: Gari tellinella (assembly GCA_922989275.2). Taxonomy (NCBI): domain Eukaryota; kingdom Metazoa; phylum Mollusca; class Bivalvia; order Cardiida; family Psammobiidae; genus Gari; species Gari tellinella. The sequence continues at coordinate 26,840,583 of OV277857.1, read as the reverse complement.
TACTACAACTAATGAGAGCCATCTCTTTAACCCATTACCCGATAGACACACCTTTTCACACCTTTAATTTATTCCTACACTGAAGAAAATAGTTCCAATTTATACATACATACATAAACATTTACCATCAGAAATATTTTCCATATTCTAGCAGATGGAAGCTTAAATCAGGCTGAAAGTTAAGCAAAATGCGCCTTAAGGCGCATTCTGCTTACTTTCAACCTGCTTAAAGTGGTCACCTGTCTTGAAAACTAGAAACAGGCTATGGGGTAATAGGTTAAACAAAATTAAATGCAGTGCACTGCAATGTAGAAAATGGCAGCTTTTGGAAAATGCTGGTGGGTTATTTTGATCTGAGTGGCAAACTTTTTGGAGCCTGATCAGACTGTTAACTGTTTGCAATGGAAATAAATGTTTCTTTGCTTTAACATATACTAAAAGAAATTAGAAACGCAACTTTTTTAAACGTAAGATATTCATGTACAAATATGTTCTCAATATTTTGCACGACTTTTCCTCGACTGCACCGGGACACACTTACCCAGTGATGGAAAACGTCGTCGAACGTCCACTGATATCACGAGTAGCACGGGCTTAGCGTAAACTACAGGTCACGTGACTACATGTAATTGTTTAGAGTAAACCTGTTCGGTTGCAGTACAAAAATCATCAGTAAGACCAAGTTAGTAAATTTTAAAAGAAAAAAATCTAATCTGGTCAAAGATGGCAATGCCGCACTGACGCAATGATCAACGTTACGCAGCCGTTCAGGTGCTGATAACGGAAGTTCCGATAGTAACGTTGTAATTCATCTAACTGTGCACAAAAGCACTATTTCAAGGCTGTATGATCAACTGCGTACCATTGGTACAACGAACGACCGTCTTCGACCGGGCCTAACCCGAGTAACGTCACGTCGTGAGGACGTTTTTATAAGGTTGACACACTTACGTCACAGCTTCCAGACACTCGAAGAAATCGCCAGAAGTTTTAGAGGTCCTTATAACACAAGACCAAGCGCACGAATTGTGTCCAACATGCTCCGGAATGCCGGAATCAGAGCAAGAAAACCCTACGTAGGATTGCTGTTAACAAGGCCTCGACGTCAACGTCGTATGAATTGGCTGCAGGTACATCGTCTAGAATTGTTGGCCATGCATCGATGGAGGAGTGTGTTGTTCATGGACAAATACAGACCCGATCTTTTGCCCCTTGAACATCTATGGAACGTCTTGGACAGACGTGTTCGGAGACGTCATCCAGCACCGACGAAGCATGGCGAATTGAGGTGTACATTGCAAGAGGAGTGGAAAACACCCCAATTTGTCAAATTAAAGGACTCATCTACTCTCTGCATAGGTTAACCCGCGCTGCCAAGAGGGTCATACCAGATATTGACCATATCGTTTCGACTTTACACTGGCGCGACTTGCTCAATGTCATCTTTCCATCACACTTTTCAAGTATGCAGAATTTCTTACGATGCAAAATGTTGACAAATGTTTTACGTTGAAAATGATATATAATATTTATAACCAAACTATATAAACAAATGCAATATATATCCAAAGTTCGAGTTGCGTTTCTAATTTCCTTTAGTATATTTTCTTTACTATTGTCTTTCAGTTATTCTTCAAGATCAGTGACTTTACACAATCTGGATGCTATATAGACCCAAAGTCTATCCAAGTCTCACCAGCCATGAAGTACAAACTTACACCAAGTAAGCTCTTATATTCTCCGTAAGATTATCATCTACAGTAAAACCTCTCTATTGCATCCACTAAATTTGGTTAATTATTGGGTGTTTAAGGCAGGTGGCTGCTTAAAGCAAGGTAACAGTGAAACAGAAAGCTCCTTTTGGAGCTTTCTGTTTCACTGTCACCTTGCCTTAAGCTGTCACCTGTTTTTATACAATCAATAAGCCTTCGTTTTAGTGGTTGTAATAGAGAGGTTTTACTGTACTGTCAAAAACGTGTTCAGCATCTACAAAAGAGGAGATGACTTCACCATGCACGAAGTGCCAATGGGAAGGTATTGGGATACAGTGCTCCCTCTCTTCAAGGAACCCATTGGGAGACAGAAAGTGTGTGCGTTGTTGGGAGGGAGTCGTTATAGGGAGGGAAATAGACTTACATTTGCAAACAGCTTGATTCCAGATCAGACGCCCCGTTACGCGGCCTCTGATCTGGATTCAAGCTGTTTGGCACTCGTCATTAAGGTTTTTATGTCAAAATGTCCATTATGTAACTTTGAGAAAAACAGCAGACGACAATTTTAAGCAGACAATATTGCAGCAGTATCAGCGTAAGACATAATTGTCCTGTTTAGGGAACTGTGATAAGGGTCATTATAAGGAGGAAGTCATTGTAGAGAGGGAGCACTGTAGTTCTGTCTCTTCAATGCATTATTGATCATGCATTTTCAACTTTTTCTAAAACAACATCATTCTTATTCTTACACTAGGAGTGGATTTTTACCGAATTCTGATATGATCCACTTTCAATATTGTTAAATAGTTTCAACCATTGCATGTCACAGGAGATATAAATTGAGTTTTCTCAAATCTTCTTTGTTTGAAATGACATATGTACCCTGATCGTAGATACTTCATAAATAGCATCTACTGGTTCTCTATCAACCCTCTACTGGATCTTAAAATAATCTTCATAGGTTAAAAAATATGAATGCAAGTAGTATGGGAAGGTTTTCCTTTTATGGTTTCAATAACAGCCTACAAATCTTCTGTTCTGAAATCACTTACCCAAATTTAATGTCACCATGACAATCATCATGGACTACCTTGTGAACAATTCAAGGCCATCATGGTACTCTTGTTAAAAAGGAGTGATACTTGATTTAAAGTATAAATTTCACCCTGCTTTAACCTTTTGAATACCGTACAAGATAAACATAGGGAAATAAAAACATCCAGTTTGTGGGATTGTATAGTAATCTGACAAGTTTCGTATTGTTGACATTGTTCACATAGAATAGATCTGTATACTTTCTAACCCATTATTCCATAGATACTCCTTTTTATGTCTTAAAGCAGACTGGAAGTAAAGCAAAATGTGCCTTATATGCATTCTGCTTTATTTTCGACCTGCTTCAAGTGGTCACCTGCCTTAAAAGCTAGAAACAGGTTATAGCGCATTGGGTGAACTCATTTTACAGTGGAAATATTGGGGCCCCAGATAAGAGCGAGTAAACTGAACAAATCTAACATTTTCTCAGTTATTTTCCGCACCAAATCCTATATGGTGTTACAACTCATTAGAATCGTCTCGAAGAGACGATTCTAATGAGTAGTAACACCATAGGGTTTAATGCAGAAATAAAGACTTCAGTTTTTAAAATACTCCCCTTATCTGGAGCTCTGAATATTTCAAACAGTGTTTTCTTCAATAATATTGTGTTTCAAAGTATTATCTTGTTATTTTTTCTTTCAGTTCGAGAGTATGTATCAGCAGATTACAAGTTTTGGAATTCTCACGGTGATTCCTTGGTCTCAGCTGTTCCCAAGTGTTTGTATCCACCGGAATAGGATATGAGGACAAGCATGTTGCAATGAGCAATGCATTTACAGTACTCCCTCTCTACAACAGCCCTCAGAACAACGGTTCCCTCCTTCCAACGACCATTGACGCTCTTCCCAAAACAATATAATTATGTCTTACCTGTCTAGACTGCAATATAGTCTCCTTAAATGTGACGCCTGCTGGCTTTCTCAAATTTACATGTTAGACATTTTGACAGAAAAAAACCCCATAATGATGAGTGGCAAACAGCTTGAATCCAGATCAGACGCTGCGTTACGCGGCGTCTGATCTGGATTCAAGCTGTTTGCAAATGTAAGTCAAATTCCATCACTACAACGACTCCCTCTGAGCAACACACATAATTTTTGTCTCCCATTGGGCTTTGTTGTAGAGAGGGAGTGCTGTACAATCCTTTAGACCCTAGTATAGCAGATAAATGTTATATGCAAACAGTGTTCCTGTGAAAAGTACACTTGTCCTATGAAAACAGTGTAACCCTCCAATATGGGTCTACACTGTTTGTCATTTTAGACTTAAATTACAATTTTTCCACAACAATGTTCACCCAATACAATTTAGAAATGAGCAGATAAGCTTCAGCACTGAGGAAAAATTACTAGGTGTAACTATCGATTGTGGATTGTCTTTTGATTGTCACATTAATATCGTTCTTAAAAAAAGTAATTCCTTACTGTATCTTTTATCTCGTATCAAAAGGTTTTTTACTGTTCCAATGAGAAAGCTATTTTTCAATGCATATATTCTTCCCCATCTTGATTATTGTTGTGTAATTTGAGGTACATGCAGTGTTTCACAGGAACAAAAGCTTGTCCGTTTTCAAAAAAGAGCCGCAAGACTTATTCTGGATGAAGATATTGAGACCCCTTCTTCAATTTTATTCAGAGAACTAAATTGAATGACATTTCCTGAGAGAGTTGTATTTCAAAAAGCTGTACTTATGTTCAAAATATTACACGGGCTTAGCTCCAGATTATTTAATTGACATGTTTACGCCTGCTTTCAATGTCCATAACAAAAACTTAAGATCTGTATCTGAGTTTGAATTATAATATTCTCCTAGACCTAATACAGAAATTTTCAGAAAATCATTTTCTTATTCTGGTTCTTTTATTTGGAACAAACTTCCTATTCATGTTAAAACAAAGCATTCAAAACACTTTATCTGAATTTGCATAATCACAATTTACTTAATTATGACCCAAAGTCTTGCCCCACTTTTTGCGGACGTAATTATTAACTCTTAACCTGCTGATTAATTCAACTTAACTCGTTTAGGAACATCCATCAAAATGGCCATAACAGCGACGGGCAGTTGCAGTTATTTATTTATCGGAGAAAATATTGCAGACCTGTATGATACAGCTCCTGCGGGAGTTGTCTCATCTGGGTCGTCACTATTTGTTTTCAAATCCGGTATTAGCAGGAATAGGGGTAAAATAATACATATTTTAATCTGTTTAGCATATGTTCTTTGTATATAATATGTTTTGAGGGCAAATGGAAGATTGGTTATTACCAAATGTGTTCCCTCGTTAAATAAAGACTTTATTATTAGTATTAGTATTATTATCATTATTTTTCTATACAGTAAAACCTCTCTTTTATGACTACTAAAACAAAGGCTAAAATATTCCCGATTGTTGTTCTGTATTGAAAACAGTGGTAATTAGATTTATATATTTGTTTGATATATTTTAGGATCTTACATGAGTGTTCATAATTTATTGGATTTATAAAACGAGTCCTTTAGAAAACGATAAAAATGAGGCTTGCAGAGTTTTTATCGTTTTCTAAAAGACGAGTTTTATAAATCCAATAAATTTTGAACACCAATGTTAGATTCTATTTATAACATAACCTGGCAATGTTGTTTTACCAGCTCATTACATATTTCAGATTGTTAGCTTCATTATATGTATAAGTCAATTGATGACGTGTGAAAAAACCACTCAAATGAGTAAACATGCAAAAAGTAGAGCCATGGTTACAGTGGAGATAGCGTTATTCTTTCCCATTTAAACGCAATCGAAACGCAAACGCAGTGCATTAAAATAGGTAAAATGACAACTTTTTGACAATTTTGATGACTCATTTTAAAATGAGTTTCAAACAGTTTGGAGCCAGATCAGACACCGGGTTACCTGGCTTCTGATCCGGCTCCAAACTGTTTGCAATGGAAATTATAGTTTTAGCGTAAACGCATAAGTGGGAAAGAATACAGTTTTCTCCACTGTAATTCCAATTTATTCAGGATAAATCAAGGGAGAAAACATTCCCTGTCCCTTCCCAGCTTTAGTCACTCCATTGTCGACAGAAATGACCTTGTACAAACATATCATTTGATACTTTTGCATTAACAAAAATCTGTCTTACACATTAAAAACAAACAATAGAAGAAATGGTTATAAAGCTTTATGTAAGCCCAACAAATGTATCTATGCACTCATAGCAAAAAGAAACGAAGTCGGTTTTGTCAAACATATCCGTATTTCAAAGTTAAAAAGTGGCTTAGCCACGTTTTAACTTTGAAATATGGGTATGTTCAACATAATCCAGCATAAAACAATGCAGTTTATATGTCGAACTATCGGACAGTTCGAGTTTGACTGTAATACCAAATTTAGGTCAAATCTGGTTGCCAGTCTTTACTTTATAGCTTGTTTCTAGTTTTGAAAACAGGTGATCACTATTACAGCAGGTTGAAAGTAAAGCACTCTGCTTTACCGCTTTACTTTCAGACTGCTTTAAGCTACCATCTACTAGAATATAGAAATTTGTTACAATACATATTCATGACTGTATAAATTGGAACCATTTTCTTCAGTGATTGAATAAATTTAATGCGTAAAAATGAGTAAAGGCATCCTTTAATTCAATTTAATCCATTTACTCAGAGCAAATTGATTTATACCTGAATATTTCGGCTTAACCCTTTACCTGATAGCCTAGTTATAATATTGAAGATAGGTGACTACTTAAAGCAGGTTGAAAGTAAAGCAGAATGCGCCCTAAGGCGCATTCTGCTTTACTTTCAGCCTGCTTTAAGCTATTACCAGCTAGAATAAGGAAAGTATTAAATATGACACATATTCAGTACGGTTTACATTGGAACTATTTTCTTCAGCGGATGAATAAAATGCATGTGCTAAAAGTCGCTTCTATCAGGGAAAGGGTAAATCGCAAAGCCTTCATCAACACATTGACTTCATCTCAGTGTGTTGTTGAAGGCTTTGTGATAAAGTCAAACTAAAATGTTCAATCATTTCATTAAATGACTGATTACATAGATTGGCTGTAACATATATACACCTTTTATGCCTTAAATGTATTACTCCACTGAAGAACATGGTTCTAATCTACACATTCATGAATATGCACCATACGAAATGTTTTCTACACACTAGCAGATGGTAGCTTACAGCAGACTGAAAGTAAAGCAAAATTCTCCTTTTAAAAAGAACATTCTGCTTTACTTTTGGCCTGCTTTAAGAAACCACATGTCTTCAAAATTGTACACAAGGTAAAGGGGAAGGGTTAACCCTTAGCCCGCCAAATAAATTGTCGTCTGCTATATTTCTCGTCTGCTTCAAGTTTCAAAGTGCTTCAAAGTTGCTCAAAATTGCTGAAAATGTTGTCCGAGTGTCAAACAGCTTGGATCCGGATGAGACGCCGAGTTACTCGGCGTCTCATCCGGATCCAAGCTGTTTGCATATGGAGCTATAGTCGTGAGTGGCAGGCTAAGGGTTAAAGGTGTAATTGATCCATATCAGGCATCACTAAACTAGGCGCCAGATAGGGAACCAAACTGTACAGTGGAGAAAACGTTATTCTTTCCCGTTTAAACGCAAACGAAACGCAAACGCAAAACACTAAAATGTAGACAATAACAACTTTGTGACAATTTTCACTATCTATTTTTATCTGAGTGTCAAACAGTTTGGAGCCTGATCAGGCGCCGGGTTACCCGGCGTCTGATCTGGCTCCAAACTTTTTGCAATGGAAATAATAGTTTTAGCGTAAAAACGCGTTTATTGGGGAAGAATAACGTTTTCTCCACTGTAAGGCGCGCTAATCCTGTTCTGAAAATATAAGGAAATTAAGCAGAGGACATGTTCAGAAGATGACAGCTCACTGTTGTAAGAAATACAGTAAATCTCTATATTACAACTACCCTCAACTACTATACAGTGGAGAATCTGTTATTCTTTCCCGTTTAAACGCAAAACGTACGCAAACGCAAAGCACTAAAACGTAGAAAAGTACAACTTTTGGACAATTCTGATAATTCATGTTTATCTTGGTGGCAAACAGTTTGGAGCCTGATCAGACGCCGGGTTACCCGGCGTCTGATCTGGCTCCAAACTGTTTGCACTGCAAATAATAGTTTTAGCGTAAACGCGTTTATTGGGAAAGAATAACGTTTTCTCCACTGTAAGTACACAGGGCTCCAGATAAGAGGGAGTGAACTGCACAAAAACAACATTTTCACACTTATTTTACCACCTAATCCTATTGTGTTACTACTCATTAGAATCGTCTCGTAGAGACGATTCTAATGAGTAGTGACACCATAGGGTTTAAAGCAAAAATAAATATTTTAGTTTTTGAAATATCCCCCTTATCTGGAGCCCTGAGTACAGTATTAAAACCTCTCTTTTACGACCTCTAAATTGTGTTAATTACATGAATTAGGTGTTTTCAACAGGTGACTGCTTAAAGCAAGGTGACAGTTAAACAGAAGGCTCCTTAATGAGCTTTCTGTTTTACTTTCACATTGCTTTTGTAACATGTCTTTTATACAATCAATTAGACTTCGTTTTAATGATCGTAATAGAGAGGAAATACTGTAATCAATGTAATATTGTAACATCACAATGTATGCAATATATATTTTGTCAATTGAATCAGCATTCTGAAACGTTCATAGAAATATGGAACTTGATTTCAATAGCGAGCTGAAATATTAATTAGATATGTGCTAGACAGTAATCACATATAATTGGAATGTACATGTGCAGCATGAATAGTTGCTGCTTTTAAATTACAGCGTTCCCTCCCTGCAACGGCCTTCTCAACAACATCTCCCTCTTTACAACGACCCTTGCCGTTTTGCGTTACGTGGCATCTAATCTGGATTTAAGCTGATTGCAAATGTAAGCAAAGTGTTAATTTTCCATCTCTATAACGACTCCCTCCGACCAACACACACAATATGTGTCTCCCATTGGGTGTCGTTGTAGAGAGGGAGCGCTGTACCACTTTATATGAGTGATGAAAACAAATTATTAACCGTAAAAATGTACAGTGGAGAAATCATTATTCTTTCCATTGCAAAGCAATAGAAGTAAGATCAGACGTACCCGACATCTGATCACGTTCAAAGCTGTTTGCCACTCAGATTAAAATAAAAAAGATCTAGTTAGAAATTTCGAAAATTGTAATTTTATTTCTAGATGGTCTCTGCTGCATCCTGAAGGTGTTTCCAGCATTCCAAACAGGTATAAGGCGAACATAAATCTATGTAAAAAATGACTCCAAATAACCCAAATTATTAATCTAAGATAACATTTTTAGGCAGGTTGCCTTTCAGCTATTAAACTCTAACTCCTATCCTACCCACTCCTATTAGTGTATCACTCTAATTACTAGGGCGGTCAGGGGGCATGCTCGCCCTGGAAAATTTTATTCCTAGATGGCCTCTGGTGCGTTCTGGGGGGCGTTTTGCGCATTTAAAACAAGTAAAATACTAATAAAAATCCATGTAAATTTTCAACTTAAAATAACAAATTATTAATAATATAGGATATTTTTGACGTTGTCTTCCGGCTATTAGCCTAAAAGCCTACCCCTACCCATTTCGATTAGTGTACACACTGTTACTAGAGGGTCCGGTGCATGCTCCCCGGGAATTTTTTTATTTTTAGATGGTCTTTGGTGCGTTCTTTTGCTCATTCAAAACAGAATGAAACCTTTGAAAATCTTTTTCTCTGAAACTGTATGGCCTACATCATTAATATTTGACATGTAGCTTTGTCTTATGGTCCTCTACCTAGATTGTTCAAATTATTACCCTAGGGTCAAAATTGGCCCCGCCCGGGGCTTATCAGTTTTACATAGAGTTATATAGGAAAATCTTTAAAAATCTTCTTCTCTGAAACTGTAAGGCCCAGATCTTTCAGCTTTGATATGTAGCTTTGCCTTATGGTCCTCTACCAAGATTGATCAAATTATGACCCCTGGGCCAAAACTGGCCTCGCCCTTGGGCTTATCAGTTTTTCATAGGAAAACCTTTGAAAATCTTCTTCTGAAACTGTAAGTCCCAGATCATTTGTAATTGAAATGTAGCTTAACCTTATAGTCCTCTACCAAGATTGTTCAAATTATGACACCATGTCAAAATTGGCCCTGTCCCGGGGCTTATCAGTCTTATATAGACTTATATAGGAAAACCTTTAAAACTCTTTTTATAGCTACATGTATATATATCACAATATTGTCTTGCCCAGTCAGCTTAGGTACAATGTTCTCAGGTGAGCGACTTGTGGACCATGGCCCTCTTGTTATGAAATGTTGTCAGTGTCATGTCCTTTATAAAATTTAGGTCATACATTAATGTAAGTCATATGGGATCATAAAATAGGTCAAATTGCAGAAAAAAGCTTTTAGCCACTCCATGGGCCATATTTTTAGACCAGTCTTCTTGAAACTTGCTTATAATGACCATCTTTACAAAGGCTAGGCACTTTGTGAATATGGGTTATGTAGAATAAAAAAGAAATTCAATAGGTCAAAACATAGGAAAAGCTTCTAAACACTCTAGGGGCCATATTTTAGGCATAATTTCATAAAACTTGCTCATATTGATCACCATGACAAAATCTACACAATGTAGTGAGGGAATGGTTGTTTGGAGGTCCGTTGTGGGGAGGGAGCCCTGTATACCCCTATAGTTGGTGATACAGCGGAGAAAACGTTATTCTTTCCCAATAAACGCGTTTACGCTAAAACTATTATTTGCAGTGCAAACAGTTTGGAGCCAGATCAGACGCCGGGTAACCCGGCATCTGATCAGGCTCCAAACTGTTTGCCACCAAGATAAACATGAATTATCAGAATTGTCCAAAAGTTGTACTTTTCTACGTTTTAGTGTTTTGCGTTTGCGTACGTTTGCGTTTAAACGGGAAAGAATAACAGATTCTCCACTGTACATTAAAGTGAAAGAACTAAAACGTTGATGGAATGGACAATTTAACTTCACATACAGAAGATAATAAGGACGGGGGGGGGGGGGGGGGGGGGGGGGGGGGGGGATACAGGGTGTCATTATACAGTGTTCCCTCTCTACAACGGTCCTCCCATCAGCAACTCCCTCCTTACAACGACCCTTGCCGCTGTTCCCAAACACAAGACAATTATATCCAATCTTTTAACGTCTGCAACATATTCTGCTTAAAATAATTATTATTGTCGTCTGCTATTTTTCTCAAAGTTACATAATATACATGTTGATAGAAAACACTTAATGACGAGTGACAAACAGCTTGAATCCAGATCAGACGCCGCTTTACACGGCGTCTGATCTGAATTCAAGCTGTTTGCAAATTTCACTCCCTATAACGACTCCATCCGAACAACGCACATAATTGTTGTCTCCCTAAGGGTGTCGTTGTAGAGAGGGAGCGCTGTATTCCGTTATTGGGGACCCCCTGTTATAACATTACGACCCCTAAACGCGATATTATGATCGTTAAAGGCCTTATTTCACTTTTAAAAAATGACCCGTTTATGTTGAATTTTGGGATTTCTTGTAGAAAATATTTAAGAATAGAAAAGGTAAACACACATTTTATACCCCAATCATAACTTGTAGAAATCACTTAGGTCCAATGTTATAGAGCGTCTTAGTTGAGTCTGATATCGCTCTCAAGCATTTGATTGGTCAAATTTGAGGCTCAAATCTGACAAATCAAATGCTTTAGAACAACTCTAGACTGAATTCACTAGCTTTATACACGTAACCTTGGATTCTGTACTCTGAGTTTGGAATCAGTTTGGTGAAAACGTTATTCTTTCTCAATAAACGTGTTTATGGTAAAAGACTTATGCGCATTGCAAACTGACAGTTTGACAGGCGACCCGGCGTCTGGTCAGACTTTAAAGCGACTCGCAACCAGATGGTGCATTAAAAATAGTAATTTGTAAATATGTGTCAAACCCTTATATAAATGGTAAAGAATTAGTTTAGGATAAGAAATTCTGTTGAAAAAAATGTATTTCAATAAAAAAAAATATTGGACTCTGGTGGGATTCGAACCCGGGGCCCGGCATTGGCGGACAGAAGGCAAAATAGGGGAAACCGCTTAGACCAATGGACCACGGAACTATCCGTTTATCTCGGGTCGATTTAACGTATTTCAATGTGTAGCGGTCGAAAGTGCATACAACTTCGTAATTCGGCTCGTGTTTATGTCTGAGCCCGTGTAGAGAAGCAACAACAACAACTATACCGTCTACTAGTCGGTATAGAAACACGATGGAAAATATCTAAAAATCTAAGATTCGGTGACGATTCTTGAGACTTTTTTTGGACTGATCATATTTTTTTAATGTCAGAAGCCAAATAATGCCACAAATTTGCTTTTATTTGAGTATTTTATTTTATTTTGACAAGTATACCATCCGGTTGCGAGTCCCTTTAAACCGTTTGCTAATCAGATAAATACTGATCTATACAATACTTTCGACAAATTGCTTTATTCTACATTTTACTACATTGCGTTTCGTTTCGTTTAACCCATTTATACTCATTGGATTCATCCATGTTTATATATTGGATTAATTCAGTTTTATCAAAGGGATGTCTGGTCAACATTTTTATTTCATTTGTTTTATACTTAAATACCTATCAGCAAACAGTGTAGACTCTGATCAGCCGCCGCATAATGCGGCGTCTGATCTGGGTCTACACTGTTTGCCTATGTCCCATATATGGGATCGTGGGCACAAATGGGTTAAACCACAGGTACTTGACACATACTTTATTATCTATGACGACCCTCCCCCCTTTTAAATTTTTTTTATTTTTTTATTATAGATACAAGGTAAACAGCGCAATTCAGCACCTAGTCTTTACTATCGACTTTAACTGATGCTAAAATAAACTCGATCGCCGATATTCTCTCGTGGTACCCTCGGGAAATGATTAATTTATCAATATCTACTTTTTATTTCATCAAATTCCGTCAAATAACGCCACAGTACGTGAATTATAACGAAAATATGCATTAAAAAGCAGATATTGATAAATTAATCATTTCCCGAGGGTACCCGAAGAGAATATCGGCGATCGAGTCTATTTTAGCATCAGCTTAAGTCGATAGTAAAGACTAGGTGTTGAATTGCGCTGTTTACCTTGTATCTATAATAGAAGCATAGTAAAAAAAAAATTATTTTTTTTTTAAATGGGGGAGGGGGTTCATAGATAATAAAGTATGTGTCCAGTACCTGTGGGTTAAACGGGAAAGAATACAGTATACAGTAGATAATGTGTTATTCTTTCCCAATAAACGCGTTTACGCTAAAACGTTTATTTCCATTGCAAACAGTTTGGAGCCAGATCAGACGCCGGGTAACCCGGCGTCTGATCAGGCTCCAAACTGTTTTCCACCAAGATAAACATGATTTGTGAGAAATATCTAAAAATTGACATTTTCTACGATTTAGTGCTATGCGTTTGCGTCGTTTGCGTTTAAACGGGAAAGAATAACAGATTCTCCCTGTATGATATTACCATGGAGGAAGTATACTTCCTCCATGATATTACTTAGTATCGACTGTATTTTCTCCTGATTGCAATATGTACGAACTGTTCTTAAGGATGGTGTCGACACAATGTGTACCAATGGGAATACCAAAGTAATGTTTGTGTGTTTGAAACACGTTATCCACAAACACGCCTCGTTTACCACGCCTCTTTCTACACTTAGAATTAGAATCATCGCTTCCTTTGCATACAGTGTACCGAGAATCTAATGACATTGGGTCACCTTGGTACAGCACTTTTCTGCCGTGGTGATATGGACCATTGAAAATAGAACATGGTGGCAGAATACACCTTGGAACGTTTGTGATGAGGTCGCCATCACGGACTACTCGCCAGCTGTGTTTCACCAGTTTATCATGCGCCTCGGCGTATATTTTGTTCCCCACTCTTGGCATACCAAATGTGTAGAGATAGAGGTTGTCAGCTTTGACAACTTTGTCCTGTAATAAGACAGCACTTGTTATAGATGCCACAGCTCCTCCCAGAGAATGTCCTGTTAAAGTCACTCTGTAGCCTTGATATTTCTTTAGCAAGTTCTCCAGCGCAGTTTTAACACCATGGTATAGTATTTTATGCACCTGCTCAAAGTAACGTTGTGTTTTACCGCCCACTGAAGATCGAACCTTTGGTATCGCTATCATACTAAGTATCTCGTCTAGAACCTGTTGTACTCCTCGAGTACCCCGATAAGCCACTATAATTTCTTTCCTGTTTTCTGAAACCACTATAAGTGCGAGGCACTTTTTATAATCAAATAAAATACTGTCACAGTCTGCTGCTACAACTGATTCTGCAATGTAGTCGCCATGGCCAAATATGGCATCGAGACATTTGTCTGGCACGTCTGAGTAAGCAATGGCCGAGAAGAGGGCAAGGTTGTAGGCTACGTGTGGATCATACTGTCTGCCTGTAGCCTGCACACAGCCGGAGGGGGTCCTGACATTCTGTCTTCTAAGACACGGGTTCTTCGGTGACCATCCTGCATGACACGCCCTGTCTAGCGGACACCACCGACACGTGCCACCAGTCCATGTCCGATGTCCGGTACATTTTCCGCAGTCTTTGTGCTTAAAACAGCGAGGATTGACGACGTTAAAAACACCATAAATAATTAGTATAAATAACAAAAGAGCAGAACCAGCCTTTACTTTAGATGTTTCCATCGTTGATAAGGCTTTTGAACCCAGTTTCAGTATTCGAACGATTTTGCATTCACATGGGCGAAACTGCATTTCTCATTACAATCAAATTCCAGTCAAGCTTAGCTTATGCCTGCATAAACAAGTACTACAACTTTTCTTGTAGTTATGAATATGTCACTCATTTCTTTATATCAACTAATTTAAAACAGCATTGGAAATGCTTTACATTTCAAGCAATCGATGCATCGATTTCATTTAGTTCGTGGAAAATGTTGTTCAAACAAATATCGCCCTAATGTCAGTCTGTTTGCTTATCATATTGACAAAACAGTTTTATATTTCAATGCCTCGTTGTATAAAGGTTTATATGCTTTTTCCTTTATACATAATACTTTTGTAATTCTGTACTTGAAGTATATTTATGCACATAAAACACTAAATGTTTCCGTTACCACAATGGATCAGCGGTATAGTATGCAGCTAAAGCACACGATTGGGGACCAACTGTTTTCTTTGTAACGTAATCCAGCACATTTCCTTGGTAGCCGTGATACGCTTTTAATCTGTTTTCAAGTCGCTTCTCCCTATTAGAGAGTTTGAATTACTATCTTATCCCAGTTCATTTGCTTTACATTATAACGGGTAACAATTGTTCATATAACAGTTGCCACAACTACACATTGTTGTCATAAACTTCGCCTAGGTTTGATTACTTGCTGTAAGTTATTGAGCACATTTTATGTTTCCACTTGTCACTGGTACAGTGGAGAAAACGTTATTCTTTCCCGTTTAAACGCAAACGCAAAACACTAAAATGTAGAGAATAACAACTTTTGACATTTTTCTCTATCCATTTTTATCTGATCTGGCTCCAAACTGTTTGCAATGTAAATAATAGTTTTAGCGTAAACGCGTTTACTGGGAAAGAATAACACATTCTCCACTGTAATGGTTTATTGTTCAATATCGAATACCACACAACCGCAACTACAGTGGAGAATCTGTTATTCTTTCCCGTTTAAACGCAAACGTACGCAAACGCAAAGCACTAAAACGTAGAAAAGAACAACTTTTGGACAATTCTGATATTTCATGTTTATCTTGGTGGCAAACAGTCTGGAGCCTGATCAGACGCCGGGTTACCCGGCGTCTGATCTGGCTCCAAACTGTTTGCACTGCAAATAATAGTTTTAGCGTAAACGCGTTTATTGAGAAAGAATAACAGATTCTCCACTGTACAGTGGTGACAACGTTGTACTTTCTCTTTTCACGCTGTTATTGCTGCGATATCGTTTGTTTAACATTGTCGTCTGTTGTTTTTCTCAAAGTGTCATAGAGACTAATAATGGACATTTTGAGAGAAAACAAATTAATGACGAGTGGCATACAACTTGAAACCAGATCAGATGCAGCGTTACGCGGCGTCTGTTCTGGATTCAAAATGTTTGCAAATGTAAGCCAATTTCCCCCTTTAATGATTCCCTTCGAACTACGCACACAATTGTTGTCTCCCATTGGATGTCATTGTAGAGAGGGAGTGCTGTAATAATTCCACAAAACTATAATATATCCACCAATGTGCCCGCTACCTACAATTTCATCCTATGTGCATCTTATACAATTGTATATACATGTAGATCTACATTCCTGTTTTGCGAAAAACTTACAATAGTGCATAGCTGACATTTTCTATTGTAGGTGTGATTTCGTTCATGACAGGTTGATACGTTTATGGCATATATTTGTCACCCCTTCATTGCCAACATCAACTGCACTTGCATTTGCAAACCAGTTTTGATCCTAATCAGACGCCGAGGAACTGGACGTCTGATCAGGATCCAAATTGTTTGACACTTATATCAATGTATTTCAGTCAAAAAGTCCTAAATCTCTTTATACAGATAAAGTCAGACGTTAATACTTAAGCAGACGATATTTTGACAGTAAATGGGTTAATATGATATCATTGTATTTCCTAGTTCTCCGTCGTGGTACATTGTAAGTGCGCAGAAGTATTACCGGTTTTCATGTTTAGTTTACCCACTACTGCAAGAATATCGTCTGCTTGATTATTGTCGTCTGATATTACTGTGTTCTCTCTTTTCAACGGCCCTCCCAACAACGACTCCCTCCTTACAACGGCCATTGTCGCAGTTTCCTGAACAGGACCATTATGTCTAACGATTTTACTGCTGTAATATCGTCTACTTTAAGTGGTCGTCTGCTGTTTTTCTAGGACATTTTGACAGAAAAAACTTAATGAAGAGTGACAAACAGCTTGAATCCAGATCAGACGCCGCGTTACGCGGCGTCTGATCTGAATTCAAGCAGTTTGCAAATGTTAAATAAGTTTTCTCCCTATAACGACTCCCTCCGAACAACGCATACAAATTGTGTCTCCCATTGGGTGTCGTTGTAGAGAAGGAGCGCTGTATATCTAAAAATATTATTTTAAGTAGATCTATCATAACTAATGAATATAAACCTGAGTGTCAAGCAATGTAATCCTGATCTGATAACGAGTGACCCGGTGTCGGATTAGGATAAAAACTGTTGAAATACAATGAAGAAAACATTATTCTTTCCGGTTTAAACGCAAACGAAACGATAACGCAAACGCTAAAACGTAGAAAATAACAACCTTTTGACATTTTTCACTATCATTTTTTATCTGAGTGTCAAACAGTTTGGAGCCTGATCAGACGCCGTGTTATCCGGCGTCTGGTCTGGCTCCAAACTGTTTGCACGGGAAATTATAGTTTTAGCGTAAACGCGTTTATTGGGAAAGAATAACGTTTTCTCCACTGTATATGTGCACTCGGGAAAGACAGCACAGGGATGACGGGAAATTCTAACTTGTTTGTCTGTTTGAATAATGGGCGGAAGAAAAGTTACATTAATACATTTATACATCCTCTTTGAACTTCTCATGTATGGCGTTGGTAGTTGCTGCTAAATATTGTCTGCTTTAAAAATTAACGTCTGCAAACGATTTAAATTCTAGTTATTTCCATTGCAGTGCAAACAGCATGGAGCTTGATCAGTCGTCTGATCTGGCTCTAAACTGTTCGGTATTACGAACAAAATGTTCTTTTGTCAAGTTGCAAAAAATGTCATTTTCTACATTAACTTGCATTGCATTTAAAAGCGGAAACATAACGACTTCTACACCGTATCTGCCAAATCGCACTTAATTGGCGAGGCAATTGTTCATATATGTATACATAGCCTAGAGTGAGGGGAGATTCGGACACTAAAACTGTTTCATTCCAAAACTCAAACACAACAAAAAGTCTTTAAAGTAGTCAACAGAGAATCTAACAAATGAATTTCAAAAATGCGTACAAATATAATAAAATATAGCATTACTCTTTTTGTATAGAAAGTTCTTTTTACACTACTTGAATACATATACATTATTTACAATAATAATCGCAGTACGATTCTTGAGAAAGATATCAGTAGATGTCGAAACTGTCGAAGGTAAATACATGTAATTAAACTTATTCAAGTAGTGTAAAAAGAACTTTCTATACAAATGGATTTGACCTACTAAATGCACACATTCAAGGATATAGCATGACTCTGACTTAAAAACTATAATGTACAGAAATGCAAAACAATAATTTAACCCATATCCTATAGCTACTGATAGGAGATCCTCAGATTAAACTATTGTTCTATATATCAAACTTCATTGATGGAGTTTCTTGAAACAAACTATAAATGAACTGTGCATGCTCATACAGATACTGTAGTATGTAACAGAAGTCTGCTGTTCAAGTTCTATCACCTCACTTTTGTAAATAAATCATGAAACAACACAATTGGGTTTAACGCATTGGAACTCGAACTCGAAGTTAAACAAAAACATTCATTTACATAGAAAACCTTTACAACCCAGCAAACAGACTAGACGTAGACTGAACTACTCCAAACAAGCAGTTCAACCTGGTACACTCCTTTTGCATGTAAGTACATGTACATGTAATTATGAAGAATTTGAATCATCTTCATCATAACTACAGTAATAGTCATCAGATCAAAGAGGTTTAGCTTGAAATGCATAGTGAACAAACATTGATAAATTTCTAACAGTCTTAACATCAAAACTAGTCATTAATTTTGTAAACTTCAACATACATTGTACTTGGCCTTTTCCAATAATATTCTGAAATATATTTTACTCTTAGATCTTGGAATTTAATACATTCTAATACAAAATGAAATTCATCTTCCAATGTGGAACATGCAATTTACATTTTCTATCATTGAATGCTATTGGCAATGGTTTATTCCATCTCTAACCTATGAGAAGATAATCTAAGTCTACTCATAGATGTACAAAACTTCCCTACATTAACAATATTTAGGTATGGCTGTTTTCCAAAATTTGATATTTTTCTGTAACACAGAGCTCTACTTGATTCATTAAGCCTAATATTCCAATTCTGTACAAAATGATCATTTAACCTTTGTTTTACAAGTAATATAAAACATGTTTGCATCACCGACACTTTGTGATAGAACCCTATAAGGTAGACAACAGATGTTATTGGTCATGGCGGAAAAGGCACCAGTTATCTCCCTTTGAAACGTTTGTCCCTCATAAAATTCTTCTTATAAGAGATTATTACTGATGTTCATACCATTATCAACAAAAAGCAACGGCTCCCTCCTTTCAACGACCCTTATCTCAGTTCCCTAAACATGACGATTATGGCCAACCTACATGTATTCACGGTTGCAATATCGTCTGCTTGAAATTGTCTTCTGCTGTTTTTCTCAAATTTACATAATAGACATTTATACAGAAAATAACTTAATGACGAGTGACAAATACTTCAACGCACGCAATTGTTGTTTCCCGTTGGGTGGCTGAAGCTGATGACCAAATGGGAGTGAACCGGAATGGTACCATATGCCCATCCGATGCACTCCCACCGTCCAAAAGCGGCAGCAAAGTCGACTTTCCGGGAGTTAAATAACTCACGCCCTCTTACACTTGAAAGTGCGTCCCATTCTTGGATAGATGAACACCATTGTTTGCAATTGTTGAATGACTGACGGATGGACGGCACCTTAAGGCACATTCTGCTTTACTTTCAGTCTGCTTTAAGATACCCTCTGCTAGGATATAGAAAATAATTATTTTGGTAAATGTTTCTGACTGTATAAAGAGGAACTATTTCTATTTCTATTTATTACTTCTACGCCATCAATTCTGATGATTATGAGAAGGGGCACTTTTTAGGTGCACCATTGGGACTGTACCCTGCCGGTCACTTTATCACTTTAAACAGTTTGAATTCAGATAAGACGCCGCATGGTGCGGTGTCTGATATGGATCCAAACTGATTGACACTCATTTCATTATTCTTTCAGTCCAAATAGCTAAAATTTTAATTAGAGAAATAAAAGCAGACGACAATTGTTTAAAATTGATGACGTCATGGCAGGGAAGGGGTTAATACATTCGGTATTTAGATGGTAGACACAAACAGCTACTAATGAACGTGTTTCTCTTGAATTGTTACTGACATCGCGTGCAGGACCCTGCTGTTATTGTTGTTCAGTCTACGCGAATCTATTCCTTATATTGCTGATTTTCCAAAATGTCCTATTACAATTTTTAAACAACAACAAAAAACAACCCCAGTATTTACAAGTTTACATTATCTTAAGTTGATTTATTTCTATAATAATTATAAGTACGACAGACAGTGTAGATCCTGTGTCTACACTGTTTGCAAATGATTAATACTGTCGAACTTCGATATCTCGAAGTCGGTTTTGTCGAACATACCCTTGTTTCAAAGTTAAAACGTGGCTAAGCCACGTTTTAACTTGAAATATGGGTATGTTCGACTTAAATGCAGTTCATATGTCGAACTATCGGATAGTTTGAGTTAAACGAGTTCGAGATATCGAAGTTCGACTGTACACGTCTCAAGCATAGTAAGGGTTAAAGCCCCCTAATGAAGCCAAGGAAAATAACACACACAGACAACTGTCTTCAGCGAGGAAACTCAGATCATTAAATGTGTCTGGGAGTTTGTATATACAGTGAAACCCCTCTAAACCGGACATGTGTGGGGACAACATAAATATCCGGTCAGTAGAGGGGTTTCCGGTTTAGAGGGTTTTTTAACTCATATATTGTTTCTAGTATGGAAGATAGCTGATCACTTAAAGCAGGTTGAAAGTAAAGCAGAATGCGCCTGAAGGCGCATTCTGCTTTACTTCCAACCTGCTTTAAAGGGACTCGCAACCGGATGGTGTACTTGTCAAAATAAAATAAAATACTCAAATAAAATCAAATTTGTGGCATTATTTGGCTTCTGACACTAAAATAATATAATCAGTCCAAAAAAAGTCTCAAGAATCGTCACCGAATCTTAGTTTTTTAGATATTTTCCATCGTTTTTCTATAGCGTCAGCTGATGGTATAGTTGTTGTTGTTGCTTTTCTACACGGGCTCAGACATAAACCCGAGCCGAATAAAGTATTATCGATCGCTACCAGTGAAGTACGTTAATTCGCGTCCATATATATAGAGAGCGCTGGTAGCCGAGGTAGTAAAGGCGCTCCCTCATGTTTCATGTTTGTCTCCGCATGGAGGGTTCACGGGTTCGAATCCCACCAGAGCTTCTTCTTCTTTTTTTTTTTTTGAAATGCATTTTTTAACAGAATTTATTATCCTAAACTAAATCTTACCAATTTATATAAGCATTTGACATATATTTACAAATTACTATTTTTAATGCTAAATCCGGTTGCGAGCCTCTTTAAGCTGTCATCTGCTATAGAATATAGAAAATAGGAGTAAAAAGGAATAAAAAGGCATGTTTATGGAGTAATTGGTCATAATAAAGGAGGGTTGGAAACGGGACCAACGTTTTTGTCCGGTTTAGAGAGAATTCCGGTATGTAGAGGTTCAGGTTTAGAGGGGTTTTACTGTATATCCAACCAACGTTGTGTTCACCGTTCTTGAGTCCACATGAAAGAAGATGAACTACATTCACAATAAACATGATACAATATGGAGATACATGGAAACATGGAAATTATTTCAGTATTATAACCAAGATTATAATATATATATATACATGTAGTTAATTTGTAAAATAAACTTTAAAATGATTCAAATAATTAAAAGATCAATGGCATGATTAAAAAAAGTGTGTTTTTTTTTTATTAATTTATTCATTTCTATAAAACTGATTTTTACATTAATTTCTACTTTTAATGGTTTTGTGTTTGCGGTTAGTTTCAATTAAACGGGAAAGAATAATGTCTTCTACACTATTTAACTTTAATGGCGTGTATACAGTATATGATATTACCATTACGACCAAATGCAATCGATGATTTATAGTTAATTGTATTCATAAACGCATTAGCGTATCGCAGAAAAAATAAGAAGAACTTTAAATTCAAAAGCTTTTATTTTTACATTTATCTTGCTTCAATTCATCAGCCTTTATTTGATATAATTCAATAAAAAAGATTATGTTACACATTGACATTGTACACGCGACTGTTGCACGCTACATGTATTTTACTGCATGGGAGATAGTATTCTTTTCCATTGCAAACAGCCCAGACCAGACTGAAGGTAACTCGGCGACTGATCAAATAAATCGTCAGAAAATTAAAAATTGACATTTTCTACATTGTAAATATTCTGCGTTTGTGTTTATTTTCGTTTACTCGGGAAATAATACCGTTTTCTACACCGTACAAGTGAATTTATTGTAAGTATAATAGCCAATAGTTTTGGTCCAAGTGAGATCTTCGGCGTCAAATCGAGGATGTCACTAATTATACATGCGGTGATATTTTGTGATAGAAATACCATCTTTGCATGCTAGAGTGGAGAATACGTTATTCTTTCCCGTTAAAACACAAACGAAACGCAAACGCAAAACATGAAAATGTAGAAAAGTGCAACTTTTCGACAATTCTATCAATTGATATTAAGCTGAGTGGCAAACAGTTTGGAGCCTGATCAGACGCCGGGTTACCCGGCGTCTGATCTGGCTCCTAACTGTTTGCAATGGGAATAATAGAATAGTTTGAGCGTAAACGCGTTTATTGGAAAGAATAACGTTTTCTCGAATGTAGGTAACTTTTTCGTCTGCAACACTTATTGTCGTCTGCTATTGTTCTAAATATTTCTTTACAAAACAGGGCCAGAATGTCAAATAGTTTGGATCCCGATGAGACGCCGCGTTACGCGGCGTCTCATCTGGATCTAAACTGTTTGCAAAGGTAATGCACTGTAGGACATATCCGACGCTAGCATGGTAAGAGTTCAATAAATCCTGAGACAAACTTTGTAGACGGCAATTATATACAGTGGAGAAAATGTTATTCTTTCCCAATAAACGCGTTTACGCTAAAACTATTAGTTCCGATGCAAACAGTTTGGAGCCTGATCAGACGCCGGGTAACCCGGCGTCTGATCAGGCTCCAAACTGTTTGCCACCAAGATAAACATGAAATATCAGAATTGTCCAAAAGTTGTACTTTTCTACGTTTTAGCGCTTTGCGTTTGCGTACGTTTGCGTTTAAACGGGAAAGAATAACAGATTCTCCACTGTATACAGTGATTGTTTAAGATTAAAGCGCCCTTTACTACATTTAAATCCTAAAATGGATAACAAACTGTCAAATTCCAGAAAGACTATTTGTTTCAATAAAACCTTAATGGTTTTGTTATTGTATTTCAGTTTAAACGATAGCCTAGGAGTTTTGTTTTAGAAATAAAATGTATTAAATCTATTTACAGAAAACAAATTTCTCCGTATCTGATTCTCTAATCGTAGATAAATGGTTTCGGATTGATGTTAGGTTTTTACTCTTTTATAACGAGTTAACACATTCAACCCTGATGACGAGTATAGTCGTCATTTACAAGCAGTATAACAGTGAGTATTACACTTGTTCTATGCAAACAGTGTATACTCTGATCAGAGGGCGCCATATGGAGCCCTCTGATCAGGGTCTACACTGTTTGTGATTTTGAAATATATTGTAAAAATCATCCCCAAATAATCAAAAATAGACTAGACGTATTTTGAAATTGGAAATATCCATTACAAGTTTCAGGGGTGAACAAGTTAACCCCATAGTGACGCCTAAATGCGCCACTAACATATACAGTACAGTGGAGAATCTGTTATTCTTTCCCGTTTAAACGAAACGAAACGCAAACGCAAAACACTTAAACGTAGATAAGTTCAACTTTTGGACAATTCTGATAATTCTTGTTTATCTTGGTGGCAAACAGTTTGGAGCCTGATCAGACGCCGGGTTACCCGGCGTCTGATCTGGCTTCAAACTGTTTGCACTGCAAATAATAGTTTTAGCGTAAACGCGTTTATTGGGAAAGAATAACACATTCTCCACTGTACAACCTCTAAATGACGACAATCAAATTACATAAATATCATATTTAAAACAGGTGGCAACTTAAAGCAATGTAAAAGTAAGGCGGTTTCTGTTTTACTTTCAAATTGCTTTAACGCCACATGTCTTTCATAGAATAAATTAACTTTCTTCTCTAGTGGTCGTAGAATGGATGTTTTACCGCTGTGTCCTTGTGAAGAATACACATGTCCGATACAAACAGTGTATACCCGGATTAGAGGGTTTCTATTGTTTGTGATTTTGTAATATATTGCTTAAACGAACTAATAAACATAAATATTTAAACACGAAATATATTATCTGCAAACTGGAATTGCCGAACTGAAGTGACAGATTTAAGTAAAGATTGAATGCTTTTGAGAATATAACTTGTTTTATTATTATACCCAATTGCTTTAAAAACTATAGTAGAAACTACGCTATATATTGTTTTATTTTTTATGTCTCGTATAATAGGAGGTATTATTTGTCAGTATACATGTAAGCATGAATGTATTACAGTGCTCCCGGTCTACAACGACATCTAATGGGAGACAAAACGTATGTGGGTTGTTCGGAGGGAGTCGTTATATAGGGCGGGAAATTGGCTTACCTTTGCAAACAGCTTGAATTCAGATCAGACGCCGCGTAACGCGGCGTCTGATCTGGATTCAAGCTGTTTGTCACTCATCATTATATTTTATTTGTCAAAATGTCCATTTACATGTATATGTAACTTTGAGAAAAACAGCATACGACAATTTTAAGCAGACGATAATGCAGTACAGAGTAGTAAAAGCGTTAGACATTCTGTATAGTTCAACAGTTTCTTCTTCGTAAGTCGCTACTGATCGATTATACGAAAAAAGTAATTATACCATAGCATACGCCTATTAAAAATGAACAGTTTGATGTATAATATTATGCATTTATCTTTTAAAGTGTTTCAAAGGTAGCTGACATGCTCCACCCGGCAAGCTCTTTTGACGTTGTGCCACCTTAGCTTGCGCGACGTCATAATTACCCCGTTTAGAGAATTGCAGCATGAGTCGTTGTAAGGAGGGAGTCGTTGTTGGGAGGACCGTTGTAGAGAGGGAAAGATGTACATCATTTAGATAATGTCCTGAAACCCAGTCCTCTCTGAAACTTCATACGGACAATTCCTGTTTCCAATTGAGTCTAGCCATTTTTTTTACTATATAGAGTTGTGTTTTATGATGTATCTCACAATGACAACTAGTGTTGACTCGCACTAGAGGGATAAATAAGGAATCCTTTGATCTTGGTTTTCATTGTTTGCATAGGACATATAGCGATAAGAAAAGTGCATACTTTGAAGATTCGTTAAGTGTAGTTCACTTATTAAGACAGCCTGGAACTTTTAATGGACACTTCAAGTTTCCAAAGTCTACTCCATTCATGCTTATTTAGGATTGTTTTCTGAAATATATTGCAATGTGTCAAAAAGTGCAGTCCCTGATCAGAGGGCTTCATTAGGAGCTCTCAGATCAGTGTACACTGTTTGCACAGGACAAATGTACTCTTAACCCCTTCACTGCCTTACCCCGAGTACCATAGTTATTTGCCAAGAGTTTGGATCCTGATCAGACGCCGCGTTACGCGGCGTCTGATCAGGAGACAAACTGTTTTACACTCATTTCAATATTTATTCAGTCAGAATAACTTAATATTTCATTTAAGAAATAAAAGCAGACGACAATTGTTTAAAATTGATGACGTCATGGCAGTGAAGGGGTTAAATATATAATGTTTTCAGAGGACGAGTGTATTCGTCGGTAGGGTTCAATGAGTTAAGAACTATACATTCTAATGATCAATTACTCATCACTATTTATAAATGGTCAATTATAGAAATGTTCTCAAAGAAACTAATGAAATTACTTCTCTTAAATCATGTAAAGCAATATTTCAACACTGGAACCTTTCGTCTAACATGAAATGACAATGAGATATACACAAATAACTTTTATCGATGGTTCGGGTCAGTAAAAACAACATAAAATACCATCAGTGTCATTAGAATTTCAATTTAACAAACCATTTCCATGATTAATCTGTCACGCCAATGTACTGGTACAACCTCACTTCCGGTTTACAGCACCGCAGGGAAATTTCGTCTTTGTTTATAGCCACCTCCCGGAGTCTCGCGCGAGGCTACCGACACGGTAATTGTCTGTATTTGAATAAAAGCGCGTGACATGAATTTATATGGCGGACATAATTGATTTTTGCCCTTTCTACAGCTGCTTTTATATTGTGTATTTATGAATTGACAGTTGATATATTGTAGTTATTGTTTTATTTGTGGCCAGTTTGTTTGTGAAACGGTGTTTGTTTGTTGTATAACTGTAACAATACGAATGGTTTAATGAGTTTGGCTAGAGTCCTTGCAGACATATCGAGCGGTATTCATTTTATGCATGGATGTGTAGTTTGACTTTATTACTATTATTTCAGGGCTGCCACAAGTTGACATTAAAAATCCTAAGATTTCCCAATTTGCATTTTTCAAGTGCGATTTTACGAATCGTACCTCTACCCAATAGCCTGTTTCTAGTTTTGTTGACGTGCGATAAAAAATCCGAAGATTTAGGAAAAATCGGAAAATGGCAGCCCTGTAAATTTTTTTAAAACAGTGTCCCCTCTCTACAACGACACCCAATGAGAGACAAAAAATGTGTCCGTTGTTCGGAGGTAGTCGTTATAGGGAGGGGAATTGGTTGACATTTGCAAACAATTTGAATCTAGATCTGAGGCCGCGGGACGCGACGTCTGATCTGGATTCAAGCTGTTTGCCACCCCTTATTAATTTTTTTCTGTCAAAATGTTCAATATTTAAATTTGGGGGAAAAACAGCAGACGAAAACTTTAAGCAAACGATATGACAGCAGTTAGACAGCCATCGATTTCTTTACTGAACTCACCACAGGTCAGTGTTAGAGACGCGGAAGTTCAAGGAACTGCAAAGTTATAAAACGTTTAGGTCGTGTGTCAAAACATTTAAAGAGTCTGGCAACACAATTAGGCATTGGATACTCCCCTGTGCTTTTAGTAAAATGGATGTCAGACACTTATACACATACTTTAACACCTGGTGTTTGAGCATTATTTATGTAAATAAAGTATTGTTTTGTTTGTCTTTTTAATTGTTTTTATTTTAAATAACAACAAAACAACAACAATAACAACAAACTATTGTAATCGTCAGGCACGTCTGGAGTTGAATACACGACCCTGTATCGCGCCGGACGTTGGCAATGTGTATTTATATAGAATTACAGCGCTCCCTCTCTACAGCGACATCCAATGGGAGACAACAATATGATCGTTGTTCGGAGGGAGTCGTTACAGGGAGGGAATTTGGCTTAAGTTTGCAAACAGCTTGAATCCAGATCAGACGCCGCGTAACGCGGCGTCTGATCTGGATTCAAGCTGTTTGTCACTCGTAATTAAGTGTTTTACTCTGAAATGGTCAAATATCGACTTTTAGAAAAACAGCAGACGACATTTTGAAGCAGACGATATTTCAGAAGTAAAAGCGTTAGATATTATTGTCCTGTTTAGGGAACTGCGGTAATTGTCGTTGTAAGGAGGGAGTCGTTGTTGGGAGGGCCGTTGTAGAGAGGGGACACTGTATATGGTTTGATAAATTCGACAGTGTTACCAATGAATAATGAAATAATGAGTGAAGTACAACGGACCCTTAAACCGGCCTCAGACGGTTAGACGCCAACCTGGTTGCCAATCTGATTAAAATAAAAGCATCTCTTTTTTCAAACAATACTTACATGATTATTGTACACTGTTGAAGGTATTATCCGCAAATAAATACTGTCTTTTCATACTAGGAAAAATCGATATAAATATAGATCTAAAACACCTTGGATTCTGATCAACATTAATAGTGTCTGATATTGATCCAAACTCGATGCAGACTCTGATCAGACGCCCCTTATATATTGGATTAGTAATGCGGCGTCTGATCAGAATGCACACTGTTTGTTGATAAGAATTTCAACATAAAACAAAATGATAATGAAAATTCAGACCAGGCACCCCTTACACCTTGTTGGACTAATCCAATATACAAGAATAGAAAAACCCACTTGGTAAAAGATATATGAACCCTTTCCCCCACAAAAGCCCGCAGAGTGTTTTCATTTACTGCACCACATAAATACCATCAAATAACTCATTCACCCCTAAAACTCTTAATGGACAATTCCAATATCAAATTAAGTCTAGTCCATTTTTGACTATTTAGGATTGATTTAAACAATTCATTTCAAAATAACAAAAAGTGAAGAACCTGATCATAGGGCTCCTAAAGGATCCCTCTGATCAGGGTCTACGCTGTTTGCATGGGACAAGTGTAATCCTCACAGGCATACTGTTTGTAAATGACGAGTATATTCGTCGCTAGGGTTGAATGAGTTAATGTTCAGTTATTGCTTTCCACAGGTACAGTGGAGAATGTGTTATTCTTTCCCGTTTAAACGCAAACGTACGCAAACGCATTGCACTAAAACGTAGAAAATAACAACTTTTTGACAATTCTGATATTTCATGTTTATCTTGGTGGCAAACAGTTTGGAGCCATATCATGTAACCCGGCGTCTGATCTGGCTCCAAACTGTTTGTAAAAGAAAAAATAGTTTTAGGGTAAACGCGTTTATCGGGAAAGAATAACAGATTATCCACTGTACATGTACCTGCTTAAAGCAATATAAAAGTTAAGCAGAAAGCTCCTTGAAGAAATTGTTCTTGCTTTACATTCATTATAGGAATAAACAACATACTTTTGACGTTCATGACGGTATGACTACATTAGCTTCGCAGGGGGTAAATTACGTAAACGCCCAGGGGGTAAATTACGTAAACGCCCGAAGGGCGTTTTCGTTAAATTTACTCCCCGAAGCTAATGTAGTCATACCGTCATGAGCGGCAAAGAGATGTTGTTTATTCCTTATATTTATATTTATAGTTTCTGTCTTGTCAATTTAATGTGTTTATTTGCCAGATTTGTGTTTCTGTATAAGAAGTTATCATATACCGGTCAAAGAGGTTTGATAGATGTAATGTCGATGTAATAACCATTCCAGTTTCTAAATATGGTGAGAAAGTAGTCCCAACTACATGTACTGTAACTGTATTAAAAATTAAGGATTTTTCCAGTAAACTTTCTCTCTGTGAATGGAAAAGACTTACAAGGCAAACAAATAACAGTGCAACTTGAATATCTATTGCCAAAGCACATTCTAAAAATACAGGTCGCGGTTGTTTTCTTAACCCATTTACATACATAGCAACGCGATGGCAACGACCTATAATAATAATAATAATAATAATAATAATAATAACGACTTTATTTCATGTGGATTACATATTTGGTATAGAACAAACAAACCAATTTTCAATATGGTCCACAAACAAAATTAACATATATACAACATGAAGGAACACAATTACAAATCAGTATTTTTAAACCTTTGCAAACAGAGTGGACCCTGAAAAGACAGTTCCTGTAGGAGCTCTCTACAGGGACTACTCTGTTTACTTAAAGCATTTTAAAGATTAAGCTGAAAATGATAATGCACAAGTGTCATTATGAGAATTCAGGATTTGTTATCTATACATGAATATTGAATAGGTAGAGGCAATATAAAGCCAAAAAACCCCGACGATTTGACAAATAGCAAAGATCTAGATCAATGAAATTTCATAACAAACGGGAAGGAATATACCAAAGATACTTCAAACCCTTTACTCCATGGTATATTTCTAGTATTGAAGAAAGGTGATCACTTAAACCAGGTTGAAAGTAAATCAAAATGAGCCTAAATGTGCACTCTGTTTTACTTCAAACCCGCTTCAAGTCACCATCTACTAGAGAACATAAAACATTTTTCATGAAACATATCTATGTAGTAAAGGGTTAAAGCAACATGTAGGTTTTAATCAAGATCCATATTTATATCATAACTTATATACATAGAAGCCCTTACAAGCAGCTAAGGCCTTGCTCAGTCATTAACCCTTAGCTCAACGCATATTCAAAAAATTACCCCTCATTTTATGGATACTATTCAAACCATTTATTTAAAAGTAGAATACTATGAATTTGAAAACTTAGAATGTTGTCTATTTCAGAATAATTTCTTCTTCTAGCAAATAATGTATACTCTGATCAGAGAGCTTCTTAAGGAAGTATCTCATCTGGGTCTACACTTTCAGCAAAAACTACTATCGACATAATTAGCGGGCTAAAGGTTAATAGTGTAACAGCCAATCAGGGGTTCAGCAGCAAAAACAAAGCCTACATGAAACCATCGCAACATTAACCCCTTACCGCACATGGCATAGTTCAGTTCAAGTTTTGAAGACAGGTGATCACTTAAAGCAGGTTGAAAGTAAAGCAGAATGCGCCTTAAGATGCATTAACCTTTTTTCAGCCAGCCTTAAGTTGCTAAGATATAGATCTAGCAAATATTCTTATTTAACTTTTTGTAAATAATTATGACTGCACAAATTGAATGCGCTTAAAGGCGTTTCGATATATGGTAACGGGTCAAGGAAAGCGATGGTTAGACTGGCACCTTAGGAATAGTGATATAAACCCATATTAAACGTAAAGAACAGCTTACTTCAGCTGCAAACTACAATATGCGGCGTATAGAAACCTTGGCGCCTTGTAATAAATTTCATGTACAGTAATCTACCTTGTTTATATAAATTTAAACTATAGTGGGAAATGAACTTTCACCCCTGAGCAGCAAATTTTCATCACTATACATGTATTACATTTTGAAGCATTATGAAGCATAACAAGTGACTACACTATCTGTCTAATTTAACCCATTTAAGGTATGAGGTTTTAAATGAGGCAAGTGATTGAGCATTTCTTATGTTCAAAGGCAAGTTATTCCAAACCATAGCTCCAGAATAGGCACACGACCTCCTGAAAAATTCAGACTTTGGTCTGGGAGAATATAACTGAGAATTTGATGAAGACCTTAAATTTCTATCATGCACATTTGACTTTAGTGTGAACAAATCATATAAATATACAGGTGCCAAACCTTTGAATACTTTGAACATTATAGTAGCTTTGTGAAATGTAACTCTTTCCGGAAAAGTCATCCAATTAAGTTCTTTGAAGAGATCAGCTGAATGGGCAGTTTTATCTTTATTAAGGATAAGCCTTGCTGCACGTTTTTGAAAACGAATGATTTTTTGTTCTTGCGATATTGAACAGTTTCCCCAAATAACGCAACAGTAGTCGAGATGAGGTAAGATGTAGGAGTTAAAAAACATTTTTCTCAATGGTATAGTTAGAAATACTTTGATTCTTGAGAGGAGGTATAATAAGGAGTTACACTTTTTAAGTATGTTATTGATATGGCTATCAAAAGATAAAAATACATCAAAGGTGACACCGAGTAACTTCTCCTCACGACTGCAATGGATTTCTTCATTTCCAAATGGGATTGGCAGAGCAATATTTTGAATGCCTGCAGATTTAGATCTTGATGTAATGTACATGGATTTAGTTTTTGTAACGTTAATTGACATTTTGTTCTTTTCACACCAATCATTAACGTTAAATAGATCTTTACTCAACGAGTTTGCTACAAAGTTGAGAGAAGCATTATGTACTGACAGCGTTGTGTCGTCTGCAAAAATGTCTGCAACAGAATGTGTACATGCAGATGGTAGGTCATTTATGAATATCAAAAATAAAAGAGGACCTAAGACTGAGCCTTGTGGTACACCAGATAAAACAGAAGTTAGCTGCGAGGTTACTCCAGATACATGCGTTTGTTGAGATCTATTATGCAGGTATGAGGCAAACCATGAACATGTCTTTTGGTTAATATTGAAATGTTTTAACTTTTCCAAGAGTATCATGTGATCAACCAGGTCAAAAGCCTTAGACAGATCTAAGAAGATTGAACCTACAATCTCATTACTATCGATGGCTGCAATCCAGTCATCTATTAATTTTACTAAGGCAGTTTGGCAGGAATGATTGGACCTAAACCCTGATTGTCTAGAGTAGAACAAGTTGTTATTTTCTATGAATTGCTTTAAACAGGAACTAACATGTCTTTCAAAAATCAAGGAAATGATTGGTAAAACTGAAATTGGTCTGTAATTCGACTTTTCTTCTTTAGGACCTTTCTTGTAAATAGGAGTTACTTTAGCTTTCTTAAAAACTTGTGGATACACACTACATACTATACTTCGGTTAAATAATTGTGTGAGTGTTGGGGCTATTATGGATGCTGATATTTTTAAAAATCTAGCGCTAATTCCATCTGAACCTGTTGCTTTTTTACAATCTAACGAGGTGAGTTGTTGTTCAACAAACTGAAGAGATACAGATGGAATTGAGAAACTAGGACAGTTGACATGGTCGGCTGAAGCATTTAACACACAGTGACTATTACTAGAGGAGTTACCCTGGAAACTCTTAAACACAGAAGCAAAATAGTCATTGAAGACATTTGCAGTAGTGTTCGGACATGTTATCGGTTTACCATCTGTATCGTTTATAAAACTAGTTTGAATTTTTGTCTTCATACCCGTTAGCGTGTTCAGACTATTCCAAAGAAGTTTCGGGTTGTGGGTATTAGAATTAATGGTATCATGATAAAATCGTGTTTTGGAATCAAGAATAAGGCGTTTAACAGTTTGTCTCCAGATTTTATAATTATCGATATCGGACTTTTTATGGTAGAAGTCACGCATTTTTATTGCCTGGAGTATTTCGTTGTTAAACCAGCCAGGTTGGTTATTCCTTTTCACGCGTTTATTCCGGAGAGGCGCATGTGAGTCTATGACAGACTTAAACATATCAATAAATTTTTCGACCGCCTCATCAATGTCTTCAATTAAATTAATATTAGACCAGGGTTGATTACACATTTCTTCTAGAAACTGAGATACATTAAAGTTTTTCATAGACCTATAAGAGATCGTTTTGTGAACGGGACCTTGTTGGCAGTTTGAAGACACTTTTCGAGTTAGGCATACCGGAAAGTGATCACTAATGGAGAAAGACGGTACCGACACATTAACTATATGATCAGGAACATTAGAAAAGGCATGATCGATCAATGTTGAAGATACCTGAGTTACACGTGTAGGAAATTTAACTAGCTGAGTAAAATTAACCGCCTGCATCTGGTCAAGCCATGTTTTAGACTGAGGACATTCACTGAGTACATCAATGTTAAAATCTCCAACAATTATGCACTCTATTTCGTCAGTTAAAGCATTGTCTACAGTAACATTGAAATCTAATAGCCATTGACTTTTGGATGAAGGAGGCCTATAAACATTAGATAATAAAAACGCTTTTGAATTCGGTATTTTTACCTCAAGCCAAATTGACTCTAAAGAACCATTTTCAATATCATGGCGTCGAATACATGGTATATCATTTCTCACGTAAATTAGTAATCCTCCACCATGTGAGCACCTGTCTTTTCGAAATAAAATGAAGTTATCAATTGACAATTCGGTATCCCTAAACGTCTCATTTAGAAATGTTTCACAAAGGCACAAAATATCTACTTTATGCTGACTTATTAACAATTTAATTTCATCTAATTTGGGATATAAAAAGTGAATATTCAAATGTACAATATTAAGTCCTCTGTTGCCAAACCATTGGTCATTAAAAGAATGCGAGGAAACGTCAGGTTCTAACACATTAGCAGCTATGACATCAGTGCAATTGTGAATCATTTCCGAGCTCTTATTTTCAAGAACAGAATGGTGGATGTCAGTACGTTTTTGTTTAATAAAACACTGAACATTTCTGATAACTACTGAGGGGTCGTCATAGTTGCATGGACTACCAACCTCCAAGTTGTCATCTAGATTAAGACAGATAGTTGAATACGGATGGCATATGTGACAGATACTAAGGGAGATTATACGAGCTTCACGGATTAAACATTTGCAACAATCAAGATCAAATACAGGACATAAACAATTCTTCATCAACATTTCATGGAAATTGAATAGGTCGAGCTTATCGCTATAAACTTCATTAGCAGATAAATTCGGTGGACTACTTTCATTAACACAGCTCAGAAATGTGTCATAGTTATTTACTGGTGAAGTCCGATTTAATACCATGCATGGTTGCTGTAATCCCATGGACTCTGACTCCTCGTCCAGTGAGGTGACACTGGCATGAAAACCATTTCCCTGTCCGGATAACGCCCACTCCTCCCTGGAAACCTCCCATTGCGAAAATTAGATTTTTCACTATCAGCGACGGACGTTGATGATTGTAGACTAAGAACGGTGTCTATTGCATTTCTTATGCTCGTACCGAGGATTTTTCCGCCCTTCGGGTTCAGATGAATATTATCCCGATATAACCAAGCTTCTTTCACAAATTTCAAGTCATTATTCAGAAAGTGGTGCCCTAGTTCTTCACACATTACTTTTAGGGCTCTGTTTGTCTGTTGAATTTTCTCGTTGATCAGCTTATCATTTCTTCGGGGAAGAATGGACGACACAATAACTTTTGTCTTTGGATTTACGTGATGGATGGTGTTAATTGTGTCTTTAAAATCGTCTATAATTTGTTCGCTGCATATACCATCCGAGACGTTGTTGGTGCCGACGTGTAGAACTATTGCGTCCAGTTTATTCACCAAGTCGGGTTCGAATTCGGCCAATTTATAAAGCGTGTTTTCAACGTGTCTAACTCGCCCCCCTGAGTGACTCTTTATTTTAACATCCAATCTTGGGTCACACATTCTCGCCGAGCTAAGGATCCGTGTGATAGAGTCACCCGCGATGAATGCAGTCGGTTTACTTCGTGTAGCACTCTTGTGTAGAATCCTGTTTTGTGTATTACCTTCCGTTACAATCACTGAAATCGGACTGCCGACAGATTCATTTCTGCGGGAATTATTTGAAGTTTTATCTTTTCTGGATTCGCCTTGATATTTTGTTATCTCAGCTGATCTATGAATTTGACTTTTGATATCCCCAAGTTCTTTCATTAGTTCACTCCTCAAGTCTCTTATCTTTATCTCAACTACTTCGGTCGATTTTTCAATCTTAAGTTCAATAGAATCTGAAGACCCTCTAAGCTTCATAAGTTCTTCAGTGATTTTCAGCTTTTCTCTCGATACAATGTCAAGTTTGTTTTTCATTTGGACTGCATCTTCCTCATACATGAGTACTTTCGCATTAGCGTCAATAAGCTTTGACTTAGTTTGAGCGAGTGTACTTTCAATTTTGTTTTCTTTAGTTGAACAGTCCTTAAGTTTGTTGCAAAGCACTTTAATCTCATCATCCTTGTTACCCAGTAAGTAAATAAGCTTTTCATTTTCCTGTTTCAGGAGTTTGCTTTGAGCAAGTAACTCTTTAAGCGTGTCTTGTAGTTCCTTATTATCACTTTTTTGCTTTAAGAGCTCGGCAGTCGTCGTTTTAGTTTGATAATCACTTGTATTTTTCTCCCTTTGAAGATCATCTTCAGGCTTGCTAATATTAAGATCACTAATTTCCTCATTTTTGTCTATGGGTCTGTATCACTCCGCTAGTGTCATATGACCGTCGACCAATGGGAGCTTAGTGTTAAGTGCCCGATGTAGTGTATTTGAAGAAGTCCACGAATATCACGGGCGAAATCCGAACTGGCTAAAACCAGATTCGAAGTGTAGGTTCATCGAGGGATGACCTGCAAATTTTTAATAGGATTACATAACGACTTTACAGAGTGAATGTAAATATTCTGCTTTAACCCCTTCACTGCCTTACACCGAGCACAACAGTTTTTTTGCAAACAGATTGGATCCTGAAACTGTTTGATATTCATTTAAATATTTCTTCAGTCAAAATTGCAAAATTTAAAATTTAAGAAATAAAAGCAGACGACAATTGTTTAAAATTGATGACGTCACGCAGTGAAGGGGTTAAGCAGTATCCTGTTTTAAGTTAATAAGCACTTTTGACCATGGAGGAAAGGGTAGTCTTTGTGTGATCTCCTATGCTTTGAAAGGAGACGTTTAAATGTCATGCTCTGGTGGTTGCTGGACATAATATTTTGCAGTTTACCTTTTAGATACTATTTCATCAAGATGAAATTCCAAATAATAGAAATATGAAATATTGCTTACGTGTGAATTTAACTAATACCATTATTGCTTTCATGACGTGTTTCCAATTCGAGATCAATGTCGGGGTAGAGCCGGGGCAAGTGAATCTGTTTGAATAGTGTTCAGTAAGAAGAACAAATGCAGTTATCTAATAGATATGAGTGGAATGGTTTTTGACAGAATTCATAAACACCCGATAAGCTTTGATAATTATGAATGGTTTTAAGAAATAATTTCACCATTATTTGGTTATAACATGCTACACATTCAACACAAACACTGACCTGAATCCGACGGTACATTCAACCCATTTAGGCCCAGTGGATTCGTTCATGCTTATATATTGTCATAAATTGGATTAGTCGATTTTTTTTTATCTAAGGAGTGCCTGGTCTGAATTTTTAATTTCGTTTTGTTTAATTTTGAAATTTCTATCAGCAGACAGTGTAGACATTGATCAAACGCCGCATAATGATGCATCTGACCAGAATCTACACTGTTTGTCTATGTCCCTTTTATTGGACGCTAGGCACAACTACAGCGGAGAAAACGTTTCCCAAATAAACGCGTTTACGCTAAAACTTTTATTTCCATTGCAAACAGTTTGGAGCCAGATCAGACGCCGGGTAACCCGGCGTCTGATCAGGCTCCAAACTGTTTGCCACCAAGATAAACATGAATTATCAGAATTTGTCTATCACGGTCCCTTTTATGGGACGTTAGGCACAAATAGGTTTAACAGGCGGAGAACAATATAGAATAAGGATATCTTTGAGTGACCCTATTAGTGATCTGGTCACCGGTAAAGAGGATGACATCATTAAGAGAAGACATAAGAAATGAGATTCCAGTCCTACACATTTGTTACATTTGACGTTTATAAATGCGAACAGCGAATTAGTACGCTGAAGTGACACTAATATGAAAGGGAAGTCTAAATGATTAGATTATCGTAGTCTTAAGGGGACAAGGGTGACACGTGATTGCTGTCGGTCTAAGACTATAGGAAATAAATAAAGGAAACGGAATATCGGCCCTTTGTTTAGTTGGGACACGGTGTCTGCTAAATGACCAATTTGTTTTATTTATTTATTTTCGGTTCAATATTTTATTATCTCCGTGAGGGGTCGGAGATCCATCCTACTCTACACCTTAAAATACATGTTAAATATTTTATAATAATTTTTACAATATTCAAGATATGGAATTAAATTAGTGTTTATATATAAACTGTTCTTTCCTAATATTTCGACCTCTACGGGCCTTTTTCAAAGAAAATCACGTCAAAACAAACGTCACATTTCTGTTACATGCATTCAGCCATAAAATCAAAGATATGTTCTTTGAAAAAAGGGCCCTTAGAGGTCGAAATATTAGAAAAGAGCAATTTATACTCTCAGAGGATCTTCTAACCGATCAGTCAGATTTAAGGTGCTACTCTAAAAACTAGTTAATCCGGTTGCCAAAATTTACGTTTTCCATGAGATGGAGATGTTTTTTAACATGAAGAAAAGTTTCATTAAAATTGATCACGAATTATGGAAAATATGAATGAAATTGTAACCTAGCCCTAAAATGACAAGTCACAATGTCATGAATGACATTTGTCTGCTGGGCTACCAGCTTTCAACGCGACATTGGTGCCATATGTAGCACTTAAATGATTACTTTGAAAACATACTATCTAAGTATTGATGGAATATTGTCAACTGGCACTGAAATAAGAATACTGAGGCATCTCCTGGTCTGTTTTCTTATACTATGTAAAATACCAAAATTGCCACTAAATGTCATCAGTGGCTTAGTGCAAATTTACAGAATACTCAAAGAATGGCACCCTAAACGGCTTCAGCGACGTGCAATGTTAATGTATCAATAAAAAGGGTGAATTTTGACGCACTAAGTTAAAATTTTGCATTTAAACGATTGGCGTTGATGCCGTTGACGCAGTTACGTTACGTTATTTTGACACATTCGACGGTCCAGACATGCGCGAGCAGTCACCATAGACGCATGGAAACATACGAGCGAGTTTGTGGTGACCAAAATGAAAGATTCCGTATAGTGAGTTTTTCATCTGTAGGCGCTAATAACGTTAGTCTCTACACTTCCGGTCAGACAAAATTTCCTCACAACAAGCAGATATTAGCGAAAAACATGCTGAAATACGTTTCAGTTGGTGAAATAAGATATTGATGTTTAATGTATACGATTTTAGAGCACCCAGGACGTAAAATATCCATGACGTTAACGTGGCATTTCACGTTGGCTCGGAACACAACATTTCGAGTGCTCTTGTGATTAGTACAATCCGCATTTTCGACATGTTAAATGTTTTTCTGTTAGGACGATTGATAACCAACAAATAATCAAAAGCCGTGTTTACCAATGTCCCCATACACGCTTCGCACGTGCAAAATACTTAATTCGTCAAATGGAGGTGTCACGTAACTTAGAGAGAGACTCAAAATTCAATAATTCGATTCAATGCACATTCAACCTAGTATTTGAAACAAAACTGATTACGTCAGTGTGTCATTTCCTGTTTCGATAAATTTGAGTTTAAAAAGTGATCGGTTAGAAGATCCTCTGAGTGTATATAAATATAAATATTTTATAGTAAAACATATTTTATTGCCCAATATTTGTACAAAGGTTCATATAATAATTCCAATTAACAAATGATGGTATTTAACATACAAATATTATGTACAAAAGGATCGGGCAACAAGTTCTTCCAACGTTAATAACAGCCCTCCCCTTCTAATAAGTTTACATCATAATTATGACGTTGGTTTGTCTACATTTGCTTTACATGACTGTTTTGTATATTTTGTTGAAGGATAATAAATATTAAAACAAAAAAGCAATGAAACAAGAGCCACAAGCGGCCCTAAATCGCTCACCCGAGTAACTATTGTGTTATACTCGATGCATAATGAAGTTTGTCATTGCATGTATGTGGACTGTTGCATGAAACTGTAACAACACAGAATTAGGTTTTCCTGTAGAAGTATATGTAAAACTTATAAGCCCCGGGGCGGGGCCATTTTTGATCCGGGGGTCATGATCTGAACAATCTTGGTAGAGGACCATAAGGCAAAGCTAGTTGCCAAATATAAATTGTCTGGGCCTTACGGTTTCAGAGAAGAAGAGTTTTAAAGGTTTTCCTATATAAGTCTATGTAAAACTGACAAGCCCCGGGGCGGGGCCATTTTTGACCCTGGGGTCATAATTTGAACAATCTTGGTAGAGGATCATAAGAAAAATCTAGATGCCAAATATAAATTGTCTGGGCCTTACGGTTTCAGAGGAGAAGATTTTTAAAGATTTTTCTATATAAGTCTATGTAAAACTGATAAGCCCCGGGGCGGGGCCATTTTTGACCCTGGGATCATGATTTGAACAATCTTAGTAGAAGTCCATAAGGCAAAGCTAGATGCTAAATATAAAAGGTCTAGGTCATACAGTTTTAGAGAAGAAGAGTTTTAAAGGATTTCCTATGAAAAACTAATAAGCCCCGGGGCGGGGCCATTTTTGACCCGGGGGTCATTGTTTGAACAATTTTGCTAAAGGTTTACAACATGATGCTACATGTGAAATTTGGTTATCCTAGGACGTATAGTTATCGACAAGAAGATGTTTAAAGTTTTGACTTTAGTTGTCAATATTACGTAAATACGGAAAATGACCACGCCCTCTAGCGGCCATGTTTTTTGACGGATCAAAATTCTTTGAACAGTTTTGAAAGTATATTAATTGAGAAACATTTTGGTGCAAACCAAATTGAAATCGGACCAGTCGTTTTGAGAAGAAGATTTTTTTTGATATTGTGCATGGTTGCCATGGCAACAAGACCGATTGCCCCACCCACTTTTCTTTAACAAATTTTGAAGCTTACAGCTACAGTATGTATCTGACCAAGTTTGGTTAAAATTGGGCCATTGGTTTCAGAGAAGAAGTTATTTGAAACAAATTGTGAACAGACGACACGGACACGGACACCGACACCGACACCGACGTACGACGGACGGCAACCGATCACAATAGCTCACCTTAAGCACTTTATGCTCATGTGAGCTAAAAAGAAATGCAATGAAACAATGTTATGAGAGGCTCCAGAATTAGATAACTGAATAATAACTTTTGATATATCTTAAAAATAAGGAGAAGAAAGAAAAACAGAAACGAAAGAGGGAATATGTGTTTGTTCTGTCTATAATATTAGATATTTGAATATATAACATATTGAACAAAATGTTTGTGTGTATACATTCGAAGCTCGATACTTCGAACTTGCGTTAGTTCGAATATACCCATATTTCAAAGCCAAAACGTGGCTAAGCCACGTTTTACCTTTGGAATACGGGCATGTTCGACTGAAGCGAATTCGAAAAGGTCGATTTAATCGAGTTCGAAGTATCGAGCTTCCACTGTATATAATAAAAAACAGAATTAGCGCTATATGAATCTGGTATAACAATAATAATAATTTTAATATATTTTGTTTAAACTTGCTTACATAGCCAATGCAACCCTCATCTAGTATTTTCAGTGTATTAAAAGTCACACAATATTGACTAGTCGAGTAGCGCTTACTTTTCGGTGTGTAAGGTACAGTGGAGAATCTGTTATTCTTTCCCAATAAACGCGTTTACGCTAAAACGCTTATTTCCATTGCAAACAATTTGGAGCCAGATCAGACGCCGGGTAACCCGGCGTCTGATCAGGCTCCAAACTGTTTGCCACCAAGATAAACATGAAATATCAGAATTGTCAAAAAGTTGTTATTTTCTACGTTTTAGTGCTTTGCGTTTGCGTACGTTTGCGTTTAAACGGGAAAGAATAACAGATTTTCCACTGTAAGTGACCGGTAAAGGCAATGCGAATATAAAGCAGAAAGTTGTTACTTTCATGTCTCTAGAATTATAGATGAGTAAGTGCCTCGTAGGTAGAGAATATGTCAGAAAACAGTAAAACCTTAAGGAATAGTAAAGTACAGCGTTCCCTCTCTACAACGACACCTAATGGGAGACACATATTGTGTGTGTTGTTCGGAGGAGGGAGTCATTATAGAGAGGGGGGATTAAGAATTGGCTTACATTTGCAAACAGCTTGAATCCAGATCAGACGCCGCGTGACGCGGCGTCTGATCTGGATTCAAGCTGTTTGTTACTTGTCATTATAAATATTTATTCTATCAAAATCTCCACTTATATACGTAATTTTGAGAAAGCAGACGACAATTTTAGCAGACGATATTGTAACAGTGAAAGCTTTAGACATACTTGTTCCGCTTGGGGAACTGCGGCAAGGGTCGTTGTAAGGAGGGAGTCGTTGTAGAGAGGGAGTGTTGTAGGTTTATTTATCCATTAGTCATAAGAGTCACATTTGGTTGTTGCGTACTTTCATTATTATACCGGGAGTAATAATCTTTACATGTACGTACTGATGTTTCATTTTATCGCCACATTTTATTTCTCTTTAACCTTTTGCACGATAGGCAGAATCCTGTGCAAATATCTTAATCCTGTGCAACCAAGGCTGCCATTTCTCCGGATTTTTCCTAAATCTTCGGATTTTCGGCGGAGCTGACTGTTTTCTATTTAGACACACTTAATTTATATTTGGCCACACATTTCAACCAATAATATTTGATCAGAAATTTAGATTTAAGAGCACCTGTTGAAACTGAATAGTCTGATTGGATAGTAGCCAGGGCTCCAGATAAGGGAATTGTTTCAAAACTTAAAATCTTTATTTGTGCATTAAACCCTGTGGTGTCACTATACATATGAATTGTCTCTTCGAGACAATCAAAATGAGTGGTAATACCATAGGGTTTGGTGCTAAAAGAGGTGGAAAAATGTGATTTGTTTAGTTTACTCACTCTTATCTGGAGCCCTGTAGGCTGGTTTATGTCCCATTACAGTTTTACATGATGTGGACTCTTGGTGTAAAATTTAGAGATACAGGCTGGCTTTTACTACACAACACTGGGCTGATGAAATAGGCAAGGAAGTTAATTATGCTTCTATTTTAAGATATGATGATTGTTGTATCTGTACATTTGTGTATGCTATAGTTTGTTTCAAGAAACTCTATGAATGGAACAATAGATTAATGTGAGGATCTCCTACCAGTAGATAGGATATGAGTTAAATTATTGTTTTGTTTTGCATTTCTGTACATGATAGTTTTGCATTTTAAATAAAAGTTACTGTTTCAATTGAATACTTGTATTTTTTGCTTTTCAATCCAAGATATTACAATTCTTTGAAAACCTCAATTTAATTCAATTTTGCACACCCATCTATATAGCCTTAGTTCAACCACTCATTCCGCCGAATATCTTTTTTAAAGATATTTCTTGTTTTCTAGTACATGGTAGCTTAAAGCATGCTGAAAGTAAAACAGAATACGCCTTAAGGCGCATTCTGCTTTACTTTCAGCCTGCTTTAAGTGGTCAAATGTCAACAAAACTAGAAATAGGCTATGGGGTAAAGGTACGATTCGTAAAATCGCACTTGAAAAATGCAAATTTGGAAATCTTAGGATTTTTCATGTCAACTTATGGCAGCCCTGTGCAACTATATCAATGATAGATGCATTTACCATTCCGTTGTTTGTCCGTTTATCTGTCTTACCGCGAGTGCAAAACTTATTTGTGAACATCTTTTTATCATGATAAACGCCGCGTCTGACCAGGATCGAAACCGTTCGACACGCATTTCGATATTTCCTAAGTCAAAACATCCTAAAAGCAAACGAAACTTGTTTAAAGCATATGCTATTCAATACATGATATTTAGAAAAAAGGAAACCAGCATACTCGCGCCAATCTATGGTCCTTTAGGTGCACCAACTGCCACCAAGTATTATTTTGCAAATGCAGGATAAACAGCTGAAATATTGTTTTGAAATATCGTTATTTACACAAGAAAATTATCGCAAAGCATACTGACGTGTGGAGAAAACGTTATTCTTTCCCGTTTAAACGCAAACGAAACGCAAACTCAAAACACTAAAATGTAAAAAATAATTTTTTTTGACTTTTTTCACTATCTATTTTTATCTTAGTGGCAAACAGTTTGGAGCCTGATCAGACGCCGGGTTACCCGGCGTCTGATCTGGCTCCAAACTGTTTGCAATGAAATAATAGTTTTAGCGTAAACGCATCTATTTGGAAAGAATAACGTTTTCTCCACTGTACTGACGTATCTGTGTTCGTTTAATTGCATCATGTCTTATTGCAAATGCTGACTTTGTCACTGTGTTATTTTTTAAATTACTGTTTTTATGCATATCTCAGAGCAGAAATATATAAATCCGAACGTCTGTTAATTGCTGCACTTTTCTTCTATTTTCATGTTATTGTTGTCTCTAAAACTATCGTGGGATCCTGACTTGATCTGATTGCTATAATTAAAACAGACTGTTTGGCAGACAAACTGTCAAGCTCTAAAACGATTTGTGCTGTTTGGTACAAACGAGCAAAAATGACGTTGATTTGGTAAAGCAATTTTCTGGTATGATTACGTCGCTTTCTTCCTTTCATATTTCATCATTACATAATTTGACAGTTAAACTATATGTTTACATCATCAACCGTTGGTATAGTGATAAAAGCATTGCAAAAATAAGTTGAACTGGTGTTACGGGCTCTTTATTCTCTAAAGGCAGGTGATTGCTTGCTAACCTTTTGCACGTATATTCGTTTGATTTATTTTTAACCCTTTAACTCTCAATGACGCTTAAAAAGCGCTTTTGCAAACAGTTTGGATCCTGATCAGACGGCGCGTTACGCGCCGTCTGATCAGGATCCAAACTGTTTGACACCCGTATCGATATGTTTTAAGTCATTGAATCTTACTTTGAAACGATCTTGCAAACAACAAAAGTAAAGCAGATGTCCTTACGTTGGTTTGCCACTTTGACGCTCAGCGTCGTGCACGCCGTAGCGGCACATTGGCCCAAAAACTTTCCATGAGGTAGTGGAGACAGATTCTCTTCATCTACGAGTCCCACGATCTAATGGTCGACGTCTGTAGAGCCTAATATGTCACAAAACTTATATGTCACAATTGTAACGTATACGTTTTGTGACATATAAGGCTCTACGAATATAACCTATGTCACAAAACGAAATACGTATACATGACGTCTGTAGAGCCTTATATGTCACAAAACTTATATGTCACAATTGTGACGTATACGTGCGAATTCATCACAATTAGGGTTGCGACAACCACGTATATGTCACAACGTGACTTTTTGATAGGGTTGTCATTAGAAACGTTTATGTCACAAAATTGTGACATATACGTGTGAATTTGTCACAACGTGACTTTTTAATAGGGTAGACATTTGTTTATTATAGTGTCACCCCTAG
Source organism: Gari tellinella (assembly GCA_922989275.2). Classification (NCBI taxonomy): domain Eukaryota; kingdom Metazoa; phylum Mollusca; class Bivalvia; order Cardiida; family Psammobiidae; genus Gari; species Gari tellinella. The sequence continues at coordinate 26,796,100 of OV277857.1, read as the reverse complement.
CGAAGTAGGGTTTCACATTTGTGACGTATACGTTTTGTGACATATAAGGCTCTAACAAAAACGTGTATGTCACAAGGTGACTTTTTGATAGGGTTGACATAAGAAACGTATAAACGTTTGTTTATTATAGTGTCACCCTAAAATTGTTGATAGCTATGCGCGGAATCAAGACTTCTGACAAAAAAATAGCATTAAATTTCCGCGCGATTCATGAACTCGCGGGCTGACGAAGTACGCGAATATAGCGGAAGAAAATGAGCACGGAAATGTGTACATGTACCCTTACAGTATGCCACAACCTTGTGTCATATACGTTTCTTATGTCAACCCTATCAAAAAGTCACGTTGTGACATATACGTTTTTGTTAGAGCCGTATATGTCACAAAACGTATACGTCATAAATGTGTCTGGCCCTACTTCATTAAGGGTGATACTATAATAATTTAATATTGTTTGTTTTCATTACATTTGGTTAGCTGTGATTGGCTGTAATTTTTGTTTCATAACTCCATGAAAAAAATAAAATTCAGGCCACGCCTTGTCATGACTACTTTCCCTTAATCCAACTGCTCTTCACAAGCGCTGCATGAAGCAGGATGCCAAAATGTCGTCATTGACGTCTGCGTTACTACATAAGGAGGCACGCAACGGTTTCATAGGGAAATGTTCGAATTGGCCCCGGTCAAATTTCTTAATATAAGGCTATTGGTAAGTTTTAATTATTTTTGAAGATGAAAAAAATTATTTTAGGGGAGAATGCATTAATATTATCACTTTGTGGCATGATTTAAATAAAATGCGCACTAAGATGATGACTTTTTGTAGTCGGATGGGTATAAAACTGGGGCAGTCTGGAAATTAGTGGTTCGGGCTAAATAAACTGGGAATCAGCATCATTTTACTGGTGGGTGCAGACACATGAAAATTGTGCGAAATCGACCAGGAATCGCTATTGTTTGGGCCAAAGATCCTAAAAGCAACAGGTTCAGTGAGTCTGAAAATACTTTTCTCTAAGTGCCAGCCCTAGGCGAACACTTTCGAATTTTTCGGAGAATATATGGGTTTTGAGGCTTTTTTGTCATGGGTTTTCGCGACCATAACAAACTTTAAATTTGGCCACAGAGGAATCTGAACGTGTGCTTATGTGGATGGTTTATGCTGTTTTGTTATGCCTAGGGATGTATTTACTGATATAGGACTGAGTTTTGATTCTGGTTTGTGCGTGAAAGTCAGGAGGAGATAAATATAGATGTCAAGTAGACCACCGGTGCCGAGATTTCAGAAAAAACCGTAGTGTGCCTCCTAACAACGTCGCGTTTTGGCGGAAAATATATATGGCGGAGGGACTACAACCTACGTTTTAAAAGCGTTAAAAAAGAACATTCGCGTCAGATTCTCTATTTAACTAATTTCTTAAATTCAGAAGTGATATTAAATTATAAGGAATAATTCGGAATATTTATTGTATTCATGGAGGTATGAAAAAAAAACCTGGTCACACTTTTGTATGAAACCGCTTCGCGGTTTCATACAGTGTGACCAGGTTTTTTTTCATACCTCCATGAATACAATAAATATTCGAATTATTTCTTAAATAAACAAACATTTATACGTTTCTAATGTCAACCCTATATCAAAAGTCACGTTGTGACATATACTGTACGTTGCTGTCGCAGCCCTATTGTGATGAATTCGCACGTATACGCCACAATTGTAACATATAAGTTTTGTGACATATAAGGCTCTACAGAGATGACGTGTATATATATCGACGTCGTAGGGAACGTTACGCTGACGCTAACAGGGATGCCATAAGTTGACATGAAAAATCCTAAGATTTCCAAATTTGCATTTTTCAAGTGCGAATTTACGAATCGTACCTTTACCCCATAGCCTGTTTCTTGTTTTGTTGACACATGGCTACTTAAAGCAGGCTGAAAGTAAAGCAGAATGCGCCTTATGGCGCATTCTACTTTACTTTCAGCCTGCTTTAAGCTACCGTGTTCTAGAAAAAAATCCGAAGATTTAGGAAAAATCCGGAGAAATGGACGCCCTGCGCTAGGGTTCTCGAGAGCGATATGTTCGGCGGATGATCTGTTATGGTACGGGGAAGGGAAGGTAATGAACTCAATGCATAGGAGAGTCATAGCTGCGACAAATTCTCGAGAAGCCGATACGAGATGGTTCTCCAAGTACAAGCAGTCAATCTACACTTTTACTTGGGAGGGGTTAATGTCATAAGAAACCATTTTCACATGGCAAATAGGTCACACTGAAATGAAATGTTGTCTATCTGTTCAATAATGATTAGTGGTAAACATAAAATAATCATTTTGAATATTTGATTAAGTAATACAACTTAAAACTACATTGAAAGGTTACTCCGCGTTTCTTTTTAGTCTTAGTATATGTCAAGATAACACAGAGTTTACTAAGAAATATCATTAGCGAATTGCTTCTGTCCGAATTTGTCACATTAGAGTTTATATACCGGCTATTTCTGTCAAAGCTCAGCCCAAGGTACCTGATGCATCAAAATGACATTTTCAAATCAATTTTACTCCAAATTGAAGAAATGACCTCAGAAATGAGTTACACACCAAAAACTAATCAATTCAGAGGTAACGACATTTCAATATTCTCCAATAATAAAAAAAGTTAGCTTTTCCAAAATTGCTAACGGCGGAAATATTGGATTTGGCTAATGTAGTGCTCATGGCAGGGTGGCTTCAGAACACCTCGGTGATTTGTTATGTCTAGGAACTCGTTAACTCACATCAAGCAAGAAACACCATTTTGCAAACTGATCTACAGGCCTAGTCCTGCCCTATAAGATATGTTATATGGTATCTTGTTTTTATGAAAACGATCGAGCTAATTTCTAAAAGCACATCGGATTACTCCAACATCCAGAATAGCCTAGCATTGAAACAAATTTATCTGTTCATTAATATATCGCGTGTCCATTAAATATGGCCGGTAAAAGTAAGAGAAATGCCATTCCCTACATGATGTCAATTAATTGAATTACAGTATATGGAGACACTCTCCGGGCGTGGATGTGACACGTGATTTGTCGTGTGTCGAATGAATGCCAGCGCAAAGGATTAGATATGTTCCTTATGGTGTCGGCCAGGTCTAATTTCGCCCTATATAATCTATAGTAAAATGCCTAACTTTCATAGCCAACAGCTCCCTCCAAAACAGGATCTAGGCTATATCAGACATACCCTTAAAATCTATGGACATTTCTCTGTTGGTTGAAGCCAGTAAACCCATAACATCAGCGATTACATTTTTGGCTATCAATGCTTTCCTAAGGTCACTGTCAAAATAAAGGTAAACAACTTTCACTTTCATCCCATTCACTGTGTTTCCATATGCATCCGCCTTGGGAAAAAGTCCTGAAATGAGACCCCTAAAACAATGCCATTTTTGTGGAAATGACGACAAATAACCAGTTTTCATCAAGAAAACCATTTAAACTCACCCACAGGCAGCTCTAAAAGTGCAAATCTTGGAAATCGTATTTTTTAAGGTACTACTTCTAAGACTACAACGACCCGAGCTTGATTCCTGACCATGCCGACACCTTACAGTGGAGAATCTGTTATTCTTTCCCAATAAACGCGTTTACGCTAAAACGCTTATTTCCATTGCAAACAGTTTGGAGCCAGATCAGACGCCGGGTAACCCGGCGTCTGATCAGGCTCCAAACTGTTTGCCACCAAGATAAACATGAAATATCAGAATTGTCCAAAAGTTGTTATTTTCTACGTTTTAGTGCTTTGCGTTTGCGTACGTTTGCGTTTAAACAGGAAAGAATAACAGATTCTCCACTGTATGAGTAATTGTAATTTCGTCCTTAATGCTAGGTTCACACCAACGGCGAATGCCGCGCTTTAAATCGGCGAGCAAAGCGTCGTCATTTTTGTTAACTTTTCCAAAAATATCACGATCGCTTACGCTCTGATAAGCTCTGATACGCTCTGATACGAATTGGTTGCCGCTTTGGGACGAATTATTTCCCGACTTGTTACGGTTCCTCGCGCTTTGGTCCCGCTTTCATCAGGCTTTGTTACGCTTGAAGTCACGCTTTAATAAGCTTTATTACACTTTATTACGCTTTGGTGCGATTATGGCGCTTTAAATCAAGCTCTGATACGATTATCAAGCTTTGTTGTGCATTGTTACGCTCTGTTCAGCTCTGTTACGCATTGGAAAATGTCAAGATCGCCGATTTCATGCCGATTTTTATCCAGAGCCTACATAAAGATGCAGAAATTCCAAACTATCATTGCATCTTTGACTCCAGAACACGATGGCAGAACAACAAGATCCAGAAGTTCCAGATGAACCAGAGTATGATCTATCTGAATAAGACATGATGTTTGTCTCCTTGTTGTATAACTACATCCTAGCCCTTGAATGCGTGAAAGAGCGTGAGAGAGCGTGAGAGAGCGTGAAGAAACTTGCCAAGCGTAACAAAGCCTAACAAAACGTGTCAATCCTTGATCGAAGCGTCTCAATTCGTGGGAAAGCGTGAGAGTCCTTCATGAAAACGTAACAAAACGTAACAATGCGTGTCAGATCTTGATGAAAGCGTCTGACATCGTGTCAGATCTTCATGCCAAATCGTAAAAAATCTTGAGACATCTTAACGAAGCGTGTCAAGTGGTGACAGACCGTGAAGAATGGCGTCCCCGCTTTGAACCAAGATCTGTTAAGCTTTCCTACGCTTTGAGTCAAGCTTTGCTGAGCTTTGTTACGCTTTGTTAAGCTTTGATAAGCTTTGATACGCTCTATGCGCTTTAATCAATTCGTGACAGAGCGCCCCAAATTTTTAAACAGTTTAAAAAAATTGGGCGCTCTTGCCGAATGTCCCGCTTTACTCCAAGCTTTCCTACGACTTAGTACGACCCTGGCGCTTTAATCAAGCTTTGTTACGCTTTGGTGCCGCTTTACACGCCGCTTTAAAGCGCCATCAAAGCGCCGTTGGTGTGAACCTAGCATAAACCGCCAAGGTGACGGCATTCGTTCCTGTTTTCTAATGCTGCGTTTACACTCAGCCACGATAGCTACGATGGCCACGATTTAGAAAAGGCGCAGAGCTTCACGATTTATTATCTTTTTCTACGCTATACCACGCTTTCTTACGCTCTATGCACGTCTTGTTACCTCATGCAGCGTTTTGTTGCGAACCCAACACGACTCTGATGAGGATCTGCCACGATTTCATCACGTTCTCTCAAGCTCTCTTACGGTAACCACGACACGCTATCACGTTTTATCACGTTCTCTTAAGATCTAACACGATATAACGCCCTGTTAAGCTCTCCTGCGATTTATGGCAACGATTTCACCAAGAGTGTTGCGTTTTGAGCACGATTGGGGTAAAAAAGGAGGCATGGGCCACCTAATCATTCTCTGGATGCTGATGTCAAACTCTGATTACATTTCGGATGACGCATCTGAAAATATTTGGTGGTAAGCTTAACCTGTCACTCGTATTTATATTTATTCTATCAAAATGTCAACTTTTATGTAATTTTGAGGAAAAGAAGCAGACGACAATATTTAGCAGACACAATTCAAGCAGTGAAAGGGCTTGAAATACGGTTATTGTCTTGTTTAAAGGAAACTTCGGTAAGTGCCGTTGTAAAGAGGGAGTCGCTGTTGGGAGGGCCGTTATAGGGAGGGAGCACTATATTAACTTAATAAAACATGTACAAACTCAAATAATCGCCAAGATCCCCTACGTTTTGGCTCTGTTAAGCTGTACGACGCTCTTCTAAGATTCCCAAGTTCTATTACGCTCTCTCACGATATAAAATCGTGCCAAAATTTTTGACCGTCAACAAATCTGCCACGATCCTTGCGATACTCCTGATTCTTCCACGCTCTCTCAAGATCACCACGATTCGTCCAACGGTCCGCCACGCTCATCGCGATTCCCTCAAATCGTGGGCATCGAAGCTATCGTGGCTGAGTGTAAACGCAGAAACTGATAGTAAAACGCAGTGAAGAATAAGTGAGGAAAAGAGGTTTTTTTTTTGAAAATGTTGACGATTCGTTTTCATCGGCGGGTGACCCGGCGTCTGGTCTAGTTTTAAATTATTTGCAAAGGAATTAAAGAATACCGTCATCTGCACTGAAGCCGTGCTTTATATGCTCTCGATCGCTTGTTGGAGCTGTTTATTATAAAATTGAATACTATATTTGTGTGATTAACCCCTTCACTACATTGTACCTTACCCCGAGTACTAGAGTTATTTGTAAACTGCTTGGATCCTGATCAGACGCCGCGTAACGCGGCATCTGATCTGGATCCAAACTGTTTGATACCAATCTTAATATTTCTGAAGTAAAAATACCTAAAATTTAAATTTTAGAAATAAAAGCAGACGACAAATGTTAAAAAATGATGACGTCATGGCAGCGAAGGGGTTAACCAATGCTTATAAGTAGTGCTCTTATCTGGATATGCGATGATTCCTATGTCTCTTCACTCTGGCCATCGACTGGACGCCGAGGTACAGTGGAGAAATCGTTATTCTTTCCCGTTTAAACGCAAACGAAACGCAAACGCAAAACACTAAAATGTAGAAAATAACACAAAAAAGTCATCTATTTTTATCGGAGCGGCAAACAGTTTGGAGCCTGAACAGACGCCGGGGGTTACTCGGCGTCTGATCAGGCACCAAACTTTTTTGCAAAGTAAATTGCAATGTAAATTGCTGTTTGCAATGTAAATAATAGTTTTAGCGTAAACGAGTTTATTGGGAAATAATGATAACGTTTTCTCCACTGTACTCATTGCATACCGATGTTTCTCATAACGATGACTTTCGCTTTTAATGTTTTCGAAGATGACATTTTATTTATGCTTTTCGGTGGATTACCACGAAAAAGCAGTGGATGATCACTTGGTAATCCACTGCAGTGGATTATCACCAATCGCTTTTATTATGAATTTTCCCCGTAGGGCTCCCCAAGAATCGTAGTCAATCGTGTCTTATCGTTAAAATCCGGCAGTCCGATTTGTCGCGAACTACTCACCGGAAGAGCACGAATCCAAACTCGGGAGCAACGAAGTAATTCGGATGACGTCATTATACCGCCAACTGTCACGCCACATGTGTTCGACATAAAACGTGAGGCTCAACACGGGATAAATAATGTACGTTCGCTTTCAATTTTGAAACAATTTCGTTTAAAAAGTGGCTTTAAAGCATAAATAAATAGAATAACTGTGTTTTTTCAGTGTAAGATCGAATTTAATCCATTTCGTGAACATCAGACTGTTATATTTTCACTCGTGGCTTCGCCACTCGTGAAAATATAACGTCTGATGTTCACTCAATGGATTAAATTTCGATCTTACACTGAAAAAAACAGTTATCCTCTATTTTATGCAGCAAATTCAAAAGATAACGTTATTCTATGTATCCCTCAACAGTCACACCCGCACTATAGATATGGCAACGTTGTCGCTTTAACCCTTTCCTCCCTGAAACCTAAAATGGACAATTCTATTTTCAATTAAGTCTAGTCCATTTTTGTCTTTTTAGGGTTGATTTTCACAATATATATCAAAATGACAAACACTATATACCCTGATCAAAGGGCTCCTAGACCTATGATCAGGATCTACACTGTTTGCATTGGTCAAGTGTACTCCTCACATGTACGCTGTTAGCAAATGACGTATATACGCGTGACTAGGGTTCAAAGAGTTTTTAAATTCCGTTATACCAGATGATTTAAAATAAAACCATTACCGTAAAGAAGATAAAGTATAATAAAATAGACCATTATCACAGAAGCTCTGTATATTGTGGGGGTTGGGCGTGTTCGGATCATCATGGTTGGTCATAAAACTAAACCAGGACAGCAATTATTAGATACAGGCCCCATTAGCATGTTTAATATTACTGGACATTAATTATGTTGTATGCCAAAAATCGCTCTTTAATTTTTCTTCATCCAGGTTAATGTAACTTAAAAGCGTTCAAACAGTGCACATTAGGCCTAAATTCAAAACTCAAAAACATCAACACAGTAAATAAAGATACAAAAAGTACGTTCGAAAGGGGCCTCTTTAGAAAAAAGTAATCAAGTTTTTGTAATGGATAAATCCTTATCATGCTCTGTGCATGCCGTTGAGATGTTTCAATGAGATTTGACTGGTGCTTTTTATTAGGAAGCACCATGAGTTGATTACAGTTAATTATGGTTGTATGGTGGTATCATTTCTTTTATGAACGTTCGCACACGTTCTTATCAGGATTACATGCTTAAGAACCCAATATCGCTGATACAATTTAACCATTATCCTGCTGCAATATCGTCTGCTTAAAAATTGTCGTCTGCAAAAAGATTCATTCTATTTTTGATAAAAGTAACTTTAAGTGTCAAACAGTTTGGATCCAGATTAGACGCCGCGTACATCTGGAGCCAAACCTTTTGTAAATACCAGTGAGGTCGCCATTGGCATGGTTAGGATCAACCTTCAGCACGTTCTGTCATTTCTGTCCGCAACAGTTCTAAGAAATGATTTGTCCGCATTTTCTATCAGAAATTATTAATTAACCCCTTCACTGTCGTGACGTCATCAATTTTAAACAATTGTCGTCTGCTTTTATTTCTTAAATTTTACTGAATTTTTATTATTTTGAATGAAGAAATATTAAAATGAGTGTCAAACTATTTCTAATTTTGAGAAAAAGGTGACTACTTAAAGCAGGTTAAAAGTAAAGCAGAGTTCGCCATAAGGCGCATTCTGCTTTACTTTCAGCCTGCTTTAAGGTTCCACCTGCTAGAATTAAGAAAATATTCCTTCTGATACATATTCATGACTCTAGATTGGAATTATTTCTACCGTGGAGGATTAAACGGAATGCACTAAGGTTTAACACTTTGTCAGCCTTGCATCGAGTGGCGGATATTACTCTACGATGTTGGATCTTGTTTTGACGCCAAATAACCCGTAGTCTGATCAGAATCCAAGCTGCATTCACACTCATACCAATGTGTATCATATTAAACCCTTCACTGCCATGGCGTCATCCCGTTTAAACATTAAAAAAAATATTGTCGTCTGCTTTTATGTCTTAAATTTTAATTTTAGGTATTTTGATTTAAGAAATATTGAAATGAGTGTGTGTTACCCGGAGTCTGATCAGGTTACAAACTGTTTTTCGGATTAAAATAAATTATCTCCATTGTCTATAGGTTGTCATATTCTACAGTTAAACGCATTGCGTTTCAGTTTAGTTTAAACTGGAAAGAATAAAGTCTTGTCAACTCTCCAAAATGTACCAACATGAAAGTATTGACAAGTCCATTCTAGACAAATTCACTACATTGAAATATAGTAAACCCCCGCTACTACGACGACTAAACATCGTAAACTAGTGGGTGTTTAAGGCAGTTGACTGCCTAAAGCAAGGTGACAGTAAAACAGAAAGCTCCTGTAGGAGCTTTCTGTTTCACTGGCATCTTGCTTTAAGTTGACACATGTCTTTTATGCAATCAATTAGCATTCGTTTTTGTGGTCGTAATAGAGAGGTTTTACTATAAGTGTTAATTTTATTTACAGCCACCTAGATTTAACTCCACTTTCCTATCAAGTTGAGTCCATTTCTTTTACCATTAAGAGTAAGCATATCTTTATCATTTATTTATGCTTTTCGGTTGATTACCACGAAATAGCAGTGGATTATCTCTTGGTAATCCACTGCAGTGGATTATCACCAATCGCTTTTATTATGAATTTTCCCCGTAGGACTCCCCAAGAATCGTAGTCAATCGTGTTTTATCGTTAAATTCCGGCAGTCCGATATATCGCGAACTACTCACCGGAAGAGCACGAATCCAAACTCGGGAGCAACGAAATAATTCGGATGACGTCAAATCAATAAATAAGTGACGTCATCGTACGGGAAACTGTTTCGAAAATGTGTTCGATATAAAGTTGGGGCTCAACACGGGGTAAATCATTTACTTTCGCTTTCTCAATTGTCGAACAATTTCGTTTAAAAAGTGGCTTAAAAGCATAAATAAATAGAATAATTGTATTTTTTCAGTATAAGATCGAATTTAATCCATTTCGTGAACATCAGACTGTTATATTTTCACTCGTGGCTTCGCCACTCGTGAAAATATAACGTCTGATGTTCCCTCAATGGATTAAATTTCTATCTTATACTGAAAAAAACTGTTATCCTCTATGTATTGCACGATGACAAAAGGTGCAGACTCTTAAGCGTTCTCATTCAACAAGTGTTCAATTTACAGGTACAGTGTTTGTAAAAAAAAATGTGTATTTGTGTCACATGGTTTCCATGGATTAAAGGTACCATCTCTTTTAAACTCTTAAACATAGGAAAAATTGTTGTTTTGAATTGTTGAAATAGCAAATTTATTTCACCGAAGCATGCCTTACGGATGGCCTTCTATAGATATTAGGCATTAACCCATTACCTGATAGCATTGTTTCTAGTATTGAAGATATGTGACTACTTAAAGCAGGTTGAAAGTAAAGCAGAATGCGCCCTTAGGCGCATTCTGCTTTACTTTCAGCCTGCTTTAAACTATTAACTGCTAGAATAAGGAAAGTATTAAATATGACACATATTCATTACGGTATAATTTGGAACTATTTTCTTCAGCGAATGAATAACATGAATGTGCTAAAAGTCGCTTCTATAAGGTTAATAGGTTGATTCGCAGCTAAGACTGAGTTTTCGCAATGATGCTAGATATATAACGTAGTATTTCCAATTGACAAGAGGCACGTGACCTCCATGTTCTTGCGTAAAAGAAATACAGGAATATGGCATTATCATTCATTTACGGATCCTTTTCGCGAATTATTTCTCTGGTCTTATTACAAACGTCAGTTGTTACAAATGCTTAAGGATGGAAAATAATTTCTTATGTCAGTTAGCCTGACGCTAATGATACAAGGTCATAGAGATGCCAACGTATAAGGAGGAATCTTATGTAGGCGGGGAATTGCTGTCTTCTTGGAGATAGTCAAGTCTTTGTTCTTAGACGAGAAAAACCTTGTTTACGGTGTCAAATAATTTTGATTCTTATCCAACGCAGGCGCATAAAGCACTCGGAATAAAAATGCAAATCTGCTAGCAATTCAATGTTTAATTGTCAACGTACAAAATACGGTTAAATGTGCACCTGTTTTTTATCGAAATAATTAGTATTATACGGTGATTATCTTTATGTGTTTATTAGATTACTCTTAAAGGGGCTTTTAAGGGACCCTCTGATCACGAGTTTTACTGTAAAACAACCTTAAATATAAACAATGGATTCGATTTAAGTGCAAACTGGAATTGTCAATCCAAGGGAGAATGATATATTGACCAGGATGTACATGGTTTTCATAGGTCAAATGTTTACGTTGTATTTGTATTTTATTTACCCAAACGTGTTGAGTTAAATACCGCTACTTTCCCATTTTCAAAAAAGAAATAAAAAATAGCACCGCCTTCATCATGAAACCATCAATCCGAGCATGCACTTTATTTAACTCTTTGCATGCTAGCGGCGGATATATCCACCAGCGTGATTACCTTTGCAAACAGTTTGGATCAAGATGAGACGCCGCGTAACGCGGCGTCTCATCATGTTCTCAACTGTTTACCATTCTGACCCTGAATTTAAAAGACATTTTGAAAATGCTAATTTTAGAACAGTAGCAGACGACAAATGTTGCAGATGAAAACAAGTACCCAGCATGCAAAGAGTGAAACCAATCGTCCTTGCTTCTATAACTCATGGACAGTTGTTAAAAAATCATTGATAGAAGCAAAGAAAGGCTGTTTTGGGTTCTGGTGGTAAACAAATACGATCCCCTATATACATATACATGTACATTCAACTTTGCTACTTTTCATTTCAGATTTCCAAAGACAGAATGATGGCGAATAATATCCGACAAACATTAACTAGAATTTTTTTTTTGGTCCAGCGTTGAGCTGTCGCGTAGAATACATTGATACGGATATGTAATATGTTTCGCGGGAACATTGATACTTTCACTTTCATAACAGCTGTCGATTTATTGAAGTCAAACTAATACGCTCAACAACAACTCGGACCCAATATTATCTTTGGCCAGTGAGTGCTTCAATAGTATATTGCGTAACATCGTACTCTTTATTTTATGTTTGTATATAGGTTTTATTAATATTTAAGAAATATCAAAATAAAAAAAGCTGTTCTTTCAATCTGTACACCCTTTTAAATGATCGTGTTAATTATATATTACGTAAAACAAAAGGCCGAGCGAAACGTGATACTTCTACAACATTCCAAGTGATACATTTTCATAAAACAGTCAGCTAATTCTACGTTCCTGTGTCCCGTTTCATAAAATTTCGTATGATAAAAACGGCCGTAAGACAAAACTTTAAACTACATTAAATTTCTGATTTCTTTATCAAAACATGTCTGGTGACATCTCTTTGAAATTATCTTTTCAAGACGATTCCAAAGAGATGTCACAAGACAGGAGTAGATGGAGAAACAAGTAATAATTGAGACTTTCATTATCTGACTTACGACAACATTTGCCGTACGATGTTTTATGAAACGGGCACCTGAACTATCTTGATATAGAACTGTACATGTATGTATACATTCAAGAAAACATGCTAAAAGTACTCACAACTGAATTATCAATGCAACGGATTTTACATAATAGCTTTAATTGAACCTTCTTGCACAATGTAAGCATTGATGGAATAGCCTGATATAGTGAATCAATATGGTACATTCGTTTCCGATTGCCACAAGCGATTAACTTACTATCAATGTATGTTATAAGATACAGTAAATGCTGACATAAGTTTGGTAAACCATTTTTGAACGTCATTAGAAAATCTTGCAACTTGTTTCGTTCTTATCATAATTTAACTTTAAAGCTTGAACGCTACCGCAGTTGATGTAGTAGAAATGAACAATCAGGTAATGATAAATCCATAAAAAGTTCTTTAGTATTGTTATCGATGATCTATTCATGAAATATTTAACGAACAAATCATTTGATAAACCATACATTCGGGCACAACAATCAGCTTACAAAACTATCGAAGCCACTGTTATTAGTATATTCTGGTATTATTTTCAATTCAATATTGAAATTACCACATTCAACCCTAGCGACGAGTATACTCGTCATCTACAAACAGTGTATCTGTGAGGATAACACTTGTCCCATGCAAACAGTGTAGACCCTGATCAGATGGCTCCTTAAGGAGCCATCTGATCAGGATCTACACTGTTTGTCATTTTGAAATGTATTACTAAATTTAACCCTAAACAGTCCAAAATGGACTATACTTAATTGGACATTGAAATAGTCCACTAAAAATTCCAGGGGTGAATGAGTTACGCACCTTACTGAACATTCACCAAGGTGTAATGGCAGACCACTGAATAAAATCCGAGGATTTAGTATATTAACTGATTTTAATTGGCATCAAACTTATTTCAGAGTACATATTGTGTAACGTCTAAACTTGATTCATGGCGACCAATACAGTACAAACTGTCTATAACAAAAAATGTGACAACATAATCGTGGCAGTAACTGGAAACGATACAAACCATGGTAATTAATATTTGAAATATCTTTTATTCAACTTTTATACTAATTATTATATTCAATTAAATTTCGGTACCAAAAAGGCTGGACCTTTCTAAAACATCAGAACGTATGTTTGCCATGCCGTTAACTCATTCACCCCTGACACTTTTAATGGACAATTCCAATTTCAAAATAAGTCTAACTCATATTGGACTATTTAGGGTTGATTTTAACAATACATTTCAAAAACGAAAAACAGTGAAGACCCTGGTCAGAGGGCTCTTGTTTGAATGGGACTAGTGTACTGCACAGGTTTTCGGCGCGTAAGCTATGACCCCCACCCCCCTCGCTGCTACCCCCCCCCATAAATCTTTCAAAATGAGTCAAAATACATCCATATGTTCAACAAACATCCTTAACAAATGTTTCAAGAAGTTTCAAGAAGTTTCAAAAAAAAAAAAAAAAATTTCGTATCATGTATGTATACAATGAAAAGGTGGATGTGTATTCAGGGCCATCAACTTCCCAACCTTGTCATTTTGTCATTTTTGGGCCGATTTTGACAAATGATGGCTTATTATTTACATTTAACAGTTCTGTTCAAAGAAAGTTAGCTCACAGCCCAAGCAAGGCACGAGCACAAGTGAAGAAATAAAAAGTTCGATAGGCACCTTATATCGGAATCCTTCTGTCACCTTAATTTTTGGACTTGCTCGTCAGTCATTCACTGATTCAGCGATTAACAAGTGCATTTGCGACCATGCATTACACCATGGTACGGGTAATTAATAGAAAATGAAATATATCATAAATACCTTTTGAATTATCGGTAAATGAGCATTTCTGTTACGAAATAAATTTTCTAGATAACTTTCGTTTAGTTTCGGTTGACAAACGGATATGATATCATTGGTCGTATTCGAATCATTCAATTTGTTGTCAACGAAAACTAGGCGGAGCAAATGATCGAAGATTTACTGATGACAACGTTTTTGACCCGACTCGAATCGAAATTGTGGTCAACGATTTGATGGTTTGACAACATTTTGTCAACGGAAAACATCAAGTGGTGATTCGAATAGAACCTGTTGACAACACGTCCAACTAACGCTTTAGTTGTCCTGATTCGAATACGACCAATTGAGGCGCTTGACTTTTGCGTCATTTCCTGCTTTGAAGCTGGTTCTCGGGTTCGCTAAAATGATAATAGTTTGACTGGACAACCAGTCGTTTGTTTGGGAAAATTTTGCGTGACAGATGGTTTCCGAATAAGGGGTCTCCCCACTCTTCGAGTCCCCATGCGCGTGTTCGCCGATTGCTTTGACTTTTTTACCAATTATCGTCAAAGAAAACTGTTTGCTGTAAACAATGAGCCATCATCTGTCCAGATCGTCCAAGATTTGACAAAATGACAGGGTTGGGAACTTGAGGGTTGCTTCTGCAAGGCGTTTTTTCATGGCAGCCTTTACTATTTTACTTATAAATTAGCAAAAAAAAATTTTTTTTTTAAATTTCACGAAACTTCAGGAAATGTTCTTTTATGATGATTATTGAATGTATGGATAAATTTTAGGGTATTTTATCCACGTTTGGTGGTGGTGGAGGGGGGTTATAGCAGCTAGGGGTAGTGTCATAGCCAACGGGCCGAATGCCTATGGTGTACTGTACTACTACTACTACTACTGCTACTTCTACATGTACTAATAATACTTCTGGAATTACTACCACTTGTACTACTTCTACTACTGCTAATATTACTTCAACTGATACTGATATTATTACTACTATATTTACTGCTACATATACTACCAGTTACATGTATACTGATACTACTACTACTTCTACCACTACTACTTCTACTACTTCTAGTGTCTTCTGTTTTCTTAGTCTATATTTCATGTTGAGTTAAACAGTGTCGGAATGACATACAGTATATTGGTTTAATCAATAACCCCATTGAAACGCCTTTTAACGCCTTAAATTTATTCCTCCGTCAAAGAAAGTAGTCATACTTTATATAGGCATTGTCACACACTTACCCCGCATACGACGAACGTTTAAATAAATTTAGATAAGTAATACCACCTTTGTTGAATATTTTATGTACCATGTGTTTCTTTTTCGCCCCAGTATATATCTTAGCAAATGGTAGCCCAAAGCTTGCTAAATGTAAAGCAGAATGCGCCAGAAGGCGCAATATGCTTACATTCAACCTGTTTCGATTGGTAACCTGTCTTCAAAACTAGAGATAAACTATGGAGTAAAGAGTAAAGCATCTGTCATAACTTCAGCGTCAGGAATCTATGTGTTTAAATGTTTTAATTTAATGATATTTCTATAACATACTAGGTTGTATATTATAATAAAACAGATTTAATAAATGCTCTTTCGACCAATGTTTTATTTTCTTTAACGCTCCTTTTGCATAAAATGACAACAGACCTGTGTATTACATGTAAGTAAAGAGGCAAAGTTAACTCAAATGTAGTGTAAAATAGTACTACATGTATGAACATTTCCCCTGATTTGTCGGAAGTCCTTAGAAATACATTAACCCCTTCACTGCCTTACCCCGAGTACAGTAGTTATTTGCAAACAGTTTGGATCCTGATCAGACGCCGCGTAACGCGGCGTCTGATCAGGATACAAACTGTTTGACTCTCGTTTCAATATTTCTTAAGTCAAAATACCGAAAAATTGTTTTTAGAAATAGAAGCAGACGACAAATGTTTAAATGTGATGACGTCATGGCAGTGCAGGGGTTAATATCAATCATTCGAGGAAACCTCTGTTAAATAAGTCCATACATCATGTGTAAATTTTCTTTTAAATTGTTGAATAATCGTAAGACATAAATGTCCCATGTGCCTCGTCTGGATTCAGATTATTTGTCATTTTTGTCAAAAGTACTTCGTTGTTAAAGGTTTCAACCAACAACAGTTGAGTTGACACAGTTTCATCAACACTGAGGATTATTTTCAGTAATATCTCTGTCGAGAGGAAGTAATATTCACCGTTTATCGTTGTTCACAAATTCAATGAAAATGTTAACCACTTAATTATTCAAATCTGAGTGGCATAAGTTTAAAGTTTGATCAGACGGAATAGATATCCAATCTGGCCCCAGGCTTTTTAAAATACAGTAGAACCTCTCTATTACGACCACTAAGTTGTGTCAAATATTATTCGTTTAAGGGTGTATCAATGTCATAAGCCAATTTTTCAAAGTATCAAACTCTTTTTCTAACATTGTTTTTTTGGAAGAGCTATTTATGATGAATGAAAAAATGGAAACAATTTTATGTTGGTGTCCTTTTTTTTGAGCTACAGGGATTTGAAAAAGGTATGTCAAATTTTGACTTTTTCTCTCAAATTTTACCCATTCAGAGTACAAGCTTCAGTAAAATCTATTTCAAAACAAAACAAGCATGGTAATTTGGGTTTTCATTATTTATTTCATGTTTATGGTGGTATTTTCACATATAGAAACCAAATTTAGACAAAGCAGGCACTAGGTTTGAACAATATGGATCCTCGAATATAAAAAATATGCTTTTTATAGGGCATGATTTTATAAGATATTTTATTTTATGAAAAAAAAAGTAAAAAAAGTTTGAAAATGAAATAGTTCTAGTATTAAACTTTTTCTTATATTCTACCAAATGAAAGCCAATGCTAAGGCAGTTCAAAATATGAAAGAAATTGAAAGGTCAGTGTTGAAAATTTTGAGTTATTAAAGTAAAAAGAGTTATCTCCCCTTACAAAATTTACAAAAAGTACCATATCGATGATATTTAGAGCTTTATAAATTTCACATTTGGTGCCTGTTTTTTCTTAAATTAGTTTTTGTATGAAGAAATACTACATGTTCCATAGATAGGAAATAAATAACACAAAACCAAATTATCATATTTGTTTTCATTTAAAATGGATTTTATTGAAGCGGGCTGTTTGAAAATGACAAAATAAGAGAAAGTGGGTGGGTTAAATTTTACATGGCCATGGAGCCAACTGTTGTTCACCAAAATGTACACTTTTTCTATTTTTTCATTCATCATAAATAGCTCTTCAATACAAAACCATCATAAAGTGTTTTCATATACTTTGAAATTTTCTTTAATTCATGACATTGATACACCCTTAAAGCAATATGAAGGTGAAACAGAAAGCTCCTACAGGAGCTTTCTGTTTCACTCTCACATTGCTTTAAGCTGTCACCTGTTCTTCATACGGAAAATCAGCCTTCATTTTATTGGCCGTAATAGAGAGGTTATACTGTAGTTTTTTTTGGCAGAAATGCGCTTCTTGGAAAAACACTACATACATGTATATCTATGTTTGAAATTTCCGTAAACAGTTTCCATCAGATCCAGATTCCTCAGGTCAGAGGTCGACTTACTAGTCTAATTGATGTTACGATGTGTTTAAATCACACAGTTTGAACTGTTTATTACTGTTGTGTTTTTAGATATAGGGGTTCAAGGTTCTCTATACATGTATATTAAATTGGATCAAGAGGCTATGCTGGTGAATTCACCAGAAGTTGACCTCTGTAATAATAGAGAGTGTAGGTAATCAGTAGATACTGAGCGAGTTTAGCTGACTTAATAGAGTAAACTATAGTAACTTCCAATCACAAATAATATATATGCCCAAACTTGTTTTGTTGTTATACTTTCTGGTCCTTTGGAATCATTGCTTTCAGCGCATTTACAGTTGAAAGTCGAATTCCGCTTAAGCCGGTGCTAGGGGGCGTGAGCACTGTTGCATATTTCAGTATTGCTCATGAACAGACTCAATTAAACCGAGTCTGCAATTTTCAGTATTTGCTTTGTTTTCTGTGCTTTCAAAGGATCTCCCCTTATTCAGATTTTTAAAAATAAATAAAATCATAGAAGCGCCATCATTTAACCACTGCATCGGATGGTAGATTTTTACAAATTTGGTCAATAGCTGTCGTCTTCGCATTTGTTTACACGAGAGTCTCACTCTTGCCGTTCTGCTGATTGTGAACTAAAATAGATAGCTTACCCTAGTACTATGCCAGTACGGCAGCTTAACTCGCTCACTGAATGCAATGGCTGGTCAGAGCATGCTACATCCCTTATATGGCGGTTAGCAGCCTTTGGAAATAACATGCTACCTGATGATGCTTAGCGCTGTATCCACAGATGGTCTTTGGCATTCGGCATGCTTAATACATGCTATCTAGCATTGGGTATGCTACATGCTATATCCCTTATATGGGGATTCGCAACCCAGGGGAGTTGACTGGGCCATATATTAAAGCGACAGGTTTGCTTTGTTTGGGGTATTTTAGGAACTTTGGATATTGGAAGCTGATCTCTTGGTCTTATGTTTTGATCAAGTCTTTAGGCTTTAGAAACTTTCGGAACAATTGGAATTATTTTAAGAAATAATCCTTAGGAAAAGCCAGGAAGTTACGGAACTTTAGAAAGCGTAGAAAATTAGAAAGAAAGTAGAATTAAATGTTGCGAAGAAAAGACTGTGTCATTTATATTTCAATAGTATTTCCCGAACTCACCGGCTTTCAGATCTTACGAAACTTAACATTAAGAATACACACATGTGACTGCAAATATGCCGATACTCTTACTCAGTTTGTTTACTGCTAAAACTTTAAAATAATGAATTACGATACTAAATGATGATAAGGGTGTTTTATTATATACATATCGATGATTTATAGAGATTTCTCAGTTAGATAAATTTCATATCGTCACAGTTGATATCATCCCTAGTGATGATATCACTTTTGCAGTGTCGATATCATTTTTGTGACGACACGTCACGATATCTTTTATGACGTCGCGCGTAAACAATTATTGTTGTGAGTATTTTCTGTAAAAACGTCATTAAACTATATATGATAAAAAATAACTATCGCGAGAATGGGTTGTTATCTGGGTAAAAAACGAGTTGAAAATGCTATTGTTTTATTTTAAATGAAATGTTATTATAAACACCATGAGAAAACCAGATGGCGAAACTAGTAAATATTTAGCCTGTGCACTGTGTAAAAGGGTGTGGTTATAATCACACATGCTCGTTCTGAACATCCGTGGTATTTTCAACAAACAGTAAAATACAGTCGAACTTCGATAATTCGAACTCAGTAAAGTCGAACATACCCGTGTTTCAAAGTTAAAACGCGGCTCAGGCGTTGAAATACGGTTATGGTCACCTTAACCGAGCTTGAAATAAGGCAAGTTGTGTTTCGAAATATCGGATATTTCGAGTTAAGCGAGTTCGAGATATCGAAGTTCGACTGTATGCCAATGTAATGTCCGTCCTATTTCATTTTTTGGCATTCCAGGTATTATAATGAAAGGACACGACGACTATTTTGACTATAACACAATTCACTTTGATATTTATCAACATCTAATTCCATTTAGGCAGCATTTACTAAAGAATAGTTCAAAACATGAACCAGTTATCTAAACAATTGACATCGTTTGAGACCCACTTGAGACTTGCCTTTATATCTCCAAATTACCGCAGTATTGAATATCATACGATATAGGCATGACGTTCATTCACTGTCAAAAAACAAAACCGTGAATATACAGCACTCCCTCTCTACAACGACACGCAACGGGACAAACTTGTGTGCGTTGTTCGGAGGGAGTCGTTATAGGGAGAGAAATTTGCGGCGTCTGACCTGGATTCAAGCTGTTTGTCACTCGTCATTAAGTTTTTTTCTGTCAAAATGTCTATTATGTAATTTTGAGAAAAACAACAGACGACAATTTTAAGCAGACAACATTGCAGCCGTGAATAGGTTGGAAATAATTGTCCTGTTTAGGGAACTGAGAAAGGGTCGTTGTAAGGAGGGAGTCATTGTTTGGAGGGCCGTTGTAGGGAGGGAACACTGTATGAATTTATGTCGTTTTTTGGTAAATCTTTCATCATAAAGATCTACCTATAATAACCTTTGTCAGCAAAGAATCATAAATTAGTTTTCATAACCATTACTAAACGAGTAATACTCGAATGGCAGTAAATCTCGATTTTAAGAATTTGTTCAAATACATAGTAACGCAAATTAAACAAAACCAACCCAAAGCAATGAGTTCTTTATAATGCATTGTAGCTCAGCGGGAATATGTTTGTTTTAATTTTCGTAACCGTCACTGACATACCCCAAATATACTTGTACAGTGGAGAAAACGTTATTCTTTCCCAATAAACGCGTTTACGCTAAAACCATTATTTCCAATGCAAACTGTTTGCCACTCAGATAAAAATAGACAGTGAAAAATGTCAAAAAGTTGTTATTTTCTATATTTTAGTGTTTTGCGTTTGCGTTTCGTTTGCGTTTAAACGGGAAAAAATCACGTTTTCTCCCATGTATTTACTAACACTTAGGATACTGATCATATGCTGAGAAACCCGAGGTTTGACACTTAAATACATGTCTATGCTTCTTCAGGCTAAATTCTCACAGTATAAATAAGGGAAATATAGCGCTCCCTCTATACAACGACACACAATGGGAGACAACAATTGTGCTCGTTGTTCGGAGGGAGTCGATATAGATAGGTAAATTGGCTGCATTTGTAACGCGGCGTCTGATCTGGATTCAAGCTGTTTGCCACTCGTCAATAAGTGTTTTTTTTCGTCAAAACGGCCATTATATAACTTTGAGAAAATTAGTAGACGACAGTTTTTAGCGGACGATATTGCAACAATGAAGGCGTTGGACATAATTGTTCTGTTTAGGGAACCACGACAAGGGTCGTTGTAAGGAGGGAGTCGTTGTTTGGAGGGTCGTTTTAGGGAGGGAACGCTACATGTACATGCAGACGACACATTTTAAGTTTTCATAGAATGGTTTTATTGTCTCATAGATGTCGTAACCTATTAAGATCAAAGTGTGTTCTAAGTATAGGTTTTCTCATTAGTGACGACTAATGACCTGGGATATTACAGATTGTCAGACACGAATAACTGTACCTGATTAGTTTCCTGAAGTCAATGTTGAACAAACATTTTACATAATTTATTATTACAGGGCTGCCATAAGTTGACATGAAAAATCCTAAGATTTCCAAATTTGCATTTTTCAAGTGCGATTTTACCAATCGTACCTTTACCCCATAGCCTATTTCTAGTTCTGTTGGCATGTAACTACAAAAAGCAGGCTGCTTTACTTTCAGCCTGCTTTAAGCTACCATGTACTAGAAAAAACCGTAGATTAAGGAAGAATCCGGAGAAATGGCAGCCCTGTTATTACGTACATGCATAGGTCCGAATATAAATCGCCAATGCCATTTCTTTCACAGTTAACAGGATAACTTTGAATTATAAACACATATTTGCTGATGCAGATTTTCATTCAAATGCATTGGAAAATTCATTTACTGCCAAAAAGAGAATGATCGATTAACTTTAGTAACGAATATTCTCGTAATTTTATAAACAATTTACATGTTCTTGTGAAAAGTACATAAGTCATCTGCAAACGGCGAATGTCCCAGATCAACGTCTATACAGTTTGTCAGTGAAATCACTCCGTATTGACATGCATTAATATAATTGTTGTATATGTAGCTTTTTGCAGCGCTCCCTCTCTACAACGACACCCAATGGGAGACAAGCATTATGCTTATTGTTCGGAGGGAGTCGTTACAGGGAAAGAAATAGCCTTACATTTGCAAACAGCTTGAATCCAGATCAGACGCCGCGTAACGTGGCGTTTGATCTGGATTCAAGCTGTTTGTCAATCGTCATTAAGTGTTTTTTTTCTGTCAAAATGTCCATTGTGTAACTTTGAGAAAAACAGCAGACGACAATTTAAGCAGATGACATTGCAGACGTAAATAGGTTGCGCAAAAGTATGCTGTTCAGGGAACTGCGACAAAGGACGTTGTAAGGAGGGGGTCGTTGTTGGGAGGGCCGTTCTCCACTGTACTTATTCATATCTGAGTGGCGTAAGTTTAAAGCTTGATCAAACTTCATAGATATCCGATCTGGTCCCAGGCTTTTAAAAAAATATTTTTAGGCAGAAACGCGCTTCTTAGAAAAACATTACATATAAACAGTTTCCAAAGATCTTAAAATACGCCGAACAAAGCAAAACTGCTTCTTTTATCTATGGCCCAGTCAACTCCCCTGTGCTGCTAATCCCCAAATAAGGGATCACTTTTTGTGTCGTCACATCTTTTATGACGTCGCGCGTAAACAATTATTTGTGTATGTTTATCTGTACAAATGTCATTTAACTGTATATTATAAATTAAATAATCAATTCCTTTGGACGGACATGAAAAATATATCACGAGGATGGGTTATTATCTGGTTGAAAAATGCTATTGTTTTATTTTAAATGAAATGTTTTTATAAACACCATGAGAAAACCAGATGGGCAACTAGTAAATATTTAGCCTGTGCGTTGTGTCCAAGGGTGTGGTTATAATCACACATGCTCGTTCTGAACATCCGCGGTATTTTCAACAAACAGTAAAATAAGTCGAACTTCGATAATTCGAACACGGTAAAGTCGAACATACCTGTGTTTCAAAGTTAAAGCCTTTATGCATATTCTGCTTTACTTTCAGCCTGCTTTAAGCTACCATGTACTAGAAAAAACCGAAGATTTAGGAAGAATCCGGAGAAATGACAGCCCTGTTATTACGTACATGCATAGATCCGAATATAAATCGCTAATGCCATTTCTTTCTAGTTATAAAACAGTTAATAGGATAATTTTGAATTATAAACACATATTTGCTGATGCAGATTTTCATTCAAATGCTTTAGAAAATTCATTTACTACGAAGAATGATCGATTAACTTAAATAATGAGTATATTCGTTATTTTATAAACAATTTACTTGTGAAAAGTACATAAGTCAATTGCAAACAGCGAATGTCCCAGATCAACGTCTATACAGTTTGTCAGTGAAATCACTCCGTATTGACATGCATTAATGTAATTGTTGTATAATTATGTAACTTTTTGCAGCGCTCCCTCTCTACAACGACACCCGATGGGAGACAAGCATTATGCTTATTGTTCGGAGGGAGTCGTTACAGGGAAAGAATTTGCCTTACATTTGCAAACAGCTTGAATCCAGATCAGACGCCGCGTAACGCGGCGTTTGATCTGGATTCAAGCTGTTTGTCAATCGTCATTAAGTGTTTTTTTCTGTCAAAATGTCCATTGTGTAACTTTGAGAAAAACAGCAGACGACAATTTTAAGCAGATGACATTGCAGCCGTAAATAGGTTGCGCAAAAGTATGCTGTTCAGGGAACTGCGACAAAGGACGTTGTAAGGAGGGGGTCGTTGTTGGGAGGGCCGTTGAATGGAGGGAACACTGTAATATGTAGTGCATATCAACCTTGTTGAATACGTTTGATTCATTGCACAGCAATGTAGTGGAACTCGGTAGAATATCTAAAGAACGATCTAAATTAACGTTTGTACATGTAACACTGTTTGTTTCATTATACATGTACACGCAAAAATTAAATATATTCACTCTCTTGTCATAGCACCTAATGACAGAAATACATACAGCCGAACTTCAATGTCTCGAACTCGCCTAATTCGAACTATCCGATTTGTCGACACATGAACTGCATTATTTTATACTCGGTTACGTCGAACATATCCGTATTTCAAAGTTAAAACGTGGCTTAGCCACGTTTTAACTTTGAAATACAGGTATGTTCGACCTAACCGAGTTCGAGTATCGAAGTTCAACTGTACATAGTGTCAGTGTGACAAAGAAAGGACGAGTCACATATGGTTGCTCTAAGTTTTAAGTGTTACCCCGGGGGCAATAAACATTATGTATTAGTATGAATTTGATTTTATCTGCAGAAAGTATTACTTTATCTTAGTTTAAATACCAAATTGCACTAACCATATATCATTTTCAATTCGTCTTTAAGCTCATAAAGTATTATTAAAGTTTTACGGCACTGTTTCAATTACGAAACGACACTCCTTGAAGATCTATGGAATTCATATAACCTTTTATCACATAATTTGCGGTCTGGGAGTTGCATAAAGCGATTGTATAAATATCGTAATCCACTAGTGGAATATCGTTTTTTGGGCTCCGGCCTAACTTGTTCGTCCATAAGCGCTGTATGTAGCGGGGTGCCAAATGACGTCATTTACTATGACGTTAACGTAAACAACGTAACGTTTGGCGGAAAATCTATATAGCGTAGGGTCTACAAACTACGGCTTCAAATCAATTCAATAGCTGCTTGAACTTGTAATGTGATAAATAAAATATCACATTCGTGTTCATTATTTATCATTTTTAATAAACTCGTTGACTAAAATGAATATGACGCTCGCCAAGGCTCGCGTCATATTATTTTAGTCAACTCGTTTATTAAAAATGATAAATAATGAACACTCATACAATATCCTCTATTTCCACGCGTTATTCGACATGTGTAGAAAGTATTTTGGATGCGGGTCAGAAACCGTATTATGCTGGCCGTGTCTGATCAGGACCTAAACTGTCTGATATCGTATCTGTACTTTCTACGGGCGAATATATAGAAGATAACTGTATTTTTTTGTGTAAGATCAAAATTTAATATCATTGAGTGATGAACATAAGACGTTATATTTTCGAGTGTGGCGAAGTCTGATGTTCACGAAATAATTAAATTTAGATCTTTCACCGAAAAAATACAGTTATTCTTTATGTTTTTAAACGATTTTTGGAATAATAATTGAAAGCAAAAGTACATTGTTACCCGTGTGAAGCCCCGGTTTTATATCGAACAACTTTTCGTAACTCTACGGGGAAAAATCATAAAAGAAGCACGCGTGACGATTGACTCTAGTACATGTAGCTGCAAGATGTAGTAAAACTACTAATGTAATTTACATTTTATTGGTCGCTTGACAAAAGTTTAACTGTTATAAATTGAGAGATTCGAAAGTTCACAATGTGGTCCAATAAATCAGTTACGCTTCTGTAAAGTGTATAACATATAATTATATTGAACGTTCATGATACATGATGGAAAAGATAAATATGATAGTTAAGAGATTTAACCAGTTACACCATTTCCAGTTTCTAGTATTGAAGACCATTTAAAGCATGTTGAAAGTGACCATCTACTGGGATATAAAAAACTAATTCTTCAGGTAAGTTTTCATGACTGTATAAAGTGGAACTCTTTTCTTTCAGTGTAGGAATAAAGTAAAGACACAGAAAGGCGTAAGTGTGCCATTGACTTTCACATGTACCTTAAGTTTCATCAAATCTAGACGAACACCCTAGGGAACTAAACTGAGTCTCATGATACCGTCAATTTACATTTATTTTCTGCAACCTATATATTGAAAACTTCAAGACCGGTCTGTAGCAACATGATTTGTAAAAATATGTAAATTGTAAAAATCAAATCATATTAATGAATTTGGTTGTAAATGAATATTTTACAAATACCGGCATCGGTGAATTGGAATGAACATGATTTGAAACAAAAGACAATTTTTTTAAATAGACTGGTATTAAATAGCATGCATCAATGATGTAGAAAGTTTACTTCTTGGTCGTAGCCTCATATGCAAATAATATGCAGTAGTAAAACATACAGTGGATAAAACGTTATTTTTTCCCAATAAACGCGTTTACGCTAAAACTATTATTTCCTTTGCAAACAGTTTGGAGCCAGACCAGAC
This sequence comes from Gari tellinella, assembly GCA_922989275.2. NCBI lineage: Eukaryota > Metazoa > Mollusca > Bivalvia > Cardiida > Psammobiidae > Gari > Gari tellinella. Next base: position 26,769,794 of record OV277857.1, on the reverse strand, counting down.
GCCGGGTTACCCGGCGTCTGGTCTGGCTCCAAACTGTTTGCCACTCAGGTAAAAATGAAAAGTCAGAATTGTCAACAAGTTGTTATTTTAACCATTTTAGTGTTTTGCGTCTGCGTTTCGTTTGCGTTTAAACGGGAAATAATAACGCATTCTCCACCATAGCCATGCTTAGTTTGTATTAATATCCTCTTTTCTGTCGCTGTTAACTGAAATATCATATTTGTCATGTTGTTTATGGGCGAGTACTGGCCTAAACTATATATAAATAAAACTTCGTTCGTTCGTTCGTTTATGTTAAGTATTTATATAAGTGTTTCCGGCACCGCAACACAGTGAACACAGTTGAGTGATTTGAATGTGAAATTAGACATTCAGTAGAAATACTTACTTCATAAATGATATGCATGTGTATCTCATGGATCTGCACATTTTAAATCGAGGCATGTCAAGGTCAATTTCAAATCATGTTTTTTCCTATATCATGTCGACTGTAAAACATGATTTGTAAATATTGACATGATTTGAATTTTTTTTAACAAATTACATATTTTTACAAATCATGTTGCTACACCGGTCACTGATCATATCAGGAATAATGATGATTAGATATTAACCCATTTGTGCCCATGATCCTATATACAGGAAAAATGCAAACAGTGTAGCCTCTGATCAGAGTCTACACTGTTTGCTGATAGGAATTAAAATATTAAAAAAAAAGCGAAAATGAAAATTTAGATCAGCCACCCTTATGGTAAAAATGGGCATATCCAATATACAAGCATGGAATAATCCACTGGGCACAAATATGTTTACTCTTGGCCTGCAACAATATTGCCTACTTCTGTCGTCTAAAATTGGTTTAAAACATTGATTTTAAACCCTTATAAACCAAAGATTATCTAACACGACTGTAAACAGTTTGGAATTACAGTGGATAAAAACGTTATTCTTTCCCGTTTAAACGCAAACGAAACGTAAACGCAAACACTAAAATGTAAACAACTTTTTGACATTTTTCACGATATTTTTTTTATCTGAGCCTTACCCGGCGTCTGATCTGGCTCCAAACTGTTAGTACTGGAAAAATTAGTTTTAGCGTAAACGCGTTTATTGGGAAAGAATAACGTTTTCTCCACTGTAGTTTAGACGCTGCATTTCGTAGCGTGTGATCTTGATCCAAACAGATTGTAATTTCTAGTAAAGACGCGACTAGCATTCGTAGGGATAATTATTTCAGATTAGAAACCATAACAAAGTAGATCTACGATGCTTGGTAATTGTTCCACTTTTCTCAGATTTTCAAGTAATTGTTGTTTCCGATATAATCACGGGATCATTGTCTCGAGTGCTATAATTTGAAATGCTTTAGCTCTTTGCATGATGGGTAATGTTTTCGTCTGCAACAATTGTCGTCTGCTTTTGTCAGAGTATCAAACTGTCTGGATCGTGATGAGACGCCGCGTAACGCGGCGTCTCATCACGATCCAAACTGCAAAGGCTATGATGGTTAAGCAAAGGCAAATGCTATGATGTTTTGAGCAAAGGCAAAGACTATGATGTTAAGTAAAGACAAAGGCTATAATGGTTAAGCATGCAAAGAGTTACGGCAGCCACAATTGTTTATCTTTATGAAAATGAATTCTTTTGATATTCATTTTGTAGGAAAATTGCTAATTTGAACTTTCCAATTATATGAATTTTGATTTTGAAATAATTAGTTTTAATTTCTATACTACCGGACATCTGTATAACATTACTCTTCGGTTTGGGGATGTTTAGAGTTAACCTTTTCCTCCCTGAAACCTAAAATGGACAATTCCAATTTCAAATTAAGTCTAGTCCATTTTTGACTTTTTAGGATTGATTTTTACATTATATGTCAAAATGACAAACAGTGTAGACCCTGATCAGAGGGCTCCTTAAGGAGCCCTCTGATCAGGGTCTTCACTGTTTGCATAGGACAAGTGTACTCCTCACATGTAGGCTGCTTGAAAATGACGCATATATGCGGGACTAGGGTTCAAAGAGTTAAGGCAGCAACCATTGTTTATCTTAATGAAAATGGATACTTTTGATATTCATTTTGTTGGAAAATTGCTCGAACTAATTTCAACTTTCTAATTAGTTCTATTTTTTTATATTACCGGGTGTCTGTAGGACTCTTTGGTTTTTGGGATGTCGTAGTTTGATCCTTATACGGATTTACGTCCACTTACAGCTCTGTATTGATGCATAACTTGATGATACGGCACAGTAGCCTTATAGCATAGTTAAATGCTATATGCAAAGCTGATTCTCGTAATTTTCGGACCAACAAGTGTTTCAGCTTAAATACTTTGATACGAATACTTTGATGTTTGAAATATATGCATTTATCTATTTCATACTATATTCAAAGTGCTTTGTGGCTTTAATACATACTAAATAGCTTTTCAATAAAATTTCCATGAAATTCGTTTTCATAGTGGCTATTAAATAAAATGTCAAAATTATAGCAGCATGTGTTGAGAGATAGTAACATGTCTTCTCGTGTATGACAGCAAAATGTGTTATATTCAAATAAATGGATAACCCATTTGTGCCCAGTTGATTCTTCCATGTTTATATATTAATTCATTTTTTATCAAAGGGATGCCTGGTCAAAATTTTCATTTTGTTTTATATTGAAATTCCTATCAGCAAACAATGTAGACTCTGATCAGACGCCGCATTATGCGGCGTCTGATCAGAGTCTACACTATTTGCCTATGTGCCATATATGGGATCGTGGGCACAAATGGGTAAAGCTTCATAAAAGATGTAACAAGGTTTTCACTAACTATTACTCATCCATGTTAGAGTGTTAACTCCTAACACGCTAGTGACGAAACTATGATAACATGGAATCATTGCAAACAGATTGGATCCTGACGAGATGTCGCGTTTGCGGATCCAAATTGTTTCGAAAATAAATTTAGAAAATTTCCATTTCTAGCAAATTAACAGAGGACAATTGTTTCACGAACAAAAGCGTTAACCCATTTGTACCTAGTGTCCTATAAAAGGGACATAGGCAAACAGCGTAGAATCTGATCAGACGCCGCATTTTGCGGCGTCTGGTCAGAGTCTACGCTGTTTGCTAATAGGAACTTTAATGTAAAATAAAACAAAAAATGAAAATTGATACCAGGTACCCCTTATATAAAAAATGGACTAATCCAATATATAAGCATGGAAGAATCTACTGGACACAAATGGGTTAAGATAAACATGTGCTAGTCTATGACTCATTTCTTTCTTCGACATGACAGCTTAGGCAAATAACAGCCCGCTGTAGATTCCCACTGTGAGTCTTCACAGCCAATTATCATTTTCAGCTGTACATTAATACGCCCTGTGACAGTTCCATCCAGAGAGCATATCTATCTTCCTGCGATTTCGATTAATACAATTAATGGAAAACTGAAAACGGGGAAACCGAGCGTGCTAATCGCTCTCACTTAACATTCTGCACGCTACAGGGACAATATGTTACAAACAGTTTGAATCCAAATGATATAAGACAATTATATTGACGTCTCATCTGTATCCAAAATATTTGAAAGTCTGGAGATATTTTAAGAGAAACTTCAGAAAAATCAATTTTGAAACTAAGTCGTAAACGAGAAGACATATAGAGGACAATTACAAAGCATGTGAAAGGCTAAGTTGATCGTAAATATTCCTCAACCCCAAATACTTAAGTTATTGCAGTCCTTGTGCATACTCGTAACATGTATAGTGTACAATCAGAGAATCTAACTCCATTTACTCCTGTCGTTCTAAGTGCGACTTTCATATATTTGCAAACAGTCTGGAACTGATCAGACGTATCCCGGCGTCTGATCTGAATCCAGTTTCTTCCATTAAAAATTATTACAATGTACAGTGGAGAATCTGTTATTCTTTCCCAATAAACGCGTTTACGCTAAAACTATTATTTGCAGTGCAAACAGTTTGGAGCCAGATCAGACGCCGGGTAACCCGGCGTCTGATCAGGCTCCAAACTGTTTGCCACCAAGATAAACAAGAATTATCAGAATTGTCCAAAAGTTGATCTTTTCTACGTTTTAGTGCTTTGCGTTTGCGTACGTTTGCGTTTAAACGGGAAAGAATAACAGATTCTCCACTGTAAATATGAAAAAAATCTTTTTTACATTTTTTGCAGACGATATATTTGAAGCTGACACAACAATTCAGCATGATGATGGTTAACTCTTTCCTCCCTGAAACTTTAAATGGACAATTCCAGTTTCCATTTTAGTCTAGTCCATTTCTGACTTTAAAGGGTTGTTTTTGTAAATTTTTGGCATTGTGACAAACAGTGAAGACCCTGATCAGAGGGCTCCTTTCGGAGCCCTCTGATCTGGGTCTTCACTGTTTGCATAGGACATGTGTACTATTCACATGTACACTGTTTGAAAAGCACGCCTATATGCGGGACTAGGGTTCAAAGAGTTAATTAATCTGCAATTTTCTGAAAACCGGCCAAATTTCTCGGCCCCAAACACAAATTATTATTCTATACATGTTAACAAATCTTTCAACGACGAGATATCTGACAAGTAACTAAATGCGTTACTTTTTTCAAGCATTGAACAAACACATGTCTTTAACGATTGACCATTGAATTACAGTGGAGAAAACGTTATTCTTTCCCGTTTAAACGCAAACGAAACGCAAACGCAAAGCACTAAAATGTAGAAAATAACTACTTTTTGACATTTATCACTATCTATTCTTATCTGAGTGACAAACAGTTTGGAGCCTAATCAGACACCGGGTTACCCGGCGTCTGATCTGGCTCCAAACTGTTTGCAATGGAAATAATAGTTTTAGCGTAAACGCATTTATTGGGAAAGATTAACGTTTTCTCCACTGTACTATTGAATTGCTACAAAACCCCTCTAATCCGTAAATGTCTCTATACCGGAAACCTCTCTCATCCAAAAATCTCTCTAAACCGGACATTTTACTCAGTCTGGAAGTTTTGGGTTGTCGGTTATCAAATAGGAGTTTTCTGTTTACTTTTATTCTGAATTTAGGCGACACCTGTATTTAAGATTGACCTTTAATCCTGCTTAAAACAAACATTGCAAATAGCTATGTCTATCAACATACCATATACATGGCGATGTTAGGGGAAACGAACAACATTTTGCATTAAACGCAAGCATACAAACTGTTAATTTCACATACCCCGTATTACAATGTTGAGTAACGTCTTAACATTCAAACGACGAAAAGAACAGGTGAGTGTATGTCAAAAATGAAATATCGTAACAATTGTTTGTTGCAGAAACCTATAAACATTCCTGTATGACAAAAGGTAGAGAGACTATTCATCAATCGGATACGAACTGATAAGGAACGATTACTCTTTTCAAAAGACTCTTTAGAAGTATGATTTAATAACAATTTTAAATACTTAGCCGAAGGATAATTTGTAAAACAAATATAATGCATTTTCAGATGTTTTGTGTTGTTTTCACAACGCAGAACGGCATTAACGTTGTTTATGTTCCAGGAACTCCTCAGCCCATCATTAATCAAAACTATTTGGTGTCAGTAGTTTTAGTAGGTGATTCCAATTATTTGAATAATTACAAAAGCTGCAACATAAAACAGACATTAATTTGACTAAACACCTTCTCATCTTAGCCTGGTTATGTTAGATGTTTGCGTGAAACCTACATGCAGTGGAGAAATGTTTTTTTTCTCTCGTTTAACGACACTTAACGCTAACATAGTGCAGTACAATGGAGAAAATGACAACATTACATACATACATACTGAAATGTTGACGACTTATTTTCAAGTAAGTTGTAAACATTCTGGACCCTGATGAGACGTCAATGTACCAGGCTTCTTCTCTTGCTCCAATCTGTTTATAATGGAAATCATTGTTTCAGCATAAATGCGTTTAATAAAACATGATAAGGTTTTCTCCTCTATAAGCTTCATGATGTACTATTACACGAGTTAAAGACACATGTGTCGCATAACGCATTTATGAGGTCAATGCTAAACCCATTACTCCATAGCCTGTTTCTAGTTTGACAAACGATGAACACTTAAAGCAGGTTAAGGCGCATTCTGCTTTACTTTCAACCTGCTTTAAGCTATTATCTGCTAGGATATAGAAAATATTTCTTATGATACATCTTCATGACAGTATAAATTAGGACTAGTGTCTTCAGTGGAGGAATGAATTCAAGGCGTAAAAAGGCGTATTTGTGGAGTAATGGGTTAAAAACACCAACATTTCTGTGAGGGAGGGCTATGAGCTGGCGTTTCTATGAGGAGACGGTGTAACACGAAAGAAAGGACGGACAAAGAGGGGGTCAAACAGTATACCCGAGCGATCGTCGTAGGCACATAACAACTCAAAAGTATAAAAAAAAATGGACTAGGCTCAATTTGAAACTGGAATTGCCCATTTGAAGTTTCTGGGAGAAACAACAGATCAATAGTAAATGTTGCCGCATAGGTTCACTGCCAAATTGCACAGAAGACCGCTTGTCAGTCATTTCCGAAAGGTTTCACCGTTTGTGGCCATTCAATAATTGGTTCCCAAGGCAACCGAGTCTAAGAGTTTCTGCTTGTCTAGTTGTTTGGCAAATCTATGGTACTTTACCAAATTAACAAGCTTTTTGCTGATAAGTTAACAAGAAATAACGGTGAAAGCTTGTCTTGGTTCCTGTTAAAATGTTATCCGATTCATGTAAAAGTAAACCATATGTTTAATATACCGGATGAAAAGCGACGTCTGATTTGGATCAAAGCTTTTTGATACTCGTTTGTTGTAGATTTCTTCAATTTGAAAATGCATAGCTCAAAATGTTTGGCAATATGCAAACAACAAATTTAAAGTAGTCGATATTTCGATAGGATAAGGGTTAACTATTGTGTTGTTCCGAAATTGATGATTTGAATGTATCGTTTAGTTTTATTTCTCAGATGACGATGTCATAATACAACCAAATTCAAAATGATACGAATGGCAAACACTTACCCAGGATTGAAACTACATGTACTTATCTACATGCTTTTTGGATAAATGATGGTGTTGCAAATAATCAGTTTTGTACGTAGTTTTTCAAGTATATATTGACAAAAGTGACATGGCTCTATTGCTGAATCTGGTAAATGGAGATTCTACCAATATAATTATTATGCCTGGCTCCGAGGTTATAAAGCGTTTGAACTGAGTCTAAACTCGTTCCCAAGCATTTGATTGACCAATCAAATGCTTGGGAACACACTGAGACTCAACTGAAACGTTTTATAACGTCGGAGCATGAACTCAAACCAGCAAATTGACACACGTGGGGACTTTCTTATGACCGAACATGCAATCTCTGGGAATCCAAGCAAGCTAAGAGCACATCTTTTCCTCATGTAGCACTGTTTTGTCAGATGGTAGATATACAGTGCTCCCTCTCTACAAAGGCCCTCCCAACAACGACTCCCTCCTTACAACGACCCTTGTCATAGTTCCCGAAACAGGACAATAATGTGTAACGCCTTTACTGCTGCAATATTGTCGTCTGCTGCTTTGTGTCAAAGTTACGTATAAGTGGGCATTTTGACGAGTGACAAACAGCTTGATTCCAGATCAGACGACGCGTTACGCGGCGTCTGATCTGGATTCAAGCTGTTTGCAAATGTAAGCAAGGTCTTAATTTCCCCTCTCTATAACGACTCCTCCGAACTGCACACATAATCTGTGTCTCCCATTGGGTTTTTGCCTGTTGAAGTTGGATGCCGCGAATTTGCAGCAGAGTCACTATGGACGGCCTCTAGCATTCTTGGTATCACAGGGGCTACCGGAAGGAAGACAATAGGTGGAATTAGCAGGAAAGGACAATCAGCCTCACATTGGCTTTGGCAGAAGAGAGAGCAGCGATGGCAGAGCTAACCAGCCCCTGGCCAAGTTTGATCACCTTGGTCTGCGCACACAGTTATAAAAAAGGTGTTAATTTCTAAACGGGAAAGAATACCGTCTTATCAAACCCCAAGTCATCTATTAGATACAAATCTAAACATTAAAGGGCAACAAGTGTCTGACAAACGACATTTAGAACTCATGTTATTGGAGACTTAAGATTAGATAGAGTGCTCGTGTAGATATCAAAGAGCTTATAAAGAATAGATATGTTTATTTTCGGTCAAAGCGTATGATAATAAAATAAGGAATAAACCGAGAGATGGATAGAAAATCAACTTGAGTTCTTTGCTAGATTATAAGATTATAAACATATTAAGAGTAAGCATAGGGCACTTAAAACTCGGCATACGGTTACCTAATTTAGACAAAAAAATACGATGGCTTTATTTGCCGAAGGTACAGTGGAGAATCTGTTATTCTTTCCCGTTTAAACGCAAACGTACGCAAATGCAAAGCACTAAAACGTAGAAAAGAACAACTTTTGGACAATTCTGATATGTCATGTTTATCTTTGTGGTAAACAGTTTGGAGCCTGATCAGACGCCGGGTTACCCGGCGTCTGATCTGGCTCCAAACTGTTTGCACGGCAAATAATAGTTTTAGCGTAAACGCGTTTATTGGGAAAGAATAACACATTCTCCACTGTAATTGACGACTGAAATTTAAATTAATGCTGTTGTGAAGCATATGCAATAACGCTTGTGCATGAACAACTCCTGGAATAAATTCACTTTATTGGTGATTTGCAGCTGCAAAAGTCTCTAGGTATTTTAGTTGGAAGACACGTTGATTGCATTTACCATATAAAATAACATGTTTCCATGAGATATGGCGTCGGTGCTTGGGATATACTAGAAATATAACAGGAATTCTAACATCGTCGAGAAAAGTTCGAGCTCTGTAAACTCGTCTGTATGCTACGGGCGAATTCATGATCTATAGCAAATTGTTTGGATTCAAATTAGAGGTCGAGCAAGTAACTCGGAGTATCATACGGAAAATGCCGTGTGAAATTCTGATATACTTTCTGAAATGAATCCAACTTGAGAATGGTATAGATTACTTATTTTACTGACGACTGTTACATAGCGGACTTAAATGTAATACGAGACAAAACTTAACGAAACTGAATATCGGAAGTATACCAAAATTCACCGCTCTGCTTGGGGCTGAAGATTTTTAAGCATTTTTGCTCATATGGCACGAAGTTCTAAGGTCAGCTATTGTGTTCGCTCTGTGGCCACCGTCCGTTGTCGTACATCCGTCGTTTTATTGTTATACTCGATAAACAGGTCATAAGTTTCAACTGGTTACGTAGGATACAAGGCTATCATTTTCCCTGAATTTTCCGAAATCTTCGGATTTCTATCCTAGCAGATGGTAGTTTAAAGCAGGCTGAAAGGCTTTAAGTAATCACCCTTATAAAATAGAAAATTTGGATATCTTAGGATATTTCATGATCAATTTGTCTTAAGGCAGCCCTGAGGATAGTCATTAAGAAATGTTGTCTTACTAAATATTACCCTAAACACCAACAAAAACGACGCAGGCGAAATGGTGACGACAATTGCTCGACTTTTCGAAAAGTTAAACTAAACATTATAATGAGACAACAGGTAAACATTATAGAAATCGAACCTCTGACCTGAAGATTCTACTCTTAGCAGTGATACGCGTTACACGGTGATGGTTGGGGTTTAAGGGTTTAATAGACACAATTAAGGTATTGAATTGGGTAAGGTTAGAGTTTTGATAGACACAATTGGTTCAAGGTGGTGGTAATGGTTTATATTTTAATAGACACACTTAAAGGAGTTAAGGTTTGGGTTTTATACGCTTAATACGCTTAACTAATTTAAAGAAACGATTAAGGTGAGAGTTTATTGACACAGTTAATAAATTCATTTCTTACTGTAAGAGTTTTTAATAGACAACATTAATATATAGAGGAAAACTGTTTTTGTCAGTGTAAGATCAAAATGTAATCCATTGAGTGAACATCAGACGTTATATTTTCACGAGTGGCGAAGCCACGAGTGAAAATATAACAGTCTGATGTTTACCAAATGGATGGCGAAGCCACAAGTGAAAATACATCAGTCTGATGTTCACTAAATGAATGAAATTCGATCTTACACTGAGAAAATACAGTTATTCTACTTATTTATGCCTTTAAACCCCTACGGGGAACATTCATAAAAAAAGCACGCGCGACGATAATCTCTCTTCTTAAAACAGTGAAATTATTAAGTGATAATCCACTGCTATTTCCTGGTAATCCACCGAAAAGCATAAATAAAAACTGATGTTTAGGATAAGGGGTTTAATAAACACAATTGCATCCAGAAGCTGGTTAAGGTTAGGGTTTTCATAAGCACAAGTGATTCAAAGCAATGACTAGGACGAAGGTTTTACATAGTAGATTCAGGGCTACCTGGACCCTAGGTCCCCCCGTTTCCGGACCTTATGTGACCTATATCATGTTAAAGGTTGAAGTATTCTCTACAAAATGGCACTTGTTGGATGTTAAACGGCCGCTGGATAAGTTGAGAAATTACTATTGATTATCTGCCCCTGAATGATGAAATTACTGCTTCTTTTTCTCCAGTATATGCACCTATTTGTAGGGGTACTAAGTAAGTTTCTCTATAAATAATACTGCAAATGTTTCCGATTGTATGGAGATGACATAACATCATAGGAAAAATAACAAACACAACTTAAAAAAATCCATGATGGCTGCTGTCGGCCATTTTGTCGGCCATTTTGAAAAGATAACCAATACCCGGAAATAGTTTGGCATTGCAACTATGTGTGATACATGCTTTCAAGCTAATTTGTGGTCGATAAGTCAATTTCTGGCGTTCAAAATGACTTTAAAATGTGCAGGTTAGGTCAAATAAGCACATTATAGCAAAATGTGACGACATTTCTTTGACAAAAATACAAACGTTTCGCCATTATTATACCATCACATAGTATCGTGTTTTAATAACGTGTTGTTAAAATGTGTAACTTATTAAATCATCATAGTGAGAATATTGCTGTTCATATTCATGCTTTGATGACCAACAATCAGTTTATTCCTCCATCTGGCAATCACCAAAGTAACGTTCAAGAAGGTCATATGTTGTTGAAACAAGTATAAAATGTCTAGAAACGATCTCTTGAAGCGGATGACTGGATTTTATGGCCAGCATACTTTGCCTGTATCCATAAGGCCAGAAACATCACCACTGCAGGTCAGTCACCAGTACTGGTAGCCGCTCAGCCTGTCTTAATGTTTGAAAATAAACTTCGATGGCTATATTCGCAGACATACCCCCCAATCTGCTTCAAACCGCACGAAAATTGAACCCTAACTGCGAAAGTTAGGGGTGTTCAAAAATACCGCTTGCTTCAAATTATGTAATGCCGGAAACTCCAATTAACTGACTGATGTGTCAATTAGCCTCTCGTGACCACCCGGTATTCAACTAAGACCTTTTCTTTCAACAAATAACATGACCCAGCTTATGATCAACCATTTCGTTAAACTCCGCCCCCAATTAACAAAGCCAATCATATAAAAATAACGATTTTAATACGGTAAAAGTCGTAAATCACCTCTGACAGCTTCGGAATAAACCACCTATATAGTCACGTAATCTACGCAATTGAGGCACCCAGCGGGGATTCTGACGCGTGATTTACCGGTAAAATGACTGAGAAAGCAAGAGAGAATTTGGTAACTTGTAGAAAATACCTTTATCTATCAGGATTTGTAAAAAAGTATAAAACGACTATTTTACCATTTATTTCGTAAAACGACAGTACTTAACTTGTCCTCGGTGCTACAGTGGAGAAAACGTTATTCTTTCCAAATAAACGCGTTTACGCTAAAAATATTATTTCCATTGCAAACAGTTTGGAGCCAGACCAGACGCCGTTAACCCAGACTCCAAACTGTTTGCCACTAAGATAAAAATAGATAGTGAAAAATGTCAAAAAGTTGTTATTTTCTACATTTTAGTGTATTGCGTTTGCCTTTCGTTTGCGTTTAAACGGGACAGAATAACGTTTTCTCCACTGTAACCGGTATGTGAACCACCTGCCATTGTCATGAAAGCTGTAAGAGGCAATGACCGATTATATCAGACTTATGCACATTAACAGATAGTGTGGTCGAATGGTCGATAGACAGCTAGTCTCTTTGTTTTCATTCGGAACAGAGAGAAATGTATACAAATTGTGAAATGATAAGTTATATACAATAGAATGTTAAATGGGGTTCAGTGACATAGTGACGACACTTGTACTTGAATATACCACACATATGTAAAACGATATTAACAACCATCTTGCTATTATTTGCCTGTTTCTAAAGTGTCGTCTGAAAATGTTAATTAAGGATTTGTGCATTTCTAAATTAAAAACAAACTTCAAAATGAGTGTCAAACAGTTTGGACCCAACCCAGACGCCGCGTGACGTGGATTAAAACTGTTCGGAAATACCAGTCAAGTCTCGATCGGCTGAAAGTTAACTCATTTGGTTTTGCATTACTAAATACAGCGTTCCCTCTCTACAACGACACCCAATGGGAGACACAGAGTGTGAACGTTGTTCGGGGGGAGTCGTTATAGTGAGGGGCATTGGCTTACATTTGCAAACAGCTTGAATCCAGATCAGATGCCGCGGATTCAAGCTGTTTGTCACTAGGCATTATGTTTATTTCTGCTAAAATGTCAATTGCATTACTTTCAGAAAACAGCAGACGACAATTTCAAGCAGACGATATTGATGCCGTAAATTTTTTTTGACAAAATTGCCTTGTAAGGGGAACAGCGGCAAGCGTCGTTGTAAGGAGAAAATCGTTGTTCAGAGGGTCGTGGTAGGGAGGGAGCACTGTATATGCAAAATAAAGTTAGATCGACATTTACTGATAAAACATTTTCTATTGTCTGTTTTTACAAATATGCTTTGATAAAAAATAGTCGAATAATACGGCTTAACCCTTTCCCCCCATAGAAGCGACTGTTAGCGTATTCAATTTATTCCTCCGCTGAAGAAAATAGTTCCAGTTTATACCCTCGTGAACAATTACCATTCCATTACACATATTTTATATAGCCTAGCAAATTTTAGCTTAAAGCAGGCTGAAAGTTAAGCAGAATGTGCCTTAAGGCACATTCTGCTTTACTTTCAACCTGCTTTAAGTGGTCACCTGTCTTCAAAACTAGAAACAGTCTATAAGGTAAAGGGTTAACAGTAACGTAGTATTTTTACTATGAAACATCGAACTGTTTTGAACGAATTTAAACGAAATTTTATAGTCCTTGGTTAAAAATGTGTGCAGCATGGATATTTCAATAACATGCATTTACTTTCCACTCTCTTCGCCAGCATTAGGATATTTTGCCTACGTAATAACGGGAAAAACTGCTTCCATTAATGGTCTATCCAATTAAGACAATTTAATTGCGTGTGTGTGTGTGTGTGTGCTTGTTATGGTATGGCTGTGTGTGTGTTCTGCTTTAGAGATGGGTGTATTGTTTGTGTTGCGTTTCCTGCTTGAGTCTTCTTTCGTATTTATTTAAAGTTCAAATGTAGTTTTAGCGAAAAGATTCATGTACCAATGTTTACGCAGATAATATCATGGCAAAGCAGATATTTAAATAGTTGAATGTACACAATGAGAACTGACAAAAGATATAAGTTGAAACGCCATTTTGTTTAATTTGATTTTACATTGTCCTCAGCATCTCTTCATTTCACTGAAGCTACATGTAGGGCATTTTTGTGTAGGACGAATGAGATCGTCTAAACATGTAAACTGTAAAATGTTTAATGTATGAATTACAGACTGAGAAGATCCATGCCAGGGGGCTCCTTTCCGGAGGCTTTCTTGCAAGGGTCTTCACTGTTTGAACTAGGCAAGTGTGCTCTTCACATGTACATCTCTGTATTGGACGAGTAAGATCGTCTCTACGAGTCATTGAGTAAATTGTAAAATGTATAATTTATGAAATACAGACGGAGAAGATCCATGCCAGGAGACTCCTTCCTGGGAGCTCTCTGGCATGTGGTTTCACTGGTTGAACTAGGCAAGTATACTCTTCGCATGTTAATATTTGTATAGGACGAGTAAGATTGTCTCTAGGGTTCAATTAGTAAACTGTAAAATGTTTTATGTATGATTTACAGACGGAGTCCAGGGGGGCTTCTTTCTTTGAGCTCTCTGGCATTGTTCCTGAATGTTTGAACTAGGCAAGTGCACTTTACGCATATTCATTTTTGTATAGGACGAGTAAGATCGTCTCTAGGGTGTAATAAGTAAACTGCAAAATGTATAATATATGAATGACAGACGGAGAAGATCCATGCCAGGGGGACTCATTCTAGGAGTTTTCTGGCATCGGTCTTCCCTGTTTGAACTAGGCAAGTATACTTTTCACATGGGACGAGTAAGCCCGTCGCTAGGGTTCAATGACATTAACTGTAAACAGTAGAATGGTTGAATGGCAAACTGTGTGGATTCAAGCTAGGTGGCACTTTTCTAGGAACCCTCTTGTATTGGTCTTCAGCGTTTGTTCTAGACAAGTTTACTTTTTGCATGTAGTATACATTTTTTATATAGGATAAGTAAGCTCGTAGTTATGGCTCAATGTTTTAAAACAAATATTGAAAAACTGTTGATATTATAGCTGTGGAAGTCACTCTTATTTTGTAAATATGGACTGTTTCGTTTGTATTATAGGCTGGAGGCCTGTATATACAGAGAATTAACTTTGACTTGACTTGACTTGTCTGCTTGACACATTTTCATGTGTTTTATTTCTCAAAAGAAGAATTGAAGCAATCCAATTTGAATTAACATTGGTATATATATAAAACAGTTTTGATCTTGATAACAAACGTTAAGTTATCCCGCCCGAAAGTAATAAAGTGTTTGAATTGAGTCTGAGGTCGTTCTCAAACATTTGTTTGGTTAGATTTAAATAAATTATAACCTTGGCCCAAGATGTTTGATCAGAATCCAAACTTCTTGTATATACCAGTGCTTTCGGTCAAAGACATTGGGAAGCTTGATACATGCTTTTGAACAAAATATGTTGCACAACTATGTTTTTTTTTTATTTAAAACCATATTAAACCTCGCTAATCTTTTGTAGTCTGGGTTGCAATAAGTTTAGGGCCTGATCAGATGGAAAATTCCCCGGCGTCTGATCAGGACCACAACCGTTCCCAACGAATACATTTCTTCGACAAGACTTGTTTCCATACTGTATAAACGTCCATGAGTTTAGAAAGTTTTGTGATAGAAAGAGCATACTGTAAAACAAGTATTTTTCGCGTCATAAATATTTCGCGTAATGCGATTTTGTATTAATTTGCGACATCATGCATCATATATAGCAGGCAGTAGCTTAAAGCAGGATGAAAGTAAAGCAGAATGTGCCTTAAGGCACATTCTGCTATACTTTCAACCTGCTTTAAGAAGGCCCCGATTTTCAAAACTAGAGACGCGAGGCAACACATTCGCGAATTAACGTGTAAATAAAACCGGTTTTACAGTAGTCGTGTGTTTAAAACGCTGATTTAACAACGCGACCTGTTACTGGTGTCGGGGACAAGTACACATGTATCAAACGATCACTAATATCAGTCACCCGTCATTAAACACAACCCATGTATCATTAATTTTATAATCACCAGAGTAATTCTCAAATAAGTTTCTCATATAAAATAACGGATATGTGCGACCTGGTCTGTAAACGATTCATGTTGTTAATAAAACGTATAATTAACAGTGATTGCACGGTGGTTTCAATTCATATTAACGACTTTTATAGTCCGATACACTTTGTTTTAATTAGTTTGAAAACAATGTTTTGAATTTAATTATGTTTATAGTACACATTCACATTAATCAAGTTATACCTTGCAATTGCTACGAACTGTCCCTTTGTGCTTGTTGGAAGTTTGCAGTATAAATATAAAACAGTATTACACCTCGCTTTGGTTACAATGTTAATTTCCCTTAGACCAAACTTAAACATTTTGCATGTCTTTTACATCTATCCAAAAATGATATTGTCACTCTATATGATATTCTTTATAAGAGGTCACTATATATATGATAATATTTTCTCTATTCTTAAAAATACTGTCACTTTATATGATATTATTTTTGTGACGTCACTCATTATGATAATACTTTCTCTATTCTTGAGTTGAGTTGATATAAACAACGTGACGTCCTTTCGCGCGTTACGTGGATGGCGGCTCTAAATTGGTATTCACAACATATTTATAAAATACGAACGAGTCGATTCCACAGCCAGGGTTGATTAGCTCGGTGTAATAAAATAAACATTTGATGGCAGTTTGCGTGACATTCAAATTTTCAACCCTTGAAAACAAGAATGTCATCCTCGGGTTGACAATTTGAATGTCACGCAAACTGCCATTTAATATTTATATAGTGTTCTGGAGAGTGATGACAATGCTGTGTTTCTTCATACAGCAGGGCCCGTTTCATAAAACTTCGTACGACAAAACCGATCGTAAGTCAAAACTTTAAAATACATTTAATTTCTGATTTCTCAATCTAGATCTAATCCTGTCTTGTGACATCTCTTTGGAATTGTATTTTCAAGACGATTCCATAGATATGTCACAAGACATGATTAGATGGTGAAATAAATAAAAAATGATACTTTTATAATCAGACTTACGACAACATTTGTAGTACGAAGTTTTATGAAACGGACCCCAGATTATTTTATATAAAACAGCAAACATTGTCGACCCTGATTACAAACCGATACTTGAAACGTTTAACCAGGAGCTACATTGTTGTTAATGTATACTTCTGTGCACGATATAGGCATTATCGAATTAAGCACAGACATTGGTTAAAATAACATGCACTATATGTCTTTTTTCAGTCACCAAATTTACCTCATTTTCATGAAATGTCGAATACAAATACGTGTTGCATGTTAACGCTTTACCTGATAGCCTATTTCTAGTATTGAAGACAGGCGATTACTTAAAGCAGGTTGAAAGTAAAGCAGAATGCGCCTTAGGCGCATTCTGCTTTACTTTCAGCCTGCTTTAAGCTTTCATTTGCTAGAATATAGAAATTATTGCCTATACTATATATTCATGACTGATTATATTGGTACTACTTTCTTCAGCGGAGGAATAAATCATGCGCTAAAAGGCGCTTCTATTGGGGGAAAGGGTTAAAGCATGTGGCTGCTCCAATTCACCACATAAATTACAACAATACAGTTCCAGTTGTGTATTATGTAAGCATTTTACTATATGTTTTTACCATTTCACCACCGAATTCAGCCCTATGTTTTGTCTATTCGAGTGCCAAGAAGAGTGTATCCTGACCAGACTCTGATGGATCCAGACTGTTTGCAATGTCAGCTTAAGTCGCCTATTATCGCCAAATTTGGAAAATACAACGTTCTCTCTCTACAACGATATCCACTGGGAGACACATTCTATGTGCGTTGTTCGGAGAGAGTCGTTATAGGGAGGGGGAAATTGGCTTTCATTTGAAAACAGCTTGAATTCAGATAAGACGACGCGTAACGCGGCGTCTGATCAGGATTCAAGCTGTTTGTCACTCGTTATTAAGGTTTATTTGTCAAAATGTCTATTATGTATCTTGAAAAAAAACCCAGCAGAGGACAATCTTAAACGGACAAAATTGTAGTCGTGAATAGGATGGACATACGCGTACATGTCTTGTTTGGGGAACAGCCGCAATGGTCGTTGTAAGGAGAAGTCATTGTTGGGAGGGCCGTTGTAGAGGGGAAATACTGTATATACTTTGGTTTCACAGTTATGACAGTTTAACTCAGCTCATCGAGTAATTATTTTCAGCTCTTGACTTGTAACACCAACATTAGGATTGTAGATTCATTAAAACTTACTTTTCTGACATAAAAACACAAACTCTACTTTGGAAGAATTAAAGAGACAAAATAAAAAGTATTGTAAATTAATGTCAGGTGCTCATATAAACACGTACACATCATATTTTAAAAAAAATATATTTATATTTAAAGTGCATTTCAAAGACAAACATACCTGGACCGTTTGAAAAGTTATGAAACTTGATCAATAACTTCAATATGATAAGTGCAAAATGTTTATGTAGTATATCATTTTAATAAGCAATTATTTGGCTACACGATGGTAAAATGCACGATAAGATCACATAGTCGATAAGTCACAACATGAAACTTGATGACCCCTACTCCAGGACACTGGACCTTTTTGTGTAAATTGTTGAAGTAAGGTTTTGACCAAAATTTGATTCTATTTTAAATAAATTTATGAAACTTTCTGTCAAATATAATCAGACAATTATGCACACACTACACAGTTTTTAATTCAATCTTAATAAAATGTAGTGACTTACTGAACCCCAAAGACATGCATACCGTGATTCACATCGGATGTTTGGATTATACGGATTTAGCAAGGTTTTACAAAAATATGTAATGCTTTATAATATTCAGAACATAAATTCACTAAAGTGATATCGCAATCAGTGTCAGTTCAGTTTGAAACCTGATCAAACGTGGAAGTAAGTCAGCGTATGACCAGTACCAAAACTGTTTGAAAAATATAACCTATTGTTATTTGGATCAGATGGCGAAAGGGTTTATTGTCGCTTCGGGATTCAAACAGATACAGTTCATTCTTCCTTAGCATGTTAAGGTCTAAACGTTTTAAAAAGATGGTTATTACACACGAAACATGTCTCAGAGCAAAAATATATAAACACGAATGATGTCTGATAATTGTTCCACTTTTCTCTTATTTCCATGTAATTGTTGGTTTCAGTTTTACTGCGGGCATTGGTTTGTTTTGATTACTATAATCAGACACAGCTCCAGGCCAAACTCTAACAATTTGCGTTTATTGGAAGAAATTAACAAAAACTATCCGTTTGTAACGTGATTTACAGAATAAATTGCAATAGTGCAGTAACGGTATCTAGTCTTGAAGAAATTCAATTTAATGTTTGATCTTACAGTGGAGAATGTGTTATTCTTTCCCAATAAACGCGTTTACGCTAAAACGTTTATTTCCATTGCAAACAGTTTAGAGCCAGATCAGACGCCGGGTAACCCGGCGTCTGATCAGGCTCCAAACTGTTTGCCACCAAGATAAAGATGAAATATCAGAATTGTCCAAAAGTTGTTATTTTCTACGTTTTAGTGCTTTGCGTTTGCGTACGTTTGCGTTTAAACGGGAAAGAATAACGGATTCTCCACTGTAGTTGCTGCTTTACTAGTTATTGCACGCTATGCAATACTCTTCGTCTGCAAAAACTCCCTATACAGCGCTCCCTCTCTACAGCAACACCCAATGGGAGACATATATTGTGTGCGTTGTTCGGAAGGAGTCGTTAAAGAGAGGAAAATTTAAGCCTTGGCTTACATTTTCCAACAGCTTGAATCCAGATCAGACGCAGCGTAACGCGGCGTCTGATCTGGATTCAAGCTGTTTGTCACTCGTCATTATACTTATTCTATCAAAATTTCCACTTATATGCAACTTCAAGAAAAAACAGCAGACAACAATCTTAAGCAGACGATATTGCAGCAGTAAAAGCGTTAGACATAATTTTCTTGTTTAGGGAACCGCGGTTATGGTCGTTGTAAGGAAGGAGTCGTTTTTTGGAGGACATGGAACGCTGTATCTGCAAAACATCTATTGCCGGGCGATCGTGACTTGTTTGGTACAGCGTTCCCTCTCTACAACGACACTCCCAACAACGACTTCCTCCTTACAACGACCCTTGTAGCATGTCCCTAAACAGGACAAGTATGTCTAACGCCTTTACTGAAACAGTTGTAATATCGACTGCTTAAACTTTCCTTAAAGTTACATAATGGACATTTTGACAGGAAGAAAAACTTATTGACGAGTTGCAAACAGCTTGAACCCAGCGTTACGCGGCGTCTGATCTGGATTCAAGCTGTTTGCAAATGTTTTCAATTTCCCTCTCTATAACAACTCTCTCTGAACAACGTACACCATTTTTGTCTCCAATTGGATGTTGTTGTAGAGAGGGAGTGCACATATTTAAGATCCCGAGCAAAAACGTTCTTATGAGGATTCTGATCGGGGTTCAAACTGTTTTACACTCGTCTTAAGGATTCTTTAATTAAAAGAATGCGCAAATCTTAAATTGACACAAGATTTCAACTGACAATTTGAAAGGAGACGATATAATGTATATATAAAGTGTATCACATAGTTTCTTTTGCTACTACATTTTAAAATAAAACCTTAAATGCTTTACTCTGATGAGAATGATTAAATGCAAACATTTAAGATCCTGATAAGAAACTGTTTCATACTTATTTCAACATTCCAAAAGTCAAAATTTCTAAAGTTTAAATTCAAAAATAGCGATTCATGGTATTTGCCGATAATTTTCTGTCGTTCATTTCTTACATTTACAATATATTTGCTGTAATGTCTAGTATTAAATGAAATCTTATGTGTTCGCATGTATGTTTAATCCATAATAGAGGTTGATAACCCGCTATTTATCGCTTAAATAAAGAAGATTGTTAGTCGGTAATCATGGTTTCCGCTAACAGGAATGTATATGTTGGTCAAGATTTCTTTTTTTAAAAATCCGCCAAATGTTTGCTGTCCGAGTTCCAAAGATTAATTCGCGAATGAAAAATGCATTTACCACGCCTTCTCTGCGAAGCTCTGCGCATGTCCAGCCCTTTCGAGAAAAGCCGATGACGTGATGACAGTGAAGGGGTTAATACACATCGTTATTATGTGCTTGTTTATTGTAATGCTTGAAATGTTGTTTCTGATACATCATAACCAACACGTGTACAATAGGGACCTTCCTACTTTGCCGCGGTTCTGGGGCTTAAATGTTCAAAGAAATTATTTTGATAGTTTGAGTTACTCACTAACAAAAGCACAAAAATCACTTTTAGAAAAGGGCTTAAAAATTTATCAGAGACAAATATAGATAAGATAAAATTGCTTTCAGATCTATCACAATGGGTAAGACAAAGAGATTGAGAGAATATTATTTTGATAAAGATAGCGTAGTTGATGAAGATAATGATAATAAGAGTGATAAATGTATGTGTTGTAAATACAAACATAATGAATTCATTCAAGGCTGCAAAAACTAAACAAACATGCTCAGTATTTCTATGAACAGCAACGTTATACATGAACTCATTCACTGCCCTATTGCAACTCGTATTGTACACAGATTGAATACTAATCAGATGCCACGGCTTACAAGGATCCAACTGTTTGACGCTCATGTTCGTGTTATTTAAACAAATTTCATAGCATTTAATTAGGATAATAGCAGAAGACAGCAAGTTTTATACAGGCGACGACCATCATCTGTCAGACGACATTCTAATACTAAAGGATTTAATGCATTGCGTGGTCACTGCAAATGGACGGCAGAAGAAAGCGATAAGGTTTTCTGCCAATGCTGTCAATTAATTGCGGCTGATATGCTCAGAGCGAAACTCTCCATGAGCACCCCTGACGCGGGAGTGACACATTCTGAGTGTGCCCATTTGTCGTGTGTCAAACTCTTGTCAGCGTAATTAGGTTTGTACATGTTCTAGTCTTGTAATGGTAATTAGTATATTGTATGCTACACCTTATTTGAACGTTTCAAACAATAAACGAATTCCTTTTGATTTTGATATAGATCTTAATTGTGTGTTGCTATTGCCTTTAAGCTTTCTGGTAGTGCACTAACTTTAGCTAAGAATGATAACAAAAAGCGTCTGTAGAATTTATTCGTCGTAGATTTGCTTTTCCGGTTTTCTTATTTCTATCTTTTAATTCTGGATAAAAGCTGAAAGAAATGATAGACAGCTATCAGTGGCGAAGACGCCATTCTTTCCCCTCAAAATGCCTTCCCTTATCCTAAAACATACGTCTATTCCCGGTGTCTGATCAGGCTCAAAACTAAATGGAAATCAGGCATTAGGATTTTCCAAAGGCTGTCAATTCTACCTTTTATTTGATTTCATTCACTTTTTTAAAACGGAAAAATATTACGTCTATCCGACTTTATCAAAATATTTATACATGGTTGCAGTTGACGTCTTTATGGAAACTTCTCAAGAATTCATACATTTTTATAGCCAACAGTAACAACACAAGCGTACCGTTTCCGTGATTTAAATGAGTGTGAACGTTACGGCAAAACGGACTGTTGATTACAACTTGGTTTTAAACGAGAAATAAAATGCTAAAATCGAAAAGATTTCCTCAAAAACTTTCAAAACAATGCTTTTTAGAATATAACCTACATTTTAAAACAATCAACCTGCCTAACGGCACTTAATCATTAAGAATTGTGTTGGTTTTCGACGTCGCGTGGTGTCTGCACGCGGTATAGATAACTCCGCCTCGTAAGAACTAGTTGTAAAGACTGCCATATTTGGTGACCTCACAACCAGAATAAGCGAGGTTTGTTTACGATAAACGCGGGAATATTCTATCCTCGGCCAATTAAATTTTAGTTTATATTCTAAGTAAGTCTAACGCCCGTTCCGCCTCTTCTTAACCATTAAGATTTCACTTAATATGTTCTAACTTAAACATAGCAATATTTAGTTTGGATAACGAACTTTCATGGAGGCCGTCATTTTGTTTACCTGTGTGTAATCATTTATACCCTTACGGTACAACAAAGAAGAAAATTTATTATTATTTTAAGACAGTTTGGGAAAATAAAATTAACTTACGGGGAAATCAGTTAAAACCTGTTGAACATACATGTTTCATGTACGGTTGGCTTGTAGACAAATACCCATGTAAGTTGAACGCTCATGCAGTGACTCTAGAGTTATCAACAATACCCATAAACCATCAGTCGAGGCAGACTTCCATTTGCGCTGACTTGGGACTCGCCGTTACCGGAAATGTGTGATAAAACTGCATAGTTAACAACTAGCTAAATCAGATGCTGACTTTTGTACTCATCTGGAGTTATTTTTCATTTGAAAAGGACACAATAACCATTTTGACATATATCGCAAATAATTGTGTACGCAAACAACTATCCAGCATGAGATGATTTAGATGCTGGCACATAATACGTTTTCACGATCCCCATTGATAATGCTCACATAGGACCTTAACCCTTTACCCAATAGCCCGTTTATAACATTTAATACAGGTACTTACTTACAGCAGGTTGAAAGTAAAGCAGAATGTGCCTTAAGGCACATTCTGCTTTACTTTCAGCCTGCTTTAAACTACTATCTTCTAGGTTATATAAAATATTTGTTATGGTAATTGTTCATTAGAGTATAAACTGGAACTATTTTCTTCAACGGGGGAATACATTAAATACGCTAAAAGTCGCCTCTTTGGGGGAAAAGGTTAACCCTTTCACTGAGTAACCCCGAGTGCAATGATGTTTTTTGCAAACGGTGTGGATCCGCCAAGGCGGCGTCTGATCAGGAGCCAATTTGTTAGACAATCATTTTTGAAGTCAACATTTCTACAATTTGAATTTGAGAAATAAAAGCAAGCGACAACTGTTTAAAGCATATGCCATCATGGCAGTAAATTTGGTTACTTGAGACCGGAAGGGTCGTCTCCTCTTTACGGCGTAATTGTGTAAATCAAACAAGATGGGTGTTTCTGTCAGTTAATGACCCTTTTCGCAAATTATGTCTATGATCTTATTACGAACGTCAGATTTTACAAATGTTTGGTATGAAAACATATTTTTTATGTCTGCTAGGTTGACGTTAATGATACATGTTCGTGGCTATGTCAAAGTTCAGAGTTCTAATTGGAAAGAGCATGCTCTGTAGGAATTAGGAATTTAGGATTCCAGATTAACCCTGTCATTAACCCATTTATACCCAGTTGATTCTTCCATGTTTGTATATTGGATTAGTCCATTTTTTATCAAAGGGATGCCTGGTCAAAATTTTCACTTTCAATTTCATTTGTTTTATATTCCTATCAGCGAACAGTGTAGATTCTGATCAGACACCGCATAATGCGGCGTCTGATCAGAGTCTACACTGTTTGCCTATGTCCCATATATGAGATCGTAGGCACAAATGGGTTAAGTCAACTTTTCAAACTGTTCGGATCCTTATCAGACACCGAGTCATCCAATTTGTTTGACACAAGAATTGGTATGATGTTTTCAATCTTGAAGTAATAGTATAGGTATCAATTTAAAGCCTACGATAGGTAAATGGGTGAAGTGTAAAAGCAGACGATGTGATTTGGAGATGAAAGGATTAAATGAGTAAACAAATTACTCAAAGTATTGCTTCCTTTATATTATCTCCTTACTCAATGTATTGATGTTGTACAGTAGATAACTCTATTCAAGACAATTGTATTTATGATAAAACTTAAGGGACTAGTGAAAATCGTCGAAACAATGCCCTAACCGGATATGCAAATCTGTATGTGAGAAGCGTTACGCATATGATAAATCTAAATACGGTTCAGTTCGTAAAGTATCTATATATATTCTTCGCTTTATGACGTGATTATATTCTCCGTGCATACATACTGTAGATACTTACTAATTCGTGTTGTGCAAAACAGTTTAAGCCGAGACGAAGGTCAATCACCAATTCTTTTAAATTTTTATGAATTTTCATTTTGTTATAAGCAGTCAATATCCTTAAATACGGTTTGATATAGGAGAATTTCATGACAACTTTGCAAATTATTGTTATTATCTTGACGAATAGCAGCTTTTTACATGCTCAAAGGGTAAGCATAACTATCTGTGGTGTGTCTTTTATTCTGACGTTAACCCTTTCACTCTCACTGACACTTAAAAGCTCGTTTGCAAACTGTTAGGATCCTGGTCAGACGCCGCGTAACGCGGCGTCTGACCAGGATCCAAACTGTTTGACACTCGTATCGATATGTTTTAAGTCATACTCATTTGATCTTACTTTGAAACCATCTTGCAAACAACAAAATTGAAGCAGACGACAATGAAACGGTGGAGGGGTAAAATACTCACGGAAAATTTGGTAGTGAAAGGGTTAATGATATACCGATGTCAAAAATCAGAAAGGTCAGCAAGGAGGGCGGAAAACAGGGTTTACATTGTATGTGCTTTAACCATTTACTCTATAGATTTATACCCATGTTACCCCTTTTATGTTTTTCTCTTCTAAAGAAAATGGTTCCAATTTATATAGCCATGAATATGTATTATAATAAATATATATGGTGATGAAGCAAAACTCGCCTTAAGGCGAATTCTGCTTATTTTGAACTCATTTTAAGTTGTCACATAAATGTAGAACAGGCTATGGAGTCAATGTTTAAGGAGTCTAGATTAGAGAGAATAAACATACCATTTATATCGTTGTCTACTTTCTGTCTCCAACTTGCCGTTATGTTTTACCATAGTGTCTGGTATGGAATTGATACTTTCAGTTGAACATTACGTATTCCCAGATTCATTTGCAATTTATTTATTATCTGAACTAATTACGAAGAAATCACTCTGATGCTAGCTTCATTTCTACATGTTGATGTTACAAAATCTACTTTTAAGGTACTTCGCAGGTGCGCTTAGTTTCCATACAAGGTGTTATGAAACTTTTCATGAAGAATGGTAATAGCCTAAGAAACAATGTGTGAGAATATAGGCAAAATTTATCGATTGGTTTGTCTTTAAGGTATATTTTTCTGACAAAAACCTGGAATTTTGATGATTTTATTTTTCTCAAAAATAAATAAAGCTAATGACAATAAATCTCGCCAAATAAGTAGTCCACAACATTCATTACAAGAAAAGCTAAAAACATTTTGAATAAAGGTGTTCAGAAAGATGTTATCAGCTATTTAAATTTTGCAAAATGCTAAAAAATTGAATTACAAAAAACTGACTCATTCAATGTATATTTGTTTTCGTTTTATTCAAATATATGGTTGATGAAAAGGTTAGTCTGAAAAAATTAGAAAATATAACAGTCAGGATTTGTTGTAATAACAGATTTTCTTATTAAGTGTGGGATATTTGAAGTTGAGATACAGTTACCTACCTTAAAATTAAAATTCTGTCATTAAAATGCATTATTATTTATTCATGGACTTGCATACAAGGTTAATTATATTTTTTAAACATAATAATAATGGGCAATATCGATCTTGAAAAAGTTGACGTATAGATAAGCTTCAATGTGTGGCTTTATATATACTCACGGAATGTAACAACTGTGCATTGGGAATAGCATTATAAATAATAGGAATAATAAATCAGATATAAATTGACCGTGTTATAGTGACAATTGAAACATCGATCTAACGTTTCAAAAGAGTCTTTAATGTGTGATGTCAATCAGAAATTGTACTGCCATGCGTTTTTGTCATTGAGGGTCAAAACCCATGTCACACAATTAATAACGCATGTGTCCTCCGCTTGCATCAAAGCAAGCACGGCATCGTCGTCGAGTGGACATCCCCAACGCTGCGTAAAACTGCTAAGGAATGCTATTTCTTACCATGACTAAACAATCAGCCAACTGTTCCAACGTCAAGGGCTGGTTCGATAGACGTCGCAAACGACGCCCAATCTCATCCTAAACGTGCCCAGTAAGCACGAGATCGGATATGACTGCGGGCCAGTCAATTACCTGATTGATCTCGATGTTTTCGTTCTGTATCAAGGCCGTGAAAACGCACGCAGGCAACGTGTTGGTGAGCGCTGTCATGCTTTAAGACAATATGGCGAGTTTGACGTCAGAACGGGATGTTCAGTAGGACGTCACGGACGGATTCAAAATTAGCAAACTCTTTTCAGCACTGTCCTTCGGCCGATTCGACGAACCCCTCAAATGTTTCTAGCCGTAAAGTTTGAAGATTGAAAATGACCACGCACATGTGTAACAGAAAAATACGTATCGTGTCGACGTTACGTTAATAGCGATATCTTTGGTCGCAGGTTCTCGCGAGCATTGCCAATTTGTCGATACGTCTCAGTAATGACAACATGATGTTACGATGAAGACCAAATCGGCCTGCGACATCATTATTTCTTCATTCCAACCTCTAATATGCTGACTGAACGTATACGCGCATTTTCAGACAGCCGTGGCATAGCCGTCGTGGTTGATATAACAAATCTAACGTGTTGCATGTACTGTACAAATGAGTTTTCTGGCCAATGTATGCAAATATTGACAAACGTTTTTTGACACGCAACATTAACGTAAATTTCACGAAAAAGGTAACCAATACCTTCTACACACTTTAATCAGCTGTATAAACCGTTTTTACGTGAGTGTATTGAAAACGTGTACATTTGAAATAAATTTTAACCATGCACAGTTTTTAAATTCTGTGAGTATAGTTCGATCAAATCGTATACATGTATACCGATTTAATTGACTTGTAAGTCACTAAACTGAAACGTACATGTAAGTAGACATATAATTGGACCGTATATAACATCACTTATTCTAATCAACGAAGACTAGAAAATAACATGCCCCTTGATCACTGCGTTATAGATTGACAAGTAAATAAATCGGACACTTAAAAAATACTTTGGATCGGATGGGTCTCGAACCTATGACCTTTGCATTGCTAGTCAACCACTATACTGACTGCGCTATGAAGGATTATACTAAATCGTATCAACATTTCCTTTATATAAATTTTCTAGTATAAGCACGTATGGAAAAAGATCAAGTCGTCAAGACGCATATCCGCTCGCCCGCAAGACCGACTTCCGTATGCGAAAGGCCTTAAGTAATGAACTATCTAATTGTACATAATTTATAAAACGTTCTTGATTCAATCATGGTTTTATTAGTGGTTACAATATTTGAAACCATCTATAGTCAGAGTCGTTTCCATAACTTAGACTCAGTAAAAGTTGCTCAACAAAGCAACACTCTGGGTCCAAGGTTATAAAGCGTTTGAGCTGAGTCTGAGTTGCTCTCAAGCATTTGATTGGTCAGATTTGAGCCTAGGCTCAAATCCGACCAATCAAATGCTTTAGAACGACTTTAGACCTCAACTAAAAAGCTTTATAACCTTGGACCCAGTAATATCGTTTATATATCTTGTATCGCTAATATCAGATCAAAACTGCATAAATATGGCAATTTCAAGTAGTTGTATCCAGACCAGATGCTGAATAACCCTGGGTTTTTTAGCATCTGTTTTGCTCCTGATCTGAATAGAAACTGCTTGGGTGAAAAATATCGTACTTATACATGTTTGAAAAATATTCACGTGTTTTATGAAATCATTTAAAAATAGGATTTATGCCAAGTTCGATTTTCAGACTCTTTGCAGTATTGTACAATGTTAATATTGTTCTCTCAGAATGTTTACTATTAGTTAACTCCCCTGGTTTATCTCACTCCCTTCCCCACCCCTCACCCCATACCTGTGTAGTTCAGTTTAAAACCATCATCAGTGCTCTCAAGAATTTTGATTTTATTAGGGCATGCTATTAAATCTCGTTGAACCATAAATAATTGGTGTTTTCAAATGTTGATACAGTCGAACTTCGATATCTTTAACTCGCTTAATTCGAACTATCAGATTTGTCGACACAGGAATTGCATTATTTCATGCTCGTTTAAGTCAAACATACCCGTATTTCGAAGTTAAAACTAACCGAGCGAGATATCGAAGTTCGACTGTATTTCATCTGCAACAACTCCCAGAGACCATTTATCTTTGTGTTCGTTTAGGAAATATAGTCAGATATCAAACAGTTTGGATCTAGATGAGACGCCGGATTTCTCGTAGTCTTTATCCAAACTGTTCTTACAATTTCTCAAGTAGCGTACTTAGCTGTAGATTTCATATTAATATGCATTACTCTAGAACTTTAAATCTCAATCAGGTTTGGTCGGGTTATGGTTGAAAAACTACTTAATCTATTTCATTTTCAGTTCTGTTATCTATGGAAACGTTTAAATTATATTTCAGAATTGATGATTTATTTGACAATTACCAGAACAGTACTCTCCCAAGGGTCTAATAAAAAGAACGCGAGCACATAAAACAAATCGATTCTAACATCATCTTTGAGAAGTTGGCGAACCACATATAATCGGGGATCTCTGTTCATGGTATTCGGCCTAGATTTGGCACGAAACGTAAGCTGGGATTATTGTACAATGGAGAAAACGTTATTCTTTCCCGTTTAAAACGAAACGAAACGCAAACGCAAAACACTAAAACGTAGAAAAGTGCAACTTTTGGACAATTCTGATAATTCATTTTTATCTGAGTGGCAAACAGTTTGGAGCTTGACCAGACGCCGGGTTACCCGGCGTCTGATATGGCTCCAAACTGTTTGCAATTGAAATAATAGTTTTAGCGTAAACGCGTTTATTGGGAAAGAATAACGTTTTCTCCACTGTACAGTAGAAAAATACTTAAAAATTCATGGCACACGCATTAGGGCCTGCTCAGACGTCTACGTACCAAGAATCTGATCTAGTTCAATACTGTTTGCCACTTAGATGGAAACAAAACGTTAACATTGCAGAAAACATTGCTATTTTTTCCATCTTGTTCCACTGCGCTTGCGTCAATATCCTTTCAACATTTAAAAAAATATAATTTTCCACTGTACTCCATGATCTGGGCATTTATTATTCCAGGTCTGACACTACTGGTAGAATTACACAAGTTGCCTAATCAGTCAATATATAACACTGTAGTATCGCAACATAAATCGTTTAACGTTGGTAGGAACCTTTATATGTATAATATCTACAGCGCCCCCTCTCTTCAAAGACACCCATGGGGGACAGAAAGTGTATGCGTGGTTCGGAAGGAGTCGTTATAGGGAGGGAAATTGGCTTACATTTGCAAACAGCTTGAATCCAGATCAGACGCCGCGTAACGTGGCGTCTGATCTGGATTCAAGCTGTTTATCACTCATAATTAAGGTTTTTATGTCAAAATGTTCATTATGTAACTTTGAGAAAAACTGCAGACGACAGTTTTAACCAGACGATATTGCAGCAGTTAAAGCTTGAGACATAATTATCGTGTTAATGGAACTGCTGTAAGGGCCGTTGTAAGGAGGGATTGGTTATTGGGAGGGCCGTTGTAAGGAGGGAGTGGTTGTTGGGAGGGCCGTTGTAGAGAGGGAGTGGTTGTTGGGAGGGCCGTTGTAAGGAGGGATTGGTTATTGGGAGGGCCGTTGTAAGGAGGGATTGGTTGTTGGGAGGGCCGTTGTAAGGAGGGAATGGTTGTTGGGAGGGCCGTTGTAGAGAGGGAGTGGTTGTTGGGAGGGCCTTTGTAAGGAGGGAGTGGTTGTTGGGAGGGCCGTTGTAAGGAGGGATTGGTTATTGGGTGGGCCGTTGTAAGGAGGGAGTTGTTGTTGGGAGGGCCGTTGTAGGGAGGGAATGGTTGTTGGGAGGGCCGTTGTAAGGAGGGAATGGTTGTTGGGAGGGCCGTTGTAAGGAGGGAGTGGTTGTTGGGAGGGCCGTTGTAAGGAGGGAGTGGTTGTTGGGAGGGCCGTTGTAAGGAGGGAGTTGTTGTTGGGAGGGCCGTTGTAGGGAGGGAATGGTTGTTGGGAGGGCCGTTGTAAGGAGGGAATGGTTGTTGGGAGGGCCGTTGTAAGGAGGGAGTGGTTGTTGGGAGGGCCGTTGTAAGGAGGGAGTGGTTGTTGGGAGGGACGTTGTAAGGAGGGAGTGGTTGTTGGGAGGGACGTTGTAAGGAGGGAGTGGTTGTTGGGAGGGCCGTTGTAAGGAGGGAATGGTTCTTCGGAGGGACGTTGTAAGGAGGGAGTAGTTGTTGGGAGGGCCGTTGTAAGGAGGGAGTGGTTGTTGGGAGGGCCGTTGTAAGGAGGGAATGGTTGTTGGGAGGGCCGTTGTAAGGAGGGAGTGGTTGTTGGGAGGGCCGTTGTAAGGAGGGAATGGTTGTTGGGAGGGCCGTTGTAAGGAGGGAATGGTTGTTGGGAGGGCCGTTGTAAGGAGGGAATGGTTCTTGGGAGGGACGTTGTAAGGAGGGAGTGGTTGTTGGGAGGGCCGTTGTAAGGAGGGAGTGGTTGTTGGGAGGGCCGTTGTAAGGAGGGAGTGGTTGTTGGGAGGGACGTTGTAAGGAGGGAGTGGTTGTTGGGAGGGAGTGGTTGTTGGGAGGGAGTGGTTGTTGGGAGGGAGTGGTTGTTGGGAGGGAGTGGTTGTTGGGAGGGCCGTTGTAAGGAGGGAGTGGTTGTTGGGAGGGCCGTTGTAAGGAGGGAATGGTTGTTGGGAGGGCCGTTGTAAGGAGGGAGTGGTTGTTGGGAGGGCCGTTGTAAGGAGGGAATGGTTGCTGTAAGGGCCGTTGTAAGGAGGGAGTGGTTGTTGGGAGGGCCGTTGTAGGGAGGGAATGGTTGTTGGGAGGGCCATTGTAAGGAGGGAATGGTTGCTGTAAGGGCCGATGTAAGGAGGGAATGGTTGTTGGGAGGGCCGTTGTAAGGAGGGAATGGTTGTTGGGAGGGCCATTGTAAGGAGGGAATGGTTGCTGTAAGGGCCGTTGTAGGGAGGGAATGGTTGTTGGGAGGGCCGTTGTAAGGAGGGAATGGTTGTTGGGAGGGCCATTGTAAGGAGGGAATGGTTGCTGTAAGGGCCGATGTAAGGAGGGAATGGTTGTTGGGAGGGCTGTTGTAAGGAGGGAATGGTTGTTGGGAGGGCCGTTGTAAGGAGGGAATGGTTGTTGGGAGGGCCGTTGTAAGGAAGGAGTGGTTGTAGGGAGGGCCGTTGTAAGGAGGGAGTGGTTGTTGGGAGGGCCGTTGTAAGGAGGGAATGGTTGCTGTAAGGGCCGTTGTAAGGAGGGATTCGTTGTTTGGAGGGCCGTTGTAGAGAGGGATTGCTGTATATAATTATAGACAATGTTATAGCAAGTAACAAATCTACTCAGCAAACGTAAAAACCGTCCCACTTTTTGAACGGACATATCTTTTACTTTATTTAAGTTACACATCCAGTGTGGCACTTGTTAGTTGGAATTACACGTGTGTAAGGTTGTCACACAATAACACAGGTAAAAACCGTTAACGTAACGGAATCATGAGTTTCACGTTTGCAAGTGCATAATACAGCAGCTTAACCCTTTCCCTTATAGAAGCGACTTTTAGCACATTCATTTTATTCATCCGCTGAAGAAAATAGTTCCCATATATACCGTAATGAATATGTTTCATATTTAAAAGTTTCCTTATTCTAGCAGGTAATAGCTTAAAGCAGACTGAAAGTAAAGCAGAATGCGCCATATGGCGCATTCTGCTTTACTTTCAACCTGCTTTAAGTAGTCACCTATTTTCAAAACTAGAAACAGGCTATCGGGTAATGGGTTAAAGAAGAATTTGATGAAACTGAACATCTTTTTATAAGATCTATGTTTCATGTTCACATGTTAGCGTATTGTTCGGAACAAGATAATCAAACTGGCTTTGGTATGGACACAAACATGGCGTCATATGCTTAAAATAATCGATGTATGCTCTCATTTCCTAAATATAGAGCTTGGGGGCATTTGGATGCAAGAAACATTCATTACAATGCAAAATATTTTGAATCCTGGTCGGACGCCAAATTATTCGGTGTCTGATCAGGATCCAAACTGTTTGTACACCCTAGTGCACTCAGTCGAAACAATGAAGGGATATGTACCGTAAGTATGCATTAATTCCAATGCAGACAATCCGGTGCCGGAATCCCGGTAAGAGACTCTGGACAGGAATAAAAAAAACAAAGCCCATATTTCCCCTAAGTGGTATAAACAGAAGGCCGATACACTGTAGCAAAACATTAATCATACACATGGTACAATGGAGAATCTGTTATTCTTTCCCGTTTAAACGCAAACGTACGCAAACGCAACGCACTAAAACGTAGAAAAGAACAACTTTTGGACAATTCTGATAATTCTTGTTTATCTTGGTGGCAAACAGTTTGGAGCCTGATCAGACGCCGGGTTACCCGGCGCGTTAGGCAGAATAGTGGACATCACTAGATTATCGATAAAATGCTCTACGATAGCGTGAGAGTCCGTCAATGTTCGTCTCTTATCGATCGGTATTTACGGAAACTCCCGACGACTTTTTGAACATGTGAATTTTATTTTCAATTTGAAAAAGGACCAAATTAACATTAACTTACAATTCTTAAATTTATATCAAAAGAAAGAACAAATATTCAATTATACGAGCCCGTTTGCACAGAATTGATATCGATTTGTATAAATGCACAAGGTCGTGTTATATTATCCGTGTCGAGGCTTATTTTCAGCATTTTACTCTTTGTTTAATGTGATTTAGAGGTGGCTTTTTAAACTTAAAAAAGGACCAAAATCTTATTAAAATATTTTTTCAAAACAATTCCATCATAAAGGAAAATGTTTAAGCTAACACAGGCCGTTTTCACACGAACGATATCTGTCCAGAAAAAAAAGTTATTACAAGTTATGTAAAAATGCCCTTCTTATTTTAAGGCTCGAAAATAAGAGGAAGTGGGCCACCTGCGTGTCCACTATTCTGCGTAACGTCTGATCTGGCTCCAAACTGTTTGCACTGCAAATAATAGTAAACGCGTTTATTGGGAAAGAATAACAGATTCTCCACTGTATGTTTCATTGATACTTTATTGCTACTCGTGGCAATTTACATGTACGTTGTTTGTCACCGAACCAGACCAGCGATTATAGCTACAGTAAAACTTCTCTATAACGACCACTAAATTATGTTAATTATTAGGGTGTTTACAATAGGTGACTGCTTAAAGCAAGGTGACAGTGAAACAGAAAGCTCCTTTGGGAGCTTTCTGTTTCACTGTCACTTTGCTTTCAGCTGCCACCTGTCTATTATACAATCAATTAGCCTTAATTTAAGTGGTCGTAATAGCGAGGTTTTACTGTATTTGCATATTTTTCTAACGCGGATAGTAAACATGCAACACCATGATTGGGTTATCTACTGCTACTGATGGACGCAATAATATGCATTCTTTCTTATCACATCAGTTATTTCTCCAAAGAAACTAATGCTGTATCAGAACAGTGTAAACAATAGTTCGAAAAGGACTTTAACTAAGCTTAAACATCTAGAAGATACGTTATAAAAACGGCAATGCATCAGGCGCTACAATACCATATTTGACAATGCATTCAGCAACTGTGTGGATAACAATAACATACTTCTGTGCTCTGATAAATAGTTTTTTTTGCTTGCAATCCTTGTGAATGTTGATAACATATTAGAAAAGTATTATTACAATAACGAATAGACCTTTCATATGAAAAGGTATTCTTATGATCACGTTCGGTATACTATACAAAACGTACTAGCCGCATGCTTGTTTTCAGTCGTTACTTGTTTTTTTTTTATTCTAAATCATAATCATGATTCATGATAACATTATTGTGATTTGATCGTTTGTTTAAGGTTCATATACGAGAAATAAAGTACTGACATTGGTAAAGTTGTAATACTCAATAAATATACCACATTGGTTAAAACTATTTTTACACAGTATTAACGACCAGTCATTGAAAAAGAGCATGCCTAAATTTTCATTTACATGTATATTGGTTTACTTGTGTTGTCAGAAGCTTACAATGTAATTAACATAGACTAAAAATAACCTCTTCAGCACAAAATATCAAATCTCTAAATGGCACGTATTTTCAGAAAATTAGTATAATACATACAAAGAACCCCTGAAATACTAGGTAGTTCTACAGAAAAATATCTGAGCAGAGGCAGAAATAAAGTTGTATTCGTACCTCAAAATATCCAAAGTTTAACACAAGAGCAGCCATTTGCATTTCCGAAGTTTGCCAACATTTAAAGTCCAGTTACTCCGAATCTACAAAACCGATTGACGCTTGTTATATACGTGCGGAAAGAGAACAAAACAAGCAATAGGATTGATTGAATGTCACTCACCCGAATTACCGAAGTCGGACAATATATCCGTTAAATTATATCACTGTCACCGTGTTGTTGTTATATTGCCAGCACATTGGGCCCGCCTTACGAAACGTCGTACGACTAATATATAATAAAATTTATAATTTCTCCATCTAATTTTGTCTTTTGACATCTCTTTTGGAATCGTCTTTTCAAGACGATTCCAAAAGAGATGTCACAAGACAGGAATAGATGGAGAAATAAGAAATTCGTTTCACAAGCCGGGCCCCCTGGGCTTTTGCAATTATTCCGCATTTTCGCATTTTTTTAATATCCATATGTTCAACTTTTATTTCAGTACATTATTGTTGTTTGATATATTATCAAAAAAAAAGTGCATTGCACATTACTTTCGATCATAAATTCCTCTGAATTCCACGATACTTCAGCGGATTACCGGTACTTACGTGAAATAACTTCCGGCCATGTACTACTGGATTTTGTTCCAACGCTGTGGAAGATACGATTAGAGCGTTTGCCATTAAGTCATCGGTTTTTTCACCCTGGCAAGTATTCCACATCGTTCTGACTACTTTAATGTTGATTAATATTTCATTTTGCATTGTTATCTTTATTATAAAAGGTTAGATCGCTGTGAAAGCATTCTAGTTCCTGTTGGGTACGTTTACATGTATACTATTGCCCGGATGTTTTTCCTAATTCCACATTCGGCTGATATGGAATCCTAGTAGGGACGGTTGCAAACAATTGTAATGGTTCATGAGTATATCCAACTACCACCCTGATAGCCTTACCTGAGTAATTGTAATTAAATGAAACAATGATTAGGACACAAATCCTTGAATAGTTATTCAGAAACAAGCATAATTATATCAGTTTATCTGATGCTCAATTTGGTTTTTGTTCTATCCTGCGTTTTGTAGTTAATTGATTTTATGGAGGATTAGTCACAGTACATTGAAGATGATGAAAATTGGGACAATATATTATATATTTATATGCTGCCAAAGCTTTTCTTTTGACAGCATATAGTAGCCATGTTAAGATACACATTTTAGGCAAATCTTTGATATTCTGACTACATTCTGAAACTTGGCACAGTGTGTCGTGGGGTGTCAAAAATATGAAATAGGAGGGTTGCCAAAATCTGAGCCGGAGACAGCGACCATTTTGGAATTCATGAATACATTTCGTAAAATTATTCAATTTTCCGGATAAATTCTGAAAAAAAATGTGTTCTCTTTTAATTTTGTTTCTCACCCCTTAACATTGAAACGAGTCCAAAAGTAATGAAAGGATGATGGCATTGACGCCAAAATCACACACTCCCTTATATAGTCTTTTAGCTTTTAAATTCCTCTAATAACCTACTCATTATCGACAGATTGGGGAAACTATAAATGACTTAAGGCGGTGGAAAGGAACCTTTTTGGGTGAGTATCAAGAATTATATTTTTTAAATATGTTTCAAAATGACAAACAGTACAGACCCTGATCAGAGGACTTCCGAAGGACCCTGTGATCAGGACTTTCATCGTTTGCAAAGGACAAGTGTTCACTTCATATATACACTGTTCATAGAAGATGCATCAAACGTTACACTAGTTGCCAATGATTTAATACTAGTTTGTATGTACCTCCCAGTCGCCACTATTGCGCTGAAGTGAATCAATATCAATGTTGCCGCACAGGTTAACTGTTAAAATTGCAATGAAGACTTCTTGTCAGTCATTTCCTAAAAGTATCAGTATTTGTAGCCATTTCTTAATTGGTTCCCAAGGCAACCGGGTCTGAGAGTTTCTGCTTGTCTGGTTTGGAGGAAAATACATGGTATTTTATCCAATTAACCCGCTTACTATTGCTGAAATGTTGACAAATAGTTCCGAGAGTAACTTACTACTAATGAGTTTGATAAAAGGAAAATCATAAAGACAGCTGTTGAATTTGTTTTCACAAACTGAACATAATGCAGTGGATTCTTTTCTGATAAAAAGCCCAATAGAAAACAAAATATGTAGCAGCGTTATTACAAGTTATTAGATTTATAAGATGATACATGTATATTTCGAATCGTGTTTATAATTTAGTAACTATTCTTTCATTTAAGATAATGTGTGCCAGTAACCGTTTTGTCACAAAGAGAATACACATACTTATATTGAAAACAGTTTTTAATCAAAGCACTCAATAACTTGAGACGGGTATCGATGTTCTGTAAATGATATTGTTGTTTTAATCGGAGTTTGGAAAATTCATTGCATATGGCATAACTTGAAGAAGATGGTATTATGGCTTTAACATTATCTTATAACACAACCTACGATGCGAGCGTTGAATAAAACTCATTATTTATTTCTCGTATTTAACTAGTCGTTTGACTATGCAAATGAGGCTGTTATACTAAAATGAGAATCCCTACGCGTTGTCAAAATGTGTAAACAAATATGACGTCAATCGACATTTCTGTCGAAGGTCGAGTGGCTATAGATGGGAAGGGACGGAAATGTTTGCTCCCGTGATTTATGCTGAATAAATCGGAATTAACCTTAGATCTACTTAGATCATGTTTTCTCATTTAGTAGGTCCATTCACGCGCCATCCATTGACTTATATAGTGAAGCTAGCAATCTAAAATTAGTATCGAGATAGTAAAAACGACATTACCAGGTTAAGTTATAAATAGAATCTAACATTCGTGTTCATAATTTATTGGATTTTATAAAACTCGTCTTTAAGAAAACGATAAAAACTCTTCGTTTTTATCGTTTTATAAAAGACTCGTTTTATAAATCCAATAAATTACGAACACTAATGTAAGATCCTATATTTACCAATTCATTCGAATTAAAATCCAGGGTTTTGTTTTCTACACAAACCCCTGTGACTCATCTCCACTACACTTATATTCAATGGGTTGTGAGCAACTACAGTAACTTGTTTAGGACAGAGAAAAGTTCCAGTTCTGATTTTAGGGTTTATACTGTATATTGCAATAGGTGATGTACACTGGAGTTTTCATGGTTCACTTCAGCGTGTGTATTATTAGTTACACGGTATTTCGCCAGGGTGTACGGGCTTGTATGACGGTTTTGGATTCCGTATTTCCTGAGTTTAATGCAATAATTTATAAACCTCATTATGTCGAACATATTCCGTATTTCAAGTTTAAAAGGTAGTAAAGCCACCATTTAACTTTGAATTATGGATATGTTCGACTGAAATGAAATCAAGATAGACCCTATCGAAGATCGACTGTATCTAACATGGTTACGTCATCACATTGGAATGTGAACATCCTTAAATGTTCATTTCCAGGGTATTTTGAACGGAGAGTTCTCGGAGGATATTTACTTTTTATGAAACACTGTAACGATTAATTATAACAAATGAACGGAACTAATCAGGAACGTACAAATTAATGAACACGTACGTTAGTGTCTAGGCATATCGAGTTCTGCCTGTTTTGGTTGATTTCGATAAACATATTGATCTAAATAAAACTGAATCCAATGTCAATTTCATTATAGACCAGTGACAAGTGCCGTTGTACATTACATTGTTCATTTCATGTCCCCTCGTTTGTTTATCATGGTGACGACGTGGGTGGAGTAATCAGGGAAAGCAAAGCAAGAAACTAGCATATTATCGATATCTGAATTACATTTACACATAATGATCGATTCAAGACTGTTTTTAATTAAGATTTCTTTTGATTGTTTGGAAAACAACTGCTTAATAAGCCGAAAAAGAGAGATTGTTTACGCGAATCGAGCGAGGGAACAACATCTAACTAGTCACGTGACCCGTACTACCCGGCAAAATCAATGTGTACGGTCTCGTACACAGTGGTCACGTGTGCAGTTTCAGCCTATCAGAGTCCAAGAATTTATGATGACTGGAAATAATAATCTCTATGGGGTCTATCATCAATACCATCATTTCTCTCCCGACTGTGAATAATCCCCGGTGCAACTTACATAGTTTTATTTTTACAATAAACTTGTATTGCGCGACCACACATTGAAGAAGTGCGGATAGCTGACATTATATCACTAATAAGGCACATGCTTCCAAGTAGCCTGTGATACGTAGCGTTAGAAATGGTTGTTTTGTGTAGTTAATAGATATCTGCTCATAGCAATGCAATAACAAACAGAATGGACGCGTTTCTTAAATTAAAAAAGCCGATTGTACATTCACTCCCCTGATCATTGAGCCAGTCATACCTATGCTGTGCAAAACCCAAAAAGCTGATTCAAAGACAAACTATTTTTAAAAAAGAGAAGCATTCATGAATGCATAACCAAATACGATCACACGCATGTTCAGCTATCAATCGCAATATCGTTGTTATCACAGCAAAAAACAGATACATATACATTGCATGATAACGTAAATTACACAGTATTCAATGAGTTTCCTGCATTAGCAAAGTCATTCAATAAATATGCCCCTTGTTCTAGAGACTACCGATGTGCTCAATACAAGTTTGATAGTAAAAGGATTTCTCATTACATTGTCTCTGCCAGGAAGATTTTCTAATACGTTGTAGCTGAACACAAAGCTATTTGTACTTCAGACATTATTTAGTTCAGCGCGTGTCATAAAATGTTGTTTATGTGTAATCTACACCTTGTTTAAGTCTAGGTCAAACGCCCTGATATACGCCTAAACAATACCAGATGGAAAAAGTCGATAAACATGTTTTATGGTGAGTTTTATTCTCGAAAGTACAAACATAAGCGTGTGGCCGGAGTGAATGTTGCGAATACTTAACAGCAAATAAAAAACAACAAACCACGGCATGAGTTAAAACGTATCGTAAAACCTTTCTATTACGACCACTAACATGAAGGTTGATTGTATGAAATACAATTAACAGTAAAGCAATGTAACAGTAAACAGAAAGCTCCTAAAGAATCTTTCTGTTTTACTGCCACATTGCTTTGAGAACGAAATAATTAAGACACTTTGGTGGTCTTAATAGAGAGGTTTTACTGTTACTGTTTTGTAAATCGAATATGATAGAGTACCAGTTGAACACTCGTAAACAATAGGTACCAGTTGAACACTCGTAAACAATATTTGAAACGAACCAGATGCTTTCTTTAATGCATTAAAACCAAAGTTCATTCAAAGACTTATCCAATAGCGACTTGAATGGAAATTGTAACTGATTATATGTTCAATAACCAAACTGCTGAAATATGATTTCCAGTCGAAACAGAAACGATAAAATATAGGCAACTGCTTATATGGCCGAAATTTCACTGAAACGTGTTACGTTTTATAATGCGTATATCAACAATTCATATTTACATTCCCCTACACA
The DNA here is from genome assembly GCA_922989275.2 of Gari tellinella. Lineage (NCBI taxonomy): Eukaryota > Metazoa > Mollusca > Bivalvia > Cardiida > Psammobiidae > Gari > Gari tellinella. The sequence goes on along the minus strand of OV277857.1, from coordinate 26,729,569 downwards.
CATTATATAAACACTTTGTTAAAATAGAGATTCATTTCCTCATGAATACCGATTAAAAAACTAGTCTACACAGAATTACGTTGTATAGGTGTGGCTTTAGCGCGGAATAATATTGATGTAGGTAGGACCTATTTTCTGATTTAGTAATGGAGAATCGATACAGTACGTGACAGAATAAATAAACACTCCACATTCTACGTACATCACGAAGAACTGACACTCGGTACTTCGTGCCTACAGTATGCAGAAAGTTCATCTTGCAATGCCCAAATTAAAATAAAATCAATCTAAATCCATGCCCTATGGGTTCCTTCAATAAATACTGAACACATGTATGTTTTTGACGATTTGTTTACCCTAGGATCAATACACATCAGTATACATTATTATCATCGTGTATAATAATAAAAATGTATAATTTACCCTCAGCTAATCAGAAACCTTTACCTTTTCCACTGGTGTCGGAAGTGGCGATCTTTGGTTTAACACTGGTGTCAGGGAAGTTAGGGTTTCATCAATTCGTTAAACTCATTAATCCCAGCCTTTTGACAATAGTAACGTCAACACAAATGACGTCATTTAGTTACCCGCGTCATGCAGCGCTTCTTGTTAAACCGGGCAAAAATTGACGTCACGTGGTACGGAGGATAGAGTGATTCCCAATGGGACTAATCCCTATTACGCCACAGCCTTGGTTGCGAATATTATTTGACTAGAGAAACACAAAGTGTCAAAGAATATAGATTCTGAGGCGTCTCATCTCTGGATTCAACCTTTTTTTAAATTGTTTGCAAAGTCGCTCTCAACACTTGACGGGTTAAACAGACACAACGGACAAGTTTACAAAACAATCAAAATGAATTCGCAATAACAAATGACTTCTGCTTATAATCATTTTTTATAACGGCTTTTGAGTGATGTTTACTATTTAAAAACATACGTTTAGATTAAAATAACCGAAACAGTGCATGAAATAAATAGCATTAGAGATACATCAATCTCAAGATTTTCTATCAAACAAAACTGAAACGCCTTACATAGTCCTATTCAGAGTCTATATCATTCGAAGAATTTAAATGTTATTGAATTTTCAGTGTAAACCAAAAACTCTCAAGGGTATGATATACAATCAGGCAGAATTGATCACATGTCCAAAATCTGCATTCTCATCGCACGCATTTTGCCTATAAACCATTACGTGTTAATATCCGTTTGTGCTATAATGTATGGGGTATGAGATAACGATAATACTACCGTAAAACTGTGTAATGTGGCCATTTAAAGTCGGCTAGAGTGTTCCCTCCCTACAACGGCCCTCCCAACAACGACTCCCTCCGTACAGCGACCATTTCCGCTGTTCCATAAACAGGACAATTGTGTCCAGCCTTTTCACGACTGCAATGTCGTCTGCTTAACATTTTCATCTGCTGTTTTTTCAAAGTTACATAATGGACATTTTGACAGAAAAGCCTCAATAACGAGTGACAAACAGCTTGAATCCAGATCAGAGGCCGCGTAACGCGGCGTCTGATCTGAACTCAAGTTGTTTGCAAATATAAGCCGAGTTTCCTCCCTATAACGACTCCGTCGGAACAACGCACATAACTTTTGTCTCCTATTGGGTGTCGTTGTAGAGAGGGAGCGCTGCACTACCGTTAAACTGTGTGATGCGGTCATTTAAACTCGGCTATGTCCTAATCCATGACAAATGTATGTGTACGTTGTAACTTTATCTGTTATTTGAGACAGGGAGTTTTGATTTAACTGTGTCAAGTTTATTCAACTATAATTCAACTATAATGATGTCATTGACAAACGACGTATGTTACCGGAAAACACGATAAATCAGGCAAATACTTGGATTTAGACTTTAAATCTAAGTTAACATAAGGAAATGGTAGCCCGATCTGACGAGTACCATCTATTGGTACAACGTTTAACTATTCCATCATGATCTGTAACAACGATATTTATATCTGAGCACGGACAACAAAAAAGTTAGACTCACTGGAACACAAAGGCTTTATTCTATGTGTGCTTACAGTGGGGAAACATCATGTCCCTATAAACGCAATGTAATATAATTAAATTAGGCGAATGACAGTGTTAACGTGTGATGTTAGTTTTATCTAACTAATAAAACATTATGGATTCTGATCAGACATAATCAAAATCTGTATATGGAACATGTTGGTTTGTTTAATTAATTTTGAAATGTTTTACCTAAACGGGTGCACACGAGACCCAACAGTATGTAGTAGTGTGTTCCCTCACCACAACGGCCCTTTGAACAACGATTCCCTCCTTACAACGACCCTTACGCTGTTTCTCCATTAATGCAAATATGTCTAGACCTTTTCATGTTGCGATAACGTCTGCTGTTTTTCTCAAAGTTACATACCGGTTATGGAAATTTTGACAGAAAACAGACTTAATGATGAGTGACAAACAGCTTGAATCCAGATCAGACGCCGCGTTACGCTGCGTCTGATCTGCATTCAAGCTGTTTGCAAATGGAAGCCGATTTCTCTCCCTGTAACGACTGCCTCCGAACAACAAATACATTGTTTGTCACCCTATTTGGTGTCATTGTATAGAGGGAGCGCCGTAAAATACCCCGACCAAACGCAGAAGTTTTCATGCAACAGCTGTTCATGAATTTCCCTATTTGTACATTCCAAATGACAGTAAAGATCATGATCTAAGCTCAACCTTATTATACGCCACCCATACAGAAAACAAAAATTATATTTCATAACATCGACATTAAACAATAATTGTGGAAAGAAAGCAAACATAAGAAATGATTCCTGTTCAAAAGAAAACGTGAGAAACAATATTACATTTTACAGCTCATAACAAATAATCGTGGGTATTAGTTATGTCGTAAACATGAAAATGAAAACACCTACAATCAAAACTGTTGTTATTTTCGGGTGAACTAAACGGGAAAATAGTGTAATAAAAACAGTAAGTTTACAGTACCATGGTTAATAAATATATTCGAAAAAGCTAGAAAATCGATACGAAATTTTGCAGACACACCAATCTAAAACAAACACAATTGGAGTTTGACTTTGGTATTTAATATATTTACAGCCAGAGCTTAATCATATGCACTTCTGCATTTTTCAGAGGACTCTTCGTGTTTTTTTATTGTTTAAATTAACTCTCGATGAGTTTGTCCAAATATATTAAAGTATGACAACAAGTGTCGACCCGGATTAGAGAGTTCCTTTAGAAACGCCATGCTCTGGGTCTACACTGTTTGTAAATTATACAAAAAGTACCATACGATGATATTTAGAGCTTTATTAATTGCACATTTTGGTGCCTGTTTTGTCTTAAATTAGTTTTTTATGAAGAGACACTACCAAAAACATGAAACAAATAACACAAAACCAAATTATCAAGGTTGTTTTCATTTGAAATGTATTTCATTGAAGCGGGACTGTTTGAAAAGGATAAAATAAGAAAAAGTCGGTGGGGTAAATTTTACAATTTTTAAAATGGCCGTAGAGCCAAAAGTTGTACACAAACATGTATACTTTTTCATTTTTTCATTCATCTTAAAAAGCTCTTCAATACAAAATCATCATAGAGTGTTTTCATAAACTTTAAAAATTTCCAAATTCATTAGTTTGATACACCCTAAAATATAACTTTGTAACGATATTGCAGACACCGATATTGAATAAATCTGAATAAGGGGAGATCCTTTGAAAGCACAGAAAACAAAGCAAATACTGAAAATTGCAGACTCGGTTTAATTGAGTCTGTTCATGAGCAATACTGGAATAAGCAACAGTGCTCACGCCCCCTAGCACCAGCTTAAGCGGAATTCAACTTTCAACTGTAAATGCGCTGAAATCAATGATTCCAAAGGACCAGAAAGTATAACAACACTGAGAATGAAGTACGGGGCGACTTTTTACAGCCGCCACACAAGCACTTAACATCTGCTGTTGTGAATTATATAAATCTGAATAAGGGGAGATCCTTTGAAAGCACAGAAAACAAAGCAAATACTGAAAATTGCAGACTCGGTTTAATTGAGTCTGTTCATGAGCAATACTGGAATAAGCAACAGTGCTCACGCCCCCTAGCACCAGCTTAAGCGGAATTCAGCGGAAACCCACTGTAACATAGCGGTGACAGGGAAAAAGCGAAACCTCGAAAGGGTTAACACGGATTACTTTCTCCTTGATTACTGTAGAGAAACTGATAAAGTGGAGAAAACGTAATTATTTCCCGTTTAAACGCAAACGAAACGCAAACGCAAAACACTAAAATATAGAATATAACAACTTTTTGACATTTTTCACTTTCTTTTTTATCCGAGTGGCAAGCAGTTTGGAGCCTGATCAGACGCCGGGTTACCCGGCGTCTGATCTGGCTCCAGACCGTTTGCAATGGAAATAATTGTTTAAGCGTAAACACGTTTATTGGGAAAGAATAACGTTTTCTCCACTGTAACACGCCGATTGAAATGCAGACACTATTTTAGTGGAATACGATTAGCACTGTCAAAGGCATTCTGTGAATGTGGGTTCTTGACTAAGACATAACAGAATCAGCCGCACCATCGCCTTCCCTTTGTTTATTGGATGATTAGTCTGCTCTGACAGAAATGATGACACCAGACCTCGTTACCTGTCACGGCAACCATTTTTGTAATTTCCTTAGAAAGCACATACATCATCAAAACAGAGTAGCGAATCTGTTTCCAGTTATCAACTTGTGTGTGTTGTTACAAAACGTACTAAACACATGTGAAAAAGAAATATATATATAACATGTTTTAAGGGGAAATCGGTATTATTTTAGATTTAACTAGTTCACTACCTAGTTTTATCTCCAAATATTGTCTGCATTTGAAGTGTCGTCTGCAATATTTTTGAAGTCAGCTTTAGGGCTATTTTGACTAAGAAAATGTCGATACGAGTGTGAAACAGTTTGATCGTGACCACGTCACGCGGCGTCACGCGGCGTCTGGTCATGATCCAAACTGGTTTCAAAGACGCCCTTTGACGCCATTGGCAGTAAAAGAGTTAAACAAAACAGAACGCAAATGCAATCCACAAATTGTACAAAATGACAAGTTTATGACACTGTTTACGAAGTATAAAAATCTGAGTTGCAACCCATTTAGATCAAAATCAGACGCCGAGTTACTTTCGAGTCTGATCCAGACTGCTCGGAAACATCATATTTACTATATATATAAGCGTTAATTGTGATACAGTGGAGAAAACGTTATTCTCTCCCGTTTAAACGCAAACGAAACGCAAACGCAAAGCATTAAAATGTAGAAAATAACTTTTTGACATTTTCACTATCTATGTTTATCTGAGTGTCAAACAGTTTGGAGCCTGGTCAGACGCCGAGTAACCGGGCGTCTGATCTGGCTCCAAATTGTTTGCAATGGGAATAATAGTTTTAGCGTAAACGCGATTATTGGGAAAGAATAACTTTTTCTCCACTGTAGTAATCATTCACTCGGTGTCTGGCCAGCTTCCGGATTTTTTATCTCCAAGTCCAGTCAACCATTTAAGCCTAGTGTCTATTGAAGTGGACATTTGAAAACAGTGTAGACCCACATGAGACATCGCGTTACGCAGCTTCTTTTAGGGTCCACACTGTTTGCTATATCATATAAAATATACAGTGAAACCCTTCTAAACCAGACATGTGTGGGGACAACATAAATGTCCGGTATAGAGGGGTTTCCGGTTTATCTTGTTTCTCGTATGAAAGATAGCTGATCTCTTAAAGCAGGCTGAAAGTTAAGAAGAATGCACCTGAAGGCCCATTCTGCTTTACTTTCAACGTACTTTTAAGTTATCATCTGCTAGAATATAGCAAATATTTCTAATGATACATACTCATGAATGTATTTTCCTCAGTGTTGGAATAAATCAAAGGCGTAAAAAGGCATATTTATGGTGTAATGGGTTAAAAAAAAAAGGTTGGAAACGGGACCAAAATTTGTGTCCGGTTTAGAGAGAATTCCGGTATTAAGAGCTTCTGGTTTGGAGGTGCTTCACTTTATTTCTATGTGGACAAATCCTGCAATGCCTTTAGGTTCCCCTTGTACATCTACAAAGAATTCTTCTAGCATGTATATATACATGTACAAATGTACATGGATAGTTCATTGTAATATCCAGGCATACATGTACATATGGGTTAAAACAAGTCGTAAACTTTATAAAACTAGCAATACTTCATGTTCATTACAGGACTCACCGTTTGAGATGCATCTATTGTAAACAAGTGGTCAAAATATTATTAACTAACCATTGTGTTACACGTGAATCATAAATATTTTATTGCATCACAACGAATGTCAGATTCATTGTATCTTTGTTCAATGACGCCAAAACGATGGACAGTTATAGGGCAGCTGGTAGTCAAATGCTGCAAAACAACAATAATGCAGAAAGTTTTCCTACAGATATTCTATCAATGCATTCATGATATCATGCTTACAGTGGAGATAACATTACTCTTTTCCAAAAAACGCATCTATGCAATTAGTAAACAATAATTTTATATCTTATTGGAAATACCCGGGTAACACGGCGTCTGATCAGGCTCCAACCTGTTTGTTGCTACAGTACTGAACCTTATTGAATTAAATTGATAATCGCAAGCGAGTTGCCATCGAATTGCCATCTAATCGGGCGCTTCAAAAATTAAATCCTACGCTTGAATATTTTTACGCGAATTTTCCGAAGCGGTTGTGACAAAAATGGAATCGAAAAAATTTACGGAGGCATATTTGCGAACATTTGTGAGATACACGATTCAAGAAAACTTACCCAAGGGTAACGTTACAATTTTTAATTGCAAGCGAATTGCCATCAAATTCCAAGCGAATTGCCCTCGAACTGCAAGCGAATCGCAAAAAGTGTTAATTTAATAAGGTTCAGTACTGTAACATTTAAATGAATAGTCAGAATTTTCAAAAAGCTGTAACTTTAGACATGTTATTGCAATGAGTTTGCGATTCGTTTGCATTTGAATGGAAACGAATAATGTCTTCTCCACTGTATATTCGTTATGAAAGATAAAATATAGGCGAACTTCTCCATATGCATATAGTTAGCATTCAGTATCCTCTAATTTCAATGCCGTTTAAATTAGGCTACAAATTATTTGCCACTAAGAGCAAAACAAATCTTTAGAAAATAGAAACACAATGTAATTTGTTTGCATTTTATTAAATTGCGCTTCGTTCGCGTTAAGACGGGAAGAATAAAACGTCAATCACTTTTGTGTTTCAATGAAGAAACAAACAGACGTGCTGAGCAAAGAGAAAATAATTCAAAGCATTTTAACCCATTTGTGTCCGCGATCCCATATATGGGACATAGGCAAACAGTGAAGACTCTGATCAGACTCCGCATTGATCAGAGTCTACACGTTTTGCTGATAGGAATTTCAATATAAAACAAAATTAAAATTAAAATTTAGAACAGGCATCCTTTTGATAAAAAATGGACTTATCCAATATAAAACATGGAAGAATCCACTGGGCGCAAATGGACAGAGTTCGGATCAAGCACAAACACTAGTGTAGACCCTGCATGCTGATAATGGTCTATACATTGTCAACAGATGATACAGCACAACCTCGCTTTTACGACCACTAAAACGAAACCAAATGGATTGTATAAAAGACAGGTGACAGTTTAAAGCAATATGTAACAATAAAAACAGAAAGCTCCTAAAGGAGCTTTTTGTTTTACCCTCACCTTGCTTTCAGTAGTAACCTGCTTTACACACCTAATGATGAACACAACTTTGTGGTCGTAATAGAGGTGTTTGTAACTGTTCAGTTTTCAAAATACTGGTGAATGACAACCGTGTAGACCCCAATACTTGAAGTGCATTTGCCGCAAGATTTATCAGACTTCTACTAAATTGTGTTAATAACTAGGTGTTCAGGGCATTGTGTAGCTTAAACATAGTGATATTGTTTTACTTTTTTCTTTAATCTGCCAACTGATTTCATACGATAGATTAGCCTTCTAGTCATGATAGAGGGTTTCCCTTGGTACTGATCAATGTTTAGACATTAACTCATTGAGCCGTAGGGACGCATATATGCGTCTTTTACCTCTGAAGAATACTCTTGTCCTATGCAAACAGTGAAGTCCCTGATCAGAGGGCTCCTGCAGGAGCCCTCTGATCAAGGACTTCACTGTTTGGCATTTTGCAATTTATTACAAAAAACAACCCTAAATAGTCTAAAATTGACCAGCCTTTATTGCAAACTGGAATTTTCCATTAGAAGTTCCAGGGGATAATGAGTTAAAATAATTAAATAGAAGAAGCTACCTGCTATTGCCGTTTTTTATTAAAGCATCGTCTGTCTATAAGCACGTACGATTAAATTGTCTTTCTTACCTAACTTAACACATATTTGACAGCTGTTTGGGAGCAAACAGATGAACACATTCCGTGCACAGGCATCGCAGACATCATCTTCTTTACCACCTCCCACTTTGATTTATTATCTGCCTTAGTCACTGTATCTTTCTGCTTTTATCTCCACATCTTGCGATAAATAATTAATCACACGTCATAAATAAAGCACATAGATTTATGAGCAGTGGTATTTTTGCGTTCCTGTCCGCCGTCATCTATCACAAAAGACTGTGGTGCTACTCTCATAGGGAGAATACTGTCACTGTTCTATTAGCCCATTACCCGATACCCTGTTTCTAGCTTTGAAAACAAGTGATTACTTTGACCCATTACCCCATAAATACACGTTTTTACGCTATTAATTTATTCCTCCAATGAAGAAAATAGTTCTAATTTATACAGTCATAAATATGTACGATGAAAACATTTTTTTATATTTGAGAAGATGTTAGCTTAAAGCAGGCTGAAAGTAAAGCAGAATACGCCTTAAGGAGCATTCTGCTTTTCTTTAAACGTGCTTTAAGTGATAACTATCATATCAGGGTTTACACTGTTTGTACAGCATGTTATGTTAGACCGAAAACACTGTGTATACCCGTACACAGGATATTGGTACCAGCGAGTCGAGAGAGTTAGCCGGTCGCTCTGCAGTTCAGGTATGTTTTTTCATGATTTATACCATAAAATGTATATGATCAACATGTCTATGATACCGTTTTAAAGCGTGATGTTTCTGGGATACACTGGTGTCAAAACATTTCTGTTTTATTTAGAGAAACTCTCGTAAAACATATATATATGCTGCCTGGTACCGGTAAATAACGACGATTGCTGACGAAAATTTATGATATCAAATGTTTAAAACGATCCAGACTACAATCTTTTCATAAAACATTCGATCCTTTTCATAATAATTCCTGTGACTCACTAAAACCACACTGTTGGGTCATACTTTTAAGAATAGAATTAAAACAAATTTGTGTCAAGTGTACGGCATATTGGTTGTGAATGAAATTTCACTGCACGGCATATTGATGTGTCACTGTACGGGGATTTGGTACCAGGTATTTGGCCCTAAAAACGTTTTGCTCTGTCACAGCTCATCCTCGGGGTGTTACTTTCAGCTAAAGGTAGCTGAATACCGAGAACAGTCTTCCTATTTATAAAGTATATACTTTTCATTGTTAATTTACTTAGAATAGATAAACTAGATCTAGAGCGAGTATACCTAAGAAGTTTAAATTGAAACGATAAATACACTTTGAACATATTCTAATAGCTATTCACGTAATGGGACACTTTTAAGCGAACGAGTAACTGTATCGGACTTTACCTAATTCGAAGATTTCTATTAAAAATCTAACACAGAGTCAATAATGATTGCGGTAAATTTATGATATCAAACTAATCCACCCACTTCTACAATATTGAAATACACGTATACAACTATACTTTCCATATCGTCGCGTGAGTCTTACAACGTTCTATGTCCATTTTGTAAACAAATAGAGTTCTATATACCGTTGGAAAGCTATTTTCAAGAGCTATTTCCTGGTGCAAATCATATGTTTATCCGAGCTTTCTATTTGAGGTTATCGCCAGTATTACAATGTTCTATCTCCATTTTTAACGTTTTGTTTAGTCTTACAATGATCTATGTCCAATTTATCCAGTCATTGTGTTCCAATTGGATCACGTGACAAAAAATTCCAAAATGGCTGCGACCTTCATGGTTATTGGCGTACAGTGTAATAGGCGAAATACCCATGTATCTTTAACTACATGTGTAGTTCAAAGTAAAGTTATTAATTCAAAGCAGATGGCTGCTTAAAACAATATGAAAGTAAAACTGAATACCCCTTTAAAGAAGTCCCACCAAGCCAAGTCGCACAAGGGAGACTTTATAAACCGAGGTCGCATGTACGGATGTAAACAACAACAACAAACCAAACAAAATTCTTAACAAGTATTCTGTTTTGTCTGCTTGTCAGCGATCTGCATTTCTTGGCCGAGGGGATAATTTCATCAAAATAAGCAAAAATATCCCCTATGGGGAGTATTTAGAATGGACATAGAACATTGTAATACTGTAATTGTTCATACAATTGTCTAAAACTGTATTGTTAATAATGTTCTATCTCCACAAAATGGACATAGAACATTGTAATAATGAGTGAAATAGAAGGTAGAGTTCGAGAAATGATCTATCTCAAACCGAAAGTAAGATATATCTCAAAAACCATGCTTACAATCCTCATAAAACTTTAAATGGAACCCTTTACATTCACAATTCATCAGGTAAAGTCGAAAGAATTTTCAAAATCCATCAAAATTATGCTGTTTAATTGGTTCAAAACTTTAAAGTCGATTTGTAAGACTCACCCGACGATATGTATTTTTCAATTTTGCACGGACATATCGTGCAGTAAGATTACTGGGTTATGCGGTATCATTTACCACAGTGCAATCAGAATAAGTTGCCCACTTTAAAGTGAGCGGTATTCAATTCAACCCAGAGTTCTTTTCTTTAGAAAACTGCCGCGGTCGTGTTACACTTGCTTGTTATTCCTTATCTTGCTGAATTGTCGTCTGATTCAATAATATCGTGTGCGAAGAACCACTAAGTCCTTTTTTTCAATAAGAGTGCTAAACAGTTTGAATATGGATCAGAAGTCACGTTAAGCGGCGTGAATATAGATCAGAAGTTGCGTTAAGCGGCGTCTTGTCTTGACCCAAACATTATCCAATGGGCACTTAGGGTTACGTGTATTCGAATGAAAGAGTTAAAATTGATATTTAGCACACATGTTGCTCAGCACGGACTGCACGCCTGTAATAATGAACATTAACAGTAAGTGTACAATAACAGACGTTAGAGGACAGTTTTTGGATATCTCTGCGGGGTTGGTATATCCTTTAAAGACATCTCCGGTCATAACGCCTTGCCAGATAATTTCCTTGCATAAAACATGGGTCTTGTGGACATGCCGGTAGCAAAGAACCTTTGAAGCGTCCCACGTGAGACCGTACCTTTATATTTGATTAACCATTGAAAAGCCTTCTTGAGCATGAGTTTATCTGGGCCTCATGAGGTAAACTGAGATTGGTACACCCGCTGGCAGCTTATGCTGCATGCTTTTTCTCGCCTTACGAGAACAATGGGGGACTTCATCAATGAACTGAGGATATATCTTTAAACCTTTTTAGCTTGTTTTAGTTTTGCAGACGGATGAGTACTTAAATACTTTTCTTTCATTCGGTTGTAACACCAAACCAGGTAAAATGTGCGAGTTTTGTCCTTACTGCTATCTTGTCTATGGATACTCATCTAAGCGTTTTATGTGAGGCCCTTACCTTAAATTTGAAAGTTTGGATAGTAAAACCCATTGAAAAAACCCTTGAGTGCGAGTATGTGAGGGCCTCTCTAGACAGCTTGAGATTGGATGCATTGGCTTTTTACACTTTACTACTGCGTTACCTGTATGTTCACACCTAGTGAGAAAAACGGGGAGGGGGGGGGGGGGTCCATCAATTGACGGAGGCAGGTTTACAGTAAAGCCAAATGCGCCAAGGTCAGATGCATTTTGAGTTACTTTCAGTCTGTTTCCAGCGACCATCTGCTAGGATAAAGGAAACATGTCGTATGTTACATCTTCATTACTGTATAAAATGAAATAATTTTCAACACACGGGGGAAGAATGAACAAGAGTTGTCAGAGAGACAACAAAGCTCGCCATTGGCACACTCAAGGCCACCGAGGTCAACCACTTTTCATGCATGGAAAGGTCTTGTCCATGTACACATGTACACATACAAACCAAATATGAAAGTAACACCTCAAGGGACATAGGAATTACATGTATAAGCCTTTTTTTGAAACCTAAACGTAGATTTCGAAACCTAAACCCGGGACCTAAGTTAAAGGTCAATGTCACTGGGCTGTTTTTTGCTTGCATTGAAATGTAGTGTCACTACACATGCATGCCAAATATTAAAGGAATATCTCAATGGATATATGAGTTATAGGCATTTGGAGAAACCTAAACGCAGATTTCGAAACCTTAAGCTGGATCCTTAGTTGAAAGTCAAGGTCACTGGGGTCAAACTTTTTGCATGCAAGAAAGGTCTTGTCTATATACACATGCACACGGAATATCTCAATGGGCGTAGGGGTTTAAAGGCATTTAGAGAACTTAATGCCTATATACTTACATGAAAATTAGTTATTTGATATGTTGTTATGCCTGGCTTCAAGGTTATAAAGCTTTTGAAATATGTCTGAAATCATTCCCAAGCATTTAAGTTCACGGTCAAGGTCACAGAGATCAATTTTATTGCATACAAGGAAATGCCATGTTCATATACACATGCACTCTGAATATGAAAGGAATATCTCAATGGACATAGGAGTTATTGGCCATTGGGAAACTAAACACAGGTTTCGAAACCTAAACCCGGGTCCTTACTTCAAGGTCAAGGTCACTGGGGAAAATGATGTGTGTCCATGGACAGGGTTTGTCCATATACACATGCATACCCAGTATAAAAGCAATATATCAAGGGACATAGAAGTTAAGGGCATTTTTCGAAACCTAAACACAGATTTCGAAATCTAAACTTAGATAGATGGATTTTTCAGTTTCGTCTATTATAGTTATAACTCTCCCCTCCTTTCTACATTGTTCAGGTATAATTTTAAAGTTGCACACTTTTGCGGAACAACCACGCTGGCGAAGGTATTTTAACTCCTGACACCCATGCCTCTCTATCAAGTGTGATATTACCTCCCGGAACGTTGGTAGTTGTTTCTTACAGTAGGTACATTTGTACAGGTCCATAATCGGTAAAAAACAAATGACAATGTACAGAATGTATACTTGTACAAACCAAACTGCCGTCGATTTCGATGTAGATTTAAGCAAGATGCCGTACACTGGATTGAAAGGTTTTTGCAATATGCCGTTCACTAGCGTATCAATTTGCCGTACACCTAGCCAAATTTCATTTCGGGTTTTTAAAGCACATGCGGCAAATACAATAGTTAAAGCTTCATATATATTGATCAAGATAGTACAAATTACTCGTATAACATGAATAATTCTCTTATGCAGTTATAAAAAAAATATTACAATGATATTTTGTCAGCAAACGTTGTTATTTACCGGTACCAGGCAGCATGTTTATACGTCTTACGAGAGTTTCTATTGGTAAAACTGAAATGTTATGACATCAGCATGTTCCAGAATCATCACACTTTGATACAGTATTATTTTCCATATTGATCTTAGACATATAATTCAGGAAATCACGAAAACATACCTGCACTGCAGAGCGATCTGCTAACAAATCCATAACTTTCTCGACTCGCTGGTACCAATATCCTGTGTACGGGTATACACAGTGGAAAATGACCCGTCAAATGGACCGAAACGTTCTATCCCTAAAATAGGCCGAAACGACTTAGGTCGAAACAACCTAAGCCGAAACGACCAAGGGCCGAAACGACACGTGAGTCTGAAAGAAAACAAACATTACAGGAAATCATGTCTCATGCAGTTGAAAAAAATCTTTGTTACTTTCAGTTGCAACGCAACTACAGTAAAATGCGACACAAACGCAGTTGTTTGAAAATTGTCAAAGATTTGTTTATTCTGATTGGCAAAACCCTATACACGCAAGGCCACAGCAGACGCAACACTTTCTATGTATAATATAATTTGAGTGTTCGTAAACGGAATGTGTTCAAATCTATAACATGCATAACTCAATACATCATACGTACTGTACATGGTAGAAATTTCTTTACAACCGATCAGCAAATAATTGTAAAACATAACAAATAAAACTGCCATAGAGGAAGTAAAATTCACAAATTTGCGCCAATTCTAAATTGAACAATTTCAAAAGTGACCATCAAATCCGTAATCACAATCCTCGCTGCGTAAATCAACTGTTACATTTACAGATGGTATAACTCTATCTTATACCTGGTGTGACCACCTCTGGTTCCTAACTTCCTATGACCTTTGCCAGAATGTAATTATCGATGAAAGCTTGATATGAAATATTTCTCCATTCCCGAACAAGGGATTGCTGCAGCTCGTGTATGTTACAAAGAGCTACTGGATGCTGTCTTACATGTCTGTGAAGCTCATCATATAAATAATATAAACTTTGGTTATGATTTATAGTGAATCGATAATAGTAAATATTTTACATGATTATTTATTTACTTTTGTGATTGTGTTTTATAGAAATAAATAGCATACCCGTATGGGAGAACATCCTGCTGTTATTCTGTTTACGCGACCGCGCTCTGTTTTATTTATTCTCGGCATAATACTCAAATCTGTTGTTTAGCATGACGTGTGATCTGCTTCAAAACCCTTTTGAAAAAGACCTAATTTACAGATTTAAAATACAGAGTTTTTGGAATTGAAAACGCTATACCCACTAGGCACATACAGATAACAACATGAAAGATACAAGTAAATACACGGTAAAACCATTCTATCACATGTATGACCACTAGATTATGTTCATTATTTTGTATTTAAGGCAGATGGCTGCTTAAAGCAAGGTAAAAGTGAAAGAGAAAGCTCCTTAAGAAGCGTTATGTTTTACTTTCATCTTGCTTTGACCAATTAATAAGGGGTCTTCGTGGCCTAGTGGTTAAAGTCACTGTGACTTACATGTACATCACTAAGCTCCTCGTCGCTGTGGGTTTGAATCCCGGTTTGGTCATTCGGAATTGTCATGTGGGGAAGCCTTCCAGCTGGATTGCGAAAGGTCGGTGGTTCTACCCAGTTGCCAATTTGTGCCTGAAACAGTGCATAAAGGACTTCTGGGGTCTTCCTCCACATGTAATTAGCTGGGCGGCGCGATATGACTGAAATACTGTTAAAAGCGACGTAAAATCATAACAAATCAAATCAAATTGACCAATTAAAGATCTAGTGAACGTGTTAGAGGGGCTTTACTGTAAATGTTAGGCTTAAGAGGTAAATGAACTTTTTACACAGTTTTTAATGTTCTGGTCACATGTATTTATACATTATGGTTTCTATGGGTTCCATGCTTTCAGACAGAATATATTTAGTAGCTGTCAGACATGGTATTTACCATGGAGGATAACCCTTCACTTCCTTACCCCGAGTTCAATAGTTATTTGCAAACAGTTTGGATCGGAATCCAAACTGCTTAACACTAATTTCAACATTTCTTTTGAGAAATTAAAGCAGACGGCACTAGTTTAAAATTGATGACGTCATGGCAGTGAAGGGGTTAAAAGCTAAGCTTATATTCATAACTATTCTTGCAATGAAACAGGTAGAATGTCAGGTCTATTCACTCCATTTTCACTGGTACAGTCGAAACTCGACAATTCGTACTCGCATTGGTTCAAACATGCCCATATTTCAGAGCTCAGCTACGTTTTAATTCTGAAATAAGGGTATGTTAGACTAAAGCGAGATCGAGCTATGAAAATTTAATTAATACTTGCAAGGTCAATTTAAGCGAGTTCGAAGTATCGAATTTAGACTGTATTTGGAAATAGTTTAGATCCTGTCCAGATACCTAACGACTCGACCTATGTTCAGGATCTAAACTGTTTAAACAGCTAAATAGCATATCAATAAAACAATTGTTTTGCAAAATGCAAATATTGTAACTTTGAACAAAGCCTGCTTCTAATATCCTAGCAGTGAAGGGTATTCAGCTTACATGAAAGGGATGAGGAAATATATAAGAAATCAAGTTCTTCCAATCAGAATATAAACTTGTCATATTAAACAAATTCACCCTACCGCAAACGAACAATTCGTTTACAAAACTACAGTGGAGAAAACGTTTTATTTTCCGTTTAAACAAAAACGAAACGCAAACGCACAAACACTAAGATGTAGAAAATAACAACCTTTGGGCATGTTTCACTATCTATTTTTATCTGAGTGGCAAACAGTTTGGAGCCTGATCAGACGCCGGGTAACCCGGCCTTTGATCAGGCTCCAAACTGTTTGGGAAAGAATAACCTTTTATCCACTGTATAAACGAATCATATTAAACAAATACACATTACCACTAACGATCAATAATTCGTTTACAAAACTATAGTAAACTCTCTGAGTGACACGTTCATTCTTTGCATCACAGTTACACATGTAAGTGTCCTTTGTAAATAATGTACTTGTGAATAGTACAGTTATCTTATGCAATCAGTGAAGACCTAGGTCAGAGGGAACTGTTTGCCATACTGCAATACATAAAAACAACCCGAAATCGTCAAAAACGGTTTAGACTAAATCTGGTTATAGCTGGACTTGTTTATTTACGTTTCAGTGAAGGAAATGTTTAATCCTAGTTTCAGACTTCGAAGCAAGGGATTGCTTGACACGAGAAGAATATATGGGTATTCAAATGATGTTTCTATAACTTATGTATAACTCAAAAAATCAAATTGGATCTAACTAATCAATCATGGATCAAATAAGCAAACACCAAAAACATTAACATAACTGGAATACTAAATAAGATTGAATACGTGTATATCTAAATGAATAAAGGAATATATAAACAACCCAAAGTAACAGACGTCAGATAAAATCAATCTGCTTAATCCGTTCCTTTTAGCTCATTAGCGGACTGTCATTGCAAACTAAGTCCGAAAGACCCAGAAGATTTGAAGAAGCTATGCTATTACAGATTCACACGATTTGGTATGAATTCCAGGGGGAATCTGGCGCATTAATTTGCAACTACTTGTTATTCACGTCTTTACTTACATGATTTCCCACAAGATATTCTACTGTCGTCTCAGTGAATGTATTAAAGCTAAATCAAAGGGAAGTCTGACATCAAGGAAATTGCTTGTCAATACGATGTTTACATGAAGAGTCCCTTATACTTTCAAGGCGTACCATCGCAAAAACACATTGACAAACGGTGAGGAACCGTTATGCGGTGTTTCATTAGGGTATGTCCTGTTTGCAATCCTTTTAGTTTATCGATTTAAATAAATATAAATAGCGCACTGTCTCTATAAAGACGTGTTATTGGAACTTAGAACTAGCCATCAAACGTTTGTGATGTACAGATATTAACCGGTTTATGCGTTGACTGTGTCAAGATTCATTCGAACGTTTTTATTGGTGGTGTTAATTCTTAACTGTATGGCTAGACCACAAGATATGACGGAACACCTCAGTTTGCAACGTTAGTTTAGGTTATACAGTGTTCCTTTCCTACAACGACCCTCCCAACAACGACTCCCTCCTTACAACGACCCTTACGATTGTTCCCCAAACAAGACAAACTGTTTAACGCTTTTTCTGCTGCAATATCGTCTGCTTCAAATTGCCGTCTGCTGTTTTTTCTCAAAATTACATTTTGGTGGAATAATATAAATGACGGGTGACAAACAGATTGAATCCAGGTCAGACGCCGCGTAACGCGGCGTCTGATCTGGATTCAAGCTGTTTGCAAATGTAAGCCAAATTCTTCCATACAACCACTCCCTCCGATCAACGCAAATAATTTTGTCTCCCATAGGGTATCGTTGTAGAGAAGGAGGGTATCAATAAACGCGTTTATGTGAAATCTTTATTTCTGCTGCCAAAAGTTTGGAATCAGATCAGGGGCCCGTTTCATAATTAATCTTTAGCCTTCACTTATCGTAATTCCTCACTTCCGACAATCTATTTACGATAGTGCCGTTTCATAGACATTGTCTTAACTTATCTTAGCTGCCATAACCCTGAAATGTGTCGTAACTTTACGTCAGCCTCATACCACTAAGTGTCTGCAATATCGCAAGTGTCATGGCGGCGCCTATGGTTTCCTTCGATTCAATCTAAAAAAACGTCGAATTATTTTCAGTTAAATTGTTGTTTTCTGTAAGATTAATGGGAGATGCACTTAAATAATGTTAATAACGATATCTTCTGATTGTGAAACGATCCGTTGCTTACCGTGGAAACGGTAAATAACGACATTTGAGCCTAGATTATGCTAAAGGATGGACCCTGTCAGTATTCAGCTTAATTATGTTTTGAACTACTTTATAAATTTAGATCTATTTACGAGAGATGACCAACCGTTGGAATAGCCGAAAAGGTTTTTTCTTACGATAAGTGTATAAATACGTTCACTTAAACGATCTTGACACGTTTGTTTATCGTGATCTTGAAACACACACGACGACTTCTAGAAACGTGTTCATATCAGATAATTTGATATACATGTATCAATATCGATGTTGAACCTGATCATGAACAATTTGGAATGAAAATGATAACAGACGGAACATTCGTTTCACGTTTGCACTTTCAGTTTTCGATGAAATTTTAACCAATGTTTTTTTCATGAACCTCATCTTGGGAGTAAATCTGCGTTTTTACTCAGAGACCTCAATTAATACAATTTTGATTTTGGCTCGGGTGAGTCTACTGGGATCATATGTTCTAAATGTTGTGCGGGTCTAGCTCCCCCTACAAAATGTTCTGTCATACGGGGTTTACATTGACTTTCTAAAGGAGAATTCATCAGATAAACCATGTAACAGCAGCTGGCTAGAGATAAACTCAGGTCCTTAGTCTGTACAGTGGAGAATGTGTTATTCTTTCCCAATAAACGCGTTTACGCTAAAACAATTATTTGCAGTGCAAATAGTTTGGAGCCAGATCAGACGCCGGGTAACCCGGCGTCTGATCAGGCTCCAAAATGTTTGCCACAAGATAAACATGAAATATCAGAATTGTCCAAAAGTTGTTCTTTTCTACGTTTTAGTGCTTTGCGTTTGCGTACGTTTGCGTTTAAACGGGAAAGAATAACAGATTCTCCACTGTACCTGTGTTACCACGCAGTTTAATTTACTCCGTGGTGTGACTTGTTATAAACATATTGACATTTCTGAAGTATAATCACTAATATGATTTGCTTTCATAGCAATATTGAAAATATTACATAATTCATTAAGGGAAAGTGTAAACAAAGATAAGATGTGACAACAATGTTATTTTTAAAACAATTGTTAATTTCAAAACTGGTTTGTTATCAATCAATGCAATCCTTAATTGAGCAGAGACATCCTAGTTCTAATTCACACTTGTTTGTTTAAGGTGTTATCAAAGGCACAATACTACCGAAATTGGTGTTTAAAACGCGAAATTTCTTATATGTGTGCATTTTCTATGCATTTAAACTAAGTGGAATCGCGTTGTAGAAATCTGACATATGCCCCCACTTCGTAAAGAGTCCTACCTAAATGTGTCGAATTCTTATCGTGTTGGTTTTCGTTTTAAGCGAGTTTGTTTACAAATAATACTAACAGAATGTTTCCGAAAATTTTCGTAGGATTGCGTAAAGGTCTCGTGATTGATACGAAGCGCGGCGATAATTCATATACACTGTGTGCAAAGTCGAACGAAACCGGAACATGTCCGTAATAAGTCGTCTTCGATCGAATGTCAACAAAACAGATTTAAAAGTATACTTGTTTCCACCAACTTCACGGGTTTGTAAGCAATGTTGCCGCCATAATCATCGGGGATTACTTCTTTTTAAAGGTTTAGATTACGATTGTGCCAACATTTTTCAGGTTTTAGAATTGCGCGATTTTGGCAATTTGACAGTAATATTTGGACTTTAATATAGCACTCTGCCAAAAATGTAAATTAAACCTTGCCTAAAGGAAAGACAAAGGTACCTAGGGTATGGGCTGAATGCTTTAACTCTTTATGTATGTGAGTTTTTATAGAGCCCATACCTTCCAATGAATTAATATATATGTTGTCCTGATATTGAATGTAAAACTGTCTGGACTTAGATCAGACAGACTTAATATATTACATGCAACATGTTACTTTATCAGAATTTGAGATTTTTTATGATGAGAAATTGAAAAATATGCAGAATTTAAACAAAAGTGAAAATAAATTAAAACATTTGTATCTGAAAACAGTGTTAAATGCTGCATTTGGAGTTACAATTTATTGTTGCATATCGAATTTCACAGTGTGTCTTTAAATGCTGGCCCCGATGTTATAACACTTAAAACGAACTCTGTGCTCAAAACTCAGTTTCGATACCAGGCTCCAAGTTTTACAAAACACGTTTTATTTGATTTTTGTAACCTTATTTGGATACATTATTACAGTATAACTGTGCATGGAAATATTACTAATAAAATAAAATGTTTGCCGAAGTGTTATAAGCTAAGAAAAAGTCTGAGTTTTGAGCACAGAGTTCGTTTTAAGTTTTATAACCTCGGGGTCAGGTTAAATATATAGAGAAATTAAAGGGGAGGAGAGAACCACTGCCGCATCTGACAAGATACAGTAGAACCTCGCTATTACGACCACTAAACGAAGGCAAATGGATTGTATAAAAGACAGGTGACAGTTTAAATCAAGGTGACAGTAAAACAGAAAGCTCATGAGGAGCTTTCTGTTTTACTTTCACCTTGCTTTAAGCAGTCACCTATCATAAACACCTGATAATAAACGCAATTAAGTGGTCGTAATAGAGAGGTTTAACTGTATCTTTAAAAAGACAGATTTGCCTGTTTGTTGAATATAGTTGTTTAGAGAAAGTTTGATTCGTAATATCTGAAGATCAATTATCTCTGTGAAATTACAATGCCAATTACCGTCTGATAATACAAACATCAGATCAATATCTTGTATGCAATTTAGAGACTTAAATTGAATATATTTCTCGTAGTTTTATAGTATTTTCCTACGATAATATTTGATAAAGAACGCCAAATTAGCCTTTTTACTGCAATGACATCGTCTGCTTTAAACAAATTACGTTCGCATTTGACAATCTGAGTAAAGTATGGATTTACAGCAACGTCGATACGAATGCGAAACTGTATCGATACTGATCATACGCAAAGTAAATCGGCGTCTGATCAGGATCTGAACTGCTTGTAAATAACATTGATTTTGGGGTAAGGTAGTGAAAGGGTTAACCCTTAGCCTGCCACTCACGACTATTTCTCCATATGCAAACAGCTTGGATCCGGATGAGACGCCGAGTAACTCGGCGTCTCATCCGGATCCAAGCTATTTGACACTCGGACAACATTTTCAGCAATTTTGAGCAACTTTGAAGCACTTTGAAACTTAAAGCAGACGAGAAATATAGCAGACGACAATTTATTTGGCGGGCTAAGGGTTAAAGAAGTATTATCCTCGATAGTTGACTATTCACTACAGAAATATGGAGTTTTCTGAAATGTCATGTCCTTTCATTAATATTTTAGATGTACATGTACCGCCAATATATGCATGAAGCCGATGACAGTTTCGATGTGTTCGGTATTATTGGAAGCCCCCTTCTATTTAGGGGGATTCCTCAGTGCTGAGGTTGAAAGAACCCATTTTCTTAGAAGGAACTTCGGCTTATGGCGAAAAGGTGAAACAATGGGAGCACTCTTGTACAATCAGTAAAAATGAATTGTCTGCGCATGCCTAAAATTGGGTTGCATAAATTTTCGCAGCAACTGGACGAATTTTTTATTTCGGTTAAGAATATAATTCGTGCCGGAACTTATCACTTCGGTTTGGAATAAAACTCGTACCCGAACTTATCCCTTCACAACAGCAGATGATAAGTGCTTATGTTGCGGCTCTTATTTAAGTCGCTTGCAACCACTATGATAACGTAAATTGACAGGTGGCAGCTTGAAGTTAAAAGTAAAAAGAAACCTCCTACAGGAGCGTTCTGTTTACATGTTCTTTCACTTTTTCTTAAAGCAGCTTTGTCTTAAGCAACAGACTAACAAATGAACGCAAATGATGGTTTCGACATCTACATCTCAGGGCTGCCATAAGTTGACATATAAAATCCTAAGATTTCCAAATTTGCATTTTTCAAGTGCGATTTTACGAATCGTACCTTTACACCATATCCTGTTTCTTGTTTTGTTGACATGCGACTTCCTTAAAGCAGACTGGAAGTAAAGCAGAATGTGCCTTAAGGCGCATTCTGCTTTACTTTCAGCCTGCTTTAAGCTACCATGTACCGGAAAAAATCCGAAGATTTAGGAAAAATCCGGAGAAATGGCAGCCCTGAGATCTTAACATTACTGACCACCTTCATCAAGTTGTTTTGTCATTTTGCGATATATTTGGTAAAATTTAACCCTAAACATCAATAGACCAGACTTAATTAGAAAGTGGAATTGATCATTAAACGTTAATACGGCGAATGAGTTAATGGAACTGATAACATGTACAGATTAATCAACATACACAACGAAGTTTTAATACCACAATTGTCTGAGGATATGTACAAGTACAATTCTTTCACGTTTCGTGTGCTTGTATGGTTAATATCAAATCAAATTAGTCTAAACCCGACCAAGTTATATTCTACTTTCAACCTGAATGGCCGTTCTAACGACTGTACATTCACTCCTCTGATCATTGAGCCATGTCTACAATATTGAGCACTGCTAACATATGGCGCATTGGCAGCCGCAGTACCGACTCAGAGCCTTCACATATTCCCATTTTAACTCCTGGTTGGAGAAGAGCAGTTCACAGTGCATGTCTTGTTAAAAACATATTAATGTACAGCATCGAGGGTCGAATAAATATCCAAGCAGGCCGCTGGTCCAGGCGGGGTTTCGAACTAACTACCCCTTGTGTCCTAGGCAAAGTGCGTTACCACTGGACTACTACTGCCTATGGATGTGATTAAAACGAAATCAAAACATGGCTTGGCAAACTTGGCACACACCACAAACCATGCAAAAGTTTGGGTGTTCCATTTCTCCCATAATTTTAACGGTTTTTACAACATTTAAACAAACGTAGCAAAATAGTTTCGACGCCGCTAGGTCTAAGCCGGACAATAAATATGTCGTAAAATGTCCTGCTAGTGTCAAGAAACTATAGAAATACATGTTTATGTTATTCTATAAATGCAGATGTATTCTCTTTTCCTTTAAGGCTTTCAATAAATTAAACGGAATAATTTACCACTCTTTAGTACAGCGTTCTATCCCTACAACGGTCCTCCCCACAACGACTCCCTCCTTACAACGACCCTTGCCGTGGTTCCCTAAACAGGACAATAATGTCCAACGCCTTCACTGTTGCAATATCAGCTGCTTAAAACTGTCGTATGATAATTTTCTAAAAGTAACGCGGCGACTGATCTGGATTCAAGCTGTTTGCAAATGCAACCAATTTACCTCTCTATAACGACTCCCTCCGAACAACGAACACAATTGTTGTCTCCCATTGGGTGTCTTTGTAAAGATGGAGCGCTGTATTAGTGTTTTCTAGACTGACTTAGATATTCTTTGACAGACAGTTTTGATTCAGAAATGACCCCAAATAAGTGAGGGTTCTCCCATGTTAATACCTTCATTGCCTTACGCCGAGTACAATGATTATTTTCAAACAGTTTGTATCATGATCAGACGTCGCGTATATGATCTAGATCCAATTTTTTTACACTCAGTTTTATATTCTTAAGTCAAAATAACTTAAATTTAACTTTGAGAAATAAAAGCAGATGACAAACCTGATGACGTCTCGGTATTGAAGGGTTTTACCTTGGTAGCCTAAAACAGACTTTGCAAACAGTTTGGATTCTGATCAGACGTAACATAGAATAAATTGAAAGTGAAAACTTAGACCAGACACCCATTTAAAAGAAAAATGATGACTCCGTCTACTATATAAACATGGAAGAATCAACTAGGCATAAATGTTTTTTTTTTATCTATATTTGAATCTAATTATGGTGCAGACAAAAGTACTACTTTTGCAGGAAATGTTGTAGCATTGAGATACACTTGGCGCGAAAGAGTCTATTCAGTTAAATATATTTGTCTTTTCCGATGGAGATGTGATTGGTTTAACAACCTAATAAACCAATTATAAAGAGTGTTTAAATAAAAGCTAATGCTTTTCTAAAATATGAGTGCTAACTCTTTAACCCATTTACGCCCAGTGGATTCTTCCAAGTTTATGTATTGGATTTGTCCATTTTTTTTCAAAATGGTGCCTGGTGAAAATGCTCATTTTCATTTTGTTTTATATTGAAATTTCTATCAGCAAACAGTGTAGACTCTGATCAGAGTCTACACTGTTTGCCTATATCCCATATATGGGATCGTGGGCACAAATGGGTTAACTGCCAACTGCGTCAACAGGCGACTTTGTGAACAGTTTGGATCCCGATCAGTCGACGCGTCGTCTAATCAGGATCCAAACTGTTTGACACTCATATCGATATGTTTTAAGTCATACATTGTCATAGTACTACATTGAATATCACTTTGAAAAAAAAATGGAAGCAGGCGACAATGAAACGGTGAAGGGGTAAAATATCACGATTAATTAGGCTGCGAAAGAATTAATGTCATAGCACACTTTTATTTAACATGAATTACAAGGCGAGACATTAATGTGTATGAATGGTTTATTTTAACATCGAAATGCCCGTCTGTACAAACAAACTGTAGATTAATTTATTCCAAATTTCAAAAGAATTTTTTCTCTGCATAGGGCGGATGACTGTTGGAACAGAAAGAAAGATGTTTATCCGTTTTTGATTCTCCTTTATACTACACCACAAATGTTTAAACAAGAACAGGAAGCTCATCTAGCAGACTTCTGCTATTCTTCTATCTTGTATTTATTTTATTTATTTATTTATTTATTTCTCTTCAGTGTACAATACATCATTAATAACATAACATACCAATAATCACTTAGTACACTACCACTCTATTCAGAGTTGTAAGAGACTATAATCAAACAACTTTAAAACAACATATCAACTATCATACACATAAGATTAGATAAGAGTTTTTAAATAGCAATCTGCAAGAACTATACTGAAAAGACACATGTAGAATATGACCTGAGACTAAAACAGGTCATATGTGTCTTCTCAATACAATTCAAGACACATTAACTAAACTGAATCCAAATATCACATATATATTAGTGCACCACTCATTTAGGGAAAGCTTAGGCAACTGGTCCATGTGAACATCAGTTAGTCCCAAGCTCAGACCAACTGAGTTATTTCCCTTGGATCAAGCACTTCTCCATCATTAAAACACCATATCAACTATCATATACATAAGAAAGAGTTGAAAATGAATTGCAATCTGAAAGAACTATACTGAAAAGACACATGTAGAAATTGACCCGAGACTAAACCAGATCATATGTGTCTTCTCAATACAATTCATGACCCATTAACTAAACTCAATTCAAATATCACATATATGTTATTGCACCACTAATTTAGGGAAAGCATGGGCAACATCAGTTAGTCCCATGCTTAGGCCAAATGAGTTATTTCCCTTGGATTAAGCAAATTCTCCATCATTAAAACAACAAGTCAACTATCACACACAAGATAGGGTTGATTTTGAATATCAATTTCACAATGAGTTAAACTGAAACGACACATATGCAATATGACCAGAGACTGGTAAAATTATATGTGTCTTCTCAATACAGCTCATGACGCATTAACTTAAATCCAAATATCACATATATGTAATTGCGCTATTCATTTAGGGAAAGCAGAAATGACTGGCTCATATCACCAGTCCATTAGTCCACTGCTTTGGCTAAGTGAGTAATTCCCTAAGATCATATACTGTCACAACACTCATTTATGTATGATTTTCACACCAATTTATGTCATGTATTTACACCATAAAAAGCAAACAGACTCTGTCAATCCCACACTCATGCCATTCTTGGTTAGATAGAATGTATGACTGTCTAAAACCTCATTAAACTTGAAAATTCTTAAAATTTGACAAATGTAAACACGCCAAACAAGCCGTACCTCCAAACCAGTACTACAAAATTGTTTAAGAAATCGAAAATCGCATCAAATCAGATTTGTTGCGAACTGATTGACAGAGACTGTATACATCTGATTAAGACACAATATGCTGAAAACTAAATCATTTCTATCATTATATACAGATAAAAAAATTCCATTGTTAAAATAGGACTAGTCAAGAAACGGCCAGTCCTGGGCTAGCTAGTCCAGGGCTAACTATTTCTGGCTAAAGCAGGGTTTGGCAACAATGACATACGTAAAAGTTTACGGAAAACACCCAAAAGTGCATCTTAGCTCTAATCTTCTATTTCCTAGTTATTTGCTTAAAAATATAAGGTGTAAACTGTTAACATAAACACTGAGTTTCGTCAATCGGTGTCGTTGTTTACAATATCTAATGTTTACACTAGAACTGAAAGCTCAAACATTTAGCGGTTTTTTTTTGTACATGTAGCTTAACCCTGCCCTCCATAGAAGCGCATTTTAGCACATTCAATTTATTTCTCCACTGAAGAAAATAGTTCCAATTTTTACAGTTATGAACATGTACCATAAGAAATATTTTCTATATCCTAGCAGATGTTAGCTTAAAGCAGACTGAAAGTAAAAAAGAATGTGCCTTAAGGCACATTCTGCTTTACTTTCAACCTGCTTTAAGTGATCACCTGTCTTCAAAGCTATAAACAGGCTATGGAGTAAAGGTGTTACATGTAAGACTAAAAATTGTCCTAAAACGTTTTATTAAATGACCTCTAAAACACAAAAAGATTGCCACGTTGACATTTTAAAATATAGGACAGAGCGTACCAGTTTTAGAAATTGTCGTAGACGACTGAAAAATATTTTTTGGAGTACTTATTGTTCACCATTTCATCCTTAGTTTAAATTGTCTGCTATGATATTTTCCCTGGCACTATATCATGTGCTTTAACATTGATGTCCGGCACAAATATTAAAGCACGTGAATTCATGATGTAGCGGTAATGCATTGCACTACAGTGCTTCCTCTCTACAACAGCCCTCTCAACAACGACTCCCTCCTTAAAACGATTATTGTTGAAGTTCCCCAAACAAGACAATTATGTCTAACGCTTTTCATGGCTGCAATGGCGTCTGCTTAAATTTTTCGTCTGCTGTTTTTCTCAAAGTGACATAATGGACATTTTGACAGAAAAACTGAATAATTAGTGACAAACAGCTTAAATCCAGATCAGACGCCGCGTCACGCCAATTTCCCTCCTATAACGACTCCATCCGAACAACGCACACATTTTAGTCTCCAATTGGATGTCGTTGAAGAGAGTGAACGCCTTAGTAACACAAAGGTCTCTTGTTCGTGCCCAAGCTACATAACTAAATATATTAACGATGCTTTGGATGAGACCTTAAAGCAAATTCCAATTTAAAGGTGCTATACACCAGATATAGTGGAGAAAACGTTATTTTTTTCCTGTTTAAACGCAAACGAAAAACAAACGCAACACGCTGAAACGTAGGAAATAACAACTTTTCGACAATTCTAACAATTGATATTAAGCTGAGTGGCAAACAGTTTGGAGCCTGATTAGACGCCGGGTAACCCGGCGTCTGATCTACAGTACCGTGCAAAAAGTATTCGTTAAATGGCGGCCATATTGGATTTGGTCGGGATAAATAGCGGGTGTTTCAAAGCTTTTATAACAGAAACTCTAACAGAAACGAACACATAAACTTGATTTCTCTTACCTAAATACTAAGTCAGATGTCCCTTGAATGTTATAACCTGCATTATCCTACGGGAAATAGACATGAAGAGGTTTTGAACATAGGTCGGTGGGATTTCAGTCCCGATACGAAAATTTTCATCGTACAAATCCTGATTGCTATTTAGGAAATTCACTCTGCACGACAGATTTCTCTTAATATACAGCCAGATAATTTCAATAATGTTCAGATCAGGTGATTTTGCTGGCCAAAAAATTGTTTTTATATTATTTTGAACCTTGTAAACCGAGATCATACCCGCACGATGCACCGGGACGTTATAATCCTGAAATGAATTTAAATTGGCCGGGAAATTTCTTGCTACAACAGGCCAAATATAATCTTCGAAGATTTCTCTATATTTTACTGCTTTTCTATTACCATTTAAACTTACAGGTTATAGCTGTCAGCGAATCTCTGCCGTTGGTCTTCACGGTCCGCTCAACTGTCAGACACTCCTTTTCACCCATCACGCGAGGTCTCCGTGATATAGGAACATTTTCAATCAATTCAGTTGTCTTGAATTTATTCAAAAAAGAGAATACTGTACTGTAAGGCCTCTGTAATCATCGTTAGGTTTCTGCGATTCGAAATCCATTTAAAAACATATTTACGGCTACGTTTTTCCATGTCACTTCTCAATTCTGAACCTTTCCGCCCCATTTTGATTAAAAAACAAAACAAACTTAAATGACGTGTATATTACAATCACTCTTACGTCATACCATTTTCAAGGAACCAAACTATTTATAAATCTAAAATTTTACATGTTTTGCTATTTTTAACTCAATTTTAAAGGGGAGGAAAATCGCGCAAGCTTAATTATCACGACGTCACGACGCCATTTTAACGAATACTTTTTGCACGTTACTGTAGCTCCAAACTGTTTGCCATTGAAACAATAGTTTAAACGTAAACGCGTTTATAGGGAAAGTATAACGTTTTCTCCACTGTATGTGGCAACAGGATTCCACCGTATCCTATAAACAACGTTTGCTGGGGGCGTACCAACCATACAGGACCGTTACTGATCGTCATCTCAAGGGATTGGATACTACAACAAAACAACACTTTTTCAAAACTAGAAGTATGACTAAATCGTTACGAAGGCCAACATATATTTGAACGCCACGTTCCGGCCCGGATCCAATCTGTTTGCATTTTCGCCTGTGGCAGTGGAAAAGTTAAAACGAGTTAAAACACATATGGATTTAGACAAACACTCTCTTTACACTTTGAAAAGATAAAATGCGCTTTTTTAATCAATTTTTCAATGCAATTCAAATCGTAAAGACGGACTCGATATTCTCATAAAGCAATATCGCACACGTTTATCGCATCAATTAAACATTCGGAATAATGCAAAATGAGCTTGTTTATATAAATGTAAATAAGTAATCGTATGAGGGACGATATTGAACAATATTTGAACTAGTGAACTGACATAATACATTATTACACCTCGCTTTGAATTACAATGTTAATTTCCCATAGACCAAAATGAAACATTTGGAATGTCTTTTACATCTATAAATCTTTATTCTAACATGACACGCGTCTTGATCTCTATAGAATAGAACAAGCTCATCGTGGTATACCTGAGACGTTTTACAACGCTCTACACTACCCCGCTCCTCCCGTAAAAAACGGTCACTTTTTTAGAATCTTACACTATTTACTTTTTATCATGGCCGCATGTAGTTTATTGTTTACTCGTTCTTTTAACGTGAGAGTTACGTATCGTTTACAAGTACATCACTAACGTCGGTGTGCAAAATTTCCTATACTTTCCGCGTAAATTGAACATTTTATGTATATTTTTCGATCTTGTGTTGAAATTTTGTAATACATCTTACAGCGTCATTTTGACGTTGTCGTTCTAGTTTACTGTTTAATCATATTACTTTTCTTCATTTTATATATGAAAAAAATATATCGTAAAGAAGGTCAATTCAATGGCCTAATGATAATAGTTAATACTTTAATTTTATTTCAACGATTTACAGAAATACATGCGAAAGATTGTTGACGCGTCATTAAATATTACGTGACCCCCAGCTTTTGACGTTCAGTCTGAATCTACTTGTCATAACGTTCTACTTTCTTTCTTGTAATTATATAATTATATAAACAATGTGACGTCAAAGAAGTCGTTATCGTTTCCCACGTTACTTTCACGGCGGGCGTTCAATTGGTATTCACAACATATTTTATGAAATACGAATGCGGCGATTCCAAAGCCACGGTTGATAAGCTCGATTTTATAAACTTAATATTAGATGGCAGTTTGCGTGACATTCAACTTGTCAAATCTCGATAACAAGAATGTCACATTTGGCTTTACCTCGGGGTGACATTCTGTTTTCCGGGTTGACAATTTGAATGTCACGCAAACTGCTGTCTAATATACAGAATGACAAACAGCTTGAATCCAGATCAGACGCCGCGTTTCGCTCGCGGCGTCTGATCTGGATTCAAGCTGTTTGCAAACGCCCCTCCCTATAACGACTCCCTCCGAACAACGCACACAATTTTTGTCTCCCGTTGGATGTCGTTGTAGAGAGGGAGCACTGTATATGTCTCCCCAACTGTACTGCATGACATTCTCGACATTGCATAGACACTAATGTAGCGTTTGACTAATAGCTGGTTGATGGTGATGCCCGCAGAGAGCCTTCACAACCAATTATCAATTTCATCTGTACATTAATACGCTTCAAGACAGCTAGACCAAGAGTGCATATCCATCATTCTGCGATTTATATTAATATTATTATCTCAATAAGCTTAATGTTTCTGATCTATTCATTTACTTTATATGTACTTTGTATGTATTTTCATGTTGATTTGTAAATATTGTTTGAAATAAAATATGTTTAAACTAATCCTTTTAGCGAATTTTGGGATAGATGTTGCAAACAGTTTGAACCGTGGTGAGATGCCGATGTACTTTGATGATCATTTCTGAAAAAAAAATCCCATTTTATGAATTGTTGTAGACGACATCCTTTTGCAGACTACACTTTCATAGCGAGCAGCTGTGATGAGTTCAGTAAAGAAATCGATTGCGAGTTAGCTACCGGTCTGAAATACAGTGAATTCTGTCGTTCGATTTGTTGCGCCTGGTCTTGATTCAAGCTGTTTGCAAATGTAAACCAATTTCCCTCCCTATAAAAACTCACCCCGAACAACGCACACAATTGCTGTCTCCCATTCTCCCATTACATTAGTGCCGTTGTAGAGAGGAAGCGCTGTAATACAAAGCTTAAGGTGCAGATTAGAAGTATTTTTAGTTGAAAGCAATTAGACTATTAATAAGAGTAAAGCTTGAAAATTAAATGTGTTTGGCTGTAATTTTACGTTGTTTTAGCGTTCATTTACACTATTTATCGAAAACTGGCCTTAGTAAATCCTGTCCTGAAAATTCAAACGATCAATTCCAGAGCTCATTTCAATTTAGTTCATTTTTTGACGAGTTGTTGTTGCTATTTACAATATTTTTGTTTTACAAAATTACAAACAGTATGGACCCTGGCCAGAGGGCTCTTTCAGTCTACACTGTTTGCATAGGACAATACTTAGTGTTCATTATTTGTACTAGGCGCATATGTGTGTCACAATATGTGAGAAGCCATGGGAAAAAGGGGCTTATTGAAGTTTTTTGGTCAAATTCAGATTTTGGTGTTTTATTATGCAACAGTGTTTCCTTGAAACACTGACGAAATATTTTTGCTGTGGCTGCTATATTTTTGGAGAAATCGCATTTTTTCTAAAACCACCGTTTTCATAAGAATCACATTTTTGGCCAATAACAGCACACAACTTATATGAAATGACATCACATTAAACTGTGTTTTCATTTTTCATGCAGTAGTTTTATATCTAGTCAAATATTGTGCTGATGTTTCTAAGTGCATGTATTTGCTAATTATTTGTGAAAAAAGGGTTACCATGGTAACGGGATTGACAAAAATTACATAGTCGAGATATCTTAGCTGTATGGCATAAGTACAACCTCTTTATTGAAAGACTGTTAAGTACAGTTGAATTTTGATCAATAACAGGACGAATAAAGAAGATGGAAGACGGGTGAAAAAGTGTTGTGTCCACTGTACTTTTATCATATTTGTTTACAAACAATGACGTCGTTAGGTACAGACGTGACGTATGCTATCAGTAAATGACGTTGTAGAACGTCGCGCTATATTCTCGACAGTTTTCAACCTTACAAATACAGTAAAAACTCTTTATTACGAACATTAGAGCGAATAATCGATTGTATAAAACAAGATGGCAGCTTAAAGCGACTCGCAACCAGATGGTGCATTAAAAATAGTAATTTGTAAATTAGTGTCAAACGCTTATATAAATGGTAAAGAATTAGTTTAGGATAAGAAATTCTGTTTAAAAAAATGTATTTCAATAAAAAAAAATATTGGTCTCTGGTGGGACTCGAACCCGGGGCCCGGCATTGGCGGACAGAAGGCAAAATAGGGGAAACCGCTTAGACCAATGGACCACGGAACTATCCGGAACTATCCGTTTATCTCGGATCGATTTAACGTATTTCAATGTGTAGCGATCGAAAGTGCATACAACTTCGTAATTCGGCTCGTGTTTATGTCTGAGCCCGTGTAGAGAAGCAACAACAACAACTATACCGTTAGCTAACGCTATAGAAAAACGATGGAAAATATCTAAAAATTTAAGATTCGGTGACGATTCTTGAGACTTTTTTTGGACTGATCATATTTTTTTGTCAGAAGCCAAATAATGCCACAAATTTGCTTTTATTTGAGTATTTTATTTTATTTTGACAAGTACACCATCCGGTTGCGAGTCCCTTTAAAGCAAGGTGACGGTTAAACAGAAAGCTCCTTTAGAAGATTTCTGCTTTACAATCAAATTGCTTTAAGCCATCTGTCTTAAACACCTAATACTCAACACAATTTAAGATAGGCTTTATTGTACAAAGCATTCTTCCCTAATTAATTAGAGGGGTCCTAAACAGGAAATCAGACTCTTGTCTTGATCAACACTGCTGAAAAAATGTATTTACATGTCCTAAACAGAATATAACTGATTTTCCACTGTCATTTACAAGCTGAGGGAGTTTATGCCTGTTATAAGAAAACATTCACCAATCTGGTCTAGTGTTACTACAGAACAGTGCCTCCATTTGAACTTGAACACCCAAAAATGCCAATCTGGAATAAACTTGGTATGCCCGGCTTCCATCAGAGAGAATTCAACCATCTGGTGAAGTCCCTTCATAGTACCATAACTGTAGAAATGAAAGAAGTGAGAAGATATTTAAAGAAAACCAGTTTACATGGTCTTTTAAGGGGTGTTTCCTAAATTCTGTTAGGCATGATATACATTATTGAAATTGGTCAGATGGCTTCTGATCTGGATCTGTTCTGTTTTAAATATGCTGTTTTTTACTCACTGAAAAGGTTAACAATTAAAACTGACAGCAATACATAAGAACTGCAAATTATATAGTTAAAAAAAGTCACAGTATATGTTTGATGCAGTGTATTTTGGGGAAACCAACATACTGCACAGCCAAACCTGTCTTCAACAGCCATTTGAAGGAACCAAAAGGTTAAATGACTTCTGAAGGCAGGTGGCTGACTAATACAATTTTCTAAACAATGTTTTCAGCCTGCATTAAGTGCACACAGGTCTTTTAGGTACAAGTCTGAATAATTTTAATAATTTTGGTCTTTATTGACATGTTTTACTATACAGTCAGATCTGTTTTCAGCTGCCACTCAAAGAAAACCATATATAAACCAGAGGTTTCTGAAGACAGGTGGCTGTCTAACACAATTATATGTGTATATTTATATACTAGTATAGAAATGCTAATTTGATAAATTCCCTGAATTGCTTCCTAACTTAGGCTGTATGCTCAGTAGAGGTGACTGCTTGTATAGGTTTGACTGAAAACACTTCTAGATATCTTTTAATTTGAGCAGAAGCTGAGATCTATCCCTGATAAACTAGACTCAATGATTGAATATGTCTGCTGATAAGTTAAAAAAGTTTCATACCAAAGCATGATGTTGTTCTTGTTCTGTCCTTAAGCCATTACACATCTGCAACTGCACATGGTGCTCCCCAAACCAATTGTGCTGGAAATGATGGTGAAGCAAGCTGTTTACATAGATGGATCATTTCCCTATACATTCTGCCTCATCAAATGGATAAAAGATCTGAGTGCCTGAAAATAAGAATTCAACATACTCTGTTAGGGTGCACATGTATATTTACCTATTGCTACATAAGTACACAATTTTACACTTTTATTTTATTCCAACACTAAAGAATTACTTTTTTCTTTTTTACAATCATGAGCATTCACCATAAGGAATATTTCCTATACTCTTATCAGATACAACTTTGCTGGTGTAACTGCATGACTCTAACATTGCATAGTAATGAATGCCACACTAAGAATTTTTCTCATAAAAAAATCTTAAATATCTATAATGATACAGGCATAATGGCACAGGTATTTGTGACTCATATAAAACTCACACAAAAAATCATTAAAATGCTTAAAATTAACTTTTAATTATATTAGAACCATGGGTATTTATAAATATCTTACCTGCCCTCTCTGAGCATTTCCCAAAGCACTGACATTCCATCTTTGTCTTGAAGAACAGATGTCCCACTTGCAGGTCATAGTGTGGGTAGAATCTGCTGAGCAAAATCAAGTGAGTATTGTTGAACTCCTGGGTAGGAATAGGATGGCTGACCTGTAATGTATTGAACATGTGAAAATTGTTAATAACAATTAGATCTATTTCAGTAGGGTAGGACCTATCTTAGAAAGGTGTTACTGTCTTACAAGATAAGTATTTACTTGGTTACTCAGTCAAAAAAAACACACAGAACAATGAGGTTTTAAAATAAAAAAAATGGTTAACTAGATTCTATACATGTGGGATCCCTTAAAATGGATCCTACAACAATGCAAACATAGATCAATATCACCAATATAAGGTGTTGGTTATAACTTAACAGTGTATATTGTGTCTGCTATTCAACAGAAATGACTAGCACATATTCTGTAATAAAGATCTAGATCTAGAATCTAGTTAGTTTCAATATGATCCAACCAGCCTGAAAACAACCCACCCTCTCTCTTTCACACTCTGTATGCCTGTTTGTCTATCTTTCTCTCTCTGTATGTAATTGTTTGTCTGTATATATTTCTCTCTATCTACATGTATTGATTTCAAAAGTTAATATCAATGAGCTTTACCTGAGTTGTCCTGGCAATTTCTGGTGGGGGGTCATTGCAGAAACACTTAATCTGGGTGTCTCACACGTTTCCCTGTAGTAGTCTCTCTGGCAATTAGCTTTAAATATCCAGGTGTGCTGTGTACATTTCTAGAAGATCACCTTTCTTCTTCGTTCATATTGCCACATTTTGATACTTTATGAGCAAAATTCTTTCTCTGTCTGAATTTGGGTGGATTTGGGCATAGGCATTCGGCCCGTTGGCTATGACACTACCCCTAGCTGCTATAACCCCCTCCACCACCACCAAACGTGGATAAAATACCCCAAAATCTATCCATACATTCAATAATCATCATAAAAGAACATTTCCTGAAGTTTCATGAAATTTAAAAAAAAAATTTTTTTTGCTAAGTTATATAAGTAAAATAGTAAAGGCTGCCATGAAAAAGCGCCTTGCAGAAGCAACCCTCAAGTTCCCAACCCTGTCATTTTGTCAAATCTTGGACGATCTGGACAGATGATGGCTCATTGTTTACAGCAAACAGTTTTCTTTGACGATAATTGGTAAAAAATGCAAAGCAATCGGCGAACACGCGCATGGGGACTCGAAGGGTGGGGAGACCCCTTAGTCGGAAACTATCCGTCACGCAAAATTTTCCCAAACAAACGACTGGTTGCCCAGTCAAACTATTCTCATTCTAGCGAAACCGAGAACCAGCTTCAAAGCAGGAAATGACGCAAAAAGTCAACCGTCTCAATTGGTCGTATTCGAATCAGGACAACTATCGCGTGAATTGGAATAGTTGTCAACAAGTTCTATTCGAATCATCACTTGATGTTTTCCGTTGACAAAATGTTGTCAAACCATCAAATCTTTGACCACAATTTCGATTCGAGTCGGGTCAAAATTGTTGTCATCAGTAAATCTTCGCGCATTTGCTCCGCCCAGTTTTCGTTGACAACAAACTCGATGATTCGAATACGACCAATGATCATATACGTTTGTCAACAGACTTGAAAACGAAAGTTATCTAGAAATTTATTTCGTAACAGAAATGCTCATTTACCGATAATTCAAAAGGTATTTATTATATATTTCATTTTCTATTAATTACCCGTACCATGGTGTAATGCATGGTCGCAAATGCACTTGTTAATCGCTGAATCAGTGAATGACTGACGAACAAGTCCAAAAATTAAGGTGACAGAAGGATTCCGACATAAGGTGCCTATCGAACTTTTTATTTCTTCACTTGTGCTCGTGTCTTGCTTGGGCTGTGAGCTAACTTTCTTTGAACAGAACTGTTAAATGTAAATAATAAGCCATCATTTGTCAAAATCGGTCCAAAAATGACAAAATGACAAGGTTGGGAAGTTGATGGCTCTGAATACACATCCACCTTCTCATTGTATACATATATGATACGAAAAATTTTTTTTTTTGAAACTTCTTGAAACATTTGTTAAGGATGTTTGTTGAACATATGGATGTATTTTGACTCATTTTGAAAGATTTATGGGGGGGGGGGGGGGTGTTTCATAGCTTACGCGCCGAAAATCTGTGGATTTGGGTGAATACCCTTTAATTGCTGCTTTCTCTCATATCAACATCACGCTCGCATACGTGGCAGGTTGTTGTGAAAGTTGGTCATGATAGTATCATGTGACTTCCCCATGTACCCGTAATGTCATAGGTTGCACGAGATCCTGGGGAATATCCCAAGAAGGTGAGTGTATACCTTCACTTCGTTACATGACCACATATAGACAAGACGTCTCGAGCCAGGCTCAGAAACATACCGGGGAACCGAAGACTACGGCAGGCGATACCAGAGGGAGACCACTGGCCCTGATACTGTGAGTAAACATAGTTGAGCACATTTACTTTAAGGTCAACATTTTATAACGATGCGCTTGTAGCGACATTCTGACTATCTTCATCATCATCATAATTGAAAATCATTATCATTCATGATTAGATTCATCCGGTTACTGTACATTTGAAAAATAAAGTTGATTTACTTCTTCAAGTTCGTTGACAAAATCACCTGGGTCAAGAGGCAAACTATCTGGTATTGGGGACCTTACTGAGCATGCACTTAGGTGACTGAACTGGCTCATTTGTAAAGCTTTGGCGGTTTCATAACTTCAAGTATTGATTTTCTTGACTTATGTCAACAACATCGTAACTAGGACAACGGTGTCGCTCGTAAAATATATTCCACTGTGAAACTTACAAACAAGGGAGGCTATTTAGATTCCACTCCACAGGATTACGATATCGGTAAATTTATGCTACTTATTGAGGTGTATTTCTTTCATTTGCATGCACACCAAACTCATTTTTAACAAGTCACGCTTGCAAAACAAAACCTGTGAATTTTTTGTACTGGACATATTTCTAAGTATGATCGCTGAAATAGCTAGTTTTTAAGCAAAATCAGCACAAACTGGTAATTGACGCCAATTGAAATAAAGCGGGTAAGCGCCACGTTTATCGCACGCTCACAGAAAATGACGTCAAACTCAATAAGCCTCAAAATGTCGTGGCGCGACACATATGTTAACGCGTTAAAGTGATCGTAATTTCAAATATTTACAATTGATCTCACTGAATTGTCAAATGAAATTAAAGTGTGGTATTAACACATATTTCGTCTTCATAAATGTAATTAAATTTCATGATAATTGACAAATCAGATGCGACATATCGTATAACATGAGCGTGAAATATAAATTCAAGTTACCTTATCCAATTGAGATTTCTGAATACAGTGCTCCCTCTCTACAACGACAACCAATGGGAGACACAGATTGTGTGTAATGTTCGGAGGGAGTCGTTATAGAGAGGGAAAATTAAGACTTGTCTTACATTTGCAAAAAGCTTGACTCCAGATCAAACGCCGCTTTTACGCGGCGTCTGATCTGGAATTAAGCTGTTTGTCGCTCGTCATTATATTTCTCCTGTCAAAGTGTCAACTTATATGTAACTTTGAGAGATAACAGCAGACGACAATTTTAAGCAGACGACATTGCAACAGTGAAATGGTTAGACATAATTGTCTTGTTTTGGGAACAGCGGCAAGGGTCGTTGTAAGGAGGGAGTCGTTGTTTAAAGGGTCGTTGAAGGGGGCACTGTCTTTATGTATAGTCTCAGAAAAGTCGGAAAATAAGTACCTTTTTATAATGTACGGGGGGGGGGGGGGGGGGGGGGGGGAAAGTTATTCTTACCCGTTAAACGAAACTAACGCACACTTAAGTGTATTGAAATTAAGGCAAATGAGAATTTATGAACCTTTCAAACGACTCATTTTAATCTGATTGGCAAACAGTTTGGACCTTGATCAGACGCCGGTACCCGGCGACTGGTTTGGCTCCAAAATGTTTGTAATATATACAATAGTTTTAGAGCAAACACGTGTATTAGGAGGTATAACAATTTTGACTGTTACTTTTCTCTAATAGTAAGTAAGTAAATATTTTATTATTGTGACATGTGCATAGTACATAAAGTTTTTAACAAAATATGTTTAAATACAAACAATTTGCATCCGGCTCAGTGGGCCTATAAGTCACCACCCATTTAGACATAAATGTCTTGCACACTAATAGAATAAAACCCAAATTCCTCCAGGAGGGAATGCGAGCTCTGCCAGACAGTTCCTATACAAGAACACAGTGTAGACTCCGCTCAGACAGTTCATTTAGGAGCTGTGTCATATACAGTGGAGAATCTGTTATTCTTGCCCGTTTAAACGCAAACGTACGCAAACGCAAAGCACTAAAACGTAGAAAAGAACAACTTTTTGACAATTCTGATAATTCATGTTGATCTTGGTGGCAAACAGTTTGGAGCCTGATCAGACGCCGGGTTACCCGGCGTCTGATCTGGCTCCAAACTGTTTGTATTGTAAATAATAGTTTTAGCGTAAACGCGTTTGTTGGGAAAGAATAACACATTCTCCACTGTACTATTACTTGTTTGTCGAAAACATAAAAATGCTTATAAAAAAGAACACACTGCAGTACTTATTTATTTATTTATTATTATACCAGATTTATATAGCGCTCTTTTCACACAGGGGTTGTGCGTTCAAAAGCGCTTCACATGAAGTTACACAAATGTACCTACAAACAAGAAAAGACAAAATAACTACAATATGATCTAAAATAAACATGAATAAACATATAAAAGACAGCCCCCAAAAAGGCGTTCACATTACTCCCATCAATCAGCAATGAAGCAACCGGCTTCTGATTGTCGACCGATAGAAACAATAGTAGAGCGCCCATATGCAGGCCGCCAGGAAAAGACAAATAACTACAATTAGATATAAAATAAACATAATAAACGTACAAAAGACAGCCCCCAAAATGGCGATCACGTTACTCCATCAATCAAGAGCAACGAAGCAAATGGCTTCTTTATGCGGACTGATAGAAATAACAGTAGAGCGCCCAATGAAGGCCACTAAACATACAGAAGACAGCCCCCAAAGCGGCGATTGCACTACCTCAACAATCGAGAGCAACGAAGCAAATGGCTTCTTTATGCCGACTGATAGAAATAATAGCAGAACGCCCAATGCAGGCCGCCCAATGTAACATAACTAGGAAAAATAGCATGCGACAATAACTAAAATTTCTATAAGAGACCGAAAACTCGATAATACTCCAGAAACTCCCATTTGGACCCACAACATCTACAGCAAGAACATATCGCATAGGTAGCAGTGTTCTAATAACAAATATTAAAGTAATGTGTTTTCAGATGCTTTTTGAAAACTGCAACTGAGCTTGCATCTCTAATGTCTGATGGTAGACTGTTCCAGAGCTTTGGGGCTGCATGCATGAAACTTCTATCTCCAAACCTCACCAAACGACTCCTCGGTACCACCAGCGATACTGATTTAGTTGCAGACCGCAGCTCTCTTCGAGGTTTATACACGTCAAGCATATTGACAATGTACCTTGGAGAATCATTGCACATGGCTTTGTATGTGAGTGTCAGAATTTTGAATTCAATTCTGTGTTGAACTGGAAGCCAGTGAAGATCCTTCAAGACTGGAGTGATGTGATTGTACCGAGGGGTCCTGGTAATGATGCGGGCTGCTGTATTTTGCACACGCTGTAGTTTGCATAATGAGTTTTGGGGAATCCCATACAGCAGTGAGTTGCAGTAGTCAATTTTTGAAGTGACCAGAGAATTGATCAAGGTCTTTGTAGCTTCTGGAGAAAGGTACTGTCTAATATGACCTATCTGCCGCAGCTGTGAGTAGCCAGACCTGCACACAGCGTTAATGTGCTGTGTCATATCCATTTGGGAATCTAATACTTATGGACATATAAACCCTTTTACTACCGTTATGACGAAAATACCCAACACAGTTGCTGAATATAATCGTCTGTTTAAATACTTTTTAGATTCATAGCCTTTTTGACTAAGAAAACATTGCTATATGTGTCAATCAGTTCGGATCCTGATCAGACGCCGCGACACGCGGCGTCTAATCAGGATCCGAACTATTTGCAAAATTAATGTCAGTGTGTGTGCCTTGGCAGTGGAAGGATCAAGTAAGAAGAAAACAACTCAAGTACAGTGTTCCTCCTCTACAACGGTCCTTCCAACAACGACTCCCTCCTTACAACGACCCTTGTCGCGGTTCCCTAAACAGGACAATTATGTCTAACGCTTGTACTACTGCAATGGCGTCTGTTTAAAGTTGTCGTCTTCTCTTCTTCTCAAAGTTTTATATTGGACATTTTGACAGAAAAAACTTAATAACAAGTGACAAACAGCTTGAATCCAGATCAGACGCCGCGTTACGCGGCGTCTGATCTGGATTCAAGCTGTTTGCAAATGTAAACCAATTTGCCTCTCCAGAACGACTCCCTCCGAACAACGCACATATTTGTTGTCTCCCATTGGGTGTCGTGGCAGAGAGGGAGCGCTGTACTTAACCATATTGCTTCTAGAATAAAACCAATTGATTTAAGTTCAAGAGGAAGAACTTAATGAATAAATTATTAGACTGTCAAGCTTTATGTTTAGTATGTCTGATTTGTTTCCAGTGGCTACAAATGATTTAAACTACCACATTACATTATCATTGTCCTGTTTACCCACGTCATCATGTCCACCGTAAAATAACTGGGTTGTTTGCGAAAAGGTTTGATTAAATCATTCATTTGCCTGACGTCTGATCTTGTTCCAAACTGTATGCAATATAATATTAGTTATACAGTTTCTTCACAGGGTGCATGAGGATTTCTTCCCGGCTGAGGAAAATCGTGTTGCCCGAGCCGTCAGGAAACAGTATAACGAATTTATTATACTGCAAAGTTTTCATTGTTCAAATTAAATATTTCGGAATTTGTCGTGCACAGCGCACAAAGTAAACAGTAACAAAACCGCGTCAAAACATATGACGTTGAACGTAAGTGACGTCATATGACGTTGTTATTCAAAAGAGAAATAGGCAAACTCGTATATAGACGGTTTCATAAAACTTTTTTCAAGAAAAAAATGTGACTATTGAAAGATCCCACCCCGATGACTTCTTATCCGAAATGGACTTAAAACGGAGGATGCACGATTGAGTGCACTCAGTCCTGTCGAGCAGTCGGCCGTCTTGTGTCTGCAAAGACTGAAGAGCATGTCAGCCAATGAAACAGCTGCATTTCTATGTACCCTGTCAGCTCACAGGGTACATCTTGTCAGGTCTACGGCTCGTTGACCAATGAAAAGTAAGGAATTTACTTTACAGTATAATAAATGATATTGTCAGGATATACGTATGTATAAAAATATTAACGTTTTCTCAACTGCATGGTGGTAAAACGTTATTCCTCTAACATCGGAAACGGATCGTTTAATCTTACGTGAAGCAGATTTATGAGACCTCGTGTTTACAGAGAGAGAGAGAGAGAGAGAGAGTAACTCATTATCGTTTAAGTGCAAACAAAACGCATACACAATGCCAAAATGTAGAACATTACAATATTCTGAAACGTCCCACGATTGATTCTATTCAGAACAGTTTAGAACCTGATCAAACTAAAAGAATGAATGAATGAAATCAAAACATCGGATTTAAAAGAGAAATTAATGTTCCTGTTTTTTCAACAAAAGCTTATTTTCGAAAATATGCACTTTCCCTGTTTCTTTACAAGTGTACAATCGTAGCTGAAACGAAAATTCTATTAAAACATTTGTATAGATCTTTGTCGTTAAAATCAATTACGAATCAACCTAGCGTTATTGTGGTACATATTTATCTACAGTGGATAAAACGTTATTCTTTCGCGTTTCAACGCAAACGAAACGCAAACGCAAATCACTAAAATGTTGAAAATTCTGACTTTTCATTGTTACCTGAGTGGCAAACAGTTTGGAGCCTGATCAGACGCCGGGTTACCCGGCATCTGATCTTGCTCCAAACTGTTTGCAATTGAAATAATAGATTTAGCGTAAACGCGTTTATTGGGAAAGAATAACGTTTCTCCACTGTATAATGCAATCACCTAATATCTTTTATTGATACTAGAACTGTATGGGCGATCATAATAATAGATTAAAGGGAACAATACGTGTTTTAAAAAAATTAAAAGGATCGTAAAGACGGCAATGATCGACTCATATGCATATCTTGAAGACATTGATCGTGTTGTCTGTAACCGTATCGTTCCGGTGGGAGATAGCGAATTTTGTTAACCATTTTTCAGTCAGTTTTAGTAGTGTCTACTCCATTATTACCGTTTGTTCTTGATTATTTCAATGTTTTTTGTAGGTAAAGAAATCAAACTACGAGGGCCAACCCGGCGTCTGAATATGATCCAATCTGTTTGCAAAGTCTTTTCTTATGTGATCTGAGTTGAAAAGGATGACGACCGAACTAGTATTGTCTGCATCGGGAGTAGGGAGGACGTTGGACTGTATTGTAAATGGAAAAGCACACAGCGATCCCTTATTGGAATACATTTTTTAAAAAGATGAGGCAAAGCTCATCAACTTCACCACAAATATATATATATTCTATTGTTGGCAAGTGTATTTTTCACAGGTACGCTGTTTTTAAATGGCAAAATACTCGACATTAGAGCTCAATGGGGATAATTACTCATAATCCTTTATTTGTTGATATCTCTTTTATACGTTCACGTACCAGCAGTTTAATAGTAATACCGGTAGAACCACAAGCAAAGACAAAAGACCATATGACTAGTGTTTAGTTTAGACAAGATGGATGTAACACACAACGTCATAACAAATATATATATATTCTATTGTTGGCAAGTGTATTTTTCACAGGTACGCTGTTTTTAAATGGCAAAAACACTCGACACTAGAGCTCAATGGGGATAACTACTCATAATCCTTTTTTTGTTGATATCTCTTTTATACGTTCACGTGCCAGCAGTTTAATAGTAATACCGGTAGAACCACAAGCAAAGACAAAAGACCATATGACTAGTGTTTAGTTTAGACAAGATGGATGTAACCCACAACGTCATAACAAATATATATATATTCTATTGTTGGCAAGTGTATTTTTCACAGGTTCGCTGTTTTTAAATTGCAAAAATACTCGACATTAGAGCTCAATGGAGATAACTACTCATAATCCTTTATTTGTTGATATCTCTTTTATACGTTCACGTGCCAGCAGTTTAATAGTAATACCGGTAGAACCACAAGCAAAGACAAAATACCATATGACTAGTGTTTAGTTTAGACAAGATGGATGTAACCCACAACGTCATAACAAATATATATATATTCTATTGTTGGCAAGTGTATTTTTCACAGGTACGCTGTTTTTAAATGG
The DNA here is from genome assembly GCA_922989275.2 of Gari tellinella. Taxonomy (NCBI): domain Eukaryota; kingdom Metazoa; phylum Mollusca; class Bivalvia; order Cardiida; family Psammobiidae; genus Gari; species Gari tellinella. The sequence continues at coordinate 26,685,466 of OV277857.1, read as the reverse complement.
CAAAAATACTCGACATTAGAGCTCAATGGGGATAACTACTCATAATCCTTTATTTGTTGATATCTCTTTTATACGTTCACGTGCCAGCAGTTTAATAGTAATACCGGTAGAACCACAAGCAAAGACAAAAGACCATATGACTAGTGTTTAGTTTAGACAAGATGGATGTAACCCACAACGTCATAACAAATATATATATATTCTATTGTTGGCAAGTGTATTTTTCACAGGTACGCTGTTTTTAAATGGCAAAAATACTCGACATTAGAGCTCAATGGGGATAACTACTCATAATCCTTTATTTGTTGATATCTCTTTTATACGTTCACGTGCCAGCAGTTTAATAGTAATACCGGTAGAACCACAAGCAAAGACAAAAGACCATATGACTAGTGTTTAGTTTAGACAAGATGGATGTAACCCACATCGCATAATTTTAAGTGTTGACCAAGCAAAGTAAATTACTTGCAATCTAAAAACATAAACATAACCCAAAAGAGTAAGAACCTTAAACATTAGTTTGACAAGGTATATACCTTTGGTATTGTCAGGGACGTTCACATAAGGGATTGGAATCAAACGAAGTCTCGCAAAAAAGTGTTTTTACGAGATCTTACCCACGCGTGTCGCGGTTAAGGTACTTCGCATGTGCGCTTAGTTTCCATACAAGGTGTTATGAAACTTTTCATGAAAAATGATAATAGCCTAAGAAACAATGTGTGTAAATATAAGCACAATTTATCGTGTGGTTTGTCTTTTAGGTCTCTTTTTCTAACAAAAACCTTGAATTTTGATGATTTTATTTTTCTCAAAAATGAATAAAGCGAATGACTATAAGTCTCGCCCAATAAGTAGTCCACAACAGTCATTACAAGAAAAGCTAAAAACATTTTGAATAAAGGTGTTCAGAAGGATGTTATCAGCTATTTAAATTTTGCAAAATGCTAAGCAATTGAATTACAAAAAACTGACTCATTCAATGTATATTTGCTTTCATTTTATTCAAATATATGGTTGATGAACTAGTTAGAAAATATTACAGTCAGGATTTGTTGTAATAACTTATTTTCTTATTAAAATGTGGGATATTTGTTGTTTAGATACAGTTTGCTACCTTAGAATTAAAACTTTGTCATTAAAATGCATTATTATTTATTCATGGACTTGCATACAAGGTTTATTATATTGTTTTAACATAATTATAATGGGCAATATCGATCTTGAAAAGGTTAGCGTATTGATAAGTTTCAATGTGTGGCTTTATAGTTCGATCAAATCGTATACATGTATACCGATTTAATTGACTTGTAAGTCATTAAACTAAAACGTACAGGTAAGTGGACATATAATTCTACCGTAAACATCACTAGTTCTAATCAACGAAGACTAAACATAACATGACCCTTGATTACTGCGTTATGGATTGACAAGTCAATAAATCAGACACTTAAAAAACAATATTTGGATCGGATGGGTCTCGAACCTATGACCTTTTGATTGCTAGTCAATCACTCTACTGATTGCGCTATGAAGGATTATACCCAATCGTATCAACATTTCCTTTATATCAATTTTCTAGTATAAGCAGGTACGAAAAAAGTCTATGTCGTCAAGACGTATATCCGCTCGCCCGCAGGACCGACTTCCGTGAGCGAAAGGCCTTAAGCTCTTTTGTGTTGAATTTTGTAAATGCTAAAACTTCACACACGAGCTAAGTTGGGGGTCAATTACATGCAGCATTAACAGATGAAACATAAAATATTCATTTTTATTCCTTAATACGTTTTAAGTACATTTTTGACTCTGCGAAGTTGGTCATATTTGCAAAAAATCCCTCGTTTTTGTTCGATTTAGAAGGTTCATGTAATTTTTTTTAAGTAATGGTGGCCAAACTGCAGGCGCGATTGAAAAGATCACATAGTGTACTGATATATAAAAGAATAAAGGGTGTATGTTCCATTTGCATTCAGCGTAATGAAGTTGTTGTCCTTGTACAATGCCCATATTTATGCTGATTCAGTGTTATCAAAATGGCGGCATTGCCCGGTCCGCCTGATCAGGCACTTTCCATTCAAAACAACGTCTCGATTCCACGTGTATTTGTTGTACAAGGGGGTTCGACTAATTCCTTGGAAATATCGCATAAATTGTGGAATATCCTCGGGCTTTTGAAATTATACTTTTAAAACAAATGTATGTTGTTCTCCTCCTTTCGAAATTATTAGACTCAATTCAGTCAATTAAATAAAACTGTTGTGTAATAGTATAACAGATGTGCCTGACTTAAAATGTTAAATGTATGTGAGAGAAATTTCTCACGTTTTTGTAAATTTATGCAAACTGAGAAAATAAAGAGTATTTGAATTTGAATTTGAACTATACAGTGTTTGAGAGAGGTATATGCTTAATATCAGATCGATAAACATTTAGAGAAATATCTCTGACTCGCCTCAAACGCTTTATAAGCGTAGGTTCCATTAATTAGAGACACAGTCTACAGTAAAACCCCTCTAAACCGGAACCTCTAAATACCGGAATTCTCTCTAAACCGGATAAAAACTTTGGCCCCGTTTCCCACCCATTTTTACGCCTTTGATTTATTCCTTCGCTGAAGAAATTACATTCTTGAACATATATCATCAGAAATATTTTCTATATTGTAGCAGATGGTAGCTTATAGCAGGTTAAAAGTAAAGCAGAATGCGCCTTAAGGCGCATTCAGCTTTACTTTCAACCTGCCTTAAGTGGTCAGCTACCTTCCATACTAGAAACAAGCTATGGGTTAAAACCCCTGTAAGCGGAAACCCCTCTAAAGTGGATGTTTTTCTTGTGCCTACACATGTCCGGTTTAGAGGGTTTTCACTGTCTATGGGTTCACTTGCTGCAATACCTCATTGCCAATTTCAGTAGAACCAGTGTTATGCGGCTACTCAAAATAAGATGGTGTATCGTTTATAAAAGATATCAGTTTAATTCGGGACAAAAGTAATTCAGAAAGCCCCTAAAAGAGCTTCCAGCATTGCACTTGTCCTGCATGAAGCACATGCATATATTTTGAACGTGCAATGTTTAAACATTAAATGGCGGCTAGTCGAGAGTTACAAATAAGTGCGATATTTGTCTAATTAATGTTAGCCGCTAGCCAGCCCGCTCAAGACTTGATTGTATGTTGTAAATGTCATATGGCGGAAGTACTGTCGCCGGCGCAATTTACAAATTGACAGTTACTTATTGAGTTCATTCTCTATCGTTTCTTACATTCGTTCGGCAACCCAATGACGTTATTTTAAGCTAAATGTTCAATACTAAAATAGACTTGTGTTTTCAAAACACTGACCATGGCGGAAGTACTGTCGCCGGCGCATTTTACAAATTGACAGTTCCTTATTTCAAAGAATGATGTAAGAAGAGTGCTTTCATTCTCTATCGTTTCTTACATTATGTTCGGTAACCCACTAACGTTATTTTGAGCTAAATGTTCAATACTAAAATATACTTGTTTTTCAAAACACTGATCAAGTCCTGACAGTGGGAACATTCAGAATTTGTATAATATATAGATAAAACTGCAGTAGGACAAGTCTTCGTGAAAATAGACGAGGCGGTGCGTTAGCGAAGCCCGTCTATTTCACGAAGACTTGTCATTTGCAGTCTAATCGATTTAAACCGCCCATAAATCCAAATAAGGAATATTGTTTACAAAGCTACGTCACTTTGTGACGTTCAATAAAGAGTTGCTATTCTATCCACGCGCCTGGATTTAATCTGCCAATCAAAATTTCCTCAAGAGAGTTTCATTTCGGTAAACATTCTGGTTTAAGACAGGGGTGTATTTTATCCCCCTTGCTGTTCAATTTGTATATAAATGACCTTGTGGTGTACCTTACGTCATTTGATATTGGAGTTACATGTGATGGTGAAAAGATATGTTCATTGTTATATGCAGATGATATCGTTTTAATTGCAGAGAGTGCGGCTGATTTACAATTGCTTTTAGATGGTATTTCTGAATGGTGTAAAATGTATGATATGTCTATCAACAGTAGTAAAAGTCAAATACATGTAGTTCATTTTCGTCCAAAAGTATAGATAAATCTTTGTTTCTGTTCCATATTGGAAATGATAACCTTGATATTGTTGATAGATATACGTACTTAGGGTTAGTGTGACAAGAACACTTAGATTTTAACATTACTGCAAAGGTGGTGGTTCAAAGTGCAAGTCGAGCACTCGGTCTAGTTATATGTAAGTGTAAATCCGTTGGAGGGGTTCCTTATAAAGTTTTCAAACACCTTTTTGATACAATAGTTTGGCCTGTTATAAGTTATGGGTCTGCAATATGGGGTCAAAAATCTTATCAGTGCATTAATGCAGTACAAAACAGAGCTATGCGTTTCTTTTTAGGTGTTGGTAAATACACCACCAACGCAACTTTAGCAGGTGAAATGGCATGGAACAGTACCAGCACAAAGCAATGGAAATCCATGGTTTGTGCTGGTCACGGTTGTCTTGTATGTCAAACAACAGACTTAACAAAAGAGTTGTTATTTGGGCCACCAATGTTTCAGGAAGAAATTGTAAACATTGGTTTTTAGTTAGCTACAAATAAGTTTAAAGAGCTTGGTTTAGAATAATATTGTAACTTGAATGATCATATTCCTAAGCGTATTCTAACAGAATCATTCGAAAAAATAATGCATACGCAACACTGTGAAGAGTGGTGAACATATATAGATTCAGCAACAGGGCCATCTGGGCGGGGAAGAAATAAGCTCAGGACATATAAGTTATTTAAAACGGTGTTTGAGACAGAATTCTACTGTAACCTGATTATGCCGTTAAGACACAGGGCTGCCTTTAGTAAATTTAGATGTGGTGTTGCGCCCTTACGTATTGAAACGGGTAGATACGAAGGCTTAGATGTTAACGATCGAACATGTCCATTTTGTCATGAGGTTGAAGATGAATGTCATGTTTTATTCGATTGTTTTCTCTATGACGATTTAAGAAAAACACTTTTTGATCAGGCCGAAATAATAGCCAATGATTTATAAGTATGTCTAAAATGGAAAATATTATATTCATTTTCACTAAAACTGAAATGTGTAGGATAGTGCCAAAACCTGTTTTAGTATTCTTCGTCGTCGAAGTTTTTATCTTTGTAAGTAGTTAGCTGTAATATTTTAACATGATGTGTTATGGTCATTGTACAATAATGTCAATATTATGCGGTTTAATTCATACGCAGTTTTTTGTTTTGTTTTACTTTATGTATACAGTCTCTATCAATAATGTTATCTCATATCTTATATGGGATAAACCTGTTTATTTAATTATTTATTTAGATGTCCTATTAGTCCGTTTGTTTATTTGTTTTTATTTCCTTGAAACTTTTCATCCTTCTTAGTGTTCCTTTAATATATACTCTTTTTTAGGTCGTATCATTGAAAGAGGCTGTATATATCTTAGAATATGTAAATTGTAAATGAAAGCTGTAGCATATAGCTTTTAATGAGTATTGTTAATGAAATGGATTCTGATAATAATATCAAACATATAGTCTCTTATAATTCTGTTATGAATGGCATGATTTTGTGTAAATGGAAATTATGTGATATGTATTATATGTTGAAATCATGATGAGACTCAAATAAAGATATATATACTTCTGCTTTTAAGCAACCACCTGTCTTCAATACTGAATAGTCTTTCGAATGCTCAAAAACTGACGGAAGTATTGGTGTAGTGGGAATAATATAGCTGTCGGATTACCTTTTTATCGGGATGCATTGTTTTTTTAACAATGCAATTATGCAACAAAACATTATTTGACACCAAGAACGACCCATCGACTTTAATACCTTAAAAGAGTGAATGGATCGTGTTTTTAGGATAATGAAAATGCCATAAAGATGCCAGTGATCGACTCATATGCAGATGTGAACGAATTTGATCGTTTCTGTCTGATGGCATATTGCTCCTTTGGGAACTGGCGTGTTTTATTGCGGACAGAATGTTACTGCTTTTAATCCTTGTGTGGATGCACTACACCCAGAGATCTCGGTCAAATGTTATAAAGCGTTTTAGGTGAGTCTGAGTGTGTTCTCAAGCATTTGATTGGTCAGATTTGAGCCTAGGCTCAAATCTGATCAATCAAATGCTTGAGAACTACTTTAGACTCAACTGCGAAACCTTGTAACCTTCGACCCTGTTCTTGTGTTTATTCTTCTTCTGTTTTACATGTTTCACTCAATTTATCATAAATGCGCAATTTTGTGTCTTTAATTTAATCAATGCACCGAAGAAACTAGTTCCAACTTATACTTATGTATCCTTAAAGTGGCTGAAATAAAAGCAGAACGCGCCTAAGCTTGAAATGGTTGTTTGTCTTTAAAACTACAAACAGGCCATAAGGTAATGGATAAATGCAGAAAATTCGTTGATTATATCATATTTATTATATATCTATCGATGATTTATAGAGATTTCTCAGTTAGATAAATTTGATATCGTCACTGTTGATATCATCACTACATGTAGTGATGATATCACTTTTTGTGACGTCACGTCATAATAAGTTTTGTGACGTCGCGGTAATCAATTTTGTGTGTTTCTTCTGTAAACACTTCATTTAAATATATATAATAAATAGAATAATCAATTCCTTTGAATAGATATGAAAAATATATTACTCGAATGTGTTGTTATCTGGTTAAAAAACTCGTCCTGCGGACTCGTTTTTCAACCAGATAACAATCCATTCTCGTGATATATTTTTTATATCAATCCAAAGAAATTGATTATCCTCTATTTAAAATATCTTGCGTTGCAGTGTGGACAACGTTATTTCTTTAGCAAAACATTTGTGTACATTGCAAATACTGCACTCCCTCTCTACAACGGCCCTCCCAACAACGATTCCCTTCTTACAACGACGTCTGCCACTCTTCCCCCAAACAAGACAATTATGTCCAACCTTTTTATGGCTGCAATGACATCTGCTTAAAATTGTTGTCTGCTGTTTTTCTCAAAATTACATAATGGACATTTTGACAGGAAAATCGTTATGACGAGTAACAAACAGCTTGAATCCAGATCAGACGCCGCGCTTTAACTTTGAAATATGGGTATGTTCGAATTAACGCGAGTTCGTAGAATCGAGTTAATGAAACATAATAGGACGAAAACTGTACATTCTTATATCACAAATACAGTTAGACTTCAATTTACGCATGAGTATTTCTTTAACCGGCGGCAGTATTTCAGTGGTAACACATTGGACTACGGTTCCAGAGGTAGTGAGTTCGACCCCCCGCCGGACCAGCTGTCTGACTAGGGGATTTTTTCTGAATCTCCGATGATGTACAGGAATGTTCTTGAGCAAGACATGTACCGCGAATTGCTCCTCTCCACCCAGGGGTTAAAAGGGGTACCTGTAAAGGGTCTGAGTCGGTATTGCGGCTGCATTTGACTGCGCCATATGTAGGTTGTGCTCAATTTTGATCCGGGGAGTAAATGTACAGTCGGCTGAGCGGTCATTCGGACTGAAAGTTGACTTTAATTGGTATATTACTTCTTTAACTGACGGTGTTTATAACAGGGCACATCGCAAAGCAATATGAAAGTAAAGTAGAAAGATCATAACTGAGTTTTCTGCTTTATTTTCATTTTGCTTTAAGCGAACCTCATTTTGTTTTCGTAATGGAGGGGTTTTACTGTATGAACTTTCTGTATAGCTTTTGTTTTGCATTATTCTGCCACATAATTTATGTAAAAATGCTACTTAATATTCTTTTGCGTAGCCAATTTTCAAATGCGTGATCGTAATTTACTAAGACAGTCCTATAAGTCATTGCTAAGACATCCCATCTTGTAATTTCGAGTAATTTCTAACCGCACCATCCCGGAGGTAGTCAGACAGAAAACATCATAATTCCATGCAATTTGCTTTTAGAGACATTAATGCCAGCTTAAATGTGTGCATTGGAGGCTTGGTAGTTCTTTCATCATTCACAGAGTAAAATTTGGTTCCCTGTTTATAGGCTGCAAATAACGAAAATGCGCCAGAAAAGTTTGCGAAAGCTATTGACATCGAAAGATAATACATTTCTATCAAATACTTGAAACATTGCATAGTACGGACCATTGCGGACGAGACGATTATCTCAAGCTATAAGTTAGACAATTCAAACTACAGTAAATCTTCTCTATTATGACCACTAAAGTGTTCTAGTTATTATGAGTTATATTAGGTGTTTAACCCTTTACCTGATAGCCTATTTCTAGTACTTAAGATAGGTGACTACTTAAAGCAGGTTGAAAGTAAAGCAGAATGCGCCTTAGGGCGCATTCTGCTTTACTTTCAGCCTGCTTTAAGCTATCATGTGCTAAAATATAGAAAATATTCCCTATAATACATATTCATTGCTGATTAAATTGGAACTATTTTCTTCAGCGGATGAATAAATCATATCCGCTAAAAGGCGCTTCTATTGGGGAAAGGGTTAAGGCAGACGACTGTTTAAAGTGAGTTATTATGAGTTATATTAGGTGTTTAAGGCAGACGACTGTTTAAAGTGAGTTATTATGAGTTATATTAGGTGTTTAAGCAGACGACTGTTTAAAGTGAGTTATTATGAGTTATATTAGGTGTTTAAGCAGACGACTGTTTAAAGTGAGTTATTATGAGTTATATTAGGTGTTTAAGCAGACGATTGTTTAAAGTGAGTTATTATGAGTTATATTAGGTGTTTAAGCAGACGACTGTTTAAAGTGAGTTATTATGAGTTATATTAGGTGTTTAAGCAGACGACTGTTTAAAGTGAGTTATTATGAGTTATATTAGGTGTTTAAGCAGACGACTGTTTAAAGTGAGTTATTATGAGTTATATTAGGTGTTTAAGCAGACGACTGTTTAAAGTGAGTTATTATGAGTTATATTAGGTGTTTAAGGCAGACGACTGTTTAAAGTGAGGTGAAAGTAAAACAGAAAAGTTCCTTAAGGAGCTGTCTGCTTTACATTCAGTTTGTTTAAGCTGTCACTTAACCCTTTACCCCATAGCCTTTTCTAGTTTAGAAAATAGGTTCACTACTTAAAGCAGATTGAAAGTAAAGCAGAATGCGCCATATGGCGCATTCTGCTTTACTGTCAGCCTGCGTTAAGCTATAGCCTGCTAGAGTAAGGAAATTATTAAATATGACACATTTTCATTACGGTATATATTGGAATTATTTTCTTCAGCGAATGAATAAAATGCAAGTGCTAAAAATCGCTTCTATAAGTGAAATGGTTAAGAACGCGATTCATGATAAATTTGCCGATCATTTTTCTGTCGTTTATTTCGCTTAAAAACAAAAACATTCTTTTCATTTCTTATATTTACATTATTTGCTGTTATTTCTAATATTAAAGGAACATTTCATTAGTATGCGTGTATGTTTAATCAATAAAGGTTGCTAACAAAAATATTGTGTACCCTGAAAGGAACAGCCATAATTGCATTATTGAAGCAACGCAACAAAATGATTCGCAGAGACCAGATCCATACGCCCCGCCTCTTGTGCGAAAGGTATCCACAAGTCCCGCCCCTAGAGAAATGTGGTCTATACGAATTAATTGTCTTTTTTTCAAAGGAATTGAATGGGCGAATGTAAATATATGTCTTTTATATAAATATATGTCTTTTATATAATAAAGTAGCATTCTTTTTAGTGGTCGTGATGCAGATGTTTTACTGAATCGATTTTAAAGCCGTTTTCAGATCTGTGATTGCTCAACAATTTCCACCAACGCTGGAATAAAGTGTCTAACCCTTTTCCCAATAGGAGCGCCTTTTAGCGCATTCAGTTTATTACTCCGCTGGACAAAGAAGTTCCTAAATATACAGTCATGGATATGTATCATAAGAAATACTAGTATCCTCTTTATCATATCAGAAAGTAGCTTAAAGCAGGCTGAAAGTAAAGCAGAATGCGCCTTAACCTGCTTTAAGTAGTCACCTTTTTCTAAACTAGAAACAGCCTATGGGGTAAAGTGGTTAAGTTATATGAAGGTGAATTCTGCAAGTAAAACATACTAAGATCTTTCAGGAACTTCCTGATTCATTTTCTGTCATCTTCAATCGTCCACCTGTAAATACGGACATTGTCCTTATACGCACCACGTCCTTTACTCTGCAAACTCATCTAATCCTTTAACTTACAAAGTTTATCGTCTGCCTTAACAATGGGATCAATACTTCTGTATCAAAACTAGAGTTTAGACAAAATGGCTTACGATATATGTAATGATACTTTGTATCAGGACCAGACGCTGCGTTAGGTTGATAACGACTAAATTCAAAAATAAAATAAAAATTATAGAACGTATGCAGCAAGTGTATTTTTTTTTTATTTCTTATAAGACTGGTAGATTGCCAACCTCTGCGTAAGGATAAGACACAGAGTTACTCCGCGCCTCATCTAAATTTCAACTATTTGGAACAGCTATGGCAAATTATCGTGTTGTAAGCATAATGTTTAACGGTTAACCCCATATCCTGTTTATAGTTTTTTAACACAGGTGACCTATAAGCATGGACCCTTACTGGCTTTAGGTTTGCACATACTTTTTGCAAGTTCTAGCTTATAAACTCATTCTGATATAACTTAATCATTAACCCTTAGCCTGCCACGCACGACTATAGCTCCATATGCAAACAGCTTGGATCCGGATGAGACGCCGAGTAACTCGGCGTCTCATCCGGATCCAAGCTGTTTGACACTCGGACAACATTTTCAGCAATTTTGAGCAACTTTGAAGCACTTTGAAACTTGAAGCAGACGAGAAATATAGCAGACGACAATTTATTTGGCGGGCTAAGGGTTAATAAAACAATATTGCAAAGTTTGGCTCCATAACAGACATCGAATAAATTGAGGTCTGGTTTGGGCATAACACGATGCTGCGTGTCTCTCTGGTTATTAACCCCTTCACTGCCGTGACGTCATCAATTTTAAACAATTGTCGTCTGCTTTTATTTCTTAAATTTTAATTTTTGCTATTTTGACTGTAGAAATATTGAAATAAGTGACAAACAGTTTGGATCCTGATCAGACGCCGCGTAACGCGGCGTCTGATCAGGATCCAAACTGTTTGCAAAAACCTATAGTGCTCGGGGTAAGGCAGTGCAGGGGTTAACCGGAGTAAAACAGCAAATCGGACAGGCTAATATTTAAATCAGTATAAAAATATAAAAATATCAAACTGTGTTGGCAGGGATAATTAAAGAGATCATGCACTTGCTCTCTCAACTATGCCTCCACTGTGTTTCAATTCAAATTATAGTAGATTCAATGACTTTAATTTCCCCCCTGTAACTTCAAATGGACATTTCTAGTTTCCAATTTAGCCAAGCACACCATATATTAGTTAGGGTTTTTTTTGTCAATAAATAATATGAGACAGTGAAGATCCTAGCCAGAGCCCTCTGATTGAGTCTTCTCTGTTTGCATAGGGCAAGTGTACTCTTCACAGATACCCTATTTGCAGAGAACGCCTAAATGCCTGACTATTGTTTATATAGAGAGTGTTATGTTCTTGCTAATTGTTTTTTATTGTTCGTATTATTGTGTTCTTGTTGTTAATTATATGATTTGTAGGAAATGCTTCTTTGAGGGCCTCGCGGTAGATTAGTCTCCTGACTAAGTGAGTTACCCTCGTAAAATAAAGTCGTTAATTCATTCATTTATTTATTCATTTCATTCATTCATTCATTCATTCATTCATTCTCTTAAATCAGATAGAAAGTCCAAGACCGCATTCTATTTTGCCTAAGGCCTGCCTTATAAGGCTACCTTCCGATAGGATGCCCTTCAGCCTCAATTAAGTCATCATCCCCTAGGTTATAGAAACTATTTCTTATTGTGAGTCTGTATATTTATTACTGTATTACTGTATAAAGTGGGACCATTTCCTTCAGCACATGGAAATGTTAAAGGCGTAAAAAGGCTTATTTATTGAAGTTTGGTTTAAGAATTTATATAAACAAGTTGGAATGCTACATGTATGTATTGTAAGCCTAAGAATCATATTACATTCTGTCCCTTGCATGAATTCCATCTGAATGCTTTGGCGACCAATTCGATTTGCCTGTCACAAGCTTCATGGACCTACAGTCGTCAGAACTAGCGACTCGACAGCAAGTGTTGCCACACAGGGTTACCTATTAATTGCATTGAAGAATGCCTGTCAGTTATTTCCTGCAAGTGTTCATGTCTGTAGCCATTCAATAATTGGTTCCCAAGGCAACCCCGGATTTGGAGTATTTGCCTGTCTAGTTTCAGAGAAGCGACGTGGTGTTTTATCAAATTAACTAGCTGGCTTTTGCTTTAGTTGGACATGAAAGGTCTTTTGGGGTATAATTCACGATGTAAAACATTGTGCATTGCATGGTCGGCAACATCAATTATTTCTACTTTCAAACCCATGTTTAGGATGGCTTCAAATAAGAGGGAATAAACTCATTATAGCACTCGTTTAAGGTCCATTCAAAGAAACATGAAAAAGAAATTCAATGTGGTTGCATACTTAGTCACTATCTTTTGTGTTTCCCTTTGCTTTATTAAGGAGAGCATTTTACAACCTTTTCCGATGTTCCCCAAACACAACATTTATGTCCAACATTTTCATGGCTGCAATACCGTCTGCTTGAATTTGTCGTCTGCTGTTTTTCTCAAAGTTATACGTATAATGGACATTTTAACAGATAAAAGTTAATATCGAGTAGCAAACAGCTTGAATTCAGATCAAACGCCGCGTTACTTGAGAAATCGGTAATGTATATTTTATTGACCGACGAGTACACACTAGTTAGTTAACTCTGTTACTTTGAAATATGCCTTGTGGAAAATGATGAGAAAAACAACAACAACGACGATCCTTTTCGTGTATGTACATTGTTTACTTATGCTTCCGTTACTCTTCAGGAAACGCCAATGATCTGTCAAGAAGAAGTCCGGGACCGTGTGACATCAAGCCAGCAATCAAAGGACACCAGTCTTCGATATTTAAGACAGAGGATCCTTGCTGGTACCACCTCTGCCACAGTCATTATTTGGACACACAACCCTCCGATCAGCAGTCAGAAAGTATTGAACAGCTACGCATCATTGAATTAAATCTCATCTAGGGCATTTTTGTTTTATTTGAGTCTTTGATGTTGTCAATAGAGTTATACATGTATCAAGTTTCATACAAATTGATGTAAAATAAAATAATTTTTATAATTTGTTCATAATTATGTAATATAATAAAGTGATTCGTTGGAAGTTTGGCCTAGTATATATATACACTGCCGCCAACTTCTAATTGGTCATATTTGAAACACAAATATCTTAGAAAGGGTAAATGGCAGGGGCCTAATTTTTTGAATGTAGTATACTGTCTAATATTGCTATTTAAATCACTGAAAAAGGTAAATCATTGAAGCATAAATTTGTAAGCAGTAGCCATTTTGCATATTTTCGATTTTTTGCACTTGGTGCACGGGGTACATTTTGGACGTGTAATAATTTTGTGTAATTTTATTCTCTAAATCCTGATAACATCTAAAACCAAATCATAGGCTAATAACAGATATGGAATGCATGATTGTGAAGGAACGGTCAAGGGCAGGAGGGATGTTGACAGCTGGCTCGTTCTTGGGGGAGGTGTGTGATTTCTTTGTTGCTATGGTGCGGAAATAGCTTAAATTGGAAACTCATATCTGGAGCGTGTAAACTCTTAACCCTTTCCATTATAGAAGCGACTTTTAGCACATACATTTTATTCATCCGCTGAAGAAAATAGTTCCAATATATACCGCAATGAATATGTGTTATATTTAACACTTTCCTTATTCTAGTAGGTAATAGCTTAAAACAGGCTGAAAGTAAAGCAGAATGCGCCATATGGCGCATTCTGCTTTACTTTCAACCTGCTTTAAGTAGTCACCTATTTTCAAAACTAGAACAGTCTATCAGGTAATTGGTTAAGACCCAAACCACATTTTAGAAAGCTATATTGTTCTAAAGTCGATTGTTCACCATCCAGCGTCTGTATAGCGTCCGTGACCTCCGTCGGAATCCTCATAGACGGGTCACAACTCCGACCAATGATCGTTACATCATTAAACAGCACCTTAGCCGACGTTATATGAGTTGGCAATCGTATGCAATAAACAGTTAGTGAGATATCTGAGAAAATTGGGTGAAATTAGATTTTTTGAATCATGGTTGACGTCAACGTCAACTTTTCGAACGTCACAATTGCGTTACTAATTTCAATCATCCACTTTAATTAACAAGGACGTACACGAGTGTTTCGCCGGCGAGACGAAATGTTTGCAAAGGGAAACATGATCGAGACAGAACATTAAGGTGGGGCTCTGTTATGACGTGGGGTGGACTATCTCTGCATTCCAAAACAGATTTTGTAACGGTAGAAAGGCCGTCTAAATGCGCAGCAGTTCCAGGGACAGATTGTGCGTCCCAAAATTGTACATCACATTTTTGCCAACGGTCCCATGGTTTTAGCGCAAGATGACACCCCGTGTCATGTCCTCAGTGCTACATAACAGCTTCTTGTTGCAAATAATTGCGTTGATCTGAACATTATAGCCCTGACCTTAATCCCATTGAGCTCACATTGGACATCACTAATAGTATTAGTGATGTCCAATGTGAGCTCAATGGGATTAAGAGTAATAGGTGCGCGCGACTTCGGTGAGACCATCACACTATCGTGCATTTGGAAGCTGATCTGCGGATTGAACGGGCTGCGTTGGACTTTCGTATGTTTGCCATTTACGTCATTCAATACGAGACATGTGCCAGACAGTGATAAGGGCTAATGGGGTAACTTCCGAGATTTGGTTCCATTAGTTCACCATAAATGCTAGAATGTAAAAGACGACTTTCAGAATCGTGTTATCTGTGACTTTTGTTTTGGGGGTAATGTTGTTAAAATGGCTGTGCATTTTTGTTGGAATGGATGTGTGGAAAATAAATTGGCGTATCTGATGTCAAAATGTTTGTAGATTATTTATAGTGAATAATAATATGTATTGCAGATTTAATTTCATCTGCACAGCTAGATATACAACTGACCAATTAGAAGTTGGCGGCAGTGTATAAGAAAGAAAGAACATTCTACAACTGTATGACGAATTAATAAAAGACATACTATATAATAACAAAATATTCTACAAATTTATGACAAACTAATAAAAGACAAACTCAACATAACACACATACATACTCACAAAGCAAACACCCAAACAAGTACACAAAGAAGCTCTCACGCACAGTTGTTTTACAAATATGGATAGCAAAACATGTACAATACCATTTTTATGCAGCCACGACGATACATCCGGGCATACAGTTGTTCGTCTGTCCGTTTGCTCGTACATCAACACATACGGTATATACAGTCGAACTTCGATATCTCGAACTCGATTCAGTCGAACATACCCGTATTTCAAAGTTAACTCGGGGATGTTCTCATAAACAGAACTTTATATACGGCAATTAATGTTTCGAAATATCGGATAGTTCGAGTTAACCCTTTCCCTTATAGAAGCGACTTTTAGCACATTCATTTTATTCATCCGCTGAAGAAAGTAGTTCCAAATTATACCGTAATGAATATGTATCATATTTAATACTTTCCTTATTCTAGCAATTAATAGCTTAAAGCAGGCTGAAAGTAAAGCAGAATGCGCCTTAGGGCGCATTCTGCTTTACTTTCAACCTGCTTTAAGTAGTCACATATATTCTATACTAGAAACAGGCTATCAGGTAAAGGGTTAAGCTTGTTTGAGATATCGAAGTTCGATTGTACTTTGTCCGGTTTTGAAAATAAGGCTCATGTAATGGTACATATATGTTTTGTCCGTATACAGTAGTTAAGCTACAGCCTTATACGTTGGCAGTGTGTTTGGCAAATATACCAACCGTGTGCATGTGGTTAGAATCTGATTTAATGTGTCACAGAAGAACGGCCAGGCATTTCTATGGAGAAAAGGGTTGATAACGAAAACCGTTAGGATAGTATTGTTTCATATTTATATGTTTTTCCCTCTCTACAACGACCCTCCCAACAACGAATCCCTCCTTACAACGACCCTAGCCGCAGTTCCATTTACACAACAATTATGTCTGAAGCTTTTACTGCTGCAATATCGTCTGCTTAAATTGTCGTTTGCTGTTTTTCTCCAAGTTACAGAAAGGTCGACATTTATATAGAATACATATAATTATTAGTGACAAACCGCTTGAATCCAGATCAGACGCCGCGTCACGCGGCGTCTGGTCTTGATTCAAGCTGTTTGCAAATGTAAGTCAAATTTTTATTTTCCCTCCCTACAACGACTCCCTCTGAACAACACACACAATATATGTCTCTCATTTAGTGTCGTTGTAGAGAGGGAACGCTGTAGCACAAATGTAGTGATTTAAATATTTTCACATACATGAATTTATGGAAGATTACAACAGCATTATGGTAGTAGTTTGGCTATTTTGAAAATTCTTCGGTCACAAGTTGACCCAACAAAATTGCAAATTAAACGCCTAACCCTTTATTCAATAACCTGTTTATAACATTTTAGACAGGTGATCATTTAAAGCAGGTTGAAAGTAAAGCAGAATGTGCCTTAAGGCACATTCTGCTTTACGTTCAGCCTGCTTTAAACTACCATCTGCAAGGCTATATAAAATATTTGTTATGGTAATTGTTTATGAGCATATAAACCGGAACTACTTACTTCATCGGAAGAATGAATCAAACACGCCAACAATCGATTCTACATGTAAGATGGAAAGGGTTAACTGAAAACATGTTATTAGGTTCGTTAATGCGAAATACGTGCATCTCAATTAATGTTAAATGTAAATATTGCAGCAATTACGTTAAAGGCTGCAGCTGTTGACATTATGATCAGTGTAGGTAAAGGTATACATGTAGTTACATCAAATGAGAGTATAGTAAAACTCCTATTTTGCGACCACTAAATAAAGTTAATCATTAGATGTTGAAGGTGTGCGGCTGCTTAAAGCAAGTTGAATATAGTTTTACTTTACCCTTGCTTTAACCCTTTTTACCCAAAATCTTTTATTGGTTTTGAAAACAGGTGGGCACTTAACGCAGGTTGAAAGTAAAGTAGAATGTGCCTAAATTTCAGCCTGCTTTAAGTCACCATCTGCTAGGATATAGAAAGTATTTCTTTTGGTGTTCTAACATGTTTATGATTGTATAATTTCGAACTATTTTCTTTAGGGGAGAACTAAATCAGACGCGCTAAAAGGTGCTTCTATGGGTGGTGGAAAGCGTTAAGCTGTCATCTGGCGTTCATACAATCTCTTAGTTTTATTGTAAAGGTTGCAATAGAGCGGGTTTACTGTCTTGCAAGGTTGAACATTTGCGCTTATTTTTTTCTAACCCATTTGTGCCCACGATCCCATATATATGGGGCATAGGCAAACAGTGTAGACTCTGATCAGACGCCGCATTATGCGGCGTCTGATCAGAGTCTACACTGTTTGCTGTAAGGAATTTCAATATAAAACAAAACTAAAATGAAAATTTAGACCAGGCACCCTGAGATCAAAAATGGACTAATCCAAATATATAAAGTATGGACGAATCCACTAGGCACAAATGGGTTGAAGCAGATCATGTTATGGTGGTGAACGTTTTTGCATAGTAAAGATTCTATACTGCAGGTCATGCTATTGGATCGACGTGTATCAAACGTATTTTTGCGCTGAATAACCAGTTCGATGTCAAACAGTATGGAGCCAGATAAAATGCCGATAAGCCTTGTTTATAATCAGTTTTCTAGCTGTTTTACATTAGAATTAGAAGAAATCGCGATTATTTTAAATTACAGTCGAACTTCGATATCTCGAACTCATTTAACTCGAAATATCCGATATTTCGAAACATGAATGTGCCTTATTTCAAGCTCGGTTTAGGAGAACATACCAGTGTTTCAAAGTTTAACTTTGAAATACGGTGATGTTCGACTTAACCGAGTTCGAGATATCGAAGTTCGACTGTAAACTGTTATTTACTACAGTACCATACAGTACTGTAATACTGCATTGACTTTGCGTTATGATTTGTTTCAAATGAAATTAATAACACGTCCCCTACAGTTTGCTACTTTCAATAGAAGTCAAAAGCATTATCACGATAATTATAATACTTTAACCCGACTATCCTATCTTCAAAGCATCATCATTTCATTAGCATGAAGTCCGTTTTTATGACCTATTCATATGTTATGTATACATATCAGATACCTTTAAATTGAGTCTTTTCATGATACAAAATGTCAACTATTATATCAAGACAACCCCCACACATTCAATAGAGTTGTTGCCACGGACGATACAGCGCTCCCTCTCTACAACGACACCCATTGCGAGACAGAAAGTATGTGCGTTGTTCGGAGGAAGTCGTTATAGGGAGGGAAATTGACTTACATTTGCAAACAGCGGCGTCTGATCTGGATTCAAGCTGCTTGTCACTCCTCATTAAACATTTTCTGTTAAAATGTATTATGTTACTTTGAGAAACACAGCAGACGATATTGCAACTCTAAAACGTTAGACATACTTGTCCTGTTTAGGGAGCTGCGACAAGGGTCGTTGTAAGGAAGGAGTCGTTGTTGGGAGGGCCGTTGTAGAGAGGGAGAATTGTGTATCTGCAAATGAAAAATTCGCAAAGTGTTTAACCGTTAAATTGCAAAGATACATTAATTTGAATTTTTGTCCCTGTTCATCGTCTGGGTGTCATCACCAGATATTGATTTAAATGTTTGCAAATGAAAAACTCTGAACATTAGACGAGGGACTAAATTTTCCGGAAAATCTGGTTGCGTCTGATGAGAATGTCCATGTGACATTTGAATTGAACTGCAGTGTTAAACCCCTTCATTGTCATGCCGTTATAAGCTTTAAACAATGGTAGTCTGCATTTACTTCTCAAGTTTAAAATTTAGGTATTTTGTCTTCAGAAATATTAATTTGAGTGTCACACAGTATTGATCCTGATCAGACGTCACGTTACACGACGTCTGATCAGGGTAAAACTTGTTTGCAAATAACCATTGTATTCATTGTAAGGCAGTAAAGTGGTTAATATCTTCAGCGTTCCCTCCCTACAACGGCCCTCCCAACAACGATTCCCTCCTTGCAACGACCTTTGCCGATGTTCCCCCAAACAATACATTTATGTCCAACATTTTCATGGCTACAATACCGTCTGCTTAAATTTGTCGTCTGCGTTTTTTCTCCAAAGTTACATATTGGACAATTTGACAGAAAATGGGTTAATGACGAATAGCAAACAGCTTGAATTCAGATCAAACGCCGCGTTACGCGGCGTCTGATCTGGATTCAAGCTGTTTGCAAATGTTATAACTGTTCCCTCCCGTTAACGACTCCCTCCGAACACATGTTTTTGTCTCCCATTGGGTGTCGTTGTAGAGAAGGAGTGCTGGAGTAGAAATAAAATAGACTGATTCTTGCTAGAGACACTTTTGCTATATCTATTTTGAACAGTTAGGAATAAGAACGATATTTAAAATTAACATTTATAGTTAACGAATTGTCTGAAATAACATTAAATTTCCTCTATTACGCTTAATGAAAATTAGTTTCAACATGCAGCTGAAGTTTGAATGTTTAGCATCATGGAAATAAGCGGATTTGTTATGTTGATTGGTCCCTATTTTGATATCAGCAGGTATTTTGATTATGTTGATGAGTCCCTATGTTGATAACAGCAGGTATTTTGGTTATGTTGATACGTCCCTATGTAGATAACAACAGGTATATTGATTATGTTGATGAATCCCTATGTTGATAACAGCAGGTACTGTTGAACGAATTACAGAGACAAGAACATGCATGCATCTACTTGTTAAATGGATATAGATATGAAGATAGTATGAAATCTCTACAATAAAAAACCGTGTTGCCTTCTAAGGAACTCCTCATTTACTTTTATATTATTATCAACTGTGAAAAGCTGTCTGAATCTTATGAAATGGAAATAAGGGAAACATACATTTTTTTCTTTTTTGTGCAATCATTGGTATTGGTGAGCATACCTTGTGCATTTTCATGCGTATGCATTTGTATTGCCATGTTATGCAACTATTGCCTAAATAAAATCAATAAAATCAATCAATCAAATATAAATATTACATTATATTGTCAGTTTCGATGTAAATATATTAAAAAGAGTATCACATAGTTGATCCTGATAAGACTTGAAGTCAGTATTTGTTTGCAACTGTTAGTAAAGCAAAACAGTCATTGCATTTGCTATAAAAGTGTTACATTGTTAGTATCAACGTCCTCACAAAAATAAGCCGATGTTGAGCAGAACGGTAAAGGAATGGGCCGATGTACAGTTGAGAAAACGTTATTCTTTCCCAATAAACGCGTTTACGCTAAAACTATTATTTGCAGTGCAAACAGTTTGGAGCCAGATCAGACGCCGGGTAACCCGGCGTCTGATCAGGCTCCAAACTGTTTGCCACCAAGATAAACATGAATTATCTGAATTGTCTAAAACTTGCACTTTTCTACGTTTTAGTGCTTTGCGTACGTTTGCATTTAAACGGGAAAGAATAACATTTTCTCCACTGTATCACTACATGGCATTGAGAGGACGTAAATCATTCCTAGAAACAACGTCGACAACGTTGCAAACGATAGTGTATCTCTTAACCCCTTCACTGCCGTGACGTCATCAATTTTAAACAATTATCGTCTGCTTTATCTTATTAAATTTTGATTTTTTGCTATTTTGGCTGAAGAAATATTGAAATGAGTATCAAACAGTTAGGATCCTGATCAGACGCCGCGTAAAGCGGCGTCTGATCAGGATCCAAACTGTTTGTAAAAAACTGTTGTGTTCGGGGTAAGGCAGTACATGGGTTAACCGGGCTTCTGGCATTATGCACTCCCTGTGATTTTTCCCCTCGAAATACGGTCGCAAAGAAAAAATTGTAATCAGCAGAAAAACGTTTGCAATTAGCATATTTTCTCTGGAAGCTTGAGTTTCAGTTGTTTTTATGCAGCCAGAAGCTGAAATGTCAAAGACAGACCCTTCTTTTTTCTAGTGCGAAGAGAGTGCATTAAAGTGAATAATGTGTGATAGTCCAATGGCTACAGCCGTGTCTAACTGTTACAGTAGCCCAATGCAGGGCAAAAGTGGTGCAGATGGCTAAGGCGTCTTCTGCACTGTATTTTGGCCTGCATTAAGCACACCTATTTCTAAAAGCACTGTGTCTCTTTTGGTGGTCGCTTGGCCCGGTTATTTCTGTATTCTCCCCTGTTTTAGTGCTGCGCTTATGTAACAGCCTATTACGATGATGTACATATAATTTCTGTTTTTTGTTTGTGTGTGTTTTGTTCTCTTGAACTAACCAATATTAGACATGTAAATATACGTACCAAACAGAGTCTGATGAACAAAAACTCCTAGTTCTGGAGAACAAACCAAAACAACCTAAATAGTTTGTATTCCTAGCTTGCAGCCGTATATGTAAACCCTTTCTTTTACAGTCCCTTTTTTTACAGCCTTTTTTACGCTTGTTTATATTAAACTTGTGTTTGTCGAAAAATAGCTGTTACAGCTAATGTTTACTGTTATATTGTATCCGACGTTAAATAATTCTTCTTGCATCTTGTGCAGCGAAGACGTAAGTTTCCACGTTTAACCATTTACCCCATAGAAGCGCCTTTTAGCGAATATAATTTATTCCTCCGCTGAAGAAAATAGTTCCAATTTAATCAGTCATGAATATATATTTTATTGAATGTTTTCTATAATCTAGCACATGATAGCTTAAAGCAGGCTGAAAGTAAAGCAGATTGCGCCTTAAGGCGCATTCTGCTTTACTTTCAACCTGCGTTAAGTAGTCACCTATCTTCAGTTCTAGAAATAGGCTATCAGGTAAAGGGTTAAACACAAACGAAACGCAAACATTATACAATTAAATTTAGAAAATAATAATTTTCGAAATTTCTAATAAGTATCTTTAATATAAGTAGCAATCAGTTTAGAGCCTAGTCAGACGCCTGATTATCCGGTGTTGTGGTGTCTGTTCTGGCCAATGGACATAACAATTTTTAAAAAAATGCGTTTATTTTGAAAGAATAACGTATTCTCCACTTTAACAGACCCTTTTCTTGTTTCTAGTACGAAAAGAGTGCATTAAAGTGAGTGATGTGATTTTAGGTAACTGTAAGGCTAGCACTTAGATAAAACGGCATTGGCAGGCATTTTGGTTTATGATACAACACCACCATACAAGAATACTGTTCATCTGTATTCTCGCAGTTCTTAATGTTTCAATGAACGGTGTACAGTGCTTCCTCCCTACAAAGGCCCTCCCAACAACGATTCCCTCCTTACAACAACCATTGTCGCTGTTCCCCAAACATTACAATTATGTTTAACGTTTTTGCTGCTGCAATATCGTCTGCTTAAAATTGTCGTCTGTTGGTTTCTCTAATTTACATATTGGACAAATTTTATAGAAAGAACAAACTGACGAGTGACAAACAGCTTGAATCCAGATCAGACACCGCTGCTCTGGATTCAAGCTGTTTGCAAATGGAAATCAATGTCCCTCCCTATAACGACTCACTTCGAACAACGCACACGATTTTTGTCACCCATTGGATGTCGTTGCAGAGAGAAAACGCTGTAATTAAATAAAATGCTTTCCTTAATGTTGGTCCCCTTCCTCACAATATCTAATAATTAATGCAGTGACTGATTAATGTGTCAACTAATATGCGAGAAATATCTATACATGTATGTATAAAGTCAAGCTATGTAGACGAAATATTAAATGCTCATTAAAGTTCATTAAATTTATGTTATGGTTAACGTAAACTGCAATACTAATAAACGTGAAGATTGAAAGACTATTCAACTTTTTTTAAATTGACGTTTTTATCCATATCGGGAAACCTTTATTCTTCTGGGAAGTGGATACGCCTGAAATGGGTGTTTTCTTTACCACCAAAATATTTTGCAGCTTTAAACAAGGTAGTATACATATAATTCCGTGATTTTAACGATCTTAACTAGTCGTGCAAAGAAGGTCAACGGTGATTGACAGGAAACATCCAGAGAGGCAAGTGATGACCCGAGAATTGTGATGCCGAGTATACACTCGTGACTCTCTAATTACTTCTAAAACAATTGTATACATGTATCAGGGACAAGCTAAATCTCTGGGTATACGCTGTCTTTCACTTACAGTATTATTGAAAATATTTACAAGCATATTTGATCCAGATGAAGATCAAAGGTGTTTGCCAGACAGGCTCCTCAATCTGAAAGAATAAAAACGTGATCACCGCAAACGGTACATTATACGCCCACTGACAAAGAAGCAATACAGAAATAAAGCCTTTTCTAGCATATCTGAGTACACCAAGGGCAGATAACTCTTGACACAATGATTCGATTTCAAAATTAATCAACCCTTTCATGAACATATACTTCTATAATTATACTGTGGGCAAATGTAATCAAAATCCATTCAAAACTGTAGTTGCTTAGTGTGTTTGCACTGTCAAATAAGCCTTTCATAGCTTATTGGAGTTCATCAAGGGCAGAAAACTTACATGCTAGTTTCGATTCACCTTTGATGTGGCTTCTTCAGACTGTGTAATGACCGTTGAAGGATGACGTCATATACCTTATTTACTAACGGGCATTTTTCCCGTAGTAAACAGAGGCCGATAGATCGTTTGCTATTGTTCATGACGTTATTCTCCCGTGCGATGCATAGTGATTCTCTTAATCTCCTTAGGAATGTTTTACTTTCTCTGTCTATAACTTTTACACCCTTCCAGTCTATAACATGGTTGTGACTCGCAATGTGATTAGTCACTGCACTTGCATGTTCTGTAGACTGGGCTGCCTTGTGCTCTGACCTGGTAAACACTTGTGGACTACTATCTGAGTCTTTTTTATGAGTCTTTATCCTATTCTCGAGCTTTCTTCCTATCTCACCGATGTATGCCGCATTTCAGTTTTTGCAGGATATACGATAAACACATCCACATGCTTCCTCGGTTTTTATTTTGTCTTTTGGGTGCACTAGTGCTTTCTTAAGGGTGTTCAGGGGCCTAATAGCCAAATTAATATCATGTTTACGAACCACCCTCGGCAACGCCTCCGACACATTTTTACATATGGAATTACAACATACCCTTTGTACTTTTTTCATCTCTTCTCCCCTTACACTTCTTTTGTTTGTCCCTCTTCCTGTTCTCTACCATGTTCTTCACCTTTTTGATAGTCCATTGTAGATTAGATAACCACATGCATTAAGGGCGTCATTTATGTGTTCAATCTCCTTTTTCAGGTCTACTTCTTCTGTCATAACCAAATAACACCTGTCTATAAGAGTCCGAATAACACAGTTTATGCGCTAATGGGTGGTCCGTATGTGTAGGTTTTTGGTAAACTAGTAACTTCACCGTTCCATCTTCCTCCGTACAAAATTAGCAGTGAAAGACGTTATGAAGTTATTGGAGTTAATTCTAACATAACAATATTAGAAATTAAAGCGTTATGGGTTGTTTGTACTGCACCTTCTTCTGTCATCCTCTATCACTGTATCAAGTTTCATTAACTTATGGTTACACGTTTCAGATACATGTATATTATGTTCCAGACAAAACGTGTGACAGACAGACAGACGGGCGGACAGACAGACAGACATAAACACGGACGGACTGATACAGCGGCGACTATATGCCCCCTAAAGAGGAGAGCAAGAGAGCTTGAGCATTATATATAATTTAATTATATAAAAACCATTCCCAGCGCCTTTCCAGATATGAGCTTAAAAGGGGCTGAAAGTAAAGCAGATGGCTCCTTTAGGTCTATTCTGCTTTACTTACAGCATACTTTAATTTGTAATTAAAACTTACTATAACAATTTTATAATCTTGGTAATAATATTGAAAGAATTTCCATGTTTCCATGCATCTCAATAGTGTATCATTTTTATTGTGAATGTATTTATTTGTCTTTCTTGCTTTGTAGGTACATTTATATAATTACATGTGAAGCGCTTTTGAACGCACAACTCCTGTGTGAAAAGAGCGCTATATAAATCGGGTATAATAATAATAATAATAATAATTAGCCTTGAACACTAAAGCAAGTCCATGGGGTAACGGGTTAGAATGGGTTTAATTGTTGATCAAGTGGGAACCTGGCCAGATGCAGAGAAATACATGGCATTACCCCGATATTGTATAGTTTTGTGTTGAGTCTGAGACCGTTCGCAAGCATTTGACCTTATAGGGTACACAGTATTCGTGCTATCAACCTCTTATATGGATTAGAAACATAAATGTGTACTGACAAAATGTTTATTAAAAATATTAGAAATAACAGCAATTACATTGTAAATATAAGAAATGGTATTTGCCAATAAGTTTCTTTCGTTTATCTTCGCTAGAACGCCGTAAACGTCAGTTCATTTCTTTAAAATACCGGCATACAGAATGCAAGTTTGCGCACAGAGCATTACTGTTGTTCTGATTCATATGTCGTCATCCTATTTTTATTAGTTCGCCCGAGATTTTTCAATTAAACTATAGTGATCATTAGATATCTGTTTTCCGTCAACATTTAGTTTAGTACACTCTAGCGGCCATGGAGGTACAATGGAGAATCTGTTATTCTTTCTCGTTTAAACGCAAACGTACGCACACGCACGCAAACGCAAAGCACTAAAACGTAGAAAAGAACAACTTTTGGACAATTCTGATATTTAATGTTTATCTTGGTGACAAACAGTTTGGAGCCTGATCAGACGCCGGGTTACCCGGTGTCTGATCTGGCTCCAAACTGTTTGCACCGCAAATAATAGTTTTAGCGTAAACGCGTTTATTGGGAAAGAACACATTCTCCACTGTACCCCTATCAAGTTCATATTTGCTCAGGATGTTCATCTTGATGAGTGCTAGCCCCAGTTTAGTTTGAATATGGGTCATATGGGTAAATAAGCAGGTCATAAGGCCACATCTTAGATTATACTTATTAAAAGTACCTATATATTGTCAAAATCAAGCAATATTGACCATTAAGTTTTACTTATTAGTACACTTTTGCTTTTTTCCGTCTATAGGCCAAGCCAAAATACATATTATTATCTAACAGCTGACAGTAAACTCGTTCTCAGCTAAAATTCTGAATAATAAGCAATGAATCTGAATTCTACTTCTTTATATTTACAGAAACTGCATCTGAGTGCAAACAGACTGGAATCAAAGCAGGCCTCACTAAGTTATGAATGAGCTAAATCTGAACTTCAATACAGGTACACAATTCTAAAAAAGGTAATTAAAACAGGACATATAGTTTTACTATCATAGATAGTTTATTGTTTTACATCATAGTCACAAGTGTGCATTACCTATCTCTTAGTTAAAGGGATATGGTTTCTTGTTGAAATTTCTGCAGGGAAATTCATTTCTTCAACTTATGCTAACAGTTGGGATTCAGATATTACTTCGAGTAACTCGGTGTCAAATCACGACTGAAACTGTTGACACCCTGATAATATATTCTGAAAGAAAAAAACTGGTTATTCGCACATTTTTATTTGTGAAATGTAACAGATGTAACTTTTTGCAGTTTAAAGTAATAAAGTTACATAACATCCTAAAGATTAAACGTTTTTAGTTAAACAAGATTGTAGTAATGCAGTGCGGTATACATTTCAATTTATTTCATCAGAAATTATTGCATCACTTTTCAATTCAATGTGGAACTTCAGATGAGTTTTATACAAATTTCTACAAGAAAGCAATTTTGTAGGCACGGAAATGCCATCTATATGTTTAAAATACCCATTTCGGCGTACTGTACAGCTGTATATGCATTTAAAGTAATTGGATATTGGGTTTCTTTGCAGTTTAGTCTTGAGAGAAATACAATTGTATACTGATATGATGGTATAAATTTGTTAAATACTTAAACTAAAGCTTACTGTATTCATACAATGGAGAATACAATATTTTGATCCCGTTAAAACGAAACTTAAAAGAAACGCAATGCAGTATTTTAAAATATAATTTTTTGACAATTTGGTTTTGTCTGTATTGCGACGGGTTTAGAACATGATCATACGCCAGGCTATTAATTCTTTGCAACGGGCATTACCGTTTCAGCAAACTTCGTTTATTCAGAAGAAACAACGCTTTCCCAAGATGGACAAAGCAACCATAACAACAAGACTCTGCATATATGAGGTCTAGAATCAAATGTCGATAGTTCGGCTCATTTAAGTCGCACATAACCGTATTTGAAGTATGGTTTAGCCAAGCTTTTTCATTTTGAAATATTAGAATAGAATGAAGCAAGTTACAGAAATTATTTCTCGAAAATCCTGTATAAAAGCCCGCGTTCTCGAGAAACCTCTGTGTTAATACACGTTTAGTTTCAAATATTACTAAATGACAGGAACTTACTCATCCTGCTATGATTTCGATTGTTATGTACTTAATTGAGGATGTAAGTTCTCTTGCATGACACATAGAAATCGTCATGGACAGTAATAAACAATGCCCGGGTCTTTTGTTGTACAATGTCTCCCCGATTGACACTATGCTGGTGAACGTCATGACGAAGATGTTATTTATTACTAAATATACATCACATACAAGTATCCAAACTTTTCTGCATTAAATCATAACGAAATGCGCAACAGGTTAAGGTCCATTCTTTACACCTGAGTCAAACAATTACAATCTAATCGGAAAGAAACATTATTATCAATACAATATTTCATTATATAATTTATTCCGTAACTACAGCCTCTAGTAACATAATTAAAGGGGTAGCATAATAAATCTAGGTTTATCTGTATAGAAGCAGGTTTTATCTGTATAGTAGGTGTATGAATAAACCGGAACTATTTACTGGTAGTGGAAATTTTTCATTCTTCAAAACAAATAATAGAGTAGTTCTAGTTAATTTGCAGACACGGAAAATATAGAATATATGTTTTAACTATCATTTAGTATCTCTATAAAACCGAACTAATGATAAAAAAAGAAAACAAAGTTGGTCCGAGTAGGATTGGAACCCTCAACCTCTTGCTTCGAAGTCGAGCGACGCTCGTAATACAGTGAAGAATGTGTTATTCTTTCCCAATAAACGCGTTTACGCTAAAACTATTATTTGCAGTGCAAACATTTTGGAGCCAGATCAGACGCCGGGTAACCCGGCGTCTGATCAGGCTCCAAACGGTTTGCCACCAAGATAAACATGAATTATCAGAATTGTCCAAAAGTTGTTCTTTTCTACGTTTTAGTGTTTTGCGATTGCGTACGTTTGCGTTTAAACGGGAAAGAATAACAGTTGCTCCACTGTAGGCCACGAGGCCGTGCACAATTCGACATATTTTTAAGGTTTAATTAAGGTTGCGTATTGACGCAAAAAAATAAACCAGAAAAAATTCGAAAAAATGGAAAGAAAAACAGTTTTCAAACAAATGTTAATTTAATATTTCCATTCTTATATAGCTTAACGCTGTTATAGATCATTGTTCAATCGTCTCTAATTTTGTATTCTGCTAAAGCAATACGGTACTGTAGCATCAATCTAAAAGATACTTTAGGTTGGCTAATAAACAACGCAAAATGTCAGATTAAGTAACAATTTCGACATAAACATTAATTGGGATGCATACTTTGAATCTGATGAGTAAAAAAAGAAACTGTTTCAAAACAATGGACGACCTTGAAGAGCAACGCGTAAACTGGTGACAATTTGCATTTGATTCTTTTGGATTTTTATCTTATGAGATAGAGCATAAAGTATGGTCCATTTAAGTGCAAATGAATATATTTTCATATTTGAATCGACTCACTTTTCTAGTTCATTGCTATTAAGAAGCGTTGTGTTTCGTTTTTGTTTCGTGCAAGATTAATTGAGAAAAAAGTATGTACTTCGCCGCTCGCTCTCTTGCGGTTTTTAATGCGGGGTCTATGAGAATTTTCTAACAAAAGTATGTAGAACTTGTCAAATATGGTATTGGTTTAAGTTTTAAATGCTAAAACCCTTTAATGACGGGAACAATTGAACAAAATGTCATAGCTTAATTTAGGACTGGTTTATTTTTCTCGACGAGAAACCAGTTACCACTCGGCAAAGCCTCGCGATTAACTGGTTTCTCCCCTCGCATAATAAACCCGTCCTATCTTAAGCAATGACATATTATTCTCTAAATTTACTTGTTATTGTCTAACTTACCACCTCACTCATAACCATTCGGCTTAAAACGGCGACATGTGTTCCTTATAACAGAAGTACTTATGAAAACAATCCAGCGTGTGATTTATGTTTATTGATCAAAAGCCTCTATAACCGAATATGCTAGATGAGTTGTTGTTAATGGGTAAACAGTATTAGATTCTACTTCTCTTGTGAGAAATATTCTTTTTTCACATAATCGGGATTATTTAAGATGTGGTACTTTTTAAAATCATACTTAGCCACATTGCGGTCGAACATTCTAAATACGAGTGTTAAAGATGGACCAACCCTTTCACTGCGATTATGACGTCATAAACAGTGTAACACATTCACTGCCAAACATCGTCTGCTCGCAAAATTATCGACTGCTTTTATTTCTAAAGTAAAGAATTTTAGGCAGTTTTACTTAAACAGCATGTCTATGAGAGTTTAACATTTTGGATGTGTTAGTTTTATAGAGATTAACAGCCATTATTAAGTATGTATTTTATTATTAGATAAAGAAGAATAAGGGGACTCAGATGTTGTACATGTACCTAAATGTAAGCTACCACCTGTCTTATGAATTGAAATCAATCCCTCATTGAATAATAACCAAGGAAGGAAATTATTGTAAAATCAAGTTCGTTACATACCCAAACACATGTTGCTCATTTTAAATTTTCAAATAGACCACTCCGTAGACTAATTATGTACGGATTTAATGCATATGGATGTTAACTACGGATACAAAGTATACAGAAAACTCATAGAGGAACTTTCTGAATCATTCTATCCTAAACTTAGGAGTCACAACTTGTCGTAAGAGGTATCCACGATCATTGACTTAGTGGTAGCGTGATGCTGGATTGACATACATTGTATAGATGGTAGAAACAAGTGAAGTTTTCTTGTTTGTCATCACACGGGAGCGAGCATGGTTTTATTAAGTTATGCGGACTTTCAATCACGCACTTACAGTGGAGAAGACGTTATTCTCTCCAAATAAACGTATTTATGCTAATAACAATTATTTCCATTACAAAAAGTTTGGAGCCAGATCAGACGATGAGTAACACGAAGGCTGACCAGGCTCAAAATTGTTTGATACTCAAATTAAAATAAATCGTTAGAATATTTTCAAGTCTACTATACTACATTTCATCCAACCGCAGTTACGTTTTGTTTGCGTTTAACGGCAAATACTAACTTCCACTGTAGCTACATTAATGATTTCTCAGAGGACGTTCTGCTGTCATGTTGAAGCTTTTTAACAACTGACTCGCAGAAAACCTGTCAGCACTTTAATAGCTGCCAATATTGTACTTGCACGTTGTTGCTCTTACAGAAGTAAGTTCTACTACATTTCAAAGGTATATCCCTTGGCGATATTATTTATTTTTTATTGATGGATTGAGAACTATAATTATATTATATTGTAACTCTTACATCACTTAGTCAGTATCGAAGTATGAACATACAGTCGGCTGAAATTCTGATTATTACATTGTTTTGACACGCCCACCTCTAAAGGGGGTCGTATATTGGTGTGTGCTTGTCCGTGCATCCGTGAATACGTTCGTTCGTAATATTCATTTCATGTTAAAACAAACGGAAAAAGGGTTTGCTAAGTTTCCTATCTATCATAAAGTCTAAATGCACTTTTATTGGCAGTTTAGCAAGTATTTTTTCGAAAATCACTTGGAGGTTCAAAGCCTTTTATCAAAGAAATGAATTCCTAATCTGTATGTATTCTCTGTTCATCCAAAGTACCCGGCCACATTCGTGTGTAGAAATGACGCCACAAATAGGATACAGACCGAGTTGTTCCGCTTGCGAATATGCAAATATAGCGGCCTCATTTTTAATTAGTGAAGCCTCACCTGGATAGTTTATTTTCTATCGTTTACGCTTATATGTATATTATACCAATGACATCGCGACATATGTTGTTTGTAAGACAATTCTACAATATAAGACCGACTTTACCGTAGCTTTTCAATTCCCTTTAATGAACATGTATACAGTAAAAGCTCTCTATTACGACCACTTAAAAGAAGGCTTATTGTCCGTATAAAGGACAGGTGACAGTTTAAAGCAATGTGAAAGTGAAACAGAAAGCTCCTGTAAGAGCTTTCTGTTTCACTTTCTCATTGCTTTAAGCAGTCACCTGGCTTAAACGACTCATATGTGACACAACTTAGTGGTCGTAATAGAGAGGTGCTACTGTATGTCACTTTATAAATAAATATGACTGGCGAAGAAAACCTGATCTGGTTCAAAACTCTTTGCAAATACAGCCAACACCCACCTTGTATGACACGAGCTAGCAATATATTACGACCTATAGTGTTGGTGTAAATAGTTTCAATGGTTATAATCATTGTTTACGGTGCATATAACCTGACAGTGTTGTATTTGCGTGACATTTCAAGTCTAAGTTGCTTGTAATAATAGTATAGAATCCGATGTCATTTAGAAAAGCCTTTTCCAGACGCGACTAAGACAGGGTTTGATGAACACTTACATAATAAGAATATTATACGTTTTCTTTGTCTAGGCATCTAAGTTAATATGCCTTACAGGAAATAACAAACAATAGCGGTAATATCCACCAGGACAATAGGCATCCACCCTTTACTGCATAGTTACGCCTTTTTAAGCATTTATAGAGAATAACCTGTCAGTGGCGGATATTTTAAAATTTATCCGGTTCAGGACGGAAATGAAAAGTCGAGGCTTGCCGAGACTTTCATTTTCGTCCTGAACCGGATAATTTTTAAAATATCCGACACTGACAGGTTATTCTATTTATCCTGTCACTAAACAGGTTTTTAAGAAATTAAAAGGTTTATGATTGAATTTTCCTTAACTTTCATTTTCCTAAAATAGAATGTTCTATAAATAGAACTGTAGAGAATTAACCAAATTACTTAAATACCACATCACGGAAAGAAAATAGTCCTCCCATTGTGTGCTGATATAAACACAAAAAGAAGCATAAAGGCTAGAAATAAAAAATTGAATCGGAATATACCTATTTTGAATCAAATTAGACCAAAAGGAGTACATGTCAATTCGGTTTAAAAGTTCGCACATACATGTTTTTAGCTGCACCTTCGTTAGGCGGCCAGATTCAGAGGTCATTGCTGAATGGGGGAAATATTTTAACAAATGAATGCATTTTGGAATTACACAGCATTCATGGACTTCACGTTATATCTGCTTTCTCAATAGTGGCTTTGTCTTGTGATGCAATAACTATGTTTAATCGTAAACTTGGGGGAAAATGGAAAATTCATGTCGAAATGGAGAATATCGGTGGGAGGGGGTAACGAGTGCTTCACTGGTTGTCGAGAAATGGAGAAAGTGCGAAGACGGCAGACACTTGTGCAGACAGAGCGTCGGTTTCAGATGTGTTGTTGTTAATTATCAGGTATTTAGTCTCTCATTCTGTGTTTCTCAGTCTCTTTCTGTCTCTTTGTCTATGTTTGTCTGTCTATCTGTCTATGTCTGTCTGTTTCTCTGTCTTTCTTTTTCATCTTCTATCTATCAGACACGTAGGGAATCTCCTTTCACCCTGCTCGATTTGTCAGAAAATCGTAGGCTATTTATAAAGTACTGAATTCAAGTGTCTTTATTGTAATCTTCTTAATGGTTAGGTGATTTTTACTGCTGCATCTGAACATAGATATACAGTGCTCCAGCTCTACAACGACACTCGATGGGAGACACAGATTGTGTACCTTGTTGAGTTGTTCGGAGGGAGTCGTTATAGGGAGGGACATTTACTTACTTTTGCAAACAGCTTGACTCCAGATCAGACGCCATGGAACGCGGCATTTTATCTGAATTGGAGCTGTTTGTCACACTTTTCAGTTTATAAAATGTCCATTGTGCGACGTTGTGTAGACGACAATTTTAGGCAGACGATATTGATCCCGTGAAAAGTTGGACAATATGTCTTGTTAGGGAATAGCGGCATGCACTGTTGTAACTTGTAAGAATTGTTGTTCAGAGGGTCATTCTAAGGGGTGTGGTGTGTGGTGTGGGGGGGTTGCTGTATATTGGTTTTAAAACGTTTCGTTTGAAAGTTGCATTTGCCTGATGTTTTTTTATTTGTTATTTCAGAACTGGTGAATGACAAAACTGTGTCAGGACTCCCTACCCATTGCTGAATTGGTGAAATGTTTCAATCCACATCAACACAGAGCCAAAGATTCCATAGGTTGATGTTCAATTGGTGCTTTCATTTTGACTCTTATACAAGTGATATGTGGAACCGCAGAAGAGTTTTTAAACTGAAAAGCAGATTTGAACAGGTCATTTGTTTACCCTCAGTCATTAACTTTAGACTGAAATTTTAAAGAGATTGTTTGTTTCTGTGGCTAATCATCTGCATGGTAGCTGCACTAGCATTTCTCAATTTCTGAACTAAGTGCTTGGGTTATTTGTTAAACGTTTGGAGTTGTTCAAACGAAATCAAAAATTAGTAGATTTCTATGTGGCCTATAATATGACACATTTCTGTCTCTTTTATTCAACAACATGAAATAATGTTATTTTTCAGTTTAAAAAAATAAAGTTAGGGTAGATCTATAACATGTTTGTTACGGAGCTGCATGTATATCTATTATTTTCTAAATGTTTAAGCAACAAAAATAAAGCTAAAAAATCAAATTTGTTACTGATTTTCCATCATATTTTCTCACTGGATCAGTGCTCCAGGCAAGGGGACTAGATTCTTTTTCAAAACATTAAATCTTTGTTTCTGCATTTAACACAATACTGTCACTACTCATCAGAATTTTCTCTTCAAGACGATTCTGATGAGCAGTTAGTAAGTTACATAATCAGAATTGATACTAAAACGAGTGAGAAATGCTGGATTTTTTTCAGTTTTCTTTCTCTTATCTGGAGCATCATTGTTTTGATAAAAAATAATGACGTCATTCTTAAAATTGAAATAGGTCAAAATAGTTCCGTATTCCTACGCGCCCTTATAAGGAAGTGACTGGATATCAAATTTTGGTTCCTAGCTTCATTGCTTATAGTGTCTTGGACCAGGGAAACTGCACTCCATATAAGGAAGTGGTAGGATATGACAAAAAATATCCAGCCCCCTGTTTCACGGTTGCTTTTGCGGTCTGTGACAGGATAAAAGTTATTTCCCTGCTCAGAAAAAACAGTTTTAATTTATACAGTCATATACATTCTACCATAAGAAATAGTTTCTATATCCTAGCAGTCGGTGGATTAAAGCAGGCTGAAAGTAAAGCAGAATGCGTCTTCTAGCGCATTCTACTTTACTTCTTACCGACGTTTAGTGGTCACCTGGCCTCAACACCATTAGCAGGCTATCGGATAAAGGGTCAATGGGTTAGAATAAAGTTCTGTTTATGTTACAGAATATTTACAGTTCAATAGGCATTTCTGTGCAGTAAAAAATCAATATCTGCCTGTTTCAAACTTCACACTTTCTATTGTTTTGTTATTAATCTAAAGCTTATATAGTTCAAACTTCAAAACTTCAGACTTCATACTTCAGATGTTAATATAGTGAATCTAAAAGGTAAAACGTTTGGAGTGGCCGTTCAAAGCTTATTGGAAGCCCCCCCCCCAATTCAGGCTTATGGGGAAACGGTGACAATAATGGTACAGTGGAGAATCTGTTATTCTTTCCCGTTTAAACGCAAACGTACGCAAACGCAAAGCACTAAAACGTAGAAAAGAACAACTTTTGGACAATTCTGATAATTCATGTTTATCTTGGTGGCAAACAGTTTGGAGCCTGATCAGACGCCGGGTTACCCGGCGTCTGATCTGGCTCGAAACTGTTTGCACTGGAAATAATAGTTTTAGCGTAAACGCGTTTATTGGGAAAGAATAACAGATTCTCCACTGTAGTACTTTTGTACAACCACAATACATCGTCGGCATTGAAAGCGTCGTTTGCAAATGTTTTCGAGTCAGATTTGTTTTTTTTTACTAAACAAATATTGATACAAGTTTCAAACAGTAAGGATCTTGATCAGAGGCCGCGTTACGCGGCGTCTGATCAGGATCCATACTGTTTGCAAAGACGTATGTCGGCTTCATTGGTAGTGAAATAGTTAAAATAATCGCTAAAGCACTAAAAAAACTGTACTATAAAAGATATACGATTCCAATTCGTTCATGAAGAAATGGAACTCTTTTGGCTCCACTTTCTCACCAAAATGAATAAAGGCAATACAATACAGGCATTTTTTTTGTTACTAAAGAAATATTGATACAAGTGTCAAACAGTAAGGATCTTGATCAGACGCCGCGTTACGCGGCGTCTGATCAATATCCTTACTGTTTGCAACTACGCCTTTTGGCCATATTGGCAGTGAAAGAGTTAAAATAATCGCTAAAGCACTAAAATAACTGTGATATAAAAGATATACGATTCCAATTCGTTAATGAAGAAATGGAACACTTTTGGCTTCAATTTCTCACCACAATGAATAAAGGCAATACAATTCAGTTCTCAATAAAACACGCAACTCCCTTTGGAACAATATAAAACCAGACAAAAACGATCAAATTATATTAGTTCTACAGCTGAGTGTTACGTGCTGTCTTTACGGTTCCTTTATCTCTGTTACCACACGATTCATTCTTTCTATTACAGAAATTTATCACGCCAATGGATAGTACACGATATCATTATATATAAAAACATTGCTTTGCGATAACGTTTGTCTAATTTGAACGCAGTGTTAAATTACGACAGACGAAATGGCAAAATGAAAAGGTCATAGTTTTATGAAAATTAAACGCCAACGCTACTCTGGGTCATTCATATTTAATGTACCGTCTACTTTTTATCAAATGTAGAGTATGTTTATTTGTCTATTGAACTGTTTTGAATTTGATTAGACGCTGAGTATTGCTGTTATTGATCTGGATCAAACACTTGCAAATACTTGGTTAGTAGTAATTAAGGATTGATGGATGGATGGATGAGTGTGTTTTACCGCACTGCGACACAAACTAGGTCATATAGCGCCGATGAGGGATGATGAGATGAGATGATGATAATTTCAGGAAATCTCGAAACGGTGAAAAAAAATGAGAGTACTTTATATCGTCGGCATTGAAAGCGTCGTTTGCAATATTTTTTCGAGTCAGATTTAGTTTTTTTTTACTAAAGAAATATTGATACAAGTGTCAAACAGTAAGGATCTTGATCAGACGCCGCGTAACGCGGCGTCTGATCAACATCCTTACTGTTTGCAACTACGCCTTTTGGCCATATTGGCAGTGAAAGAGTTAACATAATCGCTAAAGCACTAAAATAACTGTGATATAAAAGATATACCATTCCAATACGTTAATGAAGAAATGGAACTCTTTTGGCTTCAATTTCTCACCACAATGAATAAAGGCAATACAATTCAGGTCTCAATAAAACACGCAACTCCCTTTGGAACAATATAAAACCAGACAAAAACGATCAAATTATATTAGTTCTACAGCTGAGTGTTACGTGCCGTCTTTACGGTTCCTTTATCTCTGTTACCACACGATTCATTCTTTCTATTACAGAAATTTATCACGCCAATGGATAGTACACGATATCATAATATATGAAAACATTGCTTTGCGATAACGTTTGTCTAATTTGAACGCAGTGTTAAATTACGACAGACGAAATGGCAAAATGAAAAGGTCATAGTTTTATGAAAATTAAACGCCAACGCTACTCTGGGTCTTTCACATTTAATGTACCGTCTACTTTTTATCAAATGTAGAGTATGTTTATTTGTCTATTATACTGTTTTGATTTTGATTAGACACTGAGTATTGCTGTTATTGATCTGGATCAAACACTTGCAAATACTTGGTTAGTAGTAATTAAGGACTGATGGATGGATGGATGAGTGTGTTTTACCGCACTGCGACACAAACTAGGTCATATAGCGCCGATGAATGATGAGGGATGATGAGATGAGATGATGATAATTTCAGGAAAATGATTTCGGCTTATCTCGAAACGGTGAAAAAGACCGAGAGTAATTTATATCGTCGGCATTGAAAGCGTCGTTTGCAATATTTTTTCGAGTCAGATTTGGTTTGTTTTTACTAATGAAATATTGATACAAGTGTCAAACAGTAAGGATCTTGATCAGACGCCGCGTTACGCGGCGTCTGTTCAATATCCTTACTGTTTGCAAAGACGCCTTTTGGCCATATTGGCAGTGAAAGAGTTAAAATAATCGCTAAAGCACTAAAATAACTGTGATATAAAAGATATACCATTCCAATACGTTAATGAAGAAATGGAACTCTTTTGGCTTCAATTTCTCACCACAATGAATAAAGGCAATACAATTCAGGTCTCAATAAAACACGCAACTCCCTTTGGAACAATATAAAAGCAGACAAAAACGATCAAATTATATTAGTTCTACAGCTGAGTGTTACGTGCCGTCTTTACGGTTCCTTTATAACTGTTACCACACGATTCATTCTTTCTATTACAGTAAGTTATCACGCCAATGGATAGTACACGATATCATTATATATAAAAACATTGCTTTGCGATAACGTTTGTCTAATTTGAACGCAGTGTTAAATTACGACAGACGAAATGGCAAAATGAAAAGGTCATAGTTTTATGAAAATTAAACGCCAACGCTACTCTGGGTCTTTCACATATAATGTACCGTCTACTTTTTATCAAATGAAGAGTATGATTATTTGTCTATTGAACTGTTTGGAATTTGATTAGACTCTGAGTAATGCGGTCATTGATCTGGATAAAAAAATGCAAATACTTGGTTAGTTGTAACTAAGGATGGATGGGTGAAAGAGATCTTACTTAAATTGAATTAAGCTTTAAATATATTTACGTGTTTTATGAAATGATTTACAAAATAAGCTATATACCAAATCCGGTTTTCAGACTCTGTACAGTTTATGTGTCAAGAAATATTGTTCACTCAGATGTTTTACTATTAGTAATGTGCTGGTTTTCTCTCTCCCTTCCTCGTCCCCCAATACCTGTGTTGTTCAGTTTGAAACCATCAGCAGTGCTCTCAAGAAATTTGATTCAATATAAATAGCATATCCGGCAAATGCGATTTCGAATATTTAGTGAAATTCCTCTTTTTTAATTGTAAAACATCCACTTTTTTAAGATCATATTTTTGTAAAATTCAATAGTTATATTTGGAATCTTATTGACAAACTATTTGGAATTCGTTGGTCTTTGAACATAGAATAACAAGCTATTTGATATGTACAGTGATATGTACGTTATTCTCTCCCGTTTAAACAAAAACGAAACGCAAACGCAAAACACTCAAATGTAGAAAATAACAACTTTTTTACTTTTTTTTAATTTTAACTGAGTGTCAAAGAGTTAGGAGCCTGATCAGACACCGGGTTACCCGGCGTCTGATCTGGCTCCAAACTGTTTACAATGGAATTAATAGTTTAAGCGTAAACGCTTTTATTGGGAAAAATTATAACGTTTTC
Organism: Gari tellinella; assembly: GCA_922989275.2. Classification (NCBI taxonomy): domain Eukaryota; kingdom Metazoa; phylum Mollusca; class Bivalvia; order Cardiida; family Psammobiidae; genus Gari; species Gari tellinella. Next base: position 26,646,633 of record OV277857.1, on the reverse strand, counting down.
CCCACTGTATGTAAGTAAGACTACCCCTAGTGTTGTCTAGTACACGTCTCAAGCACACGAATTCGCTTAATTAGATACTTAATAAGTACTCTTATTTCTGCTCTTATTTCTGCTGCTGAAGTTCCATTAGCGAAACTAGATTCAGTCGCCTACGATGTGCGTCATGAGTGAGTAAAATAAAGATTTACATAAAGTTATCTTAACGTTTATTGGGTCAAAATTCAAAAGAGTTGTGATATGAACCCAACGACAATAGTTTGCAGATGATTCTCTAGCGATAAAGGAGTTTAAATTGACCTGCCAGTTAAGGTCTAAACGAGTGGAATTGAATGCTGATTTCTATATTTATGTACAGTGTTCCCTCCCTACAACGGCCCTCCCAACAACGACTCCCTCCTTACAAAGACTCTTGTCGCAGTTCCCTAAACAGGATAGTAATGTCCAACCTATTTACGTCTTCAATATCGTCTGCTTAAAAATATCGTCTCCTTTTCCCCTCAAAGTAGCATACTGGACATTTGGACAGAAAAAACACTTAATGACGAGAGGCAAACAGCTTAAGACTAGATCAGACGCCGCGTTACGCGGCGTCTGTTCTGGATTCAAGCTGTTTGTAAATGTAAGCCATTTCCCTCCCTATAACGACTCCCTCCGAGTGAGAAGTTTTAGATGAAGCGGAAAACATAAGTAATAAGGTGCATACAATGAATACCGCCTACCTCAATCTAGATAACCTTTATTGCACGTTTGTGTGTTTTTTCTATGACATTAGACGTTTGTAGCAGCCCTATATGTAACTAGACCAAAATTGTAACTACGCAGCCCTACTTGTAACTAAACAGCCCAAAATGTAACTAAACGTTGAATTGACGTCGAAAAATGTGACCCTACTTGTAACTAAAAATGGCCCTATATGTAACTCCGGTCCTTGATGTTTGATGTAACTACGCGGCCCTAAATGTAACTAGGACCAATGACAGCAGGTACCAAATATTAAGGCATATACAGGAATGTTCTTGAGCAAGATATGTACCGCGAATTGTTCCTCTCCACACCGGGGTTAAAATGGGTACATGTGAAGGGTCTGAGCCGGTACTGTGGCTGTCTACGCGCCATATGTTAACAGTGCTAAATATTGTAGACCTAGTAAGATGACTCAATGATCAGGGACGACTGAGCGGTCATTCGCACTGAAAGTAGACTATAACTTGGTACTTTCCTTTTTCTATTTTTAAAAAAAAATTGTTTCCGGACAAAAACTGTAGTTCTTTATGAGGTATTATTACCAAATGCCATAGTAGTCGTTCTCATCTTTCAAGTTTGACACATACTGATTTTGGTTATGGTCTGATATTTGTATTGCGGTTATTTCACTTGACATACTTTAATGTTACAGTCGAATGATGTGTATAATGCACTGCGATGCTCTCGTTCATATTTTGCACTGTTGTGAAAGTGTGATAAACTTTTCTGATCTTTATTTACATATTTACACAATGCAATTATCATTACGAAATAAACTGTCATGTCTTTGACGTTTTGACAATATCATCTTATAGCCTGTTTAAATTTCTGTTTATAGTTTGAGAAAAGTTTACTTCTTGGTAAAGTGTTTTTTTCTGCATGGAAGTTTGTTTACTCGTATGTCTAGCAAGTAGCCAAGCAGAGCCTGATTATATATGATTGAGGTTATAATAGTGTATAGGTTTTTGACAAGTCTTAATATGTCTTAGTAATTTCATTAAAATATGAAATTGACATTAAGGTTTTTTATCTCTTATTAGCATCTAAACTTAAGTCCCTATCTATGATGTTAATAATGATGATGATTGTGACGGTTCCTAATAAAATGGCAAAATACCAATACTGTTAAAAGCGACGTAAAATCAAAACAAAACCAATTCAAATCAAAGCCGGTCAGCAAATACAGTCTCTAGAGTGTACTTATCCGTCAGCAAATCAAAGTTCAGAGCCTTTTAATTGATTATTAATTAATAATTAGTTTCTTCAGTATTCGAAATAAAACGAGTCTTGTCAATATTGATCAACATAAAATATGATCAATATTGGTCACCAAGGACATGAGAATAAAGCGTTTTATAATAAATCAGGAGCAATAACTCTTTACTATCTATTCCAAGTTGACCCATTATTAAACTTGAATATTTTATAATTGTTTACTTTCTTTTAAAATATTATGACTATTTATGAACAAATCAGGTTACTAGAGAGTTACCATTGTTAAGTTTTGCATATATTTTTTTTTTATAAAAATCAAGGGCAAGTAAATGTCGACATAATGATCAGAATCAATCCCAAAGCTTTAAGTTTGTTTCACTCAAGATACCAAGTATACATACTTAATATGTAAAGAACTTGAAATATCAAAAGTTTTGACAGTAATTACTTTTATCTTGGTAATTGTAAGATCTCTGGAATTTATCAAAACTGAACTAAAGAAAATATTAAAACTGTGATATCAGTTGGCGAAAAGTGACTTTTATGTCATTCATATAAACGACAGTGACTTGGAGATATAATCAAGAAATGTGACCGGTGGAATGACTTTTATGACAATGGAATACACTTCTTTTTATGTATTCGTCATGCAAAGGACGAACATTGCTTTTATCGCGTTCGCAAAGTGCATAGCTATCAATTTATGGTAGAGGGAATGAGAGGATTAATTATTAAAAGCCATATCGGGGAGAAATATGTCACGCTTTCCGATAGTAAAATAGCAGCTAATATAGAGAACAGTCATAAGTGCTCAAATACAAAGGAATCCCAAAGGAAGACATTTCGAACGCCGAACAAGTACATTTGATTGGCTAGATGTCGTTATGCATGAAACATTACTTGTTAAATCAGTACCGTTCAATGTTTCTATTAAAACGACAACTCAGAATAAAATGTTTCAGTCATGTAAGGGAAAAGCATGCGTCAAACAGTCTAGACACAGATCAAGCTTCAACATGCTTCTTGCCTCTAGGATTTACAATGCTGTTTTGTTCTGATTCTGTACAGCGCAACCGATTAGTTTATACATTTTTGCGCTATATAAATGCATTGTATTTGTATTTGTTCCCGATCATGCTTAAAGGAGAGTCGTCTGCAGCATTTTATATGTAATTTCTTTTTAACCGCAATTGTCTTGTGTCGAGCTGAGTCCAAGGTGATATACAGCGTTTGGATTGATTCTGAATTCGCTCTTAAGCATTTGATTGGTCAGAGTTTAGCAAAAGCTTAAATCTGACCAATCAAATGCCTGAGAATGATATCAGATTCAACTCAAACGCGTTCCGACCTTCGATCCAGATTGGCGCCAGACGATATTCTGGGTTACCGTACTTAGACAACATTTTTTTTGCAACATATATAAGTTTGCTCCTTTTCAACCAAATGGTAATATACGTGAATAAGGAAAAAGTATTGGGCGTGTTCCTGCTTGCTCGAAGAATTCTCGGCTCTGCTTATCTTAAGAATTAAACTACTCAACAGTAAATGCAATACCAGACGAGCGGTTTATTCGACTGAGCAAGTGTTCAATAGTGTCACATGCGAACAAAACCAAAGGAACATAGACTAACGAGCTCTATATCAATATAGAGTAGTAACAAAACAAGAAGCCAACCATTTGCGATGCAGCGAATACAATATTTCGCTAAACATAGTTGAAAATAGGAAATAAAATTTTGAAAAACTTGTAATGCCACAATTTTAGAACAAACTTATGACGCCAAAACCAAACTTTAACCGATCAGACTCGCCCAGAAAAAACCCCAGATAATTTATTCTGGAAATCTGTGTCCGTTTGTCACTATCTCTTAACTACATATGTTATTTAAACTTACAGAGAGAGCTGTCAGATCGGGAACGTTGGACCACATTCATTACGGAAAATTGGCTATAAGTACCAAATAACCCTGGATGTCTGTTCTTTAAAAAGTATAACAGTCTATTTCAGTTAAAGTGCGCCCACCTTTGCTCTACAGCGGCCTTACGGCAGCCGCAGAAAACATGAAATTGGGAGAACTTGCGGTGGCCGTAGAGATTCTACGGCGGCCGTAGAAAACACACGCCGTAGAGTGGCTCTGCGGTTGCCGTACGGCTGCCGGCTGCCGTACGGTCGCCGTGCGGCCACCGGAATTCAATGATCACTTTTCCTTTTGTGCATTTGTCCTTTTGTTCATATTTGTAAAACATGTGTATTAGCTAAAAATGGATTTAGATGTTCTTAAAGACGTATCTGGGAGTTTTTTCTAGCGCGGAGAATTTTTTTAAACTTTGCATATAAGTAAATTGATATAAATGAAAGTAAAAACAGTCTTCAAAAACATAGGTCGCCTTGCTACTTTTTGTATAATTTACTCTTTTTTAGAAGTACTATATTCAAATTTTCCGAAATTAGGCCTCATAAGAAGAAAGTCCATCAAACACACAAATATCGATACTTCAAGTCCAATTTTAATTTATTACATGTATATGGAATAGTGTTACACATGAATGTAAAATAATTAGATTTGAGTGGCATTATACAGAGTTTACGCATAAAATATGTGCAAAATGAACTCGAAAATTGTCAAAAAATCGAGCCTTTTTGCAAAAATAAAAAATTCTAGCGCGGAGAATTTCCTATTTTTTTCTATAACAGTAGATAATAATATAACAAGTATAGAACGAATGAGAAAACAGTACCTCGCCTTGCTCGTTTCAGAGATATGTTCAATTTTATTACCTCCCTTTATCAGTGAATATGCACTTTTTTAACAATTTTGTTTTAAATAGTCTAAATGTTATACTTTATAAAGTAATACCCTCAGCTAAACAGAAATGTCTTGCATTGTGACATATATTATGCACTTTAGAAAGTTCTGCTGAAAAATGCAGTGTTGTCATCATCTCAAGTCGGAGTGAAAAATGAAATGCCCCCTCCCACCTCCCCCCTAAATATGATGCTGATGGTGCATAATTCATTCATTCTTTATTCACAACTTTATGTTTATTTTCACACATATTTTCTTGGGCTTAAAACCCATTAAAGCTATATAATAAATGAATAAAGCTACATAGAGCTGCATGCATATTCATACATCAAAGGGAGGTAATACATGTTCAAATATTTCAGTTCAGAATGTAGGAAGTATCCATACTCAAACACTGAATTTGGAATAGGTAACTGGTAAGATATAGGATATATGCTCAGAACAAGCTTTTTGTAAAATGAAGGTCAAAGGTCAAGTTCACGGTGATCTGAAAATGGTATGCGACACTCCGCCATCCAAAGATGAACTCACACACCTAATTTGTTATCGGTAGCTGATGTGACAAAGGAAATATACTCTGGACAAAAAGTAGACCCACCAATAAACACATCTACAATCATTATTCAATGTGGGCAGTGAGTTAACATAACCATTCATAAGATAAAATATCATAACAAGAGCACCGCAGTGCGGCAAAACACGCCCGTCATGGCCGGCGGGTGTCAAAGTCGTCCGGACTCAGACCGACTGGAAAAAGTCGCCCGGAGTCTAGACCCGACTATCGATCTCAAAATGACTATCACAGGAAGGGGCAATGTCAACACTAAATTCACTCCCTGTCACATTATGATTATTAACGCTGACTCGAGTCGGCGAGTTCCTGGTGAAAAAACTAATGTTTTCCAGAGATTTCGAGCACTTTTTTGTCACAAATGACCCTGATTTGCGTCTCTTCATATCCCCAGGAATTTTAAAAGGTTTTTTTAACGATATATAACGATAGTTGAGTAAATATTGTATTCGCGAAATCCGATGATCTAGACGCTGTTGTGATCGTAAATAATTACACCCGCGATAGGAAAATACAGAAAAGAGCGGAAAGGACATGCGCGTTTGGGATGCGCAGTAACAACTCCCGGATACGTCTTTAAATGTTCTCCAAATGTGCCCTTTGAGTTCATGGTGTAGTTGGACTGATATGAGTTGTGTGAACATGTAGCAAAACCAAGGTGTGTCAGGAGCAGCATTTTGGTTGCAGAGCATCTGGTGGGGCTTCCACGGCTGCCGTACGGTGGCCGAAGTTTTTTTTTAACCCCAAAAGAATCAAAATTCGCCGTGCGGCAGCCGCAGCAAATGTGAGCGCAACACACGGCGGCCGTAGGAATTCTGCGGCGGCCGGGGAATTGCTACTCGTTGTAGAAATAACAAGCCGCGCGGCCCCCGTACAGCAGCCGCAGCAAATGTGAGTGAGGCATTTCACTCGTTTACGTAACATATGATAGTGGCGAACAACGCAGACTACTCGTGTATATATATATATGAATTGCGAAAATGTTGCTTGCTCTGCGTCGTCAGGTAGAATGAACTATATAGCAACTGGGAAGTCCCTACATGTAATACACGTACTAGAATCACGTGCGCAAACAAACCAACAGCCAATTACCTACAGTAGCCATTCCATTATTCGGACACGTACCGCTAAGGACAAATTTTGCAAATAGTACAGAGCTTTATCTTATCAGGATGAAAACTTGTTGGACGCTCAAATAAAAATACCACTCACACAAAATAATTATATCCTTGTATTGTGTTAGTAAATTTTGCGGCATCCTTCTGTTGTAATAGGCAAACATATGTTTTCACAATTGTAGTTGAGGTTTACACTCTAAATGGACATGCTCAATTCGCCTCGTTTTCATATTAGATAACATAAATAATGTCAGTTAATATCAGTTAGTATATACAACACAAGACGATAGGAAAGACAATTCATTTTGATGTATTCCAGCATAGCTCTAGTTTATTTGATTTGATAAAAAACATGTGATCAGAATTAGAACTGTTGGAAACACATATTTAAAATGTTGCTGCATAGACAGACAATGCCACTATAATATAAATAAACATATATGTAGACGAATATTTTTTGAAACTATCAATATTGCAGCAGGAAAATGATTTCAACTGACAAATAAATCACGTAGTTTTGCGGATTGTAAAATAGCTCTTGACTCCCTGTTATTACCGAAGTCGTTTACAGTCGACCTTGCGTAACGCGGTATCTGATTTATGATCCAAAGTGTTTAACTCTCCTGGAAACTTTAAATGGATATTCCCAGTTTCTAATTTAGTCTAGTCCATTTCTGACTTTTAAGGGTTGTTTTTGTCAATGTTTTGCTTTATGATAAACAGTGAAGACCCTGATCAGAGGGCTCCTTTTGGAGCCCTCTGATCTGGGTCTTCACTGTTTGCATAGGAAAAGTGTACTATTCACATTTACACTGTTTGAAAAGAACGCCTATATGCGGGACTAGGGTTCAAAGGGTTAACATTCGTATCGAAATTAAGTCAGCCGTACTCCCTTAACCTACCTTTAAAACAATATTGCAGAGAACAATATTAAAACAGACGATACTTTGGCGGTGAATTGGTTAACATTTGCGTAAAATTGGCGGTTCAATGTTTAGAATTACTTATTGTCTTCACAGGACCCAAGAAACATTCTGCAAATAACAATCATCTCTGCATATCATATAGAGATTTTAAATGCTATTTGATATACAACTTATAACAGCAGTTTCATATCAGAAAACATATAGCCCTTATTCTGTTGTAATATCTGCGCTAAAAATGTCGTCTGCAAAAAAGGACTCATTTTAGATTTATGCATTTCGTAATTAAAGAATCTTAAAGTCAAACGTCAAACACTTTGGGTCTAACCCAACGTCTGATCTGTAATCAAACTGCTAACAAATAGCGGTCAAGTCGCATTCAGTAGGATAAGGGTTAGATCATAAAACAGTTTGTTAAGATGAACTCAACGACACTTGTGTAAATGTTAGGATGCAATAATTGGAGACTGCTACAGTTTATGTACTAGAAAGTTCTAACATTCTTTTCAAATAATAACGTTAGAGTGTATGAAGCAGGCGGGAACTTAATATTTCCGATAAAATAAATGATTATTGCTTAGATATACATGTACGATATTTTAAAACTCAGATCGTAGTGAATAACATAAACACCAGTGCAACAGTAGCGTTGTCAATTACCACCGTTTGTTGTTTAGGTTAGCAGTTTGTGCCCCGTATGCAGCGAGCAGAGTGCAGCAGAGAAAACGTTTTCTTTCCAACAAACCCCGGTTACGCTTAAACGATTATTTTCATTGCAAACAGATTGGAGCCAGATAAGACTTCGGATATCCCGTTGTCTGATCAGGCTCAAAACTGTTTGCTACTCAGATTTAAAACTGATAGTCTGAGTTGTCAAACTATTGTCATTTTTCTATATTTCATTGCAATACGTTTGCCTTTGAACGGAAGAACAACGTTTGCTCCACTGTATTTCAGAGCGGTAGCCAACTCGCAATCGATGGCCAGCGACGGCAATCGACTTCTTTACTGAACTCATCACTGTAGTCTTTCACCCGGTTACATGGATATGGAGACATGTCGACGAGCACATGTCAGTTTGTGTAACTGGCATACTGATGCCTGTATTGAAATGTCATTTACATTTTTTTCTCACATAGACAACTTAAGCAAATAGATAGCAGACATATCGAAACGATTGTCGAAAAGTTAAGAACTTAGTCTGATCTTGATAGTAACTATGTGCAAACGACCGACAATGCAAACGATTTAAATGTGAAAGTATTGATATAAAGTTACTTACCTTATTGGAAGCTAATGTTCATATCACGATGTGTTCAAATTATTTTTTTAACATAGAAAACAGACAGGACTTTTTTTAAATACTGATATTTCTCACATAACTATCCCTGCTTTCAATAGCGAACAATGATCACGAATATCCTTGTCTCCAACATGTGTGAGATAAAAATGATGACGTCACTATAGCGTCACTAATTGGTATTATCCAAAAAGGCATATTGCTGCAAAAAAAGTTTAAAATAGTTTATGTGAGAAAAATAATCAGTCACTCGTCGATGTTTGAGACAATCTGATCTAAATCTCGTCTAGAATAGAACAAATCTCGCTTAATAACATTTCAATTCTAGACTCAGTTTAGATCAGTTTGTCTCAAACATCGGCTCATGATAGATCCTATATATCTGTTATAATTACAGAAAAATATTTTGGACTAAGATGATCTTTCAGACTGTGGTGATATTTGCTAATAAGAAGGCAGATAAAGGTCTGCTATTAATCTTTATAAGTATTTTGATCTATGATTATTATCAATGATATCAAAATTGTTATTATTATTATTATTACTTAGTTTATTGTGTATAACATTGTTGTGACTGAAACTGCTGTTGTCACATCTTAATCTCTCTTGCTACGTATATATAGACAATCGGTTTCAATAAATATTGAAGCTAGTTTGCATGACCCTTGCGCTCATGCGATAATGATAATGAGGGCATATTTCAACAGCATTTCGTAAATTATACCTCCATTAGTTACTAATTGCCTCCCTCCAAAGCATTTACTGGAAGAGAAACACTTATTATTCCTCGTGTTCGTTTCATCTTGCAAAACAGTTTCCAGAAGCACTTTGCTCTCTTTGTCAAAAAGCAACCTCTTAATCTCTAAAAAACGAAAACTAAGTATGATTGCAGTAAAACCATCATCTCGGTTTGTGTAATTGGTTTTCTTTTCTTTAAGATTCATTTAGATCACGTTCATTTAGATCAAAGTATCCAATATAATGCAATGACAGGTATTTAAATCGCAGACGACATATGTAATGCTATATATTGATATACGCTGTTATAACATTACCTCTGTAACGGCCCTTCCAACAACGACTCCCTCCTTACAACGACCCTTGCCACATTCCCTTAACAAGACAATAATATCTGACGCTTTTACTGCTGCAATATCGTTTGCTTAAAATTGTCGTCTGCTGTTTTTCTCAAAGTTACATAATGGACATTCTGACAGAAACAAACTTAATGACGAGTGACAAACAGCTTGAATCCAGATCAGAAGCCGCGTAACGCGGCGTCTGATCTGGAGTCAAACTGTTTGCAATGTAAGCTAATGTCCCTCCCTATAACGACTCCCTCCGAACAACGCACTCAATATGTGTATCCCATTGGTTGTCGTTGTAGAGAGGGAGCGCTGTATACATGTATTCATACAGTATATACTAGTTGCGGTATATATATAATCTGCGTTAGTTGTTATTTCAATGCATCTATGCAAGTTGATCTTCAGCTTCCACGATTCGAATACGAGTGTGATGTCGTTCAGGATGTTAAAAAGGTTGCACATCCTTACTTTTCAGCTCGTAATTTGCTTTCGTGAGTGGCGTTTCCGTTTAAGAACAGCTGTTTGTTATCAATGTGTTTAATTAACGTCAATAGTTTAGTTTACCCAATGTTATATGTATGCGCGATACAACTTGAATTGCACAAAAACACATACAATCTTGCAAATTGGCAACTTCATGCCAATCGCCCGAAAGAGAACCGCGGGTTTCTATTGTTTTGTTTAGTTATAATAATCTACGACCCGGTTTAGCTTCTCAAAGTTGAGTTGAACAATGCTACAATTTCACTGTTCTATCGAATACACACCTAACAAGCAAAATGTACTTATTTGATGTCTAACTCTTCAATGCCTTACCTTGAATAGTTATTTGGAATCAGTTTGGATTGCGTTTAGGTCAGTATCTCAACTGTTCGTCAACCAGTTTAATATGTTTTAAGTCAAAGTACCTAAAATTTGAATTTGAGAAATAAACGCAGACGACTATTGTTGAAAGCTGAGTTAACCGCTGCCTTCAATTACCTTTTTTTGCTGTTTAGGTTAGCAGTCTGTGCCTCGTATGCAGCGTGCAGAGTACAGTAGAGATAATGTTTCCTCCCAAATAACCCCGGTTACGCTTAAACTATTATTTTCATTGCAAAAATTTGGAGCCAGATCAGACGCCGGATAACCCGGCGTCTGATCAGGCTCCAAACTGTTTGCCACTCAGGTTAAAATTGGTAGTCTGGCTTGTCAAAATGTTGTCTTTTTCTATATTTCATTGCGATGCGTTTGCGTTTGAACGAAATAATTACGTTTTTTCCAGTGTATTTCAGACCGGTAGCCAACTCGCAATCCATGGTCATCGATTTCTTTACTGAACACGCTACTGACTGGTGTTTGAAAAAAGCTCGGATACAGAGTAACTCTGGCTTGTGCTTAAGTTTCCTGAATGGAAAACTCGGAAAAGATACTGCAGAACACAGCATTGAAGCACACGACAATATGGCGATGAAGGGGGAATCATCTCGCCATAACTTTGATGATGAAAGTGTTAAACAAACGTCAAACGGCAACCACAACAATTAGCGAATCGTGTTTGAGCTGAAATCCTTTCATTTAGAAAAGGTAGATATATTTACAGAATTACAATAAACCTAAATGACCCTGTTTGAGCGCTGTATTTATGTCGTCTGCCCATATTGTCTTTTGCTTAAACGTTTACGTTTAGTTCTGTACGTGCCGCCACGTCTGGTCTAGATCCAAGCTGTTTGCAAAATACAGTTAGGTAATTTAAAGTAATGTAAAACCCTCCCTTTGTTATCACACATGTTGTTTAAATTAAATTTAGTATGACGCAAGTTTGACTAATTACGTTAGATATCTGAGAAATTCTTATATATACAAAAATATGAAGGAACAAACGACTCACGATAAAGGACTGAAATAAATTGAGAAAGGAAATAAAAGCTGGGAAAGGAAAATCAAAATATGCAAACGTCCTTAAAGTCCTGTCTGTCTTTATTCACTTGGGTTTGTATTCGAAATGTAAACCGATATCTTTTGATAACACTTTTAAACTGTATTAACTATGCACATCAATACACACCGATTAAGTTTATTATATCGATTGAGTTGGGATGTATCGATAGTCTCAACTTATACATAAATGTGCTCTCAGAATCATTATACCTCGAGGCGTACCTTGTTCATTTGAAAACGATGATTGACTATAGGATGTTGGGCGTCTGATCAAGATCCAAATCAAATGTATATGTCAAGTGTCACTGAATATTGGTTTTACACTTTTTTCTTAATTTCACTCGGAAGTATGTTTTTATAGTTGACCAATATACACACTAATTATGTGAAACAGAACAACATATTTCAAAGCCTGGTTCCCATCGTACTTAGAAAGTACGTCAGGCAAAGCACAATAATGGCGTCACCATATTACATCTAATGTTTGTTTTGTTTGCTTTTATTTTGCCACCATACATGATGAAAATGTGAGAAAGAAATAAACAAAACAACATACAGACACATATGCACAACAAAAACAAGGTTATTAACTAAACATACAAGAATGACTGAACACATGAGAAAGACAAAATAACCCAGACTACGTATTCATCGGTAAAGTTAACCCAAATTAATATGCTTGTAGCTTAATTTAAAGTTAGAAAATGTAACCATACTCTTCAATTTATGACCAAGTGGAAAAGTCTGTGGTATATATTTAGGTCCAAGCCAAAATTCAATTGTTATTGTATAAATTATTTGTATACTTAGTACGCCAATTTCAACAATTGTTCTAAACCTATGATAATTGAGACATATAAAGTTGTAAGTAATCCAAGATAAAGACCTAAATATGATTAATTACCCTCAGTTCATGAATTTACATGAAAACATGAGGACGAATTTATGGACATATCGAAGGTTGTTTACACTTCAAATAAAACAAAAACAAACAAATTAACCACGCACTCATTAGACATAATACTCTTATCAATTGTTTACATTGTACTTTACTGGTATATCAGTAATTTACCAGTTATTTCTTTCGTACAATAGACACCATTATCAAATTAAACTGCTGAAGATAAGGGTTACTAGTAGAAGAAACATAAACAATAGTGTAATTTATAGTTACGAAACAAAATTAGAAGAATGCAACTTTACGTTCTATTCGTTTCCGCATTTCATTTAAACTGCAAGAAAGTTTCGCATTGCGCACGTATAAACCGTTTATAATGCCAATCTATGTCATTTTAATCTTTATAACTTTCTAGACCATATATCATTCTGAATCATTAAATATATCAATATGAAATCCCCGTCAAAACCGCAGACAAAAACATGTATCTGATTACAATTCTATGATTTCTAACATTTTTATTCGTCTTAAAAAATCCTAGTAGTCGTAACCACACAAGTTACAATACATTTGACGTTCAGTGAAAAAGGTCAATACTATCCAGACAATCAGGCAGTGATTTATCTTGTTGACATAGCGTTTCTGGATATGTAAATTGATATGTTTTTCATTCTTTAGTAGGATTCTTGTCACGAAAATGACTTATATACTAGCACATGATAAGAATGCCAATCTATATCAACTGTTTTCTACATTTGTAAACTGAGACGTTTGTCTTCTTTTCATGCCACAAGAAAGATCGATATAGCCGAGACTTTTGCGCCGATGATTTATCATATCAATATATACAACAACTGTTTCCCTTGATTTGTAATCCGAGTCGCCTGTCATTGTAGTCTTCCTTTTCACACCACGAAAATGACCCATATATCCGACTCAATCAACTAGTGATATATTGGTTTATACAAAGCTGTGATTTGGCAGATTTTCTAGATATGGATAATAACTATTATTTTATGTCGCACTGTATATAGTATGATACATATCGTATGTAGTCGTGACGTGGAGCCATTCAGTATACACGATAGATTGGTGAATCAGCGCCCAAGAGACTTCCTACTCTGTCGCAGTTCTGGGGCTGAATTGTCAGAGGGAATCTTTTCTGTTTATTAGACTGAGATTATCTCTTCTTCAAAGAACTGAAAGGAATGCAGGTCAGTGGTTTTGATGCCATGCTCTACTTGGCAACGAATGAGATTAGCCTGAATCATCTTCCTGAAATCATCATCATCTCATCTCATCATCCATCATCATTCATCGGCGCTATATGACATTTTTTGTGTCGCAGTGCCGAAATACCCAACTCATCCGTAATTCATCTATCTTGAATAATCGATTTCTATTTGGATATAAATCAAAATTAATAATTATATAGACGAGTTGAACACCAGTCTTTTTGACGTTGCAAAAATATATTACCATTTCAAAGAGAGTTTGAAATTGCAACTGCATACTGAACATATGTATATCGTAGATTACACAGTGCCTTCTTTTACACTGAAATACATTTTTGCTGTAATTTTAATTCTTTATGCGTAAAGTCCTATTTTGTTTTTATGAAATAAGAATAAGATGGTAGATGTTCATGCCATATGAATTGCAAGCCTTGTGAAATGTTCAAGAAATAAGGCTTTATCTAGTGAAAACCATTAGTGTAAAATCAAGTTTTTAATAATGAACCTAGTACTATTCTATTTAGGAGAACTCAATTGAAAGTCGGCCAATTGCTTCATGTTGTGCGTGAAGCAGAATTTATCATAAGCGATATAGACACACTTACTCAACAAGTCATTTATGTTGAAATTGTGGTGATTGATAGGCTCACTGGGCCGGGTGCAAATCGTTTGTATTTAAACAATATTTTGTTAAAAACATTATGTACTATGCACATGTCACATTAATAAAATATCTACTTACTTACTCGATGTTATATCTTGATTCACACTGCTACCGCATTGTTTTTGTAATCTTAACTATCGAATGTTTGTGAAACTATAACCTTCTAAGTGTTGATAATGTTCGTTCTTGATTTAATCTCGAATGTCCTTTTGTCTAATGTTTTCTGATTGGCAAAAAACGGTTTATACAAGAATAATTGAACAATATGGTAATGTTCACCGGAAATCAATAATGCATTGCAATTCATTGCATGCATGACTTACCGTGTTCATTTGGATTCTAAGAAAGTGCTTTAAAGGAGCTCAGTTCCAATGTCGAATAAATACTACTATGAGGATTGTAGTTTGAGTTTGACGTGCCTTAGTATCAAATTCGAAGTATGTGCTTGCGTAACCGTTAAGATATTAGTTAAGCTCTACTCAACCTAACCTACGACCTATCACAAAAGGGTTCATTTTGATGCGCAATGCTAATCGTTTCTCTACTTGCTTTGGAACTATATACAGTTCAACTTCAGAAAACGAGACTCCATAAAACATAAAAGCAAAAGTCTTTGAAAACTGAACCGATGACTCTATTCCACAAAAAGGGGAAAATAGGGAGTTCTGAAGCAAGTGACTGCTAAATGCTGGGCAATATTAAAGCAAAAACTTCTTTTGAATGACTGCTAAATGTCTTTAACTCATTATCCCCTGAAACTTCAATGTACAAATCCAGTGTGCAATAAGGATTGGATCATTTTAGACTATTTAGGGATGTTTATTGTAATAAATTTCAAAATTACAAGCAGTAAAGTCCCTGATCAGAGGGCTCCTGCAGAAGCACTCTGATTAGGGACTTTACTGTTTGCATAGGACATTTGTACTCTTCACAAGTAAATATTTGGTAAAGGACGCATATATGAGTCACTAGGGCTCAATAAGTTAATCCCGATACCTTTTTCAATACAACTTCTCAGTCTTGAAGGGTTTGGTTATCAGAGATTTTACTTCATAACAGTACATGTATTTGAATATATCGCAATGCTGATATACTTCTACAACATTATAGGTTTTCCTGTCATTTAATGAATGAAAGTATGACCGTATATAAACGGCTGGTGCACTGATGCACTGATAACTATTTAAATTTAATATGTTTGTCAACAGATTTGTGTCATCTTAATAACAAAATTATTCACCAAAACACTGTTAGTAAAATGAATACAATACAATTCCGATTCCTGTCTGCTTTAACAAACCTGAGAGATAGTCCATATTTCAATGTATTGTGCGACAATATTGACCTGACGTTGAACTTTATACATGAAGAAATTATTGTAAGATGACACTGTATAAATCAATAATCGATAGCGGATCGTACAGTGTCGTGTTGTTTCGGATAATTACGTGAATTTTGTGATCCTCAGTGGATTTACACTCCACATTGAGCAAGTTCAAAAAGTTGTTGTTGATAAACTATTATTCCCGAGTCTCCTAGTATAATCATATCTACTAAAACGCATCATGTTGCGCTTTCGAATTGGTTTTAATTCAGGTAAAATCATCGATGTCCTCACTTGCGACTCTTGCCAATATATACCTAATTTACACCCCTCAGATGTAACTCATCTGCAATGTGTCTGTAGAGCAAGGTATTAGTAACATCGAGGTTCCGGGTTCGATTCCCGATAGGGAGGAAATATTTTATTTTTTAAAATGTTATCTTATAGACCAAACAGACGCTATGACCTAATCTTTTTTAAAAAAAAAAAATAACAAAAGAATCGTGTTCCAATCGAAATAGATGTTGTATGAATACTTAAAAGAAACAGTATACATTATAAAAATGTGAAAAAATGTATGAGTATTGCATGGGATTCGAACCACTGACTGTACGGAAAAATAATATAGAGTCGTCTTCCTTACCACTTGCGCTAAATACCTGTCGATATTTGTGGAACCGGGCAATGGTGCTATATTTTCTCGGTACCGATGTGGTTACAATGTGCGTTCTCACATAAATGATAACGAAGTGTTCCGAAGCTTTATTTAGAAATGCAACAAAGTGTGAAATTATGCTAATAGAGGTCACCAACGTCAGGTCAATATTGTCGAACAATATATGCATATAAGTTTGAATTGAGGTGATAATCGAATGAACCAGATTCAAATATGGTTTGCTATAAAATACGTCTTTATTTCTTCTACTTATTTACATCTAAAATAACCTCTAAAATAACCGTAGCCGTAAAAGTCGCCCCGTACTTCATTCTCAGTGTTGTTATACTTTCTGGTCCTTTGGAATCATTATTTTCAGCGCATTTACAGTTGAAGGTTGAATTCCGCTTAAGCCGGTGCTAGGGGGCGTGAGCACTGTTGCACATTTCAGTATTGCTCATGAACAGACTCAATTAAACCGAGTCTTCAATTTTCAGTATTTGCTTTGTTTTCTGTGCTTTCAAAGGATCTCCCCTTATTCAGATTCATTATATTTTACTAGTATGTTCAGTGTAGAAAATCATAAAATTAATGTTTCTTTTCCATTGAAGCCAATCTTACATCATTAGATTGAACTAACGTATTTTTTGTCATATATATTAACTGGTAAAGGTTACGTATCGATGGAATTACTTCAAGCTGGTTAACCTTTACCATACTTTGTATATATAGGCAGCATAATTTGTTGTTTGCATCGATTCTTAGAACATTTTATGTGAAAATCGTTTGCGAAAATGTAACTCGAGTGTTAAACAGTTTGAATCCAGATAAGACATCGAGTAACTCAGGATCCTGTCTGGAATCAAACTGTTTTCGACTGATTTTTCAAATGCGCACTTAGCGTGCAGAAGGTTAATTACATTAATACTTGATGAATAGATGGCGAACCTTAATGAGAGCATGACGTGATCAAACTCATAGTCTTTGTTCATAGTCAGCATAATTGGGAAGATGTTGCAATGGAAATACTTACGAACAATAACATCTATAGTTATACCTACAGCATTCAGACTATTTCACTATCATATTGTCTTCTGCATTCAAAACTTTAATTGGCATTTTTTCCAAAGTTTTAATCATTTATATTTTGATCTGAGAAATATTGAAATAAGTGTCAACAGTTTGGATCTAAATTGTTCTCAAACAAAGGCTATTGCGCCATTGGAAGTTAATTTATGTAGATTGAATTAAAATGTCATGCTGAATTTGTGCGTAGATTGGATTGAGATCATGAGAGTTAGAGCTGATTTTCCTTAAGGTCCTCATGAACTTTGCCATACGTTGTTGTATACCTCTATTCTTTAAAATAACCGATCGCCAGTATCAAAAGCGGTTAACATTCGTATTAAAGCTTTTTAGTTAAAAGAGACTCTGAGCGCTGATAATGAGGCATTTTAAGTTAGACACGTTTTATATTCCTGAGATAGTGATACGGAAGTTGGCTTATATAATAATTGAATGTTTACCCTCTGCGAAAATAAAAAGTAAACCGTATGTCATTTGGTAGCAATTCTTTTTTTTGGTCGAAGTATATAATTATATAGGCGCCAAACCAAATTGTCGGCAGCTCGTCCTCCCTGTAAGGACAAGTAAACACCACTTACGTAAAGGTACATTTACCAACTGTTTATATGAATATAGGCTCATTTATTTCGTTATGATAAGCATGTAATAAGCGTAGCAAGTGCATTTAATTAGCATGACACTAGGTTTGACGTTAATTGTTTTCAAAACGCCGATCGATGCTTATTTCATCTAATGGAACTGTTTTATGACTAAAAGATTGATTGTGTTTATGGACGCTAATTGTCCAGCGCGTAGGAATTATGCGTGGGCCTCGAATCCATTAAAGATGACACTATCACTCAAATTGATGAACGAGCACAAGCAGTCCGATACAGATATTAATATTTGATATTGATTGCCAACAAGGGAGGAACTCCGTATGCTTATAGGCTACGATCGAATGTAGAATACCAATCTCCATTTATCGAGACTTGCTCGATTTTATGATGGAAGATGACGTTAAAACTATTAATGATTTGTCAGTGAACTCTTCCCATGTACTTGCTGGAGGAATTCAAAATAGATGTTCAAGATGGTGTAAAGAAACTGCAGTGTTTGTCCATTATCCGATTATTTCCTTCAAAATACTTACTGTTAACAAAATGACGAGATGCGGCGAATTGCGGCAACATTTGCTGATGTGTACTTCAGTGTATATATAGGCGATTATATATGTAATCTGCATGTATAGATGACTATGAAAAAGGGGTAATGCAATTTTGAATTATAAACCAGATCTGTATAAACTGACAATGTGATCAATTAGGAAATATATATGCAAATCAATGCTAAAGATATCAAATATAACTTGTCACAAAACCTTCTTGAAAGTCAATTGCACTTCTAAATCTGAAAACTACCTGTTATTGTTTATTCAGAACAGTTTGAAACTATTTTGAGCTGGTTTAACTATCCACTGCTTTCTATAAAGAGTCCTCCATTGACCCTATTAAATACGTCGGGACATCCAAAGGTGTAGGACGTTTTTTTATGCTCTGTCTTCAAGTAATGTTTTGGACTATAAACAAAAACCTACGTGCATTTTTTTTTATGACAGAGTGCTTTACTTAAAGTAACATACATGTCGGGAAAACAAAAACTGACTAAACTTCAAAAGAAACAGATAAAAAAGGCAAAACGAAAGGCAAGTAATTCTCCAGAAATTGAAGCAGACAGCCACAATGAATCGAGCGAATTCAACAGCAGCACGTGCGCCCCGAGCGGCTCGGGTGTAAGGAATACACAGGGCAGTCAGGACTTTACACATGCAAATGTAAACAACTATAGTGACAGTGAGAGGTATGTGCAATCTGTGTTTAGCTCAACTCCAATCATGAACTTTGGTCACCAAATGCCATATGGCTATCAAACGCCACAATCCCAGCCTCTGCAGCCAAACCAAACACCTAACTTTACTCCGTCACCTATGGCTATGACAAATTCACCCCAGGGATGGGCCATGCAACACATCGATGACGTCAAATCCATTAAAGCAGCGATCCCTAAAATTGAAAAAATCGAACAATCGGTGAAAAAATGTTACAGAAAATCACATCAATGGAATCAAAAGTAACCTCTCTAGAAACAAAAGTCAAAGAAATAGAGCAATCTACAATTTTAATGACAATGCTTGTGAAACACAAAGGAGTGCCTTGAAAGAAACAAACGATGACGTCAAACAGCTAAAACAGTTATATGACAATTAAATATGGAACAGACAATCAAAGAGTGCAAGACACGTGAGGAAAACGCCACAGACAAACTTCTAGTTTAGAATCAAGATCCATGAGGGAAAATTTAATATTCTACGGTGTAGCAGAAGTACAGGCATCTATGGGACAATATGAAGCAGAAAATTGCGAGCATCTCATCAAAGAAGTCATTACAACAAAATTACAGCTAGACGCAACCGATATGATCATTGATCGTGCCCATCGACTTGGCGGCGATAGATCACGCAGACCCAGGCCTATTGTCGTGAAATTTCACAGATACTCTGAGCGAGAGGCTGTCAGGCTCAAGTCGCAAGATACCGCCACAAAGGCTGGCCTGCAAGGATCGAATCTAGGCATCGAAATTCAATCGCCACAAATATACCGAGAGGCCAGAAAAGCATTATACGAACATGCAAAATGCGAAGAGAATAAAGGACACACAGCGAGGATCATCGGAAACAAGTTGTATGTGAACAAGAAGCCGGTGAAAAAGTACATGTTCGGCAACGTAACTGACTTATAGGGGTGTCATGAGAAGGACCTGGAACGTGAACGGCTTAGCCCGTAAAATATCAGATCCTGATTTTATTAAAATCGTAAAATCATATGACATTATATTCCTCACGGAAACTTGGATCTCTCAAAAAACACATTTCAATCTAGAAATCACTGGCTATTCTTGTGATCATTTATTAGGTATTAAATCTAAAAATGCGCGCAAAGGTAGATATAGTGGGGCTATAAGCATTTATTACAAAAACAATTTAGCAAAATATATAAAAGTGATCGAAAAACACAAAAACGGAATTGCATGGGTAAAACTACAGAATGATCTGTTTCAATTTGATCAGGATGTTTATATCTGTTGTACATATAAACCTCCAAATCAATCTGTTGTTATCGATTCGAATGATTTTGACTTTTTTGAAGAGATCGAAGCATCCTTAGAGTCTTATAAGTCCAAGGGTAAATGTTTTGTAATTGGCGACTTCAATTGTCGCACTGGTGAACTATCAGACATTCTTGACTATGACATGTATATAGACACTGACAGCCAGCTGTCAAACGATGTAAACATTCCACTTCGCGCGTCTTGTGATCACGTGATTGATAGCGCAGGTAGACGCTTGATTGACTTTTGTGTATCGACCTCGCTAGTCATAGGCAACGGTCGTCTGCATGATGATTTAGGTATAGGAGATTTCACATTTCATTCAACGCATGGTTCAAGCGTTGTCGACTATTTATTGCTTAAATGTTCTGATTTTGACTGTATATCCAACTTTTGTATACTTCAACATAATGAATTTTCTGATCACTCGGGTTTAGAAATTAATTTTACAGGTAAACAAACATCTACACACACTGATGACAACTCTCACAGTTCTGAAGAAAATGTCATTAAATGGGACGACTCAAAGATAACTGCATTTCAACATCTCCTATCATTGAAAAAAGATAATTTCGACGAATTAGCAAGTAAAATCCAAACAGATGAGAGCACTAACTCAATTTCACAGTCGTTTGTCGAAATACTTTACAACTGTTCGATTGAAATATTTGGGCAAACCCGTAAAGCACATAAGGAACACAAATATAAAAAAACAATAAAAAAACATGGTTTAATAATGATTGTTACACTGCAAGAAATATCTTTAAAAGATGTAGAAATGTATTCATAAAAAACAAAAATGATGAAACACTGAGAAAAGATTATATAAAAGCCAAATCTGCCTATAACAAAATAAAGAAAATAGAAAGACAAAAATACAACCAAAAAGAGAAATTGAATCTGTCAAAACACAACCAAAAAAGTTTTGGAATAAAATTAAAAATCAATATTCAGCACAATCTGTAAAATCCACACATCTAGATGTAACTGATCTACATGACCATTTCAAATCTTTATATAGCACTCAACAGCCACCGGACAATCAACAACAACAACAACAAACGCAACAACAACAAACACAACAATGTGATGAAACTTTAGATGGGCAAATTACTCTAGACGAATTAAAAAGTGCAGTTTTCTCTCAAAATAATAACAAGAGCAGTGGTTTAGATTGTGTAATTGCTGAAGTTTATAAACAATCTTTCAATGAAACTTCACACATTATGTTATCGTTATTTAATAGGATCTTCTTAAACCAGGAATATCCCAATTCATGGGGTTCGGGTATCATCGAACCGATATTTAAAAGCGGAGACATTGATGATTCTAAGAACTATCGAGGTATAACATTAATACACATCATTGCAAAAATTTATTCACAAATTTTACTAAATAGATTAACTAAATGGTCACTTTTAAATAACAAAATAATTGACAACCAATTTGGGTTCCAGAAAGGAAATTCAACAATTGACTGCATATTTACACTTCAATCAATCATTTTAAAAACGCTAAGCATACACAAAAAACTGTATTGTGCATTTGTAGATTTCGAAAAATGTTTCGATAAGCTTAATAGATCATATATTTTTCAAAATTTAGATGAAGAAAATGTAAGCGTGCAATTTATAAATGCAATTAAGAATATGTATAGTGTTGTTAAGGCGGCTGTAAGGTTCAACTCAAACGTATCTTCTTGTTTTGACTCAGATATTGGAGCAAAACAGGGAGATCCGAGCTCAAGTTTACTCTTTTTATACTTCGTAAATGACATAACTAAACATATTAATGATAATATTGATGGTATTTTTACTTTAAATGAGTTAAAACTGTTCATTCTTTTATTTGCAGATGACGCAGTATTATTTGCACACACACCTCAGGCACTACAGTCACTTCTCAATGATCTAAGTAATTATTGTCAATCATGGGGTTTCAGAGTCAACACAGCTAAAACAAAGATAATGATATTTGAATTAGGAAGACATACAACTCACAACTTTTTACTAAATGACACAGTTCTAGAAGTCGTTAAAACATTTAAGTACCTAGGTATTCATCTCTTTAAAAATGGACATATATTTCGAACTCAAAAAAAAATAGCTCAACATGCTGCATACTCCCTTCATAACCTGTTTATAATATTTAATCAACTTGACCTGACTATACAAGACAAATGTAAATTATTCGATAGTTTAGTGGGCTCAATTCTTAATTATGGGGCTGAAATAATTGGCACTTACGAGAGTAAAGATATCGAAAGGTTGCACTGTAAATTTCTCAGAAAAATACTTTGTGTAAAAAAGTGTACAAACCTAGATGGCCTGTATGGTGAAACAGGAAGATATCCCATGCAAATCCATCGCAAACTCATTATGTTTAAATTTTGGTTAAAAATTCTAACACTCGATAATAATTCTATGGTTAAGTCAGTGTATAACATGCTAACAAACTGATGCAGATAACAACAACACATACAAAAAGTTAAACTGGGCATCTTAAATAAAAAGACAATTAAACGAAATGGGGCTCCAAGTCATATGGCTACAACAAAATAATTTAAACATTAACCTGTCCTTAATAAAAACTAGAATTCTAGATATTTATAAACAAACATGGTATTCTAACATTAATAACACCAGCAGATTATCTTCATACTGTATATTTAAACATAATTTTGAGGAAGAGCGCTATTTACAACACATTAATACAAACAAATACAGAATTTCACTAACTCAATTCAGATTATCATCACATGATCTCGCGATAGAAACAGGCAGATATGAGCAAAAAGCTAGGAACGAAAGACTCTGTACAAAGTGCCAACTTGGTGTCATAGAAGACGAATATCATTTTTTACTTGTTTGTCCAAATTATTATTCACTCAAAAGAACATTTTTGAAACCATATTTTTGTCGTTGGCCAACAATCAACAAGTTCGAAAGTCTACTCAACATTAAAAGTAATAAACAATTAGTTAACCTGTCTAAATACTTGTATTATGCATTTAAATTAAGAAATGCACCACAACAAAATAATATTGATCAATAATAATAATAATAATAACAGTTTTCATCCTAATGAGTTCTCTTCTATCTCACACTCGTATTTCTATGTTAACATTAAAACCTTCTCTGTAAATGATTATCATTAAAACTTACATGTCCTACCTTTTGAATGAATAACATCTGTACTGGCTATAATTATGCCATTGTGCTTTTTAATGCCAAATAAAGATTATGTAAATACCATGGCCTTTACATTGTTTTAAATAGGCAAAGTCTTGTACACATGATAGCTGATCGTTGAATATTGTACAAATTTACGTGTATGCCTATGGGCATTTCTCTCAGATATGTGGACACATTTAATTTCATTACTGACGATAACATATTGTCCTGTCGACGACTATAAGAGAGGCATTTGTTTTCAAACAAGTGGCATAATATTATATTCTAATCTACGGAGATATTTGCGTGCGAAATATATGTATATATGTATAAAGCATTAATGAATGTTTTATCGACATATTCCTGACATTATATATATATATATTAACAAAATTTCTAATCGGTCACTTTTTAAAGCTACATATGTCTGTAAATGCTGAGTTCACATTTATGATATTTTACACACAATATGGTGGGTTCATAGCGTTCCTTCATTTTGGATGTATATACGTTTCTCTACGTCGTTAACGTCAGAACAATCACTTAGCTTGTTTGGCCTAATTTGAACGTGTAAAGTATGGAAGACAGTGTCTGTCCGCAATAGTACACGAGTGTAATCTCCAATTAATGCCTAGCCTGAAAAACACCTAATATGGCGAGATAAACTCACGAAATAGCGGCAGAGCCGTCGGAATGTTGCACACCGGTGTATTCTGACGGCAAAAAAGATTCAACCACCGAGGAATACCGAAAGTGAAAACATAACAAGACTAATTTTCCGTGTATTCCATATTAGGAAATGTTTCTGTCCATTTGCATGTGGCTAGAACTTTTAACCGGACACTTTCGACCATTTAGGCTATAACGCTGACATTTGACGTCACCGGAAGTAGAGCAGACCGCCAAAATAATCTAAAACGATGGGTAACAACACCCCTAGTACCGATACATTGTAGTGATGCACCTGAGCGACAGCTTTCTTCCCGTTGCAAAGACGGCAACACAGCTAAAGGGTCAACACGGCCGTAACGTCACACCCAAGACGGTACCTAATCGGCTGCGAGAGGTGGGCAGTCGCTGCTGACGGCCACTTCAAGATAAAGTCATCACCAAACAGCTTTGGCCCGACGATACAGATGAGTTAAACCCCACAGAGCACGTTTGCGACATTCTAAAGAAACGCGTTTGTTCCTTACCACAGCCTCCAAAGTTTGACGCATTGGAGCGTAACGTCGTCACTATGTGGGAAAGTTAGGTCATCAATACTTTTGCTGAACTCTTCTCGTCTATGAAAAGTCGATACGAAACTGTTATTGCAGCTGACGGGGGCAATACGCATTAATAACATTGGGCCTAAGAACTGAAAAACACTCCTGTGAGTTTCAAAATATGGGGTGCCTCCACAGAAGTTGTTGTTAAAGATTAGGAGGAAAGGTGATAGCCGGAAAATGGTAATAGTCTGTTTCAAAATTGATTAAATTGGCATTGTAACACAATTACATGGTTTAACATTTCTTTATATTTCTTTTTCTAAATAAAATATAAGGTGACCGATTAGTAAATTAGTTGAGTATATATATATATGATTAATTACTTTTTCAAGTTGTTTTATCATGGAGAATCTATTTTTAATTGCATGAAAACAAGGAGAATAATGTTCTAAATTCGACGTGGTTAACAGTCGACAAATTTAGCTGTCACTTTAAATACAATGACTACATAAGGTAGATAAAACTTAATTAGAAATATATATGTAGAAGCTGTAAACCGTTTCCTGTTTAAAATATACATACGTATTTGGCGTTTTGACTGTTTTAAGAGATCTCAAATATTACATGGAACAAAATATTGTATACCTATTATTATCTTACATCCTAATAAATTCTTGGCATTCCATTGGTCAATCAAGGTCACGTAAAACCCCAATAAAACCCATCTGGGGTAGGTAAAACCAATATATAGTTGCATCAAAGTCATATTAGGTCTTTACAAGACTTAACTGCCTTGCTTGAAGCCATATGGTTTTCTCCAAGTTATAATAATAATTTATATCAATCCATACATAGTTTTTAAAAATGCATACATATAGTTTATACTTTGTCGACCTAAAAATCTTAATTTTAGTAAGATTCATAATTATAAAAAACAACAGAAAAATATTAAAACGCCCTTGAGTAATAAAGTCAGGTAACTTATAAAGTTTGTTATATCACAATTTGTGCTATTTTTAAGTCTTAACTTTTAAAAAAAAAACGTGGTTTATTAATTCCATAATTCAATCTACATGACTTTGTTTTAATTTGTATTTTAACGGCAAAAGGATACAAACGTTAATCATTACTAATATTCATAGAATTAAAATAATAATCATAGAATAAAAACTTATGCATAGTACAAAAAGGTGAATGTTTTAGGGGCGTAAAGGGGAGTAATTCAGAGTATATAAAATATAGATTAAAACTTAAATGCTTCAAAATTAAATGTGATTGGTAAGATAAATGTGTAATGCCGCGCTTATTGTACCAAATATGGAATATACAGTACAATTAAAAATTAGCATGAGACTCGGATTCGCCTGTAATGGCAATGTATAACCAATATTAGGTACAATAAGCATTATCATATCGATACAAGGAGTGCTTAACCCTTTGCAATGTCAAAGTTAGAATAAAATAAGGCAGTCTGGTTGAAGACTTTTCAAAACGAGTGTCAGACAGTTTGGATCCAGATCAGTCGCTGCGTAACGCGGCCTCTGATCAGGATCCAAACTGTTTGCAAACGCGTTTTAAGCGTCATTGGGAGTGAAAGGGTTAAAAGAGACAAACTACTTCACATAAATACGTCAAATCGTAACAAACTGAAAGTATAACTTCTGATATAATCCTGTCGATACTGTGATATGCCACGCGTCACAACAGAACGTGTTAAATGAAACACACGTGGGATCGTAATAACTATGTTTATGTTCTGATACCGGGTTTGCTAAATTCATACAATAACATGTTACCGTTCAGTATAAAAGAAGGTCTGAAATAGTGTATTTCAGAGATTAATTTATATTCTTGACAATTTCAGGTTCAGTAACATTCCAATGGAATCTAAATAACAACAACTTGATTTAGGTTTTCCAAGGGCAAAATGTAATATAAAAGATTAATTTAAACTTTACCACGCCCTTTAAATTTGTTTTAGATAGGCATTTATTAAGTCTGATACACGTGTTAGTTGGTCATTGAATGTATGTCAACGAACAGTAACGACTATGCTAGATTTTGTTTTACAGCAAACATTTCCATGTTATTTTTATCTTGTCCCAACTACAGTAAAACCTCGCTATTACGACCACTAGAACGAATGTTAATTGATTATATAATAGAGAGGTGGCAGCTTAAAGCAAGGTGACAGTGAAACAGAAAGCTCCGAAAGGAGCTTTCTGTTTCACTGTCACCTTGCTTTAAGCGGTCACCTATCGTAAACACCCTAATAATTAACAAAATTTAGTGGTCGTAATAGAGAGGTTTTTGTATCTTAAACGATTGCTTACAGAAAACGAGGAATAGCAGAAGGTATGTGGTCTAACAAGTTATGGAAACCGTTACAATGATCTTAAGATATGTTTAGATAACTTTGAATTGAGTGCATAGGCCAAGGGTTTCTCACACCCGGGTTTCCTTTTTACAGAAATAATTATGATGATCAAAAATGCATGTTAGTGTTATGTTTGAGATAACCTACGTAATTGAAGTCTATTCTACACCGCGTGCTTTAAATGCACGGATACCGCTAATAACCTAGGAGTTACTGCATTGTTTATTCTAGATCAATTGGAAAAGTCTACCAATGTCTTTATAGTAGAACATTTCTATTACGACCACTAAGTTGTGTCAATCTAATTCGTTTAAGACACTGCTTAAAGCAATATGAAAGTGAAACAGAAAGCTCCTACAGGAGCTTTCTGTTTCACTTTCACATTGCTTTAAGCTGTCACCTGTCTTTTATACAGACAATTAGCCTTCGTTTTAGTGGTCGTAATAGAGAGGGTCTCCTGCACTTTATTCCGCATGTTCCCAGACAACATTGCGTCGATACTGGTTTACAACGTTCGGCATAAATATTTGACCACATACAGTGAGGAATGAATTATTCTTCTCCGTTTAATCAACATTTCACTAAAGGCAATGCAATTGAATACAGTTTCGAAAATGACAGATGTGTGTAAATGCATCCGATGTATTACTAATATGTGTGGCAAACGGTTGTGATCTTTATCAGACGTCGAGTTAGTCGACTATCTCTGATCAGGCTTCCAGGTCTTTACAATGGCTAGGTAGATAGATATATATCTTTATTATCCCCCATAAGGAGAGCAGTTACATAAAAATACAGAACATACAAACAAAGACAGAATGCGAATATTATACAATTATGACAAAATGTGACAAAATATACCTTTGCCAAAATAGTTACATATATGTACAAGTAGTAGATTATTACAATGACGGATCAGAAGGGCGACAAGTGCACACGATAACCATACGCACCATAAGGCGTTTTGGATAATTATTGCAAGAAACGAGCTAAGCTGTACATATCCCATTATCATGAATCTCTTTCGACTGAAACGAAAATATGGAGATCAAGTCAAATGGGATACAGATGTGGTAAACTGTACATTGTCCAATGATTTAAATCTCCTCCATTCGAAACGAAACTATGGTGGATGTTTTGTGGGATATAGACAGCTGAAACAATACAAATAGGATGGCTGACATTCAGAGAAGGACAAAAAACAATACGTAGAACTATGCGTGTAAACCGCAATGTAGCTATTGCTATCAATATTCGTACGATGCATGTAATGACGATCACCAAAACCATCATTATCATCATCATGTTTCAGGAATGATTTTAGGAAGAGGATTTCGGCTAATCTCATTCATTGCCAAGCAGCGCATGGGATCAAAACCACCGACCTGCCTTCCTTTTAGTTCTTGGCAGAGGGGATAGTCTCGGTCAAATAAATAGAAACATTCCTTATGACAATTACGCACCAGAATCACGACACAGTAGGAAGGTCTCTTGGGCTGTTTACAATGGACATTCTTGTTTAACCCTTTCCCCAATAGAAGCGCCTTTTAGCGGATATGATTTATTCATCCGCTGAAGAAAATAGTTCCAATTTTATCAGATATGAATATGTTTTATAGGGAATATTTTCTATATTATAGCACATGATAGCTTAAAGCAGGCTGAAAGTAAAGCAGAATGCGCCCTAAGGCGCATTCTGCTTTACTTTCAACCTGCTTTAAGTAGTCACCTATCTTAAGTACTACAAATAGGCTATCAGGTAAAGGGTTAAGAACAAGCGTCCTTTCACATGCACCCTTATGTCAAGTACTAGATTAAACCTTTAATAAACTACAAGACTCATGCTCCCTTGCCATTGGGATGATTTTAGCTGCAATTATGCCCCTTTAATACTTTTTTTTCTAAAATAAATATCATTTCAAGACTAAAACTTCAGTTATTTTCTTTTTACATATTGTAGCCAAATTTTAAATGTAGCTTACCTATTATGCA
Source organism: Gari tellinella (assembly GCA_922989275.2). Lineage (NCBI taxonomy): Eukaryota > Metazoa > Mollusca > Bivalvia > Cardiida > Psammobiidae > Gari > Gari tellinella. Next base: position 26,617,185 of record OV277857.1, on the reverse strand, counting down.
GGAAAGATGTCTAGTATTTTTGGTTTCGGTTCAATGAATTTTCCTGGATATATGCCCCTTTATATATTTAGTTATTTTACAGCTGAAACTGTGGTTCAGATGATATCTTTACTTCTATTTGCCTTATTGAGAACAAATTTAAGCTTTTTTATCATACATAAAATACAACTATTCATTTTTTTCTAGTTCGATGATTTCTATCGGAGTTTTGCACCTTTATATACATAGAATTTTCCAAAAAAACTTGTTTCCAGACAAAAACTTTAATTCTTTATGAGGTAATATTACAAAAATTCATAGTAGCTTTCTCATCATACATGTAAGACACCTATTTTGGTTATGGTTTGATGATTTCTTTTGCAGTTATTCCCCTTTACATACTTAGAATTTTACAGCTCAAGCTGGTTTCTGGATTACAACTCTACTTCTGTTTGACTTATTGAAACCAAATTTTCTCGTCATACAGGAAATACACTTTTTGATTTTGGTTATTGTTTTGTGGTCATTATAGACATGGGCTCAATGTCACTACATTACGACAGATTGTGATGGTCGTATTATGCTGCCTCTTGTAGTGGTCTTGTAGGAAAATAAACATAACTAAAAAAACGCAAACTAGTTTCAAAATACGATTAATTTATACAATGTGTAGTGCTTGATAGTATGAGCAGGATATGTTATAATGCATTCACATTTTGGTTAACTCTTTCCTCCCTGAAACTTTAAATGGACAATTCCAGTTTCCATCTAAGTCTAGTCCATTTCTGACTTTAAAGAGTTGTTTTTGTCAATGTTTGGCATTGTGACAAACAGTGAAGACCCTGATCAGAGGGCTCCTTTCGGAGCCCTCTGATCTGGGTCTTCACTGTTTGTATAGGACATGTGTACTATTCACATGTACACTGTTTGAAAAACACGCCTATATGCGGGACTAGGGTTCAAAGAGTTAAGCGACCGCTCAATAACGCCTAGTGAATTCTTAGCCCATTTATGCAATGAAATTGCTGTGAACTGTCCCCGTGAGTCTGCTAGATATGTCATAATACATATACAATGGTGGTCTAATGATGCTGAGTCTTTCGTATTTATTTGTCCTGGCAGTTTTAAATGTTATATTAAATAGCAAATAACACAGTCCATCACGAGAAACATCTTATCAGGGCATTTACTGTATATACTATATTATGTCCTTCCCTTTACCTGATAGCCTGTTTTTAGTATTGAAGATATGTCACTACTTAAAGCAGGTTGAAAGTAAAGCAGAATGCGCCCTAAGGCGCATTCTGCTTTACTTTCAGCCTGCTTTAAGCTATTAACTGCTAGAATAAGGAAAGTATTAAATATGACACATATTCATTACCGTATAATTTGGAACTATTTTCTTCAGCGGATGAATAAAATGAATGTGCTAAAAGTCGCTTCTATAAGGGAAAGGGTTAAGTAGGTACTAGACTAACAAGGGTTAAAGTACATTGCTGCATGTATTATTTTAATATGCCAAATAAAACACAGATGCTCCTATACGATTACGCTCATTGATGTGCTTTTAAGTGACCGTTGTACATTGAGTTTATGGTATATTGAATTGACAAATCTAGTTAGGAAATCGTCATGTGTTGCACTATCAACGGTACTGTGTTTAGTCTAATAATTGTTAAATAGAAGATTAAATGTATATGTTGCAGGGATAACGTTAAATCAAGGAATACGTAAAATCACTGAAAAAGCAGGGATTACACGAAAATCCTGAATCTCTCAGGAAAAATGAGTAATTTTGAAGCTTTTCGTCTTTATTAATATTTGACAGTTACTTTTGGTTAAAGTAATGAACCGTACCTCGTATAGCTCATTAGGTTCAAAGGCAAGTACCACGCTATGAATTACGTGTATTTTGTTAACATTATCACCAAGACAGATGTCTTGGTTTTTTAATTGTCCTGGCTTATATGCACACTGTTGACTTAATTTGTTTCACTTGTGCGAGAAACTTTGTATGAACGTTCATTAGACCATGATATTTCAAGAAAGCATGATGTTTTAAACCAACAGAAATGTCATAATACAAATCTATGTGATAAAAGGGGCATTTCTTCAATTCCCTAAAACGCCCAGATCACGCCAAATCCCTAAAAATTCAGGGATTATGCGTAGTCCCTGATTACACGTTTTCCTTGTAACATATACAAATATAGTGTGACATTTTGTCAATTGACAACTTATGGTTAAATACATTGTGCAATATCGCATAATTACATTACAGTGAAGTGTGTCCGTTGCAATAATATTGAACTTAAAGTCCAATTGTGTTTTCAGACCTTTTGTTAATGTCCGAAATACAATAACGGTTAATAATAATGCTTGAACATTCTGATGGACCAAACTGATCTATGAAATGTTGAAGACAGACCTCAATCACCAAAACGGCGATTTTAAACCATAACAAACCGAAAGTAGAACGTCTGACATAAATATTACCACACGGATTAGTGTAACGTGGAACAACTGGGTTCAATATCACTGGGGTGCGGCCGTATCTATGATATTGCTATAAAATGAGTCACATTTCGTCACAACGGTGTTTCAGCCCTTTTTGCTCTCTAACACAAAGAATTTTAATCGGATCTTCACCAAAGTTGCATTAAATGTTCTTTTATATAAAATCTAGGTACAGTTAAATTACTACTTAAATCGAATAAGGCATGTAAGACTTTTTGCCCTTTATGTATTAAAAATTGACTGTTTCAGCATTGTTTGCTCTCTAAAACAAACTTTTTTTAATTGATCTTAACCAAACTTACTGAAATTGTTTATTATTATAAAATCTTGGTCCAGTTCGATTACTACTATAATCGCATGTGGCATGTTTGCGTTTTTTGCCATTTTTGTATTAAAAATGAGTGATTCAGCAATTTTTGCTCTCTTTCACAAATACTTTTATTGGATCTTCACCAAACTTGCTGAAAATGTTCATTAGTATAAAATCTAGGTTTAGTTTGATAACTACTAAAATCGTATGAGGCATATCAGTTTTTGTCCTTTTTGTATTAAAAATGACTGTTTTCAGCAAGTTTTTATCTCTAACACAAAGACTTTTAATTGAATTTTTACCAAACTTGCTGAAATTTTCAATGATATTGAATCATGGTTAAATTTGAATACTACTAAAATCGCATAAGGAATGTCGGAGTAATTGCTCTTTGACTGTTTCAGCCTTTTTTGCTCTCTAACACAAAGAGTTTTCATCGGATCTTCTACAAACTTGCTGAAATTCTTTATTTATATAAAATCTAGGTCTAGTTTTATTATTACTAAAATCCCATAATGATTATCTGAGTTATTGCCCTTTATGTATTAAAAAGGACTGTTTCACCATTTTTTGCTCTCTAACACAAATACTTTTTATTGATTTTCACCCAATTTGCTGAAAATGTTTATTAATATAAAATCAAGGTTAAGTTTGAATATTACTAAATTCCCATAATTTATATCTGGGTTATTGCCCTTTAATTATTAAAAAATGACTGTTTCAGTTTTTTTTGCACTCTAACACATACAGTTTTTATCGGATATTCACTAAACTTGCTGAACATGTTTATAAATATAAAACATATGTCCAGTTCGAATAGTACTTATATCGCATAAGGCATGTCTGAGTTTTTTGCCCTTTAGTTATTAAAATTAATGTTTCAGCATTTTTTGCTCTCTATCACAAACATTTCTTTTCGGATCTTAACAAAACTTGCTGAAATTCTTTATTTATACAAAATCTAGGTTCAGTTTGATTATTACTTAAATCACATAAGGCATGTTTGAGTTATTGTCCTTTATGTATTAAAAAAAACCTGTTTCACCATTTTTTGCCCTCTAACACAAATAACTTTTTTGTGATTTTCACCAAACTTGCTGAAAATGTTTATTCATATGAAATCAATGTTTAGTTTGAATACTACTAAACTCTCAAAAGCAATGTCTGAGTTTTTGCCCTTAAGTACTAAAATGAATGTTCAGCAGGTTTTTCCCTCTAACACATACAGTTTGTATCGGATATTCACCAAACTTGTTGAAAATGTTTATTAATATAAAATCTAGGTCAATCATCTTAACTACCAAAATCGCACAAGGCATGTTGGAGTTATTGCCCTTGAATGATTATAAATTGCATACTTCAGGCTTGTCAGCTTTCTGACTCAAACGATTTTAATTGGATCTTCACCAAATTTGCTGAAAATAATATTTGATAAAAACTTGGTCCAGTTCTATGAATACCAAAATCGCCGAAGGCATGTTGGAGTTATGGTTCTTCAATTATTAAAACTTTGCTATTTCACCCTTATTTTAGCCCTGTCAAACTCTGTAACAGGAACAGTTTTTATTCTATTTAAACCAACTATTTGGCCAATGGTTGCATGCGCTTCATCTTGGCCGTGTTGGTAATAAGTAAAGTAATAAATGACTACTCCATACCTCCTTTACCTCTTGAAGGATTTTCAGTCAACTGTATTCGATTCAATACAAATACACAATGCCAGCAAGTTTGGTGAAGATCCAATAAAAAGTGTTTGTGTTAGAGAGCAGAAAAGGATGAAACAGTCTTTTTTTTTAATTATTCAAGGGCATTAACTCAGACATGCCTCATGCGACTTTGCTAGTTATCAAACTTGAGCTAGATTCTATACTAATACACATTTATAGCAAGTTTGGTGAATATCCAAAAATAAGTTGTTGAGTTAGAGAGCGGACAAGGCTGAAACAGTCATTTTCAGCAAGATCCCCCGTACTTTATTGAACACGCTTATTACTGTGATTAATTATTTACACGTGGGGACCGTTTCTCATAGTTTAACCCTGTGCCTACTGGTCGCAACTCTACGGAGTTTACAAACTGTTTGACTCTAAAACAGACATCGCGTAACGCGGCGTCTCATCTGGATCCAAACTGTTTGACACTCGTCTTAAGGTTTGTTTAATCAAAACTATGCATAACTCTAAACGAAACAAATATTGCACATGACAATGTCAACGCAGACGTCTTAGCAGCAGAATAAGGGTTAACTTCTACATTTCAGCGCTCCAGGTAAGCGGAATAAACTGAACAAATCCAACATTTTCTCACTCATTTCAGCACCGAATGCTATGGTGTTACTACTCATTAAACCGTCTCTTCGAGACGATTCTAATGAGTATGACACCATTGGGTTTAAAAGCAGAAATAAAGAGTTTAGTTTTCGAAATACTTCCGTTATCTGGAGCCCTGTATTAACAGAGTTGTCCTTCTTTCCATTCACAAGGGAGGCTTTTTAAATTGTGCCGCACCAAAAAATTATAAATAAAAATTAAAAAGCGAATTTCTTAGATAAAGCCGCTTTTTTTAGAAAGAATCACGTCCCATGTAGTTCTAACGGGGTCCCAAACAACCGTTTTATGCAGGTTTCCCAAAAGCACAATGCGGCTTTAACATTTCCAATCGCATAGATTTACATCTACATGTAGTCGACTTAAGAAAACAGTCGGGATTCTGATCAGATACCACGTGGCGCGGTGTTTGCTCAGGATATATAAACACTTGTATTAATGTTTCCGAAATATAACTTGTATATGATTCCAACTTGAATAAATAAAAGCCAACAATAGTATTGTAGTGACTGTGTTAAAAACGGCTTATTAGTTTAGTTTAAGCATATCTTGGTTCGATATTGTACAGAAATTGGGTTGGGCTACAATTGCTCACCACTTAGTTACAACCCTTCCGCCTATTATTCGGAACGTCACAAATGCAGTGAAAATACTTACCTTTTAACTTATAGTATCAAGTAACTTGTATCAACGATATTAAGCACATGCAGTTTGATAAAAGATAATCAGGGTACATGTAGTACCCTTGAGAGCATGATCAAGTAAAGAAAATAAAAGCAGACGGAAAGAGCTTAAAAACATTTCCTGATCTCTTTTCGGTGATTAAACATAGTGAGGTAAAAAGCACACATACCTGTGCAATTTGTGTTGACAACTGTAAACATTGTTAAAATTGTCTATGCAAAGAATCAGTTCAGCGTCACCTGTGAGGTCCGTCTCTTAGTTTTGATGGGAAAATCTCCTTGCGTTTGAGTATGTCAAGGCCGCTCTAGGCATACATAGATAGTTTTGCCACTTGCATCATGGTTTTACAGTTACCGTTATGTCTTTTGCGAAAAATGGGGGTGGGGGCGGAGTTCATACACAGGGCCAAGCGTAATGTCGACATTGCAGTGAATTGATTAAAGGTTTGGAAAAATCCGTCGTATAAAAATAATAATGTGCAATCTAAACAACTGACTCATGACAGGGGTTTTAACCCCATCACTGCCTTACCCCGAGCACAACAATTTATTGCGAACAGTTTGGACCCTGATCAGTTGCCGCGTTACGCGGCGTCTGATCAGGATCCAAACTGTTTTGCACTCATTTTAATATTTCTTCAACAAAAAAACCCAAAACAACTCTTAAGTCAAAATAGCAAAAAATTAAAATTTAAGAAATAAAAGCAGACGACATTGTTAAATAAAAACAGACGGCAATTGTTTAAAATTGATGGCGTCATGGCAGTGAAGGGGTTAACACATTCAACAGCTGGTACCTGTGTATAGTATCACACGGTTTCATCTACGTGATCAACTTGCTTTGAACGTTAGCAGCGGTTGCTTATTAGCATTTAGAAATAAATACGATATAGCATATTGGTAAATGATTGCAATGAGTTCCAAAACATCATAGCAAGCGAGTAAAGCGCCTATCAACACAGGCGATTATCATTATAAATACATCTTTGGAAATCATTTACTCCATTCTTTGTTCGCAAATGTTAATGCTTGCAATGCCCACCTGAACAGTAAATATGACTGATGGTGAGATGATATATATACAGCTGCTGCACGCCGTTTTTCATCCATACTATAGCGCTCAATCTCTACAACGATATTGTTCGGAGGGAGTCGTTATATGGCGGGAAATCGGCTTATATTTGCAAACAGCTTGAATTCAGATCGTTGTAAGGAGGGAATCGCTGTTGGGAGTGCCGCTGTAGGGAGGGAGCGCTGTATATCGTATAATAGCAAAACGACCAATATACACAGTCTAATCAGACACACTAGAATAATATATTTTATCTTTGATAGAAATTATAATAATAAAAACAATTTCTTTAATACTTCGCTTCGATTAGCCAATCATTATTCACTTATACAAGCCCTTATTATTATTTTTTTTACGTCGCTTTCAACAGTATTTGAGTCATATCGCAACGTCCAGCTTATTACAGGTGGAGGAAGACCCCAGAAGTCATTTATGCACTGTTTCAGGCACAAATCGGCAACTGGATAGAACCACCGACATTCCGCAAGCCAGCTGAAAGGCTTCCCCACATGAAAAATCCGAACGACCCTACTGGGATTCGAACTCACAGCGGTGAGGAACTTAATGCTGTAGGTCACAGTGACTATACCACTAGGCCACGGAGGCCCCCAAGCCCTTTGTCTACATTTGATTCTGTATGCAAAAATCATGGTTCATTTTCCAAAATAATTATTTTACGCTCGTTTATTGAATGCGACTGACATTGTTTAAGCTTCATTTCTTGGCTCTCAGAATGAAAAACTTTGTGGTGTTTCCCATCAAAATATACTGAGCTGATGTTGCTATATCAAATAAGTTATGTATGCAACTTCATGTTACTGCTATGCATAGTGTATATTTCAAAAGTCGACAGGAACAAAATAGGTATTTGAGAGGCAAACTTCTGAAAGTAAATGCATGGTATTCAGGTCTTCAGGTTTTATTGATCACGTTTTACTAATTTCAATTAGATCTAGTTATCTGATGATAAAAACCATCAGTTTATTAATTCGTTTATCCATCCGATTGTTAAACGTTAATTGCCCTGGCCTCTAATCGATTAGGTTGTTATAATAACAAATAAGTGAGCCCTATTTATTTTATTACTTTCTTGTGCTGATCTTCACCGATATAAAATATCGCTGTCTTTGCATAACTGAATAGTTTTTATCAGCGTAAATTTCATATTAATGAGACAAAGATAAAAATGCCATTAACGACTGTAAGACATGCTGAAGTTATTGTTTCGTCCTAAATCATATATGAAGTATATGTCTAGATATTTACATTCACCCTGTAAAGTCTTTATGTAATCGTATTAAAAATGTGAAGGTCATCCCTCGATGAACCTACAATTCGAAACTGGTTTTAGCCAGTTCGGATTTTCTACGTGCTATTCGTGGACTTCTTCAAATAGACTACATCGCGCACTTAACACTAAGCTCCCATTGGTCGACGGTCATATGACACTAGCGGAGTGATACAGACCCATAGGTCGTTGCCATCGCGTTGCTATGTGTGTAAATTGGTTAAGAAAACAACCGCGACCTGTATTTTTAGAATGTGCTTTGGCAATAGATATTCAACTGGCACTGTTATTTGTTTGCCTTGTAAGTCTTTTCCATTCACAGAGAGAAAGTTTACTGGAAACAATCCTGAATGTTTGATACAGTTACAGTACATGTAGTTGGGACTACTTTCTCACCATATTTAGAAACTGGAATGGCTATTACATCGACATTACATCTATCAAACCTCTTTGACCAGTATATGATAAATTCTTATAAAGAAAAACAAATCTGGCCAATAAACACATTTAATTGACAAGACAGAAAATATAAATATAAGGAATAAACAACATCTCTTTGCCGCTCATGACGGTATGACTACATTAGCTTCGGGGGGTAAATTCAACGTAAACGCCGGGCGTTTACGCAATTTACCCCCTGCGAAGCTAATGTAGTCATACCGTCATGAACGTCAAAAATATGTTGTTTATTCCTATATTAATATACGACAAAACGTGTCAGCATGACAAACTAGCAAAACGTTAAATATTTCGTTATTAATGGATAAAATCAGCTTCATTCAGTATAATATATTTTAAGAAATTTGCAAGTATTCGTCATTAACAAACCTTTTTCTTTATTTCATCTTAAGCTTGCTTTTAAAAGGCATCTTTAACTTAAAAGCGTTTATTTTATTTTTTTCAGGACAAGGTAAAAGCATGAACAAACTATACTTGGTACAGTGTTGTGTTCAAATGAATTCAAATGCTTCGTTTGTGGCATGTATGACCTGCATCAAGTCAGCTACATGTTACTATGTAATCTCCACTCAACGATAACGTATCTCTGTGCAGTTTGTTCAGAAACGAGGCGGATTCACATGAATTCAAGTTGTATTTTATTGATGGTGCATGTTCTCATAAATATGTAATACTTTATAGTTATCGAGAACTGTTATCGAGTTATACACTCAGCTTAACTCATTCACCCATGAAACCTCAAATGGACAATTCTAAATTTCAATTTAGTCTAGTCAATGTTTTACTTTTTAGGGTTGATTTTTACAACATATGCCAAAATGACAAACAGTATAGAACCTGATCAGAGGGCTCCTGATGGAGCCCTCTGATCAGCATCTAAACTGTTTGCATAACACAAGTGTACTCCTCACATATGCGCTGTTTGCAAATGACGCATATATGCGTGACTAGGGTTCAAAGAGTTAAGCGACATATTGTACCTTGGTTCTGATAAGGTATTTTCAACATTTTCTCATTTTTGTTACTCGTGTGACATCTCGTTATACTAGTCTCGAACAGACAAGTATAATGTTTTTACCACGCATGGTTTAGAAGAGACATATAAACAAGTAACTCGCAATATCTGGAGTTCACGTTTTACAGTGTTCCCTCTCTTCAACGATACCCAATGGAAGACACAGACGGTGTATGTTGTTCGGAGGGAGTCGCTATAGGGAGGGAAAGTTAAGACTTTGCTTACATTTGCAAACAGCTTGAATCCAGATCAGACGCCGCGTTACGTCTGACGCGGCGTCTGATCTGGATTCAAGCTGTTTGTCATTGTTTTTTTTATATTTAATCAAAATGTCAACTTATGTGTAACTTTGAGAAAAACAGCAGGCGACAAATTGAAGAAGTTGATATTGCAGCCATGAAAATGTTTGGCATAACTGTCTTTTTTGGGGGAACTGAGACAAGGGTCGTTGTAAGGAGGGAGTGGTTGTTGGGAGGACCGTTGTAGGGAGTGAACGCTGTAGTTTCATTTCTAAAAAACTAAAAAAGACTACCTAATTACACACGTCAAATCTTTTAAAAAATAATTGTTCATAGGAGTAATCAGTTACCTTATGCCATCTAAAATCTATTGACAAATAGTTAGAAATCATTGATTGTTAGTATTATACTTTAACAACTGTCTTTAACTAATAAGGTAGACCTAACCTAAGTGGGTATTTCCAAAGTGTTTTAGCACTGATATGCTTTATCAAGAGTTTCACCAAGATAAAGAACATCTTTTAATATGGTATTCTGTAAAACTAGCTTTATATATAATAAAAGTATTAAACCTTACGAATCATTTTACATATTATTTGAAGAATATACTTCACTTGCCGTCACTTTTCCCATAACCTGAGCATCTACATTGTATACAGACTTTAAGACAATCTCCATCCATTCAAAGCTTAATCTCTAACGTTATTTTCCCATCACCTTTATGTCTCCATAAGTACCTATCAGTGCCCGAACCTGACTGTGGACCTCTTTGTTGATAATGTAGTCCTTGTAGGAGTTGTTCAGAATCCTTTTGTAGTATTTCATGTCAAGAGATTGGATTCTACCTTGTGTGGGTGTATTGTTTGTGTTGCGTTTCCTGCTTGAGTCTTTCGTATTTATTTGCCGTAATATATACGAAAGACTCAAGCAGGAACGCAACACAAACAATACAACCACCTCTCAAGCAGAACACACACACAGTCATACCATAACAAACACACACACACATGCACAATCCCATTCCTTCATTTACACACTAAATAGAAAACAAACCCGCAATACAAACATAAAGCAAAGTGAATATAGGAGCCCGCCTTAGTACGGTCAGCAGCAATCAATAATTAATTATAAATTAAACATTAACTACCACTGGGGGGTTAAACCTGGGTTTAGGGGCGCCCAACCTCACTCTTATCTCCTATATTCACCTATAAAGACGAACAGTGTACATAAAATATATTATCCTGTCACGTGCCTATTTTCCTGACGGATAAAGGGGTGACAGATAAACTTTGCTTTATTATGCTATGTGGTCACATGACCGATGTTATTATGTCAAGTGGTCACATGACCTGTAGCCGGAACTATTTTTACACCGAGACGCTCATTTTTCCCGCTGTTAATAAAAATATTCTAAATCTCTTATCAACAGAATCCTGACGTGTAACGACGCTTATTCGAAGTATTCGTTGCAATAAAATGTTTGAGAGTACGCACAAGTCGCTTGCTGCGATACTTCTATAATCGTCCACCTTTTAGATGTCCTGAGTAAAAATACACTAGATTGTTAAAGGTTCTTTTATTTCTTTTCAACGTTACCAGGATGTGACGTCACCGACGTCATCTATATAATAGCGCGCTTTCCTACAATAACATTTCTAGTTCTTTAGCGAGAATCTTAGAGCAAAAATGACTCTAGCGCTAAAAAAAACATTCTCTATATATATTGCTATTGTGACAAGGATAAATAGAATATTTGGTGACTAGCTTTGAATGAGAACTGTTATCTGGCTCGGCTTCTAAAAATATCAGGTTCGTCTGCGGCTCACCAGATATATTCATACGCCTTGCCAGATAACATTTCTCATTCAAAGCTAGTCACCAAATATTCTCTATAACCCTGTTCCACAACCTCACAATCAAAAAGACCGCCAGCACAGTAAGTAAATACATGTAAAACATCTAACAAAAATTCTATGACAAGATCATTAGTAACATGGGAAAGAATTAAACATTCAAACCCGTGTTAAAAATAACCCACTATGGCAACGGTCAAATTGTACTCAAGCGACTAGTCTGTAGTTACGAGTAACTGTAAGACATGGAAGAGTTCAGGGTACGACAGAGAGGGAGAAAAAAAACCCCACGAAAATCCGACATAACCCGGTTAAGGACGGCTTTAGAGATACATCATCATGTAGTGCTAAGCCCTGTCTGTCGTCGCACAACCAAAAAGGAAAGCATAGTTATCAATTGTAGATTGATCGATAACCAAACGTGAAGTGCGCAGCAATATAGTTGGATCATAATCTTTTTTGAGGAAAAATCTAATACGTTTCACAAATAGGTTTTGAAAATGTATATGTCCAAGAATCTTACGAAGTCTGTAAATCACATCACTATAAAACTCCGGATGTGAAATACCTTGCCGCAGAAAAGACTTTAAGTTACATGCATACTTGTTAATGAGAGGAAGATTTCTATAAAAGAATTTAGAAAATGTTTTACGAAGTTTATGAAATCTGTACCACTGTTTAAGAAGCTTTTCAGTAATAGTTTTATTACGAATGTGGAAGTCCTCAACAGAGGTATAGGCCCTAGCAAAGCGAATAAGTTGTGAAATGTAAACCCCGTAAGATGTGGAACGTGCACGTCTTACAAGCACACGAGAAAATTGAGCACATTAGTCACAATTTAGTGCAGCGTGAGATGTTTCTGTCATTCCAAATAGGAATTAGCTCAAAATGTGAATTCTTCCATTCTCGAGGATCGACGTCTGCACTAATTAATCTATTAATATTTTTCTCACCATATTATCTGCGTTGCAACAGTTTGAATCCAGGCCTCCAGGATCAAAACTATTTGCAACAGGCATCACTTACCCACATATTGTGTACAGAAGGTCTAAACCCAGGGAACTAATTGAACAAATTGCAAACATCTGTGGTAGGTTCAGTAAAGAAATCGATGGCCGTCGATGGCCATCGATTGCGAGTTGGCTACAGGTCTGAAATACAATGGAGAAAACGTAATTCTTTCGATCAAACGCAAACGCATTGCATTCTAATATAGAAAATGATAACATTTTGACAATTCTGACTACCAGTTTTAATATGAGTTACCCGGCGTCTGATCTCCAAACTGTTTGCAATTGAAAAAATAGTTTAAGCTTAACCGGAGTTATTTGAAAAGAAAACGTTTTCTCTAATGTACTCTGCACGCTGCACACGGGGCACAAACTGCTAACCTAAACAGCAAACAATGGTAATTAAACACGCGACTGGCATTACACAAGCGAGTGTGGAAATAATTTTCATAGAGCAATGTGGTTTTAGTAGTACACTTTATCAATATCAAATATCATGCTTTCCATTCAAATATGAAGGGTGGTTTATCTTTTGAAAATATGTCAGATTATAAGAATCCACCATGAGTGTTGATGTAGGATAGGAATTTTCTCCCCCGAGGGTGAGAAAATTTCTATCCTACATCAACAAAACGAATGGTGGATTTTTTTCTCCCATTAAAATCATTAAAACATGATAGAAATAACGAAATAATTGCAGTGTCTGTGCACTTTTTTCCGCCAAACACGACGTTGTTTATAGTGACGTCGTCCGAAATTGACGTCATTTAGCTACCCGCGTCATGCAGCGCTTGTGTTAAAGCTGGGCAAACAATAAAAGACGCCATGTGGTATGGAGGATAGAGTGATTCCACATGGGGAATATCTCTATCCCACATGGGCGAAAATGGGAGAAAAAGGTGAGACAGTCAGATAAACTGCTTAGTTCACAGCGTGCGCACGTTTAACCTATTTATAAACAGTGCAATAAAACATACCTGATGATAAAGTCCAGATTAAATGAATTGCAATAAATCTGCAATATGGTTGTTCAAGGAATTCTTCAAGTACATTAATTTTGTAAATGCCGATTTTTCAAAAATAAGTTGAATGACATAGGCAAAGGAACAGAATGCAACATAATGCAGAGTGACGGTTATATACTCCTAATGAATTTTCTACATTACTTTTGATTCGCACATCAACTTCATATACAATTATCTGCACTTTTTATTATATCATTTTACAAAAGTTTAAACCTAAACTTATTATCATTTTAGTTAACTAATATATACATTATATGATTCTGTTACAATCTAGCTATACTCTCCGATAACATGTTATGTATTGATAATCACACTGATAGAACTAGTTCTCTTTTCAAGCGAGATATCAAAGTCTTATGTGAAGAATGTTTTAAATACTGTCGAATCTCGATAAATCTTTTATCAAACGCCCTGCGATTTAAATCAGTTTTGTTGAAAAGAACAGACAACAACAGTTCGATGTAGATACGTAACTAGGTAACGCATGTATCTGATAACATATATCTCTACCCGTTTTTCTTGTTACTTAAGACGCCCTGTGGAAGCATGCTAATCTATTGTCAGCGATCCGACACTTAATATCAGTGTGGGAGATGCACACAAGATAAACCTTTTCTAGGTGTTACAAACATTTACACCGTTCTTATTTAATATCTTGAAGATGCCATAGCAACATTAGATACTATTTATTTTTTCAATGTGGACATTGCATTTCCTAGCACAAACAAACATATACTACGTTGGCGGTTTGATACCGCATCAAATAACTAATTTTCAAACAGAAACAATTCAAACTGAAACAATTAACACGCTTATGGCCAATATGGGAATAAATCTTGCAAACCGATTGGTTTAAGACGAAACTCAGAGATAATAACCTTTAGCCAAATTGTGGAACACTGTGGTGCTATTTAACCATTTCATCGCCAAATGTATCGTGAAGTTTTACCTTTTCATAGCCATATTGCCATCTGCTTTATAAGTGGTTTCTGCAATACCGATATCATTTCAAAGATTGATTTAAGGCAGTATGACTGCCGAAATTTCGAAACGAGTGCCAAACAGTTTTGATCATGATTAGACGCCGCTTTAGGCGGCGTCTGATTAGGATCCAAACTGTTTTGAATTGCAGTAAAAAGGAAAGGATTCATACAGATTCTATGAGAGTTTTGAAGACTTTTGTGCAACTACTGATTTGGTCAGACAGTAACATGGAGCTGTAACAGCCAACGTACGTCATTAGTTAAGGTAATCGCAGACATGAAACTTTCAGGTAGAAAATGCGTTTTCCGTGTATTAAAAAATCAATGCTTTCATCGTCTAAACAGTTGGACTGCTTCACTCTTCCTTCCGCCATTATATAGTCCAACACTGTTGTCTGGAGCATAGTTTCAAATACTGACCAAACTTTCAAATCAAATCTCAAACGTATTGATCATAAAAAGACACCACTTTATGTGGCGTATAATCAGAATCCAAACAGTTTGCAAGTTGCCTACAGTCAGTAGAGTCGAAAAAAGGTTCAATCCCTTTACCCAAGAATCGATTTATCTACCCTAAGCAGTTTGTAACAGAATGATTTAGAGTAGACGCCCGAATAACTTGGTATCATATTTGGAACTAATATACAATGTATGTGACACCTATGCCAATGCTGTTTTTTTTATACCAACTATTAATGATTGTTTGGTTCCGAATTAGTGTTTCAATATTTCCAAGTATTAGTGGTCTTTGAACCTAAATACTTTGTAAAGCCTGTTCAGATTTATCGGATTTGTAAAACAGTTTCGATAAGTAGTCATCTACAGGTGCTCAATCTTTCAACATAATTGAAAGTGCCACACACGGATACAGTATTGCAGCTTACAACAACAACTGTAGACTTACACTTACTACTCGCCCCTCGTTCAAATAAATACACATTATTGCGTGTGCATCTTAATATGGCTCTTTTTGATTGTGATGTTGTGGAACAGGGTTTATATTTTATGTACACTGTTTGTCTTTATAGGTGAATACAGAAGATAAGTGTGAGGTTGGGCGCCCCTAAACCCAGGTTTAACCCCCCAGTGGTTGTTAATAATTAATTAATTTATAGTTGATTATTGATTGCTACTGACCGTACCAAGGCTGGCTCCTATGTTCACTTTGCTTTATGTTTGTCTTGCGTGTTGTTTTCTATTAGTGTGTAGATGAAGGAATGGTATTGCGTGTGTGTGTGTGTGTGTTTGTTGTGGTATGACTGTGTGTGTGTGTTCTGCTTGAGAGGTGGGTGTATTGTTTGTGTTACGTTTCCTGCTTGAGTCTTTCGTATTTATTTATTACTTACACTCCAGTTTGTAAAATGGTGATGGTCTCAAATACAGCTCATGACATGCCTTTTTCATTGAAACGACTTTTATTATATCAGTATTTTGTCTGCGAATATTAGCATCAATATTGTACTGACAATTTCGGAACTAATTTCTACATGCTTGAAATTGCATTTGATGAAATTCAGTAGGAGTATATTAATGTCACTCTGTAAATAATAGTTTTAGCGTAAACGCATTTAGTGGGACAGAAGAACGTTTTCTCCACTGAAGTCTGATTTCTAATTTACCGGGTTATGGAATACTTGTAAACGGCTATACTCGATTTTCTCGATAGTATGCCATTTCACCAACATTAAGAGTCAGATAAATGGGCAGGGTAAAAAGTTATGAAGAGTTGGAGTTGACTCTGAGATTTTTCTTAAGCATTTGCTTGACCAGATTTGAGCTTTGGCTGAACGATACAGACTCGATTCAAAAGCTCTATAACGTTTCAGTTTGCATCTATTTAATCTGAGGAATATCGTATACGAGACGCGAATGGGGTGGGGCGGTGGTTAAATAAGAATACATTCGATTGACAGCTAGTGTGACGTTACCTTCTTGTTGAGAGACCCTTCTGTTTTGATTGTTCTATGTAGAAGATAAGTTCCTGACGTTTCCCTGCCACTGTCATTGTGACGTCATTTATAGTAATCTTTCATAAATGTTTATTAATTATTTAGACTGCAGCTACTAACGATAACTCCAAATTAGTTCTTTTAAGGAAAGCCATCTTTAATTTCCATAATATTGAAACGGTTAGCTTGAAATCAAGTCATACTACATTTAGCACTGTAGTCAGTCATTACATGCAAAATATAACCTACAACCGTTTGTTGAATTTCTCATAATAGATAAGTATTCTATTTCTTTTTTTAAATAAAAAGACACAATAGCGTCAAAATGTAACATAGCGAACTCGCCAATAGTCTGGTTCACTGCCTTATATAACTTTGTTTATTAGGTCAGGCACATACAAAAAGTGGCCGCGACCATGGAGAAGACCAGGTGAGTTGAAACAAGAAGGAACACTTTAAGTTTTGATAAAAGACGCTTAATATCTTAACATATGATTCATACCATTAAGATAGGGTTAAATATGACAATGATTAGCAGTGACGTTGTGTATTTTGTATGCTAAAGCTGAAAGTCACATATTTTCACAACCGTGCTTGCAGACGGTATACGTTTCCTTAACCCTTTACCTGATAGCATTGTTTCTAGTATTGAAGATATGTGACTACTTAAAGCAGGTTGAAAGTAAAGCAGAATGCGCCCTAAGGCGCATTCTGCTTTACTTTCAGCCTGCTTTAAGCTATTAACTGCTAGAATAAGGAAAGTATTAAATATGACACATATTCATTACGGTATAATTTGGAACTATTTTCTTCAGCGGATGAATAAAATGAATGTGCTAAAAGTCGCTTCTATAAGGGAAAGGGTTAAAGATGTTAATGAAAAGTAACGATGTGTCGGTGATTCTATGTCCCCACACTACCTAGTCGGAAGCATATTAATGGTGTCTGTCTGTCTATCTGTCTGTCTATCTGTATGTCTATCTGTTGGTCTGTTTGTCTGTTTGTTTGACCGTCTGTCCCTAACATTACTTGTCCATAACTCTGGAACTACATAGGATGAATTTAACATTAGACATAATTTTGAAACT
Source organism: Gari tellinella (assembly GCA_922989275.2). Taxonomy (NCBI): domain Eukaryota; kingdom Metazoa; phylum Mollusca; class Bivalvia; order Cardiida; family Psammobiidae; genus Gari; species Gari tellinella. The sequence continues at coordinate 26,599,385 of OV277857.1, read as the reverse complement.
GCAAATGGTACATACTTTATATTTGTAATGTATACTCAACTCAAAAGGTCAGTGAGCTCAGTACATCTTAGATCATGTCGAACAAATGTCAAGGTCATTTAGAGGTAAAATCGGGTGAGTTAAAATTTGGCCATAACTTTGGAAATGCATGTGATACAGACATCGTATTTGGAATGTGTACTCAACTCAAGACGTTTTTGAGCATGGTACATCCAAGGTTGTGATCAACAAAGGTCAAGGTAATTAAGAGTCAGGGGAAGGTACCAGACTAACTCGCCAATAGCATGCGAATAACGAATTGAAAATATATATACATATATAGATAGGATTCCTTCAATGCTTTAATTCGTTCTCATATTTCGTGATTAGTGTTTTATGTTTCAATACTTAACATGCAGATATGTGTTTGTTGTAAATGTTATAATATATGTGGAGCCTTCTCAAACCTAAAAGTGAATACCCTTTATAAGCCAATCAAACGTAAAATCAGTATTAATAATTTAGGCCTACAATTATATACAACAAGGTAAATGGCTATTAGATAAGATAAACATTTAAGCAGACAGCTCGTCTTATCCCATATATTGTACTTTAATCTTTATCAAGCTCACACCTGTCTAAAAGTGTTCTGATTTATCTTGATTTAAAGGTCAGTGTACATACGTTCAATTTAATTAAACATTTACCCCAAAGCCTGTTTCTAGTTTTGAAAACAGGTGATAACTTCAATCAGGTTAATAATGTAACAAAATGCGCCCGGGGAAGCAGTGTGCTGTAATTTTAGTCTGTTTTTAGCTACCATCTGCTAGGATATAAAAATATTTATGATGCATATATTAATGACTTTACAAAGTGGAACTATTGTCTTCAGTTGCGACTTAGAAACTTTCATAATTTATGTCGTATGTTTCGATATATATTTTCAGTGCGCAACGCTTGTGAGTTTATGGCTTACGGAGTGCATCCACACGGTCGAGAATTTTTAATGTGTTTGCAGTCAGGGGTTCATTGGTTTCGACTTATTCACAGGAAGCAAATATCCACACTTGAGGGTGTTTCTTGAGGCACGTGCAAAATTGATGTGATGTTATAATTGCGTATCATGTGTTTTGGTTCATTAAAAAAACGTAAAATGGAACAAAAATTGTGATAATATGTGATAAGTAGTTTTTATTATACATAGACAAATGACGTAACATTGTATTAATGTACAAATACACACAAAGAAAACAAATATTGTCATGATAAGTCCACTTTAAGGACAACTCTGCTTTACACATAAAAACTGCTATGTTACACATTTTCTAATTAATAAAAAACAAACACAAATGTTTTGTTCCTCGTATAATGTCCTGATAAAGAGCCTTTGGAAAGTTATTACATGTAAGTTAACACACTTTCTACATTCTGACAGGTGGCTGTGTAAGTACAGCAGACAATATCACTTTGGAAAGTTTCTGGTTTACTTTCATCATGCCTCGGGTCGTCACCTGTCTCAAACAATGAAAAGAAGCTACATATATTCGGAAGGGCTGTGAGTTACGTGGGTCTTTGGCATTACATGTGCCTCTTCTGGTAACGATGTTTTAGTGTATTATTCCTGAACACACAGAACAAACATTTCAAGTAACCACAAAAACAAAATGTATTGACATTTATTTCCAGTCAGTAGTGGGATGCTGGTGCCGAGCTTGCTTATTTTATGGACCAGTTGTCAGTGCAAATAGAGTACAGACCGATGATTGTTCACCTGGCAGGGAGGAGTTAACCTTTGACAACTAATTTATATTTGATTTTAGGGGTGGAAGGTACAGTTTCGTATTATATCGTTATTGTCCGAAAACTTTCAACATGGAGAAACAATATATGCATGCAGCCATATCAACGTGAAAAGGAAATATACAGTGTTACCTTTCTACAACAACACTCAATGGAAGACACATGTCGAGCGTGTTGTTCGAAGGAAGTTGTAATAGGGAAGGAAAATTAAGACTTGGCTTGCATTTGCAAACAGCTTGAATCCAGACCAGACGCCGCGTAACGCGGCGTCTGATCTGGATTCAAGATGTTTGTCACTCGCCATTATATGCCTTCTGTCAAAATGTCCACTATCATGTAAAGTTGAGAAAAAACGGCAGACGACAACGGTCAATTCCGATGATAAAACGAACGTGCTGCCGCCCCACAAGTTAAAATGCATTGGTCCTCATCGACACTCCGCCCTGCCAGGTCAATAAAAATCGGCCTATAATAACCAGTAAAGGCATGTTTGAGGTTCAGAAAGCACTTGTTTGGTCATTTGTATTGTGTTTAAAGCATATACTATATACCAATGATATAATTCAATGGGGATATATAAAATCGCGTTTTGATAACTGGAACGTACCTTAGTCCAACATGTCCGTATTACAAAGGTAAAACACGACACGTTGTTTAAGTGAGCTCGAAATATCGCAAGTTAATTGTAGCCTGCTTAGGCAACGTGGTGTTATCTATATAATAATATGTAAACGGAAATTATATATAAATATATTTCTCTATTTCCTCCAGATTGAATATTACAAAAATAAAGATAAGCATATACAGCATGTAACACACAACAATCAATACAATATACATGAAAAGAAAATGAAGTAGATGTCAATCTAGTAGTATACATATGCAAACACGATAAACATGTTTAAATGCATCAACTATACTTCATTTTGTAATAAAGTTTAATATGTCCAGATCAGTTTAATAAATCTAGCATAGCGTCATTAATTATGTGGAGTTGTAGTAATTCAGTTAAAATTACAAACCAAGTACGAAGAAATATGAAGCTGACTCCCGCAAAGAAACAACATGGAATGTACAAGAAGAATTGCACACGCAAATACAACAAAAAGTGACATATAACGCGTCATACGTTTGCTACAGTATGGTCATCATGCAACTGGGACATAATACTCTTATATTTAGTAGATTATATTTATTATCCACTACGTGATCTGGATAAGTTTTAAAAATAGTTGATAAGGTCAAGACAATGAAATTACTGAACATTCCATAATAGTTGTTTGACTTATATGAGGTTTCAGCAACCATTTAGTTGACTGTAAATCTAATTTTAAGGTGCAAGTGGCAGCTTTATCACAGTTTCTAAGAACAAACACTTAATGTCAAATATATATCCCCTTTGAGATAAGATTAAGACTAGATATGTATCGCAATACATGTATATCAATCTGCAAATAGCTTATATAAATACACACAAGCCGTTGATATAAACTTTCTTTGAATGTATTAACACAATGTTAAATCATTTATAGTTATTCTAGTTATTCCTCTGAACATAAATAGTATTAACTTGTTTGTCGTGAATGATTTTGAAAAAAATGTTTCTTTTTGTCTACACCAAAACTTATGGCTTTACTTTCCGTTTAATCGTCTGGGTTAGTGCAGACAAATTGAGTTAAGCTTTTGAAAACTTCCTTTATCCGGTGCCCTGGAGTGTGTTCTTCCTCAATCATAAGCAAAAGGCAACCGGTTCATCAACAATATGGCCCAGCAATAATGTTTGGATCGAGATCAGGGTCATAGGTTATAAAGCGTTTGAGTTGAGTCCGAGGTCTTTCTCAAGCATTCGATTGGTCAGATTTGAGCTTATGCTTCAATATTACCAATCAAGTGCTCGAGAACGAACTAAGACTCGAATAAAACGCTTTATAACATTTAGCCAGGCTCCACTACGAGACAGTTGACGTCTGTTTAAGATGCAATCTGTTTGACAATTTTATTGAGGTTTCCCTGAAATTGGTAAAGCCTTTACCCATTACTCCATGAAAATGTCTTTTTACGCATTGAATATTTTCACCACTGAAGTAAATACTTCCATTTTATACAGTGATGAATATACACCAAATATATATTTCTATATCCTGGTAGGTAGTAGCTTAAATTAGACTGAAGGTAAAGCAGAATGCGTACACGTATTCCGCTACTGCTTTATGTGGTCACCAGTCTCCAAAACTGGCTATGTGCTTAAAGTTTAAGCTAATTTTTCATAGAGGACTGGTTTGAAATAAATGATTATTATTCATTGTTAAACTGCGTCATGATTCATAACTGCATGTGTATTAACTAAAACAGCGGTCGCTGTCAGAAATATAGCAAAAGTCAAGAATCAGAGACAGAGCCTTTAGTACCCTCTGGAGCGAAATGTCGTTTGTTTCAATTTCATCGTCTGTTTTAGTTTGAATAATGAGCCCCTTTCACTTCTGGTCCAGACTAAACTAGCATGTGAAAAAACAGTTTGAATCCAGATTACATTCAGATCAACTCGGTGTTTGATTTAGATCCACATTTTACACATGTATTAATGTGTCCTCAGTCAACTACTTAAAGTCTGACTTCGAGAAATAAAGCCAGACTGTACAGACTGTGATCATAGTGACAGGGTTAACTCCTTCACTACATTACCCCGAGTGCAGTAGTTATTTGCAAACAGTTTGGATCCTGATCAGACGCCGCGTAACGCGGGGTCTGATCAGGATCCAAACTGTTTGACACTCGTTTCAATATTGTTAAAGTCAAAATACCTAAAACATGTTTTTTAGAAATAGAAGCAGACGACAATTTTAAATTTGATGACGTCACGGCAGTGACAGGGTTAACACTCAGTTGGTTTCTTGTTTGTTTTAGACAATAGTCTAGATATCAATTAGTTTTGTTCCTAAGGGAGTATAACGCTTTTGCTGCTGACGTAACCCACCGAGATCTAATATATTTGCAAAATACATAACTCTGAAACATAAACTGGCAGATTCAGTTTCAAGTAAATAAATACGATAGACTCAAATCTTAAATCTTAATACAGATAAAAAGTCCTTTTACAAATTGTGACGTGGGTCACATGATCCGGTCATCCCAGATACATATTTCTTTGATGACCTAAACGTTAGATTGGATTTTCGGGCAACGGTGAATAACTGTTTCCAAACGTTTGACTCCGAGCAACTTGTTGCCTTATTTAATTAACCCATTTGTGCCTAGCGTCTCATTAAATGGACATATGCAAACAGCGTGGACTCTGATCAGACGCAGCATAATGCGGCATTTTATTAGAATCTACCATGTTTGCTGATAGGAATTTCAATATAAAACAAAATGAAAAATAATCAGACGCTGAGTTAATTGACATCAAACTAGGTTCCACAACTCTTGGCAATGGGTACAACTAACTGGAAAGGAATAACGTTAGAAAGAATTTGCGCAACCTAGTTTAGCATCTGTATTAATCTAAAATAAGCAACCAAGACTGTTTGGCACTCAGATAGAAATAGATAGTGAAAAAGTCAAAAATATGTTATTTTCTACATTTGAGTGTTTTGCGTTTGCGTTTCGTTTGCGTTTAAACGGGAAAGATTAACGTTTTCTTCACTGTAAGTAAATCGGACGTAAGTATCACCGAAACCCTTACTCTCTCTATAAAGATGAGCACATTTCAGAGTTTGTTGTAGTTTACTGTTATTGCGAAAAGAACTGCTACCGTTGATAGACAAAGTTTGAAATTGTTTGAACCAGGCAGTTTTTATTTCAAGAAATTGTTTTAAAAATATGTTTATAGCAGTGAAGATTTAATCAAAATGTCAAATTTAGAACACATGTTGAAAAACAATATGTTGCTGATGTTGCAATAAACATACAGATAGATATATCACTTGTGATTAGCTACATTCTATATGAGTTGACATTCGACAAAAAGATACGCATGCTAACCCTGCTATTAGCGTCTACCATACTCGTATCTCAGCGCATATCTTATTATTAAATCTGGTAGGATATTGTTCTGTAACAACCGCCATACTGTCAGCTTGGGTAGCTCTTACAACAGACTGCAACTGTTTAAAACTGATGACGTCATGGCAGTGAATGGGGTAAACTGTTTTGACCGAAGTTCTAATTAGACAGTCAATATCAGAAAGTTAAACACCTTCTTTGATAATCTTATCATCGTATTAAATTTATACATATATACTTAGTTAAAATCAGTAAGACCGGTAAACAACATTTACTGACAACCCCAACTTCGCCTGAACGTTCACAGACTCAACTCACACGCTTTTATCCACGGTCCATGAAGTGTACATTTGAGAAGTGAAATCAGATGGCTGCAAATGCTTAATGGGCAACAAAACTAATAAATAGAAAACCGTAAAGCTGTATCGTTCCGTACCAGAAAATTATTTCAAAAAGTGTTTATCAGTATAAAACACTGATATCATTCACTCGTTGGTAACAATCTCGCCAGAAAAATCATAGTAAAGAACAAAGCAACGCACCGGGTAAACTTGATACGGTCGTCTTGATCATCAGCAGATGAAACTTTGACAGGTAAAAAAATAGTGACAAGATATCACACAGCTAGTTATTTGAAAAAGACTGCGGACTTTATCGGATGGTGGACAGCGAGAGGTAACCCGTCATGATCTAGTATATATGTTACAGTCAATCTGAGTAATCAGTCATTTCACGTAAAGACTAAAGATTTCAGTCATTACGTGAAATGACTATACATGTTAATTCAACAGCGTTGGTTTCAATCGTAAACTGGCGGTTGTCTAATAAATAAATATCAATAACATATGTATATGCTTCCAGTTATTAACCCGTTCCTCTATAGAAGCGCATTTGGACGCCTTTATCTACACCCCAATTAATACACCACAAATGAACGTTCCATGGCGGCAGCTAAGCTTTCTAAGTGAGCTTTCTGCATATTTCGTCTTGCTTTAAGCGGTTATCTGCAATTAAACCATCTGGGTATAGGTAAGTGTTTACATTTGAATAGATAGAGCGTTATAATTGTGAAGCGGATGTCCGCTGTAGCACTAGTCCGTTATCATCATCATAATATTCTGATGGTCATTTAAAACAGGTTGAAAGTAAAGCAGAATGCGTCTAAAGGCACAGTCTGCTTTATTTTCAGCTTGCATTAAATACCTTCTGCTAGCATATAGATAATATTTCATTTGGTACATGTTCATGACTGTATAAATTGGAATTATATTTTTCAGTGGAAGAATAAAGTAAATGCTTAAAGTAGTTGTGCTTAATGGCGCTTCTATGGGGACAATTATTAAAAACATAATTATTTTCTACATTTTGTTGCATTGTGTTTGCGTGTTTTCAGGTTTAACTGGGCAATAATAACATATCCCAAGCTATACCACTCGAAAACAACGATTGCTGACGTCATGCCAGTTACAGCAAACGATTAAGAACCAAATACGTATTGTGACAACATGAGCACAGTGTCATTTATTTCTATTATCTCATCCATTTAAGTTAACAAAATTAACCCCTTCACTTCTGATTCCGACTACACCGATGCATACAACCCGTTTAAATTTAGATCAAATGCCAAGTCAAACCATGTTTGTTTTTGATCAAGTTCGCTCCATATTTTAAATTCATATTAACGATTCTTCAGTCTAAAATATCAGGTAAGATTTTGAGAAAAAAGATCGGACGACAGAATTTAAGCAGACAATATTGTTTAAGTGACGGGGTCAATTCTCAGCTGGAGTTTTGTTTGTTTTAGACACAAGTCTGGGCACCAATTAGGATTGATACTTCTACAGGGGGTATCACGTTATTTCCGTGACGTTTTATTCAAAGGAATGGCGTACATTGAAAACTATTTGAAGCAAGACATTGCTACAGCTAACTAACGGTTTGGATACTGGTCAAGCTTCAAATCGTTTGTCACTGAAAATCAAATAAATTATACCAGTACTTGTACATGAGCTTGACATTTTCTACATTGTTTTGACTTGCGTTTCGTTTAAACGTGGAAATTACATATAAGTGTAAGTGCCACTCTAGATGCTTCAGGATATAACTGTTTGAAAATGTTAAATTTTTGTCTTGTTGAAGGAATAACGTTTTCTCCACTGTTGTTGAAGTTCAGTTTGTATGTTTTTGTTAACTTGTCAAAAGCAGTTAACTAAATGCGAGTGTCACGCAGGTAATATTCTTATAATCCGCTGATAAAAAGCAAACAAATTGACTGAAATCTAAAGTGTTTGCATATGCAAGTCAGTTTAAAATTGTTCAGAATGGCATTTTACAGATGGAATACGTTATTCTTTCCCCTTTTGCAATGCAATTAAATGTAGGAAATTACATGTTTTTGAACATTTATTAATAAATACCACTCTTTAGAAGTTAAAACAACGTTCATTTATTCATTCATTAATTCATCTATTTATTACAAGTTAGAACTATTCCTATAATGTACATGTCATTGCGCCATGTTAAAGTCGACATTGCATTTCGCTTATAATTCACTACGATAATTTCATGTTCTGTAGATTGGAAAGCATTCGTTATGTTGATAGAGGTGTGTAATTAAATAAAACTTATACTTCTAATGGATGCGTCGACTGAGTGTTAGGGAATGCATGCATTTTATAATGAAAGTAGAATAGACGCGATCCAACATATTTGCGAATGTCGATGTTGGCGGCCTTTGCAATGATAGGGTTAATCTTTTCATTTTATTCATGAATCAAGGAAACAAGTGTACAATACATAAGATTTATGAACCATTTAATATATTTACGCACAAATACATTATTTACCATATTTTATCACAGTTCAAGTGAGACATAAATGAGTCTAATCTGAAACTGAATTGTTCGCAACATTCATAGCGCCCAAAGAGTGTTTATGGTCAATGGTTAATTAAGGCCGATATGCATCTATGAGCTGTTATCTAGTTCGCTGATGTCTTCCTTGTGGATGTTTTGACTGTGTAAAATATATTCACGGGGAGTATATGTACAGTCGGCTGAGCGGTCATTCGGACTGAAAGTAGACTTTAACTTGGTATATTATTATATTATTATTATTATTATAAGTGTGGTAGTGAATGTATTATCTTCTCCCTGTTCCATTCTTATGTCGTTTTATCTTTTACTCCAAATCTTGCGTCAAGTCAGACGCCCAGTCACAAGTATTAAGATATTAATTATTTGACTTTCATGCCAAAATTAATTCAATTAGAGTACAACAAATCAAAATGAGAAAAATAAAAGCAGTCGGCAAGGCGAAGCAGGTGGTATTTTAGCATATAAAGGGATACTCCTCCTACAGTGGAGAAAACGTTAATCTTTCCCAATAAACGCGTTTACGCTAAAACTATTATTTGCAGTGCAAACAGTTTGGAGCCAGATCAGGCTCCAAACTGTTTGCCATCAAGATAAACATGAAATATCAGAATTGTCGAAACGATGTTCTTTTCTACGTTTTAGTGCTTTGCGTTTGCGTACGTTTGCGTACGTTTGCGTTTAAACGGGAAAGAATAACAGATTCTCCACTGTATTAAGCTTGACTTGGCTAACAGTTGTAAACAGTTCGGATCCAGAGCAGACAAGCGTCACGCAGCATCTGTTTGGGATCCAACCCGTTTGAGACTCATATTAAAGTTTTCTTCAGTTTAAAGCATTATCACTAATTTGGAGTTGTTGTTTTTCCAAACGATGGTTTTGAAGCAGACAACATTTCAGTATTTGCGTGGTAAGTTTAAGAGATCATCGCCGATATCATCTCTTGCAGAAAACAATACATCTTTAAGATAAAAGACATCGTCTGATACCGAAATCCTCAGCATAGTCGCCTGTTTTGTTGATTATCCATATTATTACAATACGTCAGTACAGTGTTCCCTCCCTACACCGGCCCTCCCAACAACTCCCTCCTTACAATGACCCTTGTCGTAGTTCCCTAAACAGGACAATTATGTCTAACGTTTCAACGTTACAATATTGTCTGCTAAAAAGTGTCGCCTGCTGTTTTTCTCAAAGCTACTTAATATATATTTTGACAGAAACAAACATAATTACGAGTGACAAACAGCGTTACGCGGCGTCTGATCTGGATTAAAGCTGTTTGAAAATGTAAGTAAATTCCCTTCCTATAACGACTCCCTCCGAACAACGCACAATGTTTTGTTTGTCGCTGTAGAAAAGGAGCGCTGCATAACAATAATACAAGGGAGAAGACGTCAGTATTTGCCGTTTTAACGGGGGGAAAAGGGCAATACATAAAACTTACAAAATTGTGCAAATGCAGATATCTTATTAACTTATCAAAGTTGTAAAATAGATCAAACGTTGAAGTACCAGTCGACATACCTGACTCTAAACTGTTGGGAATTGACCACACTGGGTTAGAACAAACGCGTTTATTTGGAAAATAATGTCTCCCTCACCCACTGTACTTAAGTTTCACCTGCGTAATAATACATTTTAACTTGTGTGAATTTCAGTAGCCTAGATCTCAATCGTAAACTGATGATCTTAATTTCGTAATAAGTAACAGAAACACTCGTACAAATGTATAACCTATGATACTTAAACTGATAAGCTGTATCAACTGATACAACATACTGATGGGAAACTGAAATTCACTATATAAGTTGTCTACTTTATTAATGTCTTGCTTGAAGCAGCCATCTGCTTTAAACTCCAAAACATGCAAAAAACATTGAATGATCAATATCGCGTACTAACGAACAGGCAACACTTATTGAGCAGACTGTATTTTAGTGTCCTAATGGTTGAAACATTGCCATCCGGCTGTTCCTGTAACTATGTCGGCTATGCCCATATTGATTAATAATGCTCTGGGTGATTTGACTTGCGTGAAAATAGTCATGTGTGAAATATGCTATTAGTGTCTGTCATCCTTAAGTCATAGGGGATATTGCAGAACGTATCAGACCATCTCGCTGGATCCGGGCTCCTGAAATACTGTCAGCCAGTTGTGATGGGAGATTCTCACAACAGAAATATCCCATCTGTTTATTGGATTTACACTATCGTGTTAATCGTTTGTGACAATCGGTTTTGTGTTAGAAACCACGATGCCAAGATAATATTGTGTTGAACACAACAGGAAATCAAAGGCATGTAGAAAACATCGCGTACAGTTAATCTTTTATCATGATAGGAATGAATTTGAGTAAATATTGACAATGAATAATCTACGAAAACGTTAAAATTTCAAGTGTTATAGATAAATTTCAGTCACACCTTTTGGTTTTTGCGCAACAGTTTTGCAATTACACATGTATAATGGGTGACACTCAAATAAGCTTTAGCATTTGTTCATGGCAAGTGATCCCATTTTAGTTCACGACTAAAATGGTTCTCTTATAATATTTTCCCTGAGTTTAGCAACCACCACCTGTTTTCAAATATCCCCGTTATTCCTTATTAATACGGTACTTGTCGTGTAAAGCGATTAGTAATCAGTATCACAACTGCGTCGCAAAAGAAGACGTCCGTATATGACGTCATACTTCTGACGGTTGTTATTTAAAAGAAAAATAGAAACGCTCGTAGATGTCGGCGTCAAACGTTTAAAGAAAATAATAAAAGGCGGCTGTTCAAAGATCAAAACACGATGGGTTATTAGCCGAGATAGAATTATTAACGGAAGCTGTACGTATGAATGCCCACAAACATGTCGAGCAGTAGGCCATTTTCTCTGCAAAGCAAAGCTTAGGTACCTGCCAGCCATTGAAAAAGCAACATTAATATGTACCCTGTCAACTAACAGAGTACATGGGTACTTGTCTACGGCTCGTTAGCCAATCAGAAGTAAAGAATTTACTTTACAGTATAATAAAGCTGAAACGAGGTATATTATAGTATAGAGTAAAACGCCCTTAGACATGCAAGGCCTAGATACGTTATTTAATTATATTAGGATATTTGGTATACATACATTCATTGTCATAGACGACTACCCTTGAATTTGCAAACAGTTTGAATTTAAATCATGCACCAAATACAGTACTGAACGTTATTAAATTAACAATTTTTGCGATTCACTTGCAATTCGATGGCAATTCGCTTGCAATTCGATGGCAATTCGCTTGTGAATTTTTTCCATCGCTATTAACCCGTTACGTTTGCTTGAATTTTGTATCTCACCAATATGCGCAAATATACCTTCGTTAATGTTTTTCGATTCCATTTTTGTAACAACCTCTCCGGAAAAATCGCGTGATACGACTCAAGCACACAGTTTGCTTTTTGATGCGCCCGATTCGATGGCGATTCGATGGCAATTCGATGGCGATTCGCTTGCGATTATCAATTTAATTTAATAAGGTTCAGTGTAAAACGGAATCCTATCGAGATAGAAACTGTTGAAACTTTCAATTAATAAAATACGTTCAGAGGCTTTTGGGACAGGAGAAGCGCTTAAAGTTCCAGTGTCGTAATTATAGTAACCCCTTCACTGCCGTACGCCGAGAGTACAATTGTTTTTTTGCGATCAGCATCCAAAATGTTAGACACTCATTTCAATATTTGTTAGGTCAAAATACCCAAGCTTTAAGTTTGAGAAATAAAATCAGACGACAATTATTTACAATAATTGACGTATTTCTCAAAATTAAAGTTAATGTATTTTGACATAAGAAATATTTAAACGAGTGTCAACCAGTTTGGTTCCCGGTCAGACAACGCGGCTCCAAACATGATCCAAATGGTTTAGAAATAACCTTTGAAGGGGTTAGATAAAAACGATTCTAGACGACAACTATAGAGATGGCAATATTGCAGAAGGCAAAAGGTAAAGAGTTGTTACTAGATTTTCTAAGACAAAATTTCCAAATTGTAAATTGCAGTAATAAATAAAGAACAAATATTTAGACAAACAGCATCCGAGGTGTTTTTAAATTGAGTCTTAGATCGTTCACATGCATTTTATTGATCAGATTTGAGGCTTTGCTGAGCAAAAGCTCAAATCTAACCAATCAAATACTTGAGGACGATGTTAGGCTCAACTCCAAAGCTTTGTAACCTTGGAGTCTGGCAGTAAAAGAGGTTAAGTAATTTGTGTGCATCTTTTTCAAAAGTTCCTGATCCCGAAGTACATGGAAAAGGCATTTAAACTGTCAATGGCTGCCTATACCCATGGCATATGTTGGCCGCTGCAGTCTGTATGACCTCTTAAAACTTGAGTTAGTCTCGATTTACTGCTTTGTTTATTTGAGACCGGGAAGCTTGAGGTGGATAAGCAACAAAGTTCTGGTACAGTGCGTTTTGAAGTAAAATCGTCTTTCGGATATTGGAAGCAGTATCGATCAAGGTCAAACACCGTATTGGAAACGTTTTATTAATGCACGTTATACATTGCCTAGCAATAGAAAAACTCATCAGCATATTATGTATAATGTACCATTTATGCCTGACTATTGCTATATTGCCCTATGTGTTTGTAGTATGATTCCATACAGCAGAACATTTCATAAGAAACAGTGCATACACTGATGTTCTTCAGACACAAGCCTAAAATGGGTTAATATCCTATTTCAACTCCGAAACTGTTATTGGCCTATATAACAATAATGAATGACCCGTTTGTTTTCGATGTGGTTGATATTTCTATCAAGTATTTCGATTTTAAAAGTTAGTCCAACCATAAATAAGTCGGGCACCTTTTACTTCTCTAATGAATTCTAACACACTTCGCACGCGTCTCCATATGAACAAAGAAGGAAAGTAACTGTGTTAAAATTCAAATTAAAACACTAACGCGCTGTAACGTAACGCTGTAAATGTTGTAGCGCAGTTGCGTCGGTGCAAATTGTGGTTAACCGGGTTAAATTGAAGTATTAGAATCAAAATAATGAACTTATACCAGTATTTTATCGTACAAATAAACACTGGTAGTCGTTGAGATGATGGTTATTAAATCACTCGGCCTTCAGCCTCGTTATTTAATTACTACACATCTCAACTCATACACGTATTTTATTGCCACTATAAAATACTGGTATAAATTTATTATTTCTTAAATATTTGTATAAAGTTATGTATTGACAATAACTAATAAGTTGGTAGAGCAGTTATTTGACACTTTATGTTCATTTTTACATAATTCTGAAATGTGTCTATTGCACTAACACGTTTATTATCGCGTGTCTATATGTGTAATATATATCATCCGTAGTTATATCATCCGTTGTATATAGTTAAATTTACAAACAGTGAGGATCCTGATCAGGGGGCTCTTTCAGAAAATCCTGATCAGGGTTGCATTTTTTAAAATTTAGTATTAGACAACCTTTAATACCAAAATAAATACATTTAAATAGTTTTTCCCGTTAGGTTTCACCAATAACTTCATCTGAGGAATTATAGTCATATGTAAATTATTATGGTCAGCCCTCTTTACAAGGTTATTCGATATAACGGATTAATCACCACCAAACAAAAATCCCTTGTGAACAAAACCAATCACTATTTTATTACTTTCCATACAACGGAATATTCAGTTTAACCCTTTGCTCCATAGATACTCATTTTAACCAATTTAATTTAGGCCAGGCTTATCAGTGAATGTTTATATACATCAAGACTAATACTTCACTGATCAGTTTATGACTAGAGTATACAGTCCCTAATGAGAAATCAATTACCATGTCTCATCTGGCTGGCATTTGGCTGGAAAAAAGGAAGTTTGATTTACCATACAAAAGGCATGGTTATTTCTAACTTTAGCGCAGGTGGCTATTATGTTCTGCGGAGCGGAAATGGTATTAAATTTTGTAGATTATCATCAGACAATATTTTCCAACAAAATGATTTTGCATTTGGACCATTGACTTAGGAAGGTATGTCGTTTATAGCTTTTTCTATTTTTTCGCTCTAGCGACCATCTTGTTCAATCATTCCGAACGATTGTACTAATTTCCGAAGAGAACAAAATCAAAATGAATATTAATTTTAAATGAAGTTATTTTGAAATCTGGTCAACGGTTTAGGAGCAGTAGTCATTTAAAGCACTTGTGGACGGGCGGATAACGGGCGGACACCAAACGAATGGTGATCTAAAAGTTCACTTTGAGCATTTGGCGCATTTCATACTTTCCATTGCATTGCACTGCGCGTAATCGTCTTCCTGTTTCAGTTTATAACAATTATGCAGCCTAATTCTCCTCGACATGTTATCGAGAAACCGTTCCATTCCGTTAGAAGTGCCCTTCCAGCGGAAGGAAGCAAAATTTACAACACGCCCATATCATATTTCACAATGAACTAATATACTTCTGCAAAGTTAACTCTTTCGCTGCCATTTGTTAGTAAATAATTATGGTTTCTCTTATTTAAAATTGCCAAAACAACATAACGCCCTTTCTGACACCCCCTTCTGATAAAGCGAAACACGGTGAAAGTACAACAATGCATTTACGTTTCATTTACAAAATATGCAAAAATCTCTTGTACAATTAAACTTCGATATATCGAACTCGGTTATGTCGAACATACCCGTATTTAAAGTTAAAACGTGGCTAACTTACTTTACTTAATCCTCTTCGCGCTGGTTAGCGCATAAGGCCGCCACCAGAGCTCGCCAATGAGGCCGGTCCTTTGCCCAAGTCCTTACTTGGCCCCAGCTCCAATTCTCTTTCCTCATCTCCTTCTCAACTGACCTGCGCCAGGTTTCTTTTGGTCGACCTCTTGTTCTTCGTCCAATTGGAGTCCATCGCATTGCAACTCTGGGAATGGCTGTCTCTTCCATTCTGTGGACATGACCAATCCAGCGCCATCTTCTGCGCTTGATCTGTGTCGATATTGGAGTTGTACCTGTTCTAAGATGGAGTGTTGCATTGGAGATAGTGTTTGGCCAAAAGATTTTGAGAATCCGCCTGAGGCACCTTCTTTGAAAGACATCTAGCTTGTGACTGATTAATTTTGTGACTTTCCAGGATTCTGAGCCATACAGTAGGACTCCAAGTACATAAGTCTTGAATATCCTTATCTTGGTTTTGAAAGTGAGCTTGGAGGACTTCCAGATATTCCGTAATGCCGCAAAGGCACCCCTGGCTAAGCCACGTTTTAATTTTGAAACACGGGTATGTTCGACTTAACCGAGCATGAAGTAATGCAATTCATTTTTCGAAATATCCGATAGTTCGAGGTAAGCGAGTTCGAGATAAGGAAGTTCTAGTGTATTACGGTGAATGACCGGGTGGCACAGTGTATATGCTTGAAACTAATATACATGGGTAAGATCATCAAGACTTCATTAGTGTAAAGTATTGCAGCTGTATACTATGTTGGATAATGACTGTTACAGTGGAGAATCTGTTATTCTTTCCCGTTTAAACGCAAACGTACGCAAACGCAAAGCACTAAAACGTAGAAAATAACAACTTTTGGACAATTCTTATAATTCATGTTTATCTTGGTGGCAAACAGTTTGGAGCCTGATCAGACGCCGGGTTACCCGGCGTCTGATCTGGCTCCAAACTGTTTGCACTGCAAATAATAGTTTAAGCGTAAACGCGTTTATTGGGAAAGAATAACAGATTCTGCACTGTACTACTAAATTTACATCATTAAATCAATTGCAATATCAAAAAAAAGAAAAAGAAAATTTTATGAACCACGTATTAAAGTATAATTATCTGCTACGCAATCAACTTTTTTCGAAATTCCAAATTCCGTATTTTTTCTGTTGTTGAAATGATCGTACTTTCGTGGTCTAAAATTCCAGTTTTTAACTGATGCCATTTAAACTAGGAAAGCGACTTTCTCCTGTTGTGAGATTTATCTATTTCCAATTTGTCTGGAAACTCTGATAACAGCAACGTAACGAGTTCAAGTACTGAATTCACAGCATGCTTAGATTAACCCATTTATGAATAGTTTAACCCTGTTCCTGCCGATGTCGACTTAAATGGTATTTGTGAACAGTTTGGATCCAAATTAGACGTCGTATAACACGGCCCCTGATCTTGATACAAACTGTTTGACAACCGTCTATAAGGTGTCTTTTATTTGAAAATTGAAACAAAATAGAATAATTACAATTTTTATAGAGGCAATTTCAAAGCAGGCGATATCAAGGCAGGGTATGGGGTAATGAACAGTACCTGATGATATGGTTGTAATAAATTGATTCCAGGGAACTGCAAACAGATTGGTGCAGTAGCGTGTTCAATTACCACTGTTTGCTGTTAAGATTAGCAGTTTGTGCCCCTTGTACAGTAGAGAAAACATTTTATTTGCAAATAACCCCGGTTACGCTTAAACTGTTATTTTCATTGCAAGCAGTTTTGAGCCAGATCAGACGCCGAGTAACCCGGCGTCTGATCAGGCTCCAAACTGTTCGACACTCAAATTAAAACTGGTAGTCGGAATTGTCAAAAGGTTGTCAATTTCTATACTTCATTGCAATGCGTTTGTGTTCGAACGAAATATTTACGTTTTCTCCACAGTATTTCAGACCGGTAGCCAACTTGCAATCGATGGCCAACGATTTCTTTACTGAACTCATCACTGTTTACCTTTAGCACGCTCTACACAGTAGAGACAACATTAGTATTACCAAGTTAACCCATTACTCCATTTAAGGAAATGAGAGGAACAAAGGACAATTAATAAAAAAAGGAGATAATCTTAATAGAGGGAACTGTGAATAGTGGGACTCCTTAGTCCGATTGTCTCTCGTTTTGCGAGTCGATTTCCTCGCATTACGAGTGTCCATCGAGATAGGAGTAATTTTAATATGAAATCGTGTATGGATTTACTAGATTATGTAATCGGTAGGTATGCAAGTGGTTCAAGCTGTTTGTCACTCGTCTTTATATTTTTTTTCTGTCAAAACGTCTATTATTTGACAGAACACGACCATTTTAAGCAGACGATATTGCAGCCGCGAACCGGTAAGAAATTTATGTCTTCTTACGGGAACAACCGCAAGCGTTGTTGTAAGGAGGGAAAAATTATTAAGAGGGCCGTTGTAGGGAGGAAGCACTGAGTTTCGTATATCCAATTTCGTTATAGGCGAGTTCTCAATAAAATACGCCTTTTTACAGCTTTCATTTATCCTTCAACTGGAGAAAATAGTACCACTTTATACAGTTATGAATATGCACAAGAAGAAAGACAGTGAAGCTAAAGTAAAACGAAGTCTACTGGACCGTCTGATTTCTATCGTTATGCCCAAATTTTGTTATATCAGGTCCATTGTACTATGAGCACGTTATTAACCCATTACCCCATAGAAGCGCCTTTAAGCGCCTTCATTTTATTCATCCGCTGAAGAAAATAGTTCAAAATTATACCGTAATAAATATGTGTCATATTTAATACTTTCCTTATTCTAGCAGTTAATAGCTTAAAGCTGGCTGAAAGTAAAGCAGAATGCGCCTTAGGGCGCATTCTGCTTTACTTTCAACCTGCTTTAAGTAGTCACATATCTTCAATACTAGAAACAATGCTATCAGGTAAAGGGTTAAGAGATATGGAATGCATTTTTTGTTTTATTATATCCAATATTTTGGGTATGATAGTACAATTTCGTTTATGCATATTCTATATCTTAGCAGACGCACTCTGCTTTGCTTTTAGACAACTTTCAGCTATAATCTTTTTCAGGATATAGAACAATGTTCTTATGGTGCACATTCGTGTCTGTATAAAGTGTAATTAATGTGTATTTATTGTGTTATGGGATGGTACACCAGAAACCACTGTGTGGCTGTGCCTTTTCAGAATATTTACGAGATCTGACAAACACTTATTTCCCCACAGTCCCCAGTTTATGTTTTTTGTGTAGCAAAACAAATAATTAGTGTGCCTATCTGACGGCAACACTGTAAATAACATCATAATTACCATGCTTATGACCATTTTATGAATATCCTAATGCAGGGAAATGTACGGTAACATTGTAGGCAAAGTAGATGGTACACAAGACGACAGGCGTATTTAAGATATCAAAGCAGCGAAATTACCTATATATCCATCACAGCTACTGTAAACAATGTGTAAATTATTCATTTGGCACATTCCGAAGATACGCATTTTAAGTCTTTAAAGTATTTCTCAATTGCAGTCATGCATATCCACCATACAAACAGATCCATTTCTAGCAGACAGTTACTTAAAGTAGGCTGAAGCAAACCAGAATGCTCCAAAGGCGTATTCTTCTTTATTTTCAATCAGCTTTAACTAGTCACTTGCTTTAAAAACGGGAACATGTCTATGTTATAAAGAGTTAAAAAATCTTTATAGACTGACGTCAATACTGAGGCTTAAATGTTAGCATACATTTAACAGGGACCTTTGTATTGAAAATGCATGCAATCCAAATAACTGGTCCGGGTTCAGTTTTTGTTACACATAATTATAATTTATCTTGATAAAACACCACAATAACTCGGACTATTTTGGATCGCCAGCACATTATTAATCCTACTTTTGCCTTTGTGTCGCTCGCTGCTATCGACGGATTAAATGTTTTGGATTATATAGCTAGCTAATTAAAAAAAAACATTTCTCATACTTGATCTTGCCCTAGACAGGTTTTGAAAGTCCATGAATATACCATTGTTGGACTTCATGATTATGCAACTTAAGTATATCAATCACTTAAACATTGTTTACCAAATATATAATTCTTAAATTATAGAATGAACCGAGCCGTTCCGTTTGGTATCCCATAAAAGTAAGGGTTGATTGTCATTATATGTAGTAAATTGGCTGTAGAAGCGTCGTGCGACATATTAATAATTGAACTGGTTAATTAAATGCCCTTGGTGAGTTTTGGTTCATTACTGTTTGATCTCCAGTCAGCAGTATAATGTTGATTGCCACATAACTGGCTTAATGCAATACGACAATCCGGATGACAAGTTTTAAATAAATTCCTACCCTTGCAATGCACAATTCGTTACAAATAAAAACGAAAGACTAAAGCAGGAAACGCAACACAAACAATACACCAACCTCTTAAGCAGAATACACATACATACCATAACAAACACACACATACACACACCCCACACGCGCAATACCATTCCTTCATCTACATGTACACACTAAAAAGAAAACAACACGCAAGACAAACATAAAGCAAAGTGAACATAGGAGCCCGCCTTGGTACGGTCAGTAGCAATTAAAAATTAGTTATAAATCAATTATCAATAACCACTGGGGGTTAAACTGGGTTTAGGGGCACCCAACCTCACTCTTATCTCCTATGTTCACCTATAAAGACGAACAGTGTACATAAAATATAAACCATGTTCCACAACCTTACAACCAAACAGACCGGCAACACAGTAAGTAAATACATGTAAAACATCTAACAAAAATTATATGACAAGAAGATTATTAGTAACATGGGAAAGAATTAAACATTCAAGCCCGTGTTAAAAATAACCCACTATGGCAACGGTCAAATTGTACTCAAGCGACTAGTCCGTAGTCACGAGTAACTGTAAGACATGGATGGGTTCAGGGTACGACAGAGAGGGAGAGAAAAAACAAAGCACGAAAACCCGACATAACTTTGCTTTTCGAAATTTCAATAATGGCTTAAAATGTATTCGCAAACAATGTGAATCCAGATCAGATTTTAATCAACAAATATTGATAAATCATAGATAGCGTATTACACCCATTTAGGATACAGTCACGAATATGCAGGTTAGAAAGTTCAAATAGCTTTTATGTTTATGTTTGTTTTCTCTTTTGCTTTTCAAAGACTTTAATAAGTAGATATGACATACTATATGTAAGTTTGTGAAACTTGGTTAAACGAGGGTGTTCTTTTCTTCATATCCATTAGTACAAATGCTCTCAAATTCAACAATGTTAACCCTTTCACTCTCAATGACGTTTTAAAGCGCGTTTGCAAATAGTTTGGGTACTGATCAGGACCCAAACTGTTTGACACTCTTATCGATATGTTTTAAGTCATACAACTTTAAATCTAACTTTAAAACGTGTCTTGCAGACAACAATACTAGTCAGACGACAATAAAGCAGCGAAGAGGTAAAATTCTCCCGAATAATTTGATCATGAAATGATTAATGCAGGGAGATTATAAAGCAGATTGTTCTTGTGGGAGTTTTCTGGATTTTCCATATTTCCACCTTACTTAATCCTGTCAACACTAAATATCTCTTGTGAGTTTTTATTACCCTTTTGGAATCTTCTAGTACATGCATTTTGAACCAGTCTACTGTTACATTTTAATATGACAACCAAAAGCAATGAAACAATCAAATAGTGCAGACCCTGATCAGAGGGCTCCTATATGTAATCAGTAATCACTACAGAGGGCTGTAGGGTTGAAAGGTTAAAAGGCCTGCAGTATTTAACACTAGAGCTCTACCAATGAATCTTCATCGTTTTACATTTAAACACACATATGTGCCCTGAGGTTCCTCTCTGAAGGAATGTGTTAACTAAGTTTAAAATCATTAGACTGATAGATATCACGGAATAAAACACTTTATTTAAACACCTCTGTGATTATTGGAAGCGTGTCACTTCTGGTATATTGTTTACTGGATGATGCGCTGGCAGCGAAACAGTCACATGTGAAAAATGTTATTAGTGACTGTCATGCTAAAATCATAGGGGAAATCTCTCTCCTTATCTTGAAGTCTCGCCGGATCTCGTCCGGTAAATTCTCACCAGCCTGTCGTCATGCGTGTTTCTCAAAACAGACGCATTCAATCTGTTTATTAGATTGACACTATCGTGTTAATCAATTGTGACAAACAGTTTGTTGTCAGAGGTCAATAACAGGGTAACGGTATTTACTTCAAGAGGATTTAAAAAAACACATTAAAAACACAAGAAGCAAACTTATCAATTTATTGATCAAAGTACTATAATAAAATTATGTACATGTACATACGATATACGTACATGTTAATTATATATTAAATGACACATGTTTATTTTTCGCTTATCAATTTTTGCCATTGTGTGTTTAAGGTTCTTTTTTTGATACACCAGTATTTACAAATTAATAAATAGATGTAAGATGTAGAGTTTAAATGGAATCTGACGTTTATACAACTGATTAAGATTAGACGTGAATATATTTAGTGATGGCACTAAATATGTTTCGTTTGAAACTTACCGCCACCAGTGCAAATTGGAAAAGATTTCTGCACAATGGACAACCATTATCATTAGTTACATAAGACAATAGAAAATTTGAATAAGTTGTAAGAACCGGTATCTTTTGTAATGTCACCATTCTTTGAATTGGGCAGCGATTGTATTGGTGACTTTACTACAGAAACTACATTATATTCTATGCGTTTTCCATAACTCTAAATGTCGCAAATTGATGCTAAATTGTCTAGATCACAGTTTCTATCAATTTCCTTGGTCAATTGGAGAATTATAGAGCAATTTCCCGCGTACTTCCTGATCACACTTCGTATATAAGTTCGAATACCATTTATGTACTTACGTATGTGCTGTAAAGACTGGAATAATGTGGCAGCAATAGTTGCTTGACAACGACCATTAAACGGAAAGTGTTCTGCCAACCACTGCGATACAAAGGCATGTTTAGCTGTAATTTTTAAAACAGTTTTAATATTTTAGAACTTTTGATTGCTTCTGTTTATATAGCTTGGAAACTATATCACAACAAGTCTAATTTCAGGGGAATATAACATTAAAACAAACAAGCAAAACGTCCTGGATAGTTCGTCATTACATGTTTGCTTTTATTCATTTAATATATAAATACTCTACAACATTAACATGACTATATATACACAACCAAAATACGCATTTAAGTAATATTTAGACACAATATGCACATATTCGATAATAATATTTCACTTTGTTATTCAAGCACCAACTTTGGCATAATGGACCTCCTGGGATACCTTTCAAGGAAATGCATGTTATGCACCTATAAATCCAAGATAGTCTCAAATTTTTAAAAACTTCGTGTCGTCAAATGTCACACAAACGGTATCTTTCGTAGAACTTAAATAAAACGAAGCATAAAAATTATTCAAACGTCTTAAATTATGAAGATGACGAATTGAAATCAATGATGTTTACTTTGTTTCTGTTCAAATGTTACGAGATAAGCTAAACTATGCATATTTTGTATATCGCTTGACTAATGTGAAGTTTAATATCATTATACTGTACGGTAACATGTTACGGTTCAATGTCTGGATCACGTTGTAAATCTTTTCCGTAAAGTTGCACTTTCCAAGTTATTGCATAAAAAACTTCTAATCACTATAAACTATCCATAACTTCTTGATGTAGAAAAAGGTTAATACATAATTATGGTATTCTGGTGCATCTCATAAACGGTTTTTTTCATTTTTTATAACTTGTACAAAGTTGATAACTAATAGGCCGTAGCTACGTTGTACGCAGTCATTTTTAATGACAGACTGGAACACTAAACAGATTCAAAGAAGAAATCCTCATTAAGAACAGACCATGCTCTTTTCAAACGTGCCAGCACATATCAATTATTTCATTCTGAATTTAACATTTATAACGATTCACATATAGTAGTTGTGCTTCAGACAGTCAACAATAAGTTAACATGTCATCATATCATGTATTCTAAGATGGATACCAGACAAAATATGATGTTATCATTTCTTCATATAGAAAAAACACCATTGACCAATAGTTTTAGATCTATTTGTTTTAATACAAGCAGTTGTTCTGAGTATCACTGAAGAAAGATTCACTGTAAAACATTCATCTGATTGGCAAATACGTTATTTGATAGACAAATATTAAGCTAAAGTGAATATATATTCAAACTTATAAGTTTTTCTCACATTATCTTAATGGCTCTTCGAGAAGCCTTCAACGCGTTCTACTTACACTCTGTACAAAACACTCATGGCTTATTGCTTCCTGATGCAATTCAACTGTCTCGTAAATATGCCCATTTTGTATTTAGGACATTGTACAGTATCACAACAATTAGCGTTTTAATGTGCGCGTCAATTTCAAGGGAAAACAGCGCGTGAAGAAGTGTCAATTGGCAAATGAATAATTGATTGGATGTGTTTATTACAAACGATGTGCTCAAGTGCAATTAACGTTCGATGTCCAGGCAGCAATTTAATGATTAACTCATTCACCCCTTATTTTGTTAACTCATTATCCCCTGAAACTTCCAATGGATAATTCCAGTTTGCAATAAAGGCTGGTCCATTTTAGACTATTTAGGGTTGTTTTTTGTAATAAATTGCAAAATGACAAACAGTGTAGTCCCTGATCAGAGGGCTCCTGCAGGAGCCCTCTGATCAGGGACTTCACTGTTTGCATAGGACAGGTGTACCCTTCACAGGTACACGTTTGGTAAATGACGCATATTTGCGTCGCTAGGGCTCAATGAGTTAATGGAAATTCCAATTTCAAATTACGTCTAGACACTTTTGACTATTTAGTGTTGATTTTAACAATATATTGCAAAATGTGAAACAGTGCAGGCCCTGATCTGAATGTTTTCTTCATGGGCACTCTGATCAGTGTCTACACTGTTAGCATCCGACAAGTTTACAATTCCTAGGTACACTATCGTCTTTTTTTTTAAATGGTCGTATGCACAATTTGTTTTATTCAGTTTTAAGTAAAGAAACATAAAACCGAGTGTCAAATAGTTTGGATCTAGATCAAACGCCGCGTTAGGCAGTGTCTGATTTGGATCCAGAATATTTGTAAACAAGCAATAAAATCACAATCAGCAGGTATAGGTACCAAGGCGGGTTCCTATATTCACTTTGCTTTATGTTTGTCTTGCGTGTTGTTTTCTTTTTAGTGTGTAGATGAAGGAATGGTATTGCGCGCGTGTGTGTGTGTGTATGTGTGTGTATGTGTGTGTGTATGTTATGGTATGACTGTGTGTGTGTTCTGCTTGAGAGGTGAGTGTATTGTTTGTGTTGCGTTTCCTGCTTGAGTATGTCGTATTTATAGGGTTTAGCGAGCATTCATTGAAGGAATAATGATATCCCAATTTCCTACGGACAAACGATTGCTTCAGTTGAGACGACGTACCCGTTCTAACGAGACGCAACGCAATCAACTTGCAATGAAAATATTGAAAATAATAGCTTTCGAATGTTCTTACGATGTCCTATTATCTGAGTGGCAAACAGTTTGGAGGCAGATGAGACGACAGGTAAGCCTGTGTCTGAACTGGCTACAAAGCGTTTGCAATCGAAATAAATGTTTTATCATTAGCGCGTTAAATTGGAAAGAATAGCGTCTTAATTTGAAGAAAAACTCTGATTGATACTTCAGGATAAGCTGCAAAAAATACTGTACAATCACCTGCACTTTACTGTTCATCGGTTGTATTAAAATGTGCCTCGTACCAATTGTCTGTAAAGTTGCATACTTAATAATAATAATAATATTATAATAATTTGTGAGCATTCATTTAGTAGACGTTATATATCATGTTATTTCGCGAATGGTTAATGTATTAACTTCATTCAACTGTGTGGTAAGCGGCTAGCTATGAAATTAACGGGTCCGTTTCATAAAACTCCGTACGATAAATGTTGTCGTAAGTCAGGTTATAATAGTCTAAATTATTTTTGAATTCTCTATCTAATCCTGTCTTGTGACATCACTTTGGAATGGTCTTGAAAAGACGATTCCAAAGAGATGCAAGAAACCAGGATTAGCTGGAAATCAAAAATCAAATATATTTTAAGTTTTGACTTACGACCGTTTTATGAAACGGGCCCCTGTTTGAGTTCAGACACAATGACGCACGATCTAGAATACATGTATATAAGTGAAGTAGAAAGTCGTATGTGTGAGATTTCTGTTCAACTGTTGTTCTCCGATAAGCTGTCGCATATCTATAGTGGTATCTATATTTGCTCAAAGATCGGGCTTAATGAAAGTTTGAATTTATCCTTTTATGTATGTTTTGCGTGTCAATTACAATTTCAGTTTGTACAACAAATTGTCCTCACCGACATTTGAGAGTAAAACGCATCGATTTCTATCGAGATCAAACAACTGTCTAAATGATTCCGTCAGAGCTATCGGAATGCTATTGTACTATATTGAGCTATATATACAATGTATATATGTGTATGTTTTTTATACTTAATGAGCAATATATATAGATCTCTCAGGAACCATTTTACATTCTCACACATACGGAATCCACAAAGGTTTATCATTTAATCAATACGTTTATAGCAGTTTTTCAGATATAGCTTTTACAACGCAGAACAATTACAGTAAAATCCCTCTATTACGACCATGAAATGAGGTTAGTGTTTTCGTGTTTAGTTTAAACCATTTGCGCTCAGTGGGTTCTTCCATGTTTCATATTGGATTAGACCATTTTTTATCAAAGGGGTGCCAGGTCAAAATGTTCATTTTCATTTTGTTTTATATTGAAATTCCTATCAGCAAACAGTGTAGACTCTGATCAGACGCCGCTTAATGCGGCGTCTGATCAGAATCTACACTGTTTGCCTATGTCCTATATATGGGATCGTGGGCACAAATGGGTTTAAGATAGGAATATTTACAAGTACATACATATATACACGTACTAAGACACTACTTAGGAAAAGGATTAAAACGAAAGAGCAATCTTAGTGAGTTTCATTCCTTACAGAAAGACAACTAGTTATTTTGTAAATCAGAATGAAAGTAAAATACATTTACTTCTTAGTGAGCATAACCGGTAACCTTTACCTTAATATCTGTTGATATCACTTTTATGGCTGGTCTTGAGAACATCATTTCCCTCAAAGTCTTCGGAATGTCGCCACAGACTATTTCGAGGCTACGCTAGAAATGGTTGCATGTATATCTATATGCTCATTGTTATTGCCTATTTGCAAAGCCATGGACAAAAAGGGTGAAGGTAAATTAGACAGTTACTACAGGAGCTTTTCGCTTTACTTTCTATTTGCTTTAAGTTTCCAAATGTCTTTAACACTTTCAATTTGCCTTTGTGGCGCTTGTAACAAATGGGGTAATATATCATATTGAGAAACAACAACGAGTTGGTCCATTTTATGTCACGTTTTATCGCTTGTTGAATGATATGTTCAGTCTAGAGACTATAGTCTAGCGACTATCCCGAAAATTTCAATAGAAACTACTTCCCCCTCATTGTTACACATCGAATTGCTATGTGTAAGGTTGCAATAAGAGGTCACCAGCAACACATTAATATCATGATAAAATACTGTTGCAATTCACTTTACACATATTACTGGTATTTCTGTTTTGCCATAATTTTGCTTCAGCTGGGGCCTAGTTGAACAGAGCTTTTCAAAGATGTGGTATTTTGAGGGGGCTGGCCGAGAATTCCGTAAGGAGTTTTCTGCTTTGCCTCGGTTTGTTCTAGACGTCCACTATTTACAAAATTACAATAACGTGGTTCACTTGAATACAGGTGTTCATTCTCCTCATATTTTATTCGAGGAATCTTTTTTTTCCCCTTTTTCGTTCTTTTTTGATTGCTCTCAATCATATGATCTTTTTTGTTTGGATTTATTCATCAGAAAATAGTTTTGTCACGTGATATGATTTGACCTGTTTAAACAATTTGATTATATATGTTGATGTAACGAGATACAATGTGTATAAGTTACCAAATAAACTATGTCTGTCTGTCTGTCTGTCTGGTATTTTGAACAATATTTAAAGACCAAAGCATAAACCAAATATGGTTAGGCTGAACTTTAGAATTCATTTAGAACGCATGTCTCAGAAGAATGCGTCTCATTTTAAAGAAAAGCAAACTTTATTTAGAAAACTGCAATCTGCTTCCTGGTAAACATGAATAATTGTTAGTTTTAATTTTGATCTCAACCTTTAGTTTGGTGAAAAATGAAATTGTGTTGCAACATAAACACATTAACAGTTTCATTATTAATTATGCCAAAATGCGCATTCGTAAACAGTTTGAATCCTGATCAGATGTCGCATATCGCAGAGACTGATCAGGATCCACACTGTTTGACACTCGTTTCGAAATTGTGTCAGACTTTAAATCTAACTTTGAAAGGATATTACAGACACCAATAATGAAGCCACATTGAAGGTTAATCTCTTGTTCTGTGTTAGGTTACAGCAGTTCCTTTTGAATCAGTGCACTCTATGCTTTGAGCACATTATCATCAAAGAGATATTTTTCTGGAATACTAATTTCAACAAAATCAACAGAATTCGTTAAAATTACTTGTCCGTGTTCAATACAATCTGTACTCGTAACTTTTCATTTATTCTTTCATTGATACAGTGGAGAAAATGTTATTCTTTCCCGTTTAAACGCAAACGTACGCAAACGCAAAACACTAAAACGTAGAAAAATACAACTTTTCGACAATTCTGATAATTCATATTTATATTGGTGGCAAACAGTTTGGAGCCTGATCAGACGCCGGGTTACCCGGCGTCTGATCTGGCTCCAAACTGTTTGTAATGGAAAAAATAGTTTTAGCGTAAACGCGTTTATTGGGAAAGAATATCGTTTTCTCCACAGTAAACACGATAGTTTGGCAATGACGTTTAGATTTACCCATTCATGTGGATATATTGGATTAGTCGTTTTTTTACCTAAAGGGTGCCTGGTCTAAATTTTCATTCTCGTTTTGCTTTATATTGAAATTCCTATCAGCAAACGGTACATACTCTGATCAGACTCTGATGGACGTTAGGCACAAATTGGTTAATTATAATCCTTCGGTGAGTCTTTCCCTTACTTTCTTCATTTAACCCTTAGCCTGCCACTCACGACTATAGCTCCAAATGCAAACAGCTTGGATCCGGATGAGACGCCGAGTAACTCGGCGTCTCATCCGGATCCAAGCTGTTTGACACTCGGACAACATTTTCAGCAATTTTGAGCAACTTTGAAGCACTTTGACATTTGAAGCAGACGAGAAATATAGCAGACGACAATTTATTTGGCGGGCTAAGGGTTAATTTCTGATATAACGGTTGCTAAATGTAATAAAAAGCATTTAAATAATCGTCAACGCTGAAAGCTTACAGTATGTCCTGCATTTAGCCCTCAACAAGGGAGATGCTTTGGGTGTCGCTTTAGGAAGGTTGTACATTACAGAAATCTTATAATGGTGGTGACTTGGTATTCTGCATCATAAAGTAACATTTGTTTGCAGCATACAGTCGGGCTTGTGTTGGACGGCTACTCAGTAGAGTAATTGTGACTAAATTACTGTATATGTGGATGCTTGGCGCGGGACCGAGGAATGGCGTTATGCGTTAGGCGGTCGCATGTTTGTCCAGATCGATATACATACCCATACCGTGGTCGCTCAACACAAGTTTGATTGTTTACACACTTCATGATATTTGGATTGCTATATATTTATCACATTATTTGACAACATGCATCTTATTGAATTACATTGTGATTATAATGTGCATGTAGATGTATTGTATGATCGTTAAATATTTAAATATGTTATAAAAAATTATATCTTAATGAATTGATGAAAACAATAAATATATATACATGTATAAATACAGTTGAACTTCGATAAATCGAACTCGGTTAGGTCAAACATACCCGTATTTCAAAGTTAAAACGTGGCTTAGCCACGTTTTAACTTTGGAATACGGGTATGTTCGACTTAACCGAGCATGAAATAATGCAATTCATGTGTCGACAAATCGGATAATTCGTGTTAAGCGAGTTGGGGATATCGAAGTTCGACTGTATATTAATCCTGATCATATTATATGGTCGTCTGCTTCAAATATATCGTCTGAAAACAAAACCCCACAAAGTCAGTTTGTTATTGTTTTGAAACTTAACGAAAAGTTATAAAACAGTTTTGGTCAAACTCAGACGTAATGCGGCGTCTGGTTTGGATCCAAACGAAATAGCAAAGGTAACCAAGTCTTGCCTATCATGCTAGAGCATAACCCTTATTCTGCCGATTGCAACTTGTTGGATATTTGAAAACAGTATTGATCCAGACCTTGATCCAAACTATGTGACATTAGATATTTTATTATTTATTGAACATTTTGTTACAGACAATTATTTCACAGCAGACGGTGTTACCGCAGAATAATAGTTTAAAGGTAAACTAAGGGTACATAGGAGACAGCGTTATTCTTTCCTAATAAACGCGTTTACGCTAAAACTATTATTTCCATTGCAAACAGTTAGGAGCCAGATCAGACGCCGGGTAACCCGGCGTCTGATCAGGCTCTAAACTGTTTAACACTCAGGTAAAAATGAAAAGTCAGAATTGTCAATAAGTTGTCCTTTTCTTCATTTTAGAGTTTTGCGTTTGCGTTTCCTTTGCGCGTAAACGGGAAAGCATAACGTAGTCTCCACTGTAAACTAAAGGCTTAACCAAGTACATGATGCTGACATGTTAAGAGCGCCGTGCTGACTGGCTTTATCGAGCAACTGTCAGTGCAAGGAGCTTGTTGACCTGGTACAGACAGCTTCTAGCCCGCAGCATACTTGTTTTTGCAGCAAGATACATGTACAGTAATGTCCGTTACTATGATCAATTAACCGTCTATTTCACGGAAGCACACAGGGACGCATTTACAAGTTCCTTTACAAACACACTCAACATAGACGTTAAAACTTATTAATTAACCTATAAAATAATATATATAAGCCTAGTGTGAACTAAAGTAGACATTAACAAATAGTGTAGACCTTGATGATACGCCATGTTATTGTTTGCTATATCGTATGAAATGTTCTGTTGTATGGCCACCACTGTAGTGTCTTTAGACCATCTTTGCATCCCTTAATGAAGTTTTGCAGCAAGTACATATAGAGAGAATATTGCATTATCCAGGCGTAAAAAAGTATGAAAGTATATAACAGTACGAAAGTAAAGCAAAATGTTTCCACTTGGGCTTTCAGGTTTAAGTGCTTGTGTGGCGGCTGTAAAAAGTCGCCCCGTACTTCATTCTCAGTGTTGTTATACTTTCTGGTCCTTTGGAATCATTGATTTCAGCGCATTTATAGTTGAAAGTTGAATTCCGCTTAAGCTGGTGCTAGGGGGCGTGAGCACTGTTGCATATTTAAGTATTGCTCATGAACAGACTCAAATAAACCGAGTCTGCAATTTTCAGTATTTGCTTTGTTTTCTGTGCTTTCAAAGGATCTCCCCTTATTCAGATTACTAACATCCTGTTTTTAGTGGCCAAGTGACTAGTATTGTTTTACTGGTTGAGCAGAAGACTCATCGGTGGGATAGACAGCTGACATCTTAAAGCTTAGCATTGATGAAAAGGTAAGCTTTTCCTGAAGAATTCGACTTTACATTCATTTTAACTCAACCGGCGCGTATTACCAAGGCGAGCTAATTTGATTGTCCTGTGTCCTGTGTTCGTTGTCGTCGTCCGTTGTCGTCGTCATCGTCCATCCGTCGTCAACAACAATTTCTTCAAACGACTTCTCTTCCTAAACTACTAAATGGATTTTTACCAAACTTGGGGGAATAACCAATGTTCGGTCGGTTGAATATTTGGGTAACATTAACTTAAAATATATTTTTTTCAATTAAAAGTATTTTTGTCTGAAACCATCCGTGTACAAAGTCATGAGCTTAGATATTTGACAGAACACCTAAAGTGCAGGTTCATCAGCAAGACTTGAAATCATGTCACTGGGGTTAAAATGATCCCACCCAAGGGGCCATGTGACCCTTGTCTGGGTTTACCCAGGTCAGAGACATGTAGGCCTCTTGTTTGTCAATTCCTCGTATACATACCTGCAAGATTAACAAGAAATATATTTAAAAGAAGTTTCAGCGCAATGCGTGGTGGAACTAATGCTATAGATTGGTGTGCAAAATATATAAAATTGAGGTTTACAAAGAATTGTAATAGATCTATAATATAAACCTACCTTGGATTAAAATACAATTGCAGTAACGTTCATGTACAGTGGAGAATCTGTTATTCTTTCCCGTTTAAACGCAAACGTACGCAAACGCAAAGCACTAAAACGTAGAAAAGAACAACTTTTGGACAATTCTGATATTTCATGTTTATCTTGGTGGCAAACAGTTTGGAGCCTGATCAGACGCCGGGTTACCCGGCGTCTGATCTGGCTCCAAACTGTTTGCACTGCAAATAATAGTTTTAGCGTAAACGCGTTTATTGGGAAAGAATAACACATTCTCCACTGTAAAATATTTCACTGTTACTAAAAACTATCATCTGCAGAAATGCCAAACAATAATTTAAACCTTATCCCGTTGATTGGATATTCTAGCATTAATCAACTGCTCTATATATCAAACTTCATTTGTTGGAGTTTATTGAAACAAAATATAGTTTAACAGATGGCATATACACTGGGGGCCAACTAGGTATTACGATGAAATGTTTCTCTGCGACAACTTATATCGGTATTATATCAAGTTTGTATTGCTACGAAGGCAACTTTGATTTCGTAGACAAACATTTCTCACTGTATACACTGACTTTGTAGCAATACGAATCTGTTATAATACCTAGTATATAGGTTGTCGTAGCAATTAAGTTTGATGATAATACGTAGTTGGCCCCCCGTGATATATGAAGATTCATCAGGATACTATATTATTCAATTATTCTGCGTCTGATCAGGATCCAAACTGATTGATAATTATTTCGATATTACTTTAGTCAATTAACCTAAAATTTAGATTCGAGAAATAAAAGCAGGCAACGATTGCTTAAATCAGATGACGTCACTACATTTAAAGAGTTAAACCCAAATGTCTTCTGGGAAATTTAGTGATGCGCCCGAATGGCAGCTTGACATATTTGGATTCACGGTTTGCCACAGGCCCCATAGTGGGCTGAAAATTTAAGACCTAGACAGGATAATATTATACGCCCAGCTATCGACATGGGGTCAGTTCAATCTGTATAGAGCTGTCACTGCTGCTAATGTATGATGGAACTCCGGTTATATTCACAGTATCTACCTAGCTAGTAATGAGACAAACCATCACTTCCCTACTAAAAGGGAGGGTATGTCTGATATATTAATTATAATCCATAAAAATGGCTTGCCAAAATATCTCAGGTCGACCCCTTCAGGCCCAGACGTCCGCTCACCATAAATGCCACCGCCCACATATCAGCAAATCCTGTACTAGCTTTTAGTATATGCCATCCTGTGCTACCGAGCTTTACCGTGTGTATCTGTACAATAAAATACACTAGTCCGTATCTTACGCCTTGTATTCTACTGTTTATATTCTATTCCGAACGTATTTGCGATAGTGTGACGTCATGTATACGTACATGTCCAAGTTATTGCATAAAATAATTATTATATGCTTCAAATATCATACAACTTTAACCCTTTCACTCTCAATTGCGCTCGTTTTGAAATTTCTTTAGTCATACAGACTTATTTTTAACTTTGAAACGGCATTGCAGACAACAAAATTGAAGCTAACGACAATGAAACGGTGAAGGGGTAAAAATCTCACGAAAGGTTTGGTAGTGAAAAGGTTAAGATTTTCCCTTTGAAATAAAAAAACATACAAAAGTATTACAAAAAAATCAGCCATGTTGTTTGAATATTACGGATTTAGCTTAACCCTTAGCCCGCCAAATAAATTGTCGTCTGCTATATTTCTCGTCTGCTTCAAGTTTCAAAGTGCTTCTAAGTTGCTCAAAATTGCTGAAAATGTTGTCCGAGTGTCAAACAGCTTGGATCCGGATGAGACGCCGAGTTACTCGGCGTCTCATCCGGATCCAAGCTGTTTGCATATGGAGCTATAGTCGTGACTGGCAGGCTAAGGGTTAATCTAAAATGCGAATAACTTGGTTCATGATCTGACGCAGAGATAATGAAGATTCTGTTTTACAGTCATCATGTTTTAAGCAGTCACCTGTCTTATACACATACTAATTACCACAAGTTAGAGGTCGTACTAGAGAGGTTTTACAGTTGTTCGAACCAGTATAATTTCAGCATCACCCAAATTAAATGAGACACGTGACAGAGTCCAGGTTTGTTTCATAAGCACACTGAATCTCTAGGGAGAAATTGTTCCATAGTAACTAGAAAGAATAAAATGTTTGGTAATTACATTATTATGGTTGTCGTCCATTTGGTGAAAACATCTTGGATATCTCAAAGAAATAACGCTGTAATGTATGCATCATGATGAATTACAAAAGTAGAGACTTCTGTCAGCATGTCAACAAAACCATGAATCAGGGACGAAGATCTACATCTTCTGTAAGATACGAGTTTGTTTGTTTCAACATTGTCGTGTGCTTTATACACAAGTACAGTAAAGCCTCTCTATTACGACCACTGTATGTAAAACGAAGGCTAATTGATTGTATAACAGACAGGTGGCAGCGTAAAGCAATTTGACAGTCAAACAGAAAGCTCCTCTCGGAGCTTTCAGTTTTACTGTCAAATTGCTTTAAGCAGTCACCTGTCGTAGCCACCTAATACTTAACACAACTATGAACTCGTAATACAGAGGTTTTACTGTATACCGAAACAAGCATAACCGAGACAATAGCATACGAACTATGTAGACTAGATTCTAGTTCCATAAAATGTAACCCTTCACGGTGATTATATCATCGACTTAAAGATTGTCGTCAACTTTTATTTCCTGAATTTTATTTGAAATTTAGGCAATGTAAGTTTAACTAAGAAACACCGAATTGTGTGTCATACGGATTAGTTACAAATCAAGCACCGAGTAACGCAGTGTCGGGTCAGTTGTTTTGCATATGACAGTGTATTTATTCTAATAAGGGTGAAGGGTAATTAATTGACAGAGCTCTGGGACATAGTTTGCATATGTTTAAGACTATGGCATGGCAATGTCGCTGCGTGTAGATGTTATCACCAACCTTCATCGCAGAAAAGCGCCAACAAGCCTTATCTCTAGAGCAAAACAAAACAGCTAAACCAGGATCCTTCTTAAACCCTCTTTTAAAGGGTTATATTTGAGGTATTGCAATTATAGAACTTTAATGAAACCTTAACGTGTTTATCAGTTTTATCAAACAGTTTGTAGCAATTAGGATGTGGAAGAACTGGTTCCAAATGTGAACTAATACAAGCCTTTCCGCACTTTGCAGGACAAAGATAAATTACAATCCCAATGTATGACTGACGCTTGTTACAGTTGAGAAAACGTTATTCTTTCCCGTTAAAACACAAACGAAACGCATACGCAAAACACTAAAATGTAGAAAATCACAATTTGTTTTTACATTTTTCTGTATCTTTTTTTTTCTGAGTGTCAAACAGTTTGGAGCCTGATCGGACGCCGGGCTACCCGGCGTCTGATCTGGCTCCAAAGTGCAATGGGAATAATAGATTTAGCCTAAACGCGTTTATTGGGAAATAATAATGTGCTCTTCACTGTACATGTATATGGACTTTAACATGGATACCTGTTTATTATTCAATACCTTAGTTATTCCTTTAGATAAACATTGCCAGGTGATTTGATGTGTGATTGCTTGAAATTCGGATATGTTACGGTATACGTGCTGCATATCTATGCGGATATTATATATGCAGACACATGGTTGTGTGAATGTTTATGAATGGACTTGACCTGTAATATCCCGGTGAACCAATCGTTATCCTACAATGTAGACCTAAAAAAAGCTCTATGTATACTCAACAAATACGTCTTTCCAATGTCTACAGTGGAGAATCTGTTATTCTTTCCCGTTTAAACGCAAACGTACGCAAACGCAAAGCACTAAAACGTAGAAAAGTACAACTTTTGGACAATTCTAATAATTCTTATTTATCTTGGTGGCAAACAGTTTGGAGCCTGATCAGACGCCGGGTTACCCGGCGTCTGATCTGGCTCCAAACTATTTGCACTGCAAATAATAGTTTTAGCGTAAACGCGTTTATTGGGAAAGAATAACAGATACTCCACTGTATAACTACGCGGCCCTACTTGTAACTAAACGGCCCGAAATGTAACTAAACGTCGAAATGACGTCGAAAAAAAAAGGTCCTTCTTGTAACTGAAAACGGTATGTAAATACGGCCCTATATGTAACTACGTGGTCAGAAATGTAACTAGGTCCATTGCCAGCAAGTACCAAATATTAAAAGTGATGACATCTTTTAAAGTATAAGACACGTTTGATATATAGAACAGTAGATAAATGTGATAATCTCCGATCAGCATGATAAGGTTGCATTTTTTAGATGGTAGTTTGTTTAGTAGTCATGCTATATTTTACATAAAAGAAGCTGTTGTTGTAATTTTCATTTTTTAATCCAAGGTCTTAACAATTCTTTGAAAACTTCAATTTCATACTTTTTGCACACCCATCTATAGCATTACTTACACCACGCTCTCTGCTGAATATCTTTTTTTAAAGATATAAATTGTTTATGCAATTTCAAAAGAAAATCCTTAGCCTTGTGAACTTGTTTTTTCTGCTTTGAATTTTATTTAGTACCTCCGTCAAAGTCACATAGCGGATTATCTCTTGGTATAAGAGAAGTGCCTATTACAGTGGAGAAAACGTTATTGTTCCCCGTTTAAACGCAAATGAAACGCAAAATACTAAAATGTAGAAATTAACAACTTTTTGACATTTTTCACTATCTATAGTTATCCGAGTGTCAAACAGTTTGTAGCCTGATCTGGCTCCAAACTGTTTGCAATGAAAATAAAAGTTTTAGCATAAACGCGTTTAGTGGGAAAGAATACGTTTTCTCCACTATATGTAAATTGGTTGTCATTTTTGATCATGTTTACCGGTTGATGGGACTTTTAGAGAAAGTAATTCATGTGTAAAACATGCGTTTAGTGTCTGACAACTTCGGGGCATATATTCTGCCTATCTTCTACTCTTGAACTCTTTCTGAATACAGCAACATGTACTTCTTACATCATGGTTATTTCACATGACCCTCGGCTTATCCTGTCCTTTATGTTTTCCCTTTTCTTTCCGTGTTGATCGAGATTATTTTAATGTTTTTATTTTAATGTGTCGCGGTGCCGTTAACACCCAACTCAATCAACCCTTCGGATTATCATCTTTATCTTTTTGTTTGTAAAATGGAGAATACGTTATTCCTCCCCAAAACGTGTTCCACAAATTGGGTTCAGGTTCACAATGGACTTGATTCATACGGCTATCAACGCCTTTGCAAACACAGTACATCCAGATCAGGGAGCAACCCATGACCAGTGTCTGCTCTGTTTGCTTCTTAGACTATTATATCCTAGATATTTCACCACTTGGTTACATCAATAAAAGTAAAAACCAACACCATTTACATGATAAATATCCCTATTCAAGCTTTTGCAAACAGAATAGACCCAAAATTATACCCCGCGTCAGCCGTGTTTCTGCATTACAGTGCTTCCTCTCTACAACGACACCCTATGGGAGACATATACATGTAGAGCGTGTTCACCTGGGACTCGCGAGTCTAGTAGAGTTTATCAAATGACGTAAATAGCGCTAAATTCTGAATGCGCACGCATCTTTCAGCAGAACGACAAACCCTTCAGACGAGTAAGTAATGGGTCAAATTACGGCCTAAAACAAAATGGGAACCACGCCAACCCGGACCAATAATGGCAATTTTATGATTATTATGTCGAACAATGAAACCCTATGCTAACTATTTGTTACCTTATAGCACGGTTACAGGACTGTTCATTAAAACACTCTTATACAAGCGTAAATTATACAGTATTTAGCGTTTTACTATTGGGGATTTTGTGTTGTCATTTTCGGACGCCATTTTGAAACTCGACTAACCCTGCGCAGGGACTGGGTTAGCCTAGAGTTCGGTTCAGAGGTCATATGACGTCATTTGAGTACGAACGCGGTTTGTTCACCTGTAACCTGAGGAACTCGGGTCGATTCGAGGGTCTCAGGTGAACACGCTCATTGATTATGTGTGTTGTTTCGGAGGAAGTCGTAACAGGGAGGGAAAAGTATGACTTCGCTTACATGTGCAAACAGTTTGAATCAAGATCAAGCTGTTTGTCACTCGTCATTATATGTCATCTATCAACATAACTATCCACTTAGCAGACGACAATTTTAAGCAGACGATATTGCAACAGTAAAAGCGTTAGACACTAGTGTCCTGTTTAGGTAACTGCGGGAAGGGTCGTTGTAAGGAGGGGGTCGTTGTTCGGAGGGCCGGTGTAGG
Source organism: Gari tellinella (assembly GCA_922989275.2). Classification (NCBI taxonomy): domain Eukaryota; kingdom Metazoa; phylum Mollusca; class Bivalvia; order Cardiida; family Psammobiidae; genus Gari; species Gari tellinella. The sequence goes on along the minus strand of OV277857.1, from coordinate 26,561,386 downwards.
GAGAGAACGCTGTATATGGACCTGCTTATTATTTAATACCACAGTTATTACCTTAGATAAACATTGCCAGGTGATTTGATGTGTGATTGCTTGAAATTCGAATCAGTTACGGTATACGTGCTGCATGTCTATGCGGATATAATATATGCAGACACATGGTTGTGTGAATGTTTATGAATGAACTTGACCTGTATCCCGGTGAACCAATCGTTAACCATTCAAATTCCATTTTGACGTAATCACTCGTTTAACCCTTACAACCCTACAACCCTCAGTAGAGATTACTGATTACATATGAGAACAGTGTAGACCCTGATCAGAGGACTCCTATAGGAGCCCTCTGATCAGGGTCTGCACTGTTTGCTATTTTCATTGGTTTTTGTTGTCATATAAAAAATACAACAGTAGACTGGTTCAAAATACCTGTACTTAAAGAGTCCAAAAGGACTATAAATATCTATAAATACGCCGTCTCTCACATAATATTGTCTGCTTTCATTTATAAGATATTGTGTAGTACATGTATGTTTCATTTACTAAAGGAACATTGTTAGGAGTTTTAAACGCGGTTTCTGATCAGGATTCAAACTGCTTGATAGTCATGTCGGTATGTTTTCAGTCACTTGGCCTTAAAAATAGTACAAGATGTAGCATTAACCCTTTACCTGATAGCCTATTTTTAGAATTGAAGATATGTGCCTTCTTAAAGCATGTTGAAAGTAAAGCAGAATGCGCCTTAGGGCGCATTCTGCTTTACTTTCAGCCTGCTTGAAGCTATCATGTGCCAGAATATAGAAAACATTCCCTATAATATATATTCATGACTGATTAAATTGGAACTATTTTCTTCAGCGGAGGAATAAATCATATTCGCTAAAAGGCGCTTCTATGGGGGAAAGGGTTAAAGGGACTCGCAACCGGATGGTGTACTTGTAAAAAAAAAAACTCAATTAAAAGCAAATTTGAGGCATTATTTGGCTTTTGACATTAAAAAAATATGATCAGTCCAAATAAAGTCTCAAGAATCGTCACTGAATCTTAGTTTTTTTAGATATTTCCCATCGTTTTTCTATAGCGTCAGCTGACGGTATAGTTGTTGTTGTTGCTTCTCTACACGGGTTCAGACATAAACCCGAGCCGAAAAAAGTACTATCAATCGCTACCAGTGAAGTACGTTAATTCGCTAGCATATATATAGAGAGCGCTGGTAGCCGAGGGGGTAAAGGCGTCATCATTTTCCATGTTTGTCTCCGCATGGAGGGTCACGGGTTCGAATCCCACCAGAGCTTCTTCTTCTTTTTTTTTTGAAATGCATTTTTTAACAGAATTTATTATCCTAAACTTAATCTTATTCATTTATATAAGCATTTGACATATATTTACAAATTACTATTATAATGCTAAATCCGGTTGCGAGCCTCTTTAAGGTGTACATTAATATGGCGATGGAAATGTTAAAAGCAATGGCGATTGACCGATTAATTTACATATAGGTCAACATCTTTACTGGATTTCAAGTTTAATCGTTTCACATCATGTCGGTCTGCAGTAAAGTCTTGCTATGAATACTACTCATAAGACGCCTAAGTTTCGCTGTTCAACAGTGCAGAAACTCTTAATCTTTTCAAATAAACTCGTTTATGCTAAAATTATTATCTCTACAGCACATGGTTTGGAGCCAGAGATTACGTAAGGGAACCCGGCGTCTGATCAGGCTCCAATCTGTTTGTCACTCAGATTAAAATGAATCGTGAGACATTTCAAGACATTATTCTTTTCTACCTTTTATTGATTTGCATTTGCGTTTCGTTCGCGGGAAAGAACAACGTCTTTTCCATGCACTGACAGATGATAAAATAAGAATTGAAAGTTTTAAACATGATTCATAAATAAATTAAAATCATTGTTTAATTGTTATATTTGAACTATTTAGCATCTTCAAAGTGCATCGTTAAAGTGTACATCATGGGTATCTGCGTACAGTTTATTGTAAAGGAAATTGCTTAACTTAAAGCAGTTGGAATCAAGTACAGACACCAAATAATTGTACTGATCAGGTTTTCATCTGTTTTTGAAGCCGTCTTAACCCTTTCACTCTCAATACTGTCGTGAGATTTGACTCCTTCAACGTTTGATTGTCGTCTGTTTCATTTTTGTTGTCTGCAATACCGTTTCAAAGTTCAAAATGAGTCCGTTTCAAGACGAGTGTCAAACAGCTTGGATCCTGATCAGACGCCGTCTTATGCGGCGTCTGATCAGGATCCAAACTGTTTGCAAACGCGCTTTAAAGCGTCATAGAGAGTGAAAGGGTTAATATTGCTTCATATTAAGAATGTATGTATTAAAGGGGCTCGCAACCGGATTTAGCATTAAAAATAGTAATTTGTAAATACATGTATATGTCAAATGCTTATATAAATGGGTAAGATTTAGTTTAGGATAATAAATTCTATTAAAAAATGCATTTAAAAAACAAATTAAAGAAGAAGCTCTGGTGGGATTCGAACCCGTGACCCTACATGCGGAGACAAACATGAAAAATGAGGAAACACCTTTATCCCCATCGGCTACCAGCGCTCTCTATATATTAAGTAGCGAATTAACGTCCTTCACTGGTAGCGATTGATGGTACTTTATTCGGCTCGGGTTTATGTCTGAGCCCGTGTAGAGAAGCAACAACAACAACTATACCGTTAGCTAACGCTATAGAAAAACGATGGAAAATATATAAAAAAAAAACTAAGATTCGGTGACGATTCTTGAGACATTTTTGGACTGATCATGTTTTTTAATGTCAGAAGCCAAATAATGCCACAAATTTGCTTTTATTTGAGTATTTTATTTTATTTTGACAAGTACACCATCCGGTTGCTGGTGTTTATCATACAGCAGCAGAAACAGTGGTAGAAAAGGAATAAAAACCAAAGCGCCAGTAGACCATGGGAATCATTTAGAATCTGTTTGAACCAAGCTATAAAAATCACCGAGAATTTACAGTTGACTCTGTTGTGTTGAACGAACAGGTGTTCTGTATACTTAACTAGGACATGAGTCTGGACAGCAATTAGAGTTGATTATTTTAGTCGCCGATTTCTTTCTAGACATAGGCATTGTCTTCGTCTGCGAAATACATTACAAGTAATACAGTGGCGAAAACGTTATTATTTCCCAATAAACGCGTTTACGCTAAAACTATTATTTACATTGCAAACAGTTTGGAGCCAGATCAGACGCCGGGTAACCCGTCGTCTGATCAGGTTCCAATCTGTTTGACACTCAGATAAAAATGGATAGTTTAAAATGTCAGAAAGTTGTTATTTTCCACATTTTAGAGTTTTGCGTTTTGCGTTTTACGTTTCGTATGCGTTTCGTATGCGGGAAAGAATAACGTTTTCTGCACTGTACAAGTATTATAAGATGTTGATATGTTTTTCAGATCTCTTATCATGATGTTCAACAAGAAATAACTCATGCGGACAGCAATTCTTTTTTAAGAGATAAGACGAGTGGTCTGAGAAATAAAACCTTCCCGAAATGAAATTCTCACTTTTTGAACCTTTTTGTGAGTGTTCTTTGTTTGCTATGTAATACAATCTGCTGCAATAAATCAAAATGGAAACACATATCCCTCTCTGTTTTATTATAAAAAGAAATCTTAGCATATATATGGTAGCATTCTATTGTGCACTTGCGTTAGATTTATCGTTTTTCTATTTTCGTTGTGAAGACACGTGATTGGTGAAATAAGGTGGACAGAAAAGTAAAACCTTCTGCTTTATCCCGGTCTGCCTTTAAAATAGTCCCTTTTGCTTTTTCGAGGATAAGGTAGGCAGAAGTATGTGAAGGAATTTAGGGGAAAAAGTGAACGAATGAAAGGCATTACTATCAGCAAACGGGCAAGATTTGTTCTTCTGTTCTTCCAAATGAGATCAGCACCGATTTTGTTAAAGTAAGGATGCTTAAACACAAACTACGACCTTTTAAAACATTGCAGCAAAGAAGTATACATCATACGGTATTTAAGCAATTTAATGGTTTCTCGCTGTCCCTGTAACTATGTCGGCTATGCCCATATTGATTAATAATGCTCTGGGTGATTTGACTTGCGTGAAAATAGTCATGTGTGAAATATGCTATTAGTGTCTGTCATCCTGAAGTCATAGGGGATATTGCACACCGTATCCGAACATCTCGCTGGATCCGGGCTCCTGAAATACTGTCAGCCAGTAGTGATGGGAGATTCTCACCATAGAAAAATCCCATCTGTTTATTGGATTTACACTATCGTGTTAATCGTTTGTGACAAGTGGTTTTTGTGTTAGGTATTGTCGATGCATTTTGAACATTCATCGTTTTTGAAAGCATGACCATGTCTGCTTTAAAAAAGTCGTCTTAACAATGCTACCGGGCCATTTCGACAACACGTCCGTCCGCCTGTTTGTCCGTTATGGTAGTTTTATTTTAGATTTTGCGTTTAATTACATTTCCCTAGTTAGAATTTGTGTTTAGTGATGACACGTGCTCTATTAACTAGCATGAACTAGCTGTTTAATTTGTTTTGCTGTGCGAACGTCAAACAGTGTTCAGCTATCTGATTACTTTTGTATTGGAGGTTGAACATAGTAATTTTGGCCTTCCAAGTGCGTCTATATGACCTTCAGTAAATCTTTAGTTGAAATGCATGCCCTTCTGGTTATGTCAATTGTTATCATTTTAGCACAAGGCTTGACAACAATAACATTTGCAAACAGTTGAGATCTAGATCAGACGTCGCGACAAGCGATGTCTGAAATAGATCCAAACAGTTTGAATGTAGTGAACTTTGATTGGCATTTGCAAATATCAGGGAATCAGTTGTAAAACTCGGGTAATGTGGCGTTTGCAAACTAAAATCATCCTGTTCTGTATCATTGAACATAATCTGCAAGACTTGATGAAAACACCGGTAGACAACCTTTACGCCATGCTCTACTGAAAAACATACGGGGTGCAACCGTACTAAAATGACAGGTCAATGTATTTCAACTTATGTTAATCTGTCGTTAGCATTAATTTTCACATATTCTTTCAGGCAAATTTATCAGAGTTAAACAGTTTTGGTCTGGGCGAAACGTTGAGTTAGTTAACAACAACATGTATATCCCAACAGCTTACATCACACGTTCGCCCTCAGAGTAAAGCAGGTATGCATTTAATTCAATTTCCCAATACAGAGATCGTCTGGAACTTTCAGCAGTAAAACAGATATCATATTAATCACTGGCCAGTTACTGAATTGCTGAGAACACACACAGTGCTAGTGAAGCTGCTACAAAATGGAGTCTGTTGGAAGATGTACAGATGGCTGAAATACTTTCTCTTTCAACGGACAGCAAGAGTGAAACTAGATGTAAAACTCAGCAACCAGGTGAAAGTGAGAGAATGCGTCCCTCAGGGTCGTGTAATTTCACCAACCCTATTTGTCGCCTACATCAACGACCTTCTGACAGCTCTACATAAGCATGTCCGTAAAACACTTCAAGCACAGCCAATACAACAATAAAAAATACCACCCAGAAGGTGTCAGATTGGGCTGACAAGTGGGCACTTAACATCAACCATTTGAAGACAGTTTCAATACTCTGCTCCCTATCCACGTCAAAGGAGAAAGTCAAACTAATTTTAGAAGATCATCCATTGCCACAGGTAGAAACACCTACTTTCTTAGGTACAACACTTGACTCCCGCCGCACATGGAAAGCTCACACAGAAGCAGTTGAGGAAAGAGTCCTCAAGAAACTCTCACTCATGAAGAAGCTGGCAGGAACAAGCTTGGGAAGGGGGGGGGGGGGGGTGAACGACAAAATATTACGCCAAGTATACACCGGCGCCATACGCCCTATAGCAGAATATGCATATTCTTTATGGATCACTGCCTCCCAAACTAGCAAAAGCAAATTGGACAATGTTCAAAATGCTAAACGCATGATCATTCCTTTGCCATGAAGACAACTCCAATTGCAGAAATGGATAAAACATCCAACATTTAGCCATTAGAGGTACGGCGAAAATACAAAGCTCTAGCACAGGCAAAGAAAGCCAAGAGACTCCCATCTCACCCGCTACATACAAAACTAAATAGTCTGACCAAGAATAGACGAAAACGTCAAAGCCTCAACCAAATTGTGAAACGCCTCCAAAAAGAGAAAGCAGAAGTCTTGGATCCAGGTGTAGACATTCCTCAACCGGACTCATGGACACCAAAATGCAGAACACCTACCATAAGGTTAGAAGTCCCTGGTCTGGGAATAAAGGGAGAACAGTCTCCAGTCCTGCAAAACCAGCAACACAGAAAATGACCCATGCAAGAAAGTTATCCTCAGCAAGCACTCTTGGATACATGCATACACAAATGGATCTGTAGAGAAGAAAAGCTGTCAAAAACGGTGCAGTGGAAACTACTTGAAATACCCTGACAGACCCCCTTTCTCCATCTCATTTCCTGTGGGAAAATGAAGCTCCAACTACAGAGCGGAGATACAAACTCTCCCCAAAACTTCAAAACACCTGATGGAGATGGAGGAGCGAGAGCTAAACATTACCCTTTTAAAAGACACTCTGTCTGCACTACAAGATCTCTCTGGACCCAATGATATCCACACCAAACAGGGCAATATAAACAACCTAGTCCAGAACAGCAACGTGGTGCTTCAGTGGGATCTATCACATGTTGGCATTGATGGAAATGAGGTAGCAGACAGACTTGCTAAAGAAGACAGTTGTCAGCCACAGCAAAATCCTCCTGTTTCATACATATATGCCAAGACGCAGCTTAAAAAGTTGATACAGAGCAGGTTAGAAAAACAGAAACAGAAATTATAACCCTGACCAGGACCACATTCACAGTCTCAGTAGGCGAGGATAATCTGTGATATTCCGCATGAGGACAGGTCACTGCGGGTGGTGTGGACAAGCATATCAAAAGAGAATGGGCCTGGTGGATACAGCATCATGACAGTATGGCGCAGAGGAACAAATCTCTCAACGCATTCTTCAGAGCTGTACCCATCTGGAGGAACTGCGTCAGAATGTCTGGAGTACAAACACTCCTATCCACTGCAAAGTGTGGGGAACCGCAGCTGAGCTGCGTTAGATAGTGCCATCCGGACATAGGATATAAAATTGCCATGAAAAGTGGAACGCTAAAAAGAAATAGCCAGTTGTTAAATTGCTGAGAACACACACAGGACATCACACACAGTGCATTAACCGATTTATTTTCTCCACAGCTTTAACTCATCCATTGAAAAATAAGACAGACAGACAGATGCCCTTAGAGATCGAAATATTAGAAAAGAGCAGTTTATATATTAATATTAATTTAATTCCCTATCTGGAATATTTGAAAATAATTATTGTAAACTTTAGCATGCCAGGAATATTTCATCTTAAAACTTTATGTTGGTATAGTGCTCGCTCTCAACAACGACCCTCCGAACAACAATTTCCTCCTTACAAAAATGCTTAACATTGATTCCAAAACAAGACATTTACAGTGGAGAATCTGTTATTCTTTCCCGTTTAAACGCAAACGTACGCAAACGCAAAGCACTAAAACGTAGAAAAGAACAACTTTTGGGCAATTCTAATAGTTCTTGTTTATCTTGGTGGCAAACAGTTTGGAGCCTGATCAGACGCCGGGTTACCCGGCGTCTGATCTGGCTCCAAACTGTTTGCACTGCAAATAATAGTTTTAGCGTAAACGCGTTTATTGGGAAAGAATAACAGATTCTCCACTGTATGTCTAACCTTTCACTGCTGCAATGTCGCCTGCTTCAAATGTTCGCCTGCTGTTTTGTCTCAAAGTTAACATGGACATTTTGACAGAAGAAACGTAATGACGAGTGACAAACAGTTTGAATCCAGATCAGAGGCCGCGTAACGCGTTGTGTGATTTGGATTAAGCTGTTTGAAAATGTAAGACAAGTCGTACTCAGCTCTCTAAGGGTATTATCTTCATCTTCCCTCCGAACAACACACACTTCCTTGTCTCCCATTGGGTGTTGCTGTAGAGAGGGAGCATGGTACAGTGGAGAAAATATTATTCTTTCCCGTTTTAACGCAAACGAAACGCAAACGCAAAAAACTAAAATGTAGAAAATAACAACCTTTTGACATTTTTCACTATCTAATTTTATCTGAGTGTCAAACAGTTTGGAACCTGATCAGACGCCGGGTTACCCGGCGTCTGATCTGGCTCCAACCTGTTTGCAATTGAAATAATAGTTTTAGCGTAAAAGCGGTTTTTGGGAATGAATAACGTTTTCACCACTGTAGCAGCAGTTCTCAGTGTATATGCAACTGACATCTCCTATAGCAAGTAGTTTCAGTAGAGAAGGAGTTTGTCATCTCCGTTAAAACAAAACTTAACTTAAAGACATCACTTGACCTAGCTTGGGTGGTAACACCTAACGCCGCAGAAAGTTTGAGTCAAAGCATGGAGAGCATGTACGTACTGGATTAGCGTCTATGCAAAAAATCATTAAGGCGTTTCATGTGAGGCCCGTACCTTAAATTTGATAGTTTGGTTAGAAAAATCATTGGGTGTGAGAATGTCAGGGCCTCTATGGAAAACTTGAGAAAGCTGACATTGGCTGAGCACACTTTTCTCATGCTTTACAGTTACTGTCACGGCTAGTTAGAACAATGGGGGTCAATGAATGGATTGGGGGAATTGTTTTTTACGCAATCACATTGCAATTTGCAGGAGCAAATCAGATGCCGAGATTACCCGGCGTCTGACCTGGCTCCAAAATGTTTACAGTGGACATAACTGTTTGAGCAGAAATCCGTTGATTTGAAAAGATAACGTCGAATCCATTGTATGCATCAAACTATTTGCCATTGTTATCTAAACAAATGTTGCCTTAATATGATGAATGTAAATATTAAACTGCTTCTGTTAATTAATACGCTTCCGAGGCAATAACAAATCCAAAAATTTGCCTCTCTTTATAAACACCTAATCTACATGGTATTTCGACCACAAACAACCAACATGCTAAATCTGCCGCTAGCTGTTTGCTAATTACCGTATAGCAGGCAATTACTGTTTACAAACGTAGTTGGTTTGCAAGAAACAGTTCCCTGATGGAGCATTCAGCACCTTAGGCAGCATTTTGATGGCAAACCTTATCGTTGGCAGCAATGGTCTGGGTAAAATTATCTGCACTGTCATTTAGAAAATAAATTGATTGCAAAACAGCTTTACTTAACTCTTTCCTCCCTGAAACTTTAAATGGACAATTCCAGTTTCGATTTTAGTCTAGTCCATTTCTGGCATTTAAGGGTTGTTTTTGTCCATTTTTGGCCTTCTGACAAACAGTGAAGACCCTGATCAGAGGGCTCCTTTCGGAGCCCTCTGATCTGGGTCTTCACTGTTTGCACAGGACAAGTGTACTATTCACATGTATACTGTTTGAAAAGAACGCCTATATGCGGGACTAGACTTCAAAGGGTTAATCAACTTGAAGGTGCACGTTAACATTCTACACTTTGCTGGCGATTTTGCGATATTTGATGCAAATACCATCTTATACCATCAAGTAAAAAAGGACACACTTCTGCCATTCTTTTTAGTGTTATAAAACGTTTAAAGAAAATTTTGCCAACATCATGCTTATAATGTGTACAAAGTTTGAAGACAATACCATAAACAGTTTTCAAGAAAATGGCAAGTCTAAAGAAAAAGGTCAACATTGGGGAACAAAATTTCCAGATAAAAGGGGACTTTATTATGTAAAATTGTGTGTAAGTGTTATTCAACTTGGAGAAGAGTCTCCCAACACTTATAATGTTTACCAAGTTTGAAGAAAAAATCATAAACAAAAATTTCAAAAGCATAGCATGTCCATATATTAAGAAACAAAATCTCAGGTTGAAAAGAACCATAATTCTGTTAAATTTTGTGCAAGAATTATGAAAGTTATAAAAGGTAAATGTCACGGAAAGGGCGACGAACGGACGGACTGACGGACGGACAAGGTGATTCCACTATAGTGGGGGAATAAAACAAAAGTGTTTCCTACAATTTATTGAATATGTGTTTGCATTGCGATTGCGTTTAAACGGGAAAGAGTAACGTTTTCTCCACCGAATTAGCGGAACGTTCGTTCCATGCACTGTTACCTGTAAATATACGATGGCAAATTCTTTGTAGTCTTGCTTTTACTAATTTGAGAAGGCCCTTATAGACGTGATTGTGTTTGAATCCATACTCCTTTACATTGCAATCAGTTTGGAGCCAGATCAGAGGCCGAGTACTCGGCGTCTGACCAGGCTCCAAACTGTTTGCCACTCAGATAAAAGTAGATTTTCTACATTTTAGTATTTTGCTTTTGCGTTTCGTTTGCGTTTAACTTTTTCTCCACTGTAGCCGTCAGTCCCATTTGGTCGAAGGTATAACAACTTAAGTTCAGTGACTATTTAAAACAAGATGGAGGTAACACAGAAAGCCAATTATGGAGCTTTCTGTTTTATCATTTTGTGACTTCCAATTCACGATGTAGTAAAGGTGTCCACATAGTGCTATGTCTAAACATGTAAATTCATTGCGCTTCTGCAAAGGAAAAGGTTTTAATTAATTTCCAGATCTGCTTGTCATTGAACAGAGCCTGCACAACGTGATGAATACTGCCTTAAGAATGGTTTTCATCATTAACAAGTACCCAAGACTAGGTCAGAATTACTGTTCTAGGAGAAAAGATCAGAGTCTTCAAAACAATTTAATTTAAACTTTATTTACAGGAGATGCCAGACACTTTATGTCTTAAACAGATTCTTTGGAAGTCGAACAAAATACTTCGGAAAAACAGAGACTTTTGTCTTATTTATTGATTGCATTATACTCTTTTTGAAATAAACAATATCAGCAATAGTGGCAGTGTATTGTTATAGCCAACCAAATAGCTAAAACAAAATTTACAGATGATGCGTGATGTCATTTCTAAAATGAGTTTTAATGTTTTATGCCAGGCCCTGCAGGGCAAAGGCAAACTATTTTGAATGTCCAAAAGAGGCTGGGCTGTATGTTAAGGTTTTATTTTCAATAACTCTGATGTAAGTTGTATAATAATTCCAATGAAAGAACTAGAAAAGACCAATAGAGTCCGGAGTAAAGTGAATAACTCTAAGCAGAGTACATGTACGTGTATAGTATGCCCCGAACTTGAATTACATTGGAGAAAACGTTATTCTTTCCCAATAAACGCGTTTACGCTAAAACTATTATTTCCATTGCAAACAGTTTGGAGCCAGATCAGACGCCGGGTCACCTGAGGTCTGATCAGGCATCAATATGTTTGACACTCAGATAAAAATAGATAGTGAAAAATGTCAAAAAGTTGTTATTTTCTACATTTTACTATTTTGCATTTGCGTTTCGTTTGCGTTCATACGGGAAAGAATAACGTTTTCTCCACTGTACGCTAGAACTATAATGTCCATTGCAAACAGTTACGAGCCAGATCAGATGCCGGCTAATCCGGCGTCTGATCAGGCTCCAAACTGTTTGACACTCAGATAAAAATAGCTAGTGAAACATGTCAAAAATTTGTTATTTTCTACATTTTAGTGTTTTGCGTTTGCGTTTCGTTTGCGTTTAAACCGGAAAGAATAACGTATTATCCACTGTAGTGTACCTCGAACTACAATTATTTTCCCTAGTGTTAACGATGGACTGGTGCATAACAGAAGTGCAGAAATGTTTGTTCGTGCCATGACATATCTATGCTAATTCAACAGACGATAAAGCTTTATCTAGTGGTAAAATACTGAATATTTGCGTAAAACTCAGATTCGCCACGATTTACTGGTTTGTTTATGTGTACGGAGACTGATATTATGCAGAAATATCTATGATATGTATCTACAGTCGAAACTCGATAGTTCGAACTCGCGTTAGTTCGAACATACCCATATTTCAAAGTTAAAACGTGGCTTAGCAACGTTTTAATTTTGAAATACTGGTATGTTCGACTTTAACATTCTCCGTGCAACCGGAGAATGGCTGATATCTACCACAAACAGTTTTGATCTAGATGAGACGCCGAGTAACTCGGCGTCTCATCTAGATCAAAACCGTTTGATACTCAGTTGATATAAATTATCCTGTAGGATGAATGATAGTCAACTATGATAATTATTACAGACAACTAAACTTGCAGACAACCATGATCTTGTTTGCAACCTTTTTTAGAGAGAGAATTCACATTTTGTTGCATAGCATAGCATTGCGTATGCATGTAGTTTCGTTTTTACGAGAAGACAGAAAACATTCTCCACTGTATTGTTGACATCTCAAGTCAGGTGCAAGAGAGAGTTAACATGGCCAGGCATATGTAGAACCAACTATTTCTCAGACAAAGGCACATGGTTTATTATGATAGAAGTTAATTTGTTTTGATCTTCCTACCTGGGATCTCTCACCTCCAAAGCTTTGTGCTCCTGGACCAAATCACACAGCACGTGCCACATTGTTGTTTGTAGATATGCAGGGCTATTTCTCTTACAGCATTGCCAATGGTTTGTGTGACATTTCAATGTTGAAACAGGGGGTGAATCGCAATTCTTTCCAAACAAAGGCTTTGTACTCTGAAACTGTAAAACGGTTCTTGAACAATGAGTAACTGGCTGTGTGATCTGGCTCCAAAATGTCTGACTTTAAGATAATAAAGTCAACTTTTTGTAAACATTGTAATTTTTCAACATAATTATTTCTTAAAGTATATACGCGTTTGAGAGCAAAATAATATTTAACTAACGCTGCATAGCATTACTCGAAACCTAAACACGCAACAACATACAGTGTTTCCTCTCTACAACGACACCCAATGGGAGATAACAAATATGTGCGTTGTTCGAAGGGAGTCGTTAGGGAGGAAAATTGGTTTCCATTTCCAAACAGCTTGAATCCAGATCAAACGCCGCGTCACGTGGCGTCTTGTCTGGATTTAAGCTGTTTGTCACTCGTCATCAAAATGTTCAATATGTATCTTTGAGAAAAACAGCAGATGGCAATTTTAAGTAGACGATATAACAGCAGTAAATGCGTTAGACATAATTGTCTTGTTAAGCGAACTGCGACCAGGGTCGTTGTAAGAATGTAGTCGATGTTGGGAGGGTCGTTATAGGGAGGGAACGCTGTACTATTAAACCAGCTTCTAACCAAGCAGGGAGTGATTTCAGTCATTTATCAATGGCAGTTCTGTAATAAATATTCCACACCTCAATCGCATTCTCACATTCGTAAGTAAAATGATGCATTACATATGATGAGAATAAAGCAGAAGCACGACCCTTGCTTTACCGCTAGTGTATCCTAAGCTTACGCATTTCATAAAACGCCATTACTACGCCAAATAAGGTCGCGGAGAAAGAACATAATTAGTACTACGAAAATTAATTTTCGGCATTCTATGTATGAGCAAAACTGTTTAACCCCTGTGCAATTTGTAGCACATTAGTACGTGCTCATTTCTTACAGCATCCAGTGGAATTGGGGGTAGAATACCCCCACTGCCCAAACCCATATTAGAATAATAAATTTAGAAAATAAATTTTCTACATTTATTTGGATTGCTTGTGAGTTTTGTCTTCCCCACAGTAACCTATTCTATATAATAAATACACATTACCAGTTGACAGCGCGATACAGAGTGATGTATTTAGCTCGAGACGTTTTTGGCGGAAATAGCCGATCTGACGAGCGCCTTGGCGCGAGTCTGATCGGTTGTTTCCGCCAAAAACGTCGAGAGCTAAATGCAACACTCTGTTGCGCACTGCCAACTGGTGATGTGTTTATTATATGCCTTGAATACAAACCAGAAACAATTAAATAGTTGTCTAAATCATTTTATATCCAAACTTTATTTGTAATTTGAAGCAGAACAAGATTTTTTGTATGTCACAAAGAATAACGCGGCACTCGTACATGTACGTAAATGACGTCACGTCAAATCGAAAGCGAGGTCAGAGTAAAATACAAAGTGGCTGATACAAGGTGGCTGATACAGACTCTTGTATTTTACTCTGCAAATACACGCGGAAACGCTCGATATCACTCGAAGGCATATAATAAAATTATTTACTTGCGTCTGCGTTTTATTTCAATTTTCCCCTTCACTGCCATGCCATCCTCTTTTTAAAACAATGATATTGTCGTTTGTTACTGATTCTCAAATTTAACCCTTATTTCTAGAATTGAAAATAGGTTACTACTTAAAGCAGGTTGAAAGTAAAGCAGAATGTGCCCAAGGGCACATTCTGCTTTACTTTCAGCCTGCTTTAAGCTATCCTTTGCTAGAATATATTGAAAAATTTCCCTATAATATATATTCATGTCTGATTAAATTGGAACTATTTTCTTCAGCGGAGGAATAAATCAGATTCGCTAAAAGTCGCTTCTATTGGGTAAAGGGTTAAATTATAGGGGTTTTGATTAAAACATATTGAAATGAGTGACGTGGTGTCTGATTCGGATCCAAACTGTTGGCAAATAGTCATTGTACTCGTGGTAAGGCAGTGAAGGGGTTAAACGGGAAATATAGCGCCCCTCTCTACAACGACTACCAACGGGAGACACAGATTGTGTTCGTTGTTCGGAGGGAGTCGTTATAGGGAGGGAAACAGTTTAAATCTAGATCAGACGCCGCGTCACGCGGCGTCTGATATGGATTCAAGCTGTTTGACACTCGTCATTAAGTTTTGTTCTGTCAAAATGTCAATTATGTCATTTTAAGATAAGCAACAGACGACAATTTTAAGCAAACAGTATTGCAGCCGTGAATAGGTTGGATATAATTGTCTTGTTTATGGAACTGCGGCAAGGGTCGTTGTAAGGAGGGAGTCGTTTTCGGGAGGGCCGTTGTAGGGAGGGAACACTGTAATAACGTCTTATATACTGTATCAGTGTAGTCGGACCCAAAGCAATGAGGGGTTAACATTAGCAAGATTCAAGATTTGTTTATTCAGTAATGTAAACACATAGTGTTTCTTATTACATCAATATAATCATAATACTATAAACATAGTCACATGTCAAGAACTTCAAAACAATTATCACTTACAAAAAGAGATTGAACTCTAAACAGTTAAATTTGTTTCAATCTCTGTAGGTTTTTACAGAGTAAATGATCTGATTACATTTATAGATACTTAAATAGTATTTGATATTGACTATCGTTGTTTAAACGCTTCGGATAAAAACTTACTCAATTTGAATAGCTTTTTAGAATTTTAAGTTTGCATCAGTGAATTAAATTTAAACAAGACTGCGCGTTCAATAAACGCTTATGCCCCCGGTGGCATCCTTGACAATATATTCTGAATCTTTTCTAAGTCCAAATTAGGTCAAGGTCAAACTGAGCTTGGGTATTACTGGTGGGTTGGTAATGGTCCAAGGCAATAACTGTATAAGTATAGAAGCATTGTAGTAAGTAGTGTTGATGCTAGACGAAACGGTAAAATCTAGTTAACCAAGAAATAGCCCATTCAAAATATTCTAAGTCCAAATTAGGTCAAGGTCAAGGTCAAAATCAAGGTTGGGTGATATTGATGGATAGGGAATGGTCCAAGGCAACAACTGTATAAGTATCCAAGCATTGGAGTAAGCGGTGTTGATGCCAGACGAAACGGTAAAATCTAGTTAACCAAGAAATAGCCCATTCAAAATATTCTAAGTCCAAATTAGGTCAAGGTCAAGGTCAAAATCAAGGTTGGGTATTATTGGTGGCTAGGGAATGGTCCAATGCAACAACTGTATAAGTATCTAAGCATTTGAATAAGTGGTGTTGATGCTAGACGAAACGGTAACATCTACTTAACCTGGTTACGGACGGACGGAAAGACGGACGGAAGGACGGACGGACAGGACGATTACTATATGCTCCCGCATCTGTCGATGCCGGGGGCATAAAAACTAGGTCTATTATATAATAATAGAATGACTTGATAAACGTACATGTACTGGACGTATATCATCATAGACCATGATATTCGTCTTCCAAGTCGTGCTTATCACGATGCAAGCAGAACCTTAGATTACGCTCAGTTTTAGATTGAGAATAACGACCGGTTTCGATTCTTAAGATATATGAAGATAATCTTAATCCAATTAGCATGATAGGCAGCATGTAAACAGTGTCATCATCACCAACTCTAACAGTTTACATTGACCAAATATTTAGCTTTTAATTTCCTATTTTTCATTCACAGTGTCAAACAGTTTGGATTAGGATACAGTTGAGAAAACGTTATTCTTTCCAATAAAACGCGTTTACGCTAATACTATTATTTCCATTGCAAACAGTTTGGAGCCAGATCAGACGCCGGGTAACCCGGCGTCTGATCAGGCTCCAAACTGTTTGATACTCAGATAAAAAAGATAGTGAAAAATGTCAAAAAGTTGTTATTTCTATATTTTAGGGGTTTGCGTTTGCGTTTCGTTTGCGTTTAAACGGGAAAGAATAACGTTTTCTCCACTGTACATTTACCGAATCTTTAGCTTTTAATTTCCTACTTTTCAGTCACAGTGTCAAACGGTTTGGATAACAGTGGAGAAAACGTTATTCTTTCCAAATAAACGCGTTTACGCTAAAACTATTATTTGCAGTTTAAACAGTTTGGAGCCAGATCAGACGCCGGGTAACCCGGCGTCTGATCAGGCTCCAAATTGTTTGATACTCAGATAAAAAAGATAGTGAAAAATGTCAAAAAGTTGTTATTTTCTACATTTTAGTGTTTTGCGTTTGCGTTTCGTTTGCGTTTAAACGGGAAAGAATAACGTTTTCTCCACTGTAAGAGTTTACATGGACCGAGTCTTTAGCTTTTAATTTCATATTTTTCATTCACAGTGTCAAGCAGTTTGGATTAGGATACCACACAGAAAAGTCTACCTTCTACATGTTGTGTTATTGACGTCTGCAGAAATTAGTGTCTTCAACAATTCTCAGATTTGAGATTTCTGAATTTTCGTTCAAGTTATATAATCAGACTGTCAAATAGTTTAGATCAAGATGAGACGCCGATTTACTCGGCGTTTCATCTGGATCCAAACTGTTTGCAAATTTTATCACGAAATCGCCCACAGAATGCGATAGTTGAACATGTTAACGTCGATTATCCTATATTCACTCCCAATGTACTCAAGGTTAAACTGTTCGCAGAGGTCGCTGGTTTTCAATCCACAGTTCCGCTTAATTAAACTTCTTGTCTGCGTGCCGCTGATCAGAGCCTGCACTTGCTGATGAAGCGTTGCCTGAAGGTTTTCTTTCTATTACTGACAATTGAGAGACGAGACGAGAATTACTGTTTGAGGAATAACCAAGGTCTTCAAAACGATGTTATAAGCATTCTTCTTTTTTATGATTAATATTGAGCATAAAGTAAAAGCTTGTTTGTATGTTTAAGAAATAATCGTTGTTATACGGTATTCTACAACGGTTTGGAGTTGTGATGCGCAGGAATTGACCAGGAAGGCCGAATAGAACATCGACTCTAACATGACTAAAAAAAGTCATAAGACATGCAAGCAAATGTTTCAGGCTTATTTCCTCTGAAGATACAGTTTGGAACCGAATTACTTCCCTTGTATGGCTATAATATGAAAACAATATCAATATGTGATATATATATAAAAAAGTGACGAAATGATTCATTGTCATAGAATAATTTAGTATTTGTCAGATTAAATATATCTGAGACAAATCAGTAACAAAACATGAAAGAAAAGACCTTTTACGTCACATGACGTTTCATTGAAAACTGCGCTTTACCGTAGGGTGGGTACAAGAAGAGACAGCTTGAAGTCCCATAATTTAATCGTTTATATGTCAACCCCATGATATTGAGATAGAACATATATATTGCAAAATTGTGTTATATCTTTGCTAAATGATAGTATGAATCGATCTAAATGGTGCCTAAACAAAGAAAATTGATAAGCAATTCGTTTGATGTGATGTTTTGGTAATTAGCTACATGTAATTTGCATAATTAAATGTATACATATTAATGAGCATTTGAAAAAATGCATTAATTTTGACAAAAATACACATACTTAAACCTAAATATCATCAATATCTCTGCCAGATTGTAATATAAAGACTCGAAATGTTTGAAACACACTATAACAACAAATTGACAAAAAAAAAGTCGTAATCGATTGTTTTAAGTGATAAGATATTGGCAAAAGCGATGGAAGGGAGGGTGGGGTAAAAACACAATACGCACTAATATGGGTTGCATTATTGTGTTATATCTTTGCTTAATCGTAATATATCTTGTTCTAAATGGTGCCTAAACAAAGCAATTTATTCTGCAATTCGTTTGATGTGTTGTTTAGATTATTACCTAATTTGCATAATCATGCATATTAATGAGCAATTAAAATAACCATGAATTTCCACAGTGAAAACACCTATTTGAACGTAAATATTATTAATATCTACCTCAGATTGCAACATGAAAGCTGTAAATGTTTTGCACACAATATAATTACAAATATACTACAAAAACGTCGCAATTGAGATAAAATATCGCCCAAAGCGATCGGCTGGTGGGATGAGTTGGCGAAAACCCCAAAACGCACTAATACAATATACAATTGTGTGTTATATCTTTGCTATATCGTGATATAAATCATTTCCAACGGTGCCTCAACAAAGAAAATCGTTATTCAAATCATTTGATGTTTCACTTAGCTAATTAGCTAATTTGCATAAATATGCATATTAATGAGCATTTGGAAACAAGCATGAATGTTCGCCAAAGATACGTATACATGTCTTTAGTTGGTGCGATTCTATATTATAATATACACTTCTATGTATGAATAACATGATTTGTTCGTTACCTTACAGAGTGCCGCACGCTCTTTTTCAAATAAACATCCTCTGAAACTCCAATCATTGGTGTCCGTTAAAAGTACAGTCGAAACTCGGTACTTCGAACTCGCTTAAATCGAACTTACCAGTATTTCACAATTATGTTTAATTTCGATAAATCGATCTTGCGTAGCTCGATCATACCCGTATTTCAAAGTTAAAACGCGACTAAGCGACTAAATATGGGTATGCTCGAACTAATGCGAGTTCGAAGTATCGAGTTTCGAGTTTGAAGTCAGATAAGATCAGGCTACAAACTTTAAAAAAAAGCTTGCATGATTAGAGAAAGGACAACATTGACAATTGACGGCAAACTTATAACTATTACCATGAGGTTTACCTAAAGTGGAGAAAACGTTCTTGATATCTTTCCTTTTTAAACGCAAACAAAACGCAAACGCACTGCAATAAAACGAAGAAAATTATAACTTCCTGACAATTCTTATTGTTAATTTTAAACTGGACAGCAAACAATATGGAGCCTGATCAGAAGCCGGGTTACCCGACGTCTGATCTGGCTCCAAACTGTTTGCAATGGAAATAATAGTTTTAGCGTAAACGCGTTTATTGGGAAAGAATAACGTTTTCTCCACTGTACCATGAGGTTTACCTAATAGATGAACATTTGATGTTTATTCAGGCTATAACATACTCATAATACTGCAACAGGCGATACAGCGGTTTTAGTGGTTAACCATTTCACTCCCACGACGTCAATTGCTTTAAACAATTGCCGTTTGCTTATAGTTCTATTAATTGCAATGTCAAACCTGCAATGTTATGGGTTTTATGTGACAAGAACTATTAAAACATGATGCATCTTAATCAGACGTGGCGTCTGATAAGAATCCAACCTGTTTTGTAGATACATTGGAGTAAAAAACATTATTCTTTCCAACTAAACACGTTTACGCTAAAACTAGTATTTCCATTGCAAACAATTTGGAGCCAGATCAGACACCGAGTAACCAGGCGTCTGATCAGGCTCCGAATTGTGTGCCAATCAGCTTAATATCAATAGTCAGAATTGTCAAAAAGTTGTTATTTTCTACATTATAGTGTATTGCGTTTTGTTTTCGTTTGCGTTTAAACGGGAAAGAATAACGTTTTCTCCACTTAACTGTACTCGGTGTAAGGCAGCAATTCGGTTAACCCATGTTTATTTGCGTAGAAGACAGATAAGTCATGATTTACGCTGTGTTTATTTAGAGGGGAAACTGATATTATTCAACTACATGGTTCCCTGCATGTCCGTGATTTAAAGCAACCCTTAGTCTTCATATTATCTTCTGAGTTCAAGTTGGTTGAAATCGAGCTACAATGTACATGGTCCCCTGCATGTCTGTGATTTAAAGCAATCCTAAATCTTCATATTGTCTTCTGAGTTCAAGTTGGTTGAGCTCGAGCTACAATGTACATGGTCCCCTGCATGTCTGTGATTTAAAGCAATCCTAAATCTTCATATTGTCTTCGGAGTTCAAGTTGGTTGAGCTCGAGCTACAATGTACATGGTCCCCTGCATGTATGTGACTTAAAGCAACCCTTAGTCTTCATATTGTCTTCTGAGATCAAGTTGGTTGAGCTCGAGCTACAATGTACATGGTCCCCTGCATGTATGTGACTTAAAGCAACCCTTAGTCTTCATATTGTCTTCTGAGATCAAGTTGGTTGAAAGAGGTTTAAATCCGCGTATCGTCAATCTCCAAACTGTTTGTATTTGGCGTAATTTTTGTAACTGAATAGAACTGGACAGAGCATGTATCTTTTATAGATTTGAACATTTGCATCCTCATTTAATATGCATCCACAAACAAACAATTATATCAAATAGCATGCATACATAACTTATGATAGATCAGTTAAAAAGATTAAACTTTTTTACTTTTACATTGATTATGAAACAAGCTACATGTATATTAACTTAGACAAATCACTCTCGATGGCTCGAATGATGGCGTTTTTGGTCATTTATGTGTGGGAAACCAGAGTGCCCAGAGAAAATCCACGTGTTCGGACGAGCGACCAATGTACTCTTTTACATACAGGCCCGACCTGGGATTGAACTCGAGACTGCATTGGTGAGAAGCGGGTGCATAACCACTGTGCTATCCGATAAGCTACATCGTGCTCAATTCCCACATCATAGAAAACCACATCATAGTCAAAATGGAAAGCGAGAACCCCACGGCAATGCATACTCCATATACTCGTACTAGGCAACGCGAACATCATGCAACATTTGTATTCTACCGACAACACTTTTATAGTTCTGAAACACCTGTCCCTGTCAAAACACAAGTGCGTTTATTACAGTGAAGAAAAACGTTATTCTTTCCCACTAAACGTTTTTACGCTAGAACTAGTACAGTGGAGAATCTGTTATTCTTTCCCGTTTAAACGCAAACGTACGCAAACGCAAAACACTAAAACGTAGAAAAGTACAATTTTTTGACAATTCTGATAATTCATGTTTATCTTGGTGGCAAACAGTTTAGAGCCTGATCAGACGCCGGGTTACCCGGCGTCTGATCTGGCTCCAAACTGTTTGCACTGGAAATAATAGTTTTAGCGTAAACGCGTTTATTGGGAAAGTATAACAGATTCTCCACTGTATTCCCATTGCAAACTGTTTTACCCATTTGAAGGCACTGTGTTTGCGTTTCGTTTGCGTTCAAATGGGAAAGAATAACGTGTTCACCATGTACTGGAGGACCAAATAACGCATTTGGGAAATATTTGCTATGGTCTCTCTCCTTCACCAATATTTACCAAATGTTTTCCAGGAGATAATGACATATTGCTGACATATGCTAAAAGCCTAATGTTATCACATGCAGCCACTGCCTCATAAAACTGTAAACAAATATACAAAGAGCAAAAACCCGTTAGCTATATATCTTGGCGTGTGGGTTTAACCCATTTTCCCAGTGGATTATTCCATGCTTATATATTGGACTAGTCCCTTTTTTATCTTAGGTTGGCTGGTCTAAATTGTAATTTTCGTTTTGTTTTATATTGAAATGGTCTCTTATAATAATGTGGCTTGTGTAAAACGGACGAAACGGATGCTCCTGGCATTTGGAATTATATCAGCGTTTTCCTCCGATAAATTTGTGTTGGAAAATGAGTTAGGGGCCAATAAAAGATCACCTTGATTTTATTTTAGCTGTCGTTCGAATTTTCACGTGTTAAACCTGTTGATTATTGTCATTGTTTTAATACTACATAGTTATACATGTATCTCATTAAACAAACAAAGGTGACTCTTATAAATACTGAATTGAACTAAAAAGTGTACCACCTCCCTCACAAAATCGTTGACAACCAATCTAAAATCTCAGGAATGCGGAAATCATTTGACTGATTCAGATAATGCAATGCTGGTGTGTTTAAACGTAAGCTACAAAGAAGAATTAATAGCAATTGATTTGCTTTATAATGACATTTATATACTTTAAGTCTCAGCCCCCACCCCCTGAGTATAGTTTAACTTTTAAATAAGGATATGTTCGACTTAATCGAAGTTTCAGATACCGAAGTTTGACTGTATATAAAAATGAAGCACGTAACACGAAAGTTAGAGCCTTTCAATCGATAATTAGATATATTGAGTATACACATAATTATAATCTATTCCATGAAAAAGGAATACAACCAACCATTTGTTTCACATTGTTTTGAGAAGTGTTGAAATGATTGAGGAGGTGGCTGGATTTCAATCTAGAGTTCCAGTTAATTGAACCCATGAATGGCGTGTCACTGAATTTCACAACTTGAGGGAATGAGTGATGAGCTGTGTTCAACAAATACTGGTGAAAGACTAGATGGGAACAACTGTAGCTTGAGAAAAGACCATGGTACAGTGGAGAAAACGTTATTCTTTCCCGTTAAACGCAAACGAATCGTAAACGCAAAACATCAAAATGTAGAAAATAACAACTTTTTGAAATTTTTCGCTGTCTTTTTTATCTGAGTGGGAAACAGTTTAGAATCTGATCAGACGCCGGGTTACCCGTTGTCTGATCTGGCTCCAAACTGTTTGCCATGGAAATAATAGTTTTAGCGTAAACGCGTTTATTTGGAAAGACTAATGTTTTCTCCACTGTATTAACCCAAGTATGCCAAGTGGATACGTCTATGTTTCTATATTTAATGAGTGTATTTTTCATTTCGTTTAAGGGATGCTTGATCAATTTTTTCATTTTTATTTTTATCTTGATGTAATATTGTTAGCAAACAGTGCATATTTAGATCAGACGCCGCATTGTGTGGAGACTGTTCTGAGTCTGTACTGTTTGTCACATTTATGAGACATTGGGCACAAATAAATTAAATAAATTACATTTCATCAAACTACATACTACAGTGGAGAATCTGTTATTCTTTCCCGTTTAAACGCAAACGTACGCAAACGCAAAGCACTAAAACGTAGAAAAGAACAACTTTTGGACAATTCTGATAATTCTTGTTTATCTTGGTGGCAAGCAGTTTGGAGCCTGATCAGACGCCGGGTTACCCGGCGTCTGATCTTGCTCCAAACTGTTTGCACTGCAAATAATAGTTTTAGCGTAAACGCGTTTATTGGGAAAGAATAAAAGATTCTCCACTGTAAAGATATACAGCAAATCTAACTGACAACTCAATATATGATGAATTGTTTATTTATACATGTAACCCATTTTGTCATTGAGGCGAGTACATTCATTTTTTACAAACAGTGTATCTGTTTAGAGTATACTTGTACATGTAGTCCAGGTTCTGCACGGTTTGTCATAGTACAATACATCGTATCATACAACCTGGCGCAAATGGGTTAATCAGAAGATATGAGGTTAAACATGACATCCCATACAAGTGTGTTTGCTAATTCACCAGACGACTAAGCTCGATGAAACGGTAAACAAGTGTACATTTGCGTTAAATTCAGATTATCCTTGATTTACTGTTATATTTATTTAAACGAGACTGGCGAATGCAGATAAATGGACCCACGAATGTCTATGATTTAAATCTTTGCATGCCTTGGGTGAATATTTAGAATTGTTTAAAACCAATACAAACAGTTCTGATCCAGATCAAGTCCCACAATTGTTGGCCCTGATCTTGACCCAAAAAGTTTGACACGCAAATTTGATATATGCAAATATTGATACTGAAAGCAGCTTCTTAACCAATATATCGACTTACAAAGTAGTCAATGATATTTAGCAAGCAAACGGTTAATATAACATTAATGTTTGTACTTTAAGTTGATGTGGAAACCTTGTGGATGCTTCTTACATCGAATATTTATTTTTGTTTGTGTTACAGTGGAGAAAACGTTATTCTTTCCTGTTTAAACGCAAACGAAACGCAAACGCAAAAACTAAAATGTAGAAAATAACAAATTTTGGACAATTTCACTATCTATGTTTATCTGAGTGTCAAACAGTTTAGAGCCTGATCAGACACCGGGTTATCCCGTGTCTGATCTGGCTCTAAACTGTTTGCAATGGAAATAATAGTTTTAGTGTAAACGCGTTTTTTGTGAAAGAATAACGTTTTCTCCACTGTACATGTATATACACACATTCTCACATTGGATAGTCTGAAAATGAATTGAAGAATGGACAGCTTAATGCGGAACTTTAATGCTAGACCGGGCTGCCTAATGCAGGATGAAATGGGATATATGCATTAATCTAGTTTAAACATCAATTGGCGGCAACAAATCTAAAGGTTATTTAAACATCTAGGTCAAAATTATGAGTACATTCGAACTTCGCTTATCAAGAATGTTCTCCTATTTCTACAGTTGAATTTCATTATTTCTACGTCGCTTAAGTCGAACATATCCTTATTTTAAAGTTAAAACGTGACTAAGCCATGTTTTAACTTTGAATTAAGGATATGTTTTACAAAAGAGAGATATCGAAGTTTGACTATATAATTCCTGTAGTACATGTACACTGGCGAAAAGCAAACACTAATCCAGAATGAAAGAAAACTATATACATGCAATTATACTTTTTTGTTCAAAGGATATAACAATTTTTAGAATTTCAGACAAATCAAATGATCGAGAAACATTAATGCTGTGTTTTGTCGTGTGTAAAAAGTAATTACCTAATTTTTGTTTTTCAACAGCAAAACATGATGCTTTACATACTCGTAGATATTTTGAAAACCCTCTCTTTCCGTTCGATTTCATTCTTGGTGTGGTCTGTTTTGCCGCCTGATATCGTCACCTGATGGATGGATGCGTACAAATATACCGTTTTGATCAATACTAACGCAACTTCTGTAGGTCGCGAATAGACTTTTATTTACATAATGTTTGGATCCAGATCAGACATCACATAACGTGGCTTCTGATCTCGATTCAAACTGTTTGAAACTTGCTTTTAGTTTTAATAACATGTTCCGTGTTTTAAGCAAACTGTATTTCGAAAGCAGATGGCATTTTGACAGATAAATGGTCAGTAATACTGACATGTACATTTGCGAGTCATGTCGTGCATAGCACGATAAGAAAGAATTATCACCAACTATTTCCGCATTTATCAGCTCTATTAGCTTCCTGCTAGGATGTGTGCTACTGCAACTGATTTAGTACTGTATTACGCTCTAATTAGGTCCACTCCAAAGGAGCCTTGTTGATTGGATTAAAGATAGACTCCACTTTATCCCTTTCATACTCAAACTAATCAGGAGATTTTTACCCTTTCATCGCTTTATTGTCGTCTGCTTCAGTATTGTTGTCTGCAAGACACGTTTCAAAATTAGATTTAAGTTTGTATGACTTAAAAGATACAGTTAAGAGTGTCAAACAGTTTTGTTCCTAATCAGACGCCGCACGCGGCATCTGATCAGGACCTAAACTGTTTGCAAACGCGCTTTAAAGCGTCATTTAGAGTGAAAGGCAGAAGGATGAAGCCATCGCTGAAAGCTCAAACGAAAATGCATGCTTTACCTACATCTTCGATGAAACCACTACTTGTCTTGGATGCAAAAAGCATGCATACATGTATTAGGTGTGGTTATCAGTACATGTATACAGTACTGAACCTTATTAAATTAAAGTGATAATCGCAAGCGAATTGCCATCGAATCGGGCGCTTCAAAAAACAAATCCTACGTGTGAATATGTTAACGCGAATTTTCCGAAGCGGTTGTGACACAAATAGAATCGAACAAATTAACGAAGGCATATTTGTGAGATACTCCATTCAAGAAAACTTACACGAGGGTAAATTTAGTATTGTGAATCGCAAGCGAATTGCCATCGAATTGCAAGCGAATTGCCATCGAATTGCAAGCGAATCGCAAAAATTGTTAATTTAATAAGGTTCAGTACTGTAACACGAGGAGCTCTCTGATCTGGGTCTTAGCTGTCTGTATCGGACACGTGCACTCTTTATAAGTACACTGTTTGTAAAAGATGCAAACACGTGGCACTAGGGGCCATTGAGTTAATATCATGTGTTCTGTAGTTTGTTTTATTTATTTATTTATTTACAAACTATTTATACAAATATGTTTCGTATTTTGTTTGCAATCTAGTTCCATTGTTTATAATATTTTTATGAACTGTAGTTGGTGGGTCTAATCTAACATCTTATTTTGATAAACCTATTTTATTTCCCTATGGTCGGGTCATACATTCTTATACATGTACTATGTTTAAACTACATGTATCAGTTTCGCACTGTGATGGATACAGCGATAAAAAAATAATTCTTTCCCAATAAATGCGTTTAAGCTAAACCGTTTTGTCCATTTTAAATAGTTTCGAGCAAGATCAGACACCGGATTAAACGGAGTTTGGTCAGGTTTCAAACTGTTTGCCACTCAGATAAAAAAGAACTCGTCAAACTGTTCAAGAACCTGTCTTTGTCTATATTCTATTTCACTGCTTGTACGTCTGCGTTAAACTTTGGTTACTTTCAACCCATAACCCCATAAATACGCCTTTTAACGACTTCGATATATTCATTCACTGTAGAAAAAAGTTCCACTTTATACAGTCATGAACATGTATCATAAGAAATATTTGCTATATCCTAGCAGATGGTAGCTTAAAGCAGGCTGAAAGTAAAGCAGAATGCGCCATAAGGCACATTTTGCTTTTCTCCCAACCTTTTTTAAGTGGTCAACTATCTTCAACACTACATGTACAAACAGGCTATGGGGTAATGGGTTAAACGGGAACTAATTAGGTCTTCTTCTCTATATTTCTGTCTACAAACCCAGGACGAGTGCATAACGTGTAGACCCTGATACATGTAACCCGATATGTAATTCCTGTAGTGTCTAGGTCATACAGTGGAGAATGTGTTATTCTTTCCCAATTAATGCGTTTACACTAAAACTATTACATGTATTTCTATTGCAAACAGTTACCCGGCGTCTGATCAGGCTCCAAACTGTTTGCCAACAAGATAAACTTGAATAATCAGAATTGTCCAAAAGTTGCATTTTTCTACGTTTAAGCGTTTTGCGTTTGCGTTTCGTTTCGTTTAAACGGGAAAGAATAACGTATTCTCCACTGTACATGTAACCCGACATGTAATTCCGGTAGTGTCTATGTCATAACTGTTTGTGATTGACTGTTTTATAAATGCTACAGTGGAGAAAATGTTATTCTTTCCCGTTTAAACGCAAACGAAACGCAAACGCAAAACACTAAAATGTAGAAAATAACACCTTTTTGACATTTTTCATTATCTATTTTTATCTGAGTGACAAACAGTTTGGAGCCTGATCAGACGCCGGGTTACCCGGCGTCTGATCTGGCTCCAACCTGTTTGCAATGGTAATAATAGTTTTAGCGTAAACGCGTTTATTGGGAAAGAATAACGTTTTTTCCACTGTATCTCTGTCACCGCCATTTCCTTGTGTGCTTTTAAAAAGTCGTTGATTATGATTCTTTGACTTTTGACATGTACGACTTCAAAACAGTTGTGATCCTGGTCGGATAGTGTTTTGGGTCCTTTTGTTAGAATTGCGAGAACCTTACACCATAAAGACTACACGAGATTGGGGAAAGAGAATGGATATGGTTCTTGTTGAGTTGAAGAAGCCAATTAAGGCCATCGGGAAATCTGCATATTTTTTGTTCCTGCATTACGCGACTTCCTGACTTCAAAGTTATCCGTGTATTTTGTTCATCGAATAGCATGCATCGCACTATTTGCAGACATCTAAACACGAAATATTGGAACTGCATGTAATAATAACCGAATTTCCACTTTGGTTTCAGTTCACACGCATTTGGAAAGAGTTTGAACCAAGACCCAACACTAAGTACAGTGAAACCCCTCTAAACCGGAACCTCTAAATACCGGAATTCTCTCTAAACCGGACAGAACCTTTGGTCCCATTTCCAACCCTTCTTTAGTTTACCCATTACACCATAAATATGCCTTTTAACGCTTTTGATTTATTCCTACACTGAAGAAAATACATTCATGAATATGTATCATCAGAAATATTTTCGATTTTCTAGCAGGCGCATTCTGCTTTACTTTCAACCTGCTTTAAGTGATCAGCTAACTTCCATAATTGAAACATGCTTAATGTGCTAAAACCCCTCTAAACCGGAAACCCCTATAAACCGGACATTTATGTTGTCCCCATACATGTCCGGTTTAGAGGGGTTTCACTGTAATTCGATGTCTGAACAGGGTTCAAACAGAATGATGACACTTACATGTACATGTATATCCATGATTGTTCCGTCAAAAATCAACACTAAATTTGAGAAATAAAGTCAAGCGAAACCCTTTTCATTGCATGCATTTTGCAGCCGAATAAGATCTCTCGGTATCATACTCTTTGTCTCGTACAGTGAAGAAAACGTTATTCTTTTCCGTGTAAACGCAAACGAAACGCAAACGCAAAACACTAAAATGTAGAAAATAACAACTTTTTAACATTTTTCACTATCCATTTTATCTGAGTGGCAAACAGTTTAAAACCTGATCAGACACCGGGTCCACCGGCGTCTGATGTGGCTCCAAACTGTTTGCAATGGAAATAATAGTTTTGGCGTAAACGCGTTTATTGGGAAAGAATGACGTTTTCTCCACTGTAGTAGATCCATATTTGTAAACGGTATTCCATACTTTGAATTGCAATGCGTTTGTTTTTAGTCACGTGTTGAAAGGGTAACAGTCCCCACTGCAACATTCAAATATAAACAAGATGCAGAAACATTGAAGCAGATTGCGTTTTTGCTTGCAGATTGGCTTATCTATTGATCGGGCATGGAAGAAGTCATGTATCATTTGACCCGGTCAGTTTTGATCAGCTTTGACATGCATTTATGAACCTGTATGATAAGCCCAGTCGCAGATGAAAGCAATGCTAAAGCCGTAACGACAGACAGTTCCCCTTCATTATCAGTCAACCCTGATGGTTTGTGCGAGATGCTAAAACTAAATGGCAATAACAACATCTTGAGCCATACCATAGCTGCAGTGTGTGAACAGTTTGCTGGTCATTGTTAACGTCAGTGTCATTCGTCAAAATATTAACCCTTTCTCTCTCAATAGCACTTCAAAGCGCGTTTGCAAACAGTTTAGATCCTAAT
Organism: Gari tellinella; assembly: GCA_922989275.2. NCBI lineage: Eukaryota > Metazoa > Mollusca > Bivalvia > Cardiida > Psammobiidae > Gari > Gari tellinella. The sequence continues at coordinate 26,531,893 of OV277857.1, read as the reverse complement.
CAGACGCCGCGTGACGCGGCGTCTGATCAGGATCCAAGCTGTTTGACATTCGTTTGAAATTCTTCAGTCATACTGTCTGATGCTCTAACGTTTAAAAGGACATTGCAGACAATAAAATTAAAGCAGACGACAATGAAATGGTGAAGGGGTAAACATCTCACGAAAATCTTGGGAGTGAAAGGGTTAAGTTATGGACAGTGTGCAAGGAGAAGGGAGAAAGAAAGAGAAGGAGAGAGAGATTTATGCAGAGAGACACATAGACAGATACATAGACGCAGGAAGAGACAGTAACAGAGAGACAGAACGCAATATCAAGAATGCAATGAAACAGATAATGAATGATAGAGAGAAAGGAAGAAAGAATGAGAGAGTCTAGAGAGAGAGAGTCCAGAGAGAGAGAAAGAGAGAGAGAGAGCGAGAGACAGACAGACATAGAAAGAGGGAGAGAGAGAGAGAGATTTAACATTATGAAGTATGCAGTATACATACGACAGTGGGGAATAAAGACAAACTGTAGAGGAACATGTATACGATTACAATGGCCAGTTTTTACCCTACATGTAGCAAGGATGAGCGGTCCAGCGTTTGACTGGTCGGCGTAGCGACACTTCTGCAAACAGTGTCGTTGTGACATATAAGCAGTAGAAATGAAACACTTGAATACAGGAAACAGGTAATAAATCTTACCTTTGTAGTGACCGTAGTAACAGTGGAGAAAACGTTATCCTTTCCCTTTCAAACGCAAACGAAACTCAAACGCAAAACACTAAAATGTAGAAATTAACATCTTTTTGGCACTTTTCACTATCTATTTTTATCTGAGTGTCAAACAGTTTGGAGCCTGATCAGACGCCGGGTTACCAGGTGTCTTGTCTGTCTCCAAACTGTTTGCAATGGAAATAATAGTTTTAGCGTAAACGCGTTTATTGGGAAAGAGTAGCGTTTTCTCAACTGTAACTGTTTGCGTGCTAGAGGCGGATATATCCCACAATCATTACCTTTGCAAATAGATTGGATCCGTTACATGGCGTCTCATCAGGATCCAAACTGTTTGACACTTTCGGATCTTGTTTTGAAAATAAAAATAGGAAGGTCTGTCGAGAATTGTGACAGACGAAAGATTTACCCAGCATGCATAGATTTAGAATACAGGGGAGAAATGTTAATCTTTCCCAATAAACGCTTTTACGCTAAAACTATTATTTTCATTTCAAACAGTTTGGAGCCAGATCAGACGCCGGGTAACCCGGTGTCTGATCTGGATCCAAACTGTTTGTCACTCAGTTTAAAATGAGTCATCAAAATTGTTAAAAATTGTCATTTTACCCTTTTTAATGCACTGCGTTTCGTTTGCGTCTAAACGAGAAGGAATAATGTTTTCTCCACTGTAATAGCTGTCTTGAGTAACAAACCAGTGACGTTTAAACGTTTACTAACAACGCAGAACTTTCTGTGCTACTTGCGTTCTGCATCAACCTGTCATCTGATTAAGTTCGACAATGATATTTAAATGTTAACCGTCGCTTAAGGGAGGCTTTGTAGGAGCACATTTGTCTCGGAACACATTTGTCTCGAGAGTTGAGACCGATGTGCTCGAAAACATTCATATTTGCGACAAATTGAAAATGAGACAAATGTGTTCGACGCACAAAAGAAAGAACACTCGAAGCACATGTGTCTCACATACTATCATACTTTTTTACCGAACATTTAGCAAACCTTAAACAGCCAGACAGCACTGGTGATGCAGAAACAGACAATGGTCTAAGAGAAAAGCATCGGCTCTAAGAAAACAAGAAAACGACACAAAGTCCGTTCCAACACAAAGGCCAATGAGACCGAAACGGACAATGTGCAAAAAGAAATACTAAGTAGATAACATACCTGTAAAATATATTTGTAAAACGAACTGTGATGCATACAAATACATTATGATTTCTACGGTTACCGTTACACATACACATATTAATTGTTAAATATTGCTTAGTTGATCCCTCATATTTAGTTTGTTTAAGAAAGGACACATTGGCCTTAAAGGCTATTGTTTGGGACAATAATGAACGTCCAGCGAGCACAACTCCACATTAGCTCCAATGTCACATTCCAATACCCGTAAGTGTCAGACGTCTTTCGAGAACTGTTGGATGAAAAAATAGATTGCTGTTAGAAATCATAAGAAACAGAATATGGTTTAATACTTGGCTTTTTCTTAGAGTGTGTTGTATTGGTTGGTATGATATCACAGATATCCAGTACTGTTGAATTTTGGAACAAAATGACTGTTTTAGTTATTGTTTGACTGCAACTTTCGTGTTAACATAATATAATAGTTTGCCCATTGCGCTGCACTTTTAGCTCACCAGAGCACAAAGTTCTCAAGGTGATCTTTTGTGATACCTACTCTGTACGTCGTCTGTCGTGCGTCTGTCCTTCAACAAGTGCAAACAACTTCACATGGTAGCAAAGCTTCATCAGAATCATCAGTAGGGTGGGACATGAACATTTGTGAAAAGAAATTGGATGAGATAATGTGTCTAATTGACATTGCAACCGTGCACGATATAATATCTAGAAAAATTGTCTTCTCCGAATTTATTGGTCCAATATCAATTTAGTTTTGACCAACATGTTTTTATCAATACATGTTAAATAAAAAATGTTCAAAGAAATGTGATCCGTCTAAAAACATTGTTATTTTCCGAGTTCGGTACTATTGAATTAAAAGTTAAGGACCTTCTATAAGTTGTATTTTTGGTGGTATCTTGGTAGGTCAGTCGGTAAAATTTCAAAATAAGCTTTTGGCCACTCCATGGGCCATATATCTGCCCAGTCGTCTTGAACCAAGTTAGAATGTTCACCTACATAAGACAAATGTGTTCGGAGACAAATGTGCTCCTACAAGGCTTTGTAGGAGCACATTTGTCTCGGAACACATTAAATTTTGTGTCACGTAAGACTGATGCGGTCGTACTTGTCTCACGTGAGACAAATGGGACCGCAAATGTCTTACCGAAAAAAACACATTAATGTGACAAATGTGTTTCGAAAAATATTTCTGAGGGACAACAAAGCACATTTGTCTCGCGTCATTTTTATGAAATACAAGGACATTTGTCACATATTTTTCCAAGATATTAGAATCTTGTCACTTGTCAAGTGTAATCTGTAGGTTTGATGATGTTTTAAATAAATTCTGTGATATGCAGAACAGGAATGTTCTTTCAGTTATGCAGAGGCAGGGATATTTTGACATTTCTGTTGACCGGAAGTGACGTAAAACGCTATTAATAAATACAGACAACACAGAACAATTATAACTGGTAGCCATGTGGTATACGGATGGGCATAATTATAAGCTTTGTTCTAATGAATCATGTAAATTACTTTTGGTGTTTTCAGCAATAGATTTCTACTGAGCATTTATTCGTTCTTTTTAAATTTTGGTAAATATTTTATGTTGATACAAAGATGAAAGCAAAAGTTTTAGGGTCCAAATAGTTATAAACACTATGCCTTGTATATGAATAAAAACTACATTGTAAAAGTATTTCTATATGTAAATTCCATCATACAACGTTCGATATTTCCCTGTTAATTTTTGAAAACTCACCATTATCTTTATTATACCCCAACACACTCTCGTTATTGAGTTCATGAGTTGCATTCCTAAACAGTTGGGGTCATTCTGTGATAAACGTACGGAGAGAAGGATACACAGAGCAGCCAGACTATTATGTTATATTGTTGAGAAACATGAAAACATGAATATCTGGTACATTTAATATAGTATGAACTTTACTGAACACATCAAAGCCAAGTACAAACACAAAGGTCACAAGTCTCTGAGGCGCTTACTAGAAAATGAAATTAAAGGCAGAAAGTGCGGACCCTAGAGAACTCTAAAGTTGGTCCTACAATTTGAACAACTTTTAAAGTACATTTTAAAAACATTTTGGTCAAAACCAAATTGAAAATGGACCAGTAAATTCGGAGAAGTCGATTTTCCAGATATCGTGCACGGTTGTTATGGCAACCAGACAAATTATCTCATCAATTTTCATTTCACAAATTTTCATTCCCCACCCTATTGATTCTTCTGATGAAGTTTGACTACCATGAGAAAGTGTTTGCAATTGTTGAAGGACAGACGGACGGACGGACAGCAGACGACGTACATGGTGGATATCACAAAAGCTCACATTGACCACTTTGTGCTATGGTGAGCTAAAATGGCAGTGCATTGGGCAAATATCATAGTTTGTTAAAACGACAGATGTAGTCAAAAAATAATAAAAACAGTCCTTTATTTCTAATATTCAACAGTATACCTGTGATAGCATGTTTGGGGAACAGTGGCAAGCATTTTTGCAAGGAGGGAATCGTTGTTCGGAAGGCTGCTGTAGGGAGTGAGCGTTGTATAACAAAAGGTCAAACGAAAGTGTTTAAGTCTTTTCACGCTTTGCATTTGCCGTTTGCAAAATTTATCGTCTGCACTTTTTCTCAAAGTTTATTTAAAGGCATTTTCTTTCAGAAATGGGCAAAATATCACATTATGTTAATACGACAGATGCAGTCAAACAATAACTAAAACTAAAACAGTCCTTTATTTTCAAAATTCAGGATATCTCCACATTTATTTGTGTATATTTGTCTCACGATTCTGGATATAACGTGTCTTGCGACATGCAACATTTGACACCTTTGTCATCTTTGGAGGGCTAAATTGTACGTTAAAGCCTATTGTTATTGTTTTCATTCATATTTCTATTCATTGCTAGATACATGTATGAGTAGCATGTATCATAACAGCTACATGTCAAATATAACTAAAGACATCAATTAGAATGTGAGACAAATGTGCTTCGAGTGTCCTTTCTTTTGTGTGTCGAACACATGTGTCTCATTTCCAATTTGTCGCAAATATGAAGGTTTACGAGCACATCGGTCACACCTCGTGAGATAAATGTGTTCCGAGAAAAATGTTCTCCTACAGACACTACTGTACACAGTGTCGTTGTGGCATATAAGCAGTAGAAGCGTAACACTTAAAGAAAGGAAACAGGTCATAAATCTTACCTTTGTAGTGACCGTAGGTACATGTATCCTCGGTCGGTCGAAAACTATAAGCTGGTTTATTTTTTCTCTATGGACTTTATACAAAACTGAAGTGCAGTGAAGATACGTACGAGTGTCAAATATATGTGGACATGAAGAGACACTGTATCTAGATTCAAACTGATTACAAATGTCCGTGTTACAGTGGAGAATGTGTTATTCTTTCCCAATAAACGCGTTTACGCTAAAACTATTATTTGCAGTGCAAACAGTTTGGAGCCAGATCAGACGCCGGGTAACCCGGCGTCTGATCAGGCTTCAAACTGTTTGCCACCATGATAAACATGAAATATCAGAATTGTCCAACAGTTGTTCTTTTCTACGTTTTAGCGCTTTGCGTTTGCGTACGTTTGCGTTTAAACGGGAAAGAATAACAGATTCTCCACTGTAACAGGTGTAACAATGAATGGTCGAATCGCAACCCGTGCGTATGAATACATATATCATATGTAACGTCTCTTTACAGGATATATGATTAAAAGTGAATGTATTAAGTACCAAGTGCGAATTCTTTAGTATTCTTCATGTACGTGTATAAACCGGGTAACTTATTGCTTGAAAACAGTTCTTGGAAACATTATACATGTAGATCTACATACGAAAAATTAAGTTGAGAGTTTATTGGACGGTTTAGAAGGAGACACAACATCCCTGTCAACTGTTGGTATAACGAGGTTAGTGTGAACTTAAATGTGACAGTTACAGTGGAGAAAACGTTATTCTTTTCCAATAAACGCGTATTATTCCCATTGCAAACAGTTATGAGCCAGGCGTCTGATCAGACTCCGGCCTGTTTGCCACTCAGATAAAAATAGATAGTAAAATAGTAAAAAATGTCAAAAAGTTGTTATTGTCTACATTTAAGTGTTTTGCGTTTGCGTTTCCTTGCGTTTAAACGGGAAAGACTAGCATGTTCTCCACTGTACTATGTCGGTAAATTAGTGTGAACTAATGCATTGTCTCGGCACATGTGTCTTTCACAATCCATGGGAAAATAAATTACCTTTTCTACACCAGATACAGCAACATGTTCAATGGAGAAGAAATTACTATTTTCCGTTTGAAAGAAACTAAATGCAAATGCAATGCAATTAAATGTAGAAACTGAACCCTTTTGAGAAAAAAAGCAGACAATTGTTTTAAATTGACACCTTTATGTCAGGTAAGGGGTTAACGCATATACGTGAAAAGAATAACGTCTCCCGGCTCTTCCATTGCTGTTACAGTGGAGAAAACGTTATTCTTCCCCAATAAACGCGTTTACGCTAAAACTATTATTTGCAGTGCAAACAGTTTGGAGCCAGATCAGACGCCGGGTAACCCGGCGTCTGATCAAGCTCCAAACTGTTTGCCACCAAGATAAACATGAAATATCAGAATTGTCCAAAAGTTGTTCTTTTCTACGTTTTAGTGCTTTGCGTTTGCGTACGTTTGCGTTTAAACGGGAAAGAATAACAGATTCTCCACTGTACCTTTATGTTAGTTAAGGGGTTAACGCATTTACGTGAAAAGAATAAAGTCTCCCGGCTCTTCCATTGCTGTTAGCAGTCACATACAAAAACGACTATTTGAAATATATATGAATAGATGCACGAATGAATGGATAAATGAATGGATGGATGCATATATGAATAATTAGCTACAGTGGAGAATCTGTTATTCTTTCCCAATAAACGCGTTTACGCTAAAACTATTATTTGCAGTGCAAACAGTTTGGAGCCAGATCAGACGCCGGGTAACCCGGCGTCTGATCAGGCTCCAAACTGTTTGCCACCAAGATAAACAAGAATTATCAGAATTGTCCAAAAGTTGTTCTTTTCTACGTTTTAGTGCTTTGCGTTTGCGTACGTTTGCGTTTAAACGGGAAAGAATAACAGATTCTCCACTGTACCTTTATGTCAGTTAAGGGGTTAACGCATTTACGTGAAAAGAATAACGTCTCTCGGCTCTTCCATTGCTGTTAGCAGTCACATACAAAAACGACTATTTGAAATATATATGAATAGATGCACGAAGGAATGGATAAATGAATGGATGGATGCATATATGAATAATTAGCTACAGTGGAGAATCTGTTATTCTTTCCCAATAAACGCGTTTACGCTAAAACTATTATTTGCAGTGCAAACAGTTTGGAGCCAGATCAGACGCCGGGTAACCCGGCGTCTGATCAGGCTCCAAACTGTTTGCCACCAAGATAAACAAGAATTATCAGAATTGTCCAAAAGTTGTTCTTTTCTACGTTTTAGTGCTTTGCGTTTGCGTACGTTTGCGTTTAAACGGGAAAGAATAACAGATTCTCCACTGTACCTTTATGTCAGTTAAGGGGTTAACGCATTTACGTGAAAAGAATAACGTCTCTCGGCTCTTCCATTGCTGTTAGCAGTCACATACAAAAACGACTATTTTAAATATATATGAATAGATGCACGAAGGAATAGATAAATGAATGGATGGATGCATATATGAATAATTAGCTAGTTACATTTGATCAATGGTCACACATACACTCATACAAGGCCAAAGGGGTGGTGTAGGGGATTGACATTTTGAATGAAGAAAATAACAGTTTTGATAATATACTTGTACAAAAAGTTGATGGAAATGTAGAGATAAATAGACACGGAGACAATAGGGCTTAAACAGAGACACACAGAAATATAGGTACTTTTCTTCTGGTCTTTAAGCGTGACAATCCTCAGTCAATATTGAAGAGACAAAATTCATTAATGTAAGGGTCTATCCATAGATTTCTCGCGATATCGGTTTAGAACAATGCCCATTTGGATCATTGGAGTGGTCTGCGAGAGGCGCTTCAAGTACCCCGTGATATATGAGGGTACTTTACAAGAGTTCTCAACCCTTTGAACGCTAATATGGCTTGTCGTCTGCAACTATTCTCGTCTGCAACAGTTCTAGAAGTGGAATTGTCTCAAATCTATTTTGAAATATAGCACCAGATTATCAAACAGTTTGGAACCAGGTGAGATGTGAAGGAATGCGGAAACACATCTTGATCTAAACGGTTTGAAAAAGTAATCACGGTTTCTCCGTCAACGTACAAGGAGTTAAATGTTCGCCAATAAACACTTCATCTTCCAAAGAGTGCGCCCAAGGCTCTCGGTGAAATGTAATATTTCCGATGGCCGTCAGAAACAAAGCAAATTGACTGACGCAACTTGGCAGAACTATTCCATAAAAAGCAAATCAGATTTGGAAGTGATATTGGCAAATACCATGAAAATCACTTATAACTACGATAGTTGATTATGATAGATTGTTGCAAGGAGCCACTTTAGAAAGTTATATGAATGTAATAAATAGGTCAGAGTTTTCTTTCTATCCAAGCAAACCAATACGGATCAATTCAATAGACAGCCCTTAGACAGTCTTTGGGTAGCTGCATAATCCTTAATGTCTATCATCCACACAAGTAGACATTAAGATACGATATAAACCCTGACGAAACACCATAATTAGTGAAGTCCAATCAGGGTTTGCGCTGTTTGCTATTTCTTAACCCTTTCCCCCATTGAAGCGCCTTTTAGTGGATATGATTTATTCATCCGCTGAAGAAATAGTTCCAATTTAATCAGTTATGAATATGTATTATGGGGTATATTTTCTATATTATAGCACATGATAGCTTCAAGCAGGCTGAAAGTAAAGCAGAATGCGCCCTTAGGCGCATTCTGCTTTACTTTCAACCTGCTTTAAGTAGTCACATATCTTAAGTACTAGAAATAGGCTATCAGGTAAAGGGTTAAAAGTAATCTGTTGTATACACAAACACTGTAGTGTCTTTAGATCCATACTTAAGACAATCACGTAGGGAGAGTCCATAGCAATATCCAGTTAAGCAGTTGGTTTAGCATGATTACTACTCTACCATTGCTTGAAGAGACAGTAACCTGATATAAGGCTTTCTGTAGCATTCAGATACATTGTATGTATGTCTCTTAAATGTATCAAAATGGATTTCAACCATCTCAAATATTAATTACTCCTCTTCTGACCATACGCTGTCAGTCTAATCTGAATTTCATTACTATTTTATTAATGGTCAGATTAACATAATTTGTGCAATATAGAAATATATCAGTCCACAAGTTAATTACTCACTGTTGCTAATTATTGCATATATGGTGACAATTATAATAAGATTAGACTGACAGCATACGGTCAGGAAAAATAATGTTTTGGGTTGAGTACATGTACTATTATATCTTGGATAGCTACAGAAAGGCAGTACAGTGAAACCTCCGAAAACCGTACCCCCGAAAACCGGAATTCTCCCTAAACCGAACAAATATTTTGGTCCCGAAAATATTGTTCTTTGTTCTATATAAGAAAAACCTCCGAATACCGGAACCTCCGAATTCCGGAAACCGAACAATTATTTTTGAAAATTCAGACTATTTCTATACAAATCTACCTCTGAAAACCGAACGCCTATGGCAAAATGTAATACACAAGCATGTTTGACACTGTGATTTTAGTGGATCAGTTGAAATCACAGCCATTTGTGGGTGCCATGTGTTATCATAAAAGGTGTCATAATCTAATCAGCAGTAAACAGGATGTAGGTATGTGTGCTAACAGCTTCTGCTCCAGGACCAGAGTGATCTGGATCTGCACCAAGTCTGGCGTTATTGGTTTTTTTTTTTAATTTTTTTTTTTTTTTTTTTTTCAAATAAAAAATGTCAATATATGCTAATAGCTGGAGTATGGTTAAAAATCGTTGAAAGACACTTAAAACAAAAAAGAAAACTGTCAGAAAGCAGATGGACATTTTCTATAATAGATTATGGGGAAAATAGACATTAGTTGCCTGAGACATTAATTACGTAAATGCGTTTCCATGTTTGTTCAAATGTATATTTATCTAAATTAAATATGTTATAAAAACTTAAGTTTTATTATGTTACAGTACCTGATATATCATTAATGCTATTTAATAGTAAATGCATGCTTTAAGAACACAGATAGTTCATAAACATATGGATCAATTCTTGTTCATTTGAAAAAACCTCCCTAAACTGGAAACCCCTGAAAACCGAACTTTTCCCTCGGTCCGGAGAGGTTCGGTATTCGGAGGTTTCACTGTACATCAGGTTACATGGTGTGACTCTTGCAGTCTGCTACCTTATATAACAAGCTGACAGAAACAATTTAAAAGCGAATACAATCAATTATGAACCAATATAGGGTCTGTTTGACACCAGATCAAATTTTACATGTAGGATATGGATACACCCCCTACTACAGGATTATTAACTCATTGTGTAAACACGTTATTTCATATTACATGTAACTACTTTACCATTGCTTCGAAATACAATTAAGTCCAAATATTGATATTTCCCAAAAGCAGTCTACTTGTATTACATGATGAAAGTAAATATTGGAACTTTTTGTTTTACTTGCATTTTATTTTAGCTGTAATATGTTTTGTTTTTATTTTACCCCGATTGCCCTCTGTTTTATATTCTCCGTTTATGTGTACATGTATGCCAATATCCCACCTGGCTGTCACGGAATTTCATTCTGGTCATTAATACGAATGATATTGACGTACGGTCCATTTTGAATTAAAAGCCACTCTCCTCTGTGCTCTTCCGCCTCTCTTTTTCATGCATTTACAATGGACAAGTCATGTCAAAGTCAGACGTTTCATGATGCTGTACATTAACTAAACTAGATTTAGCGAGGGACCTCCCGCATTGCTGGTCCGTGAACTTTTGTTTAATCACGTGGACCCGGCGGCCAATAACTGCTCCGGACACCACTGCTCCCTTGATGTTTCGCGGACGGTGTTCGTCAAACATATTGAATTAGTAGCACATGCAATAGGAAACATTTCCCGTGCCTCTCTCATTAATAAAGCATACTACGCTGATCACTATCGGAAATTCTCTACACGGTTCAGAACGCTGCGAGCTCAGCGACTGCACTGCTATCGAACATAGCGAAAGAGAGAGACCGAGGGAGAGAACGAGCGCTCGTCTCCTCAGTCGCATTGTTAACAAACAATCGGAGAGCCGGTGGTGAATACGTGGTAACATCTGCCGTTGTGTATGGGAATACCGTGTCCCACTGTGAAATAACAAGGATTTTACATTTTATTCACGGAATATATAAATCTAATTAAGTGGACACTTTTTGCATAATAGTAATATTAGTAGAGGAATTTTGCACTTGTTTGCAAACTTTAAATAGATATTGTACTGTGTTGCGGGATTTACGTATATATATTTCTTCGTTTGAAATTGTGTAGTCTCGAAGACCGGCAGATAATTTGTTCTTCAAATTACGTAGGATCTATTTGGGAAAATAACAAATAGTTTTTGTAATTGCCATTGGCGTGTGAAATAAACCCTGGAAACAATCAGCCGGCGGAAATGGAGTAATTTTGTTTGAAACAAAATAAAATAAGTGCGTGCGTTGAAATTAAATCAGGAAAATAAATAAAATAAATGTGAATTACAGACCTGGATTAAACAATTCTCTTTACGGTCTAGAATGCGAAGTGTTCCGTTAAAAGTAAAGGAATTCAATAGGCCCGGATTGGTTTAAACGGATTACAATGGATTGCAAGTAGGGTAAGATTTCTACAAAATTAATGCTTTTTATATTCCAAGAGACATCAGGCATAAACTTGAGAATTCAATTAGATTTGTTTTATAATGCGTTTCTCTTTCAATCCAACAATATCAGCTCTGTCTAAGAAATATTGCTTTAGGGTGCCTGAGAGGGATTTATCTGTAAGATTTATTTATTAAGTAAGACACTGGGTTGTGGAATTGAATAGGAAAATAGCTACAATGTATTGAATAAATGAACATAGACTGAAGTTTTATGGTCAGACAAATGAGTATGTAGAGGGGTGAATGAATTGATGAATTGAATGATGGATGGATGGTTAGATGTATAAACATTCTATTTACGATCTGTTGCGAGACTTTATGGGCTGAATGGTTGAGGATGATATAATGTTAAAGAGAGGAAGACTTTTATTTCCCGTTTAAAAGAAGCTTAACGCAATGCATTAAAATGTCAAAAACGATCATGATTTGAGAGTATTTACGATTTACTTGCATTGATATTTGAGAAACAAACTACAGTGGAGAATCTGTTATTCTTTCCCAATAAACGCGTTTACGCTAAAACTATTATTTACAATACAAACAGTTTGGAGCCAGATCAGACGCCGGGTAACCCGGCGTCTGATCAGGCTCCAAACTGTTTGCCACCATGACAAACATGAATTATCAGAATTGTCAAAAAGTTGTACTTTTCTACGTTTTAGCGCTTTGCGTTTGCGTACGTTTGCGTTTAAACGGGAAAGAATAACAGATTCTCCACTGTATTTGCAATGAACATAACGTTAAATTACAAACGCATTTACAGTGGAGAAAACGTTATTCTTCCCAGTTTAAACGCAAACGAAACGCAAACGCAAAACACTAAAATGTAAATAGGACAACCTGTTGACAATTTTGACTTTTCATTTTTATCTGAGTGGCAAACAGTTTGGAGCCTGATCAGACGCCGGGTTACCCGGCGTCTGATCTGGCACCAAACTGTTTGCAATGGAAATAATTGTTTTAGCGTAAACGCTTTTATTGGGAAAGAATAACGTTTTCTCCACTGTATTGGGAAAGCATAATAACTCCTCGTTGTATACATGTACTTGACTGAGCAATGCATGTACAGTGGAGAATGTGTTATTCTTTCCCGATAAACGCGTTTACGCTAAAACTATTTTTTCTTTTACAAACAGTTTGGAGCCAGATCAGACGCCGGGTAACCCGGCGTCTGATCAGGCTCCAAACTGTTTGCCACCAAGATAAACATGAAATATCAGAATTGTCCAAAAGTTGTTCTTTTCTACGTTTTAGTGCTTTGCGTTTGCGTACGTTTGCGTTTAAACGGGAAAGAATAACAGATTCTCCACTGTACTGATATTTCGTAAACGCAGTGCAATGGACTGTATAAATGACACCGTTAACGATGTGTTTTTATTGCTAAATAGTTTGAAACATAGTCATATAACGACTTACAATGTATTTGGCTCAATACAGGTTGCAATTGGTATTATACTTTTGAAGAAGAAGCGTTATCAGTCGATAGGCCTAATACATGTACATGTATATTGCACGGACAAGCGTAGATGGATGGGTGATGGAATGAATTAATTAACTGCTTAAAGTATGTATGTAAAGAGTCACTGATTTATTGAAACATGCTTAGATGCTACATGTATTAGCACAGTAAAACATTTTTTCTATTACGACCACAAATAGAAGGCTATATGGTTGTATAAAAGTCAGGTGACAGTTTAAAGCAAGGAGACAGTAAAACAGAAAGCTCCTGAAGCTGTAAGCAGTCATCTCTCTTAAACACCTAATAATCAACACAATTTAGTGGTCGTAATTGAGAGATTTTTCTGTAAATGAATTTGAATGATCTTTATCAGTGGGGGAAGTCGTTATCAAATTCCGTTTACACAAAAAGAAACGTAAACGTATTGCAATAAAATGAAGATAATACAGTGGAGAAAGCATTATTCTTTCCCAATAAACGCGTTTAAATATATTATTTCCCATGCAAACAGTTTGGAACCAGACCAGACTCCAAATTTTTTGCCATTCAGATAAAAATAGATATAGAAAATGTCAAAAAGTTGTTATTTTCTACATTTTAGTGTTTCTCGTTTGCGATTCGTTTGCGTTTAAACGCGAAAGAATAACATTTGGTCCACTGTATCATATTCCGTTTACATAAATCGAAACGTAAACGTATTGCAATAAAATGAAGATAATAGCAGGTTCTAAAATAGTTTGACCACTCTCAAATTCTGAGTGACAAGCAGTTTGGAATCCTACCGCTGACTTACTCGGCGTCTGTTCAGGTTCCAAACTCAGAGCTCCAGATAAGGGGAGTGTTTCAAAAACTAAAATCTTTATTTCTTGACAAAAACCTATGGTGTCACTACTCATTAGAATCGTCTCTTCGAGACGATTCTAATGAGTAGTAACACCATAGGATTTGGAGCTAAAATAAGTGAGAACATGCTGTTTTTGTTCAGTTTACTCCCTCTTAACTGGAGCCCTGAAACTGTTTGCAACAGATATAACGTTCTTAGTACAGACACTAAATCGGGGAAGAATAACGTCCCCTCTCCTGTAATAGGGAACAACGTCTTATCCCCTACAATAATGGAAACCCCGGTCATTCTTGTGAAAAATGAATTTTGAAAATAGCAATAAATTAACAAAGGAGTCAGTGACGAGAAAAGGCAATAAAAAACCAATACGCTAATGAAAGCCCAGCAGAAAAAAATAAAACGATTTCACAATAATGTTTCTTTTCAATTATTCTTAGCTATTTCTTGAATTCCATTTCATAAAACCGATTCGTTTCCAACCTTATTGAATTGTACAGATGAAGTATGGTTTCTAGATTTGAGTGATGTTTCGCTTTAATAATTAGGTTTTCTTTCTTCTTCGATGTCATATTGATAAATTAGATTTGTAAACTTGAAATGATTTATGCGGCATTCTTTGAACGAGATGGTCTGCATTATATAAATTACACTTGAGAAAACGTTATTCTTTCCCGTTTAAACGCAAACGAAACAGAAACGCAAAACACTAAAATGTAGAAATAACAACTTTTTGACATTTTCTACTATCTTTTTTTTTATCTGAGTGTCAAACAGTTTGGAGCCTGATCAGACGTCTGGTATGGCTCCAAACTGTTTCCAATAAGAATAAAAGTTTTATCGTAAACGCGTTTATTGGGAAAGAATAAAGTATTATCCACTGTAACCATTGTGCCCGCTATGGGTTAATTCGTTATAATTCCTGCAAACAGTTCCTCGGCGTCTCACCTGTACCGAAACTCTTTCATACTTTCATGAAGTGTTCTGAAAGAAAGTGTAGAAGAATCAACCTCAAGCATTGCTGCAAAACGACATTAGCATAGCATGAAAAATATTGGGAGAAACACGTACCCAGAGAAAGTAAAATATTCATTTTGCTGCAAAATCTACTGGCAACATTCAATCAGTGCCAATATTGCCTGCTAAGAAATGTGTGGTCTGCGATTTTGTCAATGCTTATATTTATCTTACAACTATAAATATAAAGCAGAGCTCCAGATAAGGGGACTATTTTAAAAACTAAAATATTTATTTTAGCATTAAACTCTATGGTGTTACTACTCATTAGAATCGTCTCGAAGAGACGATTCTAATGAGTAGTAACACCATAGGATTTGTTCAGTTACCCTCTTATCTGGAGCCCCGTATAATAGTGCACATGTCAATACAATCAATCAGTAACAGTTTCAGATTCAGTTGTTACATAACGGTATTGGTGACAAACAGTTGGAATCCAGGTCAGACGCCGAACTACTGAGTGTCTGATCTGAATCAAAACAGTCTGCAAATGCAAATATAATCACGCATGTCGTATTAACAATAATACAGGTAAGGGTCCTGATAAAACAACGCATTACTCAATGTCTCATCAGGCTCCAGAGTGTTCACATACTCCAGTCGTATAGTGCATTACAGTGGAGAAAACGTTATTCTTTCCCAATAAACGCGTTTACGCTAAAACTATTACGACAATATTTATTGTATCATGTTTTATTCAGCCACGTTACCGAGTTTCCAAACATTCCGTATTTTAACTATTTGAACCCTAGTCACGCATATATGCGTCATTTGCAAACATTGTACATGTAAGGAGTACACTTGTCCTATGCAAACAGTGTACACCTTGAACAGAGGGCTCCTTAATCAGGGTCTACATTATTTGTCATATAGACATATATTGTAAAAGTCAACCCCAAAAAGTCAAAAATGGACTAGACTAAATTGAAAACTAGAATTGTTCACTTGAGGTTCAAAGACTTTTTAGACGCTAAAGACAACACACGCATAGTGAAAGAGTTTAGAAAAGGTTTAGAATAGAGTTTAGAATATGTCACGAAACTAATAAACTTCCAATCCAATAAATATCAACATATTGGCCACTTAAACGTATCCCTATAGTTATATTTCTCAAACATACATTGTCAGCATAACATCTGAATAACCATCAACATGAGTGTCAAACAGTAACCCGGCGTCTGATCAGGATCCAAACTGTTTGCAAATGTCTGTGCACGTGACCCATTGGCCGTAAAGGGATTCATAGTCAAGCAGTCTGCCTTATTACATTGTAACTCAGTATTTTGTAGTTGACACGAGATAATATTATAACAAACCTAGTAGCTACAGTGGAGAAAACGTTATTCTTTCCCAATCAACGCGTTTACACTAAAACTATTATTTCCATTGCAAACAGTTTGAACCCGGCGTCTGATCAGGCTCCAAAGTGTCTGCCACTCAGATTGAATATCAATAATGAGAAATGTTTAAAAATGGTAATTTCCTATATTGTAGCGATTTGCGTTTGCGTTCGTTTGCGTTTAACTCATTATCCCCTGAACTTCCAATGGACAATTCAAGTTTGCTATAAAAGCTGGTCCATTTTAGACTATTTAGGGTTGTTTTTTTGTAATTAATTGCAAAATGACAAACAGTGAAGTCCCTGATCAGAGGGCTCCTGCAGGAGCCCTCTGATCAGGGACTTCACTGTTTGCATAGGACAAGTGTACTATTAACAGGTACACATTTGGTAAATGACGCATATATGCGTCACTAGGGCTCAATGAGTTAAACGTGAAAGAATAACGTTTTCTGCACTGTAGCCAAGCAGTCTGCCTTATTAACTCAGTCTGTTGTAGTTGACACGAGATATAACAAACCAAGCCTCTTACATGACAAGAGTTGACATTGGAAAGCGCCATCACTCCATTGATGTTTGCCGTCGAATCAAATTATTTCTGGAGGAAAAAGTGCACTTATTGGACAATCGAATCCAGAAGTTTATTACATGAACCCCTATATCCTGCTAATGCACTATACGACTAGAGTACAGTGGGGAAACGTTTTTCTTTCCCGTTTAAACGCAAACGAAACGCAAATGCAAAACATTAAAATGTAGAAAATAACAACTTTTTGACATTTTTCACTACATGTATCTATTTTTATCTGAGTGTCAAACAGTTTGGAGCCTGATCAGACGCCGGGTTATCCGGCGTCTGATCTGGCTCCAAACTGTCTGCAAAGGAAATAATAGTTTTACATGTAGCGTAAACGCGTTTAATGATAAAGAATAACGTTTTCTCCACTGTATCTCATTCCCAAAAAATTCAGTTTCCAATCACATCAAGTCTAATTTGGACTATTTAGGGTTGTTTCTTACAATTTATTTCAAAATGATAAACTGTGCAGACCCTGATAGGGTTCTACAGGAGCCCTCTGATCAGGGTCAACACTGTTTGCATAGAAAATATGTACTCTTCCCTGGTTCATTACAGTGGAGAAAACGTTATTCTTCCCCAATAAACGCGTTTTTACATTGCAAACAGTTTGGAGCCAAATCAGACGCCGGGTAACCCGGTGTCTGACCAGGCTCCAAACTGTTTGACACTCAGACAAAAATAGACAGTGAAAAATGTCAAAAAGTTGTTATTTTCTACATTTAAGTGTTTTGCGTATGCGTTTCGTTTGCGTCAAAACGGGACAGAATAACGTTTCTCCACTGTAACAGTAAACGCTGTTTGTATAGGTCAAGGGTTGTTAAACTTGCTTTAACACCGTTTAGAGTATCGGTGTTAAATACGTAAAAGTCTCTCCAAAAAGTCATAAATCTCACCTGAGTAAATATAACATATTCTACAGGCAATTAACTGACCTTGATATTTTAACTTTGAAAATGTAACTGTCGATTTCAAAATTAACATTTGCAACATCTGAGTGCTTGGTTTTCTCTGTCAGAGAACACCACTAGAGTGTCAAACAGTTTAGATTCAGATGCACTCGGCGTCTCATCTGAATACAAACTGTTTGAAATTGAAACGAAATATTCGACAGGGGCGCCACGGCGTGTAGAAGGTTAGCCGGGTTAATGATAGAAAATAGACCAACCTTGTCATATTTCAGTGGAATTTGAATATATTGATCAAACAGATCTTGTTCTTGTAACATATACATGATCTGGGTTTACGAAAATTTAACTCTTTTAACACTAAGTACCTCTTGCGGGTTAAAAGGTTCCCTTGTGGATCATTTTATATTTACCTAAACATGAACAAGTGTACTTGGAATTATGGGTAGTTTAATGAATACTCTTCAAAATTAGTAACCAGTGCGGACCCTGATAAGAGGGGTCCTATTGAAGCCCTCTGATAGGGGATATTCCGTTAAACAGGGGGATATTCCGTTAAACTGCGGGACTATTCTCCGGGTCTCCCATGTATCCACTTTAAATAAATTTTAAAACAAATGTATGCTGTTATCTTCCATTCGAAAATTTAAGTTATAATTTAGTCATTAGTTAAGAATTTATAACTGATGTTTTGTACTATATCAATAATAGATGTACCTGACCTAAATTTGTTGAATGTGTGTTATGGAAATTTCTCATGTATTTGTACACATGCAAACTGAGAAAATAAAGAGTACTTTGAATTGAATTGAATTGAATTGAAGTAGGTCTACTCTGTTTTAGTTGTATTGAGTATATTTTAAACAGGGTCATGGTGTTGAAAGAGTTAATGTCAGAAAGGTGTACAGTGGAGAATGTGTTATTCTTTCCCAATAAACGCGTTTACGCTAAAACTATAATTTGCAGTGCAAACAGTTTTGAGCCAGATCAGACGCCGGGTAACCCGGCGTTTGATCAGGGTCCAAACTGTTTGCCATCAAGATAAACAAGAATTATCAGAATTGTCCAAAAGTTGTTCTTTTCTACGTTTTAGTGCTTTGCGTTTGCGTACGTTTGCGTTTAAACGGGAAAGAATAACAGATTCTCCGCTGTACAACCGGCGAGGCAACTGCAACGAATGTGAATTATAGTTAAATACAGGACAAAAGTAAAGCAGAACGCTCCTATAGGAGCTTTCTGCTTAATTTCGTCCTGTTTTTAGCAGAGCCTACACTTATCCTTAAGATAATTCTGTTGATTCTTTTATGCATCGTCGCTTAGTAAAAAGGTGATTGTATATGATTAAGTTAGTTCTATATATAATAATGGGGTGAAAAGGTTTCCAAATTCAGATTTTGACATTTGTTCATGCGTCATTAAAAGTTTCACCGAAGGACACACTATAAGTACAGTGAAATCCCTCCAAACCGGAACCTGTAAATACATGTACCGGAATTCTCTCTAACCGGACATAACCATTGGTCCCGTTTCCAACCCTTCTTTATGTTTACATATTACACCATAAATACGCCTTTTTGACGTCTTTGGTTTATTCCTACACTGAAGAAAATAGTTTTTTTATATATACAGATGATAGCTCAAATAAGGTTGAAAGTAAAGCAGAATGCGCCTTCAGGCGCATTCAGCTTTACTTTCACCCTGCTTTAAGTGGTCAGCTATCTTCCATACTAGAAACAAGCTATTTGGTGATGGGTTAAAACCTCTCTAAACTGGAAACCCCTCTAAACCAGAATGTTTGTTGTCCCTACTAATACCCGGTTTTGAGGAGATTTACTGTATACAGTTACAGTGGAGAATGTGTTATTCTTTCCCGATAAACGCGTTTACGCTAAAACTATAATTTCCCATACAAACAGTTTAGAGCCAGATCAGACGCCGGGTAACAAAAATAACAACTTTTTGACATTTTTTTCTGAGTGGCAAACAGTTTGGAGCCTGATCAGACGTCGGGCTACCCGGCGTCTGATCTTGCTCCAAACCGTTTGCAATGGAAATAACAGTTTTAGCGTAAACGCGTTTATTGGGAAATAATATCGTTTTCTCCACTGTACATGTACTAAAAAAGAAAATCGCAGTTGGTGATAAGGCACTTCATTGATACATCGAATAGGCTGGCAACAGTTACTATTAAGTTCAGAAAGAGATACAGATCTTAACTGTTGGAATTCGCTTGCGTATTTCTGAAGCCATGTATGTTGCTTCCGGCACGATAAGTCAATGGGAAAACTAGGAAAATCTTTCTTATTAAATAAGAGAGAGGGAGAAGGTCACATCATGTTTCATTACGATAGTTATAATGGAAGAAAACGGAAGAAACCAACAGGGACACTGCTCTACAGTTCGTATGAGTCCTCTGCGAATATTCGTATCTTTACGACGATCATTTGATAGTCTGCTTTAAAGTGCACATGTACCGTGTTGGCTATTTGTATAATAGTCATGTGCGGAAAAAAGAAAAGAGAAGCAAACGATTTGAATCCTGATCAGACGCCAAGTAACTCGACGTCCGATCAGGATACAAATGGTTAGCAAATATCAGTAGGGTTATGGTTTACAGTGTAAGTGCTAACGTTATTAGCCTATTTCGGAAAAATAGGAAAGACACGAAATACCAGGATGTATTTTACAGACAGTTGTTTGACTTCTGGCGCTGTGCTTAAATGTAGAGTTTAGTAAGACTTAGGAGGAAAGTGCTTACTCGTATGTACAGTGCTCCCTCTCTACAACGACCCTCCCAACAACGACCCCCTCCTTACCGCGACCCTTGTCGCAGTTCCCTAAGCAGCACAATTACGTCCAACCTATTCACGACTGCAATGTCATCTGCTTAAAAATGTCGACTGCTGTTTTTCTCAAGGTTACATAATGGACAATTTGACAGAAAAAACCTTAATGACGAGTGACAAACATTTTGAATCCAGATCAGACGACGCGTTACGCGGCGTCTGATCTGGATTCAAGCTGTTTGCAAATGTAAGAAAATTCTCCTCCCTCAGAACATCGAACACACATGTTGATTCCCATTGGATGTCGTTGTAGAGAGGGAGCGCAGCACTCATTGTAAAGTCAATGCTGAGTGAGTATTACAGTGGAGAAAACGTTATTCTTTCCCAATAAACGTGTTTACGCTTAAACTATTATTTGCAGTGCAAACAGTTTGGAGCCAGATCAGACGCCGGGTAACCCGGCGTCTGATCAGGCTCCAAACTGTTTGCCGCCAAGATAAACATGAATTATCTGAATTGTCCAAAAATTGCACTTTTCTACGTTTTAGTGCTTTGCGTTTGCGTACGTTTGCGTTTAAACGGGAAAGAATAACGTTTTCTCCACTGTAGCCGAGGAGGTATTTTCATTATTAACCATAAATGATTGCACAATGCAACAAAAGAAGAACATTGCAACTCATGATATAGATTTGTTTTTTGTTGTGTTCTACATTAAGGTAATATCATGCAAAATGAGACCGATCCAATGTCAATCAATGTCTGTATTCCAAGAAGAGCCATCGGCCATTCTCTTTAACCCTTTCCCTCATAGAAGCGCCTTTTAGCACATTTGATTTATTCATACACTAAAGAAAATAGTTCCAATATATACAGTCTTGAAAATAAACCATCATAATTTTTTTTCAAAATCCTAGCAGATGACAGCTTAAAGCAGGCTGAAAGTAAAGCAGAATGTGCCTTAAGGCACATTCTGCTTTACTTTCAACCTGCTTTAAGTTATCACCTGTCTCCAAAACTAGAAACAGGCTTTGTGGTAAAGGGTTAAATGACAGTCGTACCGAATTATGCTCGAGCATGTTCAGTTAGAACGTTAATTGACGAGAACTGTCGATCGTCCTACAAAGATTATCGATATTGACCGACATAGACTCAATTTGATTAGGGGATTACTACCTTAAGTTCTAGTTAGACTTAATGGTTGGTCAACTACATCATTTCGGATTGTCGCTAAACACATTACTTATTGTTCAAAACCTGGTTTAAATAACGTGATTTGGTTGGTATGTATACAGTAGCAAAGACGTTCCTTTTACTAGCTTAAAGGATAAAAACGCAAATGCAATGAGCAATAAAATGTAAAAAAGACAGCCTTTTGAAAATTCTGCCTCGCGTCTCTAGTTTTGAAAATAGGTGACTTCTAAAAGTAGGTTAAAAGTAAAGCAGAGTGTCCCTTAAGGCACATTCTGCTTTACTTTCAGCTTGCTTAAAGCTACATGTACCACCTGCTAGAAATATTGCATAATGTCGCGAATTAATACAAAATAATAATGACGCGAAAAATACCTGTTTTACAGTAATTCGATAACAGTAAGTTATGAGAATTACTGCAGCGAATGGTTTATTTAGAAGGCGTCCGTCAAGCGGTGTATTATTTTCCATTTTATTTAACACATTTAGTGTGTGGTTCACAAAGGTGTTTACAATATTGTATTGTCTGTTTTCAAGTCAATAGTCGCGAGTTATGTTCCTTCCCTTATACATCGGCATACAGTGACACTTGAGTTAAATTTCCATTCAGAAATGGAGCACTAATATTTTGTAAGACCAATGCCTGCTTAGTGCAGACTATAAGTAATACATAAAACTCATTTAGAAGATAGCAGTATACACGTAACTGCTGTCCTGCATGAAGATGTCTGTGCTTAAGATTACAGTGGAGTAAACGTTATTCTTTCCCAATAAACGCGTTTACGTTCAAACTATTATTTCCAATACAAATAGTTTGGAGCCAGATCAGACGCCGGGTTACCCGGCGTCTGATCAGGCTCTAAATTGTTTGCCACTCAGATTGAAATTAATAATCAAGATTGTCAAAATGTTGTTATTTTCTCCATTTTATTGCAATGCGTTTGCGTTTAAACGGGAAAGAATATCGTTTTCTCCACTGTAACCCCAGCTGTCCGAATGTGACCGTTCGCTAACAAGCTATTGACTGTATAGATTCTTTATGTTACTCTTGGGATTTAGGACCGATAAACTTATTTACAAATATATTGTATGTCACAAGTCAAGTGTCTCCAATTATAACTCTCTTTTGATACACTTACACAATGTGAACCAATGTACATGTACAGTCCAACCAGTATGTGACACCTCTCTACTACATGTATGACCACTCACATGTAGACCTATCGTTAGCATTTGATACAGGTGACAGCTTAAATAAAGATGACAATAGAGCAGAAATCTCCTATAGAAGTTATCCCTGCTTTACTGTCATCTTGCTTAAAGAAGCGACCTGCCTAAAACTTGGGAAAATGTCCTCATATAGTGGTCGCAATAGAGAGGGTTTTACTGTATATTTTAGTGGATGGGGTTGTTTGCCTTGTTGCCATGGCAACCGTGTACAAAATCTAGAAAAATCTTCTTCTCTGATACCACTGGTCCGATTTTAATTTTGTTTCCACCAAAATATTTCTCGAATGATAAACTTCAAAATATATTCAAAGACTTTCGGTCCGTCTAAACACATGGCTGCCAGAGGGCATGCTCATTTTTCGTACGGTAATATTGAATAAAAAGTTAAGAACCATCTAGAAGTTGTATTATTGGCTCTATATTTGTGAATTTTTGTCAGTGTCATGTCCATGATCAAGAACGTAGGTCATAAAGTAGGTCAGTAGGTCAAATCGCAGAAAATGCATTTGGCCACATCAGGGGCCATATTTGTAGCACAAATTTCTTGAAACTTGCTTCGAACACAATCGTGACAAAAGCTAGGCAATGTGGCAGGGCTGTCATTTCTCCGGATTTTTCCTAAATCTCCGGATTTTTCCCCAGTTCATGGTAGCTTAATGCAGACTGAAAGTAAATGGGTCATGTAGATACATGTATATCAAAACGATGTCTTGTCAAGTCAGCTTCTATGGTACAATGTATTCAGGGGGAAATGTGGGCCTCTGGTCCTCTTGTTTCCATACATACGTGTATTTTCCTAGCTTGAATTGCATGATGATAAATCTGTTCTGAACCATGTGAAAGGAATAAGGCAACAATGGCACATATTGAAAACGGGATACATAACAAAAGTATCTTATTCATCAGACTAGTAGCTAATCTAATCAAGTGGGTTCTGCTAAAGACTTAAACATTTGTGATTTCTTTACAGGGAATGCTTTATTTATTATTCTGTCCATTATAGATACTAAACTTCTAGCTTGGTACAACTCTCTTCCCACTTCAAGGTTTGCTTTGAAAATACCGAGGATTATATCAACTCTCAAACAGGTGTCTTTATATCGTCACAAAATACTTTGCTCGGACGTCTCATTAGAATCGTCTTCGAGAGACGATTGTAACAAATAGTCACTACATGGCGTTTGATGGAAGCATAGGAAATCTATGATATAAAATATCCTTCAGGCTATCATCTATAAGAGTGTTCAGATGTAACAGCTGTAGGAAGTAAAATACATGTACATACAGTGGAGAAAACATTATTATTTCCCGTTTAAACGCAAACGAAACGCAAACGCAAAACACTAAAATGAAGATTTTTTTTTTTACATTTTTCACTATCTGTTTTTGTCTGAGTGTCAAACAGTTTGGAGCCTAATCAGACGCCGGGTTACCCGGCGTCTGATCTGACTACAAACTGTTTGAAATGGAAATCATAGTTTAAGCGTATACGCGTTTATTGGAAAATAATAACGTTTTCTCCCCTGTACCCAATAAATCTGTTCATACTAAAAATCTAAAATCCATTGCACACAGTTAAGAGCCGGATCTGAAGTCGGATAACCCGGCGTCTGATCCGACTTTAAGCTGTTTGCCACACAGGTTAAGATAAGTCATCAACACTTTCTAAAGCTTGCTATTTTCTGAATTTTATACCATTGCGTTTGTGTTTGTGTTTGCGTTTAAACAGGAAAAACTAACATCATCTGTACTGTACATGTACCAGTTCGCATAGAGTTATAGTGTTCCCTCTCTTCAACGGTCCTCCAATTAACGACTCCCTCTTTACAACGACCCTTGTTGCAGTTCCCCAAACAAGACATTTATGTCCAACCTTTTCATGGCTGCAATACCGTCTGCTTAAATTTGTCGTCTGCTGTATTTCCTTAAAAATCACATATAAGTGGACATTTTGATAGACTAAATATAATGACGAGTGACAAACAGCTTGAATCCAGATCAGACGCCGCGTTACGCTGCGTCTGATCTGTATTCAATCTGTTTGCAAATGTAAGCCAAGTCTTAATTTTCCCTCCCTATAACGACTCCCTCCTAACACCACACACGATGGGTATCGTTGTAGAGAGGGAGCACTGTAATTTTAGTACAGCCATTCTAGGCATATGTGGATGTTTACAGGCTATGTTTGTTGTAAAATATAGCAAGGCCCTAGTACACATGGCCTCCTGTCAATAAAAGTTTCAACCACAGCTGGTTCTCAATACGTCTGGGAGTCTGTTATCCTTCTGCAAGCTATGGCCGATTTTGTGATCACGTTTGCAAACAGTTTAGACCCAGTTGAGACCCTAAGTTACGCGGAATCTCATCTGGATCCAAACTGTTTGACACTCGGACAGTATGTTTTGAAAACAAGTTCAGATAAATGAATATTAAGAATTGTTGCAGACTATTAAATGTTGGCAGACGACACTTACAAAGCGCGGTAAAGGTTATAAGGTGAGAGTTCCCGTGAAATATCCTCACACAGGCTTTAATTAAACGTTGTCTGGCAGATCGTGAAGTATTGTCACTCAATCCAGGCTGTACTAATCACATCCCCAACATCATCCTTTGTGATGTCAAACTTCCTGTTCCACAGAACTCAAGATAAACATTTCGCAAATAGCTTGGCTTCTCATCATTTTGCCACGGTTACACCCGCATTAATTATCTCAAAATTGCCAGGAAATTGGCTTCCTGATTTTCTGGATAAATACAGCAATGCAGTCTAGCAATTCAGAATCGTCTTACAGTTTAACGTGGAACAGTCACCGTCATAAAACAGATCTACGAAAACAGTTGTTTCGACATTTGTTTTGTTAAGTAAAGAGCAGATGCTGTTGTTTCTAGAAAGGTTCAGGGGCCCGTTTCATAAAACTTCGTACCACAAATTATGTCGTAAGTCAGATTATAAAAGTCTCAATTATTATCTATTTCTCTATCTAATTCCTGTCTTGAGACTTCTCTTTTGGAATCGTCTTGAAAAGACGATTCCAAAGAGATGTCACAAGACAGGACTAGATAGAGAAATCGGAAATTTTAAAGTTTTGACTTACGACCGTTTTTGTCGTTCGAAGTTTTATGAAACGGGCCCGGCGTTCCACGTACATGTAAGCATTTTCAAATTCGCCATCCCAATGTCATCAGAATGTTGACATTGGTCAGCATCATGCCTATATCCGAATGGACATTTATTCTACGTGTACCTGGTGTAAACGAATAAAAGGGCAAACGCAATGCAGTACATGTAACACGGAGACAAGAACAACATGTTGAAATTTAAAATGATCGGAATGGACTTCAGTGTTTTAGCATTAACGCGTTTATTGGGAAAGAATAACTCCTCTCTGGTGTTTATTGCGGTCTTTGACTGATTTATGGACCATACCACTAATGAAAACGGGCTAATAAACAATATACAATGAACTAAATATGTGTGACATCTGTTTATCCGCCATCCCTTCACGTTACCCTGCTATGCGGTTTAATAACAACTAAAATGACAGATTATTTCTGTTTATGTTAAAACTTCTAGGTTCTAAACCCCTTTTTGCCCACAATCCCAATTAGTGGGGCATAGGCAAACAGTGAAGACTCTGATCAGACGCCGCATTATGCGGCGTCTGATCAGAGTGTACACTGTTTGCTGATAGGAATTTCAATATAAAACAAAATGAAAATGAAAATTTTGACCAGGCATCCCTTTGATAAAAAAAATGGACCAATCCAATTTAAAACATGGAAGAATCCACTGGGTGCAAATGGGTTGAAGCTGAATGCTCATTGTAGCTGATTTTGTTTTGATTTCATTATGATATCTTAAAGTACTTTGGACCTTTGTCTTGTTTTCCTGAGTGGAGCAATACATGTATCACTTGCATGTTAATGATTTATCAATCGTTGCCTAATTTATTGTCGATGCTGCTAATGAAAATGAAAAAAAGTGTACGATATTTGCATATTATCTCTACATTGAACATAAAATCCTGTCATTACTACTCCCACTAAACTCTGGGGTTATTATCTGTTTAATGCATAGACAAGTGATCAGTGGAGAATCTGTTATTCTTTCCCGTTTAAACGCAAACGTACGCAAACGTACGCAAACGCAAAACACTAAAACGTAGAAAAGAACAACTTTTGGACAATTCTGATAGTTCATGTTTATCTTGGTGGCAAACAGTTTGGAGCCTGATCAGACGCCGGGTTACCCGGCGTCTGATCTGGCTCCAAACTGTTTGCACTGGAAATAAGTTTTAGCGTAAACGCGTTTATTGGGAAAGAATAACTTTTTCAGCACTGTAGCTTAAAACATAATGAAAATATAGCCGAAGGCTTTCTGCTTTGCTTTTATCATATTTTAAGCTAACGTTAAATAATCAACATTTATATTGTTTTTGCCTGTCTAGATCAGTGTCATTTGACATTTGGTATCTTTCAATCTTTTACTGATTTATTGTCGAGACCGCTAATGAAAATGGGGATATAAACACTACTTCATGTATTTAAAAGGAATGTGACATCTGCTTTTACTGTTCTCTATACTGTGTACGGTGATAACCATTCTGCTATTTCAGTGGAGAAATCGTTATTCTTTCCGAATAAACACGTTTATATTAAAACTATTTTTCACATTGCAAACAGTTTGGAGCCAGATCAGGCTCCAAGCTGTTTGCCACTCAGATTAAAATAGATAGTGAAAAATGTCAAAAAGTTGTTAATTTCTACATTTTAATGTTTTGCGTTTGCGTTTCGTTTGCGTTTAAACGGGAAAGAAAAACGTTTTCTCCACTGTACCGACACATAAAGGATTGTTTTCTTTGTGTGTTGAAAGTTAGTGTCTGCTAAAGCTGGATGAAAGTGAAGCATCAGTAGCAAAATTCTGTTTTACTTTCATCCTGCTTCAAGCTACAATACGCCATTAGCACCGTTAGTGAATGACCATCTGAATGGTAACAGATGGACAATGCAGAACGGGACACTAGATATGGCGTTCTCACTATTTTGTATTGTCTGCCTTGTTTTTAAGTGTACTTCAAAACTTGACATTTTCAATGAATGCTACCTGTGGGTAGTTAAGGAGAGTGAAATCTCAAGATGGAGCTAAATATCCGCAATTATGGCCTTCTCAAAATACAATGTACGTGTTTTAATACTCATGTAACAATACACATTCAACAAAGGGAAGACGATAGGAGCTCTACGCCCCCCTTTCTCACTTATTTACATGTAACCACACACTTTTCCTGCGAATAGAAAGTCGACAAAATTACTTCGAAGAATTGAAATTCTTAACCCCTTTCAGTAAGAAATTAATAGTTTGGAAAGTGTAATTATTTCCCAATAAACAGGGTTATACCCAAAATAGTTATTTCGATGACCCGGCGTCTGATCTGGCTTCAAATTACTTGCATTTGAATTAATTGTTTTAGCGTAAACGCGTTCATTGGGATATAATAACTTCTTCTCCGCTGCTACACATGTATCTAGTTGATGCCTAACAACTAGCATGTACATGTACTAATTGAGAAATATATTTGAACGATTGTTTTATAGGCAGTTTTTGATAGGCCTGGATATCTATGTGACTGTGACATAATTAATTATTACGACTGCTTGATACAAGACACAAGTAGAGAAGGCAGCTCCTTAATGAGATTTCTGCTTTAATTTTGCCCTGCATTAAGCTGAAACCTGTTTAACGATTGGCCATTCACCGGTTTTCAGTTGCCACTAACGCACAAGTTACTTCATGTACAGTGGAGAATCTGTTATTCTTTCCCGTTTAAACGCATACGTACGCAAACGCAAATTACTAAAACGTAGAAAAGAACAACTTTTGGACAATTTTGATAATTCTTGTTTATCTTGGTGGCAAACAATTTGGAGCCTGATCAGACGCCGGGTTACCCGGCGTCTGATCTGGCTCCAAACTGTTTGCACTGCAAATAATAGTTTTAGCGTAAACGCGTTTATTGGGAAAGAATAACAGATTCTCAACTGTATTAAGTAAATACTTCAGACATAGATTTTGACATCTTATTACAACCCTTTCCGTTGTGTCAAGACAACCCTTGACATTAATTTTGTCCTGTATCAAGTTGCGGTGTCACTGCTCAACATACAATTTTTCACGCATTCATAAACGCCATTTTAGCTGTATCCTACTGCATATTTCATACCATGTAAATTATATTTCCTAGCAGTTTGTTTCCAAATCAGACCGAGAAACGAATCCAAACTTGATGGAAATACAGTGGGAAAAAACGTGATTCTTTCCCAATAAACGCGTTTACGCTAAAACTATATTTTCCATTGCAAACAATTTGGAGCCAGATCAGACGCCAGGTAACCCGGCGTTTGATCAAGCTCAAAACTGTTTGACACTCAGATAAAAATAGATAGTGAAAAAGTTGTTATTATCAACATTTTAGTGTTGATGCGTTTGCATTTCGTTTGCGTTTATTGGGAATGAATAACGTTTGCTCCACTGTAGCATGTGGTTAGTCCAGAAACGAATATCTTAGTAAGTTTTTCATGACTCTGTGCTCATCAATATGTCCAATCCTGAGCTTGGAAACAACCTACGAATATCAAAAGAATAACGTTTTCTCCACTGTATCATATACCTCCTATAGGAGACCATTTATCAGGTTCTACAGCGTTTTTTGTTGTACATGACTACATGTACATTGCAAAAAGCATTAAATGTTCAGAAATGGACTAGACTTAATTGAAAACTTGAATTGTACATCTGACGTTTCAGGAATTAACGAGTTTGTTAATCTCTAAATGAAATGAAAAAAGTCTGAAAATAATGATCAATACTAGTTGATTAGTCAAACACATTGAGGTCTTTAGGACAAATAGGAAAAGACGGTAATGTTTTTTTTTGTTGACTGGCTTATTTTATTGAGTGTCTTTTTATCAGAACCAAAGACATTAAGGATAGACACATTCATTACAGTAAGATGTATTTAAGCCACAAATGGAATTGATGTTTCAGCTGTGCTTGTTGAATTGGTCCATCGCAATTTTACTTGCCCGTATTTCAGCCGTTTAATGTGCATTTAAAAGTATTTA
The DNA here is from genome assembly GCA_922989275.2 of Gari tellinella. Taxonomy (NCBI): domain Eukaryota; kingdom Metazoa; phylum Mollusca; class Bivalvia; order Cardiida; family Psammobiidae; genus Gari; species Gari tellinella. The sequence goes on along the minus strand of OV277857.1, from coordinate 26,501,664 downwards.
CTCATAGGTTCGTTCTGTCTTCGAAATACTATTAGATTTGGGAACACCGTTATTCTTTCCAATTAAACGAAGCTACGCAATACACTTAAATGTAGAAAATAACAATATTTTGACATTTTTCACTATCTATTTTTATCTGAGTGTCAAACATTTTGGAGCCTGATCAGACGCCGGGTAACCCAAACTGTTTACAATGGAAATAATAGTTTTAGCGTAAATTATTGGGAAGATTTACGTTTTCTCCACTGTACTCTGTGGTTGGTCTGGTTTCAAACTGTTTGCAATTGACAATTGATATGATTGTTTAAGCATACTGTTATTATATGAGTTTGTTGGGAAAGTTTTTTCCAAGTTTTATTCAAACAATATGCATAAGTCCTTTGCAGGCAACATCAGCGACAAAACACATGATAGAATAGCCTAAAGGCTTCTCCTCTTTACTGTGCCTTAAGACGCATTCTGCTCTACCTTCAACCTGCTTTAAGTCAGTATTACATGTACATGCACTCTACTGTATAAATAACAAAAGTGTCTGTCTTAAAGCACACACGTCATGTAGCCGTCAGCATATAGTAATATGGTGTGTTTTATGATGCGCTACACTGTATGCCTGGGTTTATTTGAAGAAAGAAGCTTCGCTTAACTTTAATAGTAAATTGGATTATTTTTCTACATGGACTCTCTCAATTAATTTGTGTATTTGATTTCGAAACTCCATTTCGGAAAAATTTACAAGTATGGCAGATGTGGCCTCTCCATTTCTTAAAGAACCACATGGCATCAGCAATAAACTGGAAAGTTGTCGTCTGGGGCTTCTCGTTAATTAGAAGTGCCTATTGCCCAAGGGACATCAACTTGCGACAATTAAATGTCTCCGAGAGTCAGAGGATGTTTAACCCCTTTCACTGCCGGGAATACAGGGCTGCAATAATTTGACATGAATAATCCTAAGATTCCAAATTTGCATTTTTCAAGTGCGTTTTTACGAATCGTACCTTTACCCTATAGCCCTTTTCTTGTTTTGTTGACATGCGGCTACTTAAAGCAGGCTGTAAGTAAAGCAGAATGCGCCTTAGGGCGCATTCTGCTTTACTTTCAGCCTGCTTTAAGATACCATGTACTGGGGAAAAATCCGGAGATTTAGGAAACATCCGGAGAAATGGCAGCCCTGGGAATAACGTCTGCTTAAATGACTGTCGTTTGATTTTTATTTATCAAACTTATACTGTACATTTTGTAAGTGACGTGCAAAATGAAGATATCGAAAATAGTGTCAAACAGTTTTGATCCTGATCAGACGCCAAGTAACTCGGCGTCTGAGCAGTGTCCAAACTGTTTCTACGTTCCAGTGCGTTAGGTCAAAGCAGTGAAGGGGCTGAAAACAAAATTTTGATTTTAAGAGTCCGTAATTATTTTGAAAGTAAATTGGTTTGTGCCAAACAGAAAATTATAGAGTCTGGATCAAGTTATCGTCCATCCTGGTTACAATGTAGCAAGGCTTTCGGCTATTTCACACTGTCCGCTCTAAGGTGTCCATTTTCACACTCTAGCTCTACGTCAACCCCTTATACTGATCGACATGCTGAGACTTAAGAGTCTTATCTTAACCATTTCAACACTAAATTCCTCTTGTGGGTATTTATCATCCTTTTCGACTCTTCTGGTACATGTATTTTGAGAAAATCTACTGTTACATTTTTGGTATGACAACAAAAAAACGATGGAAATATCAAACAGTACAGACCCTGATCAGATGGCTCCTATATGAGCCATCTGATCAGGGCCTCCACTGTTTGCATATGTAATCAGTTATCTCTACAAAGGGCTGTACATGTACATTTGTACATACAGTGGAGAATCTGTTATTCTTTCCCGTTTAAACGCAAACGTACGCAAACGCAAAGCACTAAAACATAGAAAAGGACAACTTTTCGACAATTTTGACTATTCATGTTGATCTGAGTGGCAAACAGTTTGGAGCCTGATCAGACGCCGGGTTACCCGGCGTCTGTTCTGGCTCCAAAATATTTGCAATGGAAAAAATAGTTTTAGCGTAAACGCATTTATTGGGAAAGAATAACGTTTTCTCCACTGAAGGGTTGAAAGGGTTAACATGTAACCCTCTCTATTACGAACACTAAACTAAACTTGCTGCTCTTGAAGTGACCACTATAGAAAGTTATCAGAGTGTGCACAGTTAATCCCCTATCGGACGATCTGGATATTTATTACTACATGTATTTCCATATTTATTACTACATGTATTTCCATATGTATTACTACCATATTTATTACTACATGTATTTTCCATATTTATTACTACCATATTTATTACTACATATATTTTTTCCATATTTATTACTACATGTATTTTTTTCATATTTATTACTACCATATGTATTACTACATGTATTTCTATATTTCACAGACGTTCGAGGAGCTTGACGTTTAAATGTTATTCATGTATGAATCATAAGCCTCTGTCTAGTGTCTAAAACAACTGACTTGACTGCTAATTACATGTCACTTTTAACATGTGAATAATTGGCTGACTTGAAATTTGCGAACAGTTATAAACTTATTCCCCAAATCAGATGCCGAATAATTCCACATCTGACCAAGAATAACCATTGGATCATAGTTACATGTATACGAATGTATCAGTACATTTTTACATAAGTGTACAGTTGAGAAAACGTTATTCTTTCCCGTTTAAACGAAAACGAAACGCAAACGCAAAACACTAAAATGTAGAAAATAACAACTTTTTGACATTTTTCACTATCTATTTTAATCTGAGTGGCAAACAGTTTAGAGCCTGATCAGACGCCGGGTTACCCGGCGTCTGATCTGGCTCCAAACAGTTTGTACTGGAAATTGTAGTTTTAGCGTAAACGCGTCTATTGCGAAAGAAGAAGGTTTTCTGCACTGTACATGTATACGAATGTATAAGTAAATTTTTACATAAGACACACTTAAACCTTATCATGATAACCTTACCTTGCTTTCCTAACATTTGAAACAGTTTGCACCCAGATCAGACGCCGCATGATGCAGTGTCTGATCTGGGTCCCAAATGTTTGTAAGTGGTTTCCAACTTTTCTTCAGTTTAAAAAAACCCCCAACAACATAAAAACTTTGTATTGTTTCGCAGACGATATATCTCAAGTGTATACAGTGGAGAAAACGTTATTCTTTCCCAATAAACGCAATTACACTAAAACTATTATTTCCAGTACAAACAGTTTGGAGCAAGATCAGACGCCGGGTAACCCGGCGTCTGATCAGGCTCTAAACTGTTTGCCACTTTCTACATTTTAGTTTATTGTGTTTACGTTTCGTTTGCGTTAAAACAGGAAATAATAACGTACATAGAGTGTGGAAGAATTTACTATTCACCAACTACATGTAACGCAAGTATTTCTGTTGTAAAGTTTGAGCAGATTGTGGCCAGATCAGACGCCGAGTACATGTAACACAGCGCCTGACCAGGCTCCAAATTCTGTGATACTCAGATTTAACCAAATCGTCAGCTGTCTAATTTTCTTCATTTTATTGCGTTACGTTTAGTTTAAACATATTTTATTCATACTACATTTATATAGATATACATCTTTGTTAAGTCCTACATAAATTGTTGATATATGGTTTTAAGTAGCTTTAACAGTAGTTCAGTCATATCGCGACTCCAGGAGACAAGTTGCAATCGATCTAAAAATATGAGGTACTGGTCTAGGAAGTTGATCCCTGACCAGAATACCAGAGTTACAAATATTCTGGATTTTAACTTTTTCAGTTCTTGGACTGACGTTCAAATACATCAATTTATGATAGATTTATCCATCAATCAAATCACTGAAAAGATTACACCTTTAAGCAGCCTTCTACTGTATCATGCCAGACTATGGCAGTGGTCCTTATTTTTTTCTGTCAGTTGACGGAGCTGGCATTCCCTAAGCCCCACATTGGAATTCCTACATAAATGAACATTAGGATGAAATCGAAAGCAGTTGCTAATTAAGTTCTTCTCCTAGTGTTATTAGTTTCTATTAAAATTCGTTTCAACGGGGAAGAATAACCCTGTTCTGAGCTTCAAATGAAAAGTAATACTGTCATTGCCAACATTTGCCAAAAACACGAGATCTGACGCCCGGGTTTTCTCTCCAAAAGACTGCATTAATTAGAAAAACCTAACCATGTCTGTCGTCAGTTCTGATTTGGCCGACATTTTAGTTTAATCAAGCTTATCAGACGTCAATCTATGATGATACAATGAAGCAGGCGGTGGATACAGTGGAGAAAATGTTATTTCTTTCCCGTCGAAACGCAAACGCATTGCAATAAAATGTATAAAATGATGACTTTTGACAATTCTGACTATTCATTTTATACGAGTGGCAAACAGTTTGGAGCCAGATCAGACGCCGGGTTACCCGGCGTCTGATCTGGCTCCAAACTGTTTGCAATGTTAATAATAGTTTTAGCGTAAACGCGTTTATTGGGAAAGAACAACGTTTTCTCCACTGTATATAATGTAGCCAAAAAATCGCTGACTCCCCTTTAAGTAAATTGCTTTGGCAAATTTCTGTATGAAGAGTTGGGTTGCAGATTTATCAGTTTCTGTTATTCTCTCTTTGGTCTATTTATTGACCGGTTAAATCCGATCTAATATCGCAGATGTACTGGGCTTTACAACAGCATTTACAAATTGGATTACTTGAGCTGATATCCATGCAATCCGTATCACATGCGTTTTATTAACCCTTTCGCTGCCGTAAAATCGTCTGCTAAGAATTTGTCATGTGCTATAATTTCCCAGTAATTGGAAAATTAAAACAAGAAATCTAACAACGGGTGTCAAATAGTTTGCATCCAGATCAGACGCCGCGTCACGCAACGTCTGATCTGGATCCAAACGGTTTGTAAATATCATTCAACTCGTACAAAGAATGGGAAGGGTTAACTTTTAGCTCTCTGATCTACAGTGGAGTAAACGTTATTCTTTCTCGTTTAAACGCAAACGAAACGCATACGCAAAACACTAAAATGTAGAAAATAAAATGACATTTTTCACTATCTATTTTTATCTGAATGTCAAACAGTTTGGAGCCTGATCAGACGCCGGGCTACCCGGCGTCTGATCTGGCTCCAAACTGTTTGCAATGGAAATAATAGTTTTAGCGTAAACGCGTTTATTATGTTTTCTGATGAAGAACGGTTTTTTTTTCAAGTGGATTTACTTTTGCGTTTTCTGTCAGATATTATAACAAGAGTTTCAGATGGTTTTATTCCTGCTGAGACGCCGAGTATTCCGGTATATCATCAATGATCAGGATCCACACTGTTTTGAAAGCTTGATGCAAAATCCCCTACATGTACTATAAAATGTTAAAGGTTAACGCTTGATCTGCTTGGAATCTATCGACTGCTGTAAATAGTCGTCTGCTTGTGAATTTCGCACCAAATGTTTCTTAAAGCGATGATCTCCTATTAATGTAACAATGCAAGTTACCATTAAAATTATTTTATTTCTAAAATTAGTTCACTTCCGATTATCTTCAGAATTTGAACCAAATTATATGCCAATAGCTACTTAGAAGAACCTCATTTCTGGAAAACCTGCACTGATGAATAACATTTCTTCTCAAATAGCTTCTGTAAATTAAAACCTATCTTCTAATCCTATACATGTAATACAAATTATAGTATTGATCTAACGGTTACTGCTTAAATATTCATTTGCGTCTGATCAACCTACTGTAAAATCTCGTTTACAGTAGCACATTTACTCATCTACAAAACAGTTGTCTTTTGCAACAGTACGTTAGTATATATTTGCTGCAGTTTCGCTCTATGGCATAAATCAAACATCAAATAGTTTTGGTTTATGAAGAAATCAGTTTCATCTGGGTACATACTGTTTGTATTGCATAGGTTGTCAGTACAGTGGAGAAAACGTTATTCTTTCCCGTTTAAACGCAAACGAAACGCAAACGCAGCACACTAAATTGTAGAAAATAACAACCTTTTGACATTTTTCACTATCTATTTCTATCTGAGTGTAAAACAGTTTAGAGTCTGATCAGACTCCGGGTTACCCGGCATCTGTTCTGGCTCCAAACTGTTTGCAATGGAAATAATAGTTTTAGCGTAAACGCGTTTATTGGGAAAGAATAATTAACTTTTCTCCACTGTACGTGCTAACGGTTAAAGGTCACATACCTTTAGCAAGTTATTGGCCAATATATGATGACTATCTCAAACAGTTTGGATCCAGATGAGACGCCGAGTTACTCGGCGTCTCATCTGGATCCAAACTGTTTGAAATTCTAACTCGTATATATCTTATAAAAGTAAATGTCAAATATATCAATTGTGAATATCGCAGCAAAAGACGCATTCTGCAGTCGAACATGCGAAAGGTTAAGCTCGGGATAAACCAAACACCTTATGTAAACATATAGATGTCGAAAATCGGTTTTCCAAATTATAAACATATGGTGATGTAAGCCCTTCACCAACTGTTATTTATTTTCAGTCTGGTGTAGACTCAAGAATAAGAGGGTTTTCGACAGGCTCAATTTATAAAGTACAGGTATAACTTATGTACTTAACAAGAGTGGTTCCAAAAATAAAAGGTAAACTATCTCTAACCTGTTTGATCCGTATGGAAATAACAGGCTACATTATAGAGGATCGATTTGTTTGAACAAATAAATACAAATGTCTAGACGAAATACGGCTTTTGACTGATATGACGGTAGGCGGATAAAGAGCAGGGCTGCTATAAGTTGATCATAAAAATCCTAAGATTTCAAATTTTCAATTTTTCAGACGCAATTGTACTAATCGTACCTTTACCCCATACATGTAGTCTGGTTCTTGTTTGGAGACACATGACTGCTTAAGACAGGTTGAACGAAAAGCAAAATGTGCCTTAAGGCGCATTCTGCTTTACTTTCAGCCTGTTTTAAGCTACGAGCTGCTAGGATAAAAATCCGAATACTTCGGAAAAATCCGGAGAAATAGCAGCCCTTAAAGAGACAAATAGAACTACAGATAATCAGTCAATCACACAAACAGACAGACAGGCCGACAGACGGACCAAAGTCAGATTCAAAAATCAATAAAATGACAAAAAATCATTAGACGACGGACCTTTATGTGTACATGTATAACACATTCGACGTCCGAAACTTACGAACATTATACATATGAAAAGTACACTTGTGCTATGCAGGAGCCGCCTGATCAGGGTCTGCCTTGTTTTTCATTTCACAAAATATTGTAAAAACCAACACTTTTTAGTCAAATATGCACTCAAAGTATTCGCAGCGAATGATAAGGGGTGGATTAGTTGATGCAGATTGCACCCTCTTTGAGCGAATTAGAAACAAAACGGTCTGCACTAGCCTTACATCGTTCTTTAAGAGTTTGCATAATTATCTAAATCAACGTCATATGTTTTGAGTATTCATATTTGCGGATTTTGCTGCAAACGAAATGATAGGACAGACATACAGACGCCTGTATTTACAGGCAATACGATAGTCTGCCTGGGATGTACAGCATTCCCTCCCTACAACGGCCCTCTCAACAACGACTCCCTCCTTACAACGAACCTTGTCGCAGTTCCCTAAACAGGACAATTACATGTATGTCTATCGATTCTACTGCTGTAATATCGTGTGCTTAAAGTTTGTCGTCTGCAAAAACAACTTAATGATGAGTGACAAACAGTTTGATCTAGATTCATGCTTTTTGCAAATATAAACTCCATTTAGCGACACCCTCCGAACAACGCATAAATATTTTGTCTCCCACTGGGTGTCGTTGTAGATTGGGGGCGCGGTAGTAACAAACCGAGGCATCCTAACAACCACTTACTTAGTTTAGTTATAAACCACATGGGTATTTTCGTCTGTAAAATGCATCGTTAATGATATATCTAAGATTAGAGAAAGATGTCATTTCTTTAAGTCATTATCAGCCTACTCTTTGTTATTCGGCGTCTCATCTGGATCAAAACTGTTTAAAAAAGTAATAACAAATTCGAACCGAGGCGTCCTGAAATATAAAGGTCAGGCGTGATGGTAAATGAAGTAAACAATAGGAAATGCATCTTAGTAATATGATATAGAATGAGAGAACAAGTCATTATTTTTACTGAAACACTAATAATACTTAATTAAAGTTGAAACTGCCGCAGGATGTTATGTGTTGATAGACGACTTTATATAGGAAGATCTGATTTCACATGTACAGTGGAGAAAACATATTTCTATTGCAATCAGTTTGGAGCCAGATCAGACGCCGTGTAACCCGGTGTCTGATCAGGCTCCAAACTGTTTGCCATTCAGGTAAAAATGAAAAGTCAGAATTGTCAACAAGTTGTCCTTTTCTACATTTTAGTGTTTTGCGTTTCGTTTGCGTTTAAACGGGAAAGAATATCGTGTTCTCCACTGTACAATGAAACATGTAGTTAACGGTTACAGTGGAGAATCTGTTATTCTTACCCGTTTAAACGCAAACGTACGCAAACGCAAAGCACTAAAACGTAGAAAAGAAAAACTTTTGGACAATTCTGATATTTCATGTTTATCATGGTGGCAAACAGTTTGGAGCCTGATCAGACGCCGGGTTACCCGGCGTCTGATCTGGCTCCAAACTGTTTGCACTGCAAATAATAGTTTTAGCGTAAACGCGTTTATTGGGAAAGAATAACAGATTCTCCACTGTACCAGTGGCTAACACGTTATTTTGTTCCAATAAACGCGTTTATGCTAAAACAACATGTCAATTGCAAATATTCTGGAGCCTGGTCAGACGCCAGGTAACCCGGCGTCTGACAAGACTCCAAGTCGTTAGCCACTCAGATAAAAGTTAACCGCTTACACATTTGACATTTGATATATAAGTGACTTTCTACATTTTACTGCATGATGTTTGCATCTAGTAACACCGCTCCCTCTCTACAACGACACCCAATGGGAGACAAAGAGTTTGTGCGTTGTTCGGAGGGAGTCAGTATAGGGAAAGAAATCGGCTTAGATTTGCAAACAGCTTGAATTCAGATCAGACGCCGCGTCACGCGGCGTCTGATCTGGATTCAAGCTGTTTGTCACTCGTAAATAATTTATTTTATCTCAAAATTTCCATTATGTCATTTTGAGAAAAACAGCAGACGACAGTTTTAAACAGACGATATAGCAATAATAAAAGCGTTAGACGTAATTGCCCTTTTTAGGGAACTGGCATGGGACGTTGCGCGAGGAGGGAGTCGTTATAGGGATGGCCGTTGTAAGGAGGGAGCACTGTACAATTAAACGAGAAAGAATAACATATTTATCACTGTAGTGCATTCTGTTGTTACATCTCGTCTGCAAAAATACTAAAATTTGTTTTTTAAGAGATCAAGATCCAAACTGTTTGGCACTCGTTTCGAAATTTCGTCATTTGTACCGGTGAAATCTAACTTTGACAACAATATTGACACAGATGATGGTAAAAACTCAAGATAAATTTGACGGCAAACACACGGTTGACTGTACTGAGAAATACATGTACAGTGTGGGAAACGTTATTCTTTCCCAATAAACGCGTTTACGCTTAAACTATGATTTCAATTGCAAAAAGTTTGGAGCCAGATCAGACGCCGGGTACATGAAACCCGGCGTCTGATCAGGCTCCAAACTGTTTTCCACTCGTATAAAAATGAAAAGTCAGATTTGTCAAAAAAATGTTATTTTGTACATTTTATTTCAATGCGTTTGTGTTTCGTTTGCGTTCAAACGGGAAAGAATAACGTATTCTCCACTGTACCATGTTTCTAGACTGGTAGAGGCGACATGTTCCACGCACTAAGCCGCTACTTCAGCTCTGTAGAGTATCAGATAAGAAGCCATCGCAATGCTCTTCAAGGAGCTTAACTAGAGCGGATTAATTTCATAAAAAATGTAAAGCTACTGGAAGAATATGTCTGGTTAGCCAGTTGTGTGTAAAAGACGAACAGAAGCTGTTTTTGTTTTCCTGACTGCAGAATAAAGAAATAATGCTCAAATAAGATGGTAACAAATACATGTACATTTCAAATTCATGAAAACGTTATTCTTTCCCAATAAACGCGTTTAGGCTAAAACTATCATTCCCATTGCAAACGGTTTGGAGCCAGATCAGACTCCAAACTGTTTGACACATAGAAAAAAATAGGTAGTAAAAATCGTCAAAAAGTTGTTATTTATTTTTACATTTTAGTGTTTTGTGTTTGCGTTTCGTTTGCATTTACACGGGAAAGAATAACGCTTTCTCTGCTGCACTTCGCCACACAGGAAATATGTTTCATTTACAAATTGAGAGCTTCTTCTGCTTCTTCTTCTTGATACTTCTTTCCATCAAGAATGATGATTATGAGAAGGCTCTGTATCATAAATTATTATTTACAAATGTGAAAGTGGTAAATATACAGTGAATTGAAAAGAAAGCAGTATAGTAGTTTATATCTGATCTACTATAACGGGTATGGTGACAATTGACTGTTGGTGCCATTTGGGCTGTTACTGGTAGTAAGTTCCATTGTTGGATACTTCTAGGTTAAAAAGAAAATTTATAAGCATCTTTAGATGACCTGATTAGTCGAAAGCTGTACGGTGTGTAAACTCTTGTTCATGGATCAGTTGGTGTAAAGAAATTTGTTCCTGGATGGATGGCGACAATTATCTTGGTCTACGAGTTTCAAGTGTTGGCCAGCCTAAATATCTCTTCAAAATATGCACTATTGTATCAGGGATGAAAATAAACTGCAAGTTGTTAAATATCAAGGAGATCGCTGCTTTATATTGCATTTAACACCCACCTGTTTTAACGATTAAACTAGACACTTTATTGAATGCTCGCAATAGTGAGGGAACACAGAACGGTGAGAACATTTGAACTGTTCTTAAAATATTCATAAATCATGACAATTGCCTTGACCGTGACCTTTAAGGCTACAGTTGCCACAGTTATAAGGTAATTCTATGGTACGACATCTGCTAATGCTGTAAATGTCAAGTGTTACATGTACAATGTGCAATAAACCCCTCCATACAGTGGAGAATACGTTATTCTTACCCGTTTTAACGCAAACGAAACGCAAACGCAAAACAATATAATGTAGATAAGGACAACTTGTTGACAATTCTGACTTTTCATTTTTACCTTGGTGTCAAACAGTTTGGAGCCTGATCAGACGCCGGGTTACCCGGCGTCTGATCTGGCTCCAAACTGTTTGCACTGCAAATAATAGTTTTAGCGTAAACGCGTTTATTAGGAAAGAATAACGTTTTCACAGTCCAGTGGGAAGACACAAGTCACCGCAGATAACAATGCTATGTTATTCCTTGACATGTAATTGTATGATACTAAATCAGGTACAGAGGAGAACACGTTATTCTTTCCCGTTTAATCGCAAACGAAACGCAAACGCAACAACCTAATGTAGAAAATAACATCATTTTGACATTTTTCACTATCTATATTTATCTGAGTGGCAAACAGTTTGTAGCCTGATCAGACGCCGGGCAACCCGGCGTCTGATCTTGCTCCAAACTGTTTACAATGGAAATAAAAGTTTTAGCGTAAACGCGTTTATTGGGAAGAATAACGTTTTCTCCACGGCAGTGTCAAAATGCAATCGAACTACAAACAAATAAACCCACATTTCATTACCAAGCCCAATCACACCGTATTGACTGGGTAACAAACCTGAACAATACAAATAAAAGAGATTCAGCCTCACGTGAGCACGTGATTGGCAGTGGGAGGAACGGTGGCACGTGCCAGGCATCAACCACTGAGGTCCAGCAGTGCACTTCAAAGACATGTGCATGTGCCACGTGCGTATGCATGCTTGGTTGAATGGATCAAGGCGGTGTATGATAATTGTTATTAATGGACTTCAGCGTGTGCAGTAAAGTGATTAGCCCTTAGTAACAAAACGAGCTTTATGCTGGATAGTTTGCAAACCGTTTGGATCCTGATGAGACGCCGAGATGCTCGGTGTCTTTTTAAGATCCAAACTGTTTGACACTCTGAAATTGTTTGTTTAGAAACATAGATAGTTTATACTGAGAATTGTGGCAGACTGCAATTCTTGCAAATTGAAGTTGTTTTCAGTGCAAGAGGTTAATGTTCATATGGACAACTGAAAAGGGCACTCAGGACGAGCTGTCTCGTCGGTAGTTGTCCTTGAAGCAGGTCTCCAGATAAGGTTTTTTTTCTCAAAAACTAAATTCTTTACTTCTGTTTTAAACCCTATGATGTAACAACTCATTAGAATCGTCTCGAAGAGACGAATCTAATGAGTAGTAACACCATAGGATTCTTTCCCAATAAACGCGTTGACGCTAAAATTATTATTTCTATTGCAAACAGTTTGGAGCCAAATAAGACGCCGGGTAACCCGGCGTCTGATCAGGCTCTAAACTGTTTGCCACCAAGATAAAAATGAATTATCAGAATTGTCCAAACTTGAATTGCACTTTTCTACGTTTTAGTGTTTTGCGTTTGCGTTTCGTTTCGTTTAAACGGGAAAGAATAACGTATTCCCCACTGTATCACCTTGGATACAGGGTCCAAACGGTTTCATACTCATTGCAATTTTTATTTATTCAAAATACAAGCAGGCGATAATATGGCAGTTGAAACTTTAAACGAAACCACACACAATAAATAAAATGAGAAGCAACATTGGGATATGCCGACTTCTTCTCCAATATATGTATAGGCCGATTTTATTGACCTTGAACGGCGGGTTTCGATGCGGAACTTTGCATTTCAACTTTGGGGGAGGCAGCATGCTCTTTTATTATCGGAATATACCGTTGTCGTCTGTCGGTTTTTCTCAACATTACATATTAGTGGACATTTTGACAGACAGAAGGAATATAATGAAGAATGACAAACAGCTTGGATCCAGATCAGACGACGCGTAAATGCGTTTATTGGGAAAGAATAACGTTTTCTCCACTGTACAAACGCGTTTATTAGGAATCAATAACGCATTTCAGAAATGGGATATAAATTGAGTAATGTTTCGATTAACGACTATAACAGCTGTTAATGGTATGTTTATTATGTTTTCCACACAAATGGAGATCAAGAAATGTAGTTTTCGTTTATTAATAGACTATAATTTGCTATCTTCCGACTCAAAACTGCAATTACAGTGGGGAATACGTTATTATTTTCCGTTCAAACGAAACGAAACGCAAACGCAAAACACTAATGGGTAGAAAAGTGCAATTTTTGGACAATTCTGATAATTCATTTTTATCTTGGTGGCAATCAGTTTAGAGCCTGATCAGACGCCGGGTTACCCGGCGTCTGATCTGGCTCCAAACTGTTTGCAATAGAAATAATAATTTTAGCGTAAATGCGTTTATTGGGAAAGAATAACGTTGTCTCCACTGTAGTTATGATTAAGTGGTAAATCTGTTACATGTTAAAAATGAATATGGTTTAGGAGGTGTATCCCTTATTATTTGAACCGGAAATTACTACAAAGTTTAACGAGTAGTTTTGCGTCAATACATACATGTATCCATAATGATATGAACCGGTTCATGAGAAAAGCCGATTTATTTCATAACAAACAGTGTAGATCTACAGCAGTCTCCGCGTCAAACCATGGGGTCTGATCTGAGTCTACACTGTTTGTCGCTCACCAGTATGTTTAGTAATTTGGTACTCAAACTGGTTTCTAGCATCGATTTTTACAACCGTTTGAACTGAGTCAGATTCGATTATTTTGCTCAAATTGAACATGAAATACTTGAAAACGATATCAGACTAGTCTCAGACGCTACAGTGGAGAATCTGTTATTCTTTCCCGTTTAAACGCAAACGTACGCAAACATGGTTTAGGAGGTGTATCCATTATTATTTGAATCGGAAATTACTATAAAGTTTAACGAGTAGTTTTGCGTCAATGCATAATGATATGAACCGCTTCATTAGAAAAAGCCGATTTATTTCATAGCAAACAGTGTAGATCTACATCAGTCTCCGCGTCAAACCATGGCGTCTGGTCTTAGTTTACACTGTTTGACGCTCACCAGTATGTTTGATAATTTGGTAGTCAAACTGCTTTCTAGCATCGATTTTTACAACCGTTTGAACTGAGTCAGATTCGATTATTTTGCTCAAATTGAACATGAAATACTTGAAAACGATCTCAGACTAGTCTCAGACGCTATATGAGCATGGGTCCGAGATTGACCCTATTATGATTAGGTTTTGGCTAAACTATTTAGCAATGCACAATGTCTTGATTTCTAATGGCACGGGTCATAATTATATACAGCAGTCCCTCTCTACAACAATACCCAATGGGAGACAAAATTGTGTGCGTTGTTCTGAGGGAATCGTTATAGGGAGGGAAATTGGCTTATAATTGCAAACAGCTTGAATCCAGATCAGACGCCGCGTTACGCGGCGTCTGATCTGAATTCAAACTGTTTGTGACTCGTCAATAAGATTTTTTCCGTCAAAATGTTCAATATGTAACTTTTAGAAAACAGTAGACAATCTGGATTCAAGCTGTTTGTCACTCCTCATTACATTTTTTTCTGTCAAAATATCCATTATGTAATTTTTAGAAAAACAGGAGACGACAAATCTAAGCAGACGACATTGCAGCTGTGAAAAGGATGGACATAATGGTCTTGTTTGGGGGAAGAGCGACAACTGTCGCTGTAAGGAGGGAATCGTTGTTGGGAGGGCCGTTGTAGAGAGGGAACACTGTAGTACAAACAATTACAGAAAGCTTCAAAAAACGGAGTTTCTGCATTTCGATCACTGCTGCACAAGTCACGAACGATCGTTATTATTATTGTGTTCAACGCAGGCACACCGGCGACAAACAGTTTATTGTTTAAATAAAATTAGTTTTAACAAACTCTATTAGTATGTGAAAGTTAGTTGAAAAGTCTGCCTCTTGGTTATTTAACGCCGATGCTTTGCACTTATTTGTCTTTTAGAAAATTAAATAAACCAATAAGAGTGTATTGGAGATGTTATTCTTCCCAATTACAGTGGAGAAAACGTTATTCTTTCCCAATAAACGCGTTTACGCTAAAACGTTTATTTCCAGTGCAAACAGTTTGGAGCCAGATCAGACGCCGGGTAACCCGGCGTCTGATCAGGCTCCACACTGTTTGCCACCAAGATAAACATGAATTATCAGAATTGTCAAAAAGTTATACTTTTCTACTTTTTAGTGTTTTGCGTTTGCGTACGTTTGCGTTTAAATGGGAAAGAATAACATATTCTCCACTGTAGCTATGCACATGACAGTGTTCCCTCTCTACAACGACACCCAATTGGAGACAAAAATATGTGCATGTGCGTTGTTCGGAGGGAGTCGTTATAAGGAGGGACATTGGTTTATAATGGCAAACAGCTTAAATCCAGGATATGGATTCAAAGTGTTTGTCACTCTCCAATAAGATTTCTTCTGTCAAAATGTTCAATATGTAACTTTCAGAAAACAGCAGACGACAATTTTATGCAGACGACATTGCTGTCGTGAATATGTTGGAAATAATTGTTCTGTATAGGGAACTGCGACAAGGGTCGTTGTAAGGAGGGCATCGTTGTTTAGAGGATCGTTGTAGGGAGGGAACCATGTATATCCATCGCAAACAGTTTGGAGTAATATCAGACACAGACTAACCCATCGTTTGATCAGGACCAATAACTGTTGGTCACTCAGATTAAAATAAATGCATCAACCTGTTCAAAACTCCTTCATTATTATATTATTTTATTACATTGCGTTTGCGTTGAATTTGGTTTTAAAAAAGGGAAATAATAACGTTTTCTCCACTGTACTGGGGTACCGTATTTCAGCATACTTGAATGTCTGTGGGAATAATGAGTTCCAACAAACGACCTTAAACAGCTATTCAATCAGCCTACTTCAGAAATTTGAGAGACGAAAGGAAAATCAAAGCATTTCAGTCTAAGTTGAGCAGATGCAATTTGTTTGAGTCTTAAGTAATAGGAATGTCAATATTGTAGATGAACATATACATTGGAGAAAACGTTATTCTTTCCGAGGCCGTTTGAATGCGAACGAAACGAAAACGCAAAACACTAAAATGTAGAAAATAACAACTTTTTTGGGTAACTTGTCAGCAGCGAAATTTTCAATGTGAATGGGACCTAGGGCAGTTTTACTATTCGGAAACGATTTTTACAGAGGAAAAAACGTATTTCCACTGTTACCAGTTTGGAGCCAGATCAGACGCCGGGTAACCCGGCGTCTGATCAGGCTCCAAACTGTTTGACACTCAGATAAAGAAAAGATAGTGAAAAATGTCAAAAAGTTGTTATTTTCTACATTTTAGTGTTATGCGTTTGCGTTTCGTACATGTACAGTGGATAATTTGTTATTCTTTCCCAATAAACGCGTTTACTCTAAAACTATTATTTGCAGTGCAAACAGTTTGGAGCCAGATCAGACGCCGGGTAACCCGGCGTCTGATCAGGCTCCAAACTGTTTGCCAACAAGATAAACATGAAATATCAGAATTGTCGAAACGTTGTTCTTTTCTACGTTTTAGCGCTGTGCGTTTGCGTACGTTTGCGTTTAAACGGGAAAGAATAACAGATTTTCCACTGTATGCGTTTAAACGGGAAAAAGAATTTTCTCCACTGTAACAATCTGTTCGTGAAGCCGTTGCGCTTTGCACCTGTCTGTCTCATTCCTTGCTTTTCCCGTCGAGTTGTCAGTGCTCATAGCTATATCATTTTCTCAAGGGGCTTCTGCATGTACGTAATTACGAGGAAACCTGTTATTGAGTGTACAGTAGAGACGAAATAATAATTTCCCGTTTAAACGAAACGCAAACGACGTTCAATAAAATCCAGTTAAATGACAACCATTTGTTAATTCTGGCAATTTATTACTATCTGAGTGGCAAAACAACCCGGTGTCTGATCAGGCTCCAAACTGTTTGCAATGGACATTAGGATTTTAACATACACGAGTTTATTGGGAATGAAAATCATCTTCTCCATTGTACGTTATTATCCCCCAAAAAACCTGTGATCGAGTGTACAGAGAAACTCCTCTAAACCGGACATGTGTGGGGACAACATTCATTTCCGGTTTAGAGGGGTTTCCGGTTTAGAGGGGTTCTAACCCATAGCTTGTTCCTAGTATGGACGATAGCTGGTCACTTAAAGCAGATTGAAAGTAAAGCAGAATGCGCCTTAAGACGCATTCTGCTTTACTTTCAACCTGCTTTAAGCTATAATCTTCTAGAATGTAGAAATTATTTCAGATGATACATACATGTAGTTATTCAGTGTACAAATAAATCAAGGTCGCAAAATGGTGTAATGTGTTGAAATAAAGAAGGGATGGAAACGGGACCAACGTTTTTGTCCGGTTTAGAGAGACTTCCGGTATTTAGAGGTTACGGTTAAGAGGGGTTTCACTGTATAATGTAATAGCCGTGCCATTATGAACTGGATAGATATAGGAAGCTTCAAATACAAAACAAATAAGCAATAATTTCTCTTAAAGGAGCAATTATCTTCAACATACTTGAATGTCTGTCGAAATGCTTTTCAAGTTATGACGTTATCTAGAATGCTTGTTTTTAAAAGTGAACTCCTCCACAATTGTGTCGCACATAAGCAGCTTTCTGAAATTTCAAACCGTAACCAAGGTGACTTTGAAAGTTAATGTTTATTTGTTTTTTTGGAAAGGTAATACTATTAATTTTTTGTTTTATAGTGGGATTATACCACACTTTTGCCTGTAGCTTCATGTTTTTATTTGTTGAATTAGATTATACTTTCCAAGAACATAATATGTCAGGGACATTATTTCAAGGGGAACATTATAGATATGAACATGTTTGTTCCCATCATAACATAGCTTGCTGAGAGTATTTCTAGATACATGCACTTAGTAGTTCTCCTGATTTCTAATACATCGAGTAAGAGGGTTATTTCCCCCTTTTGAGAAAAACAAACCGCAAACGCCACGCACTTAAATGTAGAAAAGGACAATCTATTTGGAAATATTGACATTTTTTTAAACTGTTTGCCAAACAGATTTGAGTCTGATCAGATGCCGGGTTTGTTAAGGAAATTAGCATAAAGTATAGTTTTTAAGCATAAAAATGTGTTATTATTGATATAATAACATGTTCTCCACTTACTGCAGTCAGGAGCGTATATTAATGTTCCTGCATAATATATGTACTTACAAAGCGAGAAAAGACAAAAATAACTACAATTTGATACAAGAACATACTTGAAAACGACAATTTCAAAAGCTTCTGACGTCTTCACACAAATCTTTATTAAACTGCCAAAGGCAAACTGTTTGGAGCCTGATCAGACGCTGGATAACCCGGTTTACCTGATCTGTCTCTAAACCGTTTGCAATGGAAAAAATTATTTTGGCGGAAACACATTTACTGGAAAATAAAACGTCTTCTCAGCTGTATATGTACATGTACGTAATGCTTAAGCTCGTTTGCTAATGGCACAAAAAGACACAATTCCTAAACGTACGACACAAAATACAATCATTGTGCTAATGAGAAAAACATCCCCGACCTCCATAACCACAGCCAATACTTTGGCGGCCAATGAAGAAAAAGCCGACCACAGCCAAACCTCAAGAGACGTGTGTGGGTTTGTGCCATGAATATTGCCATAGACTGCAGATAGAATCGCAGGCATAAAACGTCTTCCATTCCTATCTTTTACGGAAAGCGATAGTGCGTCACCATAATATTATATGGGTTTGCCGTAATATTATAATATTATGAGCGGTCAACAATGATGTCCATTGCAAATGGTCTTAAGAATGGTCTGGACAATAAGTAGCTCAACGTCTGACCTGGTTCCAAATTGTTTGCCATCAGAGCTGCCATTTCTCCGGATTTCTCCGAAATCGTCGAATTTAATCCTAGCAGATGGTACATGTACCTTTAAGCAGGCTGAAAGTAAAGCAGAATGCGCCTTAAGGCGCATTCTGCTTTACTTTCAACCTGCGTCATATAATTGCGCTTGAGAATAGAAAACATGTAAATCTTAGTATTTTTCAAAATCAAATTATGGCAGCCCTGTGCCATTGAGACTATCAAACCCGTTTTCTATTTGAGTGTTTTTGTTTGTAGAATAACCCATCTGTAGGTGAATATATTTCTTTATTGAAGAAAGAAAGCAACATCTGGCCATAACCTTGACTTCACTCATACCTGACATCTAACAACACTACCTCATGTATTTATTGGGCCATTCGAGAGCTACCACTCACCTAAATTATTTCTATTCCTTTGAACATGGATGTAACGTCGTATTAGTGCTTTAAGAGCTTCCTGTGATCATCTGACATCAACCCATTCACTGCCATGACGTCATCAAATTTAAACAATGGTCGTCTGCTTCTATTTCTAAAAAACAATTTTAGGTATTTTCAGTTAAGAAATATTGAAACGAGTGTCAAACAGTTTGAATTCTGATCAGACGCCGCGTAATGCGGCGTCTGATCAGGATCCAAACTGTTTGTAAATAACTACTATACTCGGGGTAAGGCAGTGAAGGGGTTAATACATTACAAGGATAGACACATTCGATCAACTTAGCCTTCCGAAGACCTAGATATTCTGATGAAGCTTAGTTGGCCTTCTTCGACAACAGCAGTTCAAACTGTCGAACTTCGTTTATACGAACTCGACTGTGTCCGTATTTTAAAGTAATACCCGATTGTTCGCGAGTAAGTTGGGAAAAAACAATACTTTAAAGTTAAATCACAGTTGAACAAATTGTGCGCCTACCAACAATTAAGAGTTTAAACTTTGTTGAACTACGTTTTAACATTGTGATACGAATCAAGGTCGATTCTAGAAAGATCGTATTGCATGTAAGAATGCTAAGCTGTGGTTTGCTTTTGAGGTTAATTTTCAAATATATGTGTTCAAGAGATGATCGAACCTACATGTATTACAATAACGGATTATATCAAGAACAAATCAATACGTCATCAATATAAATAATGACGTAATTATTGGTGGTCACATGATTTCCAAAAATAGTTTCAGATTGCAAATACGTGTACGGAGGAGTTTTACCATACACGTATGCATATAGATCTATTTGATTATTTGGTTGAACAATATATAAATATTTGATAGCAGTTTGCGTGACATTCAAATTGTCAACCCGAAAAACAGCATGTCACCCCGAGGCGTAGCCGAGGGTGACATTCTTGTTTTCGAGGGTTGACAATTTGAATGTCACGCAAACTGACATCTAATATTTATTTTATTACACGGAGCTTATCAACCCTGGCTTTGGAATCGTTTTATTCGTCTTTTATAAAATGTGTTGTGAATACCAATTTAGCGCGGACATGTACATAACGCGGGAAATGACGTCGCCGTCTTACGACGTCACATTGTTTATAATTATATTACAAGAAACAAAGAAGAACGTTTATGATAAGTAAATTGAAGAAACAGCGTCTTTACATTGTCTAGGTGGCAAATATCCTCTTCCGAAAAGGTGGCAAATCGTTAAGGAATGGACAAAAGGAAGCAACCTGTACAGAAAATGCCAAAAGTTGATTAGAAGTTACATGTACCACATTTTAAAACGTTCCAATGTATCCAATAGCGAAAGTCATGTCAATGCTGACAGTACGTTTTCGGACGGAGTAAAAAAGTAATGTCTTTTAGAGTGACGTCACAAAAAGAATATCATAAAGAGTGACAGTATATTTTGAATAAATGTAAAGACATGCAAAATGTTAACTGTAGGTCTATGGGAATTTAACATTGTAACTCAAAGCGAGGTGTAATAACATAATTTATAGCTCTTGTCCCAAACAGTTAGGTATATAATAAAAGGAATATCACCAGCGTGTGATCCGCAGTCTTGTATCAGTTCTCGTTGGTTGTGTAATCCAGATCAAACGAGAGGCGTACTTTTGGATTACACAACCAACTCGAACTGAGTTATTTAAACCGAACAGATAGACGTTTGAAGATAACTACTGCTTTGTTTTAAGTCTTTTGATTTTATAAGTATACTACATGTACAATAATGGTTTATGTAGATATCTATAACTCTGAACCACACGTATTGCCCTGTTTTATGCATATTTCTTTCAGTAGTACATGTACTGATATAAGGGTTAGACAGAATACATCTTATTATTATGTTTGTATTATATTGTGCATATTTGACAAGAGTCTTGATCAGTTATTCGCTGTGAAGCTGGTTGTCGTATTTTAGCATCATTTTAACATGAAAGACACCATTATAGGAATTCTAGACAGAAAACTATCTATATACATACAATGTATGTATCCTTTAAATTGTGTTCGTTGAGATACACCGGAGAATACTTTATTTTGCGTTTTCAAAGAAACAAAATTCACATGAAATGCATTAAAATGTAGATTATGACAAACCTTTGAAGATTAATGCGACTTGTTTTTTCTGAGTGGAAAATATTTTGAGCCTCCAAACTGATTGCAATGACCATTATTTAACCCCCACCCACAAACACACGCGTGAGCCTTAGAGCGCATGTGATCTCTTCTCCACATAAGTAACAAAAAGAAAATTCATTATGATTTTGAGCACATGTGTCATCTTAAAGGAATGTTCATGTAAAGCAGAAAGCTCCTCTGTTTTACATTCATCTTTTTTTGGATTTCCTTGTCCTGAAAATAGCTAGATACACGTTGTATACAGTGGAGAAAACGTTATTCTCTCCCAATAAACGCGTTTACGCTAAAACTATTATTTGCAGTGCAAACAGTTTGGAGCCAGATCAGACGCCGGGTAACCCGGCGTCTGATCTGGCTCCAAATTGTTTGCCACTTAATTAAAAACAAATAGTGAAAAATCTAAAAAAGTTGTTATTTTCTACGTTTTAGTGTTTTGCGTTTGAGTTTCGTTTGCGTTTAAACGGGAAATAATAACGTTTTCTCCACTGCTATATGAAGGAAATGGATAAAAACACAATGGCAAAGAGTACCAATGCTAAAAACACAGAGTAGGTCATGAACACGTGATTTCAGATTGATTTCCCTGTCAATGACCGTTGTATATAGGTTTTATTCTAACCATCAACCAGCGCGAGTTCCCCATTCAGTTGCCTACATTATACATACAATGTTTGCGTTTTTATTATTCTCTTGAGCATTATGTGATATCGTTTATTGCTATAGATAACGTGCTACTGATATATTTATAATCAATTGCCATTACGCTGATAACATGCGATAAAATATTCCATAAATGATATTAAAAAGTGCGATAATTGTAGAAATATAGGTCGTTTGGCCTTTATTATGTAAAAAGGCCAATCAGGAACTTTCTACACTCTTTTTCTGCCAAGATGTATCCAATAGATACTAAATTATAACGATAAGGATAAACAAATATAATTATGTATACGTTATAGAAAATACCACTATTTACCATACGATCAAAAGGTTGTTTATTTTACAAGATCGTGCGAAATATGGTTGTTATGAGATGGTATATATGTGATACAGTACTGAACCTTATTAAATTAAATTGATAATCGCAAGCGAATTGCCATCGAATTGCCATCGAATCGGGCGCTTCAAAAAACAAATCCTACGTTTCAATATTTTTACGCGAATTTTCCAAACCGGTTGTGACACAAATGGATTCGAAAAATTTAACGAAGGCATATTTGCGAACATTTGTGAGATACACCATTCAAGAAAACTTACCAGAGGGTAAATTTAGTAATTTGAATCGCAAGCGAATTGCCATCGAATTGCAAGCGAATCGCAAAAATTGTTAATTTAATAAGGTTCAGTACTGTACCAACGAGGTGAATAATTAATATATCAGAGTACAAAGCACTTACCGTCATCTGAATTGCTACTGAACGATATTAAAACATTTACCAGTCCCATTAGAGTAAAACGTAATCTTTCAAAGTGCACGAGCTCGCACTCAATATTCTGAATATTTTACACATAGATCAGAATCTGGTCAGACGCCGAGTCACTATTGTAGTCTGAGTGGCTAATACAGTAACGCATGTTAATTACATGTACGATCATTAAATTGTGTTGATTACATGTACATGTAGCAGGTGTGTCGGGGAGGTGAACGTAAAATAAAATTTGAAAGTTCCTTCACGAGTTTTCTGTTTTACGTTAACATTGCTTTAAGTTGTCACCTGTACTTAATGCAGTCAATTAGCCAATGTAAGTGGTCATATTAGAGAGGTTTAACTGTAGTCTAGTATCTGTTCAGGCGCCGAGAGAGAAAGAGAGAGAGAGGGAGAGACACAGAGAGAGACATAGAGAGAGACAGAAATAGAGAGAGACACAGACAGACATACAGACAGACAAAAACAGACATAGACAGATAGACAGACAAACAGATGCAGAGAGAGAGAGAGAGCGACATAGAGAGATACAACGAGAGAGAGAGAGAGAGAGAGAGACAGACTAATAGACAGACAAATATACATACAGACGGACAGACAGAACATTAAAAGTATTTAGTGGTAACTGTATGTAAACTTCTAACATACATGTGTCTATTCAAGACATAAACATGAATTAACAATTGTATTTTTAAAACGACTGCTGAAACAATTGACAAAATGAGGTTGTTAAAAATATTGGACATTTTAAATCCAGGACTGACGTAAAGCAATCCCTTCAAGGACTGTCTTGTATAACTTTCATCTTCCTCTGAGCAGTTACCTATAACTAAAGCACCTATACCAAGATTTTGATTGAATAGTCGCATAATTATAAGTATCGACACTTCACTGTATAGTTACGTTACACTATTTGAAGATATCTGACAACATGAATTTCCGGGAATCATCTTCCCCCAAGAGATACTGTTTGTCCTATATTGGTTAACGAGAGAATGTTTGTATCTTTCTCTCACGACCTTATATCATCAAGTAATTCCTATTCGAAACTCCTCGTGGTGTAAACCTTCATCACGCTATGTGCGAATTTGTGAATACTGCTGCAAATTGAGGCGTCTCATTCGGATCCAAGCTGTTTTACAGTCTAATGCTCTTTATGAAAACAAAATGCAGAAAATTCAACATTGAAACTGTTAAGGACGACAAGTTTTTGCAGACGACAAATACATAGCAAGCAAAAGATTTAGCACTGACATTTGAGGGGTCAGTCCGAATATCTGTTCATCATTCTTAAATCCATTTCATGCGGGATACTCTTTTAGGTGTACCTCTAGGCAAACAGTTTTGATCTCAGCTCAGGCCCCACATTGTGGGGCCTGATCTGAGATCAAAACTGTTTGCAGCTAAGTAAATATTCTATCAGTAAATATTCTACCCGCTGCAGACGACATTTTAAAATGACCGCCAAATATTACCCAGCATGCAATGGGTTAACTAGGCACTCATCGGTATCATTCTTCTGCTAACTTTTCCTATCCTCTAAAATGTGCTTATCTTAGTATCTCTATCAAATAGGCTATGATGCCAGTCCCGCGACATTCTATCAAATACCGCGTGAAACAGTATACATTTGTATATCTAGTATTTTGGTAAACTATTGGTACATCAACTGTCAATATGTACGTTAGTCTTTCCCGTTTAAACGCAAATGAAACGCAAACGCAAAACACTAAAATGTAGAAAATAACAACTTTTTGACATTTTTCACTATTTGTTTTTATCTGAGTGGCAAACAGTTTAGATCCTGATCAGACGCCGGGTTACCCGGCGTCTGATCTGGCTCCAAACTGTTTGCAATGGAAATAATAGTTTTAGCTTAAACACGTTTAATGGGAAAGAATGTTTTCCCCACTGTATGATAAAGGGACATGTCCCATTAATCTTTTCATTGCTTCAACCTCGTCATTGGAAATAATTCAGTGAACTGTGTTGTTTTCCTTTTTAAATATAATTCCAAGTACAATAATGGTAAAATTGTAGAACTGAGTGTCAAACAGTTTAGGTCAAGATCAGACGCTGATTTTGATCCAGGCTAGTTGCAAATGCCTTTATATTCACTCATACAACGTAGCAGTGAGGGGATTAAGCTACAGTGGAGAAAACGGTATTCTTTCCCAATAAACGCGTTTACGCTAAAAGTTTTAGTCCCATTGCAAACCGTTTGGAGCCAGATCAGACGCCGGCGTCTGATCAGGCTCCAAACTGTTTGACACTCAGATAAAAATAGATAGTGAAAAATGTCAAAAAGTTGTTTTTTTCCTACATTTTGGTGCTTTGCGTTTCGTTTGCGTTTAAACGGGAAAGTATAACGGTTTCTCCATTGTAGCAGTGAGGGCATTAAAGCTAGAAACTAAGCCGGTGATGTAGGAGAGTTAATGTATCTGACATTTTCATGTTCTTTGTCATGAATAGACAACTTTTGACATTTCAGACAGATACTGGCGTTAAGTAATTATAATGCTCACACGGCTTCAGTTCATAGCCATCGGAGTAAATTGTATGGGACATGCTCGATAAGTATTGACATACATATACCAAAAAACATTAAACATGGCTTAACCCTTCTCATGCTGAACACGTGCTCCCTTTTCAAAACATATATTACCCTTTATAAAGGTTTACATTCGTATTACCCTTTATAAGGATTTTCTTTCGTATAACCCTTTATAGAGGTTTACTTTCGTACTGCAGTTTATAGAGTTTTACTTTCGTATTACAGTGGATAATCTGTTATTCTTTCCCGTTTAAACCACAGGGACCCGACACGATTGATTTTTGAGAGAAAAAATTGTCAGAATGTATATACATGTATAGAGACAAGGGGTACAACTGATTGTCAGTATATTCTCACCATAACTCGACAAAACCGAGCATATCATGAATAATAATTGATGAAACGACACCCTTTTTGCACTTCTGTCTAGCTAATATAATACCCTTCCATAAAAACATAACATAAAACCAACTGTAAGCATGCATTATCAACAATAACTGTGTCTACTCACTGAAAACACCGATTTTTGGAAAACGGGACAGGTGTTCGTTCACAGCCGACACAGCATTGACCACTACTGTTCGCTTGTTTGTGTGGTAATATCGAGCATGGCAGTCATACAGTTCCATATGCATACGTTTTTGACCACAGGGACCCGACATAATTGATTTTTGAGAGAGAAAAATTTATCAGAAGGTATATATTGTAACTCTACAGCCTATATATACCTTTTGACAATTTTTTCTCAAAAATCAATCGTGTCGGGACCATGTAAGGTAAACATGCGAATTTGTTGTTGGTACGGCAATGATTTGAGAAGATTTTGATCGGTGTCAAAAACGTATATACGTATTATTATGGAACAGTATGACTGTCATGCTCGCTATTACCGCATAAACAAGCGAACAGTAGTGGCCAATGCTGTGTCGGATATGAACGAACACCTGTCCCGTTTTCCGAAAATCGGTGATCTCATTGAGTAGACGCAGTTACTGTTGAAAATGCATGCTTACAGTTGGCTTTATGTTTTGTTTTTATGGAAGAGTATTATATTAGCTAGACAGAAATGCAAAAGGGGTGTCGTTTCATCAATTATTATTCATGATATGCTCGGTTTTGTCGAGATAGGGTGAGAATATACTGACGACCAGTTGTACCCCTTGTCTCTATATATACCTTCTGACAATATTTCTCTCCAAAACTCAATCGTGTCGGGTCCCTGTGGTTTAAACGCAAACGTACGCAAACGCAAAGCACTAAAACGTAGAAAAGAACAACTTTTGGACAATTCTGATATTTCATGTTTATCTTGGTGGCAAACAGTTTGGAACCTGATCAGACGCCGGGTTACCCGGCGTCTGATCTGGCTCCAAACTGTTTGCACTGCAAATAATAGTTTTAGCGTAAACGCGTTTATTGGGAAAGAATAACACATTCTCCACTGTATGCTGTAGTCTACTTATCTGAAAGTGTCTTTTCCTTCCCCAGTGACTTTGACTATCCAGTTCAAGGACCAAACAGTTTAGGACCCAGATGAGATGCAGAGTTACTCGGCATCTCATCTGGATCCAAACTGTTGGTTAAAATCGTCAATATACGCTATACGCATTAGTCTGGTTAAGACCAGAGGAAGAAAAATGCTTCATTTTTATTCATTCTGTTGTGATCATGGTAAAGAGGGTATTTTTTATATGTTTGACCAGACGCTACTCAAGCGTAACGTATGGATCCAAACAGTTTTATCCTTTTCATATATTGTAAAGAAGAGGAGGATTCTGACGGAAACAGCTAAAAGGCATCCAATACATGTACATGTGTACAGTGGAGAATCTGTTATTCTTTCCCGTTTAAACGCAAACGTACGCAAACGCAAAACACTAACACGTAGAAAAGAACAACTTTTGGACAATTCTGATATTTCATGTTTATCTTGGTGGCAAACAGTTTGGAGCCTGATTAGACGCCGGGTTACCCGGCGTCTGATCTGGCTCCAAACTATCTGCACTGCAAATAATAGATTTAGCGTAAACGCGTTTATTTGGAAAAAATAACACATTCTTCACAGTACCATCCTTGAGGTGCATTAGCGTTAGGTCGTTAACGTTGTATATGAAGAGGAAACGTTTTTGCCGTTACAATAAACAAGTAAATGCTAAAGCAACCATGTCAATTGCAAATAAGTTTGATGTCAGATCAGGTCCCGGCTAACTCGGCGTCTGATTAAACCCCAAACGGTTTCCCACTCTCAATAGAATAAATTGTTTACATTTACGAAAACCAATTCTTCCGTTTATTTCATTGTATTGATGTTTTTTCCCGTTAAAACGGAAACTAAAAATGTGTTTCCTTCTATAATTGTCAGCAACCTGTTAGTGAAAAACATTAAGGTGCTTAATAGTACAAATGCCATCGTACATTTACGCTATCTCGTAAAATCTGTTACAGTTTTGTTACTACACGTATCCGCCTTATACTGAAATGCTATAAAAATGCAGGTCATTAACACATTCAACCCTAGCGACGAGTAAACTCGTCATTTACAAACAGTGTACCTGTGAGGATTACACTTGTCACATGAAAACAGTGTAGACCCTGATCAGAGGACTCCTTAAGGAGCCCTCTGATCAGGGTCTACACTGTTTGTCATTTTGAAATATACTATTGAAAGCAACCCTAAATAGTCAAAAATGGACTAAGCGAAATTGGAAAATGGAACTTTCCAATAAAGGTTTCAAGGGTGAATGAGTTAACAAAACCGTAAATAAGCTAGCTTAGGGACGGGAGGCTCTAAAACTGTTCGTTAATAGGTTAGTTGATTCCGATAGTAGTTTCCCATCCATTAGGCTTCAGTGATCCCAATCAAACTTGCAAACGAGTTCTCAATGTCTGAAGGGAATTAATACTGACCTTTGCATGTGCCTGACATTTAGAATAGATACGGAAACATATCCACAGCCTATAATCCCTCGCTGTCTTACAAATTTCAGTGCTCAATTCATTTGTGTTACATGTAAGTGGATTCTTCCATGCCAATATACCATTGGATGTGTCAATTGTTCACTTAAGAGGTGTCTGGACTTAGATTTCATTTTCAATTTCTTTTTTTTTTAAATTATTGTAAGCAAACAGTGCAGCCTCTGCATTATGTGATGCCTGGTCTGAATCTGCGCTGTTGGTACATTTATACTTATGTCCCATTTACAGTGGAGAATCTGTTATTCTTTCCCGTTTAAACGCAAACGTACGCAAACGCAAAGCACTAAAACGTAGAAAAGTACAACTTTTGGACAATTCTAATAATTCTTATTTATCTTGGTGGCAAACAGTTTGGAGCCTGATCAGACGCCGGGTAACCCGGCGTCTGATCTGGCTCCAAACTATTTGCACTGCAAATAATAGTTTTAGCGTAAACGCGTTTATTGGGAAAGAATAACAGATTCTCCACTGTGTATGAAACGCTTTGCCATAATGGGTTAACTGGGCAAATGCAAATATATGTCACGTACTTCAAAAGTAGCATCTGTATTCTTTCCAATTAAGTGTTTAACTGGACAAATTACTCTACGTCTGATCTGAATCAAAGACACACCATTACATGTAGCACAGAATCACGAGATATCCAAATTATTTGAAAAGGACAATTTTTACGAGATTGAAAGTGAAATGGTGTTATCGGCAAAATATACGATATGCCTTCCAAATACTATAAAACAGGTACATGTATACAGCATTTGGCGTCTTGAATAATTCGCGTAATGCGATTTTGTATTAATTCGCGACATCGTGTAATATGTATTGCTTAAAGCAGGCTGAAAGTGAAGTAAAATGTGCCTTAATGTGCCTTAAGGCACATTCTACTTTATTTTCAACCTGCTTTAAGAAGTCACTATTTTCAAAACTAGAGACGCGAGGCAACACATTCGCGAATTAACGAGTAAATTATATTCTCGTGAATAAAACCGGTTTTACAGTACACGTGTTTATGCTACCATCACTGATAGCTTTTGTAAACATTTTGGAGTCAGATCAGAAGCCGGGTACATGTACATCGGCATCTGATCAGGCTCCAACTTGTTTGACGCTTAAGTTTTTTTTTTAAAAAAAAAACCAAAAAAACAAACACTTTTAACGTTTGCAAAAGCTGTAATTTTCTACACATTATTGCTTAATGTTTCATTGTTGGTGTATGTAAACGGAAACGCATTAAGAATATATAGGATCTGTCATGATTCGATGTATGAGACAAGCTGATCTCAACCGAGACTAGAATTTGAAATGTTATTACGCGAGACTTAGCGAGCTTAATAACTTTTCTATTCTAGACGAGGTTGAGATCAGCTTGTCTCATACATCGAGTCATGACAGATTCCTTTTTCTCACATATCCAAATATTTACTGTATTTTAAAAGCAATAAGCATTTTTAGAATCCAAGTGACGCCATAACGCCTTTATAAATAGTGACGTTAGAGTGACGTCTTTAAAGTGATCTCACACATGTTGGAGACACGGATATTCGCTATCGTTGTTTGCTATTGAAAACAGGGGTAGTTATGTGAGAAAACGTGTTCTCCTATATATTCCCCTACTATACTAGGTCATTTGTCAACGTTATATTGTTCAGTCATTACCTGATTGTCTAGGAAACATGGATGATTTATCTGTTGGATAGGGGAAATGAAACATGACAATAGGCGGATATAAAGAACCTAGCTCTGATAGGGAAGAGATGTATTGTTGAGTCGATACAATTTCCTTTGGGAATGAACAAGATAAACATCCAGACACTGTCTATATACTATTCATGGTTTTTACAGTGGAGAAAACGTTATTCTTTCCCGTTTCAACGCAAAAGAAACGCAAACGCAAAATATTAAAATGTAGAAAATAACAACATTTTGGCATTTTTAACTATGTATTTTTATCTGAGTATCAAACAGTTTGGAGCCTGATCAGACGACGGGTTACCCGGCGTCTAATCTGGCTCCAATCTGTTTGCAACGGGAATAAAAGTTTTAGCGAAAACGCATTTATTGGCGGAAAGAATAGCGTTTTCTCCACTGTATACTATTCATGGTTTTTAAGCTTCACGCTACAGGCACATTTTATGATAACTACTGCAAACCTTTTTGATCCGGATGAGATGCCAAGTTACTCGGCGTCTCTTCTGGATCCAAACTGTTTGACGCACCGATAGTCATATTAGATAAATGCACAAAAATGCATGTCTTAGCGTTGCTGCAGATGACAGTTTTGCAGGCAACAATTACATAGATCTACATGACACGTGCTAAAGGTCAGGGTTCGAGATCGAAGTTTGGTGTTCTTGACCCGTTGTTAAGCACTAAAATGGCGTCCGTTGTTTGATTTGTTTTGTCTGCAATCATGTCCGAATTTGGATGTTAGGCATAATGACCGAAAATACGTGCAGCTTGTATCATTATTTCTTCACTTTTAAATGTATGCAGCTTTAAGGCTTCATTTAAATACGCACTTGCTGGTGCCAAACTAACGCCTACTCACCATGGTATAGTGGAGTATACGTTATTCTTTCCAATAAACGCGTTTATGTTTAAACTATAATTTGCATTGCAAACAGTTTGGAGCCAGATCAGAGCCGGGTAACCCGGGGTCTGATCAGGCTCCAAACTGTTTAACACTCAGATAAATATGAAAAGTCAGAATTGTCAACAAGTTGTCCTTTTCTACATTTTAGTGTTTTGCGTTTGCGTTTCGTTTGCGTTTAAACGGAAAAGAATAACGTTTTCTCCACTGTATGTTGCTATAGTTTATATTTTCATCATCTGGCTCAAATACAATTGAATATAAAGGATTAGCAAATTGTGTATATGGAAAAGATTATAGACTGCCAGAACAATATACATGTAAAGGTACAAAAACACCTAAATTATGCCCATCCAAAGTACGGTCTGTTTGCGAATTAAATCTAAGCTCTTAGCTCTGATATGTGTTTTGCACAACTGTTGTTTTTTTAGATTGTGATTTCAAATATTAGGAACCCCAAAACCACAGGGTTTACAGTGGAGAAAACGTTTTTCATTACGAATAAACGCGTTTACGCTTAAACTACTATTTCCATTGGTTACCCGGCGTCTGATCAGGCTCCATACTGTTTGGCATTCAGATAAGAATAGATTGTGAAAAATGTCAAAACGTTGTTATTTTCTACATTTGAGTGTTTTGCGTTTGTGTTTCGTTTGCGTTTAAACGGGAAAGAATAACGTTTTCTCCACTGTGTTTATACCTCAAAACCACTCTCCTGTCAGACATTATTGAACGGCTTCGCTTTTAAAACATCGTTTTTTCACTCCCCCAGTCTATTTCTTACTTACTTTTACTGGGAAGGCAGACACACTGCGTTGTGCGAAGGTACCAATGTGCATTAAATATTAATTTCATTTGGAGTAAATTGAGTTGTGCAATTTTAAATGCAATTAGTTTTCCTGTGGCAGACAGGCCGTCAGTTTGAATGCCAATAACTGTTCTATAGCGAGGGAGTGCTACTGTCTGCTTAACCCATTGCATGCTTGGTAAGACACTGATAAGAGGGATATTTTATGAAACCGCTGAGCTTGTTCTACACCGTTTGCATATGCCAATGCTCCATTTACAGTATTGTCGTCGCTAGAGTTGTGTGAATGCAGGGTGATCTTATGGAGTTGAAAATAGTTCAATATTTGTCCGGAGATAAAACCAACAATTCCAAAAATCTCGTAATGGAATATACATGTAGTTCAACAGTGTGATAAATCTGATCAGGTGGATTATTTATAAATTTATAAATATTTAAATATCTAATTCGGATGTGCACTATTTACAAATAGTGTACATGTACCTTAGAGGATTACACTTGTCCCATGCAAACAGTGTAGGTCCTGATCAAAGGGCTCATTAAGGAGCCCTCTGATCAGGGTCTATACTGTTTGTCATTTTGAAATAAAAAGTCAAAATGAACTAGACTAAACCCGATATTGGAATTGTCCATTAAACGTTTCAGGGGATAATGAGTTAAAGGAACATTAACATTAACACCAAACTGGCACAGGAAGAAATGAGCATTATTTTGAAAAACGTTCCCGATTTGTTTTAATCTGAGATGCAGACATCGTTGAGCCTGATTAGACATATACAGTGGAGAATGTGTTATTCTTTCCCAATAAACGCGTTTACGCTAAAACTATTATTTGCAGTGCAAACAGTTTGGAGCCAGATCAGACGCCGGGTAACCCGGCGTCTGATCAGGCTCCAAACTATTTGCCACCAAGATAAACATGAAATATCAGAATTGTCCAAAAGTTGTTCTTTTCTACGTTTTAGTGCTTTGCGTTTGCGTACGTTTGCGTTTAAACGGGAAAGAATAACAGATTCTCCACTGTACGTACATGTACATCATTTATTGAAGCGAAAACGAGTTTCTTTTGTAATTACATAGTAATTGCCCAGTAATCGGATGCAGCTCAACAGTGTTACTCTGGTCAAATGGATCTAGTATGTGCAATCTAGTCCGGATCTTCACTGTTCGATCACAAATGTGGTAGAAGAAAAAATACGCTGTTCTTTCCAAATGTACGTATTGATGCTAAACTCTTTATGAGCATTCAGTTTGGGGTCGGTTCAGACTTCAAACAGTTTACCACTCTGTTTTAAAGAGAATATTCGACATATTTAAAACAATTGTCATTTTCTATATTAAATTACATTACGTTTGCTTTTAAAGTTGATAAACGGGAAATAATGAAGTCTTGCAGTGGAGAAAACGTTATTCTTTCCCAATAAACGCGTTTACGCTAAAACTATTACTTAAATTGCAAACAGTTTGGAGCCAAATCGGACGCCGGGTAACCCGGTGTCTGATCAGGCTTCAAACTGTTTGCCACTCAGATAAAAAAAGATATAGTGAAAAATGTCAAAAAGTTGTTATTTTCTACATTTTAGTGTTTCGTTTGCATATATACGGGAAAGAATTACGTGTTCTCCACTGTATGCACGATACTACTATTACCAACAAACGCATTTGTACTTCCAAAATGATGTAAATTGCTATCAATCTTTAGCTTAATCAGACTCTGATATTCTTAGGGTTTGCTCAGGTCCCCAAAAGGTTGAAAGTTAAAACTTTAAATAGTACCCATGTTATCTGCAAGTCCATTACGAATGATGTATAAGGGGCTGTTTATGAACGACATTTATGGTTACAGCGCTCCCTCTCTACAACGACATCCAATGGGAGTCAGTACGTGTGTGTGTTGTTCAGAGGGAGTCGTTATAGGGAGGGAAAATGGCTACAATTTGCCACAGCTTGAATCCAGATCAGACGCCGCGTAACGCGGCGTCTGATCTGGAGTCATGCTGTTTGTCACTCGTCATTAAGTTTTTTCAGTCAAAATGTTCATTACGTAACTTTGAGAAAAACAGCAGACGACAAGTTTAATCAGACGACATTGCAGTCGTGAATAGGTTGGACATATTTGTTTTGTTAAGGGAACTGCGACAAGGGTCGTTGTGAGGAGAGAATCATTGTTGGGAGGGCCGTTGTAGGGTGGGAGCACTGTATTTCTCCTATAGAGCTTTGATGTTATTTGATTTATAAAATAGTCCTTTGTTATAATAATGTCTTGCATTATAATTTTTCTATTTTCAGCAATTACTGAACGATGAAGTACGTTGTGGCAGAGGAATCGTGTCAGAAGTGTGCCAAATGTGAGAGGTGGCGGAGCTTACCGGAATACATGAGAGATCCATGGTTACTATGGGAACGGTTTCCATGTCCCCCACCGGGGACAAATAAAGCCCGTCTTCTGCTGCAACTGGACTGGACCGGACAAATGGGACCAAAGGACGGCTGCAAAGCTCTTCGGCGCGTGGCCACCCGCTGCAACGTGGACTTAACTACTGTAGAATTGTTCCCAAGTTCTTTAAGTGACTGTGATGAACTTTTCACTGCTCTCGGAGTATGTGGCGCTCAGTGTGTGATAGCGATAATCCTGGCCTGCATATGTTTAATGTTCGTCTTCATCCTCGTCATCGTGTGCTATAGATATGTGTAAGTGAAGTTAATTTTGTATTTGATTACAGTGGAGAAAACGTTATTCTTTCCCGTTTAAACGAAAATGAAACGCAAACTCAAAACACTAAAATGTAGAAAAAAACAACTTTTTGTCATTTTTCACTATCTATTTTTATCTGAGTGGTAAACAGTTTGGAGCCTGATCAGACGCCGGGTTACCCGGCGTCTGATCTGGCTCCAAACTGTTTGCAATTTAAATAATAGTTTTAGCGTCAATGCGTGTATTGGTAATGAATAACGTTTTCTCCACTGTATTTAATTAACCGTAGTCAAACTTGGGTTTAGCGGTCATCTAAAAGAAGATGAGAACAAAGTCGTTCATTCAGGCGTTTGCTTTATGTACAGTGGAGAATCTGTTATTCTTTCCCGTTTAAACGCAAACGTACGCAAACGCAAAACACTAAAACGTAGAAATGTACAACTTTTGGACAATTCTGATAATTCATGTTTATCTTGGTGGCAAACAGTTTGGAGCCTGATCAGACGCCGGGTGACCCGGCGTCTGATCTGGCTTCAAAGTGTTTGCACTGCAAATAATAGTTTTAGCGTAAACGCGTTTATTGGGAAAGAATAACGTTTTCTCCACTGTAGGATAACACTAAAGCAGAAAGTTCTTCATTAGATATACATCGGTCCCTCTCTACAACGACACACAATGGGAGACACAAATTTTGTGCTTTGTTCGGAGGGAGTCGTTATAGGGAGGGAATTGGCTTACAATTGCAATCAGCTTGAATCCAAATCAAACGCCGCGTCACGCGGCGTCTGATCTGGATTCAAGCTATATTAAGCAGATGGTATTGCAGCCGTGAAAGCTTTAGATAAAATTGTCTTGTTTTTGGAACTGCGATAAGGGTCGTTGTAGGGAGGGAGTCGTTATTGGGAGGGATCACTGTATCATGCATTAAGCAGTGATCTGCCTTTAGAGATTTCATCGTTTCTCCAATGAGTGATTGCTTAACACACTGTAAAGTAAAACTACGATCACCCGAAGTCAAATTTGGATTCTAAACAACGACAACATGATTTGAATAATTTATTTAAATGCTTCACTATAAGTTCCAAGTTTAACCCATTACCCAATAGCCTGTTTCTAGTTTTAAAGAAAGATGATCACTTAAAGCAGATTGAAAGTAAAGCAGAATGCGCCTTAATGCGCATTCTGCTTTACTTTCAACCTGTTTTAGGCTATTATCTGCTATAATATAGAAATATTTCTTATGATACATATTCATATCTGTATAAAAGGCAACTATTTTCTTCAGTGGAGAACAAATTATAGGCATAAAAAGGCACATTTATGGGAGAATGGATTAAACGAGCTAGATCTTGCTAGCCATTATAAATGTACATGTAGTTTATACATGTACCGGTACAGTGGAGAAAACGTTATTCTTTCCCAATAAACGCTTTTACGCTAAAACAATTATTTGCAGTGCAAACAGTTTGGAGCCAGATCAGACGCCGGGTAACCCGGCGTCTGATCAGGCTCCAAACTGTTTGCCACCAAGATAAACATGAATTATCAGAAGTGTCCAAAAGTTGTTCTTTTCTAAGTTTTAGTGCTTTGTGTTTGTGTACGTTTGCGTTTAAACGGGAAAGAATAACATATTCTCCACTGTATCTGATAATAAGTTAGTATATATGTCTGTAAACCTACAAATGATACTTATATGCATACATGTATCTCGTTCAAGATCGCGGTTCTAACCGTCAGAAGAACGTGATCCATATTTATATGCTCACAAAATTTTATTGATTTCTATACGTTTATTGTAACGTTTTTAGCTGTCCTGTTTGTCAAAATGAACACAGTACTGCCTCATTACAACGACACCCGATCGGAGACAAAAATATGTGCGTTTTTCGGAGGGAGTCGTTATAGGGAGGGAAATCTGCTTACCTTTGCAAACAGCTTGAATCAAGTTCAGACGCCGCGTGACGCGGCGTCTGATCTGGATTCAAGCTATTGGTCACTCGTCATTAAGTTTTTTTCTGTCAAAATGTCCATTAAATCACGTTAAGACAAAATAGCAGACGACAATTCTAAGCGGACGATATTGCAGCAATAAAAGCATAATACACAAGTGTCCGGAACTGCGGGTAGTGTCGTTGTAAGGAGGGGGTCGTTGTTGTGAGGGTCGTTGTAGAGAGGGAACGCTGCAGTTGTCTGAAGATAAGGTCGATCGTTAAACAAACAGTTTGAAGGGCTGAGTTGAGTACATAGTAAATATCACTTCTTCGAAGGAAGCAGTCTTAAAAATCTACTTACGACGAGTGCACTTAAAGCTTAATGAGATTCTAATTAATCTGCCTGTTTATATTACCCAAGTCCACCGAAAGTGCTCTTCTTCCAATATCTGCTGCTGCTGCACGGGAATTCGAACCCTTCTTCTGCCTACGATTGTTTTAGTACTAAACAATTTCGATCTTGACTAGACGCTGGGTAACTCGGCGTCTACTCTGGTTCCAAA
Source organism: Gari tellinella (assembly GCA_922989275.2). NCBI lineage: Eukaryota > Metazoa > Mollusca > Bivalvia > Cardiida > Psammobiidae > Gari > Gari tellinella. Next base: position 26,464,599 of record OV277857.1, on the reverse strand, counting down.
CTTTTTGACATGCCTTTTTCAGATTTTGGTGAAATTATAATACATATATACGTTAACACAATTTGAATTGATATATTTCGCACATGATAATATAAAAGCAGACGATATTACAGCAGAAAAAAGGGTTACATGTTGGTGCATATCGCACTACACTGAGGGTAATCCGTTCGCCCATGCTGAATTACCGTCTGCTTCATACATGTATATGCCGTCTGCGAAAAAAATAAAAATCGGGTTTTTGTCCTTTTTTAAACTGAAGAAAATTTTAGAACGCGTTTATTGGGAAAGAATAACGTTTTCTCCACTGTACCTGAAACAAATTTTTAGAGTGCCTTTCTGCCTTTCGGTTGCCTTTCTGCCTTTCGGTATTTCTATCTACCGGTATCGGATGGCTAACATAGATACATGTACTATCGTCTACTTATCCTACATGTAATTGAACCACTATAAGCCTTTGTGGCATTTGTAAGCCGTTTTAATATTGATCAGACGCTGATTAACTCGACGTAATGATCTGGACGTTATGATCTGGAATTCAAAATTAAGTAGCAAGTAGCAGCACTCATTGGCAATGTACAACGAGTGAACGTTACAGTGGAGAGTGTGTTATTCTTTCCCAATAAACGCGTTTACGCTAAAACAATTATTTGCAGTGCAAACAGTTTGGAGCCAGATCAGACGCCGGGTAACCCGGCGTCTGATCAGGCTCCAAACTGTTTGCCACCAAGATAAACATGAAATATCAGAATTGTCCAAAAGTTGTTCTTTTCTACGTTTTAGTGCTTTGCGTTTGCTTTCGTGTGCGTTTAAACGGGAAAGAATAACAGATTCTCCACTGTACGTTGTGCCATGGGGATATGGTAGAATGTCTGTTATCTTAAGTACCGCTTACGTGCTATCAACATGGTGAAACGCTTTGCCCCTTGACGACCAGCACTCGTCTGATACATATTTCGTCTCCCTATATTTAGTTAGAATAACATTTATAAAATTTTGATTTATGATAAACATAATATATGACTGTCAAACAGTTTAGAGACTAATAAGACGCCGAGTTCCTCGACGTCCGATCAGAATCCAAACTGTTTGCCAATGCTAGGGCGGTTGGGATGAGACAGTGAAGGGGTTAGTAGATTTTTTGTGTCTAGGCTATAATTATACTACAGTATTGTTTAATGTTTATGTACTATTACGCATGTGCTGAAATTTGTTTTGTTTTTCTTGTCAAAATATCCACTGAAGATATAGTAAACCTTTAATCAACTGTTAAAAGATGGAATCAACATCAATAGCCCTGTGGTAATATTGGGTAAACCGTAAAGCTAACATTGTTTTACGCTGACATAATAAGGTACATGTAAACCTTTAAGCAGCTGTTAAAAGATGGAATCAACACAAAATCATCAATAGCAGTGTGATAAAATTGTGTAAACCGTAAAACTAATTTTTTGTACGCTGATATAATAAGGTAGTTACATGTAGTTAGGTTTGGGGAGAAAACTGTATGAAGTTTTGGGAGGGGGGGGGGGGGGGGGTTCATGAAAGTATGTCAAATGTTTGGTGTCTAAAAGTAGCAAAATCAATATTTTCAAAAACAGTTTCCAACACATACAGCTAGGGCAAACTTTGGTGCTCCTTTCTAACAAGCTGCATTATGTTGTACAATTTTATATGTAAAACAGATTATACACATGCAATCAAAAGCGGAATGCGCTGTAAACTATTCCGTCGCTTCAGGTTTTTTACGAATTAATTGCTTGCTATAGTATGCCCTGTCTTAAAATTGACATCTACAGTATCGTTCCAACTCGGTGCATTTTAAGATTCAAGATTCAAAAATGTTAAAGTAACTTAAACATAATTATAATGTTTCTCGTTACATACATAATAAAGCTGAAGAACCTTCAAATGACATCCAAACACTTTTGGGATCCTGATTAGACCTAAAATTAGTATTAATTTGCTTGTGATTTGGATATCGGCAATATGAAACACAAGACGTGTTCAGCAGGCAAACTGTGATCCACTGTAACACCCTTGTTGATCGGAATATAACTGTGATTGACAGCTATCTTTTGACAAAGTAATCAATAGAGTACGCAGCTGCCCCTGTCCTTTAAACCATTAGCATGCCGAGCGCGACTTGGCAAAACATTTGCAAGCAGTTTCAATCCAGATCAGACGTACACCATCACGCAGCGTCTGGTCTGAATTGAAACTGTCTGTCACCAATATTTAACTTTCCTTCAGATCAAAAACCATGACCATGACTAATTTTGATCTTTTTGTCGCAGACGATATACACGCAGTGCAAAAAGAAACGCACACTTTTATACAATATTATCTGTATGTAGAAGGAACGTATTTGTGAAACTAGTAATATTTTCATTACAGTCAGTAGTTCCGTCTTGGGCTATCAATGTTGAAAATGGGAGGTTTATCATTAAATTGGTATCATCACAACCTGTACAAATCGGTGCGGTGTTTTCAACAGGCACTAGTTAACTCTTTCGCTTCCAAATTAATCGTGAGATTTTTATCCCACCACCGTTTCATTGTCGTCTGCTTCCATTTTGTTGTTTGCAAGATCGTTTCAAAGTAATATTCAAAGTAGTATGACTTAAAGTATATCTATACGAGTGTCAAACAGTTTAGATCCTGATCAGACGCCGCGTTACGCAGCGTCTGATCAGGATCCAAACTGTTTGAAAACGCACCTTTTGACGTCATTAAGAGTGAAAGGGTTAAAATACAGCACAGAAATTTTAAGTATGTGTTTTTCTAAACTTGTGGCAGAATTAAATTGATCTTGAGATATGGTCTTAGTATCTTAAAAAAGTCTCTTAATCTGCTCCTGAGCACAATGTGCGTTTCTTTTTGTACTGAGTGTATGTGTAGCAGACTACGATTCATCAAGATAATGGTTTATAGTCTCGCTGCGGAGAATACGTTATTCTTTCCCAATAAACGCGTTTACGCTAAAACTATTATTTACATTGCAAACAGTTTGGAGCCAGATCAGACGCCGGGTAACCTGGCGTCTGATCAGGCTCCAAACTGTTTGCCACTCAGATAAAAATAGATAGTGAAAAATGTCAAAAAGTTGTTATTTTCTACATTTTATTGCAGTGCGTTTACGTTTAAACGGGAAAGAATACCGTTTTCTCCACTGTACCGTCTGCTACAAACTGTTGTATGCTTTTCTCCCTCAAAGTTAGGAGTTTCGGCATTGTTATCGAAGAAACAAAGAAACGAGTAGTACATTATAATCTTTAATTAGTAGTAGTAATCTTTATTTACATCTCATCATTATACATACATTTTAAAATATTATTATACATATTGTAAAACTTATACATGTATAATTCCACTCCTTCTTCGAGTAATAAGAGATGATTAAATAATATCACATTCATCATCTAAGAGTCAATGTACATACATTATAAAACAGTTAAGACTGTAAAGAACAATGCTTACGAAAAGCTAATACCCACTGCTCTAAAATAGTTTCAAAGGCTGACAGACAAAACACGTGTATGGTTGCACAACATTTAAAAAATGCTCTTAAGAACGTACACATTTTTTTATAAACGCAAAAGGGGGAATGTATAGCATTGATATTACAGACATAAAAAATAGAAAGTATAACAACAATAAATAGCTGGTAATATTTACATTGTAAATCGTTAATTACACTGTAAAAACTGACGGTGCTATAAAATAGAGAAACAGGTTTTGGCACAAGTACGAATCATATCTGGGTTTGAAAACAGAAAACAAAACTTATCATACTCGCACAAAGTATGGAACGTTGGGTTAAGATTATGCACCCTAGTAAGAAAAACTTGTCTTATATCTATATAAATGGGACAGTTCAATATAACATGTACCTCATTTTCAATGGAACCATCATCACAAAAGGAACAAATCCTAGATCTCTCTGGCAAACCCTCATAACGACCAGTTTCAATTCTAATAGGAGCAAATTTACAAAAAGCCGAACGATGTCGGGGTGGCAATCACACTTTACAATACTGTTCTGTGTGATAATAATTTTTGAATAGTTTATATACTCTTTATGTGTAACGACCATTGACAGAGGGACCCACACGTTTTTTTTATCCTGTTTGAACCAGTTGTTAAAATATGTATTAGATATCTTATCCTCAACATCATTTGCGAACGTACGAGATATAGCGTTAGTCAAACTAGAAAACATTTGAAAATCATTAACGTCGTAGTACCTTTTGACATTAAAAAAACAGTTCCTACATGAGTTACCAGCCTTTCTATATGCCCAAAGTGACACTCGTTTAGTTAACCTTGTATTATCCATACTTGATAGTTTTGACCAATATAACGAAATGCATTTCCATTGTCGGACAATAGGTGGTTTCTATCCCATATCTCCTGCTATTCCATCACATTGGAAATATTTTCCAACTCCAAGAAAAAATAGTTTAGATCCTGATCAGACGCCGCGACACCCGTCGTCTGTTTTAGATCCGAACTGTTTGCAAATGAAAGTTTTATCACTGTAAAGGTAAACTCCCATCGCGATATACTACATCATGGATAGATAGAATCTACTTTTAATCTCATCATTGCACATTCAACATACATAGAAAACATATACAATAACTTTAGAATAGCGCAATACTATTCATCAAAGGAATTAAAAGATATGATATAAATGGCATCTCATTCCATAAAATACATGTACACACATATAAAACATTACATTTTAACACCTAGAAATTAGATAATGGAAAAGTTCCGATGCTGATTTCACATACATTATTCAAATAGGTACAAACATTAAGAGTACATGTATAAACATTTCTAAGAGTAATCAACAATATCTAGATAAAGTACTCTGATGTACACAATTTATACATTTATTACGAGAAATTAAAACTCAGACTGAAATGCAAACATTAAGAGTATAAATAATAACAAGAGTAATAAACAAAATCATGATAAAGTATACTCATAGTTTGATATACATGTACTAAAATACAAAAACTACGAGCGATTAAAGCTATGAATGAGACGACTTTATATAAATAATAATAAATAAGATTATAAGATTATTTACACAGTAACACTTGACGTCTCTGTAAAATGAGAAATTAGACTTTAGAACAGTCTCTTACAAGTGTATCATATTTGTATTGGAAAACAGAAAATTGTATTTATCATAATCATTTAAGTTTGAGAATGTAGGATTATAAGTGCATGCCTTTGCAAACAACTGTTTTTCTTAAATCCTTATATATTGCAGTTCAAAATCACATGTAATTCATTTTCTATACTGCTGTTAGAACAAAACGGGCAAACTCTACTACATGTATCTTCACTAAGGCCCTCATACCGACCCCCTTCAAGCCGAAACGTACATGTACGCGTACAGTGGAGAATCTGTTATTCTTTCCCGTTTAAACGCAAACGTACGCAAACGCAAAGCATTAAAACGTAGAAAAGAACAACTTTTGGACAATTCTGATATTTCATGTTTATCTTGGTGGCAAACAGTTTGGAGCCTGATCAGACGCCGGGTTACCCGGCGTCTGATCTGGCTCCAAACTGTTTGCACTGGAAATAATAGTTTTAGCGTAAACGCGTTTATTGGGAAAGAATAACACATTCTCTACTGTATATACAAATTGAATGATGTTCTGTTCCTAAATAAAACCCACCATAGTTCAATAGCGTCATCTGCAACTCTTTTAACACACTAACGGTGTATCTTATTGATCTGAAGAATCTCAGGTGTAAGCGTCAATCAGATTTTATCCTGACCAGATGCTGCGTCTCCCGTCGTCAGATCTGGATCAATATTATTTGCAAACGTAATTAATTTCGCACTTATTAGGTGTAAGTGTTATAGTAATTATGTAACTGCATGGAGAGTTAACACTGAATCAGATGCTGTCTAAACCACTCCAAGTCTGGCCATGATCAAAACATTTTAAAGTAACATACAACAGCTCAGAACCTTATTGGGTTTGCGTATTACTCGTATGTAGTTTTACAATGAGGATACTGAATAGTTCAAGATAATCATATGTCGAACATTGATTACTCAAACTGTCTTAAGACGAAATTACACGCATTCCTTCAGTGGAATTTCGACAATTCAAACCCTCAGAAGTGGAGCATACCGTATTTTTGTTGTTTTATTTTCAAAGCAACAATTAAAAGAAAATATTCAAGTAAAGGCAAATTTGTGTCATTATCGTGCATTATGGCCTTATTTAAGGAATAATTCGAATATTTATTGTATTCATGGAGGTATAAAAAAAACCTGGTCAGGTTTTTTTTTCATACCTCCATGAATACAATAAATATTCCGAATTATTCCTTATAATTTAATATCACTTCTGAATTTAAGAAAGTAGTTGAATAGAGAATCTAAGGCGAATGTTCTTTTTTAACGCTTTTAAAACGTAGGTTGTAGTCCCTCCGCCAAATATATTTTCCGCCAAAACGCGTCGTTGTCAATGACGTCATTTGGCATCCTGCTTCATGCAGCGCTTGTGAAGAGCAGTTGGACTAAGGGAAAGTAGTCCTGACAAGGCGTGGCCTGAATTTTATTATTTTCATGGAGTTATGAAACAAAAATTATAGCCAATCACAGCTAACCAAATGTAATGAAAACAAACAATATTAAATTATAGAAATATGATCGTTATAAAAAACATCCTAAACAATTCACTGAATTTTAGATTTTTAGAATTTTCGCTCTTTACTCATTCCACCCGACCTAAAGCACTGTGGTTATCCGCGTTGAACTTCGCTACATACAAGTCATCCCTAAATAAGAATAACACAGTAGTCCTAGTGATCTGAAACGCTGGTATTTCAGGTGAATAACTTGTTTTGCCTTCTCCGCAAAGGTTCGATCCTATATCTAAACTTGTATCTCTTTAAAATATATTTAACTAACATATATCCTTTTTCCCAAATTGATACTTACGTTTCATTTAGGGGCCAGTGGCCCGTTTCATAAAACTTCGTACGACAAAAACGGTCCTACGTCAAAACTTTAAAATACATTTAATTTCTGATTTCTCTATCTAATCTTTTTCAAAGAGATGTCACAGGACATGATTAGACGGAAGAATAAATGACAATTGAGACTTTTATAATATGACTTACGACAACATTTGTCGTGCCAAGTTTTATGAAACGGGCCCTGGGATTCATTAACAAAAACAGTTTTAAGCTAAATTCGGTTTTCAGTCTGTTTAAAACTTAACTTAACTTTGGAATGTGGATAAGTTCGACTGAAACTTCTGCCTGCTACGGGTGAATTTGTGATGTCTGCTTCAAACAGTTTGGGTCTTGAAGAGACGCTAAATAACTCGGTGTTCCATCTTGGTCCAAACTGTTTGACAGGAGAAAAATTGAATGCAACTATATTGTTTGAAGAAGGTTCATTTCTATTTATTGATGTTCAACAGGGCTCTAGATAAGAGGGGTACTTCAAAAACTAAAATCTTTATTTCTTCTCTAAACCCTATGGTGTCACCATAGAATTAGTAACACCATATAATTTGATGCTAAAATAAGTGAGAAAATGTTGGATTAGTGCAGTCTACTCCCTCTTATATGGGGCCCTGGTTCAACTAAATATGAAATCGTCTATTAGTTTAAACATATTTATTTGCATAATAACATGTACATAGGGAGTGGGCTATACGTTATTACAAAATTATCATTGGCCCTTTCCCTAGATGTATACAGAACAGTGGCATAGCATAATAAAGTAGAAAATAGAATAGTTACTTTGCTAAAATAGCAATCGATGGCACAACCGGAGTGTTGTTTATACTCATTTACTTTAATACAAATTGTTCGTTTAACGATTTCCAAAAAATTTGCAATCGGCTATATAATCCTGATATCGATATAGTGTATAGTAAGATAAGACGACTTTCAAATACTCTTTAAAGTACAACTAAATGGCAACATATTGGCTTTATAGTGCCACCGGTTTAACTAAAGCAAAGCAACATAAAAATAGCATAAACTTACATGTATTGTAGCGTGTTTGTTGAGAATCGCATGGTACAATGTATCTGGGACCCTGGTTCAACTGAAGTAGTAGTAGTATAATCTTTATTTGAGTTTCTTCATGGTTACACAGTTAAAAATATATGAATATGAATATGAAATCGTCTATTGCAGACATCGAGGTGATAAACCGTCTTCCCCGACCACTGCCAAAGTTTTAACCACTGACCAGACTGCACTGAACACCCAGGTTAACCGGTACTATGTACAGAGCCAATATTACTACAGAGCTGGTAACATTCCCCAACGCCGTGGACTACCATATGAGGTAAATATGACTGTCCAAATACATCTAATATTTATTTTATTACACCGAGCTTATCAACCCTGGCTTTGGAATCGTCTCGTTCGTATTCTATGAAATATATTGCGAATACCAATTTAGAGCCGCTATGCATGCACGTAACGCGCAAAACGACGTCACACTGTTTATAACATAACTCAAGAATAGAGAAAATAACATCATATAGAGTGAGACGTCACAAACAAAATCATATAAAGTGACAGTGTTTTTAAGAATAGAGAAAATAATATTGTATAGAGTGACGTCACAAAAAGAATACATGTATCATATAGAGTGACAGTATATATTTTGGATAGACGTAAAAGACATGCAAAATGTTTAATTTTGGTTAACATTGTAACTCATAGCGAAGTGTTATAATGACCAATATTGACCACATCTCATTAGGGGACCTCGATCATAATCCCATCGCTGCCGTGACGTCACCTGCTTTGAACACATGTCGTTTGCTGTTATTTTTCAAATTAGATTTCAGGCAATTTGACTGCAGAAACATTCATTCGAGTAGCAAACAGTTTGGAATTTGATCAAACGCCGCGTTGGGCGGCGTCTGATCAGGATCCAAACTGTTTGCAAAGTCGATTCTGGTCGCTTATGGTGGTGGAAGGGTTACATCATGTTTTACGCGTTCACAATACATGGATATATCGATTTCAATATGCCATTAATCATTACATTTCTGCAAGTATCAGAATTAACTTGCATGTGTTATATCATGTTATATCATGTCTGTTATAATGTTGCGAAACTAACAATTCTTAACCACGAATGTGCGTTTTCGTGAAGTAAAGCTGATGGAACAGTTGCGCGAACGTATTTCTTTCCCATTTAACACGTTTATGCTAAAACAGTTCTTTTTCATTACAAACAGTTTGGAGCCAGATCCGACACCGGGTTACCCGAAGTCGGATAACTTCCGAACTATTAGCTTATCAAAGATAACCACCACTTGTTCTATAATTCATCTACTTGTTCCAAACGCTAGTCTTTTCTATATAGAGCTAGTATTGCTATTTTTTTGCATTTCTTTCATTTTGATACAGATAAAAAAGATTACCATAAACTAATCAAAGGTTGTTTCACTACAAATATTGAAACGGTTATTTTCAAACAATAGGGTGAGAGGGTGAACATGTACATGTACATGTACATGTACATGTACCACAAGATGTCCAAAATTTGTCCACTATAAGTGATGTTGGGCTTGACTGTAAACCAATACACCAATTAGTGCCTTGCGTCCCATAAAAGGGATATAGGCAAAACGTGTAGACTCTGCTCAGACGCCGCATAATGCCGCGACTGATCAGAGTCTACACTGTTTGTTAATGTGAATTTTATTATAAACCAAAAAAAATGGACTAATCCAATTTATTAGCATGAAATAAATTATTGGGAATAAATGGGTTAAGTAAAACGTCAATATTGTATTTCAAAACATTGTTTGATTTCTCCATGTTTTTGCACCCTGTGTGCGTTTTATTTAAACGAAAAACATTGTTCTGTATGTGTGTATATATTTCAAGATAATAATTATATTTAAACGTTGGTTTTCATTATTTTTTTCAGGCACGTGCCACCGAAAATGGTGTAGAGGCCAGACTTATAAAAGCCATCCAGCAAACGCCTGTCATAGCGTTCCCCACGGAAGAGCTGTGTTCACAGTGCATGCACGATTCCAGACAGAGTACTATAAGTCGAGGCAGGCACAGATATGAACCAATTTACTGGAAAGAAAACCTTCAAAAGCGCGTGCCTTCAAATGATTCTTTAAACCGGAAACAGTACGACAAACACAGGTCCGCCACCGGAAGTTCTTCCGATATGTCCCATTATTATGACTATATAAGTGATAACGCGTATGACACGTTTTCTGGGCGGCGATCTAATCATTCCACTGCGTATTTCCCGACTGGTTCCATAAGGGACGTTCCAATCTACACTGATTCGCGATATTCCGATGACGACCGTGAAGGTATGCTGCCTAAGATTCCAAACAAAGATTTAGATCCCAGAGAAAATGCTCATAGAGACACTGGTCAGTATCTGGTCAGGAGAGATTCACTTGATCGATGTGATAAATTAAGCCATAAAAGTTTTGTAAGTGACCATTCGCGGGAATCAAATAAAGATTATGGTTCTAAATATATATTTCCGAATTCGTTTCAGACGGCCAGTAGAGCTAACGAATTGTATACGATAAAGGATGCAAACACAGTGACACTTGTCAATCCTATTGCTGCAATTAATTCTGATAGGAACGCGTCTATGAAGGGATACAAATACACATATAATCCGTCATTTGACGAGGAAACTACTACAGCCAGCACTTGTAAACCTGGTCTAGATGAGAGCACAAGTCCTGAAACTCCGAGCGAATGTTTTGAATTTGATGACACCAATTGCAGAAATGAGCAGACTGCCGTTCTAGCTGTACCAAGTCCGCGCAATAACAGGCATAAACAAACCACTCCAACATTACGTTCCAGTCGATGTTCAGAGACTACATCTCTAAGTGATAGTTCTTCGAAATCGAATTCCATTAGAAGCCATCGAAGTAGTGACCGTTCCAATAAATATAATGTCAAGAGTAATTAACGTTTAGCACGCAATCGGCGAATATTTGGTAACTGTTTCAAATGGTGGGGATCCCGTGTAGCTCGCCGCCTCATCTGGATCCAAACTATTTGACAATCGTATGAAAGCTTGAAATGAATGTGAGATGAGCCAACTCTGAAATATTCTTAGGGAACAAATTACATGTACTGTAAAACTGGTTTTATTCGCGAGAATATAATCTACGCGTCAAATCGCGAATGTGTTGCCTCGCGTTTCTAGTTTTGAAAATAGGTGACTTCTTAAAGCAGGTTGAAAGTAAAGCAGAATGTGCCTTAACCCATTACCTCATAAATACGCCTTTTGACGCCTTTAATTTATTTCTCTACTGAAAAAAATAGTTCCAATTTTAACTGTTAAAAATTAGAGTCTATATTCTATATTCTAGCAGGTTGAAGCTTAAAGCAGGCTGAAAGTAAAGCAGAATGCGCCTTAAGGCGCATTCTGCTTTACTTTCAACCTGCTTTAAGTAGTAACCTATTTTCAATTCTAGAAATAGGCTATCAGGTAAAGGGTTAAGGCACATTCTGCTTAACTTTCATCCAGCTTTAAGCTACCACCTGCTAGAAACATTGCATGATGTCGTGAATTAATACAAATCGCATTACGCGAAATATTCACGACGCGAAAATTACCTGTTTTACAGTAGTATAAGAAGACTGTGTAGTGTGCTAAACGTTTACCCCGTCACTGTCGTGACGTCATCTATTTAACCCCTTCAATACCAAATCTTTCGTGAGATTTTTACCCATTCACCGTTTCATTGTCTTCTGCTTAAATTTTGTAGTCTGCAATGTCGATTCAAAGTTTAAAAATAAGTTAGTATGACTAAAGAGATTTCAAAACGAGTGTCAAACAGTTTGGATCCAAACAGTTTGCAAACGCGCTTTGAAACTCGATTGAGAGTGAAAGGGTTAAATAAGTTGCCGTCTGTTTTATTTCTCAAATTGAAATTCTAGGTAAATTTACTTAATAAATATCGTTATAAGTGTCAAATAATTTGGCCCCAGATCAGAAGCCAAGTTACTCGGCGTCTGATAAGGGTTCGAACTGTTTGCATATAAGCATTTCATTCGGGGTAAGACAGTGAAGGGGTTATACTACTTTATAGTAAACTTTCTACAGTGGAGAATCTGTTATTCTTTCCCGTTTAAACGCAAACGTACGCAAACGCAAAGCGCTAAAACGTAGAAAAGAACAACTTTTGGACAATTCTGATATTTCATGTTTATCTTGGTGGCAAACAGTTTGGAGCCTGATCAGACGCCGGGTTACCCGGCGTCTGATCTGGCTCCATACTGTTTGCACTGCAAATAATAGTTTTAGCGTAAACGCGTTTATTGGGAAAGAATAACAGATTCTCCACTGTATATTTTCTTTCTACGGTGCTCCCTCTCTACAACGATACCCAATGGGAGACACATATTGTTGTGTGTTGTTCGGAGGGGGTCGTTATAAAGAGGGAAAAGTAAAACTTGGCATCTGCAAACAGCTTGAATCCAGATCAGACGCCGCGCAACGCGGCGTCTGATCTGGATTCAAGCTGTTTGTCACTCAACATTATATTAATTCTAGAAAAATGTCCACTTATAGGTACATTGTAACTGTGAGAAAAAAATAATAGAGGATAATTTTAAGAAGACGATATTGCAGCAGTAAAAGCGCTAGACATAATTGTTTTGTTTAGGGAATTTCGACAAGGGTCGTTGTAGGGAGGGAGTCATTATTGGGAGGGCCGTTGTAGGATGAGAATAATGTAACACTATTGTAAGCTGGTATTGGAAAGCAATTCGTCTTAAAAATGGCTGCTCTCTGTAAAGACAAACATTGACACTAATCGATATTTCTGACCAGTTCAGCAATAAAAATAGAAATTCATATCCTTAGCTGCCATTTTCTTTATTCTGATATAATTCTGTTCTAGTCATTTTGTAGAGGTATTATATTTGCAGTATCAAACAATGATGATTTTTGTTGTTGAAGTTTTACATGTTATACTGAATAATAATATAGTATATCTAATAATATGAATTAAAATGTCCAACTACTTGAGTCGTATGGCAAAAGTTTATATATAAAATAAATGTTGATTTAAATTATATTGTGTGCGATTGATTTTTCTTTTCCATGCGTTCTTTCTTTTGCACTTAACCCCTTCACTGCCATGACGTCATCAAATGCAAACATGTGTCGTCTGCTTCTATTTAAAAAAAACAATTTTTAGGTATTTTGACTTAAGAAATATTGAAACGAGTGTCAAACAGTTTGGATCCTGTTCAGACGCCGCGTTACGCGGCGTCTATTCAGGATCCAAACTGTTTGCAAATAACTACTGTACTCGGGGTAAGGCAGTGATGAGGATAAAGACATGATTCATGAAACCCTTATAATGTTGAATTGTCGTCTGCGAAAAATGTAAAAAAATCATATTCTAGATCTATATCTTTTTATATTGAGGAAATTCGTGAAGCATGTACAACAACGAATTTAGGAACACTTATGAGAGAGGCATAGAGGTTTGCAATTGAAAGTAAACCAATTGAGATACAGTGGAGAATGTGTTATTCTTTCCCAATAAACGCGTTTACGCTAAAACTATTATTTGCAGTGCAAACAGTTTGGAGCCACCAAGATAAACATGAATTATCAGAATTGTCCAAAAGTTTGAACTTATCTACGTTTAAGTGTTTTGCGTCTGCGTACGTTTGCGTTTAAACGGGAAAGAATAACGTTTTCTCCACTGTACAACAACGAATTTAGGAACACTTATGAGAGAGGCATAGAGGTTTGCAATTGAAAGTAAACCAATTGAAATATCTTTTCAAATAACTGAATGGTATTTCAAACTGAGTGGCAAACAGTTTAGAGTCAGATCGGGCGCTGAGCATATCGGCGTTTGATCTGACTTTTAGCTGTTTACAATCGAAACATGTACATATTAAATCAGCACTTAGTACAGTGGAGAATATGTTATTCTTTCCCGTTTAAAACGGGAAAGAATAACAGATTCTCCACTGTATTTTTCAGTTAAGAACCCCGTCCTTTCAGATTGACCAAATTGTCAGAGACGCTAATTACAAATATTATGTGAATGTAAATACAAAACAGGAAAAGTAACTTTTAGTTATGCATGTCCCTATAGTAACAGAAAATAGAAAATCAATGTTTTCTTTGCAGAATTTAAAATTTTAATCACATTTATATGCAAAAAATGTTTGCCCGGCAGCGTTAACAACCTAGTTTTTTACTACTTGTACTTACACTTTACAATATTATACTTTTGCAATAAAAAAAATACATTTTGCAAATCTTGCACCCCGATAAATTTGATATCAAAATCTTTCCCAGGATAAAGGCAACAATATAATGTAAAAATAAACAACTTTTACCGTCTTAATTTCTTTTCAATAAATAATATTCGATAATAACCCATGAAATGTCGGAATGAATTTGTGCACAACAATTAGTGCTAGTAACAATAAGTCTCAACAAGTATGCTTTAAATGTGTTAAAATTGCTTTCTTTTTATTATCTTTATTTTCTCCATTGTATTACATTACGTTTAAATTGGAAAGAAGGGTGTCTTTTCCTCAGTACATACCGTGTTATAGGGTAAATGTAATTGTATAAAGAGTTGCCAATTCAAGTAGTTTGCCGTTACCGTGAGAATAGAAGTTTAGCACGTACATAAAAAACGACTAATGTAAACAGATCTGTAGAAAACATTGCTTATCCATATTGCAAACACATGGGTTCAGGAGTAGTCTCCTCACGTATATTTATCGCCTCATTTATTATAGTATTTGTAGGGATAAGTTAGTTTCTATACACACTGAACGATGTTTATGCTGTATACATACGCTTTAAAAAAGAAAACTAAATTAGTTGATACCTGTAATACTAAAAAAAAAAACATTGTTCAATGTACTCAATTGGTTTGTAAAGTGTTCTCTAACGTGTGAAAATGATAAAAACAAACTGCGTCACAGTGCGGTAGGGAAATACCCTTGGGTATTGAAAACAGTGCGGACCAAGATATCGTTGGCATACTATCTTGTATAGAGACTATCTACTAAGAAATTCAATTTATAAATAAAACATAGTACATGTAGTAGTAGAGAAGACACCTTTTCTTCCTCGATAAAACACATTTTTGCTGCAAAAAATATATCCATTGCCAACAGCTCCAATCTGTTTCACACCAAGATCTTAACGAATCGCCAGAATATTCAGGAAGTTGCAATTTTCTTCGGCCCATACAGTAAAGCTCCTGCTAATTTAGAGTCTTAGGGGAAGGTGTTAGTTAAATGCATGACAACAGAACTATCTTTAGAGATTTGTATGTTTCATTACTGAATGGCCGCTGGACACAAGTCATTTTTCACTGCGTTAGTAAACGATATTAAATAATGGCCTCAAAACATAATGCCAACGCAAGCATTAATAGTGAACGAATGCAGGGCATAACC
Organism: Gari tellinella; assembly: GCA_922989275.2. Classification (NCBI taxonomy): domain Eukaryota; kingdom Metazoa; phylum Mollusca; class Bivalvia; order Cardiida; family Psammobiidae; genus Gari; species Gari tellinella. Next base: position 26,449,131 of record OV277857.1, on the reverse strand, counting down.
TTTCAGAACGATCACATATTAAGGTCTTCTGCACGTGTCAACTGTCTGAGTACTCTATTTGAATAACCACAGGCACTCGCGCTAATTGAAACGAATGGACTCCTTTGTAGCTCTGTGAATAGGTGATACATGTACAATTTTGATGTTTTTAAAAGGCAAACCGTTAACCAATTTAAAAGGGATAAAACAATATTTATTCACATAATGAAATGGATTGCACAACAGGCATTGCCTATGTAAGTCCTCTCCAGTGGTACACGGTAATTACATGTTCTATCGATGCATAACAGACTACAGTAAACTCCGCTTATAACGATATTCAGGGGACCGTGGAATAAGTATCGTTACATCCGGATATCGTTACAAGCGATCTGGTGGGTCTTGACGACAGTGTCCGAATTTTGTTCTATCCGAAACAATGGTTACTACATAAAGTTCTGCGCATTTTAAGACTAACGAAAAAAAATACTATTCTGACCTGTTATAAACTCTAATGGTTGTTATTGCTTTGTTTCAATTGGCACAAATAAACTTATTGTGCAGCTATTTCACTATTTACAAATGATTTACGTACTGTCTTTCTAGTTGTTCATAGATACTGGATAACGAAAGTAAACCGGAAATGAACATGGGTTAATCCAGACAGGGTTCTAAATTAAGCTCGCAAACTCGCAAACTGCGAGTGGAATAAGATCATTGCAAGAATTAAGTGACTTTTCCAGAAACTCGCAAAAAAATGCGAGTAGCGTTTTCCGGACAGATAAACACAATACTACGCCTGGCAAACTATGCCCGGTTTATTCCGTAACATTTAGAATGGCAGAAATTGACGAGTAGACTACCGAGTATTTTTCGTAAGCCAATCATAGCTTCTCGGGCAGTTTCAACCTCTTTTTTGTTGGTAAGAATGACGTAATGACGGACTTTCCCAATAATCATTGGCTAATGAAACACACACTTTGCTACAGTACTTCGGAGTTCCGATGTCTGCAAATATGCGGGTAAACAATTCTAATCACTGACTTGACAACCCGACAAGTTCGTCAAAGACGATGCCATTTAAAACAAAGTTTGTGTTTTCCTAAGTCCTTTATAGACCTGTTGAATTATCTGGTATTTGGAGTTTAATCCAACACTTTGTTTTTCCGACCGTACACATACATATTACAGGTCCGTTACACATAAGAATTAAGTATCGTGTGGGCGAGTGAATGAAACCAAAGACCGAACGTGTAGTGATTTTTATTCACCAAATATAACATATATTAAATATGAATTCATGTAGAAATGTTGTCATCTCAAAGTGATTTGATGAGATAACAAAACTTGGAAACCCTCATGTAATGGTAAGTACGCTCATAATTGGACTGGTTACATGGTGCAGTGCACACGCACTATTGTTTGTTTGAAACTTGTTAGCGATATTTTTCACAACTTTCCCGGATTTGTCTTCGCACCTCTACACAGGTGAAAATATCGTTACATGCGATCAAACTGGAGGCATGGGACTGAAAATTAACATCGTTACATCCAGATTATCTTAACAAGCGATATCGTTACAAACGGAGTTAGCTACATTGAATTAAATAGAAGGCTGGCAGGGACCGAAGGATCTGTATCGTTACAAGCGATATATCGTTACTAGCGATATCGTTACAAGTGGAGTTTACTGTATATACATGAGTTTTCAATAGCTGAAAAATAAAGATTTACTTGAGAAACATGAATACGGTAGTTATGATCAACATAGCACTAAGTATTGCTTGAATGTAAGTAACCTTTGAGTAATTCAATGTTAACCAAATAAACTGAAGAAAAAATTACAAATGAAATCAATCAATCAATCAATTTCAGCAATTTTAGATTAAGCCCGATAACACAAGCATTTGCAAATAGTTTGGATCTAGATCTCATCAGTGCCTAATCATTTTGAAATCATATTGATATTAATAATCAATCAAAACATCAACATTCAGATATGAGGAAAAAAAAAAAAGATGTCTTAACCGATTACCCATGGTTCTAGTTTTGAAGACAAATGACCATTCAAAGCTGGTTGAAAGTAAAGCAAAACGCATCGTAAGGTATATGACCAAGATTCAACAGTTTTGCTCTCGCATTTATGTTTAACAAATGTCAAAAATCTTGATTTCAAGAAAACTGCATACATGTACGATATGTTTTAATCAGACACTATTATGAAATGTAAACAGTGTAAAACAATGTCCATATGCGTTCAGTTTCAAATATTTGCCGCTTCTTGTTAGTTGAAACTTTTTCAGGTTTTGCAATTGTCGTTTTAACCCTATATTGTCTTAACCCTTTCACTGGGAATCACTGCCTTTCCCCGAGTACAGTAGTTATTTGCAAACAGTTTGGATCCTGATCAGACGCCGTGAAACGCGGCGCCTGATTAGGATCCAAACTGTTTGACACTCGTTTTAATATTTTTTCAGTCAAAATAAAAAAAATTAGAATTTAAGAAATAAAAGTAGACGACGATTGTTTAAAATTGATGACGTCACGGCAGTGAAGGGGTTAACAACGCATCTTGGCTTATTTATCAGCAATTTCTTTTATAGATATTAGCCCTGCTGGCGCTAAGGGTTTGAACGGACCTTTAAGGTCACAAGCTTCGAAGTGCCATGGCGAGCTATAGTGATCTCACTGTGTCCGTCTTCATCCGCCCGACGTCGTCATCCGTCGTTTTACTTTGTTTTTCAAAGTCGATATATAGCTGGAACCAGGTGGAACCAGGTGTCATTTAAATGGACATTAGGAACGCTCTGAAACATCGTTTTGATACACATGATAAAGAATTTTAATATATACCTACCAATGTTCTGCCCGAAATATTTCTGTATTTTATCGAAGAAATACACCTTGACGGATTGAAAATTCCGTATTACCCATGTACCTTGTGTAATGGGAAAAGAACGTTTACTGTGTAGTCGGAAGTTCGGAACTACAGTAAAACCTCTCTATTACGACCACTAAATTATGTTAAGTATTAGGGTGTTTACGGTAGGTGACCGCTTAAAGCAATGTGACAGTGAAACAGAAAGCTCCTTTAGGAGCTTTCTGTTTCACTGTCACCTTGCTTTAAGCTGTCACGTCTCTATTATTTAATCAATTAGCATTCGTTTTAGTGGTCGTAATAGCGAGTATTTACTTTCACGCGCCATTCCCCGAAGTGTGACGTATGGGAAATCCCGTTTAATTATAGTAACGCTCGAAACATTTCTATCGTATTTCATTTTATTTTTATTATAAGAGGTATATAATAAAAGGAACATTACTATACTTTGCATATCTTATGTACCGGATCACTCTCGTTGTGTGTGTAAAGGCTATATCCAACTCGACCTCCGGTCTCGTTGGATATAGCCTTTACACACACAACTCGAGTGATCCGGTGCATAAGATATGCAAAGTATAGTAATATTCCGTTTGTATTCGACGTGATTCGAACATCTGACCTCAGATTGTATAGTTTCACAGTCGTACGAGTTAATCTCTCGACTATTTCAACAAATGTTACTTGGCTTGCTTTTTAACGGTATTAGGACTTGTATTAATAATCACACGAAATCCTTCCACAGACTGTATCTAAGCGCGGGTTACCTGCTTAACAAAATCATGTAAATAAATAAGAAATTAAGCTAAACTAGGTTTAATTTAAAATGATTATCTAGTAGTTAACTCTGTTTGAAAGACAATTATGCCTCGTTATTTCTTTCTATTGCGAGTTTGAATTTCTTAGTTTAAGCATATTTATTTGCATAATAACATGTACAAAGTTATTACAACATTACCATTGGCCCTTTCCCTAGATATATACAAAACAGTGGCATAGCATGATAAAGTAGAAATTAGAATAGTTTATTATGCTAAAATAGTGATCGGTGGCACAACCAAAGTGTTGTTAATTTACTTTAAATAGTACATATTGTTCGTTTTAAGACTTCCAAAATGATTGTAATTGGCTGAGTAATCCTGATATCTATATAGTGTTTTGTAAGATATTAAGCCAAGGTTCAAGCAATCTTTGAAGTACAATTTAATGGCAAATTATTGATTTTAGGGTGCCACTAGTTAAACTTAAACAAGTAACATAGTTGTTTATTGTTGAGAGTCTCATGCTATCGTGGATGTACTTATGGACTGTCTAAAAAATATGTATACTAAAGTCAAGAGGTTTCGATTCATCCCCATATACATGTACAAATGTAGGAGGAGGTCTAAGGAGACTGGATTTATATGAGACAGGTTATTTAGCATAATATTTCGTGTTTGTGTCGTATATGGGACATTCAAGAAAGAATGAAATGAACTCTCACAAAGATTTCCGCATCTCCATGATCGATCTGCAACTAGATAACAGCGAAATAAATCGTAGTTTTAACAGCTACATTGATGTCTTAGCCGGATATGTAGGATATCATTATTACGTTGTTCATTGATAAAAAGCTGGTTATTTATCTTAAAAGGTTGAATGGTATTTTTGTGTCTGATATCCTGATTCAAGGAATTCCAACTGTATGTAGTCGACACTATGAATGCACGTTCAGTTGAACGTATGCGTGTATTTAGGATACAGTGGAGAATGTGTTATTCTTTCCCAATAAACGCGTTTACGCTAAAACTATTATTTGCAGTGCAAACAGTTTGGAGCCAGATCAGACGCCGGGTAACCCGGCGTCTGATCAGGCTCCAAACTGTTTGCCACCAATCAGAATTGTCCAAAAGTTGTTCTTTTCTACGTTTTAGTGCTTTGCGTTTGCGTACGTTTGCGTTTAAACGGGAAAGAATAACAGATTCTCAACTGTATAATCATTATTATTTCTTAGTGGATAGTTAGATACCTCACTTACAAGAGGAGGTAAAATATTGCTAAGATAAGGAGAAACTGACTGGTTGTGCACTTTATAAAACAAAAAAATGAGTCTTTTTATCTGTCCAAAATTCTAAAGTCTCAAGTTCTGCTTCTCTTAAATAAACGTTTTGTTGCAACATATCGGTAACCCACACGCTATTCCTGCTGCTTCTAACTGTATGCTTTCTAGTCGTTGCTTATCGAACTGGGAACAGTCATCCCATAATTCTGATGCATATTCTAATTTTGAGAGAATGAAATAATTGATTTTTTAAAAATAATAATCGTCGATTTAGAATATATTTAAGTTTTCTTAACACAGAGATATTTCTCCTACAATATTGATATATAGTATGCTATATATTATGGGAAGACCATTTACAATCAGAAGACATATTTACTCCTAAATGCCTATGATAATAAACAGGTTCAAGTAAGTTGTCATCGAAGATTAAGTTAAAATTAGAAGAGACTCGATAACTCTCTCGACTCGCTGGTACATTTGTATCAATATCCGATGTAGATCTACGGGTATACTCAGTGATCTGTATAAATTGTCAACATTTTCATAAACTCATAAACTTGTCAATTTCAACATGCTAGTATAGTGCGTTTGGGGTTCGATTCAATTGAATGGTAAAGAATAATGTCTTCTGCGAGGATATAGGATACTGAACAGATCTAAAGCAAGTCTAAAGTCAAGTAAAAAATAAAGTTTCTATGGTGCATATTCATAACTGTATAAATTGTAATAATTTTCTTCGGAAGATGAATAAGCTAAAGCCTAAAAAGTCGTATTTAACATACTGAGTTTTGCATTTCTGTTGCTCTACGCAACAGTTACTATAACTTTCACCATAAATGAAACAATAGATAATCAATTCGCTCGTCCCGTAGAGATTTTAGTGTCTTTCCCTGCACCTGCCTGTCTGGTTTTCTGATTGTTTTATCGAACAGCCAGGTCTTCCGTCATTGCCAAAGTCCTCCAGGAATTGTACATCTAAACGGTTTCCTCGAAAGTTATATTGTCATACTTTAAATCTTCTTCACGCAACAGGCGGACCCGTCATAACTGGTGTGCAATTTTTGACAATACATCGTTCCCTCCCTACAACGGCTCTCCCAACAACGACTTCCTCCTTACAGACCTTAGTGTCGTTGTTGATAGGGAGCGCTGTACTACCGTCCGTCTGTTTTAACCCTTTCTGAGGCACACTGTGCTTTTTCGCTTGGTCTGACCAAAAGCAATTCATAAATTACACGCCCTTCACAAATACGTTTAAGTCAAAATTATCTCGAAAATTTTAACATATGCGAATTACAAATCAAAAGTGGCTAAGCTATGTTTTAAAAATGAAATATGGAAATGCTTAACTTAATCGATACTAACATAACGAACTTTAACACTAGAAATACGGAATGAAATTTTAATACTGTTATGCGTATTCATGTAATGTTTAATGCTGAAATAAAGTGTATTGTATTGTATATTGTATTCGATCTAAAGACGTATGTCTTTGTTGACATCTAATCATTGTCACATAATAGCTCATTAAACTGATTAAACCAGATTATAATGAATCGTCTACTAACTACGGGATCATGTGTGAACACTGTTGGAAGCAGTTTAAGCGTCTTGCATTAATCCAAAGTACAGCTCTCCATCGCTACAACAACACCAAAATGTGAGACAACGATTGTGTGTGTTGTTCGGGGGGAGGATCTGTTGTTATAGAGAGTGAAAAGTAATACCATAAGAGTGTTGTGCATACAGTGGAGAAAACATTATTCTTTCCCGTTTAAATGCAAAGGAAACACAAACGCAGTGCACTAAAATGGATAAAATGACAACCTTTTGACATTTTGGACGACTCATTTTAAATTGAGTGGCAATCAGTTTGGAGCCAGATCAGACGCTATGTTACCCAGTGTCTGATCTGGCTCCAAGCTGTTGCAACGGAAATTATAGTTTTAGCGTAAACGCGTTTATTGGGAAAGAATATCGTTTAATCCACTGTAACTTGGCTTATTTTTGCAAACAGTTTGAACGCGTGACGCGGCGTCTGATATGGATCCAAACTATTTATCATTGGTATTCAACTTTTATTCTAGTAAATGATATTTGAAGAACGAACGTAAGTCGATAAATCCACTTGAAGTACTGTTACAGACGACAATGTCTGCAAACATGGCGTGCTTAAGCTCAACTTCCCATCTTGGTGTATACTTTGTTAGAGTCTCTTGAGGCAGTCTATGAAAAGTGTTATGTATTGACACGATAAGATGTATTATGTTGTATGTTTTATTTTTATTGTGTGAACATTGGTCTACCTTCACAGAATTACTCGTCCATTGTCAAATCTTATCGTCTTCCTTTACACTTGTCTAATAACATTTTATTGTTCAATTAGTTTACATATTCACACAAACATCATGAACTTTGTTTAATATAAACAAAAGGGTTGGGCCACAAGTTATTACAACATTAGATCCGACCCTTCCCATAGTGTCACAAACATGTCGGTAAACAATAATATTATACATGTTATTTTCTTTCGATGTTCGGTCTTCCCATAGTGTCACAAACATGTCGGTAAACAATAATATTATACGGGTGTTTTTTTTTGATGTTCTATAGGGGGATAACTTTAGTGAGTTGCTTTTCGAAAATCTTTACAGGTATTTTGAATAAAAGAATTACTGAATGGGCGGAAAGTAATAATATTGTAAGCGATGCACAGTTTGGTTTTAAAAGAGGCTCTTCGACTACTGACGCAATTTTTGTACTACATGCACTTATACAAAAGGTTTTGAATAACAATGGAAGGCTCGCATGTGCCTTTGTTGACTTTCAAAAGGCTTTTGATAGTGTTTATCGTAATGGTCTTTGGTTAAAAATTTACAAACTTGGAATAATGGGTAAAACACTTAGGATAATTAGGGACATGTATACAAAAGTAAAAGCTTGTGTGAAGGGTTGTAGGGGGTATTCGGAGTTCTTCGAATGCGCCATTGGATTAAAACAAGGGGAGATAATTTCTCCGATACTATTTTCTCTATTTTTAGAGGATCTAGAATTATTTTTACAGGATGATATAAACAGTGGCCTAACTTTTGATGACATAACATTTATACTTATGCTCTTTGCAGATGATATGGTTATTATAGGCCATGACCCGCAAGATTTACAGCATAGACTGGATCTATTAAAGGTATACTGTGATAAATGGGGTTTGCAGGTTAATATAGAGAAAACAAAAATTATAGTCTTTAGAAAAAGGGGACGGGTATTTGCAAACGAAAAATGGTCATATGAAGATAAATATTTGGAAGTAGTTGACAATTTTAATTACCTAGGAACAGTTTTGAATTATACTGGCAGTTTTGCACTTAATCAAGAAACATTAGCTGGTAAAGGTCTTAAGGCATTAAATATTCTATTGAATAAGACAAAAGAATTTGATTTTAAACCCAAAACACTGTGCCAACTCTTCGATGCCTTTGTCGGGAGTACATTAAACTATGCCTGTGAAGTCTGGGGATTTACAAAATCTAAAGAGATAGAGAGAATTCATCTTAAATTTTGTAAATTATTATTACATGTGAAAACATCAACATGCAACATGGCAGTGTATGGAGAGCTAGGGCGTTACCCGCTGTATATTAATAGGTATGTTAGGATGATTAAGTATTGGGGTAAGATAGTCAACACTGATAATATATTTATACAATATTTGTATAATGATTTAGTATATGATTGCAGCAGGGGTATTAAAAACTGGGTCAGCAATATCAAGCATCTTTTAGATGAATACGGATTTTCTCATGTATGGAAATATCCGAACGAAATAAATTTTAAAAGTTTTCATATTTTGTTTAAAGAACGTCTTGTTGACGTCTTTAAACAGCAATGGTGTGTATCATTAAGTAATAGTCAGTCATTGTTAATGTATAAAAATTATAAATTCATATTTGAATATGAGGCATATTTAGACAAGCTACCTAAGAAATTGAGAATACCAGTATCGAGATTAAGATTATCTTCACATAACTTAAGAATCGAAACTGGTCGTTATTCTCAAGCTAGAACTGAACGTCATCTAAGGTTCTGCTTGCATTGTGATAAGCACGATTTGGAAGACGAATATCATTTTGTACTTGTGTGTCCGGTCTATGCTGACATACGTCGTACGTTTATCAAGTCATTCTATCGTAATAGACCTAGTGTTTTTAAATTTATTTCACTGATGCAAATTGAAAATTCTAAAGAGCTATTCAAATTGAGTAAGTTTTTATCCGAAGCGTTTAAACGACGATTGTGTCAGTATCAAATACTATTTAAGTATCTTTATTGTACTTAGATCATCAACTTTGTGTAAAAACCTAAAGAGATTGAAACAAATTTAACTGTTTAGAGTTCAACCTCTTTTTTTGTTCGATACAACATGAATTGATATACATGTATGTTACTTTAAAGTACAAAATGCAAGTGATGATTGTTTTGAAGTTCTTGACATGTGACTATGTTTATATTATTATGATTGTATTGATGTAATAAGAAACACTATGTGTTTACATTACTGAATAAAGAAATCTTGAATCTTGAATCTGTCTTCAATTAAAAAAAATTAAATTCGGAATGCAGACAATAATGTTATTGAGACAGGAAGGAGCTTCATTGAATTGAAACAGTTTTTGACAATAAAATGAAATAAGAATAAGGTAACCGTTAAAAAAATAACAAAAAAACGAGATATATTACAGACAATTTTTCTCCTATTCCAAACTCTGTATTTTGTTCCCAGGATCCCCTTTACCCTTCATTGTCATTAAATCGTCTGCATTGCCGCGTATCGCGGCGTCTGATCAGAATTCAAACTGTTTGCGCATTAGCCTGCATGTTTAAGAGTCAAATGTAGTGAAACGTTTAATTACAAAATCAGTGAAGACTGTGTTGTCTCTTGTTCACTTAGAGTACTTATGTTTCGGTTACCTCTGTTTTATTGCTCACTTCGAAGACTTAAAAGACAAGTAAATGTAGCCTTATTAGCAACTACATGGACACAAAGCTGTAATAGACTGATTTAAACGTCCCCTTTCTAGTAATCGACGAGAAAGCACGTACAAGTGTTCGTAAAGTAAGTCGGGATCGCCTAAGTTTACCTTACCCGTTTTTCAAAGATAAAGCGTGACTAAGCTACCTTTTGAATTTGCAATGCAAGTAAAATCGATGTAAGCGGGGTCGAGTTATTGAAAAAGAGGTACGTTTGACTTAAGCGAATTCGAAGTATGTAGACTCGATTGTAGTTTCGAATGTTTGCGATGTTTATATTTGCAGTTCCTCTGTCAGTGACCAATTATTTGTGAACAGTAAGGCGTTATTTGCTACAAGGACGGACTAGTATGATTACATTATTTGAGCTGAAAAAAAAAAATCCCCAATAACATAATGTCTAGAAGCATATCAGACACAGAGTTACTCGACATTAGGGACTTAGTTTCACTCACATTTAAAAAACAGTATTCCCTCTCTACAACGGCCCTCCCAACAACAACTCCCTCCTTACAATGACCTTTGTCGCAGATCCCTAAACACGACAATTATGTATAACGCTTTAACTACTACAATACCGAGTGCTTAAAATGGTGGTCTGCTTTTTTCTCAAAGTTGCATATATTTGGACATTTTGATAGACTAAATATAATGGCGAGTGACAAACAGCTTGACTCCAGATCAGACGCAGCGTCACGCGGTGTCTGATCTTGATTCAAGCTGTTTGAAAATGTAGGCCAAGTCTTAATGTGCCCTCTCCATAAGGACTCATTCCGAACAACACACACAATATGTGTCTCCCATTACGTGTCGTTGTAGGGAGGGAACACTGTAGCCCATGAACTATCACTTCAAATAACTTTCAATGAGAACCAAGATACATGTACCTGTCACATAGGATGAAAGTAAGTCATAGGACAAGACTAGTGAATTTTACTAAACACTGATATTAGAACTCATATGTTGTAAAGTCTATCAATATTATTGAGCATTACCGTTTACAAAACAAATAAACCCCTTTGTGCTATACCACTTATTTCATAGTGAATGTTCTTAGGACACTGCTAACAAAGGTATATTTACCCAGACAGTTTCGTGAACTGGACTGTCCACTTGATCACTGGCGACTGAACTGTAGTGACTACCCGTCGACTACAGTTCAGTCGCCAGTGATCAAGTGGACAGTCCAGTTCACGAAACTGTCTGGGTAAATATACCTTTGTTAGCAGTGTCTCAAGAACATTCACTATGAAATATAATACCTGCTAAATGAACCTTTTTGAAAATATACCACTTATTGTGACTGAAAACTGCTTGTAGCCAGCTCAGACGCAAGTTACTCAGCGTTTGAACATTCTACTGTTTTATAGACACTTTGACTCAAATTCTACGAATCTCTCACGACATGACACAATTAAGCAATTTATAAACTAGAAGACCTTCAGCTTCTAAATGGTTTGACATTTAGCTTCTCCTAGTTTTGCATCTACAGTGGAAAAAACGCTAAAATGTAGAAAATAACAACTTTTGACATTTTTTTCTATCTATTTTTATCTGAGTGGCAAACAGTTTGGAGCCTGATCAGACGCCGGGTTACCCGGCGTCTGATCTGGCTCCACACTGTTTGCAAAATAAATAATAGTTTAAACGTAAACGCGTTTATTTTGAAATAATAACGTTTTTCCACTGTATTTGTTCATCCCGTAGAGGTTTCTCATGTTGATTTTGTCTCTCTAGTTGTATACAGTGGAGAATCTGTTATTCTTTCCCGTTTAAACGCAAACTAACGCAAACGCAAAGCACTAAACGGTAGAAAAGTACAACTTTTGGACAATTCTGATAATTAATGTTTATCTTTGTGGCAAACAGTTTGGAGCCTGATCAGACGCCGGGTTACCCGGCGTCTGATCTGGCTCCAAACTGTTTGCACTGCAAATAATAGTTTTAGCGTAAACGCGTTTATTGGGAAAGAATAACGTTTTCTCCACTGTATAGTCTGTTTTAAAATGTCGTCAGCAGAGATTGGCAAAGTAAGATGTAAGCATTAAGATGTGTAGAAACATGAAGAATGTCAAACAGTCTCGATCCAGATCAGACATCGATTTACGCCGCGTCTAATCTGGATCCGAACTGTTTGCAAAACGCTGGCAGCCCAAGTGTAAGATAGCACACAAAAGCAATATTAATTAGACATTCGGCTTTTCTTATCAAATTCATTTACAGATCGCAGAACTGTAGCAAATCTTAAGCCTTATAAGAAGACTTGTCGGATATTGCATGACACGGGCCAATATTTCTCCTGATTAGCACGAGTTACTGGATCATACCAGGATCCAAGCTGTTTGACATTTGTTATTTTCCTATGTTTAATAATTAACCTATACTCTACCGTTGTTAATTGGCTAATAAACTACGGTTGGGAGTTATGATGTGCAGGAATTTGCCACGCGGCGTCTGATCTGGATTCAAGTTGTGTGCTAATGAAAACGAAGTCATGCTTAGCACTCTAAGAATATAATTTTTCCTTTCCTATAACAACTCCCTTTTAACAACACACACAATATTTGTCTCCCATTTGGTGTTGTTGTACAGAAGAGGACATTGTTGATCTACCACTTATAAGTGTCTGATGCGCCAGACTACACGAATGCAAAAATGAAATGCGTAATCCATATACAAAAATCTAACTACATGTACATTTGTACCTTTATTCATATTCGCAATTCAGTTTTTACTCGCAGAGGAAGTGCATTTTTAAGTAGACATAACACTTACAAAAGGTGTAAATCATGGACGTATCTGCTTAAGCCGATAACAAACATGTCTTTATCCGCTAATTAAGTATGACAGATAATAGGAAGTCACAGCTGGAAGCATGCGATCCGCTGATGATTAAAACAGTGCATGCTAAGATTGGTCTTAGGAACCTCTTCACTGATAAAAGATAAGGCATACTAACATAAGTGGTTCTTAACCACTCTCATGACGGCATCTTCTTAACCCTTTACCTGATAGCCTATTTCTAGAAATGAAAATAGGTTACTACTTAAAGCAGGTTGAAAGTAAAGCAGAATGCGCTTAAGGCGCATTCTGCTTTACTTTCAGCCTGCTTTAAGCTATCCTGTGCTAGAATATATTGAAAATTTTCCCTATAATATATATTAAATTATTAAATTGGAACTATTTTCTTCAGCGGATGAATAAATCAGATTCGCTAAAAGTCGCTTCTATGGGGTAAAGGGTTAAAACAAGCGGTAGAGCGCCCGCTTGCAGTGCGGGAGGTTGCAGATTCAATCACTGGCCGGGTAAAACCAAAGACTTGACAATTGGTAGTAATGGCTTCCCTCCTTGGGGCTCAGGATTTCAGGTTAGCATTACGACTGGTTCGTCCGGTTGGTGTCAGGATAAGGTGACTTGCCGGGTACAGTCCCAATGGTGCACATAGAAAGTGACCCTTCTCATAATCATCAGAATTGATGGCGTAGAAGTAATAAATAGATAGAACAATTGCCGTCTGCTTTTATTTCCTTAATGTAAAATTTAAGTAAAATGAGTAATATGTTAATGAGTGTCAAACAGATTGGATACTGATCAGACGCGGCGTTAGACGGCAACTGATCAGGATCCAACCCGATGGCAAATATCCAGTGTACTCTGTGTAAGGCAGTGGAAGGTTTAATAGAGTTTTACTGTATATGTTTGTTTTCGATATCATAAAAATCATCCTTTACTTTCATAGAGCGGTTTACAAAACAAATAGTGACCACGATTAAACTATAGTGCTCCCTCTCTACAACGATATCCAATGGGAGACACAAATTGTGTGCGCTTTTCGGAGGGAGTCGTTATAGAAAGTGGACATTAAGACTTGGCTTATATTTGCTAAACGCTTGAATCCAGATCAGACGCCGCGTTACGCGGCGTCTGATCTGGATTCAAGCAGTTAGTCAATCGTCATTATATTTAGTCTATCAAAATCTTCACTTACCGGTATATTTTAACTTTGAGTAAAACAGCAGACGACAATTTTAAGCAGACCTAATTGCGGCAGTAAAAGCGTCCCATTTAGGGATTCGCAATAAGGGTCGTTGTAAGAAGGGAGTCGCTGTTGGGAGGGTCGTTGTAGAGAGAGGAACTATATACTGTTTTTCACATATGGCGAAATCCTAGAAAACACGACTTCATTACCCGGTCCTGCAGGAAATGCCATCAGTCTTTTCACTGGTTCGTCTTCACCACGTCAACGACACAGGAAGCCAATTAGTTAAAAAGCAGCATTCTTTTGTTAGCATGGAATTAAAACTAGCCACTGGCATTCTCCTCAAACCTTTTAGAGACAGGATTAATTGTTTGCTACATGATCACTGTCATTCGAGCTCTGCTTTAAAGAATGGAATGTTTCTCTAGTATATATGAGTTGTTTATGGACTTCCCTTCATAACTTTAGTCTTTGCTTACGTCAGATACTTGCTTATTTAAAAACATTACCCCATGGCATATTTCTAGTTTTGAAAATAGATGAATACTTAAAGCAGGTTGAAAGTAAAGCAGAATGCGCCTTAGGGCGCATTCTGCTCTACTTCAGCCTGCTTTAGGCTTCCTCCTGCTAGAATATTAAAAACCTTATAATACATATTCCTGACTAATTGGATTGGAACTACCGGTATATTCTTTAGTGGTGGAATTAATTCAACGCTTCTATGAGGGGAAGGGTAAAAGAAAGTAATGTTACTCTAGTATACATGAGTTGTTTATAACTTAAGTCTCTGCGTAAGTCAGATACTTGCTTATTTTAAATTCGACTGAAAATAAAACATTGTCATTTATATTGTCAAATGACGTGAATCTGTCTTGTAATGAAGGAAAATGTTAAACTTTGAAATATGAACGATTCTAAATTGTACTCTTCTTGTAGTTACATTTTCATGTTCATAAAAACAAATAGTGATCATGGTTAAACCATTCTGTTTTTCACATATGACGAAACCCTAGAAAACACGACTTCATTACCCGGTCCTGCGGGAAATGCCATCAACCTTTTCACTGGTTCGTCTTCACCATGTCAACGACACAGGAAGCCAAATTAGTTAAAAAGCAGCATTCTTTTGTTAGCATGGAATTAAAACTAGCCACTGGCATTCTCCCCAAACCTTTTAGAGACAGAACGAATTGTCTGCTACATGATCGCTGTCATTCGAACTCTGCTTTAAAGAATGAACTGTTTTTCTAGTATATATGAGTTGTTTATGGACTTCCTTTATAACTTAAGTATTTGCTTAACCAATTACCCATAGCCCGTTTTTAGTTTTGAAGACGGTGGCCACTTAAAGCAGGTTGAAAGTAAAGCAGAATGTGCCTGAAGGCGCATTCTGATTTACTTTCAGCCTGCTTTAAGCTTCCATCTGCTAGAATATGAAAACTATTTCTTATGATACATATTCCTGACTTATTAAATTAGAACTATATTCTTTTGTAGTGGAGTTAATTCACGCGTCACGCGGCGTCTGATCTGGATTCAAGCTGTTTGTCGATCGTCATTATGTTTATTCTATCAAAATCTCCACTGACCAGTATAGTAAACTTTGAGTAAAACATAAGACGACAATTCAATTGTAAGCAGACAAAATTGCAGCAGCAAAAGCGTTAGACATACTTGTCCCATTTAAGGATTCGCGATAAGGGTCGTTGTAAGAAGGGAGTCGCTATTGGGAGGGTCGTTGTAGAGAGAGGAACTATATACCGTTTTTCACATATGACGAAACCCTAGAAAACACGACTTCATTACCCGGTCCTGCAGGAAATGCCATCAGTCTTTTCACTGGTTCATCTTCACCACGTCAACCACACAGGAAGCCAATTAGTTAAAAAGCAGCACCCGGCGTTTGATCTGGCTCCGTAAAGTTTGCAATTGAAATAATAGGTTTAGCGTAAACGCGTTTATTGGGAAAGAATATCGTTTTCTCTACTGTAGTGGTCGCATATTACAAAATCTGCTGAAATTGTATATATTTCTACAGTCCAGCTTGTAATAAGAGTGTCACGGATTAAGGATACATCGCGCCGTTTGGAGGACAAAGTAAAACAATAAAACAGAATGCAACATGTCATGCATACAGTGGAGAATCTGTTATTCTTTCCCAATAAACACGTTTACACTAAAACTATTATTTGCAGTGCAAACAGTTTGGAGCCAGATCAGACACCGGGTAACCCGGCGTCTGATCAGGCTCCAAACTGTTTGCCACCAAGATAAACATGAAATATCAGAATTATCCAAAAGTTGTGTTTTTCTATGTTTTAGTGCTTTGCGTTTGCGTACGTTTGCGTTTAAACGGGAAAGAATAACAGATTCTCCACTATATGTACCTGTCAAATGTGTATCTTCCGTAAGATGTTCAAGAAAACAAACAGATACATGTATGAGTGGAATATTAATGTTGTATATGATTCTTTCACCTTTTCAGTTTTAGAACCAGGCCCGGCTTTTATTCAACGTCTGACTCATATGCAAATCATGTGAGCATGTGTATAGCATGATTGCCATGTTATGGAAATAAATCTGCATGTTCTGCCTACAATCACTGCACTCAACATTAAAGCCAATTTTGACGACACAGTTAACATGAAACACAAATACATGTACCTCAGGTTATGATAAGAATAAATACCGATTGTAATAGGTACTATACAGAAATCACATTGTTTAGATAAAAAACATATTAAGCGTCTTGAGTGCGTTTTAAAAGTTCACTCAATATGCATGTAATCATATGGCTCAGTGGCTAAGACTTTTCCCAATAAACGGGTTTGCTCTAAAACAATTGTGTTCATTACAAACAGTTTAGAGCTCGATCAGATGCCGATTAACACAGGCGTCGGGTTATGCTCCAAGCTGTTTGTCACTTAGATAAAAAATAATAAATTTACTGTAATCACTTTTTCGCGTGCAAAAAAATGTTATATTGGAGTTAAATGGACTTTAGTGAATTGCTGAAAGCGTCATCTGCTAAAAAACTTATGCTCGCCATTTTATAAGACTTAAAACAACACTTGTACAATATGGCGATTATTGCTGATTCTGGTCAAATATTTGGCTATTGTACAGTTTTATCGCTGCCGCACGGGGGAAAATCGACCATTACCCGAGTGAGCCCTATCGACGAGTGCACTCGTAGTTGAAAAACAGTATACCTATGAAGAGTTCACTTGTTTGATGCACACAGTGAACATAGACAATGGTCAGAGCTGATCAGGGTCTGATCCGTACGCACTTTATAAAAGATCTAGAGCTATATTATTAAACACTCATAAATACATGCAGTCATACATGGACTAGATATAGCTCTAGGTATGAAATGTACAACTGTCCCCTATGCAAACAGATTATATCCAGGTCACATATTTCCTAGAGAAGCTCTTTGATCAGGTTCTGTACCCTTTTTCAGTTTGCAGATTTATATGCCCTGATCTAGATCCATTGCTATGGGGTGCCGTTTTACTTTTTATTCACATCTGTGATATCATCATTAATTTTGGAACAAGTGATATCAATTTTTCAAATATGTGATATCACTTATTCGAATTGATGATATCAATAACAACAACAATAATAATAATAATAATAATAGTATTATGAGTATTATTAAAAATAAAATCTATATTAATAATGATAATAATAACAACAATAATAATAATAATAATAAATATAGATATCTTATTTAAGAATGATTAGATCTACATAATTATTTTGCCTGTATAATTGTTTAATTAGTTTATATAATAAATATTTGAGTCATATGCTATTGACAATGAATTAATAGAAAATTATTAACTTAAATTTTAAGATATTTACAACTTATTTTTATGAATTGATAAAACATTGAATGAGTAAATGAGTGAACCAAAATTGAATATCAAATAGAAAATTACTCACAACTCCCCCCACCTTCTCCTTTAAGCATCAATTAAAAGATGATCTAATAAATATCCATACTCAGGCGTGATTTAGGAATTGATTTTGAACATAAATAAGAAAATTAACCATAACTCCACCCACTTTCAAGAGTTGACCTTCTCCTTTATGCATAAATTACAATGTGATCTCATTAATATGCATACATAGGTGGAGCTACTGACTAGGAGGCGTGGCTTAGGAATCGTCTTTGAATTTACATGAGAAAATTAGCTATAACTCCGCCAACTTTCAAGATTTGACCTTTATATTTTGGCATAAATTAAGACTTAATTCTCTCGAAAAAAGTTCATCAGGATAGTAATACACTCAATTTATGAAGTTCTTGTGACTTATCCAAATAGTTTTTACCTTTGTGACAGTTTCGGTTCTCCATTGGAGCACCTTCATCAGACTGTGACATCCGCGGGAACGTGACGTCACAGGGCGGGTTTACTACTGGACTGGTTCACAGTAGTAAACAAAGGCCTGTAAATAGGGCTGATCTGGTAGCTACTTAGGAATCGACTTTGAATATTGAATAGAAAATTAGCAATAACTCCGCCCACATTCTATATTTGACATTCTCCTTTATGCATCAATTAAAATGTGATCTCATTAATATTCATTTAAAGGTGCAGCTTCGTTACTAAGAGGCGTGGCTTAGGAATCGTCTTTGAATATAAATAATAAAATAAGACATAACTCCGCCCACTTTCAAGATTTGACCTTTATGTTTTGCATAAATTAAGACGTTACCCTCATTAATATTCATACGTAGGTGGGGCTTCGTAGCTAAAAGTTGTGGCTTAGGAATTGAGTTTGAATATAAATTAGTAAATTAGCCATATCTCCGCCCACTTTCAGGATTTGACCTTTCCCTTTATGCATAATGTAAGGATCTGACTAGATGTTGTGCGTTTCCGATCGGTTGAATAGGGCGTTACTGTAAAATGTCTTGATCAAGCGTCTGATTGATCCAGACAATGAGAGTAAAAAAATGAACAAATTCAGCTTATTAAATGAATGTCAGTATTTATGACATATATGTTTCAATAGTACTTTTTAATAGCTTTCGATTCATATATTATTTACGTACCTATTCCGTTTTAGAAGCCAATAATATATATGGCGCAAAATCGACATTGCGACAGAAGCGTTGTTATTATGATGACGTCACGTCGAGGCTAGTATAAAAAGCCGGCCTCGACGTGCGGCCGTTAGAACGGATTTAAAACTGAAAGAAACTGAAAGAAATGGATTTACCAAGAGAAGTAAATTATAAGAAACGTTGTTGAAAGGTCTCAGATCTGGAAACAAGACATTTTAATGTTTGAAAAGAACTGTTTTAGTAATTTATAAGTATTTGTATTTAATTAAAAATCTTGTATATTATATGTCAATAAAGATAAACTGGCCACTGAATCTGTTGTTTTAAAGAGTGTCCACAAATGTATATGTTGTCAAACCTATATGATCTGGATACAACAATAAATTAAAATGAGAACTCATTAATATTCATACATTGGTGGAGCTTCTTGACTAGGAGGCGTGGCTTAGGAATCGTCTTTTGATATAAATGGGAAAAGTAGCTATAACTCCGCCCATTTTCAAGATTTGACCTTATGTTTCTGCATAAATAAAGACAATAATCTCATTACTATTCATACGTAGGTGGAGCTTAGTAGCTTGAGGCGTGGCTTAGAAATAGAGTTTGAATAAAAATTAGAAAATTAACCATAACTCCGCCCACTTTTATGATTTGACCTTCTCCTTTATGCATAAATTAGAATGTGAACTCATTAATATCCATAGATAGGTGGAGCTTCGTGACAATGAGGCGTGGCTTAGGAATCTTCTTTGAATATAAATGAGAAAATTAGCTATAATTCCGCCCACTTTCAAGATTTGACCTTATTTTTGCAAAAATTAGGACAATAATCTCATTAAAATTCAAACGTAGGTGGAGCTTCGTTGCTTATGAGGCGTTGCTAAGGAATAGAGTTTTAGTATAACTTAGAAAATTAATCATAACTCTGCCCACTTTTAAGATTTGACCTTCTCCTTTATGCATAAGTTTAAATGTCAGGTCATTTATATTCATACATAGGTGGAGCTTCATGACTAGGAGGCGTGGCTTAGGAATCGTCTTTGAATGTAAATGAGAAAATTAGCTATAACTCCGCCCACGTTTAAGATATGACCTTTATGTTTTTGCATAAATTAAGTCTTTAATTTCATGTATATTAATACGTAGGTAGAGTGTCGTAGCTAGGAGGCGTGGCTTAGGAATCGAGTTTGAATATAAATTAGAAAATTGACAATAACCCCGCCCACTTTCAACATTTGACCTTCTCCTTTATAAATAAGTTAAGATTTGATATGTTGATGTTTGAATTATCGATCACATGTGTATTTGTTAATTGATTTATTCAATCATAATTGCTATAAGCAAGAACTGATTATGTTATTACGTTTATTTATTCCGTTATAATTGCTATCTATAAGAATTGATTATGTTGTAACTACTACTACTACTACTATTATTAATAATAATACATGTCATAATAATCGTCTTTTTTATTCCTATTATAATGATAATTTTTTTATTATTATTATGTTGTTGTTGTTTTATTTATTATTTGTTTATTGATTTATTCCATCATAATTGCTATCTTTAAAGCGACTCGCAACCAGATGGTGCATTAAAAATAGTAATTTGTAAATATGTGTCAAACGCTTATATAAATGGTAAAGAATTAGTTTAGGATAAGAAATTCTGTTTAAAAAAATGTATTTCAATAAAAAAAAATATTGGTCTCTTGTGGGATTCGAACCCGGGGCCCGGCATTGGCGGACAGAAGGGCAAAATAGGGGAAACCGCTTAGACCAATGGACCACGGAACTATCCGTTTATCTCGGATCGATTTAACGTATTTCAATGTGTAGCGATCGGAAGAGCATACAACTTCGTAATTCGGCTCGTGTTTATGTCTGACCCCGTGTAGAGAAGCAACAACAACAACTATACCGTTAGCTAACGCTATGGAAAAACGATGGAAAATATCTAAAAAACTAAGATTCGGTGACGATTCTCGAGACGTTTTTTGGACTGATCATATTTTTTTAATGTCAAAAGCCAAATAATGCCATAAATTTGCTTTTATTTGAGTATTTTTTTTTATTTTGACAAGAACACCATCCGGTTGCGAGTCCCTTTAAGAAGAACTGATTATGTTGTTACGTGTGTTTATTGACTTATTCCATCATAAGTGCTACCCTTTACAGCCGATGATGTTATAACAGTAACATCACAAATAATAATAATAATAATAATAATAAATAATAATAATTATAATACCTATTTCCACATTAGTCTAATCTATTATTACTATTGAAAGTTGATTTTAACAATATATACTGACGAGATAAAGAAACGCCTCAATGAAAAGTTGCCAAAATATTTTTATTTCTGATATTTTCGACATCACACTTGACCTTTAATATCAGTGTTTCATAACGCGTCTGTAAACATGCATTTGCTAGTTCATTTACAAGTGGGAATTCACAGCAAAATTAAGACATTTGGATTAATTATAGTATTATTATTATTATCATTCAAACTAAAATTTATAATATTAATGATATTAATAATAACAATAATAAATAAGTATAAATATAGATATGATTAGATCTACATAATTCGTCAATTCTTTTGGCTGTTTAATAAGTTTTTAATAACTATTTTAGTCATATGCTATTTACAATGAATTAATAGAAAATTATTAACATATTTATAACTTATTTTTATGAATTGATAATATTCAGACTCTAGAGGATATAAACCATTAATACCTGCCCTCCACAAAAGAAGACATTATAGCAAGCAGTGTAAACCCCCATGATACGCCACAAATTGCGTCGTCTCATTATAATCTGCATTGTTTGCCATTTCATATAAAATGATATTTGTATGGAAAATCCTTGCAATTGTTTTTAAATCACGTTTGTACATCTATGAAAAATCTTCTTATAAACACATAGGGAGACATTGCAATAACCAAGAATGAATATGTAATCGCAGGCCAGTTTAGTTAGTTTAAACATATTTTATTTCATAATACATGTATATACAACTTTTATGAACAAAACATGGATATACATTAGGATGAGAACGAAAGCAAAAGCTTATTTGGTTCTTCTCCTAGGTCAGTTTAGCATTCACATAAACAATCAAATATATATTTTGCGAACACTCTTCAAAGAGAACATGACGTAAAACAAAAAATAAATGAATACCACTGCTGTACGAAAGTAATGTAGAACTATCTCTAATCTGGCACCACGCCTACAGTGGAGAATATGTTATTCTTTCCCGTTGAAACGCAAACGTACGCAAACGCAAAGCACTAAAACGTAGAAAAGAACAACTTTTGGACAATTCTGATATTTCATGTTTATCTTGGTGGCAAACAGTTTGGAGCCTGATCAGACGCCGGGTTACCCGGCGTCTGATCTGGCTCCAAACTGTTTGTATGAGAAATTATAGTTTTAGCGTAAACGCGTTTATTGGGAAAGAATAACAGATTCTCCACTGTACGAGTGACATAAAGTGTAGTGGGTGGTCAATTAACCCCTTCACTACCATGAAGTCATCAGTTCCAAACATTTGTCGTCTGCTTTTATTTCTCAAATTTAAAGTTTAGGTAATTTGAACTTTAGAAATGTAAAATTGAGTGTCAAACACCTTGGATCCTGATCAGACGCCGCGTAAAGCGGCGTCTGATCAAGATCCAAACTGTTTGCAAATAACCATTATACTCTGGGTAAGGCAGTGAAGGGGTTAATACAATGTCTTTCTTACAGTGGAGAAAACGTTATTCTTTCCCAATAAACGCGTTTACGCTAAAACTATTATTTGCAGTGCAAACAGTTTGGAGCCAGATCAGACGCCGGGTAACCCGGCGTCTGATCAGGCTCCAAACTGTTTGCCACCAAGATAAACATGAATTATCTGAATTGTCCAAATATTGCACTTTTCTACGTGTTAGTGATTTGCGTTTGCGTACGTTTGCGTTTAAACGGGAAAGAATAACAGATTATCCACTGTATCCCTTCACTGCGTTGTCTCTCGAACAACCGCAATTTGTAGACAATTTACATCTTGATAAGACGCCACATAACGAGGCGACTGATCAGGATCCAAATTTGTTAACGCTATTTCCAATATTTGTTCGATTAAAAAAAACTTTTTAATTTGATAACTAAATGCAGACGATAACTGTTTCAAGCCAGTGACGTTATGACAGTAATAGAGATGTTAACGTTTATGTACATTCATAGTCTCTTATAATTCAAATTTGAATAACTTATACTTTTAACCATGTGCTATATTTATGACTTTGTGTAACTGTGATGAGACTTTCTCTCACTCACTCTCTCATCCCTTGACTGATTGTCTCGTCGTATGGGGGATTCTGATTATTTTACCCCCCACCCTACGACGTTGAGACTCTAATAAACAATAAATCTAAATCTTCATGCAGTAAAGGTTTCATCCAGAAATGTAATTACTGTATATTGTTGACTAGTTTGAAACAAATGATTCAATACATCGTGACAGCATAACGGTAAATCGGTGAAGGAAAATTCTCTAACGACACCGCTGGGTAACATTTGCTGTGCAAATATAATTGTATTGCGTTAGTTCGTGTCATGTCAGTTTTACTGGTATTATCGTTTTACTACATCGAAGACGTCATCAATGAGAAATACAGTGCTCCCTCTCTACAACGACACCCAATGGGAGACGAATATTGTGTGCGTTGTTCCGAGGAAGTCGTTATAGGGAGGGATCATTAAAACTTGGCTCACATTTCCAAAACAGCTTGAATCCAGATTAGACGCCGCGTAACGCGGCGTCTGATCTGGATTCAAGTTGTTTGTCACTCGCCATTAAATTGTTTCTATCAAAATGTCAAAGTACATGTATATGCAACTTTTAGAAAAATAGCAGACGTTAATTTTCAGCAGACGATATTACAGCATTAAAAGCGTTAGACATAATTTTGCTGTTCAGGGAACTGTGGCAGCGAATTGCCATCGAATTGCAAGCGAATTGCCATCGAATTGCAAGCGAATCGCAAAAATTGTTAATTTAATAAGGTTCAGTACTGTACCCGTCGTTAGGGTTATATAGTTATGTTAACGATATACACGCTGTGACTACAAGCAAGACGACGTTAATATTTCCCAATATGCATTGTACTCGTTTATGCTAAAACAACCATTTCCATTGCAAACCCGGCATCTGATCAGGCTGAAAGCTGTTTGCCACTCAGACAAACATACTTCATTAGATATTGAAAACCAAATGTAAATTATTGTTCTACATTTTTTAAATTACAACGGGAATTATAAAACATTTGTATGACATACAGTGGAGAAAACGTTATTCTTTCCCGTTTAAACGCAAACGAACGCAAACGCAATACACTAAAATGTAGAAAATAACTTTTTGACATTTTTCACCATCTATATTTATCTGAGTATCAAACTGTTTGGAGCCTGATCAGACGCCAGGTTACAAACTGTTTGCAATGGAAATAATAGTTTTTAGCGTAAACGCGTTTATTGGGAAAGAATAATGTTTTTTTCCACTGTACCCACTGTTTGCATCACTATAGCCGATACACCGTTATTTCCTCAATTAAAGTCGTACATTGCAAACAGTTGAAAAGAGCCAAATCAGACGCCGGAAAATCGTTGTCTAACCAGGATCAAACTCTTTTCCATTCGAATAAAGATAAATCTTCAGAGATTTTAAAACTTATCATTTTCGACATTGTATTGCATTGTCCGTGCGCTAAGTTTCGTTTAATGGGGACAAAATAACGTCTCCTTTATCAAACATTTCCCCGCAAAGTGCACAGAGTTAAAAATATTTTGGAATATCTTTAGAAACTGAAGTCTACTACATGTACATGTAAAATATAGATCCATTTCTTTGTAGAAATAATTTTAGGGTACAGTGGAAAAAACGTTAATTATATTCTTTCCCAATAAACGCGTTTACGCTAAAACTATTATTCCCATTGCAAACTGTTTGTAACCCGGCGTCTGATCAGGCTCCAAACAGTTTGACACTCAGATAAAAATAGATAGTGAAAAATGTCAAAAAGTTATTTTCTATATTTTAGTGTTTTGCGTTTGCGTTTCGTTTGCGTTTAAACGGGAAAGAATAACGTTTTCTCCACTGTAATCAAACATTTCCCCACAAAGTGCACACAATTAAAACTTATTTGGAATATCTTTAGAAACTGAAGTCTACTACATGTTAAAATATAGTTCCATTTCTTTGTAGACTTTTTTAGGTTTCTTTAGGGTAAATTTCAATAGAATGCATCGAACATTTGTTCGCGTGCTATTGTAACTGATATAATAAACAATTCTTCTATTCGTGTATAAACGCCTAAATCCATTTAACCCTTATCCTGCGGTGATGTCGTCTGCTTCGAAATTGTCGTCTGCAAAGTTTGTTAAATTTAGATTTATATATTTGTTTAAGTAAAGAAAACCTAAAGAAGAGTGTCAAACAGTTTGGATCCAGATCAGACACCGCGTAACGCGGTGTCTGATCTGGATCTAAACTGTTTGCAAAAATCAATAAAGTCGCGACCAGCAGGCAAAGGGTTAACAGAACATTTAACCCATTCACAGTCTCACTCCGAGTACAATGGCTCTTTACATACAGTTTGGATCTTGACCAGACGCAAGGCGGCCTTTGATTAAGATTCCAACTTTTGACATTCATTTCAATGTTTCTTAAGTAAAAAAAACTTAAAACTAAAATTTCAGACATAGACACATACAACAATTGTTTAAAACAGATGGCATGGTGCAGTTGAAGGGGTTCGGGATATCGATTTACTATTCCATCTCAGTATGAGTTCTTAGAATATCATAAATAGTCTAGAGTAATACTTTGAACGGAACATTTTCTATCGATAATTGTAGATCTTAGCATTTAAATAACACCCCTGTATCTAAAAACTGAGGATAAATTTCCATAAACATTAGGAGAGAAACGTTTTACTGAAAACGAATTCGCATTACCGATATAGAATGCACTTTTAGCAGTTCCAGCTGAATCAAAGGTTTTAGAAGACGCCATTTAAAAACAATCACTGTTGTTTCCTGTTAACCATTCACCCCATAGCCTGTTGCTAGTTTTGACGACAGGGAGCCGCTTAAAGCGGATTTAAAGTAAAGCAGAATGCGGCAAGAGGCACATTCTGTCTTACTTTCAGCTTGCTTTAAGCTCGAACTGCTAGTATACAGAAAGGTGTATTTTGGTACATCTTTATGACTATATAAGTTGAAATTAAAGTGGAGAAAACGCTATTCTTTCCCAATAAACGCGTTTACGCTAAAACTATTATTTCCAGTACAAACAGTTTGGAGCCAGATTAGACGCCGGGTAACCCGGTGTCTGATCAGGCTCCAAACTGTTTGCCACTCAGGTAAAAATGAAAAGTCAGAACTTTTAAGAAGTTGTCCTTTTCTACATTTTAGTGTTTTGCGTTGCGTTTCGTTTGCGTTTAAACGGGAAAGAATAACGTATTCTCCACTGTACATTGAACTCAATTCTTCAGTGGGGACATACAGTAAACGCGCTAAAAGCGCTTTTATGGTGAAAAGTGTTAAAATGAACTGAAGTCAAAAACGCTACAATAAAAAGCAAAAAAATAAATAAATACAGTTTCTGAAAATGCTGACGATATACAGTGGAGAATCATAATTACATATATTTACATACAGTTGAGAATCTGTTATTCTTTCCCGTTTAAACGCAAACGCAAAGCACTAAAACGTAGAAAAGTACAACTTTTGGACAATTCTGATAATTCATGTTCATCTTGTCGGCAAACAGTTTTGAGCCTGATCAGACGCCGGGTTACTCGGCGTCTGATCTGGCTCTAAACTGTTTGCACTGCAAATAATAGTTTTAGCGTAAACGCGTTTATTGGGAAAGAATGACGTTTTCTCCACTGTATATATATATATTTGAGAAGCAAACAGTTTGGACATTGATTATACATATTGCCCATGCGTCTGATGTGGCTCCAGATTGTTTGCAATAGACAGATATGTTTTACCATGAATGCATTTATCGAGGAATAAAAAAGTTTACCCGAAAGCTTTCGAAGTTAGGGTTAAGTTTATTTCAATGGATCACTGATTCAAGTAAAGAGTCATGGACATATTTTTGAAGATGGGCAACCTCTTATTGCAAGAAACCAAACGCAGGATCAGGATCCAAATGTTTGACACTCATTTCAATATTTCTTAAGTCAAAATACCTACAATTTAAGTTTGAGAAATAAAAGCAGACGACAGTTGTTTCAAATTGATGACGTCATGACAGTGAAGGGGTACGTCATACGTTTTGTGAAGCTTATTAGCTAGAACGCTTAGGGTATGCAGTAAAACTTGTTAAGCGTTAATTATTTAGAGAAGCATGCTCTGAATGCAGGGGAATATATTAATTCAGAAGAAATGAAAGACGCAAGATCATATAAGCCGCATTCGGTAGTCACATGTATCTAGGACATTTAATTTTTTATCGATTTTAAAACTGGTTGACATCAGTTTAACAGTAGTGCATTGGTCATACCTTATCTGACCAATTACATCCTGCTGACTGTTGTCCATGAAACTGTGATAAGAAAATGGGGATGAAATGTGTTTCTGCTTCAATTGATGCTGCTAGCTTTATTAGCAATTTATCTGGCCGATAGGAAGAACTTTTACATTTTGCACATTCTACTATCAGCAAAATGATAACCTCTGCAAACAGTTTAGTCAGATAAGGTCCACCTAATCAAGGGGCAATTAACCAATATTGATACATTCCCAATAGAGAAAAGCCATATTTAAAACCTCATAGATTGCGGAGCAGTGTTTAGTCGACTGAATTGCTTCATCAGAAGTGGAGAAGGTGTTACATGTAGCAGTGGAGAATCTGTTATTCTTTCCCAATAAACGCGTTTACGCTAAAACTATTATTTGCAGTGCAAACAGTTTGGAGCCAGATCAGACGCCGGGTAACCCGGCGTCTGATCAGGCTCCAAACTGTTTGCCACCAAGATAAACAAGAATTATCAGAATTGTCCAAAAGTTGTTATTTTCTACGTTTTAGTGCTTTGCGTTTGAGTACGTTTGCGTTTAAACGGGAAAGAATAACAGATTCTCCACTGTAGCTATGTCAATTGCAAACAGTTTGGAACCTGATCAGTTGCAGGAAAACGTTTTGCTAATCAGAAAACAGTAATGTGTAACACTTTTCAGATGTAATATCCCCGTTCTATTACACTGAGTTTGTTTCCAGTTTTATTTAAAGGACATGCAGCGCTCACTCTCTAATCTTGCTCCAAACTGTTTGCAATCGAAATTATAGTTTTAGCTTAATCGCGTTTATTGGGAAAGATTAACGTTTTCGCCACTGTAAGTGAAAACTGTTTGCAAAAAACATTGAACGCAGGTTAAGGCTGTAAATAGATAACTCTTTATTCCTGAACTTTTCTACCGATATCAATTTCCACATGTGGGTCGAAATCATTTTTTCCATTCAAAAGAAATAAAACAACATGCATAATACAATAACATGTAGAAAATGGCTGATTCGCGAAAGTGTCGAGGATTCATTTACACCATGTAAATACATATGTTACGCCTTTAATGTATTCTTACACGAGGAGAAAATACAAAATTGGTCCTACATCCTAGCAGATAGTAACTTAAAGCATACAGTAAGTAAAGCAGAATGCACCTTAACCCTTTCCTCCCTGAAACCTAAATGGACAATTCTAGTTTTTAATTAAGTCTAGTCCATTTTTGACACGTTATAGTTGAATTTCATGATATGTGTCAAAATGACAAACAGTGTAGACCCTGATCAGAGGGCTCCTTAAGGAGCCCTCCGATCAGGGTCTACACTGTTTGCATAGGAAAAGTGTACTCCTCACAGGTACGATGTTTGCAAATGACGCATATATGCGTTACTAGGGTTCAAAGAGTTAAGCTGCATTCTGTTT
The DNA here is from genome assembly GCA_922989275.2 of Gari tellinella. Taxonomy (NCBI): domain Eukaryota; kingdom Metazoa; phylum Mollusca; class Bivalvia; order Cardiida; family Psammobiidae; genus Gari; species Gari tellinella. The sequence continues at coordinate 26,420,155 of OV277857.1, read as the reverse complement.
TACTTTCAACCTGCTTGAAGTGTTCAACTGTCTTCCAAAACTAGAAACATGCTATGAAGACAGCAGTGTAAATTCTCTTATTCATGTATAACATATCATTTAGTTGATCATAACCCGGCGTCTGATCAGGCTCTAAACTGTTTGACACTCAGATAACATTAGATAGTAAAAAATGTCAAAAAGATGTTACTTTCTAAATTTTAGTGTTTTACGTTTGCGTTTCGTTTGCGTTTCGTTTGCGTTTAAACGGGAAAGAATAACGTTTTCTCCACTGTATTCATACAAAACTATACAAACAGCCGGAAACTACTTGTGTGATACATGTAATAACGTTTTCTCCACTGTAATCATTAACCCTTAGCCTGCCACTCACGACTATAGCTCCATATGCAAACAGCTTGGATCCGGATGAGACGCCGAGTAACTCGGCGTCTCATCCGGATCCAAGCTGTTTGACACTCGGACAACATGTTCAGCAATTTTGAGCAACTTTGAAGCACTTTGAAACTTGAAGCAGACGAGAAATATAGCAGACGACAATTTATTTGGCGGGCTAAGGGTTAAGATCTAAACTCTTTATCTTCTCTTCTTCTCACTCCATATCAATTGTTATATTCGCTTTCATCAGCGAATAACACGTCACTCAGTGACGGAAACCTTTTTAAATGCAAATTTATCGATTACTTCCTTGGCGGTGCTCAACAACAAAAGGTGGTTTGAAAATAAACAGAGTTGTTTAATTAACTTGGATGTCTTCACGCGATAATAAATCTACAGGAAGCCGGCGTTATCTCGTCTCTGATGATCGTTCGAAAGAAATTGAAAATAACAGCCACGGTTCATGTTCTTGATAATTCAATTATGTTGTAAACATGTTGTAGGAATCAGCTGGACTAAAAGGTTCGGCAGAATTGTTTAACCTTTACTACACAACTGTCATTGTAGTCTGCAAACTTGTCATCTGAAACAATTCTCATAACGGATTTGTTTCTTGTTGTTTCATTGAGAAAATTCCAAACCATTTAAAAAAAACAAAAAACGTTTGGATCCAGATGAGACGACCATTTACTCAGCGTCTTATCTGGATCCAAATTGTTTGCACAATTATCACAAATTCGCCATCTGTGTGTATAATATCAACAAGTTCATCTCCATTACAGTGGTAAATACGCTATTCCTACCCACTCTACGCGTTTCTTACGCGTTCGTTAACCGTTCACTATGCATTTATTATCAGTTTCGTTAAACGGCTTTCCTAGCCGTTTCTTTACGCGTTTATTTACGCGTTTAAAAGAGCCCGGATGAAAGGGTCATCACTTAGCCGACGGACCCCTTAGTTTCAGCGGTTTACACACCCACTTTATGACATGTGTATTACAGAACACTAGGTGGTATCGCCGATAACATTGCTATCTTTAATTGGCAATACACTGTTAATCCCCCGATATCTGAGTTGCATGTGTATAAACGGGTTACATAAATAGATTGGTTACAGGCGGTGGTCAGTGCCTGTCGATAAGATCCGAAATCTCCGCGTGAAACGGATACCCGAAGCACCAATCGCAGCATCTCTGGTATAATCGTTTATTAATGCGTTTAAACGGGTTAAGATCGTTAGGCGTTAACAGTTCGTTTAGCGTTCGTTAACCGTTCACTATGCGTTTCTTACGCATAGATTTTAACGCGTAAATCGGTAGGAATAGCGTATTTACCACTGTACATCGCATGTATATAAAAATACAGCGTTCCCTCTCTACAATGGCATTCAATGGGAGATAGATATTGTGTGTGCTGTTCGGAGGATGTCGTTATAGGGAGGGATTTTACATTTGCAAACAGCTTGAATCCAGATCAGACGCCCCGAACGCGGCGGCTGATCTGGATTCAAGCTGTTTGTCACTCGTCATTAAATTGTTTGTTTAAACATCCATTATGTAACTTTGAGAAAAACAGCAGACGACAATTTTAAGCAGACGATATTGCAGCAGTAAGGCGTTAGACATAATTGTTCCGTTAAGGGAACTGCGTCAATGGTCGTTGTAAGGAGGGAGTCGTTGTTGGGAGGGCCGTTGTAGAGAGGGAACACTGTATCAGCAAATTTGTTAGCATATAGTCAGTTTTACCGAAGAAATATCAGAATGTATGTCAAGTGGTGTTTAGACAGCCGCTCGTCATCTGATCTTGATCTAACCTGTCGTGTAAAGCCTAATCTATTCATGCGTACCGGGTTAAAAGTTGCTAGGCTGGTCGAAGCAGAAGTTACAATTTTCCTGGAACTGCCAGAGAGCGACACCCTATACTTAGGGATTATAACTGATTTGGAATAATATCGACGACCGACGCAAACAGTTCGGATCCCGGGGAGAAAACGAGAAGGACGGCAGCTACATGTACATGTAGTCTGTAGCATAGTACTGTAGCGTGTTCAGTTACCACTGTTTGCTTTTTAGGTTATCAGTTTGTGCCCCGTGTGCAGCGTGCAGCGTGCAGAGTACAGTAGAGAAAACGTTTTCTTTCCAAATAAACGTGTTTGCCTTTAAACTAGTATTTCCATTGCAAACAGTTTCGAGCCAGATCAGACGCTGGGTAACCCAGATTAAACTGGTAGTCGGAATTGTCATAAGGTTGACATTTTCTATATTTGATTGCAATACGTTTGCGTTTGAATGAAAGAACTACGTTTTCTCCACAGACGGGTAGTCAACTCGCAATCGATGGCCATCGACGACCATCGATTTCTTCACTGAACTCACCACTGCAGCCACACTTACGATTATTCTTAAAGGAAATTACAGACACAAGCTATTTTGAGAATTGCTCCAGACAATACAGTTTGCAGACAAAAACTGCCCAATGTGATCCAGATAATTGCAGAACGAAAGCAATACAGACTATGTCTTACATATATGTTACAGGGAATATGTGTAATCAGGGATTTCATGGAATCCCTAAATTTTAGGGAGTTCGTGTAATTCCTAAACCAACCAGGGATTACGTGTAATCCCTAAAATGCACTAGTGATTACATGTAATCATTGCTTTCTTCATTCAGTTTCACACATATTCCATGGTCGGGTAAATATAGCTTTTAGTTACAGGTTTCATCCAGAGGATTGGTCATTGTTAAAGCTTTATAGGTATATGTCCAGAGTAAGCTGTTTCATATCCTTTCCACGTCCATAACGTATAAAACGTTTTTACGTTTATTGTACACTTTGGCTTCCGTAGAATGAAAAGTTATCATTCGCACATCTCGATGGAAGACTCTTCTGAAAGGCCGGGTTGGGCACTTTTATTTTAAGAATATCAATGATCTCCTGCAAAATGTGACACTTTCAGGCAGCATTGAAAATAGGTCCAGGCACACATTTGAAAGATTGGAAAAATGCGAATGCCAGAGCACAGGTGCCAGACGCATGCTTTGCCCAAATATAACACCTCCAAACACAAATAAAGATAATAAAACCATACAAACACCCTTTTCTATGACCAGACATCATATTCTAATGTAAAGCTCTTTTTTGTTTTTGACATAGTATATACCTTGGAATTTTTATTTTCAAAAAATGAACTTTAGGTCAGAATATGGTGCCTGGTCATAGAAAAGGGTGTTTGTATGGTTTTATTATCTTTATTTGTGTCCAAACTGTATGGACAAATAGTTTTAGCATAAACACGTTTATTTTGGAAAGAATAACGTCTTTTCCTCTGTAACTGTTGACACATTTCCGATGACAAAACCTTACGGTAACAGTGTCTGTTAATAGTCTCATCACGACATGCTGTACTTATAATAGGTGTGAATTATGGCGGATGTCGGGGCGTCGGTTTATCTTAACAATGGTTCATTTGTACAATTCAAGCTGGCGTTAATACGCTATTGATCTTAACAATATCTCAGGGCTGCCATAAGTTGACATGAAAAATCCTAAGATTTCAAAAGTTGCATTTTTCAAGTGCGATATTACGAATCGTACCTTTACCCTATAGCCTTTTTCTTGTTTTGTTTGACATGCGACTACTTAAAGCAGGCTGTAAGTAAAGCAGAATGCGCCTTAGGGCGCATTCTGCTTTACTTTCAGCCTGTTTTAAGCTACTATTTACTGGGAAAAAATCCGGAGATTTAGGAAAAATCCGGAGAAATGGCAGCCCTGATATCTGATCGCCAGATCTAAGAAGAAATAGACTGGATGACACTAACCCACGTCCAATGTCAATCGCTTATGTTCTGGCATTTGCTATCATTTTGACTGGATCAAGGACAGGCTCCGAATAACTCGGTATCTGATCATAGTCCAAACTGTTTTGACACTCATATCTATGTTTTGTCAGTCATAATGTATCAACTTAAGATATTGTATTTGAAAACGAAACGCACACTTTAGGCGATGCTGTTTGGGCAATGCATGTGATAAAGTGCTTAATACATTGGAGATACAATGTAATAAATGACTAGATTGTGTTATTATTAGGATCCAGACTGCTTGAAAATATCGGTCAAGTAGCTATCGTCAATGAGGTCTAGCTAGATATTTCTTTCTGGTACAGTGGTCCCTCCCTAAAACGTCCAACCAAACAACGTTTCCCTTCTTACAACAACGCTTGCGCTAATGCCCAAATATTGAATTTATAAATAATTACCGATCAACACGATACCTACAAAATGAGGTAGGTAATGGGCAAATCACTATTTCAAACCGAGGTAAAACACACACACACCCACACACACATCACCTACAAAATGAGATACACTCACACATCACCTACAAATATCATTATCGACCATGTGATAGACAAATAATACTATAGTATCAGAATTTAAAAAACGCTGTCACTTTTTATATTGTGCGATTTTTGCACTGGTTTTGCGTTTACACGGGAAATAATAACATATTCTCTACTGTACAATTCCAAAAAAACTGAACCGGTTTCCCTGAGACGAATTCCAGAAAATGTTAGCCACAACCGAATTATCTAGAGCAAGTAGAGTTTCTGTCATCTTACATTCCTTCAAAATGATCATTATAAACGGAGATAAGCCAGACTCTTGTAAGGTTTCTATCGCGGGAAGAAATCGAACTTCATTAAACAATAACAGTCGAATCTCGATCCCTCGAACTCACGTAACTCGCAATTACTCGTATATCTACAGTTGAATATCATTAAGTCTAGCGTACCCGACAATCAAGTTAAAACGTGGCTCAGCTACGTGTTAACTTTAAAATACAGATATATTTGACTGAAGTGTATTTGTAATATCGAGGGTGGACTGTATAATTATTTTCAAGCCAAGTTTATTTTACTGAAAACTGCCACTGAAGTTATCGATAAATTTGCATTTAAAAAGGTTTCCGTCAATGGGCGTCTTTGATGACAGCGGACATGACAATTGATATTGAGCGTGAGGGGCGCTGTGATTCTTTATCTCTCGAGCACGTGATTCTTACGATCAATAAACTCGGGTATTTGGGTTCGAGCAACCTAAACAGTTCCCGCAAGCAAACCACTATATGGATTTCATAGAACATGTATATAATTATTCTAATGCTGTAACACTCTGTGAATGTTATATACAGTGGAACCCCTCTAGACCGGACATGTGTGGGGACAACAAAAATGTCCGGTTTAAAGGGGTTTCCGGTTTAGAGGGGTTTTAACTTGTTTCTAGTATGGACGATAGCTGACCACTTAAAGCAGGTTGAAAGTAAAGCAGAATGCGCCTTAAGGCGCATTCTGCTTTACTTTCAACCTGCTTTAAGCTATCATATGCTCGAATGTACAAACTGTTTTTCTTCAGTTTAAGAAAAAGCCAAAGACGTAATAAGGTGTGCTGATGGTGTAATGGGTAAAAATAAAAAAATAATTGGAAACGGGACGAAAACTTCTGTCCGGTTTAGAGAGGATTCCGGTATTTAGAGGTTCCGGTTTGGAGGGGTTTCAATGTATAGGCATTCTTATTATGGTCTTAACTCTTTAACTCTTGTTTAACATGTTTGAACAGCAAACCTGACATAAATGTTTACCGTAGAGCGTAGGAAACACATTGTTCATTGCAAGGAATGTAGCCAAGCTTGTATTCAGCAATCAGTAACTATCAAATGAAATAAATATTAAATGTCATAACAATTGATAGTCCATAAAACAGGCGTTTGCTTAATGCAGGATTTATACTAATGTACAAAGCTCCGTCAGTACCTCTTCTGAAGTGATGCCCACGCTACATCATACATGTTACGTCTAACTGACTGTAGTAATAGTCCTCAACTCGAAGAGAAGACTTCCAGCTGCAAGTTTCCATCAATCAGCTGTCAGTGTGTGGCGCACGTGGAACGTTTACTGACAGTCTCGTGCCCAGAGCCAACTTGATTCTTACAAAATCATTGTTTACAACGATCCTGCTACAGTGGGGAAGACGTTAATGTTAGTTTTTCGATAAACGCGGTTAAACTAAAACAGTTACAATGAAACCCCTCTAAACCGGAACCTCTAAATACCGGAATTCTCTCTAAACCGGACAAAAGATTTGGTCCCCGTTCCAAACCTTCTTTATTTTAACCCATTACACCATAAATACGCTTTTTTACGTCCTTGGTTTATTCTTACACTGAAGAAAATAGTTTGTACATTCTAGCAGATGATAGCTTAAAGCAGGTTGAAAGTAAAGCAGAATGCGCCTTAAGGCGCATTCTGCTTTACTTTCAACCTGCTTTAAGTGGTCAGCTATCTTCCATACTAGATACAAGTCAAAACCCCTCTAAACCAGAAACCCCTCTAAACCGGACATTTTTGTTGTCCCCACACATGTCCGGTTTAGAGGGGTTTCACTGTATTTCAACTGCAACAGTTTGAAGCCAGATCAGACGCCGACTAAACTGGCGCCTGTTTAGGACCAAACCTGATTGCCACACAGATAATGAAAGATCGCCAGAACTTTCAATTACAGCGCTCCCTCTATACAACGACACCACATGGGAGACAAAAAATGTGTGCGTTGTTCGGAGGGAGTCGTTATATGGAGGGAAATTGACTAAAAATTGCAAACAGCTTAAATGCATATCAGACGCCGCGTCACGCGGCGTCTGATCTGGTTTCAAGCTGTTTGACACTTGTCAATAAGTGTTTTTGAGTGTTCAATAAGTAACGTTGAGAAACACAGCTGACGACAACTTTAACCAGACGATATTACAGCAGTAAACGCATTAGACATGGTTGTATTTATTGTTTAGGGAACAACGACAAGGGTAGTTGTAAGGAGAGAGTCGTTGTTGGGAGGGCCGTTGTAGGGAGGGAACACTGTACTTGTCATTTTCTATAGTTTGACGCATTAAGGTATTAACGTCAGTACAAGGCACGAACATCACGCAGATTTGATCGAGATCATATATCGAGTATACGGCATAAGATATTGATCGAAACTGTTCACGAATCCTATAAAGGCACACCAAGAGCAACTTGCGATTATATTGCAAACTTAAGAGAGCCAAGTTCACATACTATTGCAAAGAAATGGAATTTCATTCAGAATAAAGCTTAAACCCTTACCTTATAAGCACTTTCTAGTTTTTAATATAGCTGATCACCTTAACCCTTTCCCCCATAGAAGCGACTTTTAGCGTATTTAATTTATTCCTCCGCTGAAGAAAATAGTTCCAATTTAATCACTCATGATTATATAGTATAGGGAAAATTTTCAATATTCTAGCACATGGAAGCTTAAAGCAGGCTGAAAGTAAAGCAGAATGCGCCTTAGGGCGCATTCTGCTTTACTTTCAACCTGCTTTAAGTGGTCACCTATCTTGAATACTAGAAATAGGCTATCAGGTAATGGGTTCAGCATGTTGAAAGCAAAGCAGAATGAGCCTTAAGGCACATTCTGCTTTAATTTCAGCATGCTTTAAGCTACTTTCTGCTAAAACATATAAACTATTTATGATACATGTAATACATATTCATGACTGTATAAATGTGAACTATTTTATTTAGTGTAGGAATGAATTACATGTGCTAAAAGACGCTTCTATAGGGTAAAGGGTTAACAAACATTATTCTTTCTCACTTAAACGAAACTAAACGCAAAAAGGAGATGCAAAAAGGTGTAGACAACGATACGTGTGTATTTAAAACTGTTGGCAGTTTATTGAAATTGTTCACACTATTTGTGGCCTAATCTGGCTCCAAACTGTCTGTAAAGTACATTATTTCTTTAGGAAAGACTCGTTTACTCGGAACGTGTCGGTGGATTTACAGACTTCAGTAATAAAGAGATAGGCCTTTAGGTTACTAAAGGTCACCGTCGTTTACTGAAGCCGGACGAATACATGTACCTCAAAGCCAATTCTTCTATAATTATCTTAATAAGACACATTGAAAGCATGCTCAGAGTGTAGCGTGACACACTGCTTTTATCTATAGGGTTTGGTACAAACTTGAAAGAGACAACACAGATCAGCGCAATCGAAGGAAGACATCACACAGATGCACGTCCGCTATGCAATACCGTTTGGAGCAAATCCTGCCCTGTAAACATGAACGATGTATCTGTTGTTAATCATTACAATGCTTAGAGTGACTAATCTGCCATTTGCAAACAGTTCGAAACCAGATAAGACGCCGCGTTACGCAGTGTCTGATCGGGATCCAGGCTGTTTGGCTTTTTTGTCGAAGCTACTCCGGGTAAAATTTCATATAAATCGATTTTGAGCTTTTTAGTCAGATGCTGTAGCAGCAGCGAAAGGGTTGTCTGAAAGGATCAGGGAGAAATGCCAGTGGCTACTTGTCATTACATGATAACAAAAGACAGACCAATTTTAACTAATTGGAAACCGATGTCATTGACGGTGTATGGGTGAAACATGAGTTTCTTTTTACGGTCTTCTTTCATTCACGATTAATGAACTTAAATTCCGAACATTTGTTTTACTTTGCTGCTAAATGAAACAAATAGAAGCTTTTTAAACGACACTTGTTTTTGCTATGTACGAGTAACAGTTCCATCTTCTACTGAATAACTACTAAACCTCCTTAATTAGAAAGCATCTCGAATTGGTTTTTGGAGGTTTGTCTATATATACAGTGGAGAATCTGTTATTCTTTCCCAATAAACGCGTTTACGCTAAAACTATTATTTGCAGTGCAAACAGTTTGGAGCCAGATCAGACGCCGGGTAACCCGGCGTCTGATCAGGCTCCAAACTGTTTGCCACCAAGATAAACAAGAATTATCAGAATTGTCCAAAAGTTGTTCTTTTCTACGTTTTAGTGCTTTGCGTTTGCGTACGTTTGCGTTTAAACGGGAAAGAATAACAGATTCTCCACTGTAGATGTGCTGCACGTTTAGGGATTACTTATACACTATAAGACCGACTAAAATTTTAATAATCATGGGCATCGTTTTCATAATTATTATCAGTTTAACCCTTTCAATGCCAACATTTTCAGCAGATTTTACACCTTTACCGTTTCATTGTCGTCTGCTTCAATTTTGTTGTCTGCAATGTCGTTTCAAATTTAAAAAATAAGAAACTTCAAAACGAGTGTCAAACAGTTTGGATCATGATCAGACGCCGCATCAGGACCCAAACTGTTTTCAAACGCGTTTTTCAGCGGCATTGAGGACGAAAGGGTAAGTGTCTGTAGAAATTGGCAGAACATTCCAAATCATTGTATGATCTTTCATTGGGTTATATAATCTTAATTATAACAAAATGCAAACAACATTTTGGTACAATATAGTAAATATTTGTTTTAATTAAATATACAAAATAAGCCAAATACGTATGTAGCAATACTTATTAAAACAAGTCAAGCTAGTATGTCTAATTACTATTGCAGTAGTGTTTTATATCATCCTTTGTCAGGAGGTAATGTATAATATAACGTAGAAAAACATGTGATTGCCGTGCTGTCGGGTTTCCTGAATCAACAAATTGATATACAGTACAGGGGCCCGTTTCATAAAACTTCGTACGATAAATGTCGTCGTTAGTCAGATCATAAAAGTCTCAATTATTATTCATTTCTCCATCTAATCCTGTCTTGTGACATCTTTTTGGAATCGTCTTGAAAAGACGATTCCACAAATATGCCACAAGACAGGATTAGATAGAGAAATCAGAAATTAAATGTATTTTAAAGCTTTGACTTACATGTATAATCGTTTTTGTCGTACGAAGTCTTATGAAACTTGCCCAGGTGCATACAGTCAAGTCTGTGTTATACAGACACGCCTCTCTGAATACAAAACATCGTTATCCAGAATTTATATTAAAATCAAAATATAGGAGCATTTTGCTTTACTGTTGTATTGCGTTTTAGAAGTCATGTCTTCTTCAATACATTTTTTCTATGAATGTCTGGTGCTGAGAAGTGTAATATATAGCTGTACCTCTATAACTCGAACCCGGTTAAATCAAGTCGCATTTATGAAATACCGGTATGTTCGACTTTTACCCTCTCAAAATTCCTTTTTTAAGTGCTCATCCTTTTTTTTCACGGACAATAAGAACGCTCCATAATGACTGAGTTTCCAACAGTGTACCTTTTATTGCTTGATTATTGATGTTCGTTGCCGTTAATGAAATTGTATGTGCAATAACAGCATTCTGTGCGACAGGTGTCAGATGAGCGCCTTGGTGTTCCGATTCTCTTCATCTGTGAGCTCTTAAGTTGTGATGGAAATGCTTAAAACCGCTAACAATTAAAACTGGAAACAACATATTACCCTCTCTTAACCTATTTAATACGTTAGTTGTAACCCATTTAAGCCTAGTGTCCATTGGCAACCAGTGTAGACCCTGATGATATGCAGCGTTACGCAGCTACTCATTAAGGTCTGCACTGTTTGTTATTGCATATGAAATGTTCTGCTGTATGGAGACGATATAACAGTGTCAGTAAACGCTGTACTATAATACGTATGTCCATTGCAAACATTTTAGAGCCTGATCAGAAGTGGGGTAACCCGGTGTCTGATAGAGCCTCAATATGTTTCCCACTCTGATACAAATACGTCGTCAAAATGTTACAGTGGAGAAAACGTTATTCTTTTCCATTTAAACGCAAGCGAAACGCAAACGCAAACGCAAAACACTAAAATTTAGAAAATAATTTTTTTTGAACATTTTTCACTATCCATTTTTATATGAGTGTCAAACAGTTTGGAGCCTGAAAAGACGCCGGGTTACCCGGCGTCTAATCTGGCTCCAATCTGTTTGCAATGGAAATAATAGTTTTAGCGTAAACGAGTTAATTGGGAAAGAATAACGTTTTCTCCACTGTGTCATTTTCCCCTTTTATTACATTGCATTTGAGTTTAGTTTTGTTTAAGACGGAAATAAAATACGTGTTCTACACTGCACGTGTATATATGAGAATGCCTTTAATTTTACATATTCATGCCAAGTGGATTCTTTCATGCTTATATTTTGATTTAGTCCATTTTTGGTGTTAGTGGTGCCTAGTCTAATTTTTCATTTTTGTTTTGTTTTATTTTGAAATTCCTATCAGCAAACGGTGTATACAGTACTGAACCGTATTAAATTAAATTGATAATCGCAAGCGAATTGCCATCGAATTGCCATCGAATCGCGCGCTTCAATAAACAAATCCTACGTTTGACTATTTTTACGCGAATTTTCCGAAGCGGTTGTGACAAAAATGGAATCGAAAGAAATAACGAAGGCATATTTGCGAACATTTGTGAGGTACACCATTCAAGAAAACTTACCCGAGGATAAAGTTAGTACTTTGAATCGCAAGCGAATTGCCATCGAATTGCAAGCGAATTGCCATCGAATCGCAAAAATTGTTAATTTAATAAGATTCAGTACTGTAAGCAGTATGCGGCGTCTGATCAGAATCTATAGCGTGTGCATAATTATGTCCCTTTTATAGGACACTAGGTACGTATTGGTTAACCGATGATATTTTCCAGAATCGACGTAGATAAAAACTGAAATTAGCATTGTTCTCGACATATTAAATACAGCTATTACATTTCATCGTTTTTATTTTCCGTTAAGTTTGTTTGGTTTTTTATTTTACGTCGCTTTCAACAGTATTTCAGTCATATCGCGGCGTCCAGCTAATTACAGGTGGAGGAAGACCCCAGAAGTATGCACTGTTTCAGGCACAAGTCGGCAACTGGGTAGAACCACCGACCTGGGATTCGAACTCACAGCGGTGAGGAGCTTAGTGATGAAAGTCACAGTGACTATACCACTAGGCCACGGAGGCCCCCAGACTTAAGACTGAAAAGTCAACTCAACTACGCACATGGGCAACTGACCTTTGTAATGGACAAGCAAAAGTCAATAACTAAATAACAGTAACCAGAGTAGCATCCCCGCATGTTATACATAATTATTTTAACCCATTTATGCTTCGATATTGCAACGTGTTTGCTGGAAGATTTCATTATAAATTTACAAGGGTGATCTAATAAAATAACGCCTTTTTCCACTGTATAATTTCAGGCTATTATAATTTGATATTAGCCGTGTCATGACAAAACCTGTCTTATTGTATTGCTAAATTATACATGTACAGACCAAACACCGTTGCCACCTGGCTTCTGTATCTAAGTTTGGTCTACACTGGCAAATACCACGTATGGTACAGCTGAATAAAATGCTTTAGATACATGTGGGTGTCTAACAGTGCAGATCGAAACCAACCGATGCGTCTTTGAAATTCAAAAAGGCAGATTTTCTCATGGCACGGCTCAAATATAATAATTTGTAGAAAGAAATATTTTATGTTAATGACTCTATCAAAATGTTTTCATATTTATGTTTCAGATTATTTCAAGTACTCGTGCTAATATCAGTTACTTTCTGGTGACCTTATATGCATACTCACCGTTTAATACCAATTACTAAGTGTTTGTGATAAAATGATAGTCTATACGGTACTGGTAATTTTGAGCACGTGCTCCGGCACTGAATAACTGACAATACTACATAAATTAAAACTTAATTGTGCTCACTGTACAGAATTATCATTTATAATTGATTATAAGTATGTCCCTACTATAATCATTTTCATTTGCTCTATACTTAAATTTAATATACTTCTTATAGGATTAACTTGGAATGATAATGAGTAATATTAAATTAAACACATATTACTAGTAGTTATACTTGCGAAAAGTTATTTGTGCTGTATGTCACTGAAACACTGACCTAAAATAGCAGTTCTTTTTCAAATTGTATCGCTTAATATCGCTTACTTTAACTATAGAACTACATGTACTAACAAAATCAAATAAAGGTTATATTGTTCAAACAATATTGTTAAACTACACAAACCGCTATAAAGATGTTCCCGTCGTATTGATCTATTTGATATATTTACACCTTTTATTCCGAGTATTTGACATTAACATTTTCTGGATCGCAATGCCATAATACGCAGTATATTAACACTTGAAACAGTAATATACGTGTTTATATAAAATTCTCTATCAGTAAAATAGACGGGTGTTCCTCGGCACACATGTGTAACCTGCCAGAAACCACCAATAACATAGAATAACTCCCATGGTATTGATACAAGAGTTTAAATCCATGCACAATACAATTCCACTCATCAAACTCTATAAACGTTTGAAATTTTGTCTGAAAAGCATCAGTAGAACACACGTTATTTGCTGAAAATAGAGAAAATGGCAAAGGGAAATAAATCTCACCGTATTGCTACAAGGGTTATGAACCTTATGCAAGACACTTTCACTCATCAATTTCTTTCTATAAATGGATTTTCATATCAACATCTTCAGTATAACAGAAGAAATCTAAGGAAATGAAAATGCTGAAAAGGGGAATTACTCTTACAATATTGATGCACGAGTTATGACCCTTGTGCAATACCATTTCACTTGCCAATACCTTTCAATAAAAGAAGTTTAATCTTAAAAACATCAGTAGAACAGAAGTTATGAGGCGTGACGCAAAAAGCGTGACAGACAAACAGACGGGCGGACAGATGGACGGAAAGACTGACGAACGGACAGATGGGCGGACAGGCAGACGCCGGGAAAGTGAGCATTGAGTGTCACCTCCGCTTACAGCAGGTGACACAATAAGTGATCAGTCAGAAAACTAACTAGAAAAAAGGGTCTGTCGCTTGTCTTAGTTCAGAGGCTTGTCATATTCCTGACATGTCAAATACAAGCAGAAACAGTCATTTCTTTTTATTTATGTTAAAATGGTATATTGTGTTGGTATTACACATCTGCTTTAAAAAATCCAATTACAAGTTTAAAAATAAATACCTTTAAAAACACCTAAATTACAACCCGCATTGATATGTTACAGACATTTTCTACAAAAAATATATGAAGAAATTATACTCAATTGATATATGACATTGACAGATGTGTGTGTTTGTCCACCATGACATTGTGTGTACTGTTTTTAGGATATTGGTTAGCCATATATCTTAGCAAACTATCAGACTTGAAACCCAATACCCAGACCGATGTCAGTATGATTATATAGTTGCATGTTTTATTTCAAATCATAAATTATCAAATTATTCTGGGGCAATTATCAAATTTTCGCGAGGAAAGTACAATAACCGCCGTCATCACGACTAATATACAACACAACCATTTTTGAGGTATGTAACTGACGATTGCTTAAATCATAATGGAAGCAAGGTGGAAATAAAGCACATAACTAACGAGTTTCTGCTTTATTTTCAGTTGTTCTTTTTAACTTGCATTTAGCTGCAATTTATTTCAAAACATATCCTTAGTTACAACAAACTCAGTTAAACATCACACAATTTTGAATGCAAAGACCGCAACTCTAACTTGACACTTGATACTGTAAAACCGGTTTTATTCTCGAAAACATAATTTACGCGTTAATTCGCGAATGTGTTGCCTCGCGTCGCGAATGTGTTGCCTCGCGTCTCTAGTTTTGAAAATAGATGACTTCTTAAAGTAGGTTGAAAGTAAAGCAGGGTGTGTCTTAAGGCACATTCTGCTTTACTTTAAGCCTGCTTTAAGCTACCACCTGCTAGAAATATTGCATGATGTCGCGAATTAATACAAAATCGCATTACGCGAAATATTTATGACGCGAAAAATACCTGTTTCACAGTAACTGTTTTAACTCAAATTGTCTGTCTACTCTACCACTTTAAATTGGCAGAAGTATCAATTAGTTATAAGTTTGTTTTTATTTATCACAATTGAACCTCGTTTTGTATAAACGGGACAGAATAGCGTCTTCTTCCATGTTGCCATCACTTACATGTATAACTGTATAATTTATATTGTATGCATAATGCTCATTCTATTGAGTTGATAAGTCTAGGATAAAGTAGATTATATCATATAACTTTCCTGGAAAACATTTAATGAAGAATTCCTGAAGGAATTTGAAATTGGCAGAATTACTGACAATTCGATCAAATAACCAGAAAGCGAGCCAGACGGGTGCAAACAAAGTCATCGTATTATCCAATGGCCGTCGGTTTTAATTAGTCGTCATTCTTCTTGGAACCAATGTTTAGTTAAACAGTACATTTGTTCCAGTGCATGCCATCACACTTATACACATGCTTGTTTTAAAGACAAACAGTATCAATAGTTACTTTATTAAAGACAATCGTAAATTAGCAAACTGCTAAAGGAGCTTCAGGTTTTATCTTTATATTGCTGCAGCCTGTCATCTGACTAAGTAAAGTTAGAGAGGTTTTTATATTAAGTGGTCGTAATTGCGATACTTGACTGTACCGTAGCAGCTTTATGCATCAGAATCTAAATTTGTTTTTTTAAAAACCGTTATGTCGCAACATTATGACTAAGAAAGAACCTTTTTTCAACTAAGCAAATACTAATTAAACATGGTATTGAGTACACTCAAAGGATTGTGTTAAAGAGAGTCTTTAGAGAACTTCAAACGTTTTAAAAGGTATATAGACACGTTTGAATTTTTATGGTATTTATTAAGTATCCAATGATTGAAGGTTTTATATGTTCTAACTGAACTGATTTAGTTAGTGTGGAATTTAATGACAGTGATGCGTAATGTCTTTTTTAATATTACTAGTACATATGTAGGCTAGGCTATGCCAGCAGAGACAGAAACACGCTTCACCATATCGCATACTAGACACACCATAAACCAACTAGCAAATGTAAGTACGTACACTTTATTATGCTATTTAATTTAACTCTAAAAAGGACAATACTTAATACGTACTTAATAACTAATTACACTAGAGTAACACTTTTGGGTAGAGTAAAGGTAATGGCAAGGTTGTTATGACGCCAATAAACATTGGCAATACGAGGGGTGTTTCATAATTAATGCAACTAGATCAATAATTTTTATAATATAAAAGCAAAATGCATGTGTTAAATATCATTCGAAAGAGCCATTCTTCACCTACACAATGCTATAATGCAAAGTAAGATCACATGACTAGAAAAGTCACACCACGAGCCTAAATGACCCCAAGTCAAGGGCACTGGACCGTTTTTGTGTATTTTTGAGGTAAAGTTTCGAACAAATTTGGATACTTTAATTACCATTACGGTTTTTGATTGTGAGGTTGTGGAACAGGGTTTATATTTTATGTACACTGTTTGTCTTTATAGGTGAATATAGGAGATAAGTGTGAGGTTGGGCGCCCCTAAACTCAGGTTTAACCCCCCAGTGGTTGTTAATAATTAATTAATTTATAGTTGGTTATTGATTGCTACTGACCGTACCAAGGCGGGCTCCTATATTCACTTTGCTTTATGTTTGTCTTGCGTGTTGTTTTCTATTTAGTGTGTAGATGAAGGAATGGTATTGCGTGTGTGTTTGTGTGTGTGTTAGTTGTGGTATGAATGTGTGTGTGTGTTCTGCTTGAGAGGTGGGTGTATTGTTTGTGTTACGTTTCCTGCTTGAGTCTTTCGTATTTATTTATTATTTGAAATAATTTTATGAAACTTTCGGTCATATTAATTCAGACAATTATACACACATTACGCAATTTAAAATTATATTATTTTACAAAATGACAAAAATATAGGTAATATTTAACTTTTACTGAAAATATCATAAAAAATGACACTTCCGGTATGTTCAAGAGGTTTTGTTGAAACCTAGAACACATTTTGATATATCAAACCGGGCTATAATTGAAGCAATTGAAGTAGATGTTCATGTTGTAAAATCAAATTATAGATATACGAATCTAGAAAAATGTCATAGCGTTCAAAAATTCATGTCAGCAAAATGAGAAATTATATTTTTTTAAAATTGAGATTTAAATAGCTGAGTCTTTTAATTGTAATGAAATCTTATTTATATTAAAATTCAGACATAAACTGATATATTTCAAAACAAGGTATAGAAGTTTTACTTTTAAAAAAGTTATTAGGACAATAAGTAATGTCTGAAAAGTGCTATGCTCTAGTGCCTTTGAGAAGGGGTCATTTAGATAAGTATTGTGATTTACCCCGTTATGTGATCTTATCGTGCATTATACCATCGTGTAGGTGAGGAATTGCCCTTTCCAACGATATATCACACATGCATATTACAATAACTATATCGAAGTTATTAATGAAGTTGCATTAATTATGAAACACCCCTCGTATTAATAGTTTTGAATCACAGATGAACTGCGGTATCTCTAACTTGCTTAGGTTGAATGTACCTCTTTATCTACAGTTGAATGGCTTTGCCTCGTTTAACTTTGCAATAAAGATACAATTATTCAACTTAAGCGATTTCGAGATATCGAAGTTACCACCTGCAGTAAACGTTTTAATCTTCAAAATAACTTTAGCAATAGCCTTTTATTTAGAGGGAAAAAGTAAAAAAGCGGGACAAAGTAACACCACTGCAGGTTTAAGTTTTTCTCGCACAAGCGTCTGCGTTATACAATATTGTAATACAGACAGCTGTACAAGAACTTTTTAAAATTTGTTATGTATCAAACAATGCCCTATTCAAATAAAGGTCATTTTTCCTATTATGAATGGTCAATCATCATAGGTTTATTTTATACGAAATAATCATAGAAAAGTACTGCATGTGTCGCTGTTGTATCGTATAGAAACTGCGTTTTAATGGTTGTTGCGAGGAACATAAGGATGTCTATTCTAAATAGCCATACTTTGACAATTTATTTTAGCAGCAACTTGACGTAATTGGAAAATTAAAAAGTCTGAACATTGTTTAAATGCTTTTAAAAGAAGGACAACGCAGACAATTTTGTCGCTTCCAGAGTTTAACAATCCTGATTGTGCACAATTGATAGTTCTAGACAACTCTGCAACAATACAAATACGATGAACTCTTTTATATTATTTAACTCATTTAACCCGTGTGACAAGTATAAACAGGAACGCAGAGTAATTCAGCGTACAAAACTGTTTGATCTTCGTATCGATGTGTCTGCAGTCAAGTTGCCTAAACACTAAATTTTAGAAATAACACCAGACAGAAGACAATATATCAAAGTCGATGGACATAACGACAGTGAATGAGTTAAGCTGTTATCAACCTTAAACATCATACTTGAGTAAAGGACGTAAGAATGTTTTTTGTCGACGATTGGGTTCAAGTGACAAAATACACGTCTATAAAAGAAAGGTAACAGTTGAAAGACGGTACTAATTTGTTCAATATTTCTTCCCAAACTGAAATCCAAGGCAAGTAATGTGAGATGACAGGTGGTACAGTGGGGACATTATTCTTGTCAAAAACACGTTTGTTCTAAAACAATTATTTCCATTGGAAACAGTATGGAACCATATCGCAACTGTCGGCTACTGATAAAATAAATTATCAAAACTTTCAATTGCTGTCAACTTTGGAGCAAGTCACAAAACTATTGACTACTCAGATAATAAAACATATCAACCCTTTCAAAAGCTATCTCCTTTCTACATTTACACTCCAATGCGCTTGTATTTAGTTTCGTTTATATTAACAATATTTCTCCCCATTATATACCCAGCATAGACCTTTTACTTCTGTATGTATACACATGTTTGTCGCAATTAACATTACTATTACTAAGAATCGTAAAAAGGTAAGGAATGAAACCAAACTGCTGATAACTTTTCATTCTACGGATGTCAAAATGTGACATAAACGTCAAATCGTTTTTATACGTAATGGACGTGGAAAGGATATAGAGGGACGGCCTTTAACCCACCACTGAATCCCGCACAACAACAAAAACACTACCACCACCGTCGTCGTCGTCATTATCAATATCATCATCATCATCGTCATCACCATCATTATCAACATCCCTATTATCATCATCATTGTACTCATTATCATCATAGTCATTGCAGTTGTTATATTCTCCGTTTTTATATGTACATGTACAGTGGAGAATCTGTTATTCTTTCTCGTTTAAACGCAAACGTACGCAAACGCAAAGCACTAAAACGTAGAAAAGCACAAATTGTGGATAATTCTGATATTTCATGTTTATCTAGGTGGCAAACAGTTTGGAGCCTGATCAGACGCCCCCCCGGCGTCTGATCTGGCTCCAAACTGTTTGCACTGTAAATAATAGTTTTAGCGTAAACGCGTTTATTGGGAAAGAATAACAGATTCTCCACTGTATGATGAATACTTTAAGGTAGAAATGTAAATGCGGCAAAAATGCACGTTTGCGCCACGATAGTGGGACGACCCGTCTATGCGGTGTGTGCCGCCGCATAGACGAGACCGTCATGTCTATGCGTTGGAATCCGCACATAGACTTCTATGCGACGTCAAAAGGCTGGTACAGTGGAGAAAACGTTATTCATTCCCAATAAACGCGTTTACGCTAAAATTATTATTTCTATTGCAAACAGTTTGGAGCCAGATCAGTCGCCGGGTAACCCGGCGTCTCATCAGGCTCTAAACTGTTTGCCACCAAGATAAAAACGAATTATCAGAATTGTCTAAAAATTGCACTTTTCTACGTTTTAGTGTTTTGCGTTTCGTTTCGTTTAAACGGGAAAGAATAACGCACTCCCAACTGTAACAGCTCAATGCAAACTCTTCACTGCCTTACCCCGAGCGCAATGGATTTTGAAAACAGCTTGAAACCTCTTCAGATGCCAGGCAATTCGGCGTCTTATCAGGACCAAAAATTGTTAACACTTATAATGTGAATTATATCAGTCAACTTAACTCAATTTTGAATTTGAGAAATAAAAGCAGACGATGACCATATGCGCAAACACTCTATCTGATTTATATAACTTCATTTGCAAATGTAAATTAAATATTCTTTTTAAATTTTAGACACATCTTAACTATTTGCAAATGTAAATTAAATATTTTTTTTTAAATTTTAGACACATCTTAATTATTTTAAATTAGCAAAAACGCGACAGTAGTGCAACAGGCAAATCAATACGATATAATTAACATGCACTTAAATAAATACTGACGTATATTCTCCCAATAAATATTCATCAAGAAAGGGAAATTAATATCTTTGATGATTAGTTAGTTATCTTAAGATAATGACATTTGAGAATGTTGTGTTAACTGTTCATATAATACTACAGTATTTGTAAAACTCAAATAACATCTCAAAGTCAATCTGGTATTAAGTACCCTCTAAAATTGATAAACTGAAGAACTATTACAAGTATTTGATTGAATGTAGAAAAACATATAAGAAATTTACGGTTCCTACAGAACACCGCTCACAGCAAAGTTGTAAGATATATATATGTATGCCATTATTGAGCCTTTGTTATACAATGAAACCCCTCTAAACCAGAACCTCTAAATACCGGAATTCTCTCTCAACCGGACAAAAACGTTAGTCCCGTCTCAAACCCTTCTTAATTTCAATCTATTACACCATTTTGCGACCTTTATTTATTTGTACACTGAATATGTATCATCAGAAATAATTTCTATATTCTAGAAGATGATAGCTTAAAGCAGGTTGAAAGTAAAGCAGAATGCGCCTTAATGCGCATTCTGTTTTACTTTTAACCTGCTTTATGTCATCAGCTATCTTCCATACTAGGAACAAGCTATCGGTTAAAATCCCTCTAAACCGGAAACCCCTCCAAACCGGAAACCACTCTAAACCGGAAACCACTATAAACCGGAAAGTTATGTTGTTCCCACACATGTCCGGTTTAGAAGGGGTTCACTGTAGTTACATTTTGCCAGCTGAGACATGGAAGCATTGCTTAAAATAGACATTGAACGTGTTTACATTGGTTGTTCTACGACTAGGCCGAATGGTAATAATTGTTGTATAAACATTTAGTGCTGTTGTAATGTCAAAGATGTTAATGAAGCTAAGAGCACTAACAAGAATGCCTGTGTTAATTGGAGTTGATTGCAAATAATTGCACACAATCACAACAATAACTGATTACAAGCAATTTAACTGGCAGGTTAAATGCCACTGATGAGGGGTAATAACTTCCAGATGTGCCCTTAACGCTTCCGTTGTAATATAATTGTCTTGACTAAGCATCCTGGTCAGCAATTTACTGTCAAATTTTTGTTTAAAAAAACAACAACACACAAGTAACTAAATAAATATTCGTTTGGTTGTCGAACAATTTGGATCCTGTTCAGACGACGCATGCGGCGTCTGATCAGCACTTAAACTGTTACCAAATGACGTAGTTAGTGACATGTGCGGTGAAAGTATTTACAGTAGCATAACGAGGACTTTAGAATGTAAAGATCTTGGCCCCTGTGATTAAAACATTTCTCTGGTATTATATTAAACTGCAAAACTGTAAATCTGAAATTTGTATTAAAATTAAGGCTTTTATGTGCTTTGACTGAAGAAAAAATGTCATAAATATCGGATGTTCTATGTAGTATAATGTCTCTAAGTTAGTAATAGTAAGTCTTGTTTCTTTTATTTTAAAAAAATTAACATCCTTTATTTTTAAGAAGACCAAAATGAAGAGCGGAGCGACTGAATTGGGCTTCTTAATCATAAAGTGTTTTGAAATAGACACTAACCATGTTAGTGTTTGAGCCGCCCACATATGACGTCACTTGCAGGCCATTACGCAGAAAATGCCTACCGTTTGCAGAATGATGACAAATATGGGCATATAGGCCGATTTTTTTTACCTGGCAGAATTGATTGTTCTAGCTTTTTAACAAGTATAATATTCTCTTGTCAACTTGAATTCAAATTGACGATAACCCTTTGGTTGCCATGACGTAAAACCCTGTCTAGCACAGTCACTGCGGTGATATCGTCTGCTTCATTTTTTTGTCTGCTTTTATTCATAAAAATTGAATTTTTATACGTTTTTTCAACCTATAAACATTGAAACTTTTGCCAAGCAGTGTTACTAATTTGAATCCAAACGTATTTTGCATATGTTAGTGTGATCGAGCCTGGTAGTGAAATGGTTATTTGAAGAAAACAGAAGTACGACGGATAAAACGTTATTCTTTCCAAATAAACGCGTTTACGCTAAAACTATTATTTCCATTGCAAACAGTTTGGAGCCTGATCAGACGCCGGGCTGATCAGGCATCAAACTGTTTGACACTCAGATAAAAAAGTTGTTGTTTTCTTCATTTTAGTGTTTTGCGTTTGCGTTTTGTTTGCGTTTAAACGGGAAATAATAACGTTTTCTCCACTGTATTACTTATCGGGGTTGAACGCCCTACTTTCTCACGATAATTTTCAGTTTCATTGTAAAAACATACATGCAATCCATAATGGTTGGAAGATAAACAATAAATGTGTGTATGACTATCATTGAAATCAGGTATCACATCATAAACACTAATTATCAAATGCATCTAAAAGAGTTCTTATTGAAATTGCGTCACTGCACTTAACAACATTATATGCAGAGAAGATTTGCATAGAGATATAAACACTGAAAGATTGAACCAATAGAAAACAGTTTGCTTAACTAGAATTTTCACACAACCAACTTTGGAATAACGAGATTAAATAGTGCAACCCTTTCCAATTGTACATGTACAGTGGAGAATCTGTTATTCTTTCCCAATAAACGCGTTTATGCTAAAACTATTATTTGCAGTGCAAACAGTTTGGAGCAAGATCAGACGCCGGGTAACCCGGCGTCTGATCAGGCTCCAAACTGTTTGCCACCAAGATAAACATGAATTATCAGAATTGTCCAAAAGTTGTACTTTTCTACGTTTTAGTGCTTTGCGTTTGCGTACGTTTGCGTTTAAAGGGGAAAGAATAACAGATTCTCCACTGTAGTAGGCTTCATTAAGCATTTTGGTAACAAAAGGTCTACATAAATTATGTTACATGTACTTGATGCTTAAATGGAGAAAATATTATGCGTCCCCGTTAAAACAAAACTTAAACACTGGCGCAATGAATTCAAATGCATACTGAATTCACGTTACGTCAAAATTTGCCAAGTTTCATGAGTTACCCCCATCCCCCCCTCCCGAAGGGCGTTTTATGTAGTGTTTGCAGTTCTTGAATCATTTCACGCCGCTTTAAATAATAGAATATTTCAGTCATATCCAGCTATTCATAAGTAGATAAAGACCCAAGGTTATACATTAATTCAGCTAGGATACTGTATTAACATATGTATATAATATAGTCTGAATTTTTCACAATTGTCGATCATGACTTTGTCGACATTTGCAAGAATTTGGACCCGATAATTTGACAATGCTAAGTATTTTCCATAAGTTTATTCAATGACACTTGTAAACACGGTGCGACGTGCCATCACCTACTTCGCACATTTTTAGCTACTTGACATTATTTGATCACTGTGAATTAGTAATATTGTTCTTACGATGTTAGGCAGCTATGAATATACCGTCTTCGATCTCCCATTGTTATTGTAACAATGCCACCGCAAGCGGCAACCAAATACGCCCTGATGATAGCTGTCCTACCTCAAGTAAAAACAGTGCAGACACAGTGTACACCGTTTGTCTAGGGATAATGCACTCCTCAATTGTGCACTGTTGTTGAATAACACATACATGCATCGCTAGGTTTAAATTGCATAAAAGAATAATTACATCCCAAGTTCCATGGTAGACGAGGGTAAGGTATGGGAAAACCGTGTTCATCTATTGATAAGGGTAAAACATAATTAATATTTTAAAGTAAATCACAGTTCTATGAAGTGTCAAAAACAGCATACGAATATTTAAATATTTATCTAGTTTGCTGAGAGGCATTAACCCTTTCCCCCATATAAGCGACTTTTAGCGTATTTGATTTATTCCTCCGCTGAAGAAAACAGTTCCAGTTTAATCAGTAATGAATATCTATTATAGGGAATATGTTTTATATTCTAGCAAATGATAGCTTAAAGCAGGTTGAAAGTAAAGTAGAATGCGCCTTAGGGCGCATTCTGCTTTACTTTCAACCTGCCTTAAGAAGTCACCTATCTTCAATACTAGAAATAGACTATCAGGTAAAGGGTTAAACTATTTGGAATTATAAATGCACTTCCTTTTATCTTGTACTCTGGTATATAAATAAACTGTTAAGAGCCTTGAGGCTAACCATCTACAAACGGATGAAACATGCTTTGAAAAATAATAATTGTGTTCACATTTCTTGTTTACGTCATTTCTAATGGCACCATCTACTGACATGATTGATGGGTCAGAGTAAAGCTATAGATAGAAGATACATGTATGTCATTATTTCAAAGTACAGTGGAGAAGACGTTATTCTTTCCTAAACGATTCAACACTAAAACTATGTAACATGAATAGTCAGAATTATCAAAAAAACGTTTTGTTTCATGCGCTGTGTATAATAGTCATCGTGTGTTATATACTTATTGACTAATATCCTTTTAATGGAGGGAACTTATTTTCTCTGACATGCCATAAGCAAAATATGTTTCATGAGCAGCATTAACCCTTATCCTGCGGCGATATCGTCTGCTTCAAAATTGTCGTCTGCAAAATTTATTAAATTAAGATTTATACATTTTTTAAGTAAAGAAACCTCAAACTGTTTGCAAAAATCAGTAAAGTCGCGATCAGCTGTCAAAGGGTTAACCCTTTCCACATGGAACACATATTCAATTGCAGCAGCAAAGAGTTTTGATCTAGCTACGTCGCCGAGTTATTTAAAATTGGTATTTACATAATGCATAATTATATTTTTAGTTTAAACAGTCAAAAGTCATTTTCTGAAAGCACACGCCTATTTTTAGAGGAGCTATTATGACAGTTCAAGAGAAAGAATTTATTTCTACTGAGAATGCTAGTTAACGATACTAATACGTGTGCATTTATAAAGGACATAATAGCATAATAATTAATCTTTGGAACTTTGACAGGAAACATTTGGCGGAATTTTAAAAATTTGTTCTTAACTGATCTATGCCTTCCTATGAGTGAAAACCACGAATCCCGACTAAATTTCTTCTTTAATAATGAGTTGTATTGCAGGAAAATTGACATACCTTATAAACAGCGGTTATCTGCGTTTCTTTATGACAAAAAAAAAAACCCGATATATTTATCCTACTTTAAAATGACGTCACTTTCAATGACGTCAAAAATCGGCATTTTTCGCGCAAAACTGTCAAGTTGTTGACCTTAGATTGTAAACAATGGGACTTATTTTTCTGCTTTCGAATGTACACAGCTTCAGTAAATCGGTCATGGTTGTTCTTTATAGGGTTTACATTATTCGCGTTATTCGTGTTATTTACCTCTAATATGGATTAAACATACATGCGTACTAACAAAATGCTTATTTAATAATAGAAATTACAGCAAATATATTGTAAAAAACGTTATCCTTCCCCAATAAACGCGTTTACGCTAAAACTATTACTTCCATTGCAAACAGTTTGGAGCCAGATCAGACGCCGGGTAACCCGGCGTCTGATCTGACACCAAACTGTTTGCCACTCAGTTTAAAATGAGTTGTAAAAATTGTCAAAAAGTTGTCATTTTTCCCATGTTAATGCACTGCGTTGGCATTTCGTTTGCGTTTAAACGGGAAAGAGTAACGTATTCTCCACTGTATCTGTTATATGACAATGTGTGTAGCAGGACTTAAAGATGATCTCATAAAGAAGTAAAACCCTGTAATGATAGTTTAAGATGTTTTATGGCACCCTACATAAAAGTAATGATACATAATGTATTGCCAGTTTGCATAAATATAGTCGTAATCTTTTAAGTCTGTCCGACAAGCTTTTATGAGACATTGAAGATAGTAGTAGTTTATTCATTCCTCCATTAATGGAGATCTATAACATATATACAATATAACAAATGAACAATTTAAACATATCTGCGAAATAGCATCTTGCCATGCAAACAGAGTTACTATCATAGATACCAGTATCTCAGTTCGATGTGTTACTGTACGAATAGTATACAAGGTCATTGCATGTATAGCAATGAATAAATATATACATGTATACTCTGTTCCATATTCCAAGTTACAATTGATAATCACAATAGACACCCGTTTAACCACTCAATCCAGACGAAAGAAGAAGTTAAACATTATTCAGAGACAACAAATGAGGCAGTTAACCCCCTCCTCCACAAAAATCACCTCTTACTTAGGGCACAGGTGCCAGTCCAAAGCAAGATGAATATAAAGCAGATAAGCTCATAAAGGAGTTATCTGCTTTACAAACACTCGGACTCCGCTATAAATAGTGTCCCTCTCCAAACACAGGTGGATATCGGCAATTTGCACTATTGCTTATTGAGGAAAGGGTTAAAGTTATGACGTATAGTGGACAAAGACAACATGCACTTATAACTGGACCCCAGACTAGAGGATTTAAATCAAGGTTTCCCTTATATTATTATGTCTGCAGCAAACTGAATAATGTGACCACCAATCAGAATCGCAGCAAGGAGCTATTTTTAATGATTAGTAGTCACAACATGTAGTGCTTTAGATATCCCCTTGTATGGAGTTCTGTTATAAGATGAAAACAAATCATTATGAACCCATGTATACTCTCCATCGAAACGAAACATGGACATGTAATACAGGTACGATGATAAAAAGGTAGAAAATGAGGTACATAATTATGTTTTGATCAAGACCAAACGCCTCCTAGCATGCCGCTTGATCGTGGGCAAAACTGTCTGATGCTAGTACTGATGTATATTAGGTGTGGGTTCAACCATTATACCTAATAAACGTAATTTACCTATTAGCTTTTCTAACGAAAATGTACGAAATATGAAAAGGATGGGTTATAAATGTAAACCTCTAATCACGTGGTACAATACTCAGGATAACTACAATCAAACCTAAACCCGGCGGACAGTCGGGTAACATGTAAATATCCACATAGAAATTCCACAAAGGTGAACTCAGGCTCTTGCTAACTTAACGCAAATACAATATCGATCTCTTGATTAACCCTTTACTCTATAGAAGCGCAGTTTAGCACAATTGATTTATTCCCCCCAGTGAAGAAAGTAGCTCCAATCTATACAGTTATAATTATGTATTCTAAGAATTATCTCTTTATTTTATTTTATTTTATTTATTTATTTTTTAGCAGATGTTAGCATAAAGCAGACTACAAGTGGAGCAGTATGCACATTGAATCGCATTCTGCGTCACATACAGTCCGCTTTAAGTGGTTACCTATATTCAGTACTAGAAACAGTCTATGGAGTAAAGGGTTAACACAATAGATACAGTAACATCTCACAGTTCTGGAAGTTAAGAACAATAGATCCACTACTAACGTAATTATTTCTCTCATGCTGGTGCTCAATCTCGGAGCATACACGCAAGGATAGTCTGCAATCTATACCTGTAGTTTCCGTTATAGAGAAGCATAACTACTGTTTTCAGAATGTAAACGCATTGCTCGCGGGCTGAGGAGCGAATTAGATAGTTAAACTCTTTGTCACCGTTAAACTCAATCACATCGTCCCACAGCGCTTGAGCCGAACCAGAATTCTTCTCACAGAAGCACACTAAATGCTCTATAATATTAGTGCACAGCCGGTCGCATTTCCTGCATGTCCATAAGTCTTTCCCAGATATGAACAAGGCTATACCAGATACTACTTGTTTACAAATAGAAACTGTCTGTGGAGAATCCCTAGCCATTTCCCATATACATGAAACACCATCGTCTTTTACTATATCACAATCGGCCAAACTACCTAATGACTGACGCAACTCGCGTACGGCCCGCGCTTTCCACGGACGTTCTACAAAGTTACAAATAGTCTTTTTCCATGAATATTTAGATGGAAAACTCCCGTTCTCTATATATCTTTTTACAACATGTACAATGTTATATTTACGCAACAAGCGGTAAATGTCTTGTATAAAGCCACGTGACTGCCTATCCAAGTTGAAGTAGCGGATGAGCCGCTCAATAAAGACTCTTTTTGATAAATAGGTGCATGGTAGGCGGCACAGTTGTCCGAAGAAAAGCAGTTTCCTCTTGTCGACCAGCAATTCTATCGGCAGAACATCCAACATAACAAGGGCTAAGTTCGTGTGACAAAATTTACTTAGACCTTGCATGTTCTTAACGCATAGACGATGTGCCCTTTCAAGTAGAAGCATGTCACTGTTCGAGTATGAATCCCAAGTCTCGCAACCGAACAGCGCTTTCGGCAAGACTGCACTGAGATAGATAGTTTTCAGAAGCGTTGGTGATAACATCTTCGAGTTAAGCCCGTTATGCACAATGCTCAAGTAAGTGCCGCGCAACTTAACACTCGCATCATATATCAGAGATTTACAGGATAGAGACTTATCACAGCTGATGCCTAGGTGGACGTAAGAGTCTGTTTCTCGGACGATTTCATTTCCAAGTTTGTACGTTCGTTTTGGCGGATCAGGGACGTCGTTAAAAACCAAAACGGCACACTTATTTGCGTTATAAAAGTATCTCCATTTACATGAATACTGCCAACAGATGTCTAACATTTTATCGAGGCCTTGTTTTGAGAAGGACAGCAGTGTCATGTCGTCTGCTACAGTTGGGGATGAAAGCTTCATTCCGTAAACACAAACGCCCAGTTCACTGGCTTCAATCTCCTTAATTAATCCATCAATGAATACGATGTACATGGTGGGCGAACTCTTTCCTCCTTGTTTCGTCCCTTGCAGTACTGGGAATTCGCTCGAACGGACCCCACTAAATTTCACCCGACACTTTGCGTCGCTATACATTGCCTTCAATGCAACCATTGTGTTATTCTTTCCCAATAAACGCGTTTACGCTAAAACTATTATTTGCAGTGCAAACAGTTTGGAGCCAGATCAGACGCCAGGTAACCCGGCGTCTGATCAGGCTCCAAACTGTTTGCCACCAAGATGAACATGAATTAACAGAATTGTCCAAAAGTTGTACTTTTCTACGTTTTAGTGCTTTGCGTTTGCGTTTAAATGGGAAAGAATAACAAATTCTCCACTGTATATAGATAGTCTAAAAGGTGCAGTCGTTAAACGATCTTGGCAGTTTATTTGTAAATCTTGCGAAAACGTTTTCTTCTCTTAACCTATTTGCACTTAAGTCGTAAATGAATGTATGATTTCAAATAATTATAACTCATTTATGCTTGATATTGCAATTGACTTTTATTGTGTGCTTGCTGGAAGATTTCTTTATAAATATTCAAGAGTGATCGTACATGACAGCAGAGCAGAATATTTTATATGAAATTGCAAACAATGATGTCCTTTGTAAGAAGCCGCGTAGTCTGACATCTTACCAAGGTCTATACTATTTGCCAATATCTACTTTAGTAGACACATGTAGTCTTAAATGGGTTAAATAAACATAAGATGCATGGGACCAACCCTTTAAATGACTAGCTTCATTTAAATTGATCGCACCTCTTATATCAAAGTTATAAGACCATTCTAGTTAGACAGCCAAATATCAAGTCTTTTAAATTCAAATTTTGATGTACATGTAGCAGTTTTATGCAAATAAACGTTAATTTGAAAATCATTAAAGTTTTTCCTCTATTTCTGTTGTCCTGTCATATTTAAATAGTCGTTAATCGTGAAAGAGATGCTACAAACATAAAAGCTTATTACATGTGCGGATAATTACATGGTTTCTTTCTTATATAGAAAGTCCATATGTTCCACAAAACAGTATCTAGTAGGTTTTTTTCATGGTCTTTAATCTGTCACTAATTTGACCAGTATGCAGTCATTTAACAGTTTGTACTCAGCGTTCTTACTATTTGACACTCATATAATGCTTTAGATACGCCAGAAGACGGCATGTTTTATGAAGACCATAATACTGACAGTGAATGGTTTTGAAGATGTTCTCATAAAAAAATAGATACATCTAATGATAATATTAACCCATTACCCTATAAATTCGCTTATTGTTGCCTTTGATTTATTCCTCCACTAAATAAACAAGAGGGCCTTAATGGATATGCTATCGCTCACCTTAGAATATTGTAACTGAAAGATTTTGTAGCCACTAGAGTTGTAAATACTATTAAATATGGCTTTTTTCACATCAAGTGCAGACAACTCAATACTCAAAGCTTTGATTTCCCCATAACTAAACTCCTCAGAGAACTGGTGACGCGCTCATTGACATATTTTCCAAATCTTATCTTAATCCATTCAAATTTGTTCATTAGAGGGTAAACAATATATGAATATGACTTATTATAGTTTATCTAAGAGCATGTACAGCGCCCCCTGTCTACAACGACACCCATTGGGAGACAAATATTGTGTGCGTTGTTCGGAGGGAGTCGTTATACGAGGGAAAATGGCTACATTTGTAAACAGCTTGAATCCAGATCAGACGCCGCGTTACGCGGCGTCTGATCTCGATTCAAGCTGTTTGTCACTAGTCATTACGTTTTTCCCCTGTCAAAATGTCCATTATGTAACAGCAGACGACACATTTAAGCAGACTATATTGCAGCATTAAAAGCGTAAGACACATTTTGTCCTTTTTAAGGAACTGCGGCAAAGGTCGTTGTAAGGAGGGAGTCGTTGCTTGGAGGGCCGTTGTAGAGAGGGAGCGCTGTGTATCAAAAGCAGTCATTAACTCTTAGCACAACAGTCTGATTTCAACCAGATTTGATCTTATCCAAGAACTTCTCATATATACGCACAGATTATGTGCAAATA
Organism: Gari tellinella; assembly: GCA_922989275.2. NCBI lineage: Eukaryota > Metazoa > Mollusca > Bivalvia > Cardiida > Psammobiidae > Gari > Gari tellinella. Next base: position 26,389,080 of record OV277857.1, on the reverse strand, counting down.
ATCGTCAAAATCTATTTAATACCTAAGTTGCAAGAGTATAACCGACGTAAAAATTGACAGCATTAATTTTGCAACCTACCAACAGGAAATAACAATAATTATCTCATTAGATCAATTTCATCTATAATCTATCTCATCTAAGATTCAGAAACTTGAGCAAAATCATTTAAATTTGTAGACATTACATTGTAAACAATATTGAAAAACGATTTGTTTCTATCATATTTGAGTACATCAAGGGCAGATAACTATTGACAAACTGATCATATTTCAACCATGAGCAATCTTATTAAAGAATATATAGGCATACACATCGGGCTCAAGTAAGATTAAAATCCATTGAATCGACACATCAAGGGCAGATAACTCTTGATTAATCACTTCGATTTCAACCATAATCGAACTCATCCGAACATATGGCCCATATATACATTGTAGTTCGAATAAAGCGTTTATAATTTAAAATGAAAAACCTATGATTTATATGTTTTATTTTACCGCAACCGGTTTCACAATGCATATGAGAGGTATTATAAACCAAGACAGTCAAAAGGGTGCAGCAAGATAATCGATCTTGGAATTGTATTGATACATCTTGTAATTACACTGTGGTCTTTGAATATTCTTGAACGTAAGTCTGAACTGAAATTGTGATTTGTTTATCTTTAATTACACTCCAGGTCGATGTGGCTAGTTTTCATTGAAACGCTGAAAGTTGGACGCATTTGTTTTAAACTACTCTGTTTAGATCATATTACAATACACCCGAGTTGCTTTGTCTCTGTAATAGTGTTGACGAAAACAATCATGCGTATGCCAAATAGTTTGGATCCTGGTGAGAACTAATAAAATCAACTATGAGATTTATACAATTGACAACATTATTATAAGAAAGCCGTATCTTGACAATGAACTGGATAAAAAAGACCTGAAATGATAGTAGATGTTTTATTGTGCATTTTAGTAGACGTAATGACCCATAATTCACTTCCATATTACACAAGAAATAGCCGTAATCTCGAGCATGTATGACTGTTGCATAACCCTTTGAGCGCTAAGTAAAAGTTGGTCGTCTGCTACTGCTTAAAATGTTCAAAATAATTATTTAAAAAAGCACAGAATGTCAAACAGGTTGGAGCCAGATGAGACGCCGTACGTCGCGGTGTCTCATCTGGATCAAAACTGTTTGCAAAAACTAATAACCATGCTGCCACTAGCGCGCAAATAGATAAACTTTATATGACCTTGCAACTAGGAAACAGTGCAACCAAAAGCATTCGTGGTCTGTTATATGACTAGATGGTCGAATATAATATAACTGCTTAATCGATATTGACATTTTATTTAGAAAACTTTGCAATAACGCTATCTTCACTTAACTTTTACAGTCGTCTGAATTGAATCTGCGGGTATGGATTACTTTAATTAAACCTCAGGTCGATGTGGCAACCTTTGGGGGAAGTGTTCAGATTGAGTTGTATTCGTTTTTACAATATTCTATTTCGATTACAATCAATAATTGTGTGGTTGTTTTGTCATTCATGTATTCGCTATGCAGGCATACTCTTTAGGATTATAGAATACAAGAATTACGCGATAGAAAGGTAGCTGACCAATCAAACTGCTTTAAATCTTTCCTAAAATATAAACTTGGGCAAAATATATGAGCATACACTACAGTGGAGAATCTGTTATTATTTCCCGTTTAAACGCAAACGCAAAGCACTAAAACGTAGAAAAGAACAACTTTTGGACAATTCTGATATTTAATGTTTATCTTGGTGGCAAACAGTTTGAAGCCTGATCAGACGCCGGGTTACCCGGCGTCTGATCTGGCTCCAAACTGTTTGCACTGCAAATAATAGTTTTAGCGTAAACGCGTTTATTGGAAAAGAATAACGTATTCTCCACTGTACAGTGACTGCAAAAGGGTTATATCAGACGGAAAAAATATTGGCTAATTATTAGTATGTTATGTTTGTTATTATCTGGATCACTGGCAGTCTAGATCTATATCAATATTGAACTATATAAAATTATTGACAGCGACACATAAATGGCCACATTGCACCGAAAAATATATATTGAATGTACTTGTTCATTGCTTAAAATGTGAACAATGTGGAATAAAAAGTATGTTAAATGGTAAAAGTTGCAGTATAGGGTTTATATTTGCTAAATGGTGTTTTGACATTGAATTTTGTAATATAAATAAAACATTTATAAAAGAACACATTACTGATCTTATGTTGAAAATATTTTCGTCATCAATTGCTTTTTGAATGAAAGTCTAGGAAAAAATATATTAAGAACAAAAAACTGTATGCGAATTTGTATACGCTGTTAAACCTTACACTTGTGAGAGTAAAGGACGTATATTTACATTCGCCCCATTCAATTCAATTGAACAAAATGACGTTTAATTTGTATAAACGCAATAAACGCAGAGGCGCTTATGGATCTACTCTCCGCGAATCATTTTGTTGCGTTGCTTCAATAATGCCGTTATGGCTGTTCCTTTCAGGTAAAACACATTATTCGTGTCAACAACCTCTCATATGGATTAAACATGTATGCATACTAATTAATGTTTATTTAATATTAGAAATTACAGCAAATATAATTTGAATATAAGAAATGAACTGCATGTTTTCGGGGTTTAAGCGAAATAAATGACATCATGAAATTTGCTGATCATTTTCTGTCGTTTATATCGTTTAAACGCCGAAAATTTCAGTTCATTTCTTAAGTATTCGACACGATTTACCAAACAGATGTGTTTTTGACAGACCAATTATCGCTTCACCGAACAGATATTTAAACTTTACAGAAGTTTGGAGATACTTATGATATAATTCAATGTCTGACCTACTTGTTTCCAAAAACCCCATTAATTCTGATCAAGTTGAGCTGTCGTCTGCTTAAAATATCGTCTGCGAAAACAATAAATTAGTTTTGTGCCTTTTAAACTGAAGAAAAGCTGAATATGAGTGACAAACAGTTTGGATCCAGATCAGACGCTGCGTTATAGGGCGTTATGAGCTGGATCCAAACTGTTTGCAATTGTAAGCCAGGTCGCGCTTAGCACGATAATTGTAAGGGGTATTAATGCTATAAACCGAATGCAATAAAATGCAGAAAACATAAATCCCCATTTTGTAATATTACCTTTCTTTAAATGTTTAAAATATACTCAGCAAAAGTAGAAACGTCCCACTTTTTTAACGGACATATCTCTGACTGTATTTAAGGTATACATTCAGTGAATGCACTTGTGGGATACTAGTTTAATGGAGTTACACATGTGTAAAGTTTTCACAAAATAACACAGATAAAAACGTTAACGTAACGGAATCACAATTTTCAGGATTGTTCAGTGTATGTTTCCTCTCTCTGTGACGTCAAATTAGTTCAAAATTGGCAGATATTGGGGTAAACTAAAGCAAAATTGTACCTGCTATTACTCTATTTTACGCGTTAAGCAGTCACGTGTGTAGAAAGATCTGATAGTTCGTTTTAGACAATTGAACACTCATTCAACCCATTAACCCATAAATACGCTTTTTACGCCTTTAATCTATTCCTCCGCAGAAGAAAAATAGTTTCAATTTATACAGTCATGAATAAATATAATGAGATAGTTTTTTCTATATTCTAGCAAATTATAGCTTAAAGCAGGCCGAAAGTAAAGCAGAATGTGCCTTGAGCACTTATTTTCAATACTAGAAACTGGCTTTGGGGTAATGGGTTAAAAAGTATATACAATTTTAAATTAGACATTTTAGTGCTATAAAATTAAAACTCTGACCTAAGGTTTTCGTATGAATATAAAGGCGGTCTGGGTTGTTGGTTTGGTAAGTTCTTTTAACCTTTGGCAGGCTAGACAATTATCGGATGCAATATTTTTTGTCTGCAGCAAATATCAAAACATCTGAATCTTTAGGAAATACACATTTAGAATTCATGCTATTACCTGTTGGATATAATAATTACCATCAATGCCAAATATTTATAAAAAAAAAACTGTTCACGCCATGTTCACGGATAACTGCCAGTATACCGGCCATTTTATACTTTCTAAGGATACTGCATGTAGATTACCTTCTTACAATTGTATTGCCCTATACTTTAACCTAGACGTTTCAATTCAATAAATTAGAATATTATATAAAAGTATTTGTAGACTGAATATATAATAATTAGTCTGGCCTACGCAAGTGTAAAAAGGGAAGAAAATTGAAGAAATGCCAGCTTCTTACGTATCCCAGACTATATTACGGCTAGTTGTGCGTATATACAATGCCTGTACAGTCAAATTTCGATATCTCTAACTTGCTTAACTCGAAGTATCCGATAGTTCGACACATGAATGCAATATTTCATGCTTGGTTAAGTCGAACATACCCATATTTTAAAGTTAAAACGTGGCTAAACCACGTTATAACTTTGAAATACGGGTATGTTCGATTTAACTGAGTTCGATATATCGAAGTTCGACTATATATCATTTATCAGCTATCAGTATGCAATATATGCGCACATTTGTGACAACATGAATACAGTGTGATCCAGCTATAATATTCTATATATTCATTAAATGAAAATAATTGCCGAATCATGTGACTGGAGTATCTGGATACTTTTTTGCGTCCTTGTACTATTCAATATTATCAGATACACTTCATGGCTTCTGTTATTGTTTAATTGTTGCAAACAGAAGAAAAACATACAAACCCAATGAAACAGAAATAAACAAACCCAATAAACAGGTAATAATATCTACACAGTGCTGCAAACGACAGGATATATGACTGACATCTCTATTAGAATATTATCATGTGATAGTATACATGCATTACGTTTTTGGTTGGTTTTTAGGTTCTACTCAACACAATGTTTTAACTTGTACATGTAGACTATGTTAGATGAAGGAGAGCAACAATATTACACATTACAATATGTGAAACAAATAAACATACCAATGGGGATATAAACCTCAATCTGTTATTGTCACGTAGTAAGTTTACAGATGATTGTTTCGGCAATACAAGGCTCCCTCTCTACAACGACACCCAATGTGAGACAAAAAAATGTGTGCGTTGTTAGGAGGGAGTCCTTATAGGGAGGGACGTTTGCTAATATTGACAAACAGTTTGAATCAAGATCAGACGCCGCGTTTCGTTCTGCCATAATGTCCATTATGTATCTTTGAGAAAAACAGCAGACGACAATTTTCAGTAGACGATATTGCAGCCATGAATAGGTTTGAAATAAAATGTTTTGTTTGTGGGAAGAGCGGCAAGGGACGTTGTAAGGAGGGAATCGTTGATTGGAGGGTCGTTGAAGGGAAGGAACACTGTAGAATCTTATTTCTGCCTCAGCAACTAGACACTGCATGAAGATAGTAGGAACAGTTTAGTAACCTCACAATAAACGTAAATGCTAACATTTTGCCTGCTGATTGCGACCTCGCTGTCCAAATGAAAACAGTCACGCGGCGTATGATCTGGGTCGAAACTGTTTGATACTCAGCTTTATGTTTCATTACTTAAACATGTATAAGTCACGTTTGTGCGAAACATGTTTGTCGTGACGTCATAAATTTTAAACAAATGTCGTCTGCTTTTAATTCTTAAATATTATGTTTGCTCTGAAGACTGAAGAAATATTGAAATGAATATCAAACAGTTTGGATACTGACCAGACGCCGCATAACGCGGCGTCTGATCAGGATCCAGACTGTCTGCAAAAACATATTGTGCTCGGGGTAAGGCAGTAAAGAGATTAATGCAAACAATTTGAAGCCAGCTCAAACCTAGGGTAACCCAAATTGTTCTCCAAGTAGATTAAAAAAAGGTCATTTTTTTCTAAAAGTAGTCATCTTCTACATTTGTATCGCATTGTATTAATAATTATTGTGTGTTTAGTTTTGTTTAAAAGAAATAATAACGTCTTCTCTAGAGTACATGTTACAGGGATTAAGTGCTATCTTTTAGGGATTAAGCGCGATCACTGGGCGTTTTAGGGAATTGATGAAATGTCCCTTTTTTTAACAAATTAATAGATTAATATCATGATATTTCTATTTGTTTAAAACATCATGCTTTCTTTCAATATCATGGTCTAATGAACGATCATACAAAGTTTCTCGCACAAGTGAATGAAAATAAGTGAACAGTGTGCATTTCAGTCAGGACAATTAAAATACCAAGACATCTGTCTTGTTAAGGGTGTATCAATGTCATGAGCCATTTTTTCAAAGTATTTAACTTTTTTTCTATCATTGTTTTTTTGGAAGAGCTATTTATGATGAATGAAAAAATGAAAAAAAATATATATGGTGGTGTCCTTTTTTTTTAGCTACAGCGATTTGAAAAAGGTATGTCAAATTTGGATTTTTTTCTTCAAATTTTATCCATTCAGAGTACAAGCTTCAGTAAAATCTATTTCAAAACAAAACAAACATGGTAATTTGGGTTTTCTTTATTTATTTCATGTCTATGGTGGTATGTTCACATATATAAACCAAATTTAGACAAAGCAGGCACCAAGTTTGAACAATATGGATCCTTGAATATCACAAATATGCTTTATATAGGGCATGATTTTATTAGATTTTTTATTTTATGAAAAAAAGTAAAAAAGTTTGAAAATGAAATAGTTCTAGTATTTAACTTTTTCTTATATTCTACCAGATGAAAGCCCATGCTAAGGCAGTTCAAAATATGAAAAGAAATTGAAAGGTCAGTGTTGAAAATTTTGAGTTATTAAAGTAAAAAGAGTTATCGCCCCTTACAAAATTTACAAAAAAGTACCATACCGTTGATATTAAGAGCTTTATAAATTCTACATTTGGTGCCTTTTTTTTCTTAAATTAGTTTTTGTATGAAGAAATACTACCATAGATAGGAAATAAATAACACAAAACCAAATTATCATATTTGTTTTCATTTAAAATGGGTTTTATTGAAGCGGGCTGTTTGAAAAGGACAAAATAAGAGGAAGTGGGTGGGGTAAATTTTACATGGCCGTAGAGCCAACTGTTGTTCACCAAAATGTACACTTTTTCTATTTTTTCATTCATCTTAAATAGCTCTTCAATACAAAACCATCATAGAGTGTTTTCATATACTTTGAAAAGTTCCCAAAGTCATGACATTGATACACCCTTAATAAGGTTAACAACATATCTTATAGCGTGGTACTTGCCTTTGAACTTAATCAACTAAACGAGGTAAGATTAATTACTTTAATCAACAGTAACTACCAAATATTTATATAAAAAATAAACGAAAAGCTTTAAAATTACGCCTTTTCCCTGGGAGATTTAGGGTTTTCGTGAAATCCCTGATTTTTCAGGGATTCCACGTATTCCCTGATTACACATACTCCCTGTAACATACACATCAGCCATATTGCGAGATACTTATTTAATCGCAATGTTTAACACTTTTAGTATTGTTGTCGATTTTGATGCTAATTCCTGGAATAGAATTACCAACCGAGTCACTTGTCCGACATACCTTTCTGGAGTACTAGCAACGCGTTTTGGTAATAAAACAATATTATATTCTTATTGACCTCTGAATTTCTACAGTGTAAATGGAATATCATTGGCATCTATAAATGAATAATCTAGTCTAATGGATCTGCACCATTTAATAACAACAAATCTGTCCGAATTCTAGACTACTCTCCAGTGAAAGAAAAAATAATTATTATGAAGGCATGTGCCAGGAAATCTCCAATTTTCTATTCATTCAAACACTTATTCTGATGGTACAGGCGATGCATTTCCTGGGGTTGTCCCCGCAAAGAATCCTCTCGGCCAATCATTAATTTCATCTGCACATAAATACGCTCATTACAATTCCACACAGGGTCTTGGCATATCATCCTGTCATAATCAGAATTATTGTAATCCTAATTTCGAAAATAAACAAAATCTGTTTTTTCACTAATCAAACCCTAGTTACGAGTGTAAAAACAGTGTTAAAACAGTGCACTTGTGAAGATTACAGTTATGCTATTCAAACAGTGTAGATTTGATCTGCACTTAAGTCAGTTTTATAGTATATTTTACAAACAACACTGAAAGGTCAAACCTCCATTAAATCTAATTTCAGACTCGAATTATCAAAGTGAAGATTACAACTAAACACCAGGCAACAGGTGAGGTGTCAATGATGATGTTTTTGTATTGTATATCGGTGAGTAGGGTCGTTATAGAACTAATGTTAATATCTAGCCTCAATCTGCGTGGCAAAAGGTTTTGAGCCCTTGCGTCTGATCCGGCTCCAAACAATCAGTAATGGACATAACTTTGGTAAAAACGTATTTGTTGCGAAATAATAACGTCTTCTCCTCTTTCGTTACGGGTAAGTAGTTGTAGGTAAGAGTAGTTTAATAGGATTAGTTTAGTAGGATAACTTTTTACAATGCTCCCTCTCTACAACGACACCAAATGGGAGACACATAGTGTGTGTGTTGTTCAGAGGGAGTCGTTATAGAGAGGGACAACTAATGATTGGTTTACATTTTCAAACAGCTTGAATCCTGATCAGACGCCGCGTCTGATCAGGCGTCTGATCTGGATTCAAGCTGTGTGTCACTCGTCATGATATCTATTCTCTCAACATCTCCATTATTATGTAACTTTGAGCAAAACCAGCAGACACAATTTTAAGTAGACGATATAACAACAGTAAAAGCGTTAGTCATAGTTGTCCCGTTTAGGAAATTGCGACAAGGGTCGTTGTAAGAACGGAGTCGTTGTAGAGAGGGAACACTGTATATCCTCAAAAAGGATATGTCAAACACGCCTATATACTGCATCTCATAATGGATGACACGTCATAATGATTTTCAAATTTGCATATTACGTCAAAAGGGACATTTTTTACAGCCGCCACATAGCACTTACACCTGCTGTAGTGATATATTGAATAGTTTTCAAAGACTTGAGTGCTGACTGAAATGATGGGATGGCCCATTCCATAACAATAACAGACGTATGAGTGCTCGTCGACTGGTCTGAATCTAATGTTGCATTGTAGGCAATCGCAATGCGGCACCATAAATTTCATAAATATTGCTCCAGAATGACTTTGGAAGGTGTTTTAAAGTTTTATAGCTATATATTTCACTACATTAATACCCAACGGACACAGCCCATTCAATCTAATAATGTGTCTGCGGTGTGCTGTTCTGTTGATATGGTTTATTTAGGTTCAGAATCCTAACAAGTGATATAATCATAAGTGTACATGCTTTCCAATATTATTGTACTGCTCGAAAGACATTGTTTCCCAATAAATGCATTTGTGTCCATTTAAACAGTTTGGAGTCAGATCAGAAGCCAACATCTGACCAGGATCTAAACTGTTTGGCATAGTATTGCCTTTTTTCAGTCAAAACCAATATACGCTCTTCTATTTATGTTACCTCTTTCACACTGGTAGTGAATGCAAACGATAATTTCAATTGCAAACGATGATTTGTCGATGGAATATTAATAGCCTGCTAAGTTTAGTACCGTGCAGGTGTTTTTGTGATTTTCAACTCAATAGTAAATAAGTGGCAACTCTATAGTAAACTCCACTTGCTTGCTGATACAGTGGAGAAAACGTTATTCTTTCCAAATAAACGCGTTTACGCTAAAAATATTATTTACATTGCAAACAGTTTGGAGACAGATCAGACGCCGGGTAACTCGGCGTCTGATCAGGCTCCAAACTGTTTACCACTCAGATAAAAATAGATAGTGAACAATGTCTTGGCGGACAAGATAACCATTCAAATTGTTAACTAAGATATCGTTGTATCTCGTAATATCCAGTCTTAGGAATGGCTTAAGTAGATTGTTCAGAGACAAACTCGGTTTATGCCAACACAAATCCTAACCTCTGTTTTGGCAATGCTTTTAGCCGAGTTACATCACAGACGATTGGTATAAACCTTAATGACCTGTAAAATAGACCTCCAAAAACCCAGGGGAAATAATGGATTTGGCACTTGTACACATCCAATCTAACGTTTGCAACACTTTTGAGAGACGCGATTCTCTCATTTATTAACTCTCTTAAATTTGATGTTTCAACCAAATAAATATAACGCATTATTGATGCACGTGATGTAAATTACAACATTTATATCTCGTACGCGCAACTTCAACTGAGGTGTAAAATCGGGTAGACTCAAAATATGCGAGCTCCATTTTTCATAATTCTACTGGATTTGTATATGATTTAATGTCCACACTGCAATAACATTGACTGCTTAAACATTGACAGTATTGTTTAATATTTAAACCTAGGTGTAGATAACATATGCATGGACAAACGTATCAAACGTTATTGATTCTAATCATAATCAACTTTTCCCGGTATATTTTAGGGTAGTTACTTTTGTCGGGAACTAGGGTACTTTTATCCCTTCTCCTTCTATATTATCATCTGCTTCACACTTATCCTCTGAATATGTATTAAAATTAATGTTCAAGCCATTTAAACTTAAGAAATCTAAACATAGGGTCAAGCAGTATAGATTCTGACCAGCAGCCGCGCATCACGACGTCTCAGCTAGACCAAATTAGCATTGCAGATTGTTATTATTATACCCGATTTATACATAAGACTCCCTCCGAATAACGTATACAATATTTGTCTCCTATAAGGTGTCGTTGTAGAGAAGGATCACTGTACATGGAAACATGGAATTTCTTTCAATATTATTACCAAGATTATAAAATTGTTAGATCCGAGTAGAGTTGCCACTGGCAGCCGAATGGTTAATTACCAAAGTGACAGGACTAGAGGTGATGATTCAAATTACTTGCTGTTGTTGTTACAAAGACGAATGGGCTTGACCCATTTAACACTGCACACTTAAGCTAAGATCGAATTTAGCACTGTTTGCTATTTCATATGAATTAATTGCTGTATGGACAAACACTGCAGTGTTTTACGATCACCCTTGTATATCTTAGTGCTCCCTCTCTACAACGGCCCTCCAAACAACGATTCCCACCTTACAACGACGTTTGTCGCTCTTCCCCCAAACAAGACCATTATGTCCAACCTTTTCACAGCTGCAATGTCGTCTGCTTAGAATTGTTGTCTGCTGTTTTGTCTAAAAATTACATATTGGACATTTTGACAGAAATAATGTAATGACGAGTGACAAACAGCTTGAATCCAAATCAGACGCCGCGTTACGCGGCGTCTGATCTGGATTCAAGCTGTTTGCAAATATAAGTCAATTTCCCTCCCTACAACGACTCCCTCTGAACAACTCACACAATATTTGTCTTCAATAGGGTGTCGTTGTAGAGAGGGAGCGCTGTACAATGAAATCTTTCTGGAAGTATACAGGGACAGTTCATTTTAATATACATGCATAAAACGGTTAACAGCTTCATAAAGTCGTCATTTCATCTTCAAAATCATGTAGAAGGCATATTCTCTATTCATTTTAATGAGAGATAGTATTAATGAATCCGACAGCTAAGGCAACAAGAATATTGTTGGAAACGATGGATACTCCCCCCCCCCCCAAAAAAAAAAACAAAAAAAAAAAACCCACCAGGTTATAGCATGTAAAACAAGTGAGGACATTCCTGTAAATGTTATCCTGTTATACATGAAATGTATAAATTAAAAGGAATATAAATCCAAATTTAGAAAGGCCAGAGTTATGGTTCTTGTGTAATGCGCTTTCTCTTGTTTTACCGTATTTGTATTTGACCTTTCAAAGAGCTACCTTGAATCAATGAAGAGATATTTGTCGGACAAATTTGAAATGCATTGGATATAAAAAAGAAATACTGAACTCAGGAAATGGGATATAATTGATTTGATTTTAGACAAAGACAGGATTACAATTCTTGAAGTCTTAATATCTTTAAACAACCCGTTATCAGTGTACAAAGAAAAAGGAAGATAATTCGGTGTTATGGAATTATGATTCTTGTGTACTGCACTTTCTCTTGTCATCCTCTATCACTGTATCAAGTTTCATTAACTTGCGGTGTAACGTTCAGGAGATGTGCTCCGGACAAAAACGTGTGACGGACGGAAGTAGGGAACGACTGAAGTATGGAAAGAGGGACGGAAATACGGACGGACGGTCGGACAAAGCGTTAACTACAGTTACGTGCAAAAAGTATTCGTTAAATGCCGGCCATATTGAATTCGATCGGGATAACTAGCGGTGGTTTCAAAAGTATTCTTACAGAAACTCTAACAGAAACGAACACATAAACTTGATTTCTCATACCTGAATACAGTACTTCGTCAGATGTCTCTTAAATCTTATAACCTGGGCCCCGTTACATAAAACTTCTTACGACAAATGTTGTCGTAGGTCAAAATTTAAAAATACATTTAATTTATGATTTCTCTATCTAATCCTGTCTTGTGACATCTCTTTGGAATCGTCTTTAATTAATTGAGACTTTTATAATCTGACTTACGACAACTTTTGTCGTACGAAGTTTTATGAAACGGGCCCCTGCATTGTCATACGGGAAATAGACATGTAGAGGCTTAGCACATAGGTGGGTGGGATTTCAACCCAGATACGAACAATTTCATCGTACAAATCCTGATTGCTACTTGTAATTCACACTGATCGACAGTTTTGTCTTAATATACAGCCAGCTATTTTCGATAATGCTCAGATCAGGTGATTTTTCACGCCAATAAATTCTTTTTTATATTATTTTGAACCTTCTAAAAGCGATACCTTACCTGCACGATGCACCGGGGCGTTATAATCCTGAAATAAATATGAATTGGTTCGGAAATGTCTTGCAACAATAGGCCAAAGATTATCTTCGTGGATATTTTCGTATTTACTGCATTTATATTACTGTTTAAATTTAAAGGTTATGTAAACTTATATCTGTAAGAGAATCCCCGCGGTTGAATTCCCATTATCTCTACATTATTTGTCTCCCATTGGATGTCGTTGTAGAGAGGGAACACTGTATACGCTTATGACATTTAAGTAAAACAATAGTTGATTCACTATTTGTGGTTTAAAACAAAACGCCGTGATAGTTTTATCTTAAACGTAACAGTATGCTCCGTTGCTGAAGAAACATAAAACAAAACGACCACACTTCAATTGTTATTTTATGAATCATAAAACAAAACTATAGTAGCGTTCCAGTAACGTAAACACCATCTGTACAGCCACGCTAAGCCCTTGGAGTGCTTGGCACGATTTGTCGCACATTTGAAACATTTTAGATCCTGATCTGAAGCTGAATAAATCGGAAAAAGATCGGGATCTAAACTTCTTTACACTTAGATCTATGTTTCTTTGGTTAAAATGCTTAACAATCTAAATTTGACAAATATAACCAGGCGGAATTTTCAACATAATCAGTATGACTAGAGCATAGCAGTAAAATGAGAATAGTTTGCGAATCATTTCCTTTGTATAAAAACTATCTTCACCACAGAACATTAACACATAATAGAATCACAGTATACAGTGGAGAATCTGTTATTCTCAGGTGGGGTTTAGAGGATTTTAAATAGGTTACATTGTCTATAAACTGAGAAATGATGATATGACGAGTAGACACTCGAGAAAGTACGTGCGTTCGTTCACTAATACATTAATGTTGTTTACAGTGGATAAAACGTTATTCTTTCCCGTTTAAACGCAAACGTACGCAAACGCAAAACACTAAAACATAGAAAAGTACAACTTTTGGACAATTCTGATAATTCATGTTTATCTTGGTGGCACACAGTTTGGAGCCTGACCAGACGCCGGGTTACCCGGCGTCTGATCTGGCTCCAAACTGTTTGTATGGGAAATTATAACGTTTTCTCCTCTGTACCTATGATCTAATGAAATACTTTGACTCAAATAACGTTTTCTACGCTGTAGCTCTAAATTTTTACCAGTTGTTGTAAACGAACAATGGAATCTTACAGCAAGATAAAAGTAAGTCAGAAAGATGACAGTAAATAATTTGGAGCCAGGGGTCCGTTTCATAAAACTTCGTACGACAAATGTTTTCGTAAGTCAAAACTTTAAAATAAATTTAGTATCTGGTTTCTCTATCTAATCTTGTCTTGTAACATCTCTTTGGAATAGACTTTTCAAGACGACTCCAACAATATGTCTTTAGCAAACAAAAACGTTTATTGGGATGGGAAAACGTACTTGATTCTCTACATTAACCACAACAGGTAGAATGTTAATGTTGTGTAATAAGAAAGTTGATATACAGTGTATGCATTGTGCGGCTTTGAGAATCCTCGAGATTTGAGAGCAATTCTGTTATCGTAAGTGGTGATGAATCTTTATTTATGGAAATAAACGCATCTCGATTTCAAGTCATAACATAGTTAACAGTGAAGCAAATTCATATTTTACATCTAAAGAGGGTATTAAAAGTAAAGATCTTATACTTATGTGATAACACGTATCTCAGGTTCCGATAACATGATATATAAGTATCACTTAATTTCTCTTAAATATTTTATATACCTGCCATCAACCCCATCAGTGCAATTATAGCAGACGACAAATTTAAGCAGACGATATCACAGCAGTTAAAGTTTTGGATATAATGGTTATGTTCAAGAAACTGCTGCAATGGTCGTTGTAAGGAGGGAGCCGTTGTTGAGAGGGTCGTTGAAGGGAGGGAGCACTGGCGATACAAATACTTGGAAGATACCTGTTGCATGTAAGTCGATACCAGCAGGTTTTATTTAAGTTTAATGTATCGACATTGCTGCTCTAGAAATATCTATGTACTGCATTAGAATGAGGAAAGCATGACTAAAACTCAAATTGACTATTGATCACACACCTTGTTACAGTGGAGAATCTGTTATTCTTTCCCAATACACGCGTTTACGCTAAAACTATTACTTTCACTGCAAACAGTTTGGAGCCAGATCAGACGCCGGGTAACCCGGCGTCTGATCAGGCTCCAAACTGTTGACCACCAAGATAAACAAGAATTATCAGAATTGTCCAAAAGTTGTACTTTTCTACGTTTTAGTGTTTTGCGTTTGCGTACGTTTGCGTTTAAACGGGAAAGAATAACAGATTCTCCACTGTACCCTTTAGCATGCTGTATGATTGTCAACTGGAAAACATATCTCCTGCAACAAAGTTTATACAACAATATTACATTTTTGAAAATATCTCATCTTGATCCAAACTGTTTGCTGTAAATTCGCATCTAGATCTATAGCACGTAAGGTTAACCCTTTGCCGAACAGAAGCGACTTTTAGCGTATTTAATTCATTACTCCGCTGAAGAAAACAGTTCCAGTTTATACCCTTCTGAACAATTATCATGGCAAATATTTTATATAGCCTAGCAGATGGTAGTTTAAAGCAGGTTTAAAGTAAAGCAGAATGTGCTGTAAGGCACATTCTGCTCTACATTCAACTTGTTTTAAGTGATCACCTGTATTTAATGTTATAAACGGGTTATTGGGTAAAGGGTTAATAGGAACAAAATATGATGGAGACTCGCTGATGCAAACACTTTGCCTTGGCCTACTGCAATAGCTGGTGAGCATGTTGACAAATGAAGCAGAAAACGTCACGGGCAATTACTTAATGAAGTCGTTTGTTCATCCGCCGCATGAGTTTTCCTCATGTGCTGCAGATTCATTTTTGCCCGAGAATTGACAACAGCAATTAATCTTCGCCAAAGTTCGAATTTAGAATAACCAACCTTGCAATAAGTTTCGACAAGGTTTGTGAGAGTTAGGAATGTCTATAACTTGGGATCTCTTCGAATTTAACCCATTTATGCCCAACGTCCCTTAAAAGGGACATAAGCAAACAGTGTAGACTCTGATCAGACGCCGCATTATGCGGCGTCTGATAAGAGTCTACACGGTTTGCTGATTGGAATTTCAATATAGAAGAAAATGAAAATGAAAAGTTTGACAAGACATCCCTTTGATAAAAAAATGGACTAATCCAATATATAAATATGGAAGAATCCACTGGGTCTAAATGGTTTAAATTTGTTGACAGTGGTAGAGAAGGTAAGGTCAAAATATACATACTGAGAATATAGATAACAGGACATTTTTAGAAGAAAACACGTTGGAGGTTAAATCATGTTAAAATAGTTAACGCTAACCAAAACACTTTATAAACGTAAACAGTTATTAATATATAGATAAAGGATCTTACATGTGTGTCCATAATTAATTGGATTTATTACCGTTTTTAAAATACGAGTTTTATAAATCCAATAAATTATTAAGAAGAATGTTAGATTCTATATTTAACATAACCTGGCAAGGTAGTTTTTACCATCTTGCTACTTATTGTTTGTTTATTAGCTTCCTTATAAGGCAATTGATTACAGTAAACGTGTTATTTCGAGAAACAAACAATAAGTGTTATTCTCTGATCACCTGGTTTTTGATAAATGATAGAATAGTTTAGATTGTTGGATAATACAAAGAGAAAAGGTGCAAACTAAAATACTTAAAGAAATGTATAAACCAAAAGTAACCACATGATAGATAGGCTCTTTCCGGCCTAAGGATTTACAGCGCACCCTCCCTACAAAGGCCCACCTAACAACGACTCCCTCCTCACAACAACGCTTGCCGCTGTTCCCACAAACAAGACAACATCTCAAACCTATTCACGGCTGCAATGTCGTCTACTTACCGTTAAACTGACTGTACATTCACCCTGCTGATCATCGAGCCATCTTGCCTACACAATTGAGCACTGGTAACATATGGCGCGTAGGCAGCCTCGGTACCGGTTCCGAACCTTTCACAGGAACACATTTAACCTCCTGGGTTGGGAGGAGCAGTTCGCGGTGCATATCTTGCTCAATAACATGCCTGTGCATTATCAGGGTTTCGGAAAAATTCTCTAGTCAGGCCGCCGGTCCAACGGGGGATCGAACTCACAACCCCTGGTACCGTAGTCGAACGTTTTACCTCTCGACCAATATACGTCGATGTGTGCACTATTCTTACATTTACTTATTTCACAATAATTTATTAGATCAAAGAGGGACTGCAACTCTTTGAGGTGAGTGTTTTATCAGGTTGAAAACAAAAAACGAGCTTACAGCGAACATTAACCAATCTATTTTGGGAACTGACATTTCCGTAACGAGCATTTTGTCTGTTATAGAAACACATTATACCATTTAATTGAACTTCATAAGGATATAAATTTACTTTTCTGCAACAGCAAGAGCTATAATAACTATTATGCAAAGTATGATTTTAAACGTTGTTAAAATACCGGTAATTATAAATAATTAAAGTTTAACCGCTTGTCTGTTGATCGTGACTGTGCAAAGTTTATATCCTTCGCGATGGGGTAACTCGGCTTCTAATCAGGATTCAAATGGTTTGGTATTACAGTGCTCCCTCCCTACAAAGGCCCTCCCAACAACGACTACCTCCTTACAACGACCCTTTTCGCTGTTCCCCAAACAAGACATTTATATCGTTATCTTTCACGGCTGCAACATCGTCTGCTTAAAATTGTCGTCTTCTGGTTTTCTCAAATTTTCATATTGGACATTTTGATAGAAAAAACAACTTCCTTACGATTGACAAACAGCTTGAATCCAGATCAGACGCCGCGTAACGCGGCGTCTGATCTGGATTCAATCTGTTTGCAAATGTAAATCAATTTCCCTCCTTATAACGACTCCCTCCGAATAATACACATATTTGTGTGTCCCTTTGGGTGTAGTTGTAGAGAGGGAGCGCTGTAGGTTGTTCTGTTAGAAATAAAGTGTCACAGGGAGTAGGTTTATCATCACTTACATGTACAAGTACGGCCTTGCTGTACAAGCTCGCTTTTGATGGCGACGTGGTAGAGTGCATGACTGCGAACATGGCGGCCCTGGTTCGATCCGGGGTCGGAGCGGGTGTTGCTTTATAAGAACACTCGGTTACAAAAGTAATAACAGCAGACGGCAATTGTTTAAAGCCGATGACGTCACGACAGTGAATTGGTTTAAATAAATACACTTTAAAAACAACCAAATTACTACTGGAGAATTGCAGCTAATTTACATAGTTTGTCTAAGTGGAATCATAAATTGCAACCAATTTTGACTGAAAATATTCTGCATCGTAGGATCAATGCGCAGTACTCGCTTTGGAATAGATTCTCCACATGAAAACATGGGTTGAACAAGATGGCTTGCGATGATGTATTTATAATGATAATGGATGTTGATAATTGGCCCCTTCATCGCCTGCAGCGCATTTACGATCATACCGCAGATGTTTAACCAATACTTCTAATCTGCATAATTTTGTAGCTGATTGCATTACACTTTATTTCCTAACCCACAGTTTCTACTTTCCATAGAATGTATGGGAGAATATTCACTTATTAATATGGCTAGGGATAAAATAAATTATTTCATAATTCCAGCGCATTAAGAAGTGCGTCGGTGTCTCTTTCGTATCTATCATCACAAAGTAAAAAGATTCTTGAAATCCTAATACAGAGCTCCCTCTCTACAACGACACCCGATGGGAGACAAAGATTGTGTGCGTTGTTTAGAGGGAGTCGTTACAGGGAGGGAAATTATCTTACATCAGCAAACAACTTGATTCCAGATCAGACGCCGCGTGACGCGGCGTCTGATCTGGATTTAAGCTGTGTGTACGCGTCATTATATTTATTCCATCAAAATGTAATTTTGAGAAAAAACAGCAGACGACAATTTGAAGTAGACGATATTACAGCAGTAAAAGTGTTAAACAGTTTGTCTTGTTTGGGGAACAGCCGTCAGGGTCGTTGTAAGGAGGGAGTCGTTGTTGGGAGGGCCGTTGTAGGGAGGGAACACTGTACTGCAATGAGTTTCGGTGACACTATGACATACATATATGTATACTCTTTAACAGTTCATACGATAATATATACAGCGCTCCCTCTCTACAGCGACACCCAATGGGAGACACATGGTGAGTGTATTAATCGGAGGCAGTCGTTATAGGGAGGGCAACTTAAGACTTGGCTTACATTTGCAAACAACTTCAACGCGGCGTCTTCTCTGCATAAAAGCTGTTTGTCACTCATAATTATATTGATTTTATCAAAATTACTACTTATATGTAACTTTGAGATAATTGTTAGGTGTTTAAGGCAGGTGACTGCATAATGCAATGTGAACGTAAATGAGCATTTGCTTACGTTCACGTTGCTTTAAGGTGTCATCTGTCTTTCATGTATTCAATTAAGCCTTCTTTTTAGAGGTCGTAGTAGAGAGGTTTACTTTGCTCCAGCGGAAGGGTTGTCACTCCCTTTAACCCATTCCCCAAAAATATGCCTTTTTACGCCTTTAATTTATTCCTCCATTTAATAAAACGGTTCCCTTTTATACAGTTTTGAATATGTATCATAAGAAATCTTTTCTATGTCCTAGCTGATAATAGTTTAAAGCAGGCTGAAGGCGCATTCTGCTTTACTTTCAACCTGCTTTAAGTGCACACTTGTCTTCAAAACTACAAATGTGTTAAGGGGTAAAGGGTTAATCGATTCCCCCACTGAAGAAAATATTTCCACTTTATAGTCATGGATGGTTTCTATGATCTAGTAGATGGTAACTTTAAGCAATTTTAAAGCAGATGTACCTGAAAGCGATCGCTGCTTTACTTTCAACCTTATTTAAGTGGTCATCTATCTACAATCCTAGAAACATGCCTTGGGGTAAAATAACTTTTAGTTACTATGCAGATACTCTGAATGGAAAGCAACAATGTTTATTTGACGAATAAATTGTTTAAATATAAGGAAGAAAAAAACGCATTCACAGATGAGTTTTCTAATAGATTATCTAGATCTATATTCTTGCAAATTAGAGACAAGAACAAGCAGTTAAACCTGCTTTAGTCTTTTAATAAACATATACATAACTTAATACACATTCAAATAAACTCTCCCACGTGACACAAGTTCGATTGTATTTTAAATACCGTTAAATTTGACTTGCCGATTATCCCTTAACACTCCCCATTTTGCTACATGTACATTAAAGGACAGTATTCATTTATAAATAATTAAAGGTTATCACATGAACAAAATAGGTAGTTTATACTGATGATACATGTTAATTAATAACATGCAATATGAATTCTTACTATAATAAAACACTACAACACAAGCAGACTGGTTTTCTGTGTTTTCGTTCTTAAACCCTTCAATGCCATGACGTCATCAATTTTAAACAACTGTCGTCTGCTTTGATTTATCAAATTCAATGTGTAGGTTTTTTGAGTTGAGAAATATTAAAAATGAGTGTCAAACAGTTTGAATCCTGATTAGACGCCGCGTTACGCGGCGTCTAATCATGATTCAAACTGTTTGCAAATAAAGTTTGTACTCGGGGTAAGGCAGTGAAGGGGTTAAGAAAATGGGACGAAGACTGTATTTGTTTCTGATGGAAATTCTGTTTTACCGCTAGCGGAACAGGTCCTAGTTTGACAGTTTCCATTCGTTGTGAACACAAACCATGACTAATTCGAAAAATATGTTAAATGATGATGCCTCCGTCTTTGAGTATGTGGCGCCATTTCCTAAAATATTTCTGTGGTTACAGCGGGTTTCTAAGAAGCGTGATTTTACCAAGAAATGGACCGAGCTTTTATTGGTGTTATTCTATCGACTGATGCCCTTTTGTCATCAGCGTTTTAATTATACAGTCCTTGAGATGAATGGCACCTTTTCATCCATATGTAGTTTTATTCTTTATTATAGTCTCATCATGGTTACAGCATAGTATATACACAAACAAATATTACAAACAGTATTTTAAACCATGCCATTCTTTCAAGAATTATAAGAGACTTATCACAATACAAATATCACAACTACTTATTTTTACCTTTGTAAAAATAAATGTAATTAAGACTAGTTAAGAAATACAAATACAGTATTATATACATACATTGTACTTCTTAAAATGAAAGAAATATACGACCTCCATTAATATAGCGTTCTAAAATTCCACAAAATGAGAAAAAGAAAGTTGTTAAGTAAAACAGCCTTTAAGGTATATGAGTCTTAAAAGCTAACGGTTACAAATCGGTAAGACAAACTTTTCTAAAAACAAAACAATAACTCCTGCAAACGTATTAATTGAGGTTGTATAAATCCAATAAGAGCACAAGTGATATTATAAACAATAAAACATATAATTATATAAAGTACTTTAAGAATAATCAGAACTATCTACTAAGAAATGACATACGAGTCTTAAGTATATTAAAACAGGTTTTGGCAACTATTCTTATCATATTTTTGTTTGACATAATAAATGATAATTTCTCAATATCTGACATGTAGTTAAAATGTGCATTCAAAGCAGAAGCAGTTTGAACCATGCTTAAACGTAGGTCATTGTATACAGGGCAGTAAAAAAGGACATGTGTTTCGGATTCTATCTCTTCACAAAATGGACATATACGATCAACTATTTCTAAATTTTCATATCGACCTGTTTCGATTCTAATTGGTGCTACTCCACATCGAAATTTACAAAGGAGAAAACGTTATTCTTTCCCGTTTAAACGCAAACGAAACGCAAACGCAAAACACTAAAATGTAGAAAATAATAACTTTTTGACATGTTTACAGAGGAGAAAACGTTATTCTTTCCCGTTTAAACGCAAACGAAACGCAAACGCAAAACACTAAAAGGTAGAAAATATCAACTTTTTGACATTTTTACTATCTATTTTTATCTGAGTGTCAAACAGTTTGGGGCCTGATAAGACGCCGGTTTACCCGGCGTCTGATCTGGCTCCAAACTGTTTGCAATGGAAATAATAGTACGCGTTTATTTGGAAAGGATAACGTTTGTAGAAAAATGTTCGGACCCTGGTGATATTCTGTGGCATTTTAAAGATATTGTCTTGGAGAATTTTTGCAGACGACAAAATTTTTAATGCTGTCAAAGACAATAGCAGTTGTTAACAAGTCAAAATATGTGAGTGTAAGATAAGTTAGCTAGATGTTAAACCTTTCAGCGTCATGCGCAACAAAAGTCGACTTTGAAAACTGTTTTTGATTCCGAAATATATCAAGTGATTAAATCCGGTTTTAAACTCTGTAGTTTTCAACTATTTTTATATAAACAGATTCACATACATGTAGTTGTGGCTGTCCAAATAAACTAAATAAACGAAACCTCCAAAAGGTTGGGAAAATATCAAATGCGTCTAACCCGTTTGAATATCTGTAACTATAAAGGCTTATAGTTATAACATTCAAGTAGCACCAGGGGTCCGTTTCATAAAACTTCGTACAACAACAACGGTCGTAAGTTTAAACATAAAAATACATCTTATATCTGATTTCTCCATCTAATATCTAATCCTGTCTTGTGGCATCTCTTTGGAATCGGCTTTTCAAGACGATTCCAAAGAGATGTCACAAGACATGATTAGATGGAGAAATAAATAATAATTGAGACTTTTATAATCTGAACTACGACAACATTTTTCGTAAGAAATTTTATGACACGGGACCTAGATATGGAACGCAGTGATATATAGAATGAAATATAGTTGTAACATAGTGTGATGGATCAACTTTATATTTTCAAAATAGTCGTATGATGACAGTAGCGTAAAGTGATCTAGTCCAAACCCCAATGCAATGAGAGAAGTACAGCAGAGAATATCACGTACAACGCATATTTACCAAACCACTATCTGAATAGAACAAAGTAACAAAACACGAAAACATACAAAACAATTGAATACTGATATGTTAATATAATTGGTTGCAATTATAAGTGGTCTTTACGGGCTATAAAAATTTTGACAGAGATTTAGCGTAAGCGATTGGTAAAAATTGTAGTGAAATAGGCACGAC
Organism: Gari tellinella; assembly: GCA_922989275.2. Taxonomy (NCBI): domain Eukaryota; kingdom Metazoa; phylum Mollusca; class Bivalvia; order Cardiida; family Psammobiidae; genus Gari; species Gari tellinella. The sequence goes on along the minus strand of OV277857.1, from coordinate 26,366,208 downwards.
CATAAATAGCAGCAATGGCAGTGTAAACGATACAAGCGACCCTACCTCGTGTCCATATTACGACACGCAATTAATAGTTTTGTCTTTGTGTTACAAACGGGTACAAGTGTGTGAAACAATAGTACTGTATTTCCAGGAAACATGCAGCGCTGACACCAAATTAGATATTGGCTAAAATGAATAGACGTAACGCATAGTTTATCCTTCAAACACAATGAAACGTTTATTTGGTATTTTCTCCAGTACTTCTCCGGAACACTGTAAACTCAATAGAGCGACGAGAAAAACACTTACCGGCGCAAATCATTTCAATGGTGCATTTAACTTTTAAAACGAGCGTACTATACCATTGAAATTGTGCTAACTGTTGCAAACAGTTTACATCCAGATCAGAAAGCCTGTAACTTAGCATATTATGATTTTTAATTGTGCAAGAAAATGCAAATGAGTCAGCTGTGGGAAGTACTGTAGACGTCATATTTTCAAGACGGCAATAACATGTACATGACGTACTAAAGGTTAACGCTTAGACTGCTGATCGCCACTTGACTGAATTTGTAAACAGTTTGGATCAAGCTCCGTCTGACCAGGATCCAAATTGTTTGCTACCTGTTACATATGTATAAGGTTTACTTCTGTCAAAATGCTAACATACAGAAATGAAAGCAGGCGGCAATTTAGAAGCCGATGATACTGCAACAGTGAACTGGATAACCCTTTGCCTGCTGGTCGCGACTTTATTGTTTTTTGCAAACAGTTTGGATCCAGATCAGACGCCGCGTAAGGCGGCGTCTGATCTGGATCCAAACTGTTTGACACTCGTCTTTAGGTTTCTTTACTTTAAAAAATGTATACATCTAAATTTAACAAATTTGGCAGACGACAATTTCGAAGCAGACGACATCACCGCAGGATAAGAGTTAAGATCGATGTCATTTGCACGTGTTGTATGATCTATGCATTTCATTTATGGAATCACTGTTTTGTGCGCTGATTGCAATTAAATGACTCCATTGTTGATCAGCAAATAGCACTGTTATTTGTTCGGTGGCTTTAAAGGCAGTTCCTTTTGTGATCTAAATGTGTTTTATAGACTCTGACGCCATCTCTTTAAAACACAATTAATTACCGAAAATGCATTTTCCTAATTACGGCGCTCCCTCTCCACAACGACACCCAATGGGAGACAAAGATTGTGTTCGTTGTTCGGAGGGAGTAATTATAGGGAGGGAAATTGGCTGACATTTGCAAACAGCTTGATTCCAGATCAGACATTACGCGGCGTCTGATCTGGAGTCAATCTGTTTGTCACTCGTCATTTATTCATTTATGTCAAAATGTCCATTATGTAACTTTAGAGAAAAAAGCAGACGACAATTTAAGATGAAATTTATTGCAGCAGTGAAAGAGTAAGGCATAATTGTCCTGTTTAGGGAACCGCGGCAAGCGTCGTTGTAAGGAGGGAGTCGTTGTTGGGAGGGCCGTTGGAGGGAGGGAAACCTCTTGGTGGGATCATTCTTTACATAATTAAAAAAAGCTTGCAGATGATATTATGTTAAACATCTAAGCGCATGCCTTTGTACATTGTTTCAGACAGTAAGGTTTTTCACTGATTAATTTTTTATAACTAATTTGATCCAGATATACAACAGACCGGGAATCATTTAAACAATATTGGTAAAAGACCACTAGAAGCGTAACGATGCCAAACACTAAAACTCTGGGCATATTAATTTCAGAGAACAGATGTTTGAAGATTTCACTGTATAACTCTATGTAAAACAGTTCCACAGGGTAGAGTCATTTTACCCAAGGGGCATAAACATGATAGAGGAACTGCATACGATGCCTTGTGCCAACTATCTAAGCTCAGGGTACTGTGGTTTCATTTTTCCCGTCTATCTTGGTGAAAATAACTCCGTCGCTAAATGAGATTCATAAATTGTGTTAACAAAATTTACAACTTAACGGAAGATGAAAACCTCATATATATATTTAGGTATCCCTTGTTAATAAATAAATACACGTTTTGTACTGCAAGGACTAGTAACTCTTGTGACTGTTTATCTGTATTTGGAGTTTGTTTTTGGTATACCCAATGCCCTTGTTCAGAACATGTTTTACTGTTCATTTAATATTGTGAATTTAGCGATGGAGACTCATGTGATGGTCATTTTACGTGTCATTTGATATGGTTAAAGTACACTATTATTAATATAATTCCATATACTAGAGCATGATATGCAGTGGAGAATCTGTTATTCTTTCCCGTTTAAACGCAAACGTACGCAAACGCAAAACACTAAAACGTAGAAAAGTGTAATTTTTGGACAATTCAGATAACTCATGTTTATATTGGTGGCAAACAGTTTGGAGCCTGATCAGACGCCGGGTTACCCGGCGTCTGATCTGGCTCCAAACTGTTTGCACTGCAAATAATAGTTTTAGCGTAAATGCGTTTATTGGGAAAGAATAACAGATTCTCCACTGTAACTGTCCTGTTAAGGGAACTGCAGCATTCGTCGTTGTAAGGAGGGAGTCGTTGTTGGGAGGGCCGTTGGAGGGAGGGAAACCTCTTGGTGGGATCATTCTTTACATAATTAAAAAAAGCTTGCAGATGATATTATGTTAAACATCTAAGCGCATGCCTTTGTACATTGTTTCAGACAGTAAGGTTTTTCACTGATTAATTTTTTTTAACTAATTTGATCCAGATATACAACAGACCGGGAATCATTTAAACAATATTGGTAAAAGACCACTAGAAGCGTAACCATGCCAAACACTAAAACTCTGGGCATATTAATTTCAGAGAACAGATGTTTGAAGATTTCACTGTATAACTCTATGTACAGTGGAGAATCTGTTATTCTTTCCGTTTAAACGCAAACGCAAAGCACTGACACGTAGAAAAGTACATCTTTTGGACAATTCTGATAATTCATGTTCATCGTGGTGGCAAACAGTTTGAAGCCTGATCAGACGCCGGGTTACTCGGCGTCTGATCTGGCTCCAAACTGTTTGCACCGCAAATAATAGTTTTAGCGTAAACGCGTTTATTGGGAAAGAATAACGTTTTCACCACTGTAAAACAGTACCACAGGGTAGAGTCAGTTTACCCTAGGGGCATAAACATGATAGAGGACCTGCATATGATGCCTTGTGCCAACTATCTAAGCTCAGGGTACTGTGGTTTCATTTTTCGTTCTATCTTGGTGAAAATAACTCCGTCGCTAAATAAAATTCATAAATTGTGTTAACAAAATTTACAACTTAACGGAAGATGAAAACCTCATATATATTTAGGTATCCCTTGTTAATAAATAAATACACGTTTTGTACTGCAAGGACTAGTAACTCTTGTGACTGTTTATCTGTATTTGGAGTTTGTTTTTGGTATACCCAATGCCCCTGTTCAGAACATGTTTTACTGTTCATTTAATATTGTGAATTTAGCGATGGAGAATCATGTGATGGTCATTTTACGTGTCATTTGATATGGTTAAAGTACACTATTATTAATATAATTCCATATACTAGAGCATGATATGCAGTGGAGAATCTGTTATTCTTTCCCGTTTAAACGCAAACGTACGCAAACGCAAAGCACTAAAACGTAGAAAAGAACAACTTTTGGACAATTCTGATATTTCATGTTTATCTTGGTGGCAAACAGTTTGGAGCCTGATCAGACGCCGGGTTACCCGGCGTCTGATCTGGCTCCAAACTGTTTGCACTGCAAATAATAGTTTTAGCGTAAACGCGTTTATTGGGAAAGAATAACAGATTCTCCACTGTTTATGGAGAAGATGTTATTCCCTTCCTGTAAACGCGTTTGTGCTAACACAATTATTTCCATCGCAAATTATTTGCCGACAAACATGGCTCTTAGACGAGCTCTAAACTGTTCATATGTCCGATTAAAACCAGTCCTCAATAATTTCAATAACCTGTCTTTTTTAAATTTTAGTGTATGTCGTCTAGATGTCTTTTGTAAAAGACAAACGTACAGTTTTTTATTTCCGAACGTAGATCCTAAATCGGTATACCTTGTAGGCAATGTGTCTACTTTGTCTTTTAAGAATTCGTGTCTCCTATGTTTTGGTATATCAGTCAATCGTGCGTTCAGCAACAGGTTGTTAAAGGAGTAAGGACCTCTATAAAGGAAGGTTACAGCAACAGCACAACAAAGAGAAAATACAAAAAAAAAAAAAAGCATAATGTTTGTTTTTAACACTACACTAGATATACTGCCTGTATAGAACTTTCAGTATTTTCTGACGTGATGTGGTCGTTTTTACAGTATTCTCTGTAAGTCTTAACGTCGCCATAGATACTGTACATAATGGAATAATACTTATATAAGCCCGTATTGAACAGCATCGGGGGTCTTAAGTATAGGTTTTAATGTTATAGTCGCCCTTAGTTTACTTGGACGAGCGGGCGGATTAGTCTGCAACATTTCTTGCGACAGGTATAATTGTTGTTCCTTTTGAATATATCACCAGGTTGTCAAACATTGCAGTTCCCGATGTAATCATATATGTACGTGGCGTATTATCACGATATAAGTGTCTTACGACATGCGTAACAAATCAGCCGCTAAGGAATATAAGGTTATAAGATAACATAGTTGTTCCTTATGTCTATATGTATGTGCATTTACATCATTAACTTGAACGAAAAGGAAGACTCAACGACAATGAGCTCTGCCATGGTACCCAGACTGATCATTTTATAGATTAGATGAGTAACTGGTACGATTTTCAGTAGTAGAGATCTACCCAGATCTATATTCTGATTTGTACCGATGTTGCATAAAATTGTCACCCTTCGTTGAGAATCGATCTGGTGTCTATCTTACAGTGGAGAAAACGTTATTCTTTCCCAATAAACGCGTTTACGCTAAAACTGTTATTTGAAGTACAAACAGTTTGGAGCCAGATCAGACGCCGGGTAACCCGGCGTCTGATCAGGCTCCAACCTGTTTGCAACCAAGATAAACATGAATTATCAGAATTGTCCAAAAGTTGTATTTTTCTACGTGTTAGTGCTTTGCGTTTGCGTACGTTTTGCGTTTAAACGGGAAAGAATAACAGATTCTCCACTGTAACACTGGGCATCGACTCTGGCTGCAACATTGCGAGCGGACTACGCGACGATTCTCAGTGTTGTCATTGACCCTGAATCAATTTTCAACATGGTCAAACGGTCTCCTAACACCGGAAAACTACTAATAGGGACTGTATCGGTACAATCTAAAAATGTACAACACATTAATTTTCGTAAATGAAAATATATAGAGGAGAAACATGCAATGTATTTTCTACCATAATCTAAATGTTTTAAATGTGTGTAAGTTCCGATTAGATTTTATGATGTGGGAACAATACTCAAAAAATCTTATATACATATCCAATGCCTAATTTAATCAAAGTTCTTGAGAGCATTGATGATGATTTCAAACTGAACTGCTGAGGTATAGGGTTGAGGGAGGGGAAGAAAAAAACAGGAGTTAACTACATGTAATAGTAAACATTCTGACAGAACGTAATTTCTTGCAACATTGAACAATAATGTTGATTCGAAAAACCGGATTTGGCATACATGTAAACAGCTTTTTATAAATGATTTCATGAAACACGTAAATATGTATTCGTGAATATTTAAACATTCATTGGTTTAGATCTGTTTCATCCAAGCGTAAACCAGTTTCGATTCAGATCGGAAGCAGACCAGATGCTGATTGACTCTGGCAGAGTTATTCAGCATCTGATCCTGGATGTAACTACTTGTAAATGCCATATTTCTGCAGTTTTTATCTGGATTCAATTTCAGACGTATACCACTTGAATGATATTTATTACAGTACTGAACCTTATTAAATTAAATTGATAATCGCAAGCGAATTGCCATCGAATTGCCATCGAATCGCGCGCTTCAAAAAACAAATCCTACGTTTGGCTTTTTTTACGCGAATTTTTCGAAGCGATTGTGACAAAAATGGAATCGAAAAAAAGAACGAAGGCATATTTGCGAACATTTGTGAGATACACCATTCAAGAAAACTTACCCGAGGGTAAAGTTAGTACTTTGAATCGCAAGCGAATTGTCATCGAATTGCAAGCGAATTGCCATCGAATCGCAAAAATTGTTAATTTAATAAGATTCAGTGTACATTAATGATATCATAAATTGATCTGATTTTTCAACGATCAGATCAGTGTTTACATGTACGATATTTGTACAGCATGTTAATGCAGAACTGAGTTTATGCGTTAGAGGTTAAGGAAATGTAAGACCGAAAAAGACCCACCAAATGGACCGAAACGACACCCCACAAAATAGGCCGAAACGATCTAGGTCGAAACAACGTAAGCCGAAACTAGACCTACAACGAGAGTTTATCCATTGTACTTCGGGATAGATGTTGTTTATCTTACATTTATGTTGACGTGCGAATATGATTTTGTAAACATACTATGCATGTCTAACCACAATAAAGATATTGCCGTTTTTGTGTGTTGTTTTGCAGAACAGTTCTCTTATTATATTATCTAATTCACTGTCGTACCCCGAGAACATTGATGATATGAAAACAGTTTGGATACAGATCAGTCGCCGCGACACACGAAGTCTGATCAGATTCGGAATTGCTTGACACTCATTCCAATACTTCTTAATTCGAATTTCTTAAATTTGAATTTGAGAAAAAAAAGACGGCAATTCTTCAAAGTAGATGGCGTCATGATATTGATGAAATTACTCTAAAATGTGTTCCTCCAAACACCAGTACAATTACCCACAAACGTTTATAACGCATACTTTTCCACAGGTCTGCTCTGCAAACAGTCATTTGTCGAAAAAATGACTGAGATACAAAGTATGTTTATGAAATATTACGACTTTCTTGCTATGTAATTTTAATCAAAGATCAAAATGTGTGTGCCTTATTGTGACTTGCAGAAGGTAATATGTTATCAGTTCCCCATATACGTGCCTTCATTCTAAAACAATTAGATTCATTGTAAAACGTTTGGTGGCAGGATAGACCCCTGGTATCTGATAAGGCTCCAAACTGTTGGACACACGAATAAGAATATAGCGCCAGCATGTTCATACATGTACATATATATCATTTTCTACTTTCTAGTGCACTACGATTGCATTTGGCTTCATTAAAACGGAAAGGAATAACGTCGTCTCCACTGTACATATACAGTGGAGAATCTGTTATTCTTTCCCAATAAACGCGTTTACGCGAAAACTATTTTTTCTTTTACAAACAGTTTGGAGCCAGATCAGACGCCGGGTAACCCGGCGTCTGATCAGGCTCCAAACTGTTTGCCACCAAGATAAACATGAATTATCAGAATTGTCCAAAAATTGTTCTTTTCTACGTTTTAGTGCTTTGCGTTTGCGTACGTTTGCGTTTAAACGGGAAAGAATAACAGATTCTCCACTGTAGCAAGTGACGAAATGAGAAAATCTTGCTAGCTAAGGAATACAAGTATTTCTTTAAGATAGTGTAAAGTTGACATAAGTCCTATTATTGAACAACAGCTCTTTTGGCGACGAAGACATATTGCAAAACTATACGTTAAATAAATAAACCTAGTGGTATGTACAGACACGTCTATCTATCAATGTCATAAATCAAGTCAACACATGAACAACTAGGGATTACCGTCAAACATTGTGTCGAGCGCCACTCAAACGAAACCCGAAATATCAGTTTTTGATACGGCTAGCAGCCTACTTCAGGATAAATATACGTAAATCTCCTAAATGTGCTTCATCTTTATACTGCATTTGGCAGTTATCTTTATATAAAGAAAAGGTCGAGATTATTAAAAGAGCGGTCGCTCAACACAAGTTGACTTGTAAAAACATTATTCCTTCCGTTAAAAAATCTAAATAATAAACTGTAGAGAATTACTTTCGGAAAACCATTGTTTTCCTCGTAGAAGTCAGTAGTGTGTTCAGTAAAGAAATAGATGGCCATCGATTGCGAGTTGGCTACCGGTCTGAAATACAGTGGAGAAAACGTAATTCTTTCGTTCAAACGCAAACGCATCGCAATGAAATATAGAAAATGACAACATTTTGACAATTCAAACTACCAGTTTAAGTCTGAGTGGCAAACAGTTTTGTAACCCGGCGTCTGATCTGGATCCAAAATGTTTGCAATGAAGATAATAGTTTAAGTACCGGGGTTATTTGGAAAGAAAACATTATCTCTACTGTACTCTGCACGCTGCACACGGGGCACAAACTGCTAACCTAAACAGTGAACACGCTACAGTTTAGAGAAAAATTATGTGCCAAATTGCTCGATATTTAATATGTGTCATAACTGTTTGCAATAAACATAAGAATTATAGGACGTACATAGTATTTACATGTACAATTACTTAAAAACTATATATACTATAGGAATAAACAACATCTTTTTGACGTTCATGACGGTATGAGGACATTAGCTTCGGGGGTATGTTTTACGTAAACGCCCGAAGCAAAAAGATGTTGTTTATTCCTTGTATTTATATTCTATTTTCTGTCTTGTCAATTTAATGTGTATATTGATCAGATTTGTTTTTCTGTATATGAATATATCATATACCGGTCAAAGAGGTTTGATAGATGTAATCTCGATGTAATAGCCATTCCAGTTTCTAAATAAGGTGAGAAAGTAGTCACAAATATATGTACTGTAACTGTATTATAAATTCAGGATTTTACCCAGTAAACTTTCTCTCTGTGATTGGAAAAGACTTACAAGACAAACAAATAAACAGTGCAACTTGAATATCTATTGCCAAAGCACATTTTCAAAATACATGTCGCGGTTGTTTTCTTAACCCATTTACCCACATAGCAACGCGATAGCAACGACCTATATAGGCTTCGTAGTCGATCAACTGGGTCTGTATCACTCCGCTAGCGTCACATTACCGTCGACCAATGGGAGCTAAGTGTTAAGTGCCTGATGTAGTCTATTTTAGGAAGTCCACGAATAATATGGGGGAAATCCGAACTGGCTGGAACCAGTTTCGATTTGTAGGTTCACCGGCAGATGGACTGTATATTTTTTAATAGGATTACATAAAGACATAATTAATTTATAGTTGGTTATTGATTGCTACTGACCGTACCAAGGCGGGCTCCTATATTCACTTTGCTTTATGTTTGTCTTGCGTGTTGTTTTCTATTTAGTGTGTAGATGAAGGAATGGTATTGCGTGTGTGTGTGTGTGTGTGTGTTTGTTGTGGTATGACTGTGTGTGTGTGTTCTGCTTGAGAGGTGGGTGTATTGTTTGTGTTACGTTTCCTGCTTGAGTCTTTCGTATTTATTTATTTACAGGGTGAATGTAAATATAATTATGTCAATGACCCATGTCATTCAATTGTGAATTATAAGAGACTATCAAAGTGTTATCAAAATGAACACATGCTAGGAAATAAAACAATACAATATTATTTACACTAAAAAAACGGAACCATGGTTAAATGCAAATTGCACTAAAATATCTATCACAGTGTATACATTGTTATATAGCAGACCTCTGCGTCTGTTTAAAATAAGAAAGCAGGATTTGGCAACAGTGCGTATTAAATTTTCATTAGAAAATATAAAAACAAACTTATCATTATCACTTTTAGAGCTAAAAAGAGGTCAACTTCAGAATCTTGGTAAAAATATCATTTCTAATATCATTGTAAGTATCACACTTCATTATAACATGGAATTCATTTTCAACACAATTCTTACAAAACGGACAAACTCTGAGTTCTTCAGCCAACCTTTCGAATCGACCCGTTTCTATGCGCAATGGAGCAACACCTGAGCGGAATTTGGTTAAAGATGACCTGTGTTTCGCTGGTAAAATCATTTTAACATAATTTTCGGTTCCAAAATTTTGTTTAAAAAGTTTATAGGTTTTCTTAATTTGTTTCCACCATTACCAGACCTAGATTGTCTCTGTTAACGGTGTCACTCCATTGGCATTTAAAACGTTCCAGGGCCGCTCTTTTAGTATCATTCACTAATGACCTTTTACAAATATTATTTTCTATAAGTGTATATTATTTAAATCATAACTCATTAAAATTTCAGATACTCTATAAAACCAGTTTTTACATGTTTGGGTAGCTTTTCCAGCACAATATTTGAAAACACGCTTATTCACTTTATTTTCTCCCATATTAACGCATCTTGCCCAGAAGGCACACACAGAGTTAAGTTGTCTAACTAGAACAAGATCCCATCCCATATCTCCAATGACTGCTGCATTTGATGTATATCTACCAGTACCAAGGTAAAACCTCATTGCACGGTTAAGAACCGCGTCAATACACGAAAACGTTTTCGTACCCAAAATAGCACTACCATAACTAATAACTGACCATACCATAGAATCAAAGAGTTTGGTAAAAACGTTATAAGGCAGACCTCCAGCATTCTTATACTTGACTATGAACAGTCCCAACGCTCTACCAGCAGCTTGTGAAACAAATTTAGCCATTATATTATAGTCCATGTGTTCACTAAGGTGTAAACCAAAATATACATATTTATCACAAAGATTAACATTATCATTCCCGCAGCTGAATACAGAAGCATTTCGGTTAACTGATGGTGGTCTAAAATGTACAACATTACTTTTCTGACAGTTTATATTCAACTTATAAATCATTTTCTTTTTCAGTGAGTAAGACTACATCATCAGCGTACATTAAAATACAAAGTTTCTCTCCGTTACCAATATCAATACCAATTCCCAAACCCGTTGCCAAAGTGGCAAGGTCGTCAATAAAACAATTAAAAATGTTCGGAGAAACACAGCAACCCTGTCTTAACCCGATTGCAACACCGAACCACTCAGTGCACATGTTATTTACCCTAACACAAGATTTAACAGAAGTATGAAAAGATTTGACTGCATTCAACTTTTTCCCTTTCAAACCCATGGCATAAAGTTTGTTTCATAGTATATTACGATCAATCGAGTCATAAGCTTTCTTAAAGTCGATAAAGGCCGCAAAAGTAGACTGCTTCTTTTTTATTCTGGTTTCAACAATTGATGTTAAAGTAGATAGATGGTCAATAATACTTCTCTTATATCTAAATCCATTCTGCTCATCGTTTAATATGCTTTCTGACTCGATCCATCGTGATATTCTATTATTTAAAACAGTGCAGTATAATTTGTACATGACTGGAGCTAAAGTAATACGTCGGTATCTAAGTGGGTCCCGGGGTTCTGTGGTTCCAGACTTGGGTATGGGGTTAATTACTCCCTTACCCCAGTCTGTTGGTATGTATGGCTGGTACGTGGTTTCTACAATAGTTGAACAGTGATATGGTGCAGTCGGTATATGTGGTATCCGAAATGGCACAATCTTAACAGTTTATACTACCAAATATTAAAAGTAAAACTAATACAAAATCGTCTTCTTCACCTTTGTCTGCTGTTTATTTTGTTTTGACGGTAAAGCCAACAAAACATATATTACAATGAACAATTCTAAAACTTTGAACAAACCTAACAACACCAAGAAATTTGCACTTGCAATGGAAAGAAATAACAATGTTTAACCCATTTGCGCCTAGTGGATTCTTCCATGTTTTATATTGGATTAATCCATTTTAAATCAAAGGGATGCCTTGTCAAAAAAAAACTAATTTTCATTTTGTTTTATATTGAAATTCCTATCAGCAAACAGTGTAGACTCTGATCAGAGTCTACACTGTTTGCCCCTGTTCCATATATTAGATCGTGGGCACAAATGGGTTAAATGACTTTTAGGCCTAGTCTACATAATAAGGCTTTTAAACCTTACATACTTTAGCTTTTTCCTTCTTTAATTACATAAAAAAGTTTACTAAATCACATTTTGTTAAGTATTCTACCCTCGAACGCTTATAGTATTGCGCAATTAAATTTGATTGGATTATTTATAGAAATCATATATCTTAAAAGACAAACAAACAAGCTCAATAGCATGTGTCTAGATGGTTAACGTATAGGACTGTTACACTGTGAAACATGAGGTCAGAGGTTCAAATCCTGTCAAATGCAATACTTTTTTGTTATTTTTATTATGTTCATTTGTTTGTTTTTATGATCATTGTTAGCTCAACCTTTCAAAAATTCGAGCTATTGTCGTCACCCTGTCGCCTGTATAGCTGCAGTAGTGTTTTAGTTTAATGTTTAGTACGAAAACATTTCTCAATCACAGGTAACCGTTTGAAATTTGGAAAACTTGTTCAGTATTCTGATCAATTTACATAATTTATCCACTAGTTTTCAAAACGTACGGTGAACTTTAATTGAAGTTGAAGTTGAAGTTGAAGTTGAAGTTAATAATGTGACCAGCTTATACCACTGTAAACTACATTTCAGTTCGCTCTTATCCTCAGTGCCAACTCGACTTTGATTTTTGGTTAACATCTGTTTATTCAAAAGAAATACTTTTTATTAAGGCTTTATTATAAATTATAGAAAAAATTCATATGTATTTGCTTATTCCCAACTAATGACGTCCCTATTGATATGTATGTTTTCTATTTGTATAAATGTTAATGATGTCCACGGTAGTGGACCTTATACAAATATATTTCAATAAATTTTCACAGTTTCAAAGATTGTATTCGTTCTTTCGTGCGAAAAACAACGAAGATTGCTGCGTGAACATCATTTTTGTACAAGGATTTTGTTAGGGATGTTCGTAGCACACGAACTATTCAACATTAGCCTACAAATTAGGAATTTTTAGAACATATAATTATAAGCCAATAGAGTGTTCGTAGGTTTTTAACCTGGATGAAAACTGTTTGAAAGCTGCATTAAAGTGGTTAACAACCTATATCTAACAAAGCGTGTGGCAAATCTTTCTCGACACAACCAATAGGGTCTAGGAATTACGCCAGTTTTGTATGGCCTAAACATACTATAGATTATTAAAATAAATTATAAAAGCATTATACAGTGAAACCCCTCTAAACCGGACCACTTAAAGCAAGTTGAAAGTAAAGCAGAATGCGCCTTAAGACGCATTCTGCTTTACTTTCAACCTGCTTTAAGCTATCATCTGCTAGAAAGCACAAACTATTTGCTTCAGTGTAGGAATAAACTGAAGACGCAAAATGGCTTATTTATGGTGTAATGGATAAAAAATAAAGATGGATTTGAAAGGGGACCAAAGTTTTTTCCGGTTTAGAGAGGATTCTGGTATTTAGAGGTTCCGGTCCAGAGGGGTTCCACTGTATACACAAAAGGATCTAGATACAACGTCGAATTGACAGACCAATCTCTGACTATCAGTACTGAATTAGATGCTTCTCGAAAACACCAACTTTCAAAGACAAACTAACAGCAAATATTAGAAACAAGTAAACTGTTTATAAGCAAACACTGTTACCATTGTTATGTTTTTATTTTTGATTTGCAAGTAAAACCGCAGGAAACAAAACAATTATCAAACGAGATCTGTATACAACAATGTACAATCCTATGACCATTAAATTGAAACATATGTCATACCATAGCGTTCACTTTGCTCGCTATAATAGCAGTTACTTTAAATTTGTTATTTCATAACGAACGCGTTCACACTGAACTTATTGAGAGCAGTTCGAGAGTAAAGCAAACAGATTTACGTTCAACGTGCTTTGAACAGCTGCCTGTCTAATACACCGTAACCGGTGACAAAGGATAACCTTAGCACTTTCGACATACTAGTATTGCTTTAAAAAAGTTGACGTATGTAGGATTTTTCTATTTTGGTTTATCGTTCTGTTATTCAAGAAAAATCAAATATCAAACAATTTGGATAATAGTGAGCAACTCGACCCCTTATATTGATCCAAACTCTTTGCAACAGTTTAACAAATGAGCCCACAGTACTTGTACTTTGATAACTGTGTTTAGAACGAAAACAAATATGAAGCGCTCCCTCTCTACAACGACACCCTAAGGGAGACAAAAAATATGTACGTTGTTCGGAGGGAGTCGTTATAGGGACGCGGCGTCTGATATGGATTCAAGCTGTTTGTCATTCGTAATTAAGCTAATATATGTTGAAATGTCCAATATGTAATTTTGAGAAAACAACAGACGACAAATTTAAGCAGACGATATTCTAGCAGTAAAAGCGTTGGACATAATATTTATGTTTAGGGAACTTCGACAAGGGTCCTTGTAAGGAGGGAGTCGTTGTTGAGATGGCCGTTGAAGGGAGGGAGCACTGTATATCCACATCATATTAAAGGTAAATGGCGTGCGTAAATTCCCGATGATGTATATTCACATGTTGAATAATTGATTCAATTGATTAAAGACACTATAAGAAATCAGATAACCTTATGAAGAAATAAACCAAGGAAGTCAGTTTACAGGGAAAGAAAAACGCGTGTATATGAAAACGATGATATTCAGTTCAACTAGGTGGAAAGCAGATCACACACAGAGTAACTCGGGTCTGAATTGATTCCAAACTCTTTGCCAATCAGAGTTTACCACAATTTCAACCATTTCGTGTTTCTATCTTCTTTTCAGACTTTATTGAATTGCATGTATAATAGAATATCTCGATTACAACCATTAAAACGAAGGCTTATTGATTGTATAAAAGACAGGTGACAGTTTAAAGGAGCTTTCTGTTGTAATGCCATCTTGCTTTAAGCTGTCACCTGTGGTAAACACCTAATAACTAACACAATTTAGTGGTCATAATGTTAAAAAGGCAAAATATAACGTCTCTCAACAGCATCTCTATATAACACCTTGTTACAGTGAAGAAGACGTTTTCGTTTCAAATAAACGCGTTGATGTTTAAAATCGTTTTCCCATTGCAAACTGTTTGGAACAAGGTCAGACGTTGGTAACCCGGCGTCTGACTAGTTTCAATTTGATTGCCATTCAATCTATACTATAAAGAAGTGTTAAAACTGTCAATATAGTGTCATTTTCTGCATTCAAATGCATTGCGTTTGTGTGTTATTTCAACAGGAAGGAATAATGCATTCCCCACTGTATACGACTTCTGTTTATAATGGTACGTATTTATGATTTGATTTTGTTATCATTTTATAGGACAGTAGACAGTTATTTGGTACAGTGGAGAATCTGTTATTCTTTCCCGTTTAAACGCAAACGTACGTAAACGCAAAGCACTAAAACATAGAAAATAACAACTTTTGGACAATTCTGATAATTCTTGTTTATCTTGGTTGCAAACAGTTTGGAGCCTGATCAGACGCCGGGTTACCCGGCGTCTGATCTGGCTCCAAACTGTTTGCACTGCAAATAATAGTTTTAGCGTAAACGCGTTTATTGGGAAAGAATAACAGATTCTCCACTGTATTTGTGATTTGATTTTGTTATCATTCTATAGGACAGTAGACAGTTATTTGGTAAGAATGTAAATAGCAGATTCCTATCCGATAAATGGTTGTCTAGATATAAGCTGCCGACTTAGGCGTTTGTCATCTTTAATTTCCTTCTCATTTAACAAATAACAACATAGCTTTGTAAGGCCATCATCTACTGGCATATCTTAGTATTGACGGATATTATACGTTGGAGAAGATACAGTAGATAAAATGTTATTCTTTCCCGTTTAACGCAAACGAAACGCAAACGCAAAACACTAAAATGTAGAAAAATAAAACTTTTTTGACATTTTCACTATCTATTTGTATCTTAGTGTCAAACAGTTTGGAGCCTGATTAGACGCCGGGTTACCCGGCGTCTGATCTGGCTCCAAAATGTTTGCAATGGAAATAATAGTTTTAACATAAACGCGTTTATTGGGAAAGAATAACGTTTTCTCCACTGTATTAACCCACTCAATGAGACGTCAGACGGCAATGGTATTTGAAAACATTTTGGATCGATGTCCGATATAAAGTAAATATGTGTATTATCAGGATCAAAACGGATTGACACTCATATTATGAGTCATAACGATGTTGCTTCATTCAAATTGAACAAATTCTAATTTTAGAAAATAAAAGAAGATGGACGCTTTTAAGATACGATACTTTGGCCGACCATTTTAAACTTATAACGAATAATAACACGTCAGTAAATTTACCACATTAAGATTTTCAAAATTCAAGATTTAATTGGTTATTGATTGCTACTGACCGTACCAAGGCGGGCTCCTATATTCACTTTGCTTTATGTTTGTCTTGCGTGTTGTTTTCTATTTAGTGTGTAGATGAAGGAATAGTATTGCGTGTGTGTGTGTGTTTGTTGTGGTATGACTGTGTGTGTGTGTTCTGCTTGAGAGGTGGGTGTATTGTTTGTGTTACGTTTCCTGCTTGAGTCTTTCGTATTTATTTATTCAAGATTCAAGATTTATTTCCGTAGTATAAGGCCTCCGGCCTAGATTACACACACATATAATTCAATATTTTGAAATGAAATGTTTACAAACAACATAAAAATGAAATATAAAGTAGTAGTCATGATACAATATTTGTCGCATATTGAATATATAAATGCCATATTGACTTGTTTGTGTCGAAAGGTCGATGTCAAAATGGTCGAAATTACTTATTACTGGATATACCGTATACGTACTCTCGACTTTCTGTCACCTAGGTAGTACTAAAATCTTACAGAGACACGACCTTAGAAGGTTTTATTCAATAAGGCATTCTCGCACATTTCAATGATAACGCTATTGCAGTTGCAGCTTTGTACATGTATTACATGTTGTAGTTACAATAGCTTTTCAACAGTGGAGAATCTGTTATTCTTTCCCAATAAACGCATTTACGCTAAAACTATTATTTGCAGTGCAAACAGTTTGGAGCCAGATCAGACGCCGGGTAACCCGGCGTCTGATCAGGCTCAAAACTGTTTGCCACCAAGATAAACATGAATTATCAGAATTGTCCAAAAGTTGTACTTTTCTACGTTTTAGTGCTTTGCGTTTGCGTACGTTTGCGTTTAAACGGGAAAGAATAACAGATTCTCCACTGTACAATAGCTTTTCATATAACAATAATAATAATAATAAGTTTCACGGTCGTCAACATATAGGCATGAATCCAAGCCTTGTTCGACATGGTTGCATTCACATTGAATGTTTCACAATTGAAACACCAGTTGTGGACCCAATCAGATCGGAAAAGGTGGGAATAATTTATTTGGTTGTTTACCAATTTATGAATAGTTAAAGGCCAAGTTCCTTGTTTCGTAGGATGTCAGCTTTTACAATATAATTAGATACTTTAAATATACAGTCTTTGTTAGTATCAGCCATTATCTTGTGAAATAAGCCTATACACGTCACTTGTGCTTCCCATTTAGGTTTAAGTAGGCCTTGCCTAAGTTCCTTGTATTGTTCGACAATATTGACCTGACGTTTGTGACCTCTATTAGCATAATTTCACACTTTGTTGCATTTCTAAATATAGCTTCGGAACACTTCGTTATCATTTATACGAGTACGCACATTGTAACCACATCGGTACCGAGAAAATGTAGCATTGCCCGGTTCCACAAACATCGATAGGTATTTAGCGCAAGTGGTAAGGTAGACTATTATACATTATTTTTCCTACAGTCAGTGGTTCGAAGCCCATGCAATACTCATACATTTTGTTAGTTTGTTTTTTTTACAATTTATACTGTTTCTTTTAAGTATTCATACAACGTCTATTTCATTTGAAAAAAAAAATATCATAGCGTCTGTTTGGTCTATAAAATAACATTTTATGAAATAAAAATATTTTCCCCTCTATCGGGATTCGAACCAGGAACCTCGATGTTACAAATCCCTTTCTCTAAGGACACACCTGTTGTAAATGAGTTATGTCAGAGGGCTGTAAATTAGATATATATTGGCAAGAGTCGCAGGTGAGGACATCGATGATCTTACTTGAATTAAACCCCACTCGAAAGCGTAACATGGTGTGTTTAGTGAATACGATTATACTAGGAGATTCGGGAATAATAGTTTATCAACAACAAGTCTTCGAACATGCGCAATGTGAAGTGTTAATCCACTGAGGATCACAACTGTAGCAAGATTCGCGTAAGCAGCCGGAACAACCCGACACTATACGATTCAATATCGATTATTGATTTATACTGCGTCATCTTGCTATATTTTATTCATGCATAAAGTTCAACGTCAGGTCAATATTGTCGAGCAATATAATGGGCACACTAACAAGGAATGGAATTCATATTTAACTGTGTAGATATTCATCTTAAGGCAGTACGGACAATTTCTAAGTTCTCTGTCGATGCCCATATGTCTGCCTTTCTCCACCAACAGTTTGTGCCATGAACATTGAAAGTTAGACAACGCCCTGTTACATGTAAGGACCTATGGTAGGTCTATAGATATAGATCTTTATCTTTCGATATCTAACATTGTCTTACAGATTTTATAATAATTACATTTGGGTGATGCGTTGATTTGTCCATGTATGGTTTGTATTACACAGTCTTTTCATCTGTTTACAAAGGTTGTTATACCACTGAAAATTATCAACGCGACCTTGCTAGATTGAATATGAGAATCACCACACTAAGATATAACCTTATATGTAATGATAATACCGTAAAATGTATAAGACGATATCTAAACATATATAAAAAAAAGTCAGTGCAGTTCATTAAAAGTAAATACCTACAGGTTTATGATAATGCTAAGTATTTATGAAATCTGAGACGCAAACATACATGTAATATATCATTATTTGCAACACGAGAACATGTCTCATCTAAACGAGTATAAACGCAAACTGACTGCAATAAAGTGTTAAAAAGACAGATTGGTTGTTGTTTTTTAATTATTATCTGGTTTGCCAACAGTCTGGACCCTGAAGTAATACCAACTGGTGCTTGCAAATGCACATCATTATGAATCAAAACCAGGGGCCCGTTTAATAAAACTCCGCACGACAAAAACTGTCGTAAGTAAAAAATTTAAAATATATCTAATTTCTGATTT
This sequence comes from Gari tellinella, assembly GCA_922989275.2. Lineage (NCBI taxonomy): Eukaryota > Metazoa > Mollusca > Bivalvia > Cardiida > Psammobiidae > Gari > Gari tellinella. The sequence goes on along the minus strand of OV277857.1, from coordinate 26,347,228 downwards.
CTCTATCTAATCCTGTCTTGTGACATTTCTGTGGAATCGTCTTGAAAAGACGATTCCAAAGAGATGTCACAAGATATTATTAGATGGAGAAATAAATAAATAATAATTGAGACTTCTATAATCTGACATTCGACAGTTATTGTCGTATGAAGTTTTATAAAACGGGTCCCTGGTTACATGGACAACAATAACGTATCTTTCCCAATGTATTATACTACATGTGTATTTCCCTTGGCTTTGGTTATTGTAATCATGCCCGATCTCGTTTAAGAAATATTAAGTTAAGAGAATTGGCTTAATATATAAGAAAACTAATTGAAACCAGATTAGAAATCATTTGCTTTGAATCCATATTGCTTGACAATCGTCTTGATGTTGCCTTAGTCCACCATATTAAAACTGATTATAATTGTATGCAGACGACTGTTGTAAAGCAGAAGATACTTCAGTGTGATAAGAGTTTAACGGCCTCCTCACACGGAATACTAATGACCCTATTACATGTTTTTATTGGGCCAGTTGTAGACGTAATGGCCAATAATTTATCTTGTTTTGGCATAAACATAGCCTAAGTCTCTTAAGTCTGTCCTGTGATGTTCCTTGCGAGTTTACAACCTGGAATAAAGTACCGCCAGTAGCAACTGGGATAAATAAAACACACTAGACAATCAAGACTTAATCGACTATTGTGAATGAGTGTTAAAAGCCTCTAAATAGTGTACACTGTGGTGAGACCTTGGTCTGGACTGCTTGTCATTACAAAATTAACGTTATAAAGCGCTCTCTCTCTACAACGGCACTCTATGGGAGTCACATATTGTGTGTGTTGTTGAGAGGAAGTCGTTACAGGAAGGGAAAATTAAGACTTGGCTTTCATTTGCAAACAGCTTGAATCCCGATTAGACGCCACGTTACGCGGCGTCTGATCTGAATTCAAGCTGTTTGGCACTTATCATTATATGTATTCTATCAAACTGTCTAATTATTTGTAATTTTGAGAAAAAAAACAACAGACGTCAAATTTAAGCAAACGATATTGCAGCAGTAAAACATTAGAAATAGTTGTCCTGTTTAGGGAACTGCGATAATGGTCGTTGTAAGGAGGGAGTCGTTGTTTGGAGGGCCGTTGTAGAGAGTGAACACTGTTTCCAGATTGAATGACAAATACACCTTATACTAAACAGAACTCTTACTATAACTCGTCCCTTGACCGACTAACTTCCTTTTATGGGATGGGATATATCATCTAAGAAGGTGACTGTTTTTTCCGGACAGCTATGTCTGCTCATTTTGCTGCCTGCGTGACACTTTCTAAATAGAGCAGCATAACATATCGAGGGGTTACTGCCAGAATCAGCTATTGCCACTTTTTTCACATTTTACAGGGGCAAAGTTTCCCTTCTTTAAAGATTTATAAATATTCCTTTTTTTATATTAAATTCAGAAGCTTCACCTGAAGAGGCTTACAACTGTGCAGCTCAGAGTAAAATGAGTCGTCATACATTCAAAACAGTTGCCATTATATGCATTTGATTGCTATACTCTATATTATTAATTTGTATTTAGTGTCGTAAAGAAGAAACAGACTAACGTCTCACCCACTGTATTACATGTAGAACAACTTATCCTATTCACAAACGGAGTTGCCCAAAGGCGGTTTTCAAATGCATGTAATGCCTTTCAATGTTTTAAATCCACTAAAGGAAATAGTTACAATTTATACAGTCATGAATATGTATCATAAGAAAAATTGTCTATACTCTAGCAGATGGTAGATTAAAGCATGCTGGAAGTAAAGCACTATATGATTGAAGTCGCATTCTGCTTTACTTTCAACCTGCTTTAGGTGGGTACATGTACCTGTCTTTAAAACTAGACATAGGCTATACAGAAAATGATTGAAAGGAACTTGTAGTATCGAGCGAACATGGAACAATTTACGAGTGAAACTAAATGCAATGTGAAATCAATACAAAATCTAAGAGGAATGGCGGGCGAAACATTTCAATAAACTGGTACAGTGTTCCCTCCCTACAACGGCACTCCCAACAACGACTCCTTCCTTACAACGACCCTTGCCATAGTTCCATAAACAAGACAAGTGTGTCCAACCTAATCACGGCTGCAATGTTGTCTGCTTAAAATTGTCGTCTTCCGTTTTTCTGAAAGTTACATACTTGACATTTTGACAGAAAAAAAACTTAATGACGAATGACAAACAGCTTTAATCCTGATCAGACGATTCAAGCTGTTGCCAGTGTAAGCCAATTTGCCTCCCTATAACGACTCCCTCTGATCAACGCACACACTTTTCGTATCCAAGTGGATGTCGTTGTAGAGAGGGAGTGCTACATAGTACAAAATCAAAACATAACCTAAAATATGTAATATTTCCCTTATATATTTGTCATTGAAAAAACAGACAGTTAATTGATTAAGTCAATATATTAAAGAAACCAAGACCTAACTATTATGGGACATTATTGTTTCAATTAAACAAGTAACTGCACTCAAACGCAGCTCTATAAACGAAGAAAATATTTTTTGCCAAAAATGCTGAGGATTCATTTAATCTTCTGATATTCTTGACGTCTGAAATGGCATTAAACTGTCATAATGGCAATCCATTTTTTATCACTAATGAGTTTGTTTGCGAAAAGCATTTCCCGACTTTATAATAAAATCTACCGAAAGATTGTAGAACAGATTTGTCATTCGATTTAAAATTTGAAATTATAGACATTTAGATTGGAAAAAAGCAAACATTAATTTTAAACAGAATTGCTCCTGATCAGACGTGGAGGCTTTGTAAATACTAATTTAATCGAACATAGCAGAAAAAGCGTAAATTTCCAGTGGAGAAAACGTAATTCTTTCCCAATAAACGCGTTTACGCTAAATCTATTATTTCCATTGCAAACAATTTGGAGCCAGGGCAGACGCCGGGTAAACCGGCGTCTGACCAGGCTCAAAACTGCTTGACACTCAGATAAAGAAATATAGTGAAAAACGTCAAAAAGTTGTTATTTTCTACAATTTAGTGTTTTGCGTTTGCGTTTCATTTGCGTTTAAACGGGAAAGAATAACGTTTTCTTCACTGTATGATGAAAAAAATACGATTTTACACTAAACTCTGCATTAGGCCTGGATTTAAGATGCATCTGCATGTAATTATTCCTCGTTAGTGACATTAAACAATCATCATGCTAAAATATCATCTTTTTAAAATACATCGTCTCCTAAATAACTAAAAGCTAAGTGAATGCCATTTTAGATACAAAATGTTTATATATGTGTCAAACAGTTTAGACCCTGATCAGACGCCGAGTTACTCGGCGTCTGATCAGGGTTTAAACTGTTTGCAAATACCAGGCAAGCCACGCTTATCACAATAAGGGTAAACCTGCTGGTGTAAATTACACTTAATCAGCCGTTGTTGTGATTGTGTTCAATTATCTACAATCATCCCCAATTAACACCGCCATTCGTGGTAGTGATTTCTAGCCTCGTTAACACTGCATTCATTACCACAACGCTAACTATTTATCCAGCGTACGTCAGCCTCTGAGCAGACACGTGGATTCATGCAATTGTTTAAACTAATCTGTTTTTCCTATTTAGCAATTGTGTATTTCTTTATTTCTGTCTCTTCTTTGTACATCAAAGTTACATTACAGTTCATGCAAGTTACAGTTTCACATGTATGTACAAAGTCATTCATTATTGAATTATAAGAGACGATCACAGTTATTCATGATACATAGCATAATCATAAGAACAAAATATAGTATATACAGAAGGTAAATGCACATATCACCTTTTAATGCTGCACACTAAACTGTTACAGTGTAAGCATTTAGTGTGTTTAAAAAATTACTAAGATCAAGTTCAATAAAAGCTAACGACAGCAATAGAAGGCTAACAAGCCACACAATGAAGTGTTTGTTGTTGTTGTTTTTTTAAAAAAAAAAAAACGAATATTACCTCAAGCCAGACTTGAAGTAAACTGATTAAAAGGTGATATCTACTAGATGTAAAAAAATGAAATGTTCTAGAATAATGACGTCATTATATACAATAAAAGGTAATTGGTTCAATAATAAGGAATATACTAATTAAATATAAACTAAACAACATGTTTGGTAAATGAATACATGTTTTAAGAAGTGTACAAGAGACTTGAGCGCCTCCTTAAAATTAAAAAGCAGGATTTGGCAGCAATACGTACAATTGATGGACATGAAAATATAAATATGAGTTTATCACAGTTACTTTTCAGTTTGAAACCCGCATCGATCTCTGATGCTTTGCTATATAAAACATTTCTAATATCTGTATATTTTGGACAGTCTGTAATTACATGCAATTCATTTTCAACTTCAGTTATACAAAACGGACATACTCTTCTTTCAACATCTAGTCGTTCATATCTCCCTGTCTCTAGACGCAGGGGCGCAACACCACCGCGAAACTTAGCAAAAGCACTCCGATGTTTAGACGGGATAATCATTTTTACATAACATTCTGGTAAAATTTCATGCTTCAACAATGCATAAGTACGCAATTTATTTCCACCATTTCTGGACATAGACTGCTTCCTTGTTATTGTGTTGCTCCACTGTGTTTTAAATCTAGATAATGCATTACATTTTAATTTATTTACTAATGCATGTTTATTTATGACAGTATCAATCATACAAAACTCATTGCAATTTAGGTCACGAAATATTTTACATACATTAAAATTCCAATTTTTACATGATCTGTTTGCTTTAGCATGACAGTATAGAAATATACGTTTATTAATTCGTTCAGAGCTCATATTACAGCATCTAGACCAATGATTTGCTACAGCATTAAACTGTCTGACTGAGACCGGGTCCCACCCCATATCTCCTATTACTGCTGCAGTAGGTGTGTAACGTCCTACTCCCAGGTAAAAGCGCATTGCACGATTGTGCACTGCTTCAATGCAAGAAAAAGTTTTTGTGCCCCAAACAGCGGCTCCATAACTAATGACAGGCCAAACTGTACTATTATAAAGTTTGGTATATACATTATATGGCAAACCTCCAGCATTTTTGTGTTTTACTACCAACAGACCAAATGCTCTACTTGCGGCTTTAGCAACAAATTTAGCTGTTATGTTAAAATCAAGGAATTCGTTTAAATGTAGGCCGAGATAGACATATTTATCTGTAACAGCAATAGTGTCATCTCCACATGTAAAATTGGACAAAGTTTGTCTGACAGACGGGGGTCTAAAATGGACAACATTACTTTTTTGACAGTTTAAAAACATATGATTGTTAACACTCCATTTATGTAAAACATCAAGAAGAGCTTGTAACTGGGCTTCGCTTTCGGCAAGCAAGACAACATCGTCTGCATTTAATAAAATACTAAGAGTTTCCCCATTTCCAACATCTATACCAATACCTAATTCCTTTGCAGCAGTAGCCAAATCGTCAATAAACAGTTAAAAAGAACAGGTGAAATATTACATCCTTGTCTAAGACCAACAGATAAATCAAACCAATCTGTATACATATTATTCAATCGTACACATGACTTTACTGAGGTATACAATGACTTAATAGCATTATGTAGCTTTCCGTGTACACCCATACGTTTTAATTTATGCCAAAGAAGGTCTCTGTCGATCGAGTCATACGCTTTTTTAAAGTCAATGAAAGCAGCAAATGTAGACTTTTTGTGTTTCATTCTAGTTTCTATTAAAGATGTTAAAGATGACAAGTGGTCTATAGTACTTCGTTTTGATCTAAACCCATTCTGTTCGTCATTTAATTTACCCGTAGACTCAACCCACTTAGACATTCTAGCATTTAGTACACTACAATACAACTTATACATCACAGGTGCTAAGGTTATACCCCTGTAGCTCAGAGGCTCTCTAAAATCATTTGTTCCTGACTTTGGAATGGGATTAATTATGCCTTTTCCCCAGTCAGTTGGAATTTTACCACTAGTAAAACATATATTGAAGAGAATATGTAAAAACGAAACCGATGTCACGTTTTTAAATATCTCTACGTGCATGCGATCTATACCACAAGCCTTGCCATTATTTGCATTATTCACCGCCTTTCGCACCTCTTCAATTGATATGCAATCATTAAAACCTTCCAAATCATTAACATCTTGATTAAAAACTTCAGTATCATCATGCACTGTTTCATTATCTAAATTCAAACTGTTTACAGGGTTGTACAATTGTTCAAAACTTGATTTCCATTTATCCAGTACCGAGTTCACATCATTAAGTATACTACCATCGTAGCAATACATGTATATTTGACATTTCTTCTCTCTATGTTTAACACCTATCTTAATATGTGAAATCAGCTTTGGAACTTTCCAGTTGGTTCATTTGTTGGTGTCATAATGCAATGTTTTATAATATTATGTTATGTATGACCTACAATGCCATTAATATCATCTCTTATAATTCCATTAAGGAATGGCGTTGCGCTATTTTAATGCTATTTTTGTATATGTATGAATGTATATTGGATGTGCAATGATGAGATTTAAATGAAGATAAAGATAAAGATTGTATATTTTACATTTGTTCTGAAACTTCTTATCTAGGTTTATTTCGGCAATAGATCAAGCATGCAGGGAGTCGCTCAACAAACTATGTTGTACTAAAATAATGACTTCAATTGTAAATACAGTAAAACCCCTCCAAACCGGAACCTCTTAATACCGGAATTCTCTCTAAACCGAACTAAAGCGTTGGTCCCGTTTCCAACCCTTCTTTGTGAATAAACATGTTTTATGTCAAACTGTTTGCAATGAAAATAATAGTTTTAGCGTAAACGCGTTTATTGGGAAAGACGAACGTTTTTGCCACTGTATTTCCCAATAAACGCGCAATACATGTATTGTCATTTTCAATGCTACATGTAACCAGGTGCCTGACCAGGCTCCAAACTGTTTGCCACTCATATAAAAAAAGATCGTTTAAATTTTCAAAATATTGTTATTTTACTAAATTTTTATTGCAATGCGTTTGCGTTTGGTTTGCGTTTCAACTAGAAAGAATAACGTCTCCTCCACTGTAACTTTAGAGAAAAACTAGCAAATATTTCCAGTAAATTTACTATCGCGTGAAGACATCGAAGTTAATTAAACAACGTCGTACTTCAAAACACCTTTAGTTACTGAAACCCTCGAAGCAAGTACATGTAATCGATAGTGTTGCATTCAACCCATTCTCCTGCCGACCGCGATTGCTTGCAAACTTTGAACACTGATCCGCTTCCTTTAAACTCGGTATCTGTCTATCTGATCTATACTCAAACTGTTTGACAATCGTTTGTATGTTTATTCAACATCTTAACAACGTTCAAACGGAGGTTAAAATGTTGAACTGACGACAACAGCAAAAGACATTTTGTTAGGATAAGGATTTTAAAAAAAATGTCATTACAGTGGAGAAAACGTTATTCTTTCACAATGAACGCGTTTACGCTAAAACTATTATTTCCCATACAAACAGTTTGGAGCCAGATCAGACGCCGGGTAACCCGGAAGTGTCCAAAAGTTGTACTTTGCTACGTTTTAGTGTTTTGCGTTTGCGTACGTTTGCGTTTAAACGGGAAAGAATAACAGATTATCCACTGTATGACGTCACCAATGACGTCAGAATAACAGATTCTCCACTGTACATGAATTGTTCATAACTCTTGATACAAAGTAAACCCTTTAGATGGTGTAATACAGTCTGTTTTAAAATGAACATGCTCTTTGTTGACCGAGAATGTGTTGGTCCTGACCAAGATACTGAGGAAGCGCTTAATACTATAGAGATTAAACAGAGCACATAAAGTTGGGTTGTATTTTAAACGGATATTTTGTAGTTGTTAAAGCCAGAATAACCGCCAGTATTTTGAATATTCAGTTACCTGTGGAATGTCGTTCATCTAATATCTCGTCATAGCTACTGAATAATATAAAAAAAATACAATACATAAGTTGTTACAAATGGTCAAACTAAGAAACTTGTATAACTATTGATTTTTATATTGAAGACTTAGATGCATATGTAGGTGCATAATAAATTATCATGATACACATAAATGCATATGCATACCAGTAGAGATACAAATTACTACGCTACACAACCTTATATCCTCTATGGCATTAAATGCTTGTATTCCTCCACTTGAAGAAATTGGACCAACTTCATCGAATGTAATCATTATATCAGTCTATGAAACATTAGATGTAATTAATACACGGTACCATTTAAAACATGAAAATTTGACAAACACCTCTTACAGAAAGTTTCTTTCTACACTCATGTCATTCATTGAACGTTTCAATTTTAATCTTCAAATATCACGACTCGTCTTCATACAGAAGGCGGTGAACACAAGCTTAACTATATGTCATTATTGGTTAATCAGCTTTAACATGACTTGACGTGAGAGAAAATGTTCAGGTGTGAAAAAAGCACTGTTAGCGTCTGCCATCCATGTGGGTTATTACACATATCTCGAAATCTCGCAGGACCTCGTCATATGAGATTCCGTTATCCGGATGAATGCGTGATTCTCGACATAACTATTCCATCCGTTTATGGATTGACGTTATCGTGTTAATTGCTGGTGACAAGCAGTCATTTGCATTAGAACCAATGACGCCTGAGTGACTTTGATAAGAGTACGTGTAGTAGGAGTCAAAAGACTTGTCATAATTCGCACGTACTCTTCCAAAGCATTGAAGTACACCGTTGCATCATAAACTTGCATTTGCGGAATACATAAGTATTTCCGGACAGAACCAAACTTTAACCTTATGCAGTATCGTCAACTCTGGTAGTTTCGGACAGTCCGATTGTTTCGGACACTTTACAAATTAAACAAAATGGAACACATCCACTCCCTCCGGCATGCTAGAAGTCTGTCAAAACATTGTAAAGAATGGCATTTGACTTTTAAAGAAGAAAAAACTTAGATTATTGACTGTTTTATAGAATTTGACTGGTTGATCATCCATTATCGCAATTATGGAATTTATATTGCAATACAAAATTACCGTTACATACCTACAGTCACGTTTGTCTTGGGGAAGTTATTTCCACGAATGTTTTTTCTCTCTGACCTTTGTGTGTAAATAATTAATATTTCGTTGTATCCTAAAAGTGAACTTAAGTTTCAAACGTTACACCACAAGCCTTCCTATGACGTCATAAATAACATCGTCGGAATGTACCATAAAGCTTCAGTGATACAAATTGATCAGGGGCCATTTTTGTTTACGATACGTACGCACTTGTGTTTAAATTCATTTGTTAGATTCTGTTGATTATTTTAAAAACTTTTTGTTGTGTTTGAGTTTTAGAATAAAAAATGTTGCATTCATGCAAGGTGTAAGTGCGCATGCGCGGATAAACGGTTTATGTATCTTAATCTACCCCACGCCAGGCTAAATACCATAGTTTTGAAACTGTTGACGATTAGTAACAGTAAAATGTTTTAGTCAATTTCGAAAATGTCCCTTAATATATATAACGCCTTTACGTATAATAATGTTTATGTAAAGGTGAACAATTGGTAAAAAGTATATGATTGGTATTTTGTCTCAATCATACCATCGTTAAGCCTGATTTAGCTAGAATTAAATATACTTGCCTTGATTAAAGTCAGATACGCAGATATTGATCCTAGATGTGTAGCTTTGCAAAATACTATTAATCCTGTTAAAAGCCACCATTGAATAGCTGACATTGCGATTAGTTCTTAGAATAGCTACTGTATTAGCGTTTAGTAATACTTCTGAATTGCATTAAACATTCTGCTAAAATCCCACAAAACATATGGATACAGACGTCGCTTAACACAAGCTTTACGTCATTATTGGTTAAGTATCCCTTAAGATGACCTGCCATGACAGAAAATGATCATTTGTGAAAAATATGATGTTATTATCTGCCAGCCAACTATCAGTGTGGGTTATTACACTAATAATCTCGAAATCTCTCATGACCTCGCCATGTGAGATATCGTAATCCACATGAAGGCATAACTATTCGATTCGGTTATGTACTGACGTTATCGTGTTAATTGCTAGTGACAGGGGGAGTATGCTAATAGAATCAATGGCGCCACAGTATTTGTGATCAGGAGATTGTCACAACTCGCAGAATGTACCTAATGTAAATTTCAAACTGTAAACTGTTCAATGTCACATAAAACATTTTATTAAAATTTCTGAACAGTTAAGCTTTCATCAGAATCGCATGTTCTTGCTTCAATATTTATTCCAAATGAAGAAAATTCCACTTTATACAGTAACAAATATACACCAGTAAAATAATTTTCAACATCCAAACAGATGAAAACGATTTAAAAGCAGGCTGAAAGTAAAGCAGAATGTGCCTGAAGCCACATTCTGCTATACTTTCAACATGCTTAAAGTGGTCATCTGTCTTCAAAACTAGAAACAAACAATGGGGTAAGTACAAGCCGCCAATCACCCTCTTCTTCGATAGCAATTCTCAAACAAGAATCTGTACTGTTCATCCATTATTTTTCTTTCTATAACAGGGGTCCATAATAGTTGACTTCCAAATTGCACAAAGCCTCTTTTTTCCCAATTTGGTGAACTAATATCCCCAAAACGCTATGTATATTATGCTTCTCACGAAAAACCAACATATTTTGGGGATAAAACTACATTAGAAGTGTCCTATTAAATTACCATCCCTGTTTAAATGTTCAATAAGTTCTTTACTTTCAATTATTAAATTAAAACCTATCTATTTTCTGTAATTATGTAGACTTTCATTTAGATTTTTGAGTGTCTTGAAAGTCAGTTTACTTTCCCGATTTGGCCAAAAATCGTGTTTGAATTTTCCAAAATGAAAGGCTAAGGCCCCTTCCGAATTTTTGGAAAAAAGGGCCTGTTATCATTTTGAAATACATTGTAAAAATAATAATTAGAGATTGGAATAGCCCATTTAAAGTTTCAGAGTTCTATCAGTTAATCTATTAGAAATATGTTATTGATAACACGGATGAACAGCCGCACAACAACAAATCGGGTATTAATAAAACCTGCTGTAAGAACATTTGTTCCGGGTAAAACTATGTATCAATATCAATATGTTTTTCTTGCTTTTGCAGAGCCTATTGATTTGAAGCATTGTTCAACACTGCCACCTGGGAAGCATTTGTTAGATGATACAGACCAGCAACGACCAATAACCTAATGAAGTCAACCTATTGGAGCTAGTGAAGAGAATACTCATTCTTTATTAACAGTGTATCTGTGAAAAATACACTTGCGCAATGCAACGATCATATCCTAAAGGAACAATCTAATCAGAGTATGCAGTGTTTTTGCATTTGGCAATAACCTTTAAAACAACCCTCAATGGTCCACCTTGAGCAGACGTAGATATTGGAAACTGGAATTGTCTATTTGCTGTTTTAGGGGTGACCTATTAAACCTTTGTTTAGCAAATAGTTTAGATCCTGATCAGATGTCGCATTACATGGGGTCTGATGAGGATCCGAACTGTTTGATAATGTTCGTGATGTACAGTGGAGAACACGTTATTTTTTCCCAATAAACGCGTTTACGCTAAAACTATTATTCCCATTGCAAATAGTTTGAAGCCAGATCAGACGCCGGGTAACCCGGCGTCTGATCAGGCTTTAAACTGTGTGACACTTAGATAAAAATAGATAGTGAAAAATGTCAAAAAAGTGTTATTTTCGACATTTTAGTGTGTTGCGTTTGCGTTTCGTTTGCGTTTAAACGGGAAAGAATAACATTTTCTCAACTGTAACGCTTGGCGGAGAAAGGGTTAAATTGCAAGTGAGCGTACTGTGAACGCAGCATCTTATGCCAGCTTTGCTATCAATTTTACCAGACATATTCCAAACTCATTTATCACCTGTGAGAAATGAATAAGGGTCCCTGTTCACAGGTTGTCGGAACAAACAGAGATGCAAGGTGTGATGTTCAATATTGCAAACCATCTCAAATATTGAACATACAGTAACATCTCCAGTTTACAGATTCTATATTAAGGTGGCATTTCAGGGTGGGTAGGTGTGTGTGTTTTTTTTTGTTTTTTGTTTAAAAATGGTGGTGCCTTAAAGCTGATGAAAGTAAAGTAAGAAGCTACTAAAAGAGTCAAAGCCAGTTTCATGTCACCTGTCTTAACACAATCTCTAACTACAGTGGAGAAAACGTTATTCTTTCCCACTAAACGCGTTTACGCTAAAACTATTTTTTTCCATTACAAACAGTTTGGAGCCAGATCAGACGCCGGGTAACCCGGCGTCTGATCAGGCTCCAAACTGTTTGCCACCAATATAAATATGAATTATCAGAAATGTCGAAAAGTTGTATTTTTCTACGTTTTAGTGTTTTGCGTTTGCGTACGTTTTGCGTTTAAACGGGAAAGAATAACAGATTCTCCACTGTACATGTACATGTACATGTACTGTTTGGTAGACATACTAACGGGCTTGCACTGGTTTGACGTGCAATTTGCTCGGAAGCTTCCCCGAACCAGGCTAACATTGTAAATGACCTTGACAGTAACAGCATTGTTACGAATTCAGAGGAGGTTGCATTAGACAGAAATATCTCTTCTTATTCTGTAGTTTAATCCTCTCTTCCCGAGTTTCCAAGATCTACAGTGGAGAAAATGTTATTCTTTCCCGTTTAAACGCAAAGGCAAACACAAAACATTAAAATGTAGAAAAGAACAACTTGTTGACAATTTTGACTTTTCATTTTTATCTGAGTGTCAAATAGTTTGGAGTCTGATCAGACGCCGGGTTACTCCAAACTGTTTGCAATGGGAATAATAGTTTTAGCGTAAACGCGTTTATTGGGAAAGAATAACGTTTTCTCCACTGTATGACATAATTACATTTTCTACCTTGATCCGACATAACGTTACCGGTCGTCTGTTCTTGATCAAAATTGATGTAAATATCTGTTAAATATCTGTAAATCACCTTGTTTTCGTTCAAATATACATCTTTGCAACTGTAAAATAAGATAACCTTTTAACGAAAACAAAATGCAATGACAATCATAAAACCGGCTGCGTAGCTTATAGGTAGAGCTTCCGCTTGCAGTGCGGGAGGTTGTGAATTCAATCCCCGGTCGGGTCAAACCAAAGACTTAAAAATCGGTAGTAATGGCTTCCCTCCTTGGCGTACAGGATTGCGGGTTAGCATTACAAGTGGTTCGTCAGTGTCACGTACAAGTTCAGTCACGGCTCTGGCGTTTGAACTGGCTTCACAAATACACGTATTTTCGATAAACACGGATATGAGTTCATTGAAACTTTCCAGCATCGGTTCCTTCCTAATCTAAGCCTGGTTGTCTTTTCGTCTGCAAACAGTCAGTTTGGTTGCAGCTCATAAGCTATTTTAGCCGGTCTCTGGTCAATTCGAAAATGTTCTTCACTTACATCGTTTTTTAATTAGTCAAAGTGCCCAAAATCAAAAGTACATTTCTACGACATTTGATTATATATACTATGTTCTTATAACAAAGGGCATACATGTAGCCCATATGTGTCCAGTGTCCAATAAGGGACATAGGCAAACAGAGTAGACTCACATAATGTGGCGTCTAATCAGAGTCTACACTGTTTGCTGATAGAAGTTTCAATATGAAACCAAAGGAAAATATTTTCAGACCAGGTACCCCTTACATCAAAACGGATTAATCTACATGTAAAGTAAAAGCATGGCAAAATCCACTGGACGCAAATACAGTGGAGAATCTGTTATTCTTTCCCGTTTAAACGCAAACGTACGCAAACGCAAAACACTAAAACGTAGAAAAGTACAACTTTTGGACAATTCTGATAATTCATGTTTATCTTGGTGGCAAACAGTTTGGAGCCTGATCAGACGCCGGGTTACCCGGCGTCTGATCTGGCTCCAAACTGTTTGTATGGGAAATTATAGTTTTAGCGTAAACGCGTTTATTGGGAAAGAATAACGTTTTCTCCACTGTAGGTTAATGAGTCGCTGTATTTCTATTCTGCGTGCGCTCCTATTTCTCACAAAGATCAGAGCTCAGACAAACCAGACGCCATTAAAATTGAATGCCCAACTCAGTAAGTGCACATGTGTTAATTCTTATAACGCTAACGTATTGCTTGGTTTAGTTCCTTGTTTGTAAAATTCGTTTGATGGCATCCAATGGAAGACTAGTGTAAAGGAAAGTGGACATTGCCAATCAGTGTAGGCATAGTTTTGAATGAAATATTTAAGTAAGAACGTGCTATAGTACATTTGTATATACATGTACATGCATACAAGGGATGTTTGATAGACGAAATAATTTTCACTTCCAAGACTAAGACTGTTTTGATTCTGTTACTGAGACATTGATATATTTTAAAAGCATGCTTATGCATTAATATGGCGTCGTGCTTATATAGACAAGGGTTCATCCCTATTTGTAGACCCTTTTCTGCTATATAGACGACCCAGAGATACGAGAACAGATACAGAAAACCCGGGCGCGATGACCTACTCTTAGTATCGGACAGAATTCTCTGGTTCTTTTGGATGCCTAGTGTAAAGGTCCTCAGTTTATAAAGTCTCTGAAGGACTTGATCCGGTGGGGTATCGAACTCACGATCCTTGATACTGCAGTCGGGTGTGCTACTACGAGACCCCGTCCGCCGGTAGACTATTTACAGTAATCTCGTTCTATCACGACCTCTTAATTTTGTTAATTATTAGGCGTTTACGACAGGCAACTGCTTAAGTACGGTAAAAGTAAAACAGAAAGTGTATTTAGGTGCTTTCTGTTGTACTGTCGCCTTGCTTTAAGCTGTCACCTGTCTTTATCAATTATCCTTCGCTATAGCGGTCGTAATAGAACTATATATTTTACTGTACCTATTAACAGTCGTATGAGACTAAAGTCGACCTTGTAAACAGTTTGGAAAGATGCGTTTGATAATGGTATATATAGGATCTGTCACGAGTCGATGTTAAGACAAGCTGATCTCAAACGAATCTAGAATTGAAATGTTATTAAGCGAGCCTTGGCGAGCAAAATACTAGTAACTTTTCTATACTAGACGAGTTTGAAATCAACTTGTCTTAAAAAGCTACGATTGACAGATTCTTTTTCTCACATACATGTAAGCCATGATTTTTAGTTAGTCTTTTTAAAGCAATAGGCAATATTTTGGAATCCCGGTGACGTCAAAACTGCCTTTATAAAGAGTGACGTCATAGTGACGTCATCAAATTGATCTCACACATGTTGGAGACAAGGATATTCGCGATCGCTGTTGAAAACAGGAGTAGTTATGTGAGAGAATATGTTTGGCACTGATATCAAAACATTTCAGTCAATACCCCAAACTTTTAATATTACATTAAATTGCAGATGTTAAAGTCTAGCATTCGACATTTTGTAAGTACGTTGGAGAAAACGTTATTTTTTCCCGTTTAAACGCAAACGAAACGCAAACGCAAAACACTATTTAAAATGTAGAAAACAACAACGTTCTGACATTTTTCACTATTTATTTTATCTGAGTGTCAAACAGTTTGGAGCCTGATCAGACACCGGGTTACCCGGCATATGATCTGGCTCCAAACTGTTTGTGATGTAAATAATAGTTTTAGCGTAAACGCGTTTTTTGTTAAAGGATAACGTTTCTCCACTGTATCTGCACTATTTACGCAATTAGTTTGTTTTTGTCATAATCATGGTCATACATATAACGATCGTTATTATAGAACTTTTTAGAATTATTTCGAAGATATTTATGACAGACGGTACATTTATCATACAGACTACCACGATCAAAGTTGGGAAAACCTTATGTTATCCCATTTTATACGAAACTAAACATTTATAGAACGTAGTTTTATTTTCGTTTCATTCAAATATGAGTGGTCAACTCGGCATCTGATTAGTTTGTATTCTAATACGTTTACAGTGGAGAAAACGTTATTTTTTCCCGTTTAAACGCAAACGAAACGCAAACAAAAACTACACTAAAATGTAGAAAATAACACCTTTTTGACATTTTTCACTATCTATTTTTATCTGAGTGTCAAACAGTTTGGAGCCTGATCAGACGCCGGGTTACCCGGCGTCTGATCTTGCTCCAAACTGTTTGAAATGGAAATAATAGTTTTAGCGTAAACGCGTTAATTGGAAAGAAATAACGTTTTCTCCACTGTAGGAGAAAAATAGCCGAAAAAGGATGCCCATTGCCATTAGCAGATAAAAAGAGTAAAGCTTCATCTGATAAGGCTCGACTCTGTTTGGAATTACGGTTAAGATAAACAATTTTATTGTATTATGTTTACGTTTAGCCCAATATCCCATAAACACGTACATGTATGACCAGCCATTCATTATTTTCCTAATTTTGTTAGGGCTTACTCATCCTTCTTACTATCGAGCCATGCTCTATATCAATATAATTCTGTGATAATACAATTAGTTATTCACAACCCAAATGATAAGGTCTATATTAGTTCTATCTGTGATACATAATTTTCCAATCGATTGTTTGCATCGTATGGTAATTAGAATATTGACACATGTTCTATTTCTAGCTGATTTATTTTTGTTATAATTAAGATATGTTTTTATAGTCGGTTCAAAAGCCTTTATGGCTTATGTTGTCTATATCATGTCTTGCCGACTTAAAATAAACTTTATCTTATCTTATTTCATCTTTTTACTCCTTTAATCTATTCATTCACTGAAGAAAATTGTTTTATACATTCATGAATATGTACCATAAAACATAGTATCTATATCCCAGCAGAATGAAGCTTAAAGTAGGCTGAAAGTAAAGTAGAATGTGCCTTCTGGCGCATTCTGCTTTATGTTTTACCTGTTTTAGGTTATCATCATCTTCAATACTAGAAACAGGCTATTCGACAATGGGTTAATATTGTTTCAACCGAAAAGAGCAACGTTTTCAATTTCGTTTACAGTAGAAGAATAAGTACTCTTTCCCAATAAACGAGTATGTGCTAAAACAATGCTGTCAAAGGTCTACACAGTATCCAAACTGTTGGTTAACTCATTATCCCCTGAAACTTCAAATGGACAATTCCAGTTTGCAATAAATGCTGGTCCATTTTATACTATTTAGGATTGTTTTATGTAATAAATTACAAAATGACTAACAGTGAAGTCTCTGATCAGAGGGCTCCTACAGGAGCCCTCTGATCAGGGACTGCACTGTTTGCATAGGACAGGTGCACTATTCACAGGTACACGTTTGGTAAAGGACGCATATATGCGTCACTAGGGCTCAATGAGTTAATATAAATTTGAATAGATATTCAATAACATGCCAAGTTCATAAATGAATTCGCTTTTTGTGTCAATTCAACGGGAATGAGCTACAGTGGAGAAAACGTTATTCTTTCCCAATAAACGCGTTTACGCTAAAACTATTATTTCCATTGCAAACAGTTTGAAGCCAGATCAGACGCCGGGTAATCCGGCGTCTGACCAAGCTGCAAACTGTTTGACATTCAGATAAAAACAAATAGTGAAAAATGTCAAATAATATGTTATTTTCTACATTTAGTGTTTTGCGTTTGCGTTTCGTTTGCGTTTAAACGGGAAAAATTAACGTTTTCTCCACTGTCTTCCGAATTTCTACAGAAATATTTCCAGGAGACTCCAGTAGCAGAACTGTGCATCTTTCTGCAGACTATAAGCCGGGGTGATATATCTGCGGTTGATCGCTTATGCGCAGCGGGCGATGAAAGCGCCTATTAGCATCGGCAATTATCATTATAAATACATCTTCACCCGCCATCATCTTCAACCTTTGTTTCCATCAGAAAAGGCTTCGGATGTATTCTATAGCGGTAATGAGCACTGACGCTTCAGTGAAGGATGCTTGCCAGTCAATGTTTATAGCCGTCTACGCTCCATTGTTCCGATACAAGCGTGTTATTAACCTTCTCCGTGCTGAGGTCGAAGTTGTGATTGCTAGTGCAAACAATTTGGATCCAGATGAGACGCCGAGTAACTCGGCGTCTCATCTTGGTCCAAATTGTATGGCACTTTGATTGTATTTACCAAAAGAGTAACCGATAAATTAACCCTAAGAATATTGTAAGGTGACGGTGGATTAATACTGTAGACGATACGTGTACTAAATTTGAATGAACAAAAACATGTGAATTTGCTGGAATGTAGCAAATTTAAACCTTCAATTTGAGCTTCTGCAGGTGTTAAAGAAAACATTTAAGAGTCCACAAACCTTAAATCAATGAATCAGACCGGGGCCAATGCGCTAACAAGGCTAAGGATCTCTATACTGACTCCTAAAATAACTTAAACATGGCATCAAATAAACGCCATCTATTTGATTTTTTCATCTGCTAGACTTTAAAAAGTTACTGCGTTTCTGATCCAGACTATGTGTTTATCTTAATGGCAAACACATGCCCTGCGTCTGATCTAGATCCAAACTGTTTGCAATGGACAAAATTGGTTTAGTATGAACGTGTTCAGTGGGAAAGATAATGATTCTCCTTGTACCTACAACATGTATTATGTAAGTTGAGTTGTGTACAAAGCAATGTATATTTTTGTTTATTTGTTTCTATATATTGCTATACACCCCTTTCGGGTATTACGAGCAGGGATACTTTTTACTTAGTAAGGTCATGGGTTCGATACCCAGCGGAGGGGGAGAGGGAGGTAATTTTATACTGCACCGACTATTGTCACAAGAAACCCATAGACATTGTTCGGTCTTTAAATGGTATACATATATATTCAGTTTCGTATTACATTTCTGTACAACCACATTCTTATAATGCATGGGCGCTTGTAGGAAAAGTAGAAGCGTTTAAAAGGCAGAAGCGTTTAAAAAAACATTGGATTGGAATCCCATATAACTTATATCGGGTAACCTAAATCCTTTCATTCTCAATCGCGCTTCAAAGCGCGTTTGCAAGCAGTTTGGATCCTGATCAAAACGTTTTATGTCGTTCTGGTCGTCCAGTGTTTATTGGCCAAAATAGGGGGTAATCTAATCGGTTTGCACATTTAACGGCCTATACGGCTGGAACTTACATATAAATATATATGTAATTTGGCACGACATTGACAAGTGAAAGACTCATTTCATTTTGAATGCCATTTTGAATACCGAAATGGATCGAATGAACGGAGCGATTTCATTGGCCAAAATTACACAGGTAAAGTATCTTTTAATTTTGCATTCTAAATAAATTATATAAAACTGATTATATTTCATTTAAAGATGATTTATAACATTTGGTGAGAGTTCGATTGGCATAGGCCGTTAACTGTGAACACCTAACAGATCATCCCTACATACATATAGGCCCGTTGCTAAGGAGTGAGGACGTTCATAACGACATAAAACTTTTTGATGCACTTTTTCTTGATAAATGCACGAACTGTGGCGTTATTTGATGGAATTTGATGAAATACAAAGTAGATATCGATAAGTTAATCATTGTCCGAGGGTACCATATGAAATTATCGGCGATCTAGTCTATTATAGCACCAGTTTAAGTCGATAGTTAAGACTACCTGTTGGATTTCCGTTATATACCTTGTATATACCGGTATTATAGAAGTCTATTAAAAAAAAAATATATATATTTTCTTTTTTATTTTATTTTGGTATTAGATCTAGATCTATATGTCAAGTACCTTTGTCTACAGACTGTTTAACTCCCTTCTACGAAATTTCAAGCTAATAGGAGAAATTATAGAATTTGTTTCTAATGCAAATGTTTTAATTATTGCGGAACAGGTCGTAGTTTGACAGTTTCCATTCATTTTGAAGACAAACCATGACTAATTCGAAAAATATGCTAAATGCTGATACTCTATCTGTGATGCAATTGTTCACGATACTGCTGACGCATATTCCAAGTATGGGTACATACAGTCAGGAAGACATTATTAGTTCCGGACATAATTATACAGATAGGTGACAGTTTAAAACAAGATGAGAGTAAAACAGAAAGCTCCGTTAGGAGTATCTTTTTACTGTCGAATTGCTTAAAGCTGTAACATATCTTTTAAACATTCAATCAGCCTTCTTTTAAGTGTCGTAATACGTGGAGAGGTATACGTACAGAATTTTATAATGTAATATGCAAAAATAAAGGACAAGATAGCTACGTGTAGCAACTTATAAAACGTGGTGTCTGATTGGACACCAAACTGTTTGGTGGTGCATAATTGTTTGTACATTAACTCATTTATTTGATAACAGCGTTTCTCCTGAAGAGTATTATAGAAATAAAATTCTTATTGTTGTTCAAACTAATTTCTCCTTTGAGATGCTCATTATTTGTAACTTGATTTTTATTTTCAAAATCGGCTTCGTGGCTCAGTGATAGATCGTCCGCTTGCAGTGTGGGGTTGCGGGTTCAATCCCTAGCCGGGTCAAACCAAAGACTTAAAAAATGGTAGTAATGGCTTCCCTTCTTGGCGCTCAGGATTTAGGGTTAGCATTACGACTGGTTCGCCGGTGTCAGGATAAAGTGACCGACCGGGTTCAGTGCCTGTTGCATCTCATAAGTGCACCTGCTTGTAATACTCGAAAGGGGTGTATTAGACTAGTCGGATTTTGGGGAAATCAAACTTCTGGAGGCATTTGTGGGGAAAAGTTGACAGGCCACCTTTTTATCATAATTAAAGTGTGCTGAATCCATTTAGGGTGCCTGTCACCCTCTCCGAAGCCTTTAAAGCCCAAAAATGGTAAAAAACAAAATGGCCGCCAAAACGTTATTTTTCGCTATTATATCCAATCTTTTGGGGATCAAATATACCTAATACATCTGCTTCTCCGAATCTATATGGTTTATCACAAGAAATCTTTACAGGAATGTCCCTGGGTTGATTCTCAATAAACAAATTGATAAAATGAACATGGCTGGTTGCCATGGCAACCAAAGTATAAAATAGAGAAATCTTGAAAAAAAAAATTTCTTGTAAAATAAATCACATGGCCCAAAGCTTAGATACTTTATTGTTGACTGGCAAACCACAGTTTAACCATAATTAAAGTGATGTGAATCCAGTTTGTTGTCTGCCCCCCTCTCCAATGAAGTTGAGGCCAAATATTGGTAAACAAAACAACAACACAAAATAGCCACCAAAACGCTAAATTTTCGTTATCCTATGCAGTCTTTCTTGGATCAAATACACCTAATACACTTTCCTCTAAACCACATGGGTGGTAAGAACCAACTTTACAAGACTATGTTTTAGGTCAATCTCTTTAAAAAATGATTTCATGCAGACTTTCTGTTGTCATGGCAACAAAAGTGAAAAATCAGGTTTTTCGTTATTATATTCAGTTACGAGTATTCTTGGATTAAAATTAATACTCCTAATACATATGCTTTTCCTTAATCTCATGGTTTATTTAAGCAAAACTTTACAATAATGTTCATGGGGTGTATCTCCTTTTAAATTATTAGTTGCCATGGCAACCAAGGTAATGAAAAAGAGAAACCTAAAAACCAAGAATTACTCTTCTTGTACCCCCCCCCATCTCCACACATACACACAAGTCCCAAAGCTTAGAAAATTGATGGATATTTACTATTACCTAGTAGACCTCTATCAAGTTTATACCTGGATCTAAATTTTAGGGGTGTAACAATCCACTCAAAACGGTATTTCAAATGTTACAAAATTACTAAGTTGGTCCCGAACGAGGGTAAACAGTATTGCATAGACTTATCCTCTACAGGAAGAGAAATATTGTCAAATACCACAAAGCCCGATTTTATATTAGCATAACACAGTAGACCTTTATCTTGTTTGTTTGTTTAAATCATCGCCTAGTCTGATGGTTGGCCCCTGCCATCACAAACCGTTCAGTGTTTATAAAAAAACGTACAATGCAGAGACATTTTGTGTATAGTACGGCCTAGAAGACATCTATTACTCTTTTTAAAAAGCATATCTCCGTGATAAAATACATTGCCCTATCGTTCTTGAAAGTTACTTTTGTCCATGTAAGAGCCTCGTGTCAAAAACCGCTAGGCCCAAAGCTTTGATATCTAGTGTAAATTATCACCAAGTACAGTGCTCCCTCTCTACAACTACCCTCATTACCATTATACCCTCTTTACAACAATGCTTGCCACAGTTGCATAAACAACATTAATTTATTTCAATATACCCCCTCTAAACAACAAACACACTTTTTGATTCCCGATGGATGTTGTTGTAGATAGGGAGCACTGTAAAGTTCTTCAAAGTTTGTAAAAATTTTGCCATATGGTCAAACATTACTAATGAAAAAGTTATTTTAATACATTGTCAAAAACATAAGGTGACACATACTAGGTTTGTTTTGTAAAGAATAACGTAGTAGACCTCTATTAGGTTTGTTAAAATTACAACTCATCCAATACTTGTTGATTCTTCAGAAAGCAGACACAAGATATCGAAGACAAACTGGTGTCAGAACTTACGTCGTATATGATTCAATATGCTTGCCATTGAAGAGTATGCAGATTAACCAATCATTGTAACAAAGGACTTAGCCATGAAATGACAATGGATTCCTAAATGCAAAGGACAAAGGTAACGCAATGCATTTGTTGAGGAAAGCCTTTTGCCATGTAAGGACCGGAATGTCAGAGTCCAATACCGTTGTAGAAGACAAACCACTGATATTTTCATCTCTATTTGATACAGAAACGATTATGTTCTAGAGACAGCAAACATACCGTATCAAATACTGACCGGTCTATCATACAGTGGACTTGGATGAAAACTTTACCATAAGCAATTGTCTTTGCTGATAGCGCTTGCTAGGATATTCAGCTATTCTATATCAGATTGTAACAGCAGAAACAATGTGTTCACACATGTAGGCAACAGCTGAACTACCGTCTTCATTATTATCAGATAGATAGATTTATTTCAACATAAAATGTACAATAACATGGCAATCTGTTATTAAAAACATACACAGTAAACAATAAGCAACATTATGTATGATTTAATACAGCCATGTCACTCAACATTATATGCCAAGGATAACACAAAAAAGAGTAAGAATTACTTTTATTTCCATTGTGGTCCTTATGATTGATGGATAAGCCTTTCTGGTTGTCAGTGTGAAGACACAGAAAGGTTCTACATTTGAAGATCTTTTTGGTGGTTTAATAAACATGGCAGGTATTATAGGATGTCAATCAAATCTGAGGCATGTAAGAGTAGTGCCAAGGGCATCAGACCTAGTTGGTGTGTTAGTTGCTGTTATAAGGTATCCCTGCAAGTTGATTTGGGCAATTGCCGGTAACAAGACTGACTTGTCAGGAGCTCTCTCTCTCTCTCTCTCTGAACAGGCTGCAGAGCTTGATCAACATCACCAAGTCACAGTTGTGGCTGATGGGTTCCATGATGAGCAAAAAGTCAAAAGCCGAATCAAACAAGCCTGATGTAGACACGTAAGTACCCAAGCTTGACAAAAGAAGGATATCAACGGATTATGATACTTTTTTCTTACAAGCGATGTTGACAAAATACTTGTTCTGGTCAGATACACTGATGTTTTGATTCTTCTACTGTCTAACTTCCATTCAATGTGTTACACCAAACTCTGTCCGAGAGAGCCGGGTTCACAGAAACGAGTATGATAGTCCTGCTCACACTATGTTGTATGACCTAACTGTCCTGGAAACCATTCCAGTCGTGCACGCTTTAACTCGAAGTAATTGACATCCTTCTTCCCTAGCCAAAGCAAATAGACTTCATAAAATGTTTTTGCAGAGCATCATGGAATGCTGCAAAGCTTTGTAAATAGAAATTTTTAATAAACAAATGCTAAAAGATTTATCTGATAAAAAGTACAATATGGAACACTTTGACTCGCTAAACAAGACAGTGTCAATCTCGACTGTTTCTCGAGTTCCATTCCGTATAGTCGGTTAAAACAAGTGTTGCACTATCACTAGATGTGAAGCGTTCACATTTCCAGACATTAGAGTAGAGTGAATATCAATGGCTTTCCATCTTAATTACACCAATACCCACACTAAAACCCAAGTTGTGTTTGAAACTGACTTCCTGTAATTACTATACTCACTATATGATTTAACAGGGCAAACTTGTGCGGAATATCCCGTATACTGTCCAGTGTCCACATCACAATACAAATCCAAGGATAACGACAACTACCACTATAAATAGGAACTGTATATGATATTTTGAATGCAGTATGTCAATAATAACTAACCGAGAGTAACTACAGTAGTTAAAACTGTATTCTTTAAAACCATGTTTGTGCCAAAACAAAGATGTCCATGGTAAACAAATTGAGACCAGATTAGACACCAGTTTTATCAATCTCCAAAATATTTGCCAGTAAGATTTTAATACAAAGTCAAAAGTTTCCAAAGGGAGTTATTTCCAACATTTATTGAACTGCGAAAGCATTTACTTCCGTTTAAACAGGAAAGAAAACAGTTTTCCACTGTTACATACAATAATAGTAATTTAAGTAGATCATGATGCATTGTAAATGGTAATTGTACTCAACTTACTTTAATGCAAAAATGCTCCTTATCCACCAATTTCGCTATGGTTAATTTGTACCTATGTACAATGTATAAGTGATTTATACATGTACTGGGCATACAAAAGAACCATGGGCTCCATTGAACAATAGTTGGGTATCGCCCGGGTACCTCTATATCCGCTTCTCTCTCTTTGTGATGTCCAATTAGCCCTATTAGCCCAAAGTTAGCAAATGTTGACAAATTTAAACCAACCTGATTTTAACTTTGGTTACCATGGCAACAAAAAGTCTGCATGAAATCATTTTTAAAGAGATTGACCCAAAACAAAGTATTGTACAGTTGGTTGTAATCAGCCATGTGGTTTAGGAGAGGAAAATGTATTGTGTATTCGATCCCAGAAAGACTGCATAGAATAACGAAAATTTGCTTTTTTGGTGGCAATTTTGTGTTGTTTTTTTACCCATGTTTAGCCTTGAAGAGGGGGACAGGCAACATACTATATTTAAATCACTTTAACCATAGTTAAAAGGGGGTATGTCATATATCAATAAAATATCTTAGCTTTGGCAATGTGATTTGTTTTACAAGATTGTTTTTGATTTTATTTTGTTTAAAGATTTCTCTTTTTTTGCTATGGTTGCCATGGAAACCAGACATCTTCATGTTATAAATTTGTTGAAGGAGAATCACTCCAAGAACATTCCTGTAAAGATTTGTAGTGATTAACAATATAGGTTAGGATGAGCAGGTGTATTAGGTATATTTGATCCCAAAAATACCGGATATAATAGCGAAAAATAGCGTTTTGGCGGCCATTTTTTTTTTACCATTTTGGGGCTTTCAAGGCACCGGAGAGGGTGACAGGCACCCTAAATGGATTCAGCACACTTTAATTATGATAAAAAGGTGGCCTGTCAACTTTTCCCCAAAAATGCCTCCAACATTTTTTGGAGCATATTTCTGAGATTTCCGACCAGTCTATATAGCAGTATAGAACAAATAGCAAATAAAAAATATATATACATGTATATATATATATAAATGAAGAAGGAACTCGATGCTGGAAATAAATATCGGAAAAAGACGTTATGAAAAATCAGCAATGATAAACAATAGTATAGCGCCTGATGAATTATAGTGAAACGCGTCGCGCATTGTTTGAAGAAATAAAATTGTGTTTTTAAAGCCTATAATACATCATTTATTTTTTTAATTCATACATGTATATATATATACCAGCGCCTGTGCTGCTCTAAACTGTATGCTACAAATGGTGTTATATGCTTGTTTAAACAGTTAGAGTGTCGAGAACAACATAACTTAAATGTATCCAGATGATCTGCCACATAATGAGGCGACCAAAATCTGCCTAGAAATGTATAGAATCTAATTTTAGGACATCAAAACAAACGAACATTTCGAACAATGTAACGTTAGAGAGGGGTTTACAAATGGATGTATGGTGTGTTTCTTTCTGCTCAGTATCAAAGCGCTAGTTGATCAGACTACGAACTGCAATAATCTGATAAAAAGAATCCCGTGTACGTATAGTGTAGAAAACGTTTTCTTTCCCAATAAAAGCGCTTACGCTAAACCTATTTTTTATTCTGCAAAGAGTTTGGAGCCAGATAACCCGGCGTCTGATAAAACTGTCAAAAAGTTGTTATTTTTGGCATACTTGTATTGTTTGGGGGAAAGCTGAAAGATTCGTTGTTAGGAGGGAATCGTTGTTCGGATGGCCGTTGTAGGGAGGGAGCACTGTATGTCGTTTTCGTTGAATATTGACCTAGTTTTTCAGGTTATTCTGATTTTGTTTGACGAGTAAAGATAATTAAATAATGTTAAACATCAAAATCAATAGTGCATCTGTATAGAGTTCCTTAGACCCGATGTAAAAGGTATAATAATTGGCCATGTAAACATTTTGCTAAGCAAACCCTATCTACGGTGAATAGATAAAATATACTATAACAAGTTATAGATTACTTTCAGTCCGAATAACCACTCAGCCGACTTTTCATTTACTCCCCTGATCATTGAGCCATCTTGCCAACAATATTGCGCACTGCTAACATATGGCGCAATCAAATGCAGCCGCAGTACCGGCTCAGACCCTTCACAGGTACCCAGTGGAGAAGAGTAATTCGCGGTACATTTCTTGCTCAAGAACATTCCTGTACTTCATCGGTCTTCAGAAAAAATTCCCTTGTCAGACCGATGGTCCGGCGAGGGGGGCCCAACTCACGACCCCTGGTACCGTAGTCTAATGTGTTACCATTGGACCACTACCGCATATCAAACTTTTTTCAGTTCTTAATTTCGGGTTTAGCCCTATAGACTATAACTTATATATGGTTCAGAGTGTAAGACAGTTGACCGCTTAAAGCAGGGAATTCAGATTTATCCATCCTATGAGAAAGTGAGAAACTAAATACTGTTGCATTTTCATGGCATACTAGAAAAAAGGATTTTATTTGTAAGGTAAAAAGTAATTCTTTATTTCTATTGTTAAAGGTTTGAGTTACAATGTGAAACTATATTCAACTTCAGGACTCTAGTATATTCCTCAGATATATGTCTACACGTGGGCTTAAACATCATTACGCACGAATATCTGTTTCACCAGCGCATGTACAATAATTACTCGGGCGCCATTGATTCTAAAACAAAACTACTTGTCACTAGCAATTAACAGGATAATGTCAATCTCAGGGCTCCAGATAAAAGGAAGTAAACCGCAGAAATTCAAAATTTTCTCATTTATTTATCATCAATTCCAATGGTGTTACTTCTCATTAGAATCGTCTCTTCGAGACGATTCTAATGAGTAGTGACACCATAGGGTTTAAAGCAGAAATAAAGATTTTAGTTTTATAGATACCCACTTATCTGGAGCCCTGCAATCTACAAGCAGATGGAGTAGTTGTGCTGCAGAAATCGTGCATCACGTTCAGTTGACCGTATTTCACATGACGAGATCCGACAAGATTTTCCGATATAAAGTATTGTAGCTCTCCTTGATTTGCAGCTGACAGGAACTAATGGCATATTTCACACATGAATCAAACCATCCATAAATTCATTAATTAATGTTGACATACTGACCATAGTTATACAGCGTCCCCTCCCTACAACGGCCCTCTTAACAACAACTCCCTCCTTACAACGATCTTTGGCGCTGTCCCTGAATAGGGCATTCATGTCTAATGCTGTTACTTTTGATGTCGTCTGCTTAAAGTTGTCGTTTTCTGTTTTTATCAAAGTTAGAAAATGGACATTTCGAAGGAAAAAACTTAACGAGGAGTGAAAAACAGCTGGATTCTAGCTGTTTGTTAAAACCAAATTCCCTCCCTATAACGGCTCCCTCCTTACAACGATCTTTGGCGCTGTCTCTGAATAGGACATTCATGTCTAATGCTGT
Organism: Gari tellinella; assembly: GCA_922989275.2. Lineage (NCBI taxonomy): Eukaryota > Metazoa > Mollusca > Bivalvia > Cardiida > Psammobiidae > Gari > Gari tellinella. The sequence continues at coordinate 26,319,250 of OV277857.1, read as the reverse complement.
TACTTTTGATATGTCGTCTGCTTAAATTTGTCGTCTTCTGTTTTTATCTAAGTTAGAAAATGGACATTTTGAAGGAAAAAAACTTAACGAGGAGTGAAAAACAGCTTGATTCCAGCTGTTTGTTAAAACCAAATTCACTCCCAAGAACGACTCCCTCCTTACAACGATCTTTGGCGCTGTCCCTGAATAGGGCATTTATGTCTTATGCTGTTACTTTTGATATGTCGTCTGCTTAAAGTTATCGTTTTCTGTTTTTATCAAAGTTAGAAAATGGACATTTTGAAGGAAAAAAACTTAACGAGGAGTGAAAAACATCTGGATTCTAGCTGTTTGTTAAAACCAAATTCCCTCCCTATAACGGCTCCTTCCGAACAACGCACACTCGTTTTGTCTCCCATTGGGTGTCGTTGTAGAGGGGGAGTGCTGTAGTATCATAAAATTATCTAAAGCCTTTCACTGACCTATCCCGAATAGCTTACAATAGTTATTTGCAACAGTTTGGATCCTGATTAGACGCTACGTAACGGGGAGTCTGGGTCAGGAATCACTTCCGGGTCGTTTCGTGTTGCTGAAGTAGTCCATTGAATAGCACAATTCCCAAGATTTGCGATCTTTAGTGTTGTCTGTGGGTGAGTTTGAATGGTTTTCTTGATAAAAGATGGTTATTTGTGGTTATTTCCACCAAAATGACATTTTTTTAGGGATTTCATTTCAGGACATTTTCCCCAAGCGGATGCATACAGTGGAGAATCTGTTATTCTTTCCCGATTAAACGCAAACGTACGCAAACGCAAAGCACTAAAACGTAGAAAAGTACAACTTTTGGACAATTCTGATAATTAATGTTTATCTTTGTGGCAAACAGTTTGGAGCCTGATCAGACGCCGGGTTACCCGGCGTCTGATCTGGCTCCAAACTGTTTGCAATTGAAAACATAGTTTTAGCGTAAACGCGTTTATTGGGAAAGAATAACAGATTCTCCACTGTATGTGACCTCAGGAAATCATTTATAGCAAAAAATGCCTCAAACTGTGTTAATCTCAAATAAGATGTCAGAACAGTTGCCTGACAAGGTCCGAAGTACTTGGATGAAAGTTACCAGGTATAGCTTTCTTCATTCTTTGTGAGTGAAATTGAAAAGTTTAGAATTTTATTTATCAGTGTGCTTGCTTACGAATATCAGTTCTGACCTAAGCATTACCTCATTTCTTTCATTTTAGGACAAGTTATTGTTTACAGTAATGAAGAATAAAACCACATTTGACATGTGACTTTTGAACAGTAGAAACGTTTTAACTCGTTTTGTAATATTACCATGTCGTTCCTCAATGGATACATGTACAGCGCTCCCTCCCTACAACGGCCCTCCCAACAACGATTCCCTCCTTACAACGACCCTTGTCGCAGTTCCATAAACTGGAAAAGTATGCCTAACGCTTTTACTGCTGAAATATCGTTTTTAAAATTGTCGACTGCTGTTTTTTGTCAAATAAGTAGACATTTTGATATAATCATTATAATGGTGAGTGACAAACAGCTTGAATCCAGTTTAGACGCCGCGACACGCGGCGTCTGATGTGGATTCAAGCTGTTTGCAAATGTTAGCCAAGTCTTCATTTCCCCTCCCTATAACGACTCCCTCCGACCAACACACTTACATTGTGTCTCCAATTTGGTGTCGTTATAGAGAGGGAGCACTTTATAATAAAAAAGGACGTTAGTTTCCCCAATAAATGCGTTTGTGCTAACACAATTATTTTCATTTCAGTACGGAGTCTGATCAGAATCCATGTGATCCGGCTACTGATCAGGCTCCAAACTGTTGCCTTAAAGATTAAAATTTATCGTTCGAAATTAAAGGAAACTGTAATTTTCTACATATTATTGATTTGTATTTGCGTTTAATTTACGTTTAAACGGGAAGGAATAGCGTTTTCTCTACTGTGCATGCAGGCACTCAATAATGATAATATAAATACAATGCTGGCTTCCTATTGCTATTGCAATCTAATTAACACAATCCATTCAGTGACCAGTATCATCGACAACAAATTGAAAATTGTATTTGTCAAATGCTACTCTTGACAAAGTGTTATTCTTGACCATTCGGGTGTTTACGTGGACATCAGTGCGCTGTTAACATGGATTATGTTTTCAGCTCAAACATAATTTAACCGCTTTAGGCTTTTTCACACATCACTACATCTATTTCTCTTAGCCATTAATCTGCTGTCGAAAACATCTTCAGCTTGATTGGTGCATTTAAGTAAAAAACAAAGGTCGTTTTCTTCGCGAAAAGTATGGATTGCATATGGTGGTTAAGCCTTTTAATGAACGATGCAATAACACGGCCAAAAACTCTCCTGTGGAAAGTAAGTATTTTGGTATTTTTGCTGTGAATATTTTGCTCCTTTCTCTGCTGTCATAAAATGCTGTCGGCTGGATTAATCCATTCAAATCCAAAACCAGGCGCCGATTTCTTCATAAAATAAAAGGATTACATATTTCTGTGTAGTGCTTTAATGAATGGTGTACATTAAACATCGGCCACATGTTTTTTCGTTTTATTTTATCATTTTATTTCTCAAATTGCATTGTACAGCACAAACACATACTTTGTGTAGCATTCTTACATAAACATATCTGGAAGATAATAGACCATAAACATCTAAGCTTAAGTAAATGTGCTATTCAATATAACATAAGTCTTGGAATAGTTGAAGAAGAAAAAACTAGATAACAATGAAAGAGAAGAAAAAGAGGAAGACGAAAAAAAGGAAAACAGTTAAAGAGAAAGAAAAATATATGGAGAGATGAGAAAAACAGCTATTGTTTTTTAATCTACAGTAAAAATCCATCCCATTTTGCACGATGCAGGGCAAGTTTGTCTTTTCAGTAAGGAAGTATTTTTGTATTTTGGTAGCAGAATTGTTGTGTTCATTGAAGGGCAAGATCGGTTTTGAACACTTTGGCCATGGCGTTAACCAACCTAGGCCAAAAACAACTGACCTGCCTTCCGTTTAGTTCTTGGCAGAGAGGATAAGTCCTGCCAAATAAACAAATACACCCCTGTGACAATGAAGCCCCCAAAACCGTGGCAAGGTTGGATGTCGTTGGGTCCAGCAGCGGATGTTGCTATCGTTGGCATATAATTATGGTCTACAACACAATGAGTTTTTATCAAGATTATAAGCTCGGGCATGTCCCTTTATTAGCAGGCTATAGAGGGGTGTTACACCGAATCAAACCAAAGGAAACCAAACTAGTCTGCTCTATGCGTAGCTGTCTATATATATATAGTTTTTACATGTACAAACATGTATGTTAGTCTGTCATAGTACAATATGCTGTGCACAACTCCGTACAATGTAATGTGATTTATTTTGTCATAGCCTAAAGCTTTCTCTGGGGAATATGATGTATTAGTTAACGGTATATGTAATAGAAATAACGCCGGCCATCGGCTGCCTGTAACTGGATTTACAGCATTTATTAACTGAGAGGGCGGCTATATATTGAATTAGTTGACCCCTTGTCATTAATTTTGCGTACTATATTATTATGGCCAATTTTGTCTTACTAGTTTGGCGCAGGGATTTGTGAGATCTGCATTATTCAATAGCAGCGTCCGGCTGGCCCACTTAGACTTGCGATATCACGGTTAAACCCTTTGAACCATACTCCCGCATATATGCGTCCTTTTCAAACAGTGTACATGTGAATAGTACACTTGTCTTATGCAATCAGTGAAGACCAAGATCAGAGGGCTCCGAAAGGAGCCCTCTGGTCAGGGTCTTCACTGTTTGTCATAATTCCAAACATTGACAAAAACAACTCTAAAAGTCAGAAATGGACTAGACTAAAATGGAAAATGGATTTGTGCATTTAAAGTTTCAGGGAGGAAAGAGTTAAGGATTCCAACACTAGCACACGAATTAATCGATTCTGACCAGAGATGCAAGGAATGGGCTAATGCAGCATAACATGGCTTCTTAGAAACAAAAACAAGAGTGTTGCATGTTGTTCGTGATAGTTTGTTAGTTACATGTACCCAGTGATAGATATATGAAAACCAAACAATTTTTATGTCCCGAATTACCTGATTTAAGTGTATACATGTACTAAATGATCACTTTAAAAACCATTTGCCATGTAGTTGATCCCTTACAATTGGAAATATCTAACTTCATCTCAGGATACACCTTTAACCAATTTGTGACTGTATATTGCAATAAACCCACACTATGTCCTTACTGGAAAATTGCATTAAGATATGCAAGGGTTGCTGACACGAAAAGACACTTCGATGTAGCTTCAGTGTTACTCTACACAGAAGATCATTTCATTACAATTTGTAACAGTGCAGCATTTTGTGAGACACTGTTTAAGGTATGAGACGTCTTACAGTGGATAAAACGTTATTCTTTCCCAATAAACGCATTTACGCTAAAACTATTATTTGCAGTGCTAACAGTTTAGAGCCAGATCAGACGCCGGGTAACCCGGCGTCTGATCAGGCTCCAAACTGTTTGCCACCAAGATAAACATGAATTCTCTGAATTGTCCAAAAGTTACACTTTTCTACGTTTTAGTGCTTTGCGTTTGCGTACGTTTGCGTTTAAACGGGAAAGAATAACAGATTCTCCACTGTATCAATTGTATGGCACTTCAAAGCACTTTTTTCGAAACAAACTTTCATACGAAAATTCAAACTACTCGGTGTCTGATCTGGATCCAATCTATTTGCAAATCTGACACATGGATTTAATGTAGTGGCCGGGTTTATATACCACTTTAAACCAGTGCATATCAAAAGCGATATTTTTTAAAGTTATATTAAAGAGCACTTTTTTGTTACTGCGTCATTACGGATTAATTGAAACATACCACATTTACATGGAAAGCCAATCGATTGCTTTTACTACAGAGATTAAAGTTCATGCCAAAGTTATAACACTGTGACGTAAAGTAAAATCTCTCTATTACAACCATATTATTATATTGATTAATGTGTGTTTCCGACAGGTGCCTGCTTAAAACAAAGTGACAGTAAAACAGACAGCTCCTTTAGAAGCTTTCTGTTTTACTGTGACCATGCTTTAAGTTGTCACCTGTCTTTTATACAGTCAATTAGTCTTCTTTGTAATGGTCGTAATAGAGAGGTTTTACTAGAAATATAGATAGACACACATAAGGATTTCATGCAGTACCATCAACTACATAACCCAATTTGTCTGATCACAGTCGTCGAGTTGAAAGGAAAATATCGATTGTAGCTTTATATATAATCTTTTCAAGTCAAAGAACAACTCTTGGTGAATGTGAATAGACTTCCCACTCACTTCAAGAAGTCTTTTTCTCAGCATGCCTGGTTCGATAAATAATTAGTTACTCTGTAAGATTATTCAGAAGAATTTGTGATAGAGTTTAGAAAAGAAATGGATCCATATCAAAAGACCAATGGTGTACAATGGAGCAGACATTATTCTTGTTTTTTTAAACTAAACGAAAAGCAACAACAGTACGATAACACAATAAGTATAAAAAATCCAGTTAGGGAATTAAATTAGTATTAATATATAAACTGCTCTTTTCTAATCTTTCGACCCTTAAGGGCCTTTTTAAAAGAAAATCACATCAAAACACACGTCCAATTTTTGTTACTTGATTTTCTTTGAAAAGGCCCTTAGAGGTCGACATACATGTATTAGAAAAGAGAAGGGTCCATGCTTATAAAGTGATTGCGTTGAGTCTGAGATTGTTCTCAAGCTTTTAGAACAATCTCATTCTCAGCGTGAATGCTTTATAAGCGTAAGTTTCTATAATACTGCGATTACAGTTTGTAGACAAGTATGACCATTACATGTATCGGAGTGTCAAACAGGTTGGAGCCTGATCAGATGCCGGATTCCGTGCCTTCGGACCTGGCTTCAACGTGTTTGGAATGACAATAATTGTTTTGTCACAAACGAGTTTATTGGCGAAAATCGCGTCCTCTGCGTTATACGGAAAAAAGGCTTGCCTTTTTTCCGTTCTTAAGTAATGCGTGATAAAATCAAAGGTATTCCAATTCTATTCAATCACTGACAGACTTTGAAAAGTGTTTGATTTGCGCGTGAATAATTTCCTCAAAACTAGGCAACTACAAAACATGGGGGCTGACATCTTGGATGATGACGTCACGGCTTTTACGAAGAGTTGTGCGTGACGTTTCGGAATTCCCGATTTCGGTGATATTTTTAAACCAGTTTAAGAATGAATAACCAACAAGACTCACTTGTACTGATTTCCTCCAAAATGACAAAATTTCAAACAGTTCAATTCATACCCTTTAACGCTAAAAATGAACGTTATTTGCAATAAGCTACTTCTCAATCGAACCGATAAAAATAACGGATTACCAACACGTCATCAATATAAATAATGACGTCATTATTGGTGGTCATATGACTTCCAAAAATAGTTTCAGATTGCATTATAATACAGGACTGCCATCTAATAACTTGGTTGAAATGAAAAAACCTAAGATTTCCAAATATGCATTTTTCAAGCGCGATTTTACGAATCGTACCTTTACCCAATAGCCTATTTCTAGTTTTGTTGGCATGTGACTACTTAAAGCAGACTGGAAGTAAAGCAGAATGCGCCTAATAACCTGGGGAACGGAAATTTAGGAAAAATCCGGAGAAATGGCAGCCCTGATAATATAGCTGTACGGAGGAGTTTTAACTTTTAACATTCTATACACTTATATATCTATTTGAGTATTGGGTAACAACATATAGATCTTGTCCCAAACAATTTAGGTTTATAATAAAAGTTCGAGTCGGTTGTGTAATCCAGATCTAAGTCACGAGAGGCGTAGCCTCGAGTGTGATCTGGAATACACAACGAACTGATACAAGAGCGCTGATATGTCGATAAATACTAGTAAGAGTAATATTGTGCATTTTCGCCCAGAATCTCAGACACGATCAGACCTTGTCTTTAGATGTGGACAAGACACGCTAAGCTATGTTGATAGATATAAGTATTTAGGTATTGAATTGCATAAGCATCTAGACTTTAATGTTACAGCTAGGATGGTGGCACAGAGCGCCAGTCGAGCGTTAGGTTTATTGATAGCAAAGTGCAACTTAGCTGGTGGGGTACCTCATAATGTTTTACAAAATTGTATGACTCAGTTGTCTGGCCAGTAATTGCCTATGGGGCTTCTGTTTGGGGTTATAAGTCATTTTCTTGCATAAATGCAGTCCACAACCGTGCCATGAGATTCTTCCTTGAGGTTGGCAAGTATACGCCCAATGCAGCGATTTCTGGAGACATGGGATTGGTCCCACCTGTGGTCCGGCAATGGAAATCTGTGGCATTATATTGGGTTCGTTTATCTCATACAAACACGTCACGTCTTAATAAGCGTATTGCTTTATGGTCCTTGGAGAAAGCAACCCACTGTAGAAACTGGTTTTATTATGTCCAAATGCAATTGAATAACTTGGGCCTCGGTCAGTTTAGCAATCTGACTGTGCCTATAGCCAAAATGTCATTTGTTCTTCAAATTGAAACCCTTACCATGGAGAAATATTTGGCTGAGTGGTCGCGTTTGATTAATAGCACAGTCGGGGCGTCAGGCAGGGGTCGAAACAAATTGAGGACTTTTAAGACTTTTAAGCAGGACCATTCTGCGGAAGATTACTGCAAGATGATTCTACCCCCTAGACATAGGTCAGCGTTCTGTAAGTTTAGGTGTGGGGTAGCCCCAATTCGCATTGAAACGGGTAGATACGAGAACTTGAGACTATATGAACGCCACTGTCCTTTCTGTCACGTGATTGAGGATGAAATGCATGTCATTTTAGACTGTCCGATGTATGGTGACATTAGATCAGATTTATGCTCAAAAGCTGGTTTATATGACCCTAACTTCTCTAATTTGAGTAAAGATAACCAACTCAAGTTACTGTTCTCTAGTCAACCCTTAGTTAGACAATGTGCCAACACCTGTTTTAATATTCTTCAACGTCGTCAGTTTTATCTATGTAAGTAATTAATATACTGTTGTTGTTGTTTTTTTCATTTGAATGTCTCTGTATTTTTAACCATTACAAGTTTCAGCTGCTAAAAAGTTTTTTTTTTTTATATATATCAGATCGATAGAGATATTTGGATGTTTTAGACAATTTCTTAAATGCACATAAGGGCTTCTTTTAATCTAAGGGTACTGAATACTTTTTTTAATTAATGATTTTCTTTTAATTAGCGGCTGATACTTGGTTTTTACTCTGTAATTAATCTTTATGCATTTCATTCATGTAATGATAATAGATTATGATACTGTTGTAATGTACTTGTAGATAGTCTCTTATAATTCTAATTATGAATGGTCATGTACTAATTGTTTTAGTTTTAAGATATGTATTCAATGTTTGTACATGAATGAGACTTAAATAAATAAACATATATATAGCACTGGAGATAGTTCTATTCCGTTTTCATTAGTACAATTTTGCTTTTTTCCGTCCATAGGCAAAGCCTAAATACATATTAGTTCGATGTCTCATCTCGATTCGAATGGCTCGATACTCTTCTGAATTTTTCAAATCAAATGCTGATTCCATTTCTTTTAAGTATTTGCAGACAACACTGATGTAGCGTTCCAAAGGTAAACACCGGTGTATTACGGCTGAGGGTCTGTAATACAGTGGAGAGAATGTTATTCTTTCCAGTTTAAACGCAAACGAAACGCAAACGCAAAACACTAAAATGTAGAAAATAACAACGTTGTGACATTTTTCACTATCTATTTTTATCTGAGTGTCAAACAGTTTGGAGCCAGATCAGACGCCGGGTTACCCGGCGTCTGATATGGCTCCAAACTGTTTGCAATGGAAATAATAGTTTTAGCGTAAACGCGTTTATTGGGAAAGAATAACGTTTTATCCACTGTAAGATCGGACCAAAGTCATTACTCTACGCACAAAGATCGGCCATATTCATCAACTACATGTAACGACCCGTTCTCATCCATGCTTTAGCATGAGTTCGAGAGGACGGACACTAAATAAGAATGACCAATCGCTATCCATAAAATACCGCTATTGACCAACACTGGTCCCATCTCATTTGGGGTCCTCAATCTAAAGCCCGTTCACCACCCATTTTTTATTGTCTGTACTATAACCCTTTGTTTTCGAAATCATTGCATCAACTATTATTTTGAGAGTAAGTTATACACTTTAATGTGTTGCAAAGACTACAATTGGGTCTGTTGCACTTTCTACATTTAAATTGACCTAAATCGGTATCATTAGAGGTAACACCTGCTTTCGTTTTGGAGGCTGTCTTTTACTTTCTTTTGTTCTTATAGCGTTTTAACATTCTTTTATTACTGGGTCTATTTGGAGAAGAGGTAGATTTGTATTGATTATGTTGAAGAAATTCGTATTTTCGGTATTGAATGTAGAAATGTATGGTAATGTATCACTTTGTAAATTTGGAAGTGGATTTAGAAGTTCTTGCCTGGATAAACTGTTTGCCTTTCTTATGCCGTCTAACATTACGGATTATGGATATCTAACAGTATTTAAAAAAAAACATCTATGTATACAGTGGAACGCCTCCCAACCGGAACCTCGAAATACCGGAATTCTCTCTAAACAGGACAAAAACTTTGTTACCGATTCCAACCCCTCTTTTTCACCAATTACACCATAAATACGCCTTTTTACGTCTTTGGTTGATATCTACACTGAAGAAAATAGTTTATACATTCTAGCAGATGATAGCCTACAGCAGGTTGAAAGTAAAGCAGAATGCGCCTGAAGGCGCATTCTGCTATTCAATTCAACCTGCTTTAAGTGGTAAGCTATCTTCTATACTTGAATGAAGCTTTTTAGTAATAGGTTAAAACCCCTTTAAACTGGAAACCCCTCTAAACCGGACAGTTTTGTTGTCCCCACACATGTCCTGTTTAGAGGGGTTTCACTGTATATATGTAATACAGTGGAGAATCTGTTATTCTTTCCCAATAAATGCGTTTACGCTAAAACTATTTTTTGCAGTGCAAACAGTTTGGAGCCAGATCAGACGCCGGGTAACCCGGCGTCTGATCAGGCTCCAAACTGTTTGCAACCAAGACAAACAAGAATTATCTGAATTGTCCAAAAGTTGTTCTTTTCTACGTTTTAGTGTTTTGCGTTTGCGTTTGCGTACGTTTGCGTTTAAACGGAAAAGAATAACAGATTCTCCACTGTACGGGTCGTGGTCCTGATCAGACGCACAGTAAAACGATGTAATGGTAATATGACACAACATATTAAAGCAAGTTTGAATGCAATTGAATTTAAATAGTTCCTTATATTTTGCTCCTGGAAAACACTCTTAAAGACGATACCATCGCAGATACAATGTATTTAAATACATTGTTTCCACACATTAAAGATTTAGTTTACATCGTAAGACGCTTGGAATTATTTGTTTGAGTGCTTTGATGTTGGGTAAAAAAGAAACTCGTTAATTCTATAACAGAACATCTTTCCAATTTCAAGATAAAACCATTGTACTATTTTGAATAGCTGTCCCACTTTTTAACTAAACTGGTGCGTTAAGTAATATTGAACGCGTTAAGAGGCTTTTCATTATTGCTGAGATACCTTAAAAGAACTGTATCATTAAACAATATCGAAGTCGGATAACATGTGTGCTACTCATTTCAATTGATTGTGCTACAGTCGAACTTCGATATCTCGAATTCGCAAAACCAATTACCCCAATAGCTTGTTTGTAATTTTGAAGACTGTTGACCACTTTAAGCAGATGAAAGTAAAGCAGAATGCGCCTTAATGCGCATCTTGCTTTACTTTCAGCCTACATTAGGTTACCATCTGTTAGGATATAGGAAATATCTCTTATGGTTTATATATTCATTACAATTATTTTCATCAATACAGGAATTTATTATATGCCTTCGATTGATATCGAGCGTTTCCGCGTGTATCTGCAGAGTAAAATACAAGAGTCTGTATCAGCCACCTTGTATCAGCCACTTTGTATTTTACTCTGACGTCGCTTTCGATTTAACGTGACGTCATTTACGTACATGTACGAGTGCCTCGTTATTCTTTGTGGCATACAAAACTTCTCGTTCTGCTTATAAGACCAAATAACTAATAAATTTTGGATGTAAAATGATTTAAACAACTATTTAGTTGTTTCTGGTTTGTATTGAACACATTACCAGTTGGCAGTGCGCAACAGAGTGTTGCATTTAGCATTCAAGGCGCTCGTCAGATCGGCTATTTCCGCCAAAAACGTCTCGAGCTAAATACATCACTCTGTATCGCACTGTCAACTGTTAATGTGTATATATTCGAGGTGGAAAAAGGCGTATTTAGGGGAGAATGGGTTCAGTCAACCATTTTCAATATTTCAAAGTCAAAACGTGGCTTAGCGACGTTTGAACTATGAATTAAAAGTATGTTCAACCTAAGCGAGTTTAAGTAAGGTTCAAACTGAATACTTATGACATTGTTACGAGTGTTTTATAGCGCATCTTGTACACCTTCTGGCCAATAATCAATATTGGTTAGGCGTTAGATTTGCCCTATTCTCGTAAGTAAGTCATAAGAGGTTTCATTGACCTTGGAATAAGCTATGGTCATTTAACCTCATGCTGATCTATATAGAACCTTTAGCAGTCAAGTTTTGTCAAGCCTCCTCATCTGTAGTTTTGTTTATATTCAAATTCATATCAGCAAAACGGATGGTCGTTTCAAGCAGGTTTCAAAACACCAACTTGGAAGATGAAGGTCGGTTTTCTATGATTCTGTATCAGCATATAATAAGCCTGAAAATACAGTGCTCCCTCTCTACAACGACACTCAATAGGAGACACAGATAAAGAGTTTTGTTCGGAGGGAGTCGTGATAGGGATGGAAAGTTATTAAGACTTGGCTTACATTTGCAAACAGCTTTAATCCACCGCTTTACGTGGCGTCTGATCTGGATTCAAGCTGTCTGTCACTCGACGTTATACTTTTTTTGTCTATCAAAATATCCAATATTATGATTTTAGAAAAAACATTTGACCAAAATTTAAAGCAGACGATATTGCAGCCCTGAAAAATTTGAACATACTTTTGTCGTCGGAGGAACAGCAGCAAGAGTCATTATAAGGAGGTAGTCGTTTTTTGCAGGGCCGTTGTAGGGAGGGAGCACTGTAGTACCCAGATATTCATAGAGAGTGCTGTAGAAGGCTGCGTGAAACAGGACTGAGATTAAGGACTGGTTATAATCAACATTTGTTTACAGACTTTGAAACCCAGATGTGCTTTAGTCATTTTCCCTCATCCCATACAAGTTTTTAACCCATTTTATGCGGCATTCACTTTTAGGTGTACATCTAGGCAAACAGTTTTGATATCAGATCAGGTCTGAGATCAAAACTGTTTGCAGCTAGTTTAGTATTCTATCAGAAACTGCTAAAATCTTTTGCAAATATTTGAATTATACCCGCTGCAGACGACATTTTAAAATGGTCGCCAAATATTACCCAGCATACAATGGGTTAAGAAAAGGAAGAAGACGACAACAATTGCTTAAAGCAGACGACGTCGTGGTAGTAGATCTAAAGCGTTTTGATGTAGTATTGGTGGTTATTACAGTTGGACCCTTCTGTCCAAAAAGATTATATGACTGATTTGTATATTCTGTGAGATATTATAAATGTCTAGCGCTACTCTGTAAACCCCAGGTTATCTCAAAATTATGGGAAGACGTATAGCAATACAATACATTAATGTAATTCAAGAGCTGTAATCGCCGAGGTAGAATATCCGTCTGTTCGATATACTAAGTCACCGCCTGATTGCTAAGGAAATCTATGTTGTGTTTTGCTCAATGGGGAGGAAATTATAGATGACATACGTCTAAGTCGATAGCTTATATCGAGACAGCCATTTATATTCTATGAATCTGCCATTTACATTTTGGCTATATCATCATCTATTGCATTTAAGAACTGACAGGAATTCAGACGCTAGTATGACATTGATGTTTAACCCCTTCAATCCTAGCGACGAGTATACTCGCCATCAACAACCAGTATACCTTAGAAGAGTATACTTGTTTTATGCAAGCAGTGTAGACCCTGATCAGAGGGCTCCGTAAGGAGCCCTCTGATCAGGGCCTGCACTGTTTGTAATGTTGCAATATATTTCAATAAACACCCTTAAAGAATCAAACATTGAATCTACTAAATTAGAGATTGGAATGTTCCATTTGAAGTTTCAGGGGTGAATGAGTTAACCCCTTCACTGCCTTCAACCGAGAACACTGATACTTGCAAACAATGAAGAACTTTTGGATCTACAGTAAAACCTCTTCATTACGAAAACTAAATTGTGTTAATTATTAGGTGTTTACGACAGGTTAAAGGTGTCACATATCTTTTATGCAATTAATTAACGTTCGTTTTAGTGGTCGTAATAGAGAGGTTTTACAAATCTCCTTATCAAACGCCTTTAAGCTTTGCATCTTATTTGGATATTTATAAACCCTTGACGGTATTCAGTTCAGTGCCATATAAACTTCTGCCTAAAAAGATCGTTTGCTTTTATAAATAAAATTTGGAGTTTTATGTCTTTAAATGAAGAAACATTTATATGAGAATTAAACAGTTCGGTTCATGACCAGACACCGCCTAACAATGCGTCTGGCTAGGAACCAAAATGTGCTCAAATGTAAGTGGCGAAGTGTTAAAATGGTTTAACATTAAAATGCACAGATGTAATTAGTTTTTCTACGTGCTGCATAAATGGTTGCCAGTGCATTATTCTATGTTTTCTATATAATAAAGTTTATCATGCTCTCTTCCTATTCTTAAAAATTGGTTCTGTTACCTTTGTGATTGAGAGAACACAATGTTCATAACGAGTAAGAGAAATTTCAAACTTAATCTTTCTCTGCTATCATATTGTCTACTTAGAATGAGCACCAGTGGTTATGACACAATACTATAAACTTGCACCTTTGTTTAACTCATTATCCCCTGAAACTTCAAAAGTACAATTCCAGTTTACAATAAAGGCTATTTAGGATTGTTTGCTTATAATATATTGCAATATGACAAACAGTGACGTCCCTGATAGGAGCCCTCTAGCCAGGAACTACACTGTTTGCATTAGACCAGTGTTCGTTTAACAGGTACACTTTTGGTAAACGACGCATATATGCGTCACTAGGGCTCAATGAGTTAATATACACATTCCATGTATCTTTATGCGTGGATCCAAAGGAAGAAACGCCTCACCGTCTGCGTAATGACGAAATCATGTAGTTTCATATGTGTCGGAATTGCCAGTAGTGTCACTATTAAAACATGATCTAAACTGACGTACAAGAGGAAGAAACCAGAACAAACACGTTTTATAACTATATATTTTCATAGTGTACAGTGGAGAAAACGTTATTCTTTCCCAATAAACGCGTTTACGCTAAAACTGTTATTTGCAGTGCAAATAGTTTGGAGCCAGATCAGACGCCGGGTAACCCGGCGTCTGATCAGGCTCCAAACTGTTTGCCACCAAGATAAACATGAACTATCTGAATTGTCCAAAAGTTGTACTTTTCTACGTTTTAGTGCTATGCGTTTGCGTACGTTTGCGTTTAAACGGGAAAGAATAACAGATTCTCCACTGTACAAGTTACGCATAATCTTACTATGGAACTCCAACACAATTTTAATACAGTAAATCCCGCCACCAGGGGCCCGTCTTGTGAATCGTCGTACGGCAAAAACGTGCGTAGGTCAAAATTTTAAAATACCTCTAATTTACATGCCTTGTAACATCTCTTTGGAATCGTCTTTTAAGACGATTCTAAAAAGATACCACAACAAGACAGGATTAGAGGGAGAAATAAATAATTATTGATAATTATATAATCTGATTTACGACTATTTTTGTCGTACGACGTTTCATAAAACGGGCCCAGGACCACTGAAAAGGCTAATCGATAATATTAAAGACAGGTTATAGTCTAAGCAATGTGAACGTAAACCAGAAAGCTTCTTACGTCTACGTTGCATTAAACAGCCGAAGTTCTAGCTGACAACCTCATAGAAAACATACGCGGTCGCAACAAAGGGGGTTAAATGTGAAAATGACGCTCTATCGAAAAACTATGTACAAACGTGTGATTCTGTGATTCTCTATAACACAACTCTTTTATTGGTCAAAATCGCACATTAAGTACTGTCTCGAATGCAAAGTTTTACTCGAACTATCAAACTTTCCCTTATTCTAAAACTAGTACTGTAAGTCTCGTTTACAACCGGTATTACAACAATTAAACCAATAATGCAAAGGACACGCACAAAAACGCAAGTCAGATATATAAGATATATAGATTTTAGCGCACCCGAGTCAAAGGCTCCAGGTGAGCTATTGTGATGGCCATGTGTCCTTCACCCGTCGTCGTACATGTATGTCGATAGTCGTCGTTCACAATTTTTTCAATTGACATTTCTTCTTATACCGCCTGACCGATTTCAATCAAACTTTACCGGAATGTTCTTTGGATGAAGTTCTTCATAATGTGTTCAAATTATTTAGATCTCTGGTTACATGTACCATGGCAACAAAAAGGAACATTTTGGATTTTAAGAAAGTGCTTGTGCAAAAGCGTAGGGTCTCGAGCATTTATATTTGGTATGTAGTATTACGTAGTAGGCCTTTATCGAGATTGTTAAAATATTATCCCTGG
This sequence comes from Gari tellinella, assembly GCA_922989275.2. Lineage (NCBI taxonomy): Eukaryota > Metazoa > Mollusca > Bivalvia > Cardiida > Psammobiidae > Gari > Gari tellinella. The sequence continues at coordinate 26,303,488 of OV277857.1, read as the reverse complement.
GGTTTAAAAGACCCCCTGGGGTTCTGAAACCATAGTACACAGAGCTTAGATATTTGTCATATAGTATCATCCACAGGTCTTCTATCAATATTGTTTAAATTATGCTCTTGGGTTTTAAAGTGGTCCTGCCCCGAGGGTCACAGTTTTACAAAGGGTAATACATGTATATGGAATTTTCAAACATCTTCCCCTCCAAAGCCACAAAGATCATATCTTAGTTATTTGGCACATATCACCATGTATATGTTGTCTATCCAGATTGTTCAAATGTTTCTCCTGGGGGTGAAAATGGCACCACCCTGGGAGTAACAGATTTACATAATATAATGGAATCATTAAACTTCTTCTTCCCTCAAACTAATATTGCCAGAGTTTTTAACTGCTACAATTCTAGGTCACAAAAGCTAAAATAGATTTTTTCAATGAAATCTTAAAAACTATCATTGTCTGAAACCATAGTACACAAAGCTTATATGGATGTCTTCTTTAAATGTCCTCTATTATGGTTGTTCAAACTGTGCCCCTTGGGTCAAATGTGGCCCTATCCGATGGTCACAGTTTTATATTGAAATATGTAAACAACATTCACTGAAATCATGACTCAGATGAGCGATAATGGGCCAATGACCTTCTTGTGTAAGATGAAGGTCTTATACGCACATCGATCACAAGATAGACGCAAGGTAGCCAGCGACAATACCGTCATATCATTTGCACGCATGTAGGAGTGAGACGGACGTAAGCATAACGCACCCATTTAGGCGCCCTACTTGTATTTCCCTACTACTCGTGAGTCCGCAAGTGTCTAACATGTTTACGTGACACAAGTCTGCAGCACGTCTTCCTTATTACCTCTACAAAACATGTACGTACGTGAAAATGTCCCAGACATGTTGCTGTGGATTTCTTAAGATGTCACTCTTACGTTCTCACAGTTCTTTATCCCGCCTTACGAGTTGATAACTGCCCAAGCGACCGGTTGTTAGCGAGTTATAATCTGTGTTCTGCTTTACTTTCAACTTGCTTTAAGCTACCAGCTGCTAGAATATAGAAATACTTTGTTTTGGTATATGTTTATGACTGTATAAGTTGTCTTCAGTGGAGGAAGAAATTAAATGCGCTACATTGCGCTTCTATTTAGCAAAGGGTTACAGTGAAAAAAACGTTATTCTTTCCAAATAAACGCGCTTAAGCTAAACATATGATTTCTCATGCAAACAGTTTGGAACCAGATCAGACGCCGGTTCACCCGGCGTCTGATCAGGCTCCAAATTGTTTGCTGTCTAGGTTAAAATCAACAATCAGATTGTAAAGAAGTTATAATTTTCTTCATTTTATTACAGTGCGTTTGCGTTTCGTTTGCGCTTAAACGGGAAAGAATAACGTTTTCTCCACTGTAATACCCCAAGCAATACCCCAAGCAAAACTCGATCGATTTAGTTGTAAGGATATCGGTCATGCTCCACATGAAATAATGTGGATTTTTTGTTGTTGTAATTCTCGCCCGTTAATATCTATGTCTGTAACCCATAGTATCCATAGCATACTATACATTGTGTATTGCAAGCAGTCTGTAGGCTGATCAAAACCGTTTAACCCGGTATCTGATCTGGTTCTCAAATGTTTGCTTTGGACATAATTATCTAAGAATAAACGCGTTCGTTGGTATAAATAACGTCTTCTCTACTGTAGCACGAGGCTCTCGTTAGCTGACATATGATATGAAACTTATTTGAAAATATCAGTTGCAACCATCAGATATGCATGTGTGTTTGTGTAGCATTGGTGACTGCGATGAAGTGTTATTTCAATTCACCAGAATGCGTTAAATTGTCTGGCTAATTCTGTATTCGCATCACTCAGAAAATTATTTTTTGCCTTTTATGCGTTTTTGAGGCTGGTATAATATTGTTTATAGGATTGGCTTTGTCAACTGATATTTCGCCAGCAGCTGATGCTGATATTCAGTGGTTTAGGGTCGATATCTTGTTTTTCTTTAATTAACACCTTGTGTAAAAAAGGGTTTGTTCTTCTGCAGTCAAAGTGTCTTTTAAGCCCATATTATAATTTTTGCTGATCCTACAGGTTAGTATTCCACACGGAACAAAGGGCAAGGTTCACGAAGGTATGTTTATGTACAGTTCCATACTTCGCAAAGCATTGTTTCTCTCTTGCTTTCTATCAATTTTCATTACATAACAAAATTGAGTTTAGAATGTACACAAAAATAACACAAAACTTTGTTTGTTACATCTCCAAAAATTAATATGAATGCCTAAGATATATATAAAAAACATTGAAGTTCAAAGGTAGGCTTCCGGCACAAAAGTCTGTTCGTGGTGTCGAATATGTACAACATGTAGTTAAAAATAATTAAAAACAATATTGTTCGATTCAGGGAAATCGCAAAATACGCTACATCGTTATACAGTGGAGAAAACGTCATTATTTCCCAAGTAAACGTGTTTTCGCTAAAACTATTATTTCCATTGCAAACAATTATGAGATAGATCAGACGCCGGGTTTTCTAACAATTGCCATTATTCAAAATTTGAGTTGAGAATATACACAAAAATTACACAAATCATTGTTTGTTACATCTTCAATGGTTAGTATGAATGCCTAGGATATATATATATATATATATAAACATGGAAGTTCAAAGGTAGGCTTAAGGCACAAAATATGCTTTTGGTGTCGAGTATGTACATGTACTAGTTAAAAATAATTCAAAACAATATTGTTCGATTCATTTAAATCGCAAATTACGCTACATCGTTATATACAGTGGGGAAAACGTCATTCTTTCCAAAATAAACGCGTTTTCGCTAAAACTATTATTTTCATTGCAAACAGTTTGGAGCCAGATCAGATGCCGGGTAACCCGGTGTCTGATTAGGCACCAAAGTGTTTGATACTCAGATAAAAATAGATAGTGAACATTGTAAAAAAAAAGTTGTTATAATCTACATTTTGACCTATGATTTGAAACTTATTTGAAAATATCAGTTGCAACCATCAGATGTGCACGTGTGTTTGTGTAGCATTGAACAATGCGATGAAGTGTTATTTCAATTCTCCAGAATGCGTAAAATTGTCTGGCTAATTCTGTATTCGCATCACTCAGAAAATTATTTTTTGCCTTTTATGCGTTTTTGAGGCTGGTATAATACTGTTTATAGGATTGGCTTTGTCAACTGATATTTCGCCAGCAGCTGATGCTGATATTCAGTGGTTTAGGGTCGATATCTTGTTTTTCTTTAATTAACGCCTTGTGTAAAAAAGGTTTGTTCTTCTGCAGTCAAAGTGTCTTTTAAGCCCATAACATTATATTTGCTGATCTGACGTGTTGGTTTTCCATTTGGAAAAAAGGACAAGGTTCCCGCAGTTATGTTTATGTACAGTTCCATACTTCACAAAGCATTGTTTTTCTCTTGTTTTCTATCAATTGTCATTGAGTTAGGATTATAAATAAAAATAACACAAATCATTGTTTGTTACATCATCAAAGATTACATGTAGTACAATGTATGAATGCAAATGATATATATATAAAAAGCATGGAAGCTCAAAGGCAGACTTACGGCACAATATATGTTCGTGGTGTCGAATACGTACATGTACTAGTTAAAAAATAGTTTTTCTCCAGTTTTTATATTCAATGAATTATTTAGTTTTATAAGACGATGTTCAGGTTATAATATGCAATGAATCATACGATACTCATGTTGGAATTGCTTGTTACTCATTCAGAATTCATTGATGCCCATTAGGGAATACACGGAAAGTCTTCATTAATTCTGACATTCTTTAATTAATGATCAACACCATTAGGGGGAGAATTTCTTTCAAAACATTTCATAAACACGATAGTTACTGTTCAAACTCATTTAATTTGCATAAATAAATTCATATCATGAATTCGAAATGTTCAAATCAACATAGTTGATCGTAAGGAACAGAACACCAGCGGCTTTTGCCTTGAATCTGATATTTATTGAAGGGGTTTAAGATACATTCATAAACGGGTTGTATGTGCTTTAGTTACTTAACTCATTACCCATATCCTGTTTCTAGTATTGAAGACAGGTGACCACTTAAAGCAGGTTGTAAGTAAAGCAGAATACACCTTAAGACACATACTGCTTGCTTTAAGCTACTATTCTGACTATATTCATGACCACTGGTATACATCGTACAGCGGATGTTGATCCAAAGTGATACGGAATCCATGGTGAATTGATGTAAACAATGTCAGGCCAGGTAAGAAATATGTCTATTACACAATTATTGCAACACATAAGTATTAAACGTTTAATCGTACCGAATCAGAATTAATTTCTGCCTGTCGCAAACAAGCCATTTCTGTTACAAACGTCGAATGGTCCGTGAATTATTAGAGTTTAGTCTGCCCTATCACTATCAACGTGTGCCGAGTTTGCACAAATTGACTGAATATGTGCAATATATACAATTAAAATATAATTGTATTTCACTGGATCGATGGCAAATAACCACATGCATTTGTAATATCTCACAGTGTTGGCTAAAATGATCTACAGTTTGCAAATTTGATCGATTTATTGCAGCATTACTGTACTGCGTCTTGCAATACGTATGTACTGTTTCTTGCAGAGGCTGTGATATTTACTGTACTGCTTCTTGTTAATACTGAATGACCGTTCTTCGTCTATTTTCAGGTCAACTATGGATTACAAGTGTGCTTACTGCGCAGATTCATTCCAAACATTAAGAGGAATAATTGAACACACCAAAGAAAACCATCCAATAAGTAGAGAAATAAAAATTCGCGTTGTTGAAAACAACAAAATAAAGACGACAAATCATAAAATTATCCCTGATTTATGTCGTGAGCAAGGTCGGGTTATTACTGTAAATGACTGAAAAATGCACTTATCAAGAGCAGGCACGATCCCGAAAGATAGTCCATGGATAAAAATATTGAAAGTAAACGACGGTGTTAAAATAGATTACCAATCAACCTGTGATTTAGGTTGTGAATCATTACTAGAAGAAACAAACAGCGACTTTCAAAATAAGCTGAACAGCAAAAATAACTATACATGTGTAAAGTTAATGAATAATTACAATCGGTATACAAGAGCGCAAATTTTGTCTTTCTTTCCTATATTTGATTAACGCCTGCCATTTTTAGCACGTGCAATTTTGAAATCGGTCAACCGTTTAGCCACAGGGTATTGTTAAGCCATTTTCCACGAATCGCACGTGCGCGTTTCATAAAAAGTCCACGTGTTGAACATTTTTTGTCATTGACGTTATTGACGAAATAGTAATAGGAAAAACAGTATTTTATTAAAATTAAAGAGTTAATCTGATGGCTAGACTAAACCAAATACAGCACGAACGCGCCATTAGCATGCTTACAGTGTATGTGCAATATACGCATAAATGAGATTGCACGGACATTCGTATGCACACGGGCATCTACATGTATCCATTCGCTGTACAGCAGATCCAACGTTACTTTGATTTTATGTGTAGACGTCTAGTGTCAGCGGAGGACATATTCCATACTAGACTTTCATACAAGAGTGGATTTTAGCTACACATAACTGGATATAAACTTGAATTGTTTCATCGATATTGTGGTGCCAAAAATATGGCATTTGTGGATTTTTACTTTTGATACTAACAGTCTTTAAAAGCGACGACGTAACGTTATATTTCAATAGATTTTCATAAAATTTCATGAAATGAGTTGAAATTGAATACTGTTTGACATATTATTTCTGTTATGATTTTTAAACACACATTAAAATAAATACACATTATTTCTCATGTATAGTTTCGTTTGCTGTTATTGCTTCGACAACTTCTTCCTGCCGTTGTTGATACTCTGCAAAATACCGGTCGACTTCATGCGTATTTTGCCTTTAAACCGGCTTCTTGCTGAAAGCAGATTTCCGTGAACAACATTGCTTTTTTATTATTTCTTGATGTGGTGCGATGGTACGATTTGGACGAAACAACCACTACAGTGATATACTATCCCGATGTTAAGGGTGTATCAAAACCATAAGCGAATTTTTCAAAGTATCTAACTTTTTTCTTTCATGTTTATTTCGAAAGAGCTGTTTATGATAAATGAAAATAAAAGGAAAAATCATCAGTTGGTGTGCTTTATTTTGTACTACGGCAATTTGGAAAAGATGTGTCAAATTCAGACTTTTTCTCAAATTTTGTCAAAGCTTCAGTAAATTCTATTTTAGAGAAAAAACAAACATGGTAATTTTGTTTTTCATTATGTATTTAATGTCTGTGGAAGTCTTTTGACATACAGACTCTAAATCAAGACCAAACAGGCACCAGATTTGGGAAATATGAATATCTGAATCAACAACATGGTTTTTATCGGTAATGATATTTTTTTTACAACAAAAAATTATGAGAAATAGTAAAATAATAGTATTTCTAGTATCTTTCTTTTTCTTAAATTCTACCAGATGAAAAAATCCAAATGAAAGCAATTCAAAATATGAAAAGAAATTGATAGGTAAGTGATGAAAAATTTGAGTTGTGGAAGAAAAAGGAGTTATCTCCCTTAATAAGTACCATATCGATGCTATTTAGAGCTCTATAAATTTCACATTTGGTGCATGTTTTGTCTTAAATTAGTTTTTGTATGAAGAAATACTACCATAGGCATGAAATGAATGAAACACAAAACCAAATTCTCATGTTTGTTTTAATTTGAAATGGTTTCGGTGAAGCGGGCTGTTTGAAAAGGACGAAATTAGAAAAATTGGGGTGGGGGTAAATTTTACATGGCCGTGGAGCCAAACGTTGTTCACCAAAATGTACACTTTTTCTATTTTTTCGTTCATCTTAAATAGCTCTTCAATACAAAATCATCATAAGAGTGTTTAAATATACATTTTGTACTTTGAAAATTTCCCAAACTCATGAGTTTGATACACACTTAAGTTATTTTGGATAACAGGCTTAACATTGTTTAAGGGGCGTTTTCTGAGGTTTATGGGTGGCTCAAAGAAAAAAATTCAAGGGACAGAAAATGAAACTACTCCCGAACGTTATGCACCATAGACATCAAACATAAATTTCATCGTACCAGATTTACTGATCGTATTTTCCAAGACATGCTAGTCCGACTCTTTCACCATTGAGCGACGGCGACTTCATTGAAATTCGGTGCGTTTGTTAGTTATATAATTGTGAAACTAATTATGTACTTACATGTACGTTAGTTTCGGTACCTACATGTAAAGTGATCATGTATATCTCAAATATAGATTTTGAATAGATATCACTGTTTTCCACGTTTTTGCGATGAAAACCGTAGGTAATAATGTCTTAAACAGTACCCTCAGTCGTTTGTAGTGACGTTACCTTACCCCGAAGTTGACCCAATTTCACGAAGCAACTTATACACAAACGTCGGCTCAAAAGCCTCAGCTAAACGTATTTTCCTAGAGGAAAGGTTAGATACTAACTTTACTTAGCGAAAATACATAGAATGTTTCAGATTACGGGTCCAGGTCTAATTTTCGATCCATTTCGTTCAGATTTACTAATTGTATTTTCCAAGATGCAGTACAGTAGAAATGCAAGATGCGATACAGTAAACTGTCACCTGCTTGCAAGACGCGGTACATTGATGGTCTAATGAAATGGCCAAATTTACAAAACGTGCAACTGTTTTGCTAATACGAGGAGAAAATCCTAATACATAGAGTTACTATCTATCTGTAGAGGAAAAACAATTAAACTTTAAATGTATATAATGCACATAGTCGACCAATTTGTGTAAAGTCGGCACACGTTGTTAGTGATAGGGCAGACTAAACTCTCATAATTCACGGACCATTCGACGTTTGTAACAGAAGAGGCTTGTTTGCGACAGGCAGAAATTAGTTCTGATTCGGTACGATTAAACGTTTAATACTTATGTGTTGTAATAATTGTGTAATAGACGTATTTCTTACCTGGCCTGACATTGTTTACATCAATTCACCATGGATTCCGTATCACTTTGGAGCAACATCCGCTGTACGATGTATACCAGTGATGACTGTGAAAATTGGAACTATTTTCTTCCATGGAACTATTTTCTTCCTCTGGCCTTCCGGCCAAGCTCAGGGGTTCAAATTAGGATGAACACTGTCAGATCAAAGTCTATCAGTTGTTTATTTCAGTATGGCCTACCATCGACCATAATCATGACAGAGTCACGAGGATCTGCAAATAATGAACAATAATAAGAATATTGCAATGACAATCCTCGCTAGTATTAACAAAGTAATTGTACACAGATATATTGGAAACAAACACGTATGTTCCGTGTCAGCTAAACAAAATACACCGACTTAATACATTACAAATCATTACTGTTATACAAAAGTTATCTTATCCTAACTTAAATGCATGAAAGCTAATAGTATCAAAAATATAAAAATAGTCATAACAACATATAACAACATGTATTTACCTGCATAAGTATAGAATCTATCCAGAAGTCACAAATGCCTATATTATGGCTGCCATTTTAAATTTACCGGATAAAGATGACCCGTAATCACGTGGTATTAAGGTTAGTCAAATTAATGTTAGTGATTAAGCTAAATATCTAAATGCTACTGATAATTCTAATGGGGAAATCGAAATAACATGAAACTGGGTGATTACACACAGCATTGTATTGATTTATTACTAATTTAAGGCCTTTCGCTACCGGAAGTCGGTCTTGCGGGCGAGCGGATATGCGTCTAGACGACACAGACTTTTTTCGTACGTGTTTATACTAGAAAATTTATATAAAGGAAATGTTGATACGAATTAGTAGAATCCTTCATAGCGCAGATAGTATAGTGGTTGACTAGCAATCCAAAGGTCATAGGTTCGAGACCCATCCGATCCAAATATTTTGTTTAAGTGTCCGATTTATTGACTTGTCAATCCATAACGCAGTAATCAAGAAACATGTTATGTTCAGTCTTCGTTGATTAGAAATAGTGATGTTTACTGTCCAAGTATATGTCCACTTACCTGTACGTTTTAGTTTAATGACTTACAAGTCAATGTAAACGATTTGATCGAACTATAAAGCCACACATTGAACCTTATCAATACGCTAACCTTTTCAAGATCGATATTGCCCATTATAATTATGTTAAAACAATATAATAAACCTTGTATGCAAGTCCATGAATAAATAATAATGCATTTTAATGACAAAGTTTTAATTCTAAGGTAGGTAAATGTATCTAAACAACAAATATCCCACATTTTAATAAGAAAATATGTTATTACAACAAATCCTGACTGTAATATTTTCTAATTTTTTCAGACTGACTAGTTCATCAACCATATATTTGAATAAAATGAAAACAAATATACATTGAATGAGTCAGTTTTGTGTAATTCAATTTTTTAGCATTTTGCAAAATTTAAATAGCTGATAACATCTTTCTGAACACCTTTATTCAAAATGTTTTTAGATTTTCTTGTAATGAATGTTGTGGACTACTTATAGGGCGAGAATTATAGACATTAGCTTTATTCATTATTAAGAAAAATAAAATAATCAAAATTCTAGGTTTTTGTCAGAAAAAATACCTTAAAGACAAACCACACAATAAATTTTGCCTATATTTACACACATTGTTTCTTAGGCTGTTATCATTCTTCATGAAAAGTTTCATAACAATCGAATGGAAACTACGCGCATATGCGAAGTACCTTAACTGTTTATGGCAAAATCCACCCTACGACATACAGTGGAGAATCTGTTATTCTTTCCCGTTTAAACGCAAACGTACACAAACGCAAAACACTAAAACGAAGAAAAGAACAATTTTTGGACAATTCTGATATTTCATGTTTATCTTGGTAGCAAACAGTTTGGAGCCTAATCAGACGCCGGGTTACCCGGCGTCTGATCTGGCTCCAAACTGTTTGCACTGCAAATAATAGTTTTAGAGCAAACGCGTTTATTGGGAAAGAATAACAGATTCTCCACTGTACCCGTATTTCTTCAGTTCAATTTCGATATTTCGAACTCGCTCAAGTCGACTTATCCTTAACCCGTGTGTACCCAATGTCACACATATATGGCATATGCAAACAGTGTAAATTCTGATTAGATGCCACATAATGCGGCATCTGGTCAGCGTCTACACTGTTTGCTGATAGGAGTTTCAATTTATCACAAACCGAAAATGGAAATTTAGACCAGGCACCCCTTAGAACCAAATTGGACTTATCCAATATATAAGCGTTGAAGAATCCACTGGGCACAAAAGGGTTAATTCGAAGGCAAAACGTGACATAGTTATTAACACATTCAACCCTAGCGACGAGTATACTCGTCATTTATAAACAGTGTACCTATGAGGATTACACTTGTCCAATGCAAACAGTGTATACCTCTGATCAGGTTCTACACTGTTTGTCATTTTGAAATATATTGTTAAAATCAGCCCTAAGTAGTCAAAAATGGACTAGATTTTTTTGAAATTGGTGTTATCTATTAAAAGTTTCAGGGGTGAATGAGTTAAGAGTAAATTCTACTACAGCGATTTCGAGTCATCCAAAGTGGACTGTATATGGTGGACAACATTTCAGTTTTATCCCGGTCACTGTTCACAACGGAAACTTAATTACTGTCATCAGGGAGAAGGGTTGGTTCCATTGGAATTTCATGTCTAATTCGATGACATGATTGTTATCGACAGGTCCTATCTGTCGCTAGAATGACTAACACAAAAAATATGTTAGATGGCTTGGTGTTGGATCATATTGGTATGGACGTCAATTTTAGTTAACCTCTTGACTGCCAGGTCAGCTCTAGCTAAGCAATCGCTGTCTGCTTTTATTTACAGTGTAACCCCTCTAAACCGGAACCTCTTAATTCCGGAATTCTCTCTAAACCGGACAGAAACTTTGGTCCCGTTTGTATTGGACAAGTGTACTCTTTAGAGGTACACTATTTATAAATTACCAGTATACTCGTCGCTAGGGTTGAATGTATTAAGATAGATCACTGCTTAACCAAAGTGAGGCAGAATGCTCAAATCGGAGCCATTGTTAAGATGACTCCTTGAAGTAAAACTGTATAAAACTTCAGCGTACACTACCTAATGACAAACTTATACTTAAGATAAGTAATAACCACTATTTAAAACATAAAAAAACACATTATAGATCTAGTAGATCTAGAGTGAATCCATCTTTACGATTGGGCGACACTAATGAGATAAGGGGCCCGTTTTATTAAACTACTTACGCAAAATGTTTGCGTAAGTCAAAATTTTAAAATTTAAATTATATGTTTTATTATCACTTGCTACAAACAGCAAATAGCCAGATCAGAGGACGCGCTTTTAGCGCGTCCTCTGATCTGGCTATTTGCTGTTTGCAAACGTTTATGATCGAAAAATAAGAGTTAAACGATTTTGACTTACGCAAAATATTTGCGTAAGTTGTTTAGTAAAACGGGGCCCGGATCATTGCCAGCCATGCCGGTACTCTACGTAGAGTACCGATATTTACCGGATCTCATTAGTTATGTACTACCTTAAGCAACCAACACCCTTAAACGAATTACGCGCAATTGCTAGTTGTCGTGGTAATTATCGGTATGTTACAGCATTTTAAGGTTAACCCATGGCTTGATTTGTACTCTGTTTAGTTTATTTGTCAAGTGGACATCAGGGATGAGCCCAGCTGTACTGATCAACTTCTTCAGGAAAAGATTGGACAGAACAGAACAGAACAAATCTTTTATTACATGTCTGGCATACAAACAAGCAGTAGGGGTTATTGTTATGCATCAAATTGTTTATGATTCGTGATCAAATGGCGTGTTAAAGTTTACAATTATTATATAAAGTACTAATAGTAGTATATACTAATATAATTCCAAACAATATCTTGATAAGGAATGTCAGTGAATAAGCTAAATATCTAAATGCTACTGATAATTATAATGGGGAAATCGAAATAACATGAAACTGGGTGGTTACACACAGCATTGTATTGCTTTATTCATAATTTAACTATTTATGGCAAAATCCACCCTACGACATACAGTGGAGAATCTGTTATACTGAATGTATATTTGTTTTTGTTTATTTTCGTTTATTTTGGGGGAATGAAGTCAATGATTCAGTGAAAAATACTTAAAGATTGTATTACTTATAATCAGTTCTCCTACATGATCACTTTTTGTATCTATCACTCTATCAACAGACAATGACATTATAGAGCTGCCACAAACGACGGAACCTTGGTTCGGTGCGCTAATTGATTGCCGCGCAAATATTGTAGAAAAGTATATTTGTTGTTAACTTAAAGCACTATGTGGGAGAATTTGTGAAAAGGTTCGCAAAATATTTTGAACTGGATGGTACTCCCCGTAATGCGATGTGTCATGTTAAACTAAACTGTATGACACTGAGATGGTACTTCCTACAATAAAATGGCAGACACATGTAATCTGAGAATTATTATGATCAGTATATAGCGTGCGTGATATACTACATCACTCCCTCTCTACAACGACACCCAATGGGAGACACAGAGTGCGTGTGTTGTTCGGAGGGAGTCGTTATAGAGAGGGAAAATTAAGACTTGGTTTACATTGGCATACAGCTTGAATCCAGATCAGACGCCGCGTTACGCGGCGTCTGATCTGGATTCAAGCTGTTTGTCACTCGTCATTATATTTATTTTTATATTCTATTAAAATCTCCATTTATATGTAAATTTGTGACATAATTTTAAGCAGACGATATTGCAGCAGTAAAAACGTTAGACATAATTGTCCCGTTTAGGGATTGCGGCAAGGGTCATTGTAAGGAGGGAGTCGTTGTTGTGAGGGCCGTTGTAGAGAGGGAGCCTTGTAATAGTATCGATGTTGGTATTGTTAGGCTTGCACAACTCATCCTGTTCATATTTGTTACAGCCATTGATGTCAGACCTATCCCGAAAAGTAAATGTCAAAGATAGTTCTTCAAACTGAAATACATAGAATCACCCTATTGACCTTAATGTCTCAAGGGGCAATGATAACAATAATAACTGTTTTTATTGACATATAGTGATCATTTATCAATTATTCACGGTGACACTTAATTTAATAGCGTTTTTTGTTTTGTAATGCTGATAAGTGTTATTGTTTTACATATAGAAATGATCATTGCGTTAAATCATTGCCTATTAATTTAAATACTTTGATAGTTTATTCATAATCTAAGAATGGCAAAGCAAGTTAACTGATCTAAAGTCGAAATAAAAGGATGCATTAAATGTCAATTATTTAATCGATACTGGCCTATAAATTTAGATTATTTGATAGTTAATGCATAATCTAAGAATGGCAAAGCAAGTTAACTGATCTAAATTTAAAATAAAATGACGCATTAAATATCAATTATTTAATCGATACTGGCCTATTAATTTAGATTATGTGATAGTTAATTCATAATCTAAGAATGGCAAAGCAAGTTAACTGATCTAAATTCGAAATAAAAAGATGCATTAAATGTCAATTATTTCAACGTGATTATGCCACGAATGTCTTATGTTTTGTTGAACAACAGTACCCAATAGGAGACAAATATTGTGTGTGCTATTCGGGGGAAGTTGAAAAAGGGTGGATCAATTTATACTCTGAGACTGTTGAAAATGTCTTGACTTACATTTGCGATCAGTTTTAACCCAGATCAGACGCCGCGTTATGCGGTGTCTGATCAGGGTTCTAACTGTTTGTCACTCGTCTATATGTTTCTTATGTAAAATGTCTGTTACCGAGTTGAGTTTATGGTTAAATGGTGAGAGATTTATGCAAGCGAGCCGAATTGGTTAGACGGGAGAGCACTCGTCCTGTAAGCGAGTTGTCGCGGGTTCGAGTCCCGGTCAAGCTGCATATTTTCGCAACATGTTACATGTCCAATAGATTTTATTTAGAAAAAAAACCAGCAAACGACAATTGTAAGCAGACGATATTGCAGCAGAGAAAGCGTTAGGCGTAATCGTCTTGTTCGAGGAACAGCGGCAAGCATTGTTGTACGGAAGAAATCGTTATTCGGATGGCGGTTGTAGGGAGGGAGCACTGTAGTTTCCATGACTATGTACAAGTTTGTAATAGTATTGCTTTAGGAGGTCGACAATATGAAGAAGGTCAAGAATATAACCCATTTACCCATTAAACTTCAAAATGGACATTACAGTTTACTTTTAATTCTAGCTTTGACTTACAGTCGAACTTCGAAATCTCAACTCGGTTAAGTCGAACATAACCGTATTTCAAAGTTAAAACGTGGCTAAGCCACGTTTTAACTTTAAAATATGGGTATGTTCGACTGAACCAAGCATGAAATAATGCAGTTCATGTGTCGAACTATCGGATAGTTCTAGTTAAGCGAGTTCGAGATATCGAAGTTCGACTGTATGTTGAGTTATTCGTTACAACTTATTGACCACTGAGAAACAGTGTTAACCCTGATTAGATTGTTCCTGTAGAAACCATCTGATCATGTTCTACACTGTTTGAATACACTCATTGCATATTGTCAATCAGGTGCACTGTAAAGGACGACTTTATGCGTCACTATGGTTCATGTGTTAAAAATCTAAATAAGGGGAGATCCTTTGAAAGCACAGAAAACAAAGCAAATACTGAAAATTGCAGACTCGGTTTAATTGAGTCTGTTCATGAGCAATACTGAAATATGCAACATAGCTCACGCCCCCTAGCACCAGCCTAAGCGGAATTCAACTTTCAACTGTAAATGCGCTGAAATCAATGATTCCAAAGGACCAGAAAGTATAACAAAACCTGAAAACTGCCAAGCCAGTTTTCTTCTGTCAGCTTAATAAATATTCTGTTTTGGTCCCCGTTAACAAACTGTGTCTGGATTTGAGTCAAGGAGAGTTTGGATCCACAGGAGTACCCTCATATGGATCTTAAAACAGTCCACCCTAGCGACGAGCATACGCGTCATTCATTAATAGTGTACCTGTGAGGATTACACTTGTTCTATACAATAAGTGAATACCCAGATCAGAGGGCTCCTTTAATGACAGTGTTTGTCATTTTGAAAAATATTGTTAACGTCAACCCTAAATAGTTAAAATTGGACTAGACCTATTTTAAAATGGGGACTGTACATTAAAAGTTTTATGGGGTGGGGGCTAGTTAACTACCTAGAAACGCTACAAATAATTTCAAAACATAAACAGAAACGACCAAAATGATACAAAAATTATGAAGGGTGAGTAAGTCATCGCGTTTTACACACAAATACACACACACACACACACTATCTTGAGTGGTAGCATACGAGGCATCATCATTGATTCTGAATGGATCCATTTTAATTAAGTCACTTTTTTTATTCCGAAATGGATTCGTATGCTATCTGCCCTCCCGGCTGTCATTTCGGTCTATTAGCTAAACAAAAGGACGCACTCCATAATGTTAGTTGCCCACTGGGCGTTATTAGCTCTGACACTTCTGTGATACTGGCCAGGACCTTTCGGTGGGCTAATTAGCCCGTCTCTTGTCATATCGATTGGTACTGAACCCACTCTCAATGACGCATGAAAGCGCGTTTGCAAACAGTTTGGATCCTGAACAGACGCCACGTAACGCGGCGTCTGATCAGGATCCAATCTGTTTGACACTCGTATCAATATGTTTTAAGTTTGATAGTTTGATAGTTTATTCATAGAAGTTCCACTAGGCCTAAAAGTCCATAAGGAAAATACACAAACAAATATGCACATGACTGACAGTATGACATGATAAGACTTAGCTACAAAATACATACATATATAATACAAGTGCGGAGAAGGTATTTAACAATAATAGTTGTAAGTCATACTACTTTGAATCTTACTATGAAACGATATTGCAAACAACAAAATTGAAGAAAACGACAATGAAACGATGAATGGGTAAAATATCACGAAACAATTTGGCAGAGAAAGGGTTTAGAAGTATTTGCAAACATTTTGCATCCAGATCAGACGTGGACTAACTCGGTGTCTGGTCTGAATCTAACCTGCTAGACACTCATATTCAGGCTGACTCAAGTTTAGAGATATCAAATATTGACACAGGGTGAAGACGAACTTTCAAACTACAGTAAAATCTCTCTTTTACGACCACTAAAACAAAAGGCTAATGAATTGTATAAAAGACAGGTATCAGCTTAAGGCAGTGCGAAAGTAAAACAGACAGCGCCTAAAGAAGCTTTCCGTTTTACTGTCACCTTGTTTGAAGTAGGCATCTGTCTTAAACACTAAATAATCAACACAATTAAATGGTCCTAAATGAGAGGATTAACTGTAGATGATATATAACGGCAAGTCAGGGTTAGCTCATAGCCGTCAAAATTGTGTTCTGCTAATCATTGTCGTATGCAGAACATCAACTACAGTATAGTCGGATTTTGACCCGTGAGCTGTGACCTTTCGGATGAGTACATCCGTAGAGGTAAAACGCATCACAAACCATAAATTTGTTCAGGAGTTACCTACCGTTCATGGTATACTAAGGATATAATTTTGTATTTAACTTAACTCAATAATCGAGTTAGATTAATAGATAGCGGGTTAGGGTACTTGCGATAGTGTAAAGGGCTGTGGGTTCGATTCCCATTAGTATTTATACATTTTAAAATCATTATTTTTATGTTTTATTTGATTAGCTCTCAAAGAATTACTTATTTGAATTGTTCAATATATATGAAAAAAAAAATAAAATGCCCTGATCAGAGTGCTGCTTAAGGAGCCCGTTGATCTTGGTATTCACTGTTTTCCGGGGAAAGCGGAGAACACTCTTTCTAAATGACGAGTATACTTGTCGTTAGGGTTCAATGTGTTAGGTTACTTAGGAATACCTTTAAGGTTACCCAATATGATTTATATGGGAGTCGGATAAGATCCAATGGAATTTTAAATCACTTCTGCTTCTCCTTCTTACAGGCTCGTAGACTTTTTTACAAGCTTCATTGCCATGGAATTTTAGACTATCGACGCGGTGTGTTTGTCTGTCGTAGCATCTTTAGTTTGAACAATGTGGTTATACCGAAATGTAATAAGAAAGTGAATAATCTATATATTATTTAAATACTGAACAATTACTAAAGGTTCCATGTAGTTATCGTCATTTGTAGTATAAAAAATGCCATTCCCAACCAAACTAAAAGAACAAGGATTCACTGGGTATCGAACTCATGATCTTACTCAGTAAAACACTACTCTACTACCTCGACCACGAAGACATATAGTTATCAAAATCTTATTCTAAATATCAAGTCAAGGTTTGAACCCTACCTTACCCTTAACATGGAATGGTTGCAACTTCTATAAATAGAAAAGCTCAGTCATGGTTCGGCGCACAAAATAAATTCATCTATATATATATATGTTTAAATATTTTTGTAAGTTGCGTATTACCACTAAAGGAAGGCAGACTATTATGTAACATAATTACAAACAACAATCAAATATCAATCAAAGAATCTCTGAGATATTACCGTGGTAATTTTGAAAGATTCATGAAAAATTCCAAAATCATTGAAAGAGCATTCATTTTCGATTTGCGGATTAAGAATTTAATATCTTTCAAATTATTGTTTGAAAGATTGGGGAGGAATAAATAAAATCACACATTAGAAAGGGGTCAGTGGTCAAATGACGAAAACCAATTGGATACATGTATTAACATTTTAGAACTTAAGGAGCATCAGCTGACGCTGAGATAATTTTGTTGTGATCTCAATGGTATACATGCCTGACGTGGACACTACAAGAAATTGCTCCTATATAACAGGTTTGGTGGAAGTCAGTAACTTTAGATAAAATCATGTCAAGAGAAATGATGTTGTTAGAAAGAAGCATTATATTCATATCAGTGCTTGATACATCCCAGGGAAATTAAATATGGAAGGTGACAAAATATTTAAGTCATTCCATTGTGATTTGGAAGATCATTGTCGGAACATATTTTCAGCGGAAGTATTCTCAATATACAAGTCTCAATTGACCTGTTTGCATCAAGACTGCATAATAAGACAATGAAGTTTTATCACGACTGCCAGACCCTAATGCTTCGGCTACATACTCTTTGTCTATTGAGTATTCAAATGAATTAGTCTATATCTTTGTGCACCTTTCTATTTGCTGACACAAGTTCTACAAAAAATGAGCCAACACTACGGAGGCAGTGCTTGTTGCTCAAATCTGGCCAACTCAACCATGGTGGACAAGTCTTCTGTATTCGAAGTTAGAAAATTGCAAGGCATTTCCAAATCCTCAAGAAATACGGAAATTGCCTCACAGGCCGAAATACAAACATCCACTGAAAAGATGCAACTTATTGTTTTCCGTGCAATGACCAGGGAACATTACGAAAGCCGAGGAATACCCAAAGAGACTCTCATTATCACCATTGAATTTTGTCGTAAAGCAACGAAACAACAGTATGGCAACTTTATTACCAGATGGTTCTTTTTTGTGGAATAGACAGATCCCTTTCGACCATCTGTGAATACAATATTAGCTTTTCTTATAACAGTGGGTTCGAATGCAGTGCACTACAAACAACTGCTTTAACTAGGTAGTGGTAAATATATAGTGGTATTGACAACAGTGCTACTTTCTTGAGAAAGAAATGCATGCAAGGAGTTCATTTCAAGATAGTCCACAGCGTAGGATGTATACACTATTTTAAATTACATTCAAGAACTAAATGATATTGCAGTTATCATGTACACTTTGTATGATGTTTCTTCTTACCACTGCTCACATGTGTCAAATGCTTCATTTGGTGCAGTTTGGTGATATTAAATCCTTACCTGGTAAAGTCATTATAACAACTAACCATTTACTTAAACAAAATAAACCAGGGCACCATTCGAATGGTATTATTCTCTTGATAAACAAAACTATGTTGTGGACACACAATTACAATACATTATGAGAGCAAGTTCTCCATGTAAAGCAGAAAGAACATTGTTAAAAAGCACACATCATTTTCCATTTAAGGCTGCTTCTAAGGCAAATATTGCCAGGTGGTTTAAGATATTGCTTGTAAGAGCAGGTGTAGGGAAATAATTCGGAACATATTATACGAGGGAAATTGCAACATCAGCGGCTTCAGTCAAAGGGGTGATATTGGACAGGATTGCTAAAACAACTGAAGGAAAAACAAATATATTTAAACAAGTTTTCTTTGAAAACTGTAACTTCCAATTCAAGATCGCCCCATTTCATTTCTTGCTGGAGATATTCAGACAAAGCATACTATATTGGTTATATACTTGTAAATTGTAATGAAATAATTATATATGTTAATAACAATTATGATAATAATGATTAATGATGATAATTTCATATCATGATTATTTTACAATGAATGAAGAATCCACTCTAAATTTCATTTTGGGCTCATGCCGGGCATGAAGCCGATAAAATGGAATGATTAAGTGAGACTTACCTTCGACGAAGCCGATAAAATCTTGATCAACCTTCAACTTCCCTTCTTCGAAGGTAAGTCTCGCTTAATCATTCCATTATAACTACACTAGAGTGAAAACGGGAATACAGCCGCCACACAGCACTCAACATCTGCTGTACATGTTGTTACTTATTAAATGAAACAGTCGGCTCCAAGACCATACAAATATAGCGGTAGCGACTAGCCACCCATGCAAGAGACAGACACAGAATAAACCATTCATATCCTCAATAAAGATTATGTCAAACACGTCTACTGCCCGTGTCATTGGCCTAAATTTAAAACTTAAAAAGTGAAGCAGCCGACAATTGTATAAACTCGATGACGTCATGGCATTGATGGGTTTATATTTTATGTACACTGTTCGTCTTTATAGGTGAATATAGGAGATAAGTGTGAGGTTGGGCGCCCCTAAACCCAGGTTTACCCCCCCCCCCCAGTGGTTGTTAATGGTTAATTTATAATTAATTATTGATTGCTGCTGACCGTACCAAGGCGGGCTCCTATGTTCACTTTGCTTTATGTTTGTTTTGCGTATTGTTTTCTGTTTGGATTGTGGGATTGCGTGTGTGTGTGTGTGTATGTGTGTGTGTTTGTTATGGTATGGCTGTCTGTGTTCTGCTTTAGAGATGGGTGTATTGTTTGTGTTGCGTTTCCTGCTTGAGGGAATCCAATTATGATAAGAGTATAACAAGCGCAATTAGAACTTAACTTAAACGTTTTTCATATGGCACTGCCACGGCGCATGTGACCTCCGCTTTAGAATTAGAGTAAATCAGGAATAAAAACTGGTTAATTGCATTTGCGTGTAAATCAGTAACAGTGCGTAGACAACTTAGGTTTGATCTAACTTTTTGTAACCAAGCATATTCAGTTTTCAAACAGGAAGGATTTAAAGTCCCATTGTGTTTTCAGACCTTTTCATAATGTCTGAAATACAATAACGGTTAATAATAATGTTTGAACATTCTAATGGGCCAAACTGATCTATGAAATGATAAAGACGGACCTAAATCACCAAAAAGGGCGATTTAAAATCATAATAAACCGAAAATAGAGCGTCTGCCATAAACCTTACCACACGGCTTAGTATCACGTGATGCAGCCGGAGTCAACATCACCGTGTGCAACCGCAATTACCTTCGACGGTCGATCCATCAGTCAGTTAGACTATCACACTTTTTTGTCCGCTCTCTAACTCGAATATCTTTTATCCGATCTTCCACAAACTTGCTGAAAATGTTCATTGATATAAAATCAAGGTTTAGTTTGATTACTACTAAAATCGCATAAGGTGTTTTTGAGTTATTGCCTGTTAATTTATAAAAAATGACTGTTTCAGTCATTTTTGCACTCTAAAACAAACAGTTTTTATCGGATATTCACCAAACATGCTGAAAATATTTATTCATATAAAATTCAGGTCTAGTTTGATTATTACTAAAATCGCATGTGGCAAACCTAAGTTTTTGCCCTTTATGTATTAAAAAATGACTGTTTTCAGCAAGGTTTGCTCTCTAACACAAATACGTTTTATTGGATCTTCACCAAATTTGCTGAAAATATTTATTGATATAATATCAAGGTTAAGTATGACTACTACTAAAAGCGCATAAGGTATATCTAAGTTATTGCCTGTTTATTAATGAAAAATGACGGTTTCAGTCACTTTTTGCACTCTAACACATACAGTTTTTATCGGATATTCATTAAACTTGCTGAAAATGTTTAAGTATATAAAATTTAGGTTTAGTTTGATTATTACAAAAATCGCATGTGGCATATCTGAGTTTTTGCCCTTTATGTATTAAAAAATGACTGTTTCAGCATTTTTCAGCAATAACTCAGATATGCCTTATGCGATTTTGCTAGTTATTGAACCTGACCTAGATTCTATACTAATAAACATTTGTAGCAAGTTTGGTGAAGATCCAAAAAGAAATGTTTGAGTTAGAGAGCGGACAAGGCTGAAACAGTCATTTTCAGCAAGCTCAAGGTATACATTCTCTATAGGTTTATTTGACCGTTTACCCACAGTGAAAGATATGTACACGTTGTTATTGAATCTCATAGTGTTTAACTCTGTGCCTACTTTACGGAGTTTACAAACTATTTGAATCTAAAAAGACGCCGCGTAACGTGGCGTCTCATCTGGATCCAAACTATTTGACACTCGTCTTAAGGTTTGTTTAATTAAAACAATGCATAAATCTAAACTGAACACATTTTGCAGACGACAATGTCGAAGCAGACGTCTGTGCAGCAGAATAAGGGTTATCCAGATGTTCCAGCTAAACATGTAAGCGAGAGTAATCTGAACCAATCTAATACCCCCATTCCACTGAGCGGCAATTCCTCTACGCTTCGAAATTTTGGTAAAATCGCCGCGAATCGTAGTAGGAATGGCAACAGCGCAGTAGAAACGCCCTGATCGTTGTAGAAGCGTCACAGAAGCTCCTTGATCGCCACCTCACGGCGAATGTTTTGACCCTGCTCAAAATTTACGTAGCGGCATCGCCGTGGACTCGAAGCGCAACAGAAGCGCAGCAGAAGCGTACTAAGAAATTCATGAGCGTGGTAGCAACGTAGTCGCAGCGTGCTTGACGAAGCGCAAGCGTAGTCGCATCGTACTAAAATCGTCGAGATACATTGTATTTGCCCGCGATTTGCTACGCTCTGTACGATCTAGCAACGATCAAGGCGTCTTCACGGCGATTGGCCATTTATGAATCACAAAAATCGCCGTCCAGTGGAATGGGGGTATAACATTTTCTCACTCATTTCAGCACCGAATGCTATGGTGTTACTACTGATTAAACCGTCTATTCGAGACACTTTTAATGAGTATGACACCATTGGGTTTAAAAGCAGAAATAAAGATTTAAGTTTTCGAAATACTTCCGTTATCTGGAGCCCTGTATTTACAGAGTTGTCCTTCTTTCCATTCACAAGGGAGGCTTTTTAATTGGTGCTAGCACAAAAATATTATAAATAAAATTTAAAAAGCGAATTGCTTAGATAAAACCGGTTTTTGTGAAAGAATCACATCCCACGTAGTTCAAATGGGACCCCAAACAACCGTTTTGTGCAGGTTTCTCAAAAGCACAATGCGGCTTTAAGAGTCAAAAGTTTGAATTAATCCATTACACTGTAATACTGTTGTCTTCTCACTTTGCAAACCAAGTTAAATAATATCTTTAAACTTGAACTGCAATTTCACTATCCAGACGTTTTATCTCAAAAGAGTAATTAGCTTTCGACTTTGCCATGGTGTGTACTTATCTATGAAAGAAAACAGCACACAAATCAGTGGCAGAAGCCTTATAGAATTCAACCATATCGATTATTGTCAACAATAATGCGTAGCTGGAAATTAAACAGTGATGTTTAAGAGATTGCAGTAGACAATATGTTATTCTTTCCCGTTTAACACATTCAACCCTAGCGACGAGTATACTCGTCATTAACAAATAGTGTAACTGTGAAGAATATATTTGTCCTATTCAAACAAGGTTTAACGTCCCCTCTAGGTGCTGACATTGCGTTATCTCTTCATTGCTTATTCTGGGACTTAAATGTTCAAAAAGGTTCTTTTATTATAATTTTTAGATTAGATCTACATGTTTTAATTTTTATTTTTACAACAACAGGGTAAAAACCTTAATTATTACTAACATTCATAGAATTAAAATAATAGTAACAGAATGAAACTTATGCAAAATACAAAAAAGATGAATGTTTTTGGAGCGTAAAGTGGGGTAATCCAAAAAGTTTAAATAATGTATAGATTAAACTTAAAATGCTTCAAATCAAAGGTAGTCGGTAAGATAAATTCGTTAGGCCGTGTTTATGGTACGTGTCTACCTAAAATGGAATATACAGTGTCAATCAAAATTTATATGCGACACGGCTTCGCCTCGTCCAATATTATTTTTCAGTGGCACTGTATATTCCATATTAGGTAAAATAAGCACGGCATAACTAATAATATGGCAATCAGCACATTTAATATTTTTAATGTCCCCATACATAGATCAAACGCAGTATAAGAAGTTCTTTATGTAAAACTAAATAACTGAACATGTTTATGTCAGAACGAACGTTTCTTTCCATGTCTGAATATGCTGCATCACTTTGGTTATGGTTAATACTAAACATTTTGCCAAAAAACAATTTGAAATAAATAATAAATGTATAAAACACTTTTGATGTCCCATAGTCCACTTAAATTTAGTTAAAATACAAACAACGGTATGCAACGTTATGCTTACTCGAATATTTGAGTTTACCACCGTGTATTTTGCTGAGCTCATCTTATTCAGTAAGCATATTGATAAATGGTAGCGACGAAAAACATGTTATTATCTCAGCCAGTGTGGTTTGTAAACAATAATCAGTTTAAATAAAAGAGATGATTTCCAGCCGCTAAGTAATTGCGAGTAGTATACGATAATTTGGAAATACTTCTGATTTACGAAACCTATGTTAAAGCACATTCTCAAAAAAGTCAATTTTGTAAACAAGTTACGACACATTTGTAGTTTTAAATCCTTTAAGATACAGATTCCAAATGATTTCAGACTGGGTAAGAATAGTGTATTTGGATAGTGCTGATCTTATGGAATAGACCAAGTTACTGCGTAACCATTGCAATGTGTTTACAGAGGAGAATCTGTTATTCTTTCCCGTTTAAACGCAAACGTACGCAAACGTACGCAAACGCAAAGCACTAAAACGTAGAAAAGAACAACTTTTTGGGCAATTCTGATATTTCATGTTTATCTTGGTGGCAAACAGTTTGGAGCCTGATCAGACGCCGGGTTACCCGGCGTCTGATCTGGCTCCAAACTGTTTGCAATGGAAATAAACGTTTTAGCGTAAACGCGTTTATTGGGAAAGAATAACACATTCTCCACTGTTCAAGCATATTTTAAAATGCATGATTTTTGTGTTTTGTAAAACAAACACTGTTACGAATTTAGTAATAACATTACTGAGATATTCATTAATTCGTTTTTCAAATGTTCAAACCAACGTTAATGTTAACGTATTGTAAATGTTAAATTACTATTTATTGTCTATGTATCACAGTCATCATTGAATGCGATTTTACTTACAATTTCAACATATGCACATTTCTGACTAAACCCAGTTTATGCATATCGCCCTTAACCCTTTACCTGATAGCCTATTTCTAGTACTTAAGATAGGTGACTTCTTAAAGCAGGTTGAAAGTAAAGCAGAATGCGCCTTAGGGCGCATTCTGCTTTACTTTCAGCCTGCTTTAAGCTATCATGTGCTATAATCTAGAAAATATTACCCATAATATATATTCATAACTGATTAAATTGGAACTATTTTCTTCAGCGGAGGAATAAATCATATCCGCTAAAATGCGCTTCTATAAGGTAAAGGGTTAAGACACATGAGGTAACAGTGTAGACCCTGGTGAGACGTCATAATATGGGGCGTCTCCTAGGCGTTTATGTGACATGTTTCATTTTTAAACAAGATGTGAACGGCTGTATGGACACTCATTTGAGAGTCTTTAGCTGACCATTGCTTATCTGAAATGCAATCTTTCAGCGGACATATATGTTTAGTATTATTCGATTTTTCTGATTTGTCCGAGTTATTTTAGGACAGAATAGTTGATAATGGTAAATAAGTAAGCGAGGTAACATCGAATATATAATCGTACACTTTCCTACTTGAGATAAGTATGATCCTCGTGCAGCACGAGACCGCTGCACTAACTTTTCTGATTTTTTATTCTTTCCCAAAAAACGCATTTATATACTAAAACTATTATTTCTAAAATTAGTATTTCCAACCCGGCGTCTGATCAGGCTCCAACCTATTTGCTACTCAGATTGAAAAAGTAGTTAACATTTCTAAAAGTAAATTTCAACAGTTTAGTAGTTTGCGTTTAAACGGGAAAGAAAATTGTAATCTCTACTGTATATTGCGCAAAATTAATACAGCTATCAATGTCTCTTGCTGGTTTATGGAATACTCATCCTTTTTAAAGTTTTAGAATGTTCCAATCTAAAAATGACTCTTCCGAGTCAGAGGAAAACACTAATACATGTCTAGTAGGCGCAAATGGGTTAAGATTGATACCAAACATGTTTTATCAAGTGTAAAAGTTTAATTCTAACATGGCACGTGTTTTTGTCACAATAAGAATAGAAGGAAGTTCATCGTGGTATATCTGAGGCTTTTAACAATGCCCTATCCCGCTCCTCTCGCGATTAAATGATGTGAGGTTACATCATGCATTCATACTTCACCGTTTTTGAAATTACTAACGTTATTCCTATTACAGCCCGTAAAGACAATAATCCTTATTTAACAAGTCATGTTACTTGTCATTTTCCAATTGTTACGTTTTGGTTCATGTAATATTTGTTCTTTGCCAGATGGTGTATCGGTTTATATGTATTGTGTGTTTAAAATGTTCTGCTGTACGTAAGTTTGTTGTAGTGTGTTATATTCATGTTATAGTCGCAGGAAAAGAAAATCAGTCGGAAAACTGCATCCACAGAAGACATAATTGTGAAACATTTGATTTCCTTTCAAA
Source organism: Gari tellinella (assembly GCA_922989275.2). Taxonomy (NCBI): domain Eukaryota; kingdom Metazoa; phylum Mollusca; class Bivalvia; order Cardiida; family Psammobiidae; genus Gari; species Gari tellinella. Next base: position 26,277,377 of record OV277857.1, on the reverse strand, counting down.
TGCATTTCTTAAAATCTAGTCTTGTTAGAATCGAATTAATATATGTTCCGCCATCGTTAAACGGTATTTTGCAACAGTTGGGAGTTGTGATGCACAGGAAGTGACGACGAAGGCCTTTAACAACGGTAGAACATATATTTTTTTTAAACATGATGTATGTTTTAAATAGAATATCAAACCATTTCTAACAACTTAAACATATCACTATCGATGGCTCAAATGGTAGCGTGTACTGTAAAATTATACTTGTTGTTTACATTTTGAATTACATTGGGATAACATATAGAGTACGAGTAATGGGGATTGTGTTGGTCAACTAGGCAATATATGAGAAAAAATCGAGCATTGCCATTGAAAAGAATGTATGAAAGAAAACAGTATATTATAAGACAAACGATGTCATTAAGTCGAGTACATATACAACTTAAACACACTAGCATTACCTCTCACGTTGTAATGTGTTGTCAAAGAGCTATATACTCATTTACGTCGTTATAGTCTTATTAAATAAGTTTAAGGTTATCATTAATTGCCGGAATACTCGGTGTGTGTTGCACTCTGCGCTAACGTGCTTATGTGCAGAATGATAGGAATGAACACTTGGTCCATGCCATACTCCAATCACGAACGTACGATCTACAGTTCCCTACAACGGCCTTCGGAACAACGATTCCCTCCTTACAACGACCCATGTCGCAGTTCCCTAAACATGACAATTATGTCCAACCAATTCCGACTGCAATGTCGTCTGCTTAAAATTGTCGGCTGCTGTTTTGGTCAAAGTTACATAATGGACATTTTGACAGAAAAGACTTAATGATGAGTGACAAACAGCTTGAATCCAGATCAGACGCCGCGTTACGCGGCGTCTGATCTGGATTCAAGATGTTTGCAAATGTAATCCAATTATTCTCCCTAAAACGACTCCCTCCAAACAACGAACATATTTTTGCCTCACATTGGGTGTCGTTGTAGAGAGGGAGCGTTGTAATACAAACGGTTAAAATGCGACAAAAAACTTCTTGTGGTAGTAGACATGGAGCAATCTGACATAGACATATTAATTATAGCTCGTGTCAGGTGCAGTTGTCCTTAGAGAAATCAACATAATCCTGACTACCAATATTATGAATAATGATAAAGGCTGTCAATCTGTCTGCACGAATTTCGTTATTTCGTTTATCTGTTTTACTGCTAATAAATAGAGACATCAACAGTGTATAAACACTGTTTTGATCCAGATCTGACGCCGCATGACGTTGCGTCTGATATGGATCAAAACATTTGATATTAATATAAATATTTCTTCAGTAAGAAAGCAAAATATCTGAATCTTGCATAAATAGTACTGACAGCAGCTGTTAAGTTAATTGTGACATACATGTAGCAAGGAAAGAGTTAAATCTCTTTGCTGGTCCCACATCACCTAGACTGTGTGAAGCGGACTGTGTGTGGTTAATTTCCGTTCCTATCAAGTGGCGGTGTTTATGGATCCTGTGTGACACATAGAAATTGTTTTTTGTTTGGTACCATCACGCCTGTCGTTCATATCCTGTTCAGAATTGCTACGGCCAAAGAAATAGGGTTATATTTCATTTGTAATTATACTATTAATCTTGTATATACGACCAAATATTAAAGTATGAGTCAGGGAGTCTAATACCATATTGTGCAATTACGATATAAATAATTTTGTAACTGGTTTGGATAAGATTAACACAAGTAATACAACACTAAAAACAAGTTAACTTTTGGTTCTTATAGTAATTATAACAAACATCATATGTCGTCCTTCGTCGTATATCGTATATCGTATGCGAATAATATTTGTACACATTGATAGTGATAACTGACACATTGATACCTAATTTGGTTTATCTAGCCTGGGATTTAGTTAAACCCATTTAAGCCTAGTGGATTATTCCATGTTTATATATTGGATAAATCCATATATTATTAAAGGGATGCCTGGTCAAAATTTTCATTTTCATTTTGTTTTATATTGAAATTCCTATCAGCAAACAGTGTAGACTCTGATCAGACGCCGCATCATGCGGCGTCTGATCAGAGTCTACACTGTTTGCCTATGTCCCATATATAGGATCATGGGCACAAATGGGTTAACAAACTATGTGTTCATATAACTGAATCGGGCTTAAATCTGAGAAACAACGTTTGCTGTGTGTGATGCACAGCTGGGGCCCGTTTCATAAAACTTCGTACGACAAATGTAGTCGTAAGTCAGATTATAAAACTCTCAATTATTATTCATTTCTCCATCTAATCCTGTCTTGTGACATCTTTTAGGAATCGTCTTGAAAAGACGATTCCAAAAAGATGTCACAAGACAGAATTAGATAGAGAAATAAGAGATTAAATGTATTTTAAAGTTTAGACTTACGACAACATTTGTCGTAAGAAGTTTTATGAAACGGGCCCCGACTAGCTTAACTATACGTTCGTATGATTATTTTGTTCTTCAATCGTCTGCTGTATATATTTGTCTGTAAAGCATCTACGAAAGTGCAATTTGATTGACGAAATATTGAATGGAATGCAAAAACATTTGAGTTCACATCTGAGGCCGACTCATTCAACCTCTGGGGTCCGTTTCATAAAACTTCGTACGACAAATGTTGTCGTAAGTCAAAACTTTAAAATACATTTAATTTTTTATTTCACTATCTAATCCTGTCTTGTGACATCTCTTTGGAATCGACCATTCCTAAAAGATGTCAGAAGACAAGACTAGATTGAGAAATAAATACTAATTGAGATTTTTAAAATCTGACTTACGACAACATTTGTCGTACGAAGTTTTATGAAACGGGCCCCTGGTCTACATCTTCACTGTGTTGGTTAACGTAAATTAAGACACTGATCGTCCTAAAGAACAAACGTTGTAATGGAAGTGTCATCTCATCTATTCATACATCTTTATCATGCAAAATGGTCGTATGATTAAACGCTGTCGACTGCGATACAGATCAAACATGTTTTCCTACCACACTCAGATGGATGAAAACTTAAAACAAATGACTTGGATGATCTGGTTCGAAAACTGTTACCAAGTTTTGCCATGACGTGATAAAGGTACAGTGGAGAATCTGTTATTCTTTCCCGTTTAAACGCAAACGTACGCAAACGCAAAGCGCTAAAACGTAGAAAAGAACAACCTTTGGACAATTCTGATATTTCATGTTTATCTTGGTGGCAAACAGTTTGGAGCCTGATCAGACGCCGGGTTACCCGGCGTCTGATCTGGCTCCAAACTGTTTGCACTGCAAATAATAGTTTTAGCGTAAACGCGTTTATTGGGAAAAAATAACAGATTCTCCACTGTAACGATAAATGCATGTTATACAGTGTTCCTTCCCTATAACGGCCCTCCAACAACGACTCCCTCCTTACAACGACCCTTGTCACAGTTCCCTAACACGACAGTTATGTCTAACCCTTTTATTGCTGCAATATCGTCTGCTTAAAATTGTCGTATGCTATTTTCCTCAAAGTGACAAAACGGTCATTTTGACAGAAAATGAATTAATGACGAGTGACAAACAGTTAAATCCAGATCAGACGCCGCGTTTCGCGGCGTCTGATCTGGATTCAAGCTGTATAGAAAATGTAGCCAATTTCCCTCCATATAACGACTCCCTCCGAACAATGCACATAGTTTTGTCTCCTATTGGGTGTCGTTGTAGAGAGGGAGCGCTGTAGTTTAGGACGCCTCGTTAAGTAGTCCTCTTTGTTACCACTGATTTTGCCTGATATTGACAGGAGAGTCCTCTCAATAGTGTCACTGTAATTATGGCCAATCAAGCGATACAGATCAAACATATTTTCTTACCCCAATCAGATGCTTGGAAACTTAAAACAAACGACTTGGTTGATCTGGTTCGAAAACCGTTACCAAATTTTGCCATTACGTGATAAAGGTAACGATAAATGCATGTTATAGTTTAAGAAGCCTCGTTAACACCGTCACTGCCGTACACTGCACAACAGTTTTTTGCAAACAGTTTGGATCCTAATCAGACGCCCCGTAAAGCGGCGTCTGATCAGGATTCAAAATGTTTGACACTCATTTCAATATTTCTACAGTCAAATTAGTAACTATTAAAATATAAAAAGTAAAAGCAGACGACAGTTATTTAAAATCGATGACGTCACGGCGGTTAAGTAGTCCTCTTTGTAACCACTGATTTTGCCTGATAGTGACAGTAGAGACTTCTCAATAGTGTCACTGTAATTATGGCCAATCAAGCTGTTATAGATGCTGTGTTGATGCAATTAGACGCCTTTGAATCCACAAAAAGTGCATTCCATTCCATGACTCAATATCCTCCCGAGAACAGAAATCACCGCCTGTATGAGATGTTTGGCATGTTTTGTTTTAATTAACGGTTCATTTGCCTAAAGTGGCTACAATAAAATACCATATGTCTAATAGTTTGAAACTTTCATGTTCAGCAACTCAGATTTTGAGCTCGGTTAGTAAGCTTCACCTAAATCTCTTCCTTTGTTTAAACAGTTTTATTTAATGAAGGAGTGGAGTTATTTGATTCAAATGATGAATATTGCATGTTAATTCGCATTACATTATGAAACTATTATGGCCAGGAATGAGCGAATCAGTGATAACCGTAGAAAACATTCTGTTGATATTTTCTGAAATGAATCGAAGATCAATAAGCTCTGAGAATTTTTGGAGAAGACAATTACACATCAAAGTAAATGTTAGGTTGTTATGATTTACAGCGTGCCCAGGTAAGCACAAAGCGAATTGGATACTCTTTATGAGGATTTTGGTCATATGTATAAAATTGAAATACCGCGCTCCTTCTCTACAACGACACCCAACGGAAGACACAGCTGTGTATGTTGTTCGGAGGGAGTCGTTATAGGGAGGGACATTAAGATTTGGCTTACATTTGCAAACACCTTAAATCCAGATCAGACGCCGCGTCACGCGACATCTGATCCGAATTCAAGCTGTGTGTCACTCGTCATTATACTTATTCTATTAAAATGTCCACGTATATGTAACCTTAAGAAAAACAGCAGACGACAATTTAAGCAGACGAGATTGCAGCAATTAAAACATTAGATATAATTATCCATATTAGGGAACTACGGAAAGTGTCATTGTAAGGAGGGAGTCGTTGTTGAGATATTCATTTGAGTGCAAATGCGTTTGTAAAGACTCAGCGACTCATTACGTACTGTCACAGATAAAAGAAACAAGTCTGACGCGGGTATGATCTTGGTTTTTCTGTTTGCAAACGCGTGAATAGATCTAGGTGTTACCCAATCTGTGGTATAATTTATTTGCCACTTTCTTTTCCATTTGCAAACTTTTATTATAATCTGAAACAAGAGCCGTATACTATTAGTTATACAGTTTCTTCACAGTGTACATGAGGATTTCTTCCCGGCTGAGGTAAATCATGTTGCCCGAGCCGTTAGGCGAGGGTTACATGATTTTACCAGCCGGGAAGAAATCCTCATGTACACTGTGAAGAAACTGTATAACGAATTTATTATACTGCAAAGTTTTCACTGTTCAAACGAAATATTTCGGAATTTGTCGTGTACAGCGCTCATAATAAACTATAACAAAATCGCGCCAAAGCAGATAACGTTTATAGCGTAAATGACGTCATGTCGTCACGTCTGATGGTTGTTATTCATAAGAAAAATGGGCATACTCGGCATACTTCGACGTCAAACTTTCCCAGAAATAATGCGACTGTTGAAAGATCCAAACACCGATTGGTTCTTAGCCGAAATGGACTTAAAACGGGGGATGCACGATTGAATGTACTCAATACTGTCGAGAAATCGGCCATCTTATTTTCTGCAAAGCAAGACTCAGGAACCTGTCAGCCAATGAAAACAGCTGCATTTCCAAGTACCCTGTCAGCTCACAGGGTACTTCGTGTCAGGTCTACGGCTCGGTGACCAATGAAAAGTAAGGAATTTACTTTGCAGTATAATAATGCCCTATATCGCATAATTATCTTGGAAAACTGAAAAGTTATGACAATATGATTGTGCCCATTGCTGAGTAGGTGATGCTGTGTGCAAAGAACAGGGCTTCATTAAACAAATATATATGTTTAGCTCCAGTGACCTAGATATGCAACGGAGTACCTGTAGACGTTTCATCATGCCAGGTATCAAGCCCTGGTCATATTTGTTTCAGAGAAGAAGATGTTTTAAGAGTTCACTATATAAGTCTATGTAAAACTGTGACCCCGGTTCGGAGCCAATTTTGACCCCAGGGACATTATTTGAACATTTTGATAGAGGACCTGTAGATGATGTTTTGTGCAAAATATCTAAGCTCAGGGTTCTCTGTGGTTTCAGACAAGACTACTGTTTTAAGTTTTTATAAAAAAATCTATTTTTTAGGCTCCTGTGTCCTAGATGTGCAACGGATCGGAACTACATGTACTTGAACAACTTTCAAAAAGGATCATATTAGGATAATATATACGAAAGACTCAAGCAGGAAACCCAACACAAACAATACACCCACCTCTCAAGCAGAACACACACACAGTCATACCATAACAAACACACACACGCGCAATCTCATTCCTTCATCTACACGCTAAATAGAAAACAACACGCAAGACAAACATAAAGCAAAGTGAATATAGGATTCCTTTCAAGTTTGGTTACATTTCATAGTGTGGTTTAGGAGGAGATCTCGTTTAAAGAAATTATTGACGACGGACGACGAACGACGGACACAGGACGATCAAAATAGCTCACCTTGGCACTTTGTGCCAGGTGAGCTTATACTATAGATGTTATCATGATCTGCTTTAAGTTAAGCTGAAAACTGAACCGGATTACCAAACCACGTGTCTGCCATTTTGTATTCTGCCGTCTTCCAAATATTGAGTGGAATACGAAAAAGACCTGCCGTAATCAGAAGCGGGTTAAATTGAACGTAAACCACGCCCACTGGCGAAGTGCAATCAAAATGGCTACAGTGGAGAATCTGTTATTCTTTCCCAATAAACGCGTTTACGCTAAAACTATTATTTGCAGTGCAAACAGTTTGGAGCCAGATCAGACGCCGGGTAACCCGGCGTCTGATCAGGCTCCAAACTGTTTGCCACCAAGATAAACACGAATTATCAGAATTGTCCAAAAGTTGTTCTTTTCTACGTTTTAATGCTTTGCGTTTGCGTACGTTTGCGTTTAAACGGGAAAGAATAACAGATTCTCCACTGTAATAGTGAAACGTTACTTTTACCAAGATTGACAGTTTTGGTTGATATTGCCGTAACCACATTTAAAAAGGATACACACATAGATTTACGTTTGGCAAAGGGGATATTAAGTCAAGCAAAAGTACTAATAGATCAATACTGATGACTCAGGTCTCTACATAGTGAACGTTCTTGACGACCAAGTAGATAATTCTGGTACCTGTCAGTATTCGTAGACTGTTTATTTGAAAATAAAAACTAAATCAGTATGGAGGCTATCTAACTGAAACAGTCTTGACATAGTGTCTGCTAGTTACAAGTGAACTCACAGCTTGCATTATCAGCAGACGCCGAGTGACTTGGCATTTGATCAAGCTCCAAACGTTTAGACAATGGTCTTCACTGTTTGTCATAATGCCAAACAATGTCAAAAACAACCCTTAAAAGTCAGAAATGGACTAACGTTAAATTGAAACTTGAATTGCCCATTTAAAGTTTCAGGGAGGAATATGTTAAAAGATTTAGCAGAAGGCGCAGAAAAGTGGTTTATTAAACTCTAATGCAATCGAGTCGCAAATAGAACGATTCGGAGGTCACAGGTTACACATATTGATGAACAATTGTCGTCTGCTTTCATTTCTCGACAAACATTATCTCAAAATGAATGTCAATAAGTTTTGGCCCTGATCAGAAGCTATGTTACGCGTCTTCTGATCAGAATCAATACAAACTGTTTGCAAATAACCATTTTGCTCAAAGTCAGACAGTAAAAAGGTTAATACTCTACTTATTCATACCCTTTTCAAAACACTTCTATTTACCAATTGAACCCTAGTGACCCATATATGCGTTCTTTACCAAAGTGTACATGTGAAGAGTACACCTGTCCAATGCAAACAGTGAATTCCCTGATCAGAGACTTCACTGTTTGTTATTTTTGCAATTTATTACCAAGAACAACCCTTTATAGTATAAAATGGGCCAGCCTTATTCTCAGTGTTGTTATATTTTCTGGTCCTTTGGAATCATTGATTTCAGCGAATTTACAGTTGAAAGTTGAATTCCGCTTAAGCTGGTGCTAGGGGCGTGAGCACTGTTGCATATTTCAGTATTGCTCATGAACAGACTGAATTAAACCGAGTCTACATTTTTCAGTATTTGCTTTGTTTTCTGTGCTTTCAAAGGATCTCCCCTTATTCAGATTTATTGCAAATTAGAACCGACCATTGGAAATTTTTAGGGGATAATGAGTTAAGCTATTGGTAACATATATCTACTTTTAAACTTCACTTCATCCCAAAGAAACTAGATATATTTTGTTATAATTGTTGCTTGACGTGGGCCTAATTAAAAGGAATAAATGTGAACTTGTATTGCCCATGAACAACACGAATAATGTAACAGTGTGTACGTCCTACCATTGTATTATTTGAAAGGAATACTATGACAATTGCCAACCACATCTAAACAATTCGGACGCCTTTTACATTGACTAGTTACTTGCTACATGTACTCATTTGATAGTCAATTGAGAGTGATATTTTTTAATCATAGCAATGACTGTAATACAGTGGAGAAAACGTTATTCTTTCCCGTTTAAACGCAAACGTACGCAAACGCAAAACACTAAAACGTAGAAAAGTACAACTTTTGGACAATGCTGATATTTCATGTTTATCTTGGTGGCAAACAGTTTGGAGCCTGATCAGACGCCGGGTTACCCGGCGTCTGATCTGGCTCGAAACTGTTTGCACTGCAAATAATAGTTTTAGCGTAATCGCGTTTATTGGGAAAGAATAACGTTTTCTCCACTGTATCTGTTAAATTTTGGTGATAAATGAAAATTAGATTCGCAGTAGAAAAAATCACCGGATAACAGTGCAGATTAAATATCCACATGATAGACATAAAAACTTATGTTGCCTTTCTTTGATTAGAAAAATATACAATGATACATATTGCATAAATAATTGCAAAAAAGATTAATGTTTTATTTCCGATAACGTGTGACAAACAACAGCAACAGCCAAGTGACTGAATGCGCAAATTGATGCTGTGGACGTTCAATTCTTGGATAATGAATTTCTTTTGATTGATGACCCTGTGATGAAAAGCAATAATTAATTCAGGAAGCAATTACAATGTTCTAAAGATATTATTCTGCATGAATTCGCAATATAGTTTAGCTTGTTTTACAATTTTGATCCGCTATTAATTTCCGTTACCCAGAACATTCGTGTAAGTATCATAACACCAAAGATGAAAATAAGACACAGTAAACACTTTTCATCTCCGTGTGTTGCTGGTGCTGGGGGGCGTGGGCGCTGTTGCATATTTCAGTATTGCTCATGAACAGACTCAATTAAACCGAGTCTGCAATTTTCAGTATTTGCTTTGTTTTCTGTGCTTTCAAAGGATCTCATCTCTCAGCTAGACATTTATTCATGTCAACCCAAAACACAGAAGATGATCGTAAACTCTCTAAAGTCGTTTGTCTTAACTACGTATTACAACGTTGGTTCGGAATTCATTTTCAAACTTTAAATATCAAATATCACCACAGCGAAGATAAAACCACTTCTATTATATACCACCGGGTAACACTATGCCCACCTACAGCATCTGTTCATGTCGAAATGCTTTGAATTTGTCTAAAGTCAAATGGCTGCATGTCACTTTCGTCTGGAGAGATGGTGATAATAAAATGGTAGTGTCTGGTATATAAAGCCATATAGTGTATTATTCGTAGAATATTAAATTAAATGTCTGCGAAAGATAACAGTTACGGGAAACAGACGTTCGGATGTCAATGTCGTCTGGAGCCGTTGTAGACATATAGAAAATTGCACTGGTGATTGAATGTTCTTTTTCATTAAAACAAACATATACACATGGCACCAAGGTTATAAAGAGTTGGGTTCAGTTTGAGATCGTTCTCAAGCATTTGATTGGCAAGTTTAGGCAAAAGCTAAAATTTTGATCAATAAGATTCTTGCGAGCGACCTCAGATTCAGCTGAAACTCTTATAACAGAGTTACAGGGCTGCCATAAGTTGACATGAAAAATCCTAAGATTTCCAAATTGGCATTTTTCAAGTGCGATTTTACGAATCGTACCTTTACCCCATAGCCTGTTTCTTGTTTTGTTGACATGCGACTACTTAAAGCAGGCTGTAAGTAAAGCAGAATGAGCCTAAAGGCGCATTCTGCTTTACTTTCAGCCTGCTTTAAGCTACCATGTGCTAGAAAAAAATCCAAAGATTTAGGAAAATTCCGGAGAAATGGTAGCCCTGGAGTTAAATACCGCTTTTACGACAACTAACGATAAAGAATGACGTAAGAAAAGCTCTGATGAGAGTGCTTTTACTTTTATTGTGCCTTAAACTTTCAACTGTGTTTAATAGCATTTATGGTATGCCTTTAAGTCGTCGTTGCAGATTTTACTGTTAAGTTACAGTGTTCCCTCCTAACAAGGACTCCCTCCTTACAGCGACCCTTGCCGCTGTTCCCTAAAAAGGACAATTATGCAAAGCCTATTTACGACTGCATTATCGTCTGCTTAAAATTATCGTCTGCTATTTTTCTCAAAGTTCCATAATATACATTTTGACAGGAAAAACCTAATGACGAGTGACAAAAATATTGGATCTGGATTCAAGCTGTTTACAAATTTTCCTATAACGACTCCCTCCGAACAACGCACACAATTTTGTTACCCGTAAGCTGTCGTTTTAGAGAGGGAGCGCTGTATTTACATAGTGTCCTAATTCATCTTGTCTAACTGATAATATCAGAAGAGCGTTAGTAGAATATCTGTACACATATGTTTGCTCGTATCAGAACATGTAAACACATCACGTATATTTCCGAGTCCAGGTATTAGCCGAAGCAATGCACAAAACAACGTGTTTTTAGAATGTCGGTCATAATGCTGCAATCATTATTTAAATAAATTTGTAAATCCATTTAGAATTCATATTTTATTGCTTTATTGTTTCTTTTGTTTGATCGATATCTCGTGCAAGATTATTCAAAAATTAGATTTAACAAAATGCGATGATGCCGCTCAATTCAAGAACGGTATTCCATATGCAGTAACATCCTATTAAAATGCCTTTACCACACTGAAATTTAATTGTACCTTCCAAAAGAAATGTCTAAAACGGGGGAATAGTTCAAACAGTTTGTCAGTGTTGGTAACTTGCACAAACTATCTATTAAAGCTTTGTAATATATGCATTTGATTATGTGTAAATACATACATGTACATAATTTTTCAAAAGCAGACAAGTCTTTTCCCATTTTCAAATAATGTGAAGGACGGACATAGGTCAATAGATACAATAGCATTTTGCACTGTATTTTACAGCGGTGTGTTATTACGCCAGTCCGTTTTAAAAAATGATTATTCTTTTAGAAAGAATGATTCAAATGGCACAGACCTCAAGAGACACAAAACAGTTTCTATATAACTATTCCGTTGCCGAGTGGTTATAGTCACTGTGATTGTCAATTACTTACCTCTTCACCGCTGTGGGTCCAAAACCATGTCTGGACACTTCTGTTTTTCTGGGCACTTCATCTTCTGATAAGGGAACCTTCCAGCTTGCTTGCGAAAGGTCGATGGTTCTACCCAGTTACCGAATTGTGTCTGGTGTATAAAGGGCTTCCGAGGCCATCCACCACGTGTATTTAGCTAAATGTTGCAATATGAGTGAAATACTGTTAAATGGCGTAAACTGAAAAAATATTACTCAATATATATAAATAGTACGGTGCTCCTTCTCTACAACGACACCCAATGTCAGACACAGATTATATAGTGGAGCAGATTAACAAAACAATCGTTCATTTAGTGATGCAAGGTCCAAATTTGGCACAAACAATGGTTAGGATGTACTTTTTACGAAAATCACGATTTCCACTTCGACATTCAAGATGGCCGCCATTTTTCAAGATGGCCGCCATGTCAAATGCAGAGTTTGCCAATTTTCCAAACCAGAATACTCCTAATGGCGTCAAAGACACCAAATTTGACTCAAATGATATACAGGATGTACTCTATGAGTAAAACACACATAAAAGACCGACAATTCAAATAAGTAGCCAGTTTTCATGATGGCTACCGATGCAAACATATAAAATTCAAAATGGCGGCGATTTTCAAGATTGCCGTTACTTCAGAAAAAAAGTTACAATTTCCGTCAGAATTTTTAACTTGGTGATACAAACACCATATTTAACAAACAAATGATTCAGCCCAAACAATATCAAGAATAAACAATGTCCAATTTGAAAAAAAATGGCCAAGATATTTGTCAAGATGGCCGCCAATCATAATTTTGGAAAGTTTTGCAATTATACCGGAACATGTAGACGGAACGATATTTTGTTGACGTACATGCCGATGTGTTTCTCGTTCAGTCATCACATTTGCAGGCATACAACTGTGTACATTTTAGACTGAATCGATAGCATTTGCATCGGGCTCGGCATTCGGTCTTGCAGCCACATTTTGTCAGTTGCTCACAAGACTTAGCGATGGGTGGAAGGTTTGTCCAGAGAACCTGCCACACATCACCATTTGTTGTCCAACCCCAGTTAGCAGGGCTTTCCATTTGCATTTTTGACACGGTTGCTTGGCCCCATATACAGGCAGCTTGGAAGGCAGAGCGTTTCACATGCTGAACTAGGGATGCGCTTGTTGGTGGAATAGCATCATAGGACTTCTGCTTACGAGCAAAAAGTGTCAGTCTTGCCTCATCAACATTTTCTGTCATACTGTGCTTGTCATACATGGTTATGACAAATGTCTGCAGAATGCTAAGGTCTGCATGTTCTACGACAGGTGGATATTGACTAAGCTTTGTGAATACATGGTTCACTTCCGGGAATACTTCCCATGCCTGCCATGCAGTTTTCTTGCCTTTGCCACGGAAAGCTGACACAACATCACAACCAGTAAAGGTGTGAAAGAAACGCATCCCGCTGCATTTCACTGGTCCAAGATTCACCACCATATCGTGAATTGGCAACCACCTGATTGACTGACCCTGGCCAAATTCTATCCAAAGCTTATCCAAGCCTGCATCCCGTAGAGTCCCAAATACACTGACTGCAGTGCAAGCACAAGAATGTCTGTGTCACATGCCTTAATCAATACAGATTTCATATGTTGCTTGGCTGCATGAAAAGCATGTGTAAATATTCTTGAATCAGCTTCTTCGTGGTTGCAAGAAAATAAGCCTTCAGGGTTGACTGGAATATTTGAAAGGGCTTGCTCTCCCTTGGTCACGACTACGACATTATCGGGGCATAGAGACACGATTTTGTCGGCTAGAAATCTAAACAGTTCAGTCTTGTTGTCGCTATCGCGTAGGAAATTTTTCCAGTTTGGTGGTAGTTTAGTCTTTTCTGCTACTCTACGTCGACCTCCCACACCTCTCCTTGACCTTGTTTCAGCCTTCAGGCTTGAACTCCAGTATACATAAAAAACGATGTCCGTCCGTGAATACTTTGACGAGTATGCCTGAATTTTTGGGACAACATCCTGGACAGCATAATCCTCAAAGGTCTTCGATATCTTTGGTGACAAAGAATTCACAAAAGCGGAACCATCAATGATTATAACATCACAATCTGGCTGTGTGTCAGGAGAAGCAATAGTAGCTTCAAGAATGTTTGCAAGATGAGACTTTTGACCGGAGTGGAGTTTTCCCGTGTCGCTCAGTGCTGCAGGGAATGACTGGTTCTCATGCTTGAAGAATTCCAACAGGTCACACTCTCTTGATTGGCAGAATATGAAAAGCTGTGAGAACAAACGACAGTCGTCCTTTAGTACCTTTTCCTTCGTGCCACATGAAGTTGATGCTACTTCGTGTCGAAAAAAGTAACTTGGTTCTTTTTTATTGACCTATAGAAGGACGTCTCATCACCAAGACCGTTGAAAAATACTTTGAATGCTGCTTGGCCTTTCTCAAAGTGAGTTGTCACGAGTTCAGCACCACTTGGATGTGCAATAACTTTTGTGTCCAGTGTGATAAGATCTTTGGATTCTTCCTGGAAAGGATTACCTAGATCCTTCATCACACCGAACAGCTTCTGAACCCTGTCGATAAAAGACTTTTGAGACTGATTGGTTTGCTCATGATATCTTCATTTGCTCGTTTCACCTGGGATGCCAACTCATATTGATTAACTAACTGGCTAACTTCTGGGTCAGACACCATCCATCGCCTCAGTGCACATGGATCCTCAGTCACTCCAATTGCACCACCATCGCATTTCACAACTGCGTTTGCCTGCTCGTGAGCTTGGTCGATTGCTAACCCGGAAAATTCTCTGTGTGTCTTGTGGACTACAAACTTTTCTTGCTTAAACTCATGGAACACTTGAGGGTTTATTTGTTCCAATGAAACCATGTCTCTGAGGTGGACAGGAAGCCATCGAGCATAATTTACATTGTTATTTGCAAAGAAGTACGGTAGAAGATCAGACAGTGCTTGACAGTACAAGTTGAAGTTAGATTCTCTGAAAGATCTGACTAACGAGAAAACCACCAGTTGCATTGATAGTATAAGCTCCCAAAATTGAAACTGAGGACTTTCCTTTCTTCGTGTCTCACACCATGCATTGAAATCCTTAGTTACGTCATTCTCTTCTGCACAATGATAGTCATATGCTTCTTGTCTTAGCATGTAAAGACAGCATGCTGTAACTTCATGCATATGTTGTGTTTTTGTGACACTTGAGGCAGAAAGAAAAGAATCAGCCGTCCCAGATGAAGCCACCCCAGACTCCGTAAGAGCACCTGTCCAACCACTATTCTGAAGTAGAGTACCTAGTGATCTGAATGCTGCCATCTCTATGTGCAGGCCACCAAACATAACAACAAAATTGTTGTTGCCATATAGGTCAGGCCAGTGCCACTGAACTTGCTTTGCAAGAGCATAAATAGGCTGGTCTGCAGTTATAACAGGAACCTGGCCTGGATTAAGGTATGTAATAGCCTCCTTGACTTTGTTTATGGAATGTCTGACTGTAGCAACCGAATGAGCTTCATCTCGAAGAAGTGGCAAGAGAGCGCTAATGCTCACTTCAAATTCAAGGCCCCTTTTCTTTTCAGCGTGATGAGCTGACCAAGTGATGTTAACAACATTACCTACTGTTTGTCCGAGGCTAACCTTCTGCAACCATTCATATTCATCTGTCAGTGAGAGTCTTGACAGAGATGCATATGTAGTATTACCTTTGGGAGGGGGTGGATTCTTTTTTGCAAAGAAAGTAGGGTGAACATTTGTGTAGGAGTCGGGAAGTTCTGGAACTCTCGTAACTTTGCTGTTTTGAATAATAGGTATTGGTTCTCGTTCTTCGCCTTGATTGCCTGGTGTTGTGTGCTGGAAGATTGAGATACTTGTTCCATGAAATGATGAAGTTGCCGTTGTTGATGAAGGATTGTGATCTATATTATCCATCGCACTTGTGCAGAACAGGCGTTTCCTTAGTTTTGGAGGACAGACAACACTTTCGTCGGTATATCTTTTTATAACGGCTTCTGATATATAACTAGACTGATATGTCAAGTACTCTATCATATGGGATACTAAGCCCATGCTCATTAAGCATCTCAACCAGGTGTCTCTTTCTTGTCTTTGTATAAACAGATAACCCTATGTAGACAGCAAAAGGGGTTTCTCTGTCTCGGGAATGTCTCTGTGTGGCTGCACCTTCTTTGTACTTTGCAAAGCAGTTATACTGAAGAAGTTGAGCCATGGCAAGGTCAGTTGTAGTAGCTCCAAACCTAAGTTGGGATTTTATATCTGCACCATGCTCAATCATACATACAAACTGAAGCAAAGCTTTAGGAAGGGAGTCATTCACTGAATTTTCATAGAGATTGCCTTCAAATTTAGTCTTGTGTTCGACCATGAGCTTCCGTAATATATTTGCAGCTTTAGTGAGGATAGTGGCATCAGTGTATGATGATGCTTCTGCTAAGACTGAGCCGACATCTTTTTCAAAAGTTAAAAGGATGTCTCGCCCTTTCTTGTGAGCTATCAGTCCTGGTATCTCTGCCAAAATCCTGTCTTTCAGTCGGGTTGGGTTCATATCAGGTATATATGTGCCAAACTGTTCAAGTCTCTGTCTGTAAAGACGAACCAATTCAGCCAGTCTGAACTAAGTGGGTTCATCACTTTGAAAAATTACGGCCATTTTGAAATTTTTCACTGAAAATACTAGATTTTTATTCAAAAAATTACGTTGCCCATTAATTGTGCAAGATTAAAGGATTGTTTAACTTAATTCATTATGTAAATAAAAATGTTTATCAATTCTGTGGATGGATTGGCGGCCATCTTGAAAAATGGCGGCCATCTTGGATGCCAAGTTGGAAATCGTGCTTTCCATAAATAATACATCCTTGGCATCATTCCTGCCAAATTTGGTGCTTGCATCACTAAGTGAACGATTATTCTGATATATTGGCTTAATCTGCTCCACTAATATGCGTTGTAAGGAGGGAGTCGTTATAGGAAGGGAAATTGGCTAACATTTACAAACATCTTAAATCCAGATCAGACGCCGCGTCACGCGGCGTCTGATCTGCATTCAAGCTGTTTGTCACACGTCATTAAAAAATTTGGGGTCGAAATTTCCAATATTTGTAACTTTGAGAAAAACAGCAGACGACACATTTAAGAAGACGGTATTGCAATAGTTGAAGCGTTATACATAATTGTTCTGTTTAGGAAACTGCGACAAGGGTCGTTGTAAGGAGGGAGTCGTTGTTGGGAGGGCCGTTGTAGAGAGGGAACAATTTAGGTATTGTGACAGAAACGTTAATAACCTTTGTCATGCTTAAATATCATGATCAATACAGACAAGTGCATTTCCAAATCATTGGCAGAGAGTCGAAAACTGAGTGTCAAAACTATTGGATTCTGATTAGACGCCGAATTACCCAATGCCTGATCTGGGTCCACACTGTTTACAGACATAAGCCAAGCCATTCTTATAGCACGATAGTTTTAACAAACAATCTAGTTAAAATTCCCAGAATTCGGCGGTTTTTTGGCATTCTAGTAAAACATATGGTAAACACATAAAGCGTTTCAATATTCATAGGAATATCAACGTCGAACTTTGATATCTCGAAATCGGTGTTGTCGAACATAACCGTATTTCAAAGTTAAAACGTGGCTAAGCCACGTTTTAACTTTGAAATATGGATATGTTCGACTTAACCGAGCATGAAATAATGCAGTCAATGTGTCGAACTATCGGATAGTTCGCGTTAAATGAGTTCGAAATATCGAAGTTCGACTGTATTTTAAAAGTATAGGAATTAATGCATTTCAAGCAGACAGTTTGTCGACATAAATGTCAAAAACAATTTCTTTAAAATCACATTACAGTCGATATGGAATTGAAAATATGGAAATTTCAAGTAGATTCTACCTAAGTCAATACAAGAAAGTAGTGCTTTGTTGACTTTAGTCATTATACAACTGAAACAAATTAGAGTTTTACAAAGTAGTAGAATAGAATATCTGTTAAATTTAGGAATGAAATTAACTATTGTAATAGAATATTCTTCAAGTTGTAATATACAGTATCTAAATGTAAATACGATTGCAAAGCCTGTCAGTGTTTTCATTATACCAAATAACCCCTCTCCTGGTCCGCTTCAAATATATCAAAACTGAAGTTCTTTTTTAATATACCTGAAAAATACGCCGTGTCATATACTCGTCTATTTCCAATCGTCCCTATTTTGCTTGCGAGGAAAATATGCATAAAAGTAGTATCAGCGTTTTATGAAAATGTGACAGTCGAATCATCAAAAACATTTTACATGCGTTCATATTCAAACTGATACAGTGGAGAATGTGTTATTCTTTCCCAATAAACGCGTTTACGCTAAAACTATTATTTGCAGTGCAAACAGTTTGGAGCCAGATCAGACGCCGGGTGACCCGGCGTCTGATCAGGCTCCAAACTGTTTGCCACCAAGATAAACATGAAATATCAGAATTGTCCAAAAGTTGTTCTTTTCTACGTTTTAGTTCTTTGCGTTTGCGTGCGTTTGCGTACGTTTGCGTTTAAACGGGAAAGAATAACAGATTATCCACTGTATTACAGTTGAGCATTGTGATGCCGCACAGGAGCGTCGCAACATACACGTGACCAGTTTCGTCCGTGCGGGGACTGTCAACGCATTAACAGGATTTAATTCATCCGAAATTTCTGATGACCAAAATGTAGAATTCAGATGTCCTATTTTTGAATTTAACCTAGAATTGATAGCGACACTTATTCTTGCACTGTTTCTCAATGATCATTCTGAAAATGAGGCGCCGAGTCATCATTTAATGGGTACCTATCGATATACGGAATTATCTCATGTTTTACATCAACTGATAACGCGCTGATAGTAACAACTAGAGATACTATTGCATTTGGTTTATTATATAATTTATATAAACATTTTATTATTATTATTATTATACCAGATTTATATAGCGCTCTTTTCACACAGGGGTAATGCGTTCAAATGCGCTTCACATGAGATTACATAAATGTACCTACAAAGCGAGAAAGGACAAATTAACTACAATTAGATCTAAAATAAACATGAAAAAACATACAAAAGACAGCCCCCAAAAAGGCGATCACATTACTCCCATCAATCAGCAGTGAACCGACCGGCTAATGATTGCCAACTGATAGAAATAATAGTAGAGCGCCTAATGCAGGCCGCCGAGAAATGACTATAATAGTGCGCTCACATTTGCTCTACGGCGGCCGTACGGCGGCCGCAGAGACGTGAAATCGAGAGAATCTTACGGCGGCCGTAGAAATTCTACGGCGACCGTGCGGCGGCCGTACGGCAGCCGCACGGCGTATCCCAATATCTTACAGGCCGTAGAGGTCGCCGTAGAATTATAACGCGGAGTTATAACATTTTTTCATTTCTACGGCGGCCGTAGAAACACACGCTGCAGAGTGGTTCTACGGCTGCCGTACGGCAGTCGTACGACCACCGTGCGGCCGCCGTAACTCGATGGTCAATTTCCCTATTGAGCATTTGTACTTTTGATCATATATGTAAAACATGAATATTATCTAAAAATGGATTTAGATGTTCTTAAATGCTGTCCAAATGTGTCCTTTGAGTTCATGGTGTTGCTGGACTGATATAAGTTGTGTGAACATGTAGCAAAACCAAGCTGTGTAGCAGGAGCAGCATTTTGGTTGCAAGGTATCTGGTGGGACTTCCACGGCTGCCGTACGGCGGCCGTACGGTCGCCGTGCGGTCACCGTACGGCAGCCGCACGGCGGCGGTACGTTGGCCAAGATTTTTTAACCCCGCCATAATAAAATCTCGCCGCGCGGCAGCCGCAGCAAATGTGAGCGCAACACACGGCGGCCGTAGGAATTCTGAGGCGGCCGGGGAATTGCTACTCGCCGTAGAAATGATTTTATCCTGTCACAGACCGCAAAAGCAACCGTGAAACAGGGGGCTGGATATTTTTTGTCATATCCTACCACTTCCTTATATGGAGTGCAGTTTCCCTGGTCCAAGACACTACATGTATAAGCAATGAAGCTAGGAACCAAAATTTGATATCCAGTCACTTCCTTATAAGGGCGCGTAGGAATACGGAACTATTTTGACCTATTTCAATTTTAAGAATGACGTCATTCTTTTTTATCAAAACAATGATGCTCCAGATAAGAGAAAGAAAACTGAAAAAAAATCCAGCATTTCTCACTCGTTTTAGTATCAATTCTGATTGTGTAACTTACTAACTGCTCATCAGAATCGTCTTGAAGAGAAAATTCTGATGAGTATATCTAGTGACAGTATTGTGTTTAATGCAGAAACAAAGATTTAATGTTTTGAAAAAGAATCTAGTCCCCTTGCCTGGAGCACTGATCCAGTGAGAAAATATGATGGAAAATCAGTAACAAATTTGATTTTTTTAGCTTTATTTTTGTTGCTTAAACATTTAGAAAATAATAGATATACATGCAGATCCGTAACAAACATGTTATACCCTAACTTTATTTTTTTAAACTGAAAAATAACATTATTTCATGTTGTTGAATAAAAGAGACAGAAATGTGTCATATTATAGGCCACATATAAATCTACTAATTTTTGATTTCGTTTGAACAACTCCAAACGTTTAACAAATAACCCAAGCACTTAGTTCAGAAATTGAGAAATGCTAGTGCAGCTACCATGCAGATGATTAGCCACAGAAACAAACCATCTCTTTAAAATTTCAGTCTAAAGTTAATGACCGAGGGTAAACAAATGACCTGTTCAAATCTGCTTTTCAGTTTAAAAACTCTTCTGCGGTTCCACATATCACTTGTATAAGAGTCAAAATGAAAGCACCAATTGAACATCAACCTATGGAATCTTTGGCTCTATGTTGATGTTGATTGAAACATTTCACCAATTCAGCAATGGGTAGGGAGTCCTGATACAGTTTTGTCATTCACCAGTTCTGAAATAACAAATAAAAAAACATCAGGCAAATGCAACTTTCAAACGAAACGTTTTAAAATCAATATACAGCACCCCCCCCCCCCCCCCCACACACACACACACACACATACCTTAGAATGACCCTCTGAACAACGATTCCCTCCTTACAAGTTACAACAGTGCATGCCGCTATTCCCTAACAAGACATATTGTCCAAACTTTTCACGGGATCAATATCGTCTGCCTAAAATTGTCGTCTAGTCGTCTACACAACGTCGCACAATGGACATTTTATAAACAGAAAAGTGTGACAAACAGCTCCAATCCAGATAAAATGCCGCGTTCCACGGCGTCTGATCTGGAGTCAAGCTGTTTGCAAAAGTAAGTAAATTTCCCTCCCTATAACGACTCCCTCCGAACAACTCAACAAGGTACACAATATGTGTCTCCCATCGAGTGTCGTTGTAGAACTGGAGCACTGTATATCTATGTGCAGATGCAGCAGTAAAAATCACCTAACCATTAAGAAGATTACAATAAAGACACTTGAATTCAGTACTTTATAAATAGCCTACGATTTTCTGACAAATCGAGCAGGGTGAAAGGATAGATAGAAGATGAAAAAGAAAGACAGAGAAACAGACAGACATGGACAGATAGACAGACAAACATAGACAAAGAGACAGAAAGAGACTGAGAAACACAGAATGAGAGACTAAATACCTGATAATTAACAACAACACATCTGAAACCGACGCTCTGTCTGCACAAGTGTCTGCCGTCTTCGCACTTTCTCCATTTCTCGACAACCAGTGAAGCACTCGTTACCCCCTCCCACCGATATTCTCCATTTCGACATGAATTTTCCATTTTCCCCCAAGTTTACGATTAAACATAGTTATTGCATCACAAGACAAAGCTACTGTTGAGAAAGCAGATCTAACGTGAAGTCCATGAATGCTGTGTAATTCCAAAATGCGTTAATTTGTTAAAATATTTCCCCCATTCAGCAATGACCTCTGAATCTGGCCGCCTAACGAAGGTGCAGCTAAAAACATGTATGTGCGAACTTTTAAACCGAATTGACATGTACTCCTTTTGGTCTAATTCGATTCAAAATAGGTATATTCCGATTCAATTTTTTATTTTCTAGCCTTTATGCTTCTTTTTGTGATTATATCAGCACACAATGGGAGGACTATTTTCTTTCCGTGATGTGGTATTTAAGTAATTTGGTTAATTCTCTACAGTTCTATTTATAGAACATTCTATTTTAGGAAAATGAAAGTTAAGGAAAATTCAATTATAAACCTTTTAATTTCTTAAAACCTGTTTAGTGACAGGATAAATAGAATAACCTGTCAGTGTCGGATATTTTAAAATGTATCCGGTTCAGGACGAAAATGAAAGTCTCGGCAAGCCTCGACTTTTCATTTCCGTCCTGAACCGGATAAATTTTAAAATATCCGCCACTGACAGGTTATTCTCTATAGCCGTGCGGCCGCCGTACGGCCGCCGCAGCAAATGTGAGCGAGGCATAACTTCTATTTACCTTCCGTTGTATCATTATACGAGCAAAAGTTATTGACAAACAGTTTACATCCTAATCATACGCCTCTTACAGTGGAGAAAACGTTATTCTTTCCCAATAAACGCGTTTACGCTAAAACTATAATTTCCCATACAAACAGTTTGGAGCCAGATCAGACGCCGGGTTACCCGGCGTCTGATCAGGCTCCAAACTGTTTGCCACCAAGATAAACATAAATTACCAGAATTGTCCAAAAGTTGTTTTTTCTACGTTTTAGTGCTTTGCGTTTGCGTGCGTTTGCGTACGTTTGCGTTTAAACGGGAAAGAATAACAGATTCTCCACTGTAACAATGCGTCTGATCAGGATTACAAACTGTGTGAAACTAATAACGATATTACTTTAGTAAATTTACCCAACATTAAAGGTTGAGAATAGACGCAGACAATTTCTTTAATCGTACACTCAAAAGCCTCTTTCTAGTACAGAACAGAAAAAACTTTTATTTTCTTGCCCAGTTACAATATGTAACACTGGACGGGTCATACAGTGGAGAATCTGTTATTCTTTCCCGTTTAAACGCAAACGTACGCAAACGCAAAACACTAAAACGTAGAAAAGTACAACTTTTAGACAATTCTGATAATTCATGTTTATCTTGGTGGCAAACAGTTTGGAGCCTGATCAGACGCCGGGTTACCCGGCGTCTGATCTGGCTCCAAACTGTTTGTATGGGAAATTATAGCTTTAGCGTAAACACGTTTATTGGGAAAGAATAACAGATTCTCCACTGTAGCACGCCGCCGAGGCCAACACAATAACAAACAACACTACCGCCACCACCACTACCACCGTCGGCGTCAGCATCACCTTCATCATCATTATCATTATCATCATCATCATCATCATCATCATCATCATTATTATTATCATCGTCATTGGAGTTAATACTTTCTTCGTTTGTTAAATGTATGATGCATACTTTAAATTAGACCCGTAAATACACATTTGCGCCTCAGGACAGGACGACGTGTTTATGCAGTGCGAGTCGTCGCATAGACAAGAGCGTCCTGTCTATGTGATGGAATTCAACCAGTCACGTCTATGTGGGGACGCACCTATGCCATATGATTTTAAACGATTCACAACCCCACACACCATGAGGTCCCCTACATATCTTGCACCGTCTTTTCTTTCTCGATTTATTTACGAAAGCTCGTTGTCCCTTGGGGTGTGTTGGTTTTCTGGCTAATGCTTCTTGGAGTCTAGACTAAACTTGGCTTCCAAAGCCACTGTATGAAATTCTGATTCCCTCAAAATCCATTCTTTTAGAACTTCCAATTTCTCGTCTGTTTCTTTCTCGAACCTCCATCTCTGAAATCTGGTGATCATTTGCTCAGGTAGTTTTTTCAATAGATTTAAGTACATGTACTTACTACTTAGATCTGACTCATCCGACTCATCCGACTCATTCATATTAATGATCGCAATGTCCAAAAGGTCTGCTAACTTTTCAATATTCTTGGCGTTCTCATGCTTCATGGTCGGAAACTTATCCAATTCCTCAAGACCAGAAATACAGCGCTCCCTCTCTACAACGACACCCAATTGGAGACAAACATTGTGTGCGTTGTTCGGAGGGAGTCGTTAAATAGAGGGAAATTGATTTATATTTACAAACAGCTTGAATCCAGATCAGCCACCGAGTAACGCGGCGTCAGATCTTGACTCAAGATATTTGTCACTCGTCCTTACGTTTTTTTTCTGTCAAAACGTCCATTATGTAACTTTGAAGAAGCAGCAGACGACAATTTTAAGCAGACGATATAAGGTTGGACATTATGGTCTTGTTTGGGGAAAGAGCGAACAGCGTCTTTGAAAGGAGGGAATCGTTGTTGGGAGGGCCGTTGTAGAGAGGGAGGGATGTATGTTCACTTTCCTTCTGTTAGTACCAAACTACTTTTCAAGCCTGTACTTTACTACCTCATACGCAATGGCAGAGTGACCCAAACCTTATACAGTGAAACCCCTCTAAACCGGAACCTCTAAATACCGGAATCCTCTCTAAACCGGACAAAACGTTTGGCCCCGTTTCCAACTCTCTCTTATTTTAACCCATTACACTATCATTATGCCTTTTTACGCCTTTGATTTATTCCTATACTGAAGAAAATACATTCATATTTTCTATATCTAGTAGATTATAGCATAAAGCAGGTTGAAAGTAAAGCAGAATGCGCCTTAAGTGATCAGCTATCGTCAATACTAGAAACAAGATCTGGGTTAAAACCCCTTTAAACCGGAAAACCCCTCTAAACCGGACGTTTATGTTGTCCCCAAACATGTCCGGTTTGGAGGGGTTTTACTGTACCATATTCAGGGCAGCATCTCCCAGATACTGTCTAAGCTGTAGAGAATTGTACTCTGATACATGTATAGCAGTCGTGCTATATACACAGGCTTTAACGCCGGTAAACACTGGTTTGTAAGTACTTAGGCACATTTTGTTAGGCCGCATTTTGAACAGTTCCTTGATCGATACACGTTGTGTTCAGTTCATTGTTGAATACACGTATTTTACTCAAAACTATACAAACATACTTAACAGTGATTTCCAGCATAGGCGAAGATAAAAGGCATCCGCAATATATTGTATACAGCTTGTCGTCAAACAATTTGCTTTACACGTCTTATTTATGGTTGAGAGGCAAGCTTTAAATCAACACTTTGTGTAACACGGGTAAATATATTCAGGTTTATTTCCTATCTCCGAATATCTGAGAATTTGGTCTTCTGTGATCGTAAGATAAATTTATGTTTCACCCTTAACATGTGGAAACAACAAACGGATGAATAATTAGTTTAATGAATCTTAACTTAGAAGTTCGCGATTTAGTTTAGTTTTTCAATTTATCAGTCCAATAATACCAAAATGAGTAAATCTGTTGGAATTATTTGTGTGTGGATGAATAACAAAATATACATGTTCTCATGTTGAATTTTCACTGCCAAAAGTGTTGTCTGCTTGTATGCTTCTTTTGTTACATTTAACCTAATGTACCTCGCTTGCTATGATTGTCAAACAGGACTGACGTTTATCAGAGGGTGAGTTAATCGGTGTATAATTAAGAAATAATCTATGTTCTACCGTTGTGAAACGGTATTTTACAACGGTTGGGAGTTGTTGTAAAATACCATTTCACAACGGTAAAACAGAGATTATTTCGATTCTAACATGACCAGATTTAAAGAAATTCATTATAAAGGAAATCAAATAGTCCATACTTATTTTCTCAGCGGATGCAGTTTTCGACCGAATAACTTTTTCCGCGACATTACAAGAATCTAACACCCATCAACAAATTTACATTTACCGATCCACAATCTGGCATAGAACAAACATTACATGAAACAAGACAGAAGAATGGGAAAATTACAGTAACATGACTGGTTAAAAGTATATGGTCTTAACGGGCTATATGAATAACGTAAGAAATTTAAAAAACATAACGTATGAACGCATGAGGTCACGTCATGTCATATAACCGCGGGAGGAACGGGGTAGAGAAGAGCGTTGTAAAACGTTTCAGGTATACCACGATAGACCTGTTCTTTGTTTAAAGAGACGAATTCACGTGTCATGTTAGAATAAGGATTATAATTTGTTTTGAAGAGAGTAGTGCGATCGGTTAACCTGTCCCTATAGAACCGAATGCTTCCTTTGGCTCATTTTCATTACTTATCATTTATCTGCCACATTCTGTTAATCAGCCAACTTTTCTTGCACCCTTGCAAGTGGATGTATAAAGTAAGCTGAAAGTAAAACAAGAAAGCTAATAATTTAAATTTCGTCCATACGTTCAGCCCGTGTTAATAATCACGAAAACAAAGCTAAGGGATAAAAGGTTAATGTACTAAAGGGGTCAAGGACATATAATTTCATTCGCAGCAAGATATACGTTATTCATTCGCAATTAATGATTTGGGGAAAACCATGCATGCTCAAAGCAAACAGTTTTAGTCAGATAAGAAGCAGAGTTACTCGGCGTTTGACAATATTTTACACCATTTGCCACTTACATGTAGATTGTAACAGGTGGTCAACAGTTTCATAAAACTGGCAATATTATGCATTTACGTGTATTACAGTGGAGAATCTGTTATTCTTTCCCGTTTAAACGCAAACGTACGCAAACGCAAAGCACTAAAACGTTGAAAAGAACAACTTTTGGACAATTCTGATATGTCATGTTCATCTTGGTGGCAAACAGTTTGGAGCCTGATCAGACGGGTTACCCGGCGTCTGATCTGGCTCCAAACTGTTTGCACTGCAAATAATAGTTTTAGCGTAAACGCGTTTATTGGGAAAGAGTAACACATTCTCCACTGTATGAGCGCTAAATTTATATCGCATGTCAGTGTTTTCTTGCGGTCGAGCGAAAATGCGTCTTGACGACATATTCTTTTTTCCGCACTTGCTTATACTAGAACATTTACATAAAGAAAAGGTTGATAAGTTGTAGGGTCTTCCTTGATAGCTCAGTCGGTACAGTGATTATTTAGCAATCCACAAGGTCTAGGTTCGAGTCCCAATTGATTAAAAACATTTTTAAAAAAATGTATTGTCCGAATTATTGACGTGTCAGTCCATAACGCAGTGATCTAGGGACAGATTATGTTTTGTCTTCGTTGGTTAGAATTAGTGTCGGCTTTATACTGTTCAATTATATATGTCCAATTACGATTTGGTTTTATGAATTACAAGTCAATAAAATGTGAATATAAAATTTGATCAAACAAGCAAGCCACACACGTTTCTCCGGTGCATTACACTAGCTTAATAGAAGACAAACTGGTTTAGTTCAAGACATAAATCTTAAACAGAATGTCACTAGTGTATAAGCGCTAAATTTATATTCGTTTTTGTTTTGTTTCGAATAATGGATTCTTAGGCGCGTGTATGCGCGTTTGTGTATTGCAATAGTTTAAGCACAGACTTCTCAACAAATAAATCGATGGCATGAGAAAGCGAAGCTTGAAAACTAATTCCTGAAGAAAAAAAAAATTAAATACACTAGAAAAATTTAAATTTGTAAATGATGAACATGTGAATCGAGGGATTAAATATCTCTGACGGATATTTCAGACGAGAAGGCACCATAGCGGGAAATGCTGTCAAATTCAATTCAATTTGCATACCATTTTCAAAGACAAATAGAATGCATTAATCGCGACCTATAAATTGCCGTCGACTGGAGAGAGCGAATTGAAAACACATAAAGAGAAAAATATCATTAATCCAAATTTACATTCACCTTTTGCAGGGCAGCCATTTCTCCGGATTTTTCCTAAATCTTCGGATTTTTTTCTAGTACATGGTAGCTTAAAGCAGGCTGAAAGTAGAGCAGAATGCTCCTTCAGACGCATTCTGCTTTACTTCCAGCCTGCTTTAAGCAACCACATGTCAACAAAACTAGAAACAGGCAATGTGGTAAAAGGTATGATGCGTAAAATCGCACTTGAAAAATGCTAATTTGGAAATCTTAGGATTTTTCATGTTAACTTATGGCAGCCCTGCCTTTGACTGGATACCGGAATTTGACTGGCGTTAGCATCAGACAGTATAACGCGGTGTCTGAACTAATCCAAACTGTTTGACATTCACTTATATTTTCTGTTTAACTCTTTGCATGCTGGGTAATTTTTCTTCTGCAATAATTGTCATCTGCTTTTGTTATAAAGTTAGAATTTTTCAAAATTACTTTTAAATTCAGGGTCAGAATGGCAAACAGTCTGGATCCTGATGAGACGCCGCGTTACGCGGCGTCTCATCTGGATCCAAACTGTTTGCAAAGGTTATGACTGTGGCAGCTATATCCGCCGCAATCGTACAAAGAGTTGATCTAAAGTACATAAGCTTGATTTTATGATATAACGGCAAGATGAAGATTAATACAACGTTTATGAAATATTTCGAAAGACAGTCCGAACACGAAATTTACCCAGTTTTATTCAGTAAACATATGACATGTAGAAAATAACTCTTATTTTCTAGCAGATGGAGCCTTCTGCTTTACCTTTATCCTGCTTGAAGTGGTCACCTATATTCAAAACTAAGAAACAGGCTAAAAGGTAAAAGGTCCATTCATAATTTCATGTATACGGATGTTCACTGAATAAAACTTTGTTTTAGTGTCAGATATTTTGGATATTGTCCGAAAACCCCGTCACTCTTTCCAGAATATCTTACAGTGTTATAAACCCCTCCAAACCGGACATGTGTGGGGACAACATAAACTTCCGGTTTAGATGGTATCCGGTTTAGAGGGGTTTTAATCCATTACCCAATAGCTTGTTTCTATTCTATTCTAGCGGACACTTAAATCAGGTTGAAAGTAAAGCAGAATGCGCCTTAAGGCGCATTCTGCTTTATTTTCAACCTGATTTAAGCTATCATCTACTATAATATAGAAATTTATTCATGAATATATTTCTTAAGTGTATGAATAATTCAAAGGCGTAAAAATGCGTATCAATGGTGTCATGGGGTAAAATAAAAAGAGTTGGAAACAGGACCAAATATTTTGTCCGGTTTAGAGAATTCCGGTATCAAGAGCTTCCGGTTCCACTGTAAATACTAACCACATGTAATAGTCAAGAATGAAAATGTTAAATACAGTTTTGTTTTGTGTGCAGGTACCGCTACCAACATGAGCATTTAGCGCAACAACAAAAGTAAATGCTGTTCTGGAGAAATGACTCGTTCTAAGTTAAGAATATTGATCATGATGTTTTACAGCCACAGACAAATGGGTTGGATTGTCTGTGGTTTTCGAACGCGAATTTCTGTCTTGTTAACACATCACCCCTGATTTTTTTGATGGGGAAATAGCAATTTCCAACTGAGTTTTGTCTATTTATAACTTTGTAGGACTGTTTCCTTCAATCTATTGCAAACTGACAAACAGTACAGACCCTTATCAGAGGGCTTCTTTCGGAGCCCTCTGATCTGGATATACCTTGTTGACGTAAAAAGTTTAAAAAGTATATTTGTTTCGAAACAAATTTCACCTAGCATATAAGCACAATGAAAATTCATTTGCGCGCGTTTTGCCTTAAACATAATTCGAAACAATTTTCAACCTTTCATTTTAGTAAACTTAGATCATGTTTTGTTTCTTTTATTACATTGCATTAGTGTTTAGTTAAAAAGAGAGACATGTCTAATAAATTAAAGGTGTGGTAAATTAATGTTTCAGAACAAATTGACCTCTAGTCGGTCGTCTATTTGGCATTATTTTATTTATGTTATAATAAAGCAACCTATTGTACCTAAGAAGCGTGATATTTGCGGAAAAGGGGTGCTATATTAGTAGAACACATTCAAGTGACAATTTTATTTATTCAGCAACTTAGGCACCCGGCCCATAAAACATACTGAACACATCCATATGTCTACTGAAACTATGCTACAATGTAGATACTGGAGATTGTCTTAACTTATATTGATTCAGCATCCATATGCGGTTGAACTGCGATAAGTAGAGTTCGGGAATGCCATACATTTCCTTATTGTAATGTTAAAATTTAACTTTTAAATATGAATATGTCTTACTTAACCCATTGCCCCATAGCCTGTTTCTACTTTTGAAGATTGGTGACCACTTAAAGCAGGCGGAAAGTAAAGCAGAAGGCACATTCTGCTTTACTTTCAGCCTTCTCGAATCTACCATCTGCTAGTATGTAAAAATATTTCTAATGATACATATTCATGATGATATAATATGGAACTACTTTCTTCAATGGAAGAATAAGTTAAAGGCGTAAAAAGGCGTATTTATGGAGTAATGGGTTAAGCGAGATGTGTCAATAGTATCGAGATTGACTTGAGTGAGCTCGAGTTTCCAAGATTCGACTGTATATATACTGTTAAGAAACTAGATGGTGCTCTTGGAAGAGACCTTCATCAATAAAATAACCATAAATGGCACAATACAAGACAGATGGATCGATTGTCCAACATTCTTGCTTTATCTAAGAGGAAAAGTTAGGTGGTATATAATTATGGGAGAGAACACTTATCTTAGACGAACGTCTCCTATACGGAAAGCCGATGGTCGATGGGGAACCTAAAACTATATTGGAGTACAGCACTCCCTCTCTACAACGACACCTAATGGGAGACAAAGATTTTGTGCGTTGTTCGGAGGGATTCGTTCTAGGGAGGAAAATTGGATTACATTTGCAAACAGCTTGGATCCAGATCAGTCGCCGCGTCCCGCGGCGTCTGATCTGGATTCAAGCTATTTGTCACTCTTCATAATATTTTATTTTTCAAAATATCCATTATGTAAGAAAAAAACAGCAGACAAAATTTAAGCAGACGATATTGAAGCAGTGAAAGCGTTAGACATGATTGTCTTGGGAACTGTGGCAGGCGTGGTTGTAGGAGGGAAACGTTGTTCAGAGGGCCGTTAAGGGGAGGGAGCGCTGTACCTTGAATATAATGTTATTTTCCCTAACAAACGCATGTGTGTTTGGGAACCAGATCAGATGCCGACGAACTAAGCGTCTGATCAAACAAAACACAAAATGCAACTTCAACAACCCATCTACATTAACTAACATGTCATTGTCTAAACTTTATTGCATTGCGTTCGTGTTTGGTTGTTGAGTTCACCGTATAACGTTTTCTCCGACTCAAAAAGTATATTATCTTAATTGTGTTAATTGGTCTTTTAATGAACAGACAATTTACCGGTATCACTAATTGCGTATACTTTCGTTTAAATTGCATTGATGTCTTCTTCGTTACTCTTCCAATTTAGCATCTTGATCTTGGGTCTTTACTTTTTTCGAACAATTAAACACAATGGATCGCAACGTATCCGTCTAGCAAACAGTGGCAGTATGAACATAAAAACTGTTAAGGAAATGAAAAAGTTGTTGACAAAATGTATACAGCCTTAATATCGAAATGGTACCATCACTAACAGTAATGCAACTGGTTTGAATCTTACATACTACATCCCGCTTGACAAGGAATACTTTTTGTTTTCAATTGAGATAATTTTTCTGCTTTCCTTTCGCCGGCTTCATTTCATGCTATGGTTGATAGGAGTTGAAGTGAATTACTGTTGATGCTTATTGCAATAGGGTGTGATAGGTTTGGGTGACAATAGGTATAACAGAGTTGGCTTAATATCTAGCCCCTTCGCCGGCAATGCACCTGCATTAAACAAGTTTCTTAATCTTTTATTCTATATTAAGCTGTTGGACACATTAATTACGGTTTGGTCGATATATGCGATACACTTGTTTATGTTTTATTACCCACCGAAAAGCTCGGCGTGTAATCAGGATCAAAGCTACAGCGCTCTCTCTCTACAACGACACCCAATGGGAGACAACAATTATGTGCGTTGTTCGGAGGGATTTGTTAAAGGGAGGGAAATTGACATACATTTGTAAACAGTTTAAAACCAGATCAGACGCCGCGTGACGCGGCGTCTGATATGAATTCAAGCTGTTTGTCTCTCGTCGTTATTTTTTTTTCTGTCAAAATGTCAAATATGTAACTTTGAGAAAACAGCAGAGAACATTTTTAAGCAGAGGATATTGCAGCGGTGGAAAAGTTGGACAAAATTATCTTGTTTGGGGAACAGCGACAATGGCCGGTGTACGGAGGGAGTCGTTTTAGGGAGGGACGTTGTATGGAGAGAGCACTGTAATTGCAAATATTAGGATATATCAGTGAACTGGTTAAGATGAGACTGAAAGTAGGAAACATCGTGATGTGAATAAACAACCCTAGGTTTATTGTCGCAGTAATAGCATATTGATTGAAATTGGAATCAGCAATGTACGGATACTGAATAACTTGTAAATGATACTTCATTATTCAGAAGAAATAAACTGAGCCTTGGCGTTGATGACTTTCATTTAGTAGTATATGAAGATCTTTAAATCTGGCGATTAACGTTAATGAGTTTTGTACGTCAGACACTGACTGTGGTAAATTGGAATGTATCAGGGCACACCAGCTGCTAAAGGTTACCGAAGTACTAATTGAAATCATTTCTGATGGTCCTTGAGGTTGACATAAAGTGCTCGTGTCTTAGATGCTTGGTCAGTATCTAACACAACGTATCTAAACTTTTTAATTCTGAACTTATTTGATACAATCGTTGTATGAACGAAAGGTAGACGTAAATGTAAATCAATTTAGCAAATGGATTGGTACATCGCTCAAAATTATTGCTTTTATTCTTTCATTTATCTTCTAGATTTAAGAATGTAAGTATTTGTAATTATTCCCTCATTTGTTATTCTGTCTATGTTTGCTGATAAAGATGTTTTGGATAAGTACTCGTTAGTACTTGCATTATCCAAATCAGCTGAAGTTAACCTGTACTATGTTAAGCGCGACTTGATTCAAACTGTTTGGATCCAAATCAGACGCCGCGTTAGGCAGACGGTATATTTGAATTTAGCAAGATAAGGATTAAGGCGCTTAGAATATGACCAGAGTTAAATTATACTGACAAAGGAAGGAGAGAAACCAATATATATCACAATATGCAAACGACCATGATTCGGCGGACAGTAGCCGAGCGGTAAAACGTTCGACTGCGGTACAAGGGGTTGTGAGTTCGATCCCCCGCTTGACCAACGGTGTCACTAGGGGATTTCCGAATCCCCGATGATGTACAGGAATGTTCTTGAGCAAGATATGCACTGCGAGTTGCTCCTCCCCACCCAGGGAATTAAAATGGGTACCTGTGCAGATGAAGGGTCTGAGCCGGTACTGCGGCTGCCTATGCGCCATATGTTAGCAATGCAAGATGGCTCAATTATCAGGGGAGTGAATGTACAGTCGGCTGAATGGTCATTAGGACTGAAAGTAGACTTTAACTTGGTACTTTTTTGATTTACCTTTTTATGATTCAGAGAGTTTCTTCAATTTGCAGAAATAGTTTCTTTTCTTATTTTCAAATGGAAAAGTTAAGTTTCAAATGATAAAAGTCTAATGTTACAATATATTGCGAACTGATCAACAGTGTAGACCTTGGTCAGAGGGTTCTTTTTGGATCCATGAGGAGCCCTCTTGCTCTAGGTATACACTTTTTGCATATTACGATTGCACTGTTCACTAGACTTATTAGTATACTGTTTGTAAATGATATTTGTTTTTAGAATGTAAGCGTTTAACTAATAGATTTCGTCAAATAATAGGGAACTGTTATTTCTGCGTAGGACTTTTTATATTATTTTTTAAGGACAGGTGGTTGTTTAAAGATATCGAAAGTGAAACAAACTGGTGTTAAAAGAGCAACACAAACGTCAACAATGTTGGCCAGCATTTTGACAGTAGACATCAACCTAATTGTATTGACCAGCATGTGCGTGTTTCTGGTAACGGACCAACGGTGGAGACAAATCGATGTCGATCTGGCCAAAATACATAATGACGATAGCAGCACACATCATTAAGTCTTTCCTCTGACTACGTTACGATCTTGTTAGATAACGTGATTAATGTCTGGTAGTTCCGTACGCCACCTAAAATTGCTTTGTCTGCAAAGTCCAGTCGATAATATCGGGGCATTATTATGTTATAGAGGTACCAGTGTTAACGTCACATAGACCGTGTAATGAATTATGTTTTTATTTATTACCGAGTCTGTTTCTTACCTATATTGATCCGGACACACCATAACATGAAAGATTCCTTTTCCAGTCGTCTTTTTGAGTTATTTAACACAATGTATTATTAACCTGCGATAATTATATTGATACTCGTTACTAATTTACTGGTGTCATTTCAAATAAACTTTCAATTTGAAAAAAAGAAAGCAGATGACAGTTTATTTTAAGTTTTCTACGTACTTTCATTGACACTGCATCGCGTGTGTATAACAATTTCAATTGTATGTACTCATATAGATCTATCATCTTTTGATTTCGAAATTATCACTAAGTAAACGTAACAAATAATTTGGACCCATATATATTCGGCCTCTTATTTGGTTCTGAACAGTTTAACAGCTCATTATTAATGATTCATCAATGTCATGTAGTTTGTTATTCTAAAAAACCATTTCGGGCATTAAACCGATAATATCATGAATACATGTACCAACAGTTTGAATCCGTTTGGTTCGAAACAGTTTGAAAGTGTGTTATACTAAAACCTCTCTATTACGACCACTTGATTGTGTAAATTATTAGGTGAATAAGGCCAGTGACTGCTTGGGGCAAATTGACAGCAAAAGAGAAAGCTCCTTTATGAGCTTTCTGTTTTACTGTCACTTTGCTTTAAGCTATCATATGCCTGCTATACGAGGGGTGTTCAAATAGTTTTGATACTGGATCAATAACTTCAGTATTATAAGAGCGAAATGCATGTGTGATACATATATCATATTAAAGAGTAATTATTCGCCTACTCGATGGTATAAGGCACGATAATATCACATAACTCGATAAGTCACAACATGCACCTAAATGACCCCTTTTCGAGGACACTTGAACAAAACACTTTTCAGACATTATTTTTTAACGTAATAACTTCTTAAATAGTACAATTTCCAGATTTTATTTTGAAATATATCAGTTTAAATCTAAATTTTAATATAAATAAAAATTAATTTCTATTAAAAGGGTTAACTGTCTTAAATCTCATTTTTTCAAACGAGATTTCTTATTTTGGTAATGACGAAAGTGGACATGTTTTTTCGAACGCTATGAAAATGTACTAGATCAATATATCTACATTGTGATTGAAAAACATGCAACCCTACTTCAATGGCGTCAATTATAGCCTGGTTTAATATAAAATGAGTTTGTGATTTCACTCACTACTTTTATACATAACAGTAGATTAACTTTTTTATTACGTGTTTAGTATTAGCTCTATTTTGGATGTTTTATATGATAATAGCAATTAAAACTGTGTAGTGTTTGCATAATTGTCTGAATTTATTTGACACAAAATTTCATAGACTTATTCAAAATAGTAAAGCCGTAATAAAAATTATAGTATCAAATTATGTTCAGAATATTAACTCAATAATACACAAAAAAGGTCCAGTGTCCCCGAGGAGGGGTCATTTAGGTTCATGTTGGGGCTGATCGAGTAATGCGATCTTATTGTGCATTAAACCAACGTGTTGGAAAAAAATTGTTCTTTAAAATGATATATCACACATACATTTTGCACTTATTATAATGAAGTTATTGATCCAGTATCAAAACTATTTGAACTACCCTCGTAGAGTCAATTAGCCTTCTCTTTAGCAGTCGTATTAGAGGGGTATTACAGCACAGCGATCCCTCTCTACAACGACATCAATGGGAGACAAATAATGTGTGCGTTTTTCGGAGGGAGTCGTTATAGGGAGGGAAATCGGCTAACATTTGCAAATGGCTTGAATCCAGATCAGACGCCGCGTAACGCGGCGTCTGATCTAGATTCAAGCTGTTTGTCACTCATTATTAATGTTTTTCTGTCAAAATGCCCATTATGTAACTTTGAGAAAAACAGCAGACGACAATTTAAAACAGACAAAATTGCAGCCGCGAATAAGTTGGACATACATTTCTTGCTTTGGGAACAGCCGCAAGGGTCGTTGTTAGGAGGGAATCGTTGTTGGGAGGGCCGTTGTAGAGAGGGGATAATGTACTGCATTTTAACCATACTCAGTATTTCTACAGTCACGATGACGTCTGTGAAAGTCCATTTCTGAAAATGCTAGACATATTGAAAACCGGAGCAGACAGAGTAATTATAGTGGATGTCAGGTGCAGTTGTCCTTAGAGAAATCAAAATAGCTCTGACTTAAAATCTATAAATAATGATAGGGATGTCACTCCGTCAGTGCGGTTTCGTTTGTAAATAACACCGATGGCTATTAATATAAGACACTAAGAAGCAAAAATCAGTGGACTGTGTGTAGTTAATTTCCGTTCACATCATGTTGCGGTTTTATGAACCCTGCGTGAGGCATAGAAATTGGTGTGTATGTCGTAGGTTAGATTTTGTCATAAACTGTTAAATTAAGAAAACATCAATAAAAATACTATGTGTAATCACCTAAGGCCCGTTTCATAAAACTTCGTACGACAAATGTTGTCGTAAGTCAGATGATTAAAGTCTCAATTTTTATTTAGTTCTCCATCTAATCCTAACTTGTGATATCTTTTTGGAATTGTCTTGAAAGGAAGATTCCAAAAGGATGTCACAAGACAGGATTATATAGAGAAATCAGAGATTAAATGTATTTTAAAGTTTTGACTCACGACAACATTTGTCGTAAGAAGTTTTATGAAACGGGCCTCTAGTTTCTTGTTATTTCGATTTCCCCATAATAATTATCAGTAGCATTTAGAACTATACATTTTAGTCTCGTCAGTCGTTAGGAATTTGCACGTTTTGGTCTAGGGGAACTAACTTTAAGGTACTTCGCATATGCGCGTAGTTTCCATACGATTGTTATGAAAATTGTCATGAAGAATGATTATAGCCTAAGAAACAATGTGTGTAAATATAGGCAAAATTTATCGTGTGGTTTGTCTTTAAGGTCTTTTTTCTGACAAAAACCTAGAATTTTGATGATTTTATTTTTCTTAAAAATGAACAAAGCTAATGACTATAATTCTCGCCCAATAAGTAGTCCACAACATTCATTACAAGAAAAGCTAAAAACATTTTGAATAAAGGTGTTCAGAACGATGTTATCAGCTATTTAAATTTTGCAAAATGCTAAACAATTGAATTACAAAAAACTGACTCATTCAATGTATATTTGTTTTCATTTTATTCAAATGTATGGTTGATGAACTAGTCAGTCTGAAAAAATTAGAAAATATTACAGTCAGGATTTGTTGTAATAACATATTTTCTTATTAAAATGTGGGATATTTGTTGTTTAGATACAGTTACCTACCTTAGAATTAAAACTTTGTCATTAAAATGCATTATTATTTATTCATGGACTTGCATACAAGGTTTATTATATTGTTTGAACATAATTATAATGGGCAATATCGATCTTGAAAAGGTTAGCGTATTGATAAGCTTCAAGGTGTGGCTTTATAGTTCGATCAAATCGTTTACATGTATACCGATTTAATTGACTTGTAAGTCATTAAACTAAAACGTACAGGTAAGTGGACATATACTTGGACCGTAAACATCACTAGTACTACATTGTAATCAACGAAGACTAAACATAACATGTCTCTTGAGTACTGCGTTATGGATTGACAAGTCAATAAATCGGACACTAAAAAAAAATATTTGGATCGGATGGGTCTCGAACCTATGACCTTTGGATTGCTAGTCAACCACTATAGTCAACCACTATACTAACTGCGCTATGAAGGATTATATTATTTATATCAACATTTCCTTTATATAAATTTTCTAGTATAAACACGTACGAAAAAAGTCTGTGTCGTCCAGACGCATATCCGCTCGCCTGCAAGACCGACTTCCGGTAGCGAAAGGCCTTAACTAACAGTACTTTGACTTACCTTTATATCACATGATTACGGGTCATCGTTGTCCGGTAAATTTAAAGGCAGCCATAATATAGGTATTTGTTTACGTTCTGAATAAACTGGATATGTATACAGGTAAATACACATTGTTATGTTGTTATGTGTTATGACTATTGTTATATATTTGATACTATTAGCTTTACATACGTTTATATTAGGATAGGATAACTCTTGCACAACGTAAATGATGAATAATGTTATAAGTCGGTGTATTTGGTTTCGCTGACACCGAATACACGCCCTGTAATCTCTGGCTCCCTCACATTTTCGCGATGTATTGAAAAAAGAGCCAAAGAAACTTCCGAGAAGCATCCAAAGACAGGATATGGCCACGAAAGGTAAGACAAACAATGCATCGTGCACATATTTCTTGCTCTATAAAAGTCATCAAGTGTTTTTCCAAAAATCGGGCTTCGTCATTCCACATAGAAATGTACATATCTTAAGTCCGTGTTGATTGATTTGCAAAACAATTATGTTTGTAACCGTTAAATCGAACCAAAGTTTGGACAATGACCCGATTAAAACCGAAAGTAGACAATAAACACATCTGATTGATGTTTTATTCCGAATTCCATTCCTTTAAGCGTGGGGCGTTATTGATTGATATATACTTGTTCGATTTTGCATTATATAACGTTATCAATCATTAAGATCATGTCGTGCTCGACAATTTAATTGATTGAGAAGGAGCCTTTGTTATAGAGAGGGAGTGAAGATGCAGAGATGGAGCCAACGTATACACAAACTAATTATATTTCAAAGAAAGATTGTGGAAATTTATTTGTTTTATTTTAATTTTGAAATATCTATAAAAGCGCGTTATTGAGAGTAAAGATATTCATACAGGAGACACTATATACAAACCACACAGTCGCTCAAACAGCATCATTACACAAAATACAGCATATATATGATTAAGTCTAAGACAAAGAGAGAAACGCGTGGATATATTACAAACATCAGTTAACCGGAAGATGAAATTTATAGACGTATGTCAAATGCTGAACGTCAATATTAGTTCAGAATAACAATTTATTTGTGAGAAAAAGTACTTCAAAGAAAATACATATTTATGAAATATATATGTCTATATCTTTCCATTTGATATGATTTCGCTCCATTAATAAAATGCAAACATCATTTGCTTCTTCAATGCCGAGGATAATCGGAAGATTTTGTTGCTCTGCTTGCTGCAATAACTGTTCAACGTCATATGAAAGTGTCTAGTCAGGATCGTCATCCACGGCGAGGTCTTGTACCATCGGATATTGTTGTATTCTCTCCTTATACATATTCAGGGTTATTTCTTCTTTTTTTTCGCAGTTGTCGAATCTCCATGAACGTTTTGATGTCGGTATACATATTGTGTTCTTTGGAAACTTTCAATGCAGCAAGGAATGTGTTACATGATTCATCACGTGGTTCCTCGAAAGTTCGAACAACTCATCAAAAGTCATTTCTCACTCAGACGAAACTGGGCTAGCGTTTGGGACATCTGAATGCAAAATGGTAGATTCATCCTTATGGGGTTTGGAAAAGTCTAAATCATTTTGGCTAGTCTCTTTGATGGGGAACTGATTGTGTAGGTGCGATTTACAGGTGACAGTTTTGGTCTGCAAATTAATGGTACTCTTAAGAGGGTTATATTTCTGCAGTGGATGGTACTTTTTCGAATGTAGATTAGTGTGCTTAACAATGTCAGTCGTCTTCCTTTCACCTTTGCTCATGACTTGAAATATTTTCTATGTTAAGAAAGTCTCGCGTTTTCTTTTAAATATTTCCATCTTGAAATATAAGTATTCGGACTTTACATAATTTTCAACAATGTACTTTATTTCACTATAAGATATTAAATAATTTTTTAAATGAAAAAAAAAATCAACAAAATGTCGATTTTAACTAAATATTCAACCTGTGAAGAATTTGGCAATAGTTATTTTTATTTTTATTAATTCTATTTTATTTCTGTATTTTACAAGTTTACAAGCTTGAGCTTTAGGGCAATATATTTTCCTTTGTTCAGCAACAAATCAAGTCACCAAATCTTATTTATTGAATTCGTAACTTCACCGATAAGTTTCTGTGTTCAAACTATTTTGACACAACGCTTTATTCGAAGAAGACAATAATTCGCACATTTTGCCATACTGCATTAAATGCGTTTATTGGCTCCTTCTCTGCACATTGACTCCCTCTCTTTAACACTGGCTCCATCTCAATCGATAATTTGGCGAGTTTGACAGGAATATAATAATTGGTAACATAATATGATACAAAATCGAACAAGAATATATCAGTGAATAACGCTCCACGCTAAAAGTAAAGGAATCTGGCATAACACATTGAACAGACGTGTTTTTTGTCTACTTTCGGTTTTGATCTGGTTTTGTCCAAACTTTGGTTCAATAAAACGGTTACAAACATAATTGTTTTATAAATCAACCAACACGGACTTAAGATATGTACATTTCTATATGGAATGACGAAGCCCGATTTTTGGAAAAACACTTTATGACTTTTATAGAGCAAGAAATATGTGCACGATGCATTGTTTGTCTTACCTTTCGTGGCCATATCCTGTCTTTGGATGCTTCTCGGAAGTTTCTTTGGCTCTTTTTTCAATACATCGCGAAAATGTGAGGGAGCCAGAAATTACAGGGCGTGGAATATACATGTGTGTTTATGTTTACAACATATTTGTATACAACTACTTTGTTATGCAAGTACGGAGTACATGTATCATTACCATTTTCTTATAAATGTTTTATTGTTTGCAGATCTTCATGACTCTATCATGACTATAGATGGATGTTCATACTAAATACACATACTGATTGAGATATTACCAGTGTTGAGTCCTGAGTTCGAACCCAGTGAGCTTGGCCGGAATGCCAGAGAAACGGCAGGGAAGTCGCATAATCCTAATACACTCTACCAAATGTGCTTGGAACTCCCATGTTCGTCCTAGTCTTATTGTATTGACTAATGTGAATAATTTCGTTCACAATTTCACTGTTACTATGACTTCATAAATGGCTTAACACTGCTATATCATGGTCTGCTTACATTTGTGATCTTTATTACAGTGGGGAATGTGTTATTCTTTCCCAATAAACGCGTTTACGCTAAAACTATTATTTGCAGTTCAAACAGTTTGGAGCAAGATCAGACGCCGGGTAACCCGGCGTCTGATCAGGCTCCAAACTGTTTGCCACCAAGATAAACATGAAATATCAGAATTGTCCAAAAGTTGTTCTTTTCTACGTTTTAGTGCTTTGCGTTTGCGTACGTTTGTGTTTAAACGGGAGAGGATAACAGATTCTCCACTGTATACGAGCGTATATTAAAATTCGAAATGTTTGCGTTTTTGACCTATAAAATATTGATATGAGTACGTTGTTCTGTTCACTGAATTAGTGATCATGATGAATGTGCATGTTGTCTTGTTCAAATAGCATGTCATTGTGTTATTCGGCATGTTGTTTTTTTGAAACAGTATGTCGTCATGTCAAATATATATGTTATCCTGTTTACTTAGCATATTATTATGTCAAACGCGTAAGTTGTCTGATCTAGCTCCAAACTGTTTGTAATGGAAATAATAGTTATAGCGTAAATGCGTTTATTGGGAAAAAATAACGTTTTCTCCACTGTATATAGGTCCGTGGGCACACAGGAGTAAAGGCAAATATATTTGCATTCACAAAACACAACACTAACGCAATTATGAGTGGATATGTGGTATTTTTGTCTTACAGTTTTCCGCAAACTGAGGACTGGTTAGTGTCTAACCGCTGGTTATGTCTGTAATTGACGATGGAGACCTCTCAAGATTGTCACCGTAATTATTGCTAATCAAGCTGTTATACATGCTATGTCGATACAATTAGAATCTTTGAAGCCATGCAAAGTGCATTCCATTCCGTGACTCAATATCTTTCAGAGAACAGAAATCAAGTCTGTTAGGGACCGTTGGTACAGTGAAGAAAACGTTATTATTTCCCAATAAACGCGTTTACGCTAAAACTACTATTTTCATTGCAAACAGTTTGGAGCCAGATCAGACGCCGGGTAACCCGGCGTCTGATCAGGCTCGAAACTGTTTGCAACTCAGGTAAAAACGAAAAGTCAGAATTGTCAACAAGTTGTCCCCTTCTCCATTTTAGTGTTTGCGTTTGCGTTTCGTTTGCGATTAAACGGGAAAGAATAACGTATTCTCCACTGTACCTTTTCTTAAGCTTCAACGTGCTACGAGAGAAATTTATATAACTGTTGTCAATAGTTTGGACCCTGGTGAGAAGCCAAGAAATTCGGCGTCTCATCCGGAACCAAACTATTTGATACTCTGATAACAGTTCATGAAAGAAAATGCGTATTTGGTAAATTCTGAGCATCATTGCAGATGTCACATTTGGCAGATGATAATTATATTGTGTGCTAAAGATTAAGTATCGGTTTGATTGCCTTCGTTTGTTGCGATAAAATGCCATATGTCTAAAGTGTGTGATCATCCTTTGCCTGTCCCTTTACCTAAACCTTGGCTAAAATTTAACTAAAAATCAAACGGAATGAGCATCAACTGTTCAACGCCGATCTTAAGTTTTATGTTTTATCTTTCAGTCAAAGGTAAGAAATTATGTTTAAATCAGAGAAACGGAAACATGCATTATGAATTACTCGGTTATATATGCATAAGTTGCATGAAATATTGCTAGCTACGCTAAATCGGAAACTTAAGATTATTATTATTCATTTATATTTGTAATTTTCAGAAATACTGCTGAGAGACTTTTACTGAAAAAGAATGAGCTATTGCATTCACTTCAAACATAGTACGTTTTGTATATACAGTGGAGAAAACGTTATTCTTTCCCAATAAACGCGTTTACGCTAAAACTATTATTTGCAGTGCAAACAGTTTGGAACCAGATCAGACGCCGGGTAACCCGGCGTCTGATCAGGCTCCAAACTGTTTGCCACCAAGATAAACATGAAATATCAGAATTGTCCAAAAGTTGTTATTTTCTAAGTTTTAGTGCTTTGCGTTTGCGTACGTTTGCGTTTAAACGGGAAAGAAAAACAGATTCTCCATTGTTACTTCACATAACTTAATACAACATAAAAGCTACTGATTGGATTCTGAATTATTCTTCATTATTTGATCTGTATCAACACTTTCCTCACAGTCAGTTAAACTGTCCTTAGCGACCATACCACCTAGTTTTGTAATATTCTGTTGAAGGCGTACAGTGGAGAAAACGTTATTCTTTCCCGTTTGAACGCAAACGCAAACGCAAAACACTAAAATGTAGAAAATAACAACTGTTTGACATTTTTCACTATCTATTTTTATCTGGGTGGCAAACAGTTTTGAGCCTGATCAGACGCCGGGTTGCCCTGCGTCTGATCTGGCTCCAAACTGTTTGCAATGGAAATAATAGTTTTAGCGTAAACGCGTTTATTGGGAAAGAATAACGTTTTCTCCACTGTACATACCTGAGTTTAACTGGTTTCTGATGGCTTCTTTTCATTACATACCTTATGCAAGTCTTAAACAACTAGTGTACAGTGGAGAATCATTTATTCTTTCCCGTTTAAACGCAAACGTACGCAAACGCAAAGCACTAAAACGTAGATAAGTTCAATTTTTGGACAATTCTGATAATTCATGTTTATCTTGGTGGCAAACAGCTTGGAGCCTGATCAGACGCCGGGTTACCCGGCGTCTGATCTGGCTCCAAACTGTTTGCACTGCAAATAATAGTTTTAGCGTAAACGCGTTTATTGGGAAAGAATAACACATTCTCCACTGTATGTATAACATTAAAACCTTTGCCTTTAACTCTTTCACCCCTGAAACTTTTAATTGACAATTTCAATCTCCAATTAAGTCTAGTCAATTTTTTTTAATTCTTAGGGTTGATTTTAACAATGCATTGCAAAATGACAAACAGTGTAGAACCTGATCAGAGGGCTCCTTAAGGGTCTACACTGTTTGCACAGGACAAGGGTTCTCTTCACAGATACACTGTTTGTTAATGACGAGTATACTCGTCGCTAGGGTTGAATGTGTTATCCCATATTCCGCTGCGAAATCGTTTGATTTGAAATTGTCATCTGCACTTTTGTTAAATTAAGATTTATACATTGTTTAAGTAAAGACATTTAAAGACGAGTGTCAAACAGTTCAGATCCAGTTCAGACTAGACGCCGCGTCAGGCAATGTCTGATCTGAATCCAAACTATTTGCAAAAACAGCGAAGTCGCGATCAGCAGGCAAAGGATTAATAGATAGATATAGATATATATATATAGATATATATTTTATTGATACAAAAGTCTATAGGCCCATCAGTACAGGTAGACTCAAAACTATAAATACTTAATCAAAACGTCAATTGTAGATCTAGATGGTAAAAGAGAGAAAACTGAAGCATATATTATGCGTTGAAGTCATTAGTAAATCCGAAATAGTTTTACATTTTCATTTGAGCTTAATTATGTTTCTAATGTTCTCACCATTCGCGCAATAAAACGAACTATAAAACACTCATTTTAATCCACAATAGATTAAATATCTGTATAAGTTTTGTTTCGATTTTCTCTCAAAACATTGTTTATACACTAAATGTGTTGTTGATGAATAGCTTATAATTTTGAATATATTAAACCCATTTATCATGCAAGTATGCAATTTTGCAATTGTCCCCTTCTCTGTCTTGATATGTGAGAACTGTTTGGAAACTAATCACTCGGTGGTCGACAGTTTCGAGGTTTATCAGGATACAAACTGTATGAAACTCATATCGTTGTAACATGTACACTAGTAATAGATATATAACATATGTATACAATCAATCATGTCTTTAGAGACATACATGTAGTTTCGAAGAATGCAAAATGTGTCTCGTCTCACAGAGTGTCTTTAGGTTTAGGTTAACAATTTCAGGGCAATAATAAGAACAGGGTAGATAAAATGATACTCCTAAGTTAATATTATGTATTCAATTGTGTGTTTTACTTAACATTTCTGCCATAAAATGATTTTTTTTTCTGAAAAAATATTGAAAATATTACATAATTTACTAGAGTAAAGTCAAAAATAAATAATGTAATGCATTTGTTAATTTCA
Organism: Gari tellinella; assembly: GCA_922989275.2. Classification (NCBI taxonomy): domain Eukaryota; kingdom Metazoa; phylum Mollusca; class Bivalvia; order Cardiida; family Psammobiidae; genus Gari; species Gari tellinella. Next base: position 26,232,420 of record OV277857.1, on the reverse strand, counting down.
CAACTGGTTTATTATCAATTGATTAATCCCTTAACCCTTTACCTGATAGCCTATTGCTAGTATTGGAAATAGGTGACTACTTAAAGCAGGTTGAAAGTAAAGCAGAATGCGCCCTAAGGCGCATTCTGCTTTACTTTCAGCCTGCTTTAAGCTTCCATGTGTTAGAATATTGAAAATTTTCCCTATACTATATAATCATGACTGATTAAATTGGAACTATTTTCTTCAGCGGAGGAATAAATTAAATACGCTAAAAGTCGCTTCTATGGGGTAAAGGGTTAATTGAGCAGAGATCCTAGTTCATACCAAAGAAATATCGTGCGCAACACACAACACGCTAAAAGGCCCGTCACACCATGACGTTCTGGTCAACGCTCTCTGGACGTTTCAGTCATTCAATGTTTTAGCGTTATTGAACTCGTTTTAGTTTTACTGAACGTAATTTTTGTTATGCAAAGAGTTCAGTCCGCCAATCTTCATTCTCGAACAGCTATAATGAAGCTCAATATGTTGATGTTATGATAGCAACTTCGCGTTGCAATTTGAAGCTATCAATAATACCATATTCAGTTAATGGCCAATTTATCTTGTTTATTGCCCTCACTTTTACCCTGTAAAAATAAACATGATCGTCGTCTTCAAATACTTGAGGCAAATAGTGTATGATAAATTGCTATTACAGTGTTCCCTCTCTACAACAACACCCAATGGGACACACATAGTGTTTGTGTTGTTCGGAGGGAGTTGTTATAGGGAGGGAAGATTAATACCCTTAGCGTACATTTGCAAAAGGTTTGGCCAAGATCAGACACCGCGTAACGCGACGTCTGATCTGGGTTCAAACTGTTTGCCACTCGTCATTATGTTTCTTCTGTCCAAATGTCCAATACGTACAGTGGATAATCTGTTATTCTTTCCCGATAAACGCGTTTACGCGAAAACTATTTTTTCTTTTACAAACAGTTTGGAGCCAGATCAGACGCCGGGTAACCCGGCGTCTGATCAGGCTCCAAACTGTTTGCCACCAAGAAGAACATGAAATACCAGAATTGTCCAAAAGTTGTTCTTTTCTACGTGTTAGTGTTTTGCGTTTGCGTACGTTTGCGTTTAAACGGGAAAGAATAACAGATTCTCCACTGTAACTTTGAGCACAATTGGCAGACGACAATTTTATGCAGACGATATTGCAGCAGTGAAAGGATTAGACACACGTGTCTTGTTTTGGGAACAGCGGCAAGCATTGTTGTAAGGAGGGAATCGTAGTTCGGAGGGTCGTTGTAGGGAGGAAGCACTGTATCATGCAACCGTGTGCGAAATGTGTTTTCATTTCCAAAGCATTCTTTTCTGTATTCAGACCTGCAGGACATATGGTTGAACACAAGTTAATCATTTAACGAATGAGCCCATTATCCAGTTATATTTTATCTTGTTTTTGAAGACAAATGACCACTTAAAGCAGATTGAAGGTAAAGCAGAATGCGACTTCAAGCACATTCTGCTTTAATGTCAGCCTGCTTTGATTTACCATCTGCTAAGGCATCAGATATATTTCTTATGCTGCATGATCCTAACTGTAAAATTTATTTATTTCAGTGGGGAAAAAATTAAAATGGTAACAAGGCGTTTTCAATGAGTTATATATTAAAATGTTCATATGCACTAAACGACATAACGTATGGACAACTAGTGGGCATATATATGTACAGTGGAGAATCTGTTATTCTTTCCCAATAAACGCGTTTACGCTAAAACTATTATTTGCAGTGCAAACAGTTTGGAGCCAGATCAGACGCCGGGTAACCCGGCGTCTGATCAGGCTTCAAACTGTTTGCCACCAAGATAAACATGAATTATCAGAATTGTCTAAAAGTTGTACTTTTCTACGTTTTAGTGTTTTGCGTTTGCGTAGGTTCGCGTTTAAACGGGAAAGAATAACAGATTTTCCACTGTACATGTACACTTTACATTCGCCCCATTCAATTCTATTGAACAAAGTGACGTGTATTTCGTATAAACGCAATTGTTTTAGGGCGGGACTTGTAGATATCCTCGCAGAGGAGGCGGGGCTTATGGATCTGCTCTCAGTGAATCATGTTGTAGCATTCCCTGCATAATGACAGTATTGGCATTCCTTTCATGGTACAAATTATTCGTGTTAACGACTGTAATATGGATTACACATACATGTATACTAATAAAATGTTCATTTAATATTAGAAATTACAGCATATTGTAAATATAAAAAATGAACTGATGTTTTTCGGCGTTCAAGCGAAATTAACGACAGAATATGACCGGCAAATTTACTATTACTCGCTAGCTCGATTCATGTAATTTGCCGATCATTTTCTGTCGTTTGTTTGGCTTAAACGTCGAAATAATTCATTTCATTGCTTAATTGTACACACAAACGCGTCAACAATACTAAAATAATACCTTTTCTTGCATATATGAGTATACCAGGGGCAGATAACTCTTGACGCATTGATCCAATTTCAACAGTTAGTATGCACCTCCAAGAACTTTTATTTATAAACAATATATAAAATATATATCAACATGGATTTGAACTAAACTGTAGTTGCTAGAGTGTAAATACTGTTAAATATGGCATTTTCAACCCGTCAACTAATAGCCATATACACAGTTTAATAAAGTTTTTATCAACGTCCACTCACCTTTGTAGACACTAGGGTGTAAACGTTACTAAACTAAAGCATTTTCTAGAATTTCTAAGTCCATCAAGAGCAGATAACTCTTGCCACAAGTATCTAATTTTATAAATAATTGCACCCCATAAAGAAAATTTACTCATACACCTTGTGTGCAAGTATAATCAAAATCCATCTAAAACTGTAATTGCTAGAATGTAAAAACTGTAAAAATAAAGAAATTTCAACACATCAAGGGCATATAACTCTCAACTAATTTGTCCTTTATCGACAAAAAACTGAACTAATTCGAAACACTAATAGCCATGTATGGTTTCATAATGGTTTATCAAAAAACATTCACACTTGTAGACACTAGGGTGTAAATAATACTAAAATACAGCATTTGTAGCATTTCTCATTGAAAAGCCCTTGAAAATACTGTTTTGAGGAATATTATTTGAACTATTTCTCGGGGGACTTTTTACGACTGAACCATAAGAGCAAATCTGGTTATGAGGTACTCTGTAAACTGTTCAATAAAAGTCAATATACAACGTTCCATCTCTACAACGACATCCAATAGGAGACGAAAAATGTGTACGTTGTTCGGAGGGAGTCGTTAAAGGTAGGGGAATTGGCTTAAATTTAAAAACAGCTTGAATCCAGATCAGACGCCATGTAACGCGGAGTCTGATCTGGATACAAGCTGTTTGTCACTCGTTATGATTTTTTTCTGTCAAAATGTCCATTATGTAACTTTGAGAAAAACAGCAAACGACTCATTTAAGCAGCCGATATTGCAGCCATAAAATGCGTTAGACACTATAATTGTCTTGTTAGGGTAACAGCGGCAAAGGTCCTTGTAAGGAGGTAGTCGTTGTTGAGAGGGCCACTGTAGGGAGGGAGAACTGTAACAAATATCATTTAAATCGGTCAACAATTGCTGCCTGTAGAATGGATCAATCGTCAGCAATAATAATTTAACAAGTTCTAATAAAACATTTATAATAAATTAGGGGCAATAACTCTTCACAGTTTATTATGGTTTGGGTCATTATCAAACTTGATCAATATTTTATACTGGTCCTTAAAGAGCCCTCTGATCAGGGTCTACACTGTTTGCATAGGACAAGTGTAGTCCTCACAGGTATACTGTTTGTAAAGGACGAGTATACTCAACGTTAGGGTTGGACGTGTTACGGTTGCTTATTCGGTTCTAATAGTCAGTATTCCACACGCAGCTTTGATAGATATCATTTCCGATGAGAACTAATTTAATTTACAGTGGACGTCTAATAAGGTTTGGGGTTAAAGCCGCAATTTAACCCTGGATGTGGTGTGTAAAGTTAATAGTACCTTTAACACGCAATACACTGTGCGCACTTCAAAGCCGGGGTTAAATTGAAACACGCGCATCTATCACATAGTAATTTGCAACCGCTGAAATCCATTACTTTTATGTCTTTTATAATCGAATGGGCGGAGAAGTTGGCCCCTTGTGACCTCTTTAAGTCCGAATTGGCAAATTATACGTTAGAAACAATCTCATTGAATCTTTGATACCGCGTTTCAGGTGTTGGAAATAGTGGACTGATAGTGGTATGAGGCGTAAACTGTCGTATTGGATGTATCCTTTCATCTTAAATAAGATCGTGAAACAAAAGTATTCACCTCATAGGCTGTTACTAGTTGTGAACTTGAAACAGGTTGATAATAAAACGGAGTGCCTCTTAAAGGAGAACTGTTCTTAATTTCAACCTGCTTTAAGCTACTACTGTACAATATAACTTGGCTTATCCGACACCTGGTTACAACCAGAAATCTGCTTTATCTGACAATGATTTTCGGATCCAAATGTCGAATGGCATACAGTCAAACTTCGCTATCGTGAATACATAATTTAATCCCAGCTAACACGTATTTCTTTTCATGAATTTCTATATCTCGAGCTCGTGTATGTGACACATACCCGTAATTCAAAGTTAAAATGTGGCAATGTATCAAATATCAAAGTTCGTACATGTATGTATATCTAAAACTTGCTTTAACTCATTATCCCCTGAAACTTCTAATGGACACTTCCAGTTTGCAATAAAGGCTGGTCTATTTAGGATAGTTTTTTTTGTAAAATAAATGTAAAATGACAAACAGTTAAGTCCCTGATCAGCGGGTTCCTGCAGGAGCCCGCTGATCAGGGACTTAACTGTTTGTATAGGACAAGTGTACTTTTCATAGGTACTCATTTTTAACGGACGCATAATTATGTGCGTCGCTAGGGCTCAATCAGTTAATGGGCACACTGGTTGTTCCGACATCATCAGTTGGTACAGAAGGATGTCGGATATTGCAGGTTATTATTATTATTATTATTATACCCGATTTATATAGCGCTCTTTTCACACAGGAGTTGTGCGTTCAAAAGCGCGTTATACTGAATCTAGAAATACACTGGAAATGACTTCTGTGTTGTTATGTTAAAACTTTCCAGATGCGGACTAAAACTGTCCTTGGGTATAATAATAAAAAGTCAATGATTGATAACCTGGTAATAACCCCGGTTATTCAGTATCCAATGTGTTCCTAAACTTCTTTTTGTCCACAAACAAAGTTAAAACTGAAAACAGATATTTTGAAAGAATATATTAATATAATATAATATCTGTCAACATTACTCCTCATACATACAGTGGGAATATATGATATTGTTGATTCCCGAATGGTCGTTTTAACCAATTACTCTATAGCCTGTTTCTAGTTTTGAAGACAGGAGATCACTATAGGCAGGTTGAACGTAAATTAGAGTACGCCTTAAGTATATAAGAATATGTTATTGTACATATTTATTTTAGTATAACGTGGAAATATTGTCTTCAGATGAGGAATCAATTTAAAAGGTTTAAATTCGTATCTTTGGAGTTATTGCTTATTTTCCAAATGACATTTAATGCACTGAAGAGTCAGGGACTGGTCTTTTCTCTCAGGCAATTACATCGATATACCGTAGTTGTTTTGACCGGCTAGTGACTCCAATTGTCATAGTTAGGGAACTTTTCATGACCTTATACTTAATTGTGAAACAATGTCGGGTTTATTATAAGTCAGATATGAACTTGAGAGATAGACATCTCCACCTGTTAAATAAGGTCATCTATTGACAACAGTATCAAGACAGAATAGTTGTGTCGTTTCCACATTATGATTACATATTCTGTTTGTACAGATATATGCCAGTTACAGCATGAGATGTTTCTGTTTTAAACGGAACTAAATTCAATCGTTATGTAATCAAATATAGAAAACAATATGTTTTTAAAACGTTCATGGTGCCATGTTTTGGTTCACCTTAGACGACGATTTTTGCTGGTCATGCTTCACACGTATTGCAATAGACATAATTCTATTAACACAATCATGCATATTGGAGAATATGACACTTACATTAATTGTTTATGTTTGCAAACAGTTGGCCCTTACACGTCTAATCGGGATATTGAAATTAAGAAATACCGAATGCATACAGCCGTCCTGTTTTATTTTACACGATGCTATGTAATACAATGAATTCTAACACGACTCAAAACCTAGCATATAGACAAAGATACTGAGAAACGTATATTACGTCGCGATAATGAACTGCACGCGCGGCGTTTCCATCCGTTGTTCCATTTGCTCCATACGTGTAATACATAAATAGTATTTTTATAATACAAATCGCGTTAGAATTAAAATAACAAATTCGTAGGTGTCCATTACCGTTCATTCTAACATGACACGTGAATTCGTCTCTATAAACAAAGAACAGGTCTATCGTGGTATACCTGAGACGGTATACCACGCTCTTCCCTACCCCGCTCCTCCCGCGGTTATATGACATGACGTGACCACGTGCGTTCATACGTTATGTTTTTTAAATTTCTTTCGTTATTCATAAAGCCCGTAAAGACCATATACTTTTAACCAGTAACGTTACAGTAATTTTCTCATTCTTCTGTCTTGTTTGATGTAATGTTTGTTCTATGCCAGATTATGGATCGGTAATTGTAAATTTGCTTATGGGTGTTAGATTCTTGTAATGCCGCGGAAAAAGTTATTCGGTCGAAAAACTTCATCCGCTGAGGAAATAAGTATGGAACATTTGATTTCCTTTCTAATGAATTTCCTTACATCTGGTCATGTTAGAATCGAAATAATCTATGTTCTACCGTTCTACCTTCGTGGTCAATTCCTGCGCACCACAACTCCCGACCGTTGTAAAATACCGTTTCACAACGGTAGAACATAGATTATTTCTTAATTAGATCACAGTTAGTCGTTAAGATGAGGGTAATTAGATCACTCGGCCTAAAGGCCTCGTGATCTAATGACTCCACATCTCAACTCAAAACTGTGATCTAATGCACGGTAATGAACATCTACGAATTTGTTATTTCTTAATTTGAATTGATTTAATTTGTTTTGATTTTACGTCGCTTTCAACAGTATTTCAGTAACATCGCCACGTCACGCTAATTACAGGTGGAGGAAGACCCCAGAAGTCCTTTATGCACTGTTTCAGGCATAAATCGGCAACTGGGTAGAACCATCGTGCAATACAATGAAATAAAATGTACAAATAGACAGTTTGCTGAATATGTTTTACATTTCTTTTAAATCTGAGTATCAAACAACACTGAATCTGAACAACCACATGGGATCTTAACCCAATCACTGCCGTGACGTCATCAATTTTAAACAATTATCGTCTGCTTTTATTTCTCAAATTTGATTTTTAGGTATTTCTATTTAAGAAATATTGAAAAGAGTGTCAAATAGTTTAGGTCCTGATCAGACGCCGCGTTACGCGGCGTCTGATCAGGATCCAAACGGTTTTCAAATAACTATTGTACTCGGGGTAAGGCAGTGAATTGGTTAAAAATGTATCTGCTTCGAAACGTGTTTGCCTGGGTCACCAATCATTTGATTACCAATGCGTTTGTAGGGAAAGAATAACGTTTGAAACAATTGTGTCAATAACAGAAGAGAAGTCGTTATTCCTTCACATAAACGCGCCTATGCTTAAACTAGCATAATTATCCTTTGCACACTGTTTGTGCCAATTCGGACGCCAGATAAACCATCGTTCGATCAGACTACAATATGTTTGCCTTAGATAGCTCGTTAGAAATTTCAAAACATTGTATTTTTATACATTTTATTATGTTGTATTTGCGTTTTGAACATAACGTACTATCCACTTTAAATCGCAAAGGTTGCAGCTAAATAAACAAAAGCATCGTCATATTTTGATATCGTACGGTAATATTTTGTAAACTTACAGTTTATGTAAAACTATATTTAGAAATTACACGGACGTTTCGTTACGTGTTGTATAATGTTAAACATCATCCCTTTTATATTGTATAACATTTACAATTAAAGATTAAACGAAGGCAAATGTGTACATGAGTTATCAATACAAATCTAAATAGTGTAGTCAGATACTCTCTATACTGGAGTGCTCATACAGTGGAGAAAGCGTTATACTTTCCAAATAAACGCGTTTACGCTAAACTATTATTTCCATTGCAAACAGTTTGGAGCTAGATCAGAAGCCGGGTAACCCGGCGTCTGATCAGGTTCTAAACTGTTTGACACTCAGATAAAATTAGATAGTGAAAAATGTCAAAAAGTTGTTTTTTCTACATTTAAGTGTTTTGTGTCTGCGTTTCGTTTGCGTTTACACGGGGAAGAATAACGTTTTTTCCACTGTATGACGACTGTTCATATGGCCCAAATACACCATGCCACTTGATCGATAATGAAATAAACATCTGAATGTCAAATCTGATTTTGCTTTCATCAAATTTCACTGCAAATAACAAGCGACACACACACTATTAGCTGAACATTTACAGACATATCTTTTTGAACAAATACCAGATTCAACCCTAGGTTAGCCACGCGAGTACTGTTTGTTGCCGAACAGTGTATCTACAGTGGAGAATGTGTTATTCTTTCCCAATAAACGCGTTTACGCTAAAACTATTATTTGCAGTGCAAACAGTTTGGAGCCAGATCAGACGCCGGTAAACCCGGCGTCTGATCAGGCTCCAAACTGTTTGCCACCAAGATAAACATGAAATATCAGAATTGTCCAAAAGTTGTTCTTTTCTATGTTTTAGACCTTTGCGTTTGCGTACGTTTGCGTTTAAACGGGAAAGAATAACACATTCTCCACTGTAGGTTGTGATCAAGGGTTCTGTAGGACCCTCGATTCAGGGTCTGCACTGTTTGTCATTTTGCATATTATTGTAATATTAACACTACAGTTCTAAATTGGCATTATCCATTACAAATCAGGGGTGAATGAGTTTAAGATATACACTATATTATGTCATTTCATTGTATTCACTAATCAGGAGCTAGTTCAAGCCGGTGTAACGAAGTATTTTGACCCCCATCGAAAAGTGACCCCCCGGTCAAAATTCGACGTCGTAGAATGGCCTCCCATCGTCGAATTATGACCCCCCATCGTCGAATTATGACCCCCCCCCCTGTCGAAATATGACCCCCCTTCAAAAATCCTTGATATTTTGTTTAAAGTCAGTTTTGCATATGTTAAAGTTGTTTTAAACCTAAGTTTTGAGTGAATAAATTATATTGATTGAATTGTAAGTGTGTCTGCCTATCAATGGACAACCTTATGGGTATCGAACCCAGAACCGTTTACCCTTTTACAAGTATACATTTACGAATTACTAATTACTCTTGTTCGATTATTGATTTAATTTCGACGTAGCAGGCTGAGTAAACCCCAATCACACATGCACCACGTCTCCGAGAAAGCGTATGATCAGAATTTACAATACGCTCGTATTGACATTCATTCCAAGAAATCTTCCTATCTTGCCGCGGTTTCTTTGGTTTAACCAACTACCCCACATTCTTTTTCTAGCTTTAAAGACAGATGACCACTTAGAGCAGGTTAAAAGTAAAGCAGATTGCGCATTCTGCTTTACTTCAGACTGCTTTAATGTACACTTTGCTAGGATATAGAAACTATTTTCTTATGGTATATATCCATGACTGTATAATTTTGATCTTTTATCTCCAGTAGAGGAATAAAAAGATCAAAGGCGTAAAATTCGTATTTATTAGGTAATGCCTTAACATATTTTCATAGAGGATGTTTTGATTTGTCGGAACTTATCCCTTTTGTCAAGAAATAAGAAGAATGCAGGTCGGTTGTTTTGAGTGGGCTGTTGTGTCTTTTGTCAACACTTGCTATGTTGTGCGTTTATACATGTAGTTTACCATGTTGAGTGTACAGTTAATTGCATTTACTAAACAAACAAACAAACAAACAAGCAAACAAAAAGCGATCAAAATCGGAAGCTGTGTCATGTTGCCTCATTGCACATTACACCATTCAGTGTCGTAGAAAGACTCCGGTCATTATTCTAGCACGTATTTTGACACCTCGGCCATTATTCGATATCATAGTTTGACTCGCCGGTCATTATTCGATGTCGTAGAATGACCCCCGGTCATTATTCGATGTCGTAGAATGACCCCCGGTCATTATTCGATGTCGTAGAATGACTCCCCGGTCATTATTCGATGTCGTAGAATGACCCCCGGTCATTATTCGATGTCGTAGAATGACCCCCGGTCATTATTCGATGTCGTAGAATGACCCTCTGATATAATTCTATTTCATAGAATGCCACCCCTGCCCCGATATGGCAATTACCGTCTTTGATGTCAAAATAAGACCCATTGTCATTTTTCAATGTCGTAGAATAACCCCGCCATGATTGCGATCAGCTCCCTGAGGGTAAATTCATATCAGATTGCTAATTACCTAAATCATTGGATGCTTCTATGTTGTACAATATACTGTCAGTAATCTAATCAATTTTCATAGTCACATGCCGCAATGTTTCTGTTGCGACACATTGTTAGATGATGAATGTCATTGGAACCGATGTAAATTTCTTTAAAAGGGGGATACATATTTGCACTCGTTCACGTAACGTTTATTGGTATGGAGTACCACTGATAGACTGTAAACTAAGCTCAATAAATTGTCACATATCTTCAAGAATAGAAACAGGCTAAGGAGTAAAGGGTTAAATAATCAGGTCTGACATAATGCATCTAACAGACAATGTATTTGAAACTTTAATGATGTTATGTCCAACAGTAACATTTATACATTTTGTCTTGGTAATTAGCAGTAATTCAATTAAGAAGTATACAGGCAAAAAACACATGCCATTTAATATAACAGGTTTAATATGTAGAAAGCACTTCAAAGAGCTTTGTACACAACTTTTGGTCTGTATTTACCCTTTGCTCCATAGGCAAGCTTGCAACTTAGCTACATTTAACTGTGATTAAGGCAGAACAATGCATACAGCAATATGAATTTTATGCAGAAAGCTCATGTATGCTTTCTGCTTTACACTCATGTTGTTGTTAGCTGACGCCTGTAATTAAACCTATTATTGGATTTTATTATCTTAATCTTATTTGCAGATGTAGGTGCAGGCGGCCTGAGGCGCTACTGTGGAGGAAAGGGTTAATGGCTCACTTGCTTACAAAAGTATACTTCCTTACCCAGTGGGCACTATAAAAAGGCTGTGACTTTTGTAAACTTGCATCCATGTATTCTTAAGTTTAGAATCTTTGATTATTTAGTTGACAAAGAACTTGTAAATGATAACCTATCAGTTATATATGATATGCTTATTAGTTATTTTTCAGTAATGTTTTTGACTGTTATCAAAATGTAATGTGTGATGTAATGCATTACTTTGCCAACGTACTTGTAATTTAATACATTACAAATGTAAACGTAATAATAATTGTAATATAATACACTCTTTAGCAATGTAATTGGTGACACTTGTAATGTAATGTATAACTTTCTCAAGTAATTCACACCATGCCTGTTCCCGCCCCACCGGCCTGCATACTCCATGACTGAATTACTACCTTAACTTATTTATAAATAAGCTGTCCACGAATTATACCACAGACCCGCAGCCACCTTGTTTCCCTACCATCAGTATCCAACAGATAGGCACAAGGTTAACGTAACCCATCGGGAACGGCATTTAGTATACCGTACGTTTCCATGGCGCGCTTATCATAAGTCTGAATTTTGACTTGTTTATCATCTAAATTTTATATATCTTTTAACTTATTCACACCTGAAACTTCAAGTGGACAATGCATTTTTTCTAGTTATGTCAAGTCAACTTTTGACTAGCTAGAGTTGTTTTATACAATATATTTCAAAACTGACATATATTGCAAACATATCAGAGAGCTCCTTTGGGATTAGTCTGATCTGGGTCTACACGGTTTACAAAGGACAAATGTACTATTGCTAGGTAGACTGTTTGTAAATGACTAATATACTCGTCGCAAGGGTCCAATGGGTTAAACTGTGTCTGTTAATTGCTAAAGAGGGGTGGGGTCATTTTTCGATGGGGGTCGATATATTTCAGGAGGGGTCAAAACACTTCATGAGGGAAGTCATAGTACTATGACCGGGGGGTCAAATTTCGACGTCGAATTATGACCGGGGGGTCATTGTACGACATCGAAAAATGACCGGGGGTCATTCTACGTCGTCGAATATTGACCGGGGGGTCATTTTTCGATGGGGGTCAAAATACTTCGTTACACCGGCACAGACTTCTATACGTATCCACATTGTTACGATGTATTCGAAAACATTGATACTTATAATAATCATGCACATAGCTCTACCATGGTGTACTGTTTTGCCATTCTAGTTTGTATTGTATGTGATACACATTCAATTCCTATTCTTAAGCTTTGCTTTAGATCGAGAGGCCGCATGTTTATTTAGAAGGGCAGCAGGTTTACCGGACTTTTGGCTTGTGTTTTTTTTTATTTCTAGAACTGACGATCTTAGATAAATTGCGATAGCTTAAGTAGAGCGTATATGTATGTCAAAGTTAAAACCCAGGTACAGTGGAGAATGTGTTATTCTTTCCCAATAAACGCGTTTACGCTAAAACTATTATTTCCATTGCAAACAGTTTGGAGCCAGATCAGACGCCGGGTTACCCGGCGTCTGATCAGGCTCCAAACTGTTTGCTACTCAGATAAAATTATTTGTAAAATAATATATAAAAATTGACAATTTCTACGTTTTATTGTTTTGCGTTTGCGTTCGTTTGCGTTTAAACGGGAAAGAATAACAGATTCTCCACTGTAAGCTACCATTTTAACATGAAATAAGTGTATTCTCGACTTTTAAAACGAGTTCGAAGCATGGTTATGTAACTTCAGAAATACGAATAGCATCGACTTAACCCATTACCCCATAAATACGCATTTTTACGCCTTTAATTCATTACTCCACTGAAATAGTGCCACTCTGCTTTACTATCAACCTGCTTTAAGTGGTTACCTATTTTTAAAAAAACTAGAATGAAAGTATGGGGCAATGGGTTAAGTGAGCACGAATTATTTTAGCTCGGTGCTGTAACTGACTCAATACAAATGGCTGAATGAACCGCGTGTAAGGCAAACAACATCAGGGCGATATTGGGAAAATGTGATTGACTTCCCAATTTCCCCATCAACACACGTACTACATTAATCGTTCGCAAACCAATAACAAAACACGGCCTTTATATTCAAGCAATAAAAGGAAATTGACTTGGCTACTGCGGTCGCGCAGGAAATAATTGCCATATTGAAGAGTAAACAGACCTACAGAGAAACCAATAAGTTCACAAATATTTGTCTGATTAAGAACAGAGGGTCCATATGTTGTTGATTTGCACAACTATTTGGCTCTGTCATTTAGTTGTGCATAATATTTACACAATGATAATCTTCAATTACAGTGTGTAAAACAATCTTAGAATATGAGGAATATTCAAACATTTATTTACTATCCCTATGTGATTATTAGTTTAACCCTTTGTGATTTATGTCCCATGATTTGGTCACACAGTGTAGATGCAGATCATTCGCCACAAAATGCGGCATCCAATGTTTGAGTATGCACTGTTACTAAAAGTAATTATTTCTATATAACATTAAATAAAAATAAATTTTTAGAACAGGAACCCAATTTAAACAAGAATCCATAAAATATTTAATCATGGAAAAGTCATGTGGCATAAATGGGTTATCGAACACATGTCCCACCATAATGAATGTATTTGCTGTTTTCAACGAAACAATACTAACAAATTTCAGTCGTGACAAATTGCTTTAAAAAACTGTGTTTCTTCCACAGCCGAACTACTCAGCATTCAGTCTACAAAAGGCATACAAAGTCAAATCGAAGAAATATTGATCAGAAAAAAATGGCCTTGCAATTTTTAAAATTAAAAGATATGTAGAGGTCAACGTTATTGCATTGCAAATGTGTTTATGATATTAACATAATTATGGTAAGTATTTGCTTACCATTTGAGTGAGTCCGACACTTACTATGAATTTGATTGCACTTAAGTTTTGTTCAGTCAACCTTTTGAAATTCCACTATAAATTCAAGACAATCCTTGTAAGATGTTTCATCCATGGCATTGAATATACCGTTTTAAAATTTTAATTATACTTTTATGTAAGAAAAGGCTATTGATAATTGCGCGATGTCGGTTTTAGAAGGCTACATGATGAACTTGTACATGTTACGTTATCTTTCATCATGAAAAATTATCATCGCTAACAAATGGGTCCGTCTAAAGACCCAAAACCTCCCCAAACCTCCCTAAACCACTCCAAACCTCTCCAAACCTGCCTAAAGCACTTCAAAACCTTAATATCTAATCAAAAAGAGCTTATAAATGGCAAATTTAAGCTAAAAAAATGAAAAAATGTTAATTAGAATTAAATATTCGATGTTTTTTCTTTTCAAGGGGAACAACTCGAACAAAACTTAAGATCACTTTACACAGTTACCTCTAAATATTAACTCACTATCCTAATAGCCCGTTCCTGGTTTTGAAGACAAGTATTCTCTTAAAGGTTAAGGCGCATTCTGCTTTACTTTCAGCCTGCTTTAAGCTACAATCTGCTAGAATTATTAAAAAACTTGCTTTTAAAAGTGGTTTTGGGAGGTTTGGATAAGTTTGGGGAGGTTTGGGGTCTTTAGACGGACCGCAAACAAATGTATCAGCGGATTTCACACGTAAATATTTAGTTTTGTGAGATGTCTGAATAGAACATGTTTAAAGCTCGATTTAGAGTAAACAGGAATCTGAATTTGGATACAAACTGTAGCAATGATTAGCAAAGTCACCTTTAGTATGATGAGAATTAATAACATTAATTACAGTTATATATGCAAACGTAACTTTAGCCTACCTGAAGGAGTGTCTTGTGCTTACTACATGTACGTAATACTTTGGTCTTCAAATTTCACCACTGTCATTTTTGTAATTGCGCATCCATGAATTAAAAAAATTGTAATTCTAGGTAAGTGCTTGTTTTTGAAAGTTTTGTTCCTTGATTAATGCGTCTTTCAGATACATTACCCATTACCAGATAGCCTGTTTCTAGTTTTGAAAATAGGTGACTACTTAAAGCAGGTTGAAAGTAAAGCAGAATGCGCCATATTGCGCATTCTGCTTTACTTTCAGCCTGCTTTAAGCTATTACCTGCTAGAATAAGGAAAGTATTAAATATGACACATATTCATTACGGTATAATTTGGAACTATTTTCTTCAGCGGATGAATAAAATGCATGTGCTAAAAGTCGCTTCTATAAGGGAAAGGGTACATGTAAATGGTATCACACAATATTGAACGCTTTTGAACGCACAACTGTAGTATGAAAAGAGCGCTATATAAATCGGGTATAATAAATAAATAATCAACATTGTTCTATTTCAATTTGCATCATTGCACATCATTCTTATATTGAAAGGAAAATGTATGCCAACCTACAGTGGAGAATATGTTATTCTTTCCCGTTTAAACGCAAACGTACGCAAACGCAAAGCACTAAAACGTAGAAAAGAACAACTTTTGGACAATTCTGATAATTTATGTTTATCTTGGTGGCAAACAGTTTGGAGCCTGATCAGACGCCGGGTTACCCGGCGTCTGATCTGGCTCCAAACTGTTTGCACTGCAAATAATAGTTTTAGCGTAAACGCGTTTATTGGGAAAGAATAACAGATTCTCCACTGTATATATTATTCGGTCAACTAAAGGACACTACACTGGAACAATATGAAACATTCCTTATTTGATGACTTCTATTCATGGGAATGTCTGAACCCTTAATTTTGGATGTCATCAATCAAAGAGCTTCAATAACCGGTAATTATTCTACGCTTGGAAACACTCTTGACAGCCATGATAACTGTTCTTGCAAGCAAGTTTTCAATAATCGTAGGCAATCTAAAACTGCCTAGTTTGATACATTGTGGCATGATGGGAAACCTTTTAACCTTTTCTATTTGGGGAATCAGTATTATTTCTTTTTTATAATCAGTGTAGACTTAATAAAATGGACACTTTTGATAAGTTTCCGTATTTTTGTTTTACGTTTTAATCAATGTAAACTTACCATTTGTTAAAATAGGATTAGTGCATTATGACAATTTTAACACATAAAGATTAAACTGCTACAGTGTTTTCTTGATAGAATAGCGATCTTGTGTAGATTGAATTAAATGTTACAAAATATGTAACAATCCCTTTCGACAGAGAGTTTTATCATAACAGTTTCATTAAGAAAGTGTTTACGTCTTGCAAATGAAATTTAATACAACTCTCCGGCCATGCAAAACATGTATTTTTATGCAGCGTATATGTGTATTTTCTAACCCCTTCACTGCCTTACCCCGAGCACAACATTTTTTGCAAACAGTCTTGATCCTGATCAGACGCCGCGTTAAACTATTACAGTACATTAATTTTGTGTATTTTCTTTTAATTCAATTCCTTATGCCAGTACTTGACTTTTTATTTCTAAAGAATAGTCATGAAACACTCAATATTGTTTGTTCTCTCTTTTCCTTATTTGGAATATTCATGAAACATAGCTCGGAATATTTATCTTATGTTTGGAAATGTCAAACTGTCTCTTACGGACTAATAAATTGCTTACAATCAATTTAATAGTTTAACATTGTAACTGTTTCTTGTCTTTGGACGGGATTACGGGATCGGACATTTCATATAAACTGGCTTCCCAAAAAATTATTGATGTCGGTTTGTTGATGAAAACATAACAAACGAGAACACTATCATATTCGTATTAGCCAACCGCCATACAAGACTATTTCAGTGTTGCATGAACAGATATTGTAAAAACAAAAACTATCACTAAATAAATGTACAAGTAAACTAAAAAAACAACAACAATAAAGCTAGACAAAACATTCAAACAAAGGGGAATAGGATAATCACTATATAGAGAAACAAGAAACAAAGTCAGCAGACTGACCTACCGACCGACAGACTGACTCCTATATACCCCATACTTTGTTTGTTGGGGTATAACAATAAGGGCCTACTGGTTTAAATGTTACAGACATTTAGATATATTTACAAAAAGTAAGTCAAGGGTCAATGTTAAGGTAAAAAGGTAAAATTGTAAGCATGGTTGGAGAGGTATTGACACGGGAAATACACATGCCAAATGTAAAAGGCACATGTGCAAATATGCATGAGTTATAGCTAAGGTAAATACTTTTGGTTAAATTTTGATTAAATAGGTAAAAGGTCAAAGTCACATGGTTAAGCACATTGGTCTGGCTGGAATGGTCTTGACACAAAAATATACATACTAAATATGAAAGGCCTAAGCCTACTGGTTCAAATGTAATAGCTATTTAAATAATATTGCATGAATAGGTCAAAGGTTAAGGTCATAGGTAAATCAATTTGGTATGGTTGAAAAGGTCATACCAAAGGAAAGGCACATGCCAAGTATAAAAGGCCCATGTTCAATAATGCAAGAGTTATAGCTAAATTTAAGGTTTTTAGTTAAAGTTTGATTAAATAGATCAAATGTCGAGGTCACATGGTCAGAAACATTGGTAAGGTTTAAAATGTCTTGACACAAGAAATAAACATACGAAATATGAAAGCCCTAGGACTACTGGTTCAAATGTTATAGACATTTAAAGACCTTTACAAGAATAGGGCAAAGATCAAGGTCAAGGACAGGGCAATAACTATGTGCCCCCGAATCATAGATTCTTGACGCATAAAACCCAAAATTTGATAATAGAAAAAAAGACATGACTAAACATCAACACGCCCCATCCCTTTACACGCATTTGAATGATTTCAGGCAGATGCTTTCGGCTAATCCCATTCGCTGTTAAGCAGCGTATGGGATCAAAACCATCGATGAATAAAATATCAATACAGGAGACAAATAAGTTTGATCGTGATGAAGCTTATGCGTTTCGCCAAGTCAGATCAAAACTATGTCCATAAACCAATTGTCAGTACAGCGGAAAATTGTATGAACTGTGAAAAAATAAATCATAAAACTTTTCTCAAAATCCAACTGTAGCAAGAGTTCTCTATTAACAGTTCAAAGTCTGACTATGAGTCATTGACCGATGATAAAAGAAACATTGTATCTTATCTCATTTTTACAAGCCCATGTGGAAATGCTCAATGTTTCATACAAGTAATTACTAAGTATTTCATAACATTCTACTCCATTATTGCATTCATCTTCTGTAATTAAACTTTTTTGCTCAACATTATTTCTATTAGAAACAACTAGTGCAATCTTGATTTCACTACATGTAAAACAAATTGATTGTGTGAATGAATGAATGAATGACTTTATTAAACGAGGTGGTTTACTCATTTAGTCTAACGGCTATGAGGCTAAAACGCATTACATACATAGATCTGCTATAGCCTTTACCCTTTTTCTGCTGTAATATCGACTACTTTGAAATAAATAAAAAAAGGTGTCTGCAAATTTCAAAATTTTAAATTGCAGAAAACTAAAAAGAGTGTCACACAGTTTGTGTCCAGATCAAACGCTGACTGATGCAGCGTCTTATCTGGATCCAAACCGTTTGCAATTTCTAATGATGTCTGGATTCGAAGGCAAAGGGTTATATAACTGTTTATAGACAAAAACAGTTCAATAGCAGATTGAAGAAACATATGCAGTTTTAAATATTAAATTATTATGAACCCTACATTACGAAGTGAGAGATTTTTACAGCAGAAACATTATATATCCAACACTTGAACAGCCAGGTATACAAGGGCAGGCTAGAAAAAACCCTGAACACAGCAAAAGGCAAAATTTATCTAGATCCAGAATGCAAATGAAAATTAAATAAACATATTACACGCTCTGACTGGATCTAGATCTATATAAATGTTAAACCGCCGTTTTTGTAGCACGGCGGGAACTAGCCTAAGCAAGGTACACGATACACGTAAACAATCATGACATCACACAATCGTACTATTATTATGACGTCATAATTGTGACGCTACTCGGAATGAAGAATTTTTCCACGGTCGTATGTAGAAATACAGTTACACATCTGAAAACCGGACACAAACACCAACGGTTCCCTAACAGGCAGTCGCCCAATGCAGCACGATTGTATTACAGAAAAGTTATTTAAGAGCTCTCTGGAACACCACCGCGACCAACAACGCAACCATTCGTCGGATTTAAGAGGTATAACTGTAATATCGATCGAGACACGTTCGAACCCCAAATAAGAGAATACAGCAGACCATTTTTATGCAATCAACTCATAATCACATCACATCCTGAATTTCTCAGTCCCTGTTGTAGTTATATTGAGCACCATATTTTTCAAATAGGAAAATACTCTCAAAAGCAAGACAATTATATCTCATCACCAAACACAAATAAAAAGAACGATCACTGCAGTTCAATAATACAACACTCCCTCTCTACAACGACACCCAATGTCAGACAAAATTTGTGTGCGTTGTTCGAAGGGAGTCGTTGTAAGGAGAGATATTGGCTAACATTTTCAAACAGCTTGAATCCAAAGCAGACGCCGCGTAAAGCGGCGTCTGATCTTGTTTTAAGCTGTTTGTCACTCGTCATTAAGTATTTTTCTGTCAAAATATCCATTTTGTAATTTTCCCGGAATAGCTCAACTGTTTTTATGGAATTACAGGTTCGTGACACATGGTTTGTCATTTGCGAGTGTCTATCCTAAAGGTATTTATATCTGAAACCGTGAGACATTATTCTGTCCGAAAGGGATTGAACACAATCTACGTAGAATATATTTCAGAATGTAATTGCAACCATTAATGATACGCATTGAAGCTAAACCGTCCTAGAGCACTCAAGAGATTTTGTTTTGGCATGAGGGGACTAAAAGTAGTTTATATGATAATGGTTCCAAGATGATAACTCAAAACAGATGTCATATGCAGTGACTATTCAATGGTTCTCATTATGTTATTCGCAAAGTATTAATAGAAACAATTTAAGAATTGTCAAACATAATGCCCAAAAGTGACAGTAAGTTCCTTGTACGTAAACATTGACTCTTAAATATGAGAAATGTTGACTGATAAAACTAAATGACTGAAGTCGGTGAGTCTGTAATAAAAACGTTCTTTTCTGCCTGTTTAGTTAACTGACGTTTTTAGAAGGATGCCTTTATAGTATCTGTATGTTTGCTTGAACCGGCCTATTTTCCCCCTCAGAAAACTAACTGCCAGTATACCAGTATTTTGTTACCTATCGAATGTACTACACCTTGTAACATTTAGATCTTCTAAATAATAGCAATGGATACTAGGAATGGGACCGAATATGCAACTATTCGCATTAGGGTCGATCTTTATTCCTGAAATGCAAAGTATTTTCATTTTCCTTTTTATTTAAAACATCCTAATTATTATTTTCGAGACTTTTTCCATTTTTCACAACCACACTAATCCTCCATTATTAGTCCTTGTATGTTGGGGGATTATCACATCAGGGGCATGTTTTACTAAACTACTTACGCAAAGTTTTTGCGTAAGTCAAAATCGTTTTACTCTTATTTTTCGATCATACATGCATAAACGTTTGCAAACAGCAAAAATCCAGATCAGAGGACGCGCTTAAAGCGCGTCCTCTGATATGGCTATTTGCTGTTTGAAGCAAGTGATAATAAAAAATATAAATCAAAATTTAAAATTTTGACTTACGCAAAACTTTTGCCTAAGTAGTTTAGTAAAACGGGCCCCCGGCTAGTAAGTGTATTAAGATGTTCACAGTTTGCAAACATTGGCCGTAAATGTTATGTAAACAACCCGATCTCTATCACTTCAGATGATATTTGCAAATGACCATTTCTCATTTATAAATAAATACACAAACGTATTAGCCTGTTTCGACTGGTTGACACTGGAACTGAAACTGATTAATTTGATTAAACGCCTATTTTTACACATACGAGGGTTGTTATTTAAGTTCGTAGACTTTTTACACAAAAAGCTTGAGTTATCGTAGCTGGAAAATAAAACAAGGGCCACTGGAAAGTTTGTTCTTCTTTCTGAGTATAAGATGGCACATAAGCAGTTCGGGGGCAATGTGGAGCACTAAATTGACGTTAATAGGACTTTAAGTATTAATTACAACAACCTAAAGATTCATTATTCATTTCAAGGAGATTTCCAGTCAGCTGAATACATTTCTCAGGTGAGTTAGCCATTTTTTATATGTGTCTGTATACCCCTATTCAATTAAGATTGACACACTATTCTTATCTGTTCATTTATTTGTTCACTTAGTCAAATTTAATGAATGTTGCCTTACAATTCCAAAACGTCCACATAGTTAGTTCTTTTTAATTGATATTCGTCCTTTTTTAAACTGTCCATGCCATTTGAAAACAAGTGTCAGACATTAAGTACATTTAATATTAGTTTTCAGAATCGTATTTAAAGTCTCTGTAGTTGATTTCCCTAATTGAAAACACGCTTTTATCAATATTCACATGTAAACGTATTATTTTCAAATTTCAAGGACATTGCGTCATTACGTCGTTTTCATGGCAAACGCTTTTGCACTGGATTTTAACGTCAAATGACAACTTATGGGAATGTTTTAAAGACAAAACAAAATTTGAAAATGGCGTGCCCCGGGAAGCGTTACATGGGTTGATTTTGATACATTTAATAACCACTTGCAAATAATTATTTTGAAAAAGTAAAGTATCTTCGGAACAAGAAGACGTTATATATCAATAATAAACTATTATATACTACATAATTGATGACGTAGAAAAATGAGGACAAAGGTCTACGAACTCAAATATAACCCTCGTAGTACCGATACGAGTGTAAAACAGTTTGAATTAAGGATGTCGGCCTGTCTTTTTGCGCATGATGAAATTTTCGAAAACAATGAAGAACTCATTTTCCGAAAAATGTTAATAACTCATTATCGATGAGTGCACACAATCATTATATACTGTTTTCGCGGGAAAAAATGGGGTTTCCTACAGGAAGGGACTTTTTAACTTTTTTGTCCAATTTATAGTTTATAGCATACACCGTTTACGTAGGTAGGTTGCACTTTGTTAAATCTGGTTTCATTTCAATTTCTCAGTATATAAGCATGACATTTTCATGGAAGTTTAGTTTTATTAAGAATTATAGATATTTCAAAAGATAAAATGATTTATTTTTTAAAAAAAAGTTATTTTTAATCAAAAAGTGAAAAAATGAGAAAAAATGGATATTTTTAATAAAATGGTCGATATCTTTTTATAAGATCCAGGACCCTGTGTTTTTATTTGCTATTTCACTTAAACTTAATATTTGCACAGCTAAAAACAACAACAAAAATTGGTGATTGCTTCAATTTGCACGGCAATTTTCACTGTGCCTTAATCTCCCATTATAAAAAAGTGGGTGGGGTAAATTTTACTCCTTTCCGGTGAAATCAATCATTTTTATTTTGAATCTTGACAAAACATTATTTTCAGGGTTTATTCTAACTATGGTAATATAAATTAAAATATGTTTTTTTACAAATAGTTTGTATACATAAAGATTGAAAAAATGGAGTATATAAATAAATCAATTTTAGGAGGGTAGTCTTGAAAAATCTCAAATTGTGACCAAAAAAGGTCCGGGACCCCGACTGTTTTACCAGTTTTGTCATAAAAACTAATTTTATTGACTGTATGCAAAGTTTGAAGAATTTGGTAATTACTTTCCAAAGATGCACATACCCCCTTAAGACCAGACACCACGTATTGTTGCGTCTGATGAGGATCCATAATATTTGCGCATAACGATATCACTCAGGATCAGTGCAGAGGTTTATAAACGGTAGAAATGTTTCATACAAAACTTTTTTTGTAGACGTTATCTTACACAGTTTTATTTTATAAGAAGAATGAACGTAAAATATCTGTAATACGCCCCTGTAGTGTGTGTGTTGGGAAATCTACAAAGAGGGTTATAGTTGACTTATATCAATCACATATTGTGCATATATAAACTTAAACGTAGTTGACAAAACGTACTCACCGTGCCTTCTAATATCCGGTCGTATCGAGGTTTAGATTGAAAAGGTGTTGGAGCATTAATAATAATATTGGTTATCGTTACTGACTGACATAAGAGAAAATCTCGACAAAGTCATTTACGGAAGTAAATCTGTACATATGCACATTGTAACCTCCAAATACCGGACAACAAATTATTTGACTTCTCTGAAACCAGGCCTCAAGGTTATAAAGCGTTTGTTATCTCCTGTCGAAAGGCAGAGGGTTGCTGTTTTAGGTCTGTCCGTCCGTCCGCTTTCCGTCCGCATCTCTGAAGCCAAATCAACAGATTTAAATGAAACTTGGTATAGTTATTCTTCATCACGGGGTACCGTACGTATTGTCAGTTTAACTCATTATATAATAATTTATAGTCTGTTTGTAAATGCAATCAATACTTTCATTTCAAAATTTATTTTATCCAGTAAGGGCAAAACACTATCAATGCGAGTGGTTTACGCGGCGTCAGATCCATGATCGCAAAGTCTGCTTTAATCGTTTTTGGCACCGAAAGGGATAAATCTTATATTCACTCAAAACTCTTGTTCGATTATTTATTTTAATCTGTAGTTTTTGTTTAGAAAAAGTGTCCCCCCTGGAAAGTACACTTCACTTATTATGCAAACAGTGACGACTCAGATCAGAGGACGCCTTTAGGGCACTCTGACTCGTGTCTTTACTGTTTGTCATATTGCAATATATTGACAAAACACCCGACAGTGACAAATATGGACTAGATGAATTTGAAAACTTGAATAAATGGAATGTTTCAGGAGGAAAGGTTAAGTTAGCTAAAAGTAAATCATAAAGCTATCAAATCTTCATCTATTGTCCACACTGATAAACGCTTGAGATAAACGCTTAAAACACCCAACATGCGCATACTTTTTTAGCTAACCTAGTACAAAGTACCAAGGTGATCTGTTTGTTCACATAAGTTCGGTCCGTTACATATCTAGGTCACAGGAGCAAAACTTTTATCGTTTCAATAATATTGTCTGAAACCACAGCAGATCTACCCTGAGTTTAGATATTTGGCACAACGCTTTATCTACAGGTCCTCTATCATTCTACCACTCTTACCCCTCTCTCTCTTTATTTTCTTTAACTCTCCTTCTCTTTCTGTTTCTCACCATTGTAAAAGCGATTTTCATCTCAAGTGTAAAATGTATATTGGATGATATGAAAATTGTACAATATGTAATATGATAAAATAAAATTCATCGCCGGGGGTCACAATTTTACATATAGTAATGTAGTGACAACTTTAAACACCTTCTTCACTGAAACTAATATTACCAGAGTTTTGCTATTTGGCATGGTGTAATTTCTAGAAAAACTTCACAAATTTTGTTTAAATAGTTTCGTTCTGTTGATTAGCTAGGTCACATGAGCAAAAAAACTTTTCAATGAAAACTTTAAAGAGTTTCTTGTCTGAAACCGCAATACCCTGAGCTTAGATATTTAGCACACATCATAATATGTAAGTCCTATATCAAATTATGTCTCTTTGAACCCGCCCTGAAGATCACAGTTTTTTATGGAGTTATATTATAGTGAAAACAACAAACATCATCTCTGAAACTAATCTTGCCAGAGCTTTGATATTCTGCATGTTTACACTTCTAGAGGTACTGTACCAAAACTAACTAGAACGGCTATCACTAAAGGTGATAAATACCCCCACTATGCAGCACTCTGTCACACTTTGCAGACGTTTTCAATGAGGTTTGACAATGGCAGGGTGCTGCCACCATCATAAAAACTTGGAAAATTTATGGCAAGTATCAAGTAAATCAGGTTGAAAGTGAAGGAGTTCGCTGTACAAGATTTTGCCTGCCAATTTCAAGACCAATTTCAAGGCCAAAGGTCAAGGTCACAGAGATTTTAAATGTGAGTCTTGCACATCTACTGCTCATGAGTAACATTTATGCAAAGTATCAAGTGAATCAGGTTGAAAGTGAAGGAGGCGTTCAAAGTACAAGATTTTGCCTGCCAATTTCAAGACCAATTTAAATGACAAAGGTCAAGGTCACAGAGACCTGAAATTTGTGTCTTGCACATCTACTACACCTGAGTAACATTTATGCCAAGTATCAAATGAATCGGGTTGAAACTGAAAGAGGAGTTGAAAGTACAAGATTTTGCCTACCAATTTCAATACTAATTTCAAGGCCAAAGGTCAAGGTCAAGGTCACAGAGACCTGAAAATTGTGTCTTGCACATCTACTACACCTGAGTAACATTTATGCCAAGTATAAAATTAATCGGGTTGAAACTGAAGGAGGAGTTGAAAGTACAATATTTTGCAGACAGACCGACCAACGGCCAACCGACCAACGGCCAACCGACCGACAGGCTGATTCCAGTATACCCCCCACAAGCTCTATTTGTGGGGGTATGATTACATTTTCATTTACATATCTAGGTCACATGAGCTAAAACACATAGTTTTCCATGAAAACTTAACACAGCTGGTCTGAAACAACTACATCGGTGTGTTAACTTACACAAATGAGTCATGGGTGATCATCTACCAGATTTCTTAAAACTTTCTTCCTCCCTTAAAAACGTGACTGCCAGGAGGTTGGTTAGGTTTCGTATATGGTTACGTTGAACGCTGAGGTTGTTCTCAATTATGCCCATTGAGGCAAAACTTGGCCCGACCGGGGTTTTAAATTCTATGTAGGAATGTACTAGTAAAAACTTCAAATAAGGCTTAGAGTTGTGATATTTGGTTTCTAGCATCATCTGATGGGTCTTCACCAAGATTGTTCAAATATTGCCCCTTCGTCAAAACTGGCCCACTCCGGCTGCCACCAATTTTAACTAGAATGTTTTCGAAAGTGTTCTCTGTCAATATTGTTCAAACTATTGTCCTGGTGATATACTCAGCAGTCTATTGGCACAATGTTATTGTCATAATTTCTCAGCTTTCCAAGACATTTTACCTTTATATCAGTGGTTCAAGGTGAGCGATTGGGGCGTATGCGGCTTTTGTTAAGGATAGACTATTTCGTGCTTATTTGAAGGGCATTCACTTTTCTATGTATATAAATTATATTCATCTTCCATACGGAGACAAAATGTGGTGAGAAAATGCCTGCAGGCCATCAATTGTGTAGGCTAGTGTACCTATTTCTAGCAATAACTGCGTGATATAACACCACTTTAATGTCTTTTCAAACCTTCCCCTGTCAATTGCATTTCATTGGGTTATTTGTAAACAATATGGATCCAGACCAGACGTCGAGACACACTGGGTCAATTTACAAAACATTTAGACACTCGCTTTAACGTTTCTTGAACTTTGAAATGCATTCAATTATATTTGAAAATGTGTTAGAAGCAATATTATTGTATATTATATAATTGCATGATAATAGTAACTGACAATGCCCCTAAGGTCATATGACAAGTGATACTGTCAAATAAATGAAAACAAATCGTATGGCTCAATACATTGTAGATCTTAGTGTATTACTCAAACACGTTCTTATATGATTTAAGTACAGTAGGGAAGGCATTGTAGAGGACACGAATATGAATCACTAGGGTTCAGTGGGTTAATAAGCAGAAATGAATTGACTGTCGTTTTTATGTTTGTGTCTGCTACACCCATGTAGAATATTGTTACTTTAATGTATATTTTTATTGTGTACGTTTTATAAGTTCAGGTAATCGCCCGTGGGAACAGGAAATGTTTTATGAAATATTTGAGGTATTTAATGTAGAGAATTTTCAATGAAATTAAGTGATATATGAAAGCAAAGATAACACGTTTGCATTATTTATTTTATTTAAGAATATATCAGATCTAGTGTTGTATGAGGTTGCATTTGCGAAGCACAGTGATAATGTCCAGATAGGCTTGATAAAGTGTATACTATTGTAGAAGTGCAGTCCACTTTTTAGACTGTGTCTTGCATATATGATAGAAACTAATCACAATATAAAACATTCAACGAAACAGTGTAATAGATACTGTTCTACGGATTCCCTGAAGGGCATTTCAATTTATTTATCACATTTTGGCGCTACAAGGCGAATATACACTGAAGAAGTAAAAGCTTTTCGCATGCCGATCCATGATAATTCAAAAACTAATATCAGCTAGAAGACAACTCGCGAAATTAATACTGTACTTTTTAAAATAAACTAGACAGTTTCCTTCATTTGGATGTTTTAGTAGCATATGCTGTGCAATTACTACTTCATCAGATATACATCAGTTCTACTTTTACAACACAGTATGTAATTTGTTTAACAATAACCCCTTTAAGTTCGCAGTCACTATTCTATATGCATGTGCTTTATGACTATACAGGTAGCGAGAGAAAAAAAGAGATATCACATGCTTTCGTAATAGACTGGTCTTCAATTACTCTTAATAGCTTTGAAATGTGTTTTCTAGAACTACTGTCACAAATCCAAAACTAGTTTGGGTTTCGGTTCTTACATTAGTATTAGCTCAAATTGTCCTAGACCGATAATCCTTATCAAGACAACCGCGACCAAACACATATTGCCCGGGACGGATGCAAAATTGCTCGGGGTTTTTTTAGGACTCAAACTACTTATTTGTCTGATTAGGATATTAGTGTGTTCTACATTTATATTACATTGATTTATCTATGAGATAGATAACATACAGAGTCTAAACGGGCAGCATAAAACCAAGCGATGTTTCAAAATGGTAAATGTAACGGAACCACTCATTGTCGAAACTCTATGCAATCTCATCATCATCGCTTTATACAGTGGAAAAAACGTTATTCTTTCCCGTTTAAACGCAAACGTACGCAAACGCAAAGCACTAAAATGTAGAAAAGTGCAACTTTTGGACAATTCTGATAATTCATGTTAATCTTGGTTGCAAACAGTTTGGAGCCTGATCAGACGCCGGGTTACCCGGCGTTTGATCTTGCTCCAAACTGTTTGCACTGCAAATAACAGTTTTAGCGTTAACGCGTTTATTGGGAAAGAATAACGTTTTCTCCACTGTACTAATCATGATCCTGTTTGAATGTCATTGATGTCCACTTACTGCATTGATACCTAAATTTCTTGCTTATATTGATGTGTTGCCAGCTGTGCATAAACATTTAACACTATGCTTTATCAGAAACAGAAAGAAATATAACAAACAATAGAACCATCATGAGCACATTTGTATGCACACTATTGCATACATCTAATAAAAATAATGTCCTTTAATAAGTGTTTATATAGCGCCTGTCAAACTGTGCAAACATTGGGACAATAATGCCAGTAAGTACATCCAAAGAGGTTTCTTTGCTCTGGATCAGGCATGAGTAGAAATGTTCTTTAACTCTGAGCACAAAAGTTTTTTCCTTTACCTTGGAATTTTCGGAGATGTCACATCCCCTTCGTCGGCAAGACTGCACTGGCTTGGACCACGTGACCGGTGAGTAGCCTGAGGATCACAACTTTTCATATAATTATAAAATCATTACAAATATGCGACTTTTTCTTTTCAACCCATCGTCTTTCACACAAACAAAAAATTATGCTTTGCAAATTATATTATTACAATTGCAAAAACAACATCGTGTAGCCAATACACTTTTGAGCATTGTGATACCAAATTTAACTATGTTTTACTTATAAGTCTACCAAATGTCTCTCAAATGCATAGTTTATTTATCGCGTCAGAATATATTATCCACTTTGATGCTGCTTTTACTACTGCGACCATTTATAATTTCTAGTACTACTAGTACAACAGTTGTTGCTTTTTCTGTTGTAACAAATGCTGCTATTACTGTTACAATAACATGTTTCTAAAACGGTCACCTTTTGGACGTAGACCACAAAAGACAGAAGGCTACTTAATGCAGTATCAGTCAGAAAACTTGCATTAACCCTTTCCCCAATAGAAGCGCCTTTTAGCGCATATGATTTATTCCTCCGCTGAAGAAAGTAGTTCCAATATAATCAGTCATGAGTATATAGTATAGGCAATAATTTCTATATTCTAGCACATGAAAGCTTAAAGCAGGCTGAAAGTAAAGCAGAATGCGCCTCATGCGCATTCTGCTTTACTTTCAACCTGCTTTAAGTAATCACCTACACAATGTAACTCCAATACTAGAAATAGGCTATCAGGTAAAGGGTTAAGCTGCCACAGGTTTAGAGATCGAACATATCCTTTTATAAGTGTCCGACGTAGAGATGGGTGAGTTCGTTTTTACGGCACTGCGACACAAAATAAGTCATATAGTGCCGATGAATGATGAGGGTCGATGAGATGAGGCGATGATGATTTTAGTAAAATGATTTTGGTTAATCTCATTCGCTACAAAGCAGAACATGGGATCAAAACTACCAACCTGCCATCCTTTTAGTTCTTGGCAGAAGGGATAATCTCGGTCTAATAAAAGCAAAAGATTCCCTATGACAATTAAACCCCAGAACTGCGGCAAAGTATGAAGGTTTCTGGGACCGATGTAGAGAGGTTAATCTTTACTCACCAAAGGCTGAAATGACCCCCTATAAATAATTGATACTTGCAAGAAATTGATCAATATAGAAAACATAAATGTGCTTACTTGTTTTCTTTTCCTAATATTTGGTATGTATTTAGTGTACTGTCAGAATGTATCAATAAAACATGATGGTTGTATGTTGTCACTTCTGCACTAGATCTATTTCTTGGCGACTTTCTTTGTTTTCTAACATTAAATATAAATGAAATGGTGGCCAGGTTATTTTTGCATTTGCATCTGCCAAAGTATCACTTCCAGACGCACTAAACCATCCATAACGAACTTGGATTTTGCACTTTTTATTTCGCACTTTGTCACATAAGGACCCTCGTTTATTTAATTGTGTGTGTTTGAGATGAATACGACAGTATTAGCTGAGATCAATGAGGAATAATTATTTCTCTGACACAACATCGTCAGCTCCAAATTATTTTCTGCATGTGTATTTTAGTTTAACATTAACCTGTTACCCCAATGCCTGTTTCTAGTTTAACAATAGCTGACTTCTTGAAACAGGCTTAAATTAACTCAAAATGCGCATTAAGGCGCATTTGTCTTGCTTTCAATCCGTTTTGAGCTGGGATATAGGGTGCATACCTATAGCTATGTGAATTGAAACTTGTTAATTTATTGGAAGTATAAATCACATTCGTAAACATGCGTATTGTTGGATTAATGTATTCAGTTATTCTGGCTATATACGAGTGTCAAACAAAAAGGTAAAGTGTCATGTTATAGCCGACTGTACATTCACTCCCCTGATCTTTTAGCTATCTTGCATACAAAATTTAGCATTGCTAACATATGGCGCGTAGGCAACCGCAGTACCGGCTTAGACCCTTAACATGTACCCATTTTAACCCCTGGGTGGAGAGGAGCGATTCGCGGTACATATCTTGCTTAATAATATTATTATACATCATCGGGGATGAAGCGAACTAACGAACCCTTGTACCGCAGTCCAATGTGTTGCCACTATACTACTACCGCCGGTGGGACAAAGAATGAATTCTCCTACCACGCAAATCTCATACCAGCCTCCTTTCTGGCAACTGAAACTTCATGAGTCGCAAACACTATAACAGTTTAGAGTGACCAGTACATAAATACGAAAGACTCAAGCAGGAAACGCAACACAAACAATACACCCACCTCTCAAGCAGAACACACACAGTCATACCCTTTTCGATTTATCAGTGTATCTGTATATATTGGAAAGTCGTATTGTCCCTGTGATTTTCGACTTTGTCCTCGCCATCAAGTACAGGGGCCCGTTTTACTAAACAACTTACGCAAAAATTACTTAAGCAAAATTTTTGCGCTAGTCAAAACCGTTTAACTCTTATTTTTCGATCATAAACGGTTGCAAACAGCAAATAGCCAGATCAGAGGACGCGCTTTTAGCGCGTCCTCTGATCTGGCTATTTGCTGTTTGAAGCAAGTGATAATAAAAAATATAAATTAAAATTTAAAATTTTGACTTACGCAAAATTTTTGCGTAAGTAGTTTAGTAAACGGGCCCCTGGAGAAGCTTCTCCGGAGCATATTTCCTTTCTCATACAGACATTTACTGACCACATATATCCCTGTCCTACGCTCACACATCATGTACCTGATGATTTTGCTATTCCATGGACTTGTTAATACCTGCATGAAGATGCCAGTATTATTCATAGGCCTTTATATATACCTTTTATTAGTGTATCTTTATATCTATATATCTGTTCTCTATTCCCAATAATCTTGTTTTCCCTTACTCTTTCCAGATTTGTGGTCAACATACATTTAATACAAATTTATATATTGCTTTGAGTGTTATCCATAGCATGAAATTAATTTTAAAACGCCATGGCATGGGGACAAACCATCTATTAATCAGATATTGTATATCAGATTTGTATTTAACTTGATTATGTCATCTAGAGGTAATCAATCAAATAGACCCAAAAGAGATTTAGAAACTGCCTAGATTTAGATGATGTATTATGACTGTGTTTTCAGGACGAGAAAAACTACTTCTTCAATGTCGGTTGTCGTGAATGCTTAAAATATTAAAAAATGTGGCTACTGATCAGAAATATGCCGAGATGTTCGGTGCCTAATATGTTTTCAGATATTTTGAAAAGTGATCTACCGGCGAACAGCCGTATGAAGCTGAGCTCATTTGAAAGTTTGTGATGATGTTTTCAAGCTCGATTCAACTTTCGGTTTATCATATTAAGGAATAAATGTAAATCGTCATGAAGCAGATATCCAAAATTTATTTAAATATTAACATTTTGCTCCATAAATAGCCGTTTAAGGTTTTCCGAAAACACCATCAGTATGTCCAGGTGACATACTCGGCGTATCATAAGAAATTGTCTTTCAATTGTTTTAGCTACTTCGACCGTATCATAATAAGGTTAACCAATTCGTTACAAGCGTCCAATAAATGGGACATAGTGTGGCGTCTGATCTGAGGCTGCATTGTCTGCTAACAGTTATTTCTATAAATGAAAATCGAACAGTTTATCAAGTAGTAGCAGATCAATAAAAACAATGGGCTCATAAAATACATAAGCATGGCATAGTTCGGTTTAGATTATTCAGATCAGAATGCTGTAATAAATTCTAGTATCAGCGATTACAAACATAGTTAATTGCTGCCCCGAGTCAATAACCCAATTAGTCACCGCTTCTCATGTCCCAAAGGTGTACTTCACTTCAATGTAATCAGATTATTCAACAATAATTGAAGGCGTGTTGTTTTATTCCTATCGAACTACGTAATTTGAATTTAAAAGTAAACTTCAGACCAGTGATGAGTTCAGTAAAGAAATCGATTTCCGTCGATGGCCATCGACTGCGAGTTGGCTACCGGTCTGAAATACAGTGAAGAAAACGTAATTCTTTCGTTCAATTGCAAACGAATTGCAATGAAATATAGAAAATGACATCATTTTGACAATTCAGACGAACCAGTTTTTATCTGAGTGTCAAACAGTTTGGAGCCTGATCAGACACCGGATTACCCAAACTGTTTGCAATGAAAATTATAGTTTTAGCGCAACCGGGGCACTTCGGAAAGAAAACGTTTTCTCTACTGTAATCTGCACGCTGTACACGAGTCACAAACTGCTAACCTAAACAGCAAACATCGGTAATTGAACACGCTATTGTATTAAATTAGTACGAAAACACTTCACTTCCTATATATAGTATTTCAGTCATACTTCTTTCTAAGCCTTATTATAGACAGTGGAAAAGACGTTGTAAGCAATGCAATAACATGTAGGCAGTTTAAGGTTTTTGAAAATATTTGCGATCTATAAAAATCTGACTGATCATACGCCGGGAAACTAGGCGTCAGAACTTGCTTCAGACTGTTTGCTAATCATACAATTTCAGCAAAACACGTGTTGTGAGTATATATAACGCCTTCACTTTTATAACTACTTCAGGCAGACAATACCACGGTAGTTAATAACTTAATTGATATTCAAAATAGTAAATTATGAAAGTGTTATCCACCTACAAGATAATCGCCATCTTACAAAGTGTTTGTCCTTCTAATTTCTATTGTCTTATATACAGTAAAACCTCTCTATTACGACCACTAAAACGAAGGCTAATTGATTGTTTAATAGACAGGTGACAGCTTAAAGCAAGGTGACAGTGAAACAGAAAGCTCCTACAGGAGCTTTCTGTTTCCCTGTCACCTTGTTTTAAGCCGTCACTTACCGTAAACACCCTAATAATTAACATAATTTAGTGGTCGTAATAGAGAGGTTTTACAGTATTCCCCTTTTCCAATGCGTTTTGAGAAGGCATTATCATGGTTTATTAGTGGCTCTGCCTTACACAGAGGTTAACCGCTATTCTTTCCAACTAACCTCGATTTCACTGGGATATCATATGTACATTGCAAACAGGTACCCGAAAGATCAGACGCCGAGTAAGGTTTTGCCATTAACATCGGAATAGATATTCAATGTTTTCCAAATATAAATCTATTCAATAGTTTATTACACGTTCATTGCGTTTAGGTTCATTTAATGCGAACGCATAACGTGTTTTTTACTGTACACGTGTGCACATAAGTAATCTATTAATTCAAGCCTAACTAAGATTTGACACTGATAAGAAGGTGCTTGTTCCCATTACTTTTCTAGCCATTCTCTGTTTGTTCCGCTCACTTTGATATTCCGGAACATCTTCAATTGACTTTCGCTGTTCCTGTTCATTCAAACTAAAACTGCACATCAATCATCTACAGTGGAGTATGTGATTTTGGACTATTCAATGTCAAAATATTGACGCGTTTGGTTTATACATGATATATATATATATAATGCAGCTTGCTTCTTTAAGAGATTATGGTATTACTTTTGTCAGGCACCAAGCAACATAGTGACCATCAACTTATAAAGACGAGTATTAGTTTTGTGTCGAGTGTCTGTGTAATAACAGTAGCTCTGTATATATTTATATACTACTGGAAGACAATGCCCAGTATGTAAGTCATATATTTGGTTGTAGATAAGTGTACGGTGCCTGAATAACAGGGCATGGCTTATGAATGAGGTTATTCTGCTTGCTTAGTTTTCCCTGTGCTGCAAGGTCTGAAATAATGAGTGCCCTTTCAAAAGACTTGACAGTTAACGTCTGCACAGTTCAGGATTATGTTGAAAATACAGTAGGTGGTAGGCAAAACATATTTATAAAATCTTACTTATCGTCTTAAATTACAGGGCTCTGCTATTCTGAGTCATCGTTTCAGTCTGTGAAACTAATCACGGCTATTTTGGTTCATTTATTTGTTTTAATATTGTATAAGGTTATTTTGTTTTACTCTAATATGATAGTTAACTATATATATTACTGGCTATTCATCTACAACCAATACAGAAATCAACATATTTTGAAAATAGCTAATTATGGTAGTAATACAATACAATACTTATTAATATATGACTGGACAATTAAACAGATATATAAAATGCCAAAACATTTGAAACTCGTTAATTCGAACTTGCTTAAGTTCGAACATACCCGTATTTCAATTTTAAAATTTGGCTTATATTTGACTTAAAAGCGTGATTGAGTTATCGAAATTTAACCTATGAAATACTGGTAAGGTTGATCTAATCGAATTTGAAGTATCGAGTGTATGTAAATACAGTGGAGAATCTGTTATTCTTTCCCGTTTAAACGCAAACGTACGCAAACGCAAAGCACTAAAACGTAGAAAAGAACAACTTTTGGACAATTCTGATAATTCTTGTTTATCTTGGTGGCAATCAGTTTGAAACCTGATCAGACGCCGGGATACCCGGCGTCTGATCTGGCTCTAAACTGTTTGCACTGCAAATAATAGTTTTAGCGTAAACGCGTTTATTGGGAAAGAATAACAGATTCTCCACTGTAGTAAGCTATAGAAAATCACTGATAATTATTAAGTTATTAGATCTATTAATAAAATTATTCAGTTGCTATATTCTCTATACATGGCCTCGTTTTGCAAATAAAGACATATGATGATGTCATGGTGACGGTAGAACATTTGAAAAAACAATGTTAGCCTACCATGACGTTGGATAAACATTAGCCTCCTTAACTTTATTGCTGAATAAAGTGGAGAATCTGTTATTCTTTCCCTTTTAAACGCAAACGTACGCTAACGTAAAACACTAAAACGTAGAAAAGAACAACTTTTGGACAATTAAGATAATTCATGTTTATCTTGGTGACAAACAGTTTGGTGCCTGATCAGACGCCGGGATACCCGGCGTCTGATCTGGCTCCAAACTGTTTGTATGGGAAATTATAGTTTTAGCGTAAACGCGTTTATTGGAAAAGAATAACGTTTTCTTCAATGTACATGACATACCATCCATATTGAGCAAACTTTTGAAATAACTTTACAACATTTTTACTCCACAATGTATAAACTGGCAAATCTGCAGCTATTATCAGGGGAAGTAACTTTTAGCGAAGTGACGGACGAGTTGACCGGTACAATACGAAAAATAAAATATGGATTTCCGGAACTCTAGTAAAAAATGAAAAATGAGGCTTTTTGGTACCGCATTTTTACAATTCAGTACAAGACTCGTTCCTCTTGTATCGACACGTGATAGAAAGATGAGCTTCCAATTGGTTTAATCTATATATATATATATATATATATATATATATAGACGGAAAATGTAAAATATTCCGGCAAATGCCGGACCGGCAAAAGTATATATAATTGTAAAGGTAAAAATGACTAAACACGCCTTCTATTTTTTCTTTTGTATTACCATACGCGTTTCGCCTCTCGGCTCATCAGTGATTGTAATATATTTGTTGCTATGACGTGGCGTCAATGGTAACGCTACGTCATAAATGTGACGTCATAAACGTGACGTCATAACGTCATTTTAGTGGAACGTCATTGAAGTTCTTTTGATCAATTCTATGCATTTAATTTAGGTTGGAAACAGTTTATAAAATATTTTTCTTTTGCTAACCTGACCGAAATATTTTCTGAATTCATTTTAAAGAACGGGAACATTTGAAACTTGGGAATTTCTTTACAACATATGTCTAAATGTGCACTTAAAGGTATCTGCCGGGTGGATGGGTCCCTTATTTGCTGGGCATGTATTGTTCTTCTTGTTCTTAATTTGTCGCCTGTCTGGCCTATATAATATTCGTTACATCCATTGCATGTTATGACATATAAGACGTTTCTTACATCACAGGACATATTGGCATTTACTTTAAATATCTTACCATTAAAATTGTATGAATTATTTTCGATGATGTGTTGGCACAAGCTGCAGTTTGGACTACCACATCGTGTTACTTTGTATGAAAATTGTTTTGTGTCTGTGAATTTTGCCCTTGTTAGAATTCTTTTTAAATTTGGTAGTTGTCTTTTGCTTTTAATAATGTTTGTTTTGGAAATTATATTATTCATGGTTTCGTCTGATTGTAGTATATGGAAATTATTTTTCAAAATCGGGAACATTTCAGTATTAGTTGGATTGTGTGTCGAGACGAAAGGAATGCTTTCTTTCTCAGTTTTGTTATTTACCTTTAAAAGTGTATCTCTTGAAAGTCTTGTAGCTTTTTTTATTCCATCTTTAATTAATTACTCCACAATGTATAAACTGGCAAATCTGCAGCTATTATCAGGGGAAGTAACTTTTATGTGATATATTTATATTTAAAGGCACAATTCTGCCAAAATTTATGTGTGCATTTTCTGAGTATTAAAACTAAGTGAAATCGGATGTAAGAAGCCTGGCATATGCCATCCCCTCCCCTTCGTTAAGAATCATACATAAATGTGTCGAATCCTTATTGTGATACAAAACTGAATTCTATTGGACGAGTACACAGTTAAATAACCTCATAGTATAAATGGATTTCGCTTTACATATATACGGTACAGTATTCACACTCAAACTAAGAAATTATCTATGTAAGTTAACAAAAAACATTTAAAGCATATTTGACAGACAATATACTTAATTCCAAAAGAAACTATGCACTTTTTTTCCTAAAGCCTATGTATTTGGTACCAAATTTTAGATCAGTTTACTAACAATACGCCACTTATTTCAGATTTGAGATGCGGTCGTTTAAAGTGGATGTTTTAAACGAGAAAAAGACGAAGTGTTAAAATCAAAGTTGCAAAGTAACTCTGAGAGTCAGACTAGTTTCAGTTGGGAATTTTATGTCGGTTGTTGCCACACTAGTGTTACTTGTGCCGTGTGGAGGCCGTAAAACGTCGCCCCGTACACGTAATCAATATTGTTATTATTCCTCCTACAGGAGCGTGCACTTGCTGTACAACTCGTCTCTTTGGCTTTCTTTCTTGCATCGTATGGTAGGTCTCTATGTACCGATGGTCAGATGAACTTCGGTACTGTACCGGTTTTTCATTAACTCTTTACATTCTATTACACATAAGGTATGGCGATGAGTTACTCACGTCGCACCAGTTACTTTATTCACTACTTATATTAACCATTTTCAATCTTTACATTTTTCAATTTGGAATTACTTAATAATAAATTTCGAACTTTCAATCTGTAGAGTTATAGTCGATACATAGGGACAGGTGCGTACTTGCTTCTCTTAATTATGGAACTACAAACTAACAAAAAACTAAAAAAAAACCTTACACCACTTAGAATGCACTCTGTGTGTTCTGTTCATATCCCTAGAAATACTACTAATTTTGCATCACTACAGCCGTCCGTAGATTTAACACCACTTAAGCTCTATTCGGCATCTTCTTTTCACATTCCATCTCTTTCTATTAATAATTGTTTTCATAATGGTCCAAAAGTAGTGCTTTCACCTCTAAAATATTCTATTCAACGCAATAATTCTGTTTTATTACGACCATTGAACAAAAAAGGTAGAGTGCATCCTATTATTGAAAAGTACAATGCTAAGAGATGAGCGTGTTGCAATTATTTATCTTGCAAGTCTACTATACAATCAACAGTAAACGGTAGATTATTTAGTGTTGTCATAGATTCAGACATCAACTGACGAACTAATCATATTATATACGTGTTAACTTGAAAAGCACCAGGTTGTGGTATCCAGTATGTTGGGCAAACCGGTCGTCCCCTCAAAACTAGGTTTAATGAACATATTCGTACTTGTAGAAACAAAAAATTGAGGAACTTTCTGTATCAACATTTTCGGAAATCTGGACATGGATTAGATTTTATTTCAATTCAACCTGTCGAACATATTACGTATGATAAAAATGCTACTAATAGTTTCAAATGTAAGGCTAGATTTATAACGGAATTAAAATGGATTAAAAAATTACAGACACCCTTTCCTTTAGGCTTGAATGATAATTTATACCAATCTGGCAATATTTCTAAAGAACCTTCAATTGATATTCTTTCGATTTATTCTACACGCAACCGTAAATCTAGATCGCATGGTATTCGTATAAATGGTAATATTAAACGTAAATCACGTCAGTCGATTTCTATTAAAGATTTGCATAATCTGCTGTTACATTCTGGTAAACATAAAATGCTTTCTCGGCTTTCTTCGTTGTCATTGACGTCTTTAATATATATTGACGACAAGGCTGATGAAATAATTGTACGAACAGATCCTCTGTATTATACTGCAGGTTTAATACAAAGTTATACTCGGCATGTTCTCAGACCTCATATTGATTCTTTAAACGATCACAAAAGATATTTCATTAAGGTCCCTTTTATAAATAAAGGTATTGATTTTATAGATTTACAAAGTATTCTCCGAAACAAAAATGTGATGAATGCTGTTCCAAATTATTTCAAAAATCTTGAACCACCTATTATTTGCTATAAGTTAATAAATCTGTAAGAGGGTTAATTTTTAACTACAATAAAATTGTTTCTGATCTTAAAATTCTCGAAAATACACCAGCTACATGAGACTGTACTTCTTCTAAATTCTGTTACGCTCCAGTGGGTCATATAATAACAGGAAATTTTGATATCATTAAAGATAAACGCATCAGAACGCTTTTGAGTAAGGGACCTAAATTTAGATTACCTGCCTTAATTAATTTCGATACAAGCCGCACTCATATTTCGGAAGCTTTGAATAATTATAGTACCAACTGGTGCCGAAGAGAACATGCTGAAAATGACGCTCTTTCAAAATGGAAAGAACTAATTTTTGATATTATCGATATCCGGATTTCGTTCTATTTATCCAATAACCATCTTTTACCACCTAAACCTAAATTTAACATTCGTCACTTAAAGAAGGGCATACAAGACTTTCATTCCAAGTATGTACTCGTTCCTGCCGACAAAGCATCCAATAATGTGATAATTGTATGACGATTACATTATGTTGATACTTTAAACCAGGAACTTGTGAATACCAATTCATATATATCTACTAATTTAACGGAGCGTAATGTAGTATCTGATCATCTTGATACATGTAAACAATTAAAAGCTGATGTCAACATTACTTGTCATAAACTTCCTACAATGTACTGGATACCAAAACTCCACAAAACACCTTATAAGTCTCGTTTTATTGCTAATTCAAGTGCATGTACTACTACTAAGCTTTCCAAACGTTTGACATCGTCTTTAATTAAAATCAAAGAACATGTTCAAAGGTATTGTGACAAGACTTACGAAAATTCTGGACTTAATCTGTTTTGGTCTATCAAAAACTCGAATGAAATTTTGGCGAAACTTGAATATAGAAAATACCAAGCTTGCAATATAAGTACGTATGACTTTTCCACACTATATACTACCTTACCTCATAATCTAATAAAAGCTAAACTTATACAACTTATTGAAAAGACTTTTGCCAGAGAAAGGAAGCTATTTCTGGCGTGTAATGCTGATCGTGCATTTTTTACAAATGACACGGTTAAGCATTACACTATGTGGACTTGCACCGATGTCTGTGAATCACTTTCATTTCTTCTGGATAATATTTATGTACGTTTTGGGAGTACCATATACCGCCAAGTGATTGGTATTCCAATGGGTACAAACTGTGCGCCCCTTGTCGCAGACCTATTTTTGTACTGTTATGAGAGGGACTTTATGCTTAGTCTAAAACCTGATACACAGGCAGATATGATCGAAGCCTTTAATAATACATCGCGCTATCTAGATGATATTTTTAATATAGACAACCCATTTTTTGATACGTTGCTTCCTTTTATTTACCCAAAAGAACTACGCCACAATAAAACTAACGAGTCAAATTTGTCGCCACCATTTTTAGATGTGGATCTTTTTATAAATAACGGACTTGTTTCTTCTAAGATTTACGATAAACGAGATGATTTTGATTTTAGTATTGTAAATTATCCTCATCTAGATGGCGATGTTCCCCGTTCCACATCTTACGGGGTTTATATTTCACAACTTATTCGCTTTGCTAGGGCCTGTACCTCTGTTGAGGACTTCCACATTCGTAATAAAACTATTACTGAAAAGCTTCTTAAACAGGGGTACAGATTTCATAAACTTCGTAAAACATTTTCTAAATTCTTTTATAGAAATCTTCCTCTCATTAACAAGTATAAATGTAACTTAAAGTCTTTTCTCCGGCAAGGTATTTCACACCCGGAGTTTTATTGTGATGTGATTTACAGACTTCGTAAGATTCTTGGACATATACATTTTCAAAACCTATTTGTGAAACGTATTAGATTTTTCCTCAAAAAAGATTATGATCCAACTATATTGCTGCGCACTTCACGTTTGGTTATCGATCAATCTACAATTGATAACTATGCTTTCCTCTTTGGTTGTGCGACGACAGACAGGGCTTAGCACTACATGATGATGTATCTCTAAAGCCGTCCTTAACCGGGATAGTTATATCGGATTTTCGTGCTTTGTTTTTTCTCTCCCTCTCTGTCGTACCCTGGACCCTTCCATGTCTTACAGTTACTCGTAACTACAGACTAGTCGCTTGAGTTCAATTTGACCGTTGCCATAGTGGGTTATTTTTAACACGGGCTTGAATGTTTAATTCTTTCCCATGTTAATAATGATCTTGTCATAGATTTTTTGTTAAATGTTTTACATGTATTTACTTACTGTGCTGGCGGTCTTTTTGATTGTGAGGTTGTGGAACAGGGTTTATATTTTATGTACACTGTTCGTCTTTATAGGTGAATATAGGAGATAAGTGTGAGGTTGGGCGCCCCTAAACCCAGGTTTAACCCCCCAGTGGTAGTTAATGATTAATTTATAATTAATTATTGATTGCTACTGACCGTACCAAGGCGGGCTCCTATGTTCACTTTTCTTTATGTTTGTATTGCGTGTTGTTGTCTATTTAGTGTGTAGATGAAGGAATGGGAGTGTGCGTGTGTGTGTGTGTGTGTTTGTTATGGTATGACTGTGTGTGATTTCTGCTTGAGAGGTGGGTGTATTGTTTGTGTTGCGTTTCCTGCTTGAGTCTTTCGTATTTATTAGTTGTAATCTTATGATAATTTTTGTCAGTATCGTTTGTGTCAGTCTTTGCTCATGATGCCAGCGGCAAGGAGACATCGCGTAGACCTAACATGACGTCTAATAACGACGTAGGGAATGAAAATTGTCCTATCCGTGAGTTAAGGCATAAGCACGGTCCATGAGGTCTTTTTCTCCTAAAGCCTCGCGTGATAGCATCATGGTTACTGAGACTGGTATTAAACCTATCAGAGAAAAGACACGCGTCCACTACTATCGCCCCAAACGGAAATAACGTCATGCTGGTTGCAAACGAGAAGCCGTTTGACGTGCTGTCAAAATATGTCCTACAAAAGGTCCCTTAGCCCGGAGGGCTGTCCGAGTTTGCCGGACCCAATACAATACGGTCTGCCAGCTGATACCGTACTGTATTGCAGAACTAGACGCTGTTTGAAAACGACGTCGAAGTAACGACAACGTAACACATTCGTTTGTTAAACTGCTGTTCTAGGTATATGTGCCTCGTCTTCGACAATCTACCACTCCACTTGTATGTTGAAAACGTTTGACCAACCCAATGATTGTCTTTGGTATCCTTACGTCCTACTCACGTTAGTGACGTTGTAGTTATGAACAAGCATTGCAAAGACTCTATTTACATTCAATATCAGAACGATGTGAAATAAAATGTGTTTTTTTTCTTTGATTAAGGCAAACGTATTACACTCATGCATGTTGTCGGTGGCATGAGCATTTTTCTTGAGCTGCACGTGCAAAACATGCATAATACCGGTAACGTAAATCCAAATGAATAAATCTCTTCATACTAAGTAAAATATGTATCATCGATGCATGGCAAATACACATGAAATATTGTGTGCGAAATTTTGAATCAATACGTCTTCTAAGTATTAAAACATTTGAAAACAAAAAGTACACAGTTTCTTTTGGAATTGAGTATAGTTCAATGCAAGACACACGTTATGCACACCGCCAACTTTAAACTCAAGTTTATTCAGCGGTCGCTTAATATAAGCATAAACCCAGGTTTGGCTGTAGTCCCGACTTCTTTTCACTAGTCCACTGTTGTTTCATGGGACAATCAATACTACAGTGTTCCCTCCCTACAACGGCCCTCCCAACAACGAATCCCTCCTTATAACGACTCTTGCCGCTGTTCCCCAAACACGACAAACTGTTTAACACTTTTACTGCTGCAATATCGTCTGCTTCAAATTGTCGTCTGCTGTTTTTTCTCACAATTACATGTTGATGTAATAAATATAATGACGGGTGACAAACGACTTGAATTCAGATCAGACGCCGCGTTACGCGGCGTCTGATCTGGATTCAAGCTGTTTGCAAATATAAATCAATTTCCCTCCCTGTAACGACTCCCTCTGAACAACGCACACAATCTTTGTCTCCCATTGGGTGTCGTTGTAGAGAGGGATTGCTGTATTATGCAATTCTTCCTTCAGTAGCACAGACGTTTGACTCAGCTGTTGTTTTTAAAAGTCATTTGCTCCGAAGGAAAACACAATTAACTTGAGAACAAAATTAGAGTGTGAAGCCGTAGATTAATTTTGTCTTAGAATAATACGAGAATATTTTTTTTTATATTCTAACAA
The DNA here is from genome assembly GCA_922989275.2 of Gari tellinella. Classification (NCBI taxonomy): domain Eukaryota; kingdom Metazoa; phylum Mollusca; class Bivalvia; order Cardiida; family Psammobiidae; genus Gari; species Gari tellinella. Next base: position 26,189,161 of record OV277857.1, on the reverse strand, counting down.
TATCCAGACACATTTTTGATCAAATTGTGTTTTTTGAAGTGATATTTTTATAAAATGAAATACTTCCTCGGTCGGTCTTTAGATATTTCAAAGGATATGTGACAAATTAACGTATCATTCGTATATCACATTTTCACAGCAGTGATGATAATTATTTTACATGTGTAACTATTATGATGCTATGTGAGCAAAGTCGTGATGACGTTTTCTATTAGCTCGAAGCCTGATGTAACTCAGTTGTTTTTTCATGTGATAGTTAACCTTACGAGCTGACTGACACGCACACAAAATGGATGTTCCTGCGTGAATGTTTGTCGAACGAGATGAGTCAGAGCTTGTACTCAATCTTTTGATTGTTCAGGTTGGTGTTAAAGTTAAATATCTGCCCATAAAGCTTGAAACGTATCTCGAATGATCAGAAATGACCTGAAATGATCTACAACTATTTAAAAGTATGGTGTTTTATCAGACACACAATTGGCTCAGATGGGGAAACTAAACATTTGACACACGTATTGATGTTTCTTAGAACAGTCTAAAGTCCCGCTGTTGTGAGTTAGGTGGACACTGTTAATCAGTATACGGAGAAGCAGCTAGCAGTTGGTATATTGAACATTCACTATTTAGGTATGTTTTCATTTGAACTAGATTTGTTTGAAGCGGGATCTGTGAATTGGACAAAATAAGAAACATTAAATCCCAATCTGACACCTTTTAGAAATGGCCGTATTGCCAAAGCAACAGCAACAGCAACATACACGTTTTCTTCTATTTTTCCCTTCATCCTAAATAGCTCTTCAAACCTAAACCATAATATATTGCTTTTAGATACTTTGATATTTTCACAAATTCATGAGTTTAATACACCCTTAACCCTTAGCCTGCCACTCACGACTATAGCTCCATATGCAAACAGCTTGGATCCGGATGAGACGCCGAGTAACTCGGCGTCTCATCCGGATCCAAGCTGTTTGACACTCGGACAACATTTTCAGCAATTTTGAGCAACTTTGAAGCACTTTGAAACTTGAAGCAGACGAGAAATATAGCAGACGACAATTTATTTGGCGGGCTAAGTGTTAAGGAAAATCACTTGTTTCGTTGATGCATCCCGTACTGTATTGTCAGCGTGTATTTTAGTGTTTTACTGCTGGTCTTCAACGGTTTTCACCAATGCATCTTTGGAAACAATTTACTATCTGACAATATATCGTTTAAAAGCCTTCAGTGTAAATATGTGATTTATAATTGTTATCTTATGTGTATATCACATTTGCAATATATATGTCAATAGTTGAAAGAAAATATTTGCTACATACCGAAAGTATATTTCGCTTGATGGAAACTAAAACACGACACGTCCCTGAAAAACTACGTAGGATATTAATAAAATTCCATTTTATAAAATCCATGTTGCTTTCTATAAAAAAGTGCTATATTATAACTTCTGCATAATGAACATTTAAGCGGCTATATAAAGGTCTGCTGCAACTTTAGCGTTACTAAATGTAGAATTTAAATATGTGTTATCAGAATTCATGCATAAACCTGGATTGAGTAAGTGGTTTTTTACAGGATTGGTTGTCTACATCCATACGCAGACGGAAATGCTGATTTCAGTATACCAGCAACAAAACCTTAATTTTGTAGTAGAGAACTAACAACGATCATATGGCCGTGGTGTTTATATAGCTACATGTGAAACTACGGATGGTTATACAGAATCGTTTGCATATGATGACTAAAGACACTTAGTTCTTATCTTAATGTTCCCAATTGATGTTTGATGTTGTTTTGTTATGTCTATCGCGTCAGTTTCACAGATACGTTATCGTATAATTGGTTTGTTACTGTCTAAGTGAATCGATGAAAAAGATAAAGAATCCCACTGTTACAACATGGACTGAAAGGGAAATTCTTACATGTGTCGTATTGCTTTATTGGTGTAATTTCATATAATTCTGGCTATAAAGAACGTACATGTGCACTTGATGAAAGAGAAAAACATGTCGCTCAAGACATGTAATTTTTTAAAGCTGGATCAAGCCAATGCAGAAAGTTGATACAATATATATTTATATACCATTTTCTTGTTGTAATGAGACATCTGCTTTAAAGGTAATTATATCGCTGAGTTATACAGCGCTCTCTCTCTACAACCACACCCAATGAGTGACATAGATTGTGTATGCTGTTCGAAGGGAGTCGTTATAGGGAGGGAACATTAGGACTTGTCTTACATTTGCAAACAGCTTGAATCCAGATCAGGCGCCGCGTAAGGCTGTTTGCAAATGTGAGCCGGTTTCCCTCCCTATACCAACTCCCTCCGAACAACACAAATAATCTTTGTCTCTCATTTTATGTTTTTGTTGAAAGGGAGCGCTGTGTATAAAGCTACAGTGGAGAATCTGTTATTATGTTCCGTTTAAACGCAAACGTACGCAAACGCAAAGCGCTCAAACGTAGAAAAAAACAAGTTTTGGACAAATCTGATATTTCATGTTTATCTTGGTGGCAAACAGTTTGGAGCCTGATCAGACGCCGGGTTACCCGGCGTCTGATCTGGCTCCAAACTGTTTGCACTGGAAATAAAAGTTTTAGCGTAAACGCGTTTACTGGGAAAGAATAACACATTCTCCACTGTACCGCCAACTATGAACATCTATGATCTGTTTTGTAACATTTTCTAACAATAAAAACAAACAAGAAAGAGTGCATGGTCAGACAATCATAAAAAGTATCAGTGCAGACAATAAGGGCACATTAGCTTTCAATTATTTTAATTAATCCGTTTCGCATTATATTTCTGGTTAAACTATTATCAGCAATTAATTTGATTTGTGATGTTTCACATTTAGTAAGTTAAAATAATATTCCCAAAGACTGTTCAATTGGCAGTACAATGTCAAGATATTTTCGTTGATTGGTCACTTGAAACTTAGACTTCTACTGTTTCGTAGGTCATTATTATTCAAGTTCTGCTATTTAAGATATACAGTAAAACATCTCTATACGACCACCAAATTGTTTTAATTAAGGCAGGTGACAGCTTCAAGCAAGGTGAATGTAAAACAGAAAGCTCCTTTACGTTCACATTGTTTCAAGCTGTCACTTACAAATATTTGAGTAAATCAATTAGCTCTGTTTTAGTGGTCGTACTATAGAAGTTTCCCTGTACGCGTTTCTACCCACAACATAACTTAGTATATGTTGACAAGTCTTTTACAAAATAGTTTCCACGATTTGTATGATATTCATTGTATTCATTAAACTACGTCTTCAGTGAGAGTCAAATCAGCCTCATTGTCGGCGTTGTAGACATGAACGATGCAACCACCTTCCCTTAAACATTTCCTTTTCTTCCTTACTAATTGGTATTTAACCTTACTCCCATAGAAGCGACTTTTAGCATATTTAGTTTGTTCCTCCGCTGAGAAAATAGTTCCAATTTGTACTGTCTTGACATGTACCATAAGAAAATAGTTTATAAATCCTAGAAGATGGTAGCTTAAAACAGGCTGGAATTAAAGCAGAATGCGCCTTAAAGCGCATTCTGCTTTACTTTCAACCTGCTTTAAGTGGTTATCTGTCTTCAAAATTCGAAATAGGCTATTGGGTAAAGGGTTAAAATGATTGCAGTGCATTATGAAAGGCACCACGCCCTCGTATAAATGCAAAAATATTCTTGTTTAGCCTCGATATCAGAAAGGAAGACGAATTCTAGTCATGTTGGCTGAAACATGGTGTTTGATTAGATTGCTTTACATGCAGAGTCAGAAGAAAAATAATTGTTAAATACAGCGCAACGACACCCAATGGAAGACAAAAAGTGTGTGCGGTGTCAGAGGGAGTCGTAAGAGGGATGGAAATTGGCTAACATTTGCAAATAGCTAAAATCCAGATGACAATTATGTAACTTTGTGAAATACAGTAGACGACAATTTTCAGCGGACGTCATGAAGCCGTGAATAGGTTGGACATACTTTAGTTGTTTACGAAAGCAGCAGCAAGCGTTTTTGTACGGAGGGAATCGTTATTGGAAGGATCGTTGTAGAGAGAGAGCACTGTAGTATTATCGACCGTGTTTTAACGTATAATCTATCAGGAGGAGAGGACAGTTTTATACAGTGTTCCCTCCCAACAACGGCCCTCCAACAACGACTCCCTCCTTACAACTACACTTTTCGCAATTCCCTAGACAGAACGATTATTTCTAACGAATTTACTGCTGCTATGTCGTCTGCTTAAAATTGTCGTCTGCTTTTTTTTCTCAAAGTGGTATAATCGACATTTTGACAGGTAATAAACAAATGACGAGTGACAAACAGCTTGAATCCAGACCAGACACCGCGTTACGCGGCCTCTGATCAGGTTTCAAGCTGTTTGCAAATGTGAGCCAATTGCCCTCTCTATAACGACTCCCTCCTAACAACGCACACAATATCTGTCTCCTATTGGTGTCGTTGTAAAGAGGGAGCGCTGGGTAATACTCATAGAATACGGAGATATCAGAATAATTAAGTCCTGTATATCATGCAATCGCATATTTTAAAACCATCTTGTGAACATTTTAATTTTACCGCAACGTGGTTCAAACCCCATATGGTGGGTGTCAAACAGACGAATCCTGATCAGACGCCGGGTAACGCGGCATCTGATCATGTTCCAAACTGATTGCAAATATAAGCATCAGTCTAGCCTAGCACTGAAATAGTTAATAATTAATTAGGTTTATTGAGATAAGCTTGAAAAAGTAATATGCTATTCCGTGCAAAGACCCATATGATTATACAGTATTGATTATTTATATTGTGAGCCAATTATCCCTCTAGTAAAAGCTTGTGAGTAGACAAGATATCGATGATAACGTTCTCTGCTATCGTCTGGATCTTCAATCTTAGCCATTAATACGACTGTCACCAAGTCATGCTAGCTAACTAAACCACTCCTGCACGCAGACAGCATAGGTTAAATCTAAGATGGCTTTAGCTTTAGACATGTTTAAGCCTCGGCCACAACCGGTCGTTAAACTACTTAACGGACACTCAAAGGTAAAACGAACAAGGAACCGGCAGGCATCGCATGTTGTGCTTACGAAATTGGAAGTCCGCAAATGGCTCGTAAGAAGGATGACACAACTCATGCCAAACAAGCTTTTCGATTTCAAAAACCATGACGCAAGTGTACCTTGCTCGCAGAGAACACTTAAGCAAGGCGTGTCTGTTTAAATGGATACAGAAGGAAAACCACATGTCTGAGGCGCACGTTGGTCGCAAGATGGAATGAAATTACATGTACTCACACCTGTCTAGTTTGTAGGAAGAATTTACGAATAGAAACAAAATAATTAGAGGCGAAATTATGATTGCTGGTTTCGAGTGTTGAAAATGCTGAATTTATTCCCTTTTACCGGAAAGAAATAAACAAAATTTATTTCCCAACTAACGGTTTCTGCTGAACCAAAAGGTATTTCTCCTATTAATTGTATTGCATTTGCTTTGTTTCGTTTAAACAGAAAATAAAAGCGTATTCTTCACATTTTATTTTGAATAACATTATCAAAACTGTACGGCAATAAACCAACTTTTATTTTGCAAATAAAAACTGCCAGCCAAGCAAGCTATTAGTTTAACTCATACATGTAGCTTTTTTGATTCCACAGGAGTCAATGTCGTCGGGCATGTGTGGTCGACATGGGTTCATTATTATCATTGAATGTTTGTTTGGTCTTCTGAGGATAATAAGCAAAATGGGATTATTCGGGGCATATCATGCCCCGGGGAAACGAAATATCAATACAACACGTTTATTGTATTAGCTGGATAATACCATCGATATTTAATTAAGTAAATAGGACCCAAGAGAAGAAAATACAAGTGCTCGTGTATATTAAATCTGTTTATGTGACAGAAAAGCTATTATTCTGTCAATCCAATGTGACATTAGATCCATGATATATAGTTAAGTATCGTGAACTATCTATTAGTGCTAGAATTCGTTTATGTTACTGATTTATGTCCTATAGAAACCACTGCAAGTGGCAATTCTAAATACAGTAAAACATGTCTATAACAGTCACTCAACAATGAAACAAAGTACAGACTAAAGTAATATTACCATTTAGTACATGTAATAAGAAAGATTTAACCCTCATCGTGCTGACCGCGACTTGGCTCGTATATGCAAACAGCTTGGATCCATATCAGACGCCGCGTAATTTTTATACAGTTTTAATTCTACAATATAATATGTATGCATTCTTGCGTTTTGTATCTGTGTCTGTCATAGATTACCAGACGTTGTCGCCTTATGTGTATGATTACGGAACCGACGGTACCATTTTGATAGTTCAACTTTAAAATTTTACAGTGAAGCAGACGTCATTCTTTCCCAAAATACTCGTCAAGGCTTAAACAGTTATTTCTTTAAACTCAGTTTAGAAGCCGATCAGACTTCGGAGGACCCGGTATCTTATAGAGCTCAAAACCTTTATCCAGTCATTTAAATGATGTTCTATATTTCATTGCACTGCATTTTTCCGTTAGCCCCACTTCATAAGCAAAAACTGTTAATATTAATTATAAACTTGCCAATGTGATTTAGATAGCTCATGGCATCTACCATCTGGTTCTCACCACAGACCAGTCATGTGAATGGCTTATTAATGAACGGCTGTACCTGGTCGGTTGTGGCATTAACCCATATAAATCAATTGGTGTACGGGGTGGCGCAAACAACAGTAGCCTTCGCGATTAAAGAAGTTAATGTATGAATCCGGTGGTGCGAGTTAAGTCACCTGTGCCGGTGAAATAGTTAATCACCACCGTAATATCGTCTGAATTAGTACTATTGTATGCAGTACTTGGTTCCAAAATTTAAAGCTTACGCATTAAACTGATGAACACGAGTGTGAAACAATATTTTGCGCCTATGGCAGTCGAAGTATTTATTCATATATTAGAAAAAATCATGTACATAGGAGATTTAGCACTCTTTATTGTAAGAACAGTTGTTCAGAACTATATAGGGGTTGGGAAGTAGCCGTGGGTAATAATTATTAATGACTTGTTGCCAGTAATAAATCATACCGACGAAAACTGGACAATGAGTCAGTATATCATTTTCAGGACAATTTAAATTCGCACTGCACTTATGTTAATCGATAGTCGTTTTAAAGTGTTAAAAAATATATTTAAATGTTACTTTTAGTCTCAGGATAAACTGACAAAATAATGAAAACAGTTGGCAACAATTTAGATCTAGTTTGCAACAATTTAGATCTAGATGGTAAGTAAGACACACATATATCGATGATTTATCTGCCAATATTCCCTAAATCTATATAAATTTGAGAACTAAAGACATTCGAAAGAAACTTTACTTTAAGACAGTTCGGATGCACACAAGGCAGTGTGTATTATTTTATACGTGCGATAGCACGTTGCTAATACCATGTCAGTAAAAACATTTAGTCCGATAACCTCCCCAAGAGAAGAATTTCCGAACCGAACAGACTGGAACCGGATCAGACAAGATTCAAACTCTTTGACAATCGATTAAGGACTTTTGAACAAAAATAACCGTTTATAATTCCTTTGAAACCCATAAACGACAATAGTTAAATACACGATTTTGTTGCAGGCAGTGGGATAAGCAGAAAAAGTGTTTTCAACCGAAGGAATCAAATGAAACCCTGTCTGAATAATTAATGAAACGGTTGTGAAACGTCGACAGGGAATCGTTTAAACCTTTAACACGTTACGTTATTGTCATCTGCAGCAACTCTTAGAATTATTTAAATACACTTACTTTTCAAAATATTACTAGTATCAGCAGAAGAGACTACGATACCAAACTTGATATTATTGATCGTGTTTAGACGTTGTGTTAATTTACTGACGACAGCATGTATTACTACCATCATGACTTGTACTTTTAAACGGTTTAAATTCGGATCAGGCATCAAAACTCGCGGTCGCTGTAAAATGATTTAGACAGGCCCAGTCACTATACTTAAGATGTTATTCTTTTCCAAAATACACGTTCATGCAAAATTAAGTTTGAAACCAGATCAAATTCCGAATTTGGTACCAAGTGGGTGAGCAGGCTCTAAAACTGCTTGCCACGCCGATGCATTTAACTCGTCGGATTAAATCCTATCGACACTTTATATATTTGATTCGCGAATTACGTTTATATTTCGTTTACAAGGAAGAGAATTACATCTACTCCGCTCTAAAACTGGAAATATAGTGTAGAAGAAAAGCATATGTTTGTATGACATTGTTTAACCATTTCACTGTCTAATGCAAAATTCTGAGTTGACCATTATCGTTTGCTTTAATACCATAGTCTATACTATTGTGTAAAGGCTAGAATACCGGCAATATAACTGAATACGTATTATATGGTCAGAATCGTAGTAGGGGCCTAGGTCCTGAAAATACAGTTTAAGCCTTTTAGTTTAATAATATATAAATATTTGATGGCAGTTTGCGTGACATCCAAATTGTTTTCGATGGGTGACAATTTGAATGTCACGCAAACTGCCATCTAATATTTATTTTATTACACCGAGCTTATCGTACCTGGCTGTGGAATCGTCGCGTTCGTATTTTATAAAATATGTTGTGAATACCAATTTAGAGCCGCCATGCACGTATCGGGTGAAACGACGTCACATTGTTCATATCAATTTAACTCAACAATAGAGAAAATAATATCATATAGAGTGACATCACAACAATAACATCATATAGAGTGGCAGTATTTTTAAGAATAGATAAAATAATATCATATAGATTGACGTCACTAAAAGAATATCATATAGAGTGACAGTATATTTTTGGATAGATGTAAAAGACATGCAAAATGTTTAATTTTGGTAAATGGCCAATGGGAAATTAACATTGTAACTCAAAGCGTTGTGTAATAATATTATATTTCTCAATTAATGTACATAATTATTCATATAATTTGCCAATATAAGCAAAAGGGTTGTGTCACAAATTATTTCAATATTAGATTCGATCCTTCCCATAATGTTACACAAATGTCACTCTAAACAATAGTGAGTGTTATATCCCTTTTACCTTGTTCAAGATTGAAACTGTTGTTATCGACCAAACGTATGAACGGATATTCATGGTGTTCCAGGTGAGCAATTTAGGGCCATGGTTGCCCTTGTTAATTAAGAAATAATAAATTTACACCAGTGTTTTATCGTGGCAATAAAACACGGGGGTAAGAGTTGAAATGCGTAATTATTCCATCACGACTACCAGTGTTTATTTGCACGATAAAACACTGGTATTATTTCGATTATAAATAACACTTCAGTTTAACAAGGTTAACCACAATTTTTACCGACGCAACGGCGTTACATTTCTTAGCGTACGCATTTTCGAAGCCATATGACGTCACATTAAGACATTATTGTGCGTGAGTGTTTTATTGAGAATTTAAACACAGATACCTTCATATCCCAATGGGAAACAAAAATTGTGTGCGTTGTTCAGAGGGAGTCGTAACAGGGAGAAAATTGGCTTACATCTGCAAATAGCTTACATGTTTGGCATCTTTCCTTGTTTCTGTTCACCTATCAAGAAAAACACGACTTGAAACAGTTTGAAAACATTACAAATTCCGATCAGAAACCGAATAACTGGAGCATTTATATTGTTTGACATGTGATTTTAGATGCATTTGTTTAAAGGACATGATTTAATTTGCGGAAAGAAAAACCAAAAACATGCAGACCCTGTTGTATATTATTATTATTATTATTAGTAGTAGTAGTAGTAGTAGTATTATATCCGATTTATATAGCGCTCTTTTCACACAGGAGCTGTGCTTTCAAAAGCGCTTTACATGAAATAAATAATATATAAATGTACCTACATGGAAACATAAGAATTGTTTCAATATTATTACCACGATTATAAAATTGCTATACATGTAGTTAGTTGTAAAATCAATTTTAAAATGAGTCAAATAATTAAAGGATCAATGGCATGATTAAAAATAGTTTTTTTGTTGTTGTTGTTTTTTCTTTGTTTGTGTGTTTATTTTGTTTTGTTCGTTTCCGTGTATAGCCGGAGAGTAGTTCACAAATCGTAAAACGAATGTTTAAAACAACTCTCCGTGTTGTTTGGTTGAGTATTGTATAGGGCTAACAACTCGATATCTAATATTCATGTATTACTGACATGTGTTTGATTTACAAGACAGGTTCGCGTGACGTAACGTGATTTAGGGAGCCATACAATATAATATATTTGTCACAGTCACATAGCGTCGAAATATCACAACTTTGCTGTTACAGCGCTTCCTCTCTTTTACGACGCCCAATGGGAGACAGAGATTGTGTGCGTTGTTCGGAGGGATTCGTTATAGAGGAAATTGGCTTACATTTGCAAACCAGATCTGACGCCGCTGTTTGACACTCGTCAGTTTATTTTCTGTCAAAATGTCCATTATGTCACTTTTCAATAAATAAAGCAGACGACAATTTTTAGCAGACGAAATTGCAGCAGTAAATTCCTTAGAAATAATCGTCCTGTCTAGGGTATTGCAAAATATGTCGTTGTAAGGAGGGAGTCATTGTTGGAAGGGCCGTTCTAGGGAGGGAATACTGAACATCATGCTTGCTGTTGGAGAATATGTTATAAATGACACAAGCAGTTTGGATCTGGATCGAGTAATAATTTTAGAAATCAGATAAATGAGTCCTCGGGATGCATATTCTATAAAACAATGAGTCCTTGAGACAAATATTGAGTCCTTGAGGTAAAAATTTAACCCAATATCCCATAACTTATTTCCAGTTGTGTAGACAGGTGAACACTAAAGTAGGTTGAAAGTAAAGCAGAATGTGCCTTTAGGCATATTCTGCTTTACTTTTAGACTGCTTTAAGGCACGTTCTGCTTTACTTTCAGCCTGCTTCAAGGTACCACCTGCTATGAAATAGAAATTATTTCTGATACTGCATATTATATAAGTGAAAATATTCTCTTTAGTGGAAGAATACATTAAAGGCATACAATTGTGTAATATGGAGTAATACATATAGGTTCATAAAGGCCAGAAAAGCTATGGGTCCATGAGACTCTCAACTTTTCAAATAATGAGTCCCTGACAGATTTAATGAGTATAGGACTCATGATGCACAGATAAAATTATTACTGGGATCCAAACTGACATTCTGAAAAGAAAGTCGTCCATTATCAACATTTTAGAACTGTTTGCTGTGGATACGTTTCTCAGACAAAATTTACTAAGCGTGCTAAGGTTATCTAAGGCTTTACCTTGCTTTATTACAATGTCCAAGGTTTTCCAACAACCGTAATTTAATGTGAAAGTGGAAAACAAAGCAATGTACAGATACCATTCACTTGTTGTTATATCGCCGCTTTGAAACTGTAGTATGTACAGTTTGTCACTTTGGTTATTTTATAGTAAGAATTTGTTAAGTGAAATCTTAGTGGTTATGAGGCGCAGCGAGCGAGCACCTTCTTAGCCACTAAGATTTCATTTTATATGTTCTAACTTAGAACATAACATATATTTTTATTGGCCCAGGATAAAACTTTCCAACGTGTCTAGTAAACAAACCTCACTTATTCTGGCTGTTAGATCGCCAAATATGGCAGTGTTTACAACTAGTTGCTACGAGGCGGACTTATCTATACCGCGTGCAGACACCACGCGACGTCCAAACACAAAACAAATCTTAATGATTAAGTGCCGTACTTAATGGGGTGCAAAACGCAGTTTGATTAAGTAAAATGTAGGTTATATTCTAAATTATTTCCTGTGGAAAACGCAAATAAAAGTGCCAAACAGTTTAGATCCAGAACAGCCATATCGCTGCTTGGCCCCAGGTACCTCGGTATTGATCCAATCTGTTTGTATGTACCAGTCAAGTAAGTATAGACATATACATGGTTTATTGTGGATAATTGCTTACGATTGTAGCCCATTAACCCATGGATACGCATTTTTACGCCTTTTATTTATTCCTCCACTGAAGAAAAAAGACCTCAGTTTGAATTCAGAGGCTGACTGATCAGGACCAAATTGGCTGATAAACGACAGTAATGGTCCGTTCGATATGCTTTTTAACCCATCTACAGTGTTGTGCGCTACTTGACTTATATTCAATAACAGTTTTAATCCAGATCTAATGCCGCGGTACACGGCCTCTAATCAGGAGGCACAATGTATGATACTTATATTGAAGTTGCTGTGGTCAGAACCTCCTCAGATTATTTGTTAAAGATAAATGTAGACAACACATTTTCAACAGACACTATTACAGCAGTGAATGTTTAAATTGTTCTCCGTAATTTCATCGTTCACACATTCTGTCAATACGATAATGTATTGGCAATAACGTGAAGCCGTTTATCTGTCTATTGGACGGGTATTTCATCTTCGTGATTTCAAACGTTTTCTTCAGTATAGATTTTAACATTAATCTTAGATCGCAACCCATTATTGACAATTTTAAGCACACTGATGAATAATGACACTTCGAGTTTTAATACTGTGTACTAATGTTAAGTTTCCCTCAGCGTAAAACAATAAAACTAAACGTCTCATTCTGAAACTTAGTGTTTCTCCAAGCATTGATATTCCGTATTTAGACAAGAGGTTATTTGCTCCAAGTATTCTGTACCATGATCAAACACTTATAATCTAGACATAGCCTGTTGCGTCGTATGATCAGGATCCGAGCTATTTATATGGTAAAGGGTTCAGCTGATATCTGTATGTTAGCTTTAAAATGGTCAGAAGGCAGTATGACTGAATATCTCATTGGCGCTATCAATACGAGTCTCTACCAGGTTTTAATCTTATCACAGTCATTTAGAGATTCGAACACTTTTCAAGGTCGATTTCGTATTACATACTATGGCAATATTTTGCAAAATGTTGTAAAAGGCAGATCATTTTCGGTTTGAAACAGTATCGTCTGCGGCAGTTTTTTGGTATATTTTCAGTTTCATTCGAGATAGAATCTACAATCGAATATTGTTGTTAAACTCAAACTCACTGAAATCGTGTTTCAAAGTTAAAACGTGATTCATCGTAAGAATTGATTCTGACGATACAGTGTTCCCTCCCTACAACGGCCCTCCAAACAACGATTCCCTCATTACAACGACCCTTGCCTCTGTTCCCCAAACAGGACAATTGTATGCCTAATATTTTCACCTTTGCAATACCGCTTGCTTAAAACTTGTTTTTTTCTCAAAGTTACATATAAGTAGACATTTTGATAGAAGAAATGTAATTACTAATGACAAACAGCTTGAATCTAGATCAGACAACGCGTAACGCGGCGTCTGATATGGATTCAAGCTGTTCGCATACATAATTTCCCTCCCTGTAAAGACTCCATCTGAACAATACACACAATATGTGTCGCCTATTGGGTGTCGTTGTGTGGAGGGTTTGCTGTAGCATTATTATGACTATTTAAGAAATAATAACGTCTTCAAGATCGGATGATATACAATCTCACGAATGTGATGCAAAACCAGAACCGAACATGTCGCCTTCCAGGTCCTAGCTAACAGTGTTGTTTACGATATTTCTTATAATAGTTTAGCTGGCAAATGATTACCAGACACGCTATGATTTCTCTGTAGGGTATTTTGAATAATTATTACCCTCCTGGTGATTTCCATTGTTTATTTCCCTTGAGGTACATAAGAAACACTTAGCGAATGATGTGTTTTGAGTAGGAATTTTTTTAACATGTTGGGAACAATGCACTATTGATCTGTTCTGTTGCTGGTAGAGGGCGTACATAAAACTTCCTGGCTATGTATGATAGACCCATACTTCTATGAGAATCTTTGTATTAGCTCATTAATGCATAGTGACGTATATGTGCGTCATTTACAAATAAACACCAATGCAAACAGTGTAGACCCAGATCAGAGGGCTTCTAAAGTAACATATTGAACAGGGGTTGCACTTTTTGTCATTTTATGTATATTAATAAAAAACACTTGAATGGAAAAATGGATTCAACCTGATTGAAACTGTAATTTCTCATTTGACAAAGGATTAGATATATATCAACATCTAAAGTTTACAGTGAATAACATATCATTGCCCATTTGATGACACTAAACACTTGATTCAAGCTGTTTGCAAATTCCCTCCCTATAACGACTCTTTCCGAACAACGAACATTATGTTCGTCTCCCATTGGGTGTCGTTGTAGAGAGGGAGCGCTGTATTTGTATATTCGACAAACTTAGCCGCCTAGTGAGTATTTGGCCTTTAAAGAGGTTCTCAACCGGATTTAGCATTAAAAATAGTAAATTGTAAATATATGTGAAATGCTTATATAAATGGGTAAGATTTAGTTTAGAATAATAAATTCTGTCAAAAAATGCTTTTCCAAAAAAAAAAAAAAAGAAGAAGCTCTGGTGGGATTCGAACCCGTGACCCTCCATGCGGAGACAAACATGAAAAATGAGGAAACGCCTTTACCCCCTCGGCTATCAGCGCTCTCTTTATATATGGTAGCGAATTAACGTACTTCACTGGTAGCGATTGTTAGTACTTTATTCGGCTCGAGTTTATGTCTGAGCCCGTGTAGAGAAGCAACAACAACAACTATACCGTCAGCTGACGCTATAGAAAAACGATGGAAAATATCTAAAAAAACTAAGATTCGGTGACGATTCTTGAGACTTTTTTTGGACTGATCATATTTTTTTAATGTCAGAAGCCAAAGAATGCCACACATTTGCTTTTATTTGAGTATTTTATTTTATTTTGACAAGTACACCATCCGGTTGCGAGTCCCTTTTAACCCGTTCACAACCATGCCATCTTCTTCTTAATATAAGTATCCTTTGCATTTATTTCTCAAATTTAACTAGTATGCAAATTGACTAAAGTCATATCTTAACGAGCGTCAAACTGTTTAGATCTTGATAAGACAAGCAGTACAAGGTTTAAGGCTTTGTAATGCAACCAAATGAATGTGTGACGTTACATCACATTGCAGTGGAGAATCTGTTTTTCTTTCCCGTTTAAACGCAAACGTACGCAAACGCAATACGCTAAAACGTAGAAAAGTACAACTTTTGCACAATTCTGATAATTCTTATTTATCTTGGTGGCAAACAGTTTGGAGCCTGATCAGACGCCGGGTTACCCGGCGTCTGATCTGGCTCCAAACTGTTTGCACTGCAAATAATATTTTTAGCGTAAACGCGTTTATTGGGAAAGAATAACGTTTTCTCCACTGTAAATGGTATTCGACCTTTGAATGTTAACATAATGATGCAGAAATATCACATCACATACTATTAAAACAATACAGTACTCCCTCCCTACAACGGCCCTCTCAACAATGACTCCCTCCTTACAACGACCCTGTCGCAGTTCCCTAAACAGGACATTTATGTCTAACGCTTGCGCACGACTGCAATAGTGTCTGCTGAAAATTGGCATCCGCTGTTTTTCTCAAAGTCACATAATATACGTTGTGACAGAAAATACGTAATGACGAGTGACAAACAGCTTGAATTCAGACCAGACGCCGCGCTAACAATGCTATACCTAAATGGTATTCCACCTTTGAATGTTAACATAATGATGCATAAATATCACATCACACACTCGTATTAAAACAATACTTGCATTAGGTCTGTTTGCATACAAATTGCCCTTTTCGTCGAAATTCTCGACGGCTTTGCGTGTGAAGCCCCTATCAAGTCCACCATTATGTGCATCTTCACTTTAATTTAGTGTTGTTTCGAGTAAATGTGCATACAAAAACGGATGTACAGTAAACACTGTATATAACGGCCACTCAAAACGAACATAAAATACGATATTTAAAGCCGCATTGTGTTTTTGAGAAACCTGCATAAAACGGTTGTTTGGGGTCCCATTTAAACTACGTGGGACGTGATTCTTTCACAAAAACCGGCTTTATCTAAGAAATTCGCTTTTTAAATTTTATTTATAATATTTTTGTACTGCACAAATTAAAAATCCTCCCTTGTGAATGGAAAGAAGGACAACTCTGTAAATACAGGGCTCCAGATAACGGAAGTATTTCGAAAACTAAAATCTTTATTTCTGCTTTTAAACCCAATGGTGTCATACTCATTAAAATTGTCTCGAAGAGACGGTTTAATCAGTAGTAACACCATAGCATTCGGTGCTGAAATGAGTGAGAAAATGTTAGATTAGTTCAGATTACTCCCGCTTACATTTGTAGCTGGAGCACTGAAAATGACCCTGTTAACCCTTATTCTGCTGCACAGACGTCTGCTTTGACATTGCCGTCTGCAAAATGTATTCAGTTTAGATTTAGGCATTGTTTTAATTAAACAAACCTTATGACGAGTGTCAAACCGTTTGGATCCAGATGAGACGCCGCGTTACGCGGCGTCTTTTTAGATTCAAATAGTTTGTAAACTCCGTAAAGTTACGACCAGTAGGCACAGGGTTAAACACTATGAGATCCAGTAACAACGTGTAAATATTATCCACGGTGGGTAAACGATTAAAACAACTACGGAGAATCTATACCTTGAGCTTGCTGAAAATGACTGTTTCAGCCTTGTCCGCTCTCTAACTCAAACTCTTCTTTTTGGATCTTCACCAAACTTGCTACAAATGTTTATTAGTATAGAATCTAGGTCAGGTTCAATAACTAGCAAAATCGCATTAGGCATGTCTGGGTTAATGCCCTTGAATAATTAAAAAATGACTGTTTCAGCATTTTCTGCTCTCTAACACAAACACTTTTTATTGGATCTTCACAAAACTTGCTGACAACGTGTATTGGTATTAAATCTAGGTCAAGGAAAAATTCGAATACAGTTGAATGAAAATCCTTCAAGAGGTAAAGGAGAGATGGAGTGGTCATTTATTACTTAACTTATTACCAACACGGCTAAGATGAAGCACATGCAACCCTTGACCTAATATTTAGCTAAAAATAGAATAAAAACTGGTCCTTTTACAGAGTGGACAAGGCAAAAAAAAGGATAAAATAGCAAAATTTTAAAAATTAAAGAACCATAACTCCAACATGCCTTCGGCGATTTGGGTATTTATAGAATTGGACCAAGATTTTATACAAATATTATTTTCAGCAAATTTGGTGAAGATCCCATTCAAACTGTTTGAGTCAGAAAGCTGACAAGCCTGAAGTAGTCAATTTTAAGTCATTCAAGGGCAATAACTCCAACATGCCTTGTGCGATTTTGGTAGTCAAGATTAATTACCTAGATTTAATATTAATAAACATTTTCAACCAGTTTGGTGAATATCTGATAAAAACTGAATGTGTTAGAAAGCAAAAAAATGCTGAAATATTTATTTTTTAATACTTAAAGGGCAAAAACTCAGACATGCCTTTTACGATGTTAGTAGTATTCAAACCAAACCTTGATTTTATATAAATAAACATTTTCAGCAAGTTTGCTTAGTACTTATGACTTTTCAACACTATATACTACCTTACCTCATAATTTAATAAAAGCTAAACTTATACAACTTATTGAAAAGACTTTTGCCAGAGAAAGGAAACTATTTCTGGCGTGTAATACTGATCGTGCATTTTTTACAAATGACACGGTTAAGCATTACACTATGTGGACTTGCACCGATGTCTGTAAATCACTATCATTTCTTCTGGATAATATTTATGTACGTTTTGGGAGTACCATATACCGCCAAGTGATTGGTATCCCTATGGGTACAAACTGTGCGCCCCTTGTCGCAGACCTATTTTTGTACTGTTATGAGAGGGACTTTATGCTAAGTCTAAAACCTGATACACAGGCAGATATGATCGAAGCCTTTAACAACACATAGCGCTATCTAGATGATATTTTTAATATAGACAACCCATTTTTTGATACGTTGTTTCCTTTTATTTACCCAAAGGAATTATGCCTTAATAAAACAAACGAGTCAAATTTATCGGCACCATTTTTAGATTTGGATCTTTTAATAAATAACGGAATTGTTTCTTCTAAGATTTACGATAAACGAGATGATTTTGATTTTAGTATTGTAAATTATCCTCATCTAGATGGCGATGTTCCCCGTTCTACATCTTACGGGGTTTATATTTCACAACTTATTCGTTTTGCTAGGGCTTGTACCTCTGTTGAGGACTTCCACATTCGTAATTAAACTATTACTGAAAAGCTTCTTAGACAGGGGTACAGATTTCATAAACTTCGTAAAACATTTTCTAAATTCTTTTATAGAAATCTTCCTCTCATTAACAAGTATAAATGTAACTTAAAGTCTTTTCTGCGGCAAGGTATTTCACATCCGGAGTTTTATGGTGATGTGATTTACAGACTTCGTAAGATTCTTGGACATATGTATTTTCAAAACCTATTTGTGAAACGTATTAGATTTTTCCTCAAAAAAGATTATGATCCAACTATATTGCTGCGCACTTCACGTTTGGTTATCGATCAATCTACAATTGATAACTATGCTTTCCTCTTTGGTTGTGCGACGACAGACAGGGCTTAGCACTACATGATGATGTATCTCTAAAGCCGTCCTTAACCGGGAGAGTTATGTCGGATTTTCGTGCTTTGTTTTTTCTCTCCCTCTCTGTCGTACCCTGAACCCTTCCACGTCTTACAGTTACTCGTGACTACAGACTAGTCGCTTGAGTACAATTTGACCGTTGCCATAGTGGGTTATTTTTAACACGGGCTTGAATGTTTAATTCGTTCCCGTGTTACTAATAATCTTGTCATAGAATTTTGTTAGATGTTTTACATGTATTTACTTACTGTGCTGGCGGTCTTTTTGATTGTAACGTTGTGGAACAGGGTTTATATTTTATGTACACTGTTCGTCTTTATAGGTGAATATAGGAGATAAGTGTGAGGTTGGGCGCCCCTAAACCCAGGTTTAACCCCCCAGTGGTTGTTAATGGTTAATTTATAATTAATTATTGATTGCTGCTGACCGTACCAAGGCGGGCCCCTTTGTTCACTTTGCTTTATGATTGTCTTGCGTATTGTTTTCTGTTTGGTGTGTGGGATTGCGTGTGTGTGTGTTTGTTATGGTATGGCTGTGTGTGTGTTCTGCTTAAGAGGTGGGTGTATTGTTTGTGTTGCGTTTCCTGCTTGAGTTTTCTTTCGTATTTATTTGGCGAAATCAATAAAAAAAAGTATTTGTGTTAGAGAGCAAAAAATGGTGAAACAGTCCTTTTTAATACATAAAGGGCAATAACTAAGATAATCCCTATGGGATTTTAGTAATAATCACACTGGACCTAGATTTCATATAAATAAAGAATTTCAGCAAGTTTGGTGAAAATCCGATGAAAACTATTTGTGTTAGAGAGCAAAAAAGGCTGAAACAGCCATTTTTCAAAATAATTAAAGGGCTAAATACTCCAACATGCCTTATGCGATTTTAGTAGGATTCAAACTTAACCTTGATTTATAATTAATGAAAACTTTCAGCAAGTTATGTGAAGATTCAAAAAAAGGTATTTGTGTTAGAGAGCAAAACTTGCTGAAAACAGTAATTTCTAATACATAAAGGGCAACAACTCAGATATGCCACATGCGTTTTTGTAATAATCAAACTAGACCTAAATTTCATATAATTAAACATTTTCAGCAAGTTTAGTGAATATCCGATACAAACTGTATGTGTTAGAGTGCAAAAGTGACTGAAACAGTCATTTTTTATTAATAAACAGGCAATAACTTAGATATAAGTAGTAATCAAACTAAACCTTGATTTTTATACCAATAAACATTTTCAGCAAGTTTGGTGAAGATCCGATAAAACGTATTTGTGTTTTCAGCAAAACTTGCTGAAAACAGTCATTGTTTAATACATAAAGGGCAAAACTCAGATATGCCACATGCGATTTTAGCAATAATCAAACCAGACCTAAATTTTATATAAATAAATATTTTCAGCATGTTTGGTGAATATCCGATAAAAGCTGTTTGTTTTAGAGTGCAAAAGTGACTGAAACAGTCATTTTTTATTAATTAACAAGCAATAACTAAAAAATACCTTATTCGATTTTAGTAGTAATCAAACGAAATCTTGATTTTATATCAATGAACATTTTCAGCAAGTTTGTGGAAGATCGGATAAAAAATAGTTGAGTTAGAGAGCGGACAAAAAAGTGTGATAGTCTAACTGACTGGTGGATGGACGGGCGGAGGTAGATACGGTTGCACCCAGTGAAGTTGATTTCGGCTGTATCACGTGATACTAAGCCGTGTGGAAATGTTTATGTCAGACGTTCTATTGTCGGTTTGTTATGATTTTAAATTGCCCTTTTTGGTGATTTATGTCCGTCTTCATCATTTCATAGATCAGTTTGGCCCATAAGAATGTTCAAACATTATTATTAACCGTTATTGTATTTCAGGCATTAACAAAAGGTCTGAAAACACAATGGGACTTTAAGACAGGTAACAGCCTTAAACAAGAAAATATAGCAGAAAACTCTAATTGAAGTTTTTTAGTTTACTTTTGTCTTGTTTTACGCAATCAGCAACCTTAAACGCCAAATTCTAGTTAATTTAGTAGCCATAATAGAGATGTTTAACTGTAAGTTATTGAGAATTGTTGCTACATCTCTTTTTAGCGGGGTGGTAAGATCCGTCTCATGAGACAGCAAGGTTTTAATGCATTTTAAAACAGTGTAGACAATGTCTAAGAATTATCGCAACTGGCAGATTGAGACTTACACTGTCTGAAATATTCGGTAACATAATATGATAGTTTTGAATGAGTATTAAACTGCCTCTCTAATTCATCGCTTACTTTTGATGTACATAGTTTATAAAACAATAAGTCTAGTATTTTCACAAGGCAATATTGATATATACAGTGGAGAATCTGTTATTCTTTCCCAATAAACGCGTTTACGCTAAAACTATTATTTGTATTGCAACCAGTTTGGAGCCAGATCAGACGCCGGGTAACCCGGCGTCTGATCAGGCTCCAAACTGTTTGCCACCAAGATAAACAAGAATTATCAGAATTGTCCAAAAGTTGTTCTTTTCTACGTTTTAGTGCTTTGCGTTTGCGTACGTTTGCGTTTAAACGGGAAAGAATAACAGATGCTCCACTGTAACTACAGTTTTACCAACGTTAATAAAATTTCATCTTATTAAAGTTTCGATACGTATTAACCCATTTGTGCTCATGGTCCTATATATAGGACACAGGCAAACAGTGTAGACTCTGATCAGATGCCGCACTGTTTGCTGATAGGAAATTCAGTACACAAAAAAAACGAAACTGAATATTTAGACGAAGCACCCCTTGCATAAAAAATGAAATTATCCAATATATAATCATGGAAGAATCCACTTGGTAAAATTCAACGTATACGTATACGCATGGAGTGCTTACATTTTCATAAATCTATTTCAAAGATAGATCGTCCTTAATGAATACGCTTAAGCACAGTACGTTAACCCAATACCCCATAAATACGCCTTTTTACGCCTTCAATTTATTCTTTTATTGAAGAAATTAGTTCCAATTGAAACTGCCACAAATAAGAATCATAAGAAAAAACTTATATATTCTAGCAAATGGTAACAAATGGCCTCGGCTCCAATCTGACCAATCAAATGCTTCAGACTCAACTCAAAAACTTTATAAGCATTGGCCCTGCTCTTACTTGGGGTGTTTAAATTTCAGCATTGCTCTATTCTAATAGTTCGACCTCTATTGGCCATTATCAAGAAAATAAAAAAAAATAATAGTATACCAAGTTATAGTCTATTTTCAGTCCGAATGACCGCTCAGCCGACTGTACATTTACTCCCCTAATCATTGAGCCATCTTGCCTACAACATTGAGCACTGCATATGGCGCGTAGGAAGCTGCAGTACCGGCCCCGACCCTTCACAGGTAGCATTTTTAACCTCTGGGTAGAGAGGAGCAATTCGCGGTACATATCTTGCTCATGACCATTCCTGTACATCATCAGGGAATCGGACAAAAATCCTCTAGTCAGGCCGCTGGTCCGGCGGGGGATCGAACTCACAACACCTGGTACCGTAGCCCAACGTGTTACCATTGGACTACTACCGCCGGCAAAAATATGTCCACAGTAGTATGTCAGCGTGTAATTACCGCTACAAACACCTAAGACCATTTGAATAAATTGTAGAGAACAAGAGTATTCACCATGTAAGATTGTGAGAATGACAGTTTGGACTTAATGTAACCATGACAACTGTGATAGGCACGACACGCATTAGCTGCAATCTGAACAAAATGAAGTGTTATCTAAATGTTGCCCTGATGTTATTATTTCATTAAACTAGCACATATTGGTCTGCAGAATTTAAATACAAAGACAATTTCATACAGATGCATGTAGTACTTTTTCAGTGTAAAGATTAATATGCATTATTGATAGTAAAACAAATTAGACTATAAATGCTGATACATTTTGTTGTGAAGTAACAATGCCTGCGAATAATGTGAACATAAAAATCAGTACCGTACAGCTTTTCTGTCATACAGTATATTACAGTAATCTTAAAGCAAATTGAGCTGAGACGAAATGTTCTTATTTCATGTCTGGTTGATATATAAGGTATTCATTTACCACAAAATGAGTATATTATGCTATTTTGAAGTCTGGTTCAGAATCAGATGGAATTCATTGGATAGAATTTCTGTATTAGTAAATATTTAACCCTTTCCCCCATAGAAGCGACTTTTAGCGTATTTAATTTATTCCTCCGCTGAAGAAAATAGTTCCAGTTTATACCCTCATGAACAATTACCATCACAAATATCTTATATAGCCTAGCAGATTTTAGCTTAAAGCAGACTGAAAGTAAAGCAGAATGTGCCTTAAGGCACATTCTGCTTTACTTTCAGCCTGCTTTAAGTGGTCACCTGTATTCAAAACTGTAAACAGGCTATGAGGTAAAGGGTTAAAATACGACGGTCCGGACAAAATAACAGCATACATATTTTTGTTAAGTAGTTTTCTTTGTTTAAAATTTTAAGACTTACTGAATTTGCATTAGGGTTAACATAAGACGAATGCCTGATCACAACATGATACAATATCATCTATTGTTAACAAACGAACATTTTGGAGTACGCATTTTCGAATTAGGAATGTTTGGATAATAATTTGACTCTATTAGGACAGAATGCAGCGGATAAATACAGTCGAACTTCGATATCTCGAACTCGCTTTATTCGAACTGTCCGATTTGTCGACAAGGATTGCATTATTTCATGCTCGGTGAAGACAAACCTACCCGTATTTCAAAGTTAAAACGTGGCTAAGCCACGTTTTAACTTTGTAATACGGGTATGTTTGACCTAACCGAGTTCGAGATATCGAAGTTCAACGGCACATAAGGAGAGTCAGGCAGAATACGGCCAATAGGTGCTTCATTCAAAGAAAAACAAACTACTTGTTATCAAACTGCTATGATTTTTCAAATATTGGGACATGGAAATTAGTTTCGGAGAATACCAAAGTTTAGAAGTTTGCTCAAAACACCCTGGTTTTAAGACAATGGTTTTAACAAGGCTTCAAATAAAGCAGCACATAGACAAAAAAAGGTTCTGCTACATATTTCGATTGTCTTGAATCAACCTTCGGCGCTATATGACCTATTTTGTGTCACAGTGCCGTAAAACCCAACTCATCCATCCATCCTTGAATCAACCGCCAGTTTAAACCTATAACAATATATTGAGGGAAATTAATATTACTTTAGTGTCCGCATTTCAAAGACTGACTCTTTTATTTGGTGTCTACATGTAGATTAAATGCCAATTCATTTGGAAATACGTGTAGATTGACACTTTAATGGTACACTCTCAAACAATGACGGTATAAACAGCCCTCCGAGTTGTTGTAGACGAAAGGAGTGCCTAGCGTGTTAATGGTTAATATTTTCAGCTGATATCTTATGTTTCGTCCTTATATCTGTAGTACCAATTTAACAGATACGTTATCTTTATTGTTCTATAACTCTCTTCGAGAATTGGGGAAACTGATAAGGACACTCCGTAGTTAGCAGAGATGGGGATATGGTTATAAAGCATTTCAGTTGAGTCTTAAATCATTCTCAAGCATTTGATTGGTCAGATTTGAGCCTAAGCTCAAATCTGACCAATCAAATGCTTGAAAACGAACTCAGGCTAAACCCAAACGCTTTTTAACCGCTGGAACAGACTGCGAATGTTTCGAATAGTCTCTGAAATTGTAGAGGGAATCAAGAACGTTTCAGATAATTGCGTCTACAGTGCTCCCTCTCTACAACGACACCCAATGTGAGACACAGATACTGTGCGTTGTTTGGATGGAGTCGTTATAGGGAGGGAAAGTAAGACTTGGATTACAATTTGCAAACAGCTTGGATCCAGAACAGACGTCGAGTAACGCGAGGTCTGATCTGGAGTCAAGCTCTTTGTCACTCATCATTACAATTCTTTTTTCAAAATGTCCAATTATATGTAACTTTGAGATAAAAAGCAGACGACCATTTTAAGCAGACGATATTACAACAGTTTAAGCGTTAGACATTAGTGTATTGTTTAGGGAACTGCGATAAGGGTAGTTGTAAGGATGGAGTCGTTGTTGGGAGGGTCGTTGTAGAGAGGGAGAGCTGTATACGTAATGTAATTTCCAATGTATAGGTATAAGTCTCGCTAATAGCTCATTCAGAAGAAATATATAAATATGTTTTAAAGACGGACGAATACATAGAGTAGACGTGTAGTAACACAGAAATATCTTAATATAATACTGATATAAAATACTCTACCAATTACCAGATTCCAAGTATATGCCTTAGAATAAGTCCTTGGACCCGTTTTACTAAAAACTTACGCAAATTGTTTGCGTAAGTCAAAATCGTTTAACTCTTATTTTTCGATCATAAACGTTTGCAAACAGCAAATAGCCAGATCAGAGGACGCGCTTTCAGCGCGTCCTCTGATCTGGCTATTTGATCTTTGTAGCAAGTGATAATAAAAATTATAAATTAAAATTTAAAATTTTGACTTACGCAAACATTTTGCGTAAGTAGTTTAGTAAAACGGGCCCCTTGACATCGTGTTACCGCTGCCACGACGTTATACAGCGCCCCCTACCTATTTACGAGTGCAATGTCGTCTGCGTCATAGTGTCGCCTGCTAACTTTCTCAAATTAACATTATGAACATTTTGACAGTTAAAACTTACTGAGGAGTGACAAACAGATTGAATCCAGATCAGACGCCGCGTTACGCGGCGTCTGATCTCGATTCAAGTTGTTTGCTGCAAATGTAAGTAAATTTCCCTCTCTATAACGACCCCCCCCCCCCCTCCCCCAACAACACACACAGTTTTTGTCTCCCATTGGGTGTCGTTGTAGAGATTGAGCACTGTAAAACAGCCAATGCTATAATATGGATACACATTATTATCCATATTGCTACGCTTTAGTAGAATTTGGGGATACTATTTGCACCATCATACCGTCTGTATGCCTATTCTTATGGAGCGCATTCGTTGCCAAAAGTCCAGACATGCAATCACCCAGTTTTCAATTATTGTTTGGCCAAAAACGATATGTATTTGTATAAATGTCGTTTAGAATCATGCAAACTTAACATGTAAATGTCTGTTTACATGTGTATACTGTATTCCATAAAAAGGTATTTATAGTTTATACTTTAAACACTCGCAATTCTTTCATGTAAAGCTGTTAACAAGGGAACCAAAATCCACGATTTAATGTTACTTTCTAAGACAGAACTAGATCTACATATAACCAACATTTGAAATAAACAGTTTCCGCCTGGAAGAATTGAAAGTACGCTTTGCGAAAGACGTTTCACCTTTTGCAAACAGACACCATACAATGAACTTCGGATATTCGCCAATGTACAACGGACAATGTAGAAAGTTGTCAAATGAGTCACGAGGGCGTGTCTTAGCTACATAAGCCCCTCCTTCGACGCGTCAATTTTCCTTCGTGAAGTTTCGGTAAATTCTAGATTAGATTATGACGTCGTTTTTTAAATACAAATTACGTAACATTTACGTCATAATTATGGAATGTATAAACAGAGCTCCAGGTTGAATGGGGGAGTAACTCAAAACGAATAAAGTCTTTATTTCTGCATTAAACCATGTGGTGTCACTACTCATTAGAATCGACTCTCTGAGACGATTCAGGTGGGTGGTTACATCAAGGGATTTGGTGCTGAAATGTGTATGAATGTTGGATTTGTTCAGTTTACTTCCTCTTATCTGGAGCCCTGGTATAAAACTATGTGTAGAATCTAGCCGTTTTCCCTTATATTGTTTACTTTTGTTGTTCAATGTTACTTTGAGTTATAATTATAATGCTAATGTTTCTCACTATCCGTGGGACTTATGCATATGTAAATAAAAGTTGAAAGTTGAAAGGTATTTCCTAGAACGTATGCCAATAACTCTGAGGTGTTCCGAGTGACTATAATTCTGCTTTACTTTCAACCTGCTTTAAAGGGACTCGCAACCGGATGGTGTTCTTGTCAAAATAAAATAAAATACTCAAATAAAAGCAAATTTGTGGCATTATTTGGCTTTTGACATTAAAAACATATGATCAGTCCAAAAAACGTCTCAAGAATCGTCACCGAATCTTAGTTTTTTTAGATATTTTCCATCGTTTTTCCATAGCGTTAGCTAACGGTATAGTTGTTGTTGTTGCTTCTCTACACGGGGTCAGACATAAACCCGAGCCGAATAATGTTCTATTAATAGCTATCATTGAAGTACGTTAATTCGCTACTATATATATAGAGAGCGTCCGTAGCCGAGGGCGTAGAGGCGATGCCTCATTTTTCATTTTTGTCTCCGCATGGATGGTCACGGGTTCGAATCCCACCAGAGCCTCTTCTTTTTTTTTTTGGAAATGCATTTTTTAACAGAATTTATTATCCTAAACTAAATTTTACCCAGTTATATAAGCATTTGACCTATATTTACAAATTACTATTTTTAATGCTTGATCCGGTTGCGAGCCTCTTTAAGTAGTCACCTATTTTCAATACTAGAAATAGGCTATCAGGTAAAGGGTTAATGTTACTAAGTCTTCACAGGTAAACTGTTTCAAAGGACCCATAGATGCACCAATAGGGCTCAAATGGTTAAAGAAGCTGAGCCCACCTTAAAGCAGGATAAAAGTAAAGCAGTTAATCAAAAGCTGCCACAGGAGATTTCTGCTTTACTTTTATCTTGCTGTAAGCAACCACTTTAACCATTTCACACATAGATGCACATGTTGGCAGTTTTTTTTAATTATTCCTATTACAAATTTAATGCATGTACCTTTTCATACTTCTACAAATATTATCCTGATAAAGAGTCATTGGAAACCTTGAGTCGTTTTATAAAACTTTGTACGACGAATGTTGTCGTAAGTCAGATTATAAAAGTCTCAATTATTATTTATTTCTCAATCTAATCCTGTTTTGTAACATCTTTTTGGAATCGTCTTGAAAATGTCACAAGACAGGATTAAATAGAGAAATCAGAAATTAAATGTATTTTAAAGTTTTGACTTACGACAACAATGTTTATGAAACGGGCCCCTGCCCTGCATCTGGGCAGATGGATGTTTAAAGCAGGCACATGTAAAGCAGAAAAGCTCTTTCAGGAACTATCTGCTTAACTTCAGTCTGCTTAACCTATTACCCCACAGCCTGTTTCTAGTATTGAAGACACGTGACCACTTAAAGCAGGTTGAAAGTAAAGCAGAATGTGCCTTAAGGCACATTCTGCTTTACTTTCAGCCTGCTTTAAGCTACAGTCTGCTAGGAAATAGAAAACATTTCTTATGATACATATTCATGGCTGTAAAAATTGGAATTAATTCTTTAGTGGATGAATAAATGAAAGGCGTAAAAAGGTGTATTTATTGGGTAATGGGTTAAGCAAGCACCTGTCTGTCAAACTGGCTACATACAGTGGAGAAAACGTTATTCTTTCCCAATAAACGCGTTTACGCTAAAACTATTATTTCTATTGCAAACAGTTTGGAGCCAGATCAGACGCTGGGTAACCCGGCGTCTGATCAGGCTCCAAACTGTTTGTCACCAATATAAACATGAATTATCAGAATTGTCCAAAAGTTGCACTTTTCTATGTTTTAGTGTTTTGCGGTTCGTTTAAACGGGAAAGAATAACGTATTCTCCACTGTAAAATCATAGGGCTAGGTAAACCCCCGGCGAACGATTCCGGTAAGATCCGATTTAGTTTACTCCGCCCAAATTAATATTCGTAGTATTCCGTAAAAATTCCTTATAAGGTCATAGCAAAATTCGCTAGTTTTGCATTTGGAGAAATGTAATTCTCGACTTGCAAGAGTCAACTGTACACTGGAGAAATGTCAATGTCGGTCGTCAATCCGCAACTTTCGGTTTATATCTGTGTTCAAGTTAATTGAAAACAGATGATTTCAGTTGGATTTTCGGATGCAGTTCTTTGCTTGTGACGGTTTGAGGAATTTCATTCTGATCTGTAGGATTAATTTGTCAATTTCATGAAATGTAAAGCGGGTGTTTGCTTTGAACAAAGCAGAAAGTCAATTCTAAAAATAGCATTGTATGGTCATGACTAACTTATGGACAAGTCACATTTATATTTTGTACAGTCGGGTTTGTATTTTATACAAACTACAAAATAGATGTTAGCATCTACATGTCTAGATTATTGGCAACGATTGCGCTCCATATATTCTTCCCCATGTACGACGTATCCGTCCTCCTTCTACGGTTTGCATAACTTTACACGACGTTTTTCACATATAACAAAGATGTACATTCACATAATTGTTACGAAGTTAATATGCTTCAATTCCAAATAAAAAGGGTCAGTATGAACTGAGAAGTACAGTGGAGAATACGTTATCTTTTCCCGTTTAAACGCAAACAAAACGCAAACGCAAAACACTAAAATGTAGAAAAGATCAACTTGTTGACAAGTCTGACTTTTCATATTTACCTGAGTGGCAAACAGTTTAGAGCCTCATCAGACGTCGGGTTACCCGGCGTCTGATCTGGCTCCAAACTGTTTGTAATGTAAATAATATTTTTAGCGTTAACGCGTTTATTGGGAAAGAATAACGTTTTCACCACTGTTTTTTGCATATGCGATGCATGCAACTATAAGACACAATATGTGCCTTACAGACAGTGCCATAACTCCAGTTTTAGGCTGTTTTTTATTATAAAATGACAATAAGACGTGTTTTAATTGTGAAACATTGGTAAAGTGTTGAATACTGATCAGACGCCAGGTAAAGCGGTGTCTGATCAGGATCTTAATTGTCTGTGAATAAGTGTTTTAGAGACTGGCAGTGCCTCAGTTAATTCAACATTGCAATACACGTACTGTACTGCGTAAATGCCACGCCTTTATTTTAACGATATGTGTATCATGTCTTCGAAAATAATTCCCGTCTCGAAGAAATATTTAGTTTAATCCTTAGAAATAAACAACATTCTTCTTAACAATAGAATTAACTTTTAAAAGGCATACGTATTTTATTACCATTAGTTAAAAAGGAGATCAGTAGAATCTCGCTAATAACACCACTGAAAAGTAGGCTTATTGATATAATTTAAGACAGGTGATAGTTTAAAGCAAGATGACAGTAAAGCAGAAAGCTCCAAAAGGAATTTTCTGCTTTACTGTAATCTTGCTTTAAGCAGCCAACATCCTAAAACGTCGGACATTTTATCCCATGTAGTTGTCCTTATAGAACGGTTTTATTGTATAGTTATCCAAATAGTACAGTACTCCGTCTCTACAACGGCCCTCCGAACAACGGTTCCCTCCTAACAACGACTATTTCCGTTGTTCCCTAAACTATGTAATTATGTCCAACCTTTTCACGGTTGCAATATACTATACTTAAAATTGTCGTCTGCTGTTTTTCTCAAATTCACTGATTATACATTTTGACAGAAAAAAACACCATTATGACGAGTGGCAAACATCTTGAATCCAGATCAGACGCCGCGTTACGCGGCGTCTGGTCTGGATTTAAGCTGTTTGCCAATGTAAGCCAATTTCACATAGTTGTTGTCACCCATTTGGTGGCGTTGTAGAGAGGGAGCGCTGTATATGCAAAAAAAAGGAAACGTTGAAAACTAACTTAAAATAGTAATACTAGTTTATTTCAATCTTCTCAAAAACACATTTCATTCATACTAAATAGTCGTAGGATATTCAATATGGCGGAAATCAGATAATGTGCATGCTGCATGAAATGGTAAATCAACAGGAAAACAAAGTGAAGTTTTCCGTGCAACGAGTAAATTATATTCCAGTGAATACACACGCCATGAATAATTAATGAGCTTGATTGTATGCATGATTTCCAAATGTTCTCAATTCAAACCCGTCAATCCCGACTACATTTGCATAGTCAAATCCAGAATCCAGATCAAGTGTCGAGCATCTCGGAGTTTGATCTGGATTCAAACTATTTGACACTAATGTCAATGTTCCTGCAGCCAAATTATGTCTTATGATATAAATTTGAGAAACCAAACCATGTACTTTCTATTAGATTATATTATAGCAATAAATGGTTTTACTATCAGTACTGATACACTGCTGGGCATTATGAGGTTATCAGGACCACTGTTTGCTTTTAGCAAAAGGATGGATGGTAAAGATTGGTATAACATGTAAATTAAATTCCAAAATGTCAGATATTTAAAAGATGTTATCGTTTAATTACATTTTTATCTGTCGTTACTCTTTAGACGTTAATTAAAATATGTTAGCCGATGGAGGCTTTAACCGTTGCGCACAAATGCGGAACATCATGTGTTAGTGAGCGGGGTCAGAGAAAGCTAAAGTGAAAACAGTGTTCTTTTCAAATATATATATTTACACGCGTTCATGCAACGATTATTTCCGTTTAACTCAGCTTGGAGCCAGCGTGCATTCAACGATTATTTCCATTTAACCCTTTACCCCATAGCCTGTTTCTAGTATTGAAGATAGGTGACCATTTAACCCTCATCCGGACCTTGCAAAACCTTCCGTTTTGAGACTTTTGGGGTCCATTGGACCCCACTGTGCATTTTTGTTATTTTTCTAAGTCAAGATGGGCATTTGAAACATAATTGATGCCGCATTATAAATTGATGTGTTTATGCTATATGGTAGTGATAAAACCGAACGTTTCTTTCACTGTTACAATGGCAACCAGTGACCATAGTAACACAAAACACTAAGTTTTTTGCTCTAAAATCGAATTTTATCTAATAACTTGTGCAGAAAATGTACAGCTTGGAAAATGTGGACATATTTATGACTAGATATACCTTTTGCTACACTAATGGTGTATCTTCTACAGAATTAGGTGAATATTTGGAAGAAAATGACAAAAATATGGGAAAAATATGGTTGGGGTCCAGTGGACCCCAAATAATATTTATGCATATTAACATGGGTTACTATACAACTTTTAACCACAACTGATTTAAAAACATTATTAGTGGAACATATGTAACCAAAACAGCTTCCCAGCTGAACAATATCGTCAATTTCCTGCGATCATCATCTATTACATTATTTTTTATTAATGAATGAAATAACAAGAAATTGTATCAAACATTAGGTTAAGCCACTGCTGAACAAATGTTTGCCATACATCCTAAATGGAGCATGTTTGTCTTATGTATGTCTTTCTTCCCCTGTAGCTATATAGTTGAATCTGATATACTGAAAAATGGCAATAAATCATTGAAATAGACGTCTTAAATACCGACCGACCAGACCTCGTTGGCCAACGATCAAAAGGGTCAAGGTCAAAGGTTATGGTCACCAATCTTGGCCCATGACTGCTATTGAAACTTCCAAAAAGGACCAGAACCAAAAATAATATAGTACACTTATTTCAATCTTGAAATCATTTCGATAATTTGAGGTCGGATAGAATTGTATTCGTTCCATACAGTGTGAACCCCTTGAATCGCGGTTTGCGCTCCGGGGTTATAATATCCAAGGGAAGTAACTCAACCACAAGATCATGGACTATATATTTTGATATGTACAATTGAGAAACAGTATTGTCGGGGCTATCTAGTATTCAATAAATGCCATTATTGTAGTTGTAAACAACAAGGAACGGTTTTGAAATGGCCTGAAATACATTTTACTTACCTTTAGAATCCTGGGGTCCAGCTGGACCCCAGAAGTGTTTTGAAAATAAAATCTATGCGAATTGACCTATTTAGTACGTATTTCAGAGAAGTGTCAGAAACAGCCATAGGAACAATGTCTAAAAACGTCATAAGCGTCATTAGGCAGATTACCTTTTTCTAGCAAAAATAAAGCCGCTGGGGTCCAATGGACCCCAAAGGTCCGGATGAGGGTTAAAGCAGGTTGAAAGTAAAGCAGAATGTGCCTTAAGGCACATTCTGCTTCGCTTTCAGCCTGCTTTAAACTACAATCTGCTAGAACATTGAAAGTATTGCTTAAAATATATATTCAAAACTGTATTAACTGAAACCATTTTCTTCAGTGATAGAATGAATTAAATGTGCTTAAAGTCGCATTTATGGGGGAAGGGTTAAATCAGCTTAGAGCCAGTTCAGATGGCGTCACGTCAGGTCCTGTACTGTTTGCCACTCAGATTAAAATGAGTCGTCTACTGTTTCCAAAAACAAATGATATTCTATATTTTGATGCTTTATGTTTCGTCTAAACTGGTTAAAAACGTCAACCCCACTGTAATTGAACACATGACAGTGGAACCTCAGAAAACCAAACCCTACAAAAATGTGCAGTAGTTCAAGACATGAAACAGCTTATTGTTGGACAACTGCTATGCGGAAATATCATAAAGAAAGCATTACAAAGAAAGCATCAACCTCTTCGCTGTCTTACCCCGAGCAGAACTACAACGGTGTTTTGCAAACAGTTTACGTCCTGACTAGAGGTCATGTAACGTGGCGTTTGTTTAGGATTCAAACTGTTTGCCACTCATTTCAATATTTCTTAAGCCAATCTACCTGAAATTTAAATTTGATAAAGCAGACGATAATTGTTTAAAGATATTGACTTTATGGTTGTCAAGGGGTTAATTATTTCTTATAATTCATTCCACAATATCACATTTAATCTGTTATAACAACACATACGGAGGAGAGTATGTATTATAACACGTATTGTTCAAAGAACATAATATTTACAGTGCCGATTGCAAACAAGATAGAAAAGTGCTTAAAATTCTTTCAGTGAATTTAAGCAAATATGCAATCATCTTAATAAGGAAACCTCGTTTAACATTTACAAACTATGCGGTATTACGGCTTTGAAATACTAGATGTAAAACATAAATTCATGGGACATTAGATAGCTTTGCTGTCGTCTTTGGATTCATTCTTTTGTCGAGAACACAAAATAGTATTGTAAACATGATATATGTCTTTGAATCATGACCTTTGATTCAGCTGCGTCTACTATGCACCATTCATTACGCTTTGTCGCTCTGCGAAATCCTAGTAAAGGGATTTATGCCTGCTACACCACATAAATAATGCTATCTGATTATACCAAATAGCTTAATGCATTTTCATTATTGTACGTGAACATAAATAGGGATAATTACAAGGACACATGCATGTATTAAGTCGTTCTGCATACAAATTGCTATTGTTAACGAATTAATGAATATGTTTGCATGTTAGTAACGTCCAGTTCTTTATTGGCGGTTTGGGGGAAACTGGAAGAGAAGAAAGGCATGGATTCTAGAAAGTAGGTCAAACGAGTATAATATTTTTATACCACATAAAATAGCTCAGTTCACATGATAGTTAAATGCAAAACACACTGCAATTGTATTAAAATATGGATCTCTGTCGCCAATTGCTTGTTTCAGTTTTATAAATAATATATGGTTGTTTAAAGCAGATAGACAGAAATGCAGAAAACTCATTCAGGAATATTATTCCATGATTTTGATGCAAGACATTTTAGAAGCATGAACAAATAGTTCTATGGGCTGTCAATAAAAGCGTCAACCCGCGCGTCAGTTGGGGGAAAAGCAATGCAAGTGTTTTCAATCAAATGCAAAAAAGATAGTTCTCACACTTATATATAAATGTTATTTGTTTGATAGATGTACCATCGTTAACTTACACCAGCATTTTTGCTTAATGCGGATTTCTTTTTATTATGGTACCTTGATCACTCAGAAGAAGTTCCATCATTGCATAATGTCAAAGACCTCAGATATATTAAAACTTGGTTTCTTATCTCAAATAGATGTGACAGCCAAACTGTGAACTAGTCATTTCCTGAAATGTCTGAAAAATGCAGGCATTTCCTGAAATTACTATTTCACTTAGGCTTTTAATGAAATGCCTACAATTTTCAGTCATTTTATGAAACGACACTTTCACACAGATTTACTGAAGATTTTTCACTAACATTATTTTAAGTGAAAAAACATCAAACGATGATCCTTCACAGATGTCAACGATGTCAAGCAAATTCAGAACAATTTAAAAGGGGACGGGAATCACACGTGCCACAGGCAGAAATATTGGTTAAACGATCCCGAATATAACTAAAGGCAGGTTAAAGACATTTCTTGACCTAGATTTGGAGGTTACACCAAGTCGGGTAAAACGTTTGCAACAAAGCATGCGAAGCCTGCCATACCAGTAAAATATCTAGGCAAATAATGTCAGGGCATCTCTAGATAGAATGCGATGGCTCTGCCACAGGTTTCATGCTTGTACAGTTACTTTCACACCTAGTTAGAACAATGCGGGAATCATTTAAAGAACATGGTAATGTCTTTAACCGGGATATATTACTGTAGTAGGGCATGGGACGACTCATTGAGTGAGTTCAGTTGCCGTATTTAGCTTGTATGACGTCACAAATCTATTCTAGTTCACAATTAACAAAATGCACAGATTAAGACGCTCGGGTAAACAAATATGAAGGACATTTATGGCTTGCTGTCAACATTCATTTATGAAATGTGCGAAGACGACAACTGTTCTACTAATCTGTATAAATCAAACGTTCACGAAAAATGCTGCTTTTATGTTATTTATTTCAAATTTGGACATAATATATTTCTCTGTGATCGATTAATCTGTCAGACAGAATTTAACAAGCTGTCAATCTCTTCCGCAATTTTGTGTGCCGCGATCTTGTTTTCGTATCTGCCATCATATCGAGCTGGATTGAACTAGAGTAACGTTGAAGAGTAGCTAGGGTAGAAACCTCGCGCATTTATTTATCAACACTAGTTACTATAGTTTACTCTAGTAGGGTATCTAAACTCGCTGTATGATCATTGACAATGTTGTATATATAAACATGCGTATGCAAATTTCGTATGTGTAGTCTCGTGTCGGTATCCTTAATCCTCATGCTGAAACGTGACTATCAATCGCCAAACAGGTGTTACTTTGAGTCATTCCATTTCCGATTACGCAGTGACAGGGTTCATATCCTGTTCAAGAATAAATGCGTCCTTTGGACTTGAATGGTCAGATCGCCAATCAACAATACTGTAACACCCCAGTGTTTTCATTATTAGAAATATTAAATACTGTGTTTGGACGTAACATGAAAGAATCATGAAGATTTAACAGACTTACATTACTATTGAGAAACATTAAAGCCGATAGCTGAATTCCATACGCAATGTGTCATGGAATCTTTCATGTTATTCACTGGTTATAACCAAATAATCTAATCATTTAGTGTAAGGTAAACACATGTGTGTATTGTCACTGCAGACACATTGGTAGTTTGTGTTTAAACTCATAGGTTTGAGCTCCATGGTCTTTAACAGTCACACAACGTCGCCAAACTTCTTGTGTTTTCCACTTGTACGCATATATTGATGACGTAGTTTGGTGATCATAGTCGGATCACTAGTGATCCACATTTGGATCACTGTTCACAGTGATCACTTCTGTGGTGATCATACCCATAAATTGGGAGCGATCCACGTCCGTCAGTGTTTCATAATGTGATAGCTTAGCTCATGTCGACGTCATTTCGGCCAATTCGTTTCCACGAATCTCAAATCCGTGATTGAAATTATTTTCTTGTTCGGCACCAAGTTTCAAAGAGTACACACACTAAATCCATAGTTCAGAGAATACTTTCACCAGTTAATCCAGTCATCATAGCAGAAATAACGCTTAAAGAACATTTGAAAGCTTCGACTCTGATAAACATTGGATACATGTTAACTCCTGTGTTGGATGCTGATGTAATTAAACTAACTTCCCTTTGACATGTACGTAACGCACACGTGTAACTGGTTGGATTAATTTTAATCATTACAAAAGTCTGCAGTGACATTAAAGGTTGTTGTATCAGAATTCATCACATTGAAGCCAAATAAATTATCATTTAAAATTCTAATAATTTATATGTGAATAAACTATTAACTGTTTGTTGGAAATTCTGTCTTCTAAAATCCTACTGAGAGTATCTTCTATCCAGATAGCTTAGAAGGGAAATAAAGGGCAGAGAGCTAGATCAACAAAACAACACTTAAAACAAACTAGTCTGGCACTAGCCCGTTACATTTATGCTGGCAACGAGTGTGATTTGCTTGACAAAATAAGCAGATCCAGTGACACGATTCCTTTAATAAGTAGTGAGTGAAATAGATCTATAAATCTAGATTTATCTATAACTCTAAGTTAAGTTAATCCTGAGCTGAACTTTAAAAAGGCTTCAAATTACACAGGTAAATCAATACAAACAGATGAAGAAATAAGCTTTCATCACCGGGTCATAGAGAACAGAACCTATAAAGATACAGAGCTGCAGACATCCAATACAGAGACCAGTGTAGACCAAACGAATATGAAAATGGAAGCAAGTAGCAGTGTTCAAGGATCCATGCCAGCCATGATGACAGAAATGTCCTGTGTTTTGAGAACTTTGGTCGACGAAATCCGTGACCTGAAAAACGTGAAACATCACAGTCCTAGTGCATCCCAAATCAGAGACCAGATGAGTCCAATAGGACAAACCCACGAAGCTGAAGACATGTACACACCGGTACAGAGGCAGAATAATCCATACACAGATCACCAGGGTCCAGAAATGAGTTATGTTGCAGTTAGAAACCTGAAATAGCCTGACTCATACAACTATGGTGCACGACGTACAACAGCCAGACACAACAGCCCAAGAGCAACAACAATGCAGAGTTAGACAGACATTTCTTTTCAGACTAAAGTCAACGGAACTATACTGTGCATAGAGGTGTTCCATTCAGGCGCAACAGTGAAACTCAGCAGGGTAGAAGTGGTGACCTTACACAGGTCGAGTTGCTGGTAGCCATAGCTACTATCACAGTGAACCCAGTGATGAATCCCATTTCCCAGTTATGACAGAGGCAGAGCTTATGACAAATGCCATGAGGATTGCATGTACTTTCAACATGGCAGTGGTCTTGCGAACGCACCTAGCAACCAAAAGGTTTCACACCAGACAGTGTGCAATGTCAAGATACCTCCATTTACAGAAAAAGAAGAAACGGTGACTCGGGTTGCCAGATTTGAAGCAATAGCCGCTAGATTTAAATAGTCTGACGATGACAAATTAGATCAACTTCTTCTAAGACTAGATGGTTCAGCTGCGCAGTTTTTCTTCTCACAGTTATCTCCACTTACCTTGAACTCGTATCGGAAAATAGTAGCCGAAATGAATAGCAGATTTCGAGTCGTCGAAACAACCAGAAACCAGGGGAGACAGCAGAGGAATATTCAGCTGAATTGAAACGTCTTATGATAAAGCACATGGGTGGCGTGATAGGAGAACTCGAGACGAAGATCTGGTAAGCAGAATCCTGCACGGGTTCGATGACGACGAAATAGGTATGGAGGTTAACCGTACCATATTGACAAAGCAGTGTACCATGTCGTTAACCTGACACAGATAAGAAATGGCATGCGTCAAGCAAAATACTATGACAGTTCGCAAGGAGAATTTATATCTACTGTAAACAATGAGAGATCTAGCGAACCTGACAGCTAGGCAGAAGTCTACACAGGATAAACACGACAGCCAAGCAGACAGCATGATCAAAGAGCTGAGGCAAATAAATGAAAAGCTAGAGAATAAAAGGCATAGATACCCACAGAAAAGTCGAGAGAAGAAAGATGTCCAGTGGTTTAGATGTCAGCAAAAGGGACATAATTGCAGAGAAGGTCCTAAGGCAGATGGCAACCATGAGACATTTAGACAGCAAGACTGGGTGAAAATAGAACAGAACTTTTTGAACATGAAGGGACCAGCTAGTGGGGCCAACAGGAGGTTCAATTAGGTATTGTTGACTGGGACACCCCTAGTTGAGTTGCTATTTCACGTTGTGTAGGCGGATTTACCCTTTTTATAATCATGGCGACTTTAAAAAATACCCCTGAAGTTGACATTTTTGGTGTTCTCCGATATGGTTCTGCTTTTGGCGGTTTGCTACCAGCAATACGTGTTTTACCTTTTGAGTACTCTACATGGTGGGTAGAAACTTCATGTCCATGAAATTTTAACTCTCGTTTAATATTCTTGTACGACATTTTCTTTTTCAAAAGGTATATAACGATACATTCTATTACACTGGCAATTTTAGGCCTATCCATGTTATAATCCACATTAAAAGTATCATTAATGTGTAATACATAACTGTATCATTACATTCACGTGACATTCGTGCAGGGGTAACACTCCGACTTATTACAATAGACTATTCAAAAGTGTTTCAAAACTGGTGAATCACCTCTCGTATCAAATATTTAAATCATGTTTCTTAGTTATATAATATACATTTTTGAGATTGACAACACTGGTATCCACAAACATGTGGAATCTTAAAAAGACATTTGCATGTTAATAACAATTTCAGGACTGGTTGACTATAATCGTTGCTGAAGAACGTTCTATATTCAGTCGCAATCATATAATTTCTGTCGACACCTTAAGGCCTTTCGCTACCGGAAGTCGGTCTTGCGGGCGAGCGGATATGCGTCTGGACGACACAGACTTTTTTCGTACGTGTTTATACTAGAAACTCTATATAAAGGAAATGTTGATACGAATTGGTATAATCCTTCATAGCGCAGTTAGTATAGTGGTTGACTATAGTGGTTGACTAGCAATCCAAAGGTCATAGGTTCGAGACCCATCCGATCCAAATATTTTTTTTAAGTGTCCGATTTATTGACTTGTCAATCCATAACGCAGTAATCAAGAGACATGTTATGTTTAGTCTTCGTTGATTAGTACTAGTGATGTTTACGGTCCAAGTATATGTCAACTTACCTGTACGTTTTAGTTTAATGACTTACAAGTCAATTAAATCGGTATACATGTAAACGATTTGATCGAACTATAAAGCCACACAGTGAAGCTTATCAATACGCTAACCTTTTCAAGATCGATATTGCCCATTATAATTATGTTCAAACAATATAATAAACCTTGTATGCAAGTCCATGAATAAATAATAATGCATTTTAATGACAAAGTTTTAATTCTAAGGTAGGTATCTGTATCTTAACAACAAATATCCCACATTTTAATAAGAAAATATGTTATAACAACAAATCCTGACTGTAATATTTTCTAATTTTTTTAGACTGACTAGTTCATCAACCATATATTTGAATAAAATGAAAACAAATATACATTGAATGAGTCAGTTTTTTGTAATTCAATTTTTTAGCATTTTGCAAAATTTAAATAGCTGATAACATCTTTCTGAACACCTTTATTCAAAATGGTTTTAGCTTTTCTTGTAATGAATGTTGTGGACTACTTATTGGGCGAGAATTATAGTCATTAGCTTTATTCATTTTTAAGAAAAATAAAATCATCAAAATTCTAGGTTTTTGTCAGAAAAAAGACCTTAAAGACAAACCACACGATAAATTTTGCCTATATTTACCCACATTGTTTCTTAGGCTATTATCATTCTTCATGAAAATTTTCATAACAATCGTATGGAAACTACGCGCATATGCGAAGTACCTTAAACTACGTTTAGAATGCAAAATCAATGTATCGTAAAATCCTTCTTTTACGCTCACAAAACAGAAGACTAATTGATTGCATAAAAGAAATGTGACAGCTTAAAGCAAGATGAACATAAAACAGAAAGCTCGCAAAAAAGCTTTCTGTTTAATGCTCATATTGCTTTAAGCAGTCACATGCCATAAACACCTTTAAACTAATTAGGTAAGGTGGTCGTTATATAGATGTTTTACTTTTTATGGGGAACGGGACGTACTTAATGGTACTTGCAAATACTTTGACAGTAGATTAGACACAGCGTAACACAGTGTCTGATCTTGATCTAAACTGTTTGACATTCCTAGTTTATGTTTCTTCACTTTAGAATTTAATAAATATTAATTTGACAAATTTTGCAGACGACATTTTCATAGCAGACGACAAAATAAGTGTTAAATTCAAATGACGTGTTGTAGAAAATGTTCTCTTTTCACATAAAACAAACATTGAAATATACACATCATGAACATTACGCTTTTTGACGAATGGAAACCACTGCAAGTCAAACGACAAAAAGCTTGCATCATGTGTCATTTCCAGCGCCCCTGTCTACAACGACTCCCAATAAGAGACACACATTGTGTGCGTTGTTCGGAGAGAGTCGTTAACGGGAGGGAAATTAGCTTACATTGCAAACAGCTTGAATCCAGATCAGACGCCGCGTTACTGTTTTTTGTCAGAATGTCCATTATGTAACTTGGAGAAAAAAGCAGACGACAAATTAAATAAAACGATATTGCAGCGTTACGCGGCGTCTGATCTGGATTCAAGCTATTTGTCACTCGTCATTAAGTTTGTTTTCTGTCAGAATGTCCATGATGTAACTTTGAAAAACACAGCAGACGACAATTTTAAGCAAACGATATCGCAGAAGTAAAGGCGTTAGACAAAATTAAGGAACTGAGGCAAGAGTGGTTGTAAGGAAGGAGTTGTTGTTGGGAGTACCGTTGTAGAGAACGAACACTGTATTTGATTAAATCCTTTGTAATAATTTGAATCTAATATAGAACCTTTTGATGAGTCATCGGTTGATATTAGGAAAGCAATCTCCAATCTGATCTTATGTTTACATGTTTGTCACAAATTTCCATATGGAAAGCCTCATCATTTAATTCATGGAATTACAATGTCTATCATACAATCAAACTAATATTTTCTCTTTTATCATCAGAATAATTAGTTTTCTAATATGCCTAAAATAACAGTGGGACAATTTCGTTCGAAACTTTGTAAGTTGTGTTTCGTTTTAATTTCAATATATGTCATTCTTCCTGATGGTACTGTTTTGTTTTAATTTGGTTTGATTTCATGGGATTGTTTACTGACTGAAGTATATTAGCTGGCATGTTTCTATGTGTTCTACCGTAACGAATATAACTTAATGTCAAAGAAAACAAATAAACCCAAATTTATATGAAGAAGTCATTATCAAATTCGAAGCATGTTATAAGCAATAATTAGCAAATGGTGAATGTGCTGATGCGTTTTACCATTTTATCACCGTAGGTGACTAAATGCGACTTTGCAACCGTTTTTATCAGAATCAGACGCTACGATATGCGGGATCTGGTCAGGATTAAAACTGTTTGAAACTCGTTTCAAAATTTCGTCGATAATCGCGACAATCGAGCTTTAAAGTGCGTTTGAAAACAGTTTGGATCCTGATCAGACGCCACGTAACGCGGCGTCTGACCAGGATACAAACTGTTTGACACTCGCTTGACACTTCAGCCATACGGCCTTATTTTTTAACTATGAAACTACATTGCAGACAACAAAATTTAAGCAGACGACAATGAAACGGTGAAGGGGTAAAAGGCTCACGAAACATTTGGTAGTGCAAGGGTTTAATCATATTGTAATGAAGCAAGATGAATACCACAGTGAGTCTGAGACATATAACAAGGAGTGGCCTTGAACTTGTCTTTTTGGAACAGTCCAATTTAAAATTGTGTACTGTTTTTTATCTATGCTGCGTGAATAATAGTGCAGCACTAACGTTGCATCGTTAATATTGGGCGTTCTACTTCAATTAAAGTCAGTGTATATTGCAACATTTATTTTAATTATTCATAGTGTTGTTCTTAATTGAGGAGTCTCATGCAATCTGAGCTAACCCTGTGACGTAAATACCGGGGGGTAATCACGATTTAATATGTTTCCAAAGATGAAAAGTAGCATCTTACTAAATATAATTATCATTTCGGTCGGAACCATTTTTTTTCATTTCTCTGATTTTAACAAAGTTCGGTTCCCTCTCGTGAAAGTGTTTGTATGTCAACATTGAATGTTAACCCATTACCCCATAAATACGCCTTTTTACGCCTTTAATTTACTCCTCCACTGAATAAAATAGTTCCTCATTATAGAGTTAAAAACATGTACCATAAGAAATGTTCTATATCCTAGCAGATGGCAGCTTAAAGCAGGATAAAATTCAAGCAGAATGCGCCTGAAGGCGCATTCTGCTTTACTTTTAGCCTGCTTTAAGGCGCATTCTGCTTTACTGTTAGCCTGCTTTAATTGGTAAACTTTTTTCAATACTAGAAACAATCTATGGGGTAATGTGATAAATTTATATAGACAGTGCAACATCGATATCCCCTAGTTAGCCAGTAACCTGTCTAATAATTTTCACAACAGCGTAGATCACCTAGTATAAGTCCAGTAATTGCCACTAGAAGAGGTAAGACTAGAATAAATGTGCCACATTAATCATTTACGCCAAATGGATTATTCCATGTAGTCCATTTTTTATCTAAGGGGTGCCTGGTCTACATTTCAAATTTCGGTTATTAGCTCACCTGGCACGAAGTGCCAATATGAGCTATAAGATATCCGAATGTCCGTCGTCTGTCTATCTGTCTGTCTGTCCGAGTGCACGAAAGGTCCCTTGTTGGGTAGGGAGAACAATAGATTCCATTCAATTCGTGATTACCTTATCGTGTATTGTTGGGTATTTTGTGTACTGTTGGGTACTTTTAAAACAAAATAAATACCGGTACCCAACAAATGTCCATCTGTGAGAACGTACGTCCGTCCTTTCACAGTTGGTTCGTTAACACTCTAGCGGCTACACATTTCATCCGATATCCATGAAACTTAATAACAATATTTATTATGAAGAAATCTAGGTCAAGTTTGAATGTTGGTCATGTCGGCTCAAAAACTAGGTCACTTGTTAAAATCATAGGAAAACCTTGTTTATACTCTAGAGGATACATATCTGATTGGGTCTTCATGAAACTTGGTCAAAATTTGGCTCATTGATATTTAGGTCAAGTTTGAGTGAGGGTCATTTCCGGTTAAAAAATTGGTTACTAGGTCAAATCATAGAAAAACCTTGTTTATTTTGAAGAAACAACAAATCTCAAATTGAATTTTAATACAACGTAATCAGAATGTAGTAAAAACGGAATATCACCACAACATATGATTTTTTTTCGATTTCTATTAGTTATCATAAACAGCCCCTCCAACATAAACATGAAAGAAAAAAGTAAGATTCTGTAAAAAGTCCGCTGATGTGTTTGATACACGCTTAATATCACCATTTCTTTTAATTAGATGTCACGGAGTCGCACCTATTATTTTACAAGTCTAGTCGAACATTTTTGTAACCGATATTATGTTTGTTATTACAATACTTATGCAATTCCTTTGTTATCAAGTGTTGTTGGAAATAATTATTTCAAAAGATTATCAAAACTGATCTGCATTGCTATATTGTAAAAGCTATATTATTTTCCAATCAATGCGTTTATACTAGTAGATTTAATGTATCGCAAACATGTTTGGAGTACAATTCATACGACGAGCTTATCGGCGTATGGCCAGACTCTGGGGTCCGTTGATAAAACTTCGTACGACAAATGTTGTCGTAAGTTAGATAATAAAAGTCTCACTAATTATTTATTTCTCCATCTAATCCTGTCTTGTGACATCTTTTTGGAATCGTCTTGAAAAGACAGGATTAGATGGGGAAATTAGAAATTATACGTTTTTATAAGTTTTTACTTACGACCATTTTTTTTATCGTACGAAGTTTTATGAAACGGGCCCCTGGTTGTTTGCCACTAATATTACAATAATTCATCTTATATTCTATGTTTCTAAACATCTGTCATTATCTACATTTTATTGCAAAGCGTTTGCATTTCGTGTCGCTGAAAGGGGAGAACATATCGTATTTTCTCACATAACTATCCTTGTTTTCTATAGCGAACAACGATCACGAATACCCTTGTCTCCAACATGTGTGAGATCAACTGGGTGACGTCACTAAAACGTCACTATTTACAAGGCGTTTTTACGTCACCGGGTTTCAAAAAAATGTATTTTGCTTTGAAAAATAACTTAAAATTGTTTGTTATATGAGAAAAAGAATATGTCACTCCATGATGTTTAAGACAATTTGATCTCAAACTCGTCTAGAATAGAAACGTTATTAAGCTCGCCAAGGCTCGCTTAATAACATTTCAATTCTAGACTCGTTTAAGATCAGTTTGTCTTAAACATCGACTCATGACAG
Source organism: Gari tellinella (assembly GCA_922989275.2). Lineage (NCBI taxonomy): Eukaryota > Metazoa > Mollusca > Bivalvia > Cardiida > Psammobiidae > Gari > Gari tellinella. The sequence continues at coordinate 26,144,517 of OV277857.1, read as the reverse complement.
ATCCTATAATTCTCTGTATGTGTTGATACTTATTACAAACACCAGTATACATGTATTTTGAAAATGAGTTGATGTTGTTTTGCATGCAAATTTTAAACTGCAATTGCCGGTTGATTGTGAATGCGCTATAGCATTTCTTATAAAGGGAGGACGAATCAATGTTAATGGGTTAGGTGGTGAAATTCAACTGATGTCTGAATCTTATTAAAAATAACGTATTTTATATAATTTGAAATAAATGCAACATTATGATGCAGCTTCAGATTTCAAATAGAATAATAATTAGTGTAATATCAATTAATAAAAGGAAGGTTTGTAGATGCAGCTGTTCAATTACCCTTCTCGTGTTGGTATATTGCCTATTTTTGAATTTGTCGCCTACAAATTTTGTAAAAATATGGATTTGTGCATTTTTATATAAGAATCCTAAACCCGTCTGAAAAAAATGATTGGTTCCAGGTCGGATGCCCCGTTATGCGATGTCTGACTGTTATCTAAACTGTTTGCAAATAATATTCAAGTTGCGAACGACTGGCAAAGGTTTAATATTGACAACTTGGTTTCGAAATGGAAAATAAAAACGCATGCGAATTGAATTTTAAAATCAATTGTAACATGGTACACCCTGTGCACATGCACATAAACACACGCAAACGCAACATCAATCACACATTATATCAGACATGATCTAATACCCCATGTTCCACTGATTTGATTTGCAGGTGGTCAGTGATTTGTTATCACCTCACGTATGTATATGGTATTCTAGAATTCTAAACTAAACTGTTCGCGCCATTGTCGATATTTCCTGAGAAAATAATTTATTAATGCTGAAAGCCAATGTTAACCATATAGTTATACTAAATACTGCATCATTTGATTAAGTGTGACATTACAATATAGTTGATATATTGGCATTAACACACAATACATGTATATGTTTAACCCATTTATACCCAGTGGATTCTTCCATGTTTATCTATTGGATTCGTCCATATATTATCAATGGATGCCTGGTCAAAATTTTCATTTTCATTTTGTTTTATATTGAAATTCCTATCAGCAAACAGCGTAGACTCTGATCAGACGGCGCATAATGCGGCGTCTGATCAGCGTCTACACTGTTTGCCTATGTCCCATATATGGGATCGTAGACACAAATGGGTTAATAACTAATATCAACAAAGATCCGAACAAAAATATAACGAGTAGTGTTGGCTTCGATTCAAGGAACAGCCGATTGCCTTGAAACTCCTTTTTACAATCATTTTGCATCATTGACTATTTCTACAACGACCAAACCAAAATAGGTCGTTGGCCCACAATAAAAACTAGCTACTCAATTAAATGATAAGATTCGTATCATTAATGCCTAGGTCTTGTTAATCCTTAGCACGCATGTCATGTAGTTTTCTATTGAGAATGTTTTCGGTTATATCAACTCCCAGTGTATATTCATCTGCAATGTTAGATAACATCAAAAGAGTGTACAACAATTTGGATCCATATGAGACTATCTTGCGCCCTATCTAGATACAAACTGGTTGCAACAGTTATCTCAAATTTGCTCTTAGCGTGATAAATTTCAAATGTCATTACGCATAGCATGTTTATTCCCAGAGTGGAACTGTTTATGATCAATTCAGGCTAAAAAGAACCTGTTATTTCAAATTTCATATCGACAGACAATGCGTTTTCAATTATCTTGGTTGATTAATCATCAAGCTATAATGGAAGTTGTGTTTTTCAAATTGACAAGCAACATTGCATTTTGTAATTGATGATTCAAGAATGTGTTTAGAGGCGGCCGTTGCAACATCCTCCATGGAACCCGTTTGGTAAACAAGGACAAAATCAGAAACATCTACAGTGTCCCCTCTTTACAACGGCCCTCTCAACAACGACTCTCTCCTTACAACGACCCTTGCCGCAGTTCACTACACAGGACAATTAACTGCTGCAATAACGTCTGCTTAAAATTGTCGTCTGTTGTTTTTCTCAAAGTTACATATTGGACATTTTGACAGAAAAATGTTAATGACGGGTGACAAACAGCTTGAATCAGCGTCTGATCTGGATTCAAGCTGTTTGCAAATGTTAGGCAATTTCCCTCCCTATAACGGCTCCCTCCGTACAACGCACACAATCTGTGTCACCCATTGAGTATCGTTGTAAAGAGGGAACATTGTACATGTATGGACAAGATATTATCTCAACTAATCGCAAACGCAATGTTATATTATGCCGAAAAAAACATGTTTAAGTAAAATGTTAACGATTTATCCAGATCGGAATGGAAAAAATTTATACCCTAATCTTATGCTAAGGTAGGTTGCGTCTGCACTGTTACAGAGTCTACATGTTTGCCTATATCCTGTATATAGAACCGTGGGCACAAATGGGTTAATCAAAATGTAAATGAGTTATCCAGATCTGAATCTGAATGGAAAACATTTAGAGTCTGATTTTATGCTAAGGTAGGTGGCGTCTAGTCTGACTCCAATTTTTGTCAAATGGAGCGCTCCATATAAGATAAGACTTTCGACAACATAAGGTTTTGTAGATACCCATTTACCAGTACCCCACCAAAGTTGCTTAGAGTCAACATTACAAACTGTTTGGTACTCGTAATAAAACTTCATTATTCATACTGGCTTAAATCTGACTTTAACCCATTTATACCCAGTGGATTCTTCCATGTTTATATATTTGATTAGTCCAACAGTGTATATTCTGATCAGACACCGCATGGTGCGGCGTCTGATCAGAGTCTACACTGTTTGCATATGTCCCATATATGGGATCGTGGTCACAAATGGGTTAAAACGATAGTACAGGTAAACATATTTAAGCAGACTATAAAAGGGCGACAAAGGGGTAAATATCAGCCTTACTCTCATCTGTAGCCATAATTACAGTGTTTTGTTTTAGCCAAATCTTAAGACAGCCCAACCCATTTATTCATGAATATTACAATGGCTAATGCTTTCTTCTAAACCTTATACCCTTTCACTGCCAAAATGTTCGTAAGTATTTTACCCCTACCCCGTTTCATTGTCGTCTGCTTCAATTTCATTGTCTGCAATGTCGTTTCAAAGTTAAAAAGTAAGACAGTATGACTAACAAAAAAATCAAAATGATTGTCAACAGTTTGGATCCTGATCAGACGCCGCGTACCGCGGCGTCTCATCAGGATCAAAACAGTTTGCAAACGCGTTTTCAAGCGTCATTGAGAGTGACAGGGTTAAGATAAACATAAGAGGTTGATCACTGCAATGTTTGTTTATACAGAATGGCGTTTCATATAAAATACATGTAGTAACAAAATGCAGCGTCTCACGAGGGCTGAGATATTTGCTTTTGACTACTTATTTGAATGATAGTCATAAACTTGCTATAACAAATGCAAATCAAGTCGAAAGCTTCATTTATTGCGTTGTTGGCGAATGTTGGGACATTTCAACGATGCGCTGTATATTTCGTCGTCTTACCAAAACTTTCTGCGAAAGGTTGACAGTTAATAAAATCCATTTACTATATATATATTTGCACAGTGTTGTGGTCTTTTTATACCTATCCCAACTATTTGCTACTTTGAAAACATTAATTAATGAAAATCTTTATCTGTTTTGTTCTGAAAATGCAGATCTAGTCCAGTGATTCAAATTTAGTACTTGACAAATTAAAAAACGTGATATCCTCTATAGGCTACAATTTGTCCGAATGTTGAGAACTGTATAAACGCTACAGGAGCAGTCTGGTCAGGGTCTACATTTATCGGCTAAAGTAGTCCAGTGATAAACGCATTGGACTACGGTGCCAGGGGTCGTGAGTTCGATCCAACACCGGACCAACGGCCTGACTAGGAGATTTTTTCCGAATCCCCGATGATGTACAGGAATGTTCTTGAGCAAGATATGTACCGCGAAATACTCCTCGCCATCAAGGGGTTAAAATTGGTACGTGTGAAGGGTCTGAGTCGGTACTGCGACTGCCTTCGCACCATATGTCAGAAAAGCTCAATATTGTAGGCAAGGTGGCTCAATCTTCAGGGGAGTGAATGTACAGACAGCTGAACGATCATTCGATCTGAAAGTAGACTATAACTCGGTCTTTTACTTTTACCTCGTTTGCTTAGGCCTATCTGTCTCAATACTTAGGGTCTTTACGGATACGAACGAATATATTCCAAAAGATACATTGGCGATAATGTCAATACGTTAAGATAACTACAGACAAGTCATCTCGTTTTAATTAAGTATCTGCTCCTGTATCTTTTACAATAGCCTTCGAAGCGGGCATATCTTTTGTCTTTTCAATTTTAATTCCATCTGATTAATGCATGAGAGACACGCGATTCATCTCACAGGCTCTCGGTCTAAATTGTTCCTATTGCAATCAATTATTCATGAACGGCAAAAAGTGTAACAGTTAGCAATAACATGCCAGATCGTGTCGGCCTAGTTTGATATATTAGAGCAATAAATTTGTCTTGTTTTAACACTGTGTCTTTCGATCGTGACTTAACCCTTTCAATACGAAATGGTTTCGTCTGCTATAACACTTTTACAACCATTAAATAAAGTACTCCCTCTCTACAACGGCCCTCCGAACAACGGTTCCCTCCTTACAACGACTATTTCCGTTATTCCCTAAAACATGTAAATATGTCCAACCGTTTCACGGCTGCAATAGAGTGTACTAAAAATTGTCACCTGCTGTTTTTCTCAAATATACTTATTTTACATTTTGACAGAAAACACATAATGACGAGTGGCAAACAGCTTGAATTCAGATCAGACGCCCCAATTTCCCTCCCTACAACGACTCCCTCCGATCAACGCACATAGTTGTTGTCTCCCAATGGGTGTCGTTGTAGAGAGGGAACGCCGTACTTCGTTCTGATTTATTGTTTCGAAAGCTAGATCTAAGGCAGAAGGCCTGAAAACATAATATAATAGTATACATTATTGTTAAACAGTTTGGTCGTCTATGGCGGTGAAGTTGTTGACTGATGCACATAGTAGTATAGTACAAATGTAGTAGTAGTAGCAGTAGTCCTAGTAGTAGTCGTGGTTGAAGTAGCAGTACTAGTAGTAGTAGCTGTTGTTGTTGTAGAATAAGTTGAAGTATTAGTAGTAATGGTAGTAGAATAAGAATTAGTAATAGAAGTTGTAGTAGTAGTAGTTGAAGAAGTATAAGACGTGGTAGAAGAACCAGCAGTAGTTGTAGATATAGTAGAAGTATTAACTGTAGTAAGAGTTGTTGAAGTTGTTTTCTGAGTAGTAGAAGAATTGGTAGTAGTAGCAGTAGTAAGAGTATTAAGAGTTGTAGCATAAGTAGAAGTAGTAGTTTTGTAGTACGAGAAGCAGTAGTAGTAGTAGTTGAATAATTAGTAGTAGTTATAATGAAAGTAACAACAGCAGTAGTAGAAGTTTTAATAATAATAGCATTTGTAGAAGAATAAGTAGTATTAGTTGTAGTAGTAAACTATTTGCAAATTTAATGAGTAAACAGTCGAACTTCGATATCTCGAACTCGGTTAAGTCGAACATACCCGTATTTTAAAGTTAAAACGCGGCTAAGCCGCGTTTTAACTTTGAAACACGTGTATGATCACCTAAACCGAGCTTGACATAAGGCAAATTAATGTTTCACAATATAGGATAGTTCAAATTAAGCGAGTTCGAGATATTTCAAACAGTCAATTGTGTTTAAAGAGTTAACCTAGTGCACTGGAATCTGTAAACGGTCGTGATACTTTCCTGATGCCGAGAGGATCGAAAACTGTTTGACACTCACACAAATAGTTTCGGCGGAGCTGAGTGAGATCGTATTGTGTTTTCATTGTCCCAATATTTCTAACCAATGGTAAATGCTCAGTAACTGAAGTTTAAGCGCACCTGCTTGAAACCGAATAGTCTGATTGGGCAGGGCTCATACTCGGGGCAGATTGGTCTCCATGCATACTTGTAATTATTCTTACTTGATATTAATTGTCTTCACTATTAATAGACACAGCCTGCTACAGATTGTTTACTATGTAAATGTACATGACTAACACGATTTTACGTTACAGATAATACTTTGTAATTTTATGATTACTGAGACGTTGTATGCAACCCGCCTGTTAGGCAGTACTATGACATAGTGTTTCTATTTTTAGATATTACAGCTGATGTTTATTTATAGATATTCGGTGGTAGATATTTTTGTTGTTGGCCGTCAAACAACAAGTTCGAAAGTCTAATCAACAGTAAAAGTAGAAAACAACTTAGCTGAATACTTGTGAATTATGCATTTAAATCAAGAAATGAACGACAACAAAATGATATTGATTAATGATAAGGAAATAGTTATCCGAACGAATACTTTTCTACCTCTCTTAAGTATTTCTATACGAAATATAATACTGACCTCCTAATATACACAATAAATGTGTAAAAATACTACGTAATTTTATGATAAAAAACTGCTTAAAAAACAAAATGATATATGTTTGATGTAGCATAACACATACTCTTTTGTTCTCTTATATTTCACCTTGAAATATAAATAATTTGTTTTTATTGCATTTCATTAAAAAATTACGTGATTTTTTTCATGTAAAGCATACTGTCTAATTAATATAACTCAAATAATTTGATCTATCATATGTTAACACAATAATATTATGTTTGTGAGCTCATGTTCAAATAATTGCCAATAATTTACTTCGTGTATACATGTACTAAGACTAAGCTATCTATCCATAGTGAAATTCCTACGTTCACTTGTTTTCATGAATGTGCAAAATTGACTTACCTCCATTGACTCCATATTTACAAATGTCCCACCCGCACGATTTGTCCGCTGGACTACTCCCGAAACTGACAAAAGAATGTCATTCTCTGCAGATACAGGTGCGGATTGTACCCGCCAGTCAATCATGTGGATATATAGCATAGGTGTCAGTTTAACTGTGTCAATTACAATTGTTTTTTTCTTTTCTTTACCCGTGTTGTAACTCGAACACTTTAATTATTATGTTAACGCTGAAAACTAAAATATCAAAGACAAAAAAGAAATTATAAATTGAATGAGGAAACTTTTTTATAAGATTTCGTTAATCTAAATAGTAGTAACTACCTTTATCCGCTCGTGGATCTTACGCACATGTCTTGTGTTTCGTTTAGGCAAGACAATGCCCGGGACCCACGTGCGTTACATTATATTTCTATATAGGCTGGAGCTGTAGTGTCGCCTTTCATAATGGAAAGACGATTAATACAGCAACAGCCTGATCGATCAATAAAATGACTAACCCCCCACCCCTCAGTCCATATACCATTCCTGTTTTTCTTTTCTACTTTTTTTTCTCTTTATTCAAAACGGAACCACAATGTTATTATTAAGTGTACAGTTTGATATATCCCCTTGTTGTATGTAAATACCTGGGTGATTAAAGGATATGTTCTGTTCTGTTCTGTTGTGAAGATGTATTCAGCAATATAGTAATTAAGTACATGAACTACTTATTTAAGTGGTGTATAAAATACACTTATTATTTTCAATATACAGTGTGTTCGTTTTAGCCCTTTAAAGTTCTTATAACCTAAAAACTTTCAAAAATATAATGGTTAGTAAGATACAAATGCTCTGCTTTTTACAGTTTCTATCTTAATACCTATTCATTATTGACAAAAAATTATTGACTTAAGTATTATGATCATATAACTGCTCAGAAAACATTAGCTTATATATATTGCAGATACATAAAATTTTATTTCTATGAAGATACCTATTAATCTTGATACAACTATCAAAGATATGTAACTCTAATATTATTAAATCCTTAAGCATCCGTTTAAACTTCCGGATTCTATGCTAACAGCTTTAGATCTTCTCAGTAAACATGTCCTACCTTTTGAATGTATAATATCTGTACTGTCTATGAATGTGTCATTGTGCTTTTTAATGCCAAATAAAGATATAATAGGACGAAAAGGAAACGCAGGGCACCTTGGCGAATGTCCACATTATCCGATGGATAAAATAACGCAACCTCGCAAACGTTCGCTGTACGCGGATTAAGTGTGTAAATGCAAAATGCGCGTGCAATATTGTGATGACGAGATATTCAATTGTTAAAATCAGTTAATTGGGTGCGTTTCAAGTTGTCACATTGGTTTTTGGAATTTGGAACTGCTTTCAACATCTTCGAAGTATGGTACGCTTAAGGTGGTTCGACAGCGGGCGGCCCGCATCTCGAGTTCCGGAAATGCTGATGACTTTCACCTGATCTTTTCGGCACGTGCTTATAGTAGAAAATTTAGATAAAGAAAAGTTGGATGATATTCAGTGTCTTCTCTGTTAGCGCAGTTGGTAACGGTGGTTGACTAGCAATGCAAAGGTTCTAGGTTCGATTCCCACTCGCTTCAAAAATTTTTTTTAAAATAAATTGTCCGATTTTGTTGACTAATTAATCCATAACGCAGTGATCAAAGGACAGGCTATGTTTAGTCACATAATAATGAATAGTATCAGATGCAAGTATATAGTCAAGTGACAACTAAACTTTGTGGGGATTTATAGCCTACATGGCAGATGGCAGCTTAACACAGGACAAAAGTAATGCTAAAAGATAGATCCTAAAGGAGCTTTTATGCATTACTTTTGTTCTGTATGAAGCAGTCACCTGTCTTCAAAGCTACCGTATTTAATGGTCCCTTATAACAGGTTTGACTTATGGTATTATTTAGAGCTGACGGCATTTTAAAGTTTAACTCAAGGGAAGTTACTCGTTTTGTGTTAACATTTTGTCAGAATTTCTGGAAATCATGTATAAAATGTAAATTCCACTGTAGATTTTCATAAAACTTTTGCGACTAGTAGAACTAAGTAATATCTATCTAATAAGAGTAAAATTAGTGTATGTTAAACGACTAGAATTTTTGTAATTTGAGATTTAGTGACTTTTTCCGAATTTGACTTTTTTAAAATATTGATATTTCCAGAAAATACGTCATGAAATATTTTTTGTTTGCACAATATCTTATAGTCTCTGTACATTTTATAAAGAAAATATTCCTGTTTATTAAAACAGGAGCTTTTCTCGACAAAAGGTCCTGTCAGAAAAAAACGGCACTGTAACTTTTTTTTATTTTAACGATTTTTCACTCTCCATATGGTATATTTCAATTTAATGAAGGTTTTCAAAGAATTCTGACACAAAATAAGCTGACCCGCGAACCACCTTAACTGAAATTCAGAAGGGGCAAGCTGTTGCGCTACTGTTGGAGGGTCGAGGCCAACAGCAGGCTGCTGTTCAGTTCGATGTGCATTTCTTACAGAAATGTTCTTGATCAAGATATGTTATGTTATATTAAAATATATTTCACGAGTATACATTATCCAAAGAAGTTGATGTGTATATGAAACAACATTTTGTTTAATAAAACAACTGATACTTTTAAAATTCAAACTTTTATTTGCTGTATTTCACAGTGGGAGATAGGTGTTATCATTGATAGGGGCTGTATATTCACCGAGTGTTTTACACATATAATTTCATGTTTATGTGAAATATTATTTTGTTCAACAAAATATAATTATAATTAATCAATTTATGCATCAATTTACTATCATTTTACGCAGTCGAAATTCCTGTAAACATATTTTAAACGATGTACAACTGTTCCAATAATTATCAATCAAGCGAAATAAAAAATTTACTGAATGACAAGATCTCACATTACTATTAAAATATATAAATGCTACATTAGATGTTATATAGCTCCATTTCATGTTTGTTTTGCACAGCCATTTACAGCATTGAAGAAATGCATTCCACCGAACATCTTGTTTATTCTTTGATACTTTTTGTTTATTCAAAATTCCTACAGGCCGGCAATTTTCTGTCAGAGATGGGTTCAATGTCCCCTGGATAACCATCTGGTTTGTGTCAACAGTCTTCTGTGATTATGGGGATGCTGATCAAACCCTGACTAATAGTGTCGAGCACGGTTTGCTGCAGTGTACACACAGTACCACCCCCCCCCCCCCCCCCCCGCGTTACGCGGCGTCTGATCTGGATTCAAGTTGTTTGTAAATGTAAGCAAGTTTCAATCCCTATAACGACTCCGTCCGAACAACGCACATAAGTGTTGTCTCCCATTGGGTGTTTGTTGTATAGAGGGAGCTCTGTACTTTGGTTTCGACAATATCGATAGTATGCGCTACAGTTCAGAAAAAGTTATTTTCTTCCGTTTATACGAAAATATAGCAATGCTCGGACTTATCTTACATGTTGATTTTATAATCCCAGTTGCAGATATAATCAGGTAGAACTGTAATCGACTGTGTGCTTTGGATTTCAGTTCTTTTAATGATAAACTCGTTTGAAAGGAAATAATAACCAGTATTTTGATGCTTATTTCCAGAGTAAGATCAGTGGTCACGTGGTCTATACCTACCAAGGTGGGTGTTAATGCGGTGATACTAATTTTGTGGAAAAAACGTATTTGTTGCGGATAAAACGGATAAAGAAGATAAGAAAGTGGTTATATTAGTACTTGTAAAAACTTTTGAACAGTTTAAACAAGCTTAAAATGCCTACTGATGACGAAAATGGGTCGTTTACTCCGGGTGTGTCTTCTGAGAACCCTCAGAAGACACAAAATGGCGGAGTCCCTCTAGTGTTTATGACCGAGAAAAGGATATTCGGTGACCGTGTTCCTACGCAGGCTGAATGGTTAAAACATGAGGAACTCTACGACAGCATTGGGTCAGTTATAGAAGCAAGTCACATTACAGGACTGCAAAGAGTTAGAGGTATGTAGAGAATATACATTGAGAATCTTGAAGACAAAGTTGCCTTACTAACACAGGGAATAAGGATAAGGGGGAAATCCATAGAGCTTATGCACACAAACCCCCAAAGGCTAGATGGAGAAGGTACAACACGAATAAGAGTAAAAAATATACCCCTATCGGTGGATGACAGTGTCATAACGCACACGTTCATTAAAAGGGTGCTGGACGTAATCAACATCTCAAGAGAAATGCTGCGTGTTAGGGGTCGCCTAACGAACTGCCAAACGGGCGACCGTATTGTAATGGTGAAGTCGCTGTCCCTTAAAGAGCCACTGCCGCATATTCTTTCGTTCGCCCATTTCACTGGCAGAGTGATTCATTATGGACAAGCGAAAAAATCTAAACAAAATGAAGTTTGCGGAAAATGCTTAGAGCCAGGACATAAGAGAACAGAATGTGAAAATGACTGGAAATGCCTGACGTGTAAAGTATCTGGACATCGTAAAGGCGAATGTGAAATTGTCGACAACCCATCGAGCGCCCCTGAGAAGTCCGACACAAGTGCTAGTACACAGGACACCAACAAGACCAAAGGAGCAGCGAAAAAATCGTGCAAGTCAAACAAACAGGCCGTGATGGACACTTATATCAAAACAAACAGTCACAAAACAGAAACACCGGCCAAGGGCACAAAATCTAAAAATGCAAACCGTTCTCCACCGACACCGGCAGAGATACTCAATGACAGGTCAAAAAAAGGTAAAGTAGAAGAGGAAAGTTCAGACTCGGATACTGATGACTAGACTCTGTTTTAAAAGTGAACCTTATCCGAAATATACATGTATGACGAACCTGGAACGCTATATGGACATTTGCAAATTGATTCACGATTATAACAAAACTAGAACGTTTACGGGCATATTCTGTCTAGTGCACATACGTGAATTTGTATTCTACGGTAATATGCAACTTAGTGCCTCAGATTTATACCTATTACAAGGTGATAATGGTGACATGCACTCAAAGAAAACGCTTAAAACACTATACGATGGGAAATCAAGTTCCATACATATTGTATGTACGCGAAGGATATGCATACGCTAGAAACCCGATGACAGATCGCGTGAATAGTAATTCGGCGATTATTCAGGATCCAAACTGTTTGTCGCTCAGATTAAGAACGGTCGACTTGTGCACAAATTAAAAACAAACTACACATTTCAACATTTATTTGCATTGTTCTTGCCAGTGGTCACGTGGATACGCATCACATATATTATGTATATGATCAGTATCTACATAGAAACTGTATTCACGCTTTAACATTATTTACATTAACGGAAAATTCTTTATACGTGAAATCTTTATTATCAATAACAAGCAGTGTGGAACCAGATCGGATGCCTAGTACATGTAACCCGACGGCTAATCAGGGTCCAGACAGTTTATCAACCAGACTAGAATCACTTGTTAAAACTTCTAAGTATTGCTGTTTTCAACATGTGTATCGCATTGATGTAGACATGTACAATTTGATGTTTAGTCAAATACTTATATGATCTGTATGAACAGGGTGATTATGTTTTTCGTTGAAACAATGATGAAAACTTTAAACAGTTCGAAGTCAGATTGGGCGCCCATGAACTCGGCATTCAACCTGGATCCAAACTGTTTCTCTTTTAGATCAAAACTGAATGTGTATACGATTGTATGTACGGAGGGATTACGTCTTTCGTTAAAACAATTATGCAAAAAATAATAAACAGTTCGAAGCCAGATCGGATGACCGGTAACTCGGCGTTCAATCTGAATCCAAACTGTTTGTCATTAAATACATTCAAACGGAATATGTATATGATTTGTATGTACAGGAGGATTACGTCATTGCTTAAAACCAATATGCTAATATTAAACAGTTCGAAGCTAGAATGGATGACCAGTAACTCGGCATTCATTCTGGATCCAAAATGTTTGTCATTTAGTTTCAAACTGAATACGTATATGATTTGTATGTACAAAGGTATTATGTCATTCCTTAAAACGATTATGCAAATAATAAACAGTTCGAAGCCAGATCGGATGACAAGTAACTCGGCATTCAGTCTGATCCAAACTGCTTGTTTTGAGATTAAAGCTCAATATGTATATAAATTGTATGTACAGAGGGATTATGTCATTCCTTAAAACAATTATGCAAATATTAAACAGTTCGAATCCAGATCGGATGGCCAGTAACTCGGCATTCAATGTGGATCCAAACTGTTTGTCAATTAGATTCAAACTAAATATGTATATGATTTATATGTACAAAGGGATTATGTCATTCCTTAAAACAACTATACAAATATTTAACGGTTCGGAGCTAGATCGGATGACCAGTAACTCGGCGTTCAATCTAGATCCAAACTGTTTGTTAATGAGATTAAAGCTGAATATGTATATGATTTGTATGTACAGAGGGATTATGTCATTCCTCAAAACAATTATGCAAATATTAGACAGTTCAAGGTCAGATCGGATGACCAGTAACTCGGCATTCAATCTGGATCCAAACTGTTTATCATTTAAATTCAAACTGAATATATATATGATTGGTATGTATGGAGGGATTATGTCATTCTTCAAAACAATTATGCAAATATTAAACAGTTCAAAGTCAGATCGGATGATCAGTAACTCGGCATTCGATCTGGATCCAAACTGTTTGTCATCTAGATAACAGTATTTGATTATGGATAACTATATGACTTGTTATGCAAGACTTTACATGGTGTTGCTTATTGTATATGACTGTGTGATTGTCAACAGTGTAGACCCAGATCATTCGACCTTGAGAAAACTTTACATTGTGTTGCTTATTGTAAACGAGTGTTTGATTGTCAACAGTGTAGACCCAGATCATTCGACCTTGAGAAAGGTTGTTTTACCTGGAGCTCCACTGTAAAACAAAGCAATTAGTATTTATAAATATACGATTGGTATTGCAAGACTTTACATTGTGTTGCTTATTGTGAACGAGTGTATGATTGTCAACAGTGTAGACCCAGATCATTCGACCTTGAGAAAGGTTGTTTGACCTGGAGCTCTACTGGTAAACAAAGCAATTAGTATTGATACATATACGATTGGTATTGCAAGACTTTACATTGAGTTGCTTATTGTAAACGAGTTTTTGATTGTCAACAGTGTTGACCCAGATCATTCGACCTTGAGAAAGGTTGTTTTACCTGGAGCTCCACTGTTACAGACAACAATAAGAATGTATAACTATATAACTTGTTATGTAAGACTTTATTTTGTGGTGCTTATGTAAACGAGTGTTTGATTGTCAACAGTGTAGACCCAGATCATTCGACCTTGAGAAAGGTTATTTTACCTGGAGCTCCACTGTTACAGACAACAATTAGAATGTATAACTATATGAGATGTTATGTAAGACTTTACAATGTGTTGCTTATTGTAAACGAGTGTTTGATTGTCAACAGTGTAGACCCAGATCATTCGACCTTGAGAAAGGTTGTTTTACCTGGAGCTCCACTGTTACAGACAACAATTAGAATGTATAACTATATGACTTGTTATGCAAGACTTTACAATGTGTTGCTTTTTGTAAACGAGTGTTTGATTGTCAACAGTGTAGACCCAGATCATTCGACCTTGAGAAAGGTTGTTTGACCTGGAGCTCTACTGTTACAGACTACAATTAGACTTTACAATGTGTTGCTTATTGTAAACGAGTGTTTGATTGTCAACCAGATCATTCGACCTTGAGAAAGGTTGTTTTACCTGTTACATACTACAATTAGCATGTATAACTATATGACTTGTTATGCAAGACTTTACAATGTGTTGCTTATTGTTAACGAGTGTTTGATTGTCAACAGTGTAGACTAAGATCATTCGACCTTGAGAAAGGTTGTTTTACCTGGAGCTCCACTGTTACAGACTACAATTAGACTTTACACTGTGTTGCTTATTGTAAACGAGGGTTTGATTGTCAACAGTGTAGACCCAGATCATTCGACCTTGAGAAAGGTTGTATTACCTGAAGCTCCTCTGTTGAACAAAGCAATTAGTATTTATAAATATACGATTGGTATTGCAAGACTTTACATTGTGCTGATTATTGTAAGCAAGTTTTTGATTGTCAACAGTGTAGACCCAGTCATTCGACCTTGAAAAGGGTTGTATTACCTGAAGCTCCACTGTTAAACAAGCAATTAGTATTGATAAATATACGATTGGTATTACAAGACTTTATATTATATTGCTTATTGTAAACGAGTGCTTGATTGTCAACAGTGTGGTCCCAGATCATTCGACCTTGAGAAAGGTTGTATAACCTGGAGCTTCACTTTTAAACAAAGCAATTAGTATTTATAAATATATGATTGGTACTACACGACTTTACATCGCGTTGCTTACTATAAACGAGTGTTTTGTTGTCAACAGTGTAGACCCAGACCATTCGACCTTGAGAAAGGTTGTATCATCTGGAGCTCAACTGTTACACACAGCAATAAGTATGCATAACTATATGAATTGTATTACAAGATTGCACGGGGTGTTGTTTATTACAAATGAATGTTGGATTCTTATAAGTACAGAACCAGATCATTCGACCTTGAGAAATGTTGTATTATCTGGGGCTCGACTGTCACACACAGCATAAGTATGATCATGTATAACTATATGCTTGATAATGCAAAACCCTATAAGGTGTTGACTATTGTATATGAATGTTGTATTCTCAACGGTGTATACCCAGATCATTTGACCTTGAGAAAGGTCAAGCTATCTGGAGCTCCGCCGTTGTGCATAGCAATTAATATGTATAATTATGTGATATGTCTTTTAAACCTTCACAAGGTGCTACTTAATGTAAAACATTGTTGGATTCTTGTAAGTGAAGACCCAGATCACTCGACCTTGAGAAAGGGTGAGTTACCTGGAGCTCCACTGACAGTAACAGAAATTAGTACGAATAATTCATCGTTCTGTTTTACACTTTTCGGTCCGCAGTTTCGTGCTGTAGACGAGAATTCATGCTTTTGTTTTTGATAAATCATGACTGAACAACATTTACATATCATATCTCTCAATGCCCAAGGGTTAAGAGATAAAAGTAAAAGATTGAGACTAAATCAGTGGCTAATACAACAGAAAACAGATATCGCTTTTTAGCAAGAAACTCACTTTTCATATGATATAATTGATAGTGTCGCGAATGATTTTATAGATTGGAATCTTTATCATTCGTTTGGGTCGTCAAATAGCAGAGGAGTGTCGCTGCTTATTAAAACAGAATTAAACGTTACAGTTACTGATTTAAATCATGACGATGACGGAAGGCATCTCTTTATGAATGTCGACACGGGTGATAACACTTTCTCAATTTTAAATATATATGCACCAAATGATACCAAATTAAGAAATGTATTTTTAGACAATATCTATACAATTCTCAAAGAGCATTCATTAGGTGTAAAAATAA
Source organism: Gari tellinella (assembly GCA_922989275.2). Taxonomy (NCBI): domain Eukaryota; kingdom Metazoa; phylum Mollusca; class Bivalvia; order Cardiida; family Psammobiidae; genus Gari; species Gari tellinella. Next base: position 26,128,229 of record OV277857.1, on the reverse strand, counting down.
TAGGTGGAGATTTTAATGACGTGAATAGTTTAAAAGACAGAGTATCCTCTTCAAAGAAGCAACAAAAGATCAGCCAATCCTTAACAACATTAAAAAATAAAAATGGTCTAACGGATATTTGGAGATATTTACATAATGATTTAAATCAATTTACTTGGCGACGGACAAATGGTAGCGAAAAAAGTCGTATAGACTTTTGGCTGATAAACTCTAATATTATTCCACTGATACTATCGACTGACATCAGACCTGCAGTGATTCATTCAACTGATCATCTTGCAATTTCCCTTATTAAAAAACCATTGAAGCGTGGACCAGGTTATTGGAAGCTAAACAAACAACATTTAGAAAACAAAGATTATTGTGAATCAATAACAGCAATTATACATGAATGTAATGATTTAAAATTAAATGATTCACTGAAGTGAGAATTTTGTAAACATGAAATAAAAAAAGCATACAGCACATACTCAAAAAACGAAAATCAAGACAAAGGCATAACAGACTCCAACATCTAGAAAAATAGTTAAAATCTTTGCTCAATGATACTAATGTAAATGAAGCCCTAGTTACTGAAGTAGAAAATGTAATTAAACAGATATATGACGAAAGAGCCACTGGAGCACAAATTAGATCTCGTATAAAATTCTAAGAAGAAGGTGAAAAAAATACAAAATATTTTCTAAGTCTAGAAAGATCTAGACAAAACAGAAAAACAATCACATCACTTTTAGTAGACGATCAGCATATTACTAGTATTGATGAAATTTTAAAAGCTGAAACAAACTTCTATGAAAACCTCTACATGTCAAATGGCAATCAAAATGGTACTCAACAATATATTGACGGGACGGAATTAGAAACAACTTTATCTAACGAAGAGGCAAACATTTGTGAAGGTCCAATAACATTAGCTGAATGTGAGGATGCGTTAAACAGAATGAAACTAAACAAAAGTCCAAGTTTAGATGGGCTGACAGTAGAATTTTACATTAAGTTTTGGCCACATATATCCACAATGGTCTTTAACTCATTTCTACACAGTCATCAAACGGGAGACCTATCGCATTCTCAGAAACAATCTATTCTCTCACTTTTATATAAAAAGGGCGATCCAGAAAAGATTGAGAACTGGAGACCAATATCTCTTTTGAATATTGATTATAAAATTCTAGCTAGAGTTCTAGCAGAAAGACTTCAAAAAGTATTGCCAAAAATAATAAGTTTAGACCAACAAGGTTACATAAAAAATAGGTACATAGGTTATAATATAAGACAAATACAAGATATTATTGATTATACAGAAACATTGAATATAGAAGGTGCAATGCTTTTTCTTGATTTTAAAAAAGCGTTTGATACCATTGAATGGGAATTTATGTATCGAGTATTAAAACAATTTGGCTTCAAAGATGGTTTTATTAACTGGACTAAAATTCTTTACAAAACATCTGTTCATCAGTCACAAACAACGGATGGTTATCAAACTTTTTTAATATTTCGCGTGGAATTAGACAAGGATGCCCATTGTCTGCTTTACTTTTTATTATTGTAGCTGAAATCATGGCAAATAAAATCAACACATGTGAAGACCTTAAAGGCATTAAAGTTAAAAACCATGATAAAACATACCACTTGAAAATAACGCAGTTAGCTGATGATACAACGCTATTTCTAAATAATTCTGAAGAAATTCCTACTGCATTACAAATAATTGAAGAATATGGGAAGTATTCAGGGTTAAAATTGAACAGAAACAAAACTGAAGGTCTTTTAATCGGCAAGCTCAGAACTAATACTGAATTGCTGATAAATGGAATTAAATTCAGCCCGATAATAAAGGTGCATGGTGTATACTTTGGAAGTGAGAAAGATGCTAGTAACGTTATTAACTGGCGAGAAAAAATTGAGACATGTCAAACATTAATAAATAGCTGGAATCAAAGAAAACTTACGTTTTATGGAAAGATAACTATCATAAATTCTTTGCTTCTGCCGAAATTTGCTTTTCTTATACAAACTCTACCAATGCCAAAAAATGTTTTAAAACAAATAAATTCTATGTTCTTCTCCTTTTTGTGGGGTAATAAAAGTGAAAAAATCAAACGAAACACCTTAATAGGAAATAAAGATGACGGCGGACTTGAGATCCCCGACATAGAGATTTACTAAAAAAACATTAAAACTTAAATTGCTAAAAACACTTAGTTCAGTTGAAGAAGCAAACTGGAAGGTCATTCCAAAATTCTTTTTAAATCAATACGGAGATAAACTATTGATACTGAAAATGAATATTGATGCCATTAAATCACTCCCATCTGTAAGATATAACTTACCAGTTTTCTATAAAGATATTGTTAACATCTTTATTAACCTGAATAATTCGGGACCAAAATCAATGCCAAAATCATTATATAATATAAGAACCCAGGTATTATGGGGAAATCAAGTCATAAAATTAAAAGGTAAATGCTTACTCTTCAACTCATGGATTGACTCTGAAATTATATTCATAAATGACGTCATACATAATAATGGTGAAATTAATGAAAGTTTAATAAACAGACTCACAAATAAAAGTAACTGGATCTCTGAATTTACCAGATTAAAAGTAGCAATTCCGAAGGCCTGGAAAACCATTTTGAAATTAGAAGAATCCATAAAAACGCAAGTTAATATTAACAGAAACTCGGTTTTCGGTAAAATCTGTAATATCACTAAATTAAATAACAAAAACATGAAGAGAAAATTTGATGCAAACAAATTTGAACCTCCATATATCCACAAGTTCTGGGACGAAAAACTGAATAGAAAAGTCCAGTGGCATGAAGTCTACCACACAATTAATAATGTTTATATCGATAACAGAATAAAAGAACTTAAATTCAAGCTTATTCATAAAATAGTTCCCACTAATGAAAACCTTTTCACGTGGAAACTAATTCAAACGCCATTCTGCAAACATTGTAATGCAATTGAAACATTAGAACATTTTTTCATATCTTGTCCGTATTTAGATACCTTTTGGGTCAATATACACAACTTATTTTTTAAAATAGGCATTAATAAAAAGATTACTATGTATGAACTCATAGTCGGATATAAAATAAATTACAAAGGCTATCAAAAAATAAATATTATTATAGGGAACGTTATGTATGCTATCTACAAAAGTTACATGAAAAGTGAAAGAAGGACAAATACAGTGAATATGATGAACATTATATACTACGATTTATTAACTTTAGAAAAATATTATTCCGAGAAGAAATTGAAACATCCAACAATTCAAAAGTTCAACAAATCAGTGAGAGATAAAATTTAAAACATTTAAACGGATCTAAATATTTCAGTATATACTTATATGCATGTTGTTTTTGTAGTTATAAACATACATGCTTTGTAAATGTTTCCTTTGTATATGTTATGTTTTTATGATTGTTATTATATGTAAATAAACGGACTTCCAGTAGGTAGTTCCAAAAAGAAAAAGATCAGAAACGAAAATAGTACGAGAATCGCATATTGTTGAAATCGAATGCCTTAAATATGTCTTTGGCATGGTATACGACCATTTGGTACACCGCAAATAGGATCTCTGATATTCGATATTGTCTGTATTTAATGAAAGCCCGAGAAGACATAATATTGATCGACTATTGAAAAGGCTAGCATTCCAAAGAACATATTGGGACAGTAGATCAAAATAGATTTAATGAAGAGAGCTTCAAACTGTTCATTATGCATTAAATGTGGCCTGTCTGGAGCCCTCTTATCTGGGTCCACACTGTTTGTATATGCGATCAGTAATCTCGACAGAGGGATAAAGGTTTGTAAAGGGTTAACTATCTGCTTTCATTTCTTAAGTTGGATTTTATACTTTTTGACTATATAAACTTCTTTATGAGTTTAAATCAGTGATGATTCTGACCAGTTGCGTCTGATCAGTTTCCAAACTGTTAACAAACACCGGATGTTGCGAAGTTTATTAGAAGAAAACTAGTACTCAGTCAGACTGCATAGGTACTTCAAATATAGTGATCTGTAAGGCTATAAATATTCTATTTCATGGCAGCAATACATTACTAGGATCACAAAAACATTTTTGCATGAGTCACTCTCCTTATTCGGACAAAGACATAACAGTAAAATAGCAACGGTGTGTAATTATAGTAATGCTCCCCAATGACGAATACTTATACAACTCTTTGTTTTCTGTGGTACTTTAGTATGTTTTAAGTACGCTATGGTCGAATCATATATTATATTGCGAACACTGACTAGGTCATATAGCGCCGATGCAGATCACATAGATGTGTAGACCATAGCTGCATTACATACTGAAGTTTAAATCAAGATAAAGGAGCTGTCTTGAATACTTCAATCTGGGTTACTTAGATTTAAATGAAATCTTCCAGTTCCCTATTGACTATAGGTAATTTATAAACATTCAAGTTTGAGTCTAACAATACATTGCACAACAAAGAGAGCCAATTCTGACCTGAGGTATGATGTAGAACTTTCTTATGTGACTGTAAATAACGCATATACGCATCACTAGGAGTCAACAAATATTTGTCATATTCTTTTAATAGCACAAATGAATTATTTTGAGAAATTATTAACTGAGCTTTTCCATTATGTAAAAAAAGGACAAAATTATACTTGTGTATGTATGCAGCATTTACATGCTGTGAAAGCTTGCTATTGTTGAGTTCCTTGAAAACACAAAGGCATACTTGTTAACAGATACCACCTCTATGTGAGCGACTGTATACTAATTAGGTTAGCTAGCCTAAGGGAGATTAATGTTCATCGCCTCGGATTTAACGGAAAGATTTAACGTTGTCGAAGCTGTGAATTTAGTAGTTTCTATGTTAGGCACAGCATGAGAGCAAATATATACAAAGACAAAGCTTTAGATCCTGATTAGCAAGAAATGTATTGCATTTTAAGAAAATGTAGTTTTGAGAAAAAAAACCTGACTATTTTAATAAATTATTTATCAAAATATGTTGACTGCTTCTAAAACTGTCTCCAAAGACCATCCTAACTTTATTTGGAGCTTAATTGTCATAGCAACGGATGATTTTGTTTATTTGACAAAGCTCTAATGAGTCACATATATAGCATTGCATATTTTGTACGATGCAACAATAATGAACATGAACATGACAAACTGTGACCAAAATAAAGCAAAACAAAATTAATGATTTTCCTAACAGCAGCAAATAAAGAATTGATCTTGAAGATCTGATATGATCAATAGATGAAAGATATTGTCATACTTTATAGGATGTATTTCAGAAGGTACTATGATAAACATTATTTCAGCAAAACACCACGATATAAGTTTTTATACAACATTCAGCGATGGAATAGAGACATGTTTTTTCTTCTATTCACAACACATAAAGATTTCACTTACCGTTGACGGTTTCGACCACTACTGTGGTCACATTCCGAATAACGATGTCACACGTGATCGGTCATGTCCGACGATTTACGCCACGTTCAGTGGCGAAAATCGGGTCGTATACTATATGTTAGATTGTAGCCAGTTTGCAAATGTTGGTAATCATATATCAAAATATGATATCATGTGTAAGATGAAAATGGCATACATGGGGAAGTATAGAGAAGAGTGGAGAGAAAATATTAACAGAGAGCTTTCAATAACAGGATCAGGGCGCAATAAATTAAGAACTTATAAGCTATTTATAGAAACTTTTGAAACTGAATATTACGTTAAAATTATTCTTCCATTGAAACACAGATCTGCTTTTGCTAAATTTAGATGTGGAGTTGCCCCCTTACGAATAGAAACAGGTAGATATGAGAGGCTACAATTAGAATGTAGAACTTGTCCCTTTTGTAAAAATACTATTGAAAATGAATTACATGTTATAACTGAATGTCCACTATATGAGGATATACGAGCCGAGCTATATGATAAGGCAACCGGTGTGTTCAATGATTTTATGTCAGAAACTAACTGTGATAAGTTTAAATTGTTGTTTTCTAGTGCGCAACTGGTACGTTTTACTGCCAAATCCTGCTTCAATATTTTAAAACGACGCACAAATCGTTTGTATAATACATAATATGTGCAAATATTGAAGTCAGAACACGGATCACTCAAGCCATTGGACCTCATACGGATCTCCTCACCATTATAAAAAGGAGGAAACTGAAATGGTATGGACATGTTACGAGAAGCGATGGACTTGCAAAGACGATTCTACAGGGAACAGTCGAAGGAGGGAGAAGATAGGGAAGGCCAAAGAAAAGTTGGACATGCAATATTAAAGAATGGACAGGCCTTGATCTTGCCGGAGCCAAAACAGTAGCGGAAGACCGTAACGCGTGGAGAAGGCTGGTACACGAGTCATCATTGCTGCCCCAACGACCTCCGCGGTTACGGGATAGGTGAGGTGAGGTGAGATGTGCAATAACAATACGAGGTGCTCATGTTTATCTAGTGTAAAAAGGAAACTCTTATATGTGTATAATTATAACATGTTGTTTAAATATATAACTTAATATTATCTCGTCCATGTAAAGCGTGCTAATCAAGTTATCGTTGATCTGATCAATGGTATTTCTTAATAAGGCATGTTAATGCATTTTTTGAATGTCAGATTTTAAGTAAAACTTTATGGCAGGTCTTAACTTTGAGATTAGCACTATTTACATGGTTTTAATTTTATGTTTTTGTATTGAACTGCTGATAATTGAAAGATGATATTCAGGTAGTAGTTTGCTGTGAAAACTACTTAATAGTCTCTTATAATTCTTATTTGAATGGCATGGTTAATGTTGTTTTTATGATAAATGTATATATGTATATGAACCATGATGAGACTGAAATAAAGATATTATATACTCTGGAAAGCTAGTGGCCCGTCGTCCCTGATCATGACCGAATTGCTCATCCGTATGTGTATCACTACCTTTATTGTCATTGTCTTATAGGCATTATCTCTGTCAATTACTACTGCCCCTTCCAAGTCTATCTCATAATTATGTTGATTTACATGTTTATAATGGAACTCTCATTTATTTCTGTAAGGGACTGTTTTCTTGTAGATCTTGTGAATGTGCCTTTCTGTTTTGTTCTACACCTTTACTCGTTCTTTTAAACGTATCTCATTTTTTCTTCCAGTCTCTCCTGTATACGTAGATATTGTCCCAAGACCTGCAAGGGATTTTATGCACGATTTACCCTTTTCTCTCTTTTCTTGTTTGTCCTTCGGGTGCACCGGGGTGTTTTTAATTATTTGCTTTAGCTTAACGATGTTTCTTGAACACACGAAATACTCCCCCAGACAATCCATTAACAAAGGGTAAAATGACTAGACAAACAGAATTGGTAGGGTTATTAGCTGTCGATAGAACACGACCCGATTTTGCCACCAAACATGTTGGAAATCAACGACCATGACCGACGGCGTTCGCTTTTCTTCTATTCACAAAAACACATATTGATATGTCTTTTTTAAGACGTGGCATAGAATTTCAGATTGTACAAATCAAGGCAGGCGAAACGTTTAAAGGGACTGTTTTAGACGGAATTTATTACATCATACTAACATTCACATTGCAAGTCCGAGACATCAGTGACCAAGTTGTTATAATGCGATTGAGGTGAGTCGAATCTGAGATTTTTCTCAAGCTTTTAATTGGTCATATCTGACGAATCAAAAGGTTGAGAATGATTAAAGGCCAGTCTCAAAACGCTATTTGATGCTAAACAGGGTAAAACTGTTTGAAAATGACAGTGCACTCAGCGTAGGACAATGCACGTTCTATGCATATAAATATAATCCGTTTACTTGACCACGATGTTATCCTGCCTGTTCCATACTGAATAACTAGCAAAGTAAAACATACAGATGATATTCTGTGCGCTCACTACCATTACTTGCAGCTTTCACTCCCAGGAAAATATCGTCCGCTTAGACAATGTCCGTTGTTATAGTTTCTCAAATTAGGTTTATGGTCATTTCAATGAAGAAACAACATTTACATTTGATCTGCTCAAATCTGACCAATAAAAAGCTTGTAAATGATATCAGAACCATCTCAAAGTATTTCACTTATCTTCGTCTTAAACGAGATTCAAACACACTTCGCGCACGCCCCTATATAAACAAAGTAGGGACGTATCTGTGTTTGAATTCTCGGTAAAACACTCACGCGCTGTAACGTTCTAACATGACGTCATATGGCTTCGAAAATGCGTAAGCCAAGAAATGTAGCGCCATTAGTTCGGTGCAAATTAAGGTTAGAAAATGTGTTAGAATCGAAATAATAAAATTAATACCAGTATTTTATCGTGTAATCGAACACGGGTAGTCGTTGAGATGCTTGTAATTCAATCACTCGGCCTAAAGGCCTCGTGATTAAATTACTGAGCATCTCAACTCCTACCAGTGTTCGATGGCACGATAAAACACTGGTATGAATTTATTATTTCTTAAATAACATTAGGCTGAAATATTAAGTTTTGTAATTTCCATGTTTTTATGCCCCCGGCATCGACAGATGCGGGAGCATATAGTAATCGTCCTGTCCGTCCGTAACCAGGTTAAGTAGATTTTACCGTTTCGTCTAGCTTCAACACCACTTATTCAAATGCTTAGATACTTATACAGTTGTTGCCTTGGACCATTCCCTATCCATCAATATCACCCAACCTTGATTTTGACCTTGACCTTGACCTAATTTGGACTTAGAATATTTTTAATGGGCTATTTCTTGGTTAACTAGATTTTACCGTTTCGTCTAGCATCAACACTACTTACTACAATGCTTAAATACTTATACAGTTATTGCCTTGGACCATTACCAACCCACCAGTAATACCCAACCTCAGTTTGACCTTGACCAAATTTGGACTTAGAAAAGATTCAGAATATATTGTCAAGGATGCCACCGGGGGCATAAGCGTTTATTGAACGCGCAGTCTTGTTTTTTTTTAATTACTCCTTTAGCCCTTTAACCCATTGCCTATTTCTAGTAGTTAAGATATGTGACCTATTAAAGCAGGCTGAAAGTAAAGCAGAATGTGCCCTAGGTCATATTCTGCTTTACTTTTAGCCTACTTTAAGTTACTATCTGCTATTATATAGAAAATATTTCTTATAATACATATTCATGACAGTATAAAATGGAACTATTTTCTTTGGCGAATGAATAAAATGAATGCGCTAAAAGTCGCTCCTATGAGGGAAAGGGTTAAACCCAAATCTAACACAACATACCAGAAATTATAAATATGAAAGCCGACTAAACGCTGCTCTCGATATCGCTGTTTAACTGCTAGTATCCTCTTTATGTCAGCAAGTAGTAAATCAATGAGGAGATATGCAAATCGAGTCCTACATGTGAATATTAACATACTAAATATCCCTTTGTTTTAGACCCTATACTGTAATTGAATAGCGCAGTCTGACAACTATACTTGTTTGATAGTATTAATATTGTCTCGCACGCACTCGCTGGTAACCTTACTACTATGGTGGACACTACTCCTGGGGCCCGTTCATAAAACTTCGTACGACAAATGTTGTCGTAAGTCAGATTATAAAATCTCAATTATTATATTTTTCTCCATCTAATCCTGTCTTGTGACATCTTTTTTGGAATCGTCTTGAAAAGACGATTCCAAAGAGATGTCGCAAGACATAATTTGTTAGAGAAATCAGACATTAAATGTTACAAAGATTTGAATTACGATCGTTTTTGTCGTACGAAGTTTTATGAAACGGGCCCCTGGCACTTGTAAATACGCATCCAAAACTTTTCCAAATCACTGCTTTGTGTATCATAAATTTAGTTAGCAGAATGTATTCGAATTTCGTAAAGATTTCTGATTGTTATATTGCGTTTGGAATATTTAGAACAGAATAGCCAGTACCAATGCCACTGACAGAATGGTTTGATTTCATGAGTTAAAGTATTTGACAGATTTAGTTTCAGAATCATGTGTAAATGACGTTTTCATGGAAGTTATTAGTCTAAGGTAAAATATAAAACCATCACCCAAACGATTATTGGACACTTTTATCTGTACAATAATGAAAGCAAGTGGCAATTTCATTCGGCCATTTGAAATTGTAATGCAAGAGAAAATGTTTACTGTTACTGTGGACGCAGAACTTATATATGTTTTCCTATAGTGGATGTATACAAGGGTCACTATGGCCCAAGATTGCCCACATGGTACACCATGTAAAAGTGGACCAATAGTGAACTAATTTTTGACTCGAGAATACCCACATTATACCGTGGCCTAGATCTAGATTTCAATGAGGCAAACATATTAAGCAAGTTTCATGAAGATCAGACGATATCTGTAGCTTCTAGAGTGTTAACAATGTATTTTTAAGATTGTACCTGGTGATCTTAGTTTTACCCTACATGACCAACATTAACCCTTTCCCCCATAGAAGCGACTTTTAGCGTATTTAATTTATTCCTCCGCTGAAGAAAATAGTTCCAGTTTATACCCTCATGAACAATAACCATTACAAATATTTTATATATCCTAGCAGATTTTAGCTTAAAGCAGGCTGAAAATAAAGCAGAATGTGCCTTAAGGCACATTCTGCTTTACTTTCAACCTGCTTTAAGTGGTCAACTGTCTCCAAAACTAGAAACAGACTATGAGGTAAAGGGTTAAAACCTGACCAAGATATCAATGAGGCAAACATATTGATCAAGATTCATTAAGATCAAAAGAGAGTTGTGGCCTTTAGAGTATGGACAAGATATTTCTAAGATTTGACCTAGTGACCTAGTTTTAACGGCTGGTGACCAATATTCAAATTTGAGCTTTAAAAGTGCTAAATGTGGTCTGTAGAATGTTTAACAAGATTTTTCAATGATTTGACCAAGTGACCTAGTTTTGATCCGACTTGACGCACATTTAAACTCGACGTAATGAGATTTGTAGCCTCTAGATTTGTGATCTTTGATTTAACTAAGTGACTTAGTTGTAAACCTGATATGACCCATATTAAAACTTGACTTAGATATCAATAATGCATATATTTTAAGTAAGTTTCATTAAAATCCAAAGAGGTTTGTAGCTTCTACAGTGATAACAAGGTTTTTCTATTTTTGACCTAGTGACCTAGTTTTTGCATTAAAATCCAATGAGTTATGTAGCCTCTAGAGTGGCAAAATGTTTGTCATGACTTGACCCAGTTTTTGATTTGATATATCCCATATTCACACTTGATTTAGATAGTAAACAGTCAAACATGTATGATTAAGTTTTATCAAGATCCTATGATATTTGTAGCCTCTAAAATTTGAGCTAGTGACTAAGTTTTCGACCATACAAAACTTACATAGTGTAAACAAACCAATTGTGGACGAACGAACAGACGGGCCGACATACAGACAGACAGACGACGTGCATCCAGCGATCTTAATAGCTCACCTAGGCACTTCGTGCCAGTAGAGCTAAAAAAATAATCACATTGATACAGTAGGTCAAACAATTCAACGACTTGTTTTCAGTTTTAAACAGCAAGATCAACGAACTCAATTGGTTTTTCTATTTCTATTTCTATTTCATTCTTCTTTAAGTTGTGTGATCAGAGTTACCTATATAAGTGTTGATCATCTTACAAGACATGTACAGGAAATTAAACCATTTCCCCCAAATTGCGTTTGCAGTTTATGAGCTGACAAATGTCCATTGGAAATAGTTAGGTGCCAAATTAGACTGCATGCATGAAAAATTACAATTGTAATACACTGTAAAAAGCTACCATCAACTACCAAAACAAATATATGTAAGTCGTTAAATGTTTAATTTCATTAGAAATAGTTAAAAGTTTTGATATCGTAGTTGATAAATATGGAAAAAAAGTAAATAACTATTTTCATTGCAACAACATTCATGTGTTTGTATAATTCCGGGCAGAATGTTCACAACACTGTGGGTGTTGGCGATTTACGGTCATGTTTAGAACTAGTATACAATGATAAAAGTATTCGTCTGTTGGAAACTCAGTGTTGTTTTATCGCTTAACCCCTTCACTGCCGTGACGTCATCAATCTTAAACAATTGTCGTCTGCATTTATTTCTTAAATTTTAATTTTTGCTATTTTGACAGAAGAAATATTGAAATGAGTGTCAAACAGTTTGAATCCTGATCAGACGCCGCGGGGTAAGGCAGTGAAGGGGTTGAATGTATTTAGTATAAATTGTCTTGTTCCTGTATTGTATGGTATGACTAATAAGGTACATACAATTTTAGGTTAACATTCATAGTCAAAATGGCGACATCATTAGAGTTTACTGTAAAGAATTAGTCACTTGTGACTATATAATCTAATTAACTAAACCAAACAAGTTGTTTATTGTATTCAAGACGCGGTACGTAATCCAATTACTGACTTGTGATAATTAACCCTTTACCCAATAACCTGTCTTTAACATTAAAGACAGGTGATCACTTAAATCAGGTTGAAAGTAAAGCAGAATGTGCCTTAAGGCACATTCTGCTTTACTTTCAGCCTGATTTAAGCTAACATCTGCTAGGCTATATAAAAAATTTGTTAAGGTAAATGGTCATGAGGGTATAAACTGGAACTGTTTTCTTCAGCGGAGGAATGAATTAAATACGCTAAAAGTCGCTTCTATTGGGGAAAGGGTTAAGGAATACAATTGAACCCATAGAGCAGTCCGAATTTGATAAACACAACAACACTTCAATAAGTAAACGTACTGCATTATGAATCGGCAAATATTGGCTATTTAAAGTGGCAACCGCGTATTTCACGGAACCATTTAAGGAATATTCAATGTTCATTCTAGTACAAAAATAAAACATGGATATGTGTTGAAAAATACCTGAATGTTTTCATTTCACGATGACACTGAAGTGGTATCTGGTAAAATAAGCAACTAAAGACAATCGTATTGCAACACAGTTAACGATTCAATATCCACCCATCCTACGGTATAGAATTATCTCCAAGCTACAGTATAGAAATACAAACAACTTAAAAGAAGTCTATTTCATGGCAATGAAGAGGTCAATATGGTCAAGAGATCCCTTTTCAAGATATACGGTTATTCCTTCTTTCCTGTTCCTGATATATTTTCGCTCAGTCACACCCATCGTTCTACAATATTTATAATATAATCATGAAACTCAGAGAGCTCAAAATATTCTATTTAAAAGAAATAGGAAAACAGTATAATTTTATAAGATTTACCAAATTGATTTCACATATACCCTGAATCGACAAAATCCAATTGATACTTTCTGTTGTCGTTTAATGACATGTCCTGTCCTAGTTCGGCCACAACACCTAGTTGGTGGAAATCTGTCCTAGTTGTGCAGATCACTGCAAAACTGTCTATGCAAATGTGAGATTCTTCTCTTATATTTGATGGTTTTGTTTCATAACAAAACATTGCGCTTGAGTACAGGACCTTTAAAATGTACATTATGCTCGTTATTCGGCTCAACATCAGCCCACATAAACGCTGAGCATTCACCAGTTTAAGAATACAGCTCTTCATCCGCCGTACCAACGCTGATCATTTATCAGCTCGAGAATAGCGCTCATCATACGGCTCAACATCAGCCTGAACCAACGCTGAGCAGTCTACTTTAGAATAACGCTAGTCATACGTCTTAACATCAGCCTGAACCAACGCTGTGCAGTCTACTTTAGAATAGCGCTCATCATACGGCTCAACATCAGCCTGAACCAACGCTGTGCAGTCTACTTTAGAATAACGCTAGTCATACGGCTCAACATCAGCCTGAACCAACGCTGTGCAGTCTAATTTAGAATAACGCTAGTCATACGGCTCAACATCAGCCTGAACCAACGCTGTGCAGTCTACTTTAGAATAACGCTAGTCATACGGCTCAACATCAGCCTGAACCAACGCTGAGCAGTCTACTTTAGAATAACGCTAGTCATACGGCTCAACATCAGCCTGAACCAACGCTGAGCAATAGCGCTCGTCACACGACCCAACCGGCACCGTGCTAATACAGACGGCGAGTACGGGCATATTGTTAAATTTATTAGTTTTGCCGGCAAAGTAACCCATTCATTTCATTTACTTTAATCCATATATAGTTTTTTTGTAGTTTCAATATCAATCATCAGACTAGATAGCCCATTGCTGCTCTAACCTTAGTTAGTGTTCGGCTAAAAACACTGTCGCCTCTCAGAACGCCACATAAAACACAGATCCAATTTTTGGCTCTAGTGTTAGGGTTGGAGTAACCCGAACATCTTGACAATCGAATGATCGCTTCAAATATTCATGTTTGACTGTTTTCTGTGGCAATGGTCAATAGCATACTTTTATTATGTGTAACGGTAGTTTATATATACATGATCACTTGGATTTTACAGTTTAAAGCTATGATAACTATAGGAAACAGTTTGGATCTAGATGAGACGCAATTGTAACTCCTGCACCTTAATTGATGGACATTCTGGTGATATTCTTCTTGAAGAGAAGATGTGTTGCAGAAAGCGAATATTGATTGTTAAAATAATCATTGAAAGTTTCAACTGGGCTTTTAAAAACTGTGCATGTCATGTACAGTAAAACCTCGCTATTACGACCACTAAAATGAAGGCTAATTGATTGTATATTAGAGAGGTGGCAGCTTAAAGCAAGGTGACAGTGAAACAGAAAGCTACTAAAGGAGCTTTCTGTTTCACTGTCACATCGCTTTAAGCGGTCACCTACCGTAAACACCCTAAAAGTTTACATAATTTAGTGGTCGTAATAGCGAGGTTTTACTACTTTGAATTAAATATTGATATAACACCGTTGTTTGGTTTCGATGTGTCAGGGCATTTATACAACACTACGTGAAAATTTAAACGTACTCAAAATGACATTTATTGTAGAATAATAGCTCGAATTGCTGTTTTCGGCTTTGCGTTCATACTCGTGAAGTCGTCCATAAAATGGGGTTAAAATCCAAAAAGTATAGAGAAAATGATTGTGCTATGCGATGAGAATTTTTATTTCATGTTTAGCGATGGTTATTGATTTTTGCTTTTACCGCTTTGGCCGGAAAATCATAAATACCATGATATCTGTTAGACTGTAAAACATGAAATTCAGAAGTCTAGGGTTCGAACACCGTCAAACACAAACCTTTCTGTGTCCATTTTCTAATCATGTTTACTTGTTTTATTATCATGTTTAGCTCAACTTTTCGAAAAGCTATTTTCGTCACATTGCCTGTGTCTTTTTTTTTTTTTTTTTTTAATGTTTATTTTTTGTGAGACATCAATTCACAATAACTATCTTAGGACATCGTTTGAGTATAAAAAAATTCGACGGACGGCGGCGGACAAAGGGCGACCACAATGGCTGACCTTGGCACTTCGTTCAAAATTAGCTTTTGTTCAGTAGTTTCTAGACTAAATATTTAACATTATAAGGGGACAGGTTCTTTGTGACCTTCGATGTCACCTCTCATAGTTTGAAAAGTGAACAACAATGTTGAGATCACTATCGTAAGCATCATAGTGAATATATGTGTAGGTTTTATCTTTTTCATTGTAATTGTAAATAATTGTTGAACAATATTTAAGATCATCTGTGACCCCCTCCCCTTTATTTGAAAATAGTAGTATATTGTCTGTAATTCAGCCGCACATTGCCGAGACTATTTTCTCTTAGTCCAACTATTCGTCCACAATCGCTGCATGATGCGGAAGCTTAATGACGTCATTTGAGATGACCTTTCAATAAACAACGTCACGTGTTAGCGGTAACTTCTGACCTGTCATATCTATATTTAGTTCTTTATTTTATTCAGTAATAATGTTAAATTATAAGTAATATATATATATAAAGTTGTTTTGTTTTCAAGGATTGAACAACCATGGTCACATTTTAGAAATTACAGTTTTGCAGTTTCGTACAGAGTGGTCTGTTGTTGGTTTTTTCATACCTCAATAAAACAAAACATATTCTATACAATTAGTCCGTAAATAATAACAGAAAATTATTAGGTGTGTACTATGTTTATAAATGTTTATATATGTGTATTTGTGTGTGTCTGATTTTGTGTCTGTGATACTCAATTTTCTACTAAATTATTGAACCTACTCTTCCCGCCTTGTTTTGAACTTAATGAGTTGCAAATAAACTGAATACAGTATCATCATTACGGTCGAACTGAGATATCTCGAACTCACAGAACTCGAATGATCCGCTATTTCGAAACATGAATTTCCTCTTTTCAAGCTCGCTTCAGGCAGACATACCTGTGTTTCAAAGTTAAAACGCGGCTTAGCCGCGTTTTAACTTTGACATACGGGAATGTTCGAAATAACCGAGTTCGAGATATCAAAGTTCGACTGTATATTCTCTGCAGAACAATTTGAATTTCAGAAACGTCAAGCGGTTGAAACAGGGAGCTAATAGGTACCATTTGGTTATGGCAAGGATACTAAACGTTTCTTACAGCATTCACAATGCTCGAATAATGCCGATGTAACGCAGTAGAATGACCCACCCATCACTCGTTACTTTAAGTAACATGTAGGGCATCACTAAAGAGTACACTGTAACCTAGATTTTATCTTCCGGCATTGCAAAAACATGTGTAAATGCAATTTTGTTAAGTATAACGCTTAATTATTTATAAACAGCATGGTTATAAACCTGGTTACCACGCTACGTAACTGTGACGAATCTGTAACTTCGAGCCAAAGTGTCTGTCTTGAATAATTTGTTTATAACATCACGTCAAGTTGTCACGTAAATCAAACATATGTCACGTGTTCATGAATGTTTGATCACAAGGATAAAATTAAAGTACGAACTTACACTTATAAATCAAGTTGAATGTTGATGTTTTCAAAAGACCGTGTATATTTAAGTATCACCATAAGTTGATTGTTATCACTCTCTTCCTAAAATTGGTATTTACAGCACTCCTTCTCTACTACGACACCCAACGGGAGAAATAAATTGTGTACGTTGTTCGGAGGGAGTTGTTAAAGAGAGGGAAATTAGCAAACAGCTTGAATCCAGATTTGGATTCAATCTGTTGCCACTCGTCATTAAGGTTTTTTTCTGTCAAAATGTCCATTATGTAACTTTTAGAAAAACCGCTGAAGACAATTTTAAGCAGACGACATTGCAGTCGTGAATAGGTTGTACATAATTTTCTTGTTTAGGAAACTGCGACAAGTGTCTTTGTAAGGGGGGAGTCTTTGTTGGGAGGACCATTGTAGAGAGGGAACAATGTATAATGACATCAATGGTAACATTATTCTGATTTGTTTTCCATCAGAATGAATCATCCAGAGCATGGAAACAACCTTTTTAGTTGTTATAGTAACATTAATTGTGTTGTATAGTAATGTTTAAAAGAACACTATAAATATGTATTTATCTTCTGTTATAAAATGTTTAATTTGTCTATCGACATAACACACGTCAGCGATGAGTTCTTGACATACTTGACGGATTTTACTTTACTTTTGTGAGTAATTTGTAAGTTGTATGTAGACGAATGTTGGATGTTGATGCTGACCTGCTATTGACAGCCAAACTTTACAATACGAGAACTGTGTATTTTAAAAGTTCAAAATACTAACAAGTTGCACCTATATTCATTCCACTGTCATGGCACGTTTTGTTGATGGTATCTTTAAATGTGGGTTTTACGCCTACGCGACAAACTATACTGACCATATAGCGAGGATGTGCACGAGTGTGTAAGTGACGCAGTTTGGTTAAGTTTTACCACCCGCACTGGGGATGTGTGTATGTGTGTAGTGCATGCATGAGTTGGTGGATATACAGTTTTGTGGTGTTTAATCGCTCCACTCTCTCAAAGTATTGAAAGTATATATCTGGTATTTGACGGTATACAGAAACACCTGGTGTTTTTTCTACGGGCGAACGTAGATTATATCACACTATAGGTTGTCAGTTACAAGATTTTGAGTGTTATCCACATTTTTATATACTTAGGCACAGGCCCATACACCAGATATTTAAAATTATATATACTACAATTATATACATGGTGTGAAGGAGTGGTGATATCATCTAGGTTAACAATGTAATAATAATCTACACATATCAGTCAGCAATAAATTCTCTACTCCTTTGAAAGGAATAATACAAATACATTGCTAAATTACGTATTGTTTGCTCATCTCTATATGACATAAGTTATTTAAAGAAGAAGCAGTTTGGATTAACAGTGTAATACTTAGAAATATATTGTGATCTTATATCAGAATTCAATGGACATTTAAATACAAAGTGTAGTTCGTCTTCAACATAACATTCACAATAAAAGCAGAAGCGGCATTCCCTAGGAATATTTAGATGTCTGCCATGCTCTATCATTAAACAATGGGATGAGCTTCTGAATGCTGCAAAACATTTTCGGAACTTTACAACATCAATTGCCGTTACATAAGGTTCTAGTTCAATTGTTAACTTAAAATAAGTATAATATGATAATTTGGCATTTTCATAGCATTGCGTTCTCCACGTCTGCAGATATTGGTCTTTAAGCCGCTGTTCATATTTCTGTAAAAACATAATAGGATTATCAATACGCGGGTTTTCCCAAACAATCCAAAAAACATTTTTGTACAGATTCAACCTGACGTCTGTAGCCCAGTTCTTATAACCATTTTGATCAAAATGTACAATCATTTCATAGCAAAGTTTTATATGCCTATTACTGCTACAAGATAAAAGCTTGATCCAGTACTTAATGCATCGCTTTGCAAAATATATATACATTGGGTACCTTCCCAAATCGCCTAATACAACATTGTTACAGGCGTTGCTATTAAGATTCAAAAACCATTTACATGCATATAAATGAATATTTTCACAACAACTTACATTACCAAGACCCCACAACACAGCTCCATACAGCATAATTGAGCTTATTTAAGAGTCATATACTTTAAAAAAAAATGTTTGATATTGTACAAATGACAGATGGCTAAATGAACTAAATATCTGGCTTAAAACTTTCTTTGCCTTAATAGCCATATTTTTAGCCATTTTAAACAATGATAACCTGTTCGAAAAATATAACCCAACATTTATATGTTAAACCGTTTACGACTACTATGGCATCCCCTTTGTACGTCCAGTGCTCTCTTCTAGCAACCCTTCCACTACGATAGAGTTTGGGTAATTGTAATGATGAAATGACCACGGTAAACCTCATTGGTAGCGAATTGATCATTAACTAAGGTAGTAATATCAATGGCGATTCGTAATTTGGTCGCATTAAAAGACGCTTAAAAGATACATTTGCCGGACCTGAATCCTTCAATACGAACCAATACATTGGTTTTGCCTATGTATTTGTTGTAACCTTATATGATAGTCTAGCCCAATTGATCAATCGCCGATGCTGGACGTACAGCAATGCATAATTCTCACTGAATTTACCTTTTTTAACATATAATATAGTTCCATAAGCCAATGTTTAGATTATTATAAAAGCGCGTTACGAACATAAGTTCCAATGTTACATGCTACAATTCTCCATTAAGACTTACCACAAACTGTCAGTAACACGTTTATGCAATGATCTTGCATTGGGAGGGATATTTTAGACAAACGTGATTGCAAGTTTATCTCTTGACCCATTGTGCCATAGCCTGTTTTTTGTTTTGACGATAAGTGACAGTATAAACCAGGATGAAGCATGCGCCTGTATTCTGCTTTGAGCTTTACCATCTGCTACGATATAGAACATATATCTTGTGGTACATATTCATGACTGTATTATATAAAGACGAACTATTAAGTAAGTAAAGCTGTCTATTATTATTACCTTAATTAATTGATATTGCTGAATTGTTTCGATTTGATTGACAGATGTCTGTAGTATTTCATGAGATAAATGCTATGTAAATGCATTATTAAATTTTGTCTCGCCATTACAGACATTTATCTGCACAGGAAATGAGTTTGATATCTTAAGTTAATTTGTTTGACAGAAATTCGACATATTGACTGGGTTTTTACATTGTCATATAATGGTCTATTTATATGTTTATTTGTTGTTGTTATAAAAAAAATATGAATGATTTTAAAACGTCTTATTTATGACAATTAAAATAAGAACATTATTAAAATTGGGCCGTACGCCAACATACTGACCTAATTTGAATATATCGCTAAAACGCATGTCTAAACGCGGCCTCTGATCAGGTTATGTACTGTGTGTGACTTAGCAATTCACATGTAAACACAACGGTAAATAGTATTAAAAAGGACTTGGCTTTACTGAAAACGGGCAGTTTCTATTCAAAGGTGTAGGTCTGAAAAAGTTAGAAGTCAAGCAAGACAGTCTTGTCCTATAACTGACGTTTGATGGTTTAAAGTCTTTGATTTGAATGCGTCTATAGTAACTGTTAACGTCTAGTTTCCAAAACATTGACTCAGTATTCATCCGCTCATGAAAGCAACACTCCCTTAAAAAAGAAAAATCTATTAATTTTGAAAACTGTATTAGACGAAACAGTGAAATGATTTAGAATACAAAACTTCCAGTGAATCTACTTTCACACATTTTCTTAACCTATATTAATATCTAACCAATACACACGGTCCTGCATTAACATGCTATTCAAAAGGAGTAAACCCTGATCTGATATTTTTAAAAACACTATATAAACAAATGATATTATTTATTGTAACAAATATTCATTTTAAGTGGTCAAAGTCTGAATTTGAATCCAGAAAACAACCGTTGAAATACGGAATTTACAAGAAGTTGCATCCAGACCAGATACTGAATAACGCCGCCAGATATATTCAGCATCTGGTCTGCTGCTGATCTGAATTGAAACTGGTTGACGCTAGGGTGTAAGAGATGTTTAAGTTTGCTTGAAGAATATTCACGTGTTTATTGAATTCATTTACAAAACAGGGTTTATGCCACATCCGGTTTTCAGACTCTTCACAGTATTGCTCAATATTTCAAGAAAATTTAGTCTCTCAGAGATTTTACTATTAGTACATTTCTGGTCGCCCCACCTCTGCAGTTCAGTTTGAAACCATCATCTGTGCTCTCAAGAAATATGACTGATTTTTACTTTCATGTAATTTTACGTTCATGTAATTGATATGTAAATTACAAACATACTAATGATGCGTTTAAAAAAGTAATATGTGTCTTTGCACATGTATATCTATCTTTATGTATGTAAGAGTATATTATGAATAATTACCTAGAATTGAACCATAGAGTGCAGTATGCGCGACCTTTGCAGACAGTGTACCTGTGAATAGTAACTCTTAATGTAGACAGTAAAAGCAACAACTCATTTATACGTATACTGTCAAGTACTTGGGCCAAACTCGGGCTCGTCGAGAGGCTCATTCGCAGATCAATACAGTTTAAAGAATTATAGCAATGTTGTCGTAAAACATTTTCTTAAATTGACTTGATTCTGTTAAAGGTATTGAATATATTAAAGTACACAGTATTGCCCACACAATGTTCAAATCTCTCGATGGCAATGACCTTAACTATTCGTTTATAGTGCTTAAGTGGAGGTAGGGGAAAATGCGTCATTTTCCTGGATGGATACACCTCAAATTAAATGTCTGTATTGCTACATCGTTGCATTTATCCCATTCTTAATTACGTTAGTTGAGTGAGATTAACGTTACGTCATGTTTGAACTGTTGATGCTGCGTAAATCTCGTACAAAAAATAAAACAACAATTATTGATCATGCCACATGTATCATCAGGTGGCAGTTATCTTATAGGTAGCATTTCGATGTTAACTCGTATATTCTATGTAGTACACGTGTATGAAGATTTTTAATTAACAAAATTATGTTCTGTTCTGTTTGGTAAATTCTTGAAGTTTCTTCTTTTTAAATGAAACTCTCGCATTGATATCAACCCCGTAATGTTTTTGAGGAATACAAATAGCTCATTGGATTTTAGATTCAAGTTTTCTTTTTTAAAATATTCCAGCAAAATCCTGTTTTTCATTAGATCGACGAAATATCTGCCATCGTTAGATATTCGTTAGCTTGTATGCAGAGCTAACTAGCAATCGTTAAAAAATCACTTGTCTATACAAACAGTGACGATCCAGATCAGAGGATTCTTACATGATCCCTCTGATCAGGGTATATACTGTTATAATAGAGTAGTACAATATCAAAAATTGGAATTATTTATCGGACGTTTTAGGGAGAAAAGGGTTAAACCATTTATGAGTATACGTTTCCATATAGTCTAGTACATGTTTGTCGTCTGCATTAGAGTTTTAGCTTCCAGGATTGTATCTGGCTGTTTTAATATCTAGCGATAGCAGACTTACTGGTTATACTCGGCTTGTATAAATGCTAAATGTGGCTTGTCTCAAAAGTTTCAAACAACAAGGGTCGATACATGAAGCCAGATATGTAAAGCTGTTTGGCACATTTGTAGATCTTTTCAAATTTCAACCGTCCGTACAGTGGGGGAAACAGTAGTCTTCTCCAAGTATGCGTTAACCCTTTACCTGATAGCCTAGTTATAATATTGAAGATAGGTGACTACTTAAAGCAGGTTGAAAGTAAAGCAGAATGCGCCCTAAGGCGCATTCTGCTTTACTTTCAGCCTGCTTTAAGCTAATACCAGCTAGAAAAAGGAAAGTATTAAATATGACGCATATTCAGTACGGTTTATATTGGAACTATTTTCTCCAGCGGATGAATAAAATGAATGTGATAAAAGTCGCTTCTATAAGGGAAAGGGTTAATGGTACACCAACATTATCAATTGCAAACAATTTGGATTACAAACAGCACGGCATCTCATCAGACGACATGTAACTTTGTGTCTATCAGCCTACATACCATTAGCCTCTTATATTAACTTTTAAACCAAATATGATTGCTTTTGCGTTAATGAAAAGAATAACACGTTCTCCTCTGTATTCAACACTATGTGTACATGTTCATCTGAAATAATCGTTTGAACGTAACATAATTTCGTTAGGAATAACATTAGAACAGCACTCTCTCTCTCTATACAATTGCCCTCCCAACAACGATTCCCTCTTTACAGCGACGCTTTTAACTCTTTCCCCAAACAATGCTATTATGTCCAACTTTATGTCGTCTGCTTCAAATTTTCGTCTGCTGTTTTTCTCAAAATTACATGATGGACATTTTGACAGAAAAACGTAATGACGAGTGACAAACAGCTTGAATCCAGATCAGACGCCGCGTGACGCGGCGTTTGATCTTGATTCAAGCTCTTTGCAAATGTAAGCCATTTTCCCTTCGAATAACGCACACAATTTGTGTTTCCCATTGGGCACCGTTGTAGAGAGGGAGGGCTGTAACATAATTTCGTTAGGAATAACATTAGTAGTTGATGTTAAATTCACGACAGCTAATTGGACATGTGCATATGCAAACATTGTTAGCCCTTCGCTGACGGGATATTGTCGACCTAACCATTGCCACTTGCTATCATTTCCTTAACATAACTTTGATACATTTTGAAAGAGTATTTCTCAATAGAGTAAAAACCAGTTTGAAACATGATTAAACATCATGTTACTTGCCGTCTGATCTGGATCCAAAATGTTTGATATTTAGTCTGCACTGAGGTTAGGGAAATAAAGCAGTTAATGCATCACCCATGAGACAATGGTGTGCGTGCTGGCAATACTTTTGTTAAAACAAACCCTTGATTCATGCACTAAATGGAAGTATTCGTGTTGTTATACAGTGCTCCCTCTCTACAACGATATCCGATGATAGACACATATTGTGTGTGTTGTTCGGAGGGAGCCGTAATAAAGAGGGAACATTTAAGTTTTGGCTTACATTTCCAAACAGCTTGAATCCAGATAAGACGCCGCGTAACGCGGCGTCTGATATGGATGCAAGCTGTTTGTCACTCGTCATTATATCTATTATATCAAGATCTCCACTTATATGGCATTTTGAGAGAAAACAGCAGACGACACATTTAAGCAGACGATGTTGCAGAAGGAAGTGAACGCGTTTAACATAATCGTCCCGTTAAGGGAACAGCGGCAAGGGTCGTTGTAAGGAAAGAGTCGTTATTGGGAGGGCCATTTACGAGAGGGAACACTGTATCATCAAGATATATGGATACATTTTGGCATTACAAACATGATTTCGCCTGTTTCGTCCTAAGTGTAAAGTATTTAATTTTCATGAGTTCGTCTTACTGTGTTTAAGGTGTTCCCGTAGGCATACACATATACCAGAAAAAAAGAAACGTCTACTATAATATACATGTATAGTGCTTTACTTCATAGCACCAGATCTAAAACATACTTCATATTTTTCATTAAAAACATATTTTACTGATGCAGGCATCCCTTTTCTGTATCAAAACAACAACTTTAATAGTCTAATTGATACATGTGGCTCCCAATTGTCACCAAGTTGTTGAATAAAACTATATGAAAAGGCACACACTTTTTAAATGTAGACGTTTCTTTTTTGTCTGGTATATATAGGTCTTACCAGCCATGATCAGAAAAAGATAACTTCACGGTCATATACTATAGGTTTAGTTATTTTATTTATGCCGTTACTCCATAGCCTGTTTCTTGTTTTGAAAGCAGACGAAAACTTAAAGAATGTTATTAAAACCGATAGACGCCTTTTAACGCATATACTTACACGTACCATTTTGATAGCTACCATAGCTTTTCTTGAATTTGATTTAACTTGTAAAACAATTGCGGTGACATATTTCAGAAAAACACATTGCTTTGTACTCAGTATATAAACGCTATATAAAACGAGTCATAATGTTTATCGTAATTGTTTCAATTTCTAAATGAATGGGTATTTTCTAGCTGGTAATTCTCATTTCTATGACCCAGTTTATCAGGAACACCCATTTTAGATAAGAAGTCACTTCTCGATCCCCCGTGGTAAACCATTCCTTGATGTATGCCAGTAAATATGTACTATCGTATGTTAATTTCAGATAACGTTTTGTATCGATTTGACGAAAAAAGGTTCTCTAATGGCGACGGTGTTACAGACTAATTGGTCACTAGCATATGCAAATAGTTGCAGCCTGTGACACAGGGGATACAAGTCGCGTGTCGTCTACAATTTGGTTAACCCTTATTGTGCAATGAACCTTCCAACTTAGCTATTCATACTTGTAAAACTTGACATGTGCAATACATGAATAGAAAACAAACATATCATATCCTGATTAGAGGGCACTTGATCAAAACATGGTCCATATTATTAGGGTCTACATTGTTTGAAAAATGTTCATAATTATAATGTTTAACGGTTAACCGCAATAAGTGACTCATTCCAATTTGTCGTAGACATTAAGTGTCCCGTCTCAAGAGACCTATGGTAAATTATGTACATACCACATTAACTTTTCTCCTGCTATTAATGCATATTGATGTCTTTTCTAAAAGTATGGGTAGTTTGGTGGCTCTACACACTAATGTTTTGTCAAATATCTCATTTATCATACTATATACAAAGTTGAGAAAAAGTTTTGAAAAGAAAGTTTCTATGCTCCCTTACTTAAGCTCACACAAGTTTGTACATGTGCTCATGCGTCCATACCTTATTTTTGTCCAAATGATAATATATAGAAATTAACCTATAATATATTATTGAATTAACACTACAAAAATAATAGTAAATGAAAAGACGCTTATCAATCTAATAGTAAAAGTGGATAAGATATATGTTGTAAAACACTAGAAACTTTAATGTTTACGTGTAATAAATATACTGTTCTGTTCTGTTCCTTATACCATTGCAAAAATGAATTTTTCCCAATTTTTTTAACTTACAATTAAATATATTCTTTTAAACAATGCCACCATTTTAGCAGTTTCTATCTTTTTGGTGGGAGGAGTGGAAGAACCATAAACATACCAAAACAGAAAAGCACAAACATGGTCTTATTGCTAAATTTACATACAAAGGTCATGTCATTGTCTACATATAGATAATGAAACACATATGTAGCGGCAAATCACATGGCTCGGCAATATTGGCCTGTGAATCCAATGCTTTCCCCCCTAAATGTAAATCAAGCACAAACAAATGTAGTAATCCCTCTCTATGACGACCACTTAATTACATTCATTATAAGGTGTTTAAAACAGGTGGTTTCTTAATACAAGGTAAAAGTAAAACAGAAAGTTCCTTTAGAATCTTTCTGGTTTACTTTCACCTTGTTTTAAGATGCCAATGTCTTTATCTAATATATTAACTGATAAAGAAAATGCATTTTGTGAGATCAAGGGGGCCATCTCAAAGTAAATTGCCAAAAGGACAGCTTTGACCAAAGGAACATCAAAAGAGCATATCATTGCATGTTTCACAATAATGAAAATATTCCATTAAGAATCATTAAAGCGTAATTATTTGAGAACCATGATATAAATATATCTTAGTACAAATTGTGGACCGACGGACCTGGTCCAGTGGTAGCAACCTCGACTGTAGTACCAGAGGTCTTCAGTTCAATCCCCCGCAAAGTCATTCGGATGAGAATTTATAAACTGAGGTCCATCCAAAAGAATCAGAAAATTCTGTCAAAAATAACAGTAGGGCATCGCGCCGGAGTGTTCTATATGCGCTCCCCTCTCTGAAGCGCCCAATTAGACAAAAGATGACATAAACGGACGTTAACAAACCAAGCCAAATTATTGATTCGTTCCATGAATTGATATTTAAAAAGAACCAATGTCAACAGGTTTAAAGCCTTGGTTGGAAAGAGGTGGAACAAATTACTTTAGTTCAACAAGTTGTGTTTCTAATCAACCCTTATCCTGCAGATCGCAACTTGATTAACCCTTAGCCTGCAAATCACGACTATAGCTCCATATGCAAACAGCTTGGATCCGGATGAGACGCCGAGTAACTCGGCGTCTCTTCCGGATCCAAGCTGTTTGACACTCGGACAACATTTTCAGCAATTTTGAGCAAATAAATACGAAAGACTCAAGCATGAAACGCAACACAAACAATACACCCACCTCTCAAGCAGAACACACACACAGTCATACCATACCAAACACACACACACACTCCCATTCTTTCATCTACACACTAAATAGAAAACAACACGCAAAACAAACATAAAGCAAAGTGAACATAGGAGCCCGCCTTGGTACGGTCAGTATCAATCAATAATTAATTATAAATTAATCATTAACTACCACTGGGGGGGGTTAAACCTGGGTTTAGGGGCGCCCAACCTCACACTTATCTCCTATATTCACCTATAAAGACGAACAGTGTACATAAAATATAAACCCTGTTCCACAACCTTACAATCAAAAAGACCACCAGCACAGTAAGTAAATACATGTAAAACATCTAACAAAATTCTATGACAAGATTATTAGTAACACGGGAAAGAATTAAACATTCAAGCCCGTGTTAAAAATAACCCACTATGGCAACGGTCAAATTGTACTCAAGCGACTAGTCTGTAGTCACGAGTAACTGTAAGACATGGAAGGGTTCAGGGTACGACAGAGAGGGAGAGAAAAAACAAAGCACGAAAATCCGATATAACTCTCCCGGTTAAGGACGGCTTTAGAGATACATCATCATGTAGTGCTAAGCCCTGTCTGTCGTCGCACAACCAAAGAGGAAAGCATAGTTATCAATTGTAGATTGATCGATAACCAAACGTGAAGTGCGCAGCAATATAGTTGGATCATAATCTTTTTTGAGGAAAAATCTAATACGTTTCACAAATAGGTTTTGAAAATACATATGTCCAAGAATCTTACGAAGTCTGTAAATCACATCACCATAAAACTCCGGATGTGAAATACCTTGCCGCAGAAAAGACTTTAAGTTGCATATATACTTGTTAATGAGAGGAAGATTTCTATAAAAGAATTTAGAAAATGTTTTACGAAGTTTATGAAATCTGTACCCCTGTTGAAGAAGCTTTACAGTAAAAGTTTTATTACGAATGTGAAAGTCCTCAACAGAGGTACAAGTCCTAGCAAAACGAATAAGTTGTGAAATATAAACCCCGTAAGATGTAGAACGGGGAACATCGCCATCTAGATGAGGATAATTTACAATACTAAAATCAAAATCATCTCGTTTATCGTAAATCTTAGAAGAAAAAATTCCGTTATTTATTAAAAGATCCAAATCTTAAAATGGTGCCGATAAATTTGACTCGTTTGTTTTATTAACGCGTAATTGTTTTGGGTAAATAAAAGGAAACAACGTATCAAAAATGGGTTGTCTATATTAAAAATATCATCTAGATAGCGCGATGTGTTGTTAAAGGCTTCGATCATATCTGCCTGTGTATCAGGTTTTAGACTTAGCATAAAGTCCCTCTCATAACAGTACAAAAATAGGTCTGCGACAAGGGGCGCACAGTTTGTACCCATAGGAATACCAATCACTTGGCGGTATATGGTACTTTGAAACTTGAAGCAGACGAGAAATATAGCAGACGACAATTTATTCGGCGGGCTAAGGGTTAACATTTGCAAATGCGTGTCAACCCGTTTAAAAAAGAGATCAGGCGCCGTGTAACGCAGTGTCTGATCTGGTCCAAACATATTAACACTCGTTTTATGTTTGTTTTTGTTTCAACTTAAGATGGAAAATTAAATTCCTAACTTTACTATTTTGCACACGACTATTGCAAAGCAGACAACATATTTTCCAGATTCAGAGTTAATCTATTGTTTGAAACATATAAGTACTGTAAAACCAATTTGTTGTAATATATTGGTGTTTACTACAGATGACTCCTTAAAGCAAGGTGACAGTAAAATAGAAAACTCTTTTAAGAGCTTTCTGTTTTACTGCCACCTTGCTTTTAAGCTGTCGGTTGCCTTTTATACAATCAATTATTCTTCCTTTAAGTGGTCGTTATAGAGGGTTGTTTTCTATTTAGTGTGTAGATGAAGGAATGGGATTGTGCGTGCGCGCGCGCGTGTGGCGTGCGTCGTGCGTGCGTGCATGCGTGTGTGTGTGTTATGGTATGACTGTGTGTGTTCTGCTTGAGAGGTGGGTGTATTGTTTGTGTTGCGTTTCCTGCTTGAGTCTTTCGTATTTATTATTTACTGTTTTGATTCAAGTTAAACAGCTGAATATAACATTGAGTGATACCCTCAGCCTAGTATTTTGCAGAGGAGGCTGTTCCATTTATTGGACTTGCATCACTGTTTAGATAGCTGAATTATACAATTGGGGTTCAACGGCAAAGGCATTATTTTGATCATTTAAAAATTGACAAAATATTTGTTCTGGTTGGTATTGTCTGTCCTAAATTATGTGCAAAGTTTGGTGATATTTAATGTTGTAGTTATAGAGATATTAATGAAAACGTTAGTTTTCACAGTCACAAAACAAGCTATAGCAGTTTTGACTTAGGTCAGACAGTTCATGGAGGAACATTCTGATCGGGATCTGCACTGTTGTGTTGTAATATTTGTCTTAAATATAATCAGTCAACTGTCGTAAACAGGTTATTATCAACAGTTTTGTGATCAATATAGAGGTGTTTTACTGTGGCTGGAATAGTTCGTTTCATTGAAGTATATTTACACTAGCCCCATTCAAATCCATTGACAAAACTGCAATTTCTCGAGAAGGCGGGACTTGTGGAAAATTTTCGAAGAGAAGGCGGGGCATATGCAATTTCAATTCGCGAATTAATCTTTAGAACTTGGACAGCAAATATTTGGCGGATTATTTTCAAAATTAGTTCTTTACCGATCTAAGCTTTTCTATTAGTGGAAACCATGATTCCCGTCTAAAATTCTTCTTTTTTAATGAGATAAATTGCAAGAAAATTGACATACCTTATAAACAGCAACTGTCTGCATTCCTTTATGCTAAAAAAAAGATATATTTAACCTACTTTAAATATGACGTCACTTCCAAATGACGTCAAATCGGCATTTTCGCGCCAAACTGTCAAAGTTGTTGATCTTAGAATGTAAACAATGGAACTGTTTTTTTCTTTCGAATGAATGCAGCTTCAGTAATTCGGTCATGGTTGTTCCTGATAAGGTACACACTATTCGTGTTATCAACATCCAATATGGATTTAAGATACATGCATAATTACAAAAATGTTAATCTAATATTAGACATTACAGCAAATATATTGTAAATATAAGAAATGAACAGATTTGTGATCGACAGAAAATTATCGGCAAATTTACTATGAATCGCTAGCACGATTCATGGTATTTGCCGATAATTTTCTATCGGTCATACGTTGAACGCCGAAAAAAATCAATTCATGTCTTAAAAAACGAGAATAATTATTCATGTTTAATAAACAAAACAATGCAAATGCTTTTTGTAATTACGTAAAAAGAGAACTGACGAATACACTCTTTGATAAATTACTTATCCAATGAAATGGCGTCTGTTCTTATTTAGGGACTGTATGTCTACTGTCTTGCTACAACAACCTGTCACGAGTTAAATGTTGCGAGACAGTAGCGAGACATACATCAATGCAATGCAGTATAATCCTAACAGAAGTTCGACTGAAATGTCATGGTCCTGTTAAAGTCAGTCATGTTGAAATTGTAAACGTGTACGAGATTTCCAGACTTCTCGTATATTTACGGTAAATAAACCTAATAAGTTTATGTAATCGGATGAAACACATTATTTTTTGTAAAGTCAAATGTTCGATTTCGTAATTTACTACGAAATTACATCGTTACAGTGGAACTTCGATATCCTGAACTCTGGTAAATCGAACATACCCGTATTTTAAAGTTAAAACGTGGCTTAGTCACGTTTTAACTTTGAAATATGGATATGTTCGACTTAACCGAGAATAAAACAATGAAGTTCATGCGTCGAACTATCGGATAGTTTGAGTTAAGCGAGTTCCAGATATCGACGTTTGACTGTATTTACGATAGTGCATGAAACGGTTCCCCTGGCCTCAGTTTACCGCGTCTCATCAAGGTCTGGACTGCTACTTCTTTTAAATTAATATGCTGTATTTACTAACATTGCATTGTGTGTTATATCACTACTTGTATCTCTATAATTATACCATGCAGTATGAAGAGTTCTTCACCTTATCTAGGTATAAAAAGGTTAAGAGGAACTAACACACCGTATAGAACACAACACACTGGGGAGTTGTGATGTGGCGCATGGGGTGTATGTGTTTAAGAGCATATCTCTGTAGGCATCTACCACATTTACCACCAATTTGCATGAAACTTACACCATTTGTACCTCTCTACATGAAATGGAAAACAATACCCCGTACAATTTATTTCTAGAATGCGGTTGCCATGGCAATACGAAAAACGCCAAAACATCAATCTCTGTTATTAGATGGTTAGCTGGCTATTGATCAATGATCGTGGCATTCCGTGCACTATAGTATTTATACTTAGCATACCCGATGTAAAACACATTTCATTGTTAACCGATTTAGGTTTGCGTTCAAGCGCAGTAGTATCGAACCCGCTTCTCACCAATGCGGTCTCCAGGTCGGAGCAGTGTTTGAGAGGGTCAGAACACGTGGGTTTCCTCCAGGCAATCTTGTTTCCTCCCACAGAAATGACCAAATACGCAACTATTCGAGCTATTGAAATTGATTTATATAGGTTGGTGTAGTTTTTTATAATCGATGTAAAAGTAATAAAGTTTAAACTTAAACCGATTGAGAGCTTGCAAGGCAGAACTCTGTCTTACAGGCCAAACCATTTTATGCGTTTAGACACATTGGTCTTTTACACTTAAGACTTTAATTACCCACAAGACTAATCACATCGTAAATCATGGGATGCGCTTACCATATGCTGCAATATACGGTACAAAGACTAATAAGCATACCGTGGGAATATCCTGTGCCATATAAGTTTCACAACTTTGTCAGTAGTTCGTTATTAATTGTTTATGTTACCCCTTTCTTCGCCAAAGTTTACCATTTCTTCAGCCTGTAAGTAGACGTATTGACAACTTGTCAAAGATTTTGAATCCTGACCAGACGCAGCGTTACCCGGCGTATGATCAGATTCCATACTGTTTGGAAAAGTTGACTATCAAGTGAATTTCGATTAACCCATTCCCCAATAGAAGCGACTTTTAGCGCATTTAATTTATTCCTCTGCTGAAGAAAATAGTTCTAATTTATACAGTCATGAATATAATTCATAAGAATTATTTTCAGTTTCCTTGCAGATTATAGCTTAAAGCAGGCTGAAAGTAAAGCAGAATGTGCCTTAAGGCACATTCTGCTTTACTTTCAACCTGCTTTAATTAGCCACCTATCTTCAAAACTAGAAACATGCTATGGGGTAAAGGGTTAAAATGTGTATGACATATTACTTACACCACAAAACTTATACATCCTCATTAGTCGAAGTTGATGTTTTGTCGGCGCTAACCGGGTAGAGACATTTTTACTTTATCAAGACGTTCAAGGAACTTCATAACTGTATCACCGTTTATCTGCTACCGTCCGCTTGTTTGCTTATGTTGCCTAATGCCTCCCAACTGATGACATCCTACGGTGACCACCTTTATGTCCGCTCTCTAACGCTAACACTTTTCATTTGATCTTCACAAAACTAGCTAAAAATGTAAATTGGTCTAAAATCTTGGTCAAATTTGATAAATTTCTAAATTGCATAAGGCATGTAAGAGTTATGACCCTTGAACTATCAAAATTTGGCTGATTCAGCCTTATTCACTCTCTAGCTCAAATATTTTTTATCAGATGCTCACCAAACTCGCTATGGTATCTTTAATCTCGAAAATACAACTAATTATATGATTGAGGCATTAGATATTTACCTTATTGAATAAAACATTCAGTGCTGCTAAGAAAGACAGCTATACTCTATTGTCTGATATTCCTTCACTTCAATTTTGTATAAGTTAATTATATACCATATCATTTGACCGTCTGTCTCTATCTTGAAACATATAATGTGTATTATCCTAAGATATAGACGGGAAACAAAGCATAAGGTAGACATTAAATAACGCATAATATTACGATGTTCTCCCATAGCAGACGAACAACTGTAATGCAATAACATTAGGACATTTATATTAAATTACTTGGTGTCTTATATCTGGTTCCGTCTTGCTTTTTATCGTTTTATTATCCTAATGTAACGTTTTAAGTGTAACAATGGCTGGCACATTATATTATAGGGATTGAAAAAAATCTAAAGCATTATTAGCCAGACACCATACTCAATCTTTAGCAGAACATCAGAAATTCAAATCTAGAGATTGAAATATAGATGACAACTATCTAAATTATTTGTTTGATTTTATGCTAAATATTTCTACAACATAATAAACGAATTCTGGAAACCGAAGGATACAATGTACGGGATATGCCATCCGATATTGTCATCACTGTCCTTACCTTATACCCTCTTTATTTAAAACAAAATGTATTTGCCAATATAGTATTCTTATTGGTCAGGTAATCACAATCAGATTTTTTTTCTCCGACATATTGACTTAGCTCATTCACCCCTGAAACTATCAATGGAAAATTCCAATTTCAAAATACATGTATGTCTAATCCATTATTGACTTTTTAGGGGTGATTTTAACAATATATTTCAATTTGACAAACAGTGTAGACCCTGGTCAGAGGGCTCCTTACGGAACCCTCTGATCAAGGTCTACACGGCTGGAATGGGCCAAATGTGATATTCACAGGTACACTGTTTGTAAATGACGAATATAATCGTCGCTAGGGTTGAATGTGTTAACAAAATGACTGATACCGAACCCGCGACCCTTGGCATACAATACCAATGCTCTAACAGACTGAGCTAAATGGGCAACTGTCACAAACCTTTCAAGTCAGGTACAGTGGAGAATCTGTTATTCTTTCCCGTTTAAACGCAAACGTACGCAAACGCAAAACACTAAAATGTAGTAAAATACAACTTTTCGACAATTCTGATAATTCATGTTTATATTGGTGGCAAACAGTTTGGAGCCTGATCAGACGCCGGGTTACCCGGCGTCTGATCTGGCTCCAAACTGTTTGTACTGGAAATAATAGTTTTAGCGTAAACGCGTTTATTGGGAAAGAATACCGTTTTTTCTCAACTGTACATAATCCCCTGGATTGGGATTTAGTGTATGGTAATATACAGAAAGACGGTTCACCAGCCTGGTAATTCATATTATTATACACTCAGTGCAAAAAGAAACGCACATTTTTTAATTTCACTATTTGTATGTAGAAGGAACGTATTTGTGAATTAATCTTTTCATTAAGGTCAGTTGTTCTGTCTGGGGGTATCAATGTTGAAAAACACAACCTGCACAAATCGGTGAAATGTTTAAAACACGCTGTAGTTCTCTTTCGCTGCCAAATTAATCGTGATATTTTTACCCCTTCACCGCTTCATTGTCGTCTGCTTCGAATTTGTTGTTTGTAAGATCGTTTCAAAGTAAGATCCAATGTAGTATGAATTAAAACATATCGATATGAGTGTCAAACAGTTTGGATCCTGATCAGACGCCGCGTTACGCGGCGTCTGATCAGGATTCAAACTGTTTGCAAATGCGTTTTTGGCGTCATTAAGAGTGAAAGGGTTAAAAAGCAGCACACTGGTTTTGAGGTTTTTTTTCTGAACTTGTTACAGAATTAAATCAATCTTGAGATATGGTATTAGTATTCTAATTTTCTTCAAGAAAAGATTCTTAATCTGCGCATGAGCACGATGTGCGTTTCCTTTTGCACTGAGTGTAGGTTTTAAGTCAATATGTCAGAAACAATTCTGATTGTGATTACCTGAGCATTGAGAATACTATAATAATATGAATGTCCAGTCTGATGAAACGTCCAATGTATTATATATTTGACTGAAAAATCACATAGCGTTTGTTATATGATAAGTCGTTCGTAATGAATAATTATCTAAACATTTTTTGCAGGACCGGTTATTAGATCTACCTTGTTACATATAACATTTATATATCTTTTGATCAGTCGTATGGCGGAAATAAGCAGTAGTTTGAAAAGTACAATGTCACCTTTGCAGGACGACGCTGTAACAAACACCGGGACGACACCGTTTTCGATGTCATGGAAACGTAACAACGTTCCCTGCCTATTTCAGGACAGATTATGTAATGCACCTTGTGCTTTGGGTTATTTGAAAGAGGCATCGAGGTGATCAAACGTCAAGTGAGGGTTAACCGAATCGATAGCTCAATTGTTTGTAGATAATAACAATAACAATAACAAAGGCCACTATGGTTCTATATCGTTCAACTGGTACACCATGTAAAACCTGATCTATAGTGACCTAGATTATGACCAAACATTACCAACATTCAACCGTTGCCAAGATTTCAATGAGGCAAACATTTTGAGCAATTTCCATCAATATCAAACGAGAAATGTAGCTTCTAAAGTGTTAACAGTGTATTCTCATGATTTGACCTAGTGACCTAGTTTTAAGTTTGACATACCCCACATCCAAAGTGACCTATATATAAAACGGTAATTGTTTTTGTTTTATTCAGATCTAAAGAGATATGTAGCCTCTAGGTTGTTTACAAGGTTGTTCTATGATTTGACCTTTTGACCTAGTTTTTGATCTGACACCATGTATCCTGCGTACTATCACAGAGTGACAACACTTTATCTATCTCAAATGAACGCCATCTTCAAAGGTAGGACAATAAACTTATTTCACTCACTCACTGCGGTACAAATTCGTATTGAAAGTCCGCTCATAAATCATACACCACACATCATCGATAATAATGTTAATTGCACAGTGCCGTTATCTTCTGTCAACAAGAAAGTATCATGGTTCAAATATGGCTACAGATAAATGCCTTATTAGACGTGATTATCAAACATTAGAAATAGCTTTTATCTTGAAAAAATTGAGTGTTTTCTTAATGAAGGTCTATAACAGATGATTGTCAATTACTGACCTTCAAAACGCAAATGAGCAGGTAATTTTTCTTACCGATTATTAGTTCAGGATTAGGGTCTGTTATTGTTTTACTTTACTTTAACAGTGTTTCAGTAATATCGTCCAGCTAAGGTAGAGAAAGAAATCAGAGGCCCTCTATACATTGTTTCAGGCACAAATCGGCAACCGGGTAGAACCACCGACTCTCTTTCCGCAAGCCAACTGGAATACTTATCCACATAGAAATTTCGAATTGCCAAGACCGCGATTCGAACTCACATCGGCGTTGAGCAATACATATTACCAGTTGACAGTGCGATACAGAGTGATGTATTTAGCTCGAAATGTTTTTGGCGGAAATAGCCGATCTGACGAGCGCCTTGCCGCGAGTCTGATCGGTTGTTTCCGCCAAAAACGTCGAGAGCTAAATGCAACATTCTGTTGCGCACTGCCAACTGGTGATGTGTTTATTATATGCAT
This sequence comes from Gari tellinella, assembly GCA_922989275.2. Taxonomy (NCBI): domain Eukaryota; kingdom Metazoa; phylum Mollusca; class Bivalvia; order Cardiida; family Psammobiidae; genus Gari; species Gari tellinella. Next base: position 26,091,792 of record OV277857.1, on the reverse strand, counting down.
TGAATACAAACCAGAAACAACTAAAATGTTGCTTAAATAATTTTATATCCAAAATTTATTAGTTATTTGAAGCAGAACAAGAATTTTTGTATGCCACAAAGAATAACGCGGCACTCGTACATGTACGTAAATGACGTCACGGTAAATCGAAAGCGACGTCAGAGTAAAATACAAAGTGGCTGATACAAGGTGGCTGATACAGACTCTTGTATTTTACTCCACAGATAGATACACGCGGTGGTCCTACCTATAAATGACCTAGTTGTACAGTAATACAGGTACATGGCTCCCTCCCTACAACGGCCCTCCCAACAACGACACCCTCCTTACAAAGACCCTTGCCGCAGTTCCCTAAACAAAACACTTATGACTAAAGCTTTAAATTTACTGCTGCAATATCGTCTATAAGTTATATAGTCTGCTTGTTTCTCATAAAAAGTATAAGTTGACATTTCGATAGAATAAATATAATGTCGAGTGACAAACAGCTTGAATCCAGATCAGACGCCGCGTTACGCGGCGTCTGATCTGGATTCAAACTGTTTGCAAATGTAAGCCAAGTCTTAATGTGCCCTCTCTATAACGACTCCCTCCGAACAGCACACACAATTTCTGTCTCCCATTACGTGTCGTTGTAGGGACGGAGCACTATATTTAGTTTTCTATGAACATGTACAATACCACCTTCGTTACACGATCCTTGTTCAGGATCAATAGATAAAGTGTCATTTATAAAGTATTTATATGGCACACAGAGCTAAAGCGCTCATAAAAACTAAAATATTGAAAAGTAAACATCATAAAAAGTGTTACATGCTATTTTTATGATACCTCAGTCGGCCATGTTTCTACTCTCATCATCAGAACAAGATCGTCGTAGTTCAATTCACAAACGAGCATCGGGATCTTATTCAATAACACTAGTTTATTTAAAATTAATTTTTTGTACTGTTTTATCGTCTTAGTAGTTAGATTGTTTTCTAGTGGCCGAATCAATTATACACTTATTCGGAAATGAACCTCGTGTCTTAAATAGTACTGGTTCATTTTGATGTTCTTGAAATCGACATGGAAACCAGTTTCAAGCAGGTTTGCACTAATTTATTTTGATGGCATCGCCGCAAGATGAAATCTTTTCTGGCGTTTTGCTTTGAAATTTGATCAAAGAAACCGCTACAAACAGGCAAATGCCTCTCAGGTCCCCTTGGCAGATTAAAAAAGAGTTTTCTTTTAAAACAAATACCAAGTCTTCTTCGAAATTACTTTGATTAATTGCATTCCTGGGGCCAGAAAACAAAATCATTACTCGTCACATTTCAATGAAACTCTCGTTTCTATGTTATTTTGAGGCAGAAATACTGAGACAAGAAGAATTGTCTTACTTGTACCAAACTATAGAACAACTGAATTTACCCCTCTACTGCCAACAGTTATTTACAAACAGTTTGGTTCGGAGGAATATGATCAGGATCCAAACTGTTTGACACTAAATAACAATCTCACTTATGTCAAAATGTCTCAAATCTACTAAACAAGCGAAATGTTTTAAGCATATGATTGTACGAAATGAATCTATTAGACAAATCCATTCTGATTTCTGTTCTCGAGTTGTAAATTTGAATGTGCTGTGTATATGTGTATTTCAAATTATGTTGTATATGTTGACATGTTCAACACAGTAAATTACGATAATTTTAGAAATGGTTTATAATAATATAATACCAAATAATTTGTATTGTTAATATATCCAGCGTGTGCGTATTTGAACATGATTCTATGCAGTTTACTTGACGTTATTACTGTTACTTACCTTCAACTGTAACTTATCTTTTATTCTATAAGCTGTGTCCGGTTACAAGCAGTATATGGTGTTATGTTTTGTATATTTCCTTAAGGGCTAGAGTAAGGAATAGCTAAGACTGTTACTTACCTTCAACTGTAACTTATCTTTTATCGGTCAAGGGGAGATAAATGGAACACGCCACCTACAACACAGTTATACGTTTGATCGTACAGCAATACACTGACTACGGCTTATGTTTTTAAAAAGGCCCCTTTTAACAAATGCCGCAACAACTACGACAAAATGAAGGTTCGAACCTAATCAGATCGGACTATTGTCGGTCAATATCGGTATTCTAGGTGGAGCAACGGACCATTGCCGTCCTCTGACCCTTCGTGGCGAACCATGCTCAAGTATTCTGATTTGTTTTTCATAACTCTGAGCTGAGCTTGGAAACAACCTATTTAGTTGTATGCTCAAGTATGGTTTGGTGAATCGTGGCTGGACCAGTGTTGGACACATAACGTTCAAATTGAGTGCGGTGGTCACAAATCATAAAAGTCTATAAACACAATTGTTCATACCTTGCAAATAGATATTTTTTTTAATTAATTCCGTGTTAATTTATTTTAAATGTATTCCATATTTATCGCGGTCCCTGCCATTTTGGTGACGTAGCCATTTTGTGTTGTAAATTCTGTATGTGGTTATTTTAGGTGCGGTTTAATTGTTATACAAATACAGATTCAAACAAAAGGGTGTGACCCTAAACATATGGAAGGAATCTACTTTCTACTTGTATCCTTATCCCTTACCTTAATCCTGATTTTATTTGCCATCTGCTGCGGGTGTACCAGCATCTGCGTTAGGCAGCAGGCGGATGTATGAATATTAAAAATATTGGTTTGCTCCCTTTTGAATGAACATAATTGGTATTGCCTATAAAGCTTCTTTCCCATTGAATAAGAAAACAGCAACAGTAAATTTTCAGTCATTCCTTTATTACTTTTATTAATCATGTAGATCATTGACCTAACTCAGTACTGTAAGGCGTGGTCAGAGCATATTCACGAGTACATCCTGTAGGCTATTGGAATCATCTCTTTATCTTCAAAGGAGTCGCTTATATAATGGTAAAACGAATCTCAAAATCAAGCTATTAAACAAATTATGTACCGAAAAACATTTTTCATTATCTAACATACTTTTGTAAAATAAAATGTGCATGAAACAAAATGGGCGGGACTTCGGTGCAGAAGATGACAAAAGGTGCACATCACTACAAAATCGTGAACTTCGATTGTAAAAAGTGACTTGTTGGAACAAAGTATTTCTGAATGAAAACGGACATAAGGAAATTGCTTCAAATTGTTATGTTGTATCAAGTATAATAAATAATTTGCATGTTTGCATTGCATTTTTGGATTTTTCTGGACAAAGAAGACAGGTAATGTTTACCTTGTTGATTGCAAAATATGATGACGTAATTGAGCTTTTCAAAACGACTATGGCATTTACGAAGTAAAATGCACCTCGCCGAAACATAGCCACCGACGATATACGATCGTTGACGATAATGGCCAATTGCTCAACATAGAATACCAATATTGGCCAGATATCATTGGGGACGCTCTACCTTAAATTATATTCTTACATTACACATATCCCCAGAGAATCAGAACAAGTAATCATTAGAGAAAGCGGTCAATCCACAAATATCTTGTTCAGTTCTAATTTAGATACCAATACGTTGTACCATGGTTAACCCATTTACGCCCAGTGGATTCTTCCATGTTTTATACTGGATTAGTCCATTTTGTATCAAAGGGATGCCTGGTCAAAATTTTCATTTTCATTTTGTTTTATATTGAAATTCCTATCAGCAAACAGTGTAGACTCTGCTCAGACGCAGCATAATGCGGCGTCTGATCATAGTCTACACTGTTTGCCTATGTCCCATATAATGGATCGTGGGCACAAAAGGGTTAATTCGAATAGATATTTGTAATCATTGTTTACATTTTACGCCCATGCGAAATGAAATAATTCGTGTAAGATATTTCACAAAATGGCATATCCTGATGAATAGAATGGAGCATCCAAGGTTAACAATCATCATGACATTTATTACAACAGAATCAGTATTAATATGGTGTGAACTGTCTCAAAATCTTCACGTTCAATTTTGTCGTTGACACAAACTAATTTTATAGCTATCTCGAATGAGCTAAAATTGACATAGCTTACAAAGGTAATAACGGTGTATCCTTGTTCGTTACACATATATTAATAACAGTACAAAATAAGATTTATAAATCTCACACCGTCCAATCGGTTATGGGTGCCGCATCGATAAAGCTGTGGTTACCTCGCGCAGTTAGCGTCGAATAAAAAGATGAGTTTGTATTTTGGTCCTGAAGACTCCTACTTTCTGATTATCAGCATTTATTTGTATGTAGCCGTAAAAAGCAATGTTTGCCGAATATGCTTATGTAATATTTATCCAATAGTACCGGTATGCAAAATGGTGTATCTAATCAGGGAATCAACGTGGATCAATATGTCAAAACACCATAGTTCTGTCTTTGGGACTGAATATCTCCGATATATGACAAACTCACGTTATTCCAACGATGTCGAAGGTAAATCAACTCAGTACACGAAAACACCTGTAACTACCTTGAATTTTGAACAATGCAATATGATATGCATGGGATGGACAGAAAAATACTTTGATTTACCTTCGACATCGTTGGAATAACGTGAGTTTGTCATATATCGGAGATATTCAGTCCCAAAGACAGAAATATGGTGTTTTGGCATATTGATCCACGTTGATTCACTGATTAAATACACCATTTTGCATGCTATTGGATAAATATTACATAAGCATGTTCGGCAAACATTGTTTTTTACGGCTACATACAAATAGATGCTGATAATCAGAAAGTAGGAGTCTTTAGGACCAAAATACAAACTCACCTTTTTATTCGACGCTCGCTGCGCGAGGTAACCACAGCTTTATCAATGCGGCACCCTTAACCGATTGGGCGGTGTGAAAATGCTCCTATATCGATTAAGTATGGCCAGAAAGTGTTGCTATTGATGCTAGATCAGTGAGGAGAAATACTGCATGATTCACGGAACAGTCACTTCTGTTTAGCATGCCGACATTCATTTAATAATACAGCGCTCCCTCTCTTCAACGACACCCAACGGGAGACAAAAGGTGTGTTCGTTGTTCGGATGGAGACGTTATAGGGAGGGAAATTTGAAACAGCTTAAATCCAGAACAGACGTCGCGTCACGCGGCGTCTGATCTGGATTCATGTTGTTTGTCACTCATCATTAAGTTTTTTTTTCTGTCAAAATCTACATAATGTACTTCGCTTCACATTATTAATAATAGTACAAAATAAGATTTATAAAAATGCTCCTATCGATTTTGAAAGTATGGCCACAAAGTGTTGCTATTAACGCTATTGTATGCTAGATCCGTGAGGAGAAATACTGCATAATTCACTGAACAGTAACTTCTGGTTAGCATGCCGACATTCCTTTAACAATAGCTACATGTGCAGTCGAACTTCGATATCTCGAACTCGCTTAACTCGAACTATCCGATAGTTCGACACATGAATTGCATTATTTCATGCTCGGTCAAGTCAAGCATACCCATATTTCAAAGATAAAACGTGGTGAAGCCACGTTTTAACTTTGAAATACGGGTATGTTCGACTTAACCGAGTTCGAAATATCGAAATTCGCTTGTATATGTACGCATTTAATATTTGTCTGTGTTCAATGATGTGCAATATTTCAAATTTGGTTGAGAAAATGACATATAGTGTCAATTGTATCACGCTGTAGTAGATACGTTTAGGAATCTGTTCATGTCAAAGTTTTTTATGTCAGACCTTCAGGCCTTATCATATTTGGTTGATATATACATAAAAATGCAATGTCACTCGTCGAGATTTTAGACAAGCTTAGCTCAACCTCGTCTAGAATAGGAAAGTAATAAAGTTCGCCAAGGCTCGGTCTGAACTCTTTCACCCTCATTGACGCTTTAGCGCGTTTGCAAACAGTTTGTATCCTGATCAGACGCCGCGTAACGGGGTGTCTGATCAGGATCCAAACTGTTTGACACCCGTTTTGAATTTTTTTCAGTCATACTGCCTTGTTTTTAACGTTGAAACGATATTGCAGACAACAAAATTGAAGCAGACGACAATGAAAAGGCGAAGGGGTAAATTCTCACAAAATTATTGGCAGTGAAAGAGTTAATAACATTTCGTTTAAACATATTTATTTCAATAATTTACATGCATTTTACAAACATACAACAAAGCTTAGGATTGAAACGAAAGCAAAACAGCTTATTGTGTTTCTCTCCTTGCACCATTATATATACACATGCTCTATCTATAACTATAATATATTTTATGAAAACAGCAAAATGTGTTATTAATATAATGTAACTATTTCATAAAATGGCGCTATCTCTCTCAAAAGACACGAAAGGCGATATAAGGAACACCTAGTTACTGGTAGTTACCCAGAGTAGTGCAAAAGAGAGGCAGCACCCACTAAACGAAATATTTCTAGTTACCATAAATATGATAATAAAGATAATAACATTTCAATTCTAGACTCGGTTAAGATCAGCTTGTTTCAAATCTCTACCCATGACAGATCCTATATAATATATGTCTTGACAAGGCGTAAACCAATTCTTTTCTTCATAGGGTTATGAAAAATAATACAGACAATCACAGCAAACCAAAAGTAATGAAAACAAGCGATATTGAATTATAATATTGTGTACATAAGCAGATATGATAAACAATGTGTGTATTTTTTGTCTGAGCCTGAAATATACCATTTTATCCTGTCACGTGCCTAAATTCCTGACAGATAAAGGGATGACTGCTAAACTTTGCTTTATTATGGCAGTTGGTCACATGACCGATGTTATTATGTCAGTTGGTCACATGACCTATAGCCGGAACTATTTTTTTCACCGAGACGCTTATCTGTCCAGCTGTTAGGAAAAGTATTCAAAAACTCTTTCAACAGAATCCCGACGTGTAACGACGCTTATTTGAAAGATTCGCTGCAATCAAAGTGTTTGAGAGTATGCACCACCAGTCGCTTGCTGAGATACTTCTATAACTGTTCACCTTTTAGATGTCCTAAGGGCCATTGTAGAGCGGGATAGCGGTAACAAGTTTTTACGTATTTTCCAGTGGCGCGCTAAAGTTTAAACGACTTTTGTGCATGTAACGACTTTTGTCGTCTGGTTTTATTTCTCAAATTGAGAAATAAGATATTTTTGACTTAAGAAATATTGAAATGAATGTCAAATAGTTTGAATGCTGATCAGACGCCGCGTTACGCAGCGTCTGATCAGGATCCAAACTGTTTGCAAATAACTAGTGTACTCGGGGTAAGGCAGTGAAGGGATTAAACGACTTTGTGCATGTTACAACTATCAATAGTGTACACGTTTTGTTGTAAAACAAAAATGAATGATAAACGGTATCTGAAAACGCCTGGCATGCAGCGATATATATCATTGTAAAAGAGACATAACGTCAAATCAATTAAAATCGCCATTATTTCCCAAATTTAAATCTTAAAATAATTCATGAAATTCCCTTTTCAGTATGACATAAGATCGATCAAAATGCACGAGAATATGTTCTGTCACGGAAAGGGTTTCGTAGAAGAATTCTCAGATAGTATCATTCAACGCAAAGCTATATTATCTGGTGTAAGTCGTAATATGTTCGTTACAGTGGAGAATCTGTTATTCTTTCCCAATAAACGCGTTTACGCTAAATCTATTATTTGCAGTGCAAACAGTTTGGAGCCAGATCAGACGCCGGGTCACCCGGCGTCTGATCAGGCTCCAAACTGTTTGCCACCAAGATAAACAAGAATTATCAGAATTGTCCAAAAGTTGTTCTTTTCTACGTTTTAGTGCTTTGCGTTTGCGTACGTTTGCGTTTAAACGGGAAAGAATAACAGATTCTCCACTGTATTTGTATGTAATATTCGTAATTTGAAAGTTACGCAGGAAGATACATTTAGATACAAAATGCATCGACAGTACAGTGCTCCCTCCCAACAACGGCCCTCCCAACAACGACTCCCTCCTTACAACGAAATGAGCCGCTGTTCCCCAAACAAGACTTTTTTGTCTAACGCTGTCATTGCTTCAGTATCGTCTACTTAAAATTGTCGTCTGCTGTGTTTCTTAAAGTTACATATAAGTGGAGTTTTTTATAAAATAAGTATAATGACGAGTCACAAACAGCTTGATTCCAGATCAGACGCCGCATTACACGGCGTATGATCTGGATTCAAGCTGTTTGTAAATGTTCGTCAAAATTATTGTTCCCTCCCTATAACGACTACACCCGAACAACACACACAGTCTGTGTCTCCCATTGTGTGTCGTTGTAGAGAGGGAGTGATGTACATACAACAGCTGCTTAAGGTCAGAAAATAAATACACAAGTTCACTTTTCTTATTTAAGCCGATTTGCACGCTACTTTATTTCAGCCATTAATACTAACAATGAATACATGTTATGCTACACAAATATCATTGTTCAAATATCTATACTGTCGAAAGAAAGTATAACATGTCAATTGCAAAAAAAGGTTAGTACAGTGGAGAATGTGTTATTCTTTCCCAATAAACGCGTTTACGCTAAAACGTTTATTTCCATTGCAAACAGTTTGGAGCCAGATCAGACGCCGGGTAAACCGGCGTCTGATCAGGCTCCAAACTGTTTGCCACCAAGATAAAGATGAAATATGAGAATTGTCCAAAAGTTGTTATTTTCTACGTTTTAGTGCTTTGCGTTTGAGTACGTTTGCGTTTAAACGGGAAAGAATAACAGATTCTCCACTGTAGCTTAAAGTTCATGATCATAGTTTGAGGTCAAAGGTAAACACATGTATATTTGGATTGTCCGGGCTCTAACTCGGAACTCCATGGATTGATTGTGAATTGACTATGCATAAATGTTTGTCTAGAAGGTAAGACCAGTCGCGTAAAAACACAGGTCAGTAGCAGCAAGGTGAAGGTCAAACGTAGAAGTCAAATGTCGAAACGATGTATTTGTTCATGCCTTTTGCTACTTTTGCAAAGTAGACACAGACCAAAGATTACTATAGGAGTAAACCTGATAAGGATCTGCTCTGTCTAACTTCTTTTGCATAATATACAAATGGTCAATAGCCGACGGGCTCGACATGTTGCCCGTAGGCATTATTTTTTAATATGATTTACTGCAGAGGAAGTTATAGTTAGAACATATTAAGTGAAATCTTAATGGTTAAGAAGGTCAAAGCGAGCGCCCAGCGAGCGTGACCCTTATTAGCCATTAAGATTTCACTTAATATGTTCTAACTAACTTAGAATATAACCTTTATTTTGATTGGCCCATTCAAAAGCTTCTAGTAAACAAATCTCGCCTATTCTGGTTCTGCGATTTCAAAATATGGCAGTGTTTGCAACTAGTTGCTACGAGCCGGAGCTATCTATATCGCGCGCAGACAACACGCGACGTGAAATTAGGTGCCGTACTTAATGGGTAGCAAAAGGCAGTTTGATAGTTTTAAAATGTAGGTTATATTCTAATGTCTAATTCTTTCGTCGCTTAACAGAAGAAAATAAAAATAGTACACGTATCCAAACGTTCGAATTCTTTTCCGTCGTTGTGTGACTCGATATCTTATCTTGACCCAAACTGTTTGCAAATACAGGTGTATCCGTTATGTTTTATTCGCCTGCCTATAAAATGGGTTGTATAATGGCGTGGCCCTGTCCGTTTGTTCGTTCGTTAGTTCGTCCGTCAACATTTTGTTTGACCGGTGTTTTTCCCTTGATGTACTCAAATTGCTAACAAAAAGTTTGTCCGGAGTTTTCTCAGAAAACTATAGGAAGGATATTAATGAAATTTCATACAAATTGTATACGTATGTACCGTTTGCATTGCTCTCGTTAATGAGAGGGTTAATGTCAATGTAACCAAAGAAATGGAAGAATTTGCATTCCTTGATGAAGTATAATCAGGTCACACATGCAGTGTCTAAGGTCTGTTTTGTGTACTGACTGACATATACATGTAGATTTACAAGGGTAGAAACGGTTTCAAAAATGAAAGTATGTTTCAGCAGTATGACATTGTAAAAGACTCCCTTTATCTCGAATCAATCTAAATGGTTCGAATTACCAATATTTGTACAATAACAAACAGGATTAATTTATGTACCGATAGATAGACTGAAACTAAAGTTCTCGGAAACTTTCAAATCTGGCCAAAATAATTTATATCGTTTAAACCTAGTCCCGACGTTTCGAACTATTTAATGCAGATCGGATTACTTCGCAACAGATTTGTGCCAATCTGTTTGATACTCTTTTCCACGATGACTCGTTAAATTTTGGAAATCAAATCTGACGACAACTTCTCAACCCTTTACCTTATAGTAGCGCCTTTTAGCGCATTCCGTTTAATCCTCCGCGGAATAAAATAATTCCAGTCTATACAGTCATGAATATGTATCAGAAGGAAACTTTTCTTATTTCTAGCAGGTGGTAACTTAAAGCAGGTTGAAAGCAAAGCAGAATGCGCCTTAGGGCGCATTCTACTTTACTTTCAACCTGCTTTAAGTAACCACCTATTTTCAAAACTAGAAACAGGCTATGGGGTAAAGGGTTAAACAAATTAGTGTATATTAGACTTAGTGCTGGCATTTACTACTTGCATCAAAAGTCGGGTAATTTTCCAGCGGGACGTCGTATACATTAGTGTTATCTTTACATACAGTTGAACTTCGATATCTCGAACTCGGTTAGGTCGGACATACCCGTATTTCAACGTTTTAACTTTAAAATAGGTGTATGTTTGTCTTCACCGAGCATGAAATAATGCAATTCATGTGTCGTCAAATCGGATAGTTCGAATTAAGCCAGTTCGATATATCGAAGTTCAACTTATGTAAGTTTCTAGCATCGTATGCTTCGGTGAATGCGGATGAATGAGAGGGCCACAATGACCCGACAATCCTGTATCAAATATACGGTAATAACATACTTACAGTGGAGAAAACGTTATTCTTTCCCAATAAACGCGTTTACGCTAAAACTATTATTTGCAGTACAAACAGTTTGGAGCCAGATCAGACGCCGGGTAACCCGGTGTCTGATCAGGCTCCAAACTGTTTGCCATCAAGATAAAGATGAATTATCAGAATTGTCAAAATGTTGTACTTTTCTGCGTTTTAGTGTTTTGCGTTTGCGTACGTTTGCGTTTAAACGGGAAAGAATAACATATTATCCACTGTAACACGGCCATGTATCTACATTCTATTGCATTGCGTGTACGTTCCCTTTCATGATCAAATTGTTCGGGAGAATGTTACCCCTTCACCACTCTCCTGTCGTCTGTTTCATTATTGTTGTCTGCAAGACCCGTTTCAAAGTTAGATTTAAGGTTGTATAAATTAATCAATATCGATACAAGTGCCAAAAAGCGTTACGCGTCGTCTGGTCAGGATTCAAACTGTTTGCAAACGCGCTTTAAAGATGTCGGACTGTCTTTTTGAGCATTATGAAATTTCTGAAACATTTTACGAACTCATTTTCAAAAAAATGTTAAGAACTCATTTATGGTGAATGCATACAGTAATAAAATACTATTTTCCCGGGAAAATTGGATTTTCGTTCGTGAAGGGACTTTTTAAGTTTTATGTCCTATTCGTAGTTTACAGCATACACTGCTTTCATAGGTAGGTTGCATTTTGTTACATCCGATTTCGTTTCAATTTCTCAGAATATAAGCATGAAATTTTCATGGTAGTACAGTTTTAGTATAAATTATAGATAATTTAATAGATAAAATGAAATTTTTTTGAAAAAAAATATTTTGGTAAAAATACACCAAAAATTGAAAAAAAATGAGAAAAAATGGATTTTTTAGATAAAATGATCTATATCTTTTTTAAAAGTTCCGGGACCCTGTGTTTTTATTTGCTATTTCACTAAATATTTATGTTTGCAAGGCTAAAAACAACAAATAAAAAATTTGGTAATTAGTTTGCTACAATTTGTAGGGCAATTTTCACTGTGCCTTATTCTCCCATTATAAAAAAAGTGGGTGGGGTAAATTTTACTCCTTTCCGGTGAAATCAAACATTTTTATTTTGGATCTTGAAAAAACATTATTTTGAGGGTTTATTCTTACTATGGTAATATAAATTAGGATACTTTTTTATACAAATAGATTGTTTAAATAAAGATTGAAAAACCGTAGTACAAAAGTGTAGGAGTTTTTATGAAGCTTCAATTTTAGGGGGGTAGCCTTGAAAAATCTCAAATTGTGCAAAAGAAAGGTCCGGTACCCCCACTGTTTTTCACCAGTTTTGTCATAGAAACTAATTTTACTGTCTGTATGCAAAGTTTGAAGAATATGGTAATTACTTTCCAAATGTGTACCTACCCCCTTAAAGCGCCATAGAGAGTGAAAGGGTTAAGACGGAACGAGTAACATGTTTGCCATTATATATGTCTATACGGTACTCTTTCGATATGACCGTTATCTGCAACCATTATTTAACTACATCACAGGGTATTCTGTTTGTTGTATATTGAGGACTAGGTTGGAGCGTTTCATGCGGTTTTACAGAGACAGGTGTGTACGGGTCCGATCAATTCCTGAGACATTAGATGTATCCACTCTTGTTGCCTCCCTACAACGGCCCTCCCAACAACGACTCCCTCCTTACAACAACCATGGCCGCAGTTCCCTAAACAGGACAACTCTTTCACTGCTGCATTATCGTCTGCTTAAAATTGTCGTCTGCTGTTTTATCTCAAAGTGACATATAAGTGGACATTTTGATACAATAAATATAATGACGAGAGACAAACAGCTTGAATCCAGATCAGACGCCGCGTTACGCGGCGTCTGATCTGGATTCAAGCTGTTTGCAAATGTAAGCCAAGTCTTAATTTGTCCTCACTATAACGACTCCATCTGAACAACACACACAACTTGTGTCTCCCATTGGTTGTCGTTGTAGAGAGAGATCACTGTAGTTATTCGCTATAACAGCACTGTGGGAGAATGTGGGAAACATGCAGATGGCACATGTTGGTTCTCATTCTCAACTCCTAAACGTGATTCAGGGCTACAGATAAGGAGAGTATTTCAAAAACTAAAATCTTTATTTCTGCATTAAACCCTATGGTGTCACTACTCATTAGAATCGTCTCGAGGAGACGATTCTAATTAATAGTAACACCATAGGATTTGGTGCTGAAATGAGTGTGAAAATGTTGGATTTGATCATTTTACTCCCTCTTACCAGCAGCCCTGGTGATTGCAGGGCGCATCAATCATTGCTTTGTTAGCTATAATAAACCAATGCAGAAAATGTGTGCTAGATTTATGGCTTACAATTCAGTCAACAAATAGTGATAAATGATATGCTGTAAGCAACAATGGTCGTGATTACCAATCTCACTTCGTATAAAATATTCTATACGATACGGATCGATAAGCATTTTATGATAACTATATAAAAAGAGATTAAATGATATCGATCATTGAGAACAATCAGTTTGATATTACACGACGTGTGCATTTCATAGAAAGCGCCTTATCAAACCCCAAACAGTTTCACTTAAAGCCATAATGTTGCTCGAAAATTACCAAAATCGAACATTTTCCTTACATGAAATTTATGGCACTGTCGTAATCGTTACATATAAAAAGAAGTTATATGTTGTGATTTTTAGGCAATATTGCTTACAAACCCGTGAAATTTTATGCCAACAAGTCAAGTTTTAAGTTCAGTTTGTTTATAATTCGAATAACGAAGAATGTTTACGGAGATACACGTCTATAACGTCATAGATATTTTAAGTGGGAACAATTTGCGCTTTCAATCAAAGAGAGAGAACTCCTATAATTTTTCCGCTAGATATCACACAAACTGATGACGGCACATACAGTGTACTGTATATGAATTATCGTCGCTCGTATCGATCACGTGACCATTCGTTCATTCTCGGGATCCAGTTCGAAATTTTGTTACAGTGGAGAAAACGTTATTTTTTCCCGTTTAAACGCAAACGTACGCAAAAGGCAAAGCACTAAAACGTAGAAAAGAACAACCTTTGGACAATTCTGATATTTCATGTTTATCTTGGTGGCAAACAGTTTAGAGCCTGATCAGACGCCGGTTTACCCGGCGTCTGATCTGGCTCCAAACTGTTTGCAATGCAAATAATAGTTTTAGCGTAAACGCGTTTATTGGGAAAGAATAACAGATTCAAGCGTAATCGGGACGCAATGCAATTAAATGTAAAAATTGACAATTATTCGAAACAGTTTCTAAATTCTGATTATCAAACTGTATGCAATGGACATCGTTGTATTAACATAACTTGTATTGGACATGATTTGTTTAATTTTTTCAAATCATGTTTATTACAAATAAGACAATTTAACAAATCATGTCGTTACAGACCGTTACAAACATTCAAAGTTCTGACACTTGTTACTTGTATTGCATTACGTGTGTGCCTTGTTTTGTCGTTCAAACGGTCAAAAATAACTTCAATCTCACATTAGATTATATTCCAGTAATGAAACAACTGCACATGAACGATATAGAAAAGAACAAATGTACTTGCATCAGAAACGCAATTTTAGTGAAACCGCTTTCAGATCCATTTACGAAAGAAATCATGCATACACAATTCTTCGTATGGAATTGCATAAACTTCGAATAAACGACATGAAGAGTTCAGCCTGATTGCAGATCTTAATAGCTTCTTCCAGTGGAGACAGCGTTTTTATTTCCCTTCAAAACGGAACGAAACGAAATTTCAATAGATGTAGGAAATTATTGGTTAATGACAATTCCTACTTTCCCTATTGCAAACAGTTATAGGGTTCCCCGGTGTCTGTGTTTACAGTGGATAATCTGTTATTCTTTCCCGTTTAAACGCAAACGTACGCAAACGCAAAGCACTAAAACGTAGAAAAGAACAACTTTTTGACAATTCTGATATTTCATGTTTATCTTGGTGGCAAACAGTTTGGAGCCTGATCAGACGCCGGGTTACCCGGCGTCTGATCTGGCTCCAAACTGTTTGCATTGCAAATAATAGTTTTAGCGTAAACGCGTTTATTGGGAAAGAATAACAGATTCTCCACTGTACCCGGTGTCTGTTCTTACCTCTATATGTTTGCATTGGAAATGATTTTACGACGTCTTTTTGTATAGTTCAACCGTTTCTGCCTCTTAAGTCTCTACTTATCGATTAAATGAAAACGGTGATTATACCATAGTATACGTCTATTAAAATTGAACATTTTGGTATGTAATATTATACATTTATATTTTAAATTATTGCAAAGGTAGCTGACATGCTCTTCCAGGCAAGCGCATTTGACCTTGTACAGCATTCCCTCTCTACAACGACACCCAATGGGAGACACAGATTGTGTGCGATGTTCGGAGGGAGTCGTTATAGGGAAGGAACTTATTTTACATTTGCAAACAGCTTGAATCCAGATCAGACGCCGCGTAACGCGGCGTCTGATCTAGATTCAAGCTGTTTGTCATTTGTCATTATGTTTTTCTTTTTATCAAAATGTCCTTTATGTAAGAAAAACAGCAGACAATAATTTTAAGTAAACGATGGTGCATCAGTGCAAGCATAAAACATAATTTTCTTGGGAACAGCGGCGAATGTCGTTGTAAGGAGGGAGTCGTTGTTCGGAGGGCCGTTGTAGAGAGGGAACGCTGTATTCTAAATTGTTGCAAAGGTAGCTGACATGCTCTTCCCGACAAGCGCATTTGACGTGTAGCACCTAAGCTTGCGCGACATCAATAGCATTCAAACATTACAGTAGGGGCTTATCATTCATTTCATGTGTGTAAAAAAAATTTAATTCTCTTACTGCTTCGACCCTTACAAAAAGAGACACGTTATTCACATAATGTGGATAAAGACCGTTTTAAAAACCATTCTACTCCGGACAAAATTTCCAGGTTGGCGTCCAAGATGCTGCCACAAATATGAAATATCATGAGCATACTAACATCTATTACATAATTTAATTTGCATAATTTGTTCTGGATATTAACCCATCACTTCATCAATATGCCGTTTTACCCCTCTTATTTACTTCTCCACTTAAAAAATATGTCCACTCTATGGAATCATGAATATATGCACTATAAGTATTTTAATGGTAAAGCAGAATGTATCATTAGACACTTTATACTTTACTTTCAACATGATTTACCTAAAAATCTAGAAACAGGCTATATGGTAAAGGGCTAAATAAACACAGTTTGAATGATAAAATTACTATCCAAATGTCTGAGCTACAGATTAAAGACTTATATTATTATTTCTACAATTCTATATTTCCAATTTTCCATTTTAAATTATGTTTCTAAACTTTTAAGATCTCTTATATATAAAATTACTATTTTTCTCAACTCGCTGTCATAGCATATACATGTTAGAACATTACAATTATATTGTATAATTACCGAGTACATTTACTATCTGGAGCTATGAAATTTGTTAAGTACAAGTTAAAAGTACATGTATATACATTTAATTATGTATATACATGTATCAAAAGCACCATGTTCATTCAACACTAGACACTGTCACACTACATGCACAAATATCACATAAAAACAAGGGTTATTACCTACACTAGTGTATTTCCCTTCATTTTAATTGTAGATAACAGGGTCATTGATTATTATACCGTATCTTCCTGTACTTTGTAGATTAAAATTTGTATAATTCAAGTTGAATGTTACTTTTTATTCTTTTAGAAAGCACAGTTCATATAACTAATCTGAACTTACCACAAGTTAGAACAGCGGTTTATTTTTCAAAAACATATTATTGTTTTAGTTAAGAAAAAAGATACACGTCGTGGACAGGATTCGAACCTGTGCGGGCATAGCCCATTTGATTTCGAGTCAAACGCCTTAACCACTCGGCCACCACGACTACACATTTTTTTAAGTACATCTTACATTTATAGTCATACATTTATTCATAGTGACATGTTTATGTACCACATTTACCATCTGTTACAATAGTGTCCCTTAAAGCCAGAATGTCGCCCAAATGTATGTTTAAATCGTGCAATTTCTTATATAAGAACATTTTCTATGTATTAAAACTAAGCGAAATCCGGTGTCAGGTGCCTGAAACATGTCCCCCTTTCTTTAAGAACCATACATAAATGTGCCGATTTCTTATCGAGATGGTTGGAAAAATAAGCTTTTTGTTTACATAACAAATCTTCGTGTCGGCTTCCGAGAATTTCCGCATGGTCGAATAAGAGTCACGTGACCGATCCGATTTTTCTGACTTGTCCGTGTTACTTTAGAACAGAATAGTTAATAATGGTAAATAGGTAACAGTGGAGAAAACGTTATTCTTTCCCGTTTAAAACGCAAACGAAACGCAAACGCATCACAATAAAAGGCATAAAACACAACCTTTAGACAATTATGACCATTCATGTTAGTCTGAGTTGCAAACAGTTTGGTGCCTGATCAGACGCCGGGTTACCCGGCGTCTGATCTGCTCCAAACTGTTTGCAATTGAAATCATGGTAAAAGCGTAAGCGCGTTTATTGGGAAAGAATAATATATTCTCCACTGTAAGGAAGGTAAGTAATAGATACACGACGGGTTTCGCCTTAAAAGTGTAGGGTATTGAATCGTAATAAGACTGTTTTGCAAGGACGGCAACATATTTGTTGTTCGTCCGAGCGAAACAGTCTTATTACGATTCATACCCTATACTTTTAAGGCGAAACCCGTCGTGTATCTGACTTATACGTAGATTTTAATAAATATCTTACACCTAGTCAATAATGAGTGCGGTCAATGTAATATAGCAAATTAATATATCTATTTCTAAATTATTAAAGTTCACGTAAACCAACTATTATTTTCATTGGTCCTTTTTATACTTTGCACGAGCATTCCGTGCAGCCTGTGTGCTGGGTCATGCCGTAAAATATACTACTACGTATTTATTTATCTGCGCTCAGAATGAGTATTCAGCTAGTATAAGGTAAGCGCTGTATTTAACAATTTAGATGACATCTTTTTTTAAGCATTTAGTTTTAAGGTCAATAAATATTTTATCATTTTAGCCCGATATAATTCCTTTTCCGCTCCTTATAACCAAACCAAGGACCAGATATTTTTCTCCTGAACAGGCACACTATTAAATAGCGTTGTTTACTCTTGCACTGTCATATTGTCGTCTGCTTTGAAATTGAAATGCACTTATTTTCCAACGCAAAGTTTCGGGATTTGATTGCACGAATAAAGTGTCTATCAGTTTGGATCCTGTTCAAACGCTGAGTTACTGTGTGTTTGATATTGATCCAAATTATTTGCGAAAGTTCGTTATCCCTTATCGTGCTGAATTGCCATCTGCATCAAACTTATCGTCTGCGGAGAATCTCAAAATCTTTCTTATACTTTCCAAATTGAATCAAAAATGAAAATCAGTGCCAAACATTTGGATCCAGATCACATGCCGCGTAACATGGCGTCTTCTATGGATCTAAACTGCTCCCAAATGTTAGACAAGCGGTACTCACAGTGGAAAACGTTATTCTTTCCCAATTAACGCGTTTGACGCTTAAACTATATTTTCCATTGCAAACATTTTGGAACCAGATCAGACGCCGGGTAACCCGGCGTCTGATCAGGATCCAAATTGTGTGCCACTCAGATGAAAATAGATCTAGATGATGAAAAATGTAAAAAAAAAAGTTATTATTTTCTACATTTTGTGTTTTGCGTTTGCGTTTCGTTTGCGTTTAAACGGGAAAGAATTATGTTTTCTCCACTGTAGCATAACAAGGGTTACCTCGTCAATTCCCGGGCAGTGCAAGAGTTAAACCGATGACCGCATGCTCACCACGTGCACCACGCCCGTAAAAAGTATCCGGTAACATAAAGTAAAACTGTCCGGTAACAGAAAAAAAGTGTCCGGTATCAGACGTAAGAGGACACTTTTTGAATAGCTTTGCGGGGGGTATCTGCGTATAACATCGAATACATAGTCGTACACATTCCTACTTGAGATAAGTATGATCATCGTGCAGCACGAGAACGCTGCGCTAACTTTACTGATATTTTATTCTTTCAAATTAAACGCATTTATAAACAAAACAAACTATTATCACCATGGCAAACAGGTTGGAGTCAGATCAGATACCGCTTAACCCGGCGTCTGATCAGGCTCCAACCTGTTTGCTATTCAGATTAAAAAAAATATTTAAAATTTCTAAAAGTAAATTTCCACAGTGTAGTGAATTGCGTTTGCGTTTAAACCGGAAAGAAAAATGTATTCTCTACTGTATATTGCGCACAATAAATACAGCTATCAATGTCTCTTGCTGAATGTAGGGAATACTTATCCCTTTTAAAGTTTTAGAATGTTCCAATCTAAAAATAATTCTGCCAAGTCAGAAGAAAACACTATGAAAATATCTTTACCGGGCGCAAGCCGAACGAACTCGGAAAATCTCCGCCGTTGATCGGATGTCAACAAACCGATTTAAAAATCGACTTCTTTCCACCAAATTCATGGGTTTGTAAGCAATGTTGCCTCCATATACATAGCGGATTACTTCTTTTTATATGTTTAGATTACGTATGTGCCTGAATGTTCAGGTTTGAAAAATGCGCTATGCTTGGCTTACATACTGCCTTTAACATAATACGCGGTCGTTTATTGGTATTTGCAAATAATTATCCTGATCTTTCTCAGTTTCATAACTAAATCTTTTCCTATTATTTATCAGATAAACAGATATAAAGGCACGAATAAACGACAATACATGAGTGGATGATATGTTACTTTAGAAAGGTCTTTAATATTACATAGAGGATAATCAATTTCTTTGGATTGATATGAAAAATATATCACGAGAATGGGTTGTTATCTGGTTTAGAAACGAGTCCGCAGGACGAGTTTTTTTAACCAGATAACAACCCATTCGAGTGATATATTTTTCATATCTATTCAAAGGAATTGATTATTCTATTTATTATATATATTTTAATGAAGTTTTTACAGAAAAACACACACAAAATTAATTATTTTCGCGCGGCGACGTCACAAAATTTCTTATGACGTGACTTCACAAAAATTGATATAATCACTACATGTAGTGATGATATCAACAATGACGATACCAAATTTATCTAACTGAGAAATCTCTATAAATAATCGATAAGTATAAAATAAATATAAATATTCAAAAGGTTTGTTAGAGTATGATTTTTATAAATTGCGTATTGAGATTTAAGATAAAAAGTTTTATAACAGAATAAAATCAAGGTATTACAGACACGCAACAAAACTGAACATTTCTATGCAAAATATTGACTTTACTTTTACAAACAATCAAGTATGCTCATCATACCAGTGTAGTATGGCCAAGCAAATAGTCAACTAAATGATACTAGGTTTTTTTGCATTTACAACAGTAATACGTCGTCCAAGTTGGCCTGCCAACATTGACCTTTAAACCTTTATCCTATAATCTGGTTCTAGGTTTGAAGACAGGTGACCACCTAAAGCAGGTTAAAAGTATTCTAATCTACTTAATGCCTGCTATAATATTTAATCTGCTACATGTAGTATGTAGATTATATTTCATATAGTGCATATTTTATGAAAGTATAAAGTGGAACTGGCGGAATAAATTAAAGGCGTAAAATGCGTTTTTGTGGAATAATGAGTTAAGCTACTAAATTTTTCGTTTGCTTTAACTATTTCATCATTGATATGTCGTCGTTTTAGCTCGCCTATTCGGAGAATTGGGATGGGGGCTGTTGGAATCACTCCGGCGTCGGCGTTTGTTTTCTTGGTCAAGCTTTTTAGCTCGCCTATTCGGAGAATTGGGGGAGGGCTGTTGGAATCACTCCGGCGTCGGCGTTTGTTTTCTTGATCAAGGTTTTCGGCTCTGTGTTGAAATGTACTAATACTACATGCTGTATTTGCATTAGGAAGCTGATAGTTGGAATGGAGTTTCCCTGAGGGTTGAACATTGATGTTGTGTAGTTAAAATTGAAAATCAAATTTATTCTTTGTCATAATTTCACCTGTTGTGGACTTAGATTTTTCGGCTGATTTCTTATGGTTAAAGTTTTGGAGTAAGAGTTGAAATGCACTGATACTACATGAAATATTTGCATTAGGAAGCTGTCTCTTAGTTTTATTCCTGGTCAAACACCGTGTTATTCGACATGTCCAATCTGAGCCTAAACTGTTTCTCAATGTAATCGACTTTGTCATATACAGGTTCAACAGTAGTTGTAATGCTTTCCAATATCATTACTGCACGGAATAACATTTACAATAGTTAGCTGTTTTTACTTAAAGGGTAAAGGCTATTGTTTAACCCAATATTATTTGTTTCAAAGTTTGATGTCGTACCCAATAAGCGCTACTGTTAGATTTGTCATTGGACATACGGTAGTTCGTGACATAGACGTATCTCGTTTACAATAACGGCGGATTTGTTTCAATGTATAAGTGTTATGATTTTTATCATTAATGAAAACGGGGAATAACAGTGTCATCTGCAAAGTATATCAAACAACTTGCCAACCGTACATCGAAACTTTCACTCAATTGAACTACGCATGAGAAACAACATAGATTATGTGAAAATTATTTCTGCAAAAGTATTAATGCTAGTCCGGGAATTGCCAGAGATAGGAAAATCATTTTAGAAGCTAAATTGTTTTCTACGGATCGCTAACATTACTCTCAAACCAAGGATTTACAAAAAGCACTATACTTCTCAAAAAAATTAATATGTGTAGACACTGACTCCTTGGGGAGATTTTAAGTAATAACTTTGGTAAACATACCTATTTTTATTTTTGCTGCTTTTATAATGCTTTCGATATCTCCATTTGATCACATAGATGTTACCTCTGGTAACACTCCTATTTTAAAGCTACACAAGAACGCTCTCAACATTATGTTCTTATGCATATGTGCGGTACATTGTTTAAATGAAATTTGAAACAATCTATTTTTGCCGCTTAATCGAACATATTAAGTTGCGTTCACTTTATAGCGTTTATTTTTCTTACACACGAGTTGAAAGTCTGGGCACAGACAAAAGACTAGAACGAAATCGCATTGCCTGCCATTCTATTAAAAACACTAAAGTCTTTACAGATGAAATTGTCTGAAAAACATTTGCAACAGCATTTTGACTGTTCAATAAATTGCGTGGCCTCTTTAAATTATTCTAAGTTTTGTTGTGACTTACAATGGTATTTTCATTTTTAACAGAGGAAATAAATTCAGCACGGAAAATATTCATGCAACGAAAGGTACGATTGTCATGGGTCAATTGTTTTGTGGTTAAAACCGCATATCAAACTGACAGAAAGTGTCATTTCACGTTTTAAAGTTTCATTTATTAATGTGGCTGTATCAAGTTTGGAAGATTCTGTCTGTAAAGTGCTATTCTGCATATATTGTGGAAGAGATTGCCCCTGTTTATCATTTAGAAAATGCTATCAAAATGTCAAACAATTTGTATTAGACTGAGACGTCATGTAATAATCTGTGTGTAACCGTTTCAACCATTTCAGCCATGGCGTGATGTCAGTCAAACTTTTAAAAAGGTACGAACACGTGTTTCGTTATCAATGCAGTTCTTTAAAGTTTGGCATTCTGCAAACTATTAAGTCAGCACGAATAATTAGCGATGCGTTTCTGTATTTTCGCTCGCAAAAAAACAAAAACGTTTATCTAATAAATTCGATTCAGTTGAGACACCGATTAACACGTGTGTCCGAAATCCCTCCGAGGCATGCATAATATTAAAAGATTGAGACCCGAGATTTGATGGAAAAATATCCTATGTCATGAAAATTGAAAATATGTTGATGTTTAAAAAACAAATGTTGCTTAAAAGTCCATGCAATAAGTGTTTTAACCTTTATTTGATATTTCCCATTCATGTCCATTGAAATGCGTTTCTACGCCATTACCCATTACTAAACGTGATAAAATTACAATGACCAGCAAGGAAATAAACACGGCATTGTACTTGTTGAGAAAATTTAAATGGTCCGGTAACCGGCATATATAATACTATCAAGTGTCTTTTCTGTGCCAATGATATCACGTCTAGCCATGGTGGTACACTTTAGAAATATTCTTTTATATCTAAAATGAGATACAATGGAATAACAACTGGTGTTAATACTTTCTCTGATCAATAACGAGGGGCAGTTTATAATGTTATATAAAAAAAATTCACGGCTTAATAAAAGGATCTTGTAACATATTAATATTAGCTAAAACAATACAATAGGCAATTCACTGACATAACCAAAAATGATTACAATAGCACAAAAGAAATACTGGTTATGTATTTTTTTATATATTCTTGAACACTAAGATAGTTGTTCTCCTTACTATGTCATAAAAAATTGTCAAACACAATTCAAACATCTATAAAATACATTAAGTCGTACCTCTCTTTATCTGTTTTCTCCGCAAGCATCTTTATTTTAAAGATTGATTATAACTTTGGAACCAGTGCGCTCTAGATTACTGGAATTACTCCGATGGCTTACAATTACGTTCAGTTTTTAACCATGCAGTTCGTCTTCATGTAGTTTGCATTGAAAATGAATGTCTTTTCAGGCAAATTATCTCACATTTATTATACCTTTCTTGGTGCGTTCGAGTATCGGTTTTAAACAAGATGAAGATGATAAATCTCGTAAAGGATTAGCTTTGGCTTATTTAGAAACTAATCAAATAGAGAAGATTCGGTATTACACTACAACTGCTGAGTAATGTTTTAACACTACCGACTCTTGAATTTCAAATGTACTCTTCCAAATTATGATACATGCCAAGTTTATGCTGACATTTGGGGGATATTCCCTACATTTTTTAACATTTTGACAAATAGCGTAACCAAGTTAAGAGAGCTCCTTAAGGAGTCCTCTGATCTGCGTCTACTGGGTTTGCAAATGATGTGCATACTGTTTCTTCGAACTGTAAGAATTAATCCGCTTACTTTCCAAGGTTGACAACAGTTGTTTGCATCGAGACAGGCGTAATTACTTTGTTAATGGTCCTTTAATGCAACAGAAAGCAACACTGGTGTTACGTATAAAACGAGTGCAGCTCTTGATTAACCCTTTCAATCCTAAATATATCTTTTTGCCATTTATTATCCTTTGGACTCTTCTAGTATATTCATTTTGAACCAGTCTACTGTTGCATTTTTAATATGACAACAAAAACGAATGAAAATAGCAAACAGTGCAGACCCTGATCAGAGGGCTCCTATAGGAGCCCTCTGGTCAGGGTCTACACTGTTTGCATATGTAATCAGTAATCACTACAGAGGACTGTAGGGTTGAAAGGGTTAATATCCAGTTTCTGCAGTACAGTACTGATTCATATTAACGTTTAGCCTATTTCTTGTTTTGAAGACAGCTGACCACTTGAAGCAGGTTGAAAGTAAAACAGAATGAGACTTTATGCGCATTCTTCTTTACGTTCAAGCTGCTTTAAACTACCATCATGACTATATAAATTGGACATATTTCCTTCAGTTTAGGAACAAATTAAAGGTGTTAAAAATGTTTATAATGGCGTGTTGAATTACACAGTACTAGCTATAAGATTTCTTCAGCGTTTTGATCAGTACTTCGACACTTTAGCTGTTGTCTGGAAATGCTACGTTATCAATGTATTTAAGCGATTCACGAATCAATGTAGGATTTTATTGTTATACATTTACTGTCAGGATATCCTATGTTCAAAAGTTAACTTTTTCCTCCCTAAAACTTGAAATGGACAATTCCAGTTTCCATTTTAGTCTAGTCCATCTCTGACTTTTAAGGATTGTTTTTGTCAATATTTGGCATTATGACAAACAGTGAAGACCCTGATCAGAGGGCTCCTTTCGGAGGACAAGTGTAATATTCACATGTACACTGGTTGAAAAGGACGCCAATATGCGGGACAAGGGTTCGAAGGATTTATGTGTAATTTGATTTATCCACTTGAGATAGATATCAGGCTAGTTCATTGGATAAACACAGATATTGCCTTCAGTTGTTACCCGCTGCTCTCAGCCTCTGATTAGGTTCCAAATATCAGTACACTCACAGTAAATGGGTCAATTTATAATAGGGGTATTAAATAATGTCATCAAATGTATAGTTTTAAAGGGTGTTTAACCAGTTTTAATATACTTTTCTTTCATTGCATGTTTCGTTTTAATGGGAAGGTATTGTATGTTAAAATAGTTCGATCCTCTTATATTCAAGATAAAAGTGGAATATTCAGATAACGTTTGTCGCATATCCCTAAGTCGAGCCTTAGGCGCATAAAGAAATAGAACTGTCTGTGTGTCCGTGCGTCCGTCCAGGTGTCTGCGTCCCAATTGTTGGGGGTATTTTTTGTATACCCTATTTGGTGTGCGAGTACATTCATCTTGGAATGGCAACGTATTCCCGTTACAGTTTCAGACGAATTGGCGCTTAACCTTAATTTATAACCTCAATTGTAGAACGATAAAACAAGAGCCGAATGCGGCCCTAAATCGCTCACATTGTACCCATTTTAACAGTCATGGTAATGGACCAGTAATGATTATATTACCACTATAAGCCATCACCGGTAAATTAACCCCAACCCACAGACTAGGAAGATTATTTGAGAAAGAAAACTGGCAAAGGGCCACGGGGCTTATAAGTTTGTCATAGGAAAACCTTTAAAAATCTTATCTGAAACTGTAAGGCCCAGATCCTTAATATGTATCATATAGCTTTGCCTTGTAGTTCTCTACCACGTGTGTTCAAACTGTCACCTGGGTCAAATTTTGCACCACACTTGGGCTTATCATGGTTTTTTTTTTATAGGAAAACCTTTAAAAATATTCTCCTCTCAAACCATAAGGCCCAGATCATCAATATTTGACATGTAGCTTCGCATTGTGGCCCTCTACCAAGATTATTCAAATTATGACCACTGGGTCATAGCTATATCAAAATGTTGTATTGCCCAGTCAGCTTCCATGGTACAATGTCTTCAAGTGAGCGAAATGTGGGCCTCTGGTCCTCTTGTTTAAATCATATACACAGTGGCTACACAAGCTTCTGTATATCTGATACATCGCTATCCCTTGAGGCTAAAAGATACGGAAAATTAGTAGTCACATTTCTATGGAAGAAAGCACTGTCCACTAGTATTAGTCCAATTACGCTTGAAGATGATAGGATAATTGGGTTACAGATAGACTTACATAACGGAATATCTTTATTCTGCATTCAAGTTTATTTACGGAGCAGTGATAACGATACACATATATTTAGAAAATATCTCAAAACATTAACAGATATTTTATCTAGATAATCACCAGTAGGTAAAGTGTTACTGTTTGGGGCATTTACAAAGCAATCGGTATGTAAAGGATTCTGATATAAGATTGATAACTTAATATTGGACAATAACTTTGTAGTTATTAATACTTTACCTCTATGTAAGGTAGCGCACTCTAATTTTGTCTCGTATAATGGGCAAACCGAATCCTTAATTGATCATGTATTACGTCCGGATGAAGTATCAGATATATTTGAATCATGTGAAATACTTGATGATAACGCATTGAATGTGTCTTGTCAAGAACGATTTTATGTAAATTGTCAGTGTCAGATATGTGTACTAATATTGGCACAGATGCTTGCTATAAAGGTACGTATTTTTCATTATTGTATGAGACAAAAGTGATATAAAAAAAAAATGTAACAACTACTTAGTTGTTGTTGGTATATATTGCAGGCATATAATAAACGCATCCCCAGTTAACTCTCTCTCTCTCTCTCTCTCTCTTTCTTTCTGACCCTCTCACTTGATCTCCCCACGTCACCTCTTATCGCTCAGTGGCTACTTTGTTCTTCGTTGTGTACGATAGTTTACTGATGCTGGAAATCAGTTCGGTACTTTTCCAAATAACTTAAGAACGCTGTAATTCAGAAGAAATCCATTTATCTTATGGTTGAATCTTACAAGATACGTTTCGAAAACTAATTCAAAAAGCCTGAAAAGGCTTAACTTCTTCTTAGATTTAAAATTCCTAATATAATCCGCTTAAAACTCTAATCTAACCTTTTCTCTATGGGCTTTTCTCATCTATATTGTCTGACTCATACTTTCTGTTTCAGTATTAAAACCATAACCCTAAACGTACTAACACTGTGGAAAGTATTTCCGTTTCAAATATACATGACTGATTTTCGTTGACTACAATTCAAGTGTAATTTGCAAGACTTTTGTTTCAGCCAAAGAAATAATTATTATTGAGCTTCTTTCACATTTCAAGCATTTAAGACTGAATACAGAGGAATCGCAGTAAATTGTTGTGGAAACGTTAAGATGGCCATGTAAACACAAATATAATATATAAACATGAGTAACTTCCAACGTAACTTGTTAATTTGTTTAATGTTAAATTGTGTTTTACAAACTAAGTATTTGTGTATGCTTGTATTTTACCTAATATATTTGTAAGAAACAACTTCGTAAGTGCAAATGAGCTGATATCTGCCAGTTGGTTTACAGTTTATCATCGTTAATATCGCTTTCTTCCTACATATTATTGTCGTATTCCACTACATTTGTTCGAAGAATTAATTATCAAATTAACCTAATTGATGATACACTCGACTATATTTATATTAATTTGCATATAGTCCTTCATGAATAAGCCACCGTACTGTAATACAGCTCATCTAACGCTTAACCCATTTATGCTTGGATATTGCAATGAACTCTCCCCGTGTTCTTGCTGGAATAGTTCACTATATACAGTGGAGAATCTGTTATTCTTTCCCAATAAACGCGTTTACGCTAAGACTATTATTTGCAGTGCAAACAGTTTGGAGCCAGATCAGACGCCGGGTAACCCGGCGTCTGATCAGGCTCCAAACTGTTTGCCACCAAGATTAACATGAAATATCAGAATTGTCCAAAAGTTGTTCTTTTCTATGTTTTAGCGCTTTGCGTTTGCGTACGTTTGCGTTTAAACGGGAAAGAATAATACATTCTCCACTGTACATGGATGAACTAAAGACACTGCAGTTTTTGTCCATACAGCTGAACAATATATATGTTATAGCAAACAGTACAGATCCTGATGAAACGCCGCGTAACGCCGTATTGAACCATTGACCTTGTGCATGTTTGGTGGATCTTGCTGATAGGGATTGCCCAATCGCTTTGAAACCAGCAGGTTGGGGGTATTTGGTATAATTCTAGGACAGTTTTGTCTTCATTTTTATAAATTAAGGGTGTAACTCGGCCATGGATTATACAACACTCAACCAAACAACACGGAGAGTATTGTTTTCTAAACGTTCGTTTTACGATTTGTGAACTTCTCTCCGGCTCTATACTGAAACAAACAAAACAAACAAACAAAAATCAAGACAAAAACAACAACAAAAACATCACTATTCTAATCACGCTATTGATCTTTCAATTATTTGACTCATTTTAAAGTTGATTTCACAATCCAACTTTAACAATTATGTAATCTTGGTAAGACTATTGAAAGAAATTCCATGTGTTCATGTAACTCCATAATGTATCATGTTTATTGTGAATGTAGTTATTTGTCCTTTCTCACTTTGTAGGTATTTTATATAATTTCATGTGAAGCACTTTTGAACGCACACCTCTGGTGTGAAAAGAGCGCTATATCAATCGGGTATAATAAAAATCATTATAATGTTATTTTTAGTACACACTTAACATAAAATGGGTAAATACATTTTTAGAGTAGATGACGTTTCTATGTATTCTTACTCAGCGCGCTTACATTATCTGTTAAATCTATCAACCACGTGTTGCCTCGTATGATCAAAAAGATAACAAATATTCAATGTTCAAAAGGTAACAGTGCGGTTATCAGTTGCATCAACATGTTGCGGTGTTAATTTGCATTGTCAACATTATTTAATAAAGTCAAACGTCACGTTTTATTAAGCTAGAGAAACGTGCTTGACATCGTAAAGAATGCGCGGTAAAATATCAAACCATTAAACTACATTCTGCATGTTACGAGCTTATATGTAAAGACTAAATATATTAAACGCAAAATCACATGCAGGGGTCCATTTGAGTTTTTGTCATGTTACACACCTAAATAATACTGACTGTTGCTGTTTACAATTGTAATTTTGTATTTAGATGATACCTACTGGTCCATTGGCAATGCCAAAAATTAATAAAACCATAGGTATAATCGTGTTGTGAGGAAAACAATTTTGTGTGTTGTTTTTTTTAGCCTTTGTTCGATGTTATGCTGTTTCACTTGAAAAATAGGTAAGTTTGTATAGTGTTTCATAGAGATACTTTTAAAAAGAGTTTATTGTATTTACCCTTGTTTTAAGCCAGATATTTACTCTTTCTGCTGCTGGTTCAATTATAGCGATACGTTTGGTACTGCCAAAATAATGCTGGGTTAAACTTGTTATGTGTTTTTGTTTTTCAACCCCCTATTGCTTTTAAACATTTCTGTACCAAAAATGTGTAAAGAAAAAAGCTAAAAATAAGTTCATTTTTATCCTATGACTTGACTTTGACCATTCCACAAATTTGTTTTGCAAGTTCCATACTCCAGGAATAATGCCAATTAGCTGAAGTTCCAGAAATAAATTCAGCCAAATTTCTGTAGAGTCTGTGAATAGAAATAGAATCTTTAAATTCTATACATTATGTAAAGGGCCTACTCTACTAGACTTAGATTATTCAGGTTATAGATCTTTGTCAATATGATAAGATGTAATATTTTAAAAGAAAAGTGAAAATGTAGAGTCTATGACACATGTAGAGTATGTGACACTTAATACTAGTGATTCCTTTTTAGCAACTTTCCGTTATTTAAATGCTTACTTCACCTTTTACATATGTACTGTATCACGAATAAAGACATCAACAGATATGACATCAGTGTGTGCTGATGATATAATACATTTATGTTGATGATGTCATCAGTTCCTGCCATTTACATTATCCTTCTGCTGCTGCTGTTATCATCAAAACAAAATGTAGATAATCTACAAAGTTCACGTGGCCTGTATCATTACAGTGGAGTCAACGTTATTCTTTCCCGTTTAAACGCAAACGTACGCAAACGCAAAGCACTAAAACGTAGAAAAGAGCAATTTTAGACAATTCAGACAATTCGTGTTTATCTTGGTGGCAAACAGTTTGGAGCCTGATCAGACGCCGGTTACCCGGCGTCTGATCTGGCTCCAAACTGTTTGCACTGCAAATAATAGTTTTAGCGTAAACGCGTTTATTGGGAAAGAATAACGTTTTCTCCACTGTATAAAATATAGAAAATTGAATATATTATGCAGATGTAAGTAATGATACATATTAATCTTTGTCACAGGCACAACAGAAAAATTGAAAGAAATAACAGGAGCCCTCTGATCAGAGTCTACACTGTTTGTCATTTTGAAATATATTGTTAAAATCAACCCTTAATATTCAAAAATGGACGTGACTTATTTTGAAATTGAAATTGCTCATTAAAAGTATAAGGGGTGAATGAGTTTAATTGTTAGAAGCTTTCACGCCACCCTTGATTGACAGCAAGAAAGTGTGCTAATAATGTGAGAAAAGATGCTTGATACAATATTAGTTATTTACCCAATAACCAGTTTCTAGTATTAAAGTTATAAAGCAGGTTGAACGTATACCAGAATGTGCCTTAACCCATTACCCTATAGCCTGTTTCTAGTATAGAACATAGGTGACCACTTAAAGCAGGTTGAAAGTAAAGCAGAATGCGCCATATGGCGCATTCTGCTTTACTTTCAGCCTGCTTTAAGCCATTACCTGCTAGAATAAGGAAAGTATTAAATATGACACATATTCATTACGGTATATATTGGAACTATTTTCTTCAGCGGATGAATAAAATGAATGTGCTAAAAGTCGCTTCTATAAGGGAAAGGGTTAATGAGCATTCTGTTATTCAGCATGCTCTAAGTTACCATTTGCTGGGAGGCTGGGATAAGGAAAATATTTCTTACTGTAAATATTCATGACTGTATCAAGTGAAACTATTTTATTTTCTTCATTGGAGAAATTGATTTGATGCGTAAAAGGCGTATCTATGGAGTAAATGGTTAACAGATTGTTCCATTGTCTTCGGAACTTCATCATGTTTAGGGACTCCCAAAGTTTCCTAATACTGTTGCTATAAGCAGGTGTACTGAAGTGATGAAATTTATAAAATTGTTGCATATAAAAGTAAAATGATAAACGTCGTGGACAGGATTCGAACCTGTGCGGGCATAGCCCATTTGATTTCGAGTCAAACGCCTTAACCACTCGGCCACCACGACTGCATATTTTTATCACCAGTTGTAAAAGTCTTTGTACTTAAATAGTTGCAAATGATTTGTTGCGACACCTTTTATAGGATATTGATACAGGCTGTTACAGTGTTAGTGTACCCTAACACGTGGTTTGCTGTAGGATTGTGAGTAACGTTACAAGAAAGTAATCTCTAGGCCCTTCAAAAACGGTTGTCTAAAATAAATCAAAGTCACTGGGATGGGTTTGTATCTACACTGTTTGCAATTTTACATGATTTTCATTGGTTACATAACACAGTTAATGCATTTATAGTGATGCTGTTGGTACGGATTTGATATACGAATCGGAGAGTTCTGCAAATTAATGGTTATTGTTTGGCAATGGTTATTGATTTGAACATACCTGAGAGTCATACACTTACTTTTTTCAAACGTAAATAAGCCATATTGAACTTGAAACCAATGAAAGAAATTGAATCGAATAGGAATGTTTCGCCAATATGACCACTGATAAAAAGGACAGGTAAGCAATTTAACCCATTTATACCCAGTTGAGTATTCCATGTTTATGTATTGGATTAGTCAATTTTTTTATCAAAGGGATGCCTGGCCAGAATTTTGCGAAAATTTCTTGCAAAAATTCTGTTATTATATGATAACCCTTTACGTCACAAATATACCTATTTACGCATTTCAATAGTTCCTCTACTGTAGAAAAAAGCTTTATACGGTTATGATTGTTTTACATAATACACGTTTCCTATATTTTAGCAAAATTAATTCTCGTAGCTTAGAGCAGACCGGAAGTAAATCTGAACGTGCATTTAGGTGTATTGTGCTTAAATGTCGACCTGCTTTAAAGTGATCATCTGTCTTTGAAACTAGGAACAATATATGGGTCAAATGGTTAACTTTTACTTTTCGATAAAATTAGTTTGTATCTTGTTTGAATAAATAGATAAAAGTGATATCTGAAGAGAATAAGTTGAAAAAAAGACTTTCTCTAAACAGTGACAAACTATTTCGATAATATTTTAATCAATTTTAAGAACGACATCTCAATTTGTTACTGTTGACCCAAACATTGAAAGGTTGAGTGAATCACCTCGTGCAGCATCCTCTTGTGACGAGAATAAACCCGAAATTGCAAATCTGCAGTTCATTGTTGATGTTTTATTTCCGCCGGAAGCGCCAACTAGGCAGACGAAATTTCACATGCAATCTCCAAGCTTCTATTTCATTAAAGTAACGTATTTGAAAACAAACGCACACGCCAAGAAAAACATGATTCCACTCCAGTATCAATGTTATAAATTATTAAAGATACGGAAACGTTAATACAGCGCTCCCTCTCTACAACGACATCCATTGGGAGACACACATTGTGTGCGTTGTTCGGAGGGAGTCGTTATAGAGAGGGAAATTGGCTACATTTGCAAACAGCTTCAATCCAGATCAGACGCTGCGTAAAGCGGCGTCTGATCTGGATTCAACTGTTTGTCTCTCATATTTATGTGTTTTCTGTCAAAATGTCTTTTATGTAAGAAAAACAGCAGATCTTAAACTTAAGCAGACAATATTGCAGCTGTGCAAGCATAAGACATAATTTTCTTGGGAACAGCGGCAAATGTCGTTGTAAGGAGGTAGTCGTTGTTCGGAGGGCCGTTGTAGAGAGGGAGCACTGTATAGGACAGTTAAAATTTGGTAGCTAAAGATATGACAGTTTAACCCTTTCGCTCTCGATGACGCTTTAACCCTAAAACTTTCAATGAATAATTCCAGTTTCCATCTAAGTCTAGTCCATTTATGACTTTTAAGGGTTGTTTTTGTCAATGTTTGGCATTATGACAAACAGTGAAGACCCTGATCAGAGGTCTCCTTTCGGAGCCCTCAGATCTGGGTCTTCACTGTTTGCATAGGACAAGTGTCCTATTCCCGTGTACACTGTTTGAAAAGGACGCCTATATGCGTGATTAGGGTTCAAAGGGTTAAAGCGCGTTTGCAAACAGTTTTGATATTGATAAGACGCCGCGAGGATCAAAACTGTTTGACACTCGTTTTGAAATTTCTTCAGTCATACTGCCTTATTTTATAACTTTGAAACCATATTGCAAACAACGAAATTGAAGAAGACAACAATGGAACGGTGTACGGGTAAAACACTCCCGGAAAATTTGGGAGTTCAACGCTTAAGGGGGATACTGGCTATACCATACAGGGCAGTGAATATGAACATGTACATTACACTTGTCTTGTATTTCATTATACCAAGAGGTCATGATGATGTATCTCTAAAGCCGTCCTTAACCGGGAGAGTTATATCGGATTTTCGTGCTTTGTTTTTTCTCTCCCTCTCTGTCGTACCCTGGACCCTTCCATGTCTTACAGTTACTCGTAACTACAGACTAGTCGCTCGAGTACAATTTGACCGTTGCCATAGTGGGTTATTTTAACACGGGCTTGAATGTTTAATTCTTTCCCATGTTACTAATGATCTTGTCATAGAATTTTTGTTAAATGTTTTACATGTATTTACTTACTGTGCTGGCGGTCTTTTTGATTGTGAGGTTGTGGAACAGGGTTTATATTTTATGTACACTGCTCGTCTTTATAGGTGAATATAGGAGATAAGTGTGAGGTTGGGCGCCCCTAAACCCAGGTTTAACCCCCCAGTGGTAGTTAATGATTAATTTATAATTAATTATTGATTGCTACTGACCGTACCAAGGCGGGCTCCTATGTTCACTTTGCTTTATGTTTGTCTTGCGTGTTGTTTTCTATTTAGTGTGTAGATGAAGGAACGGGAGTGTGCGTGTGTGGTTGTGTGTGTGTGTGTTTGTTATGGTATGACTGTGTGTGTGTTCTGCTTGAGAGGTGGGTGTATTGTTTGTGTTGCGTTTCCTGCTTGAGTCTTTCGTATTTATTTGTAGGTATAAGTATAATGAGTGTGACGTGGAGACATAACTCTAATAGGATCGCATTAATACCGGCGTACGTTAGATTATGTATATAGCAATATTTCATACAGTACGACAGCCATCACCTCATGTTATTTGTTTAATCATGTTGCATAAACGGGCAAGAGTATCATAATTACTGCATTTGGGGTTTTAAGTTCAACACTACCGTTACATTTATTGTAGGATTAAAGCGGTCCACATCAAACCCTATTTCTCTAAGTTCGTAAGTTATGAGTATAATACCAAAACTGCATTACTGTTTACACATACAGTAAAATCTGCTTTAAGCAAGGTGAAAGTAAAACAAAAAAGACTCATTTTCTGATTTACTTTCACCCTACTTTAAGCAGTTACTTGCCTTAAACATCTTATATTTTACACACTTAAGTGGTCGTGATAGAGAGGTTTTACTACATTTTGCTTCAGACTTGTTCCAACGTATTTTAAAATAGTTTCTCTTACTTTATTGCTCATGAAAACAAATACATCTACATTTTCTTATATATACTTTTTTTTTAAAAAAGCATGCGTTTTAACTGTCTTGATATATTGCGTCAAACTTGTCATCTTCTGTTATTTTTGAAAATTACATTTTCATGTATATTCAAACGCAATGAAAACACACCAGTCGTAAAATGTAAGTAAATATGTTCACTGGAAAGGGCTTTTAAAATTTCTTTTAATAAGACAATGGTGAAGCATTTTAACACACATTGTCTCAACAGTACCTGTGAAAATCATGGTAAATTTTACAAAGTAATGTCTTAAACAAGACAGGTCGGATTTCAAAAGTCACATCACAAATTTCTGTTTCTGGTAAGACTACCCACTTCATTAACCACAGCCTGGCAATACCGGAGCGTTTACGGTGGACCACACGCTTTATTCGGTATTGTGGAATACCATTCCACTCATGTACAGTGCGTCAATCAGATCATGACGGCACGCCGTTGAACACGACGTCCAAACTGGTCCCAAATGTGCTCAATGGGTTCAGATCAGGCGAAAACGCTGGCCAATGACGAATATTGATGTTGTTACTGGTTACAAACGTTGTAGTCACTCTAGCTGAATGCGATGTTGCGTTATCTTGCTGTGAAATCAAGACGCAATGGTTGCCGTTGACGTTGAATGTCATTTAAATGTCCCATTACTATGACGTTGGTATCCAATTTAGCGTATTTGTATTCATGTATAGACAGAAGTTTTTTATAGGGCTAAAATGAACCAATACACATGTATGCTACACTGATAATACAAATATGGGCACTTGCACGGGCGACACGTGGACGTCTTTGTGTTGTTACATAACAAACCATATGCAAGTCATACGCTTGGTCAACTATGTGCAAGTCATACGCTTGGTCAACTATGTGCAAGTCATACGCTTGGTCAACTATGTGCAAGTCATACGCTTGGTCAACTATGTGCAAGTCATACGCTTGGTCAACTATGTGCAAGTCATACGCTTGGTCAACTATGTGCAAGTCATACGCTTGGTCAACTATGTGCAAGTCATACGCTTGGTCAACTATGTGCAAGTCATACGCTTGGTCAACTATGCAAGTCATACGCTTGGTCAAATAACGAAAGTCAGAAACTAAACCTAGACATAGACATAGACAAATTTTATTTTACGTCGGATAGGTTTAACAAAATAACATAAGCCCTGTAGGGCTTTTACTCCGACAAAAACCCTAGCTTTTACTCCGACAAAAAACCTAGTTGGAATTTGAATATATTTATATTTTACGAGTGGTGCGATTTCATTGTGTTTGAGTATATATGCTAGTTTTCTTTAAGGAAGCATATTTATCAAAGTGTCACAAAGTTCGGATCCTTATCAGACGTCAGGTTTCTCGAAATCTGGATTGATCAGGAGAACAATATCAGAGCATTCGGTGTAAGGCCGTGGAAGAGGTCTCATTTACGTCTAGTGTCTACTAAAGTGGACATTGGCAAACAGTGTAAATCCTGATGAGACGCCGCGTTTCATGTCGATACGCAAACGAAATGCATGCGCATTGCAATTAAACGAAGATAAAGACAACTATTCTGAAATTCTGATTATTCAATTTAATCTGAGTGACAAACCGTTTGGAGCTCTATCAGACGCCGGGTAACCCGGCGTCTGGTCAGGCTCTAAACTGTTTGCAACGGAAATAATAGCTTTAACATAAACGCATTCATTTGGAAAGAAACCGTCTTCTCCACTGTACGAGATAGCATAATTATGAATTATTTTACTGTATGGACAAACACTGCAGTGTCTTAACCCATTACCTGATATCCTATTTCTAGTATTGAAGATAGATAACTACTTAAAGCAGGTTGAAAGTAAAGCAGATTGCGCCTTAAGGCGCATTCTGCTTTACTTTCATCCTGCTTTAAGCTATCATATGCTAGAATATAGAAAATATTCTCTATAATATATTATTCATGACTGATTAAGTTGGAACTATTTTTTTCAGCGAAGGAATAAACTAAATGCGCTAAAAGGCGCTTCTATTGGGGAAAGGGTTAACCCATTACCCCCATAGTCTGTTTCCAGATTTGAAGATAGAAGAACACTTAAAGCAGGTTGAAAGTAAAACTGAATGCGCCTTAAGGCGCATTCTGCTTTACTTTCAGCCTGCTTTAGCTACAATGTCCCAAGATATAGAACGTATTTCTTGTACATGTAATACATATCCATGACTGTATAAATTTGAACTATTTTCTTCAGTGGAGGAATAAATTAAAGGCGTAAAAGGGCGTTTTTAGGGGGTAATGGGTTAAGATCACCATTGTTTATCTACAATGAAATCTTCCAACTCGTTTACAGGGGGAGTTCACTGCAATATCCAGGCATAAATGGGTTAAAGTCGAATGGTGTTTCGGGGTCATGAAAGCGTGTTCCCTGAATAATCAGTAACATCATTCAATGAAAATTGTCAATTTGAAAAACACACTTTCCATTACAGAGTGATGATTAATCAAATACAGCAATTGGAAATGCATTGTCTGTCAATTTAAAATTCGAAATGAGTGTTTTATTATGCTTTCAATCGGAGCTGATGATCAACAGTTTCATTCTGGGAATACACTCGCCGACCGTATTGGTTTTAACCAAGGTTTTAAATTGATGATTTGCCATCTTTAAACTGAAATATATGTATTCTGCTTTCAGTAGCTGCTTTGATTTTAAATAAATCTATCAAGGTCAGATTTTGTTTGACTCAAAGGCATATAATCATACTTGAAATCGATTTAAAAACATCATATCAGTTACATGGGTGCAATGCGTTGTAACATAAATACAATAAAACACGTGTTTTATGTGAGCTTTCATCATATCTGAAATGTTTATGAAGCAGATTGTTCCAAATAATAAATATCTAATATACATAAAAAAAGTAACAAGTACATGTATAGCGATAAACTGTATCGTGTACTGTATTGAATATTTGCGGATGAGACCCATTTAATTTCAAATTAACCACTCGTCTAAAACAATAATGAAATAGACGTGAAGTTGCATGTGTTTCTTGTGTTAACAGGTGCTTCATATTGACGCGTTGATTGGCACTGGGATACAATAAAACTGCTACAATATACAGTGAAAACCCTTTAAACCGGAACCTCTAAATACCGGAATTCTCTCTAAACCGGACAAACACTTTGGTTTCGTTTCCAACCCTTCTTTATGTTAACCTCTTACACCATAAATATGCTTTTTACGCCTTCGATTTATTCCTACACTGAAGAAAATACATTTATGAATATGTATCATCAGAAATATGTTCTATATTCTAGCAGATGATAGCTATCATTCTAGCAGATGATAGCTTAAATCAGGTTGAAAGTAAAGCAGAATGCGCTTTCATGCGCATTCTGCTTTACTTACAACCTGCTTTAAGTGGCCAGCTATCTTCCATACAAGATATGGGTTAAAAACCCTCTAAACCGGAAACCCCTCTAAACTGGACATTTATGTTGTCCCCACACATGTCCGGTTTAGAGGGATTTCACTGTACATGGATACTCGTTTTTCGTATCGGAGGCAGGGAATTTTAAAATGTAAGTGATTAAACACATGCAGATGCTAAATACTTTACTTGAAATTTGAAACATTTTAGCAAATATATAAACTTATTTGAACTACGGGTAGCTTATGCCAGATTATGTTAACGTTCTCCCTTGTAACATTTAATCGACATTTCCAATTTCAAATCAGGTCTAGTCCATTGCATATTTAGTAGTTTGAGTTCTCTGATAAGGGTCTACACTGTTTGTATAGGACAAGTGTATTCTTTACAGATTATTCCCCCCCACGACCCCCTCCCCCCTTTTCTTTCCTACGGGCCTGCCAATATGTACACTCACTCATAAACAACATATTTTGTATCTATAGCTAGTGCGATGAGGGCATTATCATGCTGCCGACAAGCTTAGTTTCTATCAATGAGCTTGCACAATAAAGTTTGGTATTGTTTGGTTTTATTGACCTGTCAAAAATTGAATATTCATACGTCACTGAAAGGTTATATATAGCTTCGGTATAAAATTCGATACTTTTCGTTTTAATTTACGGAAAGAAATATAAGGATATAGGTCGTTCGCAGTTCAAAAAAACACGATAAATCTTAGATAATTTTAAAACTAGTGGACGTATTCAAATGATATTTTGCATACACTGAGTATGTACCTATACCAACTCTGACAAGGAAATTCAGAATTTTTGATATTCTGACTAAAAACTTTTCTTCTTAGTTTTATATAAATTTTGAGTCGCTGAAAATGGTCAATTACGTGGGGTGTTATTGGCTATTACCTTGATCACGTTTGTTTATATTGGAGAATATCCCCAGGTAAAATCCCGTGCTAGTTGCTTCTGTCTGAAAGGTGAATCCCGTGCTGATATAGGTTGTTTAGTTGTACAATATTAATTGTGAGGCCCCATTACATTTTTACTATTCTAAATCCATGAACTCTTCACAAGGAATAAAGAGACGTGCATTACTTTTCAAACCGAATCTCTAACATTTCTACATACTACAGAGCTCCAGATAAGAGAGAGTAAATTGAACAAGTCCAACATTTTCTCACTCGTTTCAGCACCAAATCCTATGGTGTGACTACTCATTAGAATCGTCTCGAAGAGACGGTTCTAATGAGTAGTCACACTATAGGGTTTAATTCAGAAATAAAGATTTAAGTTTTGGAAATACACCCCTAATCTAGAGCCCTGATAATATGTACCAGTGTACGAGTTGTATTGCAGAACGTTTACGTTACGTTTTGTTTCTTTTAAACGATAAAGTATAAAGGTTTTTGAACTGCTCTGAAAACATTCTGTTGAAAAGTTGATGATGGTAAGTTGGTGTAGATCGTCTGGTAGATTTTGAATATGTCTCATCTGCTATTTTTCACATTTAATTATATTGCGTTTTGTTGATAAAACTTTCATATGAGTGGCACAAGGTTCGGATCCTATTCAGATACGAAATGGCTCCGGTGTCCGACCAGGATCCAGCATGTTCGCAATTGACAGTATGGTCGGTGAATACTTTTAACGTACCCCAGTCAGGGCCTCGTTCGGTTAGTTGTAAACTACTATGGTATGCGATAGCTTAACGGCGAGGCGTTACCGGGTCGTGAAAGATAGGCTGTTGAATAACTTAAAATCACCCTTCGGAAAAGTGTCCCTTAGAAGTGTAAACTTTATATAGAAGTTATGAATAAAACTTTTTTATTACGAAGAGAAAAAAAATGTTACTTTTTGTCAGAGTTGGTATAGGTATATCATAAATTTATGCAAAATTCCATCTGTCTGCGTTGTCTTGTTGTGGGGATATTTAAAAATTATCGTATTTTTTTTAACTGCAAACGACCTATACCATGCATTCTGTGTCGAATTTAAATCAATAATCGAGTTAGAGTAATTGGTAGCGTGTATGGACACTTGTAAAAGGATAAGAGGTTGTGCGTTCGATCCCCGTTAGGTTCATTCCTTTTTTTATTACAATATTTTTTTCTCATTATTTTTCAAACGAATATTTTACTTAAATTGTTCAACATAGAGATCTCTATAATTCAAAATGTGTCATAGATAACCTAAACGTTACGCTTTGTAAACTTAGTATAGTCCATGTATGACAAGCTCTGCAAAACGGCAAACAGTGTATGTATACCAGATCAGAGGGCTCCTTAAGGAACCATCTGATCTTGGTATTCACTGTTTGCATGGGATAAGTGTATAGGTAAACTCTTTGTAAATGACGAGTTTACTCGTCGCTAGGGTTCAATATCTTTAACTTAAGTTATAAGGGATCAGATCCAAAAGGACTTTCAATTAAATCTGCCTCTCCTTCTTGCAGACTCTTATACATCAAAAATACAAAAATTCGTCCGCCGCTTGGAATCGAACTCACGGCCATACTCAGTAAAATACTACTCTATTGTCTCGACCATAATGAGATATAGGTTTCAATATCTTATTCTAAATATAAACCCATCTTTCAACCCAGATTTACCCGTAAAACATAGCGGAAACAGTCGATATCAACCGAAGCTATATATAGCGTGTTCAACCAGCGTATAATTATTTAAATTTCGACAGGTTAATAAAACACAACAATAGCCCCTGACTGTTGTATAGTAAATATTCGCCGGACAAGCTTTGTCTTTATTCTATACTTGTGGTCAAAAGTTAGGATTAAGATCGAAAGTGACACAAAAACGCAATTGTTATGACTAATGATTTTAAAACATAAATATTTATCATATTAAATCGATTCATAGAATCAGCTGTTAATTTAGTGCTGACACGGGCGTTTTCGAATTATTAATTCAATGCACTTTTTGAGAATTATCGCAAAGATTTAATCTAAGTTCAAATTCGTTTATAAACAAATAAGTAAAAATATAAACGTCGTGAACAGGATTCGAACCTGTGCGGGCATAGCCCATTTGATTTCGAGTCAAACGCCTTAACCACTCGGCCACCACGACTACGCTGGTTGTACCATATATGGTTCTGATAAAGATATGATTATTTTGTATAGAGGTAGGTTTGTGAACAGCTGGATACAGAGACAATCCCGCAATTCATCCGATCATCATTATACAACGAGATCAAATTGTAGCAAACACTGAGAGGACAGTTTGTGCTCAGTTTCAAGTCAAGTGGCTTCAAAAACATGAGAAAGGCAAACCGAACAGCTATCAAATGACCTTTCTAGCTTACTCCCATCATAAACTGGTACTACAGTATTCCCCTCTCTACAACGACATCCACTGGGAGACACAAATGGTGTGTGTTGTTCGGAGGGAGTCGTTACAGGGAGGGAAAATAGGACTTGGCTTACATTTGCAAACAGCTTGAATCCAGATCAGACGCCGCGTAATGCGGCGTCTGATCTTGATTCAAGTTGTTTGTCATTCGTCATTATTTATTTATTCTATAAAGAGTACACCTATACACGTATATCACTTTGAAAAAACAGCAGACGACAATTTTAAGCAGACAATATTGCAGCAGTAACATCGTATTACATAATTGTCCTGTTCAGGGAACCGCGGAAAGGGTCGTTGTAAGGAGGGATTCGTTTTAGGGACGGCCGCTGTAGAGAGGGAACACTGTAGTATGAACACCATCAGTGAGTCTCTAATGTATGTTCTTAAAGACTTTTCCTCAGTCAATTGATGGAGTCCCGCCATTGAATTTGAGGTATCAATGTAACTGTCAAAGCATGTGCAGCACAAGCTGCCGGGGGTATACCAATCTCAATTTACCTGGTGAGGCCCAGATTATACTCATGCTTTTCAATGGTTAATTCTAACCAAATTATCAAATATTAAGGTCGGGTCGCACATGAGACGAGTCAATTGTTCTTCGCTATCGATATGTCCACAAGACCCATACTTTTTGCAAGGAAATTGTCTGGCAAGGCGTTATGATCAAAATGCCGTCAGGAGATGTCTTTAACTTCTTCACTGTTATGATGACATCTGCCTTAACTCTTTGAACCCTAGTCCCGCATATAGGCGTTCTTTTCAAACACTGTGCATGTGAATAGTACACATGTCCTATGCAAACAGTGAATACCCAGATCAGAGGGCTCCGAAAGGAGCCCTCTGATCAGGGTCTTCACTGTTTGTCACAATGCCAAACATTGACAAAACAACCCTTAAAAGTCAGAAATGGCCTAGACTAAAATGGAAACTGGAATTGTCCATTTAAAGTTTCAGGGAGGAAAGAGTTAAACAACTATGGCCTGCTTTTATTTCTTAGATTAATTTAGGGAAAATACAGACCAACACACACATTCACAAAGCCGGCTAAACCAAGGAGAAACATCAAGGCTACCAGATTTAAAAACTTTAATACAAACAACATTAAAGAAAACCAAGTGTGCAACAACACACACAAGAGGTCTCGTAGTTCCAAATAGCAAAACTGATCAATACTAGCATTTCTTCTTTGTAGACCCTATGATACAGTTGAATAAACTGACAGACAGCATAGTGCATGCTGAGTCCATAGAGGCCTTCAAGTCAGCCCTACATCGCCAGTACAAAAAACGGTGACTTTTCTCACACTTCGTGTAAAAGCCTTATAGGATTCTACCATGTATAGATAAAGAAACAGAAAAATGAGAAATAAAACTTAACCGATTTCTGCAATTTCTACCACAAAAACCTTAGTTTATATGTACGATGCACGCCTTGATACCGACAGTATTCTTCGGCATGGAGAAGACAGTTCCTGAATTACGCTACGCAGAAGTTGCTTTAAAATAAAACCTCACTATGAGCTGTAAAAAGAAAACTAGTTGATTGTTTAAATAACAGATGTGAGCTTAAGTCTTTCCCACTTAAGTCGCTACCGAAGTTGACTGCATACAGTTTTGGATACAGTTGCGCGGCCTATGATCAGGATCCAAATGGTTTGATATTCGTATCACTTTTTCTAAGTAAGTCTACCTTAATCCATTTGTGCCCACGATTCAATATATGGTTCCTATCAGCAAACAGTGTAGACTCTGATCAGAGTATACACTGTTTGCTGATAGGAATTTCAATATAAAACAAAATGTAAATGAAAATTTTGACCAGGCATCCCTTTGATAAACAAGAGACCCAGAGGGTCACATTTCGCTCACCTGAGGACACTGTACCATAGAATCTGACTGAGCAAGACAACATTTTGATATAGCTATGATCCAGGTGCCATAATTTGATCTTGGTAGAGGACCATAATGCGAAGCTACATGTCAGATATTAATGACCTGGGCCTTACTAACTCTGAAACCTGTGTTGCCGACATCAATAATGAAGTAGACGACAATAAAGTGGTGAAGTGGTAAAACTATCCCGAATAATTTATGGCATGAATATGAAAAATTAAAGCAATTCATATATAAAACATTTAACAGTTTACTTATTGAACCCTAGAGACAATCTAACATTTGCCTAGTACAAACAGTGAAGACCCACACCACGCAGATAGCTCGCAGAAAGAAGCCACCACCCCTGGTATGGATCTTCTGTCGGGTTGTGTGATCAGGATCCAAACTGTTTGACACTCGTATCGATATAGTGTAAGTCATACTACATTAAATCTTACGTCCAAACGATCTTGCAAACAAAATTGAAGCAGACGACAATGAAACGGTGAGGGAGTAAACATCTCATCAACAATCTGGTACTGAAGAGAAGAAACGTTATTCTTTCCCGTACAGTGGAGAATCTGTTATTCTTTCCCAATAAACGCGTTTACGCTTAAACTATTATTTGCAGTGCAAACAGTTTGTAGCCAGATCAGACGCCGGGTAACCCGGCGTCTGATCAAGCTCCAAACTGTTTGCCACCAAGATAAACAAGAATTATCAGAATTGTTCAAAAGTTGTTCTTTTCTACGTTTTAGCGCTTTGCGTTTGCGTACGTTTGCGTTTAAACGGGAAAGAATAACAGATTCTCCACTGTATAAACGAATCGCAATAAAATGTACAAAATATCAACACGAGTGACA
Source organism: Gari tellinella (assembly GCA_922989275.2). NCBI lineage: Eukaryota > Metazoa > Mollusca > Bivalvia > Cardiida > Psammobiidae > Gari > Gari tellinella. The sequence goes on along the minus strand of OV277857.1, from coordinate 26,047,535 downwards.
AACAATTTGAAGTCTGATCAGACGACGGGTTATGCGGTATTTGATCTGGCTCAAAACTGTTTGCAATGGAAAAAAGTTATAGCGTTATCCCGGTTATTGGGAAATAATAACCTCTCTCCAGAGTTGTATTATGTCCGATGCTATATATTTTGTGCAGAAGTTGAGTATTAAAATATAATTATTCTGACGTGTCCGAGTTATTTTTTAACACCTTTTAAATTTCTAGAATGTTCCAATAACTCTGCCAAGTCAGGAAAAAACACTAATAGATGGTTTATACAGGACATATGACTAGTATACTATTCACCAGTATATTTGTCACTAGGGTTGAGAAGAAATATAAATTATAAAAACGTTTAGTAATCGTATAGATTTTATTTCAGTTTATAAAATAAAATTTACATTAATAATGATAATAATAATAACGATCAGTGAAATTTCATATCAAACGGGAAGGAACATACCAAAGATACTTTAAACCATTTACTCCATGGTATATTTTTTAGTATTGAAGAGAGGTAACCACTAATACCAGATTGAAAGTAAAGCATAATGAGCCTAAATGTGCATTCTGTTTTACTTTAAACCCGCTTCAAGAAAGCAACTACTAGAGATACATTATGATACATATCTATGAAGTAAAGGGTACAACATGCAGGTTTTGATCAATATCCATATTTCTATCATAACTTCCATAAGCAGCTAAGGCCCTGATCAGTCATTAACCCTTAGCTCATCATTTACTTAAAAAGTAGAATACAATGTTAGAATGTTATCTATTTCAGAATCATTTCTTCTCCTAGCAAAAAATGTATACTCTGATGAGAGAGCTCCGTAAGGAAGTATCTCATCTGGGTCTACACTTTCAGTAAAAATTACTATCGACATAATTAGCGGGCTAAAGGTTAATAGTGTAACAGTCGAGCAGGGGCTCAGTAGCCAAAACAAAACATACATGAAACCATCGCAACAATAACCCCTTACCGCACATAGCGGAGTTCTAGTTTTGAAGACAGGTGGTCAGTTAAAGCAGATTGAAAGTAAAGAAACATGCACCTTAAGATGCGTTAAACTTTATTTTCAGCCAGTCTTAAGGTGGTTCGCGGGTCAGCTTATTCCATGTCAGAATTCTTTTAAACCTTGATTAAATTGAAATAAGTACCATATGGAGAGTGAAAAATCGTTAAAATAAAAAAATAATTACAGTGCCGTTTTCTTCTGACAGGACCATTTGTCGAGAAAAGCTCCCTTTTTAATGAACATGAATATTTTCTTTATAAAATGATATACAGTGAATGGCATATTGTGTATTAAAGGGAGGTAATCAGATAACTCATGTGTATGCAGTAAACCACTCTTATACAGTCCATTCCCTAATCAGTCGGATACGGCAGCAATAATTCAATAATTTCTGTATATTCAAGTAAACTGTACAGAGACTATAGGATATTGTGCAAACAAAAATATTTTCATGACATATTTCCTGGAAATATCAATATTTTAAAAAAGTCAAATTCTGAAAAAGTCACTAAACCTCAAATTACAAAAAACTAGCTGTTTAACATACACTAATTGTACTCTTATTAGATAGATATAACTTAATTCTACTAGTCGCACAAATTTAATGAAAATCTACAGTGGAATTTACATTTTAATTTACATGATTTCCAGAAGTTCTGACAAAATGTTACACAAAACGAGTTAGAGTGGAGAATCTGTTATTCTTTCCCGTTTAAACGCACACGTACGCAAACGCATTGCACTAAAACATAGAAAAGGACAACTTTTCGACAATTTTGACTATTCATGTTGATCTGAGTGGCAAACAGTTTGGAGCCAGATCAGACGCCGGGTTACCCGGCGTCTGATCTGGCTCCAAACTGTTTGCAATGGAAATAATAGTTTTAGTGTAAACGCGTTTATTGGGAAAGAATAACGTTTTCTCCACTGTACCTCTCTTGAGTTCAACTTTAAAATGCCGTCAGCTCTAAATAATACCAGAAGTCAAACCTGTAATAGCTAGGGGCCATTGAATACGATAGCCTGTAGATCTTTAAAGACAAATGACTGCTTAATGCATAACAAAAGTAATGCATAAAAGCTCCTTTAAGATCTATCTTTTAGCATTACTTTTGTGCTGTGTTTAACTGCCATCTGTCTAATAATCTGGCTATAAATCCTTTAAAGTTTAGTTGTCACTTGACAATACTTGCGTCTGATATTATTCATTATTACGTGACTAAACATAGCCTGTCCTTTGGTCACTGCGTTATGAATTGACTAGTCAATAAAAATCGGACAATTCAATTACAAAAAAGATTTGTAGCGAGTGGGAATCGAACCTGGAACCTTTGGTTTGTTAGTCAATCACTTTACCAACTGCGCTAACAAAGAAGACACCGAAGCTTATCAAACTGGGGCCGCCCGCTGTCGAACCACCTTAAGTTGCTAAGATATAGATCTAGCAATTATTCTTATTTTACTTTTTGTTAATAGATATTGCTTCACAAATTGAATGCGCTAAAAGGCGCTTCTATGTAGGAATGGGTCAAAGAGTGCGATGGTTCTACTGGTACCTTAGGAATAGTGATATTAAAGAAAAGTTACATAGTACTTAGTAGCTTAAAGCATGCTGAAAGTAAAGCAGATTGCGCCTTAAGTTCATTCTGCTTTACTTTTTGCCTACTTTAAGCAGTCACGTGTCAACAAAACTAGAAACAGGCGATGGGGAAAAGGTACGATTCGTAAAATCGCACTTGAAAATTCAAATTTGCAAATCTTAGGATCACTTAGGGAGGAAGCGCTGTACATGGTAGAACACATCATAAAGTTCCCAAATATGTTAAACGCATTTCTTTTGCAATTCGTTTTAGGTTTGGCGAAAATTTCACCTATCTGTCCTGGACTAGAAGTATAGTTCCGTATTATATCAACCACAGGGACGCGACACGATTGATTTTTGAGAAGAAAAAAATGTATATATAGAGACAATGGATACAACTGATCGTCAGTATAGTTTCACCATATCTCGACACAATGCTGTGTCGGCCAGGGACGAACACCTGTCCCGTTTTCAAAAAATCGGTGATTTCAGTAAGTACACGCAGTAACTGTTGAAAGTGCATGCTTATAGTTGGTTTAAAGTTATGTTTTTATGGAAGGGTATTATATTAGCTAGACAGAAATGGAAAAAGGTGTCGTTTCATCAATTATTATTCATGATATGCCCAGTTGTGTCGAGATAGGGTGAAACTATACTGACAATCAGTTGTATCCCTTGTCTCTCTATATACATTCTGACATTTTTTTCTCAAACACCAATCGTGTCGCGCCCCTGTGCGTGCGTCCAGATCCACGTGGTACAGGGGAGAATGCGTTATTCTTTCCCGTTTAAACGAAAACGAAACGCAAACCACTTAAACTTGTTGACAATTCCAACTATCTATTTTAATCCGAGTGGCAAATAGTTTGGAGCCTGATCAGACGTCGGGTTACCCGGCGTCTGATCTGGTTCCAAACTGTTTGCAATGGAAATAATAGTTTTAGCGTAAACACGTTTATTGGGAAAGAACAACGTTTTCTCCACTGTACATACAGTGGTCCCTCTCTACAACAACACCCAATAAGAGACAAAGGGTGCGTGTATTGTTCGGAAGGAGTTGCTATAGGGTGCCTAATCTGGATTCAAGCTGTAGGGGCCCTCTGATAAATGTCTACACTGTTTGCGTTGGACAAGTGTAATCTTTACATATGCTTTATCAATGAATGCGTTGAAAGAAGATGAAATTAAAGCAGACAATTACGAAGTGTTACTATGGCTGTACTTTCATCTTGCTTTAAACTGCAGTTTGTATCCAATCTTTGAATTTGTTCTTATGAAGAGGAAGGATTCGATTGATTCTTAACCCCTTCACTATCAATGACGCCTGAAAGCTCACTTGAAAACAGTTTGGGTCCTGATCGGACGCCGTGTAACGCGGCGTCTAATCAGGATCCAAAGTGATCGCTATGTTGTAAGTCAGACTACTTTGAATCTTACTTCGAAACTATCTTGCAAACAACAAAATTCAAGCAGACGACAATAAAACGGTGAAGGGTTAAACATCTCACGAAAGTTTTGGTAGTGAAAGGGTTAATATCCCAGAGAAGAAACTTTATTCTTTCCCATATAAACGTAAACGAATTGCAATAAAATGTCCAAAATAATAAGTTTGACTTCATTTTCATGCAAGTGACAAACAGTTTGGAGTCTATCAGACGCCGGGTTATTCGGTATTTGATCTGGCTCAAAACTGTTTGCAATGGAAAAAAAGTTTTAGCGTTAACCCGTTTATTGGGAAAGAATAATTTTCTCCGCTGTATATGAAGCACCTCTTTACAGGGATCTTGGTTCATTACATTTTGTGACTTACTAGATTTGTGTCCAGTTATATTATTTCCGATGCTATATATTTCGTTAAATGACAAACCGTGCAGAAGCTGAGAATTATCCTTTTTTCTGACTTGTCCGAGTTATTTTTAGAACACTAATCCCTTTTTAAGTTTAAGAATGTTCCAATAACTCTGCCAAGTCAGATGAAAACACTAATAGATGGTTTATACAGGACATAGGACTAGTATACTATTCACCAGTATACTTGTCACTAGGGTTGAGAAGAAATATAAATGATAAGAACGTTTAGTAATCGTATAGATATTATTTCAGTTCATATATTACAATTATCAATTTTTATTAAAGAAAAGTTACATGCGTGGATCCAGCGATTTTCAACTGCAAACAGTTTGGATCTAGATCAGATACACGACATCTGATCAGGCTCCAAACTATTTGACACCGATTCAAGAATTTGGCATTTTCGTTTTAAAAAGACATAATCATCTTCGCCACTGAACAAATACAGCATGCCATTGGATCCGCGCATAATCCATAATACAATAACAGAACAGAACATCTTTTATTCAGACTTGTACATAAGTACATCATCTTAAAACATAAGTAACAAAACCACATATTATGTCATTTTCAATTAAATTCATGTAATTACTAATGGTAATAACTGTTTAATTTACAGTGGAGAACACGCTATTCCTTCCCGTATAAACGCATACGAAACGCAAACGCGGTGCACTAAAATGTAGAAAATGGCAACTTTTCTATGTTTCCACATATTCATTTTAATATGAGTGGCAAACAGTTTACCCGGCGTCTGATCTGGCTCCAAGCTGTTTGCAATGGAAATAATAGATATATCGTAAACGCGTTTATTTGGGAAAGAATAACGCTTTTTCACTGTAATATTAGTCAAAAGTCACTAAATACGCAATGCGTACAATATTTTCTATTTCAGTATTATGATATTTTTAAGATAATTTAAAGAGGAAGATTTAAACATCATATGACATAGAGATCCGTTGTATAAAGGCAAAATTCAAGTATTTTGCCAGATTACGACACATCTCTATCATCAGTTTGAAGAAGTTCTAGGAATTTAGCCATACATGTATTTGGTCTTTCATAATAGTATATATTCAAATATTTCTTTCGTAGCTCTAACATGGGCATTTTAGAATAAAGTGATATTCATCTTCAATATCATTATTTACACAATATATACAATATCTTTCAGCTCGTTGAATTCTATTTCTACCATATCGTCCAGTTTGAATGTGCAGAGCATGTGCTGACAATCTAATTTTTGTAATAAAATGTCTCAACTCATATGACAAATTATCTAAGTAGCTTTCATAGCCAAACGTTGTTTTAATGTTGTCATACAAATTTAAAACTTCGCTGTTAGCTTTATCTGCATACCAGCTTTGATAAAATATATCAATTAGACGCTGTTTAATTTTAACAATAAATGATTTATCATCTATAGAATCTTGTTGTTGCCATACGTATTCAAACCCGTTTTGACATAACATTGTTTTAACATTTGACAACCAGCATTTACGTCCTGCAATACATTCTTCATAACAAAGCTTATATACAGTTTTCAATATACCATTATCAGTTTTTAATAGTTTAACCCAGTATTTGAAAATACTCACATATCTTTGTATATATAAAGGATACAGTGGAGAAGCTGTTATTCTTTCCCAATAAACGCGTTTACGCTAAAACTATTATTTGCAGTGCAAACTGTTTCCCACCAAGTTAAACAAGAATTATCAGAATTGTCCAAAAGTTGTTCTTTTCTACGTTTTAGTGGTTTGCGTTTGCGTACGTTTGCGTTTAAACGGGAAAGAATAACAGATTCTCCACTGTACCTACCCAATTCCCCATATACCCCAACTGTAGCAGTACATTCAAAATAGATTTACAAAAGTTCAAATGTACTCTTTCAATTTCTTTTGACTTACTGTAACCCCAGATTTCAGAAGAGTATCCTAGAATTGACCCTACAAATGAGTCAAATAATTGACAAAGAATTTTTGGTATTAATTTAAGTTATTTACAATTTATTATTAACATATTCAAAGCCTTCAGGGATTTATCTATCAGCTGTTCTTGGTTGTGAACAAAAGAACCAGTATAATTAAAAATCGTTCCCAGGTACAGTACTGAATCTTATTAAATTAACAATTTTTGCGATTCGCTTGCAATTCGCTTGCAATTCGATGGCAATTCGCTTGCGATTCAAAGTACTATCTTTACCCTCGGGTAAGTTTTCTTGAATGGTGTATCTCACAAATGTTCGCAAATATGCCTTCGTTGTTTTTTTTTATTCCATTTTTGTCACAAACGCTTCGGAAAATTCACGTAAAAACATTCAAACGTAGAATTTGTTTTTTGAAGCGCGCGATTCGATGGCAATTCGATGGCAATTCGCTTGCGATTATCAATTTAATTTAATAAGGTTCAGTACTGTAGTTGAAATTATTTACAACTTCTAAATCACAATCATTATATGTAAATACTTCATGATCTAATATAATAACCAGCAAGTTTAAAAGATTGCCCCATGGATATATCCGATGGTAGCTTAAACTCGGTTAAGTCGAGATTTCGAATAGGCATAGCCTACATTATGTCAGTTAAAATCTGAACAGTATATGTAATCACTGAAATAAATAAGAGCATTCAGTTACAGTTGAATGGTCGAAAACGTGAACTATTTTCAGGGCTGCCATTTCTCCGGATTTTTCTTAAATCTTCGGATTTTTTTTCTAGTACATGGTAGCAGGAACGTAGATTATATATCTAATATACGTTCCTGATGGTAGCTTAAAGCAGGCTGAAAGTAAAGCAGATTGCGCCTTAAGACGCAATCTGCTTTACTTTTCGCCTACTTTAAGCAGTCACGTGTCAACAAAACTAGAAACAGGAGATGTAGGGGAAAAGGTACGATTCGTAAAATCGCAATTGAAAATTCAAATTTGCAAATCTTAGGATATTTTATGTCAACTTATGGCAGCCCTGTATTTTCAAAACATTCAATTGCATTCAGGTCATACCAACGTGAAGGTATGCTCTTTCATGACCCATAGAATAGAATTAACCGAAATCAAACCCTATGTTAACCAAAGCAAACGATGCATGTACCATAACAGATGACCACCTTAACCCTTTACTCTAAACTGATCTATGGAGTAAAGCGTTAGAGCAACCATGTGTTTTAAGTGAAAGGTAAAAGTTACTTTTACTGAGCTCAACAAGTATGAAGTCTCTTATTATTGGACATACATGTATACATGCATGGCCAATAATAAGATCAGTCTATTTGGCCTGGAAAGGCCCCTACCTATGTCGAACAAGTTGTACTGGGCTCAAGGGATTCTTGAGTCGAGTACACATGCCCAATAAGATGACCGGAAGCTATAGTAGTAAATACGCTATTCCTGCCCATTAGAAAAGCATAAAGAAACTGCTCGGAATAGCGTATTTACACAAGTTGTACTGAGCTCAAGCGATGCTTGATATCAGTACACATGGCAAATATGAAGTCTTTCACATGTAGAGTGTACTAGAGGCAAATATGAAGTCTTTCACATGTAGAGTGTACTAGAGGCAAATATGAAGTCTTTCACCTGTAGAGTGTACTAGAGGCAACTTGTAGTGAGCTCAAGAGTAAAAGTTAGAAATAATTTTGATATACACTGAATTAAACTGGTTTCTTCTACTCTATACATGCTGAAAAAGTAACATTTTCAGCATGTACATTTACATAATATACAATAATTAACAAATGTGTGAATAAGGTATAAAAATAATGTCCTATTTAAAAGCTAGTGATCACTTGAATGTAGTCTTCATCAGTAGTAGGTGGGGTTCGTCTTGATTCATCAGTCTCTCTGCATCCATAAGTCTGGTGAAATATAAAATATTGAATAGATTAGTGAGACTTGAGTAAGTCGAACATATACAGTGGAGAATCTGTTATTCTTTCCCGTTTAAACGCAAACGTACGCAAACGCAAAACACTAAAATGTAGAAAATGTCAATTTTTAGATATTTCTTACAATTAATTTTTATCTGAGTGGCAAATAGTTTGGAGCCTGATCAGACGCCGGGTTACCCGGCGTCTGATCTGGCTCCAAACTGTTTGCAGTGGAAATAAACGTTTTAGCGTAAACGCGTTTATTGGGAAAGAATAACACATTCTCCACTGTATCTCGAACCTACAAATAAGCTTGTTATAACCCTTATCATACAGAATTGTCGTCTGCCGAAAATGTATCGTCTGCATGCTCATTTTAAACTGATAAAATTGGTTTTGAGTGACAAACAGTTTGGATCTAGATCTGAATCGAAACTGTTTGCAAATAGTAGCTATGCAAGCTAAAGGTTAAGTGAAGTTATTTTTTTTCTTTTAAAAAGAATGAAGGAAATCAAAGACGAATGCAGGGCTGCCATATCTCCGGATTTTTCCTAAATCTTCGGATTTTTTTCTTGTACATGGTAGCTTAAAGTAGGCTGAAAGTAAAGCAGAATGCGCCTTAAGGATTTTTTTATGATCAAATTATGGCAGCCCTAAAACGAACGTTATTAAAATAGTAAATAGTTTGTGAAGGAAAACTGCCAATAACCCATTTGTCAGAGCGTCAAAAACCAGAAGGATGCATAATAACCAGTCATTAGCCTCGTAGAAAGGGTATTTCTAGAACTAATGCACATACAAAGATGGTAGCCAACTTTTAACCTTAGCCGACCTAACAACCAATAACCAACAATACCTTATGCCCCGTATTTCCCCCTGGCTGTTTCCTCCTCTTGGCATCAGTCCTCTCGGTGAATAACTGTGCATGAAAAATAAAATAGAAAGCATGAGAAATTATTAGTTATTATGTTATCTTGTACAACTTGTACACCATACCTTCCGACTGTTCTTTTTCTCTTTCTCTTGTCCTCCTTATCTGTCATTCCCTATACGCAAAAACCTCCATAACAAAAACAATTAAACGTATCAAAACACTATTCTATTATACAATGTATCCCAATTCTCCCTTTCTTTCCCTTATCTTCTTGTCGTTTCTTATTTTCTTCGTCTATATGCCGTCGGTTCCAGCGGGGATCGAGTCTGTCCTTCTCAGCGTGCCTGAAATACAGCCTGGAATATAAAAAGAAAATATTACGCAGACAAGCAAAATACAATGATATTATATATAATTATCAAAACTTTCTAGTCCTAAATAAAGTGAAATGAAACCACATTACTTTTCTTTTCATGAGGTCCGGCCTGGGGGTTCTTCATATCTTCGCCTCCTCCTCGTGCATGAAATATAAAATGAAACATTAAGACATTAACACTAGTATACAACAACCTATACAGCATATAACTTCTACTATTACTACTATTCTATTATATTCTAATTCTCCCTTTCTTTCCCTTATCTTCTTGTCGTTTCTAACCAAATAAAACAATGAAGTGCACACGCGATGTTAACTGAATTATTGCGCAATAAATTAGTATTCTTGATTTTCTTCGTCTATATGCCGTCGGTTCCAGCGGGGATCGAGTCTGTCCTTCTCATCGTGCCTGAAATACAGCCTGGAATATAAAAAGAAAATATTACGCAGACAAGCAAAATACAATGATATTATATATAATTATCAAATATTTCTAGTCCTAAATAAAGTGAAATGAAACCACATTACTTTTCTTTTCACGAGGTCTGGCCTGGGGTTCTTCATATCTTCGCCTCCTCCTCGAGCATGAAATATATAATGAAACATTAAGACATTAACACTAGTATAGAACAACCTATACAGCATATAACTTCTACTATTACTACTATTCTATTATATTCTAATTCTCCCTTTCTTTCCCTTATCTTCTTGTCGTTTCTTATTTTCTTCGTCTATATGCCGTCGGTTCCAGCGGGGATCGGGTCTGTCCTTCTCAGCGTGCCTGAAATACAGCCTGGAATATAAAAAGAAAATATTACGCAGACAAGCAAAATACAATGATATTATATAATTATCAAAACTTTCTAGTCCTAAATAAAGTGAAATGAAACCACATTACTTTTCTTTTCATGAGGTCCGGCCTGGGAGTTCTTCATATATTCGCCTCCTCCTTGTGCATGAAATATAAAATGAAACATTAAGACATATTAACACTACATGTAGTATACAACAACCTATACAGCATATAACTTCTACTATTACTACTATTCTATTATATTCTAATTCTCCCTTTCTTTCCCTTGTCTTCTTGTCGTTTCTTACCAAATGAAACAATGAATTGAACACGCGATGTTTACTGCATTATTGCGCAATAAACTAGGATTCTTGATTTTCCTTGTCCATATGCCGTCGGTTCCAGTGGGGATCGAGTCTGTCCTTCTCAGCGTGCCTGAAATATAGCCTGGGGCCTGGGGTTCATTTCTTGTCCTCCTTGTGCATGAAATATATGAAACATTAATATATTACCGGTAACACTTGTATGCAACAACCTATACAGCATATATGATATAACAGTAGTTATAAGTTGATCATAGAAATCCTTAAGATTTCAAGTTTCAGACGCAATTTTACTAATCATACCTTTACCCCATAGTCTGTTTCTTGTTTTGAAGACACATGACTGCTTAAAAAAGACTGAAAGTAAAGCAGAATGCGCCTTATGAAATTACCAAATGAAACAATGAACTGAACACGCGATGTTTACCAATTAATTAGGATTCTTGATTGTCTTTGTCCATATGCCGTCGGTTCCAGTGGGGATCGAGTCTGTCATTCTCAGCGTGCCTGAAATATAGCCTGGGTCCTAGGGTTCATTTCTTGTCCTCCTTGTGCATGAAATATATGAAACATTAATATATTAACACTTGTATGCAACAACCTATACAGCATATATGATATAACAGTAGTTATAAGTTGATTATAGAAATCCTAAGAATTCAAGTTTCAGACGCAATTTTACTAATCATACCTTTACCCCATAGTCTGTTTCTTGTTTTGAAGACACATGACTGCTTAAAAAAGACTGAAAGTAAAGCAGAATGCGCCTTATGAAATTACCAAATGAAACAATGAACTGAACACGCGATGTTTACTGTATTATTGCGCAATTAATTAGGATTCTTGATTGTCTTTGTCCATATGCCGTCGGTTCCAGTGGGGATCGAGTCTGTCATTCTCAGCGTGCCTGAAATATAGCCTGGGGCCTGGGGTTCATTTCTTGTCCTCCTTGTGCATGAAATATATGAAACATTAATATATTAACACTTGTATGCAACAACCTATACAGCATATATGATATAACAGTAGTTATAAGTTGATTATAGAAATCCTAAGAATTCAAGTTTCAGACGCAATTTTACTAATCGTATCTTTACCCCATAGTCTGTTTCTTGTTTTGAAGACACATGACTGCTTAAAAAAGACTGAAAGTAAAGCAGAATGCACCTTAAGGCGCATTCTGCTTTACTTTCAGCCTGTTTTAAGCTACGATCTGCTAGGATAAAATCCGAATACTTAGGAAAAATCCGGAGAAATGGCAGCCCTGCTAGTACTACTATTACTACTACAGTGGAGAATCTGTTATTCTTTCCCGTTTAAACGCAAACGTACGCAAACGCAAAGCATTAAAACGTAGAAAAGAACAACTTTTGGACAATTCTGATAATTCGTGTTTATCTTGGTGGCAAACAGTTTGGAGCCTGATCAGACGCCGGGTTACCCGGCGTCTGATCTGGCTCCAAACTGTTTGCACTGCAAATACTAGTTTTAGCGTAAACGCGTTTATTGGGAAAGAATAACAGATTCTCCACTGTTTACTCTTTTATATTCTATTCCACCGTAATGAAACCATGTTCCTTTTTTCAATGGGGGTTCTTCATTCCTTGTCGTCCTTCAGTGCTCATGAAATGTAAAATGATACTACATGTATTAATATGAAATAAAGTATAAAGTCACAAACAAAGGCGATAACTCTTTAAAATAAACCAGTAAAAGTAGTTATAGAATCCTTAATATGTTTTAGCATTTTTTTTTAATTTGATGCGAGATTCGAACCAATGCCAAATAAAATGTCCCTGATCATAAACTCCCTTATGGCCCTACGACCTATCCATTACACTATGTTTCTAATAACTAATCGGCTCATTGTTTATACCTCTCGTGACTATGTTAAAGACATCTCCTGACGACCTTTTGGTCATAACGCCTTGCCAGATTATTTGCTGTCAATTTCCTTGCACAAAGCATGAGTCTTGTGCATATTGAACCTGTGTGAGACTCTACCTTTATATTTGATAGTTTGGTTAGAAATAACCATTGAAAATCACTAGAGCATGAGTATAATCCAGGTAAACTGCATGTGATTTGACAGTTACATTGACACCTCCATAACAATATGCTGGTGGTCCTTCAATGGACTGAGGAAAAGTCTTTAACTGCAGATAAGATAATTCCAATCCAAATCAATATGTCTTTATTCTAAGAGTGACCACAAACTAATGATCACATCTGAACTGGCTGTTCCCCGCCGCATGCTTAAAGACATTACTTAACCAAGCTTGGGTGGTAACACCTAGCACCGTAGAAAGTTTGAGTCAAAGTATGGAGTCCATGTACTTACTCGGCTAGCGTCTAGGCAAAGAATCATTCAGACGTCTCATGTGAGGTCCGCACCTAATATTTGATAGCTTGGTTAGTAAAACCCATTAAAAATCCTATTGTGATCAATTATGTAAGGGCCTCTATTCAAAGCTTTAGATGGCTGAGCCGTTGTCTGAACAATTTTCTCATGCTCATTATATATCTGTATTTTGACACCTTGTGAGAACATTGGGGGGTCAATGAATGAACTGACTTAATGTCTTTAAGGCATATATCACTACAATTAATATTTTATTCAATAATCACTCAAACAAGAGATTAGTTGTGTCACTTCTCTTCTCTTTTCCTCCCTAGCCAGTTAGAGGCATCTTCAGCCTGTGCTTGTCACTGTAGAGACAATCTATTTGCTGTGTCACTTATCTGTGTCACTGTAAGCAAGGCTGAGGATAACTGGTTATGGTGAAAAGGGAAGATAAGTAACACAGTAAATATCTATGTATATATTTGTAGTGACAAGCATGGTTGAGCATGCCTCTAACTCGTAAGGGGAACAAGGGAAGAGAAGTTGTTTGTTTTGTTTTCGATTTTACGTCGTTTTTTCAACAGTATTTCAGTCAAAGCGCAAAGCGCTAAAACGTAGAAAAAAACAACTTTTGGACAATTTTGATATTTCATGTTTATCTCGGTGGCGTCTGATCTGGCTCCAAACTGTTTGCACTGCAAATAATAGTTTTAGCGTAAACGCGTTTATTGGGAAAGAATAACACATTCTCCACTGTAATTACAGGTGGAGGAAGACCCCAGAAGTCCTTTATGCACTGTTTCAGGCACAAATCGGCAACTGGGTAGAACTACCGACCTTCTGCAAGCCAACTGGAAGGCTTCCCCACATGAAAAAACCCTACTAGGATTCGAACTCACAGCAGTGAGGAGCTTAGTGATATAAGTCACAGTGAAATAATACCCCTAGGCCACGGAGGCCCCGGGAAGAGAAGTAAAACAGCACATCTCTTTGTCTCTACAGTAACAAGCAAGGCAAGAGATGCCTCTAAATAGCAGGGCTGCCATAATTTGACATAAAAAAAACTAAAATTTCCAAATTTGCATTTTTCAAGTGCGATTTTAAGAATCGTACCTTTTCCCCATCGCCTGTTTCTAGTTTTGTTGACACGTGGCTGCTTAAAGCAGACTGAAAGTAAAGCAGAATGCGCCTTAAGGCGCATTCTGCTTAACTTTCAGCCTGCTTTAAGCTACCACATACTAGAACAAGACTGCGCGTTCAATAAACACGTATGCCCCCGGTGGCATCCTTGACAATAACTATGTTCTTTTCTAAGTCCAAATTAGGTCAAGGTCAGGGTCAAATTGAGCTTGGATATTATTGGTGAGTTGGTAATAGCCCAAGGCAATAACTGTATGAGTATTGAAGCATTGTAATAAACAATGTTGATGCTAGACGAAACGGTAAAATCAAGTTAACCAAAAAATAGCCTATTTAAAATATTCTAAGTCCAAATTAGGTCAAGGTCAAAATCAAAGTTGGGTGATATTGGTGGATAGGAAATGGTCCAAGGCAACAACTGTATAAGTATCAAAGCATTTGGGTAATCGGTGTTGATGCTAGACAAAACGGTAAATCTACCGTCGCCGTGACTTAACCTTGTTACGGATGGACGGAAGGACGGACGGACGCACACACACACGGACGGACGGACAGGACGATTACTATATGCTCCCGCATCTGTCGATGCCGGGGGCATAAAAAATCCGAAGATTTAGGAAAAATCTGGAGAAATGGCAGCCCTGAAATGGCTATGGGAGAAAAGGCAAGAGAAGTAGAACAGCACAACTCTTTGTCTCTACTGTAACAAGCAAGGCAAGAGATGCATCTAAATGGCTATTGGAGAAGAGGCAAGAGAAGTGGAACAGCACAACTACAGTAACAAGCAAGGCAAGAGATGCCTCTAAATGGCTATGGGAGAAGAGGCAAGAGTGGTGGAATAGCACATCTCTTTGTCTTAAGTGAAAAGCAAGATTGAAGATGATTCTAATTGAATAGGGAGATAAAAAGGGAAGAGGAAGTAACAGTTTTAGCGTAAATGCGTTTATTGGGAAAGAATAACGTTTTCTCCACTGTAACTGGTTAGGGGGGGGGGGGGGGTTGTGAGAGGTAAGAGAAATGGAACAGCACATCTCTTTGTCTTTGCTTGGAAGTTTTAAAGACATCTCCTGACGACCTTTTGGTCATAACGCCTTGCCAGATTATTTACTGTCAATTTCCTTGCAAAAAGCATGGGTCTTGTGCATATTGAACCATTGAATCGTCTTATTTTTATATTTGATAGTTTGGTTAGAAATAACCATTGAAAATCACTAGAACATGAGTATAATCTCAGGTAAACTGAGTGTATTGCACGTGCTTTACAGTTACATTGACACCTCCAGAACAATATGCTGGTGGTCCCTCAATGGATTGAGGAAAAGTCTTTAATTAAGGCTGTATGTCTAAAGACATTTAATAAACAATTGTCAAACAGTTTGAATCAAGATCAGCTGCATTATGCACTGGGTCTGATCAGGTTTCCAAACTGTTTGCTTTGAAGCGCAATTTAGAGAGTGAAAGGGTTTGATGTCTATAACTGGCTATGGGGGAGGGAGAGGCAAGAGAAGTGAAATAGCACATCTCTTTGTCTTAAATGAAAAGCAAGATTTAGGATGCCTCTAATTGAATAGGGAGAAAAAAAGGGATAAGTTAGGAAAACGATGCCTATACAGTGGAGAGTATGTTATTATTTCCCGTTTAAACGCAAACGTACGCAAACGCAAAGCACTAAAACGTAAAAAGTACAACTTTTTGACAATTCTGATAATTCATGTTTATCTTGGTGGCAAACAGTTTGGAGCCTGATCAGACGCCGGGTTACCCGGCGTCCGATCTGGCTCCGAACTGTTTGCAATGGTAATAATACTTTTAGCGTAAGCGCGCGTTTATTGGGAAAGAATAACATTTTCTCCACTGTTACTGGTTAAGGGGGGGACGGGGGTGGTGAGAGGCAAGTGAAATGGAACAGCACATCTCTTTGTCTCTACTTAGAAGTAGTAGGAAAGTTTTAATTAAGGCCGTATGTCTAAAGACATTTAATAAACAATTGTCAAACAGAAGCACAATTTGGAGAGTGAAAGGGTTTGATGTCTATAACTGGCTATGGGGGAGGGAGAGGCAAAAGAAGTGGAATAGCACATCTCTTTGTCTTAAGTGAAAAGCAAAATTGAGGATGCCTCTAATTGAATAGGGAGAAAAAAAAGGAAGGGGAAGACTGGCGATGTCTTTAACTGGCTATGGGGGGAGAGGCAAGAGAAGTGGAATAGCACATCTCTTTGTCTTTAGTGAAAAGTAAGACTGAAGATGCCTCTAACTGAATAGGGAGAAAAAAAGGGATAAGTTAGGAAAACGATGCCTATACAGTGGAGAATATGTTATTATTTCCCGTTTAAACGCAAACGTACGCAAACGCAAAGCACTAAAACGTAGAAAAGTACAACTTTTTGACAGTTCTGATAATTCATGTTTATCTTGGTGGCAAACAGTTTGGAGCCTGATCAGACGCCGGGTTACCCTGCGTCTGATCTGGCTCAAAACTGTTTGCAATGGTAATAATACTTTAAGCGTAAGCGCGCGTTTATTGGGAAAGAATAACATTTTCTCCACTGTAACTGGTTTAGGGGGGGGGGGGGGTTGGTGAGAGGCATGTGAAATGGAACAGCACATCTCTTTGTCTCTACTTAGAAGTTGTAGGAAAGTTTTAATTAAGGCCGTATGTCTAAAGACATTTAATAAACAATTGTCAAACAGTTTGGATCAATATCAGCTGCATTACGCAGGGTCTGATCAGATTTCCAAACTGTTTGCGAAGGCGCTTTGAAGCGCAATTTAGAGAGTGAAAGGGTCTATAACTGGCTATAGGGGAGGGAGATAAAGGCAAAAGAAGTGGAATAGCACATCTCTTTGTCTTAAGTTAAAAGCAAGATTGAGGATGCCTCTAATTGAATAGGGAGAAAAAAAGGGAAGATGAAGACTGGTGATGTCTTTAACTGGCTATGGGGGGAGAGGCAAGAGAAGTGGAATAGCACATCTCTTTGTCTTTAGTGAAAAGTAAGACTGAAGATGCCTCTAACTGAATAGGGAGAAAAAAAGGGATAAGTTAGGAAAACGATGCCTATACAGTGGAGAATATGTTATTATTTCCCGTTTAAACGCAAACGTACGCAAACGCAAAGCACTAAAACGTAGAAAAGTACAACTTTTTGACAGTTCTGATCATTCATGTTTATCTTGGTGGCAAACAGTTTGGAGCCTGATCAGACGCCGGGTTACCCGGCGTCTGATCTGGCTCAAAACTGTTTGCAATGGTAATAATACTTTAAGCGTAAGCGCGCGTTTATTGGGAAAGAATAACATTTTCTCCACTGTAACTGGTTTAGGGGGGGGGGGGGGGGGTGGTGAGAGGCAAGTGAAATGGAACAGCACATCTCCTTGTCTCTACTTAGAAGTTGTAGGAAAGTTTTAATTAAGGCCGTATGTCTAAAGACATTTAATAAACAATTGTCAAACAGAAGCGCAATTTGGAGAGTGAAAGGGTTTGATGTCTATAACTGGCTATGGGGGAGGGAGAGGCAAAATAGCACATCTCTTTGTCTTAAGTGAAAAGCAAGACTGAGGATGCCTCTAACTGAATAGGGAGAAAAAAAAGGGATAAGTTAGGAAAACGATGCCTATACAGTGGAGAATATGTTATTATTTCCCGTTTAAACGCAAACGTACGCAAACGCACGCAAACGCAAAGCACTGAAACGTATAAAAGTACAACTTTTTAACAATTCTGATAATTCATGTTTATCTTGGTGGCAAACAGTTTGGAGCCTGATCAGACGCCGGGTTACCCGTCGTCCGATCTGGCTCCGAACTGTTTGCAATGGTAATAATACTTTTAGCGTAAGCGCGCGTTTATTGGGAAAGAATAACATTTTCTCCACTGTAACTGGTTAAGGGGGGATGGGGGTGGTGAGAGGCAAGTGAAATGGAACAGCACATCTCTTTGTCTCTACTTAGAAGTTGTAGGAAAGTTTTAATTAAGGCCGTATGTCTAAAGACATTTAATAAACAATTGTCAAACAGAAGCGCAATTTGGAGAGTGAAAGGGTTTGATGTCTATAACTGGCTATGGGGGAGGGAGAGGCAAAAGAAGTGGAATAGCACATCTCTTTGTCTTAAGTGAAAAGCAAGTTTGAGGATGCCTCTAATTGAATAGGGAGAAAAAATGGGAAGGGGAAGACTGGCGATGTCTTTAACTGGCTATGGGGGGAGAGGCAAGAGAAGTGGAATAGCACATCTCTTTGTCTTAAGTGAAAAGCAAGACTGAGGATGCCTCTAACTGAATAGGGAGAAAAAAAAAGGGATAAGTTAGGAAAACGATGCCTATACAGTGGAGAATATGTTATTATTTCCCGTTTAAACGCAAACGTACGCAAACGCAAAGCACTAAAACGTATAAAAGTACAACTTTTTGACAATTCTGATAATTCATGTTTATCTTGGTGGCAAACAGTTTGGAGCCTGATCAGACGCCGGGTTACCCTGCGTCTGATCTGGCTCAAAACTGTTTGCAATGGTAATAATACTTTTAGCGTAAGCGCGCGTTTATTGGGAAAGAATAACATTTTCTCCACTGGAACTGGTTGGGGGGGGGGGGGTTCTGAGAGGCAAGTGAAATGGAACAGCACATCTCTTTGTCGCTACTTAGAAGTTGTAGGAAAGTTTTAATTAAGGCCGTATGTCTAAAGACATTTAATAAACAATTGTCAAATAGAAGCGCAATTTAGAGAGTGAAAGGGTTTGATGTCTATAACTGGCTATGGGGGAGGGAGAGGCAAAAGAAGTGGAATAGCACATCTCTTTGTCTTAAGTGAAAAGCAAGACTGAGGATGCCTCTAACTGAATAGGGAGAAAAAAAGGGATAAGTTAGGAAAACGATGCCTATACAGTGGAGAATATGTTATTATTTCCCGTTTAAACGCAAACGTACGCAAACGCAAAGCACTAAAACGTAGAAAAGTACAACTTTTTGACAATTCTGATAATTCATGTTTATCTTGGTGGCAAACAGTTTGGAGCCTGATCAGACGCCGGGTTACCCGGCGTCCGATCTGGCTCCGAACTGTTTGCAATGGTAATAATACTTTTAGCATAAGCGCGCGTTTATTGGGAAAGAATAACATTTTCTCCACTGTAACTGGTTTAGGGGGGGGTGTGGTGAGAGGCAAGTAAAATGGAACAGCACATCTCTTTGTCTCTACTTAGAAGTTGTAAGAAAGTTTTAATTAAGGCCGTATGTCTAAAGACATTTAATAAACAATTGTCAAACAGAAGCGCAATTCGGGGAGTGAAAGGGTTTGGTGTCTATAACTGGCTATGGGGGAGGGAGAGGCAAAAGAAGTTGAATAGCACATCTCTTTGTCTTAAGTGAAAAGCAAGACTGATGATGCCTCTAACTGAATAGGGAGAAAAAAAAGGGATAAGTTAGGAACACGATGCCTATACAGTGGAGAATATGTTATTATTTCCCGTTTAAACGCAAACGTACGCAAACGCAAAGCACTAAAACGTAAAAAAGTACAACTTTTTGACAATTCTGATAATTCATGTTTATCTTGGTGGCAAACATTTTGGAGCCTGATCAGACGCCGGGTTACCCTGCGTCTGATCTGGCTCAAAACTGTTTGCAATGGTAATAATACTTTTAGCGTAAGCGCGCGTTTATTGGGAAAGAATAACATTTTCTCCACTGGAACTGGTTTAGGGGGGGGGGTGGTGAGAGGCAAGTAAAATGGAACAGCACATCTCTTTGTCTCTACTTAGAAGTTGTAGGAAAGTTTTAATTAAGTCCGTATGTCTAAAGACATTTAATAAACAATTGTCAAACAGAAGCGCAATTTAGAGAGTGAAAGGGTTTGATGTCTATAACTGGCTATGGGGGAGGGAGAGGCAAAAGAAGTGGAATAGCACATCTCTTTGTCTTAAGTTAAAAGCGGGTTGAGGATGCCTCTAACTGAATAGGGAGAAAAATTGAAGAGAAAGGCTGTCGATGTCCGAGTATAACTGGCTATCGGGGGAAGGGCAAAAGAAGTGGAATAGCACATCTCTTTGTCTTAAGTGAAAAGCAAGATTGAGGATACCTCTAATTGAATAGGGAGAAAAAAAGGGAAGAGGAAGACTGGCGATGTCTTTAACTAGCAGGGGGAGAGGCAAGAGAAGTGGAATAGCACATCTCTTTGTCTTAAGTGAAAAGCAAGACTGATGATGCCTCTAACTGAATAGGGAGGACAAAAAAGGGATACGTTAGGAAAACGATGCCTATACAGTGGAGAATATGTTATTATTTCCCGTTTAAACGCAAACGTACGCAAACGCAAAGCACTAAAACGTATAAAAGTACAACTTTTTGACAATTCTGATAATTCATGTTTATCTTGGTGGCAAACAGTTTGGAGCCTGATCAGACGCCGGGTTACCCGGCGTCTGATCTGGCTCAAAACTGTTTGCAATGGTAATAATACTTTTAGCGTAAGCGCGCGTTTATTGGGAAAGAATAACATTTTCTCCACTGTAACTGGTTGGAGGGGGGTGGGGTGGTGAGAGGCAAGTGAAATGGAACAGCACATCTCTTTGTCTCTACTTAGAAGTTGTAGGAAAGTTTTAATTAAGGCCGTATGTCTAAAGACATTTAATAAACAATTGTCAAACAGAAGCGCAATTTTGAGAGTGAAAGGGTTTGATGTCTATAACTGGCTATGGGGGAGGGAGAGGCAAAATAGCACATCTCTTTGTCTTAAGTGAAAAGCAAGACTGAGGATGCCTCTAACTGAATAGGGAGAAAAAAAAGGGATAAGTTAGGAAAACGATGCCTATACAGTGGAGAATATGTTATTATTTCCCGTTTAAACGCAAACGTACGCAAACGCACGCAAACGCAAAGCACTGAAACGTATAAAAGTACAACTTTTTGACAATTCTGATAATTCATGTTTATCTTGGTGGCAAACATTTTGGAGCCTGATCAGACGCCGGGTTACCCGTCGTCCGATCTGGCTCAAAACTGTTTGCAATGGTAATAATACTTTTAGCGTAAGCGCGCGTTTATTGGGAAAGAATAACATTTTCTCCACTGTAACTGGTTAAGGGGGGATGGGGGTGGTGAGAGGCAAGTGAAATGGAACAGCACATCTCTTTGTCTCTACTTAGAAGTTGTAGGAAAGTTTTAATTAAGGCCGTATGTCTAAAGACATTTAATAAACAATTGTCAAACAGAAGCGCAATTTGGAGAGTGAAAGGGTTTGATGTCTATAACTGGCTATGGGGGAGGGAGAGGCAAAAGAAGTGGAATAGCACATCTCTTTGTCTTAAGTGAAAAGCAAGTTTGAGGATGCCTCTAATTGAATAGGGAGAAAAAATGGGAAGGGGAAGACTGGCGATGTCTTTAACTCGCTATGGGGGGAGAGGCAAGAGAAGTGGAATAGCACATCTCTTTGTCTTAAGTGAAAAGCAAGACTGAGGATGCCTCTAACTGAATAGGGAGAAAAAAAAAGGGATAAGTTAGGAAAACGATGCCTATACAGTGGAGAATATGTTATTATTTCCCGTTTAAACGCAAACGTACGCAAACGCAAAGCACTAAAACGTATAAAAGTACAACTTTTTGACAATTCTGATAATTCATGTTTATCTTGGTGGCAAACAGTTTGGAGCCTGATCAGACGCCGGGTTACCCTGCGTCTGATCTGGCTCAAAACTGTTTGCAATGGTAATAATACTTTTAGCGTAAGCGCGCGTTTATTGGGAAAGAATAACATTTTCTCCACTGGAACTGGTTGGGGGGGGGTGGTGAGAGGCAAGTGAAATGGAACAGCACATCTCTTTGTCGCTACTTAGAAGTTGTAGGAAAGTTTTAATTAAGGCCGTATGTCTAAAGACATTTAATAAACAATTGTCAAACAGAAGCGCAATTTAGAGAGTGAAAGGGTTTGATGTCTATAACTGGCTATGGAGGAGGGAGAGGCAAAAGAAGTGGAATAGCACATCTCTTTGTCTTAAGTGAAAAGCAAGACTGAGGATGCCTCTAACTGAATAGGGAGAAAAAAAGGGATAAGTTAGGAAAACGATGCCTATACAGTGGAGAATATGTTATTATTTCCCGTTTAAACGCAAACGTACGCAAACGCAAAGCACTAAAACGTAGAAAAGTACAACTTTTTGACAATTCTGATAATTCATGTTTATCTTGGTGGCAAACAGTTTGGAGCCTGATCAGACGCCGGGTTACCCGGCGTCCGATCTGGCTCCGAACTGTTTGCAATGGTAATAATACTTTTAGCATAAGCGCGCGTTTATTGGGAAAGAATAACATTTTCTCCACTGTAACTGGTTTAGGGGGGGGGGGGGGTGTGGTGAGAGGCAAGTAAAATGGAACAGCACATCTCTTTGTCTCTACTTAGAAGTTGTAAGAAAGTTTTAATTAAGGCCGTATGTCTAAAGACATTTAATAAACAATTGTCAAACAGAAGCGCAATTCGGGGAGTGAAAGGGTTTGATGTCTATAACTGGCTATGGGGGAGGGAGAGGCAAAAGAAGTTGAATAGCACATCTCTTTGTCTTAAGTGAAAAGCAAGACTGATGATGCCTCTAACTGAATAGGGAGAAAAAAAAGGGATAAGTTAGGAACACGATGCCTATACAGTGGAGAATATGTTATTATTTCCCGTTTAAACGCAAACGTACGCAAACGCAAAGCACTAAAACGTAAAAAAGTACAACTTTTTGACAATTCTGATAATTCATGTTTATCTTGGTGGCAAACATTTTGGAGCCTGATCAGACGCCGGGTTACCCTGCGTCTGATCTGGCTCAAAACTGTTTGCAATGGTAATAATACTTTTAGCGTAAGCGCGCGTTTATTGGGAAAGAATAACATTTTCTCCACTGGAACTGGTTTAGGGGGGGGGGTGGTGAGAGGCAAGTAAAATGGAACAGCACATCTCTTTGTCTCTACTTAGAAGTTGCAGGAAAGTTTTAATTAAGTCCGTATGTCTAAAGACATTTAATAAACAATTGTCAAACAGAAGCGCAATTTAGAGAGTGAAAGGGTTTGATGTCTATAACTGGCTATGGGGGAGGGAGAGGCAAAAGAAGTGGAATAGCACATCTCTTTGTCTTAAGTTAAAAGCGGGTTGAGGATGCCTCTAACTGAATAGGGAGAAAAATTGAAGAGAAAGGCTGTCGATGTCCGAGTATAACTGGCTATCGGGGGAAGGGAAAAAGAAGTGGAATAGCACATCTCTTTGTCTTAAGTGAAAAGCAAGATTGAGGATACCTCTAATTGAATAGGGAGAAAAAAAGGGAAGAGGAAGACTGGCGATGTCTTTAACTAGCAGGGGGAGAGGCAAGAGAAGTGGAATAGCACATCTCTTTGTCTTAAGTGAAAAGCAAGACTGATGATGCCTCTAACTGAATAGGGAGGACAAAAAAGGGATACGTTAGGAAAACGATGCCTATACAGTGGAGAATATGTTATTATTTCCCGTTTAAACGCAAACGTACGCAAACGCAAAGCACTAAAACGTATAAAAGTACAACTTTTTGACAATTCTGATAATTCATGTTTATCTTGGTGGCAAACAGTTTGGAGCCTGATCAGACGCCGGGTTACCCGGCGTCTGATCTGGCTCAAAACTGTTTGCAATGGTAATAATACTTTTAGCGTAAGCGCGCGTTTATTGGGAAAGAATAACATTTTCTCCACTGTAACTGGTTGGAGGGGGGTGGGGTGGTGAGAGGCAAGTGAAATGGAACAGCACATCTCTTTGTCTCTACTTAGAAGTTGTAGGAAAGTTTCAATTAAGGCCGTATGTCTAAAGACTTTTAATAAACAATTGTCAAAGAGAAGCGCAATTTAGAGAGTGAAAGGGTTTGATGTCTATAACTGGCTATGGGTGAGGGGGGAGGGAGATAGAGCCAAAAGAAGTGGAATAGCACATCTCTTTGTCTTATGTGAAAAGCAAGATTATGGCTGCCTCTAATTGAATAGGGAGAAAAAAAGGGAAGAGGAAGACTGGCAATGTCTTTAACTGGCTATAGGGGGAGAGGCAAGAGAAGTGGAATAGCACATCTCATTGTCTTAAGTGAAAAACAAGACTGATGATGCCTCTAACTGAATAGGGAGGGAAAAAAAGGGATAAGTTAGGAAAACGATGCCTATACAGTGGAGAATATGTTATTATTTCCCGTTTAAACTCAAACGTACGCAAACGCAAAGCACTAAAACGTATAAAAGTACAACTTTTTGACAATTCTGATAATTCATGTTTATCTTGGTGGCAAACAGTTTGGAGCCTGATCAGACGCCGGGTTACCCGGCGTCTGATCTGGCTCAAAACTGTTTGCAATGGTAATAATACTTTTAGCGTAAGCGCGCGTTTATTGGGAAAGAATAACATTTTCTCCACTGTAACTGATTGGAGGGGGGTGGGGTGGTGAGAGGCAAGTGAAATGGAACAGCACATCTCTTTGTCTCTACTTAGAAGTTGTAGGAAAGTTTCAATTAAGGCCGTATGTCTAAAGACTTTTAATAAACAATTGTCAAACAGAAGGGCAATTTGGAGAGTGAAAGGGTTTGATGTCTATAACTGGCTATGGGGGAGGGAGAGGCAAAAGAAGTGGAATAGCACATCTCTTTGTCTTAAGTGAAAAGCAAGACTGAGGATGCCTCTAACTGAATAGGGAGAAAAAAAAGGGATAAATTAGGAAAACGATGCCTATACAGTGGAGAATATGTTATTATTTCCCGTTTAAACGCAAACGTACGTAAACGCAAAGCACTAAAACGTGGAAAAGTACAACTTTTTGACAATTCTGATCATGCATGTTTATCTTGGTGGCAAACAGTTTGGAGCCTGATCAGACGCCGGGTTACCCGGCGTCTGATCTGACTCAAAACTGTTTGCAATGGTAATAATACTTTTAGCGTAAGCGCGCGTTTATTGGGAAAGAATAACATTTTCTCCACTGTAACTGGTTTAGGGGGGGGGGGGGTGAGAGGGAAGTGAAATGGAACAGCACATCTCTTTGTCTCTACTTAGAAGTTGTAGGTAAGTTTTAATTAAGGCCGTATGTCTAAAGACTTTTAATAAACAATTGTCAAACAGAAGCGCAATTTAGAGAGTGAAAGGGTTTGATGTCTATAACTGGCTATGGGTGAGGGGGGAGGGAGATAGAGGCAAAAGATGTAGAATAGCACATCTCTTTGTCTTAAGTGAAAAGCAAGAGTATGGCTGCCTCTAATTGAATAGGGAGAAAAAAAGGGAAGAGGAAGACTGGCGATGTCTTTAACTAGCTATAGGGGGAGAGGCAAGAGAAGTGGAATAGCACATTTCTTTGTCTTAAGTGAAAAGCAAGACTGATGATGCCTCTAACTGAATAGGGAGAAAAAAAGGAATAAATTAGGAAAACGATGCCTATACAGTGGAGAATATGTTATTATTTCCAGTTTAAACGCAAACGTACGCAAACGCAAAGCACTAAAACGTATAAAAGTACAACTTTTTGACAATTCTGATAATTCATGTTTATCTTGGTGGCAAACAGTTTGGAGCCTGATCAGATGCGGGTTACCCGGCTTCTGATCTGGCTCAAAACTGTTTGCAATGGTAATAATACTTTTAGCGTAAGCGCGCGTTTATTGGGAAAGAATAACGTTTTCTCCACTGTAACTGGTTGATGGGGGGGGCGTTGAGAGGCAAGAGAAATCGAACAGCACATCTTTTTGTCTCTACTTAGAAGTTGTAGGGGGGCCCTCCGTGGCCTAGTGGTATAGTCACTGTGACTTGCATCACTAAGCTCCTCACCGCTGTGAGTTCGAATCCCAGTAAGGTCGTTTGGATTTTCATGTGGGGAAGCCTTCCAGCTGGCTTTCGGAAGGTCGGTGGTTCTACCCAGTTGCTGATTTGTGCCTGAAACTGGGCATAAAGGACTTCTGGGGTCTTCCGCCACCTGTAATTAGCTGGACGTCGCGATATGACTGAAATACTGTTGAAAACGACGTAAAATCAAAATAAATAAATAGATATATTAGAAGTTGTAGGAAAGTTTTAATTAAGGCCGTATGTCTAAAGACATTTAATAAACAATTGTGAAACAGTTGGGATCAAGATCAGACAACGCATTACGCAGCGGTCTGATCATGTTTCCAATTTGTTTGCAAATGCACTTTGAAGCACAATTTAGAGAGTGAAAGGGTTTTATAAAGTCTGGGGAAGTCTATAACTGGCTATTGGGGAAGGGAGGGAGAGGCAAAAGAAGTGGAATAGCACATCTCTTTGTCTTAAGTGAAAAGCAAGATTGAGGATGCCTCTAAATGAATAGGGAGGGGGGGGGGGAGAAGTGGATTAGCACATCTCTTTGTCTCTACTTAGAAGTTGTAGGAAAGTTGTAAAGGCAGTATGAAGACATTTCATAAAAGATTGTCAAACAGTTTGCATCCAGATCAGATCTCTACAGTGACAAGCAAAGGATGAGGATTCCTTTAAGTAGCTACAGGGGTAAAGGGACAATAAGAGCCACAGGAAATGTATTGTCTCTACAGTGACAAGCAAAGGCTGAAGATGCCTCTAACTTGATATGAGGGTAAATGTAAGATAAGTGATACAGCGAATAGATTGTCTCTACAGTGACAAGCAAAGGCTGAAGAAGCCTCTAACTTGATATGAGTGTAAAGGTAAGATACGTGACACAGCAAATAGATTGTCTCTACAGTGACAAGCAAAGGCTGAAGATACCTCTAACTTGATATGAGGGTAAATGTAAGATACGTGACACAGCAAATAGAGTGTCTCTACAGTGAAAAGCAAAGGCTGAAGATGCCTCTAACTTTATATGAGGGTAAAGGTAAGATACGTGACACAGCAAATAGATTGTCTTTACAGTGACAAGCAAAGGCTGAAGAAGCCTCTAACTTGATATGAGGGTAAAGGTAAGATACGTGACACAGCAAATAGAGTGTCTCTACAGTGACAAGCAAAGGCTGAAGATGCCTCTAACTTGATATAAGGGTAAAGGTAAGATAAGTGATACAGCGAATAGATTGTCTCTACAGTGACAAGCTAAGGCTGAAGATGCCTCTAACTTGATATGAGGGTAAAGGTAAGATACGTGACACAGCAAATAGATTGTCTCTACAGTGACAAGCAAAGGCTGAAGATGCCTCAAACTTGATATGAGGGTAAATGTAAGATACGTGATACAGCAAATAGATTGTCTCAACAGTGACAAGCAAAGGCTGAAGATGCCTCTAACTTGATATGAGGGTAAAGGTAAGATAAGTGACACAGCTAATAGATTGACTCTACAGTGACAAGCAAAGGCTGAAGATGCCTCAAACTTGATGTGAGGGTGAAGGTAAGATAAGTGAGACAGCGAATAGATTGCCTCTACAGTGACAAGCAAAGGCTGAAGATGCCTCTAACTTGATATGAGGGTAAAGGTAAGATACGTGAGACAGCAAATAGAGTGTCTCTACAGTGAAAAGCAAAGGCTGAAGATGCCTCTAACTTGATATGAGGGTAAAGGTAAGATACGTGACACAGCAAATAGATTGTCTCAACAGTGACAAGCAAAGGCTGAAGAAGCCTCTAACTTGATATGAGGGTAAAGGTAAGATACGTGACACAGCAAATAGAGTGTCTCTACAGTGACAAGCAAAGGCTGAAGATGCCTCTAACTTGATATGAGGGTAAAGGTAAGATACGTGACACAGCAAATAGATTGTCTCTACAGTGACAAGCAAAGGCTGAAGATGCCTCAAACTTGATATGAGGGTAAATGTAAGATACGTGATACAGCAAATAGATTGTCTCAACAGTGACAAGCAAAGGCTGAAGATGCCTCTAACTTGATATGAGGGTAAAGGTAAGATAAGTGACACAGCTAATAGATTGTCTCTACAGTGACAAGCAAAGGCTGAAGATGCCTCAAACTTGATGCGAGGGTGAAGGTAAGATAAGTGAGACAGCGAATAGATTGCCTCTACAGTGACAAGCAAAGGCTTAAGATGCCTGTAACTTGCTACGGAAGAAAAGAGAAGAGAAGTGACACAGCGAATAGATTGTCTCTACAGTGACAAGCAAAGGCTGATGATGCCTCTAAATTGATATGAGGGTAAAGGTAAGATACGTGATACAGCGAATAGATTGCTTCTTCAGTAACAAGCAAAGGCTGAAGATGCCTCTAACTTGATATGAGGGTAAAGGTAAGATAAGTGATACAGCGAATATATTGTCACTACAGTGACAAGCAAAGGCTGAAGATGCCTCTAACTTGATATGAGGGTAAAGGTAAGATAAGTGATACAGCGAATATATTGTCACTACAGTGACAAGCAAAGGCTGAAGATGCCTCTAACTGGCTAGGGAGGTAAAGGTAAGATACGTGACACAGCAAATAGATTGTCTCTACAGTGACAAGCAAAGGCTGAAGATGCCTCTAACTGGCTAGGGAAGAAAATTGAAGAGAAGTGACACAACTTATCTCTTGTTTGAGTGATTATTGAATAAAATATTAATTGTAGTGATATATGCCTTAAAGACATTAAGTCAGTCCATTCATTGATCCCCCCATTGTTCTCACTAGGTGTCAAAATACAGATATATATAGAGCTTGAGAAAATTGTTCAGGCAACGGCTCAGCAATCTGAAGCTTTGAATAGAGGCTCTTACATATTAGATCTCAATAGGTTTTCCAATGGGTTTTACTAACCAATCTATCAAATATTAGGTATGGGCCTCACATGAGACACCTTACTGATTCTCTACCTAGACACTACCACTGTAAGTGCATGCGTTCCATGCTTTCACTCAAACTATCTACAGGGGTAGGTGTTACCACCCAAGGTTAGTCATGTAACGTCTTTAAGTGAATGGCATTTTCTAGGTTGATAAAAAATCTTTACGTGGATGTCTAAGTCAAAAAGGGGAGATAATTTACCTGAAATACCATCTAGAATTCAGGGCTGCCATTTCTCCGGATTTTTCCTAAATATCCGGATGTTTTCCCAGTACATGGTAGCTTAAAGCAGACTAAAAGTAAAGCAGAATGCGCCCTGAGGCGCATTCTGCTTTACTTACAGCCTGCTTTAAGAAGTTGCAAGTTAACAAAACAAGAAAAAGGATATGGCATAAAGGTACGATTCGTACAATCGCACTTGAAAAATGCAAATTTGGAAATCTTAGGATTTTTCATTTCAATTTATGGCAGCCCTGATTGAGTAGTCACAAGATAAGGTATAAGTGACTACTCATAAGAATCATCTCTTCATGACAATTCTAATGAGAAGTCACGAAAAATACGAGCCTGCTTAATAAGAGAAAATAATTCTAATGAGTAGTCACCAAAGGCAATTCTAATGAGTAATGAGTAGCCACAAAAGGCAATTCTAAT
Source organism: Gari tellinella (assembly GCA_922989275.2). Lineage (NCBI taxonomy): Eukaryota > Metazoa > Mollusca > Bivalvia > Cardiida > Psammobiidae > Gari > Gari tellinella. Next base: position 26,017,986 of record OV277857.1, on the reverse strand, counting down.
GAGTAGTCACATAGACAATTCTAATGAGTAGCCACAAAAGGCAATTCTATTGAGTAGTCACATAGACAATTCTAATGAGTATAGTCACCAAAGACAATTCCAATGAGTTAAGTCACAAAGACAATTCTAATGAGTAGTCACAAAAAAATATTCTAATGAGTAGTCACAAAGACAATTCTAATGAGTATAGTCACCAAAGACAATTCCAATGAGTTAAGTCACAAAAACAATTCTGATAAGTAGTCACAAAAAATAATTCTAATGAGTAGTCACAAAAAATAATTCTAATGAGTAGCCACAAAAGGCAATTCTATTGAGTAATCACAAAGACAATTCTAATGAGTAGCCACAAAAGGCAATTCTATTGAGTAGTCACATAGACAATTCTAATGAGTAGTCACAAAAGGCAATTCATATCAGTAGTCACATAGACAATTCTAATGAGTAGCCACAAAAGGCAATTCTATTGAGTAATCACAAAGACAATTCTAATGAGTAGCCACAAAAGGCAATTCTATTGAGTAGTCACATAGACAATTCTAATGAGTAGTCACAAAAGGCAATTCTATTGAGTAGTCACATAGACAATTCTAATGAGTAGTCACAAAAGGCAATTCATATCAGTAGTCACATAGACAATTCTATTTAGTAGTCACATAGACAATTCTAATGAGTATCCACAAAAGACAATTCTAATGAGTAGCCACAAAATGCAATTCTATTGAGTAGCCACAAAAGGCAATTCTAATGAGAAGTCATAAAGACAATTCTAATGAGTAGCCACAAAAGGCAATTCTAATGAGTAGTCATAAAGACAATTCTAATGAGTAGCCACAAAAGACAATTCTAATGAGTAGCCACAAAATGCAATTCTATTGAGTAGTCATAAAGACAATTCTAATGAGTAGCCACAAAAGACAATTCTATTTAGTAGTCATAAAGACAATTCTAATGAGTAGCCACAAAAGACAATTCTAATGAGTAGCCACAAAATGCAATTCTATTGAGTAGCCACAAAAGGCAATTCTAATGAGAAGTCATAAAGACAATTCTAATGAGTAGCCACAAAAGGCAATTCTAATGAGTAGTCATAAAGACAATTCTAATGAGTAGCCACAAAAGGCAATTCTAATGAGTAGTCATAAAGACAATTCTAATGAGTAGCCACAAAAGGCAATTCTAAAAAGTAGCCACATATACCATTCTAATGAGTAATCACATAGACAATTCTAATGAGTATCCACAAAAGACAATTCTAATGAGTAGCCACAAAAGGCAATTCTATTGAGTAGTCACAAAAGGCAATTCTAATGAGTAGTCATAAAGACAATTCTAATGAGTAGCCACAAAAGGCAATTCTAATAAGTAGCCACATAGACAATTCTAATGAGTAGTCACATAGACAATTCTAATGAGTAGTCCCAATATACGGTTAGGTTGAGACATGAAGAAGGTAGAATTTAATAATGCACCTAATCTGGATGTCTGACTATACCACATTCACAATATCCAAGTACTCTTTTCTAAGTGACATAGCTCCGAAAAACAACTCCTTACCTCAGTCTAGGAACACAATACATTGGGATGGTTCCCCATCTCCACCCGCTCGGCCAATCTCTTGCACATATTACTCTCAAAGCTTTTTGGCTGGCGTCGAGCCTGCTTAATAAGAGAAAATAATTCTAATGAGTAGTCACCAAAGGCAATTCTAATGAGTAATGAGTAGCCACAAAAGGCAATTCTAATGAGTAGTCACATAGACAATTCTAATGAGTAGCCACAAAAGGCAATTCTATTGAGTAGTCACATAGACAATTCTAATGAGTAGTCACAAAAGGCAATTCTAATGAGTAGTCACATAGACAATTCTAATGAGTAGCCACAAAAGGAGAATCTAATGAGTAGTCACATAGACAATTCTAATGAGTAGCCACAAAAGGCAATTCTAATGAGTAGTCACAAAAGGCAATTCTAATGAGTAGTCACAAAGACAATTCTAATGAGTAGCCACAAAAGGCAATTCTAATGAGTAGCCACAAAATGCAATTCTATTGAGTAGCCACAAAAGGCAATTCTAATGAGTAGTTACATAGACAATTCTAATGAGTAGTCACATAGACAATTCTAATGAGTAGTCCCAATATACGGTTAGGTTGAGGCATGAAGAAGGTAGAATTTAATAATGCACCTAATCTGGATGTCTGACTATACCACATTCACAATATCCAAGTACTCTTTTCTAAGTAACATTATTATATTAAGCTCCGAAAAACAACTCCTTACCTCTGAGTCTAGGAACACATTACATTGGGATGGTTCCCCATCTCCACCTGCTCGGCCAATCTCTTGCACATATTACTCTCAAAGCTTTTTGGCTGGCGTCGAGCCTGCTTAATAACTTCAAGCATCCCATTCTAATTTGGGACACTTTTCTGAAATTATAAAATCAAAATTAGCCTGGAGTTCTCCTGTTAACTTTCTTATTTAAGTTAACCAATAGCCCAATAGCCTGTATCAATACTTTTAAAGACAGACAATGACATAAAGCAGGTTGAAAGTAAAGCTTTAAGGCGCATTATGCTTTACTTTCAGCCTTCTTTAAGCTACCATATCTGCAGAATATTGAAACTATTTCTACTGATAAATATTCATAACTCAATAAAATATAACTCTTTTCTTCAGTGGAGGAATAAATAATTAAAGGCGTAAAAAGAAGTTGTTATGGGAGAATGGGTTAACTAACATCAGTAGAATTGAAATTATCTCCTGGACAAGAAAAAAAATGACAAAATCCAATACTAAACATATGTATAAATATGTAATAAGACATAATTACATAACTGTCAATGGATCACTTCCTGGTTCTGTTAGACTGTCCCAGATATGGTAGCTGCATAAAGTAGGGTGAAAATAAAGCAGAATGTGCCTTACAAGTCCACCAAGTATCTTGGAGTTCTCATACAATCCAACATGGGGTAAAGCACTCTTATTAACAAGACGGTGAAGAAGGCAAACAGTATGCTTGGCTTCCTGAAGAGAAACCTACAAAAGGCCAGTGAAGAAGCCAAGACCTCCGCCTATATGGCCCTAGTCCGCTCCAACCTGGATTACTGCAGCTCTGTCTGGAATCCACACCAGAAGAACCAGATACGACAACTGGAAATGACTCAGCGGAGGGCTGCCCGCTTTGTCACCAACAGATTCAGGAATACCAGTAGCGTATCTGACATGCTGCAGCACCTCCAATGGGACACGCTCCAAGCCAGACGTCAGAAGCAGCAACTTGTGATGTTATTCAAGATCATCAACAACCTGGTTGACATTACATCGTCCACATACCTTCAGGCGTCCACATCGCGGACCAGAGCAGCACACAAGTTGCGTTTTGCTACCCTTAGCACCGCTACTGACTGTCATAAGTTCAGCTTCTTCCCGCGTACCATTCCAGTGTGGAACAGACTCCCAGCCACTGCAGCTGAGGCTCCTTCTTTGGTATCTTTCAAGAAGGAGCTCTCCACCCTTTCCATTTAAATGTACTAAGCCAACCACCGGTAGACTCACATGACGAGTAGGAGCTGTGTCAGCGGGGTTTCGTACCCCAGCAGGGCCTCCCAAGCTGGATTGGTCTTACTCAGATGAGTTGAAAGTGGTTTTGGTGACTCTTTCTCTTTTTCTTACTTTGTCTGTATGTGCATTTCTTCAGTTTTCTTGTCCGTGTCTTTTTCTAACTTTTTCTATCCTTCTCTTTATTTTTCTGTCTGTGCGCCGCTGCAGTATTGTCAGATTTTATGACAGTTCAGCGTAACGATGTAGATGTAGATGTAGACTTTCAACCTAAGCAGCTTCAAGTAAATTAAAACTTAAGTAACTTTAAATTTAAGTCAGTCGGTTATTTGTATATGTCTTAACACACAAATGAAAGCCAAATTATCCTCTATATGTGTAATAAAACATAATTATAAAGTAATAACTAAACACTAGGTACAATTTCTTAGTCAAACATGGATACTTATGTTGCTTGACTGTCTCCATGACCAAAATCATATGAATTTCAAATTTGAAACTGCTTTCTCCCATGATGCATTATGGCGCAAAACTGTTTTGCACCACGTAATACTGGAAAAAAACTGCTAATAACTGCCTATAAACTGGTTCTTCTGTCTAAATAAAAGTAACCAGAAAACTGCTCCAAGAAAAAGACTGCTAAACTGCAAATTTATTTTCAGAAAGCAGTTATATTTAACTGTTAAAAACTGCCACAAAGAATGGAGCTCTACATCCAGTTTTTAGCTGCAGTTATTGGCAAACTGCAGTATACTGCTCATCAACAACTCTTGGACCTAAAAAAAGCTGCTAATGCAGGCGCGTTGTGGGGTCTTCAACATTGGTTTTCAGATCTTTTAAGAGAGGTTGCCGCTAAAAGCAGGACAAAAGTAATACAGAAGATTCTGTATGACTTTTGTTCTACATTAAGCCGCAACATGCAGTGAAAACTACAAATACAAGTATAGCGATTTTTAGTGGTAGCTTAACTCTTTGCACGCAAACGGCAGATATACCTGCCAGAGTGATTAAGTCTGCAAACAGATTGGATCCAGATGAGACGCCGCGTCACGCGGCGTCTCATCAGGATCCAAACTGTTTGCTATTCTGATACTGAATTTAAAAGAAATTTTGAAAATTCTAATTTTAGAAAGATAGCAGACGACAAATTGTTGCAGACGAAAAAAAATACCCAGCATGCAAAGAGTTTGACTGTTCATACATGTGTACAGTATCACCTCCCAATTACTACAACTAATTCTTTGTTTACTATTTGGTATCTAAGACTGATGACTAGATCCATTTAACTCTTTGAACCCTAGTCACGCATATATGCGTCATTTGCTAACTGTGTACCTGTGAGAAGTACACTTGTCCTATGCAAACAGTGTATACTCTGATCAGAGGGCTCCGTAAGGAGCCCTCTGATCAGGGTCTACACTGTTTGTCATTTTGACATATGAGCTAAAAATCAACCTTAAAGAGTCAAAAATGGACTAGACTCATTGAAAACTAGAATTGTCCATTTGAGGTTTCAGGGAGGAAAGAGTTAAGGAAAGTGAAAGTTATTTGAACACAGAAATCTCATTTCGAAGCTTTCTAACAGTTTTACTTACATCTTCCTTTAGCTGTCACTTTTATTTTATTTGCCTTGAGCAAGCTACAAACGACTAGTCACTTCAAGCGAATATCCTTACAGAAAGCTTGAAACATAATAATTAAGACGCGCCAAAATCGGCATCTTAACAGAATCCAATTTATTTGACGTATCAGATCATAATATACACAAAGTCATGTATTATGCAAACAGCTTGGATCCAGCCCTGACACCAAAAAAGTTGATGTCTGATGTGGATCCATACTGGTTTACACTTCATTAAAAAGAAAGGTAGGGTGCGAATCGATCCATATCCTCAAGTATACATGTAACTGATATTTAATTAGTTTTAATTATTCTGTGTTTAAGGCAGGAGGCTGCTTAAAGTAAGGTTGACGTAAAATATAAAGTACCGTTTATAACCTGTACTTACAATTGTGACCATAATAACATAAACACACACCTTAGATCCAGATCAGATGCAGAGTAAGTTGAAAATGGATCCAGATCTAAAATGTTTGACTAATGTAATTTGAGACATATTCAAGCTAATTACTGCTAAATATACACACATACACAATCATGTATTAAAAGTCCAATTGGAAGCAGAGCACCACATAAGGGTAGTTTTTCAAAAACTAAAATCTTTATTTCTGAATTAAACCCTATGGTGTCACTACTCATTAGAATCGTCTCTTCGAGGCGATTCTAATAAGTAATAACCATAGGGTTTGGTGCTAAAAGGAGTGAGAAAATGTTGGATTTGTTGAAATAACTACCTCTTATCTAGAGCCCTGTGGAAGGAAAGAAATCCAGATTATGAAAAAAATCAAACCTGCCAGAGAGGTTCTGGTCAGCCAATGTCTGCGATGACTTCACACCAAGAGATCAGTAAAACACTGTACACATTGCTAGAAGTACTAGAATTTCTTGAACAAATCATGTCATCAGCATGAGTTTCACCTATAACAGTGCAATTACACAATACCAGTGGGAATCCATTTGTTATTTAACAATACTGAATTGTTAAGTGGGAGAATGCCTGACACAATGCCTATCACATATAATTGTAGAGTAAAACCTATTAATTGAGCTACCAGTCAATGCAGAAGGATGATCATATTGTGATTGAGTCTCAAATGCTTTTTTCACACACCTGAGAACATAAAGATGGTAAGATCAAGTCACAATATATTGCCTATAGCCACATAAAGCATGATGGACACTGGTCGAGGAACCTTGCGCAAGTCCATTCACTCTATTCAAAGGGTTAACCCTTTGAACCCTAGTCCCGCATATAGGCATCCTTTTCAAACAGTATACATGTTTAAAGTGCACTTGCCCTATGCAAATAGTGAAGACCCAGATCAGAGGGCTCCTTAAGGAGCCCTCTGATCTGGGTCTTCACTGTTTGTCAAAATGCAAAACATTGACAAAAACAACCCTTAAAAGTTAGAAATGGACTAGACTAAAATGGAAACTGGGATTGTCCATTTAAAGCTTTAGGGAGGAAAGAGTTAATGTGGTTGTATAAAATGGAATATTCTGTAATTCAATTTAATCCATTTACTCCAACCTTTTCACGGCTGCAATAATTATAGTCTACTTAAAATTGTCGCCTGCTGTTTTCTCAAATTTACATATGAGCCATTCTGACAGAAAAAAACATAATGACAAGTGGCAAGCAGTTTGAATCCAGATCACACCCTGGGTAATGCGGCGTTTGATCTAGATTCAAGCTGTTTGCAGATGTAAGCCAATTTCCCTCCCTATAACGACTCCCTCTCTACAACACACATAGTTTTTGTCTTCCATTGGGTGTCTTTGTAGAGAGGGAGCACTGTATTTACAATTTAAACCACCTAGCTAAAAAGTGTGGATATGTCGTCTAGCAAATGACAGCTTTAAATTCAAGATAGAAACAATACCAGTAGCTTCAAAAAGTAGAAATGATAGCTCCTTTAGGAGCTTTCTGCATTATTTTATTCCTGTATTCAGTAACTACATGTATCAAATTCAACACAGGGATCTTCTGTTGAGTGGTCACTTAACCCATTCCCCAATATATATGACGTTTTATGCATTGAAATTATTCCTCCACTACAAAAAAGTTCCTTAACCCATTACCCCAATAGCATGTTTCTCATTTTGAAATAAAGTGACTTACTTAAAGCAGGTTGAAAGTAAAGCAGAATGCACCCAGGGTGCATTCTGTTTTACTTTCATTCTGCTTTAGGCTATCATCTGTTTGAATATAGAAAATATATCTTATGCTGCATAGATATTCCTGACTGAATAAATTTTAACTATTATTCTTTTGTGAAGGAATAAATTAAAGTTGTGAAAAGGCATATCTATTGTGTAATGAGCGCATTCTGCTTTACTTTCAGCCTGCTTTCAGTCATTATCCAATAGAATATAGAAAATAGACTAAATAAATGAAATCCATTTGAAAAAATCTTCCTAATTTATTTAATTTTTTGCTCGAAAAACACCCACAAATTCCCAACACTGGCCAGGCAAAGGTCTGCCCTGTATCTGATCAAGCTCAATACATGCCAAGTTAGGCAACAAAACAAGACTGCGCGTTCAATAAATGCTTATGCCCCCGGTGGCATCCTTGACAATATATTCTGAATCTTTTCTAAGTCCAAATTAGGTCAAGGTCAAGGTCAAACTGAGCTTGGGTATTACTGGTGGGTTGGTAATGGTCCAAGGCAATAACTGTATAAGTATAGAAGCATTGTAGTAAGTAGTGTTGATGCTAGACGAAACGGTAAAATCTAGTTAACCAAGAAATAGCCCATTCAAAATATTCTAAGTCCAAATTAGGTCAAGGTCAAGGTCAAAATCAAGGTTGGGTGATATTGGTGGATAGGGAATGGTCCAAGGCCACAACTGTATAAGTATCTAAGCATTTGAATAAGCGGTGTTGATGCTAGACGAAACGGTAAAATCTACTTAACCTGGTTATGGACGGACGGACGGACAGGACGATTACTATATGCTCCCGCATCTGTCGATGCCGGGGGCATAAAAACAGTTACTTATAGAGTGTCAAACAATATACCCAGGTCTGCCCCCTTCTTTTACATGGTGACTGGTTTGGATCAACACGGTTTGCAACGGCATGACTAAATAATATTTGATCTTTGCATACAACTTTGAACCATAATTTGTTGATCATTAGCATGTTACTTCCTTCAACTTATATAATGCTTCAAAAAGTTTTGCAGATGACTATCCAGCAGTTACAGCCAAATCAGGGCTCTAGATAAGAGGGAGTAAACTGAACAAATCCAACCTTTTTCTCACTTATTTCATAACCAAATCCTAAAGAGCAGACCTGGTGTAATTAAAAATGTAATTGTAATTAATTGTAAACTAATTACATTTTGGAAGTAATGTAATGTGTAATTAGGGTAAAATTCAATTACATGTAATTGTAATTTACTGATTAATTATATCTACATGTATATTTTGAGGTGTAAGTTGACAATTACATTTCAATTACTTTGAATTACATTGCACCTACAGATACACAGAAATATAATAGTTCTTAATATATATTTATCATATTATAAAAATTAAATTAAAATCTGTGATCAGTGTATCAATCAAATAACATTATTTTCAGAATATGTGGCATGTTTTAATGGTTTATATGTTCTGTTCTGTTCTATATTCCTGTGTACTATAGGATGGCCGCTAAAACTTAAAAACAAACAATTTAAATGATTTAGTTGTCGTAATACAGAGGTTTCAGCCTAAGCCCGACCCTTTGAAAAATTGTAAAGTATAATCTAGGTACCTATTTATGCCTCTGATCAGAGTGTACACTGTTTGCCTATGTTCCGTTTATACATGTAGGACGCTAGGCACACAATGGTTCAAATAACGCATTATCCGCTGAAATCGCTGACCTGTTCAGAATGCATGCTTTTTACAAGAAATGCATGTCATTGAAGCTGTCCTATCAGAATTGTACTTTAAGAAATAAAACAAACTTCATCGTGTCTTCAAGCATACACAATCACACTGCGATTGTAAAATACTGCAATAATGGAAATACAGATTACATCGTTATGGCAATGAGAAAAACTTAATAGTTTGGAATTACTACAGTATCCTCTAAGTAGAAATGATGATGAATTTTGTTTGTACTAAGCCAGAGGTAATTGCCTCGTTAATGTGTCCAATGTAGTTCCACAAACAAACAAAAACATATTACTTTGCATAATAATTTGCCTATCATTTATCATCACGAAAACGAATAGTGGAAGCTAAGAGCATTAACTGAAAATGCTCAAGGGTATTTCAACTAAATGATCCCGTAAAGCATTGAATAAGAATACAGTCGAACTTCGATATCTCGACCTCACTTAACTCGTACTATTTGATATTTCAAAACATGAATTTGTCTTATTTCAAGCTCGGTTTAGGTGAACATACCCGTGTTTCAAAGTTAAAACGCGCTAACCCGCGTTTTAACTTTGAAATACAGATATGTTCGACTTAACCGAGTTCGAGATATCGAAGTTCGATTGTTAGTGATAGAGCGAGATCAAAATACAGTAGAGTTTCAATTTCTCGAACTCGCTTGACCCTTTCCCCAATTAGAAACGCCTTATAGCGTATATGATTTTATTACTCCTCTGTAGAAAATAGTTCTAATTTATACAGTCATTAACAGGTACACATTTGTAGCTACAGTGGAGAATGTGTTATTCTTTCTCAATAAACGCGTTTACGCTAAAACTATTATTTGCAGTGCAAACAGTTTGGAGCCAGATCAGACGCCGGGTAACCCGGCGTCTGATCAGGCTCCAAACTGTTTGCCACCAAGATAAACATGAATTATCAGAATTTTCCAAAAGTTGTTCTTTTCTACGTTTTAGTGCTTTGCGTTTGCGTACGTTTGCGTTTAAACGAGAAAGAATAACAGATTCTCCACTGTACCGTCAACTTGCTTTAGGTGATCACCTATATTCAATACTAGATAAAAACAAACAGCCGAACCTCGAAATCGCACATTTTAAAAATCACGGATGTGTTCGACTAAAGCGAGATCGAACCAATAAAATCAATTTCAAGGTAGTAGTAACACGGGTTAGTATGACTTATTAAACATGGCTTTCCTTCGTTTTATCTTAAAATATGTGTATATTTGACTAAAAGCGACTCGCAAACAGATTAAACATTAAAAATAGTATTTTGTAAATATTTGTCAACACTTATATTAACGGGTAAGAATTAGTTTAGGATAAGAAATTCTGTTTAAAAATGCATTTCAATAAAAAAAATATTGAGCTCTTGTGGGATTCGAACCCGGGACCCGGCATGGGCGGACAGAAGGCAAAATAAGGAAATCACTTAGCCCACTGGGCCACGGAACTATTCATATATCTGGGATCGATTTAACGCATTTCAGTGTGTAGCGATGGAGAGTACATACAACTATATAATTCGGCTCGGGTTTATTTCTGAGTCCGTGATCAATTTCTATAGCGTCTTTCGACGGTATGGGATAAAGCGATGGGAAATATCTAAAATACTAAAATTTGAAGACTTTTCTAGAGGGTGTCTGAGACTGGTCATATTTTTCCAATGCCAGATGCACGATAATGCTACCCTTTTGGTTATATTTGAGTATTTTATTTTATTTTTGCAAATGCACCATCTGGTTGCGAGTCGCTTTAAAATATTAAAAGTTATCAAATCGAACTATGGAAGCCGTTTGACACTTAACTGCATTCCTTTAAAAATTACCTTAGCAATCCAACAATATTAGTTACAGCTTCAAAGCTCTGTTCACAAACTACATGTATACATTTCGGCCCTTTAAATTTTTAAATATGGCGGTTTGACAGAGAAAGATGCAAACCATAATTCTAATGTTTGGTTATTACAGTGGAGAATCTGTTATTCTTTCCCAATAAACGCGTTTACGCTAAAACTATTATTTGCAGTGCAAACAGTTTGGAGCCAGATCAGACGCCGGGTAACCCGGCGTCTGATCAGGCTCGAGACTGTTTGCCACCAAGATAAACATAAAATATCAGAATTGTCCAAAGGTTGTTCTTTTCTACGTTTTAGCGCTTTGCGTTTGCGTACGTTTGCGTTTCAACGGGAAAGAATAACAGATTCTCCACTGTAATCATTAATTCACATGGGCGTAATTTACTATTCAATCCTCTTATGTCTCTGATATAGAGAATGGTATTTTGGCAAAGAAATCACAATTTTGTATCCATCTTTCACGAGCGTTCGTTTCTGTAAGATGTTTTCGTTATTCCGTAAGAGCCATTGTACAGTTCCATAGCAGTACCGAATTGTTTAAAAAGCTAGTTTTATCGTACCTTTTATTGGGCATACATGTAGTATGCTATAAGAATAAACATCATCTTTTTGCCGTTGACGATGGTATGAACACATAAGCCTCGCAGGGGTAAGTTTCGTAGCGCCCGAATGGCGTTTACGATAAACTTAAATTGCGAAGCCAATGGGTTCATACCGTCGTAAATGGCAAAACAATGTCGTTTATTCCTTCTATTTATATTTTTATTTTCTGTCTTGTCCATTTAATTTGTATTTTGACCAGATTTGTTTTCATGCATATAAATATATCGGCCAAATAGGTTTGACAGATATAATCCCGGATGTAACAGCAATTCGATCTCTATAATATATGGTATGAAAAGTAGTCCCAAATACATGTTTAGGAGTTTACCCAGTAAACTGGCTCCGTGCGCTTGACGAACACTTATATATGTAAGACATTAAAATAAGTCGAGGATGTGTATTTCAGCCTAATAACACGCCATAGCTTGTCGTTAGGTCGATATCTCTCCGGCGGAGACTCCGCCCTATTTCTAACTGGCTGGAACCAGTTTCGATTTGTAGGTTCATAGAGAAATAGACTGCATATTTTTAATACGATTACATAACGACTATACTTGGTAAATGTAAATATAAACACATATCCTACCATGGAATAGCATTGGGATCACATGTTTCAAAAATTCGCTGACCTAAAATCTCTCCTATCTTATGGAATTTTTATTTCAACCAGTTTAGTTTCTACGATTTACCCCCTCGATTGGAACCACTTATTTCATTATTTACAATACTTTCACATAACCCCATGCAGTATGGATGAGTTGTGTTTCGGCGCACGGCGACACAAACTATGTCATATAGCGCCGATGAATGATAAGGGAAGATGAGATGAGATGATGGTGATTTCAGGAAGATGATTGCGGCTCATCTCATTCGCTGCGAGGCAGCGCGTGGGATCAAAATCACCGACCTGCTTGTTTTTTTGGTTATTGGCTGAGGGGATATTCACGGTCTAATAAAAAAACAGAAGACATTCCCTATGACAATAAAGCCCCAGAACTACGACAAGGTAGGAAATTCTCTGGTAGTTCCATCTTATCTAAGTGCACATTTATATATGTGGACTATAGGACTATTGGGCCCATGCTGTATATATACAGTGTTCCCTCTCTACAACGGCCCTCTCAACAACGACTCCCTCCATACAACGACCCTTGTCGCAGTTCCAACGCTTTTACTGATGGAATAGCGTCTGAAAAATATTGTCGTCTGCCGTTTTTTCTCAAAGTTACATATAAGTGGACATTTTGATAGAATTGAATAGAAAAAATACAATGACGACAGACAAACAGATTGAATCCTGAACAGACGCCGCGTTACGCGGCGTGTTATCTGGATTCAAGCACAAGTAATGGTACCGACCGATTTTTTTTTGATTTTTTTTTTGCATAAAATTAGATCTGGATATATATATATAATATATAGCTAAAGAGCGGAGAAACCAAATTGATTTTTTTTTTGGTATATATATATAGAAGGTTCCCAACTCCAATTTCGTATATCTACACCTGATGCCGTATACGCGATTTTTTCGGTCAATTTGTGGTGATCTGGTGCCCATTTTTACGCCTACACACGCCTATTGTATCATTCTAACACCAGCAGAAAAAAATTAAATATTTACTCAGTCGGTTTCTATGTTTTGATCCCGAGTTCCGATCGTCAAACGCGATTTTTTTAGTCTATATATATATACCCAAAAAAAAAAATCAAATTATTTTTTTCTCCGCTCTTTAGCTATATATATATATATATCCAGATCTAATTTTTATGCAAAAAAGTCTTAATTGCCCCTCCCTTAAACGACTCCCTCCGAACAACACACACAATCTATGTATCCCATTGGTTGTCGTTGTAGAGAGGGAACGCTGTATTTATTTTCAGAGTTGTCTTAAATCTTCTGAAAAATAAGGTTAACCTTTTTTGTCTTCCATATAAACATTTGCACTAACCCTTATCATGCTAAGTGCGACTTTGCAAGCTGTGTTTGCAAACAGCGTAACACGGCGTCTGATCTGGATCCAAGCTGTTTGCCATTCATATTCAACCTTTCCTTAGTTTGAAAAGCTTAAAATCTAAGTTTGATTTATTTCCGTAAACGATACAGTGGAGCATCTGTTATTCTTTCCCAATAAACGCGTTTACGCTAAAACTATTATTTACAGTGCAAACAGTTTGGAGCCAGATCAGACGCCGGGTAACCCGGCGTCTGATCAGGCTCCAAACTGTTTGCCACCAAGATAAACAAGAATTATCAGAATTGTCCAAAATTTGTTCTTTTCTACGTTTTAGCGCTTTTCATTTGCGTACGTTTTGCGTTTAAACGGGAAAGAATAACAGATTCTCCACTGTATCTAAGAAGAAGACGATAATACAGAGCACACACTACTGCAACCACAGTGTTCCCTCCCTTCAACGACACTCCCAACAACGACTCCCTCCTTACACCGACCCTTGCCACAGTTCCCTTTACAGGACAATTGTCTAACGTTTTTACTAATGCAATATCCTCTGCTTTAAATTGTCTGCTGATTTGTTCTCAATGTTACATTTTGATAGGATAACTATAATGACAGTGTCAAAATCTTGAATCAAGATCAGACGCCGCTTTACGCGGCGTCTGATCTGGATTCAAACTGTTTGCAAATGTAAGTCAAAGCTTAATATCCCCTCCCTATAACGACTCCCTCCGAGCCACACACACACTATGTGTCTCCCACTGAGTGTCGTTGTATAGAGGGAGCACTGCACTTACACATACACATTTATTAAGCCACGGGATACAGCTTGAAATAAGACAAAAAATAAAGCAGAAGCTTTCTGCTTTATATTCATGATGATGTCAGCAACTTACTACCTGGCTTAAAACACCGAACCCCGTTTTAAAGATGTAGCCAAAGTATTATATTACCTCAGGGCTCCAGATAAGGGGAGTATTTCATAAACTAAAATCTTTATTTCTGCATTAAACCCTATGGTGTCACTACTCATTAGAATCGTCTCTTCGAGACAAAATAAGTGAGAAAATAATGGATTTGTTCAGTTTACTCCCTCTTATCTGGAGCCCTGTTACCTTTTACAGTGGGTGGTACAGCGATGTTGGAAAGTTTTTTCGCTTGACCGGCCTGAGACGGCGCATAAATGGAAAACCATCTATGGGAATTGATTCCTCTGTAAATCTTCTTCGTAGTTCAAGTATCTGACAGCCATAAAGATAAAGCAACGATGCATGTTAATTGTTTTATCAAAGGTGTCTAGTGAACCATGAAAGCATCACTTCAAAAAATGAATTCATTTAACCCTAAGCGTGATAACCACGCTTTGTCTGGCAGTGTGTATGCATACACTGAGAAACTGCGTTACCTTTCCACTTGAACAAAATTGACAGCTTTTTTTTTTAAACACGGTTGAAGTTGCAAACAGCTGTGAGCCCGATAAGACGCTTAGTTACTCGGCGTCAGATCTGGCTCTTAACTCTCTTCCTACCAGCGCGAGTGCAATTATTGAGCCCCGCCGTTCGACGCCACAGAAACTGCGGAGACTTTAGACGGACATGGTCCTCCCGTCGCTACAAGCGCAAGTGCAACAGGGGATCACACCTTCCGAATCCGTAGAATGTGCGTTAACTTCTACCAGATCGGACCCTCTCCTCACTACTAGTGCGTGTGAAACAGGGGAAACCGTCGCTCGGCTCAGGGCTGCCATTTCTCCGGATTTTTCCTATGTATTCGGATTTTTATCCTAGCAGATCGTAGCTTAAAACAGGCTGAAATTGAAGAAGTATGCGCCTTAAGGCGCATTCTGCTTTACTTTCAACCTGTTTTAAGCAGGCATGTGTCTTCAAAACAAGAAACAGACTATGTGGTAAAGGTACGATTACTAAAATCTGAAAAATTGAAAATATGAAATCTTAGGAATTTTATGATGAACTTATGGCAGCCCTGTCGGCTCCACAAGAGTGTGGACGCTTCCAGCATGTGGATACCTCCCATCGCTACAACCGCAAGTGCAACTACGGACCCCAATGCTCCGATTTGTAGAATGTACTCTATATGATTATATGTCGGCATACCCTTTGTAATATCGATAATTATACACGTCACTAGGGTCCAATTTGTTTAGTACACATACCATTTCTTGATACAGTGGAGAATCTGTTATTCTTTCCCGTATATTTACAATCGCCCCATTCAATTCCATTGACAAAAAGTGTGTTCATTTCAAAATATTTACAATCGCCCCATTCAATTCCATTGACAAAAAGTGTGTTCATTTCAAATAAACACCAATTTTCGAGAGGGCGGGACTTGTGGAAAAGTTTCGAAGGGGAGGCGGGGCATATGCAGTTTTCATTCGCGAATTAATCTTTGGAACTTGGGGCAGCAAACATTTGGCGGAATTTTTTTTAATTTGTTCTTAACCGATCTATGCCTTTCTTCTAGTGGAAACCATGATTCCCGACTAATATTCTTCTTTGTAAGTGAGATAAATTGCAAGAAAACTGACATAAGAATCTACCATATAAACAGCGGCCTATATCTGCGTTTCTTTATGACAATAAAACCCCGATATATTTATCCTACTTTAAAATTACGTCACTTCTAATGACGTCATAAATCAGCATTTTTCGCGCCAAACTGTCAAGTTGTTGACAATGGAACTTATTTTTTCTGCTTTCGAATGTACACAGATTCAGTAAATCGGTCATGGCTGTTCCTTATAGGGTACACATTATTCGTGTTATCGACCTCTAATATGGATTAAACATACATGCGTACTGACAAAATGTTTATTTAATGTTAGAAATTACAGCAAATATATTGTAAATATAAGAAATGAACTGATTTTTTTCGGCGTTCAAGCGAAATGAACGACAGAAAATTATCGGCAAATTTAACATGAATCGCTAGCGCGATTCATGGTATTTGCCGATAATTTTCTGTCGTTCATTTCGCTTGAACACCGAAAAAAATCAGTTCATTTCTTAATAAACACCAAATTTCGAGAGGGCGGGACTTGTGGAAAAGTTTGGAAGGGTAGGCGGGGCATATGCAGTTTTCATTCACGAATTAATCTTTGGAACTTGGGGCAGCAAACATTTGGCGGATTTTTTCAAAATTTGTTCTTAACCGATCTATGTCTTCTTACTGGTGGAAACCATGATTCCCGACTAATATTCTTCTTTATAAATGAGATAAATTGCAAGAAAACTGACATAAAAATCTACCATATAAACAGCGGCCTATATCTGCGTTTCTTTATGACAATAAAACCCCGATATATTTATCCTACTTTAAAATTACGTCACTTCTAATGACGTCATAAATCAGCATTTTTCGCGCCAAACTGTCAAGTTGTTGACAATGGAACTTATTTTTTCTGCTTTCGAATGTACACAGATTCAGTAAATCGGTCATGGCTGTTCCTTATAGGGTACACATTATTCGTGTTATCGACCTCTAATATGGATTAAACATACATGCGTACTGACAAAATGTTTATTTAATGTTAGAAATTACAGCAAATATATTGTAAATATAAGAAATGAACTGATTTTTTTCGGCGTTCAAGCGAAATGAACGACAGAAAATTATCGGCAAATTTAACATGAATCGCTAGCGCGATTCATGGTATTTGCCGATAATTTTCTGTCGTTCATTTCGCTTGAACACCGAAAAAAATCAGTTCATTTCTTAATAAACACCAAATTTCGAGAGGGCGGGACTTGTGGAAAAGTTTGGAAGGGTAGGCGGGGCATATGCAGTTTTCATTCACGAATTAATCTTTGGAACTTGGGGCAGCAAACATTTGGCGGATTTTTTCAAAATTTGTTCTTAACCGATCTATGTCTTCTTACTGGTGGAAACCATGATTCCCGACTAATATTCTTCTTTATAAATGAGATAAATTGCAAGAAAACTGACATAAAAATCTACCATATAAACAGCGGCCTATATCTGCGTTTCTTTATGACAATAAAACCCCGATATATTTATCCTACTTTAAAATTACGTCACTTCTAATGACGTCATAAATCAGCATTTTTCGCGCCAAACTGTCAAGTTGTTGACAATGGAACTTATTTTTTCTGCTTTCGAATGTACACAGATTCAGTAAATCGGTCATGGCTGTTCCTTATAGGGTACACATTATTCGTGTTATCGACCTCTAATATGGATTAAACATACATGCGTACTGACAAAATGTTTATTTAATGTTAGAAATTACAGCAAATATATTGTAAATATAAGAAATGAACTGATTTTTTTCGGCGTTCAAGCGAAATGAACGACAGAAAATTATCGGCAAATTTAACATGAATCGCTAGCGCGATTCATGGTATTTGCCGATAATTTTCTGTCGTTCATTTCGCTTGAACACCGAAAAAAATCAGTTCATTTCTTAATTAAACGCAAACGTACGCAAGCGCAAAGCACTAAAACGTAGACAAGTACAACTTTTGGACAATTCTGATAATTCATGTTTATCTTGGTGGCAAACAGTTTGGAGCACGATCAGGCGCCGGGTTACCCGACGTCTGATCTGGCTCCAAACTGTTTGCACTGCAAATAATAGTTTTAGCGTAAACGCGTTTATTGGGAAAGAATAACGTTTTCTCCACTGTACCATTTCTTGAGCGGAACTGGTTCCGTCTTTCGTAATCGGAACTTGGAACCTACTCCGGCATCATGTATTTTTAAAAAACAACCATTGCAAACAATAAACTAAAGGGGTCATTCGATCACGGTCTGCACTTTGTGTCATACTGTTTAAGTGTGCTGATGATGAAACCACACCAGAGTCAGTGT
This sequence comes from Gari tellinella, assembly GCA_922989275.2. Taxonomy (NCBI): domain Eukaryota; kingdom Metazoa; phylum Mollusca; class Bivalvia; order Cardiida; family Psammobiidae; genus Gari; species Gari tellinella. Next base: position 25,999,638 of record OV277857.1, on the reverse strand, counting down.
AAACTGACTACAGTTGATCTTCGATATCTCGAACTCGGTTAGGTCGAACATTGCCGTATTTCATAGTTAAAACGTGGCTGAAATACGGTAATGTTCGACTTAACCGGGCATGGAAGAATGCAATGCATGTGTCGATAAATCGGATAGTTCGAATTAAGTGAGTTCGAGATATCGAAGTTCGGCTGTATTGATCAGATAATAGAATATGTCAGCATCGTAAGGGTTAAACGAACTCATTATTGAAGTATCTATTACTTTTGTCTTTTCTTACCACTTACAAATGTACCTTGTATACCTACAGAATCAGCATATTTTAGCGAAAATATCTAAATTTATTGAAATTCTAATATTGATGTATTGGTTCCCTTTTGTCCTTAAACGGTTATGGCATTTATTGTTTTATAATTAAAGTTTTTTTGTTGTGTTTCATTAATTCAATAGTTCTTTATTATTTTTTATTATTTTTTTTTTATTTATTTATTTCTTATGGCATTTACAAACTTATGCTTGAAATCGAGATTATCATTATGACATGTATTATTATTATACCAGATTTATATAGCGCTCTTTGCACACAGGAGTTGTGCTTTCAGACGCTTCACATGAAATTACATAAATGTACCTATAAAGCGAGAAAAGACAAATTAGATCTAAAATAAACATGATACAGTGGAGAAAACGTTATTCTTTTCCAATAAACGCGTTTTTACGCTAAAACTATTATTTGCAGTGCAAACAGTTTGGAGCCAGATCAGACGCCGGGTAACCCGGCGTCTGATCAGGCTCCAAACTGTTTGCCACCAAGATAAACATGAATTTACAGAATTGTCCAAAAGTTGTACTTTTCTACGTTTTAGTGCTTTGCGTTTGCGTACGTTTGCGTTTAAACGGGAAAGAATAACAGATTCTCCACTGTACCTTACCAAGATTTATTAGATTTTTTATTTTGGTTGCTCATTATATAAATGTGACAAGGCGGGTTTTACGGTAGAACCTATAGAATGTTCTGTCACATAAACGTCTCGAGTCGGGTGAAAAAGCAGAATGTTCATACAGGAACTATCGTCTAGCCTCCCATCTTGCTCTAAACGGTAATTACATGTATTGTACACCAGCGAACAAGTCACCTTTTAACTTTTAAAGAACGTTACACAAAAAGACGAAATATACACTTGTAAACTCCGAAACTGAGACATGGCTAATATAAAATGGATTGGAAAAGGCGATCCAATGGAAGGGTGTATGGGAAATAACCGTCGCAAAACATACAACAGTCGTATTTCCTGAGTTATGTTTCGTGCAAGGGACTTTCACGTCACTTATTTCACCCGCATTGCCTCATCCCGACTGCACTTCTGTGAAGTATATTGGATCGAGATCATATTTGTCTAAACAATGTCATCAAATTGTGTTAAGTGGCTTAAATTGGATCCAGATTAGATTTGTCTAAACATACTGTACAGCTCTGTTATTAACAAAAAAGCTCTACTTTTGTTTTATATCATTCAAGAAATTGTAAGAAGCGACTTTTTACAAAGCAATAGTTATCACCATTTTTGTTGTTTATGTCAACATGTTTCACAATAAATTAGGAGTTGTAATAGTTATTATTGTAAACACTGTTGATATTTCAATTCAATTGCAAAAGTCCACGGGAAATATAATAAAATTAACAATATTTTGACAAACGGGTTGGATAACTAATCAGAAGTGTCTAAACATACTCTACAGCAAAGTTATGACGAAAAACATCTTACATTCGTTTAAGATCATTGAACAATTAGCCAGGAGAGATTTGTAGAAAACCTGTTGTCCATGAGCTAATTAAATATATACTGAGGCGTTATACTTTTAATTTCTTAAATGCCATTCCAGTGTTAAACATCTATGTTATTAAAAAACACGTCGTTCGAATAGTTACATGGTACATGATTTTTACATATACATGTACATGTACAAACTTTATTCATAATTGAAAATTATATTCATGACTGGTATTATTACAATTCCTGCTATGACTTCCAACAGGCATTGCATTAAAATAGGAATTTTGATAATTATTACAAACCCTGTTGGAATATAAAGTTCAGGTGGCAAAGTCAACAGGAAATGTAATACAATTTAAAATACTTTTGACAAAGTGATTGGATCAAGAACAGATTGTTCTTAACATGAGCTAGAACGCTGTTATTCACATAAATATCTTACATTGACTCAGATTATTCCAATAAGTGGCACAAATCATTTTGTACTAGACCGGTTGTCCAAATTTTAATCGAATCAGTGAGGCATAATACTTTAAATATCCAAAGTGTATTTTTTCCTAAAATATTTCAGTTATAAAACGGAGCAAAAACAGTTCATTCAATAGTCATAGGGTATACTTTATTCCAATAAATGTAATTTATGCATAATTGGGAATATGTTTCAAAACCTGTAGTTAATACAATTTCTCCTATGACCTTCAACAGGCATTGCATTAAAACAGGAATTGTAATAATTATTTCAAACATTGTTGATAAATTAATTAAATTACAATATTGAACGGGATATGAAATGAAACTAAAAATGTTAAACACTTTTGACAAACAGATTGGATAACTTATAAAAATAAAGTGTCTAAAAATATTCTACAGCTATGTTATAACGAAAAACATCTTCCATTCGCTTTAGATCATTGAACACGACAGAAGACCTGTTGTCCATGAGCTAATTCAAAATATACTGAGGCGTTAAACTTTCAATATCCAAAATGCAATTCCAAAATACATATGTGATTAAGAAGAACAGTTATTTTGAATAGTTACATGGTACATGATTTTTAAATATACATACTATATTCACAATTTAAAATTATATTCAATAACTGTTGTATTACATTCCTGTTATGACCTTCAACAGGCATTGCGTATAAACAGGAATTGTAATAATTATTACAAACCCTGTTGAAATTTCAAATTCAGGTGGCTTACTTAACAGGAAATGTTATAAGATTTTACAAAAGATCAAATTTGCCTTAACATGAGCTACAATGCTGTTATAAACTAAAAAAATATTTCACCGCTTCAGATTATTCATGTATATGATAAAAAACAATTTTGTACAATTCCTGTTGTACAAGCATCATTGAATCAGTAAGGCATTATACTTTTAAAATCTAAACATATCGGTGATGAAGCGGAACAGTATATTCAATAGTCATAAGTCACATGGTATACTATATTATAAAACCTGTTGTTATTTCAATTTCTCTTATGATCTTCAACAGGCATTGCATTAAAACAGGAATTGTAATGATTATTACAAACCCTGTTGAAATTTCAATTTCAGGTTGCTGAGTCAACAGGAAATATATTAACATTTAAATTGTTTTTGACAAAGTAAAAAGAGCAAGATCAGAGTTGCCTAAACATGAGCTACAACACTGTTATTAATGGAAACCATGGTTCACAGGAAATGTTATAATATGAAAATACTTGTATTGACATTTTTCAAAAGTGGATCAGATCAAAATCATATTTGTCAGAAGAGATTTAGTAAACTGGAATGGTAATAATTATTACAAACCCTGCTTTACTTCAATTAAGAAATGAATTGCTTTTTTTCGGTGTTCAAGCGGAATGAAAGAGAGAAAATTATCGGCAAATACCGCGATTCATGGTAAATTTGCCGATAATTTTCTGTCGTTCATTTCGCTTGAACACCGAAAACAATCTGTTCATTTCTTATATTTACATTATTTTGTCTTTATATTTGTTATGAAAAAAATTCAGACTTTCAGTTTTTAAAGGAGATATGGTGTTGAAAAGGGGAAAAGTACGTCGAAGAAATAAACTTGAATGAACAGCTTTAACGAAGTTAACTCCGCCCCCCTGTAACCAAATAACATAGCTAGATCTATACTGCGCGGATAATATAGTTCGAAAACTCACTTCAGGTGTTTACTAGGGAAACATACTTTCAGTACATCCAAGTACGTTTTCTTATCCTCAATCGGGTTACCCCTTAGCGGAAACAGACGCGGACCATATAGAAATCCGGAGCTGAGAGGCACCATACGGGGTATTTATGGTTTTAGAGCCAATACTCGGAGCCTAAGTTAGAACCGGACAGGAGCTGATGATTATTAGTATTTTGTGATTTTTTTTATCATTAGCGCTATTTACCAGTAATTTCAGTGATTATTCTGTAAAGTGTCTGTGCACAAGTGGGCGCCAAATGTAGCCGGGTGTTGTTATAAAGAAACACTCGCTGCGACCCGGGTTTGAACCCGGGTCGCCAGATTCGCAGTCATTCACTCTACCACGTTGCCATAAAAGCGCGTTTGTACAGCAAGGCCGTACAAGTGATGATAAACCTACACACTGTGACATTAAGATAAAGGGCGTTCTTGATCCATGAGACGATCCCTGTCGTAACTTTTGACATTGTCCCTTGTAATCTCAAACACAAAGTATCAAACGAATAGACTTCATAAAATTCTAACATTTACACGTTTTTTTATTTGATATTTAAATCGAAATTAAGTTATTTATATAAGTGTAATTTTACAATCTGTTTAAACGTTCAAAACTAAAAAGTATAAGGAAAAATGTAAACAGTTCGCAGTCCATTTCTGGTTGTTTATTTGATCGTAAAGGCAATAACTGTTATGTATTTTTAACTCATTCGTGGTTGATATATTTTGTTTCTTTGCATCTTAAGTGTCACCTTTCGGTCTGTTTATTATTAGGTAGAAATGTCAGTTTTTTAAATTCCTATATTGGAACCGGTGCAGACATAAAATTTCGCTTCTGTTTACATTTGCGCCTTTGTAAAAGTTATCGATCGCATAAAAAGAGCTCATGGGATCTTTAAATGATCTCGGTTTTTTTCGTACATTTACAATGTCGATTTTTGATGAGACGACTAGCACCGTTTTGACCGTGTTTAGATACATGGGAAGATACAACAACAGCTTAAATTTTCATTTTAAAATTTATTGCTGTAAAGCCTCTGACTAAGGCACAAATAGGGCTATCATCAAATTTTGCAAAATTGGAAATGGTATCTTAACTAAAAGTCAATACAACAACAAATAATTAGGACATCGACAACAGGTCTGCTTTAAATTCTATGGTGTACTACTAATTAGAATCAAGACGTTTCTAATCAGTAGTAACACCGTAGGATTTAGTGCAAAATAATTGATAAAATGTTGCATTTGTGCAGGTAACTTAGTCTTATCTGGAGCCCGGATCATATAGTAAACCCTTGACTCCATAGATGTACATTTAAAAATGACTTTAGTTCAATTATTGACTTTTAAAATCCAGTCATGAATATGTGTCATATGAAATATTTCCTACATTCTAGCAGATGATTCTATCTATTTATCTTCTATTTCAGTTGAACCCTTTGCAGGGACTTAAACATGACTGGTTTCATGTTTGCTTAAAGCAGGGTGAAAGTAAAGCATAAACAATAATTAATTTTTTCTTTCATCCTGCTTTAAGCAACCATGAGAGTTATGGAATAGAGGTTAACTCGCTTTCACCCTCTGCACATATCAACAATGATCGATGTATAAATACAAGAATTGAACCACTTTTGGGGTACCTGTATTTAAGCGAAATAAATGACATTTTCTGTTGTTTATTTCGCTTAAACACCGGGAAAAATCAGTTTATTTATTCAAGAAAGACAGAAATGTGAAAAATCACTAAATCACATGAAATGCTAATGCATTTCATGAAGATGAGCATTTGCAAATTTTGAATCAAGACTGAAAATCCAAAAACAACAACTAAAATGAAAGCAGTCTGTAAATATTCTCTTTGGTAAGCAAGTGAATTTATTGTTTACTTAAGAATATTGAATGTACAGTTGGAGATATTGGCGCCTGAAAACAATTCAAATTTGGATACTTCTTGATTGTTATTTTGTGTGAAATCAAATGATGTATTTTCAGGCCTTAGAGTAAGATTTTCAGTGGACTTTTTCATTGCAGCAAGCTGACCTGTAGAAACAGGACGAGGTACTTTTGATGTTAGTGCACTCAAAGTTGAGCTTAATGCTTTTTTTGTTTGCTTGAGCATGACTGGTTGTACGAACGCAGCGATGCCTCAGATTTATTACCACTCATGAAGATGATGTGCCGGGTCTCAAATCCGGCAGCATTCATTGCCTGAATGGCTGTGGCACGAAAACTGTGTGGGGTGTACATGTTTGTAAGGTTTGCACCAATGCAAACATCTTTCATTTTTGGCCAGAGGCTGTGATATGTACCATATGTCTACCTTTGAAGGATTTTCTAAGGCTTCTTTATTTTACTTGTTAAAGAGCTTTTGTGCACTTGGGTCAGTTTTTTCCAGAAAGAGTTTCATCAATTTCACTGGGCACATTTCATCATCAGTTGCATAGATTTTTTTCTGTGTCATTTTAACGTTTTGATCAGATTCCAGACCACATTGTTTTTGTTTTTTTCACTTGATGGTTTAATGAAACGAATTCACCATTTTCATCTGTAGAAAAATTAAAACTCTCTCTTTGCAATTGATGATGGAATTCTAGCCCCCCTTGAGACGAAGTGAATGGATATAAGATACCAAACACATTGTCTCAAGACAATAGGAGACACTTTATGTTCATTAGCAAAGTATTTGGCTATTGTTGCTAAATCTTGTTCTGATAGAATGTCTTTGTGCTTTGTTTCTCTTGCTGAGCCATTCAGAACTCTGGTCTTTAGAAACCCATCTAAGGTGTTGTTAGCTCGCCAAATGGGGCACCTCTGACAATGTCTGTTGTCCTGTGAAGGTCTTTCAGGTGCCTGAAATGTACATATAATTTAAATTCAGTACAATTCTGAATTAGAAATTATATCAAATAATATGTAAATATAAGAAATAAAATGAAATAGTTTTGGCGTTTATAGGAAATAAACAACAAAACATGGTCAACAAATTTACCATCAAGCGCTAGTTTATTTAATGCAATTTGCCTATTATTTTCTGTTGTTTATTTCGCTTAAACGTCGAAAAGGTTGCGTTCATTTCTTAATAAACAACAGATTTGTTTTGCGTTTATACAAAATAAACAACAGAATATGGTCAACAAATTTAACATAAATCGCTAGCGTGATTCATGCAATTTGCATATTAGTTTATGTGATTCATTTCGCTTGAACGCCGATTGCTCGACATTTTGCGTCACTTGCTAAAAAATTATTTTTACCTGTTAATTGCACTTCGAATATTTTTCAGGGTATTGGTGTGATACTCCCCAGCTTGATTGCTTGGCAGTGACTTTGCCCGGATGTCCGTCACACGTGGGGCTGCTTCGCAGTAAAAGCGTCGGAGGGTTTCGGCTAACTGATCCTCTTCAACAGTGGCCAGATCCATCATGCAGCCAAAAACTTCATTGTACCAGTCTACATGAAAAAAGGAGTTTTAGAATCTATTCAATTCAATGACCAAGTAAAATAGGCCATTCAATATAAAATTCGACCAAGACAAAATTGCAAAAGAATTTCTGATTGTTGTCGGCGAAACTAGATATGTATATTATCTCACTGCAAAAAGTTGGAAGTTGGAGTAGGTGGGGAAAGTTAAATAAAATCGATTTTAAACCGCTCTACTTTACGCAAAATCCGATGGCCTGTACAGTACACCGTAGAAGTATTTCCTGACGTAATAGCTAATGACGTCATCAATATGACATCATTATGTCTATGAAAATGGCGATCGCAAGGTTTCAAATTTACTTCCGGGTGTAAATTATTTTGAAAAAAGCTGATAAAGCGATACTGGTAAGTCAAAATTAATACATTTGTATCACAATTGCAACACTGAAGACGGACTATTTCGTCTGTGTATTTATTATTACACGTAATTTAATAAAATGGCGAGTTTCACCGCACATTTGTTGATTTTCAATATTGCAGGTTTTGCTTCATTTTTTATGAAATAACTGGCCTTTTGCGTAATAGTATGAAAGATATGAACATCGGTATAAGAATTATTAAGAAAAGAGCGATAAAAGCGAAATTATGATGAAACTAAAACGGCGTCTTGTTCGATTTTTAAAACTACGGAAGCACATTTCTGTCATAACTCACTGGATTTCGCGATATATATTGTTTTCAACAAAATTGACTTGCACGGATTTCAAGTCATTTATACTTATGTCTTATTATTTATTGTTTTCAGAATTAGCAGAAACTGATAGCCCAACACGAAGTCAGCACGTGAAAATTAAACTCTGACACACAGAAAACACCATTATGTAGAAGGTAAATTCATTCTGCTAATCTCACATAATTCTGATTTATAGCAAGAAGCTTTGCGCATGACGTTCGGTATTCCCGGTTTTGATGCTATTATTTTTTTGAAGTTGAAACCAAGCGTTGATGACTTTTGAACGTTTCATTTCCGTTTGAAGCGTGCATAATCCACAGCACTCACTTTCACTTATGTTTTCCTCCAAAGGATAAAGCTGAAACAGTTTAATATATGCTCTAAAACGCTTAAATGACATTTTTTTTTTGCAAACAAACACTTCTCAATCGAGCCGATGAAAATAAGCGGACCAAGGCGAGAACAAATCAATACACGTTATCAATATAGATGATGACGTTTTGAATGACAAAAGTTAAACATATGCATATATTTAGTCATTCGATTGAGCAAGAAGATGTAGTCCCGATTTTAAGCTAGTTTTAAATTAACTTTAATTTAATAAAATAAAGTAAGATAAGAACATTATATAAAGATAAGGTTTATAATAAAAGGAATATTATCACAGTTTGTGATCCGGATCTTGTACCAGTCCTCACTGGTTTGTGTGTTCCAGGTCTGGAATACACAACCAACTAAAACTGATACAAGACCCCAGATCACACACTGTGGTGATATTTCGTTTATATCAAATCTAATGTATTTATGTTTTAACGGATTTTCTTGGTTTATTAGGTTAAAATACAGTTTTATCTATACATGTGCAATTGCGCAATAGTACAAACAAAACGTTCTGTTCAATATTTTCTAGTCATTGACTGCTTCTTTATTAACTATATTCTAGATGAGTTCAGATATGAAGGTATAGGATAAAAACTATGCAAATTATTCGACCATCTGCTTAATCTATGCTTTGAGATATAACATGCATTTAACAGTTACGGTTAATTTGTATATGAAAAAATACACAAAATATCAACCCATCTAACATATATAACAGTTACGTTTAATTTGTATACATGTATGTTATACGATTGCATAAATTACAATAGTATGTTTGATACAGTTTTTTTACTGTCTCTGAAAGCTTTATACTTACAAATGTATTTATTTTGTTTTAAAAGGCACTTTTGATAAGGGTTCAGTTTAAATCTATCCAAGGTCTTTGAGTTGCATCGTACTTGTGGATAAAATGTGTCAATCATATAGACTTATTGCATTGTTGTTCTTGTTTCAGATGGACAACACGTGCATTGTGTTTGAGCAGCTTCTGAAATTGGGAACCAACCAGTTGTAAACAGGGAGATAAGGGAACTAAGAGCCTTAACAGAGGATTCCGACATAGAAACAGAACGTGACCAGTGTATTCATTCAAGCTGTAAACGTGACTTTATTCTCAACCAAAATACTGACACAAATAGTGACAATAATATAAGATGTCTTCTTGTGTTTGCGCTACACGTGTCATGTGTCATGGACATGGAATAAATACACACGGAGAAGAAACAACCTATATAACCTATGCATTTTCCCAAAACCTTTGCCGTCCGTTGGTAATCCGATACCTGTAAACGCGACATAGCTCAATCGATTGATAATTCGGTACGCCGAAGACATCCATGTGTTATTATTACCTACTGTTAGCTAAATGTACATAAAATCCTCATTTTTCGCATAATAATGGTCTTAAAACGGCTTTAAAGCTACGAGAGTCTATTCTTTTAACTAGAAAGATTTTATGGCAAGTAAGAGGTGTTGCCAAATGTATTGGCCGATAAACGAGATTTATGACGAAATGCGATGTTCAAAACAATATGGAAAAAATCTTATATCTATATGGTATTGTGGGTTTATAGGAGGGCATTTTCTGTGATGTATTCCTTCTAAATCTAACACAGATACTTAATGAGATCGTGGTCTTTTGTACTAAGCCATATTTAAAACGATTAGCCAAGTAATATCCAGTTGAGTGGAGCCGTGAAAATGGTGATTTCTCGAAAAATACTGTCATTTTTAGGGACAAAGACATAGAAATGCAGATTCGTTTTCGTTTCACTCAAAATTTGTTCTATTGTAATACCATGTTGTTGGTCTTTCGCTTCATACGTTTTTCTTAAATATATTTTGGGAATATACTCTCACAATCATGAATTTAAAATGACCCATTTACAGACAATGGTTCTTTGTGTGTTTTACACACTTAATTCCCAACAGCCCTAATAAGGTCACCATAACTACTTGTTTACTGCAAGAACAAACTCTGGTATTTCTATAACCGAAAGATAAGTGTCTTGGTTTTCTATCAAGGCCATTGCCATTATTTACAGAATCGGAAGAAAAGTTAGAAATGTATTGAAGTTTTTGTAACGAAAGGCATGGGTTTTTTTTGCGCGTGAGCAGTTTATCAATCGCGACCGGTTCGCTGAATGGTAGTCTGGAAGACAAGATAAATCGCAGGCATGCTGGTTTCTTCTCCGTGTTTATTTACTCTGTGTTGTGGTGTAGTTTGTTCAGATTTGATTGATTGAGTTGGGTTTTACGGCACCGCGACACATGAAATGGTCATATGGCGCCGAGTAGTTTGCTCAGATGAATGGGTCTTCGAACCCATACATAATGAAGTTGAGGCTGTCGAGAACAACATCAGCAATGACATTTAATGTTTTAAGTTACAATGTTTATCATAGCTAAACAAGCACGCTAGTCCAAAAATCGCTTATTATCATTGGAATGTGATACCGACAACATTTATTACTTAGCCTGCATACACGTAGACAACTATCACTAAAGGTGATATATAGCCCCACCCAAACTTCCTTGTCACAAACCCTACATAATGTCATAAATACCAAGTAAAAGCTTGGCATTTCTTAGTATATGAGCAACCTTAGCCAAAAAACCTAACCATGGTCACCTATCTTCAAAACAAAGAATTAGGCTATGGGTTAAAGGGTTAAACACAAAAACTTAATCAAATTGAATGGTGCTGGACATTTGACCATTTTCTTTAGAACTGTATACTTTTAAACTCATTTAGTCCCGGAAGCATATGTGCACGTGTACTTATCATGGGTAAGCATCTTGTTTTCAGTTCTCTTGTAAACGTATATTTTTGAAAAATCAATTCAGTGTATTCTACAAGTTTACATTATAAAGATTATATTTGTGTACCAAGAAAAATGTCCACACTAAGGAACAAAATTTAAAAGGGAAATAATTATGTCAAACATTTTACAAGAGTTATGATACTTTTAAAAAAAAGTCTTCAAACATCACGCTGATAATGTGTACCAAGCCTGAAGACATTATCATTAAATAATTTTCTAAAATATGGCATGTTCCAAGCAAAATGTCCCAATAAGGGGACACAATTTCAAATTAAAAAGGGGTATAATTCTGGGAAATTGTGTGCAAGAGTTTTGAAACTTGTAACAGAGTGTAAGCTTATAACACAGATAATGTGTACGAAGTTTGAAGATTGTATCATATATTGTTTTTTAAGAAAAGGGCAAATGACCCGGAAAAACGTGACAGACGGACGAACGATGTGGATTCCTATATAGCCCCAACAACAGGTGGTGGCGGTATAAAAGGAAGATTAATATGCAATTCAATAACGTGAATAGTTTTCAATTAAGATGATTTGCTTATCTGTGTCTAAATGTCAGCTATGTGTATCTATTCTAAATATTACCAATTTATGTGTTTCGGTGCCGTAAAACCCAACTCAGCCGTTCAATCAACCACTATGTCTAGGGTCAAATTACCCCACCCACCATAATTGAAATGTAATTGCTTATAAAGATGTTAACCATAACCAAGTATCCATGTTAGATGAAATTGACTTGTTATTCAGGAAAAAATATTTTATACAAAAAACACATAAAATAAGTATGTTTCATAAAAGTGTCTAATCCACTATTTCTGGGGTTAAATTACCCCACCCACTAAATAGACTTTAAAGCTTCAACTGTAATTGTTTATAAATATGTTAATAATAAATATGATCAAGTATTAATGTATTTAAATGAAATTTGACATGCAATTCACGAACAAAGATATTTATATACTTAAAACACAAATAAAATATGAATATGTCATAAAAGTTTGTCTTTTTATCCATTCTGTTCCACGAATAAGGAGCATTTTCTTCTGAAAAACATGTTAATTCATATAAAAATGGTATATGCATTGAAATTTAGTACTGATGAAGTACAAATACCACAAAGTACCTCAGATGATTGAAAATGATGATACTTTCGGTAATAACTGATCCATATGTGTTTATTTACATAATCAGCGGTCATTTTGTCGGCCATCTTGAATTTCGAACTTTCCCCCAATATTTGGAAATGCAAATTTTAGTATGTTGTAGTACAGGTATATGGGGATCATATTATGATAGAATAAAATCTTTTGCAATTTTGTCTAGGTCAAGCCCTATTTTGGGCTAGATTGAATGGCCTAAAAGTGTAAATTTGGAATAAAAAAACTTGTGCATTGTGGAATTGAGCTATTATGTATTCTTTGCAATGTGTCTGATTTGTAAAATTATCTTAAAGCAGCACTTATAAAGTGTTTCTGATTTGCTCAGATTCAGCTTAGATCTACTACAAATTGTGAATGAGAAATTTAGGATGATTGCAACTCAGTGATTATATTGGATTATGGACATGGAAAAGAATTTGGGTTATGTGACTGTGAGTTTCAACTGAACTCATTTCGTAAGGAATACAATTTGGAAATGAGCTGTTATATATTCTTTGTAATGTGTCTGCTTTGTAAAATACATCTTAAAGCAGCACTTATAAATATTTACTGATTTGCTCAGATTATTTGAGACTACGCCATTTCGGCATGTGTTCATACTCATAAAATTTATATCCGTAGCTGAAGTGGTAGAGGACACAGGATAAAGACAAATTGTCGTATTAGTTGAGTCCAAGCTCAATGTCAATGTTACACTGACATTAAATGTGACACGATACTGCGTCATCCAAAGATATATTCACACATATATATTTTGTTCGTTGGCTGATATGGTATAGGAAACGTACCCTTGACAAGATTAGTCTATAATTGAAGTTAAAGGTCGTGGACAAAGTTGCAGGGTATCTAAAAATTTCAATGACCGTACGGCATCCTCATACCAAATTTGGAAGTCCTAGATAAATAATTATAGGATTTGATTTCCAAGTAATTCTGATTCATAATTAAAGTCGGGGTAAAGGTCACAATGACCATGAAATAGAACTCACCAAAATAAAATCCTAAAATCTACACACCCTCAAAAGTTGGCATCTGTAAATGAAAAAGGTTTAAGTAATATACTCTGTACAAGTTTATTACAGGATTGAGGGCAGACTTCAAGGTAACATTTTACTGAAAACAGTCTGTGACACACCGACATTAACATTCACTTACATCCAAAATTTGATAAACCTAGCTGATGTGTTACAGTGAACACTCTTCAGTATAACCAGTCAAGTGTTAAGGTCAATGTCATACTGGCCATCAAATGATATGTGACACTCCGCTATACTAAGATGATTCACATGCCAAATTTTACATCTCCAGCTAATGTGGGATAGAACTTATGCTCCTGATAAATTATTTTGTGAAATTAGATCAAAGTTTAATGAACAAGGTCAAGGTCACGATTACCTAAAACTGTCCCGGTACACTGTGTAGTTCAAGAATGTACTCATACAAAAAAATATGGTTCCGCTAGCTGGTGTTGTAAAGGATATATTATCAAGATAACCTTATTTCTTTTAATTGAGGGCTAAAAGGCCAAGGTAAGAATGGCCTGAAAATGTTACGGGACATGTTAAGGTTGCTACAAACGCGTAGGCGGTATTTCAACATAGCGGTTGTCCGCGCGAGCGCATGCGCTTTGCCACACTATCATTCATATATGATATCGTGATAAGTGTGTATCGTTTCGTGTTGGCAAACGGATGTACTGTTCGCTTTGACAGACGGATTCAGCGTATATCGTATACTTTCGGTTTAAAAAAATTACTTGTTTACCATGAAAATCCTATGTTAACCATAGAAACCGTACATTAAAAGCAAGGAAATTACATAAACTTGACAAGAAAATTATCTGCTTCTTGGTACAAATTCAAATAACTTATTTACACGAGACGAAAGTATACCCCTTCTTTGAGTCTATATCGAAGGGAAGTAATTTGACCGCATCTTAGACAGATTAATAGGAGTTTGTCTTTCGTATATTGCGGATATGGCCGACTGAAATTACGCAACGAAGTTTGAATGTGGGGCGTCTAGAAGTGTCGACACACCATATCAAAGCTCTAGCTATATTAGTTTCAGAGAAGATGTTTGACGAGATCACTATGTAACTCTCCGCAAAATAGTGATCCTAGGGCGGGACCAATTTTGACCCCAGTGGCATAATAAGAACAATCTTGACACAGAGCCTATAGATGATGCCATGTACCAAATATCGAAGTCCTGGTCCTTGTTGTTCAAGGCAAGAAGATTTTTACTGAAACGATCTATTTTAAACTGCCGTGACCTAGATTTGCAACGGACCGGACATGTTTTAACATCACTGTGATGGAGGACTATATAAGGATCATTCCTGCCGAGTTTGGTAAACTTTCATCAAGCCGTTTCGGAGGAGACTATGTTTAAAGAAATTGTTGACGACGAACGAACGAACGACTGACGGACAGACGACGACTGACACAGACAATCAAAATAGCTCACCTATGCACTAATAAAACAGACGACAAAATGAAGCAGACCGTCTGTGGTTGACTGGTTTTTACGTCATAATGACAATAAAAGGGTTACCTGTAACATTACATTATATAGTGGTTACTTTTGCAACAGACCTTTTATATACGTGGAATAATACTTGAGGAATAATTATAACAACAAAACTAAGATGAGTGTAAAAATGTATTAAACAACAGTATACGATGAACAATACGGGTAACTTGTGACAATCAATATATCCAGCTGTATACAATAACAGACTATCTTGTATTAAACAACAGTATACGATGCACAATAC
Organism: Gari tellinella; assembly: GCA_922989275.2. NCBI lineage: Eukaryota > Metazoa > Mollusca > Bivalvia > Cardiida > Psammobiidae > Gari > Gari tellinella. The sequence goes on along the minus strand of OV277857.1, from coordinate 25,984,377 downwards.
AGGTAACTTGTGACAATCAATATATCCAGCTGTATACAATAACAGACTATCTTGTATTAAACAACAGTATACGATGCACAATACAGGTAACTTGTGACAATCAATATATCCAGCTGTATACATTAACAGACAATTTTGTATTAAACAACAGTATACGATGCACAGTACAGGTAACTTGTGACAATCAATATATCCAGCTGTATACATAAACAGACTATCATGTATTTAACAATCAGTGTAGGGCTGTCTAGAGACAGGTGGCTGTTCAATGCAGGATAGAATAATTCAGAAAGCTTCCTTGGGAGCTTTCTGTATAATTTTATCCTGCATTCCTCAAGCATCTGTCTTAACAAATTACCCCATGGCTTGTTTCTAGAATTGAAGTTAGATGGCCACTTAAAGCAGGATAAAAGTAAAGCAGAATGTGCATGAAGGCACATTCTGCTTTACTTTCAGTCTGCTTAAAGCTATCACCATTTTCATATGCTTAGATATGAAAATACTTGTTCTGGTCCATACCTCATTAATGTATAAATAGGAACTATTTTCTTCAGTTAAGGAATAACTCAAACCGTAAAAAGGCGTATTTTATTGGGTAATGGGTTAAAGACTACATGTTGGCATTCCTATAAGGAGGTTGTTTAATACAGGATAGAATGTTGTTTATATATATAAACAACACTTACATATTTAGACAGCGCACCAAGTAGCTTGCTATAAGGGCAGTCTGATACAGATAAGCATCTAATTAAGTCTCTCCCATCTAAAGTGTTTGACCTCCAAGAACTAGTATACAATGTAAACAATTTGGAACCTGGCCCGTTTCATAAAACTTCGTACGATAAATGCTGTCTTACGTCAGATTATAAAAGTCTTAATTTTTATTTATTTCTCCATCTAATCTTGTCTTGTGTCATCTCTTTGGAATTGTCTTGAAAAGACGATTCCAAAGAAATGTCACCCCAGACAGGATTAGATAGAGAAATCAGAATTTAAACGTATTTTTAAGTCATCGCTTTTTAATAAAAGTGTCATTTTCTATATTACATGTCGCTTACGAGCCGTTATGATTTAATAAAAGAGCAGTAAAAATGCTATTGTATTATTGTAATTATATGCAAACCAAACCAGTGTCTAGCAATCATTAATACTTAAAAGTTAAAGGCTACCATATTCTAGAACATATTAAAGCTACAAGGTCCAAAGAAAACACGGTTTCCTATGTACATTTTGCAGTAGTTTTGACAATTTCTAACTAATGATGGTCAGTTGGTAAGACGGCATAATATATATACTGAGCGAAAAACGTTTAGTCATGCATTAAGGATGCAAACCACGTCTGCGCGGTACAATTTATCACTTACAGTGGAGAAAACGTTATTATTTCAACGCAAAACACTAAAATGCAGAAAATAATAATTTTTTGACATTTTTCATTATCTATTTTTATCTGAGTGGCAAACAGTTTGGAGCCTGATCAGACGTCGGGTTACCCGGCGTCTGATCTGGCTCCAAACTGTTTGTAATGTAAATAATAGTTTTAGCGTAAACGCGTTTATTGGGAAAGAATAACATTTTCTCCACTGTACTTATGAATAACGGTTGCCAACAGTTTGGATCTAGATATATTACATAATGACAGTAACCGAACTTCATAGAACAGAGAGAGAAATCGACTGTGCTTTAAACATATGCGTATAGGGAGGTAACTCCACTTGTATTGTAACTGCTTTATACTATATGATTAGTATCTAAATTGTTTGCAAATGTTCATGTAGCTGGTCTTGTCAGATAAGGGTCCGTGTTCTACAGTGTTTCTTATGCCCTTATTCTAATCAATGAAACACAAAACACAGGTTTGGTGTACAAAATTCCCCATTACTCTTTCATGCTCCCGGTCCAAATATTCAATAATGAATTTAGCCATACACGGAATGGTACAAACTGTATTACAATGTATGTTTCTTCTGTTACATCTGCACCAGCATCGTCTTACAAAACGTCGTACGACAAAAAGGTCGTAAGTCAAGACATCTAATGTATTATGTTTCGTCTAACACTGTCTTGTGATATCTCTTAGGAGCCGTCTTTTTCAAGAGAGATGATTCCAAAGAGATGCCACAAGACAAGATTAGAAGAAGAAATGATTAATAATTGATAACTTTTAATACCGACTTACGACAATATTTGTCGTAAGACGTTTCATAAGACGGACATCTTGCCTTTACAGTGAAGAAAAAGGTTTTTTATTTCCCATTTAAACGAAACTAAATCCAATGCATTACAATGTAGAGAAGGACATGTCTTGAAAACGTAGTCTATTTTTATTAGCGTGGCAACAAATTGGGGTGTCATTTTCCCTAGGAGGTCCACCATACTATGACAAACATAACTCTTAACAACTTTCAATGTTTCCATCTGGAGGATCTCCAAGGGGTGCGGGTGTTCCGGACCAATCGTTTACTCTTTTGATCCGCGCATGGCTTGTATTTAGAAAAGTACATGTAAAGCAAACATGTTAAGCTAGCATATAAGACTACACATATTTCTTAAATTACAGGCGCCAATTGCATTTTGAAAAAGCATTCTAACACTCCAAACTTTGGTAGAAAAAGGGGAAGAGTGTGAATCCTATTATTGAGGCATTAAATATGAATGATGACATAACACTTACGCAACGACAATATAAACGGAGCAGAATATTGATAAAACCCGTGGATTCTTCCCGAAGCATGACTGTGTTTTAACATCATGCACGCCGCATGCTACTTGTGAATAACGATTGCAAACAGTTTGGATCTAGATGAGAGGCTGAGTAACGCCGTGTCTCATCTGGATCAAACCTGCTTGATACTTTGATGTCATTTCTAAAAGAAAATTGTGATAAATCGACATTTCAAAATTGTTGCAGAGGACTCATTTGTAGATGATTATTACACAGCGTGGCAAAGGTTATGGAGATGACTATAGACACTAAACTACAGTGGAGAAAACGTTATTATTTCCCAATAAACGCGTTTACGCTAAAATTATTATTTCCATTGCAAACAGTTTGGGGCCAGATCAGACGCCGGGTAGCCCGGCGTCTGATCAGGCTCCAAACTGTTTGCCACTCAGGTAAAAATGAAAAGACGGAATTGTCAAAATGATGTCATTTTCAATATTTCATTGCAATGCGTTTGCGTTTGAACGAATGAAAATAATTACTTTTTCTCCACTGTACATTGTATTTAAGACCAGTAGCCAACTCGCAAACGATGGCCATCGATTTCTTAACTGAACTCATCACGGGTTATGGAGATGACTGGAGACACTGAACTAACCAGTTAGCACCATGGCGAGGATGTGACCAATAATAACAGTCTGACAGCGCCGGATCCAGAAATGTGTCAGTGGGGGCCACAGGCGGAAAGGGCATGGGAGGGGTCGAAAATAATATGAAACTTGCACCAAAAATGGTGCATTCTGAGGGCATTCGAAGAAGATGGTTTACATCAATAGAATGATGTAAATATCCCCAATGAAACACCTTAAAAAATGGTTTCATGAGATAAAGAGAAGATAAAATCATAATCTGGAGAATCTTTTAATAGCTTTATCTCCATTCTCAGAAATCTATTCCAGTGAAAACAAAACCATAAAACATATTATAAACAACAACAACAGTTTGGATCCTAATCAGACGTCGCGTTATGCCGCGTCTGAGCTTGATCAAAGTAAATTGCAAAGTTCTTTTTCCAACCTTTGCTTGAATAGAATTTTAAAGAAAGGTTCTATCCAGGCAAGACACTGTACATTGAACATTCGATCATGAAACAATCTGTTGGATTTCTGAAAGTCTAAACCATACAAAAACAGAGTTTATGTAGTATTTTACCCACAATCGAATAAAAGCAGACTATACTTATTACTGGAGAATAATTCTAAATGGTTTAAATAGTAAACATAAAGACTTGAATAACTTGGATTGTACACAATATGGCATATAATGGCATAATACAACTATAGCATGCGATATACTACTAGTTAACATTGAACAGAGATCGTAGCAAGTATAGCAGCAGTTCAACACCTTTCAGGACAGGGCGATATCGCAATAGCTCACATTAAGCACTTTGTGCTCTGGTTAGCTAAAAATCTCTTTTCCTCTTTGGTTTACCAATTTAAACCATTTTGTCAAACTCCTGTTTACTCGATCGATGGATCAATCAATCAACTAATCATTCAATCCAATCACACAAATCAATTTATAGATTATATTTGTATATCAATCAGTGTTAATTAATTTCAAAGCACAGTGATAATGTATAATGTTTATCTAATAAAACACATTGTAGCAAAAGTATGAATAGTAATATATGTAACATCACATGAGCAGTCAAATTTGTGAATTGTGATCATTCGCAAATAACACATTAACACGTTAGCCCATAGCCTGCTTCTGGTTTTGAAGATAGGTGACTATTTATTTAAGCAGTTTGAAAGTAAAGCAGAACGCGCCTTATGGTGCATTCTGCTTTACTTTCAGCCTGCTTTAAGCTACCATCTGATAAATTAAAGAAAATATTTATTTTAATACACATTCATGACTGTATAAATTTTCATCAGCGGAGGAATAAACTGAATACGCTAAAATGCGCTTCTATGGGGTAAAGGGGCAAAAAGACTGAAGTCTCTAGATACATTAAAATACAATGCACAAATTTCCGAAGCTTGCGGTTGCCATAACTGTCCAAGTTATAGTTAGAAAATATTAAGTGAACTCTTAGTGGTCTGGGGGGAGGACAGGTGTCGGATTCCTTTTCTCACTCTTTAATTTTTTACCTCATAGTGACACCTTATATGGGCTGATTGGGAACGGATCGGTCAACTCTGATCTGGGTCTACTCAGTTCGCATACAGAAAGTGTATACATTTAAAAATCTATTGATTGCTATAGAAGAATTCTCATCCTCCATACACATTGTGATTGTTCGTTTTCTGATAAAAAATTACAAATTGATAATTCACTAATTTGTACTAAAACAGATCTATCTCAACTGTAATGCCATGCTTTGTTTCATTATGTTATGTTACTATGTTACATGCCCATATGGGCCATAACAAGAAAATAAACTTGTAAACTTGTAAACGTGTAAACTTGGTTAAGAAGGGGCGGAGCGAGCCACTTCTTCACTGAATATGTTCTAACTGTCTTAGAATATAAATTATATTTTGATTGATCCAGGATAAGTTGTTCCCACGGTTCTGGAAAACAAACCTCGCGTATTCTGGTTATAAGATCGCCAAATATGGCAGTGTTTACAACTAGTTGCTAGGAAGCGGGGTTATGATCTAGTGCGTGCAGACACCACGCGACGTCACAATACAACAAAAGTCTTAAATGATTAAGTGCCGAACTTAATGGGATGCAAAAGACTGTTTGATTGGTTAAAAATGTAGGTTATATTCTAATTTAGAATATAACCTACATTTTAACCAATCAAACTGCCGTTTGCGCCCCATTAAGTACGGCGTCATTAAGAATTTTGTTGTGTTTCGACGTCGTGTGGTGCCTTGCGCGCGGTATAGATAACTCCGCCTCGTAGCAACTAGTTGTAAAGAATGGCATATTTGGGCAATCTCACAACCAGAATTAGCCAGCTTTGTTTACGATACGTGGGAATCATGTAGTCTTCGGCCAATAAACGCTCGTTACGCCCCTTCTTAATCATTAAGATTTCACTTAATATGTTCTAACTATAACTAAGTTTCCAACCGTCCAAAGATTTGCCACAAATTTCCTTTCGAATGATACATAGGCACAAATTTGAAAGTAACTTAAGAAACTTATCAAATATCTATGTAAAGCTGTAATATATACAACGGAAATACTTTGCCTAGATAAAGATCGTCATGTCTACACCAAACCCTTTGCTAAGAATACTCATTGGAATCATCTCATTCGAATGAGTAGCGGGGCTGCCATTTCTCCGGATTTTTCCTAAATCTTCGGATTTTTTTTCTAGTACATAGTAGCTTAAAGCAGACTGAAAGTAAAGCAGAATGCGCTTTAAGGCGCATTCTGCTTTACTTTCAGCCTGCTTTAAGCAGCCACGTGTCAACAAAACTAGAAATAGGCGATGGGGAAAAGGTACGATTCGTAAAATCGTACTTGACAAATACAAATTTGGAGATCTTAGGATTTTTTATGTCAACTTATGGAAGCCCTGTGAGTAGTCACGACATAGGTTTTGGTAGGACATAACGGACAAAAAGTTGGATTTCATTTTAGTGCTCCCCTCTTCCTTGGAGCACTGGGTCCAATGTTATAAAGCGTTTGAGCTGAGTCTGAGTGTGTTCTCAAGCATATGATTGGTCAGATTTGAGCCTAGTCTCAAATCTGACCAATCAAATGCTTGAGAACGACTTTAGACTCAACTAAAAAGTTTTATAACCTTGGACACTGTTATACAAAGGTTTTATAAAATTGGTCTACTTTAGATTAGAGGTGCTCACTGCCCATCCAAACTGAGCGGTGTAATAGGTGACCATATACAAGAACTCTGCCAAAGGGAAAGGAAACCCGGTGAAGTCCATTATCACCAGGAAGTCGGACAGGATGAAGGAGCTGGCACCAACACACGCCATCAATACGGCCTTATCGTCGGGGTTGTCTTCCACGGCGGAATAGGCTTTCCAGCCGACGAGGAACAGAGGTATATAGTAGAACAAAACGAACACCTTCATGAAGTACGACTCCGTGTTCGCCTGCGTGCAAAGCCAGGTATTGATGAAAAGTAGCACGAACAGCCAGGCGAAGCTGCTTCCGCTTCCCCTGTGGCGCGCGCTTATCTCTATGGCAACGAAGTACACCAGATGCACGAAGATAAACAAAAGTCCTCCAATAAGGGCCAAGTACTCACAGGTAAGACACAGATCCCCAATTACGGAAATGCATAATCCGGCTAGGATACAGAAACTGTAAACGTCCTCGGGAATAATTGTCTCTGCATTCAGTTTTCGCGTTTTTGTTGGAAACTGCGACCTGGTGACAATGACATAACCAATAAGGGAGATAATTGGAATAATTTTAAAGATAGCGCCGAGGAATGAACCTGTTGGATACGGTTGTAGAAGGAAGAATATGGTGGAAACTACGAAAGGCAACAGTCTCATTTTCTGTTGACGACTAAATATGGACAAAGCCATATTAATCGCCTCCATCTTGCTTTAATCTGTGGCAGGGCGTGGTTCTAGATATTGACAGCTAAGTTGCCTGTATCTGAAATATACAAAAACAGCATGTACAATACAACCCGGCTAATTTAACCATATAACACACAGGTACTTGACACAAGCATCTAGATCTATTAACCCCCCCCCCCCCTTTAAAAAAATATTTATTTCTCTACTTCTATTATAGATCTATAATAGAAGTATAGTAAAAAATATATAAAAACAAGAGCGTGTCCCAGTTACACGAATGCCCCCGATGATACAGGGAGGGGAATCCAGACTATCAAACGTAAAAGTTAGAGAGCTGAAACTGTAGTGGAGCGCCATTTTGAGGACTTCAAGGGCCATTACTCCAAAGGGCCTAGCATAAATTGGTGCCGCTGGTTATCCAAATTGGTCTCCATTTTATGTCAACAAACATTTTTAGAAAGTTTGGTGAAGATCAGATGAAAAGCAATGTGTTTGTGAAACACAAATGCCCCCAGCCAGCGTCATGTTCTGTAATGTAATGCTTATTTGCAAAAGTAGGTCAAAAGTCATGGTCGCATGGTAAATGAAACATTGGCATGGTTGAACAAGTCTTAACACAAGAAACATACAATGTACATGTACATACAAAGTATGGAAGCTCTAGGCCTACTGGTTCAAATGTTATAGGCATATAAAGATTTATAAAAAAGCCGGTCAAAGGTCAAGGTCACAAGGGCAAAAGCGTAGGTATGGTTGGAAAGGTCTTGACACAAGAAATATATAAACAAAATATGAAAGCCGTAGGCCTACTGGGGCAAATGTCATAGCCATTTAAAGATTTTAACAAAAGTAGGTCAAATGTCAAGGTCACAATGTCAAAAAGTTTTGTATGGTTGGAAAGGTCTCGCCACAGGGAAGACACCTGCCAAGTATAAAAGGCCCAGGTGCAAAAATGCAAATGTTATAGCCAAGGTTAAGGTTTTTGGTTAAAGTTTGATTAAATAGGTCAAAGGTCAAGGTCACATGGTCATAGACTTTGGTATAGTTGGAAAGGTCTTAACACAAGAAATATGCATACAAAATATGAAAGCCCTGGGCCAACTGGTGCAAATTATATAGCCATTTAAAGATTTTTACAAAAGTAGGTCAAATGTCAAGGTCAAGGTCACAAGGTCAAAAAGTTTTATATGGTTGGAAAGGTCTTGCCATGAGGAATACACATGCCAAGTATAAAAGGCCCAGGTTTAAAAATGCAAAAGTTATAGCCAAGGTTAAGGTTTTTGGTTAAAGTTTGATTAAATAGGTCAAAGGTCAAGGTCAAGGTCACATGGTCAAAGATGTTGGTATGGTTGGAAAGGTCTTGACAAAAGAAATATACATACAAAATATGAAAGCCCTGGGCCTACTGGTGCAAATGTTATAGCCATTTAAAGATTTTTACAAAAGTAGGTCAAATGTCAAGGTCAAGGTCACAAGGTCAAAAAGTTTTATATGGTTGGAAAGGTCTTGTCATGAGGAATACACATGCCAAGTATAAAAGGCCCAGGTTTAAAAATGCAAAAGTTATAGCCAAGGTTAAGGTTTTTGGTTAAAGTTTGATTAAATAGGTCAAAGGTCAAGGTCACATGGTCAAAGATGTTGGTATGGTTGGAAAGGTCTTGACAAAAGAAATATACATACAAAATATGAAAGCCCTGGGCCTACTGGTGCAAATGTTATAGCCATTTAAAGATTTTTACAAAAGTAGGTCAAATGTCAAGGTCAAGGTCACAAGGTCAAAAAGGTTTGTATGGATGGAAAGGTCTTGATGCAGGGAAGATACATGCCAAGTATAAAAGGTCCAGGTACAAAAATGCAAGAGTTATAGCCAAGGTTAAGGTTTTTGGCACAGACAGACGGACGGACAGACGGACGGACAAACCAACAGACATGACAAAAACTATATGCCCCCGAATCGTAGATTCTGGGGGCATAAAAATTTAAAGGGGGGGGGGGGTAAATAGATCTAGATGTATGTGTCAAGTACCTGTGATATAACATTAATGCTTGTTTAGAATGTTAACCATTTAACCATATAACATTAATGCTTGTTCAGAATGCTTAAAGTAAGATGAAAGTAGGACAGAAAGCTTTTACAGGATCCGTCTGTCTTATTGTCATGTTGCTTTTAGCTGCAACGTGTCTTACAACACGCCCTCTTCTTTTGAGTGCTTTAACCCCTTCACCGTCATGACATCATCAATTTTAAACAATTGTCGTCTGCTATGATTTCTCAAATTACATGTTTAGTTTTTTTTAGTTAAGAAATATTGAAATGAGTGTCAAAAAGTTTGAATCCTGATTAGACGCCGCGTAACGCGGCGTCTAATCAGGATTTAAACTATTTGCAAATAACCGTTGTACTCGGGGTAAGGCAGTGAAGGGGTTGAAGAAACCGCGACAAAAGAAAATAACTACATGTATATATTATTAAACAAAAGTCATAAAAATTGGATTGTTGACATAAAACTAAGCTTGAGGAATATCAATGGATGCATTTAGTTGACTGTAAATTGCAATTTCTATTCCGTTTTAATGCATTCCCTCGTCCATATGTATGTATGTGCTCTTCACAATGGGAGCTAATTTATTAAACGCATCTATAGTGCTCCCTCTATACCACGACTCACACACTGGGAGACAAAGGGGTCGTTTTAGGGAGGGACATTGGCTTACAGTTACAAACAGTTTGAATCCAGATCAGACGCCGCGTAACGTCTGATCTGGATACAAGTTGTTTGTCACTCGCCATTAAGTTTTTTCTTTTTCTTCTTTTTCTTTTGCCCATTATGTAACTTTGAGAAAAACAGCAGACGACAATTTCAAGCAGACAATATAGCAGACGTGACATTGTTGGACAGATTTGTTTTGTTTGGTAAACAACGGTAAGGGTCGTTGTAAGAAGGGGGTCGTTCTTGGGAGGGTCGTTGTAGAGAGGGGGTGCTGTATTAGCTACTCTCATTACTTCCGGAGGAACATACAGCGTTCCCTCTCTACAACGGCCCTCCAATCAACGACTCCCTCCTTACAACGACCCTTGCCGCAGTTCGCTAAACAGGACAATCATATCTAACGCTTTTACTGATGCAATATCGTCTGCTTAAAATTGTCGTCTGCTGTTTTCTCTCAACATAACATATAAGTGAACATTTTAATAGAATAAATATACTGACGAGTGACAAACAGCTTGAATCCAGATCAGACGCCGCGTAACGCGGCGTCTGATCTGGATTCAAGCTGTTTGCTAATGTAAGTCAATCCTTAGTTTTCCCTCTCTATAACAACTCCCTCCGAACAACACACACAATCTGTGTCTCCCATTGTGTGTCGTTGTAGAGAGGGGACACTGTTTTTTATTTATTACAGTGGAGAATCTGTTATTCTTTCCCGTTTAAACGCAAACGTACGCAAACGCACAGCACTAAAACGTAGAAAAGAACAACTTTTGGACAATTCTGATATTTCATGTTTATCTTGGTGGCAAACAGTTTGGAGCCTGGTCAGACGCCGGGTTACCCGGCGTCTGATCTGGCTCCAAACTGTTTGCAGTGAAAATAATAGTTTTAGCGTAAACGCGTTTATTGGGAAAGAATAACAGATTCTCCACTGTACAATATATGCTATATTCACTGTATGCCTCCTCTATCGATGCCCGGGCATAAAAAGCAAAATGGCGCAAATCTGGTTTTAATCTCTGTAACACCATCAATATGTTTGGATTAAGGGGTTATAAAAGAGGAACTTTATTGTACTAATTAATCATTTTAGAAATTTAATCTTAGTTACATTTGTACAGTGGAGAAAACGTTATTCTTTCCCGTTTAAACGCAAACGAAACGCAAACGCATAGCAATAAAAAGTACAAAATAACATATTTTTGACATCTCTGACTATTCATTTTTATACGAGTGGCAAACAACTTGGGGCCTGATCTGGCACCAAACTGTTTTAAATGGAAATACTAGTTTTTGGCATAAACGCGTTTATTGGGAAAGAATAACTTTTTCTCCACTGTAGCACAATCCGTTTGTTACAGAATTCCAATGACCTGCAGCGAAAAACAAATCCATGGCGATTATATAGATTTACCATCTCCTAAACACATTGCAGACTATTACACCTATAGAGAATATGTTTTTATTGATTAACCCTTTACTTGACTGATTTTCGCAAACAGTTAAGATCCAGAGTCAACGCTGCCGTTAGTTACACAAGATCTAAGTAGAATTCAAACTGGTTGAGATTTGTTTTCAGGACTTTTCAGATCTTCAACAAATTCAATTTTTTTGAAGACGGCACGTTTTAATGCGGGCGGTTGTACAACGCTCCCTCTCTACAACGACACCCATTGGAGACAAAAAGTATGTGCGTTGTTCTGAGGGATTCGTTAAAGGGAAGTAATTGGCTTACCTTTGCAAACAGCTTGAATCCAGATCAGACGCCGCGTAACGCGGCGTCTGATCTGGATTCGAGCTGTTTGTCATTCGCCTTTTGAGTGTTTTTTTCTGTCAAAATGCCCATTATGTAACTTTGACACGAACAGCAGACGACAATTTTAAGCAGACGATGTTGCAGTAATAAAAGGGTTAGACATAAATTTCCTGTTTAGGGAACTACGGCAATGGTCTTTGTAAGGAGAGAGTCGGTGTTAGAAGGGCCGTTATAGGGAGGGAGAACTATATTTTACTATAACGGTTAAGTGTATGGAATGATGCTGGTCGAACAAACGGTCTTGGAAATAGTCCAAAACAGTGTAAAATGGCTTTGGATTTGGGGTTTTATACTGTTACCCATTAACCCATGTATTTATGCCTGGATACATGTACAGTGAAACCCCTCTAAACCGGAACCTCTAAATACCGGAATCCTCTCTAAACCGGACAAAAGCTTTGGTCCCGTTTCGAACCCTTCTTCTTTCTTTTGACACATTGCATCATAAATATGCCTTTTTACGCCTTTGATTTATTCTTCCACTGAAGAAAATACATTCCTGAATATGTATTATCAGAAATAGTTTCTATATTCAAGCAGATGATAGCTTAAAGCAGGTTGAAAGTAAGGCGCATTCTGCTTTACGTTCAACCTGCTTTAAGTGATCCTCTAAACCGGAAACCCCTCTAAACCGGACATTTATGTTGTCCCCACACATGTCCGGTTTAGAGGGGTTTCACTGTATTGCAATGAACTCTCCATTAGTGCTTGCTTGAAGATTTCATTACATTGTATTGATATACAGTGGTGATTTAAAGACACTACACTCTTTGTCCATACAGCAGAACATTTGAAATGATATACCAAACAGTACATACCCTGATGAGACGCTGCGTATCGCGGTGTCTCATCAGGGTCTACATTGTTTTACTAATGTCTTCGTTACTGACAACTAGGCTTAAATATGTTAATAGCAAGGTTTAGTTCGCGTTTGACCGGTATCGCAGCATTTACAGGTCTAACAACATTAACCCATTACCACATCAGTACGCATTTTTACTCATTTAGTTTATAACTTCACTGAAGAAAATAGTTCAATATTATACATAAATGAATGTGCAACATAGGAAATATTTCCTACATCCTAACAGATGACTGCTTAAAGCAGGCTGAAATTAAAGCAGAATGCGCCTTAACCCTTTACCTGATAGCCTATTTCTAGTACCTAAGATAGGTGACTACTTAAAGCAGGGTTAGAGTAAAGCAGAATGCGCCTTAGGGCACATTCTGCTTTACTTTCAGCCTGCTTTAAGCTTTCATGTGCTATAATATACAAAATATTCCCTATAATACATATTCATTACTGATTAAATCGGAACTATTTTCTTCAGCGGATGAATAAATCATATCCGCTAAAAGGCGCTTCTATTGGGGAAAGGCGCATTTTGCTTTACTTTCAACCTGCTTTAAGAGGTCACATGTCTTCAAAACTAGAAACAAGCTATGAGGTATATATTAATGGGTTAAACATTATACGTTGCATATTTGTCCATAGCTGACGATTACATGCAATAACCGTGAAAGGCCTCGACCGTTAGACATTGTAGTTGCCTTATGATGACCGTGTCTACACTGTTTGCTAATATCCGTTTTGTTTGTACTGCGTCTTGGTTTGCCATTAACTCGCCATTATGACCACATTCAAGGAAACTCACTGGTGCCATTAAAGACATGTAAGAGCATAAAACAGCATGAAAATTAAGCAGAAAGCTCATGTAGGAGCTGTTTTACTTTCATCCTGCTTTATGCTCTCCACTTTCATAAAACAACGGCTACAATCATTCCTAATAGCAGTCATAAAAGGACACTTTACAGTATGCAGGGCTCGAGATAAGAGGGAGAAAATTGAACAAATCCAACAATTTCTCACTTATTTTAACACCAAATCCTATGGTGTTTACTCATTAGAATCGTCTAGAAAAGACGATTCTAATGAGTAGTGACACCATAGGGTTTAATTCAGAAATAAAGTTTTAATATTCTGAAATACTCCTCTTATCTCGAGCCCCGAGTATGGTCTAAGTATAATTCTTAACGATAGCAAATAAATCATTATACAGCGGAGAATCTGTTATTCTTTCCCAATAAACGCGTTTACGCTAAAACTATTATTTCTATTACAAACAGTTTGGAGCCAGATCAGACGCCGGGTAACCCGGCGTCTGATCAGGCTCCAAACTGTTTGCCACCAAGATAAACATGAATTAACAGAATTGTCCTAAAGTTGTACTTTTCTACGTTTTAGTGCTTTGCGTTTGCGTACGTTTGCGTTTAAACGGGAAAGAATAACAGATTCTCCACTGTACAGCACTCCCTCTCTACAACGACACCAGACGGGGCACAAAAGTATGTGCGTTGTCGGAGGGAGTCGTTATAGGGAGGAAAATTTGCAAATAGCTTGAATCCAGATCAGATGCCGCGTAACGCGGCGTCTGATCTGGATTCAGGTTGTTTGTCACTCGTCATTTAGTGTTTTTCTGTTATAATGTCCATTATGTAACTTTGAGACTAACAGCAGACGACAATTTTAAGCAGACGACATTGCAGTCGTATATAGGTTGGACATTATTGTCCTGTTTAGGTCGTTGTAAGGAGGGAATCGTTGTTGAGAGGGCCGTTGTAGGAAGGGAGCACTGTAGTTTAAACTGATTTGAACAGAGCTGGCAATATGCAAACAGTAAGGCTTCCAATATTGCAGGAAGAGAGATCGCTACAATGGAGAATCTGTTATTCTTTCCCGATAAACGCGTTTACGATAAAACTATTATTTGCAGTGCAAACAGTTTGGAGCCAGATCAGACGCCGGGTAACCCGGCGTCTGATCAGGCTCCAAACTGTTTGCCACCAAGATAAACAAGAATTATCAGAATTGTCCAAAAGTTGTTCTTTTCTACGTTTAGTGTTTTGCGTTTGCGTACGTTTGCGTTTAAACGGGAAAGAATAACGTATTCTCCACTGTAACAAATGGACTCATAAATAGATTGGTGGAGTGTGATTCTAAAAACACAGATATGCCTGTTACAAACAGCATAGTGTCTAATCAATAATTCCTCTGGGATAGTTTATAGTAATGTTCTCTTAAACAGACTACATTCATAGGAAAATGCTTTTCCTGGACATTTTAAAAATGTAGGTCAAGATTGATCAGACAGGGTTTAACAGTTGCTAACTTGAAGTTTTAATAGTATTTCTGTTTATAAGGTAAAATGCAGTAAAAACCTATCCCACATTACCTCATAGCCTGTTTCTAGTTTTGAATATATGTGACCACTTAAAGCATGTTGAAAGTAAAGCAGAATGCGCCTATAGGCGCATTCTACTTTACTTTCAGCCTGATTTAAGCTATTATCTGCTAGGATATAGAAAATAGTTCTTATCATACATATTCATAACTGTATAAATTGGAACTATTTTCCTCAGTGGAGCAATAAATTAAAGGCGTAAAAAGGTGCTTATATGGGGGAATGGGTTAAGCGACATCGAAGGTTTATATTTTTATCGATAGCCAAGGCAGATGGCTGTTAGTGAGATGGTTAAAGTAACGGGAGAAGCTTACTAACGTTTCGCACCCTAGTGACATACATATAGATGTTTTGCAAACATCTAGAAGATTGCAAGTGTACACTTGTCCTCTAGACCGTTTTTCATTTTGCAATACATTCTTTAAAGAAGAGCGTGTCCCAAATACACGAATCCCCCCCCCCCCCCACCCCCAGGGGTGCGAATCCAGACTATCCTCGTGGAATCATAAAAGTGCAATTTCGAGGAATTCAAGGCCATAACCCCGAAGGTCCTAGTGTGAATTGGACTGTATCAGGGGCCATTTTATTAAATATAGTAGCAATGCGCAGTTCCGGGCAAACTTTTTTCTACTATGCCTCTAATATAATAATTGTGTTCTGTTTCTGCTCCAGCTCTTCAGTTCTTCTATTGTACGTGTTTTATTGTGAGTGATCCAATTATCCTGATTGAGTAAATGAACTAATAGCTGTTTGACATTCCATTAGCTTTGCTCCCTAACGATCAAATATTTCTGTGGCAATATAATATGTTTCAGTAATACTCTCGTCTCCTATGCGGATCACTGGCGGACGTAGTCGAGAGGTAAAGCACCCGCTTACGACGTCAGCGGTTGCGAGTTCGAACCCCCGCCGGATGAAACTTTATAAACTGAGGTTCGATGTATGAGTGCTTTACACTTGGCATCTAAAATAACAAGAGAACTCTTTCGATAATAAGAGTAGGGCATCGTGCCCGGGTTCTTTGTATCCGCCCCCCCCCCCCCCCTTCTCTCTCTGGGGCGTCCAATTAGCCCATAGATGGCAGAAACGGACGTTAACAAACAAAAATCCTATGCGGATCTAGAGGGGAGAGAGGAAGCAGGGGCCCATCCCCTGAAACTGTTGCATTCATGTATTTGTTACGATCTTACGTCGCTTTCCGCGGCATTTGAATCAGGTTACAAACTGATTGACATTCATGTTTGACGTTTCTTTCGCCATAATGTATTTGGTATTTAAGGCCTTTCGCTACCGGAAGTCGGTCTTGCGGGCGAGCGGATATGCGTCTGGACGACACAGACTTTTTTCGTACGTGTTTATACTAGAACATTTATATAAAGGAAATGTTGATATAAATTAGTATAATCCTTCATAGCGCAGTCAGTATAGTGGTTGACTATAGTGGTTGACTAGCAATCCAAAGGTCATAGGTTCGAGACCCATCCAATCCAAATATTTTTTTTTAGTGTCCGATTTATTGACTTGTCAATCCATAACGCAGTAATCAAGAGACATGTTATGTTTAGTCTTCGTTGATTAGAACTAGTGATGTTTACGGTCCAAGTATATGTCCACTTACCTGTACGTTTTAGTTTAATGACTTACAAGTCATCTAAATCGGTATACATGTAAACGATTTGATCGAACTATAAAGCCACACCTTGAAGCTTATCAATACGCTAACCTTTTCAAAATCGATATTGCCCATTATAATTATGTTCAAACAATATAATAAACCTTGTATGCAAGTCCATGAATAAATAATAATGCATTTTAATGACAAAGTTTTAATTCTAACGTAGGTAACTGTATCTAAACAACAAATATCCCACATTTTAATAAGAAAATATGTTATTACAACAAATCCTGACTGTAATAATTTCTAATTTTTTCAGACTGACTAGTTCATCAACCATATATTTGAATAAAATGAAAACAAATATACATTGAATGAGTCAGTTTTTTGTAATTCAATTTTTTAGCATTTTGCAAAATTTAAATAGCTGATAACATCTTTCTGAACACCTTTATTCAAAATGTTTTTAGCTTTTCTTGTAATGAATGTTGTGGACTACTTATTGGGTGAGAATTATAGTCATTAGCTTTATTCATTTTTAAGAAAAATAAAATCATCAAAATTCTAGGTTTTTGTCAGAAAAAAGACCTTAGAGACAAACCACACGATAAATTTTGCCTATATTTACACACATTGTTTCTGAGGCTATTATCATTCTTCGTGACAATTTTCATAACAATCGTATGAAAACTACGCGCATATGCGAAGTACCTTAAAAACGTACTTCAGAAACAACTCATCAGCATATTATTACAAGATGGTGGTGATGGGGTTAATTGTGAATTAACGAGCGGTCACGGAAATGACTATCCTATGACATGTGCTCCTGTCATACAGTGGAGAATACGTTGTTCTTTCCCGTTTAAACGCAAACGAAACGCAAACGCAAATCACGAAAACGTAGAAAAGTACTTTATTTGGACAGTTCTGATAATTCATGTTTATCTTGGTGGTAAACAGTTCGGAGCCTGATCAGACGCCAGGCTATCCGGCGTCTGATCTGGCTCCAAACTGTTTGTAATAGAAATAATAGCTTTAGCGTAAACGCGTTTATTAGGAAAGAATAACGTTTTCTCCACTGTAAATGGTCAGTAGCTGTTTTATCAGACAAACACGTGCTACTGTCATAAAGCTACAGTGGAGAATCAGTTTTTCTTTCCCGTTTAAACGCAAACGTACGCAAACGCAAAGCACTAAAACGTACAAAAGAACAACTTTTGGACAATTCTGATATTTCATGTTTATCTTGGTGGCAACCAGTTTGGAACCTGATCAGACGCCGGGTTACCCGGCGTCTGATCTGGCTCCAAACTGTTTGCACTGCAAATAATAGTTTTAGCGTAAACGCGTTTATTGGGAAAGAATAACACATTCTCCACTGTAGTTTACCAAACGGGTTGGTGGTGTAGACATGAGGCTTTTGCAGGCAATATAACATATAGTACATGTAAACCAATTTGAGCCTGATGTCCCAACAATGGGGCATACCGGTAGACAGACAGTGCAGACTCAGATCAGACGCCGCATCTTGCGGCGTCTGATCTGAGTCTGCACTGTTTGCTCACAGGAAAATGATAATTTAAGTCAGGCACCCCTTTATATAGTGAAGATACATGTAGTTTACTCATCCAATGTAAGCATGAATGAATGAATGAATGAATGAATTTTACGAAGGTAACTCACTTAGTCAGGAGACTAATCTACCGCGAGGCTCTCAAAGAAGCATTTCTAACAAATCATATAATTAACAACAATAACACAATCAATATGAACAATCAAAAACAATTAGCAAGTACATAACACTCTCTATATAAACAATAGTCAGGCATTTAGGCGTTCTCTGCAAACAGTGTATCTGTGAAGAGTACATGTACACTTGTCCTATGAAAACAGAGAAGACTCAAATCAGAGGGCTCCTAGGAGGCTAGGGCATTCACTGTCTCATATTAGAATATATTGATCAAACAAACCGTCAGTAGTATAATATTATGGTGTGCTAGGCTAAATTGGAAACTGGAATTGTCCATTTGAAGTTACTGGTGGGGGGGGGGGGGGAGTTAATGTCATTTAATCTATCATAATTTGAATTGAAAAACAGTGGAGACATAGTTAAGAGAGCAAGTGCATGACCTCTTTAACCCTTAGCCCGCCAAATAAATTGTCGTCTGCTATATTTCTCGTCTGCTTCAAGTTTCAAAATGCTTCAAAGTTGCTCAAAATTGCTGAAAATGTTGTCCGAGTGTCAAACAACTTGGATCCGGATGAGACGCCGAGTTACTCGGCGTCTCATCCGGATCCAAGCTGTTTGCATGTGAAGCTATAGTCGTGAGTGGCAGGCTAAGGGTTAATTATCTGTGCCAACCCAGGTTGATATTTTGATATTTTTTATACTGATTTAAATATTAGCCTGTCCGATTTGCTATTTTACTCCCGTTAATAACCAGCGAAGACACGCAGCATCGTGTTGTGTCAAACAGTTTGTATCCAAACCAGACCTCAATTTATTCGATGTCTGTTATGGATCCAAACTTCGCAATATTGTTTTATCAGGGGCTTCACTGTTTGCATAGGACAAATGTACTCTTCACAGGGACATATTTGGTAAAGGACACATATATGCGTCACTAGGACTCAATGAGTGAACTCTTTACCCCATAGCCTGTCTCTAGTTTTGAAAATATTGTCTACTTAAAGCACATTCTGCTTTACTTTCAGCCTGCTTTAAGCTAGTATCTGCTAGAAAATAGAAAATATTCTTATAATACCTATTCATGACTGTTTAAATTGGAACTATTTTCTTCAGTGGTTGAATAAATTAAATGTGCTAAAAGGCGCTTCTATGAGGGAAAGGGTTGACCAATGCGTGCCTATGCGGCCCTATAGCGTCCCAAAAATGAGACATCTGTAGTTCAGACTCAAATCAGACGCCGCGTTACGTGACGTCTGATCTGTATCTTAAATGTTTGAAAGTATTGCTAATAGCTACTTTAAAGTCGCACTTAGCATGATCAGAGTTAACCCTTTCACTCTCAATGACGCTTTAAAGCGCGGATCCAAACAGTTTGGTTCCTGATCAGACGCCGCGTGACGCGGCGTCTGATCAGGATCCAAACTGTTTGACACTCGTCTCGAAATGTCTTTAGTCATACTGCCTTATTTTTTAAAATTAAACGGCATTGCAGACAACATAATTGAAGCAGACGACAATAAAGCGGTGAAGGGGTAAACATCTCCCGAATAATTTGATCATGAAAGGGTTAACAGTAATTCACCTCCGCCAGACGTACAGTGGAGAAAACGTTATTCTTTCCCAATAAACGCGTTTACGTTAAAACTATTATTTACATTGCAAACAATTTTGAGCCAGATCAGACGCCGGGAAATCCGGCGTCTTATCAAGCTCCAAACTGTTGGACACTCATATAAAAATAGATAGTGAAAAATGTAAAAAAAGTTGTCATTTTCTACATTTTAGTGTTTTGCGTTTCGTTTGTGTTTAAACCGGAAAGAATAACGCTTTCTCCACTGTACCAATAGTACTAAATACTACCGCAAATATGATATGGCAAATATGAAATTACAATTTAATCTCGAAATTTGAAAGTGTTGGCAAACCGTTCTAGCTTAATAAAGTACATGGAGGTTAACGATGATGTCATGAAGCAGAGATGAGATTGGGTCAATGTCGATCATTATCGGAAACACTACGGAGAGCGATCGGCAATTCTCGTCAACTGTCGGCTCGTTCTGAGCAATGTTATAAGCATAGTTCGGAACGGGTCGACAGTTAACGATTATGATCGGTTGCTGAACGTAGAGTAACGATTCTGGACCGATCTCATTAGGGGTCCTCAACCTTAAATGCCATGAATATATTATGTTACAAATAGCAAAGACCATAATAATCAACATTGATGGAAACTCGTCGACTGGTTTGGATCTATAGATTGTTTAACATGTCAGTAGATTTGGCTTGCAGTGCTAATAAACGCATATCTGTGGAGTAATGGTGTGCACTACTGAACAGTTCAGGGTCATATAGCTTACCGATTTCAATAGTGTTTTATGTGGTGCAGAACTAGTCAATACTGTGTATTTGTATGGATACAATACAAGAAATGCTATATTGATTGTGCTGTTGTTCTGTATAGCTGATAGTCTCTTATAATTCAAAATGAATGGCATGGTTCATTTAAACGAGTATTTCATATGTACTTATTATGTGATTTAACCATGATGAGACTCTTAATAAAGATAATATATATATGAACAGCCGTTCACATTTTCTGTTCCAGCCCAACACATAAAATTCTTGGTACGCGCTTTGTTTCAGTATAGCGTCGCAAATTTATAAATTCTTAGCTCGGGATAAACGGAGTAGATTGAATATCAATACTGAAATCGTTACGTCTCGGAAAAATCCTTGCATGGACTACTTATTAGAATCGTCTCGAACAGACTATTCTAATAAGTAGTCACGAGAAAGGATTTGGGGGGGAAATGACTTAGAAAACGATTAAAAAAGTGTAGCTAACTCGCTCTAATCTGAAGCCCTGAAAACTGTAGATCTGAATCTGATACAGGAGAGAGTGAGTACAGCGCCCCCTCTCTACAATGACACCAAACGGGAGACAAAAACTGTGTGCGTTGTTCGGAGGGAGTCGTTATAGAGAGGGATATTGGCTTACATTTGCAAACTGCTTGAATTCAGATCAGACGTCGCGTTACGCGGCGGCTGATCTGGATTCAAACTGTTTGTCACTCGCCTTGATAGTTTCTTATGTCATAATGTCGACCTTTAAATACAGTAAAACCTCGCTATTACGACCACTAAAACGAAGGCTAATTGATTATATAATAGAGAGGTGGCAGCTTAAAGCAAGGTGACAGTGAAACAGAAAGCTCCTTAAGGACCTTTCTGTTTCACTGTCATCTTGCTTTAAGCGGTCACCAATCGTAAACACCCTAATAATTAACAAAATTTAGTGGTCGTAATAGAGAGGTTTCACTGTATGTAACTTTGAGAAAAGACAACAAACGGCAAATTGAAGCAGACGTTATTGCAGACATGAAAAGGTTGGACATAAATGTCTTGTTTGGGGAACAGCGGTAAGGGTCGTTGTAAGGAGGGTGTCGTTGTTGGAAGGGGTGTTGTAGGGAGGGAGCGCTGTATCAGCAGTAGTCTAAATCCATAAACGTTAATGGCGCAGCCTATCTTTATAGCTACACATCCGATATTACAGTGGATAATCTGTTATTCTTTCCCGTTTAAACGCAAACGTACGCAAGCGCAAAGCACTAAAACGTAGAAAAGAACAACTTTTGGACAATTCTGATATTTCATGTTTATCTTGGTGGCAAACAGTGTGTAGCCTGATCAGACGCCGGGTTACCCGGGGTCTGATCTGGCTCCAAACTGTTTGCACTGGAAATAATAGTTTTAGCGTAAACGCGTTTATTGGGAAAGAATAACAGATTCTCCACTGTACATGTAATTGTTTACAGTAAAGATCCATTACAACCACCACTTAAAGAAACTGAACATTTTGTGTTAAAGACAATAGTGTGATTACTTTAAAGGCTGACACATCTGCAGAAAATTCTGCTTTAAGCCTGTTATTTATTTTACATTTTTCGGCGGAGCTGACTGTTTTCTATTTAGACACACTTTATATTTGGCCACACATTTCAACCAATAATATTTGATCAGAAATTTAGAATTAAGAGCACCTGTTGAAACTGAATAGTCTGATTGGATAGTAGCCAGGGCTCCAGATAAGGGAATTGTTTCAAAACTTAAAATCTTTATTTGTGCATTAAACCCTGTGGTGTCACTATACATATGAATTGTCTCTTCAAGACAATCAAAATGAGTGGTAATACCATAGGGTTTGGTGCTAAAAGAGGTGAAAAAATGTGATTTGTTTAGTTTACTCACTCTTATCTGGAGCCCTGTAGGCTGGTTTATGTCCCATTACAGTTTTACATGATGTGGACTGTGGGTGTAAAATTTAGAGATACAGGCTGACTGTTTACTACACTGGTCTGATGAAATTAGGCCACAGAAGATCATTATTTACAAGAGTGAAGTACAGTAGATTGTTGTATCTGTACATTTGTGTATGCTATAGTTTGTTTCAAGAAACTCTATGAATGGAACAATAGCTCCTACCAGTAGCTAGGATATGAGTTAAATTATTGTTTTGTTTTGCATTTCTGTACATGATAGTTTTGCATTTTAAATAAAAGTTACTGTTTCAATTGAATACTTGTATTTTTTGCTTTTCAATCCAAGATATATATTCTTTGAAAACCTCAATTTAATTCAATTTTGCACACCCATCTATATAGCCTTAGTTCAACCACTCATTCCGCCGAATATCTTTTTTAAAGATATTTCTTGTTAAGAATTGTTACCCCTCTTTAACCTATATGTACTTTCGATAAAAAGTTCATGTTAATTGAATTTAATTGTGTCCGCAATTGGAAAATTATAACATACAATTAGATGCAATCTCATTTGAGACCGCAAGTGAGTATGACCAAATAGAATTAGAGCGACTTAACATAACCCCTTCACTGCCTTACCCCGAGTACGATGGTTATTTGCAAACAGTTTGGATCCTGATCAGACACCGCGTGACGCGGCGTCTGATCAGGATCCAAACTGTTTGACACTCATTTCAATATTTCTTAAATCAAAATACCTAAAAATTAAATTTCAGAAATAATAGCAGACGACAATTGTTTAAAGGGGTTAACACCACTATGAGCTACCTAGTTGATACAGTGGAGAAGACTTTATTGTTTTTTAAACACATATGTGCTGAAAAAATTGTTTCCTCCATTGCATTTAACCGTTTGGAGCCAGATCAGACTTCGGGTAACTTGGCGTTAACCCACTACACATTAGAGTGTTACTATTAATATGTAATGTTTTGTTTGATTGTAATATCCCTGAAGAAGTCTATTGTCATAAACGAAACGTCGAAATAAAATATACAGTTTACCGCAACCTGCCTTGATCGTTCGTTATAGATACGCCTTTTTGATCTTCCTGCTATTAATATTGAAGATAAGTGACCACTTAAAACAAGTCAAAAATACATTATGTTTACTTTTAGCCTGCTTTAAGTTACACTCTGCTAGAATACAGAAACTATTTCTTATGAAACATGTTCGCGACTGTATAAAAGTTGGAACTATTTTCTCCAGTGTAAGAATCAATATAATGTGTGATAACGCGTATCTATGGAGTCAAGGGTTAAATGGTATCCGCTGCAGAAGAGACATTGAGGCAGACGACCGGAGCTGACGACAGTGACGAGTGTTTATAACAGGTGAATTGAACATTAAATTTCACATTCTAACACAGGGTAGATTTCGCTGTGTATTCATCAACATAATACTCATATTTATGAGCCATGAAAGGCGAAATATGCGTACGTACCCAGTTTTATATGTGCAAACTAGGTTATATAAGCATTGAACCTGCGAATTGAGTAGTAGCAAACAGCATTGGTCCAGATCAGACGCCGAGTAACTCGGTGTCTCAGTAGGACCCACAAAGTGCATAGTCGTGAAGATGTTTCTTCATATCAAATGACACAATAATTTAAACTTATTTAAACTTATTTCTGAGAGGACGACAATTTTAAGCAGACGACAGACAATGTTTCCTAAGGAGGTTGTTCAGGGTCCCAGATAAGTAGGAGTAAACTGAACAAATCCAACATTTTCTCATTCATTTAAGCACAAACTCATATGGTGCTGCTATTCATTAGAATCGTCGCGCAGAGATGACTCTAATGATTATTGACACCATAGGGTTTGATGCAGAAATTTTTGAAATAGTCCCCTTATCTGGAGCCCTGTTGTTGAACCTTTCTGTAATATGCAGTGCAACCTCTTGATTACGTCCACTAAATTGTATTACAGTGGAGAATGTGTTATTCTTTCCCAATAAACGCGTTTACGCTAAAACTATTATTTGCAGTGCAAACAGTTTGGAGACAGATCAGACGCCGGGTAACCCGGCGTCTGATCAGGCTCCAAACTGTTTGCCACCAAGATAAACATGAAATATCAGAATTGTCCAAAAAATGTTCTTTTCTACGTTTTAGCGCTTTGCGTTTGCGTACGTTTGCGTTTAAACGGGAAAGAATAACAGATTATCCACTGTACTTAATAATAAATATATAGGTGTGTATGACAGATGACTGCTTCAAACAAGATGGCAATAAAACGGAAAGCTCTTTTAAAAGCTTTCTGTTTTTATTGTCACCTTGCTTTTAGCGGTCATCTGTATGTTATACATGTACAATCAATTAGCCTTCGTTTTAGTGGTCGTAATAGAGAGGTTTTACCGTCTATATGTATTGTGTTTAAACGATTATCCTGTCATGCATGAATTGAATTGCATTTAAATACACACAGTTTAGAACCGAATCAGACGTCAGTTTCAGTTTCAGTTTTATTAGCATATCAGCAATATACATTGCCTTTGGCTATAAGCCATAAAGGAAATATGGCAATACGTCAATGACTAATCAGGATCAAGATTGTTTGCAAAAAAAAATATTGCAGATCTAGAGCCGGGGCACGGCAGTGTAGGGGTTAACTCATTATCCCCTAAAACTTCCAATGGACAATTCCAGTTTGCAATAAAGGCTGATCCATTTTAGACTATTTAGGGTTGTTTTTTTGTAATAGATTGCAAAATGACAAACAGTGAATTCCCTGAACAGAGGACTCCTGCAGGAGCCCTCTGATCAGGGACTTCACTGTTTGCATAGAACAAGTTTACTCTTCACAGATACACATTTGGTAAAGGACGCATATATGGGTCACTAGGGCTCAATGAGTTATTATTGTTCATGCTGAACGTGTCATATGGACTAGCTATATACAGCGTTCCCTCTCTACAACGACATCCAATGGGAGACAAAAATTGTGTGCGTTGTTCGGAGGGAGTCGTTACAGGGAGGGAAAATGGCTTACATTTGCAAAAAGCTTGAATCCAGATCAGACGCCGCGTAACGCAGCGTCTGATCTGGATTCAATCTGTTTGTCACTCGTTATTAAGTCTTTTCTGTCAAAATGTCCATTATGTAACTTTGAGAAAAACAGCAGACGACAAATTTAAAGCAGACGGTATTGCAGCCATGAAAAGCGTTAGACATAATTGTCTTGTTTGGGGAACAGCAGCAAGGGTCGTTGTACGGAGGGAGTCGTTGTTGAGAGGGCCGTTGTAGGGAGGGAGCACTGTAAATAGATATATTCCTTTTGGAAAATGACCAGTTTGTGTTGGTTTAACTCTTTGCACGCTAGTGGAGGATATACCTGCCATTGTGATTATCTCTGCAAACAGATTGGATCCAGATAATGCGGCGTCTCATCAGGATCCAAACTGTTTGCTATTCTGACACTGAATTTAAAAGAAATTTTGATAATTCTAATTGTAGAACAGTAGCAGACTACAAATTGTTGCAGACGAAAAAAGTACCCAGCATGCAAAGAGTTATAAGGGTTGTTTTTTAGCAAACATTTCAGAAAAGAGGTTAAACAGGATAGGGCACTATATATAGTCGTCTACATCAGACTAGACCTGATCATAGAACTCATAAGGAGCCTTGTGATCTGGGTCTACAATGTTTGCATTGAATACATGTAGATCAATAAACCAGCTCCTAGCATGAAAAGTGTTAATCATTTTGAACCACTTCCAAAAATCCGCTTAGCACTGCGTTTCAGTAATGAATGTCCGGCCATGAACCGACTGAGCACTACACGTGAATATTCTTAGTGGTTTATCGATCACCCTAGAAAAAAGACCGACTGATTTGCTAGTGCAAACTGTCTCTATCTCTCTCTCAACCGCCATGATAAGTTTAAATCACCTACCTTTTAACACACGACAATCAAAGTCCAGTTTATATGCCGTGTCCTTGTTTGTGTGCGAGTGTTGACTTTGCAGTGATATCAGCACATATTACACACGCCGTGGTTATATAGATTTTTCCCGTCCAGAGATCATCGACATACAATCACCATACTACGGAAATCAACTTGTTGAGCAGTGTCACATGGGGTAACCCTACAGGCTGGTTCAAATATCTGTTCCCGTTAGCGATACATGTAGACGTGAAGCCCTTATAAGGCTATGCGCGATTCGGCTAACATAAATTTGCAAACAGATTGGATCCAGACCAGACGCCGCTTAACTTAACGCGGCGTCTGATCTGGATCCAAACTGTTTATCACCGATAGGCCTACTCATTCAACAGACGATATATTTGAGGGGTTCAAGCAGCAATTCGTCATTTTTTATTTTAAGTAAATTAATTGTCTCAAGTAATATCGTAATGATAACAGTTTAGATCCTGATAGGTCGTCGTGTCGTGCGGCGTTTCAGCAGGATCGAAACTGTTTGTACCACAGGTACTTGACACATACATCTATATAATAGACTCGATCGCCGATATTTCTCTTGTATCTATAATAGAAGTATTTTTTAAATGGGGGGTGTTAATAGATCTAGATGTATGTGTCAAGTACCTGTGGTTTGTACTCGGGGTACGGCAGTGAATGATTAAAAGCATAAACCGTTCTTGAATCGTGAATATTAGGAATCGCATAAAAGGTGGGGGACATAGTTTTGTTCAATACTATACACATATGTGTTTTTTTCAACGAGTTGTCTCCCTTTTACCATATTTTTGCACAATTCATAGTACGATGACAACTTCAGCACATAATGTGCGACGATGTGATTGGTGAATGGGTTTGACCATGACATGTCAATTGTGATTTTGATTTAACTTTTCTTGTTCATTTAATTTAATGTCAGTTAATAATAATTATGATAATAATAATTATCATATTAATAATAATAATAAAGACTTAATTTAACGAGAGAACTCATTTGGTAAAGATCAACCCTCCATAAAACAAAAGGCATTTCATATAAAACAAATAATTAACTATATAACAATACAATTTACTAACTGGATGTAGCAATTTGTAAGAAAAAGTGTCTTAGCATTTGAAAAAGTTTTAGTTTAATAATATTTTATTGTTCAATTGGTTTACATATTCACACAAGCATCATGTAATTTGTTTAATATAAACAAAAGGTTTGGGCCACAAGTTATTGCAACATTAGATTCGGCCCTTCCTATACTGTCACAAACGGTAAACAATATAAATGTTACTTTCTTTCGATATTCTGTCTTCAATTAGTAAAAAGGAAATTCGGAATGGAGACAATAATGATATTGAGACAGAAACGAGCTTCATTGAATTGAAACATTTGTTTGACAATAAGATTAAATAAGAATAAGGTAACTGTAAAAAAACGGAAAAAAAAAGGGAAAAAAGAAAGACGAGGAACAATTGTTGACAATGTTTCCCCCATTCCCAACTCTGCATTTTGTTCCCAGAATCCCCTCCCAAACTCACTATTATTCAAGCCATTAACAAAGGCATTCGTCAAATAGCATTAAAATAAACATGGGGTCTCTGTTTTCAAAACTATATATTATAGTCAAACAACTAGGTCTGACGTGTCAAAGGTCAGCCGAGTCCTTTGTTTAGGGATAACAGCATTCCGCATGTTCTCGGACCATAAACAGTCGAGTTTAGTATATTAGATACAAATGAAGGCGGAATTGTTGTCAGCACATTAGCACAGTAGATAAAGTGAAGGTACGCAGAATGCATTGTGATAATAGTACTTTTGTTTAGCGTGGGTTCGAATCCCGCGTCAACCTCCATTTTTTTTTACATCAAGAATGAATATAAAGCATTATCTTATTTCATACTGTATTATACTGACTATTTATGCACATGTTCTTCAATGTTGGGGAAGGGATGCATTAGTTTGAGTTCGAGTCCTATATTAACAAAAACAAACGGATGATAAAATACAAATATCAATACAAGTTTAAGTAGTTTTCTTCAGGGGGCTTTTCACATTAATTTAATGCAATGTAATTATAGAATCCTTAATATTGTTTTTAGCAAAAAAAATATTTTAGGTTGATGCAAGACTCGAACCTGCGCTTGATAAAATGTTTCCCAATCATGCTTCCTTTTAGCCCTACGTCTTATCAACTGCGCTATGTTTCGATAACTAATTCATTTATTGTTTGTACAAATAACTAAAACATTTCTTTTAAAAATTGCCACGAGGATATCCGAAATGCTGATCTCCCTTATAAATGGACTCGGCGACCCCGTGACACGTCTAACCTAGTTGTTTGACTATAGTACCCAATAGTATTGTACGACAATATTGACCTGACGTTGAACTTTATGCATGAATAAAGTATTGTAAGATGACACTGTATAAATCAATAATCGATAGCGGATCGTACAGTGTCGGGTTGTTTCGGATGATTACGTGAATTTTGTTACAGTTGTGATCCTCAGTGGATTAACACTCCACATTGAGCAAGTTCAAAAAGTTGTTGTTGATGAACTATTATTCCCGAGTCTCCTAGTATAATCGCATCTACTAAAACGCATCATGTTGCGCTTTCGAGTGGGTTTTAATTCAGGTAAAATCATCGATGTCCTCACTTGCGACTCTTGCCAATATATACCTAATTTACACCCCTCAGATGTAACTCATCTGCAATAAGTGTGTCGGTAGAGCAAGGTATTAGTAACATCGAGGTTCCGGATTCGATTCCCGAAAGAGAGGAAATAATTTATTTTATAAAATGTTATCTTATAGACCAAACAGACGCTATGACCTAATTTTTTTTAAAATAACAAAAGAATCGTGTTCCAATCGAAATAGATGTTGTATGAATACTTAAAAGAAACAGTATAAATTATAAAAATGTGAAAAAATGTATGAGTATTGCATGGGATTCGAACCACTGACTGTACGGAAAAATAATATAGAGTCGTCTTCATTACCACTTGCGCTAAATACCTGTCGATATTTGTGGAACCGGGCAATGCTATATTTTCTCGGTACCGATGTGGTTACAATGTGCGTTCTCGTATAAATGATAACGAAGTATTCCGAAGCTATATTTAGAAATGCAACAAAGTGTGAAATTATGCTAATAGAGGTCACCAACGTCAGGTCAATATTGTCGAACAATAAACTGAAATACAAAAGTTTGCACAAGTATATAATTAATTGACAAATCGTTGTGTGGGCTTTATAAACCGTTGAATTTCAATAAATAAATATTCATTTTCTTCCAACGTTAGTTCATCAATACCAAACAACT
The DNA here is from genome assembly GCA_922989275.2 of Gari tellinella. NCBI lineage: Eukaryota > Metazoa > Mollusca > Bivalvia > Cardiida > Psammobiidae > Gari > Gari tellinella. The sequence goes on along the minus strand of OV277857.1, from coordinate 25,954,552 downwards.
TCTTTTTAGTGCTAAGAGGCAGAAATTTACATGTGTTTCGAAGCAGCTGAATCCTTTGGTCATTAAAAAGTTTACATCTAAAAAAGAAATGTATGTAACATTTTCGTGGCCATCGCCACAACTACATATTGGATTATCACGCATGCAAGTGGTTATCATAAAGATCATGGTGTGCATTACTACAATTATTTCTTATTCGAGCATGGTTGACAGAGTAAACGTGAGTTACTTAAATAAAATTTAGGTACAGTCTGTCGGGTAAATAAATTGATATAGCAGACTTGAAAGCCCCTAGAGAAGGGATTTTTCGAAGATCCTGATCTAGTTCGTTCCATAGCTTAATCGAAGACGGTAACGTGGATCTGTTATATATTTCTGTTCGACGGATAGGAGTAACAAACTTTTCTCTACATCTAAGATTAAATGTTACCAACCTCAAATGCGCAATACTTCTGGGTTGATGTGAGTTCTTTCTTAGTTGGGTGGGTTGCCTGAAATGTAAGGCGGGCACGCTAGAATGGGAAAATGGCCTGTGCAACAAGAAACATGCGACCTTCGTCAACAGTAGTTTATTACCAAGTGCCCTTGCCACGCAAGGAAAAGTTATGAATAAATGATATAAATGAAATGACATGGAAAATGATGAATGGCAAAAGGTGGAAAAATACCTAAGCTACTTTCATATACAATAAATACCTGAAATGTAAGGCGGGCACGCTAGAATGGGAAAATGGCCTGTGCAACAAGAAACATGCGACCTTCGTCAACAGTAGTTTATTACCAAGTGCACAGGTGACTGCTAGGAATTGTGGGATATGACGTAGCTTCCCGCCACCAAAGGTCAACTAGGGTTAGAGGTTAGGGTTAGCATCAAAACGAAAGTAACTCAATGAGGTGATGAAATAATGAGATGAAATGACGGACAAAGATGGATAACTAAGCATATATATGAACAGATAAACAGGTAAATCTGACTCTGTGACATTAGGTCGTTGCTTGAGTAACTGTGTAAAATTGTACCTGTTAAGTGTACACTTGTCCTATGTAAACAGTGAAGACCCAGATCCCAGGACTCCTAACGGAGTCCTCTGATCAGGGTCGTCATCGTTTGTCATTTTACAATGTATGAAGAAAAGATAAAAGAAAACCCCTAAATAGATATAATAATAATATGGACTAGACTTAATTGGAAACTGGATTTGTCAAGTTGAAGTTTCAAGGCCACGAAAAGTAATTTAATCTATTATACGAGTAATTTAATATTAATTGAAAAACAGTGGAGACTAGCTAAGAGAGCACGTATACTGTATGACCTCTATATCAGTGTCCCCACAGTTAGAGATTTTAATACCGATTTATAGTTCTGTGGTCCGATTTGCCATTCATTAATAAAAGACCTAAAGACTCCCTTTAATACCAAATGAAGACATACAACCTTAGACAGTTTACATCCATTGAATCGATGTCTGTTATGCAGTCAGACCTGTGCTAAGCGAACAGGAAGGTGATATTTCAGCCGTGTCAAATTGTTATACAGCGTTCCCTCCCTACAACGACCCTCTAAACAACGACTCCCTCCTTACAACGACTCTTGCCGCTGTTCCTCAAACAAGACACTTATATCCAACCTTTTCAAGGCTGAAATGTCGTCTACTTAAATTTGTCGTCTGCTCTTTTTCTCAAATGTACATATACATGTAAGTGGACATTTTGATAGAATGAATATAATGACGAGTGACAAACAGCTTGAATCCAGATCAGACGCCGCGCTTCGCGGCGTCTGATCTAGATTCAAGCTGTTTGCAAATGTAAACCAGTTTCCCTCTCTATAACGACTCCATCCGAACAACGCACACAATCGATGTCTCCCATTGGATGTCTTAAGCACACCTATTGCTAAAAATCACTGTGTCGCTTTTGGTGGTCGCTTGGTCCGGTTCTATCTGTATTTCTCCCTTTTGGGTGTTAGTGTTGTGCTTATGTAACAACATCTTACAGTGATGTACATGTAATTTCTGTTTTTTGTTTGTGTGTGTTTTGTTCTCTAGAACTAACCAATATTAGACCTGTAAAATATACGTACCAAACAGAGTCTGATGAATAAAAACTCCTAGTTCTGGAAAACTTGCAGCTATAGATATATGTAAACCCTTTCTTTTACATTCCTTCTCTTTTCAGCCTTTTTACTCTTGTTTTGTTCAATACTATACACGTATGTGTTTATCAGCGAGTTGTCTCCCGTTTACCATTGCACAATTCATATAGGCCGATTTTATTGACCTGGCAGGGCGGAGTTTCGATGCAGACATTTGCATTTCAACTTTTGGGGCGACAGCACGTTCTTTTATTATTGGAATATACCTTTGTCGTCTGCCAGTTTTATCTCAACATTACATAGTAGTGGACATTTTGACAGAATGAATATAATGAAAAATGACAATTAAAGCTTGAATCCAGATCAGACGCCGCCTATCGCGGCGTCTGATCTAGATTCAAGCTGTTTGCAAATGTTAGCCAAGTCTTAATTTTCTCTCCCTTGAATAACTCCCTCCGATCAATACAAACACTCTTTGTCTTCCATTGGCTGTACATGTAGTTGTAGAGAGGGTGCACTGTACACAGCTTAGGCTTCACGCCCATGTGTTTCTTCATGCTGAAAGTACAGTGGAGAATCTGTTATTCTTTCCCGTTTAAACGCAAACGTACGCAAACGCAAAACGCTAAAACGTAGAAAAGAACAACTTTTGGACAATTCTGATAATTCTTGTTTATCTTGGTGGCAAACAGTTTGGAGCCTGATCAGACGCCGGGTTATCCGGCGTCTGAACTGGCTCCAAACTGTTTGCACTGGAAATAATAGTTTTAGCGTAAACGCGTTTATTGGGAAAGAATAACAGATTCTCCACTGTATCGGCAAATAACTATTAATACAGTATTACAGCGCTCCCTCTCTACAACGACATCCAATGGGAGACAAACATTATGTACGTTGTTCGGAGGAAATCGTTATAGAGAGGGAAATTGGCTACATTTGCAAACAGCTTGAGTGCAGCAGTAAAAACGTTAGAAATTATTGTCCTTTTTAGGGGAACTGTGACAAGGGTCATTGTTACATGTAGGAGGGAGTCGTTGTTGGGAGGGCAGTTGTAGGGAGGGAACACATATATACCTATCACCCCTAAAATCAAATGCAAATTAGTTTATCTTCGCCAAAGGTTAACTTCAGCACATAATGCGTTGTGATAGGTTGATGCGTTGCTTTTACGACACTGCGACACAAAATAGGTGGTGCAGCGTCAATGATTGCGGACATATGATGAGATGAGATGATGATGAGATGAGATGATGATGATTTCAGGGAGATTGTTTGGACTGATCTAATTCTTTGCGAAGCAGCGCATGAGATCTTGAAAATACGCCGACCTGCTTTCCTTTTAATTCCTGGCAGAGGGTAGTCATTCTAGAAAGCCCCTGCGTTTCGAAATTTTATCTTTTCACATTCATCATAATGATTTTTAACATTTTTTCAATTTCATCGAAACCATGGTCTTTCACAAAAACGCCATTTTGCCATAGTAAGGTAGGAAGGTCTCTGGACGACGTTGTGGGTCTTTGTTACCAGCTTCCAGAAATAGGTCTTACCAAGATCTGAATGGTTAGATCACCCACTTTTTTTGCTTTGAGAATTTATTAGCAAATTTAAAAAAAAAAAAAAAACGCTTTTTATCAACTAGAATTCTACTACAAATTCTACTAAGAAGTCATTCTTTCCTAATAAGCGCGTTTAAATGCTTTTGACAACCCTACGAAAGCCTACCTTATTCCCTTCCTACTTGAACTACTAGATCCGCGCTTGTATATCGAACTGCTGTAGTGGTATAGAAAATGAAAGCGACTGATTGCACAGCTGTTTATTTGTCCTTTTACATAATACATATAACATAAAAAAATAACATAATTCTCAACAACATATTGCACTGACATAAGCTTGTACAGTCAAACTTGTGTTACGTATATCACAAAGTAAAAATTGGTTTTGCAGGGCTGCCATAAGTTGACATGAAAAATCCTATGATTTCGAAATTTGCATTTTTCAATTGCGAATTTACGAATTGTACCTTTACCCTATAGCCTGTTTCTAGTTTTGCTGACACGTGACTACTTAAAGTAGGCTGGAAGTAAAGTAGAATGCGCCTTATGGCGCATTCTGCTTTACTTTCAGCCTTCTTTAAGCTGACCATGTTCTCGAAAAAAATCCGAAGATTTAGGAAAAATCCGGAGAAATGACAGCACTGAGTTTTGAAGACAGATTAACCTATTCATGCATGTCGTCTACAAAAGTAGGCATTTGCAAGCAGTGTAGACAAAGCATCGTTTGATATTTCATATGAAATGACGTGCTATACGGAACAGCACTGCAGTGGCTTTAGATCACCATTGTACAGTGGAGAATCTGTTATTCTTTCCCAATAAACGCGTTTACGCTAAAACTATTATTTGCAGTGCAAACAGTTTGGAGCCAGATCAGACGCCGGGTAACCCGGCGTCTGATCAGGCTCCAAACTGTTTGCCACCATGATAAACATGAAATATCAAAATTGTCCAAAAGTTGTTCTTTTCTACGTTTTAGTGTTTTGCGTTTGCGTACGTTTGCGTTTAAACGGGAAAGAATAACAGATTCTCCACTGTATCAAAATGATTTCATTTATAAAGAGCTAGGAAGATTTACATACCAAACAAAGAGATGCTTAAATATTATAAAATACTTGGTTAAGATTTTACATATAAAAGAAGATAATATAACAAAAATATATCGTTTGCTGAAAGATAGATACATGTATATGAAATCATGAAATAATTATGTGAACTGGTGTTCTCTAATGAAACATTTTTGTCGCTTAGGGTTCTACCAAATTTAGTTACAGTGGAGAAAATGTTATTCTTTCCCAATAAACGCGTTTACGCTAAAACTATTATTTGACGTGCAAACAGTTTGAAGCCAGATCAGACGCCGGGTAACCCGGCGTCTGATCAGGCTCCAAACTGTTTGCCACCAAGATAAACAAGAATTATCAGAATTGTCCAAAACGTTGTTCTTTTCTACGTTTTAGTGCTTTGCGTTTGCGTACGTTTGCGTTTAGACGGGAAAGAATAACAGATTCTCCACTGTATCAAAATGATTTCATTTATAAAGAGCTAGGAAGATTTACATACCAAACAAAGAGATGCTTAAATAGTATTAAATACTTGGTTAAGATTTTACATATAAAAGAACATAATATAACAAAAATATATCGTTTGCTGAAAGATAGATATATGAAATAAATAATTATGTGAACTGGTGTTCTCTAATGAAACATTTTTGTCGCTTAGGGTTCTACCAAATTTAGTTACAGTGGAGAAAACATTATTCTTTCCCAATAAACGCGTTTACGCTAAAACTATTATTTGACGTGCAAACAGTTTGGAGCCAGATCAGACGCCGGGTAACCCGGCGTCTGATCAGGCTCCAAACTGTTTGCCACCAAGATAAACAAGAATTATCAGAATTGTCCAAAAGTTGTTCTTTTCTACGTTTTAGTGCTTTGCGTTTGCGTACGTTTGCGTTTAAACGGGAAAGAATAACAGATTCTCCACTGTATCAAAATGATTTCATTTATAAAGAGCTAGGAAGATTTACATACCAAACAAAGAGATGCTTAAATAGTATTAAATACTTGGTTAAGATTTTACATATAAAAGAAGATAATATAACAAAAATATATCGTTTGCTGAAAGATAGATATATAAAATAAATAATTATGTGAACTGGTGTTCTCTAATGAAACATTTGTGTCGCTTACGGTTCTACCAAATTTAGTAGTAGTCTTTTTCTTCAACAAAATAGTTAAGTAATTTCTTCATATTTCATCTATATGCCATTGTTCCTGTACTATATATTTACATTGTAGGGAGAGGGTCGGGTCTAATGTTGTTATAACTTGTGACCCAACCCCAATTCCATGTATATTTGAGGGAATAAAAATATGTTTAAACTAAACCAAATTTAGTTATCACAAATTGTCGGTGAAGCAAAAATGTTTATATTTCTTGTAAAACAAAGGTTAAATAATCAATTTTTACAGCAATGTAATAATAGGCTTAATGAATCAAGTAGGGCTTTGTGTTACAGAAAATTATCCAGTTTTGAAATACAGTCATACCTAAATATTGTTAATACATGTATAGGAAAGTTTGGTACATCTATGAGTAGACTTAGGTTATCTTCTCATAAGTTAGCAGTTGAAACAGGGAGACGGAATAAACCATTGCCAATAGCATTCAATTTTAGAAAATGTATTGTATGTTCCACCTTTGAAGATGAATTCCACTTTGTATTAGAATGTATTCAATTCCAAGATATTTCAGAAAAATTAAAATATATTTCAGAAATATTTTTTGGAAAAGGCCAAGTACATGTATGTTGAAATTTACAAAATTAATGACTCTGATGTTAAGACTGTTAGAAATTTATTAATGTTTGTTCACTATGCATTTCAAGCTAAACCTCTCTGAACTGATGGCTTTTACTGTAGTTATGATGAAGATGATTCAAATTCATCATAATTACATGTACATGTACTTACATGCAAAAGGAGTGTACCAGATTTAACTGCTCATTTGAAGTAGTTCAGTCTACGTCTAGTCTGTTTGCTGGAGTGTAAAGGTTTTCTATGCAAATGAATGATTTGTTTAACTTCGAGTTCCAATAATTTGTTTAAATGTTACTAGTATAAGATAGATTTTAATCTTATAACACCACTATTGTCTAACACAAATATAATTAACATTTGATTTCAGAAAACTAAGCTATGATAATGGTGATAGGGATATCAGTTCTGACTAAAGTCAATATCACTAAAATCGTATTTTTAATGTTTTTCGTTACTTACACCTTCTCCGCTAAATGCATCTTTATTGTCATAACTGTTTGTTTGTGTATGTATTACAAAGCTTATTGTATTATGTATTATTCCTGATCCTTTACAATATATTAACATGTGGTTAATACTAAAATTAATGAATGTTAGTTGAGGCCCATCGACACAGTTGGTCATTTAGAGCCGATATGATATAATACATCTGTTTTATCTGGGTCTACCTTGTTTGCACAAGGCATGTGAATAATACACCTGTCTTATTCAAACAGTGTAGATCCATACAGTGGAGAATCTGTTATTCTTTCCCGTTTAAACGCAAACGTACGCAAACGCAAAGTGCTAAAACGTAGAAAAGAACAACTTTTGGACAATTCTGATATTTCATGTTTATCTTGGTGGCAAACAGTTTGGAGCCTGATCAGACGCCGGGTTACCCGGCGTCTGATCTGGCTCCAAACTGTTTGCACTGGAAATAAACGTTTTAGCGTAAACGCGTTTACTGGGAAAGAATAACACATTCTCCACTGTAATACATTTGTTTTATCTGGGTCTACCTTGTTTGCACAAGGCATGTGAATAATACACCTGTCTTATTCAAACAGTGTAGATCCATATAGGGGAGGCATTTGAGCAGTGTCTGCATGCACAGTTTGTCATAGTTTGGCCATAGATTGCAAAAACAACCCTAAAAAGTAAAAACAATCTGTGGACCAAATAAGAAACTTGAATTGTCCATTTGAAACGCCATGGGTGAATTAGTTAAAAAATCATGATAATCCATTACCCGATTAATATTCCTTTTCATTCCTTTAATTTATTGCTCCATTGAAGAAAATAGTTTCACTTTATACAGTCATTTTTATATTAAGAAATGAATACACGATCAACCAGTTTCACAAGATGTGGCGTTGAATCTTTGAGGTCCCTCCAGGGAGATACAGCGCCGGGCTCTGAGCCTCGAAAGAGTCCACCCTCAGCTACTGGAGGTCCCTCCTTCATTCCACACAAAGCCAGGCGAAGAAGGGGGACACACACAGGCTACAGTAAGCCGAGTAGAAGAGCCAGGCATCAGGTACTTAAACTGATGCACTGGAATGCAGAAGGAGTGTGCAACAAAAAGACAGAGTTAGAGCACTTGCTACATGAGCAGGACATCAATATTTGTTGCATACAGGAGACACATTTGAAGCCAGGCAAAAGCTTCAAAGTCAGGGGATACCAATGTTTCCGTTGTGATAGAGAAGAAAGAAGCAAAGGAGGCATCCTCACACTAGTCAGGAACAACATCAATGCTATCCAGACTACAAAACACATGGAGGACTCCGAATTCCAAGTGTTGAGCCTCAGCAAGAACGATCTAAAGATAAGTCTTGTGAATATGTACTCGCCCAATGACAAACATCTATCCCTAGACCATATTCCAACAGAAGATACCAACTTTATTGTTGTTGGAGACTTCAACAGTCACTCACAAAGCTGGGGATATGACCACCTAGACAAGAGAGGCGAGGAAGTGGAGACCTGGCAAGATGACCACAATCTTAACCTTGTCAATGATCCTAATGATCCTTCAACTTTTTACTCAAGACGCTGGCACACCACAACCACACCAGACCTTGCTTTCTGCTCAGATGATGTCCATGGTCATATCGAGAGAGAAGTTGGTGAGCAGCTTGGTGGCAGTGATCATCGTCCAGTCTATCTTACTATGGATACCAAGACTGCCGCTGCATCAACCCTCCCAAGATGGAATTATAAGAAAGCTGACTGGAGCTCATACCGCCATCTGACCAATGAACTATGTAAAGATATCAGGGTAGAAGGTAGAGACATAAACAATGTGGTGAAGGACTTGAACGCAAGTATTCTACAGGCCGCACACAAGTCAATACCAAGGGGGGCCAGAAAGGAGTACAAACCTTACTGGAGTGATGAGTTGGAGGATCTGCAGGGGAAGTTGTCAGAAGCCAGGCGGGAAGCTGAAGCTCATCCCTCACAAGAAAATAACATCCAGCTCCAACATGCTAAAGCCAAGTTCCTCAGGTACAAACGAGAGGCATTAAGGAAGAGTTGGAAATCAACAACTTCATCCCTTAATCTCCAACGAGATGGCCAAAAACTTTGGAAGCTGGTGAAACAGCTGAATGATGAAGACAGTGGGAGAGGCACAACAACATTGGAGGATAGTGGGGAGATGCTGACAGGGAAAAGGGCAGCCAACAAATTTGCAGACAACTACAAAGATGTTAGCAATGTCCCTGTTAGCAAAGAAAGACAGCGAGAAGCAAGGAGGGAGCAAAGAGAGAGAAAGTCTCCTGAAGGAAACACAGGGCCCATGAACGAGCACATGAAATTGAGTGAACTTCAAGCAGTTCTAAAGCAGCTGAAAAACAAGAAATCTCCAGGACCAGATGGCATCACGAATGAAATGTTGACACATTTAGGCAGGATTGCAATGTGCAAACTCCTAGAAATCTACAACCACAGCTGGGTATCAGGAACACTACCACAGATTTGGAGAGAAGCAACCATGATACCAATTCTCAAAAAAGGCAAGAATCCGAAAGCACCAGCCAGCTATCGTCCAATAAGCCTCACCAGCTGTGTAGTAAAGACAATGGAGAGAATTGCTAATCAACGCCTTAGATGGTACCTGGAGACCAAGAACCTACTTGCAACGCAGCAATCTGGTTTCAGACAGTTCCGCTCCACTGAAGATCAGACCACTTATCTTTCTCAAGAAATTGAGGATGCATTCCAAGAGCAGAAGGTCCTTTTAGCTACATGGATTGACCTACAGCGAGCATTTGATAAGGTCTGGACGGATGGGCTCCTAGTAAAGCTCATGAGAAGTGGAGTGGAAGGCCATATGTTGAAGTGGGTCAGGTCTTACCTATTCAACAGAAAAGCCAGAGTCAGATTGGAGCAAAACAGAAGCAGGAAATTCTTGCTGCGTCACGGTGTTCCTCAGGGAGGGGTTCTCTCTCCGACACTTTTTCTATTGTTCATCAATGATCTGGTGTCGGAATTACCACGCGGAATACATGCTGCCTTGTATGCTGATGACCTGGTACTATGGTGCAAAGAGGAATATGCCACTACAGCCACACTCAGAATGCAAGAGGCCATGAATGTACTCAACGCATGGGCTGAAGACTGGTGTGTCACTGTCAACAAGGACAAATCCTACACAACACTATTTACCTTGTCATCAAAACAGAAGGCTGGAGTTGTAAAGATGGGACCAAACCAACTGAAGGAAGAACCACAGGCGACATACCTTGGAGTAACCTTTGACAAGAGGCAAACATGGAAGCCTCAAATTACCCAAGCAGAAGGAAAAGCTCGCAAAAAGCTGTCCATAATGCGAAAGCTTGCTGGGACGACATGGGGAGCAGATGAATCCATACTGAAAAATGTCTACCAGGGAACAGTGAGACCCCACTTAGAATATGGTTCATCGGCATGGTCTACCTCAGCAAAGACCAACCTTCAGACCCTTGACAAAGTGCAGAACCAAGCTCACCGCATTATTACAGGAGCGGTGAAATCAACCCCCATACAGCTAATGGAGCGTGTCACCGGTATACAGCCACTACAAGAGAGAAGACAGACCAAAATTCTTCTTCAAGCTGAAAAGTATGAGTGCCTCCCAGATAATCCAATGAAAACAAGACTACAAGGTTTCACCAAAAACAGACTGAAGCGAAGTAGTTTTGTCCACGAGGCTAAGAAGCTGAAGAGGGAACATGGACTCTCCTTAAACATCAGTACAACTCCACTCAGTAACCACGACATCCCAGATCCATTAGATGGTGACCTGTCTGCAGTAGACATACACAATGAAGTTCCATATATACAAGGGAAACAAGATGATGACAATGCCAAACGCATCCACACGCTTGCAATGATTCATGACCAGTACCCTCCTGAGGCCTGGACCCATGTATATACCGATGGTTCAGCAACCAACGCAATCCATGATGGAGGAGCTGGTATTGTCATCTACCACACAAATGGGACCTCAGAGACAGCACATGCAGCTTCAGGGAAACACTGCACCAACTACAAAGCAGAGACAGATGCACTACAGAATGCAACCGAAATGGTTAAAACCAATGTGGACAGTGGCTCACAAATTGCTTTCTTCACCGATGCACTGTCTGTTCTGGAAGCACTCTCCAACAACAAACTACCACAGTTAGCAAAGTCGTTGCAGCAGCTGAGCAGAGACAACAGAGTTGCACTACAGTGGATTCCTTCCCACTGTGGAATACCAGGCAACGAAACTGCAGACAAATTGGCAAAACAGGGTGCCCAGACAGAACAGCCAGACAGAAGTGTGCACTACTATGAGAAAGTAGCCATCATCAAGGCACAGTACAAGGCCAGACAAGAGAAGGATGATTACCACCGTCTAAGTAGGCCTGGACAGGTAGTGATGATGAGACTCAGGTCAGGACACAACAGGCTGAATGCGCACATGTATAGAAAATTCAAACTGTCTGCATCACCTGCCTGTCCATGTGGTGAAGAAGACCAGACAGCAGAGCATGTCCTACAGAGGTGTAAGAGACATGAACAGGAGAGGGAAGCGATATGGCCATCAGAGACCCCACTTGACCAGAAATTGTATGGCGACTTGGAGGACCTGAAGAGGACAACGCAGTTCATCTCTGCAACCGGACTGACCGTGTAAAGCGAACGCAAAGAAGAAGAAGATATTAAGAAATGTTTCCTATATCCTAGCTGATGTAGCTTAAAGCAGACTGAAATACTTTCAACCTGCTTTATATTTTCAAAGAATCTAATTTTTTTCTGTCATGTTTATTTTGGAAGAGCTGTTGATGATAAATGAAAAAATAGAGCAAAAAAACATATGTTTGTGTGCAGTTTTTGAGCTACGGCAATTAGGAAAAGGTGTGTCAAATTCGGATTATTTCTCAAAATTTAAAGTATAAGCTTCAGTAAAATCTATTTTGAATACAAACAAACATGGTAATTTTGTTTTTCATTATTGATTTCATGTCTTTGGAAGTAATTTTTACATAAAGAAACTAAATCAATACCAACCAGACACCAGATTTGAAAAATATGAATTTCTGAATCAATGGGTAATGATATTCTTTTTAAAAAATAGATTTTATGAGAAATAGTAAAAAATAAATATTTTTAGTATCTAACTTTTTCTTTTATTCTGTCCGATGAAAGTCCATACAAAGGCAATTCAAAATATGAAAAGAAATGGATAGGTTAGTGTTGAAAGCGATGATCGATGATATTTAGAGTTTCATAAAGTTACAGTTGGTACCTGTTTTGTCTTAAATTAGTGTTTCTATGAGAAAATACTACAGTAGACGTGGAATAAATAATACAAAACCAAATTACCATGTTTGGTATCATTTGAAATAGAGTTTATGGAAGCGGGTTCTTTCAAAATGACAAAATAAGAAAATTCAAATCCTAATCTGACACACTGTTTAGAAATTGCCGTAGAGCCAAAATATTGTACATCAAATTTTACATTTTTGCCCATTTTTTCATTTATCTTAACCCATTTTTATGCGGGATACACTTTTATGTGTACCTCTAGGCAAACAGTTTTGATCTCAGATCAGGCCCCACATTGTGGGCCTGATCTGAGATCAAACCTGTTTGTCTGCTATGTCAATATTCTATCAGAAACTGCTAAAATATTTTGAAATATTTTAGTTATACCCGCTGCAGACGACATTTTAAAATGGCCGCCAAATATTACCCAGCATAAAATGGGTTAAATAGCTCTTCAAAACAAAACAATCATAGAGTATCTTATATACTTTGAAACTTTCACAAATGCATGCGTTTAAAACATCTTTAACCCTTTTTCACATAGAAGCGGCTTTAGCGTAATAACTTTATTCCTCCGCTGAAGAAAATAGTTCCAATAAATACCCTAATGAACAATTACCATTGCAAATATTTTATATAACCCAGCAGAATTTAGCTTAAAGCAGGCTGAAAGTAAAGCAGAATGTGCCTTAAGGCACATTCGGCTTTACTTTCAACCTGCTTTAAGTGGCCACATGTCTTCAAAACTAGAAACAGGCTATGAGGTTAAGAATTAAGTGGGCACCTGTCTCCAAAACTAGAAACAAGCTATTGTGTAATGGGATAATGTTGTCTACATATATACATACATATATATACAGTGGAGAATCTGTTATTCTTTCCCAATAAACGCGTTTACGCTAAAACTATTATTTGCAGTGCACACAGTTTGGTGCCAGATCAGAAGCCGGGTAACCCGGCGTCTGATCAGGCTCCAAACTGTTTGCCACCAAGATAAACAAGAAATATCAGAATTGTCTAAAAGTTGTTCTTTTCTACGTTTTAGCGCTTTGCGTTTGCGTACGTTTGCGTTTAAACGGGAAAGAATAACAGATTCTCCACTGTACAATGTATTTACATGTAGTCTGTTTTGTGTCTAAATTCGACTTAATGTTCGCGGAAGTACTCGAACTATACCAGTGATTGTGGTGGCCTTGATCCAAATTGTTCTAAAAGGTATATAAGGTGGAGAACACGTTATTATGTTTACTCTTTACCTACTGTTCCTATACCAACAGTTTAGAACCAGCTCAGCCTTTAGATAATAAAACTAATAGTAAAAACATTCACTTACACGTATTGTAATCGTCTACATTTTAGTGCATCTGAGTTTCGTTTGTGTTTTTAAAAACGGGAAAGAATAACGTCTTGCACTCTATAATAAAATGTATACATGTATTTATTTGCCACATTCAAAGAGTTCACATCTGCTTGTTCTTCTTCCGCAGATTAATTTACAGTGGAAAAAACGTTATTCTTTCCCAATAAACGCGTTTACGTTAAAACTATTATCTCCAAACTGTTTGACAATCAGACAAAAATAGACCATGAAAAATGTCAAAAAGTTGTTATTTTCTACATTTACGTATGTTGCTTTTGCGTTTCGTTTGCGTTTAAACGGGAAAGAATAACGTTTTCTCCTCTGTATCACGTCCTAAATGGTAGACGCGGGCTACGAAACTCACACATACATTAATGCCATGGTTAGCTGTTTCAAACCCTTTCCCCATAGAAGCGCCTTTTAGTGCATTTTGATTTATTCCTCCACTGAAGCAAATAGTTCCAATTTATGAAGCTATCATAAGAAATGTATTATATATTCTAGCAGATGGTAGCTTAAAGCAGGCTGAAAGTGAAGCAGTGTGCTTTACTTTCAACTTGCTTTATGTAGTCACTCATCTTCTAATCTAGAAACAGGCTACATGTATACAGTTGGCTCCTTCTATGACGACCATTAAGAAGTAGATATATCGATGGTACAAAAAAGCAAGATAAAAATTACCGCATTTAAGCCTAGTGACTATTTAACTCTTTCCTCCCCGAAACTTTAAATGGACGATTCTATTTTCCATTTTAGTCTAGTTCATTTCTGACTTTTAATGGTTGTTTTTGTTAATGTTTGGCATTATGACAAACAGTGAAGACCCTGATCAGAGGGCTCCTTTCGGAGCCCTCTGATCTGAGTATTCACTGTTTGCATAGGCCAAGTGTACTAGTCACATGTACAATGTTTGAAAATGACGCCTATATGCGGGACTAGGGTTCAAAGGGTTAAGGGGGACATTGGCAAACATTGTTGACCCTTATGAGACGCCGCGTGTTGGCAATTGCATATGAAATGTTCTGCTACAGTGGAGAATCTGTTATTCTTTCCCAATAAACGCGTTTACGCTAAAACTATTATTTGCAGTGCAAACGGTTTGGAGCCAGATCAGACGCCGGGTAACCCGGCGTCTGATCAGGCTCCAGACTGTTTGCCACCAAGATAAACATGAATTATCAGAATTGTCCAAAAGTTGTATTTTTCTACGTTTTAGTGCTTTGCGTTTGCGTACGTTTGCGTTTAAACGGGAAAGAATAACAGATTCTCCACTGTATATGGCTTACACTGCAGTGTCCTTAGATCACCCTTGTATATCTATAATGAAATGTTCTTGTAAGCATACAGGGAGAGTGCATTAAAATATCCAGGCATAAATGGGTAAAGCAGAAAGCCTTTGCCGCAAAAGAATCGCGTACCTCTACGGTACAGTGGAGAATCTGTTATTCTTTCCCGTTTAAACGCAAACGTACGCAAACGCAAATCAATAAAACATAGAAAAGAACAACTTTTGGACAATTCTGATATTTCATGTTTAATTTGGTGGCAAACAGTTTGGAGCCTGATCAGACGCCGGGTTATCCGGCGTCTGATCTGGCTCCAAACTGTTTGCACTGGAAATAATAGTTTTAGCGTAAACGCGTTTATTGGGAAAGAATAACACATTCTTCACTGTACTTACTAATCGTTATAAACAAAACCTGGGACCCGTTTCATAAAACTTCACAAATGTCAGATAATAAAAGTCTCAATTATTATTTATTTCTCCTTCTTATCCTGTCTTGTGACATCTCTTTGGAATCGTGTCGAAAAGACGATTTCAAAGGGATGTCACAAGACAGGATTAGATAGAGATATCAGAAATTAAATGTATTTTTTAAGTTGCGACTTACGACTGTTTTTTATGAAATGGGTCCCTTATTATAGTTTGATGGTATTAGATATAAATGACAGCTTAAAACCAAAATGAAAGATCAGCATAAAACTCTTAAAGCGACTCGCAACCAGATGGTGCATTAAAAATAGTAATTTGTAAATATGTGTCAAACGCTTATATAAATGGTAAAGAATTAGTTTAGGATAAGAAATTCTGTTTAAAAAAATGTATTTCAATAAAAAAAAATATTGGTCTCTGGTGGGATTCGAACCCGGGGCCCGGCATTGGCGGACAGAAGGCAAAATAGGGGAAACCGCTTAGACCAATGGACCACGGAACTATCCGTTTATCTCGGATCGATTTAACGTATTTCAATGTGTAGCGATCGAAAGTGCATACAACGTCGTAATTCGGCTCGTGTTTATGTCTGAGCCCGTGTAGAGAAGCAACAACAACAACTATACCGTCTACTAGTCGGTATAGAAAACCGATGGAAAATATCTAAAAATCTAAGATTCGGTGACGATTCTTGAGACTTTTTTTGGACTGATCATATTTTTTTAATGTCAGAAGCCAAATAATGCCACAAATTTGCTTTTATTTGAGTATTTTATTTTATTTTGACAAGTACACCATCCGGTTGCGAGTCCCTTTAAAGGAGCTTTCTGCTTTATTTTCATCGTTTTGTTAAGCAACCGCCTGTTTTCAGCACTGAAACCTTAACCTCATTAACTCTTTCCTCCCTGAAACTTTAAATGGACAATTCCATTTTCCATTTTAGTCTAGTCCATTTCTGACTTTTAAGGGTTGTTTTTGTCAATGTTTGGCATTGTGACAAACAGTGAAGACCCTGATCAGAGGGCTCCTTTCGGAGCCCTCTGATCAGGGTCTTCACTGTTTGCATAGGATAAGTGTACTATTCACATGTACACTGTTTGAAAAGCACGCCTATATGCGGGACTAGGGTTCAAAGAGTTAAGCGGTCGTCATAAAGGGGGCTACAGTGGAGGATCTGTTATTCTTTCCCGTTTAAACGCAAACGTACGCAAACGCAAAACACTAAAATTGAGAAATGTACAACTTTTGGACAATTCTGGTAATTCATGTTTATCTTGGTGGCAAACAGTTTGGAGCCTAATCAGACGCCGGGTTACCCGGCGTCTGATCTGGCTCCAAACTGTTTGCACTGCAAATAATAGTTTTAGCGTAAACGCGTTTATTGGGAAAGAATAACAGATTCTCCACTGTATGTATGGTGTTGCATTATATGCATTTCACTTTAAATCCCTCGTTACACTCAATGCAATTCCAAGTTGAGCCATGTAGTATGTAGCCATTATTAGCATTGATGCCATTGGAATTGAAAAGAACCATTTGTCAATGGCTATGATAAAGTCCGACAAGATAAACAGTAATGCTCCCATACACCCAGCCATGGTCGCTTTGCTCCCCTCTGCTTCATAACGAGCTGTAGCCCGCCATCCAACTGTGAATATTAACGCCACATACATTCCTACTAAAGCCACTAAAATGTACGAATTAATTCCAGCTTGAATATACAGAAACGTATCAAGGCCCAAAAGTATAAAAAGCGATTTGGTCCGGCTTTTCTCGCCGCTGACCTGCATTGCCTGCATGTAGAAAACGTGGGCAACAGCGAAACCAAGCAACCCTGGCACAAAGAGAAACTCCCGCCATACCAAACAAACATCGCCGAGACTCGAGCACAACAATCCCTTGACGAGGAGTTGGTCGCGTTGGTTTAAACTGAGCCATGATTCTGCTTTTGTACAGTCCTTCAGTTCTTTGGTTTCAGTAAATATATAGATACACAGACTGAATATAGGCAGTACTTTGAAGAAAGCGGTACCAAGGGTCTGCGGTGGATAACCGAAGAGTGGCATGTACAACATGGTGAAGATTAGCCATGTTGCTAGGAATGGGACTAGTCGCTTCTTCTGGTTTGTCGTAAATGCAATGTTAAGGCTGTCTGGTAATTCCATCGTGATTTTGGTGAATTAGTTGTGTGTTCTTCTCTGAAATAAATAAAAAAAACGTATAATAGAACAAAACACAGAAATTCAAAAGAGAAGGAAAGTACAGTGGACAAAACGTCAAACTTTCCCGTTTAAACGCAAACGAAACGCAAACGCAAAACACGAAAGTATAGAAAATGACAATTTTTTGATAATTTGAATGCTGATTTTACCCTGGACGGCAAACAGTTTGGAGCCTGATCAGACACCGGGTTATCCGGCGTCTGATCTGGCTTTAAACTGTTTCCATTGAAAATTATACATTTATCGTAAACGCGTTTATTGAGAAAGCATAACGTTTTCTCCAAAGTATGTCGATAATTATTTTAAGGTTGACGAGCCCTTTTGAGATCAGGCCAATGTCGGTTAATATCGGTCAATCGCTGCACGTAGAGTACCGATGTCGGTCGAATCTCATTAGGGGTCCTCAACCTTATCGTCCTCTGTAAGGTCCACGTATACTGACATCTGCATACAATATGCCGGACCTAACTTAGGGCTATGCCAGGACAAACAAATGTTTAACATGTGTATCAATGGTTCAGTCACAATGGATAAATTCTAAATTTGAAAATAAGTGAAAAAACAAGCCATGACATTTGAAAAGATAAGATGTAAAATAATTACTGTAAAAATATACCACAGCCTGAAACAAATTATGACAAATATAGCCATGTCAAAAATCATATTTGTTTCTATTAGCTTTTTGTCGGAATGCGACACGGTATACGAAAAGTAAAAAGATTTGTGTTAATTTTACTATTCTATATTTATATGAATTCCACGTCAATCGGCCATGAAGCAAGTTAGCTTTTACAAACGTGTATATATTACATGTGTATGACTCCCGTCGTGTCAAACCCTTTATAGGCGTCCACGATGTATAGATACAGATACAGTGGAGAATCTGTTATTCTTTCCCAATAAACGCGTTTACGCTAAAACTATTATTTGCAGTGCAAACAGTTTGGAGCCAGATCAGACGCCGGGTAACCCGGCGTCTGATCAGGCTCCAAACTGTTTGCCACCAAGATAAACAAGAATTATCAGAATTGTCCAAAAGTTGTGCTTTTCTACGTTTTAGTGCTTTGCGTTTGCGTACGTTTGCGTTTAAACGGGAAAGAATAACAGATCCTCCACTGTATGTACATATTATAAATAGTCACCTCCCTAAAGTCACAGTACATGTATATGTCTTGTTGAAATCTCAGTTTGATTGATTCTATAACAATGTATGGCCCTACAAAATTATAGAATATGACAGGGTTAGAATGTTGCACATGGAACATCACTTTACCCTTTAATATATAGAAATAGGTACAGAACACTGTGTTTAACACATTACTCAATAAACACGCCATTTTACGTCTCTAATGATTTCTACACAACGGAAAGTAGTACCCTTCTAGGAAGTCTCGAAAAGAGTATTCCAGTATCTTTATGGTCCTTAAGGAGCATTCTGCTTCACTTTCAACTTGCTTAAAGAGGTGACATATTTACAAAACTAGAAACAAGGTGCGTCTTAGGGTTAAAGAAAGTATACCATATATAAAAACTTAAACCTGTTGTCCAATATAACTTATGACGTTTAAACTGCATCAGTCACTGATACATGTATCTACAGTCAAACGAAGAATCGTTGGTTTACAAAAACCAGACACCAGCTTGAACCAGAATGGAGGTAAAGCAGAAACTATAGTGGGGTTTTCTGCTTTGCTTTGATTTTGTTTTACGTATCCACTATTAGAAAACCCAACATTCCAAGGTCCATGGTTATGAAGAGTTTGAGTTGAGTCTGAGATAACATAATAGAAGGCTCGTGTCTGCTCGAAGTCATTGTCGGAGTTACAGAAAGAAAGAAAGAAAGAAAGCGATCGTGCTAAAAAAAATTGGTTGGTCAAATTTGAGCTTATGTTCAGCAAAAGCTCAAATCTGACCAATCAAATGCTTGAGAACGATCTTAAACTCAACTAAAGCGTTTTGCGACATCGGAGCAAGCAGTTTTTAGTGGTCATTATAGTACATTATACAATGTAGTAATTTACAGAAATAATGTATCGGTAAGACAAGTCAACAGATGGTTTTATTTCGGTCTAGATATAAGACGGTGGCTTCTTACACGTATTGGTGTAACGATTCATCGATTCACCAATGCATGGCGATGTACTTAGCCGCCGATGTCTGTATCGGCTTGTAAATGAATCTTGCAATATCTTGCGATGCATTGTTAGATAGATATTTTATTCATACATAAGGCCAGAGTCCCAACATTAGACAAGCATACAAATCATGCAATATATAGTCAAAGGCAAATGGTATGTTGGCAATGTATACGAGGGAAAATTAGACATAGCTTTTGATATATTCACATAAGGATTTATCTTTACATAAATGTGTACGAAGTTTGTGGCGAAATTTTTCTACAATAGACCGTACCATGCTCTAAATCTTTTGTCGATGTCAAAATATGTTTTACTTTTCTTCTTTGCGTACCAGACGTTTTCGGCTTTTGTGCATCAAATGGGTTAAGGTATCTATTTAATGTTCAAAAGGCGAAGGCGACAGTTCTTGTAGAAGCATGTGCGTGTTTACCTGTTATGAATTACATAGAAATATACATTAAAGCTATTAAACATGTCTGGGTTTATTATTTACTACATATACAAGTATATATCTAGTATATTCCATGAAATACTCACTCGGTACCTCATATATTTACAATACACTTTCATGTGAGTATGCTGACAGCATCGATACGAGTGTTAAATATCGTGCATCACGATTTACACCTAATATGACACTTAATAACAAAATGTCTAATTAGAATCAAAACTGTTTGCCTTGTAACAAGAGAGAAACATGGATTTGAATGTTTTTGCAGATAGCCATTTTAACATAACTGACATGGCGGTATAAGTATCTACTTTTTGGAGGAAATATAATCTTGCTCCATCATACTTTTGACATTACGAATAGTTGTTAATATATACATATTTTATTTAAAACAATCTGAGTGGCTGCAAACTAACAACTGTTGTGTCTGTATCATGATACGTATTATAGCACGACTTAAATATTGCAATACACATCGACTTTTAGTCTCACATGCAATACGTATCATCATATATATCGTCGTTTAAATGAAATATCAGGATACGAATTGTGAAGGAAATAACTACCGATGCACAGCCCTAATTACTGTCTGCTGCTGCTGCCTTTTACCATATAGCCTGTTTCTAGTTAAATACCGTTTTGAAGACAGATGACCATTTAAGTGGTTTGAAAGTAAAGCAGAATGCGCCTTATGGCGCATTTTGCTTTTCTTTTAGCCTGGTTAAAGCTGTCATCTGCTATCTTTCATGGTACGTATCATTGACTGTATAATATAAAGTGGAACTATTTTCTTCAATGAAGAAATTAATCAAAAGCGTAAAAGAAATATCGATATTGTATATATATATATTGTACTTGTACGTGTATACGTTGTTTACATTACTGTTATCCTTCTCTTAGCAGAACAAAGTTCTTAGGTACTTCTGAACCCATCATTCACATACAATGTAGGCTGTGTACATGTACAGCAACCTATCTTACATGTATCAACATTATAAACCTTATTCTCTGTTAGGCAATTCAAAACTCGACTATATACATGTAGTATACTATAGTTGAAATTTGCCATAATACCGGACAGGGTGAAACTGACATACAATACCGGTATTATATATTACAGATATAAAATATTTGATAAATTCAGCAACATTACCTTATTTCCGTATTGGTTGTCAACAGCGACATATATTCAGTGAGCAGGGTAAGATTAGCTATATGGTATACTATCAATTTTACTCTGTTTACACAAGCCCCTCCACGTCCAATGTCCACATGCTGTACACGTTAGTCACTTGCTATGATTATAAATCATTCAACATCCCATGTATTCAACTCATATCACACACCCCTTTCTCCATTTCCGTGTCCGTCTATCTGTTCGTCTGTTTAACGGTCTTCATATACCGACATGTCTTTCTATACGTCTGGCTGTCTGGCTCTGTCTCTCTCTTGCATGAGCAGTCTTTTGTCTCTATCTCGGTATCTCCCTGTTTATCTGCCTCTTTGTATGTCCCTCTGTTTATGTCTCTTTGTCTGTTTATCTCTCCCTGTATATATCTCTTCCTCCCCCCCCTCTCTCTCTCTCTGCCGTTGTATATCTCTCTCTCTCTCGCTATGCCTGTCTCTCACTTTCTCTGTATATCCGTCGATCTCACACACACATATCCTCTCTCTATCTCTTTCTCTCTATCTCTCTCTCTCTCTCTCCATTTCTATGTCTCTCCCTGTATGTATGTCTCTGACTATCCATATCTCTCTGACTGTCTCAAATCTGACCGGCACTCAAACGCCTGAGAACGATCTCAGGTTCATCTTCAACACCTTATAAGTATAGCTCCAGATACTGACTATAGATATATAGTGGATACGAGGCACGGAGGCGACTTCATCCTCAGGGCTGCCATTTCTCCGGATTTTTCCTAAGTATTCGGAATTTTATCCTATCAGATCGTAGCTTAAAACAGGCTGAAAGTAAAGCAGAATGCGCCTTAAGGCGCATTCTGCTTTACTTTCAGCCTGTTTTATGCAGTCACGTGTCTTCAAAAGAAGAAACAGACTATGGGGTTAAGGTACGATTAGTAAAATTGCGTCTGAAAAATTGAAAATTTGAAATCTTAGGATTTTTATGATGAACTTATGGCAGCCCTGCATCCTTTCTCACTAACCCAATCACTTCCAACTTTTTTTAAGCGTTTTATCCCTTCACCGTTTCATTGTCGTCTGCTTCAATTTTGTTATCTGCAATGTCGTTTAAAAAATAAAAATTAGGCAGTATGACTGAATATACATTGTATTGCAACACTAGTGTCAAAACTTTAGGATCCTGATCAGAGACTGCGTTCAGCGGCGTCTGATCAGGATCCAAGCTGTTTGCAAACGCGCTTTTAAGCGTCGTTGAGAGCGAACGGGTTAACCTGTTCATGTTACAGTGGAAAATCTGTTATTCTTTCCCAATAAACGCGTTTACGCTAAAACTATTATTTGCAGTGCAAACAGTTTGGAGCCAGATCAGACGCCGGGTAACCCGGCATCTGATCAGGCTCCAAACTGTTTGCCACCAAGATAAACAAGAATTATCAGAATTGTCCAAAAGTTGTTATTTTCTACGTTTTAGTGCTTTGCGTTTGCGTACGTTTGCGTTTAAACGGGAAAGAATAACAGATTCTCCACTGTAAAGGCATTATTTCCATTGCAAACAGTTTTGAGCCAGACCATACGCCGGGTAACACAGTGTCCGAGCAGGCTGCAAGAGATGTACTATTCAGATTGAAACTAATCTTTAATATTTACAAAACGTTTTCTCCTGTTATTGAATTACGTTTGCGTACAGTTGCGTTCCAACGGGAACCATTGACGTTTCTCCACTTGTACAGTGGAGAATCTGTTATTCTTTCCCAATAAACGCGTTTACGCTAAAATTATTATTTGCAGTGCAAACAGTTTGGAGCCAGATCAGACGCCGGGTAACCCGCCGTCTGATCAGGCTCCAAACTGTTTGCCACCAAGATAAACAAGAATTATAAGAAGTGTCCAAAAGTTGTTCTTTTCTACGTTTTATTGCTTTGCGTTTGCGTACGTTTGCGTTTAAACGGGAAAGAATAACAGGTTCTCCACTGTAACATGTGTTTGCTACTGTCGATAAACTGAGCCTTATGTTATTTTCATATTCTTCAGTGACCCGTTTCATTAAACTTCATACGACTAAAACGGTCGTAAGTCAAAACTTTAAAATACATTTAATTTCTGATTTCTTTATCTAATCCTGTCTTGTGACATCTCTTTTCAAAACGATTCAAAAGAGATGTCACAGGACAGGATTAGATGGAGAAATAAATAATAATTGATACTTTTATAATCTGACTTACGACAAGATTTGTCGTACGAAGTTTTATGAAACGGGCCCCATGGCCTCTTTCCGTGGCTCTGCTTATAGTGGGCCCTCTTCTTTCCACAAGCGTTACCCCTAAGTAAGCCCCGTTATTATGACCACTATATACAAAGAAGTCAAGTTGATTTTTATGAAAAACAGGTGACAGCTGAAAGCAATGAAAAATATGTTTCCGTTTTACTTTCACCTTGCTTTAAGCACGCCCTGTCCATCCCTTCGATTGTCAGTGACGCCCAACGGTCGCGTTTGCAAACAGTTTGGATCATGACCGGACACCATGTAACGCGGGTTCTGATCAGGATTAATATTGAAATTTTGAAACTATCGATTTTAATCTTAGTGGCATGGTCAGACGCCGGGTTCCAAACTGTTTGCATTGGAAATAACAGTTTAAGTGTAAACGCGTTTATTGGGAAATACAGTGGAGAATACGTTATTCTTTCCCGTTTAAACGCAAACGTACGCAAACGCAAAGCACTAAAACGTAGAAAAGTGCAATTTTTGGACAATGTTTATCTTGGTGGCAAACAGTTTGGAGCCTGATCAGACGCCGGGTTACTCGGCGTCTGATCTGGCTCGAAACTGTTTGCACTGCAAATAATAGTTTTAGCATAAACGCGTTTATTGGGAAAGAATAACACATTTATGATTATCCACTGTATGTGGTGGAGAAAGTAGATTTGTTCCAGTCAATTCTGTAGAGAAAGCGGTACAGCCGGGAAAAACGGAATCCGCGCACAATTAGAATAAATGGGAAAAGTACTCGTTTGGGATCGTCTGGTTGTTTAATTTTTTAAGTACAAAGTACTAACACCCGTGCATTAACATGACTCTGGCACCGGTTCGCATAGGTTACAGAACTGTAGCGTGTTCACTGTTTTCTGATTAGGTTAGCAGTTTGTACCCCGTGTGAAACCTGCAAATACAGCAGAGGAAACGTTTTATTTCCAAAAAATCGCGCTTACGCTTAAACTATTATTTTCATTGCAAAAAGTTTGGAATCAGATCAGGCGGGTAATCCGGCGTCTGATCAGGCTCCAAACTGTTTGCCACTCAGATTAAAACTGGTTGTTGGGGTTTTTGGAAAAAATGTCATTTTCTATATTTCATTGCAATGCGTTTGCGTTTGAACGGAAGAATAACGTTTTCTCCTCTGTATATCAGACCGGTCGCCAACTCGTAATCGATGGCCATCGACGGCCATCGATTTCCTTACTGAACTCATGGCAGGTCGCAAATTGTATATATCGTCAATGAACGTATGTGCCACTTCCTTTGTTGTTGTTGTTTTTATGAGAAATGTTTCATGTTCCTCCGGGCGCTAAATATTGTGTCATATTGTCGCTTGTGGCGACGTCCAGCATCGATCCATTATTTACAGTGGAGAATCTGTTATTCTTTCCCGTTTAAACGCAAACGTACGCAAACGCAAAGCACTAAAACGTAGAAAAGAACAACTTTTTGACAATTCTGATAATTCTTGTTTATCTTGGTGGCAAACAGTTTGGAGCCTGATCAGACGCCGGGTTACCCGGCGTCTGATCTGGCTCCAAACTGTTTGCACTGCAAATAATAGTTTTAGCGTAAACGCGTTTATTGGGAAAGAATAACAGATTCTCCACTGTATATACTTACTTGCAAAACACATGTCGATGCACTTTTGTATGCGGAAACTACGGGTAAGGTTCATCATTCAAAACATATCTACAGTCGAACTTGGATATCTCGACCCAGGTTAAGTCGAACACGGGTATTCGCCTAAACCGAGCTTGAAATAGGGAGTTCATGTTTCGAAAAATCGAATAGTTCGAGTTAAGCGAGTTCGAGATATCGAACTTCGACTGTATATACTCTTGTAAGAGTATTTAAAATAGCTTAATGTCATTGATGTACAATGTATTTCCCATTGCAAACAGTTTTGAGCCAGAGCAGATGCCGGGTAACCCGTTGTCTGATAATTACCAAACGGTATGCCATTCAGATTAAAAAGAATATTCAGAATTGTCAAAAGGTTGTCATTTACTACATTTTATTGCAATGCGTTTGCGTTTCATTTGCGTTCAAACGGGAACGAAATGACATATACTCCTGTGTACATTTCATTCTATATTTGCATGACAAAATGGCTGGGGTCCGTTTAATGAAAATGCGTACGACAAATGTTGTCGTAAGTCAGATTATAAAAGTTTCAATTATTTATTTTTTTTCACCTAATCCTGTCTTGTGACATCTCATTGGAAACGTCTTTTCAAGACGATTCCAAAGAGATGTCACAAGACAGGATTTGATAGAGAAATCAGCAATTAAATGTATTTTTAAGTTTTGACTTACGACCGTTTTTGTCGTACGAAGTTTTATTAAACGGGCCCTAGGAGAGTAACCCTTCTCTCGCTGAATGTGTACATATGAAATAATAAAATTGATTAAACTGGTTATTACATTGGCTAACATATAATAGAAAAATAAGATATTCTGCTGGGAATCAGGGCTGCCATAAGTTGATCACGAAAAATCCTAAGATGTACAAATTTTCTATTTTTCATTAAAATGTGTGTAAACGGTATCATAAATTCGGCACTGGTTTGCTGAAGGTTAAAGTGCATGCTGTTTAGTGGTACAGTGTATGATTTGATTTAAGAAAACAAACACTACAGCGAGTATTTATATAGGTAAAATAGGTAAATACGCCGTAATAGAAGTGTATTGTAAGCTAGTTTATACCAACCAAGGCAATAGTGCACATGTATAACAATGCTAGGATTTAAAGACATCTCCTGACGACATTTCGATCATAACGCGTTGCCAGACAACGTCCTTGCAATAATCATGGATCTTATGAACATGTCGCTAGCAAAGAACCATTGAAGCTTCTCGTGTGAGACTCTACCTTTATATTTGATAGTTTGGTTAAAAATAACCCTTGAAAATCACTAGAGCATGAGTATAATCTGGGCCTTACCAGGTAAACTGAGATTGATATACCCGCCGGCAGCTTGTTTTGTCGTGCTTTGACAGTTACATTGACACCTCCAGAACAATATGCTGGTGGTCCCTAAATGGACTGAGGAAAAGTCTTTAACCCTTTCATTCTCATATTTTCGTCTGCTTTCACCCTAAGCCTGCCACTCACGACTATAGTTCCATATGCAAACAGCTTGGATCCTGATGAGACGCCGAGTAACTCGGCGTCTCATCCGGATCCAAGCTGTTTGACACTCGGACAACATTTTCAGCAATTTTGAGCAACTTTGAAGCACTTTGAAACTTGAAGCAGACGAGAAATATAGCAGAAGACAATTTATTTGGCGGGCTAAGGGTTAACCCAATTGTACCCATTACCACATGTATGGGACATATGCAAGTACAGTGAAACCCCTCTAAACCGGACATGTTTGGGAACAACAAAAATATCCGGTTTAGAGGGGTTTCCGGTTTAGAGTGGTTTTCACACATAGCTTGTTTCTAGTATGGAAGGTAGCTGACCACTTAAAGCAGGTTGAAAGTAAAGTAGAATGCGCCTTAAGGCGCATTCTGCTTTACTTTCAACCCGCTTTAAGCTATCATCTGCTAGAATATAGAAAATATTTCTGATGATATATGTTCATGAATGTATTTTCTTCAGTGAAGGAATAAATAAAAGGCGGAAAAGTGGGTGGGAAACGGGACCAAAGTTTTTGTCCGGTTTAGAGAGAATTCCGGTATTTAGAGGTTCCGGTTTAGAGGGGTTTTACTGTACTGTATAGACTCTGAACAGACATCGCTGTTTGCTGATTGTAAATGAGCTGCTATATTGAAAAGATGTCATGACTTTGAACACAAGCATGCGCAAATAGCGCGTTTTAACGCGTTTTCATGAATGCACCTTACGATTTTTTTTTATCATAGCAGACTGTAACTAAACGCAGGTTGAACGTAAAGCAGAATACGCTACAGGAGCGGTGTGCTTTACTTTGAACCTGCGTTAAGTGTTTAAGTGGTTACATGTCTTCAGAACTAGAAAATGACTATATATGGGGTACATGAAATAGGTAACTGATTAAGGCACGATTCCTAAGATCGCGCTTGAAAAATAGAAAAAAAGAAGTCTTAGGATTTTTATGATAAACCTATGGCAGCCCTAGCAAAGTATGAAATCCTATGTACAGTAGAGCCTCGTTAACACAAACTCAATTAACACTCACGATCCAATACGCCTTTTGTACGCCTTTAATTTATTCCTCCATTGAAGAAAATAATGTCGCTTTATACAGTGATGAATATGGACCATAAGAAATACTTTATATATCTTTGCAAATGGTAGCTTAAAGCAGGCTGAAAGTAAAGCAGAATGCGCCTTATGGCGCATTCTGCTTTACTTTCAACCTGCTTTAAGTCGTCATATGTTTTCAAAATCAGGGCAGATCGATCAAATCGCTTTTCACTTATATTGTATGTAATTTACATGATTGTGTACTTTATGATGAAATAAAATACGTTTAAACTAAAACTAGTATCATGTCATTGGGGTAATGGGTTAATTCGAACATACCCATATCAGTGTTCAGAAGGCCTTGCCACCTAGATGTACTCTGTGTCTTCCGGCGGTAGGGTCAACTGACCAGTGTGACCTAGTCAATAGGCCACTGTCAATCATGTCATGCCAATGTACATGCCATACTAACATGGCATAGTACAGTGGAGAATCTGTTATTCTTTCCCGTTTAAACGCAAACGTACGCAAAGCGCTAAAACGTAGAAAAGAACAATTTTTGGACAATTCTGATATTTCATGTTTATCTTGGTGGCAAACAGTTTGGAGCCTGATCAGACGCCGGGTTACCCGGCGTCTGATCTGGCTCCAAACTGTTTGCACTGCAAATAATAGTTTTAGCGTAAACGCGTTTATTTGGGAAAGAATAACACATTATCCACTGTACCTAGCCTACTATACTATATATAAAGTTTCAAACATAAATAAATCTTGTTGTAACTCATTCTCCGACTCATTCACCTCTGAAACTTTAAATGGACAATTCCAGTTTCAAATTAAATCAATTCCATTTTGAAAACTCGGGGATGTTTATATAATCATTGCTAATTGACAAACAGTGCGGACCTTGTTAAAAGGGGTCCTTAATGCTTTACACTACTTGCATAAGACAATAGAATATAGTACTTTTCACTGGTACACCGTATACTTAAACTTTGCATCGACCAAGATCAGCCGTCGTGTCAAGCTTACGACAGCGCTTTAGTGTTCGTCTACACTGTGTGAAGCGCAATAAGTCTGAGTTTTGTTTTGAGGGCTTAGACGGGAAAAATCATATATAGATCTACCACAATTCCAAACATTTTACTGAACCTAACAACACAAAGTAATTCGCAGTTGCAATGGAAAGAAATAATGAGGCATAAATGAGTTTCAGACAAAACCCACTAGATAAACATTTAAACCAAACCTAGTTTAACTTTATTTCTTCTTTATTTACACCAAAAAAGTGTGCTATTTACTACAGTTTGTTAAGCATTCTATCCGCGCCCGCTTACACCTTGCGTAGTGATTTTACTTGAATTTTGTTTTATATATAAGTCATCTATCCATATAAACAAGAAATATCTTTAAAAAAGATATTCCGTCGCAGGTTAAGGTGGTTCGACAGCGGGCGGCCCGCATCTCGAGTTCCGGAAATGCTGATGACTTTCACCTGATCTTTGCGGCACGTGCTTATAGTAGAAAATTTTGATATATAAAAGTTTGATCTTACTCAGTGTCTGCTCTGTTAGCGCAGTGGATACGGTGATAGACTTGCAATCCAAAGGTTCTAGGTTCGATTCCCACTCGGTTCAAAACCTTTTTTTTAACAAATTGTCTGATTTTAGTGACTAGTCATTTCATAACGCAGTGATCAAAGGACAGGCTATGTTTAGTCAAGTAATAATGAATAATATCAGATGCAAGTATAGTGAAGTGACAGCTAAATTTGTGAGTATTTATAGCCTATATGACAGATGGCAGCTTAACACAGGACAAAAATAATGCTAAAAGATAGATCCTAAAGGAGCTTTTATGCATTACTTTTGTTATGCATTAAGCAGTCACTTGCCTTTAAAGATCTACAGGCTACCGTTTTCAATGGTCCCTTATAACAGGTTTGACTTATGGTATTATTCAGAGCTGACGGCATTTTAAAGTTGAACTCAAGGGAGGTTACTCGTTTTGTGTTTACATTTTGTCAGAATTTCAGGAAATCATGTATAAAATGTAAATTCCACTGTAGATTTTCATTAAATTTTTGTGACTAGTAGAATTAAGTTCTATCTATCTAATAAGAGTAAAATAAGTGTACGTTAAACAGCTAGATTTTTTGTAATTTGAGATTTTCAGAATTTTACTTTTTTTAAATATTGATATTTCCAACAAATATGTCATAAAATACTTTTGTTTGCCTAATATCTTATAGTCTATGTACAGTTTACTTGAATGTACAGAAATTATTGAGTTATATCATTTTATAAAGAAAATATTCCTGTTTATCAAAAAAGGAGCTTTTTTTCGACAAAAGGTCCTGTCAGAAAAAAACGGCACTGTAACTTTTTTTTATTTGAACGATTTTTCACTCTCCATATGGTATATTTCAATTTAATCAAGGTTTCAAAGAATTCTGACACAGAATAAGCTGACCCGCGAACCACCTTAAAGGTTTTTTTTTGTGGGGTACAGTATTCACTTAACCAGAGACTATACACTGTCTCTGACTTTCCCACATGCTAAATTTCTAAATTTAGAGCTTATCCGCGCTAAATTTAGAAATGATGACATTGTAACACAGCAATAATTTAGACTGCATCTCATTGTTTTGCCAGGTTTACACTCGCAAGATAGATGTGAAAAAATAACAGAACGCCAGTCTAGGCCATTGGCCGATAAGAGTTCTGCATTTCAAGCACGTGGTCATTGACCAGGAATTCTGATCATTCCTGATTGGTTAAATGTGTTCATAGAGTTGCGGTCAAAATACAAAACAGACCCGTCTGCGACGGGAAAAAGCCAAGCTATTAAAGAAAAAGTAAGCTAACTATATAGCATGTGTGGGGATGGGCCAATGGTTAATGCCCACGACTTTTGAAAAATGTGAAATATGAGGTCTGCGGTTCGAATCTCGAAGATTGCACAACTTTTTTATGTCCATCTTGTTTATTTGTTGTTTTATTATCATGTTTAGCTCAACTTTGCGAAAAGTCGAGCTATTGTCGCCACATGCCGCCTACGTCATTTTGGTTGTTTTTATGTTAGACCTTTTTAATAAGACAATATTTCTCAATAGCTAGCATAGGTAATCTATCCTTTTGAAGATTGGAACACTGATTCAGTACTCTGAGCAATTTACATCATGTAGTTCACCTTTTTTTCGTTTTTTAAGGTATGGTATACCTTAAAATATTTACATTCACCCTATAAAGTATTTATGTAATTGTATTAAAAATATGCAGGTCATCCCTCGATAAACCTACAAATCGAAACTGGTTCTACAATGTGGCCAGTTAGAAAGAGGGCGGAGTCTCCGCCGGAGAGATACCGACCTAGCGACCAGCTAATGGTTGCTATGGCGTGAAACTAAGCTGAAATAAACATGCGCGACCTAAATTTTAAAATGTGCTTTAATAATAGATATTTAAATTGTATTGTTTATTTTCAATGTCTTATAAGTGTTCGTTAAGCACACAGGGACAGTTTTCTGGGTAAAAGTTTGACTTTGTAATTAACTCCGAAACATGTATTTTGGACTACTTTTCATACCGTATATCATAGAGATCGAATGGCTGTTACATCCAGGATTACATCTATCAAACCTATTTGGCCGGTATAAGATATATTAATATACATGTACATGAAAACAAATCTGGTCAAAATACACATTAAATGGACAAGACAGAAAATAAAAAATATAAATATGTGGAATAAACAACATCTTTTGCCGTTCACGCGGTATGAACACATTAGCTTCGGGCGTTTACGAAACTTACCCCCTGCGAAGCTAATGTGTTCATACCGTCATGAGCGACAAAAAGATGTTGTTTATTCCTATATTGAATGAATGTGGTCAGCGTATATCACTGTACACTATATGCGGTGTCACTCCTGTACAAAATCCCTCCATAGAACTCTATAGTATACCTTCAACACCTAAATTTCCAGTTATGGAGTATTTCAGAATCACAACTGACGGTGTCCTCAAGCTCCTGAGAGGCCTAAAACCTAACAAAGTTGCCGGTCCTGATACAATAAACCCTAAAAATCCCAAAGAACTTGTCCATGGAGTTTATAGGGATGTGCGTGTGTGTGTGTTTGTTATGGTATGACTGTGTGTGTGTGTGTTCTGCTTGAGAGGTGGGTGTATTGTTTGTGTTGCGTTTCCTGCTTGAGTCTTTCGTATTTATTTGCCCATATTCTATCTCTCATTTTTAACTTGTCTCTTAGTTCTGGCTGTATACCTCTAGACTGGAAATTGGCCCATGTCTCATCCACATATAAAAAGGTTACAAGCTAAACCCAGAAACCTATAGGCCAATATCTCTCATCTACATTTGTAGTAAACTAGTGGTTAGTAAAATTATAGGTCGTGCAAATAGAATTTAAAAAAGTTATGCTCTTCAACATGGCTTTCGTCGCTAAATGTCACGTGAATCCCAACTCATAAACTTTTTGATGATATTAGTTCAAGTTTAGACAGGGAAAACTTTCTTACAGAAAGGAAGCAGGCTGTTATCGTAGAAGGCGAAAAAATATTCATACACTCTCCATGGAAACACTTGCAGCATGATGATCAAGCTAAGTACATGGACATAATCATACAGTCAAACCTAAATTGGGACAGTCAAATTGCAAATATCTGCAACAAAGCAAACTCCATCATTGGCTTTCTGCGGAGGAATCTAAAGATTAGCTCCTGGCCCCGAGGTTATAAAACTTTAAATGAACTCTGTGCTCAAAACTCAGTTTTGATTACATGCTCTAGTTTTTACAAAACATACTTTAGCTGATTTAAGTAACCTTATTTAGATATATTTTTACAATAGAATGTATGTATATACTTGTTATTTATAAAATGTTTGCTGAAGTGTTATGAGCTGAGACAAAATCTGAGTTTTGAGCACAGAGTTCATTTAAAGTTTTACGAGTATAACCTCGGGGCCAGCTCCACCAAAGAGATGACATACAAGACCCTTGTCAGACCAATTCTGGAATATGCCTGCACTTCTTGGGACCCTCATACCAAGTCGGATATAGATAGGATTGGGATGGTCCAAATGAGAGCAGCCATATTTGCAACTAATAAGTTTCGAAACACCTCCAGTGTTGGCGAAATTTTAGGCAATCAGGACTGGCAGTCACTGGAATCCAGGAGGCGTAACACACGATTCACAACTCTTCATATTTAACAGTCCATAACGAAATTAGCATTAAAAATATCTTCTTACTCATCCAAAATGCCACACGAGACATGCGCATCCTAACACCTTCCAAACTCTCTCTTGTAGAACACAGACTCGAAAATACTCATTCTTTCATAGAACTATCGAAGACTGAGATTCTCTGCCACCTGATATCTCGTCAATCCAATCAACAGCTGACTTTAAAGCATCAATCAGTTCACTAAATTAACGGCTTTGTCACCTGTCTGTCTGTGCGTAATGTTCACAACTTTGACATAATGTTTTGATGTAGATGCATTTATAAGTCAACAGAATAATCAACAGAAATTGGCACCATTTAGGTTTAGCTTTTCCACAAATTTCACATTTCCAATGTCACCATCACTATTTACAAAACGAAAGTTGATGACCCGCCGCATCACACTCACATGTATCTCTGACCGCATGTTCTCGAAAAGTAGTTCCCAAATAGAACCCAGAAATACCTATGATTTACCCACACCATCACTTATTCAGCTCAAAAACAAATACATCTGAAATTAATCAGCACTTTCAATAACAAGAGGGCCTGAAGGCCCTGATATCGCTCACCTCTTGTACTGAAGCCTGATAGCTTTACCTTTCTGTTTCTCTCCGTTTAATCTAAATCCATTCAAATTTGTAGTATAGCATGTAAACAGTTTTGGAATACAACCTCATAATTCTAGTATAGTAGAGTACATCAAGGGCAGATTTATCTAGAACCTAAACTAAACTGAAATGAAGCCTTTTCTAGCATTTCAAAGTATATCAAGGGCAGATAACTATTGCCACAACAATAAGATTTCAACAATAATTAATTGCACTCCTTTGAGAACTTATAGCTGTATACTTTGTGTGCAAGTATAATCAAAATTAAATGAAAACTGTAGTTGCAATAGTGTAAACCCTGTTAGATATGGCATTTTCAGCTATTTAAGGGCAGATAACTTTTGACCTATTAGTTTGATTTCAACCATAATCACACTTATTGCAACTCTTATGGTAATATACAATGGTCAATCTGAGCAAGTTTGAAAAAGACTGGATAAAAATTGTGGCGTCTAGAGTAGAAACACTGTTAAATATGGCATTTTCAGCAATTCAAAGGTAGATAACTCTTGACCTATGCGTCTGATTACAACTATAATCAAACTCATTTGAACGCTTGAGGTCATATACAATATGAGCAAGTTTGAGAAAGATTGTGTAAAAACTGTGGCCTCTAGAGTGTAAACACCCTTAAATAAGGCATTTTCAGCAATTCAAAGGTAGATAACTCTCGACCTATGCGTCTGATTTCAATCATAATCAATCTCATCTGAACTCCTATAGTCATATTGAATCTGAGCACGTTTGACATA
The DNA here is from genome assembly GCA_922989275.2 of Gari tellinella. NCBI lineage: Eukaryota > Metazoa > Mollusca > Bivalvia > Cardiida > Psammobiidae > Gari > Gari tellinella. The sequence goes on along the minus strand of OV277857.1, from coordinate 25,920,232 downwards.
GATTGGATAAAAATTGTGGCCTCTAGAGGGTAAACACTGTTAAATATGGCATTTTCAGCAGTTCAAAGGTAGATGCCTCTTGAACTTTTAGTCTGATTTCAATCATAATCAAACTCATTCGAACTCTTATGGTAATATACAATCTGAGCAAGTTACAGAAAGTTTAGATAAAAAATGTGGCCTCTAGAGTGAAACACTGTTAAATATGGCATTTTCAGCAACTCAAAGGTTCATAACTCTTGATCTATTGGTCAGATTTCAACCATAATCGAACTCATTCGAACTCTTATGGTAATATACAATCTGAGCAAGTTACAGAAAGTTTGGATTAAAATTGTGACCTCTAGAGAATAAACACTAAAATTGTTGACGACGGACGACGAACGACGGACGCCGGACATTCAAGGATTGCAAAAGCTCACCCTGAGCTAGCTCAGGTGAGCTAAAAACCACAACCATGAAACATACACATCAATTGTTCACTATGCACTATTTTCGCAAGGCCCGGAAGCACATCCATACAGGTGTTACACCATGCATTTCAGAGCATGCCCAATGGCCCAGTTACATGACAACCGATTCCAGCTACATATCGAGTATGAACAAGAAATATCTTTAAAAAAGATATTCCGTCGCAGGTTAAAGGTTTTTTTTTGTGGGGTACAGTATTCACTTAACCAGAGACTATACACTGTCTCTGACTTTCCCACATGCTAAATTTCTAAATTTAGAGCTTATCCGCGCTAAATTTAGAAATGATGACATTGTAACACAGCAATAATTTAGACTGCATCTCATTGTTTTGCCAGGTTTACACTCGCAAGATAGATGTGAAAAAATAACAGAACGCCAGTCTAGGCCATTGGCCGATAAGAGTTCTGCATTTCAAGCACGTGGTCATTGACCAGGAATTCTGATCATTCCTGATTGGTTAAATGTGTTCATAGAGTTGCGGTCAAAATACAAAACAGACCCGTCTGCGACGGGAAAAACAAAACGAATGACGACAGAAAATAACCTCAGCGCCAGCAGCTAGGGCTTTAATCTTATAACAATATATACATGTATATATACTCAAACGCAAAAGAAACTGTGTATACGTATTTCAGGCCATCCACGACATATTGGCAATGATTGATGAAATATGACTTATCCGGTTTCAAAAGTTCCATCAATATTTCCTCTTGTTGATGGTTGCATTTGCGATAATTCGATAAAATACTGTTCATTATCATTATGTTGATTATGTTTCAATGCAATCAAGGTAGGGGTCAAAATCAAAAGTAGCAGAATTGCTAAACCAGGATTTTACTTAAATAAACCCTACATTTTCACGAATGAAAAAGACGACCTTTGCGTTACAATTATTCTTTAAATACCCGTGTGTTTCTTTACTACAACTTCTATCATTAGTTAAATGTAGTTACAATGACATAACGTAACGGCTAAATTGACGTCATCGTCTAGAGTGCGGAATACATTTTATACTTCGTATGCTCTACAAAAATAGCTAATGTAGCCATTAGGCTAGAATGTTTTCATATTTTATTGGTAGCCATGTACACATGAAGAAATTATAGTAAAGTGGCTGAACAATCAGTTTTTGCCAGTGACGTCAACGTCACTTTTGAGAACGTTAATAGTTTTGATCTATGCTAGAGAAGTTCATATTAACAAAACACATGTTAGTGTGTGTTTTATCGCCATTGGAACAAAGATGTATGGTTCACGTTATGTTTTAAGCTCACCTGGCACAAAGTGCAAAGGTAAGCTATTTTGATCGTGCTATGTCCGTCGTCGTCCGTCCATCGTCCGTCCGTCGTCAATAATTTCTTTAAACAACATTTCCTCTTAAACTACTAGATGGATTTTTACCAAACTTGGCAGAAATAATCCTTATATGGTTCTCTTTGAAAGCTGTTCAAATTTGTCCGGTTCATTGCATATCTAGGTCATAGGAGCTAAAATTAGATCGTTTGAATAAAAACTTTAAAAAAATCTCGTCTGAAACCACATGACCCTGAGCTAAGATATTTAGCACAAAGCATCATCTACAGGTCCTCTATCAAGAGTATTTAAATTATGTCCCTGGGGTCAAAATGAACCCGCCCCGGGGTTCACAAATTTACATAGAGTTATATAGTGAAATCTACAAACATCTTCTTCTCTGAAACTAATGTTGCCAGAGCTTTGAGTATTAAGCATGGTAACACTTCTAGATGTCCTTTACCAATATTGTTAAAATGGTTCCGGTCATTGCATATCTAGGTCACACGAGCTAAAAATAGATCGTTTAAATAAAAAAACTTTAAAAATCTTCTTGTCTGAAACCACAGTACCCTGAGTTTAGATATTTTGCACAAAGCATCATCTAAAGGTCCTCTATCAAGATTGTTCAAAGTTTTACCCCAGGGTAACAAATGACCCCGCCCGGGGGTCACAAATTTACATAGAGTTATATAGTGAAATCTACAAACATCTTCTTCTCTAAACTTAGTGTAGCCAGAGCTTTGATAGTTGGCATGGTGACACTTCCAGGGGTACTTTACCAATGTTGTTCAATTAGTTACGGTCCATTTCATATCTATGTCACAGGAGCTAAATATAGATTTTTTAAATGAAAACTTCAAAAATCTTCTTGTCATACACCACATTACCCTGAGCTTAGATATTTGGCACACGTCACCATCTACTTAGCAATTTGCACAATCATATTGTCATAATTTATCAGCTTTCCAAGCTATTTTACATTTACATCAATGGTTCCAGGTGAGCGATTTAGGCCGTATACAATTCGCATGTACTTTTCACATTTTTGTAGTTCATTTCATATTTCTTACAAAAATCAACGTTGTTTTCATTTCATTTCGTTTACTGATGATTGGCAACGCATTTTAACTCATTTTTGCGATCTAAAGGATTGGGGTATGCACAGTTTCTTTTGCATTTGAGTCTTCTCTTTTAAAAGCGACTATTCGAATAATCTTTTGCACCTTAGATCGACTCTCAGTGACTCGCATTTTCAAACAGTATGAATCTTATCAGGTTTCAGAAGGTGTACTTTATCAAATAATTGCACTTTTTCAGCAGATAGCAATATAATGCTATCTGCAAACAAGAAATCTCTTTCAAAAAGATATTCAGCGGAGAGCGCCTTGGAATTAATGCTGTAGAGGGTGTGAAAATGTATAAACTTGAGGGTTTCAAAGAAATGTAATACCTTGGATTGAAAAGCAAAACATTAAATTACAGTAACTTTCATGTAAAATATAGCTACTAAAAGTGTATCCTCTACAGAATTATCAAACAATAATTTAAACCGTATCCTGCTGCCCATAAGATTCTTGAATAAATCTACTGTTCTATCACTCTTCATTCGTGAATGGAGTTTCTTTAACATGCTGCCATAGCAATTGCAGACTGTGTCTATAATTTTGCACTAATAATTTACATTCAATAACAGTAACTTTCGTAATGTAAAATCTATCCTCTACAGAATTACCAAACATTAATTTAAACCGTATCCTGCTACTCACAGATGCTTGCATAAATCTACTGCTCTATCACTCTTCATTCATGAATGGAGTTTCTTAGCACAAAGATGCCATATCTAAAAATAGAATCATGAATGCTGTTATAACACTTGCAGACTGATTCTGTAATTTTGCACTAAGAATTCATATCCAGTAAAACATGTAAGAGGATACAATAGATCAGTATGTCCCCATATCCAATCAGCTCATTCAGTTTTAAGCATGTGACTTTCATCCTAGATTTCTGACCAGTTATCATTGGTTGAGAATTTGCAAATGATAGGTCTTAATAATCAAAGTACTGTAGTACTGCAGGCTCGGACTTTCAGTTTAATGTGGAATAAATTAATGCAGAAAGATAATAATGGAGTTTCTGCATTACCATTGCCATGCATTAAGCAGAAAAGACCCTAAAGAATTTTGTAATGTGCATGTCTTATAATGCATCGTCTGCTAGGTGAATGTTTATTACAAGGGAGTAAATACGGTGTTTAAATCACCACAGGTACAGACTCGGGATCCTGAGTTTAACTCAGTGCTTATCTGATAGTGACGTATCCAGCAACTGAAGCTCTCATAGCATATGTAAACCCCGTATGACAGAATTTGTTTGTAGGGGGAGCTAGACTCGCACCAATATTTTTCGTAAGGATTCAATATAGGCTCTCCGAGCCAAAAATCATTAAGCTCCGCTGAAAAAATGCATTCGGCGTAAGTTCTGTATCTATAGTGTTAGCTTATTAAAACAAGTCAAGTCGCGCTTGATAGAACAAATGTATCTTTAGAACATAAACAAACTGAATGCACTATCTAGATCTTAGAAGTCTTTATCTAAAATTAATGTCGAAACACAGAATTATACACTTAATTCGTGGTCGAAATAATATTATGCAATGTCATGTAAATATGTTATTTCAGTATATTTATAAATACTCTTCCATTAGTTCGTTTCGTTGATAAAAACCTTTTATACAAATAAGGAACGTAGAACAGGCTATCTGAAATTATAATGTCCGGAGAGCCTTAATTCCAATTACGAAGAATTCGGAGGGCGGGCCGGAATATATCTGTCAAGGTAGGTTACCGCGCATGCGCAAATGCAAGCAACGGGTACCTGCCATATTGGACTGATATTCACAGAAATTGTGTTAATTATTACTAATGTCGGCTAACGATGAATGACTAATATACATACATTGAAAGGATTATTTTACAAAGATTACCAATTAATTCATCTCAAACTGGCGTGTCAAATGCACACCATCACTGGAAACACCTCACGATTATTGCTTTGATCGTTATGCCCTCTTGCGGACATCTAAGAAATTGTTTTTCTGTAAAAAGTTGACATTTTCGTCGCAGGTGAGTAAATTGTTGTCCTATTTGAACTGAATACGAGTTCTTTTGATGCAGTAACCCCCGCCGTCGCTCAAGAAAACACAAATTATTGCTTTTTAGTTAAATTTGAGACCCACAGTGGTTATAAAGGTGTAAGACACCGGCTATCGGAAAAGTGGACTGATGAATCTGGATTTTAATTTTCTCATTTCATGGTTCTTCGACAGCATTTAAATGTCTTTTCAACAGTTTCTGATTTCAAGCCTTATATGTCAAACGTAATACGGGTACACCAATGTTCAAAAGTGTTGTAAACAGGTAAAGTCATGCTGATATTTATATAAAGAATACGTTTTTGTGGTCTGTACTGTAATTAGTTGACACTGACAGACCAAAACAAACCATTAAACTACTTAATAATTGCTGCTGAAAGGTACAGCATGCTGGACTATTAAGATAAATTTGCAACTTGTTAAAATAATAATCAGTGATCTATGGCCTTCAAATGTCAAAATATTCAGATTCAATTTCAATCTTTTTTATTAAAGTCTAAAAATAACTCACTGTCTCTTACTGTACACATAGCGGATTAACCTCATAAGTGCCCCTTCTCAGTCATAATCATCAATCTTGATGGCGAGAAGTAAAATAAGACAGACAGAAAGAAAACAACTGTTGCCATCACTGTCTTACAAAACCAAAAGGTTGATTTAAAGTGTAAAAATGAAGATTGCTAGGTTGGCGCCAGCCAAAAATTTTAGTAGTCAAAATTTGTTGGGGAAAATATTGAGTGCCGAAGGCACGAGGGGGGAGAGTATGAGAGGGGGTATCCCCCTCTCATTGGTGGGGGTACGGGGGGCCTCCCCCGGAAAAATTTAAAATCTACATTGCAGGAGGTGGCTTCTGAGGCTTTTCTGGGATTATTTTTAGGTAATTTTTTCTGAATATTTTTTATCTAAATTAGCCTCAATTTGAATTTACCAGACTTTTTTGTAACTTGTCCCTATAAAATTCATAAACTAGATCTATGTTGTCATTTGAAAGCAAATTAAGTTAAATAAAACACAGTTACAACAATGACAGAGAAATAAAGAAAATTACTTTACCAACATTTCCAACAACTCCTTTTATCTATAGCTCAGCCAGCCAAACATTTTTAGTAGCCAAATTTTTTGCATCGCTAACATTATATACATAAAGTTGGAGAGGGGGCTACATGAAAATTTGGCGAATATGACAAAAAAGAAATCCTTGCCATTTTTAAGCTGCAGATAAAAGAAGTACTGATATGTATAGATCTTATATCTCAAACACTGAAATAGATATATAATACATTACAGGGTGTGATAGAAATAAAGAAAATTATTTAACCTTCATAATACACATTTCCAACAACTCCTCTTATATAGCTCTGCATATAGCATTATCATTTTATCAGAATTTGAAAAAGAAAATTGCAAACAGTGCAGTACTAGACCAGATGGCTTTTATAAGAGCTCTCAAATCTGGGTCTGCATTGTTTTACTATGTCCCTAACTCCCTTTATGTAGATACTTTTTGTTCAGAAATGCTGAATGTCATTTGTATTTCCTCTTAAATATTTTGATTAGATCTATATCTTTTATTTCTGTCTGCTAGATGAAGATCTATAATAATTTAGAGAAAACTATGTTTTGCCCAATCACGGATGTACAACGTGACTAAAATGTTTAAATGAACCATAAAATCGGATTATCATTATTATTTCTTCTGCTATACTTTCTTTCATATTGGACGGGGATACATTTAAACTTTAAGTAGAATATTATTTCTATTGAAAAATGCTGCTATCGTTAATTCGCGAAAACTGATGACAAAATGTACGTTCACGATTGAAGGAAACGGATGAAAAGGTAACAAAAACATTCACGCTAACTTTGAAGTTACCAACACAGCGATATTTCGGGGAAATATATAACACTCGTATTTCAAACAAATAGATCTACGTGATAATTGTACGTGAAATAGGTTTGATCGAATTTGATTTCATTTGATTTCATAAGGCACAGAACCCATTTTTAATTGTGGGCGTGGCATTTTCATTGCTACAAACAATAAACGTCAACTCGCACGTTGAGTACGGAAATTCACGATATAGTGGAAGCTTTGTTTGATAATAATCGTCACTTACCGGCAAATGCCGACAACCTCCGAGTATAAAATATGAATTACGTAAAGCTGCGAGAGGCTATGATGATAGGTTATCGTAATTGCTTGGCTTATTCATAAGGATAATAGGCAAGATGTTCCGATTGTATTGACACCGTTGTAAAATGGCTGTCAGTTGACATGTGACGGTATTGTAATCCCTGCCTCAGGGGCACAGCGTAATCAGAGGTACGCAGATCACTGTCCCCTGCTGAGAGGCACCCAATTACCCCCACGGATTAATTAGCAAACTGATAAGAATAGTGTTACTAACCGCTAGCGTCTTGGATAATCGCAATGACTGGCGAGTGGCGACTAAATTTACCGATTTTCATTTTTTTGACTGTCCAAAATTTTCAATCGCCAAAATTGATGAAATGAATTTTTTAGTCGTCGACGGTAAAAAGTAATCGCCAATGGCTATTTTGGCGACCAGTAACGCTAACCTAGGATTGTATCACCACAATTATGATAATGATTGTATGTCTAATTAATGTAAATAAAAAAGTTGTGTTAAATAATTTTCATGTTTTTTAATCCAATCCCTTCCATAAGTAATTCAGTTGGAAGGAGAATCAGCCCGAATCACATCCACAAAGTGACATACTTAGACTGTTTCAATTGTTTTGTATTTCAGTACTTTACTTAGCATTTGTTGATTAAAATTTCAAGAGAATATTTAAAGTATATCAGTTGGATTCAGAACATCAGTTAAACTGTTTATAACCTTAACACTTGCCTCCATTGCTGCATTCCTCCAAATATCAGCCACAATTAGCAGCAAGTGGTAAGTCAAGCATGGCCTAGGCGACCAGCTTCAAATAACCTCATTCTTCTATAGAATGGAACCAACTTGAGGAAAGCTTAGAATGTGCAGCCAGTGTGCAGAGCTTATAGTCAGCTCTCCAACAGTGCTACTAAAGCACCTCTCTCTCAACTCCATTTGTACATTTATATGTCGAAAATGGCCCTGCACTGTATTTATTTAGAAACAGAAATAAATGTTGAGTCTACAATGATCTTCTCTTGCTCCTCAGCATTATTAGCTTTTAATCACCATAAACTGATTAATTTGCTTAATTTTTACTTATGATGTTTAATACAAGTGACAGCTTAATGCAGTAACAGTGAGTAACACAAAAAGTTTTCTGCTTTACTTTACAAATGTATGTACTTTCCGTGCAGTGACATTTATCTTGTGATGACATTTCTCAACACTTGTACTTTGATACTGTTGATCACAATGGTTAAGCAGTGTAAGAAAATTAAATGCTGTAATTAATTGTTCAATTACTTCCTGTTAGAACTTGAACTACAGATGATATTACTTCCTGGTTTTCAAAAGCACCACCTTAAGTTGACAATGCTGAAGTTGGAGCTTGTCTCTTTTATAAGAATATATATTGACTGATATGAGGGGTTAGTTCAATCATAGAATATTATTATTAAAAAGAATGACACTGCAGACCCTAATTAGGGCTCCTTTAGGAGCTATTTAATTGGGTATTCACTGTTTGCAATAGATGCAGTATATACTGGTAGAGCACTAGTTATACAGGGCTCCAGATAAGAGGGAGTAAACTGCACAAATCTAACATTTTCTCACTTATTTTAGCATCAAATCCTATGGTGTTACTACTCATTAGAATCGTCTCTTCGAGACGATTCTAATGAGTAGTGACACCATAGGGTTTAAAGCAGAAATAAAGATTTTAGTTTTTGAAATACTCCCCTTATCTGGAGCCCTGTTATATTAGGGTTAATCTAGCTAGGGAAATGTTATTGTGGGTTATTTAACTGAAGAAAACCTGCTTAGATTATTCAAATGCAAATATCTGGATTTAACGTTTTTATGTTGAGATTTACTGAATATTTAGGGTCTCGCACCTTGGTCACAAGTTCATGAAGTTGGTGACCGTGTGGGTGTCCTGTACTAATCGTCAAGGTGTCAGTCAGTCTGTCACTTTCTAAGTTCTCTGCTCTCTAACTCTTAACAGTTTTCATCGGATCTTCACCAGATTTGCAGAAAATGTTTAACTGTGTAAAAGGTTGGCCAAGTTATCCTAATTCCAATCGGCATGACACAGGGCTACCATAAATTGCTCATAAAAATCCTAAGATTTCAAAATTTTCAAGGGCAATTTAGGGAAACGTACCTTTAACCCCTTAGCTGCCAGTTTCTATACCACTATCATAATTATACAAACAGTTTAGATCCAGATCAGACGCCGCATAACGTGGCGTCTGATCTGAATCCAAACTATTTGACAACCTGATCCGGAGAAATTAAAAAAAAAATCCGAAGATTCCGGAAAAATCCGGAGATATATGGCAGCCCAGATGACATGATTATGATATCCAATAAAAATTTTGGAAAAATTTAGAGGTCAACAGGGCTCCAGGTAAGTTACAGTAAACTGGACAAATACATGTACATCATTTTCACACTCATTTCTGCACCAAAGCCCATGGCGCCACTACTCATCAGATTTGTCTCGAAAGCATATTTTATGAGTAGTAACACTACATGTATCTATAGGCCATAATAGGTTTTAATCATAAATGCAATACAGTTTTTAGTAATTAAAAATAATAAAACTTCCCCTTATCTGTAGCCATGCAGGTCACATCAGGAGGCATAGTGTTTCACAAACATATTGTTTTGGCCATGCATTAAGGCCTTTCGCTACCGGAAGTCGGTCTTGCGGGCGAGCGGATATGCGTCTGGACGACACAGACTTTTTTCGTACGTGTTTATACTAGAACATTTATATAAAGGAAATGTTGATATAAATTAGTATAATCCTTCATAGCGCAGTTAGTATAGTGGTTGACTATAGTGGTTGACTAGCAATCCAAAGGTCATAGGTTCGAGACCCATCCGATCCAAATATTTTTTTTTAGTGTCCGATTTATTGACTTGTCAATCCATAACGCAGTAATCAAGAGACATGTTATGTTTAGTCTACATTGATTAGTACTAGTGATGTTTACGGTCCAAGTATATGTCCACTTACCTGTACGTTTTAGTTTAATGACTTACAAGTCAATTAAATCGGTATACATGTAAACGATTTGATCGAACTATAAAGCCACACCTTGAAGCTTATCAATACGCTAACCTTTTCAAGATCGATATTGCCCATTATAATTATGTTCAAACAATATAATAAACCTTGTATGCAAGTCCATGAATAAATAATAATGCATTTTAATGACAAAGTTTTAATTCTAAGGTAGGTAACTGTATCTAAACAACAAATATCCCACATTTTGATAAGAAAATATGTTATTACAACAAATCCTGACTGTAATATTTTCTAATTTTTTCAGACTGACTAGTTCATCAACCATATATTTGAATAAAATGAAAACAAATATACATTGAATGAGTCAGTTTTTTGTAATTCAATTTTTCAGCATTTTGCAAAATTTAAATAGCTGATAACATCTTTCTGAACACCTTTATTCAAACTGTTTTTAGCTTTTCTTGTAATGAATGTTGTGGACTACTTATTGGGCGAGAATTATAGTCATTAGCTTTATTCATTTTTAAGAAAAATAAAATCATCAAAATTCTAGGTTTTTGTCAGAAAAAAGACCTTAAAGACAAACCACACGATAAATATTGCCTATATTTACACACATTGTTTCTTAGGTTATTATCATTCTTCATGACAATTTTGATAACAATCGTATGGAAACTACGCGCATATGCGAAGTACCTTAAGCTGAGTCTCTTATATATTTTTACAAGCTATTAAACAGGGCTCCAGATAAGGGGGAGAAACCTGCACAAAACCACATTTTCTGAATTACTTCAGCACCAAATCATATGGTGTTACTACTCTTCAAGACGATTCTAATAAGTAGTGACACCATAGGGTTTAAAGCAGAAATAAAGATTTTAGTTTCTGAAAAAAAACCCTTATCTAGAGCCCTGATTAAATTTGCATTCTTTCTCTGATCTCACTAACCCCTGATGTGACATTGACAATTCCAGTTTCCAATTGATTTTTGTCAGTGCATACTATCTTGATCAGAGGGCTCCTGCAGATTGAGAAGTCTGTTTATCTTTGTCTTCACTGTTTTCAGAAACAGGCTTTGTAGTAGAGGAATAACACAGGACAAAAGTAATCTTCAGAGCTCAAGATACATGTAAGAGGAGTATTTCAAAAAAAAAAAAATTCTGCATTAAACCCTATGATGTTACCTGCCACTCATTAGAAGCGTCTCTTTGAGATGATTCTAATGAATAGTATCACCATAGGATTTGGTGCTGAAATGAGTGAGAAAATGTTGGATTTGTTCAGTTAACTCCCTCTTATCTTGAGCCCTGCTCCTAGAATTGCATTAAGCATACACCTTTATGTAAATTGCACATTCATGTATATTTAAGTATATACTTGACACAGGTCTTAATGGGTACAGTCAACAATCACACATGGTTAATTGTGATTGATGTATTTATAAGTCATTAATTCAAAGCAGGATTTCAGTTTTCTTTTGATTTTCACATGATGATTGCCTGACAATGATCACTGAAAGTCAATTGTTTTTTGTGTATTATCCAAGCATGATTTTCATTTCAGATATACAATTACTATTTGGGACTAGGTTGTACACTGGTTTAAACATCAAACAAGATGCCTATGGAAGGGTTGAAGCGACGGCTGAGTTTTCGCAAGAAAAAGAAAGATAAGGTGCCGGAGTGTTCTAAGCCACACCAGTGGCAAGAGGACGAGAGGAAAGTCAGGGAGGGCACATGCAGCTTCCAAGTCAGAGTAGGTCAATTTTCTGCTAGATTCTTTGACAATATTCATGGCTGTATAAAGTGGAATTATTTTCTTCAGTGGAGGAATAAATTTAATGTATTGAAATGCATATTTAGGGAGTAAGGGATTGAACTTCTCTCCTTCTTGGAAACTATCCTGGGATCTTTTTAGCTTGCCTGTTCGTAGAACAGCAGAGCTAATGTCATACCCCCGGCGTGAGCGTGAGCTTGGCCAAGGTTAAAGTTTTTTGGACGGGTTGTTTTAAAGCTTAATATTTGTGCCAGGGTTATGAAATTTTGTATGGAAGTTCATTTGGGGTTAAACATTGATGTTATGAAATTGGAATTTAAAAATAATTTTAATTTATGTCAATTCTTTACATGTTTTGGACTTAGGTTTTTCGACTACAAATTACCAGGTTAAAGTTTTTTGGAAAGGTTGTTCGAAAGTTTAATACTTATGCTAGGGGGCTGAAATTTTGTACGGAGGTTCATTTGGGGTTAAACATTGATGTGATGATGTTGAAATTTAAAAATAATTTTAATTTATGTCAATTTTAGACATGTTTTTGACTTAGGTTTTTCGACTACATTGACCAGGTTAATTTTTTTTGGATGGGTTGTTTTAAAGTTTAAAACTTGTGCTAGGGGGCTGAAATTTTGTATGGAGGTTTATTAGGGGTCAAACATTGATGTAATGAAGTTGGAATTTAAAAATAATTTTAATATTTGTCAATTTTTGACACTTTTGGACCTATTTATTTTGACTACAAATCACTAGGTTAAAGTTTGGGTGGGTTGTTTTAAAAGTTTAATATAACTAGACTAAGACTCACCATTCATTTAATAATCTTTTTAAACTGAAAATTGATTTGCTTTCCATACAAGATGGTTTTTAGACTTAAACTTTAAACAGGCGAGCACCTGGTGGCTTTGACACCCATTTCTGGTTTAGCTCTTCTGTTTCGAAGAAACTACAAGCTATTGTCATCACTCAGGCATTTGTGTTATCGTTGTTGTCATCCAAAACTTTAACATTGGACATACCTTTAGAACTACATGTGATACAGGCTTTATATTTGGTAAATATGTGTACTCCTATCATGAAGTCCTTGAGCTCAGTTCAACTTGGGTCATTTCCAACCAGGGTCAAGGTCATTTAGAATAAAAATGGTGAATATAACATTGGCCACAGACAAGCGTTGGCACCTGCATGCGATGTTCTTGTTAAATGTAAGCTTATCATTGGTTTGATTGCATTACATGTTATTGAGTTTGATTCAGGACTTTTCTTCTCTTCCTCAGTAGAATGCATATTGATTTAGATAGCAGGAGGGTTTATATACATATTTGTAGATCAACGGGGTATTGATTTGTGGGAAACTATACCCAATATTCACAAAAGGTACTGTAAAAAATAAAACTTCTGATGTTTTGCTCAGTTAAGATTGCAATTAAGAGAAAATCAGTGTAATAGTTATAACAAGAGATCAGGGCTGATAAAACAGATTCCCCCCATTACCCAATATAACACATTTTTAGGCCTTTAATGTATTCCTCCACTGAAGAAAATAGTTACACTTTATACAGTCGTGAATATGCACCATAACAAATATGTTCTACCGGTATATCCTAGTAGATGGAAGCTTAAAGTTGGCTGGAAATAAAGCAGAATGTGCCATATGGCACATTCTGCTTTACTTTCAACCTGCTTTAAATGGTCACCTGTCTTCAAAGTTAGAAACAGGCTATGGGGTAAAGGGTTAAGACAGTTATCTGCTGAAAGAAGCCCTCTCTCAGGATGTAGAAAAGGTTTCTCATGCCACAGGAAATTGCCTTAACCCTTAGCCTGCCACTCACGACTATAGCTCAATATGCAAACAGCTTGGATCCGGATGAGACGCCAAGTAACTCGCGTCTCATCCGGATCCAAGCTGTTTGACACTCGGACAACATTTTCAGCAATTATGAGCAACTTTGAAGCACTTTGAAACTTGAAACAGATGAGAAATATAGCAGACGACAATTTATTTGGCGGGCTAAGGGTTAAATTTGTCATCTGCATCTGATCGCAGACATAGAATGATTTACCTTCAATCAACCGGCAGACGTTGTCTAGGGGTAAAGCACCTGCTTAGGACGTCAAGGTTGTGAGTTTGATCCCTGCCGGACCAAGTCCTTCAGATGAGACTTTATAAACCGAGGTCCGATGTATGAGTGCTTTACACTTGGCATCTGAAAGAACCAGAGAACTCTTATGATAATAAGAGTAGGGCATCAAACCCGGGTTCTCTGTATCTGCTCCCCTCTCTCTTGGGCGTCCAATTAGCCCATAGATGGCAGAAACAGACGTTAACAAACAAAAACCTCCAGTCATAATAAGTTGAGTACTGTGATGCTTGAGATACTCACTGCAGAGCTAGACATATCTGTCATATCGTGTACAAACTGAAAAGGAAGAGATGTATATAGTTCTGTGATAATTCTGACATTCTTAATAATTATCTAACCAAAATATGATGGGACGGTTATTTCTGACAGTATGGTTCCGTCATTGCGACCACCCTTATTGTGATTCACTGATTTTATGAATGACAAGTGGCTGCTTAAAACAAGATGAAAGTAAAGCAAAAATGGAAAGTTGCAGAGCACCAGATAAGGGTAGTTTTTCAAAAACTAAAATCTTTATTTCTGAATTAAACCCTATGGTGTCACTACTCATTTAGTCATTAGAATCGTCTCTTCGAGACGATTCTAATGAATAGTAACACCATAGGATTTGGTGCTTAAAAGAGTGAGAAAATGTTGGATTTGTTGAAATAACTACCTCTTAATATCTGGAGCCCTGAAGTTGTTTGTTTTACTTTCATCTTACTTTTAGCAGCTGTCAGTGTTAAACTAAAACACTGATAAAATATTTATCAATTTACAGCGCTCCCTCGCTACAACTGCCCTCCCAACAACGAATCCCTCCTTACAACGACCCCTGCAGCTGTTGCTCAAAACTAGACGTTTGTGTCCAACCTTTTCATGGCTGCAATACCGTCTCGGTCTAGGGTCTTCCTCCACCTGTAATTCGCTGGATTTGTGCATGAAACAGTGCATAAAATATTAAAAGGCTTCTGGGGGCTTCCTCCACTTATAATCAGCTGGACATTGCGATATAACTGAAATACTTTTAAAGTGACGTAAAATCATAACAAATCCAAGTCCTCTACCGAGTGGCCTCTGCACACAGGTTTTAGTGTTTATATAATTGTGATTTATTCCTACATCTGATGATAGAATTTCCAAGTTAACCTTTAACCTAAAAGGTACTATTCAACAAGCAAATTCAGCAGATTTGATCCAGACCAGACCATGTATTAAAATCATGGCAATTAATAGTTTCAAAATACTTTAAGCCTGAATGATTTTTCAAACAATTTTGAAGTAAATTTGATAAGAGATTTCAGATTTAGCATACAGTAGAACCTCTCTTTTACGACCACTAAAATGAAGGCTAATTGTCTGTATAAAATACAGGTGACAGCAGAAAGCAACGTGAAAGTGAAACAGAAAGCTCCTGTAGGAGCTTTCTGTTTCACTTTAACATTGCTTTCAGCAGGCACCTATCTTAAAGGACTTATATTTGACACAACTTAGTGGTAGTAATAGAGAGGTTCTACTGTATTTAGCAGAGTATAGAGTTCCTCATGTCAGGAGGCACCAAACCATGTTGTGTCAATTATTTTATTGTCTCAAGGGGCTGGTACAGATCTGATGTAAAGAAGAAGGTCGATGTGGCTCCTTTTTGTCACTTCATACCCTGACCGTATCTGTTTGTATTTTCAGTACCTTGGTTGTGTGGAAGTGTTTGAGTCAAGGGGAATGCAAGTCTGTGAAGAGGCTGTGAAAACTTTAAAAGCTGTAAGTATTCACATAGATATGTCTGGGTAACTGTTGGCTGTTGTTGTGCTGTTAATGTTAACTATACAGAGCTCCAGATAAGGGGAGTAATTCAAAAACTAAAATCTTTATTTCTGCATTAAACTCTATGGTGTCACTACTCAGAGGTATTTACCTCTCTGTCTGATTAACCCTTTGAACCCTTGTCCCGCATATAGGTGTCTTTTCAAACAGTGTACATGAGAAAAGTACACTTGTCCTGTGCAAACAGTGAAGGCCCAGATCAGAGGGCTCCTTTTTAAGCCTTTATTTTATTTCTCCACTGAAGGAAAAAGTTTCAATTTATACATTCATGATTAAGTTTTATAAGATAATTTTTCTATATTCTAACAAATTATAGCTTAAAGCAGGCTGAAAGTAAAGCAGAATGTGCCTGATGGCACATTCTGCTTTACTTTCAACCTGCTTTAAGTGGTTACTTATTTTCAAAACTAAAAACAAGCTACAGTACTGAACCTTATTAAATCAACAATTTTTGCGATTAGCTTGCAATTCGATGGCAATTCGATGGCAATTCGCTTGCGATTCAAAATACTAACTTTACCCTCGGGTAAGTTTTCTTGAATGATGTATCTCACAAATGTTCGCAAATATGTCTTCGATAATTCTTTCGATTCAATTTTTGTCATAACCGCTTCGGAAAATTCCTTTAAGAATATTCAAACGTAGGATTTGTTTTTTGAAGCGCCCGATTCGATGGCAATTCGCTTGCGATTATCAATTTGATTTAATAAGGTTCAGTATTGTATGGGGTAATGGGTTAAGGGGTTGGTCTGGTAGACCGATAAGAAAGGTCTGTCAGCAGACAGTGGAGGTAATTATCATGCTAAATTACATCAGGCAATTCTATACTCTCTCCTCAACTATTAGGCATAGACCGCAAACAAGATTTGAATGCTTAAAACTGGATAAAAGGAGCTTTCTGCATTGCTTATATCCAGGGATTCCTGTATTAAGCTGTACACATGAAGACTAGACACACATTATTGTTTGAAGTGTGGCTGATGCCTATGGGCTGATAACTCTTTCCTCCCTAAAACTTTAAATGGACAATTCCAGTTTCCACTTAAGTCAAGTCCATTTCTGACTTTTAAGGGTTGTTTTTTTCAATATTTGGCATTATGACAAACAGTGAAGACCCTGATCAGAGGGCTCCTTTCGGAGCCCTCTGATCAGGGTCTTCACTGTTTGCATAGGACACTTGTACTATTCACATGTACACTGTTCGAAAAGGACGCCTATATGAGGGACTAGGGTTCAAAGGGTTAAACACCATTCATTCATTTGAAGTGTGGGTGAAGACAGGCTTGACTGTATAGTCTCTCACAATGACATATATCCACTGTGACATCAGGTGAAATGGGTGGCATTCCAGGGGAATAGCAGACTGCCAGGAATGACACATGGGGTGAAATAGATCTATGAAAAACGAGTAGCTCAATATCAGCACTGTATATAAAAACAAAAGGGAGGAAGCTAGTAGTAGTTTCTTAACTGAGAGTAAAAAAACAATGTCGACTTTTATAAAAAATGTTGGATTATGTTTTGAGTAAATGACAGTGTCAGCACACAAGCTGTGTTCACATATTGCATGAGAAACTGTAGTCTCAGAACTTTATGAGAGTCATTAAATGATAGTTACATGATTTTATTATGTACTTTTATAGAAGCTATAGATCTTTGTTTATTGATAACACATTAATATTAAACTGCTTTGGATGCTAAGTATGTTGAAGGGGGGATGCATATTGATTTTGGTGTGTGTGTTGGTTGGTCCTTCTGTCTGTCTTTAGCATTGCCTATCAGTTTACAACTAAGAGGGTTCTTAGGAAAGTTTGTAAACTAAGAATTTTGCTATAAAATTACATGAAGTAGTAGTTGCATGGGAATAATCAGATCAAGATTAATTTCTAGATCAGTGCTACATATTTGGTGTAAATAATTCTTTCCATGCATAATACAAATACATATACATGATATATACCCGGAGCACGTCAAGGTCAACATGACGTCGCTAATGTGTCAAACTTTATGTAAGTCCAGTGAGCGTTGCAATTTCTCAACATTGTCACCCTCAATATCTACGCACTTGTTATGCCACGTTACACATGTACAGTGGAGAAAACGTTATTCTTTCCCAATAAACGCGTTTACGCTAAAACTATTATTTGCAGTGCAAACAGTTTGGAGCCAGATCAGTCGCCGGGTAACCCGGCGTCTGATCAGGCTCCAAACTGTTTGCCACCAAGATTAACATGAATTATCAGAGTTGTCCAAAAGTTGCACTTTTCTACGTTTTAGTGCTTTGCGTTTGCGTACGTTTGCGTTTAAACGGGAAAGAATAACGTTTTCTCCACTGTAAACTGATGATATACTTGGCAGAGTTTAGTATAAATGAATATTCAGCAGGAGAATGGTTAATAATGCTTTTATTGATACATAGGAGATGTGTTTATTAAAAAACAATATGTAGTACATATATTCATCAGTGTTGTGCCTAGGTCCAAAATTTTGGGGGACACGGTGGCGCGCTGTCAAAATTTTTGAGGGACATTTGAAATTTTTGGGGGACACACTAAAAAAACCTTTACAACACGATATACCTACCTTTTAATTAGAATACAGCTTACGGTATTTAACTGTCTCTGTATCTCGTATCGTAGAGTAGCTGTTTACACGACGGGCAATTTGATTTTTGTCTTTTTTAAATATGTTGAAGCGGTTGTCTTGGTTCAGATGATGTTGAAGGAGTATTCTGAACACTTTGTTTAAACGAAGCATCGTCTGCTAGTTGTCTATTTTAATCGGAAAGAAAATCCGTCAAGCGCATCGTTCCGACGCCATTATCACAAAGCGGAACCAGACTGGTTTACATACCGATTCTATATGCCGATATTCTTCACGTATATTATACGCGCACAGTCTATTTTCAATACTAAGACTAATCTCCCTTTGTGATCTCTCTATTCTCCGGAATTGAGTCGGAATGGAGCAGAAACTAGTAGAAATTGCCGAAAATGCGATTTTTTACGGCGCGCCCATATGCCAGCGCAAGGCGAATTTTTAAGGGACAATCGTGAAAAAAATGCGGGATTCCCGCAATGCCGCGGCCTAGGCACAACACTGTATTCATTAATTGATATACAAATGTAAAGGATATAGGTATATTATAAATAGTTTTAATAATGTTTAAATACAAACAACTGTTATATTAATATGCTATTCGATAGTTAATGGAGATGTGTTGTTTCTACTTCAGCAATGTAAAGGAAAATATCAGAGGGCCATTTTATATGTATCAGGGGATGCACTTAGAGTTGTGGATGAAATAAGCAAGGTAAGGTTACATGAAGAAGAAAAAAAGTTTGGAGTGCAAGTTTGCATGTCTTATATTGTTAGGCTACAGTACTGAACCTTATTAAATTAACAATTTTTGCGATTCGCTTGCAATTCGATGGCAATTCCCTTGCGATTCAAAATACTAACTTTTCCCGCAGGTAAGTTTTCTTGAATGGTTTATCTCACAAATGTTCGCAAATATGTCTACGTTAATTTTTTCGATTCCATTTTTGTCAAAACCGCTTCGGAAAATTCGCGTAAAAGTATTCAAACGTAGGATTTGTTTTTTGAAGCGCCCGATTTGATGGCAATTCGCTTGCGATTATCAATTTAATTTAATAAGGTTCAGTACTGTATCCATCTGTCTTAACTCTTTGAACCCTAGTCATGCATATATGCGTCATTGCAAACAGTGTACCTTTGAGGAGTACACTTGTCCTATGCAAACAGTGTAGATCCTGATCAGAGGGCTCCTTAAGGAGCCCTCTGATCAGGGTCTACACTGTTTGTCGTTTTGACATATTTTGTAAAAAACAATCCTTAAAAGTAAAAAATGGACTAGACTCAATTGAAAACTAGAATTGTCCATTTGAGGTTTCAGGGAGGATAGGATCAACACATTCAACTCTAGCAATGAGTACAGTGTAGCTCCATTACTTCGCGGTCCGCTATTTCGCGAAAGCCAATATATCGCGGTCGCGGCTTCGACCCCATTTTTTCCTATATGTATACTAAAAGTCAATAAAAGCCGAGTAGCGATAATTTCTGTTTCTTTCATAATTATATCTTCCTTTAACAGGTCGCTAAAATTGCGTAATCAGTGTCAATTATCACCTTCTGTGGACAGCGCGTGTGTCATCCCGCTGCGTTGATTGACAGGTGCACTAACAAACAAACAATAGGCCTTGAGTGAACTCGCGCATGCGCGAGTTTCCCTCATTATTCAGCAATAATTAGCAAACTAACCTGATTGAGTTATAACTACCAAAAGTCGACTAATCCGCATTAATAGCAGTGGATAACCACAGACATTAAAATCACAGTCATTCTCATTTTGATACATCAATCAGACGCTTACAATCATAACTGCGATTCGTACCAGCTAACAACAGACTCGAACAATGTCGGCCACGAAATAAATTAAATTTAACCTTTGATCTGTAAATTGGTTTCATTGTTTTTTCAATTTCATATATCGCGGTTCGTTTTTTGACAATTCAACCGAGAAAATCTCATTTTATCGCGTTCTAATCGCGATATAGGCATTAAGTGTGATTTCCACGAGTAACTGAATCTTACTGACACACGCACATTTAAATAAAAATGGCGGCCGTTCTCAAAAACGAAAGTACGCATTTGGTATAATACACATGAAAACGCTGATGCTAGATATGACAGTGCATATAAACACTTGTTTTCACAAGAAATAACAAGGTAATCAACCAAGAAACCGTGTTTATTGCATGACATTGATATAATAAGGTTTGGCATTGGAATATACAACAGAAATTAGTTCAGCTAAGAATTGGGCTATATCGCGATCCGACCACATCGCGGATTTCATTTCGTGGACCCCAACTTCCGCGATATAATGGAGCTACACTGTATACTGGTTATTTACAAAAATGGATACCTGTGAAGAGAAAGCTTTTCCTATGCAAACATTGTTGACCCAGATAAGAGGTTTCCTATAGAAGCACTCTGATCAGGGTCTTCACTATTTGCCATTTTGCTATATATTTATAGAATTAACCGTAAATATTTAAAGATGCACTAGATGTAATGGAATTGTCTGAGGGATGAATGAGAGAAATCCACCAGAAATATAAAGTTGGGACATATCGTGCTGGAATGGTTTAATTGCATTTCAAATATTTATTTTGCTATGAAACATTTGAACTAATGAAGTTGAATTTATAAGATTAAGGCTGGACCAAATTTGAAATTGTCACATCCTGGAGGAGCCTTCCAGCTGGCTTATGGAAGGTCACTTATTCTACCCAATTGCCAATTTGGGCAGTTTTATATATTAATGTTAAGGAGACAAAGGGTAAATGTGTCAATATAATCCTTTATTTATGCTTTTCGGTGGATTACCACGAAATAGCAGTGGATTATCACTTGATAATTTCACTGCTTTAAGCAGTGGGATTATCGCCAAGCGCGCTTTAATTATGAGTTTTCCCTGTAGGGCTCCCCAAGAAATGTAGTCAATTGTGTCTTATCGTTAAATTCCGGCAGTTCGATTTGTCGCGAACTACTCAACGGAAGAACACGAATCCAAACTCGGGAGCAACGACGTAATTCGGATGACGTCAAATCAATAAATAAGTGACTTCATCGTACGGGAAACTGTTTCGAAAATGTGTTCGATATAAAGTTGGGGCTCAACACGGGGTAAATCATTTACTTTCGCTTTCACAATTGTCAAACAATTTCGTTTAAAAAGTGGCTTAAAAGCATAAATAAATAGAATAATTGTATTTTTTCAGTATAAGATCGAATTAAATCCATTGAGTGAACATCAGACTTATATTTTCACGAGTGGCGAATCCACGAGTGAAAATATAACGTCTGATGTTCACTAAATGGATTAAATTTCTATCTTATACTGAAAAAACAATTATCCTCTATATGTTGCATCTTCTCTTTAACTTTGTCGTCTTAGCTGAGTTCTCAACTAGAGTTTGGTTAATCCATTACCCCATAAACAGGCATTTTACGCCTTAAACTTATTCCTCCACTGAAGAAAACAGTTCTCTTTTATACAGTCATGAATGTGTTTCATAAGAAAAAGTTCTGTATTCTACCAGATAATTACTTAAAGAAGGCTGAAAGTAAAGCAAAATGCACCATAGGGTGCATTCTGCTTTACTTTAACCTGCTTTAAGTGTTCATCTTTCTTTCAAACTAGAAACAGGCTATTGGGTAAAGGCATAAGGATATCTTATCTGAACATCTGTCTACTATTGTAGAGTATGATAGTGGACCAAACCATAGAGAAGGTGTCATTTTGTGCCCCAGACAGAAACCATGAGAAAGGCTTTGCCTATATATGCAGGGATGGCACTACTAGACGGTGGATGTGTCATGGTTTCCTGGCAGTGAAAGAATCGGTGAGAATCATCAATCCTATAACTCCCCTACACTGCCTATTGTCTCTTTTTATTCATTAAAAGTACTTGAAAAAGAAAATGGTAGGCAGGGCTCCATATGAGGGGAAAACCACTTATTTTAGCACCTAATCCTATGGTGTTACTACTCATTAGAATCGTCTCTTCGAGACGATTCTAATGAGTAGTGACACCATAGGGTTTAAAGCAGAAATAAAGATTATAGTTTTTGGAAAATTCCCCTTATCTGGAGCTCTGGGTAAGGCTTCAAAATTGGTCAATGTCTACTGATGTGTGGAATGATGGGTTTAATTCTGGACTGTCGTCTTTGAAAGTAGTTATATTTTGGTTGCTAAACGGCAAATAATGTTGATTTATGTAATGCTACTTAAACTGGATAAAACTTAAAGTAATGCAGAAAGCTTCTTCAGAAGGAGTTTTCTGCTTTACTTCATCCTGAATTAAGTCATTTCTATTGAATGAGCTTTCAATATTGCTTTTAGTGTCTGATAAAGCGCTTTTCTAAGAATAGAAGTTAAGTGTTCATTTTTTTCATATATGGTATTAAGTACTATCTACCTGAACCTTATATCAGTCCACATATCAGAACTTCACGGTCTAGTTTTGAGGCCCATCTTCCAGCCTTTCTTTATGTTGTTCAATACTCTAAACCTGCTGTTGTGTGTGCCCTTTATTGCCATAATCAGAATAACATACAATAATCAGTTTGCCCAGAAATTATATGAAATGAATCATGGCTGCAGTCAAAATACTTCGTTCCTTGAATTATATAACATTCATAGGGCCAATGTGCTTTTTTTAGCTCACCCGAGCGCATAGCGCTCAGTGAGCTATTGTGATTGTGCTGTGTCCGGTTTTGACGTGCGTCCATGAACTTTTTGCTTTTTACACACTAGAGGCCTAACTTTTTGTTTCAATCTTTATCAAACTTATTCAGAATGAACATCTTAACAAAATCTAGGTCAAGTTCAAATTTGGGTCATGTGGGGTCAAAAAGTAGGTCTTTAGGTCAAATCGTAGAAAACACTTGTGAACACTCAAATAGCCACGGTTTTTACCTAATCTTTATCATGGTTCGCACAGTCTAAAAAGGTCCGTAAAAATGGGATGTTAGCCTTAAAAAGACCCTGAATGAATTCAGAGTTTGGGTCATGTGGGGTCAAATTCTTTTTTGTCACTAGGTCAAATCTTGAGAAAAGGCTTGTGAACACTCTAGTAGCCACATTTTTAGACCAATCTTAATCAATTATAATCAGAATGACCATCTTGACAAAATCTAGGTCAAGTTTGAATATGAGTCATGTGGGTTCAAAAAGTAGATCACGGTCAAATCTTAAAAAAAACTTGTGAACACTTTAGTAGTCATGGTTTTAGCCAAATCTTTATCAAACTTGGTCAGAATGGCCATCTTGAACAAATATAGATCAAGTGTGAATATGTAGGTCACTAGGTCAAGCCTAGTGAGAGAAAGTGGATTCAACTGTTGGCCTAATCGAGTCAATTAATTCAGATGAGCGATTCAGGGCCATCATGGCCCTATTGTTTAGACATTTTGTTTTTCGAGCAGCTAGCTACATGTAGTATACTTATTTAACTCACTATAAGAAACCAAGAGTATGAAGTTAAGACATCTTTTTGCATTATATAGAAATCTTAATACTTTTGGAAGAATGTGTTTGCAAACATGGACACTAATTGTATTGATCCAATATCGGAAAATAAGACATTTAGTAGAAGAGGCATAACACAGTGCCTCAGATCAATGAATTAAAAAAACCCACAAGAAGTTCATACACTTCATAGCAAACATTGTAGAAAGCATTAGATAAGGTGTCACAGGACTCCAGATAAGAGAGAGTAAGCTGCACAAATCCAACATTTTCTCGCTTATTTAAACACCAACTCCTATGGTGTTACTACTCATTAGAATCGTCTCGAAGAGACGATTATAATGAGTAGTGACATCATAGGGTTTAAAGTAGAAATAAAGATTTTAGTTTTTGAAATACTCCCCTTATCTGGAGCCCTGGTGTCACAAATTTAATGTTAATCTGATCTGGGTCTACACTGTCTTGTCTTTTTTTCTGGACAATTGGTATTAGAAGGGTATTCCTACACAATAGGTTTAGAAGTTGCTTTCTTTTAAGTTGACCATTTTAGGCAGAAAGCTTAAGCTACATAGAAATATTTTATTTTGTTTTTATGGCTTTGGTATGATTGGTTTAATAGGCCTTGTGACCCTCCCACTAATCTCAGTTAACATGTCAATATTGCACTTGTGAGATAAACATATTTGTGGCTGCATTTTTCAACCAATATCCATCTGAAGCAAATAATTTGTAGTTACTACAACAAATTATGGTAATAAGTATAGTTCAGTATACTGTGAAAAATGTCTAAAAAAATTCAGCTACAGTCGAACTTCGATATCTCGAACTCGGTTAGATCGAACATACCCATATTTCAAAGTTAAAACGTGGCTTAGCCACGTTTTAACTTTAAAATATGAGTATGATCAACCTAACCGAGCATGAAATAATGCAGTTCATGTGTCGGACTATCGGATATTTTGAGTTAAGCGAGTTTGAGATACCGAAGTTCGACTGTAATACCCAAATGACACATATTTTACCTTTGCATTGATGTATGATGTATTTGCATATACACAAGCTAGTGGTATGAAAGCTTTCACACCATATAATAGTAGAAATTTAGAAGTACAAAAAACTACAGTCTTGCTATTAACCATTTTACCGCCATAAGCAACTGCAGTTGGCTTTGCAAAATGTTTGGATCCTGATTAGATGCTGCGTAATCTGGCCTTTGATCAGGACACAAACAGTCAGCTACTTGTATCAATATTTCTTCAATGAAAACTTTAAAAAAAATACAGTCGAACTTCGATATCTCGAACATCTTTAACTCGAACTAAACGATATTTCGAAACATGAATTACATTATTTCATTTTCAGTTCAGTCGAAAATACCCGTAGTTCAAAGTTAAAACGTGGCTAAGCCACGTTTTAACTTTGAACTCCAGGTATGTTCAACATAACCCAGTTGGAGATATCGAAGTTCGACTGTAATGCAATAATATATCATAACCAAGATATGTTTTGGTACTTGTCATCTAGGTTTACAAAGTACATGTATTCTTTAATGGCAGTCCCAGGCAGCAATTATTTATTGCACAGATCAAGTATTGCATAATGTTTCTATGTTTGTGTATATGTAACTCGGCGCAATGTACCCTGTGTCATTGAAACAACTACTGTTGCCAACATGTATTGCCTTTTATTTTCCCCAGAGGTTTTGGCGGTCGCATAAAGTTAAGGTAAAGCAAATATAAAAATGTACAACAAAATAACAGTGCATGTTTTGACTGCTGAGGAATCTTTGCATATGTCCCAGTGCTCTAGACCAGAGAGAAACAATAATATACTAACTGTTACAGGGCTCCAGATAAGGGGAGTATTTCAAAAACTAAAATCTTTATTTCTGCATAAAACCCTATGGTGTCACTACTCATTAGAATCGTCTCGAAGAGACGATTCTAATGAGTAGTAACACCATAGGATTTGGTGCTGAAATGAGTGAGAAAATGTTGGATTTGTTCACTTTAATCCATCTTATCTGTAGCCCTTAATCATTATCTTCCTGCTTCAAGGGAGTGAAAGTGAGATGTAAGGTTTTGCTTTTTCACCGGCCTGACTGACTGTGTAAAGCATTGGATACTTTTCTTTACACTATTTTTTCAATGCAATACCTTAGTTTTGATTTCTCTTCTTGGTTGTGGCCAGATATCTAATTTTGAGAAATTCTTTAAATGTCTCAACTTAACCCAACTGATTTTAGTTTTTCAAATAACTCTTGTCTGGAGCTATACAACTCTTTGGCTGCCTTTTATATAGGATTTCTATCTACTCAAAAGCATTTTAGAATGATACCCATATAATATTGATTTTAAGGACTTTCAAGCAATATTTAAATACCAAATAGTGCAGACCCTGATCAGAGGGCATTTTCAGGCTCTCAGCATGTGCTGTACTTTTTTTGCAAAACAGTGAATGTATATACAGTAGAACCTCTCTATTACGACTGTTAAATTGTGTCAAATATAAGTCGTGTAAGACAGGTGGCTGCCTAAAGCAATGTAAAAGTGTTTCACTTTCACATTGCTTTAAGCTGTCACCTGTCTTTTATGCAGACAATAAGCCTTCTTTTTAGCGGCCAATATAGAGAGGTTTTACTGTACATAGCAGTATATCAGATTTTGTGTAATCTAATCCTATCTGTTCTTAACTGGTATTCAAAGGGTCAATTGTTAGAGCCTGTAGACCAGCTAGAGATTTCTCAGCACTTATATATGCTTTAGAAACTAAAACCAAACATGTACTGTTTCCTAATCAGGGTTAGGTAGATGTCATACTAGCTCTTGTTTCTCTTGTTTGCTAATCTTTATTCTGAAGTGCCCTGCTGGGTTGCAGTTGAGAGTCTATCTATTAGAGAATTTCATTGATAAATTTACCTGTGCATCCTGATCAAAGTCCTTTACTCTTTAAATTTGCCAGGGGCTCATTATTTAAAAAGTTAGGAGTCCCATATTGGACCCATAGCTTTTCTGGCCTTTACTCATAAGCAAATAGTAGTTTAAAGCATGTTGAAAGTAAAGCAGAATGTGCCTGAAGGCACATTCTGCTTTACTTTCAACATGCTTTAAGTGGTCACCTGTCTTTAAATTTAAAAATAAGTTATGGGATATTGGATTAATTTTTCACCTCAAGGATGTTTGTCTAAAGGACTCATTGTTTTACAGAATCAGGCCTGTACAGAATGTGCATTCCGAGGACTCATTCATCTGATTTCTAAAATTTTCACTGGAAGCTCCAGTTAAACAATGTATAAACGTAGAAGGAAACACAGAAATCACTAAATACACAGTTCTACTTTTGGCAGGTTAAAGGTAATGCATAAAGCTCTTTAAGGAGCTTTCTACACTTCTGCCTTAGCCCTTTTTCCAATGGAAGCACCTTTTAGCACATTTAGTTTAGTTTATTCCTGCAATGAATAAAATAGTTCCAATTTATAGTCATAAGCATGTACCAAAAAGAAATATTTTCTTTATCCTAGCAGTTGGTAGCTTAAAGCAGGCTGAAAGTAAAGCAGAATGTGCATTCTATTTTCCTAGCAACCTGCTCAGTGGTCAACATGTATTCAAAACTTGAAACAAACTTATCATTGGGTAAAGGGTTAAGTGTCTATCTTTATGCAACACTATAATTTTGTCTCCTTTTGAAATGTGGCTGCTTGAATACAGATTTAACAGTCCAATGTAAAGTATCTGGTGATAGGATTTCAGGGCTGCCATTTCTGGATTTTTCTGAAATCTTCGGATTTTTATCCTTGCAGATGGTAGCTTAAATCACGTTGAAAGTAAAGCAGAATGCGCCTTAAGGCGCATTCTGCTTTACTTTCAACCTGCTCTAAATAATCACGCTTGAAATATAAAAAATGGAAATCTTAGGACTTTTCATGATCAACTTATTGCAGCCCTGAGATATACCAAAAAACCTGTGTACAGCAACCAGTCAAAAGACAGAATGTAATAGGCAGGCAGTAGCTTATTGCTCGTCAAGAGAAGTGTAGAATGGTGCTTGTGGGAGTTTTCTGCATGACCTTTATCCAGCATAAAGTAGACATTTGTTTATAGGGATGAGTGGATTTCTTCACTGAGTGGGTGGGCAAAACAGTTTTGACTGTTGAACAATTCAGGAAAGATCGTTATTGAGCATATAGGCTTAAATACATCAATGATATAGGTGTTTTAGTTTCACAGGTGTTTTAGTTTTTCCAGGTCATACTCATTACTATTAATTTTTTTTGAAAAATAATAATAGGATTTTCATTCATTAAAATCACTAACAACATTATTATACATTTTATAATTGAATAATTATTTTTTGATTGGTGGTAATTTTCCTAGTTCAGTAAAACCTTTCTATTACGACCGTTAAAACGGTACGCCAGATGACTGAATAAAAGACAGGTGACAGCTTAAAGCAAGGTCTTAACCCTTAGCCTGCCACTCACGACTATAGCTCCATATGCAAACAGCTTGGATCCGGATGAGACGTCTCATCCGGATCCAAGCTGTTTGACACTCGGACAACATTTTCAGCAATTTTGAGCAATTTTGAAGCACTTTGAAACTTGAAGCAGACGAGAAATATAGCAGACGACAATTTATTTGGCGGGCTAAGGGTTAAACACCTAATAATGAACACTTGGTCGTAATAGTGAGGTTTTACACTGTATAGTCTTTATTACATCTCAGAAAGCAGTTACAACTGGTGCTTCATATATTAGCATTATACAACTCCTTGTTGAATGCCAATCCATATACAACCTTGGTAGAGGCTAGATTTATATTGGCTTATAAAATAGCATGGGTGAAAGTTTTCCGTATTGTGACGGAATTCCGTATTTCCGAAATTGCCGAGGGTCATTTTTCCAGAACGTGTAAATCCGTTGAGAAATTCGGGGGGGGGGGGGGGGGGGGGGTTAGAGGGTGTCTTTGTCGAGTAAGATTGAAAAAACAAAATCGAAGGTGATTTCGAGAGCTGTCAAATTAGTTGAAATTACGGTGTCAATGTTCGCCAATGTTATCGTTCGGCCCTATCTTTCGTCGTACTATAACGGTGACGGCAAAATCCGAGTGAACCAAAACAATTTGGACTGGTTGCCGAATTAGGTTGCTACTCGCACGCGGACAGCGTTGAAAACACGGAAACCAGTCTCTGACCAAACATTTCCGTAGTTGATTTCAATAATATGACAGGCTTGCTTAAAATAACGAGGTAAGAAAATTTATGAGGGGGCTGTTTGTGATTTTGATCTTGTTGCCGATAATTTTCCGTAGCGGTTCGAAAAACTTCTTTTGGAAAATCTAAAATCTCTTTCTTCGGAGTCTTACTAGGCGCTCATTGTTTTATGAATCATCCGATTACCAGACGCTAAACTATATCACGCGGAACGCTTCGTGTTTTATCGTTGGTGCATCAAAATGCAATTAGCTCATTTTGTCACCAGTTTTCGCGAAATTAAAATACCGACGTATCTGTCAAATGCAGCTGAATGGTTAACTTTAATGAAACGCGAACTAAACAAAATTAGGAGATTGAATAGGAAATTCGGCTGAAAATCCCGATTTTATTATAAAACAAGTAGCTTACTCAGTTACTGAAGTATTAATGTCATCTTTTTTAATTTTTCAGATTACATATTATTGGACTGTTAAACGACCCGTTTTCTATGGCTATAAAGTATTGAAAAGGTATTTTAATAGCATTCTTATCATTAAAGTTATTGATAGTAACCATTCCATTCATTAAGTAAAGAAATATTTATCTGATTTGGGTAACCCAAGATTAAAATTTAGTCTAGCATCACAGCTTTGAAACAGTTTAGAAAAATCAAAATGTATAAAATTGAACCACTAAAATCATTTTTAGGGAGGCCTCTTGTTCCATCAACTATGGGAAGGCTTCTCTCTCCCATCATAGCCTACTGCTTTAAATTTTGTGCCACTTAGTTTTAACTTTCTGAAAGCAAATTGAACATGAAAATGAGAGCTAAAATAAACTCACACACAGATCACGGTTAGAAATCGTTTATCAAGGAACCATTTATCAATCAAATAAAGTAGACATGGCACAGAGGTAAGTTATTTACTTTGTGGTAAATCCTTTGAGCAGTCTCAGAGAGGGAGGTATTTTCATTAGGATAAGTGAAATGCCTATCATCACCCCTCTCAAATGTCATGCCTTTAAATGTACAAAACTTTAGAATGGCCTGTACACATAATAATGAAAAAATATTTCTTAAATATATTTATAGGGTAACCTAAGTCTTATGCCATTTTTAAAAAAATCATTTTATGAGGTGGAAGTATGTGGTCAGCACCTGCCCCTTCATATATATAATCATACACCTATGCACTGGTCTGTATAAATGAAATATAGGTGTCAAAACAGGATCAGACAGGACTGGGTGTTTTCTGTGACAATGGTTTTTAGTATCTGTACGATAGTTTAACTATATTCAACTGAAAAGTACTGACAACAATGATTTATTTGAATAGTCTAAACTGTTAACTGAAAGCAAGGGCCAGTTATGAATTATATGTACATCTATCCTGTACGAACAGTGTAGACTAAGATCAGAATGTTCCCATCAGAACCTTCTGAACGGGATATGTACAGTATCCTTGCAAAAGCTTATACAACCAGAGTCAGTTTTTTATGGTAATGCTTGACTGGAAATAGAGTATGTTCTAAATGTTTTGTATTGGATCTAGTAATACATGTCATAATTTTTAAGTGTCAGTGATACAAAATCTTATACATTCAGCTTTATAAAACAGTATAATGATAGAAAACCTAAATACCATCTCATATTTTTCTCCCTTGGAGCTAACTCATACATGGACCTAACTAGAAACATATTTTTGTGGCCTTACAATGATAATTGTAAAAGCAAAGTGCTTATAATTTACTTCTGAGTATAACAGTTTGCTGAAAGCAATTTCCATATTTTGTTAAATAAAATCAAAATTAAGATTTATTTTTCAATCCTTGGAAAACATTAATGCTTATGACCAAGAAAATTATTTTTATATTTTTCCATTGCTTGTCATTTTCAAACAATTTTCCAACAGTTTCAGACCTTAAAAATGCTTAAAACCCAGGAGCTTCCGGGGGCCTCCGGCCCCCTGGTCCCCCAGCCAGGGCCTTGCCCTGGACCCACTGGGGGCCCTGGCGGCCCCGAGCCCCCAGCATAGTTTTCAGTATTTTCAGTTTTGCCAACTTTCACCCATGAAATAGTGAAAAAATTCCCTAGCAGAGAGTGCAGACTCGTGTCAGACAGTCACACATCTGATAAGAAAACAGTGAAGACCTTGATCAGACAGCTCCTTCAGGAGATGTCTGTTTTTGGACTTTCCTGTTTTGAAAAAGGTATCAAAATAACTCATTATATTCTGGCGAGCACCTTAGAGCCATTGGGCTCTTGTTTTGTGGTCGTGATAGAGAGGTTTTACTTAATTTACCATATAAAATCAAAACAGTGACCTTAATCAAAAATGTTCAATGATTTTATGTACACATGAAATTTGTTGTATTGATTTGATTATCATTATGACAATCTGTCAATACCTCTCAATGATGTATTATATTAGGATGGTATATCTTACACTCAAATCACAAGTAACATTCTCATATAGACACCTTTACCCATTACCCCATGTAGTTTTTGAAGACAGGTGAACACTTAAAGCCTTAAGGCGCATTCTACTTTACTTTCAGCCTGCTTTAAGCCATCATGTGTTGGGTTAAAGAAACTATTTCTTGTGATACATATTTACGAGTATAAATTTGCACTATTATCTTCAGTGGAACACTATATATTAAAGGTGTAAAAAGGCAATTTTTTGGGTTAATGGGTTAAGTTTTGGTTTCTCACTAATCCTGTTTGAAATCAACTAATCACAATAACTATTCTTCTATACTGTAAAGTCTCTCTATTTCTGCCATTAGATTTTTTAGCTCACCTGAGCCAAAGGCTCAAGGTGAGCTATTGTGACCGCTCACCGTCCGTAGTACGTCTGTCCGTCTGTCCGTCTGTCCGTCTGTCCGTCTGTCCGTTCACTTTTACTTCAAACGACATCTCTACTGAAACCCGCCGATTGTAGGGAGAGTTCAAACTGCTTATGATGTTCCTTGGATGCTTCTCTACAGAAGTTGTTCAAAAAAAAAGGAAAAAAAGCACAAACTCTGCTTGAAAAAGCAAAAAAGCAAAAATCTTTAAAAAATCTTCTTGCCCAAAACTACTAGGCCCTAAGCTTTGATATTTGTACAGTAGAATCTCCTGGTGGATCTATCTATAGTTTGTTAAAATGAAATCCCTAGGGTCACATTTGACACCACCCTGCACAGTTTAAGTGCTGCTCTAGGCAGGTTTTACAGTATTTTTGATTTAGGCAGAACTGTATTTACCTGAGTTACCCTTAATATACTATGGGCAAATAGCCAATATTTGCAAACATTTTGGATCCAGATCAGATGCAACATAATCATAATGCTACATCTAATCTGGATCCAACCTATTTGCCACTCATTTACCAACTTAACATTTTCTAAATTGTTTTTTTGTACACTTTTCACATACAGTAGGTTTTAAGCAGACATCATTTCAGTCTGGTAAGGGTAAGCCCAAGCGTTCTAGCCACTGAGGTCAAATATTATGCAACTCTGAACTGGTAGTGGGTATCACAGAACTGGTCATGATCAGCTGAACATGTTGTCTGCTAAAGTTTAGATATGGTTCAGTCTGATTCATACTTAGAGAAACAGGATCTGGAAGTGATCCACTGACAGTTATGTAATTATGTCTTATGCCATATTTATACATATGTTTAATATTGGTTTTGTCAGAGTTATCTGTATGTCTTTTCAATAATTCCACTTTAAACAGTCATGAAAATGTAAGATGCAAAAGTAAAGCAAAGTGTGCATTAACCCTTAGCCCGCCAAATAAATTGTCGTCTGCTATATTTCTCGTCTGCTTCAAGTTTCAAAGTGCTTCAAAGTTGCTCAAAATTGCTGAAAATGTTGTCCGAGTGTCAAACAGCTTGGATCCGGATGAGACGCCGAGTTACTCGGCGTCTAATCCGGATCCAAGCTGTTTGCATATAAAGCTATAGTCGTGAGTGGCAGGCTAAGGGTTAAGACACATTCTGCTTTACTTTCAACCTGCTTTAGGTGGCCACCTATTTTCAAAATTAGAAACATGCTATGGGGTAATGGGTAAAATGAAATTGCCTATTTGGAAAGAGCCTGATGAGAGGAAGTGCCATTTGCAAAGGCCATAACTCTGACATCATTGTTTTTTGAGTTATTTCCCTTTGTGATATTTTCTTGTCAAGAAGACAACTTCAGTTCTACTGATGCTATTGTAATGAAATTTTATGTATGGAAAGAAACTGATGAGAGAAAATGCCATGCACAAGGGCAGCAATATTTAGTTTTTCCCCTTTGTCATATTTTATTGTCAGGAAAATAATTCCAGTTCTGTTGACGCTAGTGAAATAATTATCATTTATTGGAAATGGAAATAGCTTGATAAGAGGATGTGTCATGGATAAGGGTCATAAGCTTGGCAACAAAATTCACTTTTGTCATGTTTTCTTGTCTGGAAGATAACTCCATTTATAGTTATATTAAAATGTTGTCTTGCCCAGTCAACTTAGGTACAAACTTCAATGTCCTCAGGTGAGCGAATTAAGGGCCATGGCCCTCTTGTTTAATTATCAGGTTTATAGGCAGGTGACTGCTTAAAGTAAGGTAAAAAAGAAATCACCTTTAGACGCTTTCTGTTTTACGCTCACCTTGCTTTAAGCTGTCACCTGTCTTTTATACGGTCTGATAGCCTCCTAATATCAGGGCTCCAGATGAGAGGGAATTAACTGCACAAATCCAACATTTTCTCACTTATTTCAACTGAGAGTCCTATGGTTCTAATGAGTAGTAGCACCATAGGGTTTAAAGCAGGAATAAAGATTTTAGTATTTGAAATACTCCCCTTATCTGGAGCCCTGTAATAATAGAAAGGTATACTGTATATTTATCTCACATTTCAAACAAATTAGAATCTACCTAGGGCCATTCTTAAGTGTTGACT
Source organism: Gari tellinella (assembly GCA_922989275.2). Classification (NCBI taxonomy): domain Eukaryota; kingdom Metazoa; phylum Mollusca; class Bivalvia; order Cardiida; family Psammobiidae; genus Gari; species Gari tellinella. The sequence goes on along the minus strand of OV277857.1, from coordinate 25,886,243 downwards.
TTTGATGCTCTCATAGTTTCTACATGTATGTCTTGGTAAATGTGATAGAAACTATTTTGTATGAAAAGCTGTCTAGAACCATTTTCAATTTAAACCTTTTCCTCATAGCCTGTTTTCAATGATTGAACCAAGTGGAAAGAAAAGTAGAAATCTTACTCGGTGATTAAAGGCAACCATCAGTCAGAGTAGGAAAGTTATGACTCTTTAATCCTTCTCTCTCTGACAGCTCAAGTGGTCAATTATAGTTTTCAATTTAGTCTAGTCGATTTTTGACATTTTAGGGTTGATTTTCAAAATATATGTCAAAATAGTTACAAACAGTGTAGACCCTGATCAGAGGGCTCCTTAAGGAGCCGTCTGATCAGGGTCTACACTGTTTGCATAGGACAAGTGTACTCGACAAGTACACTGTTTGCAAATGACGCATATATGCTTGACCAGACTTCAAAGAGTTTATAGAAAATTTCAGAGCTTCAGATAGGATGGGTATTTTAAATGTTAAGTTCTTTATTTCTCTATCAAATTCAATTTACTCATTTGAATCGTCTCTTTTATGTCACAACATAGGGTCTCATGGAGACATAACAAAGACTATACTGGAATCGTTCACTTTACCCATTTCTTATCTAGAGCTCTGGGGCCCGTTTCATAAAACTTCTTACGACAAATGTTGTCGTAAGTCAAAACTTTAAAATACATTTAATCTGTGATTTCTCTATCTAATCATGTCTTGTGACATCTTTTTTGGAATCATCTTTTCAAGACGATTCCAAAAAGATATCACAAGACAGGATTAGATGGAGAAATAAATAATGATTGATACTTTTATAATCTGACTTACGACAACATTTGTCGTAAGAAGTTTTATGATCCCCTGGTATATTATAAAGTAGGATAACTGTGAAAAGGTGTATCAGTGAAGGAAAGAGTTATATTGTTTATAAAAATTGTTAACCCTTATCCTGCTGCAAAATCTTCTGCTTTGAAAATTAATGATCTTCTGCAAAATTTGTTAAATTTCGATTTATGCAATTTTTCGAATAAACATCCCTTAAGACGAGTGTCAAACAGTATGGATCCAGATTAGACGCGGCGTCTGATCTGGATTCAAACTGTTTGCAAAAGCCAGTGAAGTCGTGACCAGCAGGTAAAGGGTTAACCCTTAGCCTGCCACTCATGACTATAGCTCCATATGCAAACAGCTTGGATCCGGATGAGACGCCGAGCTGTTTGACACTCGGACAACATTTTCAGCAATTTTGAGCAACTTTGAAGCACTTTGAAACTTGAAGCAGACGAGAAATATAGCAGACAACAATTTATTTGGTGGGCTAAGGGTTCATACACTTTATACCCAGCTTCCAGGAGCTTCATGTATTACTCATATATACAAGGTTTTGGTTATTTACAGAAACTCAGGTGGTAGTGACTTGCTTAAAGCTGGTGATAGTTTTCTTTGTATTGACTAGATTTACAGTGTAAATGAGAAAATATTGGAGACATTGTTAAATACTGTTTGTAGTAGATTCAAAAATGGGATCTGAGAAGGTCAGTTGATCTATGCTGTATGCTAAGTCTGAATATCTATTTTCCTCAAAGCATGGTGCATTGGTAAATCACAAATGCAGCAATCAATGACCCTGTTATTTGTACTGTAAAACCTCTCTTTAGCAGCATGTAGCTTTGGCCAGGAATTTGATTTGTAAGACAGGTGCTAGCTTTATGCTGGACAAAAGCAATGCAAAAAGCTCATTAAGGAGCTTTTAGAATTTTATGTGTCCAGCATTATTGACCAGTACGCTATCATTGAAGATGCTAATGTTTACATATGATAGTCGCAGAAGAGATATTGTACTGTATTGAATAGGAAAGCTGGTTTGTTCTGAAGGTCTCATAGGAAATCCCTTAATTGGGTACTAGACTAATAGAAGTAATTTCATTAGACCTTTTTGTCTGTGTTTATTCTACATAAGGGCCTATGTGATTAACACATTGCCAGGAGAAGATGTACCCAACATGGAAGCACTTACCTCAAGCATATATAACAGGGCTCCAGATAAGTCCTAAGAGAGAGTTAACTGAACAAATCAATCATTTTCTCACTTATTTCAGCACCAAATCCTATGGTGTTACTATTCATTAGAATCGTCTCGAAGAGACGATTCTAATGAGTAGTAACACATACTATAGGTTTTAATGCAGAAACAAGAATTTTGGTTTTGAAACACTCCCCTTATCTGGAGCTCTGTATAATATACTGACTTGCCGGAATGACATGTGGAAATTCTAACAGAAGATTTATTTGTTATTAATCAATTTTACTCATTTAACCCAAGCAACCAGTATACTTATCATTTGCAGTGCGTTGTACCTATGAAGAGTACACTTATCCTATGCAAACATTGTAGATCCTAACCAAACAATAGTTATACCCCCTCAAATGAAGTTTGGGGGGGGTATACTGGAGTCACCATGTCTGTCCGTCTGTCCGTCCGAGCGCACGAAAGGTCCTTTGTTGGGTAGGGAGAACAATAGATTCCATTCATTCCGTGATTGCCCTATTGTTATTGTTGGGTATTTTAGTGTACTGTTGGGTACTTTTAAACAAAAAATATACCCAACAAATGTCCAACTGTGAGAACGTCCGTCCGTCCGTCCCTCCGGCTTGTCCGGATCATAACTTCTAAAGTATAAGAGCTATTGACATCAAACTTCATATACAGATAGATCTCATTGACCAGGAGTGCAGTGCACAAGAATCATAACTCTGTAATCAGTATTTTTGGAGTTATTGCCCTTTGTTATTTTTATCAAATTTAGGCTTGTCCCGAGCATACCTTCAAAAGTATAAGAGCTATTGACTTTAAACTTCATATACAGATAGATCTCATTGACTAGGAGTGCAGTGCACAAGAACCATAACTCTATAATCAGTATTTTTGAAGTTATTGCCCTTTGTACATATATTTTTACCCAATTTAGGCTTGTCCGGAGCATAACTTCCAAAGTATAAGAGCTATTGACTTCAAACTTCTTATACAGAAAAATCTCATTGACCAAGAGTGCAGTGCATAAGAACCTTTACTCTGTCATCCATATTTTTGGAGTTATTGTCCTTTGTTGTTATATCTTTATCCATTTTTGGAGTTGTTGCCCTTTGTTATTCTTTTCCAAATTAGGAAGCACTTAAGTGCACACATCAACATTATCCAGAAACATTTACCTCTTGTGACAAGACCCTACTGGGGGTATGAATCACCATTTGTGATAGGTCTAGTTAAATGCTGGTGTATGTTTATGAGTGTTAAAGTGGAATATTTTCTTCAGTGGAGGAATATATTAAAGATGTAAAAAAGCATATTTATTGTGTAATGGGTTGAACACGTTCTTATTAGTTTATGTATTTATTAGAGTTTATTTATTTGATACTGAATTTATATATTAATCAAAGCTTATTTATTTAACAATGCTGGTGGATTGTCACGACTATCTCATTATTTTGTATGTTTATGAATAGAAGAAAATGTTACACCGGAGACTGGTTAATACTGAAGTTGGTGAAATCATTCCAATCAATACTGTATATAGTGCAGAAAAGGCTGAAATTGCTTCGCCTTATTGAATTCTGTGGAGAGGACTATACCATAAAACCTTTTTTGAGCAACTACCGATGAAGGAAGAAATGGGATCTTTAAAGGCAGGGGTTTGGTTAATGCAGTTCCACATTGACCTACATTAAACAGGCTTGAGTGTTGTAAAGTCTGACAATAGGATATCTTTTGAGTGATGTGTAGGAGTGGTTTTGATAGGTCTGTCTGTCGTCTGTCTGTCTGTCCTTTCTTTCTTTCTTTATTTCTAGTCTTGTCTTGTCTTGTCTGTCTGTCCACATCTTTAACCTTGGCCATAACTTTGGAACTACATGTGATAGAGCTCTTAATTGAGATGAGTGCAAGTTTGATCAATTTTGACTACGGTCAAGGTCATTTAAAGGCCAGAAAGACTGAATTTTACTTTGGCCATAACTTTGGAACCACTGATAGAGACTTTATATTCGGCCTGTGCTCAAAACTCAAGAAGCTCTTGAGCTCTGTACAACTTGTGTCATGTCCGACAATAATCAAGATCATTTGACAATCAAATAGACTGAATTTAATATGAGCCATAACTTTGGAACAACTTGTGATAGAACTTCATATTTGGTATGTTAACTTTTACTCAAGAAGCTTGTGTACTCTGCACAAGTTGGATCATGTCAGACAAAGTCATGGTCATTAAGAGGTTATGATCACATCAGGGGGCAAAATGTTTCACAAACACATCTTGTTTAGCAGTAGCTGACTATTTAAATACCGATACTATTTTTATCTGCTAATTATATTCAGCTTTTGTTTTATTTGTTTGAAGTATTAATGGTTACTTAGTATAGGTTTAGACTCTATTATTATGCATTTACATTTCTTGTTATTGACATAATTATAAGGATTCCTCCCACACATGTAAATTACCGGTCTGGGTTTGGTTTTAATTGCTCCCTGTATCCGACAATCTATTACCCTCAAACAGTCACAAACTTTATAAGAAAAGATAACGTAAGAAAGAATTTTAGTGCTCACTCCTAAGCTGTTTACACATGTAAGCAAAATTTTCATTTTCCCTCCCTATAACGACTTCCTATGAACAACACACACAATATGTGTCTCCAATTTGGTGTGGTTGTAGAGAGCATAAACTTTAAACAAGCTTGAGCTTATGAAGGAAAGTGTTGGTATGGTTATAGTTTTCTTTAAACCAGCCAATCAGAAGGGACTAGCAGAATACAGTGTAGATCTTAGGGGGACACTAGCTCAGAGGGATTAAGCTGAATATTGATGAAACATTGTGACAAGTGGCTGAATAAAGCAGATTGAAAGTAAAACAGTTTCTTAAATAAGACAACAATTATGTAGGGAAATAAATAATTGAACAGAACTGTAAATCTGTTTAATCTGTCTGTGTGGAAGACCAATAGCCAGAATTATAGGCACATTATATCTTCATGTTAGAGTTTCTTCCTTTGCACTATTTTTAGTCCTGACAGTCAATGCAGTATAAATGAGTTTTATAGCTAACCATTCCTTTACCACATGGCATGTTTATAGATTTGAAGACAGATGACCACTGTAAACAGGTTAAAAGTATTAAAGCAGAATGCACCTATGACCTTCAGGCACATTGACACACTGCAGTTTGGTGGCCTTGACATTTGACCTTGACCTCTAGCGTCAATTTTAAGGTTTTGTGTTCAAGTCTGTTCTGAGCAAACAACTGCACCTACAGTCACGAAACTTCATATGCTGACGTGCCTCAATGAGTAGACCCCAATGCACCACAGTTTGGTAGGCCTTGACCTATGACCTTGACCTCTAGGGTCAATGTTAAGGTTTTGTGTTAAAGTCTGTTCTGAGCAAATGACTGCACCTACTGTCACGAAACTTCATATGCTTATGCGCCTCAATGAGTAGACCACAATGCATCACCGTTTAATGGCCTTTATTAGAAAATGGATCAGTTCATTTGGAATTGAGTGAATAGTGTTTTACGGCCCATCAACACAAGAAGGTCATTTAGAGCCGATAGATGTCATTTGGAAAGATGGCATTGTAAAGGCTTACTGGTGATCAAATGACCAGTACGTGAAATCTGATCTGAATAGGAAACGGAGAAATGTTAATTGCCCAGAGCTGAGATGTCCATTGTGTCTGGATATTTCTCAGGATAATTCCAAGTTACTCCCCTGTAGGCTGAATTACTGCAGTATTTTATGTCCATTTTGTAACAAAACGAAGAGAACAATCACACAAGAAATAAACTCTCTCCTACATTATAAGCCTGTTGTCAGTGATTTAACTTTATTTTTTGTTGAGAAAATCAGTTTATCTTTGCAAAAAGTGTAGATCCAGATCAGAGGGCACTACAAAACCTTTAATAGTTGATACATATTGGTTTTTCATTTAGTAAATGGGAAAAGACAGCATAGTACTTTAACCCATTACCCGATAACCGGTTTCTAGTTTTGAATATATGTAACTACTTAAAGCAGGTTGAAAGTAAAGCAGAATGCGCCATAAGGCGCATTCTGCTTTACTTTCAGCCAGCCTTAAGCTACCATCTGCTAGAATATGAAAAATATTTCCTACAATATGTATTCATAACTGCATAAATTGGTAGTATTTTCTTGGGTAATGGAATAAATTAAAGGTGTAGATAGGCCTTTTTATGAGGTAATAGGTTAAGGGTTAGGATAGGTTGGTGCTCTATGTGACAGGCAAAAACTTAAACAAATCAGACTCCTTTGGCCATGGAAATTTATTTCTGTAATGCATGCTACAAATTGATTGTCTTATTTTAACTGTTTGGAAGACTCTACTTATCTGAAGCTGTGGTATAAGATCAACTGTGGTCAAAACTGTATACTTCAACCAATATATAGCTCTTAACCCTTTCCTCTGCATAAGTACCATAGCGGGCCATTACCTACTCTGCTATACTGTGTAATTTAACCCATTACCCCATAGCCTGTTTCTAGTCTTGAAAGTAGTTGAACACTGAAAGCAGGTTAAAAGTAAAGCAGAATGTGCCTTCTGCTTTACTTTCAGCCTGCTTTAAGCTAACATCTTCAAAAATATAAAAAAATATCTTTTATCTTACATTTTTATTACTGTATAAATTTGAACTATTTTCTTTAGTGGAAGAATAAGATAATGGCGTAAAAAGGCGCTTCATATGGGGTAATGAGTTATGTACCAAAATATGATTATTCATTGGTGGTGCTGAGTATAGAATGACAGACAGCTTAGAGCAATATGAAAGTAAACAATAAAGCTTCTGTATTACTTTCATTTTGCTTTAATTACATGCCTTATTTAGATACAGTTGTTGATGATGATGGGTGTTAAATATTCACATAATTATGACATTGAAGGTTTAACTCTTTCAACCCTAATCATGCATATATACATTATTTGCAAACAGCGTACCTGTGAGGAGTATACTTGTCCTATGCAAATAGTGTAGACCCTGATCAGAGTGCTCCTTAAGGAGCCATTTGATCAGGGTCTACACTTTTTGTCATTTTGAAATATATTGAAAAAATCAACCCTAGAAGTCACAAATGGACAAGACTAAATTGAAAACTAGAATTATCTGTTTGATGTTTCAGAGAGGAAAGGGTTAAGGGTTTAACTGCAAGGGTTATAGGCAGATAATATCTGTATGCTGAACCAAAACTGTACACTAGCAATATGCCTAAGCATACATATGAGCTAGTAATTTAGACTTCAATATTCTAGTCATTAATGAAATGGGCAGAGGTCAAGGTCAATGATACCATATTGTAACAGTAGATGGATAGTGTGGGGACTCTTGTGTCTGGAAAATAGCAATCTCACATGTGGCAATGATTGGATCTGTGTACAGTCAAACTCAACCTTAGCCCATTACCCCATAGCCTGATTTAAGTTTAGAAAATAGGTGACCACTTAAAGCAGGTTAGGGCAGGTTCTGCTTTACTTTCAGCCTGCTTTAAGCTTCAATCTGCTAGTATATAGCAACTATTTCTTATTATACATATTCATAACTGTATAAATTGGAATCATTTTCTTCAGTGGAGGAATCAATGAAAGGCATAAAAAGGCATATTTATGGGGTAATGGGTCAATGACCAAAGTGGTACACAGGTTGTTGCTAAACAGTTTCCCTTATTATATAAAAGGCATACATTTTCAAACTTTCACCTATGCTTAGAAATGACTTGTCACGATTCTGTCTTTTCCTTTGTATAGAGATTAGTATACAGATATGCATCCTGACAGATGGCTGCTTGTAGCACGCTGAAAGTAAAGCAGTTTTGATCACAAGTGACTTTACTTAAAACATGTTGAAAGTAAAGCAGAATGCACCTTAAGGTGCATTCTGTTTTACTTTTAGCCTGCTTTAAACTACCATCTGCTAGGATATTCATGACACATACTCATGACTGTTTAATTTGAAACTATTTTCTTCAGTGGAGGAATAAATGAGTAATGGGTTAAAAGAAACCCACATTACTAATCAAACTGAAACCTTATTGGCAGATATAGGTTTCCCAGTGTTTCACATTGAAGGGATCCAATTGATCCTTAACTTGATAATTGAGTTCATAAATAGCTTGACTTGATCTCTGAAAATAACCTGAACACTGTGACAGAATAATTGGACATGATCTGACGTTGGCCCAGTAATTTCGCTGAAGTCTAGCTTATTATGAAAGACTGATTGGCAGTTTTAAGGACAGGTACTTGGCAAAAAAGTACATGTGGAAGTGGTCAATGACATTTTTATGCAGCAAACTCCTATATAGGAGCTTTCTTAACCCATTTCCCCATAAATGCACCTTTTTACACCTTTAATTTATTCATCCACTGAAGAAAATAGTTCCAATTTACACTGTTACAAATAAGAATCATAAGAAATATTTTCTTTATTCTAGCAGATAATAGCTTAAAGTAGGCTGAAAGTAAAGCAGAATGCGCCTTAAGGCGCATTCTGATTTACTTTCAACCTGCTTTAAGTGATCTTTTCAAAAATTGAAACACACTATGGGGTAAATATTATGGGTTAAAGTGGCCACATATTGTATTAATCTGTTCATCCCTAGACAAAAGTATACAAAGTCTGACGTCCTTTATAAATAGTGTATACCTATGAAGAGTGCACAGACACTAGACAAAAGTATACAAAGTCTGACGTCCTTTATAAATAGTGTATACCTATGAAGAGTGCACAGACACTAGACAAAAGTATACAAAGTCTGACGTCCTTTATAAATAGTGTATACCTATGAAGAGTGCACAGACACTAGACAAAAGTATACAAAGTCTGACGTCCTTTATAAATAGTGTATACCTATGAAGAGTGCACAGACACTAGACAAAAGTATACAAAGTCTGACGTCCTTTATAAATAGTGTATACCTATGAAGAGTGCACAGACACTAGACAAAAGTATACAAAGTCTGACGTCCTTTATAAATAGTGTATACCTATGAAGAGTGCACAGACACTAGACAAAAGTATACAAAGTCTGACGTCCTTTATAAATAGTGTATACCTATGAAGAGTGCACAGACACTAGACAAAAGTATACAAAGTCTGACGTCCTTTATAAAAAGTGTATACCTATGAAGAGTGCACAGACACTAGACACCGATCTCTCTCGCTTAGGTCTGCACAGTTTGTCATTTTGCAGTAAAATTGTATAAACAACTCTAAATAGTCAATTTTAATTTCTAGCAGAAAGTTTTAAAATGCTTGAGATATTGTTTTGAGTAGACATTAACCCCTGCCTTAGCAAAGAAGGTCAGTAGGTTGCTCCTCTGATGTAAGGCAATAGGGTTAACTCTTTGCATGTTAGCGGTGGATGTATTCACCACAGTGATTGTCTTTGCAAACAGCTTGGATCAAGATGAGGATCCGAACTGTTTGCTATTCTGACCCTAAATTTAAAAGGAATTTTGAAAATGCTAATTTTAGAACAGTAGCAGACAACAAATGTTGTAGTTTATTTTTACCCAGCATGCAAAGAGTTGAATCTGGAGAATGCCTGAAAATAGAAAAGATAATAACAGTCTAGGCTATATCGTAATTTACACTGTGATTTAAAGATGGACAGTGCACATGCAGTAATACAAGAGCCATATAATGAGATCAGAAAGAAAGTTGTCATTTCTGAAAGCATGTATCTGCTGAATGTAGGATAGAAGTAATGCAGAAAGCTCCTGTAGGAGCTTTCTGCATTACTTTTGTCTTGCATTTAATTGTCACCTTTTAGCAAGACTGGCATTTTGCCTTGCTGAATTTGTTGCTTAAAACAAGTCTGTATTGTTTAATATGTCTTTATTGAATGGGGGGAGAACTAGGACTAGGATTGCCTTAATAGCTAGCTCTGATCTATGAATGAAAAACACCTACATCTTACACACAGTGTGTGTACTCAGTCTTATTGCTGTTCAAAGGAAATGTATAGAAAGAATCATTTACAAAAAGAATGAGAAAGTTGTATTGATTATCAATAAATGATGTTATGTTTCGTGCGAGACTTTCAGCATTTATGGGCAATATCATTGGGATTTATTTATCCTTATATAATTCTTTCCTCCCGCTGTATCAAACCAAACGGGCAGACATAGTGGGTCTAATACTGTATCTAGTCTCATGTTAATTATACCCTACATGGTATTCTTGGAACTCAACTCGACTTATCCATTGATTTAGACCAAGAGAGTGTCATGATTTAAATGAAAGTTAGAATTTTTGAATTTTTATGTAGCCATATGGGATGAGTTTAATTCATTGAAATGATTTTAATCTTGTCTGCTGCCTTGCAACTGGTGATTACAGTGCTTTACCTTTATCTTCCTTAAAAAAAAGAAAAAGAGAGACAGAAGTGTCAAACAGAAAACAAACTTTTCATGTATTGGGAAAGGGTTAAAAGTGGTGAGGCTGGTGATTAGATTTTATCAGAGCAGTAATACCACAGTCATGAACTTATTGTACAATCTCTGTATCACACAGACCAGAGCTCCCTGTACTTGAAACATACAGTGGAGAATCTGTTATTCTTTCCCGTTTAAACGCAAACGTACGCAAACGCAAAGCACTAAAACGTAGAAAAGAACAACTTTTGGACAATTTTGATATTTCATGATTATCTTGGTGGCAAACAGTTTGGAGCCTGATCAGACGCCGGGTTACCCGGCGTCTGATCTGGCTCCAAACTGTTTGCACTGCAAATAATAGTTTTAGCGTAAACGCGTTTATTTGGAAAGAATAACACATTCTCCACTGTAGCCATTCACACTCCAGAAAAAATGTCTGCTTAACCCTTTACCTGATACCTATTTTAGTAGTCAAGATAGGTGACCACTTAAAGCAGGTTGAAAGTAAAGCAGAATGTGCCCTAAGGCGCATTCTGCTTTACTTTCAGCCTGCTTTAAGCTTCCCTGTGCTAGAATATTGAACATTTTCCCTATACTATAATTATATATTCATGACTGATTTGATTGGAATTATTTTCTTCAGGGGAGGAATAAATCATATCCGCTAAAAGGCACTTCTATGGGGGAAAGGGTTAAATCTTGTGAACTGAAGGTTTAGTACAATTTGACACCTGAGTTCTATATTTGAAGACAACCAGGGTCCAAATGACAATCAGATTGGATCCAGACCAGGCCCCTCCATATGTAATTGCTCCCACTTTGGATTCTGTCTATTGACTAAATGTTTTGCCTTTAGGCACTTGTCGGTCAGCACCAACTTACTTGTGCCAGTCTTGAAGTCTTTTGCAAACAGAGTGGATTCTGATCAGGCCCCACAAAATATAGCGCCTTCTCAGGATCTATACTGTTTGTCACTCTGATAGTATTTCTACATGTATTATATAAGAAAGTGTTTCATTCAGAATTTTAGTGCAAGACATTTTGAGCGGATGACGTTTGTTTAGTATTGAAAGGGTTAAATTGCTAATCACATTATGGTGTCTGTGATAGGGTGACTCATAGAAGTAATACCAGATCACATTCCACTACTGGAAACAGTTCTTATCTGAAATAATACTTTTGTCAGCTGGCTATATATACATGGTCTTTTCAAACATTTTGCAGGGCTGAAATTACTGTAAGTTTAGCCCAAAAACCCTCTCAGAACAACTCTTGAGCTATATTTGTTGTTCTTGAGTTCTTAAGGATTCTTGTTTAACATTTCTTAATGTGTTCTTGAATAAATTGGTCTTGCACTCTTTCAGAGCAGTTCTTGCACAGTTGTTTCACTGATCTTGAACCTAGTTTGAGAACAATTTATAAACATTTCTTAACTATAATGTTCTACTTTTTTTCGCAGTAATACTTTGACATGGTTGGATTGTTTGATACTATATACAGTGTAGTAGTATTAATTGCTATTTTCCTAATTTCAGTGCATTGCCTACCGTTTCAATTAAACAGGAATGAAAAATGTCTTTTCCATTGTCACGATATTAACAAACTGAGTCCTCAGATCCAGTTCAAAGTTTTTAGGGACATCAATTTAGAATTCCTATAGTCAGAACTGTTGTAATTTACTTCCAAGTTTTGGGTTTCAGAATTGAGCAGACACCATTTTGCTGCTGCATTGTGTCATCTTAGTGGTCTGTATCATCATACGGAGAAAACAATATCAGGTCTCCAGATAAGGGGATATTTCAAAAACAAAAATCTTTATTTCTGCTTTAAACCCTATGGTGTCACTACTCATTAGAATCATCTCGAAGAGACCATTCTAATGAGTAGTAACATCATAGGATTTGATCCTAAAATAAGTGAGAAAATGTTGGATTTGTGCAGTTTACTCCATCTTCTCTGGAGCTCTGACAATATTACACTTATCACATGGGTATAAATAATTCATCAAGTAAAAACATTTGCTACATGAAACAGGCATTGAATATTGCTTCCTATGGCATTTTCTATTGCCTATAGTTTTGATGCAGTTCTCCTATAGCTGTCGGTTCAAATCACACTTTATACCCGATAGATGATCGAAGCCTATGCTAACTCATATAGCATGCTTGTGATGAAACCATGATAACCTGGGCAAACCATTTGGATGCTGAATCATTTAGACACCACATATTGCAGTGCTCATCCGGATCCAAACTGTTTGTCACTCCGATCCTGTTTTGAAAAGAAATTTAGAAAATTGTATTTGAACCCTGTGAGTCTCTACCTTTTCCAAACTTGAAAATGTATGCATACAATTATATCTATTCTGAAACACACAGCATTGCTATATTAGCAAGCTCTATATAAAAGGGCAATGTGTCTCTGATGAATGTGAATGTAAAGCAAATTAAGCCTTGTATCAGAGTCAGATAATTTGCAAGTCATATTAGAAGTCAATTGAAAACTATTAAATGCTGGGGTAAAGATGCTGTAAGAGCAGCTGATACCCCTACTCTACATGTAGATAACATCAGTTTATGCAAATAGGACACATCGGAGTATAACAGTCTAACCTGAGATAATGAACCAGTCTAACCCATGTTAACTCTTTGAACCCTAATTCGGCATATATGCGTCATTTGCAAAGATCTTACATGTTAGGAGTATACTTGTCCTATGTAAACAGTGTAAATCCTGATCAGAGGGCTCCTTAAGGAGCCCTCTGATCAGGGTCTACATTGTCATTCTGTTTGTATCCATTGAAACTCGAACATCCACATTTAATTTCAAATTGAAAGTAAAGCCAAAGTCTTCCTGTTAATCAAACTGAGTGAAAATTTCAAGGTATTAAAATTATGAATGAAGCAGTTTGTTTTTTATATAATAACGGTTATGTAGGTTGTTGTAGTGAATTGATTTTTGCAATATATGACTCTATAAGAGATTGTTCCAGAAACCAATTACATGTTTTTCATGTACACAGTGTAGCCTTATGCTTAAATCTGCATGTGCTGTAACACCTAAACGGCCATAAATGGGTTAGACTTGACTCTTTCAACCCTAGTTACGTATATATGCGTCATTTGCAAACAGTGTACCTGTGAGGAGTACACTTGTCTTATGCTAACAGTGTAGACCCTGATAAGAGGGCTCCTTAAGGAGCCCTCTGATCAGGGTCTACACTGTTTGTCATTTTGACATATATTGTAAAAATCAACCCTAAAAGTCCAAAATGGACTAGACTTAATTGAAAACTAGAATTGTCCATTTCGGGTTTCAGGGAGGAAAGGGTTAATTGAGAAGTGGAATTGTGCATTGTTTGAGAGGTGTAATGATCGAGTTCAGCCATGGCAGTTCAGCAAGCATCCATGAGTATACAGTGGAGAAAAAGTTATTCTTTCCCAATAAACATGTTTACACTAAAACTATTATTTTCATTGCAAACAGTTTGGAGCCAGATCAGACGCCGGGTATATATATGCTTATATTATTATATGTGTGAGCATGAAGTTTAAAAATGTGCTAAAAGGCAAACTTGCTTTCCAGTGAAACAGTAGTGGTTTAGTTATCCAACAATACACAAAATTCACACTCCATTATAGTCTCAGGTTTTGTACAATAAAATCCAATCTGCATTCGTGATTGGTTTTTAATTCAATTTTTTTCTTGGATACTTTTAGGCATATGCTTCAGTAAAGTTGCACGGACTGATTTTTGAGTGCTATATGCTACTGAAAGATGTGTTGCTTGAAATGTTGACTGAAGATTTTAACTCTTTAATTACTCCATGGCCGCTTCTAGTGTTAAAAATAACTGACTACTTAAAGCAGGTTGAAATTAAAGCAGAATGTGCCTTAAGGCACATTCTGCTTTACTTTCAGCCTGCTTTAAGCTACCATCTATTAGAATATAGAAATAATTATTTCTTACCATACATATTCATGACTGTATAATATGGAACTAATTTCTTCAGTGGAGGAATAAATTAAATTCATTACAATGGGAATCTACGGAGTAAAGGGTCAAATTAATACCAGTATAGCCCATGATCAGTAAACACTGCTCAAAGAATGCTCGTTATATTGCATAAGACATGTGGCAGCTTAAAGCAGGACGATCCCTTAGGTTCCAGTTTTCTGCTTTTACAGTACAATCTATTAAGTATACGTACCATACACATTTGAATACTATAGTTAACCCATTTGTGCCTAAGCGCAATTTATAAAAGGGACATATAGGCAAAAAGTGTAGACTCTGATCAGATGCGGCATAATGTGGCGTATGATCTGTCTACAACGTTTGCTGATAGGAATTTCAATATAAAACAAAATGAAAATGGCCGAGCTTTACATAAAAAATTGACTCATCAAATTATAAGTTTGGAAGAATCCACTTTGCATTATTGGGTTAAAAACACCAACATGATCCAGATCAGACATGCAGGACTGAGAGATCAAATCTTACCAGTGATTGAAGTTTGTTAGAGTTATATGAGGTTGGCCATATTACCAGACCATGACATGCATATGGTTTATAGCTGTTTTATTGCATTTGACTTGAAAATATTTGATGTATTAATATAATTGATTGAACTGGAATGAAAGCATAGCTTTTTATGTCAACAAATGTGACCTAAATGTTACTGGTTAACGATACAGTTGAGCTAGTGTGGAACAGCCATCATGAGTAGTAACCCATATCCCCATAGCCTGTTTCTAGTATTGAAGATAGGTGACCACTTAAAGCAGGTTTAGTTTCAGCCTGCTTTAAGCTACTATCTGCTAGAATATAGAATTTATTTCTTATAATACATATTCATGCCTGTATAGATTGGAACTATTCTTCAGAAGAGGAATAAATTAAAGGTGTTTTATGGGATAATGGGTTATTTAGCAAATGCATAAATGTATACAGCCTAAATGAGACAATTGGCAGTTGCATGGAGAATGAAATTCAAAGTAATGCCATGTTGTTTCTATAACCCATTACCTGATAGCCCATATCTAGTATTGAAGATATGACCACTTAAAGCAGATTAAAAGTAAAGCAGAATGCTTTACTTCCAGCCTGCTTTAAGCTTCTATTTGCCAGAATATTGGAAATATTACCTATACTATATATTCATGACTGATTAAATTGGAACTATTTTCTTCAGCGGAGGAATAAATCATATCCGCTAAAAGGCGCTTCTATTGGGGAAAGGGTTAATTGAAATAAAATCCTATAGAGATTATAAGTGTTATTAACCTATATTTGTTAAACCATCAGTGAAATAGAAGAATTACCTTAGTTGGCTACCATAAACGATCCAGGAAAAAAAGTAATGCAAAAACTTTTCAAGGTTTTCTTGTATTAATTTAATTGTTCTCTCTTATAAAGCTGCAGCCTACGTTAAAGATAATGGTTCATTAGTTATTGCTTATCTTCCTGAAATCATCATCATCTCATCTCATCATCCCTCATCATTCATCGGCACTATATGACCTATTCTGTGTCGCAGTGGAACTCATCATTCCATTCATCATGCATTATTTGCTTAACTCTTTCCTCCCTGAAACTTTAAATGGACAATTCCATTTTCCATTTTAGTCTAGTCCATTTCTGACTTTTAAGGGTTGTTTATGTCAATGTTTTTGCATTATGACAAACAGTGAAGACCCAGATCAGAGGGCTCCGTATGGAGCCCTCTGATCTGGGTCTTCACTGTTTGCATAGGACGTGCTCTTTTCACATGTATACTGTTTGAAAAGGACGCCTATATGCGGGACTAGGGTTCAAAGGGTTAACAATGTTTTGACTTACAGTGAATTTTGCTTTAGTTGTTTTAGATGCTGTACACTAGTAGAAGTAACACAAATGCTTCATTACTGTATTAAGAAATACATTTAAGCCTGTGTTAGGCAGTCATGCAGTCAGTCGACATCACATGGAGTGAAAGTGGCACCTTAATTAACTCTTCGCAGCACCCTAGTCCCGCATATAGGCATCAAACTGTACATGTGAATAGAACACTTGTCCTGTGCAAACAGTGAAGACCCAGATCAGAGGGCTCCGAAAGGAGCCCTCTGATCAGGGTCTTCACTGTTTGTCATAAGGCCAAAAATGGACAAAAACAACTAAAAGCCAGAAATGGACTAGACTAAAATTGAAGCTGGCATTGTCCATTTAAAGTTTCAGGGAGGAAAGAGTTAAAATGCACAACATAAGCAATGCAGAAAGCTCCTCTAGGAGTTATCTGCATTTGCTTATGTTCTGCATTCAGCAGTCACAGGGCTCCAGATAAGAGGGGGTAAATTGAACAAATCCAACACTTTCTCACTTATTTTACCACCAAATCCTATGGTGTTACTACTCCTTAGAATCGTCTCTTCGAGACGATTCTAATGAGTAGTGACACCATAGGGTTTAATTGAGAAATAAAGATTCAAGTTTTTGAAATACCCACCTTATCTGGAGCCCTGCAGTCACCTGTCGTAGAGCTCCCCATAACCTTCTTCACTGAATGGCAACTTGACTCAGGTTTAATTGTACAGTGGAGAATCTGTTATTCTTTCCCAATAAACGCGTTTACGCTAAAACTATTATTTGCAGTGCAAACAGTTTGGAGCCAGATCAGACGCTGGGTAACCCGGCGTCTGATCAAGCTCCAAACTGTTTGCCACCAAGATTATAAACAAGAATTATCAGAATTGTCCAAAAGTTGTTCTTTTCTACGTTTTAGTGCTTTGCGTTTGCGTACGTTTGCGTTTAAACGGGAAAGAATAACAGATTCTCCACTGTATGTATTGTAAGTTTTTCATACATATTGTTGTATCATTCTGCTTGAGATCGTCATCTGAAAAAGTAATGAATTTGATGTATTTCAGTAGAAGTAGCAATATGTTTGCAGGGCTCCAGATAAGGGGAGTATTTCAAAAACTAAAATCTTTATTTCTGCTTTTAACCCCAAGGTGTCCGAGGCTGAGTGACTACTCATTAGAATCGTCTGGAAGAGACGGTTCTAATGAGTAGTAACACCATAGGGTTTGGTGCTAAAATGGGTGTTTTGTTTACTCTCTCTTATCCTGGAGCCCTGGTGTTTGGATTCTGTTCAGATGCTGAGATACCTAAATGTCTGATCTGGATTCAAACTGTTTGCAAATGTTAATGTCATGTAGAATATAATGGTTTACTATTTGATTCATTTAGTCATTAATTTTCATGTAATAATTCATAGTATGGATAGATGAAAACCATCATCAGTTACAGTGGAGAAAACTTTATTCTTTCCCAATAAACGCGTTTACGCTAAAACTATTATTTGCAGTGCAAACAGTTTGGAGCCAGATCAGACGCCGGGTAACCCGGCGTCTGATCAGGCTCCAAACTGTTTGCCACCAAGATAAACATGAATTATCTGAATTGTCCAAAAATTGCACTTTTCTACGTTTTAGTGTTTTGCGTTTGCGTACGTTTGCGTTTAAACGGGAAAGAATAACAGATTCTCCACTGTATGCATAGGTTATTTCCAATGCTTTTATTATGGTAGGTTATAGTGCTTGAGTGTGTTCAAGGTGGGAACGAGTTTCTAACAGATTTATGTTATTTATGCTATCCTTCCTTTTTCATGGCCACTGGACATACAGACGGTACGGTGCATGTCCAGTTCCTCTGTGTTGCTGTTTAGATCATTTTCAAAGCTTTTCAGTTCAAGTTTTATTTGTTTGAATAGCTTGCACAGTTTTTCGTATACTATCAAACTTAATTTGTGTTTAAAAAAAGCCGGTTTTTGAAAGAGCAAATTTGAAAATGTCTAAAAGCAGATGATTAATGCAAAACAAAAATAAAGCAGACAGTTCATAAAGGAGTGTTCTGCCTTACTTTAATATTGCATTAAACTGCCATCAGTGTTAAACTCATTATCCCATAGCTCAATGTTTCTAGTGTTTAACCCTTTAATTACCTTAAAGAAGCGCCTTTTAGCGCATTCCGTTTAGTCCTCCGTGGAAGAAAATAGTTCCAATATATACAGTCACAAATATGTATTAGAAGAAATATTTTCTAAATTTCTAGCAGAATCTGATGGTATAATTAAGCTTAAAGCAGGCTGAAAGAAAAGCAGAATGTGCCGAATCAGGCACATTCTGCTTTACTTTCAACCTGCTTTAAGTGGTCACCTATTTTCAAAGCTAGAATCAGGCTATGGGGTAATGGGTACGACAGGTGACTATTTAAAGCAGGTTGCAAGTAAAGCAGAATGCTCCTTAAAAGAGGGCATTCTGATTTACTTTCAGCCTGCTTTAAGCTACTACAGTGGAGAATCTGTTATTCTTTCCCGTTTAAACGAAAACGTACGCAAACACAAAGCGCTAAACATAGAAAAGAACAACTTTTGGACAATTTCTGATATTTCATGTTTACCTTGGTGGAAAACAGTTTGGAGCCTGGTAACCCGGCGTCTGATCTGGCTCCAAACTGTTTGCACTGCAAATAATAGTTTTAGCGTAAACGCATTTATTGGGAAAGAATAACAGATTCTCCACTGTAAGCACTAAGATATTGAACACATTTTTATGATGCATATTCATGACTGTAAAAAGTGGATTTATTTTCTTAAGTGGAGGAATAAAGTAAAGGTGTAAAAATGTGTATCTATGGAGTAATGGGTTAACATCTAATATATATACCTGCTTCCTGCTTTGATTGTTGCTTATAACTTTTTGAATGCTAGCAGCGGTTATATCTGCCACAGTGATTGCCTTTGCAAACAGTTTGGATCCAGATGAGACACCGCGTTTAGCGGCGTCTCATCAGGATCCAAACTATTTGACATTCTGACCATGTTTTGAAAAGAAATTTAGAAAAATCTATTTTTAGAACAATAGCAGATGGCAAAAAAAAAATACCCAGCATGCAAAGAGTTACTATCACAGGTGTGACTTTACCTGCACAATAATGTGTTAAATGTTACCAGAGCTCCAGATAAGGGGGGGGGGAGGGTATTTCAAAAACTAAAATCTTTATCTCTGCTTAAAACCCTATGGTGTCACTACTCATTAGAATCGTCTCAAAGAGACGATTCAAATGAGTATAGTAACACCATAGGATTTGATGCCAAAATAAGTGAGAAAATGTTGGATTTGTGCAGTTTACTCCCTCTTATCTGGAGCCCTGTGTTATATTCACTTGCAAAGAATTTGTTAATGTTTATTTTACGTCACACTTTTTTATGTCACATTTGTTATTTTATTTCGATTTGTTTAGAAGCTGTTGTTTATTTGCATTCAGAAACATATATACTTTACTATACCAGGGGCATTTGAAAAGTCCTGACAATTTGTTAGGGATAACTTTACATTTGGTTGGTCTGATTTTATAAAAGTGAACATTTTCTAAAAGATCAATCTTTCAGCGTGACCTTCATAGTAAATTTGTTATCATAAATTTGATAATTTCTGTTATATTGGTATTCAAACAAGACATATAGTTTTAAGGTACTGACTGAAATCCCTCTTGATTGCGCAAGGAAATTGCGTTGTATTTGAAGCATGTATATAAATTTCAGAGCACACTTTTCAAGTATGGCTAAGGTTGATTGATATAAAATTGGTATTATTTGAAATATGTTTAAAAGTACTTTTGAATAACATTAATTTTATAGTTATTTAAAAAACGTTGAGAAGAAGACCAATTAGGCATATATAAGATTAACTTTAATGAAATATTTATGACTTTGCTTAGTTTTTGGTTTATTTTTGCTTGCCTGGGTCATAAGTTTATATACCAGCTTATAATGAGTGAACTAGCCAATGACATATAATCATATAGCCTGTTTCTTGTCAGCTCATATCATGCTAGGAAATTGGAATGCAAAACTTTAACTTACACACAATATGCATGAAGTGTAATATATCAGAATATAATACATAATATGAATTGTGTGCTGTATTTATATTATTATTATAGTATTTGCTAACAATGCAAGATTTATGTGGAGGTTTACTAACTCTCTTTTCTTACGGTGTTAAACCTGTGTTTTGTGATAGATTTCTAAACACCAGCGGCTGCTTAACCCATTACCCCATATCCTGTTTCTAGTATTGAAGAAAGGTGGCTACTTAAAGCAGGTTGAAAGTAAAGCAGAATGTGCATGAAGGCACATTCTGCTTTACTTTCAACCTGCTTTAATCTACTTTCTTCTAGAAAACAGAAATTATTTCTTATGATATATATTCATAACTGTATAAATTAGAGCTATTGTTTCAGTGGAGAAATAAATTAAAGGCGTAAAAAGGCGTATTTATGGGGTAATGGGTTAATATGGGTTTTAACGTCTTTAATATATTCCTCCACTGAATAAAAATATCCCTCATACATTCACACATAATTATGTTCTATAAGAAATATTTTCTGCATTCTAGCTGATAGTAGCTTAACCCTTTACCTGATAGCATTGTTTCTAGTATTGAAGATATGTGACTACTTAAAGCAGGTTGAAAGTAAAGCAGAATGCGCCCTAAGGCGCATTCTGCTTTACTTTCAGCCTGCTTTAAGCTATTAACTGCTAGAATAAGGAAAGTATTTAATATGACACATATTCATTACGGTATAATTTGGAACTATTTTCTTCAGCGGATGAATAAAATGTATGTGCTAAAAGTCGCTTCTATAAGGGAAAGGGTTAATGCAGTTTAAAAATAAAGCAGAATGCGCCTTAAGGCGCATTCTGCTTTACTTTCAACCTGCTTTAAATAGTTACATATCTTCAAAAGAAGAAACGGGTGATGGGGTAACGGGTTAATTTCTGCACTGTTGGTGTTTTACATTTAGGAGGCACCTGTCTTAAACATTACCAGTCAAATGATGACTTTGGGATGACACAGTTTGGATCCACATGAGAGAGCAAGTAGATCAGCCTGTTATCTAAGTTTCCAAAATGTTTGTAAATCTGACCAGTTTCTCTTAACCCGTCTGAGACCTATTAGTAGTGTATATTGACCCTTTATAAAAGCAGTATAGACCCAGATCAGGCAGCTCCAGAAGATTAGCAGTGTGATCAGGGTCTGCACTGTTTTCTTACAGGATCTCAGGGCTCCAGATAAGAGGTAGTTATTTCAACAAATCCAACATTTTCTCACTCTTTTTAGCACCAAATCCTATGGTGTTACTACTTATTAGAATCGTCTCGAAGAGACGATTCTAATGAGTAGTGACACCATAGGGTTTAATTCAGAAATAAAGATTTTAGTTTTGAAAAACTACCCTTATCTGGTGCTCTGGATCTGCTGTCTGACACTGTCTGAGTGGACTCTTTCATGAGGAAATGTTTTACTGTAAACCCATATGTAACTACAGGGCGCCCTTTCTACAACGACACCCAATGGGAAACAAAAATTGTGTGCGTTGTTCCGAGGGAGTCGTTATAGGGAGGGAAATTGGCTTACTTTTACAAAGATCTTGAATCCATATCAGACGCTGCGTAATGCGGCATCTGATCTGGATTCAAGCTGTTTGTCACTTGTTATATCAATTCTATCAAAATGTTAACTTATATGTAACTTTGAGAAAAAAAACAGCAGAGGACAATTTTAAGCAGACGATATTGCAGCAGTAATTAAGAGCGTTAGGACATAAATTTCCTGTGTTGGAAACTGCGGCAAGGGTAGTTTTAAGGAGGGAATCATTGAAGAGAGGGAGCGATGTAAAAGGCATGTCAGAGTAGGCATTTCTATAAGGGAAAGAGTCAGAACACAGGATTGACAATATATTGCACTGTTTCCTTCTTTGACTTGTTTTCATTATTGATTACAGCAAGAGGGATATACAATGGTAAATGGCAGTAAAATACAGTGTTTTCCCAATTGTTTTGGTTTTTATATACAGTGGAGAATGTGTTATTCTTTCCCAGTAAACGCGTTTACCTTAAAACGTTTATTTCCAGTGCAAACAGTTTGGAGCCAGATCAGACGCCGGGTAACCCGGCGTCTGATCAGGCTCCAAACTGTTTGCCACCAAGATAAACATGAAATATCAGATTTGTCCAAAAGTTGTTCTTTTCTAGGTTTTAGCGCTTTGCGTTTGCGTTTAAACGGGAAAGAATAACAGATTCTCCACTGTACACATGAGAATATAATGTTGTGATCTCACATCGCCATAAATATCAGTAGAGTTTTGGTTTATGAATTTTCAGTCAAACCCTTATTGAGCAGCTATCAGAAGAATTGCATGGTTTTCTGTAAGCCATTAAATACTCCATGGCCTGTTTCTATATAGTATTGCAGATATAGATAACCACTTTTAAGCAGGTTGAAAGTTCCAGGCTGCCCTCAGCTACAATCTGCTTTGATATAGAAACTTATAATTTCTTATTATGCATATTCATGACTGTATAAAGTGGAACTAATTTCTCAGATGAGGAAAAAATTAAAGGTGTCAAAATAGGAAGTATGTATAGAGTAAAGGTTTAAGTCTATGATAAAGTTACTACTGGAAGTTACTTTGTCTTGTATATAGGAGCCACATGTTAGAAATCACCATGCATTTTATATTGATGTATTTGCTCAATGCAGGTTTGAATGTAAACCCTTTGTTTGAGCTGCAACAGGGCCAGAGAAATTCCACACAAATTTAACCCATTACCCCGTAGCCTGTGTCTAGTTTGTAAGACATATGACCTAGCTGACTTGAGCCAGGGCTCCAGATAAAGGGGAGTCTTTCAAAAACTAAAATCTTTATTTCTGCTTAAAAACCTATGGTGTCACTACTCATTAGAATTGTCTCAATGAAACAATTCTAATGAGTAGTAACACCATAGGATTTGATGCTGAAATAAATGAGAAAATATTGGATTTCTGCAGTTAACTCCCTCTTATCTGGAGCCCTGTTGAGTAAGTGGAAAGTTATGCAGAATGTGCCTTAACCCTTTACCTGATAGCCTATTTATAGTACTTAAGATAGGCGACTACTTAAAGCAGGTTGAAAGTAAAGCAGAATGCGCCGTAGCTTTACTTTCAGCCTGCTTTAAGCTATCATGTGCTATAATATTGAAAATATTCCCTATAATACATATTCATTACTGATTAAATTGGAACTATTTTATTCAGCGGATGAATAAATCATATCCGCTAAAAGGCGCTTCTATTGGGGAAAGGGATAATTTAACCCATTACCCCATAGTCTGTTTCTGAAAACAGGTGACCACTAAAGGCATGTTGAAAGTAAAGCAGAATGTGCCTAAAGGTGCCTAATCTGCTATACCATTCTGCTAGCATATATTGAAAATATTTCATACAGTTCAAATTCATGACTGTATAAAGTGGAACTATTTTCTTCAGTGCATGAATAAATTAAACGTTAAAAATAAGGCGTATTTATAGGGTTATTAATTAATCTACAATCTGCTTGGATATGGTACATATTCACATGATTATATAAAGTCTTAAGTGGATGAATAAATTAAAGACGTTAAAAGGACTAATGGGTTAAATGAAGTGAAAGGCCGTATCATTATAATGTTGCAGCTCATACAACAGTAAAAACTTGATTCTACGAAATCTCCTTAGTTCGAAAATACCCGTATTTCGAAGTTAAAATGTGGCTAAGCCAGGTTTTAACTTTAAAAAATGGGTATTGTCGACTTAAGTCGGAGATCGACTTATTAAAATTCAACTTACGAAATACTTGTAAGATTGATTTAAGCGAATTCGTAGTATCGAGTTTCGACCGTATCTGAAACTGATCTGGCATGTTCACAGCTTTTTATTATAACACTTTATTTATTGTTTTACAACTTACCACAATTAGTTTCATTTAGTTTCATTTGCAAAATAATTTTTGTTGCAGGCTTGTTCATTAGTAGTTAAATGTTTAGATTAATCCTTCATCTTCTTTATGTTTGTAAGCATAGAAAGCATGCACTTAGTTGCTAGTCATAATAGTGAAGTCATAGTAACGTAGGGTAAACTAATTCTCAAGGAGCTTTACTTTTGTCCTGCATCAAGCAGGCACCATTATATAAGACTAATATGATTCCTCTTTCTTTGAGGGGTCACTTAATTATAACATGTTGA
The DNA here is from genome assembly GCA_922989275.2 of Gari tellinella. NCBI lineage: Eukaryota > Metazoa > Mollusca > Bivalvia > Cardiida > Psammobiidae > Gari > Gari tellinella. The sequence goes on along the minus strand of OV277857.1, from coordinate 25,861,703 downwards.
CTGTTATTACGTAACATTGCCATTTTGAAGGGAATTCAGTGGAGAAAATGTTATTCTTTCCCAATAAACCCGTTTACGCTAAAACTATTATTTCCATTGCAAACAGTTTGGAGCCAGACCAGACGCCGGGTGACCCGGCGTCTGATCAGGCTTCAAACTGTTTGCCACTCAGATTAAAACTAGTAGTCAGAATTGTCAAAAAGTTGTCATTTTCTCCATTTTATTGCAATGTGTTTGCATTTCGTTTGCGTTTAAACGGGAAAGAATAACGTTTTCTCCACTGTACTGCAGTCTACATGGATGGTAAAGTTTGATAGAAGTTTTAATAACCAATAGGAAACAGCTCCAGATAAAAGGAGTACTTATAGTACTATTGAATACTCTGATTTCTTCATCATAACCTATGTGTTGTGAAAACTTCTAATATAGAGTTTGATACAGAATTATAAAGAGAAAGCTGATGTGAGAAATCTGTAAATACTGGAGCCTAATGTACAAAGACATGTTGATCTATATAAGTGTACAGAATACTTTTACATATATTATGCTTGTTTTGAATATTAACCTATTTGTGCCCATGGTCCTATAATATATATATATGTATAGGACATATTAGGCAAACAGTGTAGACTCTGATAAGATGCCGCAATATGCAGTGTCTGATCAGAGTCTGCCCTGTTTGCTGATACAAATTTCAATATAAACGAAACAAAATTGAAAATTTTAAAGGATATAGCATGGAAGAATCCACTTGATGCAGCCTCTATAATAGTGACCTTATCGTGCATAATTAATAGCCTTTTATATAAGGGCATAAAGGAACACTGATGACATTGCTGTGTTTAAGACATTTAAGTAGTTTGAAAGTAAAATGTGAAACTCAAGTTTGAGCTTTCTGTTTTACTTTCAAACTGCTGAAAACAGACTGAAAATAAAGCAGAAGGGACTTTTTGCTTTCCTTTCAACTTGCTTTAAAACAACCCTAGACCTGCTGTAAAATCATAGTAAAAGTAGCCAGACTAATTGACACTATCCATGACTCCCCAATTTGATATTGTCCTACCATCATATAATTTTTATGTACTGCAGTGATTCAATCCTTGTCCTATAATACTGACTTATCTAGCTGTCTTATCTAGCTGACCTACCCAACCCTGTAGGAGCATTCTGCTTTCCTTTCATGTTGCTTTAAGTTAGATCTGCCATCTGGAGAGACAATTGAAATTTCCTTCTATGTTTTATGTTCAGGACTTCCTAGGGAACTGCACTCATTCACCCCTGAAACTTTTAATGGACAATTCCAATTTCAAAATAAGTATAGTCCATTTTGACTATTAAGGGTTGATTTTAACAATGTTTTTCTAAATTACAAACTGATCAGGGTCTACTCTGTTTGCATGGGACAAGTGTAATCCTCACTGGTACACCGTTGGTAAATGACGAGTTTAATCGTCACTAGGGTTGAATTGTCTGCTTAACTGTTATTGTCTGTAAAAGTTTCAATGGTTCTGTAGTTTGAGGAGGACTGGCGAACGTAGTCGAGGGGTAAATTTTAAGCACCCGCTTACGACGTCAGGGGTTGCGAGTTCGATCCCTTGCCGGACCAAGTCCTTCGGATGAGACTTTATAAACTGAGGTCTGATGTATGAGCGCTTAATTAACACTATAGTCTTGGCATCTAAAAGAACCAGAGAACTCTTTCGATAATAAGAGTAGGGCATCGCGCCCTGGTTCTCTGTATCAGCTTCCCCCCTCTCTGGGGCATCCAATTACCCAATAGATGCCAGAAACGGATATTAACAAACGAAAGGAACAAAGTATTTTGAGGAATTTCCCTAAAAAGCAGCTTGTTTATTGATCATATATTATGCAATGTACCATGGTGTCTGATGTGGATTTAAACTGTGAATAACCAAGTTGTAAATGGCGTGATAATTAAGGAATAAGGAATGGTTGGCCAATAAGTTAGTGAGTTACCTCAGGCATTGAGTTGACACAATTGAGTAATTATCAACGCTGGCATTTATTGAACTGAGACAGTAGATCTCGACTGCATGCTGCAGTCTTGACTGTTTGAAACTAGTTAGATAGTTGTAACCATGGCAATCCAATGATTCATGCAAATTTCATGTCATAGCAAAAAGGTACTGTGTTCAGGTTCAAACTGTAATAACTGAACTTAAAATAGAAAATTAAGTTGCAGATTTCGGTAGACATTTTGTCTGATAAGTTGTAGCTTTATTTCACTGCTTGTTGTCCGTCTTACAGAAAAGTCTGTTAAAAAGAAAGTTGATCATTGCTTTATTTTCGGACTCGTGAACAATTAATAACCATAACAAATATTTATATATAACATAGCAGATGGTAGTTTCAACCTGCTTTAAGCGGTCACCTGTATTTAATGTCATAAATGGGTTATTGGGTAAATAATTATTGTTAATAGAAGAATGAAAAGATATCTCTATGAGAAATGGACAATTACACAACAACTGTTTTATAACTAGACCTATTTATAACCCTATAAATATGCCTTTTTGCGCCTGTATTTTTTCCTTCACTCAAAAAATTAGTTCCAGTTTATAAAGTCATGAATATGACTTTGTATAATAAGAAATATTTTCTTTATTCAAGTAGATGATAAAGCAGGCTGAAAGTAGAGCAGAATGCGCCTTAATGCACATTCTGCTTTGCTTTCAACCTGCTTTAAGTGGTCACTTGTCTTCAAAACTGGAAACCCGCTATGGGGTAATGAGTTAATGGGAATGGTTGATATCCTCTGAATGTTTCATGTATGATGTATGATTTTTGAATAATTCATTATGTCATTAGCAGTGATTGAAAGTTTACTTGTTTTGATCACATGTGCCATATAATCAGAGGGAAATTTAGCGATAAAGTTTATAATCTAGGTAAATTGACAAAAAAGCAAACAAAGTCAAAGTAATATACAGGCTTGTGCTAATTAAGGGGTCAACTAACCACTGCCTGTATTAAGTTACCTGTTCAGGTCCTTTGGTAGTCATCCCTAATTAGATAGGGTCAACATTGGAACCCTATTATGTAGAGGGATTGGCCATTTTCCTTCTGTTTTTGCCCTATCTGTCTGTCAGTTATAAAAGTGTTTGTTTAAAGTTGGCAGTAACTTTTGAACTTTTACCAATACACACTCAGAACGTAACATTTGCTTTGCTTTCAACCTGCTTTAACCCATTACCCCATAGCCTGTTTTTACTTTTGACGACATATGACCACTTAAAGCAGGTTGAAAGTAAAGCAGAATGTGCCTTTAAGGCGCATTCTGCTTTACTTTCAGCCTGCTTTAAGTTACTATCTACTAGAATAAAGAAAATATTTCTTATGATACATGTTTGTGACTATATAAATTTGAACTATTTTCTTCAGTGGAGGAATAAATAAGAGGCGTCAAAAAGCTTATTTATGGGGTAAAGGGTTAATTGGTCACCCATCTTCAAAACTGGCTATGGGGTAATGGGTTAACCACCATTTCCTTTCAGGTGAATATAAAGCACTTGCAAAATGTTTGTAAAAACGAGAAGTATAAGATCGTGTTTAACCCTTTCCCCCATAGAAGCGACTTTTAGCGTATTTAATTAATTCCTCCGCTAAAGAAAATAGTTTCAGTTTATACCCTCTGTAAAATGTGTATCTATAATTATAATGGAGTAAAGGGTTTGAAAACAAACAAGAGAAGATTTTAAGACTTAATGACTTTAGTCTCTACAGCTACCACAACAGTATAATGCCCCAAACTCCCTCATCAACAATTACCAAATTACAAATATTTTATATAGACTAGTAGATTTTAGCTTAAAGCAGGCTGAAAGTAAAGCAGAATGTGCCTTAAGGCACATTCTGCTTTACTTTCAATCTGCTTTAAGTGGTCACATGTCTTAAACACTAGAAACAGGCTATGGGGTAAAGGGTTAAATAATTCACCAGCATGTTCCTGGGAGGTATTTGGCAGTACACAAGGCACAGACAGTCAGCGAATTGTGCCATGTCCTCTCTTAGTTTTACTCATTCTGTTTTCCCTCGGGACACTCAATGGGATTGGTGGCAAGAAATTGCTTTTGAATATAACCTTGTTGCTGTTAGGAGCATTATTACCAGTAAGTTTTGGGTCATTCTTAAGCCGGAACAGACTTAGATCAACTCTATAATATAAAAACCGATTCTTTATTTTCTCAGATGTTAAAGGTTACATGTCTGTCATAATATATGGTATGCAATTTTAGTGGTTATAATGTCCGAGTCATAAAGCAAACTCTAAGGATTCAGTTGGTGACAATTTGAAGCTCACTCAGCAAGCTGTATGATTGAGTTGTGGCAAATTTAGAAGTTGAAGCAGTCTCAGTGTGTCAAGACTTTGGGGCATTATATACTGTTGTGGTAGCTGTAGAGACCCTATGAAGTCATTAAATCTTTCTTCTCTTGTTTGTTTTCAAACCCTTTACTCCATTATATACTGATACACTTTTTACGCATTTAATTTATTCCTACTCTGAAGAAAATAGTTCCAAATTAAAGGTCATGAATATGTATCATAATTATGTTTTCCATATTGTAGCTCATAGTAGCTTACAGCAGATTGAAAGTAAAGCAGAATGTGCCGTAAGGCACATTCTGCTTTACTTTCAGCCCGCTTTAAGCAATATAAATATTTCTTTTGATATATATTTATGACTTTATAAAGTGGAACTATTACTATATATAGTATAAATTAATGTGTTAAAAGGCATATTTTTGGAGAAGTAGGTTTAGGGAAAGTATTAACTGTTAGTTCTAGATTCTTCTTCAATAGTGCTGAACCCTGAATAATTGTTTGCATCTTCAAAATGTTCCGCACAAATCCAATGCTCATTCCCCTTGATATCGCCAAAAATACAGTCCCAACTAAACAGCAAAGTGGATTCTGATCAGATGGTTAATCAATGTGATTACTTGGCATTTGATCTGGATCCAGACTGCAGATGTGTATTGATTTACAGCTATAGCACACTGAATTTATCAGAAATAGAAAACTTCCAGTGTCTTTATTTCTCTGATACTTTTAATACATCCTTATTTTTTAGCATTTTTCAAATTCATGATTGTATGAGATGACAACAGTACTGTTCTGATATTAAAGCTTCAGAGCCAAGCTTAAAGTACATTGATTGTAATAACACCCTTTAAGAACAGTTACAATTGTTTTGTTTTGATTAACCATTGGAAACAACTTTTAAATCTTTCATCAGCTATGTATGTGCAAACTTTCTTTTCGTATTTGCTCAACACAGACTGTTTGATGACTTCTCACAATGATAGTTTTTACATGAGAAGAGGGGGAGAATTAATGTTTAACTCTATACCCAGTTTAAAAGTACATTGGTCATGTGACTCTGTACAAGTACAATTTGTATATAGTAAAACCTCTCTATTGGGACCAATGAAACAAAGGCTTAATGATTTTATCAAAGATAGGTGACAGCTTAAATAGGTAAGCTTAAAGCAAGGTGGCAGTCAGAAAGCTCCTAAAGGAGCTTTGTTTTACTGTCATCTTGCTTTATGCAGCCATTTGTTGTAAACCCCTAATAGTAAATACAATTTAGTGGTGATATTAGAGCGGGTTATTCTGTATTAGTATTTGAACTGCTCCCCTTATATGGAGCCTACAGTGTTTAACTCTTTCCTCCCTGAAACTTTAAATGAACAATTCCAGTTTCGATTTTGGTTTAGTCCTTTTCTGGCTTAAGGGTTGTTTTTGTCTATTGTTGGCATATGACAAACAGTGAAGACCCAGATCAGAGGGCTCCATAAGGAGCCCTCTGATCTGGGTATTCACTGTTTGCATAGGACAAGTGCACTTTTCACAGTATAATTTTGAAAATGACGCCTATATGTGGGACTAGGGTTCAAATGGTTAAGATTGGCTAATACAGAGCTCCATATAAGAAGAAGTAAACTGAACAAATTCAACATTCTCTCACTTATTTCAGCACCAAATCCTATGGTGTTACTACTCATTAGAATCGTCTCAAAGAGACGATTCTAATGAGTGGTAACACCATAGGGTTTAATGCAAAAATAGATATTTTAGTTTTGGAAATACTGCCCTTATCTCGAGCTTTGCTAATAGATAAGATTAACACAGCTGATCAAACTCACACATCGGCATGCTCTTAGTTTTACAAAAATTTACTTCACTTATCACTGTTAAAGTTTCTACATGATTTATATTTATTGATTTTTTGGTTACATCTTTAGTGTAAGAAAAGAAAATATAAAGAATGTGAATTTGCATGAAATTTTTTTAGGTTTGTTTTCTGTTTTTAGTTCACTCCTTGTGGTCAATGGTACCCTTTCCTTCATAGCATCTTTCAGGATTGAAGATGGGTGGATGCGTAAAGCAGAGCGCTCCTTAAAGAAATTTTCTGCTTTTCGTTCAACCCGCTTTAACCTATAAAACCTTAAATATGCCTTTTTTACACCAGAAACTAGTTGTACAGTCATGAATATGCAATATAAGCAAATGTTTCTTAACTTTCTACATTCCAGTGGATAGTAGCTTAAAGTAGGCTGAAAGTAAAGCAGAATGTGCCTTAGCTTTACTTTCAATCTGCTTTAAGTGGTCATCTGTCTTTAAAACAAGAAACAGCTAGGCTATGGGGTAAAGAGTTAAGGAAAGGCTTGAAAAGGTGTTTCTATAAGGGAAAGGGTTGAAAATAGTTGAGAAGATTGCTTAGACAGTTGTATCTGTATGTTTTGTGATTGTAATATTGATGATTGGCTATGTCTATTCAGGGTGAGAGATTGAGCCATGCAGTGGGATGTGCCTTTGCCATCTGCCTGGAGAGAAAACAGAAGAGGGACAAGGAGACAGCGAGTAATGTCACCGTGACCTACAGTCAGGACAGGACCTCGTTCGAGCGAACTGGCTCCTTCAGGCAGGCAACTATTACTGAGAGGTTGACGGATCCACAGAGTGCAATACTAGCTGGTAAGAAATGGCCCGGTATTGCAGGGCAACATAAACCATGGGGAGTATTTCAAAAACTAAAATCTGTTTTAAACACTATGGTGTCACTACTCATTAGACTCGTCTCGAAGAGAGGGAGTATTTCAAAAAATAAAATCTTCCATTTCTGAATTAAACCATAAGGTGTCACTACTTATAAGAATCGTCTCTTTGAGACGATTCTAATAAGTAGTAACACTATAGGATTTGAGCTAAAATAAGTGAGAAAATGTTGGATTTGTTCAGTTTTCTCCATCTTATCTGGAGCCCTGTAAGAAATGTTTGGGTATTGTTTAGATTGCTATGACATACTTTCTCTCACTGCAGTGAAACAATCTCACCAGAGTGAAGGAGTGAAATTAACCATCTACCTTATAGACCGTTCAAAGTTTGAAGACAGATGACTGCTTAAAGCAGGTTGAAAGTAAAGCAGAATGCACCTTAAGTTGCATTCTGCTTTAATTTCGACCTGCTTTATTTAATAAGCTACCATCTACTAGGATTTAGAAAGTATGTCTTACGGTACATGCTCATGAAAACAGAATAAGCGTTAAATGCATACGGCTTTATTTTTAACATGATTTAGGTGGTCTGTTCCTAGTTCACAGACCTTTCCAAACTATTTACATAGGTCTATATAACTTGGTTCCTGTATTGAAGAGCTGACACCTTGTAATCCCATTTCAGAACCAGTTCCTGTACGTAGGGTGGACAACCCATGGGCACTGCAGCGCCCCCACGCTACCCAGAACATGCTGGTCAGACAAGGATCATTCCGAGGTTTCTCCAAACTACAGGAGGCCTCCTCTCCATTCAAACGGACGTTATCTCTGAGGCTGAATGATTTGCCTTCAACACTGCAGAGACAAAATGCGATGGAAATATCCCCACCTAAAGGTATACATCTGAATTTAAATGTCACCATTTCCTCCGTAGAAATCTGTGCAAATCTCTTGTATGCAAATGGTAAAGTATAATATTGTACTTCTGTGTATGAGGCAGGTAGCTGCTGAGGAGCATGATGGAGAGTAAAGCATAAAGCTCTTTTAGGAGCTTTCTGCTTTACTTTTGTCTTTCTTTAACCCATAAATACGCCTTTTTACGCCTCTGATTTATTCCTCCCATAATATAGAAAATATGTCAATTTTATTGTCATGAACATGTATCATTAGAAATAATTTCTATATTTTAACAGATAATAGCTTAAAGCAGGCTGAAAGTAAAGCAGAATGCGCCTTAAGGCGCATTCTGCTTGACTTTTAACCTGATTTAAGTGGTCACCTATCTTCAAAACTAGAAACAGGCTATTGGGTAATGGGTTAAGCTAACTCCTATATAAACGTTATAGCATTATAAGTGAGTCCTCTTTTTGAGTGCAGCTCTCAAGACAGGAGCTTGTGTGCAGGAAGTCATACTTATGGTGCTTACAGAGATTGGTTAACTTGTTCTAACTTTTAGTCTGCTTCAGAATTGGCAAAACATTTTGCAAATACAGTAAAACCTCTCTATTACGACCATTAAAAATAAGGCTAATTGGTTGTATAAAATACAGGTAACAGCTTGAAGCAAGGTTATAGTAAAACAGAAAGCTCCTGTAGGAGCTTTCTGTTTTACTATCACCTAGCTTTAAGAAGTCACCTGTACTTAACTCCTAATAATTAAAACAATTTAGTGGTCGTAATAGTGGGGTTTTACTGTACAGTCAAACTTCGTTATCTCGAACTCTCTTAACACATGAACTGCATTGTTTCATGCTCAATAGGGCGAATATACCCATATTTCAAAGTTAAAACGTGGCTAAGTCACGTTTTAACTTTGAAATACGGGCATGTTTGATTTAAACGAATTCGAGATATAGAAGTTCGACTGTACTTGTTATTGAGTTTAGATGCAAAGTGATTTGGCATCTCATTTGAGATCCAAGTCTCTGTGATATTGTTTCAAATTATGTATTCTTGAGATTAAAGTGGACAACAGATGTTGTGGAAGAAAGGTGCTTATCCTGCTAAAGATTATAAATTTTACTTCCAAATACAGTAAAACCTCTCTTTAACGCCCACCAAATTGAATTTATTTTCTGTTTAACTCTTTCCTCCCTGAAACTTTAAATGGACAATTCCAGTTTCGATTTTAGTCTAGTCCATTTTTGGCTTTTAAGGGTTGTTTTTGTCCATTTTTGGCATTATGAAAAACAGTGAAGACCCTGATCAGAGGGCTCCTTTTGGAGCCCTCTGATCTGGGTTTTCACTGTTTGCACAGGACAAGTGTTATATTCACATGTACACTGTTTGAAAAGGACGCCTATATGCGGGACTAGGGTTCAAATTGTTAAGGCAGGTGACTGCTTAAAGCAAGGTGAAAGTAAAATAGAATGCTCTTTTAGGAGCTTTCTCTTTTACTTTCACATTGCATTAAGCTGCCACCTGTCTTTCATATAACCATTTAGCCTTGTTTTAGTGGTCGTAATAGACAGGAATAACTTTATATCTATTTGACAACATTATTTTACATTTCACATATTTATTTTAAACAAATCAGGAATTAACACATTCAACCCTAGCGATGAGTATAATCGTCATTTACAAACAGTGTACCTGTGAGGATTACACTTGTCCTATGCAAAAGGAGCCCTCTGATCAGGGTCTACATTGTTTGTCATTTTGAAATATATTGTTAAAAATATCCCCAAATAGTCAAAAATGGACTAGACATATTTTGAAATTGGAATTGTCTGTTTAAAGTTTCAGGGGTGAATGAGTTAATTAGGCAAATTTAAATGGTACTAGATTTTATGTTTCTCAAATTACTTTGAGAGGCTTTCCTTCATAAGGAAAAGAGTATTCTTAATTGACGCTGGTTCTGTTAAATATTCTACTTAGAGTTCAAGCTAAGGTGTTTAGTTGATGTATACTTGACTTTATTCAGAAGAGGACAGTTCAACACTAGTCCACAATGAAGATGATCAATTAAGTGACAGTGGGTCTGAGTTAGGTAATTTCAGTAAACCCCAACTTTTACCAACATTCAGAAGAAGGCTTGTTTTATGTTGAACACAGGTGGCGGCTTAACCCTAGCGACTAGTATACTCGTCATGAACAAATCATATACCTATCAAGAGTACACTTGTCCCTATGCAAACAGTGTAGAGCCTGATCAGAGAGCTCCTTAAGGAGCGCTCTGATCAGGACCTACACTGTCATTTTGTAAAATATTGTTAAAAATCACCCTAATTATTAAAAAATTGTAATTTGGAAAATATGTCCATTAAAAGGTTGAGGGGTGAAAGAGTTAAAAAGTAGGATGAAAGTAAAGCATAAACTCCTCCTGTAGGAGCTTACTACTTTACTTTCATTATGCTTTAAAGCAGTCACCTGTCTTACTCTTGCTCTCGTAAAATACCCTTTCATGTATCTACCCTGTCCTTATAAAGGGTCATGGGGAAACTTTTCTACTTTTTGAAAAATCTCTGTTTAAAAGCAGACTTAAAGTAAAGCAAAAATGACCTTCTTCTTTCTGCTTTACTGTGAGCTCATTTTCAGCAGTCATTTGTCTTAAAGAACATATTACATCAGCTTAGAAGGAAGCGATTAAAACAAGAACCTTAAAACAAGCCTGTTTCTGAGGGTTGAAATAGATGTGTTTTTACTGTATAACACTTTTGTAGAGCAGAGCTAGCAATATAACACTTGAGTGTGAAGTGGCCTAATATCATGCATTCTTTTTTCTATCAACACTAGTCTTGTCCCCTATTTTGTGCAGATTGCTTTGCCTGTATCATAACAAAACTTGCCTAGCTAACTGAGCACCTGACAACAGAATGAAGTAGAGTTTTCATGCACCTTTTTGCCTTCTTCATTCAGATAGTTCTATTGTACCTTTGTGTCAATGGCAATGCAGGGAAGCACATAGTTCCTCTGTCTGTCTGTCTGTCTGTCTGGCTGACAGACATCTGTCTGTCCATCTATCTGTCTGTCTGTCTGTCTGAGATCACACTTTCTGTTTAAAAGTACTTTTTAATCTTCTCACTGTAAATAGTGTGTATTGGTGAACTTTGAAAACAGTTTGAATAAGATTTCGAGTAACAATCAAGTAGAAAATCAAACTTAAGCTTGTTAAGCTGTGAAGAAAGACGAGATATTTGCAATCTTTTTTGCTCCTATAGAAGCCAGCTTTCTGCTTTACTTAAGTTTTACTTTAATTAGTCAAACATTTTAAGAAATTTACATGCTGCTTGAAAGGATGGCTGCTTAACCCACTACAGTGGAGAATCTGTTATTCTTTCCCGTTTAAACGCAAACGTACGCAAACGCAAAACACTAAAACGTAGAAAAATACAACTTTTGGACAATTCTGATAATTTATGTTTATCTTGGTGGCAAACAGTTTGGAGCCTGATCAGACACCGGGTTACCCCGCGTCTGATCTGGCTCCAAACTGTTTGCACTGCAAATAACAGTTTTAGCGTAAACGCGTTTATTGGGAAAGAATAACACATTCTCCACTGTACCCCGCAGCCTGTTTCTAGTTTTGAAGAGAGGTTGATGACTTGAAGCAGGTTGAAAGTAAAGCAGAATGTGCCTTAACTCTTTCCTCCCTGAAATTTTAAAATGGACAATTCCAGTTTCCAATTTAGTCTAATCCATTTTAAATACTAAGGTTGTTTTTAGACAATATATTATAATATGACAAATAGGATCTTCACTATTTGCATAGGACATTGCATACTCTTCTTAACAGCACAGTTTGCAAATGATGCATACAGTGGAGAATCTGTTATTCTTTCCCGTTTAAACGCAAACGTACGCAAACGCAAAGCGCTAAAACATAGAAAAGAACAACTTTTGGACAATTCTGATATTTCATGTTTATCTTGGTGGCAAACAGTTTGGAGCCTGATCAGACGCCGGGTTACCCGGCGTCTGATCTGGCTCCAAACTGTTTGCACTGCAAATAATAGTTTTAGCGTAAACGCGTTTATTGGGAAAGAATAACACATTCTCCACTGTATATGCGTGACTAGGGTTCAAAGGGTTAAGGTGCATTCTGCTATACTTTCAGCCTTCTTTAAGCTTACATGTGTCATCTACTAGGATATAGGAAATAGTTCTTATGCTGCATATTCATAACTATATATTTGACTATTTTCCTCAGTTGAGGAACAAATTTAAGGTGTGAAAAGGCATATTAACACTTTGAACCCTAGTCACGCATATTTGCGTCATTTGCAAACAGTGTACCTGTGAGGAGTACACTTGTCCTATGAAAACAATGTAGACCCTGATCAGAGGGCTCCTTAAGGAGCCCTCTGATCAGGGTCTACACTGTTTGGCATTTTGACATATCTTGTAAAAATCAACCCTAAAAAGTCAAAAATGGACTAGACATATTCAAAACTAGAATTGTCCATTTGAGGTTTCAGGGAGGAAAGGGTTAATTGAGTAATGGGTTAAGACAAGTTTGTCTGCACACCCCTGAGAATTACTGCAAGCAGCTAGTATTTGCAACCAACTAATTCTGCTGATGACTATTGAGTTGAGTTGAGTTATTGCCCAGCATGCTAAGTTGGAGTGTGGCTACAGGTGCATCCTTTGATTTAGGTGGCAAATTCAGACCCAATTGCAGAGGCGTTCAATCTGAAGAAACAATTAACACATTCAACCCTAGCAACGAGTATAGTCGTCATTCAACAACAGTATACCTATGAGAATTACACTTGTCCTATGAAAACAGTGTAGACCCTGGTCAGAGGGCTCCTTAAGGAGCCCTCTGATCAAGGTCTACACTGTTTGTAATTTTGAAATATGTTGTTAAAATCATCCCTAAATAGACAAAAATGGACTTGACCTATTTGAAATTGGAATTGTCCATTGAAAGTTTCAGGGGTGAATGAGAGGTGAACCTTTCAACACTGTTACTAACAGTTAGGATCCAGTTCAGGCCCCACATATTATGGGTCTTGATCAGGATCCAAACTATTTGTTGCTCAGATTCTGTTAACAATTCTATAACAATCAAACCTATTTCAGAATGTTAATAGGCAACATTTTTAGCAGACGACAGTCACTTGGTGTTACAGTGTTCCCTCTCTACAACGGCCCTCCCAACAACGACTCCCTCCCAACAACCACTCCCTCCTTACAATGACCCTAGTAGCAGTTCCCTGAAACAGGACAATTATATCCAACCTTTTCAGGGCTGCAATATTGTCTGCTCAAAGTTGCCGTCTGTTGTTTTTCTCAAAGTTACATAATTGACATTTTGACCTAAAAAAAACCTCAATGATGAGTGACAAACAACTTGAATCCGGGTCAGACGCCGCGATACGCGGCGTCTGATCTGGATTCAAACTGTTTGTAAGCCAATATCCCTCCCTATAACGAATCCCTCTGAATAATGCACACAATTGTTGTCTCCCATTGGGTGTTGTTGTAGAGGAAACACTGTAGTTTATCAATGAGCAGTATGTCCTCAAAGTGAATTCCCAGCCAGCATATTGGGAATAATTCAACATAATCAACAGCTAGCACTATTTCATTGTTCTGGTATCTTGTAATAAAAGTACCCACATCAGTGCTCCAAATAGAAGAGAATACCATAAACATTTCAAACATACAATTGTTTATACCTTCCTTTACTTTAGGAGCTTTCTGCTTTACTTACATCTTACCCCCCCCCCCCCCCCCCCCCTTTCCATAGAAATGTCTTTATCTATTATCTATTCCTTATAGAAATGGTTTCTTGATAAAGAACTAAAGGAAATGTTTTCTGAATACTGACAGCTGGATGCTTAAGCAGACTGAAAGTAAGCCAGAAACTCTTGAAGGAGCTTTCTGCTTTACTTCCAGCCAGTTTTAGAACAGAACAGAACAGAATGTTCTATTTTAGACTTATACTTACAAAGTTTCTTGTCTGAACAAAAAAAACATAAAACACAAATGTTTTTAACGGTCAGGTAGAATTCTAAATACATAACCAACCACCTGTCTTAAACAATGGAAACAGCTATAAAAACTGTCTTAAAGAATGGAAACAGCTATAAAAACTGTCTTAAAGAACTGTCTTAAACAATGGAAACAAGCTATAAAAACTGTCTTAAACCATGAAATCAACCTATAAAAACTGTCTTAAACCAATGAAATCAAGCTATAAAAACTTGTCTTAAACCATGAAATCAACCTATAAAAACTGTCTTAAACCATGAAATCAACCTATAAAAACTGTCTTAACTCTTTCCTCCCTGAAACTTTAAATGGACAATTCCAGTTTCCATTTTAGTCTAGTCCATTTCTGACTTTTAAGGGTTGTTTTTGTGAATGTTTGGCATTGTGACAAACAGTGAAGACCCTGATCAGAGGGCTCCTTTCGGAGCCCTCTGATCAGGGTCTTCACTGTTTGCATAGGACAAGTGTACTATTTACATGTACACTGTTTGAAAAGCACGCCTATATGCGGGACTAGGGTTCAAAGAGTTAAACCAATGAAATCAACCTATAAAAATTGTCTTAACTCTTTGGACCCTAGTCACGCATATATGCATCATTTGCAAACAACATACCTGTGAAGAGTACACTTGTCATATGCAAACAGTGTAGGCCCTGATCAGAGGGCTCCTTAAGGAGCTACTCCTTAGGGTCTACACTGTCATTTTGACATATATTTTACAAATCAACCCTTAAAAGTAAAGAATGGACAAGACTAATTGAAAACTAGAATTTTCCATTTGAAGTTTCAGGGAGGAAAGGGTTAAACCAATGAAAACAAGCTATAAAAAAAGTCATCTTTCTTTTTGCTATCTATAATATGAAGAAGCACATCATTAAAATGCACAATTGTTGGTGAATTGAAATCCTCCAGGAAAAGTCTGTCTGTTTTAGTGTCATGTGATCTCTTTTAATTCAAGGACTTGTCGTTCGAATTACATGTTATAAATGCATCTGTATATATTGGGAATTCAACCTGGTATTATATTTATTAAGACCACAGCACTATTTGTCCAACCCTAATGCAGACAGACAGTGATCTTTACTCATTTAGAATTACTTTACGCAATGCTTGTTATACACATTTAACATAGCCAGAGCTCCAGTTAAGGGGAGTAATTCAAAACTAAAATCTTTATTTCTGCATTAAACCCTATGGTGTCACTACTCATTAGAATCGTCTCAAAGAGACGATTCTAATGAGTAGTAACACCATAGGATTGGTGCTGGCATAAGTGAGAAAATGCTGGATTTGTTCAGTTTACTCCCTCTTATCTGGAGCTCTGATAGCTCTCTTTATCCTTCTATAGAAATCACAGCTCCTTCTGAAAGTTTTAATACATTCAGTTCCTAGTGACAAGTATAAACATCCTTTGCATATAGTGCACCTGTAACGAATACATTTGTCAGGTGTAGACCCAGATCAGAGGACATCGATTTATACATATATAATATATATTTTACCTTTTTGCACTCTAGCAGCGAAACTCTGATTACCTTTGCAAATAGTTTAGATCCAGATGAGATGCCACTTTACTTGGTAACTGATCATTTTAATCCAAACTGTTTGGCACTCTTACCCTGTTTAAAAAGAACTTACATTCAAAGAGTAAAAGAATGGGTCACAGCTTATTTCTTACACACTTCATCAAATTGACTGACATGTAGATAATTTATAATTATTTCACACCAACAAATTGTCTCTTTAATTCACCAACACAATTACAGCAAATAAAAATGAAAAACCCTTGATGGTGGTAAACATTCAAATTAACAAAATTTCCCCATACAGGTACAATTGGTTGATGTGAATGCATACCAGTATAAAAGGTTTTTCATTTGCTGTTGTTTAACTCATTTAACTTTTAATGGATATTTCCAATTTCAAAATAAATAAGTCTAGTCCACTTTTGACAATTTAGTGTTGATTTTATCAATATATTTCAAATGACAACCGGTGTAGACCCTGATCAGAGGGCTGAGGAGCCCTCTGATCAGGGTCTACACTGTTTGCATGAAACAAGTATCGTCCTCATAGGTACTCTGTTTGTAAATGACAAGTATACTCCGATTACTCGTCACTAGGGTTGAATGTGTTGAATTGTTAACTTCTCTGGCTTTCATATAGGCAATATGTCTCAGATTTTTTTTCCTTTCAATTTTATTCTTTATTTTACTCTCTTTGTTTAATATTCTTTGTTCCATTACAATCATTAATTATTGAAAAAGATATAGTCAGAAAATATTTTGTTTTATTTCCCATGGTTTGAAGTGATGAAAACATGAAACAAACATCATAGGTCAGATAGTCGAGGTTTGAAAAACATTTTAGGTTGCAAGTATTGTATTTTCAGGGAAGTAGTCAGCCGAAGGCTCAGGATGAGCTATTGTGATCCCATTTCATCGGGCGTCCGCCATATGTTCACATTTTCAAACAACATCTCTATGGAAGAAAATACTTAAGTTTACTTCAAAGAGAGGCTACTTTACACCAGCCTGACTATATGACTTATAATGACTATTGCCTTGTATATTTATTCCAGGTGGTCTAAACAATAATGGTGTTATACAAGAGGTGCCTTCTCCCGAGAATGAGGACTCAATATCACAGATGTGTCAGCAACTGACACAGGGGCTGTCCGCTCTCACAGAGGACCCGTTTGCTCAGGCCCCTATACAGTCCTCACACCCCCCGGGACTGGTGAAACAGCACTCCATGCCAGCAACATTCCATAGTTCTCCTCAAGCAGGTATGCTTTATGAGTACCATCCAGCCTTTGAGTAACACACCAGGCTCCAAGATTATAAAGCTTTTGAGTCGAGTCTGAGATGGGTTTCAAGTATTTGATTGGTCAGATTTGAGCTTTTGAAAGCTCAAATCTGACCAATTAAATTCGAGTCTGAGATGGGTTTCAAGTATTTGATTGGTCAGATTTGAGCTTTTGCTCTCAGCAAAAGCTCAAATCTGACCAATTAAATACTTGAAACCCATCTCAGACTCGACTGAAAAGCTTTATAACCTTGGGTCTGGTATTCAGTGAAGCGCCACAGAGGACATTAAAGACTGGTAACTGCTTAATACTGATCAACAGTAAGAAGAATAGAAAGCTATAAATTTCCAATGTTACAACCTCAAAGAACAATTTTTTTTTTTTATGTGAAGAAAGTAAAGCTGAATATGTATAAATTTCTGCTTCTCTCTCATCATGCATTAAACAACCACTACTATAGAAATAAAAGCAAGCCTCTTCCAATTGGTTACAGTGGAGAATCTGTTATTCTTTCCCAATAAACGCGTTTACGCTAAAACTATTATTTGCAGTGCAAACAGTTTGGAGCCAGATCAGACGCCGGGTAACCCGGCGTCTGATCAGGCTCCAAACTGTTTACCACCAAGATAAACAAGAATTATCAGAATTGTCCAAAACTTGTTCTTTTCTACGTTTTAGTGCTTTGCGTTTGAGTACGTTTGCGTTTAGACGGGAAAGAATAACAGATTCTCCACTGTATATAACATAATAAGAAATTCATGTTTTATATTTACAACAAAGGGAATGAATGATGTGATTGTGTGTGTTATTGGGAGGGAGTCATTATGGAGAGGGAAATTGGCTTACATATGCAAACAGCTCAAACTCAGATCAGACACTGCGTTACACGGCGTCTGATCTGGATTCAAGCTGTTTGTCTCTTGTTGTTAATTTTTTTCCAGTCAAAATGTTCATTGTGTAATTTTGAGGAAAACAGCAGACGGCAATTTTAAGCAGACGACATGGCAGCCATTAATAAGTCGGAGGTAATTGTTCTGTTTAGGGAACAACGACAAGGGTGGTTGTAAGGAGGAACTTGTTGTAGGGAGGGAGCACTGTACTTCAATTAGTGGTAGCTTAATGCAAGATTGTTGTGATAGGATCATACTAGTTGGCCTAATGTTCTACTAATGAGGCATTATTGGTCATGTTAGGTAAAGATCATACTATAAGGTCACAGTCTCTGTAGGGGATACGATTCATATTGATATATAAACATATTTGGTTAACCTTTTCCTCCACAGCGCTCAGTGAAAAACACCTTTATCCATAATGTATTTGTTGTTTGTTTGCCATCATTATCGTGAATGTTGTCTTCAGCCTTTTCTCTCGTACAAAAGTTTACTATACAGTAAAACCTCTCTATTACAACCACTAAAATGAAGGCTAATTGATTGTATAAATGACAGGTGACAGCTTAAAACAAGGTGACAGTAAAACAGAAAGCTCCTTACGAAGCTTTCTGTTTTACTGTCACCTTGCTTTAACCCTTTACCCCATAACCTGTTTCTAGTTTTGAAAATAGGTGACTACTTAAAGCAGGTTGAAAGTAAACCAGAATGCGCCCTTAGGCACATTCTGCTTTACTTTTAGCCTGCTTTAAGTTACCACCTGCTAGAAAATAGAATTAAGAAAATATTCCTTCTGATACATATTTATGACTGTATAGATTGGAATTATTTTCTTCCGCGGAGGATTAAACCGAATGCGCTGAAAGGCGCTTCTATTAGGTAAAGGGTTAAGCATTCACCTGTCATAAATATCTAACATATATACACAATAAAGTGGTCATAATAGAGAAGTTTTACTATACTTGGTTAACCTCATGTCATTCATAGTGATAGTGGAGGGACATCAGTACTTAGACCCAGTCACCGATTCCATCTCTATGTACATCTTGGTTAGACTTTTGTGTATAACTACATTCCCCTTGTTATACTTTGCATTTAGCGAGGGCGTGTAGCCGTGTATTATGTTTTACCAAGTTACAGTTTCTAGAAAAGTTTTTGAGTGATAGGAAAAGTGATAGGAAACTTCCTTGAAATGAATGCTGTCTATTTTGACTTTCCTAATACAGCACTCCCTCTCTACAATGACACCCTACGGGAGATAAAAATTGTGTGCGTTGTTCAGAGGGAGTCGTTATAGGGAGGGAAATTGGCTTACATTTGAAAACAGCTTGAATCCAGATCAGACGCCGCGTAACGCGGCGTCTGATCTAGATTCAAGCTGTTTGTCATTTGTCATTATGCATTTTCTCTGTCAAAATGTCCAGTATGTGACTTTGGAGAAAAACAGCAGACGACACTTTTAAGCAGAAGATATTGCAGAGGTTAAAAGATTGGATATAGTTGTCTTGTTTAGGGAACTGGGGGCAAGGGTCGTTGTAAGGAGGGAGTCGTTGTAGAGAGGGAGCACTGTTATTATGAAGGAAAGGATTATAAAAGTTGTTGTTGTTTTCAATTTCAGGGTATCAGAATCACCAGGCACCACCAGTACATCAGACAAACCCATGGGCACAACAAACAACACAGGGCATCAACGGACCAGCCTCAGTGTCAACTAACCCTTTTGTGCCCCAGAGTACTAGTACAGCAAACAGTGTATCAGGTTCAATAGCCCCGCCCCCTAGTAGGCCACACCTCCAGCAACAAAACCGTAGTCATTCCATGGACACTTGGCAGTCACAAGCCTCTAAAAAACACACACTCCTTGAGATGGCCCACCATCAAAGTTTCCAACTCAACGGGCAACCAGCAACCGCAAACACAGGCTGGTCTTCAGACACAAGCTGGACTTCGGATGCTTCAAATTCTTCCACAGCCAATACACAACATGCAAATCAGAATGTTTCAAATAAAAATAGTTCACAGGACGAAGACACTTTTGATCCTTTCGATGTGGCGTGGGCCGCCAAAACCACTGGAAAGCCGGAACAAACCCCTGTGGACCCTTCTAACCCTTTCGCAACGAAAACTGTGACAACATATAAAGTAGAGTTGTGATTGTAGATAGGAAAATAAATTATGTGCTAAAGATGTCGCCCAGTGGAGGATAACTGGGTCTATCAGGGTTCCAGATAAGAGGGAGTAAACTGCACAAATCCAACATTTTCTCGCTTATTTTAAAATCAAATCCTATGATGTTACTACTCATTAGAATCGTCTCTTCGAGACGATTCTAATGAGTAGTGACACCATAGGGTTTAAAGCAGAAATAAAGATTTTAGGTTTTGAAAAACTCCCCTTATCTAGAGCCCTGAGATGTTGCCTAGTGGATGATAACTGGGTCTATACAGTGGCTGTGCAGATCAGGGTGTTAGCTTTATGGAAACAGGTCATTACCCAAGAACATTAATATCAATCAAACTTGTTTTAATGGTACCATTCAATTGAAGACACTTGCGGTGACCAAACAATTGCTTAACCCATTACCCCATAGCCTGTTTCTAGTATTGGGGATAGGTGGCCACTTAAAGCAGGTTAAAAGTAAAGCAGAATGTGCCTTAAAGCACATTCTGCTTTACTTTCAACCTGCTTTAAGCTACTATCCTTTATAAAATCGAAATCATTTCTTATGATATATATTCATAACTACAAATAAGAACTTTTTTCTTCAGTGGAGAAATAATTTAAAGGTGTAAAAGGTGAATCTATGGGGTAATGGGTTTAATGTAAGATAAAAACAATCATTTTTATCCTGCATTAATCTGTCACCTGCATTTAGTGATCACCAGTTTTTCAATGAATGATGACTGAACACAAGATTTGACAGTTCACTCCCTTATCAGTGGTGGTAAACATTTATTCCTGCATCTTATCAATTATTTCATTTTCTGGATATAAACTTGAAATTAATTTTATTTTTATTTTCCAGGAAGATTTATTTTAACATTTTTAAACAAGATCCTCAAAGCTCAGATGAATGTCTAGCACTGATCGTCACTTTTATCAATGAATACAGTCAAATTGTAATAACCCATTACCCCATAAATACGCTCTTTCAAGTCTCCTAATTTATCAATCCACTGAAGAAAATAGTTCCAATCTAATTTATTTATACAGTCATGAATATTTGCATAAGAAACAGTTTCATTAATCTAGCAAATAGTAAAGTAGAATGCGCCTAAAGGCAAGTTCTGTTTTACTTTCAACCTGCTTTAAGTGATCACCTGTTTTCAAAACTAGAAATAGGCTATGGGGTAAAGAGTTAACCAATTACCCCATAGCCTGTTTCTAGAATTGAAGATAGGTGACCACATAAAACAGGTTGAAAGTAAAGCAGAATGTTCTTTAAGCTACAGTCTGCTTTATTTTCAGCCTGCTTTAAGCTACAACCTGCTATAATATAGAAAATATATATATAATGTCTTATGGTACATGTTAATGACCGTATAAAGTGGAATTGTTTTCTTCCATGGAGGAATAGATTTAATGTTTAAAAAGGTGTACTTATGGGATATTGATTTAACTCTTTGAACCCTAGTCACGCATATATGCGTCATTTGCAAACAGCTAACATGTTAGGAGAACACTTGTCCTATGCAAACAGTGTATACCCTGATCAGAGGGCTCCTTAAGGAGCCCTCTGATCAGGGTCTTCACTGTTTGTCATTTTGACATATTGTTAAAATCAACCCTAAAAATTCAAAAATGGACTTGAATAATCAGAATAAATTGAAAACTAGAATTATCCATTTGAGGTTTCAGGGAGGAAAGCGTTAATAAAAATTTCATTGTAGTTTATGAATTGCAATAGAGATGCTAGGTAAGCAACCTGAAGTAAGTCAAATGTCTTCAGAATGGTCTTGTAAATATAGTCAGTCCAGAATTACTGCATTTAACAGCACAGCAGGTTACTGTGCTCGTTCTTTCTGTCTTATAATGTCCACTAGGCCTGGGGACCCATTTTATGAAACGTCATACGACTAAAACTGTCGTAAGTCAAACTTTAAAATACATATAATTTCTGATTTCTACATCTAATCCTGTCTTGTGACATCTCTTTGAGATGTCACAAGAGATGTCACAAGCCAGGATTAGATCCAGAAATAAATAATTATTGATAATTTTAGAATCTAAATAATTATTGATAATTTTAGAATCTAACTTACGACCATTTTTGTCGTACGTTTCATAAAACGGCCCCCTGCATCATAGGAAAAACAACACTCGGATAAAACCAACATTGTAGACCCTTATCTTTTCCAATGGATGTTGCTATTTCAGTGTTACTTTACAGTGTTTTATCCACTGGTACTGTAAAAACTGTACACATCAATTAGAAACATACCATCTAATCTTGGTCTGTACTGTTTGCAATTTTCCAATGGCTTAATGATTGCTGAATTTGCAATAAACCAGGAAAAAGCACATTATGTTGTAAGGTTGTGGTGCATATAAATATGTAGGCATCTGCGGTCAGTAAAATTGCTTGGTTGTCATGGTAACCTAAAGGGAAGACAATTACTTCCTGTATATTGGTATATTTTCCCCTGCACTACCTGCTCAGCACTGTAAAATGTTTTGAAGGTAAACAGTTTCATGTCGTCATTTAAGTGGTTGTCATAGTAACAAAAAAAAAGTGCTTAACGTGAACACAGTTCAAGCTGTGAGGCCTGCTTTTATACCAGCTTCACGTAATTTGAAAAGTGTCCAGTCAATTTGGTGGTGTGTAACCATGCAATACAGAAACCATATTAACCCTTAGCCCACCAAATAAATTGTCGTCTGCTATATTTCTCGTCTGCTTCAAGTTTCAAAGTTGCTCAAAATTGCTGAAAATGTCCGAGTGTCAAACAGCTTGGATCCGGATGAGACGCCGAGTTACTCGGCGTCTCATCCAGATCCAAGCTGTTTGCATATGGAGCTATAGTCGTGAGTGGCAGGCTAAGGGTTAATGGAGATATGGAAACAATATACACTTGTTTCATAGGTACTGAGGGAACAGTCAAATCATTGACCCGAGGTAGCAGGGAAGACCTTGAGAACTGTTGCCCGAGGCCAACGGCCGAGGGCAACAGTTCTCAAGGTCTTCCCTGCTACCGAGGGACAATGATTTGAATGTTCCCGAAGTAAATATGAAACAAGTGATTTATTACCGGACTCTCTATTTAAGACAGATCTAGTTCCTGAATTGTACATGGCTGAATGAAAAGCTAGATCTAGATCTACATGATTTGAACAACTGTATAAATTCTAGAGATTATTTATTTATCATATCTTTATTTAATTCACTACAAAAACTGAACGCACAACCACTGAAGATCTATTTAGAAAAGGTTTCTCTAAAATATTCATTTTTACAAATACGATTTGAAATGTAGGCCTAATCATTTTCTTATTGACTAAAATTGATTGACACTTAGTTTTCAATTGCGTCATAAATTCATGATGACATGACGTCATTTAGAATGTAACGTCATAATTTGTTTAAAAAAAGGAAGATGAGATCTGCAAGCGGTTTAACATTCTTTATTCGGAGTCATTCTTAATAATACTAGAATTATCTATATGTAGCCTTTTTAGGGTATTTGTTCGAGAGAGAAATATGGCCCGAAAAAAAACCCGTAAAGTGCTAGATCTATGTAGATCTAAGACGGGTTCCGATGCAGAAAATGTTTGCGCACCATTTTCGCGCAGGAAACAGTGCCGTGCAACAGTCGACTGTTGACCGGTCAACAGTCACCTAGCATAAGTCTGGGAATTCTTTACCAAAAAACAGTCAAAAATGCTTAATAAACACTTAAATAGAGAGTCAGGTAATAATATTACTTGTATACAGCTGTCACTTCAAACAAACTTGTTTATATATAAAGATAGCAGCTAAACACTGTTAAAATGAATAAAGCAGTCTCTAGAGAATCATCTGAATGCCAGGTTTCCTTTTAGTGTGACCATTGTGCACAGTTTTTACTGTACAACTGCATACAAATGTGTAGAGTTTTGTTAGTAACTAGGCAGGTACAGTCAAACTTCCATATCTTGAACTTGGTTAAATCGAACATACCCGTATTTCAAAGTTAAAACGTGGCTTAGCCACGTTTTAACTTTGAAATATGGGTATGTTCGACCTAACTGAGCATGAAACAATGCAGTTCATGTGTCAAACTATCAGATAGTTCGAGTTAAGCGAGTACGAGATATCGAAGTTCGACTGTATTGGCTTTTAAACAGTTATCTAGTATAAGGTGCTGACAATGTTAAGAGTTCGGTCAAAACATTTTATTACTCTTACTAGACTGATTACTATTTTAGTTTTTTCACTTTTACTTTTTTTCTTTAAATTCACTTTTAAACCACCCATCTTATATTTCTTTAAATTCACAGGCCTGGTTCTGTAATTTTAGTCTTAAAAATTCAAATTTTTTTGTTTGTATTTTCAATAATAGTTTAACAATTTTATTGTTCTTAAGACCTGATTGTCTAGTATCACGTCCAAGCCTTTGCTTATAAAGGGCTTGAGTGGATGAGATTATTTTCAAGCCTTTGATTGGTCAGATTTGAGCAGAATGTTAAACTCGACTAATCAAAATCCTCAGAACAATCTCAGACTCAACTCAAATGCTTTATAAGCATGGGACCTGGTCAACCCATTACCCCATAGCCTGTATTTAGTTTTGATGACAGGTAACTACTTAAAGCAGGTTGAAAATAAAGTAGAATGGGCCTTAAGGGGCATTCTGCTTTACTTTCAACCTGCTTTAAGTGGTCACCTGTATTCAAAACAAGAAACAGGCTATGGGGTAATGGGTTAAGTATTATTCAAGAGCCCTCATTTTCACCATGATTTTACCTTTGTTTCGCTGAACTATACTCACTGGCATAACGTCATGTTTGCTTCATTTGTACCAGTCACTTAGCTACTTCATTGGCATTTCAGCTATGCAACATATCAGTTACCAGCAAACTAGAGTACAGCGCTCCCTCTCTACAACGACATCCAATGGGAGACAAAATATATGTTCGTTGTTCGGAGGGAGTCTTTGTAGAGAGGGAACTTAGTTTACATTTGCAAACAGCTTGAATCCAGATCAGACGCCGCGTAACGCGGCGTCTGATCTGGGTTCAAGCTGTTTGCCACTCGTCATTAATTTATTTTCTGTCACAATGTCCATTATGTCACTTTCAGAAAAACAGCAAACCACAATTTTAAGCAGACGCTATTGCATCAATAAAATCTATAGATATAATTGTCCTGTTTGGGGAATTTCGGCAAGGGTCGTTGTAAGGAGGGAGTCGTTGTTGAGAGGGCCTTTGTAGAGAGGGAGTACTGTAGTTAACTCCATCATGCCTAGCCTAGAAATAGAAATGCGGGGACAAACTGTAGACCCAGATCGGCATGCTGCAAAATGCAATGTCTGTTTTTGGTCTGCACTGTTTATAGTTCTATTACGCTCTACAAAACTAAGTGTACTGTGTAGTGTCAGAGTTTCCCTTACTATGGCAAAGAATAAGCAAGTTTTACAATCAGGATTATGTTGGTAGACTGTTCAATAGGGAAGGATAATTTGAATGCTACAGACAGGTGCTTGCTTGATGCACAGCTGAAGTAGAACATTACTTTTGTTCTCCATTAAGCCTACACACTGTCTGGAGAATACTCAAGATTTGTTTTGATTTGTTACTCATCACCGGTGTGACTGGAAAAAATACAATTTTGTTACTTAACTCATTCACCCCTGAAACTTTTAATGGAAAATTCCAATTTCAAAAAAAGTTAATTTGACTATTTAGGGTTAAATTTTAACTATTTATTTCAAAATGACAAACAGTGTAGACCCTTATCAGAGGGCTCCTTAAGGAGCCCTCTGATCAGGGTCTACACTTTTTGCATAGGACAATTGTAATCCACACAGGTAGACAGTTTGTAAATGACAAGTATACTCCTCGCTAGGGTTGAATGTGTTAAATGCTGATGCTAAGGTGAAAAAAATAATTGAATGTTTTAAGTTCGGACTATATAATTATATGAAAGACAGATTTTTCCATTTCATGAGTACATGGTGCATAATTTCAGTAAATAGTGTATTGATCAAATCTATCATAAATATTGACTCATATAAGCCATGTGTCTATTAAAGAGGAGTTTAACAAACTGCTGATACTGATCATATATGGCATCTCATCAGGTGCTACACTGTTTGTTATTTCATACATGATGAAGTGTTGGGCTGTATTAAGAAACACTGAAATCTTCCAGGAGTTTTTACCATTTCAACCCTAAATATCTCTTTTGGATATTTATTATCCTTTTGGACCCTTCTAGCGCAGGCATTTATATGACTACACAAACCAATGAAAATATGCAAACAATGCAGACCCTGATCAGAGGACTCCTATAGGAGATCAGAGGACTCCTATAGGAGTCCTCTGATCAGGGTCTACACTGTTCGCATATTTATTCAGTAATCTCTGCAGAGGGCTGTAGGGTTGAAATAGTTAATTAAGCAGTACCTCGATTCATTTTGTATATATCCTAGTTCTTGCCAAGTAAACAGATTGTTACCTGATTTTTGTTTCCAATAATAACACTGTTGATGCAAATCCAAACTGATCAATTCAAATGAAGGATGCTTAATAATGAGAAATATAATATATAAATTAATTGTGTATAGGAGAATTAGGATATTAGAAAATGTCTGAATATTTATTCTCTACTACAAAATACTCTTCATACAGGGCTCTAAAACATTATCTTGTAATTCTCAACCAGATACAGTAGAACCTCTCGATGGCAACCACTTGTGAAAACTTTCTGTTAAAATTGATGGACAGTTAGGGATTTTAAAGGGTTGTAGACTGCTGTAGTTGGGTTTCCTTGATACAATGTCATGTATGATTTATGGTAACTCTTGGTGCAAAGATTTCACACCATCATAAATTATCTCCCTTGGATAAATGTTTCAGTTTTGATTTGATTCAAACACCTTTAACCGTTTTGTTTTTAACTAAAGTGAACTGATAAAACTCGGATAAAATGAGTGTTAAGTTGAATATTGTTTTATTTCTGAATATTAGGTGGATTGAAATGAGATTTGAAGCCATATCAGTTTTATGTACCTTATTAATAGGGTTTAAGGTATTTTATGAAAAATTAATTTTAGAAGTATTTTGGCTTTATATAGCCAATGGCAGTGTTGTGTTTTATTTTGTCATATTTACTTTCTTAACCATATTTTTATGATGCGATAAAAGGTCGCAGCAATGTGTTCAAAACAGACTTAAGCTATGTACTAATCATGAAATGCTTTCAAAGCTGTCAAAGTGTTGTGAATCCTGTACTTGGGGCAGTATTTTATATTTTAAATTGCACATGTGTACAAAACTTGTACAGCCAAATATGTCTTAGGTGGCCACTCAACAATCACTGAAGTAGCTGTCTATTAACCCATTACCCCATAAATACACCTTTTTACGCCTTTAATTTATTGCTCCACAGAAGAAAATAGTTCCAATTTAAAGAGTCATGAATGCATATTATCTGAAAGAGTTTTTAAATTCTAGCAAATGGTAGCTTAAAGCAGGTTGAAAGTAAAGCAGAATGTGCCCTCAGGCACATTCTGCTTTACTTTCAACCTGCTTTGAGTGGTCACCTGTTTTCAAAACTAGAAACAGGCTAAGGGGTAACGGGTTAATACAGGTCACAGCTTAATGCAGGTCAAAAATAAAGCAGAAAGCTCCTATAGGAGCTTTCTGCTTTATTTTTGTTCTGCAGTTAACAGTTGTCTTCATGACTAGTAACACATGTTAGCCCTAGTGATAAATAAACACTGACTTTACAAACAATGTACCTGGGAAATGAACACTTATCCAATGCAAACAATGTATAACCAGATCAGAGGGTTCCTAAAGGAATCTTTCTATCGAAGTCTGCACTGTTTGTCGTTTTCCAATAAATTGTTATAACAAAATAAAGCCCACTAAATAATAAAAACAAAACTAGACTTGAACACTGGAATTGTCCATTTGAAGTTTCAGGGTTGTCAAGTGGCTGCCTGTTACATATTTTGGCTGTGCATCAAATCATTGGTAGTAAGTGTAACTGTAAGAGTAAACAGTATGTGTTATCATGTTGAATGTCAGGGATTAAGTGTCTTATACTCTAGGTGAGAACTCAAGTCGATATATAGTAAAGCCTGTATATAGCAGCCACTCTATGAAGGAAAGGTTGCTGCTGCTAAAAGCTGGATTAAAGTGATACAAAAAAAATCACATACTACTCATAGTCCTGTACAGTCCAACTTCGATATCTCGAAATCGCTTAACTCGTTCTACCCAATAGTTTGAGACATGAACTGTATTATTTCTTGCTCGGTTAAGTCGAAAATACCCATATTTCAAAGTTAAAACGTGGCTAAGCCACGTTTTAACTTTGAAATACAGGTATTTTCGATTTAACTCAGTTTGAGATATCGAAGGTCGACTGTATTTAGTAGAAGTGAATGTATTACTGTAATGCATTAAGCTATCATCTTTATGAAACCCCACAGATTCATCGTATTTAGAATGGCTTCCATACATAGGTTTTTCTGTGCTGTAATTACATTGTGGCAAAAGGGGCATTTAAGATATTGTATTAAGTGCAGATTCTTTTTGCATTCCTTAACCCATTACCCCATAAAGACGCCTTTTTACGCCTTTAATTGATTTCTCCACTAATTAAAATATTTCCAATTTTTATACATTTATGAATATGTATAATAAGAACTATTTTCTATATTCTAGCAGATGGTAGCTTAAAGCAGGCTGAAAGTAAAGCAGAATGCGCCTTAAGGCGCATTCTGCTTTTCTTTCAGCCTGCTTTTAGTTGTCTCATATTTTCAAAACTAGAATTAGGCTATGGGATAATGGGCTAACCCATTACTCCATGGTCTATTTCTAATTTTGAAGACTGGTGACCACTTAAATCCGGTTAAAAGTAATGCAGACTGCAACTTAAGGCACATTCTGATTTACTTTCTGCATGATTTAAATACCATCTGCTAGGATGTAGAAAGTATTTCTTATGGTACATATTAATGACTGTATAAAGTGGAATTATTATCTTCAATGGAGGACTAAATTAAAGTTGTTAAAAGGTGTATGTATGGAGTAATGGGTTAAATGCCCTTTCTTTTGTAACTTGGCTTATATATTATCTTATAATAATCTCTTGTGTAGGTAACATTTTGCTATAGTATTCTTTTTTTTCCAAATAATTCTTTAAAACTATTTTCATATACTTGAGAGGAAATGGTTTTTGCAAGGCAAACATCTTGTGAACAATTCAGGGCTGCCATTAGTTGATCTTGAAAAATCCTAAGATTTCGAAATTTTCTATTTTTCAAGCATGCTTACTTAAAGCAGGTTGAAAGTATTGCTGAATGCGCCTTAAGGCGCATTCTGCTTTACTTTCAGCCTGCTTTAAGCTACCATCTGCTAAGATAAAAATCAAACGATTTCTGAAAAATCAGGAGAAATGGCAGCCCTTCCAATTCAGTTTAAAATTCGATTATTTATATGTACAAGTACTTGGAAGATAATCAGAAGTTGTCCTCTTGCTTTTTTACTAGTATCTTATTCAAAAGAACTTGTTTCAAGACCCTCATATCGTAAGTTGATAGCAGATTAAATCTATTGATCCTGATCAGATGCCAAGTTACTTCCATTGAAACTATTTCAGTACAAATGGTCAAACTACAATTATGCTTTTCTGTGGATACTTACCGCTTATTTGTTTTGGGGATTTGGAGTACAGTCGAACTTCGATATCTCGAACTCGGTTAAGTCGACATACCCGTATTTCAAAGTTAAAACGTGGCTTAGCCATGTTTTAACTTTGAAATATGGGTATATTTGACTTAACCGAACATGAAATAATGCAGTTCATGTGTCAACCTATGGGATAGTTTGAGTTAAGCGAGTTCGAGATATCGAAGTTCGACTGTATTTCGAGGTATGAATGATGGAGCAGGGAACCAATGAGCACTAATTTTTTTCATCGTTTCACGTTTGTAGCTGGTGATACAAACAGTTGCACTAGTACATAGCTTTTTATACTTAACATTATCATCATGCCTTATGTTCAAATATATCATCCATAAACTTCATAGCATTTCATCTCTCTTTCATCTCTCTTGTGCAGAATTTTAAAATGTGAATCATCATAAGAGCATGTTTACCCATTACCCTATAGCCTGTTTCTAGTTTTCGAAAACAAGTGATCACTTAAAGCAGGTTGAAAGTAAAGCAGAATGCGCCTTAAGGCGCATTCTGCTTTACTTTCAGCCTGCTTTAAGCTACCATCTGCTAGAATATAGAAAGTATTTCTTATGATATATAATCATGACTGTATAAATCTGAACTATTTTCTTCATTGAAGGAATTAATTAAGAGGCGTAAAAAGGCGTATTTATTAGGTAATGGGTGAAACTTGGCCCATATAAACAATTAAACTAAGTCAAGAGTAGGATTTTAAGGAGGTCTACTTTTATGAAGATTCATTTTCGAGTAATTACTAAGACTAAAGGCATGTGTATAAAACTTTGATCAAGATTAAAGGCAAAGTAGCTCAGTATCCAATTGCAACAATATTTTGACATACATACATGTTCTATTTACCAGTTTAAATTCAACTTTACATACTAAGGAACTGAAAGATGTTCCACATGTTTGTTTAGTTCAATTAGCATACCGTCTTGAAGATTAACCCATTACCCCATAAATACACCTTTTTATGCATTTAATTAATCCTCTACTGAAGAAAATAGTTCCAATTCATACTGTCACAAATAAAAATCATAAGAAATGTTTTCTATATTTTCGCAGATAATAGCTTAAAGCAGGCTGAAAGTAAAGCAGAAAGAGCCTTAAGCTGCATTCTGCTTTACTTTCAACCTGCTTTAAGTGGTCACATATTTTCAAAATTAGAAACAGGCTATGGGGTAATGGGTTAATGAGGAATAGTACTGACCATTAGAGATTTTCATTTCATCATGTACAGTGCCAATTCACTCCTAGTAGGGTTCAGTCTTCTAAGTAAGACAAGACATCTACTTTGTACTTAGTAAATAGTATGACATTAAACTTGCAACACATGCATGGCTTGTAAATTGATGTTCTGGTTTCATATGTTTGCTGGATGATATGTCCTTGGATTTTTGTAGCAAAATTTGAAATGAATTAGCTCAGGTAGACATTTAACCCCTTCAACCCTACAGCCCTCTGTAGAGATTACCAACTACACATGCAAACAGTGTAGACCCTGATCAGACTACAGACTCCTATAGGAGCCCTCTGATCTGGGTCTGCACTGTTTGATATTTTTATTGGTTTTTGTTGTCATATCAAAAATATAACAGTAGACTGGTTCAAATTCCGTGAACTAGAAGAGTCCAAAAGGATAATAAATACCCACAAGAGATATTAAGGGTTGAAAGGGTTTAAAGGGGAAAAAAGTTAACATTACGGGACCATTCTGGTTTATACCAGGTTTGATATTAATCAGTGAATAAACAGTGAAGTTCTGCTATGAGGAACACTCAATAGAAGGCTAATGTAGTATGCTTTAACCCTTTACCTGATAGCCTGTTTCTAGTACTGAAGATAGGTGACCACTTAAAGCAGGTTGAAAGTAAAGCAGAATGCGCCTTTAGGCGCATTCTGCTTCACTTTCATTCTGCTTTAAGCTATCACCTGCTAGGATATGGAAAATATTTGTAAGGGTGCATTTTCATTACTGTATAAAATGGAATTATTTTCTTCAGTTATGGAATAAAGTGAACGTGTAAAAAGGCGTATTTATAGGGTAAAGGTTAAAGCTGGTGGATGATAAAAGCAAGCTGACAGTAAAGCTGAAAGCTCCTATAGGAGCTCTCTGCTTTACTGTCATCTTGCTTTAAGCTGTTACTGGAATTTACTGCTTTACTTTCATATTGCTTTAAGCTGGCATCTAACACAGCCATTGAGCCGTCTATTGAGTGGTTCTGATTGCAGGTCTTACTTGTATTTTGTCATGTATATTGGGGTCAACTTTAGTGTCTGTTAAACATGTTAATGTACCAGCTTCTTGTAACAATCCATTGCTTCAATATCCAACTAATATACAACCCAGATATAACATGGTAGAGAAAGAGAGGAGCTCTTATTCAGGAATATCTTTAAAAGTAATCAAAACCAGTTGCGTTATCTATCCATTTTTACCTTGTATTCCATGGAAAAGACATGTTCAAATTGTGTAGACCAAGATGATATGTGCAACATGTGATATCTCATTAAGGTCAGCCCAGTTTACTGTATTGGTCAAACAATTTCCAATTGAATTGTTATCAGATAATTCTACATGATTATAGTGTCATTTTAATACCCCTACAAGATAATGAATCGTCTCAAAAAGGCACAATGGAATCCATTGAAAATATCCTAGCACTGTAAAAAGCCTGCATATTTCTACAATACCACATGTTTGCCTTGGCTGTATAAAACCCGAGCCCAGAATCCACAGACACATTCGTATTTTCGAGACTTCAGAATCATTCCTTACAAGTTGGTTTGGATCCCAACTTCTGCCATTCTGAGTGAAGCTGGGGTCCAAATCAAAGTGTTGGAGATTATTTGTGAATCGCAGTGTTGGGTGATTTTAAGGGTTTTGTGCTATTAGTAGTCGCCATATGCATGTTTAATGTCATAGTTATTTTCTAAATACATGGTAAAAGTATCATTCATTTTCTTGATAATTTACTGTATTTTTGTGATAGCTTGGGTCATGCATTCATGTGATATGTTTTTTACCATATTAACTAGATGATTTACTATCAATTCTTATATTTGTGTACCGAGTCATATCATTTGTATATAATTGTACATAATAGTAAAATGACCTAATCACATTTCTTTGAAGTTCTGTATTCTCTTATACTCCTGCTTTGTTACATTACAGTCGAAACTTGATACTTCATATGTTTATGCCCCAAGAATCTACGATTCGGGGGCATATAGCTTTTGCCCTGTTTGTTGGTTTGTCTGTCCGTCTTGTCTGTCTGTGTCAAAAAACCTAACCTTGGCTGGCTATAACTCTTGCATTTTTGCACCTGGGCCCTTTATACTTGGCATGTGTATTCCCTGTATCAAGACCTTTCCAGCCTTATAAACCTTTTTGATTTTGACCTTGACATTTGACCTACTTTTGTGAAAATCTTTATATGGCTATAACATTTGCACCAGTAGGCCCAAGGCTTTCATATTGTGTATGCATATTTCTTGTGTCAAGACCTTCCCAACCATACCAACATATTTGACCATATGGCCTTGACCTTTGACCTATTTGATCAAACTTTAACCAAAAACCTTAACCTTGGCTATTGCTTTTGCATTTTTGCACCTGGACCTTTTATACATGGCATTTATATTCCTTGTGTCAGGACCTTTCAATCCATACAAACCTTTTTGACCTTGTGACCTTGACATTTGACCTACTTTTGTAAACATCTTTAAATGGCTATAACATTTGCACCACTAAGCCCAGGGCTTTCATATTTTGTATGTTTTTAATTCATTTGAGCTAGCTCAGGGTGAGCTTTTGCAATCCTTGAATGTCCGTCGTCAACAATATTAGTGTTTATACTTTAGAGGCCACAATTTTGATCCAATCTTTCTGTAACTTGCTCAGATTGTATATTACCATAAGAGTTTGGATGAGTTCGATTATGGTTGAAATTGGACCAATTGGTCAAGAGTTATCTACCTTTGAATTGCTGAAAATGCAATATTTAACTGGTAATTTTACACTCTAGAGGCCACATTTTTAATCCAATCTTCCTCAAGTTTGCTGAGATGGTATATTACTATAAGAGTTCATATGAGTTCGATTATGGTTGAAATCGGACAAACTATCTATGAATTGCTGAAAATGCCATATTTAACAATTTTGTTCACTCTATAGAGGCCACATTTTTTATCCAATTTTCTTTAACTTGCTCAGATTGTATATTACCATAAAGAGTTTGGACGAGTTTGATTTTTGTTGAAATCGGAATAATAGGTCAATACTTATCTACCTTTGAATTGCTGTAAATGTCATATTTAACGGTATTTACACTCTAGAAGCCACAACTTTTATCCAATCTTTCTTAAACTTGCTATGATTGTATATGACTATAAGAGATCCGACGAGTTCAATTATGGTTGAAATAGGTCAGGAGTTATCTGCCCTTGAATTGCTGAAAATATCATATCTAACAGTGTTTACACTCTTGCAACTACAGTTTTGGATGGATTTTAATTATACTTGCACACAATGTATGTAGTTATAAACTCTAGAGGGAGTGCAATTATTGTTGAAATCTGACCATTGTGGCAAGAGTTATCTGCCCTTGATATACTTTGAAATGCTAGAAAAGGCTTAATTTAAGTATTATTTAGGCTCTAGTTATCTGCCCTTGATGTACTCTACTATACTAGAGTAGTTCATATTCCAATGTTGTTTGCATGCTATACAATCAAACCCCTCTAAACCGGAACCTCTAAATACCGGAATTCTCTCTAAACCGGACAAAACAATTTGGTCCCCTTTTCCACCCATTTTTCACCTTTGATTTATTCCTTCACTTAAGAAAATACATTCATGAACATATATCATCAGAAATATTTTCTATATTCTAGCAGATGATAGCTTAAAGTGGATTAAAAGTAAAGCAGAGTGCGCCTTTGGGGGCACATTCTGTTTTACTTTCAACCTGCTTTAAGTGTTCAACTACCTTCCATACTAGAAACAAGCTATGGGTTTAAACCCCTCTAAACCGGATATTTTTGTTGTCCCCAGACATGTCCGGTTTAGAGGGGTTTGACTGTACTACAATTTGAATGGATTTAGAATAAAATGGGTGAAACAGAAAGGTAAAGCTATCAGGCTTCATTATAAAAGGTGAGCGATATCAGGGCCTTCAGGCCCTCTTGTTTGCTTGTGTCAAGACCTTTCCAGCCATACCAATGTCATTGACTTTGACCTATGACCTATGACCTATTTAATCAAACTTTAACCAAAAATCTTAACATTGGCTTTAACTTTTGCATTTTTGCATCTGGGCCTTTCATTCTTGTCATGTGTCTTCCTCCTGTCAAGACTTTTCCAACCATACAAACCTTTTTTACCTTAACATTTGACCTACTTTTGTAAAAATCTTTAAATGGCTATAACATTTGCACCAGTGGGCACAGGGCTTTCATGTTTTGCAATGTATTATATATTCTTTGTGTCAAGACCTTCCCAACCATACCCATGTCTTGACCATGTGACCTTGACTTTTAGCTCACCTGAGCACAAAGTGCTCAAGGTGAGATTTTGAGATCAGTAAATGTCCAGCGTTGTGCATCGTGCGTCAACAATTTCTTCAAACATCTTCTTCAAAACCACTTGCCTGATTGCAACCAAACTTCATAGGAATGTTCTTTGGGTCAAGCTCTTTCAAAGTTGTTCAAAAAATTTGAAACAATGGAGAACTCTGTTTGCCATGGCAACCAAAGTGAAAAAATAAGTAAATCTTAAAAAATCTTGTTAAAAAACACAAGGGCCAGAGCTTAGATATTTTACACATAGCATCATCTATAGCTCCTCTATCAAGATTGTTCAAATTTTGACCCTGGGGTCAAAATTGGCCCGCCCCGGGGTCACCGTTTTACATAGAGTTATATTGTGAAATGTTCAAACATCTTTTTCTCTAAAACCAATATGGCCAGAGCTTTATATTTGGCATGGCGTAATTTTTAGAGGCCTCCACATATATTATTGAATTGGTTCCGGTCTGTTGTATATCTGGGTCACCTGAGCTAAAAATAGATTTTTTCAATGAAAACTTCAAAAATCTTCTTGTCTGAAACCATAATACAATAAGCTAAGATATTTTGCACATAGCAACGTCTACATGTCCTCTATCAAAGTTGTTCAACTTTTGCCCCTGGGGTCAAACTGTCCCTGTCCCGGGGGTAACCGTTTTACAAAGAGTGATATAGTGAATGTTCAAACATCTTTTTCTCTGAGACCAATATGACCAGAGCATTGATGTTCGGCATTGTGTAACTTCAAGAGATCATTCACATATATTGTTTAATTGGTTCCGGTCCGTTGCATATCTGTGTCTGACTGTCAACAGAGCGAAACATAGATTTTTTCAATGAAACTTCAAAAATATTTTGGTCTGATACCGTATTACACTGAGCTTAGATATTTTGCACATAGCATCGTGTACAGGTCCTCTATCAAAGTTGTACAGAGTCTGGATCCAGATCAGATCCTCGCAATTCTAGAGAGAGGGAGAGAGTAAATACTGAGAGAGGGGGAGAGGGGTAGACAGACATACGCAGAGAGACAAAGAAAGACAGACAGACAGAGAGAGAAGGGGATACAGAGAGAGAGAGAGAGACCGTCTAAGAGATACATTGAGAGTTCTATTTGCAAACAGTATTGGTTCAGATCAGATCCAAGAGAAAGATAGAGAGGGAGAGAGATATACATACATAATATTACAGAGAGTGTGAGAGAGTTAGTTATATATTTGCATAGCATTTGGATCCAGATTCGACTCTTCTTTTCCTGCTAACCATTGTTTTGCTGAGTGCCACTTGAATTAGCAAACAATAATTATCCAGATCAAATAGCAAGTAACTGATCTGATTTGAATTCAGCCGGCTGATTAGAAAAACAGAGTTACTCGACATATGATCTGGTCCAACACTCTTTAGAATTGGCACAACTAGTTGACGCGCATTTACAGTATAAACTCGGAAAACCGAACACTACCCCTAGAAATTTTAATGGACAATTCCATTACAAATTTAGTCTTGCCAATTTATAACTATTTCTGATTGTTTTAGCACAATATTGTAAAATGAAAAACAGTGTCCGTCAATGATCACTTTGTTCAGGGTATACACTGTTTGCCAACGACAAGTGAACTCTGACCAGGTGCACTGTTTGTAAAGGGCGAGTATACTCGTCACCAGGACTGCATGTGTCAACCCATCATCCTATAAATACGCATTTTTAGCAAACCTTTAATTTATTCCTCCACTGAAGAAAATGATTCAACTTTATAATTATAGCTATGAATATTCAGTTCTAGATCCATGTAGAGAGTAGCTCGAAGCAGGATGAAAGTAAAGCAGAATTCCCCCTAAGGTGCATTCTGCTTTACTTTCATCCTGCTTAGTGTGATCACCTGTCTTCAAAACTAGAAACAGGATACGGGGTAAAGGGTTAAACAGCTACCATTACTGTTCATAACCCCCTATGTTTGATTTGAAAAATGCTGAAGGGGTGGTAGGGTTAATTTATATCCTAGCTTAAACGTATATACCGAAGACGTTACAAACGTTAGTTCGAACATCGTGCGCGACGTATTATACGTCGCGCACGATGTTCGAACTAACGTTTGTAACGTCTTCAGAAATCGATGTTGACGTCCAAAGCGGGTTCTGCGTAGCGTTTTGAATTGTATTTAGCGTTACATATATATCTACATGTATTATATTTCAAGAGATAGAAGTTTGAATGTAGATATAGCAACTTAGAAACAAAGTAACAAACAAACAATTGCAAAGAGGAAAAGACGTTATTCTTTTCCGTTTAAATGAAACAAAAACGCAATCACAGTGCAATAAAATAAGAAAAAAACCTTTTTTTTTTAAATCTAATATTTAATTTTTATCTGAATGGAAACCAGTATGGTATCTATAATCCAAAGAGTATACGCCATGATACTGGCTGCTTAAATCTATCAAGTTCAGACCTGTAAATACAGTCGAACTTCGATATCTCAAAATCGGTTTGTCGAACATACCCGTATTTCAAAGTTACAACGTGGCTATGCCACGTTCTAACTTTGAAATATCGGTAAGTTCGACTTAACCGAAAATGAAATAATGCAGTTCATATATGTCGAACAATCGGATAGTTCGAGTAAAATGAGTTCGAGATATCGAAGTTCGACTTTATACAGTATATATAGGAGGTTTTATCACATGGTGTCGGCCTGGTCAGGAATCACTTCCGGGTCATTGTGGTCTTGGAGGTAGTACCTTGAAAAATACAATTTCCAAGATTTGCTATGTTTAGTGTTGGCTGTGGGTGAGTTTGAATGGTTTTCTGGATGAAAACTGGTTATTTGTGGTCATTTCCACCAACATGGCATTGTTTTACGGATCTCATTTCAGGACTTTTTTCCCCAGGCGGATGCATATGGAAACGCAGTGAATGGGATGAAAGTGAAAATTGTTTACCTTTATTTTGACAGTGACCTTAGAAAATCATTGATAGCAAAAATGTAATTGACAATGTTATAGGTTGACTGGTCTCAATCAACAGGGAAATGAAGGGTGTGTCTTTCATAGCCTAAATCCTGTTTTGGAGGGAGCTGTTGGCTCGGAAAGTTAGGCATTTTACTATAGACTATATAGGGCGAAATTAGACCAGGCCGACATGGGATGACACATCTGATGAAGCTTATGCGGGACTATAAACCTCAGCAGAAACAACAACAACAACAACAACAGCCGACACCATATGCAGTTATCGTATACGTCAATAATGTTGGGTCAAGTAATTTTGAGAACTATTGTATTGGAATTGTCATGTTTATAATTTTATGCTTAGCTAAGATAACTTGTGAAAGTAGGTGTTGATGAAAGATGTACAGTCTGTTGTTTGCTTTATGCATCGAAATGCAAGTCACTTTGCAAGTTTATGATATACAGTGGAGAATCTGTTATTCTTTCCCAATAAACGCGTTTATGCTAAAACTATTATTTACAGTGCAAACAGTTTGGAGCCAGATCAGACGCCGGGTAACCCGGCGTCTGATCAGGCTCCAAACTGTTTGCCACCAAGATAAACATGAAATATCAGAATTGTCCAAAAAATGTTCTTTTCTACGTTTTAGCGCTTTGCGTTTGCGTACGTTTGCGTTTAAACGGGAAAGAATAACAGATTCTCCACTGTACATGTATACACAGAACATGTGTCGTGAACAAGACGGCAGTAACAGAGTGAAGCCTAGCATTCATTGTAATACCATTAATGGTATGACTGTGAATAGTACATTTGTCCCAGGTAAACAGTGAAGACCCACATCAGCGTGCATGTAAAGAGTGCACTTGCCATATGCCAACAATGTAGACCAATACAGAGTTATGGTTTTCGTTATTTTAAAGTAAGTAAGGAAGTAAGAAGGGGGAGGGGACAGGAGCAGGGGGTAGAGTGTATAAATGAATGAATATTTCAAAAAGAACACAGAAAGAGAACGTAAATGCAAGAAGGGATAAGAAACGCCGAGCGTTACTATAGGTCCAAGGTTATAAAACGTTTGAGTTGAGTATGAGTGTGTTCTCAAGCATTTGATTGGTCAGATTTGAGCCTAGGCTCAAATCTGACCAATCAAATGCTTGAGAACGACTTTAAACTCAACTGAAAAGCTTTATAACTTTGGACCTTTGGCATCTGGTTTGGACAAATTGATTGGCACTCCGGACCAGTCAGAGGAGTATCTTCAGAAAAGAAGTCGAAAATCTAATTAAAACAAATGCTGACAACAATTTCTTAGCAGACGATAAATGTGCAATCAAAGGTCAAATGCACTAAAATCGAACTTTGACGTAATACCGATCCGGGTTTAAAACCAGTTGGTTTAAGGTTTACAATCC
Organism: Gari tellinella; assembly: GCA_922989275.2. NCBI lineage: Eukaryota > Metazoa > Mollusca > Bivalvia > Cardiida > Psammobiidae > Gari > Gari tellinella. The sequence goes on along the minus strand of OV277857.1, from coordinate 25,822,225 downwards.
CTTGTTTAAATACAAACACAAGTAAAGCAAAACCTTGTATTTAGCGGAATTTCATGTGTGAACAACTTCGGAGATCTCAAAACGATAAAAGTAGTCCATGCTCAGGAAAAAAGTATTACAGAAAGCTCCGTAAGGAGCGTTCAATATTATTTCTGTCCTGTATTAAGCCAGAACTTATGTTTTTCTGTAATACAGTCACTTTATCTCTGTATTAAATGGCCGTTTAACACGGTTCTAACTGTGTATTATCAATGCACTGTTACCAAGTATAGATCTCTATTTATTGAAGGTTGTAAAAATAACATGACCAACTTTTGTTACCCCTCCTCTGCCGTACGCGACTGTTTAAGTTTACTTTGCAAACATTTTATGTATCGCGGCGTCTGATCTAGATCCAAACTGTTTGACACTGGTATCAATATGTTTTTATTCAGAACTTCAAAAATTTGAATTGGCATAATGATTTGATAATTTTTACCAGACTAAATATTTTGTCTGCCAAAGGGTTAACCCCTTCACTGCCTTACCCTGCGTACACTAGTAATTTGAAAACAGTTTGGATCCTGATCAGACGCCGCGTAACGCGGCGTCTGATCAGGATACAAACTGTTTTACACTCATTTCAATATTTCATAAGTCAAAATAACTAAATATTTAATTTTAGAAATAAAAGCAGACGACAATTGTTTAAAATTGATGACGTCATGGCAGTGAATTGGTTAAAGAAAACGGTTCAAATTTTGCGGGGAAAGGTTAACTTTAATCGTGACTATCATAGAGAGAGGTTTTATATACCGCATGTAGTCAGGGCTGCCTGTATTATACCGCACGTCATTTGCGCGTAACGGAAGTAAAAAAACAGCGTTTAAATCGAGGTGTGGATTTCATATTGTGGTAAAAAGTGAATTCGCCGGAGAGTTGATCATTTATTAATCAGTTTATTAAAAGCCGGTAGTGAATAAAGCCAATTGGAAAGTCAAGTTACCTGAATGCGACAATTCTAAGGAATTATGCAGCGCCTATATATGATACATGTAGATTACGGTAAGTATGTTTTCATTTAAAAGGCCGGCCAAGTCGAACTGTAGCATGTTTATCTATATACGAATGAATTTCAATAACTCCAAGTGACTATAGTCGAACATACTCGTATTGCAAAGTTAAATATGGTAACCGTAAAGCAAGATTTTAATATTGAACCACGAGTAGGTTTGACTTAAGAGAGATGTATTGGGTTAACTTTTAGAGTGTTGGGCGTTACTTGCCATTTCTCCAGATTTTCTGAAATCTTCTGATTTTTATCATAAAATGTGACAGCTTAAAGCAAAGTTCTGATTTTTATCATAGAATGTGACAGCTTAAAGCAAATTGAAAGTAAAGTAGTTAAGGCACATTCTGCTTTACTTTCAATCTGCTTTAAGTTATAGCGGTTGAAAAATTGACAATTTGAAAATTTTAGGAATTTTTCATGATTAAATTAGATGGCAGCCATGTGACTTAACCTTGCAAACAGTTTGGATACTTATCAGACGCGGAATAACGTATCTGATTATGGTCCAAACTATTTAACACTCGTATTGATGTTTCTGTGGTCAAACTACTTACTGTTTGACTTTTATAAATACAAACAGATGGAACTTTGATCAGACTTTATAACAGAAGCAAAATGGTAAATTTACGTTAACTTTAGTATGCCTAAGGTAATGAGTGATTGAGTCAATGGCATAATTGATCTTATAGAATATTCAGCCATTAGCAATTTACCACTTGTAAGTAAAATTGCCTATATAATTATCAATTTGCTTTTACATGTGTGCACACATCAATAGCCAGTGCATTCATTAACTCATTCACCCCTGAAGTTTTTAATGGACAATTCCAATTTCAAAATAAGTCAAGTCCATTTATGACCATAAAGGGTTGATTTAAACAAAATATTTAAAAATGACAAACAGTGTATACCCTGATTAGAGGTCTCCTTGAGGAGCCCTCTGATCAGGGTATACACTGTTTGCATATGACATGTGTAATCCTCACATGTACACTGTTTGTAAATGACGAGAAAACTCGTCGCTAGGGTTGAATGTGTTAATAAACGAAACAGGGAATTTCTTCTCATTTTGATTAAAAAATAATTAGACTGATTAATCATTGATACGAGTGTCAAACAGTGTCGATCCAGACCAGACACCGAATGATCTGGATCCAAACTGTTTGTATATGTTTATGAAGTCACACGCGCGTTAAACATAAACACTGTCATCAAGTTATTTGCTTTAAAACAATTACCGCCTGCTTTAATTTCTCAGATTTAAGATGTTGGTACATTGGCTAAAGAAATATCATAATGAGAGTCAAACACTTTGCATCCTGATCAGACGCCGCGATCGCTGCGTCTGATCAGGATCCAGATTGTTTGATAAAAACCATTGTACTCAGGGTAAGGCAGTGAAGGACGTATTGTATTACAGTGTTATTGTTAAAATTACTATGGAATGACGAGAAACTGTAAAGTTTAAGTCAATAAAGAAATTTCTGATTCTGATTCTGTATTACAGTGGAGAATGTGTTATTCTTTCCCAATAAACGCGTTACAAACTATTTTTTGCAGTGCAAACAGTTTGGTGCCAGATCAGACGCCGGCGTCTGATCAGGCTCCAAACTGTTTGCCACCAAGATAAACAAGAATTATCAGAATTGTCCAAAAGTTGTTCTTTTCTACGTTTTAGTGCTTTGCGTTTGCGTACGTTTGCGTTTAAACGGGAAAGAATAACAGATTCTCCACTGTACATATGAGTATATGAGTGTGTGTTGGATATGTTATAAATAGGATCTTACATTCGTGTTCATATTTATTTATTGTTTAAATTCGTCTTTTTGAAACGAATCAAAACTCGCTAAATTTCGTTTTTTATCGTTTCAATAAGACTCATTTAATAAATCAAATAAATATGAACACTCATTTAAGATCCTCTTTTTTTTTTTTTTTTTTTTTTTTTTTTTATTATTTTATTCAAGGAATATTACAATCACATATGTATATACACTCATCTTCAGAGATAAATTTCACATACACAATATTTATATATATACTGTAATGTAATTTAAGAAAGTCACAACCTCATGTGTACAGTATGTATGTACATTCATATCAATATTTATATCAATATACATGTATATATATATATATTGTCGTTGAAACTTTGAATGCTGATCAATGTTTGTGTTTGATATATTCAAGAAAGTGGTATTTTCCAAACTTTTAGCCCTGGTGGATATGCATAGAATTTTCATCTACACTGTCTTCAGCATTCAGAGAATCAACGACAATATATTCCATTTAACAAAAGAGTGAACATTTTTTTAATATTGCAATATTCAAGAGTTGTTATGAATTTTTGGAGAGAAAAAAGAAAAATAAGAAAAAAATGGAAGAGAAAAAAGTATATAGATTTTTTATTCTTGTAGAAATATGCTATGTGACTATATGTAGTTTGTTAGAAAAAGCTTTACAATTGTCCATGAATTATCTGTTTTAGCTGTGTTTTGACTTATATCTAATGCCAATTTTAAGGAGTTTTTTATTCCGGTTATTGACGGTATAATTTCTTTGCATTTACACAGAAAAATATATCTTTTTATTTCTAAGAAAAAAATATCAAGTTTGTAGTCTTTTCTGTCGGAGCCTAGGATTACACTGAAACTATCTATCTTGAGTGAAGGTTCAAATTTCAAAAGTGTTTCTGTTATATGGTTTATCAGTGGTTTAATTTTACAGCAGTCCCAAAAAATATGGTTTATATTTTCTTCATGACTATGATAAAAGCTACATAAATTAGAATCTTTAATATTCATTTTATACAGTAATGAGTTTGTTGGTAAAATTCTGTGAATAATTCTTGTTTGTAACCATTGAATATATGTATCTTTGGTACATTTAAAAACATAGCTATATATATTTTTCCAGTTAATGTTATCATTTTCATAAAAAGTTATCCATTTTGATCTACTTGTAGGCACATCTTCGTTTTTACTTGGAATATTATAAATAAATTTGTTGACATCATTTTTTGTTATAATGGGGTACATATAACAATTCATCGTTGGTAAGGGATAGTCAGATATAGAATCATTTATCAATGTAATGTTTAATTTACTCAAAAAAGATTTAACTGCCTTTTTTAGACCATAATACATGAGAAAGTTAATTTTTTTCCCAGTTATTCTTTCCAAAAAGGCAGTTTCTACAAACTGGCCATGTTTGTCAAGAATATCCCTTACCAATCGTATTCCTCTGTTATACAGTATTGGTATAAAAACAGGTTTTTTGTCGATCATTTAAGATCCTCTATTTATTAATTTCAATGTGCTTTGTGGAATGACTGAATCAAAGGAGTGATCTATCATTATTTCATACTGATCTGTCTTTTTCTACACATTACTATATATTTAGATGTACAATTAATTTCCCTTGAAACAGGAAAGAATATTGTCTGAACATATTATACCTACTGCTTATAATGCCGTTTATTTTAATGGTAAAATAAGTGTCGGTGGAAGGTAAACAGTATAGACACAGATGAGAAGATATTGTATTATACATGTATTGTCGATAAGGTTTGACCTGTCAGTTGTTGAATATTCCGTCTTTTTCCGTAAGCTATCTTTATCTTCCGGAAACAACAAAACAGTGTAATTTAAATAAACCATTCAAGGAAGACGCGAATTTGATTATATTATCTGATAACAAGAAATATCTTTAAAAAAGATATTCAGCGGAATGGGTGGTGGAATTCATGCTGTAGATGGGTGTGCAAAATTGTATGAAATTGGGGGTTAACAAAGATTTGTAATATCTTGGATTGAAAATTCAAGGATAACTATAACTCTGACTAAAAAGTATAAATGTACAGAAATGCAAAACAATAATATAACCCATATCCTAGCTACTGGTAGGAGATCCTCAGATTAAACTACTGTTCTATATAGCAAACTTCATTCATGGGGAGTTTCTTGAAACAAACTATAACTAAATAAACTGTGCATGCCCTTACAGAACAACAGTTCTATAACACCTCACTCTTGTGAATAAATGATGAAACAACACAATTGTGTTTAACTCACTTGAGGCCATTTATTATATTGCTATCAATGTATGGTAAATTTGAACAAATAGTAAACAATTAAAATAAATTGGTAGTAAACCATTATTTAACAAAACACCTAGCTGCCACTGTCTATCTATAAATAGATGTCTATTATAAATATATGCTATCATATCTTAAAATAGAAGCATGATGTCATCAGCTCAGTATTACACACTACCTGTGTCTCTACATCAGCGCATAAACCACAGCCAGGCTACAGTTACAGGGCTCCAGATAAGAGGGGAGTAAACAGAACAAATCTAACATTTTCTCACTCAATTCAGCACCAAACCCTATGGTGTTACCACTCATTTTTATCGTCTCGAAGAGACAAAAAATTCAAATGAATAGGACACCATAGGGTTTAATGCAAAAATAAAGTTTTTAAGTTTTGAAATAATTCTCTTATCTGGAGCCCTGGCTACTATCCAATCAGACAATTCAGTTTCAGCAGGTGCTCTTAATTCTAAATTTCTTATCAAATATGATTGGTTGAAATGTTTGTCTAAATAAAAATAGTAGGTCTAAATAGATAAAAGTCAGCTCCGCTGAAAACGGGTCTGTTTTACTCAATGAAACAATTTAACCAATTAGGAATGATCAGAAATCCTGGTCATTGACCACGTGCTTGAAATGCAGTACTCTTATCGGCCAATGTTCCAAAATGGCCTAGACTGGCGTTCTGTTATTTTTTCACATCTATCTTGCGAGTGTAAACCTGGCAAAACATTGAGATGCTGTCTAAATTATTGCTGCGTTACTATTTCATCATTTCTAAATTTAGCGTGGATAAGCTCTAAATTTAGCATGTGGGAAGTCATGTTTAGTCAGAATCAGTGTATACAAGTGAATACTGTACCCAACACAAAAACTTTAACCTGCGACGGAATATCTTTTTTAAAGATATTTCTTGTTTCAACTGTAGCAACATTACGTTATGCAAAGCTCTCTCTGTAAAAAAGCACTCTTTGTTACTTCTGTATTTCGTTAAGCAGCAAGTTTTTCTTTACCCAAACGTTAACTATTTTATTTTAAGTAAAATATATAATTATCGAAAAAAAAACACCTGAAGCTGACGTTTACAAAACAGTGCCTTGAATCGAACCAACGACCCTAGCACTACGAGTCAATGACACTATCCACTAAGCTATTGCGACAGTGGCGTTAGATCATCGACTGAAGTATACTACCTGAAGTTTTCATTGATCTATAAATAAAGTAAACGGAAACTTCCGATGGTGCCAACGGAAAGTGATGACCGACAGGTCAAACCTTATGGATAATGCCACTTAACTCTTGTTATGCTGAACAATGCCTGTTTTCAAAATGTTGTCTGTCATAACCACAGGTGCCAGACGCATGCTTTGCCCGAATACAACACCTCCAAACACAAAGAAAGTGAATAAAACCATAAAAACACCCTTTTCTATGATCAAACACCATATTCTGACCTACAGCTCATTTTTTGAGAAAAAAAAATCACTTTATTTGTGTTTGGAGGTGTTATATTCGGACAAAGCATTCGTCTGATACAGTGGAGAATCTTTTATTCTTTCCCGTTTAAACGCAAACGTACGCAAACTTGCCGCAAAACACTAAAACGTAGAAAAGTACAACTTTTTGACAATTCTGATAATTCATCTTTATCTTGGTGGCAAACAGTTTGGAGCCTGATCAGACGCCGGGTTACTCGGCGTCTGATCAGAGGCCAAACTGTTTGACACTGGCTCCATACTATATTTGCAAATGTGGCGTTATTTGACGGAATTTGATGAAATAAAAAGTAGATATTGATAAATTAATCATTTCCCGAGGATACCACAAGAGAATATCGGCGATCGAGTCTATTTTAGCATCAGCTTAAGTCGATAGTAAAGACTAGGTGTTGAATTGCGCTGTTTACCTTGTATCTATAATAGAAGTATAGTAAAAAAAAAAAAAAAGTACCTGTGGGCTGAGACATTGAGCAACACGTATAGTCGTCCTGTTCAAACAGTATAGCTGTATAGAGTAAATTTGTCCAATGCAAGCAGAGTAGATCCTAATCAGAGGGAATCTAAAGCAGGCCTCTGATTAGCGTGTGTACCGTTTGTTATTTGCAATATTTCACAAAACAATCATATATAGTAAAAAGGTCTTGATCAAATTGGAAACTATAGAATTACCCATTAAAAGTTTAAAAGATGAATGAGTTAACTCATCTGTGCCATAAATGGGATATAGCCTATATTTTAGGCAAATAGTATATTAAGACTCTGCTCAGACGTCATATAAGTTGGCGTCTGAACAGAGTCTATGCACGGTTTGCTGATAGGAATTTCAATATGATAAAACAAATCGAAAATGAAAATTTAGAAAACGCACTCCATTACATAAAAACTCAAAACTATTATACTAGTCGACAGTATATATAGTGGAGAAAATGTTATTCTTTCCCAATAAACGCGTTTACGCTAAAACTATTAATTTTATTACAATCAGTTTGAAGCCTGATCAGACGCCGGGTAACCCGGCGTCTGACCAGGCTCCAAACTGTTTGCCAATAAGATAAACATAATTCGTCGGAATTATCAAAAAGTTGTACTTTTCTACGTTTTAGTGTTTTGTGTTTGCGTTTAAACGGGAAAACATAACGTTTTCTCTACTGTAAATCGAATAGTATATGAGCATGGAATGGACTAGTCGAAATGGGCTAATGTGCAGGATGTTTACCAGTGTTAACGTATCGTGAAATTTATAGATGTGGTGAAAGTCAATTTGGCCAAATTTATCTAACAAAAGAAGTGGCAGTAAAGCAGTTTATTACATGAATATGATTTATTATATTGACGAAAGAATCGACGCTAAATCGAAAACGAGGTTGGAGTAAAATACAAGGTGGCTGATACAAGGTGGCTGATACAGACTCTTGTATTTTACTCTGCAGATACACGCGAAAAAGCTCGATATCATACGAAGGCATATAATAAAGCAGTTTATTACATGAATATGATTTATTATATTGACGAAAGAATCGAAACTTGTCATAAACCATTCCAGTTTAACCTAATACTCCAATTATTCGCAGTTTCGAAGAAAGTAGTTCCACTTTATACAGTCATGGATATGTTCCGTATAGGAACTATTTTTCCTATATCCTAGTATATGCTAGCTTAAAGCAGGCTGACAGTACAGCAATGTGCACATTGAACTGCAGTCTGATCTACTATTAACCCTTTCCCTGATAGAAGCGCTTTTGGTGCATTTGATTTATTCCCGCAAAAAAGAAAAAAGTTCCATTTGATAAGGTCATGAACATTTTCCAACAGAAATATTATCTATATCCTGACAGATAGTAGCTTAAAACAGGCTGAGAGTAAAGCAGAATGCGCCTTAAGGCGCATTCTGCTATACTTTCAACCTGCTTTAAGTGATCCCATTTCTTCAAAACTAGAAATAGGCTATGGGGTAATGGGTTAAGGCTTATTGACCGCCACTGAGGCATTTCACCATAAATATGCATTTAACGCGATTAAAATGCATATTTGCATGCATGGTGTAATGCCTCAGTGGCGGTCAATTATTCTTATACTTAGAAAAGCTGGAAAGTTCTGGAAATGATTCATATATAGATGGCATTTTCATGTATTTTTCCAGACAGAAATTTTAAGCAGACTGACAGTAAAGCAGATTTCTTCTTTAGGAACATTCTGCTTTTCGTGGTCAACTGTCTTCAAAACTAGGAACATTCTATATGAGGTAACGAGTAATTTGGTATTTGCACACAGTGTTGACCAATATCAGACGCCGAGTAACTCGGTGTCAAAATGTTCATATGTTTTCATTTCATGGGTATTGTTTAATATATGTGGTTGCCGTATGCTGTAGTGTAATTCAATGAGCTCTTTGAAAAGCTTTCTGTATTATTTTTTTTATTCTTCATTAAGCAGCCCCATGTCTACAGATATACCTTGTTTCGTAACCCCTTCACTGCCATGACGTCATCTGCTTTAAACAATTGTCGTCTGCTTTTATTTCGTTAATTTAAATTTCAGATTAGTGACTTGAGTATTTTCGTTATTGGTGTCAAACAGTTTAGATCCTGATCAGACGCCGCGTGACGCGGCGTCTGATTAGGATCCAAACTGTTTGCAAATATATGAACCATTGTATCCGGAGTAATGAAGAGAAGAAATTAAACGAGCAATAAAGTTTGTTTTTTGTACATGTATAAACATCACAAAACGTAAGGGAATCAAGACGGCTGCTTTAAAGAGGGTTGGCTGTTTTTTCCAAAACAATTGAAACCTTTCAAACAGCAATTCTAGTTTAGGCGAGTTTTACAGCCACTCCCACACGAGTCGATGCACACAAACAGACGTTTATATAATATACCCAGTGACGTTAGAGTAGAGTGCTAGTTTAGCCAGCTTCATAATAACACCCTTAATACTTGATACAGTGGAGAATCTGTTATTCTTTCCCAATAAACGCGTTTACGCTAAAACTATTATTTGCAGTGCAAACAGTTTGGAGCCAGATCAGACGCCGGGTAACCCGGTGTCTGATCAGGCTCCAAACTGTTTGCCACCAAGATAAACATGAATTATCAGAATTGTCCAAAAGTTGTACTTTTCTACGTTTTAGTGCTTTGCGTTTGCGTACGTTTGCGTTTAAACGGGAAAGAATAACAGATTCTCCACTGTAACAACGTTTATTATGACCCGCTTGTTGCCTAATTAACACATGATTAAGCATCGATAGTTCAACATTCATAACATTTTCTAAACATGTCCGTTCTTTACCTTAAACCACGTGACTTAATATAGGACCCTTAATATGGCAAAAGTGTCGTCTGCAGCCGGAAACTCTTAACCTATTTTCGCCCGGTGGATTCTTCCATTATAATATATTTGATTTGTCCATTTTATATTAGGAGTGCCTGGTGTAAATTTTTCATTTTCGTTTTGTTTGATATTGAAATTTCTATCAGCAAACAGTGTAGACCTGATCAGAGTCTACACTGTGTGCCTATATGATAATATGTCCCTATTATAGGACGCTGGGTACGAGCGGGTTAAATTTTGATACTAAATTTTTGTTCTACTTTCATCGATGCAATCAGTTTGGAACCTGATAAGACAACGAGTTACTTGGCTTCTCAGTAGGACCCAAACTGTTATGAAACAGATGCACGGGGGAGTGGTTATGTTTTTTGTTTGTTTCATATCTAGAGTTTTTTTTTCTAATGTAAACAAGAAAAAAATACCGAAACATAACCAAAAAATGCCTGTTATGTTTCATCTCTTCACCACTTAACTGCTTTACTCCCAGTACGGTGGAGAAAATGTTATTCTTTCCTGTTTAAACGCAAACGACAAACAATCGCAAAACACTAAAATGTAGACAATAACAACTTTTTGACATTTTTCACTATCTATTTTTGTCTGAGTGTCAAACAGTTTGGAGCCTGATCAGACGCCGGGTTTTCCGGCGTCTGATCACGCTCCAAACTGTTTGCAATGGAAATAATAGTTTTAGCGTAAACGCGTTTATTTGGGAAAGAATAATGTTTTCTCCACTGTACAATGTTTATTTTGTAAACAGCGTGGACCCTGATCAGACGACGAATAACACGGTATTTAATCAGGATCCAAACTGTTTGCACTCATTTCGATATTTCTTAAGTAAAAGTACCAACATTTAACGTTAATAAATAACAGCAGACGACAATTGTTATATATAGCAAATGACGTCATTGACATTGAAGGGGTTAATAGCGTTAAATACGAGTATTATCCTGCTCACACGTGTATCTGTATTTGCAATTAGGTTGGCCCCAGGTCAGACGCCGGGACACTTCTTGAAATTTGATCAGGATCCAAACTGTTTGACGGTCAGGTATCATTTAAGGTTCGGTATATAAAAGACGTCAATATAATTTTGTTAATTTTGCAGGCGAACGTATCTAAAATTAGACGGCGGTACTATAGTAGAGATATAGGGATAAAGTTTACTTTTACGACAAGCAAAATGCATGTTCACCTTTTTACCGCCATATCAGACTTAAGTTGATTCGGAAAACTATTTGTATCAAGATCAGATATCGAGTTACTCGTGTCTGATCAGGATCCAAAGTGTTTGAGACCCGTGTAATTTGTCAAAATACATTTTATATAAAGTTTTACTAAATTATGCAAACAACAGGTGAACGTGATTAAACAGACGGTGAAAGTTGACGTGGAACGGGTTAAAAGCTTTTTCAACCCTTTGACATTCTCTCAAGCATGAAAACGTAAAACAATGAATCTCGATACAGTGGAGAAAACGTTATTCTTTCCCCTTTAAACGCAAACGAAACGCAAACTCAAATCACTAAAATGTAAAAAATGACAACTTTTCTATCATTCTGACTATTTATTTTAATCTGAGTGGCAAACAGTTTGGAGCCTGATCAGACGCCGGGTTACCCGGCGTCTGATCTGACTCCAAACTGTTTGTACTGGAAATAATAGTTTTAGCGTAAACACATTTATTGGGAAAGAATAACTTTTTCTCCACTGTAACTCGCATGCACTCGCTTAATTCGAAGTTATCAAAATACATTCAGCCAAATTTCGACTATTAGGACTCGCTTTCGTCGAACACACTCTAATTTCAAAGTTAAAACCTGTCAAAGCCACGTTTTAAATTTAAAATACGAGTCTGTTCCCCTTACGTGGTTTCTTATTATCGAAGCTCGACTACATGTATGTCGTGTTTCGAATGCTCAAAACTTCAAAAGAGGAAGCTGTACTTTCCATATAAATGACATCAGGGGCGTAGTGAACTTGTTTCACAGCATTTTTTGCGATTCTTAAAACTTCGGTCGTTTCCGTGAACTTCCGAGCTTTCTTGAGGTTTTCAGTCGTCGCGTGATGGATTGATTGAGAAGGGTTTTATGGTACCGTGACCACACTATAGGTACAGTAAACCCCTCTATTATGTATATTAAATTGTGTTAAATTATTCTTGGTGTTTAGGACAGGTGGCTGTTTAACCTTTCCCCCATAGAAGCGCCTTTGTAGCACCTTTAATGTGTTCCTCCACTGAATAAAATAGTTCAAATTTCTCAGAAATAAACATGTACCAAAAGAAATATTTTCTATATTCTAGCAGGTTGTAGCTTAAAGCAGGTTGAAAGTAAATCATAATGTGCCTTAAGGCACATTCTGCTTTACTTTCATTCTGCTTTAATTGCTCACCTGTCTTCAAAACTTGCGAAAGGCTATGAGGTAAAGGGTTAAAGCAATATTAAATTAAATCCGGATTTTTCTATTTACCTATACCTTTCTTAAAGCTGCCACCTGTCATACATACCATTATTTATCCTTCATGTAAGTAGTACAGTGATCCCTCTCTACAACGGCATCAATTGGGAGATACAAAATGAGTGCGTTGTTCGGAGGGAGTCGTTTAAGGGAGGGAAATTGGTTTACAGATGCAAACAGCTTGAATCAAGATCAGACGCCGCGTCACGCGGCGTCTGATCTAGATTCAAGTTGTTTATCTCTCGTCATTAAGGTTTTTTTCCTACCAAAATGTCCCATATAAAAACATGAGAAATACAGCAGACGACAGTTTCAAGCAGACGATATTACAGCAGTGTAAGCGTGAGCCATAATTGTCCTGTTTAGGGAACTGCGGTCAGGGTCGTTGTTAGGAGAGAGTCGTTGTTTGGAGGGCCGTTGTAGAGAGTGAGCGCTGTAGTAATAGAGACGGTTACTGTACGCCATATATAGTGTAGACGTGACTAGATGATTATTATTCTACACAACAATTATTTCTACATTCTGATTGAGCCGTTACCATTGACAACATTGACGTTGGCATTGTAGTTAATTATGTAAAAAAAATTAGAACATCTTCTGCTTCTAATTTCACTTACCAGTAGCACAAAGTAAAAGAGTGACAAAGCAAATTTCTTTGAAAGTTGTTTCTTGTTTATATAAACGTATGTCATTTTATGTTCAATGTGTATTTTTTTACACGAAAAAGGAAACAATTCTGCCATGCGTTGCCCCGCAATACATTTAATCTTATTTTTTATATATATAAAAAAATAATTAAAAAAGGCCATGTATCACAGTAAAACAGACGATTTACTTTTTCGCAAATGAAACTCTTATTTGTCGCAACTCCATAAAATATAGAAATGATATTTCAAGATATTTAGTTTTATCTAAGTTGCAAACATTTTGAAGCCTGATCAGACACCGAGTTATGCGGGGTCTGATCAGACTCTAAACTGTTTGCTATAACATGATTTAACTACGTAGAATACCGATTATGGTCTGATCTCATTAGGGGTCCTCAACCTTAACCCTTTCACCACAAAAATGTCCGTGAGATATTTACAGTGGATAATCTGTTATTCTTTCCCGTTTAAACGCAAATGTACGCAAACGCAAAACACTAAAACGTAGAAAAGTGCAACTTTTGGACAATTCAGATAATTCATGTTTATCTTGGTGGCAAACAGTTTGGAGACTGATCAGACGCCGGGTCACCCGGCGTCTGATCTGGCTCCAAATTGTTTGCACTGCAAATAATAGTTTTAGCGTAAACGCGTTTATTGGGAAAGTATAACACATTCTCCACTGTACCCCTTCACAGGTTCATTGTCGTCTTCTTCAATTTTGTTGCTGCAAGATCGTTATAAAAATTAGATTCAATGCTGCATGACTGAAAAAATTTCAAAACGAGTGTCAAACAGTTTGGATCCTAATCAGACGCCGCGTTACGCGGCGTCTGATCAGGATCAAAACTGTTTGCCAGCGCGTTTTAAAGCGTCATTGAGAGAGAAAGGGTGAATCCTATTTAGAATTCAAGTTGCCATGGACCAACACTGTTTGCAAACAGATTAAATATCACTTTCAAGCACTTCATGGTTATCATCTCCATAGGCAAACACGATCCACATGTACAGTTCTTTCCAAACAAACGCGTTTAAACTAAAACTATTATTTCTTGTCACTCAGATTAACATGAATAGTCAGAATTGTCGAAAATTGTATTTTTCTACGTTTTATTGCGATGCGTTTCGTTTGCGTTGAAACGGGAAAGAATAACGTTTTCTCCACGGTACTAGAGAAGACGATATAAATTCCTTCCAGATTAAACGAAACGCAAAATTATGAAATAAATTCAAATGGAGAAAATTACTTTTACTTTTTTTTTAAAAAAAAAGGGGGAAAAAAAAGAAAACGATTTAATAATGTCTATCTGAGTTGAAGACGGATTTGATCCTGATCAGACACTGGGCGACCCAGCGCCTGATCTTGCTCTAAACCATTTGAAATGGTATTATTTGTTATATAGCATATATGCGTTTAAAATTGGGAATAATAACATATTAATTACACAGACTATTAAAGTAGGTCATTTTTTGCATTGCACATGTTACAGAAATGTATTTTCCCATGTACATGTACAGTGTAATGGATCTACAATCAATGACTTCAGTGTAAGGTGTGACGCAGTAAAAGGCACCTCATTGATTTAATTGTTTAAATTGTCATAACTATTTCATGCACTTTTGTAAATGTAATCCATTCATATCCCAACAGCCCGCACATACAGCGCAGATATTGCATGTCTGCTTTAGTTTATGTGTTTACAGCGCCCCTCTCTACAACGACACCCAATGGGAGACAAAAATTATGTGCGTTGTTCGGAGGGGTCGTTTTAAGAGAAGGACTTTGGCTACAGTTACAAACAGCTTCAATCCAGATCAGGGACCTGCTTTTGCCTGCAAAATGGTTACCTCATACACCCTAAAAATTCAAATAAATAATTCCAGATTCCAATAAAAGTTTTGTCCAGATATGACTATTTAGGATTTTTTCAAAACTTATTGCTAAATGACAAACGATGCAGACCCTAATCAGAGGGCTCAATTAGGAGCCCCCAGATCTGGGTCTTCACTGTTTGTATTGAACAAGCGGGTTTTGTCACAGGTCTGCGGAGTTTGTAGAAGCCGACTATACTCGTCGCTAGGATTGAATTGGTTAAAACAGACAGTAAAGCTTGACGCGGAAAGGGTTAAACTCCCTATAGATGCCAGTGGTTTTGATCCCATGTGCTGCTTTGCAACGAATGAGAATAACTCAAATCCTCCTCCTGAAATCATCATCATCTCATTTCACAATCCTTTATCATTCATCGGCGCTATATTACTTTTTTGATCATTTAACTCTTTACCTTTTACCATGTTTCTAGTTTAAAAAACAAGGTACTACCTTAAGCAAGTTGAAAGTAAAGCAGAATGCACCTGAAGGTGCATTCTGCTTTACTTTCAACCTGCTTTAAGCTACCATCTTTTAGAATATAGAAATTAATTCTTATGGTGCATACTCATGACTGTATAAAATGGAACTATTTTCTGCATAGAGCTCTAGTATTAACAATGATAATGACGTCATGTTGCTCTAACGACGTTATTTTGAAAACGAAACTAGATTCTAAATGTCAATTGATCATTTTTAGTCAATTACAACAATTTTTAAATTAAATATTAATTTAAAATTGAATATGGTATCAGAGAAGTCTTTTCCCAGCACATCGATTTGCATCCTGAGTTTGCGGGACTGCTCGGAATAATGTTTCTAGGACCCTTAAGAATGTTTTAATACCTAGTGGGGATCTAAGTTTGTCTAGATTCTCTTTACTGATTTACAGTCGGCGTAGTAGTACAGTATTTTGGTGATTCGAAAATTAGTATAAAATATATGCCCAGCGGGCCATACGATTTTTACGGCCCTCTATATTTTGCACGTTTATGTGATAAACGCTTTTACGTTAAAACTATTATTTCATATGCAAACAGTTTGGAGCCAGATCAGACGCCGGATTACCCGGCGTCTGATCAGGTTCCGAACTGTTTGCCACTCAGATTATAATTAATTATCAGAATTGTCGACAACTTGTTATTTCTCCATTTAACTGCAATGCGTTTGCGTTTCATTTGCGTTTAAACGGGGTAAAATAACGTTTTCTCTACTGTATAGAGTCTGCAATGAGCAATCAGCATATTTTATCACATAATTTGCGGTCTGGGAGTTGCATAAAGCGATTGTATAAATATCGTAATCCACTAGTGGAATATCGTTTTTTGGGCTCCGGCCTAACTAGTCCGGGAGTCAAATGCCGATATTTAGCTGAACCTGGAAATGCCGGATGAACTTTTTTTCTCTGCAGTTTTCAATAGTCTAGGGTGTCCTCATCAAGATCAAAGAGGGTGCCCGGTGATATCCCTTGAGCATTTCTCAAAATATGCTAATTAAGTCCGCCATTACTGAAATTCCGTTATTTGGTCATATGTCAATTAGTATGCATCCTACCATGATGAAACTGGTGTCTATAACCAGGTTATCAGGGTCTACGAACATGATAACCCCATCATTTCAGGAATAAAATGTTTTTGACATATGCAACTAATGCAAATTATGCAAATGAGGTCCGCCATTACTGAAATTCCGTTATTTGGCCATATGTCAATTAGTATGCATCCTACCATGATGGAACTGGTGTCTTTAACCAGGTTATCAGGGTCTACAAACATGATAAACCCATCATTTCAGAAAATTAAATGTTTTGGACATATGCAACTTATGCAAATTATGCAAATGAGGTCGGCCATTACTGAAATTCAGGGTTTTTTGTTATATCTCCAAATATCAGATCAACTGGCCCTCGCCTGTAAACATATGTTTCTATATAACAAACTGTTAGTATAAGTCTGAAGATTATGAATCCTGTTGATGCAGTTAGCAAAGCTTGGGATAACATGGCAATTCAAGATGGCGTCCAAGATGGCCGCCAAAAGTACGAAATATCACTAAGAACTCAGTTGTGGGTACACTTTTCCATTAAATAATTTAAATGTGCCTCAAATGTATTCGAAACACATAAAATATGATTATTGAACTTTAAATTCATAATAAAATCTCTTTTAATCAAGAAATTATTCAAATTGCCGCAAAAAAGGCGCATTTTGCGGGGGGTTTTCACATATGTGTGTATATTTACTAACGAAATGCTACAGTTTTTGTTGATAACTAAGAAGCGGAGCTTTTAGTGCAAAAATGATGCACTTGGTGAAGCAAGCATAAATGTTCACCAAGATGTGCTTACTTCAAATCTGTCGTTAGCCATCGGAAAAAGTCAAAATGGTGGCCATTTTCCAAGATGGCCGCCACTAAGGGATAGTTCAAGTTAACCAACCTTAAAAATCATTTTCACCTCAGAAAAATGGCAGTTATTTAAAAAAAAACAAAAAAACACATGTGATATGATCTTTCTGATAAACAACGACTTATGAAGAAAAACCAAGATGGCGGCTATTTTCCAAAACAGCCGCCAAAACCTGTTTGAACACCGTAAAAAGGAATTTCTGGTACATTTTCTATCACAAAACTTTGTTTCCAAAGCAATTCACTTAAGCTGAAGTCAAATGATTATACTATATTTCTCATTTGGAGCTGCACAATTACAAGCAAGTCCATATTTGTAGCATTTGCAGTGTCCAATGCATTCTTTCTTGCACCCGCACTTTGTCAGTTCTCTGCTATTGGTGTCATTGAGGTCCAGTGAACCCTCCACACGTTACTTTGCTTTGTCCATCCCCAATCGGCAGGGCTTGCAGTTTTCATTAACGGTTCTAAAACTTCTCCCCATATGCTTCCTGCTTGGTAAGCAGCCCATTTGATATGTTCATGAAGTGCTGCGTGAAACTTCAGATCCAGCTACCATCCATCTTCTTAAATCAGAAGGGTCTTCTGTCACACATACAACCCTCCTTTTCCTTTGATTGTGGCATTAGCCTGCTCATGGGGTTGGGCGATTGCTAATGCAGAGAAAGATCGCTTCGATTTAACACAACAAATTTCCCGTCCTGAAATGCCTGGTTCTCGTTAGGATGCGTCGCATCTAAGGTAAGCATGTCTTTCAGTTGCACCGGTAGCCAACATGCATAGTGGACGTTGTTGTTTGAGAAGAAGAAAGGTATCAATGTCACTAATGCTTGGCATTTGAGCTTGAAATTAGCCCGAAACGACCTTATCGCTGAAAGACTAGTCAGTTTAATGAACCAGTAGTTGAACTGTGGACTTGACTGTGCAGCATTTCCCAAATGGGCTGAGATTTCGAGCACTCTGTTGTACGGAATAGAGAGTCCATTCTCATGTAGCAATTCTACAAGCGCTCCTTCGAGTCTTCCAATAAACAGACGTTCCAATAAAAAATGAGAATGGTGACTCGAGGTCTTTATAATGTATGAACGTGGAAGCTCTTCTCTGCGCTTAGAATGACAGTTGTATTGCAGGCGCTGTGTCATTGCGGAATCTTTTTTACAAGCTCTAGGTTGCGTTTGCTACTTCACGTCAACTCCATGTTCTAGCATGTATACAAATCATTTAACCTGCCATCAACGGAGCACTTGTGTTTAAGCATTGACTTGAGAAGAGTTGTTGCTGCCTTACTGAGTACCACAGTTTCAGAATAAATAGACGTTTTAGATATAACTGGGCGAGTAGCACTATTTCCGCTACTGTGGGCTTCCAAGTCGGGAATTTCAGCTAAGTATCTTTATTTCAGTCTTTTCAAGTGAACATCTGTTCTTGATTGGGTTTCATTCGTAAACTACTCAAGTCGTTCCATAAACATTGTCACACGAGCATTACTTAAGAT
Source organism: Gari tellinella (assembly GCA_922989275.2). Taxonomy (NCBI): domain Eukaryota; kingdom Metazoa; phylum Mollusca; class Bivalvia; order Cardiida; family Psammobiidae; genus Gari; species Gari tellinella. Next base: position 25,803,371 of record OV277857.1, on the reverse strand, counting down.
GAAATACAAGAGGACATGTTACGCTCAATTTTGTATCATGAATGCCACGAGCTCTGAAAACAGAAGTAGAAACAACTTGTTTTTCATGTGTATCAGAACTTTCCTGTATTTCAATCGATGACAAATAAGCCAATTCCTTATTGTACAGTGTTGTCAAACATGACTTGTGATAATTCAGCTCTTGTGTCACAGCATCACCATCACTAAGTACAGACAGGAGCTTATCATTATTTAGGTTACAGTCACACTCGTTCAGTCGTTGGTCTACTCCCATTGTCATTGCCTGTCGAGCCTTACCCTGGGTCAATTCGCTATATGAAATGGGAGTTGGTTGATCAATGATCTTGAATTGCGCACAATGTTTGTAGCAATCATAGCTATCGCTTTCCTTCTTTTTGTTGTTTGACCGAGACAACACTTGTCCAAGTCGGTTTCAGCTTTTAAGCTAAATTGATTTGCATTCGCCACATTCATAAATATTCAATAAAATGCCGAGGAGCTATACATTTACTACCCTTTACCGTGTTAAGTGAACATAATATACGCATATCCAAATATGGGTTACAGCTAGATTCAGGTATATACATAACCCTACATCTAGACCGATCGTTCATCCAGAATCATTCAAGTTCAGTGCAATTTGTACACCATCCAGGTGACATAACAATGCCCCATTTGCCTTAGCAGCATTATCTAATATGGCATCTTAATCACCTTAAGAATGCAATTAATACTATTATCGTATTGTTTGAAAGACAGTATTTGACAATATAGGAATGGACATTTACATTATGGCATTAGGTCAAATATTTCCAGCAGTATTCCAAAGAAGCTTGATTTCTTTAATGATCTCAGACCTAATTAGCATAATTAATGTAATTAGTCGAGTGCGAGTCATTAAAATGCAAATTTGATGTGCTTATAATGTTCGTAGACCCTAAACACATAGGTGTAGACACCTTTTTCAGGAGGTTACCATGTATAATAAATGTATTACAGCCAATAAACGGAATTTCAGTAATGGCGGACTTAATTAGCATTAGCGTAATTGATGTAATTAGTCGAGTGCGAGTCATTAAAATACAAAACTGATGTGATTATAATGTTCGTAGACCCTGAAAACATAGGTGTAGACACCTTTTGTAGGAGGTTACCATGTATAATAAATGTGTTACAGCCAATAAACGGAATTTCAGTAATGGCGGACTTAATTAGCATATTTTGAGAAATGCTCAAGGGATATCACCGAGCACCCTCTTGAATCTTGATAAGGACCCCCTAGACTATTGAAAACTGCAGAGAAAAAAAGTTCATCCGGCATTTCCACGTTTAACCCCTTGACTCCCGGACTAAACTTGTTCGTCCATAAGCGCTGCATGTAGCGTGGCACCAAATGACGTCATTAACTATGACGTTAACGTAAACAACGTAGCGTTTGGCGAAAAATCTATATAGCGGAAGGTCTACAAATCAATTTAATAGGTGCTTGAACTTGTTATGTGATAAATAGAATATCACATTCGTGCTCATTATTTATCGTTTTTAATAAACTCGTTGACTAAAATGAATATGACGCTCGCCAAGGCTCGCGTCATATCATTTTAGTCAACTCGTTTATTAAAAATGATAAATAATGAGCACTCATACAATATCCTCTATATATTGAATGACGTAAACAGAACAAGGATATCAATGACCACACCCTAATCGCTTCAGTCCGCAAATATTAGATATTCATTACATAAATACAACAGAACTTCGATATTTTGAACGCGCATATATAAGTAGAAAAAAATCAGTAATTCAAAGTTAAAACGTGGCTCAAACACATTTTAACTTTGAATTACGGATTTGTTCTTAAGCGAGTTCGTGTTGGTGGAAGAAAGAAACATTTTGAACTCGATCTCCCCTGAAACTGCAAATGGATAATAACAGTTTCTGATTAATCAATTTTTACAGCTGATTACATAATGACAAAATTAATAGTGCATACTGTGATTAGAGATCTCATAAAGGGGATCTCTGATCAGGGTGTACAATGTTTGCATAGGGAAAGTATATTCTTGATAAGTGCATTGTTTGTAAATATATGGCATATGTTATGGGCATATTATTATAGGTATATATGTGTTACTAGACATTAACAGGTTAACGTAGGATATGAAAGTTAAATAGAACGTATTACATGACATTGATGAATGTAAACCTTAAAACACTGCAAACGTAAAGCAGAATGTCATGATAATGATAATTAAATCATAATGTATAGCTTTAATAAGACTGAAGAAAATAGAAAGCACCATAGGAATTAACATAATGACTGTAAATCTTAAAACAAGGTGTATAGGAACAGGTGTAACGGTCAACGGGATATTTCTGCTTTACTTTCACCCTGTTTTATGAAGTCGTGATTCTATTCAAACTCAAATATCTACATGTACATTGTTGTGACTGTAACAGCAAGAAGTACATTATATAACCATAGATCGTGTTCATGCTCACATTTTGTTTCCAAGACGCAATAAAAGTACATGTATCTTAAAACGATGATTTATTTGATACTAGTGTCAATTTTAAATTATTCTGGAGTATGACCCAAGTTTGCAATGGGCTTTGGTGATAAAGTCAAATATTCAGAGAAATGTGGTCATTCCCGACTTCTTCAAGTTTAGCAGATTTCATTTCCAGTAGTTCCTGCGTGTATCTAATCTTCACGTTAAAGCTACCTGTTATTTCGATTTTTGATATTTGTGTTTCCATGTGCTAAATACTGCAGTACTTTGGTCTTAGTCTGTGTCATCCTTAACAATGTATATTTAAAAAAAAACTGGATGCTTAAGGTAGTGCAATCCTCGCCGATGTCGAGCATGCTCGAGCGTGGTTCAATACTGAGCGTCAGTTGACGAGGATGGCCGACCGCTCTACGAGTACATGTACCGATATGGACATAGTACATTGGTCCGATATCGTTAGGGGTGTACTACCTTAATGTATGAGCATTGAAATCCTTTACTAATTCATCGAAGGATCGCCCGTCGATTGCAATTGGAGTTGGGTTTGATCCTGATCTGATACATTTAAATAGTATATTTGGATTTTGAAATAGAATAGTTTGGGGTCGTAAGATGCACCTTTTATAATAAAATGCATGATGTTCAATATGCTCTGTTTTATGGTCGTGTATTGCAAGATTGGCGTATGTTTTGATTGATACATACATGTACATACATATATAACAATTACATATTCAAATCTACATCTTACAAATTGGCAATAGGTTGGATCCAGATCAGACGCCGAGTTCCTCGGCGTCTGATCAGGATCTAAACTGTTTATTAGACAACTATATTAAGATCTGATTTTCAAATAATAATGCGGACAACAGGTTAACTTATTCACCCCTGAAACTTAAATTGACCATTCCAATATAATAAGTTTAGTTCATTTTTTACTATTTGGGGGTGATTTTATCAATATATTTCAAATTGAGAAACAGTGTAGACCCTTATCAGAGGGCTCCTGAAAGAGCCCTCTGATCAGGGTCTACACTGTTTGCATTGAACAAGTGTAATCCTCACACGTACAGTGGAGAATCTGTTATTCTTTCCCAATAAACGCGTTTACGCTAAAACTACTATTTGCAGTGCAAACAGTTTGGTAACCCGGCGTCTGATCTGGCTCCAAACTGTTTGCCACCAAGATAAACAAGAATTATCAGAATTGTCCAAAAGTTGTTCTTTTCTACGTTTTAGTGCTTTGCGTTTGCGTACGTTTGCGTTTAAACGGGAAAGAATAACAGATTCTCCACTGTACACTGTTTGTAAATGACAGGGTTGAATTGGTTAAGACAGAAAATAAACGCTAAAACAGACGATAAATGGTGCAATGAAAGCTTTTAAAACAGATGTTAATTTGGGCAGTGAATGGGTTAATCGTACTCGTGATATGTATGGAACCGCCAATTAACACTCACCATGCTGAATTGTCGTCTGCTTCAAATATGTCGTCTGCAATCAAAGAGCAAAATTAGTTTTATTGGTTTATGATCTGAAGAAAAGTTGAATATAAGTGACCAATAGTTTGGATCCAGATCAGACGCCGCGTTACGCGGCGTCTGATCTGGATTCAAACTATTTGTAAATGTTAGAAAAGTTGCGCTTATAGCCATGATAAGGGTTCAAACTATGATAAAATGCCAAATATAGTTACAATACAAGCTTTTTTAGCAACTGTTTTGAATAAATCATGTTAACTAAACGACGATCGTGAATGTAAACGATAAACTGAGACGTATTTAGTCACAACCCTGCAGTGTGCGAATTAGAATATATATTTGAAAACAGTTTGGATCCAGGTCAGGCGGCGATTTTCTCGGCTACGGACCATGGACCAAACTAGTAGATGCTCATATTGATGCATGCTCAGTTAAACAGTGGCAAATGCTAACTTTTGTTATAAAGAGAGAATACTGTTTTGAAGCTGACCATGTTTATACCAGAATAAGGATTTAAACTCATTTTCTTTTCATTTTCTGCCATCGTAAAATTTAAATCTTAATGAGGATTACCTATTTGGAAAACGTAAATGAACACCTATTGTATTAATCCATTACACGTGTGAATATTCTGATGAGCAAACATTGATATACTGTCACATGCAAATTTCGTTTGACAACCAAACATAACCTTAATTAAACCCATCCACTGTCATCACGTCATGAAATTGTAACAATTGTCGTCTGCTTTTATTTCTCAAATATAATTTTAGGTAAATCTGGTTTGACTTAAGAAATATTGGAACGACGGTCAAACAGTTTGGATCCTGATCAGACGCCGCGTTACGCGGCGTCTGACCAGGTCCAAACTGTTTGCAAACAACCATTGTACTCTTGAAAGGTAATGCAGTGAATGGGTTAAAGTTTAATCCATTTGCGCGAAACAAGCAAATATCATGACACTCGTTGAAAACAATTTGTACAGACACCGAGTAACACGGCATCTGACTCCCTCCGAACAACGCACACAATTTGTGTCTCCCTTTAGGTGTCGTTGTAGAGAGGGGCACTGTACAGTGGAGAATCTGTTATTCTTTCCCAATAAACGCGTTTACGCTAAAACTATTATTCGCAGTGCAAACAGTTTGGAGCAAGATCAGACGCCGGGTAACCCGGCGTCTGATCAGGCTCCAAACTGTTTGCCACCAAGATAAACAAGAAATACCAGAATTGTCCAAAAGTTGTTCTTTTCTACGTTTTAGTGCTTTGCGTTTGCGTTTAAACGGGAAAGAATAACAGATTCTCCACTGTAGTTTACAGCAGGTGACAGGCACGGCAGTGTAGATGTTAAAGGAGAATACTTTTAAGAGTAAGGTAATTAGTTACACGCAGTAGTAATTATATATACAATCGTGTTTAATAAAACAGTTAACCCAGTGTCAGCCTTCCAAACGAACATGATGCAACACTTTTTAACCCTTTACCCCCATATTTTAACTCCTACATCTTACCTCATCTCGACTATTGTTGCGTTATTTGGGGAAACTGTTCAATATCGCAAGAACAAAAAATCATTCGTTTTCAAAAACGTGCAGCAAGGCTTATCCTTAATAGAAAGATAAAACTGCCCATTCAGCTGATCTCTTCAAAGAACTTAATTGGATGACTTTTCCGGAAAGAGTTGCATTTCACAAAGCTACTCTAATGTTCAAAGTATTCAAAGTTTTGACACCTGTATATTTATATGATTTGTTCACACTAAAGTCAAATGAGCATGATAGAAATTTAAGGTCTTCATCAAATTCTCAGTTATATTTTCCGAGACCAAAGTCTGAATTTTTCAGGAGGTCGTTTGCCTATTCTGGAGCTATGGTTTGGAATAACTTGCCTTTGAACATAAGAAATGCTCAATCACTTGCCTCATTTAAAACTTCATACCTTAAATGGGTTAAATTAGACAGATAGTGTAGTCACTTATAATGCTACATAATGCTTCAAAATGTAATATAGTGATGAAAATTTGCTGCTCAGGGGTGAAGTTTCATTTCCCACTACATGTATATTTTAATATAAATTTATATAAACAAGTTAGATTACTGTTTAGGAAATTTATTACAAGGCGCCAAGGTCATGTGAAATACTTGACGATAATGCATTAAATGTGTCTTGTCATAGGCCGATTTTGTGTAAATTATCAGTGTCAGAGATGTGTACTAATATTGGCACAGATACTTGCTATAGAGGTATCAAATGGAATAAGGTATCTGAGGAACAGGTTCAGCGATATAAGAGTCTTTTGTTAGATACGTTATATTGTCTGGATTACGCAGAGTCTATCTCGGCTGCTAATCACAGAGTGGTTATTGAAAAGCTGTATACTGATATATGTGACGCTATTTGCAGCGCATCAGACCTTTCGTTTATTAAAACGGAATTTAAACCGTTTTTAAAGCCATACTGGGACGACCTACTTAAGAATTATCATTATTGTATGAGACAAGCACGTAGAGCATGGATTCAGAACGGCAGGCCTAAAACCCCTGATAACATCTATTATAACAGTTATAAGGAATCTAAGAGAGAGTTTCGAAAATATCATAGACAATGCTCTAGTAATTATCTCAAGCAATTAAATGAAGTAATTGATGCAGCAGCCGAGATAGACTCTTGTTATTTTTGGAAGTTAATAAAACGGCGTACAGGTCGTTCTGTTGACAACTATTGTACGGAGATGAAATTTAACAATAGATCGTATCGTGATGCTAAATCTATTGCTTGTCAATGGGGGCAGCACTTTCAAACTCTTTATAATGACGAAGCAAACCCTTCATATGACTCGGATTTTAAATCACACGTTGATAAAAAGGTGACCGAACTTGATAATTTGGTTTTAGATGTACATTCTTTAAAACCGTTTTCTTTGTTTGATTTGCAAAACGAAATGTCTACTTTGAAAACAAAGAAGGCTTGTTCTTTAGACCGCGTTTCTAATGAACACATTATGTATGGGGATATTACACTACATTTATCTCTTTTGAAATTGTACAATTTTATGTATGAATTTTCTTACATACCTAAATGTATGAAATATGGCGTCATTGTTACCTTGTTTAAAGGTGGACAAAAGAAAAAAGACGATCCGAATAGTTACAGAGCTATAACATTATCTTCGGCTATCTTGAAACTTTATGAAAAGCTTTTGCTTTCTCGTATCAAATCTGAGATTAAATGTAGTTTTAGCCCTTTACAGTTTGGCTTTCAGAAAAATATGAGTTGTGTTATGACTTCATTTTTGTTGCGTGAATGTGCTTATTTTTGCAATGAAAACAACAGCAGACTTTATGCATGCTTTTTAGATGTAAAGACTGCTTTTGATAAAGTATGGCACAGTGGGTTGTTTTACAAATTAAACGAAATGGGTGTTCAGGGGTACACCTGGAAAGCTATTGTTAATTTGCATCAGGAACTGGAAAGTTGTTTGCTCTTTAAGGGTTTTAAATCTGAGTTTTTCTCGATAAAGGTAGGTACGAGACAAGGCGGTGTAAGTTCGCCTTTCCTGTATCTTTGCTTTATTAATGGACTCATCCAGCAGTTTATTGATTTTAAAATGGGATTTACCTTTAATGGTCTTTCTGTGCCAGCTATTGTGTCAGCTGATGATATGACCCTATTGTCTCTTACAAAGTGTGGTTTAACAAGAATGATAAATATGTGTTATGAATATTCTTGTAAATGGCGTTACGAGTACAATGCCAAAAAGTGTGCTGTTGTCGTATGTAACGAGTCTAAAAGACAGTATATAAAGTCTAACAGGCAATGGTTTATCGGTAATGAGCGTATAGTTGAGCAAGATTCGTATACTCACCTTGGAATACTGTTTGACAAGTACTTAGCTAATAATTGTATTGTAAAGGAAATGAATAGTAAACTTAGACGTACCTTTTTAAGCATAGGGTGTTTTGGTCATCAGGGTTTGCACCCATTTACTCTCAAGAAAATATACAATATTAAAGTTCTATCGAAAGGATTATATGGGTGTGAGGTGTTATATAACCTGAAGGATTCTGACATTCTCCAATTTGAAAGAAGTCATAGATTTTGTTGTAAGTTAATGCAATGCCTTGGTACCAGGACGAGGACGGATATAGCCCCTGGACTTCTAGGAATGAAATCAGTAAAGGCAGAAATTGATTTAAAAAAGTTGACATTATTTGGTCAGTTGTGTAATCTTAGCTCAGCTTCACGCATTAAAGATGTCTTCTTGATGCGTATGTCATCTTACATTGATACACAAGGCTGCCAAACAGGATATTTTAATGATATTTTTAATGTTGCAACATTGTATAATGTTGATAATTATGTGCATAACTTTATGTGCAATAGAGTATTTCCAGGTAAATATGAGTGGAAAAGAATCTGTAAGATGGCAGTAAACAATATGGAGGAGTATCTGTGGTATACTCGTACTAATGACGATAGTTTTTATCAATTCAGATGTATACATCCTGAGTACAAAGCTAGTATTATCTGGTCTGTGTGCAAGACTTACCCATTTCTAAACGAGCACTGTCGAAATGTTATAGGTTTAATATCTCGAATGAACTCATACCAGATAGAAAAACTTTGCTGTAAGTGTGGTGAGTTATTTTCTGGTGACGTAGGTCATTGTCTTTTTGGATGCTCCTATTTACAGGGTATCCGAAATGACTTCAAACAGTATATTGATACAGAATTTGGATCTCCAGTTCTAGAAATACTTAATACTTTGCAGGCAGATGTATACATAGGGGTGATTCTTGGATCTCATGACAATTCTATAGCTGATTTACTCGATGTCAAGTATGATAAGTTCTTGAAAGCAGGAATAATACATGTTAGTAAATTATGGTCTAGTTTCATTCACTAGTGTTACATGTATATATGAAGCTATGCACACATTTTGTTTTGAACACTTAACCCTAGCGACGGTTATACTCGTCATTTACAATCAGTGTGCATTTAAAGAGTACACTTGTCTTAGGCAGACATTGTAGACCCAGGTAAAAAGCTCATAATTGAGTCCTCGTATCAGGATCTGCACTGTTGGTCATTTTGCAACAAACTGCAGAAAACAACCAGATCTAGCTTTATCTAGATTTCATTTAGACTCTGGATTCATCCATTTAAAGTATTAGGGATGAATGAGTTAGTCACGATCTTCACTGTCGACATGTCTCGAATTTCTTGGATATTGGATGTGGTCGACATGTCAAGATGTGAGTATTATCTCATTACAATATTCATATATATTATTATTTTGCATATTTTTGCATGTATATATTTATTTCTGATTGCTATGTAAATATGTTGTCTGTTTGTATGCTTGAACTCTTCAGTATTGGAGGAAATAAAGAAACTAACTATATACGCCGCATATTGTAGTTTGCAGCTGATGTAAGCTGTTCTTTACGTTTATTATGGCTTTATATCACTATTCCTAAGGTGCCAGTCTAACCATCGCATTCCTTGACCCATTACCACATATCGAAGCGCCTTTAAGCGCATTCAATTTGTGCAGTCATAATTATTTACAAAAAGTTAAATAAGAATATGTGCTAGATCTATATCTTATCAACTTAAGGCTGGCTGAGAAAGCTTAATGCATCTTAAGGCGCATTCTGCTTTACTTTCAACCTGCTTTAAGTGAGCACCTGTCTTCAAAACTAGAACTATGCCATGTGCGGTAAGGGGTTATTGTTGCGATGGTTTCAAGTAGGCTTTGTTTTGGCTGCTGAGCCCCTGATCGGCTGTTACACTATTAACCTTTAGCCCGCTAATTATGTCGATAGTAGTTTTTGCTGAAAGTGTAGACCCAGATGAGATACTTCCTTAAGAAGCTCTCTGATCAGAGTATACATTGTTTGCTAGGAGAAGAAAGGATTCTGAAATAGATAACATTCTAAGTTTTCAAATACATTGTATTCTACTTTTAAATACATGGTTTGAATAGTATCCATAAAATGAGGGGCAATTTTTAAATATGCGTTGAGCTAAGGGTTAATGACTGATCAATGCCTTAGCTGCTTGTAAGGGCTTGTTTGTATATAAGTTATGATAGGAATATGGATATTGATCAAAACCTACATGTTGCTTTAAACCTTTACTACATAGATATGTTTCATAAAAAATGTTTTATGTTCTCTTGTAGATGGTAACTTGAAGTGGGTTTAAAGTAAAACAGAGTGCACATTTAGGCTCATTTTGATTTACTTTCAACCTGGTTTAAGTGGTCACCTTTCTTCAATACTAGAACTATACCATGGAGTAAAGGGTTTGAAGTATCTTTGGTATATTCCACCTATATTCCTTTCCGTTTGTTAAGAAATTTCATTGATCTAGATCTTTGCTATTTGTTAAATCGTCGTTTTGTTTGGGCTTTATATTACCTCTACCTATTCAATATTCATGTATGGCTAACAAATCTTGCATTCTCAGAATGACACTTATGCATTATCATTTTCAGCTTAAACTTTAAAATTCTTTAAGTAAACAGAGTAGTCCCTGTGGAGAGCTCCTACAGGAACTGTCTTTTCAGGGTCCACTTCTGTTTGCAAAGGTTTAAAAATACTGATTTGTAATTGTGTTCCTTCGTGTTGTATATACATGTATGTTCATTTTGTTTGTGGACCATATTGAAAATTGGTTTGTTTGTTCGATACCAAATATGTAATCCACATGAAATAAAGTCGTTATTATTATTATTATTATTATTATTATTATAGAAGCGCCTTTTAGCGCATTTCAATCATTCCTCCACTTAAGAAAATAGTTCCAATTTATACAGTCATAAACATGTATAAATAGAAACATTTTATTATATCCTAGCAATTGGTAGCTTAATGCGTATTCTGCTTTACTTTCAATCTGCCTTTAATGAATGTGTCTAGCAAGTAAAAATGGATAGTTCTTTGCAATATCCAACCTTTACATGGGTCAAAAGTATACGGTTCAAAGCAGGCGTTAAGAATAACTGAATATTTAGGAATGTGTACCCATTCATTGCCAACTCCAAACTTTATGGCATTTGCAAATGGTTTGGATCTAGACCAGACGACGAGTGACTGAGTGTATGATCAGGATTCAAACTATTTGACTTATATTAATGTTTATTCGGTAAAAATCCAAATCAATTCTAGCACTGAATAATGAAAGCAGACGATAGTTTTTCGGGAAACGATATTAAGGCAGTAATGGGGTTAAGGTAATGAATGTGCAAAGTCCTCGTTTGTGACCTCTTCGTCATTCAAGTGCATATGTCACCCCTTCACGATATCTTTCCCCGAAAGCACCAATAATTCTATGCGGAGTTGATCTAGATTAGACACGTCATCCGATCAGTATTCGCCCTGTTTAACATTCATATCAGTCAAAAGTTATGTGTCAATTGTACCTTTCATTTAAATAAATGACGAAAAATTCAGACTACAAAGTTAAGCAGACGATATCTCTGCAATGAGTGTGGTAATGAGTGTGGTTAAAACATAAAACTAGTTCCTATACATACTACTCAAACTTTCTGAGGACCGTATGAATAGTAATACATTCAGAACTGGCGTTTTTTATATCTTAAAACTTAAAAGTCTTATAGAAGGTATCAAACAGTTTGAAATCTGATCATGCGCCGAATTAATCGGCGTCTGATCTGGATCAAAACTGTTTTCAAATGGCAATCAAGTCATCCCCGGTATAATGAGGGTCAACGTATTGATCACAATCGAGTTTTGCCCCTTAAAATGTGTTAAATTTCTGTTCACTTATGTAAAATCGTTGCTTGCTTTTATTTTGAACTAAATATATATATAGTGGGAAAACGCTATTACTTTTAACAATAAGTTCGCTATATATGCGCCCGTTGCAAACAGCTTGGAGCCAGATCAGACGCCGGCTAACTCGGCGTCTGATCAGGATCCTAGCTGTTTGCAACTCTGATATTAATAAATCATCTACATTTCAGCTTTTTGATTTTTTATTTTTGCGACATTTTATTGAATCGCGTGTGTGTTTGATTTTGTTCAATCGGTGGAAAACAATTCTTTATATAATATTATTTCCAGTTTTGTTGTTGCTTCTTGAACGTGTCCTACATTGAATGAGTATTGGAGCGCTGTGCTTTCTTGTCGTTTTAAAATAGATCCGACAAAATGATTAGTAACATTGACGTCTGATCAAAATCCACGCAGTTAATAATTCAGAATAAGCATTTGCTATTTTGACTAGAATCTAATGAGTGAATTGTAACACCAAACCAAGCGGACGATTCAACAGACAGCTTTTTTAAAAGCGGGTTTTCATATATAGCGTTAATCTGGTCATTGTTCAAGCTATTTTTAGTGCCATGCTTTTAGCTTGTACCTATGTGTGGTTCTATAAGGGGAAATAGCTAAACAGATTAAACTGCGGTCTACATTCAAATATATTTGAAATTGAAAACTGTATGAATGATTCTATTGTGATTTTTCTCATGACCTTTCTCACCATGGACCCCCTGTGATCAATATCTTTCGGTGCACAGGAAGTACACACGTCCTTAACCCCTTCCCTTATGGAAGCGACTTTTAGCACTTGCATTCTATTCATCCGCTGAAGAAAATAGTTCCAATATATACCGTAATGAATATGTGTCAAATTTTATAATTTCCTTATTCTAGCAGGTAATAGCTTAAAGCAGGCTGAAAGTAAAGCAGAATGCGCCATATGGCGCATTCTGCTTTACTTTCAACCTGCTTTAAGTAGTCGCCTATTTTCAAAAACTAGAAACAGGCTATGGGGTAATGGGTTACATGTAACCCCCTTCACTGCCTTACCCCGAATACACTATTAATTTGAAAACAGTTTGGATCCTGATCAGACGCCGCGTAACGCGGCGTCTGATCAGGATACAAACTGTTTTACACTCGTTTCAATATTTCATAAGTCAAAATAACTAATTATTTAATTTGAGAAATAAAAGCAGACGACAATTGTTTAAAATTTGATGACGTCATGGCAGTGAAGGGGTTAACGTTTGCTTTTATTCTTTCTCTTAAATATTAACTGACACTGCTTAACATATGTGTCCTCTGCAGTCTCTAAAAGAAAAATAATATTGGTATTTTGACTGAAAAATGGCAAAACTGTTTAGATTCAGATCCGGATCCAATTCATTTTCAAATTAAAAACAACTGCACATTAATTATGGCAGTGGAAGAGTTAAGGTCAAATGTGTGTTATGTAACGACTGAATACAAAAACACTGAATACACAAAGTTTTGCGCTCTTTTAAGACAGCCAACCTCTTAATGAATGATACAATTAATGAAGAAAGCCGCTGTATGAACTTTCAAATGGCAGATCGCTCTCCGTATAGTTTCCGCTATTGACCGACATTGGTCCGATATAATTAGGGGCTCCCAACCTTAAACACTCAACCCGTCATGTAACAAGCTATGGGCAAAGGGTTGAAATGAGTACGAGTTATCGCGTCTCAGCCCTAATAACCCGAGCAATGATTCAGTATGTAATAGGGACACAAAGTGATTTACTTGATGTACAGTGGAGAAAACGTTATTCTTTCCCGTTTAAACGCAAAAGAAACGCAAACGCAAACACTAAAATGTAGAAAATAACAACTTTTTGACATTTTTCACTATCTATTTTTATCTGAGTGTCAAACAGTTTGGAGCCTGATCAGACGCCGGGTTACCCGGCGTTTGATCTGGCTCCAAACTGTTTGCAATTTAATTAATAGCTCTAGCGTAAACGCGTTTATTGGGAAAGAATAACGTTTTCTCCACTGTAGTATCTCTATAGGCGTTGACTGCTCAGTAGTTGTTTATCTATTGTATTCTTTCAACTTCTATTTCCGCAGATAAGATCTAGTTCTCGATGACCTTAAACGTCCTTCATGACCTAGGCGCTTTTGCTAATTTGAATTACTCTTTGTGGCATGAACTCTTTAATTGCCAATGGAACAACAGGCGAATTTGCAAAAGCAGTTTGTATCCAGATCAGACGCCGCGTTACGCGGCGTCTGGGTTGGATACAAACTGTTTTAACATTCGTAAGGATACTCTTTCAGCCAAAGAGCTCTAAATCTAAATTGGAAATAATATTGCAGACGAAAGTATCAATGCAGACAAAAGTTTGGCGGCGAAAGAGTTACAGCAGACGGTAAAGAATTTAGTCCTTGTAAGACACTGTTTTCAAAATAAGATAAAAGAAATGAGTTGTAATTGTCGTACTCAAAAATGCCATTTTAGATCTAAAGTCACACAAGCACCGAGTAAACTTAATAAACCGTCTCATGCTTAGTTTCTGTATGTTGGTCTGTCCGTCTGTTTGTCTGTCTCTGTCTGTTTATTTGTCGCTCTAGAATATAAAGGAAATATTTACTATGATACATACAATGTATATATATGCCTGCATAAATTGGAACTATTTTCTTGAGTTTGGAAATAAATAAAAGGTGTAAAAAGGCGTATTTATGGAGAAATGGGTTACAACTGTTTGATACCGTGGTCTGTGTTTTTATTTAAAAACTAGACTGAAAGCAAAATGACGGAATACATATCGAAATCATTGTCAAACAGTTTAAGCTGCGTGTCGCGGCGTCTGATCAGGATCCAAACTGTTATGACACTCATTTCAGTATGTTTTAAGTCAAAGGACCAAAACTTTAAATTTGAGATATATTTACACGTATTAGATTATGTATTAGAGTATATGCACGGACTTTTGCTTTTGATCTACTACATATAGGCTGCAGAGAATAGATACAAGGCATTTCTGTTATCCTAGATGGGGTTTATGTAGACATTATGTGGGATGGAGTTACAGTCCCTGTTTTAGCCGGACCCTCTGTCAAAAAGGTAGCAAAACACCAGTCATGTCATTGAAGTCATGATATTTTTCTTACATAAGACATGACCCCCTGTTTTTTCTTCATTTTTCAGTAGTGCATGAATGTATCTCTCGGGAAAATATAGAGTTGCACCTAGCAAGGCTGTAAAAGTAGACAAATTTTGACCTTGAAAATTGCACATTTTATATGAATTATATATGATAGCCTTATTGGTGTTCCATACCCTATTTATTAGTGTTTGTAATGGTCATACTTGTTTCAGTAAAAAGGCGTGGAATGGGAAAGGATAACAGTACGGTAGAACTTCGATATTTCAAACTCGCTTAACTCGAACTATCCGATAGTTCTACAGATGAACTGCATTATTTTATGCTCGGTTAAGTCGAACATACCCATATTTCAAAGTGAAAACGTGGCTAAGCCACGTTTTAACTTTGAAATACGGGTATGTTCGATTCGATTTAACCGAGTTTGAGATATCGAAGTTCGACTGTATGTTGGTAGGGTAGTGATGTCGATGCTAGTGGTGAAGAAGATCATTTTTCTGCTTATTTTGATAACGAGACTAATAGAGATAAAATATGATAACTTCATGTATAGGATTATCTAAAGCAGTTTTTACTATGCAAATCATCAAAGTAGACAACAATTAAATTGACATCTTTTCAAACTTAGAAATGAGCTCAGAAAATTCAAGCTCATTTATAACCTCATCTATCTCTGGTCTATCTGTATCCTCTGTATTCAGGCACTGGTTCACAACAATTCCAAGATCGTTTCTAATCTTGCTTTCTCTCATTATATTACCGAAAGAATATATATCTGACGCTGTTGTTGTTTCATAGCCAGCAAAAACTTCAGGTGCAAGATGGCTGTAGTGATCCAAGTTAACATCGGAATTAAATTCTGCACTTTGCTGTCCTTCGCGATAACTAGCCAAGCCAAAATCTATTAAAATGACCCGTAATCCGTCCCTTTTCCTCTGCAATAAGATATTGTCTTCTTTAAGGTCGTTGTGAATCATTTCTAAGTTGTGCATTAGTCTAATGGCTTCTGCCGTCTTCACTAGTACGTCGAACCATTGGGCAGTTGACAGAGACTTAACAACTCTTTCCAGTGTAAAAGAGTCCTCTATATACTCCTGAATGATTGACGTACTGTTGAGAGTGTAGGAAACCCCCAGCACCTTTGGCACGATGTTTGCAGCCTCCAGGAGTTTCTGCAGCTTAGCTTCATTGATAACTTCTTCTCTTGCCATGATGACCACTCTGATCTTCTTGATGACGACTTTAGTATTGCCAAGTTGACCGAGGTAGACTTTACCAAATCCGCCTTCGCCTAGTAAGATGGGCTTTAATTTGGCATCCCTGACAATAGTGATATCTTGGTCATCAATGGTGTCAATCTGGACGTCCTCGAGGTAGTCTTCATCCTCTGTGGACCCATCACTACTGGTCGTAGTAGAACCTGAACAGGTCGAATATGAAGACAGGCTACTCTGTGTTGAAGCTAATGATGTCTTGGATTGAACTCTGCTTACGTCGCTTGGTGAGGCAGGCTTTGATATGTTCTCAAACTCTAAAAAAAACAGGAAAGTCATGTAAACCAAAATCTAAAACCGGTTATTCATTAATATTGGTAATAAACAGAAATATTAGATTTTACGTGTACACATGTATATGAGAAATATTAAGTTCTTTGTTGATTACTTTGCCATCAAATTATAGCTAATTGCCTTAACACATTCAACCCTAGCGATGGGTATAGTCGTCATTTACAAACAGTGTACCTTTCAGGATTTTATTTGTCCCATGCAAACGGTGTAGACCCTGATCAGAGGGCTCCTTAACCCTTTACCTTATAGCCTAGTTATAATATTGAAGACATGTCACTACTTAACGCAGGTTGAAAGTAAAGCAGAATGTGCCTTAAGGCACATTCTGCTTTACTTTCAGCCTGCTTTAAGCTAAAATCTGCTAGGCTATATAGAATATTTGTAATGGTTATTGTTCATGAGGGTATAAACTGGAACTATTTTCTTCAGCGGAGGAATAAATTAAATACGCTAAAAGTCGCTTCTATGGGGGAAAGGGTTAAGGAGCCCTCTGATCAGGGTCTACACTGTTTGTCATTTTGAAATATGCCGGTATTATTTTGAAATTGAAATTGTCCATTAAAACTTTCAGGGGTGAATGAGTTAATCAAATATGGATACTACCGGTATACTGTTACACTTTCTTAGAAATGTCTCCGGTTAGTTAAATATAAATATGTACTTTGTTTTCCCGGTTCTATTGAATACAACATGTTATACATTCTTGTATACACCGGTATCTCATGTGACATTCTGTAACATTGTCCTCTAGTTTTGCAAAAGCTGTGGTTAGCTATTATTTGGTGAATTTGTCCGCATCTGAGGTGAAGTACATAGTATATACAGTTAAACCAGGGCCAGTGCTTATAATATTCCGCGACTCTTATGAATGGTTCGTGCTTAACCCTGAGATAGGCTCAGAAATGGGTGCTTATAAAGAAATCTGAGTCTAAGATCGTACTCGGGTATTTTTGTAAGCATATAGGATCTGTATGAGCAACACTTTGATGCAATTCCCATCAACAGTCATTTAAGTTTTCTTGTTGAATGTATGGTGAAAATACATGTAATACAGGAACTACTTCAGGGGCTTCCTACATTATGTTTTATCTTACATTAAGCAGTCACTCCAATTTTCCTCAATAAAAGGTTACAAAATACAATTTTGACTACCGGGTATATACACACAAAGGGCGTGTTCACCTGAAACTCGCGAGCCGAGTCCAGTAGAGTTCATCAAATGTCGTAATATGGCGCTAAATTCTGAATGCGCACGCATCTTTCAGAACGACAAACCCTTCAGACGAGTAAGTAATGGGTCAAATGACGGCCTAAAGCAAAATGGGAACCACGCAAACCCGGACCAAAAATGGCAATTTTATGATTATAATGTCGAAGAATGAAACCCTAGGCTAACTATTTGTTACCTTATAGCACGGTTACAGGACTGTTCATTAAAACACTCTTATACATGCGTACATTATACGGTATTTAGCTTTTTACTATTGGGATTTTGTGTTGTCATTTTCGGACGCCATTTTGAAACTCAACTAACCCTGCGCAGCGACTGGGTTAGCCTAGAGTTCGGTTCAGATGTCATATGACGTCATTCGAGTACGAACACGGCCTATTCACCTGTAACCCGGGGAACTCGGGTCGAATCGAGGATCTCAGGTGAACACGCTCAAACTGACTATATGCGGCTATTTACCTTTTATCTTAATATCGACATATGTAAGATTATCTCTGTCCTTGAACTCAATGGTTTCCTTGGTGACACTGGCGTACTGGTGTATGTCATGGACAGGGCGTGGCACAATATCTGCCTTGTATAACTCACCGGACAGCTCTGGTTTCTTTAACAGCCCTGTTGATAAATGAAATAAGTTGAAATGGTCATACAGTCGAAACTTACTACATTTGTATCTGAAAGGCGCTTAACCCTACCCCCTTGAAACTTCATATGGAACATTCTAGTTTACAATTTAGTACAGTCTATTTACAGTGGAGAATCTGTTATTCTTTCACGTTTAAACGCAAAAGTACGCAAACGCAAAGCGCTAAAACGTAGAAAAGAACAACTTTGGACAATTCTGATATTTCATGTTTATCTTGGTGGCAAACAGTTTGGAGCCTGATTCAGACGCCGGGTTACCCGGCGTCTGATCTGGCTCCAAACTGTTTGCACTGGAAATAAACGTTTTAGCGTAAACGCGTTTACTGGGAAAGAATAACACATTCTCCACTGTATGCTGATTTTGTCTAGGTATTGTAATGTGAAGCACAATGAAGACTCTGGTAAGAGGACTCTTTCACGAGCCCTCTGATCTTGGTATTCAATATTTACACAAATTCAATGAGATTTTGGGGAATTATTATTTAAATATTATACTTAATGAAAATTATAACTTCATAGACCTTTTCCGGGACAGATGTTGAATTCGACACTTTTTGAAATGTCTGTGTAAATAGGAAATATACCGTGTAGATGTTTAGTAAAGAGGGGAGAACTTTTTAATGATTCTGGTGCCTATGCTCTCAAAAGTTAAGAATGGGGCCAATTGAAATGAAAGCACCCATTTTCCATTTCAAGATCCCAGGGTCAATCATGAATGAGATAATCATCACGGACAAGAAAAATGCAATTTATATGTACCTGTCCATGACATTCCCTTTGTGCCACAGAAAAAAGCACGTGCACCACTGGCCCTGTTAGACGCTGCCCAGACGTCCCAGCCATAGGGACGAGGAAGTGTAGTATTGTTTGTCTGCGCATGCGCAATGTGTGCCAGTGCACACTCAACTGCCTCTGGGTAGATTATTTCATCATCTGATTCCAGTAGTCCAGGTAATACTGTTATTCCTCCAATCTTCTTGAATAAACCTTATAAAAGAACAGAAACGAGGTTTTAGATCACATTAAAACCGCCATGTTAAGCCAAAGTTAAATAAATACACATACAGTGCTCCCTCTCTACAACGGCCCTCAAAACAACGAATCCCTCTTAACGCTTTACCTGATAGCATATTTCTAGTAGTGAAGATAGGTGACTACTTAAAGTAGGTTGAAAGTAAAGCAGAATGCACCTTAATGTGCATTCTGCTTTACTTTCAGCCTACTTTAAGCTATCCAGCGCTAGAATATAGAAAAATTTCCATATAATATTTATTCATGACTGATTAAATTGGAACTATTTTCTTCAGCGGAGGAATAAATCATATTCGCTAAATGGCGCTTCTATGGGGGGAAAGGTTAACAACGACCCTTGTCGCAGTTCCCCAAACAAGACAATTATATCTTAAGTTTTCACGGCTCCAATATCGTCTGCTTAAAGTTGTGGTTTTCGCAAATTTATATATTGGACATGTTGATAAAAGAAACATAATGACAAGTAACAAACATCTTGAATCCAGATCAGACGCCGCGTTACGCGGCGTCTGATTTGGATTCAAACTGTTTGCAAATGTTAGCCAATTTCCCTCTCTATAACGACTGCCTCCGAATAACGAACACAATATTCGTCTTCCAGTTTATTTGTCTCCCACGGGGTGTCGTTGTAGAGAGGAGCACTGTATAACTATACATGTACAGTAAAACCCCTCTAAACCGGAACATCTAAATACCGGAATTCTCTCTAAACCGGACAAAAATGTTGGTCCCGTTTCAAACCCTTCTTTATTTTAACCCATTACACAATAAATATGCCTTTTTACGCCTTTGTATATTCCTTCACTGAAGAAAATACATTCATGAATATATACCATCAGAATTTTTTCTATATTCTAGCAGATAATAGGTTAAAGCAGGTTGAAAGTAAAGCAGAATGCGCCTTAGGGCGCATTCTGCTTTACTTTCAACCTGCTTTAAGTGATCAGCTATCTTCTATACTAGAGACAACCTATGGGTTAAAACCCCTCTAAACCGGAAACCCCTCTAAACCGGACGTTTATGCTGTCCCCAAACGTGTCCGGTTTAGAGGGGTTTCACTGTATATGTTCCTGTTACAGTTGAGAAGACTATTCTTTGCCAATAAACGCGTTTGTACGAAAACAATTATAGTACATTTACAAAATTTTGGAGTCGGATCAGACACCTGGGTCCAAGGTTATAACGTTTTTTTGTTGAGTCTGAAGTCGTTCTCAAGCATTTGATTGGTCCGATTTGAGCCTAGGCTCAAATCTGACCAATCAAATACTTGAGAATGACTTAAGACTCAACTTAAACTCTTTATAACCTTGGACCCAGGGTCCAAGATTGTAAATTTTTTGAGTTCAGATTGAGATCATTCTCAAGCATTTGATAAGGTCAGAATAGGGTCTAGACTGCTGTCGTATAGGACATCTCTGACATGGCTCTACACTCTATAGTCTGAGGAATATGTTTCTTATTCAAATAACCATGTCATAGTAAAGACGATAGATTTCCATCATGTACGGCTTCAAGCAAAATATATTTTTTGTTTTATACAGTCATGGATATGGTCTTTAAGAAATAGTTTTGATACCCAATCAGATGGTAGCTTAAAGCAGACTAAAAGAAAAGCAAGATGCATTTTCAGGCACATTCTGTTTTACTCTCAACCTGCTTTAAGTGGTTACCTGTTTTCAAAATTAGACAAGGCTATATGTGGTAAAGGGTGAAGAGGTTCCGTTGTTAAAACAAAATGTCAAAATGTGTTCTTACCTGAAGCAGTGGCAGGCCTGGTTCCATAGAAGTAGGTCTGGGTGTCGGCGGCCCTCGGAAGAGCGGCCCAATCATGCCAGCCAGTTGGTAGACGGGTCGTCGCGCTGCATGGCTGGAAACACAACAAAACAAAACATGAACAGAACATATTTTATTCAGACTTTTACATAAGTACATCATCTTAAAACATAAGTAACAATACAACATATTATGTCATATTCAATTAAACTCAACTAATTACTGTTGGTAATAACTGTTTTAGTTAATATTAGCCAAAAGTAACTACAGTGGAGAATCTGTTATTCTTTCCCGGTTTAAACGCAAACGTACGCAAACGCAAAGCACTAAAACTTAGAAAAGAACAACTTTTGGACAATTCTGATAATTCATGTTTATCTTGGTGGCAAACAGTTTGGAGCCTGATCAGACGCCGGGTTACCCGGCGTCTGATCTGGCTCCAAACTGTTTGCACTGCAAATAATAGTTTTAGCGTAAACACGTTTATTGGGTTCAAGAATAACGTTTTCTCCACTGTAAATACGCAATGCGTACAATATTTACTATTTCAGTATTTTGATAATTTTAAGATAATTTAAGAGGAAGATTTAAACATCATAAGCTTCAATGATCCTTTATGAGCTTTCTGCATTACTGTTGTCCTGTATTTAGCAACCACATGTCTTAAATGACTGCAAAGCCCGTCTAGGCTTTGGAATGGACTTATTTATCTCCATCAAACAAAACCATTTTGAGTCGAATGTTTACTTGACCCGAAAGGGTTCACCTTTGAGAGAATTTTACTGAAAATCTACTTACCATATGTGTTTGATGTTTATATGATTTGTAACGTCCGCTGAAAGCATACATTTTGGCTTCAAGGTGGCAAAGTATCTTAGAAAAATACTCTGCGCGCTTAATACGGCTTGGATCTATCGACGATAGCGCCAAATGATGTTATATGCTATAGAAACGACGTCAACGTCGTAATGACGTCACCTTCGGCATTTGCGCAAAGACACTCGGTACTGATATCGGCATTTTCCGTAGGACGAATGAGTACTCTTCTTACATATCCGTCATGATTCTGCCTCTGTCGTTAGTTGCGCGCGAATTAAAAAATAATGACCCTTGAAACGTTGAATTGAAAAATCATTAAGATCTAGTGTATGTTTTTACATATAGGTCAGATTTTTACAATATATTACAAAATGATAAACAATAAACAGTGCATATTCTAATTCGAGGGCTCCTATAGGATACCTCTAATATCGGTCTGCATCGTTTGCATATATATGACACTTGTACTCTTGGCAGGCACATTGTTTGTAATTGACGCATGTACTCGAGTCGTCATTCGGGTTTAATGATATTGTTAGAAAAACAATACATGTACATGACGGTTTTGGACAACTTCCCACATGTCACATGGGTCCTCCGGGACCATGCTTATAAAGCGTTTAAGCTCAGGACAAGCCGACCAGACGGAAAACCGAACAGACGGACGGACATGGTGACTCGAGTATACGCCCCAAAAGATCTATACTCCGCCCATGGACTAGGAAAAGCGATGGGAAATATCTTAAATACTGAGATTCTGTGACTTTTCTTGAGGATTTTAAGACTGATCTGTTTTTTTAATACCATATGCAGTGGACTTCCACACTTTTGCTTTTGTTGAGTATTTTAGTTTTATTTTCCGAATGCACCATTTAAAAATTCAGCCTCTTTAAGAGATTCAAAATCAAATATGACCTAACAGAAAATTTTGGAAATTATGTCAATCGCCTATATAGATATAAAACACGTAACTATTAGCTTAGGAAAAGAATTTATATCAAAATATTGTTACATAACGATTTTTTTCACCTGGCAGGGCGGAGCTAACCTTTGGCAAGGATAAACTAATTTACATTTGATTTTAGCGGTGAAAGGTACATTTCCTTATTATATCGTCATTGCCCGATACTTTCAACATGGAGAAACACAATTTATGCATGCATCCATATACAGTGCTACCCCTCTACATGTACAACAACACTATAATAATAATAATGATTATAACGACGTTATTTTATGTGGATTACATATTTGGTATCAAACAAACAAACCAATTTTCAATATGGTCCACAAACTCAAAGGGAGACAAAAATTGCGTGTGTTGTTCGGAGGGAGTTGTTATAGGGAGGGGAAATTAAGACTTGGCTTACATTTGCAAACAGCTTGAATCCAGATCAGACGCCGCTGTTTGTCACGACGATTTTTCTTTGCTGCTTCCTTGCTTGTTAGCTCGATTGAAAAGGAAGATGACGTCACCAATGATGTCATAAATGTTTTATCTCGTGACTAAAATGCTTTCATGGTGAAAGGGAGGTAATTGTGTTAAACTAATAAATACGAAAGAAGACTCAAGCAGGAAACGCAACACAAACAATACACCCATCTCTAAAGCAGAACACACACACAGCCATACCATAACAAACAAACACACACACATACACACACACACACACACGCGCGCAATCCCACACACCAAACAGAAAACAATACGCTAGACAAACATAAAGCAAAGTGAACATAGGAGCCCGCCTTGGTACGGTCAGCAACAATCAATAATTAATTATAAATTAACCATTAACAACCACTGGGGGTTAAACCTGGGTTTAGGGGCGCCCAACCTCACACTTATCTCCTATATTCACCTATAAAGACGAACAGTGTACATAAAATATAAACCCTGTTCCACAACCTTACAATCAAAAAGACCGCCAGCACAGTAAGTAACTACATGTAAAACATCTAACAAAATTCTCTGACAGGATTATTAGTAACACGGGAAAGAATTAAACATTCAAGCCCGTGTTAAAAATAACCCACTATGGCAACGGTCAAATTGTACTCAAGCGAATAGTCTGTAGTCACGAGTAACTGTAAGACATGGGAGGGTTTAGGGTACGACAGAGAGCGAGAGAAAAACCAAAGCACGAAAATCCGACATAACTCTCCCGGTTAAGGATGGCTTTAGAGATACATCATCATGTAGTGCTAAGCCCTGTCTGTCGTCGCACAACCAAAGAGGAAAGCATAGTTATCAATTGTAGATTGATCGATAACCAAACGTGAAGTTCGCAGCAATATAGTTGGATCATAATCTTTTTTGAGGAAAAATCTAATACGTTTCACAAATAGGTTTTGAAAATGCATATGTCCAAGAATCTTACGAAGTCTGTAAATCACATCACCATAAAACTCCGGATGTGAAATACCTTGCCGCAGAAAAGACTTTAAGTTACATTTATACTTGTTAATGAGAGGAAGATTTCTATAAAAGAATTTAGAAAATGTTTTACGAAGTTTATGAAATCTGTACCCCTGTTTAAGAAGCTTTTCAGTAATAGTTTTATTACGAATGTGGAAGTCCTCAACAGAGGTACAAGCCCTAGCAAAACGAATAAGTTGTGAAATATAAACCCCGTAAGATGTAGAACGGGGAACATCGCCATCTAGATGAGGATAATTTACAATACTAAAATCAAAATCATCTCGTTTATCGTAAATCTTAGAAGAAACAATTCCGTTATTTATTAAAAGATCCAAATCTAAAAATGGTGCCGATAAATTTGACTCGTTTGTTTTATTAAGGCGTAATTCTTTTGGGTAAATAAAAGGAAACAACGTATCAATAAATGGGTTGTCTATATTAAAAATATCATCTAGATAGCGCGATGTGTTGTTAAAGGCTTCGATCATATCTGCCTGTGTATCAGGTTTTAGACTTAGCATAAAGTCCCTCTCATAACAGTACAAAAATAGGTCTGCGACAAGGGGCGCACAGTTTGTACCCATAGGGATACCAATCACTTGGCGGTATATGGTACTCCCAAAACGTACATAAATATTATCCTAGTATTAGCCTAGTATAGGAGACCAACCATTCCAAACACCAGGGTTGGCAAGTTTTTTCCAAGGGTGGAAAAAACCATAGAAAAAACCGGGACAAACCGGCAAGGAAAAAACTGGGTGGCAAAATCTGGCAAAAACTAAAAAAATGAGTGGCAAAAACTAGACACTGGGTGGCAAAAACTAAAGACACTGGGTAGCAAAAACTGAATTTAGATAAACCCTTTTAGCAGGATACCCTTCTCAACAGGTTTAAACCTTAAGGCACATGCACTGAAGTGAGTGGGCAGTGGTTATGTATTGTGTATAGCCAACAAACAAGGGGAAAACTGGGTGGCAAAAACTGGCAAAAACTAAAAAATCTGAGTGGCAAAAACTAAAGACACTGGGTGGCAAAAACTAAAGACACTGGGTGGCAAAAACTAAAGAAACTGGATGGCAAAAACTGAATTTGAATAAACCCTTTTAGCAGGTTTCTCTTCTTAACAGATTTACGCCTTCAGGCACATGCACTGAAGTGTGAGGACAGTGGTTGTGTATTGTGGACCTGTTTTTTTTCTCATTCTCATTTGTAGCCCAGTTTTTATTACTGTTTCACTTTTATAAATAAAATGTTCGTTTATCATCGGAATTGACCGTTGTCGTCTGCCGTATTTGCTCAACGTTACATGTTAGTGGACATTTTGACAGAAGGAATATAATAAATGAACATGCTGCCGCCCCCAAAGTTGAAATGCAATGGTTCTCATCAAATCTCCGCCCTGTCAGGTCAATAAAATCGGCTTATACGTATAAACATGTAAACGAAGTTGGCAAAAATGTAGGTCTACTTTTAAAACTACTTTGTCATCTATTGCCCGTCTTCAATTTCATCGAAGTACTATAAAAAAAAAAATGGAATGTACAGCGCTCCCCTCTTACAACGACCCAAATCGCAGTTCCCTAAACACGACAATTATGTCCAACATATTCATGGACATTTTGACAGACAAAATACCTTATGACGAGTAACAAACAGCTAGAATCCAGACCAGACGCCGCGTTACGCGGCGTCTGATCAGGATTCAAGCTGTTTGCAAATATGGGCCAATTTCCCTCCTTATAACGACTCTAACCGAACAACGGACACTATATTTGCCTCCCGTTGGGTGTCGTTGTAGAGAGGGAGCGCTGTACAATTCAAAAAACTAAGTTTTGATTCTGACAGTGTTCAGTTTGAGAACTATTTTAAACAGTTATGGTTCAGATTAGACACAAAGTAACTCGGCGTCTCATGTGGATTTTATCTGACTATACTTTCTGAATGGAAATTCAAACAGTTCAACTCTAAAAACTGTTGCAGATTGACAGTTGCATAACGTGAAGTAGGTTTATAAAACTATAGCTGTTTGTTATTTGCTTTGCTATCCTGATGGATTTCTTTATGTGGTTGGTGGGTACGGCTGTTAACCCTGAACTTTCACTGCCAACTCTTTCGTGAGATTTTTACCCCTTCGCCGTTTCATTGTCGTCTGCTTCGATTCTGATATCTGCAATGGCGTTCAAAAGTTAAAAAAAATAAGGCAGTATATGACTGAAGAAATTTCTTATTTATCGGTGATTTAAACTGTATGAGTCCAAAGTAAACAGCTCCTAAGCCAGATTGCTGCTTTATTTTAATTCTGAACCCAGTTGTCGCCTGTCTATATACATTGGAGAATCTGTTATTCTTTCCCAATAAACGCGTTTACGCTAAAACTATTATTTGCAGTGCAAACAGTTTGGAGCCAGATCAGACGCCGGGTAACCCGGCGTCTGATCAGGCTCCAAACTGTTTGCCACCAAGATAAACAAGAATTATTAGAATTGTCCAAAAGTTGTTCTTTTCTAGGTTTTAGTGCTTTGCGTTTGCGTACGTTTGCGTTTCAACGGGAAAGAATAACAGATTCTCCACTGTATATTACAGTGGAGAAGATAGTATTCTTTCCCAGTAAATGTGCTCAAACAATTCTTTCCACTGCAAATAGTTTTGAGCCAGATCAGATGCCCGGGTGCGTGATGCCTGGTCTAAACTTTCATCTTCCTTTTGTTTTCCATGTTTGTATGTAGAAATTTCTACCAGCAAACGGTGTAGACTCTGATCAGATGTCGTATAATACTGTTTGCCCATATTTGAGATCGTAAGTACAAATGGGTTAACGATAAATTTTGAAACACGCGTGACTTCGACTATATGAACATACCCGCATTTCAAAGTTAAAACGTGGCCGAGTCACGTTTAAACTTTGAAATGTGGATATGTTGGTTTTAATATTGAAATGCGAGTATGTTCGTTTTAACATTGAAATGCGGGTATGTTCGACTTAATCGAGCTCAATATATCAAATTCCAGTCGTAGAAATTAGAATGAGTTCGACATAAGCGACCTCAAACTATTGATAATGAACTGTAGACACACTGGTTAGTTCGACTCAAAGGGCTGAGAGTAAACTAGCGAGGTTCAACTGCACCTATCTCATTACTTTCCTTTTGCCCACTCATTTAAATGTTTTAGGAGATACTGTAATTTTCAGCTTTGTCACTTGAAGACAAGGTTACAGCATGCAAATTATATCAACGATACCTTGCCCTACTGACAAACGAAATGTCACAGTATATTTAGAGTATGAATGAACCTAATTTATACCAACACCGTATTTTTGTATACAGTGGAGAATGTGTTATTCTTTCCCAGTAAACGCGTTTACGCTAAAACGTTTATTTCCAATGCAAACAGTTTGGAGCCAGATCAGACGCCGGGTAACCCGGCGTCTGATCAGGCTCCAAACTGTTTGCCACCAAGATAAACATGAACTATCAGAATTGTCCAAAAGTTGTTCTTTTCTACGTTTTAGCGCTAAATGCGTTTGCGTACGTTTGCGTTTAAACGGGAAATAATAACAGATTCTCCACTGTACGCTTGCATCCGATGCAGATTAGACGCCGCGTATCTCGGCGTCTGATCAGGATCCGTACTGTTTGACACTGGTACATGTTTCTGCAGTTCTAAACTTGGGTACACGTATATATTAACCCTTTCAACCCCAAATATCTCTTGTGGGTATTTATAATCCTTTTGATCTCTTCTATAGTGCTGGTATTTTGAACCAATCTAAAGTTGCAATTTTGGTATAACAACAAAAAACAATGAGAATATTAAACAGTGCAGACCCTGATCAGAGGGCTCCTGTAGGAGCCCTCTGATCAGGGTCCACACTGTTTGTACATGTAATAAGTAATCTCTACAGACGGTTGTAGGGTTGAAAGGGTTAAAGCGGAGATAGCGTTTTACCAGCTACATATTTCCGCAGAGAAGAGATTAAATTATGAATCCAATTCAGCACTATTTCAAGGACAATCTGTTTAAAGTAGGTGCACCGCATACCCTGTATCATCAACGAGTATTAACACAGTTTTGTAGATATACGATCGTACGAGAACTTGTTAGATCTACTTAAATTACAGCAAAAAACTCTCTATTACAGAGGAAACAACGTTATTCTTACAGTGGAGAAAACGTGATTCTTTCCCGTTTTAACGCAAACAAAACGCAAAGTCAAAAACACTAAAACGTAGAAAATGACAACTTTTGGACAATTCTGACTTTATATTTTTATCTGAATGGCAAACAGTTTAAAGCCTGATCAGACGCCGGGTTACCCGGCGTCTGATCTGGCTCCAAACTGTTTGCATTGCAAATTAAAGTTTTAGCGCAAAACGCGTTTATTGGGAAAGAATCACGTTTTCTAAGACAAAACTAAACGCAAACGAAGACGGAAACCAATACGATATTGAAAATGGACCATGGCATTTGTTTGCACACGTGAACTATAATGTCGTCTGCTAAATGGCGTTGTATTGTAAATGTAAATCAAGCGCCTACACAAGTCTTAGGAAAAGAAATTAATGTTAAAATACATTCAAAAGAAAAAAATGTTACTGAGCACAAACGGAATTTAAACCTATTATGTGATGGAGAAGCAATGAATTTACACAACTTGATTCCGCTACCTATATATCGAGCTACATGTAGCAGAAAAGATTTTAAATGACTGCACTTGAATTCCATCTTTGAGATCAGGGACCAAACCGTATTCTTAGTTATTTCGTTTTGTTTTGTTTTGTGGCGTACTCTATTTGTGCATGTAGCAATGAGAAAAAGCAGCGGTCAGGGCATGGTGCGTCTCCACAGCGTGCGTTCTGTCTGTAAATGCGACCCCGCTCAGAATGGTATTTGTTGTGTTTATGGCAGGTGGTTAAAGCATATTTATCATAAAGCAGAACACATCTTTGTAAGTAGCTCACTGTTTTACTTTCAATCCACTTAAGCTAATATAGTGAACAATCATATACGGTTTTTATCAGTACATTACTTATAGACATGAAACGACATATCTATGATATATACATGTAAATTATGCATCAAAGGACGATTCATGGGGAAATGGGTTAATTGCTAATTATATTCGATCTCGAATTCGAAATGTCCGATATAGATCTCTATAGATTGGAATGCTCAAAATATCGTATTCTCTATATGACATGATCGATGGAATGATATAATGACGTTTTACCCCATCATCAGCTTTAAACAATTGTCTGGTTTTAGTTCTCAGGTTTAAATGTACATGTATTTTGATTTAAGAAATATAAAATTGAGTGCCAAACAGATTGGATCCTGATCAGACGCCGCGTTACGCGGCGTCTGATCAGGATCCAAATTGTTTGCAAATAACCAATGTCTTCGGGGGAAGGCAGTTCATGTTTGGACCAAGGTTGATACCTTCAGCATGCTGTTAATATATTATTGTCAATTGAAACACTTGTCGTCTGCATCAATGCTAAAAGTTTGTTAATTTGCAATTTCTTCCATAAAATATAACCAGACTGCCAAAT
Source organism: Gari tellinella (assembly GCA_922989275.2). NCBI lineage: Eukaryota > Metazoa > Mollusca > Bivalvia > Cardiida > Psammobiidae > Gari > Gari tellinella. Next base: position 25,773,409 of record OV277857.1, on the reverse strand, counting down.
AGTGTGGACCCAGAATAGACAAAAAGTGGAATTGCGTCTTATCTGGATCCAAACTGTTAGCAACAGAGCTGCCGGTAGTTGGCAAGAGGTTAAATGCAGGGCAGAAATCGCTTAATCATGAATTATGCAACACTACAAATTCCATTATAGCACCATGGGGAATATGGCCACATGAGTCCAACTAAAGGTCTATTATTAAGCCATTTATTGCTCTATCTGATTTAGAAATTACATTTCATGAATATTGACTGAATTAACATCGATACCAGTGCCAAAACGTTTGGATGCAGACCAGAAGCAACGTTACGCGACTTTTGTGTATATAACTGTTTGCATATTAACCGTTGTACTCGGGGTAAGGTAGTGAATTGGGTTAAGTGTCGTCATCTTTATACAGTGGAGAACACGTTATTCTTTTCCGTTATTCATTTATGACTATAAAGTGCAACCTTTTTTCAGAGGAGAAATAAATTAAAGACGTACAACGGCGTATCTATTTGACAATGGGTTAATTATGATGACAAAAGACTTAAACCTTTCATGATCAAATAATTCGGGAGATTTTTACCCCTCCACCGCTTTATTGTCGTCTCCTTCAAAATTGTTGTCTGCAAGACACGTTTCAAAGTTAGATTTAAGGTTGTACGACTTCATAAATATCAAACAAAGTGACAAACAGTTTAGGTCCTGATCAGACGCCGCATAACGCGGCGTCTGATCAGGACCCAAACTGTATGTTAACGCGCTTTATGGCGTCATTGGGAGTGAAAGGGTTAAATACCTACTAAACAAATATTGCACCCAGTGGTATTACAGAATTAAAGCGGTCAAGTAATTTATGTAAGAAAGTATAATCGTCTTTACTGCTTGAAATGACTGTTTGCCCTTCGCTAATATTTGAGATTTAATTCTAACAACACTCACTATCTAAAATGGAATTTCTCTTTACTTGAAGCTATTTTAAATGCTGTTTAATGCGATTTATTTAAAAGAGAGTATGGTTATATATCTGTTTTATCAATTATTTTGTTCTTATAACTTAATATAATATGGACACATTTGTAATATCTGTTTTAAACAGGTTATGGGGTAAAGGGTTAATAGCCTTTAAAGGGACTCGCAACCGGATGGTGTACTTGTCAAAATAAAATAAAATACTCAAATAAAAGCAAATTTGTGGCATTATTTGGCTTCTGACATTAAAAAAATATGATCAGTCCAAAAAAAGTCTCAAGAATCGTCACCGAATCTTAGTTATTTTAGATATTTTCCATCGTTTTTCTATAGCGTCAGCTGACGGTATAGTTATTGTTGTTGCTTCTCTACATGGGGTCAGACATAAACCCGATCGCTACCAGTAAAGTACGTTGATTCGCTACCATATATATAGAGAGCGCTGGTAACCGAGGTAGTAAAGGCGCTTCCTCATTTTTCATATCTGTCTCCGCATGGAGGGTCACGGGTTCGAATCCCTCCAGAGCTTCTTCTTTTCTTTTTTTTTTAAAATGCATTTTTTAACAGAATTTATTATCCTAAACTAAATCTTACCCATTTATATAAGCATTTGACATATATTTACAAAATACTATTTTTAATGCTAAATCCGGTTGCGAGCCTCTTTAAAGGTACTGTCCTACTCTTTGACTAGGCCTGATATATACACCAGTGTTAGTAAGTACATGTATGATAAACACAACAGCCACAGAACTGGTAATTGTTTTTCTAGGGTCCGTTTCATAAAAACTTCATACGACAAAAAAAGGTCGTAAGTCAAAGCTTTAAAAAACACATTTAATTTCTGATTTCTCTATCAACTCCCGTCTTGTGACATCTCTTGGAATCATCTTTTCAAGAAATATTTTTTTATAATCTGACTTACGATAACATTTGTCGTACGAAGTTTTATGAAACGGTAGACCTATGTAGTTTTCTCAAATGCAGACGTACATGTACATTACTGTTGAAATTTTAATACTTCGTTCAGTAAATGTCCCTTTCCCCAATAGAAGCGCCTTTAGCGCATTCAGTTAATTCCTCCGCTGAAGAGAATAGTTCCAATTTATACAGTTACAGTGGAGAATGTGTTATTCTTTCCCAGTAAACGCGTTTACGCTAAAACGTTTATTTCCAGTGCAACCAGTTTGGAGCCAGATCAGACGCCGGGTGACCCGGCGTTTGATCAGGCTCCAAACTGTTTGCCACCAAGATAAACATGAAATATCAGAATTGTCAAAAGGTTGTTCTTTTCTACGTTTTAGCGCTTTGCGTTTGCGTACGTTTGCGTTTAAACGGGAAAGAATAACAGATTCTCCACTGTATGAATATGTATCATAAGTAATACTTTCTTTATTCTAAAAGGTGGTACCTTAAAGCAGGCTGAAAGTAAAGCAGAATGTGCCTTAAGGCGCATTCTGCTTTACTTTCAACCTGCTTTATATAATCACCTTTTTCAAAACTAGAAACAGGTTATTGGGTAAGGGGTTAAGGTCTAGTTTAGCGGGCAGCATTACCATAGTTACAGTGGAGAATCTGTTATTCTTTCCCAATAAACGCGTTTACGCTAAAACTATTATTTGCAGTGCAAACAGTTTGGAGCAAGATCAGACGCCGGGTAACCCGGCGTCTGAGCAGGCTCCAAACTGTTTGCCACCAAGATAAACATGAAATATCAGAATTGTCCAAAAGTTGTTCTTTAATACGTTTTAGCGCTTTGCGTTTGCGTACGTTTGCGTTTAAACGGGAAAGAATAACAGATTCTCCACTGTACATACAAATCACACAACCAATAAATGGTCACTCGGAAATACATGTACTTTCGCTTTCAATTGTCAAATAATTTATTACGTTTAAAAAGTGGCTTAAAAGCATAAATAAATAGAATAACTGTTCGTTTGCGTTTAAACGGGAAAGAATAACGTTTTCCCCACTGTATAATTATGACATATTCAGTGACATAGTGACGTAAAACCCAACACATCCACTCATTATCGCTTGAGACTGACATTCGAATGATGTAACGTTCTAGGACGAGTTCATTAAGGTGTCGGCCTGGTCAGGAATCACTTCCGGGTCGTTGTATCTTGCAAGTAGTACCTTGAAAAATACAATTTCAAAGATTTGCACTGTTTAGTTTTGCCTGTGGGTGAGTTTGAATGGTTTTCTTGATGAAAACTGGCTATTTGTGGTCATTTCCACCCAAATGGCATTGTTTTAGTCATCTCATTTCAGGACTTTTTCTCCAGGCGGATGCATATGGAAACACAGTGAATGGGATGAAGGTGAAAGTTGTTTACCTTTATTTTGACAGTGACCTTAGCAAATCATTGATAGTAAAAAATGTAGCCGGCGATGTTATAGGTATACTGGCCTCAATTAACAGGGAAATGTCTATAGAATTGAAGGGTAGGTCTTTTATAGCCTAGAAAATGTTTTGGAGGGAGCTGTTGGCTCTGAAAGTTAGGCATTTTACTATAGATTATATAGGGCGAAATTAGACCAGGCCGACACCTTAAGGAATGTGAACGAGCCATTCTTCTGTATCCAAATCACCACCAAAGCCTTACTTACGCCTTCCATGATCAAATTATTTTGGAGATGTTTACCCATTCACCGATTGTAGTCTGCTTCAGTATTATTGTCTGCAAGTCACGTTTCAAAGTCAGATTTAAGGTCGTATGACTTAAGAATATCGACAAGAGTGTAAAACAGCTCGGGTCCTGATCAGACGCCGCGTTACGCGTCGTCTGATCAGGACCCAAACTGTTTGAAAACGCGCTTGAAAGCGTTATTTAAGTGAAATGGTTAACACATTTATTGTTCAGGTATAGCCTTTTCCAAAATTGCCGTCTGCATTCTTATCTGAAAGATTAAACCCTAGGGTGACACATATACGCCATATACCAACAGTGTACTAGTGAAGAGCATTTTGAGCCTGTGCAAACAGTGTAGACCTTAATTAGAGAGCTCATACAGGAGCCACTGATCAGGGCATACATGTACAGAACAGACAATGTGACAGTCAAACAGAAAGTTCATTTAAGCTGTCACTTGTATTTTATACAATCAATTAGACTTCGTTTTAAATGTCGTAATAGAGAGGTTTTACTGTACATGTATACAGGTTGTTTGATTTTAGTATTATCAAAGTGAATCTTAATTATTTATTTAAGAATGGAACAGATTTGATTCGAAATTGGAAATGTTCATTTTAAGTTTCGGCAGTAAAGGAGTACTTAAACATCAATACTAGTACACTTGTACCTAGACCAAACCAGTGAAGAGTTGAATTACGATGTACTCTGTTCTTACTTAACTCCTTCACTGCCATGACGTCATCAATTTTAAACAATTGTCGTCTGCTTTTATTTCTGAAATTAAATATTTAGTTATTTTGACTTATAATAAATAAAAAATGAGTGTAAAACAGTTTGTATCCTGATCAGACGCCGCGTAACGCGGCGTCTGATCATGATCCAAACTGTTTTCAAATTACTAGTGTACTCGGGGTAAGGCAGTGATGGGGTTAAAGGTCATCGTTAATACTTTTTTTCTGTGTCGTTTCATAATCCGATAAGACCTAACGTATAGTTAACCGATGTTTATTTGGCAAACTACTGGTAAGTATTTGTAGCCCTGTCTAACGTCGCTTACAATGGTTACGTGAGGTTTGATCAGATTCCAAACTGTTTAGGACTCATTTCAATATTTCTTATGTAAAAATACTTAAATCTAAATCTGAGAATTTTAAGCAGACGGTTGTTTTTAAAGCAGATGTCCACAACAATGAAGGAATAAAATGAAAGACTTTTATAAACCGGAATAATATTAAAGAAGGACGTTTTAACACTGGAAGTTTATTGCTGATCTCGGCAGGAAGAAACTTTTCTAGATATTTCCTTATCAGCTATTTATAAGAATTCATGACTTTCCGGCAGGAAGTAATACTATACTGTTAGTCTAGCCCTTTACCCCAGAGCCTGTTTCTAGTATTGAAGATAGATACCACTTAAAGCAGGTTGAAAGAAAATCAGAAAGCGCCTTAAGGCACATTCTGCTTTTCGTTCAGCCTGCTTTAAGCTACCATCTGCTAGATATATACATTTTTCTTGTGGTATATATTTATGACTGTATAAATTGGAACTCTTTTCTATAGTGGAGGAATGAAATAAATGCGCTAAAAGGCGTATGTATGGGATAAAGAGTTACCCCCGTAACTTCAAATGTAAAAATATTGTTTCCAACTAAGTGTAGTCAACCTTTAACTATTTAAAAGTATTGTATATACAGCGTTCCCTCTCTACAACGGCCCTCCGAACAACGACTCCCTCCTTACAACGACATTCGCCGCTGTTCCCAAGAAAATTATGGTTTATGCTTGCACTGATGCATTATCGTCTACTTAAAATTGTTGTCTGCTGTTTTTCTTACATAAATGACATTTTGACAGACAAAAACATAATGACAAATGACAAACAGCTTGAATCCAGTTACGCGGCGTCTGATCTGGATTCAAGCTGTTTGCAAATGTAAAATAAATTCCCTCCCTAAAACGACTCCCTCCGAACAACACACACACTCTGTGTCTCCCATTGTGTGTCGTTGTAGAGAGGTTTTACTGTAGTATTTTTCTTTAAATGACAAACAGTATAGACTTTGATCAGCGTGTAATTGTAAGAGTCTTCTGACACGGGTCTACGCTGGTGTAAATAACACGTGCGCTCCTTACACGCATACTACTTGTAAAGGGTATATACGAGTATACACTTATACAGACATACTACTTGTAAAGAGTATGTACGAGTATACTTATTTCCAGGATGTAATATGCCCAGTCTTACTACATTTGTAATGCAAACCCTAATGCCATTTTATGCAGTTAATGACCGTTTCTTAAGAATACTGACCCTTGATTTTAATTTCACATAGAGAGGGGAAAAGGATGGAGAGAGAGAGAGAGAGAGAAGAGAGGGAGAGAGAGTGGGCGGGAAGAAAAAAATAAAGAAAGACAGTGAAAGAAAGAGAGACACAGAGAGGGACCGAGAGGACGCACGGAAACGATACACAGATTGTTACGATGTAAAATTGTAAAATGCAGACCCTAGCCAGAGGACTCGTTTTGATATTTGGTCCTGGGTCTTCATTGTTTACATAGAACAGCTGTGCATGTCTTATTTGTAATGAACACATCACTAGGGGCTGTTTAGTTTTTGCTTTGATAAACTTATAGCCTGCTAATACTTAAGAAATACATTTTCCGGTACTAGAAAATTGAATGAGAAAGGTAAACAATGTGGATCATATTAGTTTAGTTCAGCAACATTAGTCACTCGACCATCTGGATCAATACTACATATAGCTGCAAACCATCCGGAGCCATGCTCGAGCATTGTTCGTGACAAACTGCCATTGACGATACTGACCAATCGCTGAACGTAGAGTACCGATAAATGCCGATAGTGGCCTGCTCGTATTCTGGGCGTACTGCAGTAAATAATGATGGAAACGCCAATATGATTGTCAAACAATTCGGATCCTGATCAGACACTACTAGGTTCCTCGGCGTCTGGTCAGAATCCAAACGGTTTCCAGGCACCTGCCAGGTCTCGATCAGCAGGGGTAAGGATCGCATTGTTCAAGCAACAACACGAGCCCAGGGTTCCATGCAGATAAGGGGAATATTTCAAAACTAAAATCTACAATTCTGCATTAAACCCTATGGTGTTGCTACTCATTAGAATCGTCTCTTCGAGACGATTCTAATGAGTAGTAACACCATATGATTTGGTGCTGAAATGAGTAAGAAAACTGGAACCCTGCGTGCCCAATGCATTGGCGGCATGTGGAGCGGTTACATATTTATTTTGGCATCGCATTTCCTGACAATTTATCGCCGACTAACTATAGTGCATGGTGACGCGCTATTCGCCGTAACAAATACAATAGGATTTTAACCACATGTTTACTAACCTATATGGACTATACAGATGTGACCACATAGAAATTGAAAACGGAGTTTTAAATGCATACTAATCAAGGTTAGTTCGCCATCTCTCTTTCAAATGCAATTCTCATCTTAAGTAACCCATTCATCCAATACTTATTTGATTGAAAGTTTCAACTTCCAGTTAAGACTAGTCCATATTTTACCATTTGGCGTCGATTTAACAATATATTGCACACTGACAAGCAGTGCAGACCCTGCTCAGAGGGTTCCTAAAGGAGCCCTCTGGTCAAGGTCTACACTGTTTGCTTAGGCCATGTGTACTCTTCACATGTACACTGTTTAGTAATGACGAGTATACTCGTCTCTAGGGTTGATTGTGTTAACTTTATATTCTGAACTGCTAAGAGTGGAGAGGACGCCATTCTTGCCCGTTTGAATGAAACTAAACGCAAAGCCAATGTAATAGAATGTAGAAAATGAACACGGTTTGAAAATTATTATCTCTCATTTTAATCCAGTTTGAGTGGCAAATAACTTGGATCCTAATCAGACACCGGTCACCCAGTGTCTGATCTGGCTTCAAACTGTTATCAGTAGTCTGAACGCGCATTTTGGGAAAGTTTTTGCGTGTTATCCACGGTAGCGCGACATACAGTGGAGAATGTGTTATTCTATGCCAATAAACGCGTTTACGCTAAAACTATTATTTGCAGTGCAAACAGTTTGGAGCCAGATCAGACGCCGGGTAACCCGGCGTCTGACCAGGCTCCAAACTGTTTGCCACCAAGATAAACATGAACTATCAGAATTGTCCAAGCAATGTTCTTTTCTACGTTTTAGCGCTTTGCATTTGCGTACGTTTGCGTTTAAACGGGAAAGAATAACAGATTCTCCACTGTAGCTGACATTTGTAAACAGTTTGAACACTGATAACAAGTCCAGTGATATATGGCTCATATGTGTTATCTTTATTCAGAGAAAAGCAAATTTGAACATACAGCGCTCCCTCTCTACAGCGACACCAAATGGGAGACACTAATTGAGTGTGTTGCTTGGAGGGACTCGTTATAGGGAGGGAAATTGACTTATCTTAACAAACAGATTGAATCCAGATCCAGATTTGGATTCAAGCTGTTTGTCACTCTTAATTATGTCATTTCTATCAAAATGTCCAGTATGTAACTTTGAGAAAAAATAGAAGACGACAATTTTAAGTAGACGATATTGGAACAATTAGAGCGTTAGACAAAATTGTCCTGTTGAGGGAAAAGCGGTAACCATCGTTGTAAGAAGGGAGTCGTTGTTTGGAGGGCCGTTGTAGGGAAAGAGCGATGTACAGCGCTCCCTCTCTACAACGACATCCAATGGGAGACAACAATTGTGTGCGTTGTTCGGAGGGAGTCGATATAGAGAGGGAAATGGGGTTACATTTGCAAACAGCTTGAATCCAGATCAGACGCCGCGTAACGCGGCGTCTGATCTGGATTCAAGCTGTTTGTCACTCGTCACTAAGGTGTGTTATGTCAAAATGCCCAATATGTAATTTTGAGAAAAACAGCAGACGACAACTTTAAGCAGAAGATATTGCAGACGTAAAAAGGTTTGACATAATTTCTTGTTTCGGGATCAACGGCAAGCGTCGTTGTAAGGAGGGAATCGTTGTTGGGAGGGCCGTTGTAGAGAGGGAGCGCTGTATAACCGAAAAAGGGTTTGAGACATTTTATACATATACTGTCGTATTGCAAACACCAATGTCGCAACATGTACATGTACTAGTTTGCACTTTTACAAACTATAGCAAGGGTGGATCCACAGATGTTTCTTAGAGGGGGTCAATCGAAATTAAACATTACCGTTCAGAGCAAAATAATTATCTGTTCGATATACTGAAAACATCATCTCAACTGCAAAGATACTCTTCAACTGTTTGCCACTCAAATTATAAAAAATAATTTTCAACATTTGTCAAGAAAATGTCATTTACTACACGTCTGCGTTTCGTTTAAAACAAAAATAGAATAACGTATTCTTAAATGAACAACATAAATGTAGTGTGTCTTCGATTCCTTTTTGGATCATTTTCTAGGGTAGAGCGAATCCGAAACCCCCTTCTGACTCCCCGCATGCAAAGTCACTGAATTAGCCCATTTGTGCCCACGATCCAAAATATGGGACATAGGCAAACAGTGTTGACTCTGATCAGATTCTACACTGCTTGTTGATAGGAATTTCAATGTAAAACAAAATGAAAATGAAAATTTTGGACCAGACATCCCTTTGATAAAAAATATACCAAACCAATATATAAACATAAAATAATCCACTGGGTATAAATGGGTAGTAAAACGGTCGGTCAAAAAGACAGTTGAGCAGTCACTCGTAAACATATATCAGAAGTAAAACGTAATGTCCTTTAGAAGCTTTCTGTGTTACTTTTATTCTACGTTAAACAACAGCGCGTCTTCTGACGTGTTGATGTCTCTTCAAAAAGTAAAGTAAAGAACCAAGTTATAGTCTACTTTCAGTCCGAGTGACCGTTCAGTCGACTGTACATTCACTCCCCTGATTATTGAGCCAAGAAGTACTAGCACATTACAAATTTAACTGTGCAGTATTGGCATTGCAGTGGCAATTCATTCTGTGCAGCGATTCGATGCAGCTTTTAGTCGACATTTAAACCCTACTCATATGTTAACATAAGAAACAGTGAACATATTTAACAAGAAATACCACCCTTGGTAGGTGCTTAAAACTGTCCATTATCCGAGTGACATCACTACTTGAACCACTGCTGCTACATTTGAGAATACGCTATTCTTTCCCGTTTAAACGAAACGAAACGCAAAACACTAAAACGTAGAAAAATGCAACGTTTGGACAATTCTGATAATTCATGTTTATCTTGATGGCAAACAGTTTGGAGCCTGATCAGACGCCGGGTTACCCGGTGTCTGATCTGGTTCAGAACTTTTTGCAAAAGAAATAATAGTTTTAGCGTACACGCGTTTATTGGGAAAGAATAACGTTTTCTCCACTGTATATACAGTAGTGAAAGCGTCAGTCCTTCTAAATAATGGGCCCGCCACACCATAACGTTCTGGCTAACGTTCTCTGAGCGTTTCAATCGTTCTAGAATGAAGATGACACTTCTGGCGTTTGATTAACGTGTGCCTAACGCATGACTAGCGTGTTTCTAAAGCATGAGAAGCGTGTAACAGCGACCAAGTAAGATACCCCCGAAAACCATTAACGTGTGCTAACGTGCCACTGGCGCGCGACGAACGATTTGCCAACGTTAGACGAGCGTGTTGAGCGTTCGACTAACGTGTGACCAACGTGTGACTAACGACAGAATAACGTCTTGCTGGCGTGTGATGTTTACGGTCGAACGTGTACAAAACGCTGGGAATTTCATAGTGAATTCAGTTGTTATTGTGAGTTTGAACAGACAGCATCATGCCGCCATGACGCAAAAAGGGTGGGAAGGTGACTTCTGCTACTAGCGCTGCAGGTAAGAAGAAGCTTTTTCCACTAGCAATGTCTTCTGACGAAGAAGAACACCACGAGGAAGAGCACTTCTGAGAAGTAATGGACCATGTGACACCCCCTGAAGACCCTAAACACCCTGGAACCCCAATGATGACGGTCCGACCATTGCAAAGAGAGGGAAGAAGCAGAGAAAGGATTGTAAAATCGTGGACCGGGCAGTGGAAGAAGATAGTCTGGTCGAGTTTTCCCGCGAAAACGAACTGTTGTGGAACACACAGAAGACAGATTACAGGAACAAGGCAAAGAGGCAACGAATACTCGGGGGCAAGACAACTGAACTGGAGATGAGCAAGGACCACTTGTGGACCTGGTTCAAGTCAATCAGAGACACGTTCACAAGTCAAGTATTTACGTTGAAATTTTGGAAAACACTTCAAGAAATCGCCCTGTCTTTAACAATAATGGAATTTATATACTTATAGTCAAACAACTAGGTCTGACGTGTCACGGAGTCGCCAAGTCCATTTTTAAGGAAGAACAGCACTTCAGATACATGTATCTTCGTCTCTTTCTTTTAAAGAAAAGATTAAGTTAAAGCATAAACAATGAGAGAATTAGTTATCAGAAAACATATCGTAATGGATATGTCATAGGGCAATAAGCAAGTACCGGTATATGATTCGGTAATTTTTATCTGGCGTGGGTTCGAATCATGCATCAATCTAAAACTGTTTAATTTTGCTAAAACATATTAAGGATTCTATAATTACAATGTACCTTATTTCCAATTTCATTTCAACCATCATATACTTTCATTGTAATGTAGATCTATGTAGATCTACGGTAAAATATCTCTAAACATATGTCACTGTTGGCCTTTATGGTAGATGGCAGCATACTTGTGTGGGGATATAAGTAATGCATAAAGCAGTCTCTGTTACTTCTGTTTTTCCTTTCAGCAGCAGTCTGTCTAAAAATCCCTTTTCGTCCTTAATGAGTGGCACCTTCACAATGAGGGACGTTCCACCTTGTCATGAACTGGTTGGCAATCTCACGCCAGGCTTCAGGGGCCCGTTACATAAAACTTCGTACGACAAAAACTGTCGTAAGTCAAAAAATAATAAAATACATTTACATTCTGTTTTCTCTATCTAATCATGTCTTGCGACATCTTTTTGAAATTGTCTTTTCAAGACGATTCCAAAAGGATATCACAAGACAGGATTAGATAGATTAATAAATAATAATTGAGACTTATAAAACGGCCTCAAGAGTGCTTGGAGGAGTCAATACCTCAGGCAGATGCTCATCAATGATAACCCGACACACTTCACAGTGAGGACGGATACGGTGTGCTGTTTTCTCAATCTGCCCTTGACACGTCCAAGGATTTCACCAAACATTTCCGGTGGCATGCGAGTGAAGTTGGTGAAGGTACTGAGATCTTCCTGGCTAACTTCAACCTTAAGTTGGTTGTACAGACCAAACTCTTGACGCCTTAATATCCATGATTTACTCCATCACTGTCGTCTTCTTCAGGGTCTTTTTCTCTGCGGGCGAGGTCCCTCAATGTGTTCAGTTATGTTCAAGTCCAGTACATCTACATATACTTCATGCTGGGCTATATAACAAGCACATATAGCCTCCTTAGTCTTTCTGGATCCTCTATGGTAGGTGTTCTCTACGGTAGTCCAAAATCAAAAGAACCTTGCTTAAAAAACATTAGTTTATATACCCATATACATGGACGTTCGGAAAACGTTCGAATAACGCTAAACGGACGCAAAAGGACGTTCCTTTGACTTTAGTCACACGCTGCGAACGCTAGGGGACCGTTCACCGGTCGTTGACAGGTTGCCAGTGAATCGTTCACTGCAAAGCAAACGATTAGTAACAACCAAGTAACGCTAGAGTAACGACTGACTAACGATAGCCGAACGCGTGCAACGCTCGGTGAACGTTAGTAAAACGTTCAACAAACGTTCTTAAACGATCTCCAGCGTTTAACACTAAACGTTAGAAGAACGCTGGTCTCAGAGAAAACTTTTGTGCATGTTCAAAAGTTTTTTTCCGGACCAGCGTTCTCCAACGATTACCGACGATCTCCGACGTTTACCAGCGTTTACTACCGTTCACACAACGTTCTTCTGGCGCTATCCCAGCGACCTTGGGCGACTACCAACGTTTCCTCAATCGTCAGAGAACGCTGGCCAGAACGTTATGGTGTGACGGGTCCTTAACACACGTTTTACTTAACTAAATAATTAGTTTGTCCATTGCAACTATTGTCATTCAGCTCTTGATAGATAATCAGCATTTAGATAACTGTGTCATTAACTGCATGTTTTAATTGAACTCCCTCGTGACCTTGGTATGTTTCGTATTGCTGTATTTGAAGTAACACATTGCAAGTAAGAGATGTAAGGCAATACGTGCTACCCAGCTACTATTACATAGATGAACTACTCTGGTGTCAGATTAGTATAACAAAAACAATACGGAAACCCCCATGAGAAAGACAACATAGAAAATGACCGTTTCTTGAAACTGCTGTTGAATGGTTTTGATACGAGTGGATTTTGATCAGACGGCGAGTTGATTCCTTCAATCTGTTTGCAATAAACATTATTCTTTGAAGTACAATATATAAATATTAGATGGCAGTTTGCGTGACATTCAAAGTGTCAGCCCGAGAAACAGAATATCACCCGAGATGAGCCGAGGGTGACATTTTTGTTTTCGAGGGTTGACAATTTGAATGTCATGCAAACTGCCATCTAATATTTATTTTATTACACCGATCTTATCAACAATGGCTGTAGAATCGTTTCGTTCGTATTTTATAAAATATGTTGTGAATACCAATTTCGAGCCGCCATTCACGTAACGCGCGAAACGACGTCAAGAAACGACGATAATGTCAACTCAACTTAAGAGTAGAGAAAATAATATCATTTATTATATGCCTTCGAATGATATCGAGCGTTGCCGCGTGTATCTGCAGAGTTAAATACAAGAGTCTGTATCAGCCACCTTGTATCAGCCACTTTGTATTTTACTCTGACGTCGCTTTCGATTTAACGTGACGTCATTTACGTACATGTACGAGTGCCGCGTTATACTTTGTGGCATACAAAACTTCTCGTTCTGCTTCAAATAACTAATATATTTTGGATATAAAATGATTTAAACAACTATTTAGTTGTTTCTGGAGTGTATTCAATGCATATAATAAGCACATTACCAGTTGGCAGTGCGCAACAGAGTGTTGCATTTAGCTCTCGTCGTTTTTGGCGGAAACAACCGATCTGACTCGCACCAAGGCGCTCGTCAGATCGGCTATTTCCGCCAAAAACGTCTCGAGCTAAATACATCACTCTGTATCGCACTGTCAACTGGTAATGTGTATTTATTATATGCCTTCGTATGATATCGAGCGTTTCCGCGTGTATCTGTAGAGTAAAATACAAGAGTCTGTATCAGCCACCTTGTATCAGCCACTTTGTATTTTACTCTGACGTCGCTTTCGATTTAACGTGACGTCGTTTACGTACATGTATAAGTGCCGCGTTATTCTTTGTGGCATACAAAAATCTTTTTCTGCTTCAAATAACTATTAAGTTTTGGATATAAAATGATTTAAACAACTATTTAGTTGTTTCTGGAGTGTATTCAAGGCATATAATAAACACATCACCAATTGGCAGTGCGCTACAGAGTGTTGCATTTAGCTCTCGACGTTTTGGCGGAAACAACCGATCAGACTCGCGCCAAGGCGCTCGTCAGATTGGCAATTTCCGCCAAAAACGTCTCGAGCTAAATACATCACTCTGTATCGCACTGTCAACTGGCAATGTGTATATAGAGTGACGCCACAAAAATATTATCATATAGCTGACAGTATTTTTAAGAATAGAGAAAAATTATATCATATAGAGTGACGTCACAAAAATAGTATTATATAGCTGACAGTACTTTTTAGAATAGATAAAAATAATATCATATAGAGTGACGTCACAAAAGAGTATCATAAAGAGTGACAGTATATATTTGGATAGATGTAAAAGACATGCAAAATAATTGAAAATATTTTGTATTGGTCTATGGGAAATTAACATTGTAACTCAAGGCGAGGTGTAATAATAACGTTAGTTTGGAATCGACGCTGTAAACGGAATGGTTTTGTTTCAGTTGAAACATAATTGATCTGGTTGGTTGGGTCCTCTTCAGATAACATCTGGTTGGGTTCTCTTCAGATAACATCTATCTGTTCCGAAATACTTTGTGCATTATATCGCACCATATAGCAACTATATAACCTCAGGGGGGATAGTGTTTTGTAGCCTTGCTGTCAAGTCTGGTGCAACGATATATTAAAATGGGTACACTGTTGGGAAAACATTATTATTTCCCTTTTAAGTTTTTAACCCATTACTCCATAACTATGTTTTAAACACCTTTAATTTATTTCCCCGCTGAAGCAACTAGTTCCGTTTTATACAGTCATAAGTATGCACCATAAAAATATTTTTATTAAATTTCTATTCGATTAAAGCAGACTAAAAGTAAAGCAGAATGCGCCCGTAGGCGCATTCTGTTTTATTTTTATTCTGCTTTAAGCAACTATTTGTCTTGAATACCGAAGACAGGCTACGGAAGAAATTAAATCAGCACAATGTATATACCTGTGTAAATGATAGGTTATGGAAATATTGACATATTATCCAAATTTAAATGGCTAACTGTTTTGAGCCTGACCTAGCGCAGAATGTCTCGTCCCCTGATTTTGCTCCAAGATGACTTGACATCATTATATGAGCCGAGGCGCGTTTATTAGGAAGCATTACGTCCTCTCCTACCGTATGCTAAAAATCAGTGCGTTTTTAATGTGGAAAGCTATACGGTTTGGGTAAATAAAACAAGGACACTTATAGCTGTATTTAGAATACCAAGTACAAGGGTTATTTTTAGATATATCATCTTAGTGCAATAAGAGCGCTTGTATTCCGAACTAAGTTGAAACGTATTCGGGTTACAAATATAAGAAAAACGTATGTTTCTGTTTCACAATCGACCACCTTTAACTGGTTGAATTTTACGCCACTATATACTTTCGAGTACGTTTGCAAGTTGATAAAAACAGTTATTAGAAAGTTACCCCTTTACACATGTACCTTTTTGCTTAAGCTTTAAAGTGTTTTAATCAATATCTTGCATTTACAGTGGAGAATGTGTTATTCTTTCCCAATAAACGCGTTTACGCTAAATCTATTATTTGCAGTGCAAATAGTTTGGAGCCAGATCAGACGCCGGGTAACCCGGCGTCTGATCAGGCTCCAAACTGTTTGCCACCAAGATAAACATGAAATATCAGAATTGTCCAAAAGTTGTTCTTTTCTACGTTTTAGCGCTTTGCGTTTGCGTACGTTTGCGTTTAAACAGGAAAAGAATAACATATTCTCCACTGTACAGTATGAATCCTGATTAGGCGTTTACCAGGCGTCTGATTTGGCCACAAACTGTTTGCAATCATAATAAATGCTTTAGCGTAAACTATTTTATTGGGAAAGAAACGAGTCTTCTCTACTGTAAAAATTGCAAATAAATTGGATCCGTGTGAGACTCCAAGTAGTTTGACGTCTCATCTGGATCAAAACTGTTGACATTCTGATTACAGTGTTCCCTCCCTACAACGACACTCCCAATAACGACTCCCTCTTTAGAACGAACCTTGTCGTAGTTCCCTAAATAGGACAATCATGTCCAACCTATTCATGGCTGCAATGTCGTCTGCTTAAAATTGTCGTCTGCTGTTTTTCTCAAAGTAAACATAATTGACATTTTGAAGGAAAAAACTTAATGACGAGTGACAAACAGCTTGAATTCAGATCAGACGCCGCGTTTTGCGGCGTCTGGTCTGGATTCAAGCTGTTGCAAATGTAAGCCCATTTCCCTCCCTATAACGACTCCCTCCGAACAACGCACACACTTTTTATCTCCCATTGGGTGTCGTTGTAGAGAGAGAGAGCGCTGCATATAATTTTGAAAGCAGATACAGATAAATCAACTCTACGTATTTTTGCAGACAAACCATTTAGCAGACTGAAGGTTTACCACACAGTCAACCAAGTTAAGCCTAGTGTCTCTTAATGGGGACATTGGCAAACAGTGTAGCCACGGTGTCTTACAAGGGTCTGCACTGTTTGTTATTGCTGCTGCTGCTGCTGATTTGCATAATTATATGTTCTGTATGCAGTTTCCTTAGATTACCCTTGTATATCTATTATATCATGAAAATTTCCACCAAGCACATAACCGTGACTGGCGGTAGTACAGTGGAGAAAACGTTATTCTTTCCCAATAAACGCGTTTACGCTAAAACTATTATTTCCATTGCAAACATTTTGGAGCCAGATCAGACACCGGATAACCCGGCGTCTGATCAGGCTCCAAACTGTTTGCCACTCCGATAAAAATGAAAAGTCAGAATTGTCAACAAGTTGTCCTTTACTACATTTTAGTGATGTGCGTTTGCGTTTCGTTTGCGTTTTCTCCACTGTAGTTAATTGATTACGCATTGGACTACGGTACCAGGGGTCGTGAGTTCGATCCCCGCCGGACCAGCGGCCTGATAAGGGGATTATTTCTGAATAGCTCATGATGTACAGTAATAATTTTGAGCAAGATATGGGCTGCGAATGGTTCCTTTCAAATCAGAGGTTAAAATGAGTACACGTGAAAGGTATGAGTCCTGCGACTGCCTACGCGCAATCTGTTCGCAGTGCTCAATATTTTTAGCATGATGGCCCAATGGAGTACAGTATTGAACCTTATTAAATTAACAGTTTTTGCGATTCGCTTGCAATTCGATGGCAATTCGCTTGCAATTCGATGGCAATTCGCTTGCGATTCATAATACTAACTTTACCCTCGGGTAAGTTTTCTTGAATGGTGTATCTCACAAATGTTCGCAAATATGTCTTCATTAATATTTTCGATTCCTTTTTTGTCACAACCGCTTCGGAAAATTCGCGTAAAAATATTCAAACAAAGGATTTGTTTTTTGAAGCGCCCGATTCGATGGCGATTCGATGGCAATTCGATGGCAATTCGCTTGCGATTACCAATTTAATTTAATAAGGTTCAGTACTGTACATGATATGTCGGCTGAGCGGTCATTCGGACTGAAAGTAGACTATTACTTGGTACAGTGGAGAAAACGTTATTCTTTCCCGTTTAAACGCAAACGTACGCAAACGCAAAGCGCTAAAACGTAGAAAAGAACAACTTTTGGACAATTCTGATATTTCATGATTATCTTGGTAGCAAACAGTTTGGAGCCTGATCAGACGCCGGGTTACCCGGCGTCTGATCTGGCTCCAAACTGTTTGCACTGCAAATTATAGTTTTTAGCGTAAACGCGTTTATTGGGAAAGAATAACGTTTTCTCCACTGTACCTTTACTTTTCACATAGATGTGGACTTCAGTATTAATTGGAGCATGAAAAGTGTTTAAAGGAATTCTATATTGGACATGGCAGTGGATGGCATAAACACATGCTGCTACAGAGGAGCCCGTTTAAATACAATTAAACACAACGCAATGCAATTAAATGTAGAAAATGGCATTTGTTTTAAACTTATGACAATTAACTTTTATATGTGTGACAAAGACTTTCAAGCCTGAGTAGAGAGGTTCTTTAACTCAGAGCACAAAACGTTTTTCCTTTACCTTGGAATTTTCGGAGATGTCCAAGGTAAAGGAAAAACGTTTGTGCTCTGAGTTAAAGAACCTTTCTACTCATGCCTGATCCAGAGCAAAGAAACCTCTTTGTATGGATGTACTTTCAAGCCTGGTCAGACGACAGGTAACCCGGCGTCTGATCAGTCTCCAGACTGTTTGCAAAGAAGATACGGAGTTTTAGCATAAATCACATTTATTGGGGGAATTGTATCTAATTTTGTTTAGTATTTTTTCTAAATATCGTGTAAGTTATCGAAGGGTATATAAATTCGTTGCTATGTGTTGCTATGCTACAGTAATTATCTTACAGCCACTTTTTATTCGCGAAGTATTGTATAACTAGTTATGAAAGAGGAAGCACAAAAGACATATGATATAGAGATAACATTAACTGTTAGTGCTTTGTGCACGTTAAGGATGTGAAAAACGTCATGAGCAAAACTGAAGATGTGAAAAAGTAAGTCGATTTTTCATCTTGAACTGTTAGTTGCTTTTGTCAACTTTAGTAGACACTAGGCTAAACCCTTTCACTCTCAATGACGCTTAAAAGCGCGTTTGCAAACAGTTTGGGTCCTGATCAGACGCCGCGTCACGCGGCGTCTCATCAGGACCCAAACTGTTTGACAATCTTATCGATAATTATTAAGTCATAAAACCTTAAATCTAACTTTGAAACGTGTATTGCAGACAACAATACTGAAGCAGACGACAATAAAGCGGTGAAGCGGTAAAAATCTCCCGAATATTTTGATCATGAAAGGGTAAAGTGGGTCAACTACATGTACCTCACTTATTGTATCTGAAATCATGGATACCTGCATAACATCTTTTTTCGTTTCCTTGGAGAGTTAAAACTGGTGTCTGTTGTTATTTCGTTAATGATGCATTGTAATTAATGATAAATGACGGATATCATAATACATGTACATGTATATAGTTTTTCATTGCTATACATGTAATGATTTGTAACCATAGGACCATCATTGATCAAGTACATTGGAGACAACTTTCCATTGTAAACAGTTTGGAGCCAGATCAGACGCCGGGTTACTCGGCGTCTGATCAGGCTCCAAACTGTTTGCCACTCAGATAAAAATAGTGTTTTAGTGTTTTGCGTTTGCATTACGTTTGCGTTTAAGCGGGAAAGAATAACGTTTTCTCCACTATATGTTGTATATAATATATCTAGAGAAATTCAAACAGTAACTCTTTCTGAATGGCAATATATCATGTACAGTGGAGAAAACGTTATTCTTTCCCAATAAACGCGTTTACGCTAAAGCTATTATTTGCAGTGCAAACAGTTTGGAGCCAAGATAAGCATGAATTATCAGAATAGTCCAAAAGTTGCACTTTTCTACGTTTTTGTGTTTTGCGTTTGCGTACGTTTTCGTTTAAACGGGAAAGAATAACGTTTCCTCCACTGTATATGGTTAAACTGTTCATTTGTAACCTGTATATATGCTATGTATCCTCCATGTATGGAGAAATGAATAAACTACTACACAATATTATACTATGTGCGATTTTACTAGAATTTGCAAATACATGTTGCTTAAATTCTGATCTGGATCCAAACAACTTGACATTCGTTTCAATATTTGTAAACTAAACTTGCTTTAGAAATGATTAAACCTTAACTGCAGACGACAACTATGAACCAGAGACTATTGCAGCAGGCGAAAATTTACCCTTATCCTGCTGATCGCGACTTTACTGATTTTTGAAAACAGTTTGGATTCAAATCAGGCGCCGCGTAACGCGGCGCCTGATCTGGATCCTGTTTGACACTCGTCATTAGATTTCTTTAATTGTAAAAAATATATATCTAGATTTAACAAATTTTGCAGACGACAATTTCGAAGTAGACTATATTACCGCAGGATAAGGGTTATCATTGATCTTGGTCTTGTATGGTAAAGCATTGCTGTTGCCACCAGGATTGTGTTCGATATTTAACCCTTTCACTGTCATTTTGACATTTAACTGCTTTAAAATGTAATCTGCTTGCAACCAAATGTTGTCTGCTATATTAAATTTGGAGTTGTGTAACGACTTTATTTCATGTGGATAACATATTTGGTATCGAACAAACAAACCAATTTTCAATATGGTCCACAAACAACATTAACACATATACAACACGAAGGAACACAATTACAAATCAGTATTTTTTTTAAACTTTTGCAAACAGAGTGGACCCTGAAAAGACAGTTCCTGTAGGAGCTCTCCACATGGACTACTATGTTTACTTAAAGAATTTTAAAGATTAAAAGCTGAAAATAGAAATGCATAGGTGTCATTCTGAGAATTCAAGATTTGTTATCTATACATGAATATTGAATAGGTAGAGGCAATATAAAGCCCAAACAAAACGATGATTTAACAAATAGCAAAGATCTAGATAAATGAAATTTCACACCAAACGGGAAGGAATATACCAAAGATACTTCAAACCCTTTACTCCATGGTATATTTCTACTATTGAAGAAAGGTGACCACTTAAACCAGGTTGAAAGTAAACCAAAATGAGCCCAAATGAGCACCCTGCTTCACTTTAAACCCGCTTCAAGTTACAATCTACTAGAGAACATTTTTCATGAAACATATGTATGTAGTAAAGGGTTAAAGCAAGATGTAGGTTTTGATCAATATCCATATTTCTATCATAACTTATATACATAGAAGCCCTTACAAGCAGCTAAGGCCTTGATCAGTCATTAGTGTGCGTTTTAGAAAAAAAAACTTGCAATTGGAAGTCAAACAGTATGCATACATATGAAATAGCAAACATACATAAATACTCAGACATATGAAATAGGTAACATTGATATAAAATGGCAAACAGTGAAGACCCTGATGAGACACTGCTTGATTCGGCGTTCCATCAGGATATACACTGTTTGCAAATATTCTCTTTAGAAGACACCAGACTTGATAAGGTTATTTGACTGACATTATAAGGCATGGATCAGGATGTTTTTCTAGTACAGTGGAGAAAAAGTTATTCTTTCCCAATTAACACGTTTACGCTACAACTATTATTTGCAGTACAATCAGTTTGGAGCCAGATCAGACACCGGGTAACCCGGCGTCTGATCAGGCTCAAAACTGTTTGCCACCAAGATAAAGATGAATTATCAGAATTGTCAAAAAGTTGTACTTTTCTACGTTTTAGTGCTTTGCGTTTGCGTACGTTTGCGTTTAAACGGGAAAGCCACTGTATACGGGGTGAAAATGTAGACCGTGAATATTGATATGGTCTGATTGTCTTTCATCCTTCCATTGCTAAGGTCGACTACAACAGACATTTGCAAATAGATTAGATCCTGATCAGACACCGTGTAACACGGCCTCTGACCAGGAAACAGATTGTATAAATTTCATTTCAATGTTTCTTAAGTCAAAACCGCATATGATTCGAAAGTTTATAAATAAAAGCAGACAGAAAATATATACAGGCGACTGTTTTGTGTTTTAGACGGGCTATTAAGTGCTGCGTCATAGTGTCAGAAAATGGGTCGGATTAACCCCTTCACTGCCTTACCCCGAGCACAACTTTTTTTTTGCATACAGTTTGGATCCTGATCAGACGCCGCGTAACGCGGCGTCTGATCAGGATCCAAACAGTTTGACCCTCATTTCAATATTTGTTCAGTCATTTTAGCAAAAATTAAAAATTAAGAAATAAAAGCAGACGACAATAATTGTTTAAAATTGATGACGTCACGGCAGTGAAGGGATAAATGTTACAAACAATTTGGATGAAGGTGAGACGCCGAATACCTCGACATCTAGTCTATTTACAAACTACAGTGGAGAATCTGTTATTCTTTCCAAATAAACCTGTTTACGCTAAAACTATTATTTGCATTGCAAACAGTTTGGAGCCTGATCAGACGCCGGGTAACCCGGCGTCTGATCAGGCTCCAAACTGTTTGCCACCAAGATAAACATGAATTATCAGAACTGTCCAAAAGTTGTTCTTTTCTACGTTTTAGCGCTTTGCGTTTGCGTACGTTTTACGTTTAAACGGGAAAGAATAACAGATTCTCCTCTGTACAGTACTGAACCTTGTTAAATTAAATTGATAATCGCAAGCGAATTGCCATTGAATTGCCATCGAATTGCCATCGAATCGGGCGCTTCAAAAAACAAATCCTACGTTTGAATATTTTATCGCGAATTTTCCGAAGCGGTTGTGACAAAAATGGAATCGAAAAAATTAAGGAAGGCATATTTGCGAACATTTGTAAGATACACCATATAAAAAGAAAACTTACCCGATGGTAGAGTTATTATTTTTAATTGCAAGCGAATTGCCATCGAATTGCAGGCGAATTGCCATCGAATTGCAAGCGAATCGCAAAAAATGTTAATTTAATAAGGTTCCGTACTGTATATGAAGATGAGACTCAGAATACCTCGCCATCTAATCTGTATACAAACCATTTGACATTCAAGTACGCATTCTACTGAAAGAGTCTGCAGATAAACTTTTAAGAATTAAAAAAAAATTAAGATCGTTGCAGATAACAAATTATGCAGACGATAATTTCAAAGCGTGTTGCGTGTAATCATTGTTAATTTGAAACCGTAACTCGTTCATCTTTCTGCTGCTGTAAAAATTCAATTTTTACTGTCTTGAGTTTCTTTCTTAAGATGCATTAGTCTGCATTATCCCATATGTCATACGTACCTCACATTAAAGTTTACTTACATCTACTAAATGATGTAGATTTACACTGGGGCAACTTTGTTTTTTTCTCGTTTAAACGAAACGAAATGAAACGCAGACAATGAAAACATTTCTGATGATTTTTTATCTGAGTTGCAAAAAATTAAGTCTGATCTGACGGCGGATACCCGGTGTCTGCTTAGGCTCCAAACCGGCGTCTGATCTGGCTACAAACTGTTATCATTATAAGTAGTAGTAGTAATATGTACAATGAAGTATTAGTTTTAGTAGTAGAAGAAGAAGTAGGTAGTAGTAGTAGTAGTAGAAGTATTGTATCTGTCAATATTTTTTTTCTGAAACTGTATTGTATAGAGCTAACAATGCAGACTCAGATCATACGCCGCATGATACAGCTTCATGGCCCAGTGCTTATATAGCGTTTGAGTTGAGTCTGAGTGTGTTCTCAAGCATTTGATTGGTCAGATTTGAGCCTAGGCGACTTTTTATTTTTTGCTGATCGTTGAAGAGAGACCATGACATATTTAATCGTTTGCCTGTTGGTCGCGACTTGATAGGTTTTTGCAAACAGATTGGATCAAGATCAGACGCTGCGATACGCGGCGTCTGATCTGCTTCCAAACTGTTTGACACTCCTCTTTAATGTAATAAAATGCAAACCAAAAGTTCAAAACAGGCGATATACATGTAACGGCATGTTGTACCTCACCGTAGTGCAATGAAAGTTTAACTGCCTATAGAAATAATTTTATGGCGATAAACATGTAATGCATGTTTGTAGCTAAACAAAAAACTAAACAAAGATGATAAAATGTTGCCTGAAACATTAAACTGAGGTCCCCTCCGGCTATGCCGTTTAACCTATTACCTCATAGCCTTCTTCTAGTTTTGAAATAAGATTACTACCTAAAGCAGGTTGAACGTAAAGCAGAATGCGCCTTAGGGCGCATCCTGCTTTACTTTCAGTCTGCTTTAAGCTACCATCTACTAGAATTTAGAATATATTTCTTTTCTTGCATATTCAATACAGTTTAAATTTGAATATTTTCTTCGGTGTAGGAAAACATTAGAGGCGTAAAAAGAAGTATTTATAGGGTGATGGGTTAACTCTTTCCTCCCTGAAACTTTAAATGGACAATGCCAGTTTCCATTTTAGACAAGTCCATTTCTGACTTTTAAGTGTTGTTTTTGTCAATTTTTGGCATTGTGACAAACAGTGAAGACCCTGATCAGAGGGCTCCTTTCGGAGCCCTCTGGTCTGGGTCTTCACTGTTTGCATAGGACATGTGTACCATTCACATGTACACTGTTTGAAAAGCACGCCTATATGCGGGACTAGGGGTCAAAGAGTTAAATTACCTGAATAAAGCAATACAGTCCATATATAAACTCAAACGTTTTATATCGGAACCTTCCGGACCGAGTAAAACCTTCGGTATGAACAGCTCAGTCACCCCTGGAAAAACTTCAAGTGGACAATTCCAAATTCAGTCTTGTTCATTATTGATTACTAAATCTATGGTTGAATTTTACAATACATGTATATTGCAAAATAAGGAGAACTGTTAGCATAAGAGCACATTCAAATTATTTTATTACACTCTGTTCATGATTTTACATGAAAACATGATAAACAAATAATATACATAGGCAAAACATACATAGTTATATACAAACACATACTTCGGTATACTGTTATTACACATGTATTAGTTTGCGCTTGTATCGCAAAGGCTGACTTGCAAAGAGTTTTAACATATCCCTGACGAATACCGCTACATGTACAATAACATTGTATAGCAATGTAAACTACATGTCTATAACTGTTGTTTTTTGACTTCATTATTTGAAAATCGTTGTTTTGAATAGTTTCTTTTTTGAAGCTGATACAAGTAACGTAGATAAATGCCAGCAAACGAACAATAGCGTGCGTTACGTAGTAATTCAAATCAATTCAATTCAAATACTCTTTATTTTCTCAGTTTGTACATTTCTACAAATACATGAGAACTATCCTAACACACATTCAAAACATTAGGTCAGGTACATATTTTATAATAGAAACATCAGTTATAGTTTCTTAACCGTTAGCTAACTCCGAACGGAAGAGAACAGCATTCATTTGTTTTTAAAATTGCTATTTCTAGTGGTAGGCCATTCAATATATAATTTGACCTAGAAATGCGTTTCGTAGTACATGTATATCGAACCATTGAACTTAACCATCTATAAGTAGCAATCCCCAGAGTTAGTTATCTACTATACAGTGGAGAAAACGTTATTCTTTCCAAATAAACGCGTTTACTTCAAAACTTTTATTTCCAATGCAAACAGTTTGGGGCCAGATCAGACGCCGTGTTACCCGGCGTCTGATCAGGCTCCAAACTTTTTGCCACTCAGATTAAAATTAATAATCGGTATTATTTTCTCCATTTTACTGTAATGCATTTGCGTTTCGTTTGCGTTTAAACGGGGAAGAATAACGCTTTCTCCATTGTAACTCTCAGTATAAAGCAGGAGAGAGAAACATTTATATTCTAGATAAAATTTCGAGTTACCATGCGTCTTATATGGATCCAAATTGGTTGAAAGTTTTTTTGAAAAATCGGCGCCAAAATTTTATATTTTACTGATATAGATCTATGTCTAAATACATAGAGGATAATTGGTTTTTTTTTTCAGTATAAGATAGAAATTTAATCCATTGAGTGAACATCAGACGTTATATTTTCACGAGTGGCGAAGCCACGAGTGAAAGTATAACAGTCTGGTGTTCACGAAATGGATTAAATTCGATCTTATACTGAAAAAATAAAATTATTCTATTTATTTATGCTTTTAAGCCATTTTTTAAACGAAATTGTTCGACAATTGTGAAAGCGAAAGTACATTATTTACCCCGTGTTGAGCCCCAAGTTTACATCGAACACATTAACGAAACAGTTTCCCGTACGATGACGTCACTTATTTATTGATTTGACGTCATCCGAATTACGTCGTTGCTCCCCATTTTGGATTCGTGTTCTTCCGTTGAGTGGTTCGCGACAAATCGGACTGCAGGAATTTAACGATAATACACGATTGACTACGATTTTTGGGGAGCCCTACGGGTGAAACGGCGATTGGTGATAATCCACTGCAGTGGATTACCAAGTGATAGTCCACTGCTATTTTTCCGGCAATCCACCGAAAAGCATAAATAAGATGTCTCAATGTTAGATGATGATAGACACTGGCAGTATTAAAGTTAGAGTGAAACCTTGTCGTGTTTGATAAACATGAAACTATCCTTTGCAAACAGGGTAGGCCAAGCTCAGAGGTTTAACTTTTATTAGAGACTATACACTGTTTGCTTTAGTATCATAATGTATCACAGAACTAGCGGTCTGGGAGTGACATAAACAATTATGTAAAAATCGTATTCCACTAGTGAAATATATTTTTTTGGACTCGGGCTCAACATGTTTGTCCAGTGTCCACAAGCGATGCATGTAGTTTGACACCAAATGACGTCATTTGCTATAACGTTACCGTAAACAACGTCGCGTTTTGGCTTAAAATCTATTTAGCGGAGGAATTGAAAATACGATTTAGATTGATTTAAAACTGTTAATAGAATCTCACATTCGTGCTCATTATTTATCATTTTTAATAAACTCGCCAAGGCTCGCGTCATATTATTTTAGTCAACTCGTTTATAAAAACTGATAAAAGATGAGCTCTCATGTAAGATCCTCTATTTATGAAATGTTTGTAACGTTTCTCTAAATTGTCGACGTTACTATTCAAGTATCGAAAAATTTATCATAATAAGGGATAATTTACCATCTAAACGACGACCGCAGAGACAGTACTTGTAAGAGTGGTGGCAGCTAAATGCAGGAGGAATTCATGGCGTCTGATCTGGATCCAAACGGTAATGATAATTCCTACCAACCAATAACTACATACTAGTAGAATAGTTGAACTATTAAATGGACAACCAATTTAATTTTCGTATAGCGTCTGTCTACTTTGATTAATGTACGAGCGCACATGAACATTATTGGTCCTTCGTGTTGGTTTCCATGGAAACATTTTCACTGCCAGCGACACTAGAGTAAGGTAAAGCGAACAGGCATCACTATATCTTATGGAGTGATTCTTACCTGGACGTGCGTAACTAATGAAATAGGTAAACTAATTTGTAATTGTTGTAAATGTCTACTTACAGTGGAGAAAACGTTATTCTTTCCCAATAAACACGTTTACCCCTAAATATTATTTCCAATGCAAACAGTTTGGAGCCTGATCAGACGCCGGGTAACCCGGCGTCTGATCAGGCTCCAAACTGCTTGCCAATCAGATAAAAATGATAAGTCACAAGTGTTAATTGTTGTCCTTTCCTACATTTTAGTGAATTTCGTTTGCGTTTGGGGAGACGATGTTTTTACATGACGGAGTCTTCTATTTAAACAAATGTTGATTTCTTTTTTAAATCTAAGTTTTCAGCAAGATCAAATGCCGAGTTATTATCTATCTATTTATTAGAAGTAATTGTCATTGTTCTTATTCTTATTACTATTTTCATTATACTTATTAATGCTTTCATTATTATTATGATTTTAGATATATTATCTTTATAATATGTATCATTATTATTATTACTATTATTATTGTTGTTATAATGGTTTGTGTGAGGAATGGTTAGGTGCAGGTATTAGGACTCATGGTTCCAAATAAGTGACAGTTAACTGAACTTCTCGAACATTTCCTGTTCATGTCTACATCAAATCCTTTGGTGTTACTCGTCATTGGAATCGTCTATTCAAGACGAGTCTAATATATAGAAAAACGTACGGTTTTGGCAGACATAATGATGTACAGTGGAGAATCTGTTATTCTTTCCCGTTTAAACGCAAACGTACGCAAACGCAAAGCACTAAAACGTAGAAAAGTACAACTTTTGGACAATTCTGATAATTCATATTTATCTTAGTGGCAAACAGTTTGGAGCCTGATCAGACGCCGGGTTACCCGGCGTCTGATCTTGCTCCAAACTGTTTGCAATGGAAAACATAGTTTTAGCGTAAACGCGTTTATTGGGAAAGAATAACGTTTTCTCCACTGTAAGTTGTGGACATTCCCCCAACCTAATCTGGAGCAATTATTCCTGTTCTCATATAACTGGACAATGTGTTTCCCCGCCCACTCGATACGAAATTTCGGTGTTACGGATGTTACATGTACAATGGAGAATACGTTATTCTTTCCTTTTTAAACGCAAACGAAACGCAAACGCATCACAATAAAACGTAGAAAAATACAACTTTTCGACAATTATTACTATTCATGTTAATCTGAATGACAAACGATTTGGAGCCTGATCAGACGCCGGGTTACCCGGCGTCTGATCTGGCTCCAAACTGTTTGCAATAGAAATAATAGTTTAAGCGTAAACGCGTTTATAAGAAAAGAATAACGGTTTCTCCACTGTATTCCAGTACCATACTTTAACCAATTCCCCCATACCCTGTTCTACATATACATTGTATTTCGAAAACAGGTGACCATTTACAACAGGTTGAAAGTAAAGAAGAATGCATCTTTAACCTGCTTTAAACTTCAGCCTGCTTTATGCTTACATCAGGAAGGATAAAGAAAATAGTTTATGGTGCATTTTATGACTGTATTACGTGGAACAATTTTGTTAAGGGGAGGTTATTTATGGCGTAAAATGTGTGTGGTAAGGGGTTTATGTTCCAGGTTCGAAAATCGCCTTTTGAAATGTTTTAGATTTAGTATGTATGTTACAGTCAAAATGTGTAATCAGTCATTTCACGAAATAACTAGTCAATCTGTTAAATGACTTTTTCACATCGTCCTCAAATGCTACAATTTATGATGATATACAATGGTATTTTTTAAAAGTTAAAAGATTTCATCCACACAAACCATTAAATTTGTCAAATTTAGTTTTAAACATAAAAATAATACAAAATATAGCCTGTGACATTACAAGAGAAACATTCAAATCTTTCATATTTACAGCGTTCAAGGCCTAAAACATCATTTCACAAATTGACTGAAATAAGGTGTGAAATAAGTGTGGTGTTTTGTGCATGAAATCTTTTAACTTTTAAAAAATACCATTATATATCATCATAAATTGTAGCATTTGAGGACGATGTGAAAAAGTCATTTAACAGATTGACTAGTCATTTCGTGAAAAAATACCACTGTATATTATCATAAATTGTATAATAAAAGGACTATGTGAAAAAGTTATTTCTTAAACTGACTAGATCTAGTCATTTCGTGAAATCACTGATTACACACTTTGACTGTAACATGTATACGTTTCAACTAAATACGAATTTTTGAAATAAATCGTATACATGTTTTATTATCAAGCATGGGTTCAAGTGACTCTCGGTGTCTCATCTGGATCTAAACTGTTTGCAAATGCAAATATCATCAAACACCCGTAAAGCTCTCTAAATGTTGACCCTTCATGTTTAAAAACTTAAGATTAAGAAGTTAAGATTAGCAAACAGTGTATATTCAGACCTTAAATGAGCAACTGAACGTCACCGCAAGCACACGGTAAAGAAGACACACCCCATACTAAATATTTTATGTCCATTGCAAACAGTTTGTAGCCAGATCAGACGCCAAGTAACTTTATGTCTGATCAAGCTCCAAAGTGTTTGCCTCTGTAAATACATTTAAAGTGTCTACCTTAACAAGAAGCTACCAATTTTGTACATTTTACTGCATTGCTTGTACAGTACAGAAACCGTTATTCTTTCCCAATAAACGCGTTTACGCTAAAACTATTATTTCAATTGCAAACAGTTTGGAGCCAGATCAGACGCCGGGTAACCCGGCGTCTGACCAGGCTCCAAACTGTCTGCCACTCAGATTAAAATAAATGGTCAGTAATTTCAATAAGTTGTCATTGTCTACGTTTTATTGATATGCGTTTGCGTATACGTTTGCGTTTAAACGGGAAAGAATAACGTTTTCTCAACTCTAAGTTAAGTTTCGTTTATACATGTATACTGACTACAATAATGGTTCACTGAGTCTAATATCATACAGGGGATTTTAACCCCTTCCATGCCATGGCGTCACCGGCTTTAAACAATTACCGTCTGTTTTTACCGTCTGTTTTTATTTCTCAAAGTTAAACATAAGGTAAATTGAATAGTCATAATCTTAATGGACCTTTCAAACGCTTAACGCGGTGTCTGATCAGGATCCAAACTGTTTACAAATACGTTACTACATCTATTGTACTCGGGCTAAGGTGGTGATGGAAAAATAAGATTTGTTTAAAGACTCCATCAGGTGATGGATGAGTGCGGTGGATTAGAACAAACGATTTATATCCGTGTTTTTCATTCTGACTATAAATTAGTATTAACCGGGTACCAGTAGATGAATCAGTGTGGCTGACCTAGTGAACCTGATGAGAAGGATTATAGTCAAACCTGTATTTAACCACCACGAACGAGACTATAATTGTGTAGTGAGTTACAGCTGACAGATTAATGCAGGACAAAATTAGTGCAAAATTTTCCTATTTGCATTACTTGTGCCCCATTTTAAGCGTTCATCTCTTTTTATAGATAAACATACGTATTCTTTTTGTGGTCTCCTAATACGGGTTTGACTGTATGGTCATTATTGTTACCCCCCCCCCCCCCCCTCCCCCCAGTGTTTCGCCTACTTAAAACTGTCGTCTGATCTTAGTTTTCGGATCTATAAGTTTTCTGTACAATTGACGTCTAAAACATAGATATTAGTTTTAAACATTGTGGAGCCTGATTATACACCGGGTTGCTTAATACGCCTGACTATGGTCCAAACTGATTTGAAATAACAGTGTAGCTGGGGTAGGACAGTGAAAGGATTATATTGCTAATGAGATGGGTATGACGACCCTCCGAACAGCGATTCCCTCTTTACAACAACGTTTGATGTTGTCAAACCAACGTTCATTGATTGCGTAACCCATTCACTCTCAATGACGCCTTAATGCGCGGTTACGCGGTGTCTGACCAGGAGCCAAACTGTTTGACACTCTTTTCGATAATTATTAAGTCATACAACCTTGAATTTAACTTTGCCATTGTCAGGTGGCAATTTGCTACTTTTCTAAATATTGTCGAGTAAAACCCTTGAATATCAGTTGTTTAGATGTTTCCCATCGTTTTCATTGTACTCCAGCCTAAGACGAGACGGGGTAGATGTTTGCTTCGCCTTCATACAACTCAAGTAGGATGAGATAAACCGTCAGATTAGAAAGCCTCGGTATAACAGAGTGCTTAACCCTTTACCTAATAGCCTGTTTCTAGTTTGAAAATAAGTGACCACATAAAGCAGGTTGTAAGTAAAGCAGAATGTGCCTTAAGGCACATTCTCCTTTACTTGCAGCCTGATTTAAGCTTACATCTGCTGAAATATAGAAAACACTTTTATCATTCATATTTTTTACTGTATAAATTTTATTCAGTGGAGAAATAAATTAAAAGCGTAAAAATGCGTATTTATGGGCTAATGGGTTAAACTTCGGCATAATTTTAGCGTATATCTATTATTGCCTTCACCGCATTGGTTCAATCTCGACCAAGCTCAATGTTTTTTGCTTTGAAATGTCGTTTTTTTAACATAAATCTTTTCCCTAAACTAATATTTACATGTTTATGTATAGGCGCCTAATATTCATTTGCAAACTGAAAAAAAAGTGTTTAGGCCAAATTTAGTTTTCGGTTGAAAGTACAGTGGAGAATCTTTGTTATTCTTTCCCGTTTAAACGCAAACGTACGCAAACGCAAAGCACTAAAACGTAGAAAAGTACAACTTTTGGACAATTCTGATAATTCATGTTTATCTTGGTGGCAAATAGTTTGGAGCCTGATCAGACGCCGGGTTACCCGGCGTCTGATCTGGCTCCAAACTATTTGCAATGGAAAACATAGTTTTAGCGTACACGCGTTTATTGGGAAAGAATAACAGATTCTCCACTGTATGCAGAACGGCTATACTTTGCTTCCAACTGTTTAACTCATTGATCCCTGAATGTTCAATTCCATTTTCCAATCTAAATCTAGTCCATTTGTTTAAGAAATAATAAATTCATAGCAGAGTTTTATCGTGGCAATAAAAACGGGTATAGGAGTTGAGATGAGTAGAAATTAAATCACGAGGCCGAAGGCCGAGTGATTTAATTTTACCAGCATCGCAATGACTACCCGTGTTTTATTGCATGATTAAACACTGGTATTAATTTATTATTTCGATTCTAACACATAATTTAACATGTAGGGAAATCAATATAATAGTAACATACTGTAGACCGTTCCCAATTAAACTTTCTGAATTACAATCGACCTGAAGTTAGCTGCCCCTTGTCCTAAAATCAACTATTAGAATTGTTATTAGCGTCGCTGGTAGTATGCGTCGCTTAAAGTAGACTGAAAGTACAGCAGCGTGCACCGTAAGGCGCATACTGTTTCCCTTTCAACCCGTTTTTAGTAATTATCTGTCATCAAAACGAAGAAACACGAGCTGTCCCGTTATAGTCTATCATGATCTAAGCTTTTTATCAAAAAGCGATATTAACCCACTTGTGCCTAGCGTCCTATAAAAAGGACTTCCACACACTGCTATGAATTTCAATATAAAACAAAACGATTTTGTTATACATGTACCAGGTACCCCTTATATAAAAAATCGACTAATCCAATATATACATGTAAGCATGGGCGAATCCACTTGGCGCAAACAGGTTAATAAGATATTAACAGGAAAAGTATACATATTAGATAATTTTAAAGTTTTATCTTGAAATACTTGATTTATTCAAAATTTTAGTTTATTATTCAGTGCAGCATAGATGCTTGTTTCTTTTTTATTTCATTTTTTTATGTCCCGTTTACACGAAATTATATTCTAGCCCTATTCTAAAATAGTGTGGAACCTTGTCAGAAGTCCATTTACTCGGTAATTGATCTGGATAAAAACTGTATCAAATGGGTGTCCTTTTTTTGGAGTACAAACTCCTGCCATTGAAAAACAGTTTACTCGCTACTTAGTTTGTAAATTGTTCGTTTCATTTTATTTGTGTGGGGAGTTTAGTATCTGCACTGAAGACTAATAAACGGGTCAAACATGTACAGTGGAGAATGTGTTATTCTTTCCCAATAAACGCGTTTACGCTAAAACTATTATTTGCAGTGCAAACAGTTTGGAGCCAGATCAGACACCGGATAACCCGGCGTCTGATCAGGCTCCAAACTGTTTGCCACCAAGATAAACATGAAATATCAGAATTGTCCAAAAAGGTTCTTTTCTATGATTTAGTGCTTTGCGTTTGCGTACGTTTGCGTTTAAACGGGAAAGAATAACAGATTATCCACTGTATTTAGTGCTCCTTCTCTACAATGGCAATCCCAACAATGACTCCCTCTTTACAACGCCCCTTGCCACAGTTCCCCAAACAGGACAACCATGTCTAACGCTTTTACTGCTGAAATATCGTACAGTGGAGAATCTGTTATTCTTACGTCATTGGTGACGTCATACAGTGGAGAATCTGTTATTCTTTCCCGTTTATACGCAAACGTACGCAAACGCAAAGCACTAAAACGTAGAAAAGAACAACTTTTGGACAATTCTGATAATTCTTGTTTATCTTGGTGGCAAACAGTTTGGAGCCTGATCAGACGCCGGGTTACCCGGCGTCTGATCTGGCTCCAAACTGTTTGCACTGCAAATAATAGTTTTAGCGTAAACGCGTTTATTGGGAAAGAATAACAGATTCACCACTGTATGCTGTTTTTTTCTCAAAGTTACATAATGGACATTTTGACATAAAACCTTTAATGACGAGTAATGAAACGAGTGACACAGAGCTTGAAATCAGATCAGACGCCGCGGATTCAAGCTGTTTGCAAATGTAAGCCAATTTCCCTCCATATAACGATTCCCTCCGAACAAAACGCACACAGTTTCCGTCTCCCAATGGGTGTCATTGAAGAGAGGAAGCATTGTACATGTAATATGAATTTATGTCAATGAACTTGAGAGATGCGATATTTTTTAGCACGACCAAATAAACAGAAAGATGATTTTACATTAATCACAGGCCCTATGACTACTTAAACGTTAAAACAAGGTGAAGCTAACTCTGATAACTTCTGCTATCTGTTTGAATTTATACCATACTTTAAACTGTTTCCTACTTGTACACAATCACCAAGACTTCATTGCGATTAGTTACACAATCTGGGCTTTATTGTACAAGTAGTTTTGGTATTGGGTATCGCCATGGTATCTGGGCTATATATTTATCGTGTCTGAAGGTCAACAAGGTGTTTGTCACCGTATACTTAGCAAACTATATAGAACGTGTAGGTACAGTGGAGAATCTGTTATTCTTTCCCGTTTAAACTCAAACGTACGCAAACGCAAAGCGCTAAAACGTTAGAAAAGAACAACGTTTGGACAAATCTGATATTTCATGTTTATCTTGGTGGCAAACAGTTTGGAGCCTGATCAGACGCCGGGTTACCCGACGTCTGATCTGGCTCCAAACTGTTTGCACTGGAAATAAACGTTTTAGCCTAAACGCGTTTACTGGGAAAGAATAACACATTCTCCACTGTAGAGTAGCACAACTTGTGTTTTATTTGAGACGCATTAATGGATACATAATGTGATACTGATGCTATAGTTAGTATAGTGGGGGGGGGGGGGGGGGGGGGCTTTCTTTCGCAGTTGTGCCCATTGTAAACAATTTGACAGCCATATCTAAACTATTTCCTACTTCGATAAGATAAATCACCAATATTCACAGTTATTTTCTACATTGTATTTGACTTGGTTTAACAGTGTTTACACTCGTTGCAACTACAGTTTTAAAAGGATTTTGATTATATTTGCCCGTGACATATATTAGTATAAGGTCTTAGAGGGGTTTGATTATTGTTGAAATCAGATTTTCGTGTAAAGAGTTATCTGTCCTTGTTGTACTCAAATATGCTAGAAAATGCTTTATTTCAGTATTGTTTGTGCTCTAGTGTCTACAATTTGGAATTTATTATGATAAAAATTTGTAAAATTACATACATGGCGATAAGTTCTCGTATTAGTTGAACTATATCAATATCTGGGTAATTGGTCAAGAATCATCTGCCCTTGATTTGTTGATTTTTTTTGTATGTTCACATGTTAGCAACAATCATGAACAGTTTTGACTTTGTCTTGATTTTCCTTGCACACAGTGTTTATGAGTATAGATATCATTTGATAATAGAAATTTGGGTGAAATCAAACCATTGTGTTCAGAGTTATCTACCCTTGATTCACCCAGCTATACTAGAATATGTTGTATTCAAACACTATAGTGTCTACACATTTGGATATATCTAAATTAAACTTATTTTAATTAAGGGTGAAACTCAGTGGTTAAACTATCAAGTTCCTTTACAACATGCTTTATTTTCTTTATTTCGTGTTGCCGGTGGACGTATCACATATATGTACCGTTAGCGCTGCTCTCGTTTTATTTAGGATAGGAATGTCTCCCCCTCGGGTAAACAAAATTTACACGGGGACTCGGCAAACCTCGTCACTGTGTGAACTTTCTGACCCTCGGGGAGACTTTCTATCCTCATAAACACTCATAATGGACTCTTATATTTTACAGTGGGGAAGACGTTTATCTATCCCTATAAAAGCATTCATACTAAAAGCCAATATTCATTGCAAACAGTTTTAGACTGATCAGAAGCCGGGTAATTCGGCGTCTGGTCAGGCTTCAAACTGTTTGCCACTCAAGTATAAAATAATCGTCCCCAATTTCTTAAAACATATTTATTTATACATGTCATTGCATTGCGTTTGAAACCGGAGATAATTACATTTTCCCCACTATGTGAAAAAACTGTTTGGTGTAAAACTCGTTTTGATGTGTGGAAATGACTAATTAGTCGATGCTTTTTTATTGACAGTTGCGGACATGCAGTCGAGTAGGGAGAGTGTTGGTAATGGTCATACCTCTGAATATCTCACTGACATGGCTGATAACAAAATCCACCCAAAGACAGCCAATGGCTCGCCGCCCCGTACTGGAGATGATGGTGACGTTGACGAAGAAGCCGAACGGAAACAGAAACAGCGAAGGGAACAGGAACCTCTGTTCTATTGTAAACTGGTGACAAAGTACCCACTGCCTTGTTTCCGTAAGTATTTCGCAGCATTACATGTGTCCGATATGTACAGCACTCATTCCCTACAACGGTCCTACCAACAATGATCCCCTCCTTACAACGACCCTCGCTGCTGTTCCCCAAATAAGACATCTATGTCCAACCGTTTGATGACTGCAATATCGTCTGCTTAAATTTGTCGTCAGCTGTTTTTCTCAAAGTTACATATAAGTGGAT
This sequence comes from Gari tellinella, assembly GCA_922989275.2. Classification (NCBI taxonomy): domain Eukaryota; kingdom Metazoa; phylum Mollusca; class Bivalvia; order Cardiida; family Psammobiidae; genus Gari; species Gari tellinella. The sequence continues at coordinate 25,737,101 of OV277857.1, read as the reverse complement.
ATTTTGATAGAATATAGCATAATAGCGAGTGACAAACAGCTTGAATCCAGATCAGACGCCGCGTCTCGCGGCGTCTGATCTGAATTCAAGCTGTTTGCAAATCTTCCCTCTCTATAACGGTTCCCTCCGAACAACGCACATATGTTTTGTCTCCCATTAGGTGTCGTTGTCGAAAGGGAGCACTGTACACGTCATTTTTTCCCGTGGAAAGAAAAGGAAAACGCAAATCGTATTGCAATAAAATTGTGAAATTTATCATTTCTTAAATAGCCTGAGTGACAAACAGTTTAGACTCCATGTTTCCCGTTGTCTGATCTAGTCCCAAACTGTTGCCCATGAAAATAATTGTTTTAGCACTTGTGGCTATGTTGTGGCTACTTATTAGCAACACCTCTCCGACATTATAGTTTACATTTTAGTCACCATCCTTCTGCACTAAACGCAAACGAGTATCTCTATCAGCACCAAGACCACATGTTGAGTTTCAATAACTGAGCCGTGTCATGCAAATATCAGACTTAATTCATTGCAGACAATGCAGACCTTTGCTAGGGCCTACACTATTGACACTCACAGGTGTCTACAGTTTCTACACTATATTGATTACCGTGTTCATGACAGGTGGCTGAAAAGAGAGCTATACGTTCCTTCAAAACTGACTGCTATACTTTCAGCCTTCTTTAATAAGCAGCTAAGTGTCAGAATTCAGCTAAAATTCTCAAATAATGTTTATCAGAACATACATGTATTTGAGGCATACAGTGGATAATGTGTTATTCTTTCCCAATAAACGCGTTTACGCTAAAACTATTATTTCCATTGCAAACCGTTTGGAGCCAGATCAGACGCCGGGTAACCCGGCGTCTGATCAGGCTCCAAACTGTTTGCCACCAAGATAAACATGAAATATCAGAATTGTCCCAAAGTTGTTCTTTTCTACGTTTTAGTGCTTTGCGTTTGCGTACATTTGCGTTTAAACGGGAAAGAATAACAGATTCTCCACTGTATGACGTCACCAATGACGTAAGAATAACATATTCTCCACTGTATGAGGGCATTGCTCCGAGGCATACAGTGGAAGAGACGTTATTATCTACGTTTAAAGACATCTCCTGACGACCTTTCGATCATAACGCATTGCCAGACAATTTCCTTGCAAAAAGCATGGATCTGATGGACATGTGGGATGCAAAGAACCATTGAAGCTTCTCGTGTGAGACCCAACCTTTATATTTGATAGTTTGGTTAGAAATAACCATTGGAAATCACTAGAGCATGAGAATAATCAGAGCATCACCAGGTAAATTGGCATGTGATGCATGCTTTGCCAGTTAAAATTCACACCTATCCAGACAATGTTGGGGGGGGGGGGGGGGGGATTAAGTCCATCAAAAGACTGAGGAAAAGTTTTTAAAAGCAAACGACACGCAAACGAATTACAACAAAATGTCGCGAAAATTATATTTTCTGAAAGTTTTAACTATTTATTTTAGTCCGGAGTTAACATAAGGCTTGTAGCATACACGCTTGTTTATTGCGAAGAAAAAAGTATTTCTTATCGCAAGTAGACGCGTTTCTATCGGCGGGAGCAAGTAATGCTTTTTTACAACATCATTTTCTTTTTTTCAGTGACAACTTTAGGCGGACATATACTGATGGTCGTCATTTCGACTATTCTGCTTATTAGTGGCTTCGACTTACTACCTATCGACTTTGAAAATCTACCGCTCGAGATCAACTCATTACCATGGAGACCGCGTGACCTTGCTTTCAGACAGAAAGACGAGTATACAGGTCGCTACGAGAGAGTGACGGGTGGGAGTGCGTACCGTATGAAAGATCATTTTAGGTCAAATGTTGACCTATACTATGACGGGGATGGAAGCAATGTTTTTACAAAAGTTGTTCTGGAAAAGATCAATGAATATGAGAATCAGCTATCATCAGTGGCGGAGTATAATAACACATTCTGTAAGCTCAACACAATTGGCACAGCCTGTGAGAAACCCATTTCAGTCATTCGCTTCTTTGATGGAACCTACTCGTATGTAAACCCTGTGTTCAACGACCCCAACTTCGACAATGTGCAGGGTGTGATATACGAGGCATTTACAAACAATGCTACCAAAGGCATTTTCCAGTTTTTTCTAGGCAAAGGATACAGTATTACGCCAACATCTGTATATAACGGTATCACGAGATCCAAAATGTTATTCGGGTATCCTTTACAGGCATATTCCGTAACAGAAGATTACGAGGACGCCGCCAAGAAATTTTCTGCAGATCAGTTTAAACCAATCCTTGAAGACATAAGAGATAATTCTCCGTATTTTGACTTTGTTTACCGGTCCGATATGCTTTGGTTTGATGAAGTGTTTAAGCAGGCCATGAAGGATGTTATGTGTGCTATCGGTAGTATATGTTTCATCTTTGTCCTAATCTTAATACACACACGATCTCTGTGGATCACGGCGTTTGCTGTATTCAGCATTCTCACATGCTTCCTTTGTACTAATCTTATCTACGTCGTGGTCCTGGACTTCCGATACATCGGATTCTTTCATGTTCTCACCATTTTCATTGTTCTCGGTATCGGTGCTGATGACATATTTGTGTTCTACGACGTCTGGCGAAACACGGCGTACGAGTTGTATCCTAGCCTTGCCCATAGACTGTCTGACGCTTACCGCAGGTCTGTGAAGAGCATGTTATTTACATCTATAACTACATCGGTGGCGTTCTTCGCCAGTGCAATCTCACCGTTATTGGCGACAAGATCATTCGGAGTATTCTCTGGGTTAGTTATTCTTGTTAATTACTTATCAGTAATTCTCTATTTCCCTACGGTTGTAATTATGTTCCATACCAAATTCGAAGATCATAGATGGCCTTGTTTTAAAATTTGTACAAAAGACAAGACTAAGGAAACCGAGCAAACAGGTGTTGTGAAACCAAACCTAGATGATGATCCATGTGTATACATTGTGGGCAAGTATGAAGTAAAGGACTCTTCAAACAATGCACACAATTCGAATACGGAAAAACAAAGACCATTATCTAACGGTCATTCTTCGGGAATAAAACAAGCAACGGAATCTAACGGTAAACTGCCAAGTGGTTTTGTAAACGGTGGCTTTCAGTATGACAACGATTGTCATTCTACAAGCAAGCACGAGATGCAAATCAACACACCAAAGACATATCTGAAACCTAAAGACAGAAAGAAGAAGTCTGCAGTAGTTAATTTCTTCAGAAACAAGTACTCCGCTGTGGTCACTCACAAGATTGTTAGATGGGTAATACTGGCCTTTACAGCCGGGGTACTAGGCTTCTTCATCAGCCAAGCTGTCACCATAGAGCCTGATAACGAAGGGGTAAGTACATATACAGTAAAACCCCTCTAAACCGGAACCTCTATATACCGGAATTCTCTCTAAACCCGACAAAAACGTTGGTCCCGCCCTTCTTTATCTAAACTCATTACACCATAAAAAGCATTTTTACGCATTTGATTTATTCCTACACCAAACAAAATACATCATCAGAAATATTTTCTATAATCTAGCAGATGATAGATTAAAGCAGGTTGGAAGTAAAGCAGAATGCGCCTTAGGGCGCATTCTGCTTTACTTTCAGCCTGCTTTAAGTGATCTTCCATACTAGAAACAAGATATGTGTTAAAACCCCGCTAAACCGGAAACTCCTCTAAACCGGGATTTATGTTGTCCCCACACATATCCGATTTAGGAAGGTTTCACTGTATATAGTGTATTTGTAGAAACTGACAACAATTTGAAAATGTTGAATATTTATTAAAATATATCTGCCAAAAGGTTTGAGCCTAAGCAGATGATTTGAGCCTGATCTTGTTCACACAATCCAGATTGATAATGCTATTAATGACAATGAGGGTGGTTATGATGACGATTATGATGATGATGATGATGATGATAACGATAATAATAATAAGTAGATAAAATGATAAAATACTACTTTTACTACTTTTACTACTACTACTACATGTACTACTACACGTTTACAAGCTTATTAAGATAATTATTGAGTCTTGTACTAATAACTTAATGAAACTAAGAAGAAGGAACATTGTCTTCATGTAAATAGTTCGATAAGCGAAGCGAGTTAAGAGTCCCCTAAACGGACTTTATATAATGAAAGTTTACTTCAACCATCACATCCAACGAGTCCATCTGAATATAAGTTGGTTAAAACAAGTGTCGAGGCTTCCTTATAACTGAGAACATATCTTTTCTTGCCTGGTCAATTGAATACTTCTTAATTCTGTCGAATTTACCATTAAAAGAGAAATGCACCCCTAATTATGAAAAATTTACAACAAGTATCAATTTGTTAGTAATACTACTACTACTACTACTACTACTACTACTATTTATATTACTACTTATGATCATAATACATTTATACTGCTAATAATGAAACCAATTACTGAATAAAGTAAATATAGTAGATAGCATAGCTAGTATAGCTGATTTGTAGCACATAGCTAATGTAATTATGAGCCAATCCTACACACAACAAAGCAAGCCGTCCAACGCATACATGTATAATTTATAATATAATATAATAGGGCTTGAAATGTAATGGTTAATTACAATACGGCCAGGAACATAGTCTCAGAGATATATAAGCCTCTATTGACGTTCATAACGTATTATTTGATCTACCACAGTAATTAATTTTTGAAGAACCAATTATCCTTAGATGGTAAGGCAAGGCTTTGTGTTTCGTGGTCATATTAAGCCGTAAAGGTGTATTACATGTACCACCCAAACTCATGTTCAAAAGGCGCATTTTCTGATACATGTGCAATTTCTATGTACTAAATCTAATTGAAATCGAGTGTAAGATGCATGACATATGTACCCCCTTCGTTAAGAACCATGCATAAAAGTTTCGATTTCTTATTGAGATGGCTATAAAAGTAAGCTATTTGTTTACATTTGTACATAACAAAACTTAGGGGTTGTTTCCGAGAACGGTGTACGTGATCGATACGGCGGGCAATATTGACTCGTCACCAGTCTGTGTCACATTTAAATAGCGGGAAAAAATGAGGAATTGTCTCTCTTTGTATGAAAGCGCTTTAATTCCTTCCTAAAGATAGCAATAGAATATGCTAATGAGCAGTAGACGGAAATGTTCGTCGTTGTTCGTATGTAAACAAACTCGATTTAAAACTCTGTCTTTTCCACAAATTTCACAGGTTTGTAAGCAATATAACCTCAAAAAGTACCACGCATTACTTCTTTTTATATGTTACGATTAGTACCAGGGGCGTAGCCAGCGATACGCACTTACGCACGTGCGTAACATCAGTTTGAAAAATGAAAAATCAAATGGCATAAAAACCGAAGGCTAAGGGGGGTTAGACCTCAATGTCTAAAATGAAGATTTCAAACACACTTCAGAGCTCACCATTTCAGTTCTAATTTCCAATTTCTCCCGGGGGAGGTCCCCCGGACCCCCAGCCAGCATTGGTAAATTTCAAGTTTTAGAAACCCAAGAACTTATTAACTACAAAGACGGCAGCCTCAAGCCTACGGTGCTACATGTAATCTGCTACATGTGCATCTCGTGCGTCTGAACATTGAGTCAAATAGTAGTTCTAGCAGAAAAAAGATGTTAGTCTGAAAATAATGTTATGTCTTATACAACGACGCTTTGAACAAAATTGTATGGTTCACATAGCTCGTATTTAGTGCTCAAATCCCCCACCAACAATTGTTCATAGTTCATATACATGTGGATCGTATGTCCAATGTATACCTAAATCGTCTAAAAGTCGAAAGTTCTTGGAAATATATAGGTAAGTCACATTAGTTGATCGTATTCAGTGTCCAAAATTCCTACAAACACACTTCAGAACTCACCATTTCAGTTCTTATTACGATTTTTTGTGGACCCCCACATCCATTTGTCAAGTTCTAGTTTCAGAAAATCCAGAACTTATAGTTACTACAAAGTTGGGGGGAATAGCCACAAAAAAGATTATGTCTAATAAAACGGAGCCCTCAACGCAATTTTATGGTTCACAATGATCGTATTCAGTGTCCCAATTCCCTCCAAAATCACTTCAGAGCTCACCATTTCAGTTCTTATTTCCATTTTTCTTCCGGGGGAGGACCCCACTTGCATTTTTCAAGTTCGAGTTTCTGAAACTCAGGAACTTTATAACTACAAGTTTTAGTCGTAAGTCATAAAAAAATATATACGTGCTCCATGTCTACCTCTAGCGCGGAGCAGAAAAATGTTAATCACAAAAATTAATGTTACATGTATGTTATAATGGAGCTTTGAACACATTTGTATAGTTCACATAGATCGTATTCAGTGCTCAAAAACCCTCTAAGCACTCTTCAGAGCTCACCATTTCGGTTCTTATTTCCATTTTTTCCCCGGGGAGGACCCCCGGACCCCCACTTGCATTTTTCAAGTTCGAGTTTCCGAAACTCAGGTACTTTACAACTACAAATTTAAGTTGGCATCATAAAAAAATGCTATGCTACCTAACGGAACTTTGAACACAATTGTATAGTTCACATAGATCGTATTCAGCGGTCCAAATCCCTCTAAACACTTCAGAGCTCACCATTTAAGTTCTAATTTCCATTTTTCTCCCGGGGGAGCCCCCCACCCGGACCCCCACCAGCAGGAGTGGTGCCCCCCTACCACACCTTCCCCCTTATGTGCGTAACATTCGTTCAAGTCTGGTTCGACTGTTTAAGGTTTATCCGATACAGTGGAGAAAACGTTATTCTTTTCCAAATAAAAGCGTTTACGTTAAAACCATTATTTCCAATGCAAACCGTTTGGAGCCAGATCAGACGCCTTTACCCGGCGTCTGATCAGGCTCCAAACCGTTTGCCACTCAGTTCAAAATTAATAACAAAAATTGTCGACTACTTGTTTCTCTATTTCTGCAATGCGTTTTCGTTTCTTTTGCGTTTAACTCTTTCACTCTCAATCGCACTTCAAAGCGTGTTGGCAAACAGTTAAGATCCTGATCAGACGCCGCGTGACGCGGCGTCTGATCAGGCTCCAAACTGTTTGACAATCATTCTGAAATTTCTTCAGTCATACTGCCTTGTTTTTAAGTTTGAAACGACATTGCAGACAACAAATTTGAAGCAGACGACAATAAAGCGGTGTAGGGGTAAAATTATCCCGAATAATTTGAGTATGAAAGTGTAAAAGAATAACGTTTTCTCCACTGTTTTTCGTATTTCGTTTCTATAGCTGAACGTGCTGAAGGATTCCCATGTGTTCACCATTGCTGCTAAACACGCCACCAGCTCATTCGTACAGAGCAATGCCGACAGGAACTTGGAGATCTATATAGTCTGGGGATTCTTCCAAAACGATATGTCCGACTGCCACTTCTCAACCCCGAAATGCAAAGGTGAACAGCGTTGGGACTCCAACTTTAATCCAAGCACACCGGAAGCCCAACTCGCAGTCCTGGTAAGACCATGCTCATAACCCCTTCACTGCTGTGACGTCATCAACTCCAAACAATTGTCGTCTGCTTTTATTTTTCAAATTTAAATTTAAGGTATTTTGATTTAAGAAATATGGAAATGAGCGTCAAACAGTTTGGATACTGATCAGAAGCCGCGTTACGCGGCATCTGATCAGGATCCAAACTGTTTGCAAATAACTATCGCACTCGGGGTAAGGTAGTGAAGGGGTTAAAAGTGTATTTCAATATTGGTGTCTTCTTGAAGGATTAAACCATTTCCTCATAAATCATACAGTGGAGAAGACGCTATTCTTTCCAAATTATCGCATTTATGTTAAAAACAGCTACAGTGATCCCTCCCTGCAACGGTCCTCCCAATAACGACTCCCTCCCTACAACGACACTTGTCGCAGTTCCCCAAACAATACAATTTTGTCTAAAGCTTTCACGGCTGCAATATCATCTGCTTAACTTTTTTGTATGTTGGTATTTTCAAATTTACATATTGGACAATTTGATAGAAAATAAACATAATGACAAGTGACAAACAGCTTGAATCCAGATCAGACGCCGCGTTACGCGGCGTCTGATCTTGATTCAAGATGTTTGCAAATGTAAGCCAAATTCCCTCCCTATAACGACTCCCTCCGAACAACATACACGATTTTTGTCTCCCATTGGGTGTCGTTGTAGAGAGGGAGCGCTGTACTTCCATTGCAACCAGTTTGGAGCTAGACCGCCCAGCGACAAACTGTTTCTACGCAGATAACAATGAATTTCTATAGTTATTTCAAACAGCGGGTCTGTTGTACATTTGAGTGAATTACGTTTTCGTTTCATTGGCGTTTAGACGGGAAAGAAGTACGCGTCCTCTCTATGTCACAGAAACAAAACAACAGACAACTGTTTTGCAAATAGCGAGTTGCATTTATTGGACTTCAGCTTGAATAGTGCGAATAAAGACTTAAATATTTCTGAGTAATATCAGCACAAATATGCATGCATGTACACATACATGTACCTACGTAACTTTCTTGGAACTCAAAATTCCACACAATAGGGTTCAATGAAAAATGACCCTTCACTGCAAGTAACAACAGATCCGTCAATGCAAGTCTAACAACTCTTAGTATATATTTTATAATTTTATAATTTTATAAACACACCAAACGAAAGCAACTTTGTCACACAATTTGTCTGCGATGTGGTCGATTCGCCCATACAAAACTTCATAAAGAAACAAGAAATATCTTTAAAAAAGATATTCGGCGGAATGAGTGGTTGAACTAAGGCTATATAGATGGGTGTGCAAAATTGAATTAAATTGAGGTTTCTAAAGAATATATATCTTGGATTGAAAAGCAAAAAATACAAGTATTCAATTGAAACAGTAACTTTTATTTAAAATGCAAAACTATCATGTACAGAAATGCAAAACAAAACAATAATTTAACTCATATCCTAGCTACTGGTAGGAGATCCTCACATTAATCTACTGTTCCATTCATAGAGTTTCTTGAAACAAACTATAGCATACACAAATGTACAGATACAACAATCTACTGTACTTCACTCTTGTAAATAATGATGAAACAACACAATTGTGTTTAACTCACTTGAGGCTATTCATATATAAAATATTGCTTTTAATGTATGGCAAATGTGTACAAATAGTTAACAATTAAAACAAATTGGTTGTAAACAATTATGAAACACCTAGCTTCCTCTGTATATCTATAAATAGATTTCAGATCATAGCATAATTTTGTCAATTCTGTGGCCTAGTGTAGTAAACAGACAGCCTGTATCTCTAAATTTTACACCCACAGTCCACATCATGTAAAACTGTAATGGGACATAAACCAGCCTACAGGGCTCCAGATAAGAGTGAGTAAACTAAACAAATCACATTTTTTCACCTCTTTTAGCACCAAACCCTATGGTATTACCACTCATTTTGATTGTCTTGAAGAGACCATTCATATGTATAGTGACACCACAGGGTTTAATGCACAAATAAAGATTTTAAGTTTTGAAACAATTCCCTTATCTGGAGCCCTGGCTACTATCCAATCAGACTATTCAGTTTCAACAGGTGCTCTTAATTCTAAATTTCTGATCAAATATTATTGGTTGAAATGTGTGGCCAAATATTAAAGTGTGTCTAAATAGAAAACAGTCAGCTCCGCCGAAAAACTCTGGAAAATTGTACCCGTATGGCAAGTATCGAGTTGCATTAAAGCAATACCACGTAGATGTCGGGCCTCATCTTCGCTGACAAATTATGTATGCGAACAGTACAGACTTGCAATAACAACATTGGATAAACCAGTCGATAAAACGTTTGATAATACACACTGAATTTGAAATTTCTCGATGTAGCCCAGAGAAGATACTCGCTAGAACTGACCACACTCAATACACGACAATAAACCCCAGTCACGTGACTGACAAAAATCCCGCTTTTGTACAGTAGAACAACGATAGGACAATAGCGCTCCACTATACGATGTACCTTGGAGCGAGCAATTCTTAACTGTACGGCTTTGCAGATAAATATTAAGGTTAGAAAATACGTTTGGTACATATACAGTGCTCCCTCTCTACAACGACACCCAATGGGAGACACAGAATGTGTTCGTTGTTCGACGGGAGTTGTTTAAGGGAGGGAAATTGCTAACAATTGAAAACAGTTTGAATCCAGATCAGACGCCGCGTAACGCGGCGTCTGATCTGGGTTCAAGCTGTTTGTCATTCGTCATTATATTTATTTTCTGTTAAAATGCCCATTGTGCGATTTTGAGAAAAACAATAGACGACTATTTTAAGCAAACAATATTGATGCCGTGAAAAGTTTGGAAATCATTGTCTTGTTAGGGGAACAGCTGCAATCGTTGTTGTAAGAAGGGAATTGTTGTTCAGAGGGCCGTTGTTTGGAGGGAGCACTGTACGCATATCTTATACAGTGGAGAATCTGTTATTCTTTCCCAATAAACGCGTTTACGCTAAAACTATTATTTGCCGTGCAAACAGTTTGGAGCTAGATCAGACGCCGGGTAACCCGGCGTCTGATCAGGCTCCGAACTGTTTCAGTGCCACCAAGATAAACAAGAATTATCAGAATTGTCCAAAAGTTGTTCTTTTCTACGTTTTAGAGCTTTGCGTTTGCGTACGTTTGCGTTTAAACGGGAAAGAATAACAGATTATCCACTGTAATAGATCTAATGTGATAGCAGGTTGTAACTGTGGGTAAAAAAAAAACGTTTCAGACATAAGATTCTGCTTTTAACCCATTGCTCCATAAATTCGTCTTTTAATGCTTTTAATCTATTTGTCCGCTGTAGAAAATAGTTACATTTCATACAATTATGCATATGTAATTATGTACCATAAAAATAGTTTCTACAATCTAGCAGATAGTAGCTTAATATAGGATGAACGCAAAGCAAAATGCCCCTTAATGGACGCTATGCAAAACTGGATTAAGATCGCATGATATAAGTTTAACTGTAGAATGATCCAGATGCCGGACATTTTATATACGTATCTAGCACACGCAATGTTTAAGGATCAGCAAACATCATTTATTTGAACTAGGATCAAAGTAATACAGAAAGCTCAGATTGGCCAGCTTACCAAGAACATTACTGTTTGTCGATATACCTGTTGCTAAGCAACAAAATATTGCATTACAACCAGACATGAGGTAATCGTAATCGTGTAATCGTAATCGATTGCAATTAATTACATTTTTTCAAAGTAATCGAATGTATTCGGTTACTTTTTCAAAATCGATTACATGTAATCGTAATCGTAACCATTACAGGACCAAAAAGTGGTGTAATCAGCGATTACATTTCGATTACTTTGGAATGTTATCATAGGTCTCTTATACAGTTGGTCTTATGATCTTGGCCTACATTATTAATTATTAGCATATCAAGTCTGGTTGAATGATGTCTACATTATAAGCATATGTTATGAAATGGGTCTACACTATTATCACATCCAGTCTAAATGATCTGATTATACATTAGTAGCATATCCAATCTGATCTGGGTCTACATTATTAGCATATACAGTATTCTGATCTTGGTCTACATTTTTAACACATCCCTGCATAATCTGTTTGCAAAGACACTTTATGGGTACCACACTTAAATTTGCTTGAAGGTCTTTATTAACAATTAAAAAGGTAGTCAACAACAATACAATGCATATAATTATCCTGGGTGGATACTCAGTAACAATGAGAGTTTTACCACTACCTGAACCCTTAACAAAGATGATGAGTGTTTTAATATGTGCTAAGTGTGAAACCTTTTACAGTAAAATCCCTCTAATAGGACCACTCAAGTATGTTAATTATTTTGTGTTCAATGCAGATCACTGCTTAAAGCAATGTTAAAGTAAAACAGAAAGCTCCTAAATAATTGTTTTTGTTTTACTCTTACTTTTCTTTAAGCTGCCAGTTGCATTTCATATAAATAGTTAGACGATGTAAGTTAAGCCATAACGATGACAACTAATATGTATTTAGGCTTTGCCTATGGACGGAAAAAAGCAAAATTATACTAATGAAAACGGAATAGATCTATCACCACCAGTGTGTATCAGTTCGTTGTGTATTCCAGATCACACTCGAGGCTACGCCTCTCGTGACTGAGATCTGGATTACACAACCGACTCGAACTTTTATTTTATACCTAAATTGTTTGGGACAAGATCTATATGTTGTTAAACCAAATAATCAAATAGATCTATAAGCACCCGTGTATACAATGTTAAAAGCTAAAACTCCTCCGTACACCTATAATGCAATCTGAAACTATTTTTGGAAGTCATATGACCACCAATAATGACGTCATTATTTATATTGATGGCGTATTGGTAATCGTTATTTTTATCGGTTCGATTGAGAAGTAGATTTTTGTAAATAACGTTCATTTAAGCGTTTAAGGGTATGCATTGAACTGTTTGAAGCTTTGTCCTTTGGAGAAAATCATTTCAAGTGAGTGTTGGGGGTTATTCATGCTTAAAATGGTTTAAAAATAGCACCGAAATCGGGAATTCCGAAACGTCACGCACAACTCTTCGTAAAAGCCGTGACGTCATCATCCAAGATGTCAGCCCCCATGTTTTGTAGTTGCCTAGTTTGAGGAAATTATTCACGCGCAAATCAAACACTTTTCAAAGTCTGTCAGTGATTGAATAAAATTGGAATACCTTTGATTTTATCATGCATTACTTAAGAACGGAAAAAATGGTTTTCAATCTTATGTTCAAAAGGATTTTATATACTTCATATATTAATATAGTCAATGTCATTGACTGTTCGTGTTGCTGCTGTTATAACGTATGGCATTAAAGTTCTATGAGATACATGTGGACACTTCAGGATAAGTGAAAGCAAAGTGCAAACTGTGTTGGACATTCATATCGGGATCTACAAAAACCACTTACATTTATTTAATAAAATATTTTAATAAAATATTTTAATAACATTATAGTCAGTGTATGCCTTAAAATTCTCCAATGTAATCGATGTAATAGAAATGTAATCGCGATTACATTTTTCAAGTAATCGTAATTTAATCGATTACAGACTCTGTAATTTTCAAAAAAGTAATCGTAATCGCATTTGCTGTAATCGTAATCGAAAGTAACCGATTACATTTCAAAGTAATCGATCTCATGTCTGATTACAACCAATAATCATTCCGCCTTTTGTTTCATAAAGTATACGTGAAATACGACGATAAAGCATTAGTCAGCTTTTTTTTCAATCAAGTTCTTCTTTTGATGATATGATTGGAATTTCAGTAAAGTTAGACATTCATTATAGACCACATCACTTATAAGGCCTTTCATTACATCCCCTAATTACAGACACGATCTAGTTACAGTGGAGAAGATGGTTTTCTCTTGCACCCAATTTACGCGTTTATAAATGCTTTAACTATATCATCGCTCCTTCTCTACAACGACACCCAATGGGAAACACGTATGTGCGTTGTTAGGAGGAAGTCGTCATATAGGGAGGGAAATTGATTTACAATTGCAAACAGCTTGAATCCAGATCAGACGCCGCGTAACGCGGCGTCTGATCTGGATTCAAGCTGTTTTTCACTCGTCATTATATTTCTTCTATCAAAACGTCCTCTTATATTTGTGAGAATAAACAGCAGACGACAATTTTTAGCAGACGATATTGCAGCAGTTACAGCTTTAGACATAATTGTCCTGTCTAGGGAACTGCGGCAAGTGTCGTTGTAAGGAAGGAGTCGTTGTTGGGAGGGTCGCTGTAGAGAGGGCGCGCTGTATGTCCATTGCAAACCGTTTGGAACCAGATCAGATGTCAGATAAGCCGGTGTCATATCGGGCTCCAAACCGTCTGCCATTCAGATTAAAAAACAATCTACAAAAACACAAATAAATTGTCTTTTACTACGTTTTAGTGCATCGCATTTAGTCTCGTTTATTATTATTATTGTTATTATTATTATACCTCATTCATATACATGTAGCGCTCTTTTCACATAGGGGTCGTGCGTTCAAAAGTATAGTATCTGCTCTACTGTCTTCTGGCTTGAAGCAGCTGCCTTAATAAACGACAAGTTTTCCGTTGCGTGGTCGTGGTGAAGAAACTGTACTCCACAGTGTAGAAGACATTATTCTAACGTAATGAACTATTGTAATGGCAATTTTTGAAATTTTCTAACCGTCTAATTTAGTCTTAGTAGCAAACAGTCTGGAGCCTGGTCAGTCACAGGGTTTACAAGATAAATCGTGAATAGTTTTAGCGTAAACGCGTTTATTGGGAAATGATAACATTTATCAACTTTACTATGTGTTGTACATTGTAATAGTTTTGATGTTAAGTTATAGGCAAATGTATCACTCAATGCGACCACAGCCGAACTAAACTCACATTTGTAAACCGTTTCGAGACTGTCAGAGTGAAGGCAGACGGCCGATATATACTCGGCGTCTGGGGCTCGTTTTACTAAACAACTTACGCAAATTATTTGCGTAAGTCAAAATTTTAAATTTTAATTTATATATTTTATTATCACTTGCTACAAACAGAAAATAGCCAGATCAGAGGACGCGCTTTAAGCGCGTCCTCTGATCTGGCTATTTGCTGTTTGCAAACGTTTATGCTTGAAAAAAACGAGTTAAACGATTTTGACTTACGCCAAAATTTTGCGTAAGTAGTTTAGTAAAACGGGCCCCAGATCTGGCAATGGAAATAATGTTTGTACTATAAATGTGTTTATTGTGAAGAATACAGAAGCGTCTTCTCCACTGTAAACGGTGAAATGAATAGAGTAATAAGAGGGGCAGCTGGTGTATCAGTTCAGTCCATGGATATCTTTTAAAGAACTCTGGCACAGATTGAATGTGACCAAATATTTGTTCATCTGTATCATAAGTGCTTTATTTCGATTCAGTAACACGTGTGCTGTGCTACAGTGGAGAAAACGTTATTCTTTCCCGTTGAAACGCAAACGAAACGCAAGTACATTGCAGTTAAATGGAGAAAGTAACAAGTTGTCGACAATTCCGATTATTAATTTTAATCTCAGTCGCAAACAGTTTGGAGCCTGATCAGACGACGGGTAACCCGGCGTCTGATCTGGCTCCAAACTGTTTTTATTGGAAATAATAGTTTTAACGTAAATCGTTAAGAATAATGTTTTCTCCACTGTACAGAATTCGCATTACCGGTATTAGTCTATAAACAAGATTACTAATTATAGATGGTGACTTAACACACGTTTAAATGTAGCTTATATAGTTCTTTTCCAATAAAACTATTTATTATAATGTCCATTGCAAATAGTTAATTAACCCTTTACCTCATAGAAGCGCCTTTTAGCGCATTCAGTTAAATCCTCCGCTGAAAAAAATAGTTCCAATTTATACAGTCATGAATATGTATCATTAGGATTTTTTTTATTCTATCAGGTGGTAGCTTAAAGCAGGCTGAAAGTAAAGCAGAATGTGCCGTAAGGCACATTCTGCTTTACTTTCAACCTGCTTTAAGTAGTCACCTATTTTCAAATCTAGAAGGAGCCTATTGGGTAAAGGGTTAAAACCTAAATCCCTTATGTCTCCATCACACCCTATAGTGTGATTACTCATTAGAATCGTCGACCAGCGACGATTTTTATGGGTATATACAACGAAGGTAGCGCTGAAGGCATAAAGCAGTTAACACTGAAAATAAGTGTAAGTAGTATACATGTTACAGGGATAATGTGTAATCAGGGAATACGTGAACTCTCTGAAAAATCAGGGATTTCACAAAACCCTAAATCCCCCAGGGAAAAGGCGTATTTTTAAAGCTTTCGTTGAATTTTTATAAATATTTGGCAGTTACTTTAGGTTAAAGTAATGCATCTTAACTTGTTTAGTTCATTAAGTTCAAAGGCAAATATACTACTCTGTGGGATATTTTGTTAACCTTATTAGCGAGACAGATGTCTTGGTTGTTTAATTGCCCTGGCTTATATGCATACTGTTCACTTATTTTTATTCATTTGTGCAAGAAACTTTGTATGAACGTTCATTAGACCATGATATTTAAAGAAAGCATGATTTTTTAAACAAAAAGAAATGTAATGATAATTCAAGTCTATTTATTTGATGAAAAAATGGACATTTGATCAATTCCCTAAAACGCCCCGTGATTACGCGTAATCCAATAAAGTTTCAGGGATTACGCGTATTCCCTGATAACACGTTATCCCTGTATCATACACGCTGTTATCTGCTGCCTTCTTTAACATTCACTTTACTGTTTGTTATATTTCTCTTTGTTTCTTTCTTCCTCCAGAATTTCTGCAACAAAATGAAGAGTTTTCCGAAATCTGTTGGCGATGACTACCGCCTGAAGTCTGACTTTGTGACCGGGGACTACAAGATTGACTGCTTTATAAACAACCTTGGCGACTTTCTCGATGTAAGTGATACAATGGAGAAAACGTTTTTCTTTCCCAATAAACGTGTTAACGCTAAAACTATTTTTTCCATTGCAAACAGTTTGGAGCCAGATCAGACGCCGGGTAACCCGGCGTCTGATCAGTCTCCAAACTGTTTGCCACTCGTATAAAAATGAAGTCAATGTTGTCAAAATATCTTAATTTTCTACATTTTAAGTTGTTGCGTTTGCGTTTTGTTTGCATTTAAACGGAAAATACTAACATTTTCTCCACTGAACTGTGCGGAAGACGTTATTACATGTATTACAGTGGAGAATCTGTTATTCTTTCCCGTTTAAACGCAAACGTACGCAAACGCAAAGCGCTAAAACGTAGAAAATAACAATTTTTGGACAATTCTGATATTTCATGTTTATCTTGGTGGCAAACAGTTTGGAGCCTGATCAGATGCCGGGTTACCCGGCGTCTGATCTGGCTCCAAACTGTTTGTATTGTAAATAATAGTTTTAGCGTAAACGCGTTTATTGGGAAAGAATAACAGATTCTCCACTGTACCCGTTTAAACGAAATTAAACGCAATTGCAATGCCATGAAGAAAATGAGAGTTATTTAAAATGGTGGACAATTTATTAGAATTTAAATGGCTAACAAATTGTAGCCTGACCATCGACCTTACGCGACTTCTGATCGGGATTACAGCTGTTTGCAAATGTAGCCATTTTCCCTCCTTATAACGACTTCCTCCGAACAACGCATACTATCTTGTCTCCGATTGGGTGTCGTTGTAGAGAGGGAACGCTGTAATTTGATAACAGCTTGGATCCAGATCAGACGCGACATCTATGAAGCAGACGATAGTGTACCATGTGAGGAATTGGGTGGTAGCTTGTCAAACCACGAAGAGTAATCTTTGTCAAGTGGTATAGTGGGATTTCAATATACATGTATTTTGAACGATATTCTAGGACATTAGAATTCATAGCATGATAACGAGGCGATCCATCTTAATGTAAAAATGTAAATGAAATATGCGATAAAACAATAAGAATAAAGCTGGATAAAGGTTATACGATCACTGTTAATATGAATAATTTAATAGGTAATACATTATTACATGTTGATCAGGCAGTTTGACCCAGTGTAGTCTGGGGTTATCTGTCATTGTTTCTAATGAGGTCATTTTGAATGATTTCAACTGCTAAACCCTTCATATACTATGAGAGTATACAGTGGAGAATCTGTTATTCTTTCCCAATAAACGCGTTTACGCTTAAACTATTATTTGCAGTGCAGACAGTTTGGAGCCAGATCAGACGCCGGGTAATCCGGCGTCTGATCAGGCTCCAAACTGTTTGCCACCAAGATAAACATGAAATATCAGAATTGTCCAAAAGTTGTTCTTTTCTACGTTTTAGTGCTTTGCGTTGCGTACGTTTGCGTTTAAACGGGAAAGAATAACAGATTCTCCACTGTATCTTTCAGTGTCACTAATGAGGTCATTTTGAATGATTGTTTCAACTGCTAAACCCTTCATATACTATGAGCGTATATATACATTGTTTAACTCATTATCCCCTGAAACTTCCAATGAACGATATTGGTTTGCAATAAAGGCTGGTCCATTTTGGACTATTTTAGGTTGTTCTTGGTAACAAATTTGCAAAATTATAAACTGTGAAATCTCTGATCAGGGACTTCACTGTTTGAATAGGACAAGTGTACTCTTCATAGGTACGCTTTTGGTAAAGGACGAATATACGCGTCACTGAGTTAAAACAGTGTAGTCAGATCAGACAGCCCCTAAAGTAGTTGTCTGATAAGAGTCTACACTGTGTATGGTCTGTCTGTCTTTCATTGGGAAGATTTTCCTTATTTCATAAATAATATAATAGAGCATAACTTATAATGGATTGTTTGTGGGCGGATTTAAATATTTAAAAATGAATATTCTGCATGAGACTGGTTGATATCATGGCCCAATTCATAGGGAAAAGGTCGTACGTATACATTAATTTAGCTTGTTGTGGTTTTTTTTTAATTTTTCAATATATCCAGTTCCTATTAATTCCATTTGTCTGATCTTAATCTACACTAGTTGCTGATAGGAATTTCAATATAAATAAAAAGGAAAGCGAAACTTCATACCATGCACCTCTTAGATAAAAAAATAAATTAATCCTATACCTGAGCATGGAAGAACAAATTTGGCTCAAATGGGTTAACTACAGGTACACGTATATTGTATGTACATGGACAAACATGCACTTGCAAGGAACATGTCTTAGAATTTAGACAATAAAGAAACGTCGATCCTAGTGTCAAACAGTTTGGATCCTGATCAGACGCCGAGATACTCGGCGTCTAATCAGGATCAAATCAGTCTGAAAAAATCAGTGATCGCAGGCGGTGAAGGTGAAGGTGAAAGGTTTGAGCGTGTTTTTTTATTTTTCCATAGGATGAGACGGCTGCGACAGGCACTAACTGGAGTCTCCCATACAACTACAACAAAACCATGGACTTTATGGACGCCAATCCTACATACTACAACTCCTCAGGATTCACAACCGACTACCAAGATTACCTGCAGGTAAAAGCCAAGGCATACACAGGGGATGGGTCGAGGCGTTATTCTTTCCAAATTACAGCGCTCCCTCTCTACAACGACACCCAATGGAAGACAACAATTGTGTGCGTTGTTCGGAGAGAGTCGTTATAGGGAGGGAAATTGGCTTATATTGACAGACAGTTTGAATCCAGATCAGACGCTGGCTTCAAGCTGTTTGCCAATCATCTTTACGCTTTTTCTGTCAAAATGTCCATTATGATATATTTGTTTTTTGAAAAACAGCAGACAACAATTTTAAACAGACGATATTGCAGCAATATAAACGTTAGACAAGTTTTTACTGTTTAGGGAACTGTGGCAAGGGTCTTTGTAAGGAGGGAGTCGTTGTAGGGAGGGCCGTTGGAGAGAGAGCGCGCTTTATTACCTTTACTTTTACGGTGTCATCTGATTTAAAACAATTGTCCGCTCTTATCTCTCAAAATTTAGATTTATATGATACATGTATCTTAAAGAGTGTCAAACAGTTAGGATCCTGATAAGTTATATGAACTCGACGTCTGAACTGTTTGCATTTATCCATTGTTATCGAGGTAAGGCAGTGAAGGGGCTAACGCATTTGGTATCCAAAACCAGATATTTATTGCAGTGCCCCTGATCAGACCTTTCTTCATTGTCGTGGTTTTAGGGCTTAATGTTTTCTATTGATTAGAAGACCAATATGATCCCCTCTGCCAAGAGCTAAAAGGAAGACAAATGCGCTGCTTGGAAGCGAATGAGATTATTAAAATTATTGGTCAGCATTACTTAATAATGCTGTTAAATTAATATTATCGATATTTTATTACTTCGAACTAGTGCATCGTGTAAACCGCGTCCTCCTAACAAATTTATATGATTTCCGGTTTACACTACAGGGTATCCCAAAAAAGCGGAACCCTAGTTCAAAGGTGTATTTTCCTAAAGTTTTTGTTTAAAACAGGACATTTATACATTGCCAACTTATTTTGAAATACTCGTGTCATGCAGTGATAAAAACGACTGTTGTATGTTACGCTGATGTTTTCATTTGAACAAGTAAAACTTGTTTAATAACCGATAAAACAAAATAAAATTACATTGTAGACAATAAAATAAACCAAATCAAGTTTAGTGGTGTTGTATTCAGTATCAAAGGCGAAAAATGTGGATAATCGTCAAATCTCTGTACAGTGAAATGGCTTAATTATTATAGACCAATTAAAAGAAATATCGATATCATGTTAAAACAGGTTTCCTCATGTATTCATGTAAAATCATGAACTGAGTGTAATAAAGAAAGTAAAAATTGAAATGGATTGCTTTCTTTAAAATGCTCATATCTGAAAAACTGATTAATATTTTAAACCAAATTTTGTCAATTTATAGCAAAATGTCGTCTCCACTAATCTATATACTTTTAATTTATAGATAATTGATAGGATTTGAATATGCATATTTGACCCTTGGTTCCGATTGTTTTGGACATCCTGTAGGCTTTATGCAAACGGGATGCAGTTCAGCGCCGAAATATTTGTCATAGCATCATTGTTAATGTCGATAATATATTAACTCCTTCACTGCCTTACCCCGAGTACAATGTCTTTATCCAAACAGTTTGGATCATGATCAAAACTGTTTGACACTCATTTCAATATTTCCTATGTCAAATTACCTAAAATGTTAATTTTAGAAACAAATGTAGACGAAAATTGTTTAAAATTGATGACGTCATGGCAGTGAAGGACTTAATAGTCTGAAGGTCCAACAGTTTTACCTGACCAGATAACGTGTTGCTTTAATTACTCGGTGTCTGTGTCTAATGTTATAAAGCAGAGTCTCGTTCTCAAGCATTTGATTGGTCAGATTTGAGCCTAGGCTCAAATCTGACCAATGAAATGCTTGAGAACACACTCAGACACAGCTCAAACGGTTTATAACCTTTGGACCCTGATCTTGCTCCAAACTGTCTGTCATGAACAACGCCGATCGGACAATGTTGATAAAGCGTTTGAGTTTAGTCTACGATAATTTTCTAGCTTTTGACTGGTGCTTTACTGCTCAAATCTCACCAAGACTCATCCCAATCGCTTAATAATCATGGGAGCAGTTCGTTGAGTACAATCGCCTTGATTTCAATATGATGTATCTAGAATCCTAGTATTTGATCTCCATTGATATGCGAATATAAACTTGTCTGTTTAAATGATTGAATGCTTAGTATCCTCACCAGCTTTGCGACAGTCGCTACTGTTGAATGTGTTTCCTTTGTTGTTATTAAAACAGATTAACTTTGAAAGTTTTATAAATTATATCGTGTGCCATGATTCGTTTGATGTTGATTTATAATTAACGACACTGTGTTTAGCAGCATTTAAAAGGATGATGAATTATCTATGGTGGCTGTGGTATAATGAATACTACACAAAAGCGAGACAGAAGAAGATGTTTGACTTTTATGAATTACATAGTACATTTGTATTACATTGAAATATTCATTTTTCGACAATAACAAATATTTTAGCTCACCTGGCACGTAGTGCCAAGGTGAGCTTTTAGGATCGCTGCATGTCCGTCGTCCGTCCGTCCACAATTGGTTCGTTAACACTCTAGCAGCTACAAATATCATCCAATCTTCATGAAACTTGGTCACAATGTTTGTCTAGTAGAAATCTAGGCCAAGTTTGAATGTGGGTTATGTTGGGTCGGGTCAAAAACTAGGTCACTAGGTCAAATCATAGAAAAACCTTTTTAACACTCATGAGGCTTTAAATTTCATCTGATCTTTATGCAACTTGGTCAGAATGTTTGCCTAATTGATACCTAGGTCAAATTCAAATATGGGTCATTTAGGGTAAAAAACTAGGTCACTAGGTCAAATCATAGGGAAAACTTGTTAACACTCTAGATGCTAAAACTATCATTGGATTTTAATGAATTTTGCTCAACTTGTTTGCCTCATTGATATGTAGCTCAGTTAATTTTGAATGATGTCTGGTTGAAAACTAGG
Organism: Gari tellinella; assembly: GCA_922989275.2. Classification (NCBI taxonomy): domain Eukaryota; kingdom Metazoa; phylum Mollusca; class Bivalvia; order Cardiida; family Psammobiidae; genus Gari; species Gari tellinella. The sequence goes on along the minus strand of OV277857.1, from coordinate 25,715,064 downwards.
TCACTAGGTCAAATCAAAGAAAAACCGTGTTAACGTAATCGAAGCTACAACTCTCACTAGATCTGCATGAAATATTGACAGAATGTTTGCCTACATGAAATCTAGGTCAAAATCAAATATGGATTGTGTCCGTTCAAAAACTAGGTCAAATCATAGGAAAATCTTGTTTACACTCTAGAGGTTGATTGTGAGTCATGGCCAGTCATAATCTAGGTCACTATAGGTCAAGTTTGCCATGGTGTACCAGGTGAGCGATTTAGGGCCATAGTGGCCCTTGTTTACTATGAATGCCTTAATCTCATTTTAAGCCGTAGAATTATGACTATATAGACATTGGTTATTATTTCCAAGAATCTATTTACACACTCATTTCCAGTACCACAATCTTACACTGGTGACTATGTTTTAAAACAGTATTGAGTTATTAATTGAAACAGAACTATTGGACGTCATTTCTGTTAGATTTTATGCAGTCGAATTTTAAACATATGCTGTCATTTCCTAAGCTGGGTTTAGTCAAAGATGTTGAAAATTATAAGACACAGTTTTGGACAAGTCAACACTGTATATAAGCATAAAACACGTACATCTAACACGACACCATATCACATAAACAAGTTCATATTTCTTTTGTAACAAGATTAGACTACTTTGTAACATAATAACATGATATATATTCGAACTTGACCTAGATATCAATGAGACAACCATTCTGACCAAGTTTCATCAAGATCAAATGAGATTTGTAGCCTCTAGAGTGTTAAAAAGGTTTTTCTATGATTTGCAAACCCAGCTTTGCATAGATAATGCTATATCTACCCGGTATTATATATATCCACATGTTATGTCAAGCAGGATAGACCCTGATGTGTGGAACGCCGTAGCTGTCTCCTGTTGTCACATTTCTTCTTGTTTTGTTACAGAGACCTGTTATCTCAAAAGTGTCTTTTTGCCAAAGCGCTATGTGAATTTGTCTACAAAATGTCTTTTAGTCTTTAACACGTATGTAATTTTATTACACCTCGCTTTGAGTTACAATGATAAATTCCCATATACCTACAGTTAACATTTTGCATGTCTTTTACATCTATTCAAAATATACTGTCACTCTTTATGATATTCTTTTTGTGACGTCACTCTAAAGGACATTACTTTTTTACTCCGTCCGAAAACGTACTGTAAGCATTGACATGACTTTTGCTATTGGATACATTGGAAGGTTTTAAAGAGTGGTAACTGCTGAGCAACTTTTGGCATTTTCTGCACAAGTTGCTTCCTTTTGTCCATTCCTTAACGATTTGCCACCACTTCGGAAGAGGATAGTTGCCACCTAGACAATGTAAAGACGCTGTTTCTTCAATATACTTACTATAACGTTCTTCTTTGTTTCTTGTAATATTATTATAAACAATGTGACGTCGTAAGACGGCGACGTCATTTCCCGCGTTATGTACATGTCCGCGCTAAATTGGAATTCACAAAACATTTTATAAAAGACGAATAAAACGATTCCAAAGCCAGGGTTGATAAGCTCGGTGTAATAAAATAAATATTAGATGTCAGTTTGCGTGACATTCAAATTGTCAACACTCGAAAACAAGAATGTCACCCTCGGCTACGCCTCGGGGTGACATGCTGTTTCTCGGGTTGACAATTTGAATGTCACGCAAACTGCCATCAAATAGTTATATATTATTACCCCTCGCTTTGAGTTACAATGTTAAATTCCCATAGACCTACGGTGAACATTTTGCATGTCTTTTACATCTATCCAAAATATACTGTCACTCTTTATGATATTCTTTCAGTGACGTCACTGTAAAGGACATTGCTTTTTTACTCCGTCCGAAAACGTACTGTAAGCATTGACATGACTTTGGCTATTGGATACATTAGAAGGTTACTATAAAGTGACGTCGTAAGACGGCGACGTCATTTCCCGCGTTATGTACATGTCCGCGCTGAATTGGTTTTCACAACACATTTTATAAAAAACGAATAAGACGATTCCAAATCCAGGGTTGATAAGCTCGGTGTAATAAAATAAATATTAGATGTCAGTTTGCGTGACATTCAAATTGCCAACCCTCGAAAACAAGAATGTCACCCTCGGCTACGCCTCGGGGTGACATGCTGTTTCTCGGGTTGACAATTTGAATGTCACGCAAACTGCCATCTAATATTTATATATTATTACACCTCGCTTTGAGTTACAATGTTAAATTCCCATAGACCTACAGTTAACATTTTGCATGTCTTTTACATCTATTCAAAATGTACTGTCACTCTTTATGATATTCTTTTTATGACGTCACTCTAAAGGACATTACTTTTTTACTCCGTCCGAAAACGTACTGTCAGGATTGACATGACTTTCGCTATTGGCTACATTGGAACGTTTTAACGAGTGGTAACTTCTAAGCAACTTTTGGCATTTTCTGTACAAGTTGCTTCCTTTTGTCCATTCCTTAACGATTTGCCACCATTTAGGAAGAGGATATTTGCCACCTAGACAATGTAAAGACGCTGTTTCTTCAATTTACTTATCATAACGTTCTTCTTTGTTTCTTGGAATATAATTATAAACAATGTGACGTCGTATGACGGCGAGGTCTTTTCCCGCGTTATGTACATGTCCGCGCTAAATTGGTATTCACAACACATTCAATAAAAGACGAATAAAACGATTCCAAAGCCAGGGTTAATGAGCTCGGTGTAATAAAATAAATATTTGATGGCAGTTTGCGTGACGTTCAAATTGTCAACCCTCGAAAACAAGAGTGTCACCCTCGGCTACGCCTCGGGGTGACATGCTGTTTCTCGGGTTGACAATTTGAATGTCACGCAAACTGCCATCAAATATTTATATAATGTTACAATGTAGTCTCATTTCGTTAAAGAGCACTGCAAATTGTCTATAGAATATCTTACCATGTTTAGAGTGTACGTTGTTGTGTCAGTTTACAGTGTTAATTTGTCCAAAGTGTGTCATATCATGTTATTATGTTACAAAGTAGTCTCATCTTGTTACAAAAGAAATATGAACTTGTTTATGTGATATGGTGTCGTGTTAGATGTACGTGTTTTATGCTTATATACAGTGTTGACTTGTCCAAAACTGTGTCTTATAATTTTCAACATCTATGTTATTATGTTACAAAGCAGTTTCATCTCGTCAAGGTGTACTGTTACCTTGTCCATCTGACATGTTAAAAGCATGTGTGGTATGTCAGTATGTAGTGTTGACTTGTCTAAATTATGTCTGAAAATTGTTGATATAATAACATAACTGATGAGCATGATATAGAGGATAATTGTTTTTTTCAGTATAAGATAGAAATTTAATCCATTGAGTGAACATCAGCCTGTTATATTTTCACGAGTGGCGAAGTCACGAGTGAAAATATAACAGGCTGATGTTCACGAAATGGATTAAATTCGATCTTATACTGAAGAAATACAATTATTCTATTTATTTATGCTTTTAAGCCACTTTTTAAACGAAATTGTTCGACAATTGAGAAAGCGAAAGTAAATGATTTACCCCGTGTTGAGCCCCAACTTTATATCGAACACATTTTCGAAACAGTTTCCCGTATGATGACGTCACTTATTTTTTTATTTGACGTCATCCGAATTACTTCGTTGCTCCCGAGTTTGGATTCGTGCTCTTCCGGTGAGTAGTTCGCGACAAATCGGACTGCCGGAATTTAACGATAAGACACGATTTACTACGATTCTTGGGGAGCCCTACGGGGAAATTCATAATAAAAGCGATTGGTGATAATCCACTGCAGTGGATTACCAATTGATAATCCACTGCTTTTTCGTGGTAATCCACCGAAAAGCATAAATAAAATGCACACTTTGGACAAGTCAACGCTATATACAGACATACAAACACACATCGCTCATCGACAAGATGGACTACTTTGTAGCATAATGTCATAAGTTTTGAACATGATAAAATAGAATTTGGACAAGCCAACACTATATATTGACATAAAAACACGTGCATTGAACATGATAACCTATACTATCGACAAGCTCACATTGTTGTTAACAAGATGCACCTTCTTTGTTACATAACACCATAGCCGTTGACCATAATAAGAGACTATATAGACAAGTTCAAACAGCGCTTAGCCAATTCATAACATGGCATTTTGAGATGACACTCGTTGAATAAGACACGTTCACACGCCGCTTCGACATAATGACATGGCGTTTAGAGATGACACGCCTGAATTTGAACATGGCAAGAAGAAATGTCTGGATATATCCAATTTGCGAAAATCCTAATTTAGAGGAGTATAGTATAATATTTTGGTTATACATTTCAGAACCTATCGGATATATACACTGTAGTATGTCTATGCTAAAAACAACTATTTTTCAACTCCCTTGTCCATGTGTCATATTTCAAGGACATGGGTACATATCTGTCTTACCAGAAGGCAGTTCGGAGACATTTGTCACACTGCTATGACAACTCTTGTTTTACTTATTCACAGATACCGATCTCACATTGGCTGTCAAATAAGCAGACGTACGCAAGCACAGACGATTACGTCACATTTGATCCTCTGATTGGGGAAGAACTTGGAACCTATAGCCGGGCAATTAAAACAGACAGCAGTAAGTTCTCCCCAAAACTTATAATATCACGAATGAATAACAGTTTCGTGATAATATCTACCATAGATCTGTTTGTGCCTGAACATATGTCCCTACTGCCTTACCACGATCACTTCACAATTGATCTCTAAAATTGCTAGCAAAGAATATTTGCATTTTTGCAAAACAATTTGATCCAGATCAGACGCCGCAAACGCGGCGTCTGATCAGGATCCAAACTGTTTGCCAAAATTGATTTTTTTTCTTATGAAACTCTTCTTAGTAATTATCTTATTGTAGCGTTTTATCAGATGACAATTTTAAGTAGGTATTCAGAGTTTAATAAACTAGTAAGCATATATATACGTATAATATCTGTTACTACAGTGGAAAATGTGTTATTCTTTCCCAATAAACGCGTTTACGCTAAAACTATTATTTGCAATGCAAACAGTTTGGAGCCAGATCAGACGCCGGGTAACCCGGCGTCTGATCAGGCTCCAAACTGTTTGCCACCAAGATAAACATGAAATATCAGAATTGTCCAAAAGTTGCTCTTTTCTACGTTTTAGTGCTTTGCGTTTGCGTACGTTTGCGTTTAAACGGGAAAGAATAACAGATTCTCCACTGTATATAGCGGAGGAGATCTTGTTCTTTCCCGACGAGCTTATGCAGAAATCCGTATGTACATTGGAAAAGATTTGGAGCCAACTCCGGCGTCTGGTCAGGCTGCAAACAGTTTGCTTTTCAGATTAAAATAAGTTGTCAACATTTGCTTATGGAATTTTCTGCATTACTTTGACCCTGTGTTAATTGTGTTTGCAATACAGAATATGTAGCATATCTAATACAGTGGAGAATGTGTTATTCGTTCCCAATAAACGCGTTTACGCTAAAACTATTATTTGCAGTGCAAACAGTTTGGAGCCAGATCAGACGCCGGGTAACCCGGCGTCTGATCAGGCTCCAAACTGTTTGCAACCAAGATAAACATGAAATATCAGAATTGTCCAAATGTTGTACTTTTCTACGTTTTAGTGCTTTGCGTTTGCGTACGTTTGCGTTCAAACGGGAAAGAATAACAGATTCTCCACTGTAGCCTGTATTTTTTCTAAAACAAAATAAAACTTTCAATAATTTTATGCCATTCAATATTGAACCTTCATATTGAAACTTGTTTTCATTTACGCACGTTTAGACGTGTTTGCTAGATTTAAGAGGATTCTTCACGATACAGTGTTTGTTAAGAACGAGTATACATGTCCTCGTCGCTAGGGTTCACTGAGTTAAGGTTACTTTTATATGCATACGGTATTTTAAACTTTTCTTTCATTTTGTTAACCCATTGTTGTCAAGCGCCGCCTCAATTTTGTCAAGAAATATATATGTCCACAGGTTGATTATCTTTTCACAGATGAACTCAAAATGGTCGTCGTATTCTTTTAAACTTTAGACGCACGCCGTCGGGTCATATAAACAATTCATCTAAATGACTGTGAAATTGTACAGAGGTATAGATGTTCAAATAATGGACTTGATTACATAGAACAATTACTATATGATGGTATTATTCATGACACTCGAAGGAATTATGCGTTAGTTCCAAATATTGATAATTCTGCGTTATTTTGCCACTGAAGCAATGTACCAAGTGATCGGGGACTCGTTGGATATGAACCCTACTCATGAGATTTTTACCCCTTCACCGTTTCATTTTCGTCTGTTCCAATTTTGTTGTCTGCCTTGTCATTTAAAAGTTAAAAAATAAGGCAGTATGTCAAAAGAAATTTCAAAACGAGTGTCAAACAGTTTGGATCCTGATCAGACGCCGCGTCACGCGGCGTCTGATCAGGATCCAAACTGTTTTCAAACGCGCTTTTTAGGGCCATTGAGAGCGAAAGGGTTAAAAGGTCAACATTGAGTAGGACTGTCAATCAGGCAACTTCAGCACTCGTTGACGTAATGGACCAACACCTTATCTGACCCGATGACAATGACAAACACAATTTAATGAACTGATTTACCAGCAAGCCAGAGTTCCAAACGTATTCAGTAAACCCCCTCTAAAACGGAACCTCTTTATACCGGATTTCTCTCTAAACCGGAAAAAACGTTGACCCTGTTTCCAACCTATCTTTATTTAAATAACCCATTTCACCATAAATATGCCTTTTTACGCCTTTGATTTATTCCATCACTGAATTGAATACTTCATGAATATGTATCATCATAACTAGTTTCTATATTATAGCAGATTGTAGCTTAAAGCAGATTGAAAGTAAAGCAGAATGCGCATTAAAGCGCATTCTGCTTTACTTCCAGCCTGCTTTAAGTGATCAACTATCTTCCATGCTAGGTAAATAAGCTTTGGACTAAACCCCCTGTAAACCAGAAACCCCTCTAAACCGGAAATTTATGTTGTCCCCACACACACATGTCTGGCTCAGAGGGGTTTTACTGTAGTCGGGTACGAACAATGTCAGCTCTATGGTCTTGAGAGGATTTTAATTAGTTATTTCCCCAGTAACAAGGGGTAGTGGCCTATTAGTACGAAATGGTTCGAAAGTTTGAATGTGTAAATGACCGTTTAACGTTCTGGTTATGCGGATTCGAGTTTTAGACCCCAATGCCACCTCATTAGTAAACCAGGGCCGTCGAACCTGTGATTAGAGACACCCCTATAGAGACACTGTATGGATTCAAATGGCAGGTTGTTATTAGGTGCGGAAAGCTGTCACCTGACCACCAAATGATGACCTGCGTCACCTAGTAACAGTGGTTACAAGTTATTTTTCCCCGTTTAACCCTTTCCTCCCTGAAACCTCAATTGGACAATTCTAGTTTTCAATGAGGTCTAGTCCATTTTTGACTTTTAAGGGTTGATTTTTGTAATATATTTCAAGATTACAAAAAGTGTAGACCCTGATCAGAGGGCTCCTTAAGGAGCCCTCTGATCAGGGTCTACACTGTTTGCATAGGAAAAGTATTCTTCTCACAGGTATGATGTTTGCAAATGACGCATATATGCGTGACTAGGGTTCAAAGAGTTAAACGAAACTAAACGCAAACGAATTGTATTGAAAACGTTTATACAGTGCTCCCTCTTTACAAGGACACCAAAATGGGAGACAAAAATGTGTTCGTTGTTGGAGGGAGTCGTTATAGAGAGGTAAATTGGTTTACATTTGCAAACAGCTTGAATCCAGATCAGACGCCGCGTAGCGTGGCGTCTGATCTGGATTCAAGTTGTTTGTCACTCGTCATTAAGTTTTTTTTCCTGTCAAAATGTTCAATTCTTAAGTTTTAGAAAAAAACAGCAGACAACTTTTAAACAGACGATATTACATTAGTAAAAGCATAAGACATAATTGTCCTGTTTGGGGAATTGGGGCACGGGTTGTTGTTCGGAGGGAGTCGTTGTTCGGAAAGCCGTTCAAGGGAGGGAAACGCTGCATTTACATTTCTTTTAAACTTCTCGTGATTTATCTCTTATCTAAATGGCAAACAGTTTGGACATCGATTCGCTCAGTCTGCTTTAAGCTACCGACTCCTAGAGTAAAGAAACTATGTCTTGATTTTGCATAATCATGATTCAATAAATGCACTTTTACCTTCAGTGGGTGTATAACTGAAAGGCGCATACAGTGGAGAATCTGTTATTCTTTCCCGTTTAAACGCAAACGTACGCAAACGCAAAACACTAAAACGTAGAAAAGTACAATTTTTTGACAATTCTGATAATTCATGTTTATCTTGGTGGCAAACAGTTTGGAGCCTGATCAGACGCCGGCTTTACCCGGCGTCTGATCTGGCTCCAAACTGTTTGCACTGCAAATAATAGTTTTAGCGTAAACGCGTTTATTGGGAAAGAATAACGTTTTCTCCACTGTATAATGCGTATGTATACGGGTTAATGCGATATTGGCTATACAGGATATTAAAACACTGTACAGTGTACCCTCACAACAACGGCCCTCCGAACAACATATCCCTCCATACAACGACATTCACCGCTGTTCCCAAGACAATTATAGCTTATGCTTGCACTGCTGCAATATCGTCTGCTTAAAATTGTCGTATGCTGTTTTCATCAAATTTTCATATGAGACAGTTTGACAGGAAATAACCCCATAATGACGAGTGGCAAACAGCTTGAATCCAGATCAGACGCCACGTTACGCGGCGTCTGATCTGGATCCAAGCTGTTTGCAAATGTAAATCCAATTTCCCTCCCTACAACAAATCCCTCCAAATGACGCACAAATGTTTTGTCTCCCATTGAGTTTCATTGTAGAGAGGGAGCGCTGTTTTACCTTCAGCGTATGTATAAATGCGTATGTATGGGTAAATACAAGGCTGGCTTTACATGAGATTAAAACACCACATACCATCATATTAGTAGACAATCGATCTTATCTTCATGTTCTATAAAATGTTCATCACGTATATTAACTTTCTCTGCCCATGGCAATGTCACTTGGGTTTTGCAAAAAGTGCTTGGATCTTTATCGGACGCACGCCGAGTTATATTAGGTTTCTGATCTGACTGCCAATTCCAAAGAGATCTCACAAGACAGGGTTAGATGGAGAATTCAGAAATAAGATGTATTTTTTAGTTTTGACTTACGACCGGGTTTTTTTTCGTACGACGTTTCGTAAGACTAAATTGAAAATAATTTGCAGGCGACCTTTTAATAAGACTACAATATATGTCAGTCAAACAATGAGTTCAGGATATATAGCACATGTGACCAACAATAGGAACAGTTTCTCTGTACCCTGAAAGAGGGATGCTTCACTCATTCACCCCTGAAATCTTTAATGAACTATACCATTTCCGAATTAAACCTTGTCCTTATAAGATTATTTAGGGTTGATTAACAATACATTCACATGTAGATCTGAATTGCAAACTGACACACACTACAGACCCTGATCCGATGGCTCTTGTAGACGATTGCACAGGACAAGTGTAATTGTCACAAGTGCACTGTCTGCTAATGACGAGCGTTCTTGTCGCTAGGGTTGAATGTGTTAACTAGAGCTTGCCAAAGGTAAAGCAATCAGCTCCTATAGGTGAAAATTCCATACTGTTTATAATTCATTACTTTAGTCAATGTACCTAAAATTTAACTGATGACTGCTTAGCATAAAAAATATATACATGATAAACTTGTAAACAGTTGAGACGATATTGTTCTTTCCCGTGCAAATGCAACTAAATAAAAATACAATTTTTTTTCTGTTTTGTTTTTTTAAACTCCACTAAGTGGCAAACATTTTGAGGCTTGATCAGGCGTTGGTTTACGCGGTGTCTGATCTGGATCCAAACTGGATATTTACTGTTTGCAATTAAAATCATTGTTTTAGCACAAGCGCGTTTAAGGGTGTATCAATGTCATGACTTTGGGAAATTTTCAAAGTATATGAAAACACTTTATGATGGTTTTGTATTGAAGAGCTATTTAAGATGAATGAAAAAATAGAAAAAGTGTACATTTTGGTGAACAACAGTTGGCTCTACGGCCATTTAAAATTTACCCCACCCACTTCCTCTTATTTTGTCCTTTTCAAACAACACGCTTCAATAAAATCCATTTTAAATGAAAACAAATATGATAATTTGGTTTTGTGTTATTTATTTCCTATCAATGGTAGTATTTCTTCATACAAAAACTAATTTAAGAAAAAAAGACACCAAATGTGAAATTTATAAAGCTCTAAATATCATCGATATGGTACTTTTTGTAAATTTTGTAAGGGGAGATAACTCTTTTTACTTTAATAACTCAACATTTTCAACACTGACCTTTCAATTTCTTTTCATATTTTGAACTGCCTTAGAATGGGCGTTCATCTGGTAGAATATAAAAAAAAGTTAAATACTAGAACTATTTCATTTTCAAACTTTTTTAATTTTTTTCATAAAATAAAAAATCTAATAAAATCATGCCCTATACAAAGCATATTTTTGATATTCAAGGATCCATATTGTTCAAACCTGGTGCCTGCTTTGTCTAAATTTGGTTTCTATATGTGAAAATACCACCATAGACATTAAATTAATAATGAAAACCCAAATTATCATGTTTATTTTGTTTTGAAATTAATTTTACTGAAGCTTGTACTCTGAATGGGTAAAATTTGACACACCTTTTTCAAATCGCTGTAGCTCAAAAAAAGGACACCACCATATATATATTTTTTTTCATTCATCATAAACAGCTCTTCCAAAAAAACAATGTTAGAAAAAAAGTGTGATACTTTGAAAAATTGGCTTATGACATACAAAACTAACATGGTCTCTACTGTACGAGAGAGGCATACATGTAGTGGAGAAAAACTTTATTCTTTCCCAATAAACGCGTTTGAGTTAAAAATATTATTTCAAATGTAAACAGTTTGGAGCCAGATCAGACGCCGGGTTACCCGGCGTCTGATCAGGCTCCAAACTGTTTGCCACTCGGATTAAAATTATTAATCGGAATTGTCGACAACTTGTTATTTTCTCCGTTTTACTGCAATGCGTTTGCGTTTCGTTTGCGTTCAAACGGGAAAGAATAACTTTTTCTCCACTTTAAAACTGTAAACATATTCAACCATTCTTTACTTGCAGCTAAGATGTATGGTAACAATATCAAGTATGTGGCTATCAAGGTAACGACAACAATGGTGGTGGCCAGTCTGGGCTACTCGGATGGCATCCCGATCAAGGACAAGTGGGAAGCCTTTGTTAATCAAGAGGTAAGCGACAGGCTCATAGGCATCTCTAGAAGGTCTGCGTGCCAAGTACTTATAGAGAAGTAACCCTGACCATTTCCTGTCTAAACGCAAACGAAACGCAAACGCATAACATCAAACTGAAGAAAATTACAATCTTTTGAAAAAAATTGAGGTTTATTTGACCTGAGAGGCAAATAGTTTGGAGTCTGATCAGAGGCCGGGTTACCCGGAGTCTGATCAGAGGCCGGGTTACCCGGCGTCTGATCTGGCTCCAGACTCTTCGCAATGCACTAAATAGTTTTAGCCTAAACGCGTTAATGGGAATTATAACATCTTCTCCACATACATGTACTTTGCCGGCTAACGTGTCTGAAAGCCATTGTGAAAACAACATAGTGTTTTGTAGTGATTGATGTTGTCATGAAATGCACATGTATGTACTTGTCAGACAGATGCGATGGAGAAGACTTTATTCTGTCCTGTTTAAACGAAACAAAATGCAACAAACGTGCAATTAAATGGAGAAAAAACATATTTCTAAAAGATGTGGAAGATTCGTTTTATTCTCAAAGGCAAACTAGAGCTTCAGATAAGAGGGAATAAACTGAATAAATCCAACATTTTTTTATTTATTTCAGAATCAAATTCAATAGTATGGGACTCATTAGGACGATTCTAATGAGTAGTAACACTTCAGGGTTTAATATAGTAGTAAAGATTTTAGTTTTTGAAATATTTCCTTATCTTGGACTCTAACAAACAGTTTGGAGTCTGATCAGACGCCAGATAGTCTGACGCCTGATCTTGCTCCAAAATATTCACAATGGACTTACACGGTTTTAGCATAAAAGCGTAATTTTATACCGTAATTTTCCGCATATTTTGTGTGTGGAAAGAATAACATCTTCTGGTTGTAGAGTACTATATAATGTAATCATATTTGTAATACTCAAAAAGGTTAAATAATGTACAAAGTCCATATAGCAGATTATTAACCTTATCAAATTCTTCCATGAGTGGAGAATATATAACCAGTCGGAAATGTATAGACAGCTCGCCTTTAGATGAACTCCTGTGATGAGTTTAATACAGAAAACATGAAAGCATTCAATACTGATTGCAAACAGAATCTGATCATCGCACATAATGAAGCCGACAGGCATCTTCAATTGTTTCCTAATATATATACCGGTAGCATGATACCATCACTGGGGACAAATTAGGTATTATCATGAAATGTTTTGCTACGACAACTCATATGGGTATTATAATAGATTCCTATTCCTACGAACGAAGGCAACTTTGTTTTCGTAGCAAAACATTTCCCATTATATACAGAACAGAACAGAACAGAATTTTATTTCACATAAACTTTACAGTTTCTAGTGATTACGAATCTCTATATATAAATATAACACTTTTGACAAGAAATCCTAGTGGTAGGTGTGTGTCCGATGGATGGACTTATCAATCTAAAATATCGTTACTACACCCTGGGCCTTCTGCCCAGAGTATCGCTGGAAAGCGGAGTAAACAAACATTCGTTATGTTTGATAGATACAGTTCAAACTAATCTTATTACTGCATATGCTTATAGTAATTATGTACACACCCACATATTTACATCTGTATTACACATGCATGTAGCATAATTGTATAACATATTATAATCTTATTATACAAAAAAATATTTCACACGTCTTGTGCTGCAAACTGTGTACTATACACTTACACTGGTATATACCTACTTGTATATGAATAGAATAAATAATGCTAGTTCCTTGTATGAACTTTGTTAAATCATCGCATTGTGATTATATACAAACGTACATTCTTACATTTTTAAAATGCATGTATATATATATGTACATTTGTTTAATAGTACATGTAGATTGCTAAATGTCTAAGTCGCATTAATAGTGTTTATTCTTAGTTGTGTAGCTTCTGATATATATCTACATGAATTATTTAATTCATTTCTATTTTGTGTACCGAGCAATTCAGTTAATTTAAACATACTTGGTCTATCTCTATAGTATCTCTTAATATAACTCACTCTCAAACCTTGGTACTGTCTGCATTTGAAAACAAAGTGGTATTCATCTTCGATATCGTTACAGTTACATATTTGGCATGTTCTCTGGTTTAATTCCGTTCTGCCGTATCTTCCTGTATGTACTCTGAGATTATGACCTGAAATTCGTATTTTCGTTAACGCTGTCCGAAGTTTTCTAGATGCAATGGTATCGAGATAATTTTCAAGGCCAAAGTTTATCTTAATGTTTCTATACAAGCTTAAAACGCTACTATCATAAATTCCGATGCCATTCTTGTAAAAATTCGTCTATTAATCGTTGCTTAAAATCGATTAAAAACTCTTTCACATTTATGTCAGTTCTATTGTACCATACATATAAAAATCCATATTTCTCTAGCAAATGTTTAACGTTGTTTAACTAGAATGATTTTATACTTTGTTGGGTGTATACATGTAACATTAAATTATCAACAATAGTTCTGGTCAGAATATTTTCTGAGTTGCAAACTTTAAACCAATATTTCACAACACGTACGTATCTGTATATACTGACTTCGAGGTGGGTGTATTGTGTGTGTTGCGTTTCCTGCTTGAGTCTTTCGTATTTGTTCCTAGGAATACAATCTATTATAATACCCATATAATTTGTCGTAGCAAAACATTTTGATGAAAATACATTGTTGGCCCCAAGTGAACATGGTTATTTCACATTTCCATAAGAATTATTCTACTTGTACTAGTACTGCAGGATATTGCACACCTTTGTCGCTAGCTGATCAACGGTATATATAATGTTTGTCTTCTGAAACACGGAGGCGATTTTTGAACACTGTTGCAAACAGTTTGGATCCAGATGAGACGCCGAGTAACTCGGCGTCTCATCTGGATCCAAACTGTTAACACTCTGGCCACATTGACTGAAAGAAAATGTACTTGAAACAAACTTTGAGAATTATTTGTAGATGACAATTGTATGTGAAGCAGTATTTTAAGGCATATTAAGGTTGCCGTATTGTCAGCTGTTACAAGATACCTTGTAATTATCGTTCTCAAAGGAAGTGTGATTGGTTTTGTGTTTTGTACAATAAACACCTTGCACATGAAACAAACAACTCACCGATTCTTTAAAAGGAGACCTGCTGTTTAAAACAGGATGAATGTACTGCATAAAGCTCCTAGTAAAAGAGGCTTCTATAGGGCCTTACTTTTACTCTGCTTTATTTAAAGCTATCACCTTTATCAGTGCAAACATGTATTTCTGTGAGATGTGATAGCAAGTAGTGTACCTGCACTGACGCTCTTTTGGTTGTCATGGAAACCGACCTGCTTATTAAAATTCCACCTGGTTTTTTTTAATTATTATTCTAATTGATATTGTTTACACCATTCAAACGACGGGTATCATTGTTTGCTTCCTAAAATATCTACGGACACGATTGTATACTGATTACATGTCCAGGGCTGCCATTTCTCCGGATTTTTCCTAAATCTCCGGATTTTGTCCCAGTTTATGGTAGCTTAAAGCAGGCTGAAAGTAAAGCAGAATGCGCCCTAAGGCGCATTCTGCTTTACTTACAGCCTGCTTTAAGTTGTCACAAGTCAACAAAGCTAGAAACAGGCTTTTTGGTAAAGGTACGATTCGTAAAATCGCACTTGAAAAACACAAATTTGGAAATCTTAGGATTTTTCATGCCAACTTAAAGCAGCCCTGCATGTATTATGTTTTTATGAGGTTACATATGAACCTCTAAATGTTAGCCATAGCAGGATACCGAAATACTCCGTCACGGGTTCACCTTTATCCGGCCCTGATACAGTACTGAACCTTATTAAATTAAATTGATAATTGCAAGCGAATTGCCATCGAATTGCCATCGAATTACCATCGAAGCGGGCGCTTCAAAAAACAAATCCTACGCTTGAATAATTTTACGCGAATTTTCCGAAGCGGTTGTGATAAACATTAACGGAGGCATATTTGCGAACATTTGTGAGATACACCATTCAAGAAAACTTATCCGAGGGTAAAGTTACTATTTTGAATCGCAAGCGAATTGCCATCGAATCGCAAGCGAATTGCCATCGAATTGCAAGCGAATCGCAAAATATGTTAATTTAATAAGGTTCAGTACTGTAATGTCTGCTTTGAAATTGTCGTGTGTAAAAAGTATTCAACTCAGAGTTATTCTCCTTTTAGTAAAATAAACATAAAGTTGAGTGTAAGCCAATTTGGATCCAACTCAGACGCCGTGTTACGTCGCGTAACGCGGCGTCTGGTCTGGGTCCGAGTCGTAAGTTCGCAAATACCAGTCAAGTCGCGATAGAGAGGCTAAGAATTAAACGACAATACAAGACAAAGTACAGTGGAGAATATGTTATTCTTTCCCGTTTAAACGCAAACGTACGCAAACGCAAAGCACTGAAACGTAGAAAAGTACAACTTTTGGACAATTCTGATAATTCATGTTTATCTTGGTGGCAAACAGTTTGGAGCCTGATCAGACGCCGGGTTACCCGGCGTCTGATCTGGCTCCAAACTGTTTGCACTGCAAATAATAGTTTTAGCGTAAACGCGTTTATTGGGAAAGAATAACGTTTTCTCCACTGTATTACAAATGGTTCACATGCTGCGAGTTGTCACCAAACACCGCTGTAACTAGTGCTGCCACAAAAACTGGTAAGGTGCCACCCACTTCATTAATACAACCGCTCCCTCTCTACAAAGACACCTACTGCGAGACAACAATTGTGTTCGTTGTTCGGTGGGAGTCGTTATAGGGAGGGAAATTGGCTTACATTTGCAAACAGCTTGAATCCATATTAGAAGCCACGTAACGCGGCGTCTGATATGGATTCAAGCTGTTTGTCACTCGCCATTAATTTATTTTCTGTCAAAATATCCATTATGTCATTTTGAGAAACAGTAGACGACAATTTTAAGGAGATTTGAAAGGCATTCTGCTTTACTGTCAGCCTCATATAAATTATTTAAATGTACATACTCATGACTATATTTTGGAACTATTTTTTGTGTAGGCATTACTAAGAGGCTAAAAGGTGTATAATTATGTGGAATATAGATGATATTGTATAACAAGACTACAGGGCTGCCATAAGTTGACATGAACAATCCTAAGATTTCTAAATTTGCATTTTTCAAGTGCGAATTTACGAATCGTACCTTTACCCCATAGCCTGTTTCTAGTTTTGTTGACACGTGACTACTTAAAGCAGACTGGCAGTAAAGCAGAATGCGCCTTATGGCGCATTCTGCTTTACTTTCAGCCTGCTTTAAGCTACCATGTTCTAGAAAAAAATCCGAAGATTTAGGAAAAATCCGGAGAAATGGCAGCCCTGATTCTGACTTAGGCACATCTGGTTTACTTTTCATCCTGTTTTAACTAACACTCGCCTGTATCAACTCAAACAAGCATTCAGTAGAACCTGTCTATTACGACCACTAAAACGATTGCGAGTGATTGTATAAAGGACTGGTGACTGCTTAAAGCAAGGTGACGGTAAAACAAAAAAAGCTCCTTTATGAGTTGTTTTGTATTACCGTCACCTTGTTTTAAGCAGTCACCTGTCGTAAACACTTAACCCTTTCCCCAATAGAAGCGCCTTTTAGCGGATATGATTTATTCATCCGCTGAAGAAAATAGTTCCAATTTAATCAGTAATGAATATGTATTATAGGGAGTATTTTCTTTATTATAGCACATGATAGCTTAAAGCAGGCTGAAAGTAAAGCAGAATGCGCCCTAAGGCGCATTCTGCTTTACTTTCAACCTGTTTTAAGTAGTCACCTATATGAAGTACTAGAAATAGGCTATCAGGTAAAGGGTTAATAAACAATACAATTTGCGGCCGTAAACGTTGTAGTTGTACCCTCGTCTGGTGATGAATAAAACAGCATCTGATCAAGATCCAAACTATTTGAAACTCATTTCTTTAGATTCAAAGTACTAAAGTCTCGAACTATCGTCAATAAGTATGAGGCCGGTGACGTCATTGTAGCACATGGATCACATTTTTATCACCTCGTTTGGATCGGTTTTCTCATTAATAACGCATTTTTTGTTGGCATGGAAACGAACAATATGAAGTCATCAGAACTATTTATAACGCTTTTCATAATACGTATATCTGATTGAAAGATTTTATCTAGTTCAATTTTCAATTATTTCAGAACCTACGCATTCTTCTTTCCAAAGTGTCTATTTGTCTTGTTATGGAGTGTCTTAAGTATGTAGGGAAATAGGTACTAGTATAATTATGAACCCTACTGGTGCATTTGCGAGTACGTCCGTCCGTTGAGGTTGCACTTATTCTATACAGAGACGTACTAAAGTGTCGATCGGCGATCACGATGCGAAGGTACCGTCGTAATGATAGACGACATAAAGTGGAGAAAACGTTATTCTTTCCCAATAAACGCGTTTACGCTAAAACTATTATTTCCATTGCAAACAGTTTGGAGCCAGATCAGACGCCGGGTAACCCGGCGTCTGATTAGGCTCCAAATTATTTGACACTCAGATGAAAATCGATAGTGAAAAATGTCAAAAAGTTGTTATTTTCTTCATTTTAGTGCTTTGCGTTTGCGTTTTGTTTGCGCTTAAACGGGAAATAAAAAAGTTTCCTCCACCGTATGTGCCATCGTAGTCGTTTTATATACTACCTTAGGGTAATGGTTTACTGAAATTTACTCCGAACCTAAATAAATAAAACTGTTATTCTGTCATAATTAAAGAAAAAAGCAGTTGAATGAACTAATAATGCATTAATAATCCAGGTCTCTAGATTCAGATCAGACATCGTGATTGAGATTTAAAAGGTTGTTCTGGATATACAAAACTATAAGCACCATTTGACACATTTTTTTATACAAGCCCGAATCAGTTTAAATAGTAATCGCGATTTTTAATCGATGATCGGTCACGAACATGTGCCGATTATTGATTAAAGTTTTGAGTCGAATTGCGAACACTACAGTGAGGACCAAATGTACAGTGGAGAATACGTTATTCTTTCCCATTTGAACGAAAACGAAACGGAAACGCAAAACACTAAAATGTAGAATAGGAAAACTTGTTGACAATTTTGACATTTCATTTTTATGTGAGTGGCAAACAGTTTGGCGCCTGATCAGACGCCGGGTAACCCGCCGTCTGATTAGGCTCCAAACTGTTTGCATTGGAAATAATAGTTTTAGCGTAAACGTGTTTATTGGGAAAGAATAACGTTTCCTCCACTGTAGAATATACTGTAAAACAACTCTTTATATTATTATTATATGCATGTACATGTATAGTATCCATTTAGTTATATATATCAATAAGTTAATCCTTAACCCTTTTCCTCATAGCCTGTTTCTAGTAGTTAAGATATGTGACCTATTAAAGCAGGTTGCAAGTAAAGCAGAATGTGCCCTAGGGCGCATTCTGCTTTACTTGCAGCCTGCTTTAAGTTACTATCTGCTAGGATATAGAAAATATTTCTTATGGTACATATTCATGACAGTATAAAATGGAACTATTTTCTTTGGCGGATGAATAAAATGAATGTGCTAAAAGTCGCTTCTATAAGGGAAAGGGTTAATACATTTAAAGCGACTCGCAACCAGATGGTGCATTAAAAATAGTAATTTGTAAATATGTGTCAAACGCTTATATAAATGGTAAAGAATTAGTTTAGGATAAGAAATTCTGTTTAAAAAAATGTATTTCAATAAAAACAATATATTGGTCTCTGGTGGGATTCGAACCCGGGGCCCGGCATTGGCGGACAGAAGGCAAAATAGGGGATACCGCTTAGACCAATGGACCACGGAACTATCCGTTTATCTCGGATCGATTTAACGTATTTCAATGTGTAGCGATCGAAAGTGCATACAACTTCGTAATTCGGCTCGTGTTTATGTCTGAGCCCGTGTAGAGAAGCAACAACAACAACTATACCGTTAGCTAACGCTATGGAAAAACGATGGAAAATATCTAAAAAACTAAGATTCGGTGACGATTCTTGAGACGTTTTTTGGACTGATCATATTTTTTTAATAATGCCACAAATTTGCTTTTATTTGAGTATTTTATTTTATTTTGACAAGTACACCATCCGGTTGCGAGTCCCTTTAAGTATACTGTCTACTAACAACGACATTGGCAAACAGGGTATACCCTTATACATGTCTTATTATTGTCTGCACTGTTTGCTATTTTCATACGAAATGTTCTGCTGTATAGACAAACACTGTACTGGTGTCTTTAGATCACCTTTGTTGTCTATAATGAACTAGTCCGGCAAAGCCATAAGAAGAGTTCATTGCAATATCCAGGTATAAAAGTGTTAAGGAATACGAAAAAGAAGAAGCGCTGTCCTTATCCTTCTTAACCCATTACCCTATAGCCTGTTTCTAGTTTGAAAGGCATGCGACCACTTAAAGCAGATTGAAAGTAAAGCAGAATGCGCCTTAATGCGCATTCTGCTTTATTTTCAGTCTGCTTTAAGCTTTTATCTGCTAGGGTACAGAAACAATTTCTTATCACAAATATTCTTGTCTGTATACATTGGAACTATTTGCTTAATTACAGGAACAAAATAAAGGCGTATAAAAGCGTATTTGTGGGGTAATGGGTTAAACGACGTCTGCTTCAATATTGTATTTTGATTCACTTAAACTGAAAAAAAATCAAAGCCCTACAACTGTATAGTGCCAAACAGTATACTTTCTGATCAAACTGTTGGCACATACATCTATACCGTAGTCTGTAGCATTTAGCTAAATAAGAGTTAACCCCCTTTACCCCATAGCCTAGTTTTGAAGACATGTGACCACTTAAAGCAGGTTGGAAATAAAGCAGAATGTGCCTTAAGGCACGTTCTGCTTTACTTTCAGCCTGCTTTAAGCTACCATATGCTAGGATTTAGAATTTTTTCTTATGGTTCATTTTCAAGACTGTATAAATTGGAACTATTTTCTTTAGTGGAGGAATGAATCAAATGTGCTAAAAGGCTCTTCTATGAGGGAAAGGGTTAACCATTATTCTGCCGTAATATCGTCTGCTTTGAAATTGTCGTCTGCAAAAATTATTCAATTAAGATTTATACTTTTTTGAATTAAAGAAAATTTAAAGACGAGTGTCAAACAGTTTGGATCCAGATCAGACGCCGCGTTACGCGGCGTCTGATCTGGATCCAAACTGTTTGCAAATACCAGTCAAGGCTGGATCGCACAGGATCAGGATTAGTGCGTACGTGTACAATGTACATGTATTTGAACTTCTAACCCTAACCAGAGATAAAAGTGACCATGTGCAATTACTTAGAACATAAATAACAAACTATATTAGATCTATCATATCTTTTAGGACCAGGATATATAAGCTCTTTGATAAAAGTAAAATCAATAGTGTGTCATATCAAACAATCTATTTGTTACAGTGGAGAATCTGTTATTCTTTCCCGTTTAAACGCAAACGTACGCAAACGCAAATCACTAAAACGTAGAAAAGTACAATTGTTTGACAATTCTGATAATTCATGTTTATCTCGGTGGCAAACAGTTTGGAGCCTGATCAGACGCCGGGTTACCCGGCGTCTGATCTGGCTCGAAACTGTTTGCACTGCAAATAATAGTTTTAGCGTAAACGCGTTTATTGGGAAAGAATAACGTTTTCTCCACTGTAACAGCCATGCAAGTCTGTATTAAGCGGAATTTCCTTGAAGAAGCTTAAAAGCTGATAAAAAATAGGCTAGATCTACTGCTGCCGGTAGATGCAGGATAGAAAAAATGCAATCTTGTTTTCTAGAACAATAGAACAAAACAGACTATTTGATAAATGCGCTTTTTAGTTTCTTCCACTGAAGAAAATAATTTCATTTTATGCATCATAAGAAATACCGGTATTTTATCCTACATGTATTTGGTTTTAGCTTAGAGCTGAAAGTAAATCGTAGTGCACCCTAAGGCACATTCTGTTTTGCTTACAACCTTCTATAAACAACCTTCTATATTCAATATTGAAAACAAGCTATGGGATAAATTGTTAAAACCCCTGTTTGAGAATTTAAATGTGCAGTCAAAAAAACCAAATAGTTTTGAGTGGTTATTATGCGGCGTCTGATCAGAGTCTACACTGTTTGATGATAGGAATTTCAATATAAAACAAAATGAAAATAAAAATTTTGACCAGGCATCCCTTTGATAAAAAATGGAATAATCCAATATATAAACATGGAAGAATCCACAGGGCGCAAATGGGTTAACTGTTATGCAGCAGGCAGACATGTGACAGCTGAATCCTTATTATCATCCTCCCTGGGCACCCATCTGTTTCTATTGCAAGTCAGTTCAAACGCTTCCTTGTCCCAAAGTTATGAAGCGTTTGAGTTGAAGCTGAGATCTTGCTCAAGCATTTGATTGGTCAGATTTGACCTATCAAATGCTTGAGAACGATCTTAGACTCAACTCAAACTCTTTGTAACTTTGGACCAATATGTTACATGTATTTTAAAACGTGATATAAAAAATTGCCATAACCTTGTAACTTGTTTTAACCCTTTCACTCTCAATGACGCCTTAAAACGCGTTTTCCAAACAGTAACGCGGCGTCTGATCAGGACCCAAACTGTTTGACACTCTTATCGATATTTATAAAGTAATACTTTGAAACGTGTCTTGCAGCCAATAATACTGAAGAAGACGACAATAAAGCGGTGAAGGGGTAAAAAACTCCCGAATAATTTGATCATGAAAGGGTTAATGCCAATGGATTCATGTTATGTTATTGTTGCTTTCAGATGGCTGAGATGCCGGAAGGAATGAAGAACGGCTTTCAAGTGACTTGGCAAATATGGCACTGGCTACACGTACAACAGGTATGAAAGACATGTAATTTCTCACATAACTACCTCTGTCTTCTATCGCGAACAACGATCACGGATATCCTTGTCTCCAACATGTGTGATATCACTTTTGATAATGTCGCTCTAATGTCACTATTTATAAAGGCGTTATTACCTCACCGGGATTTCAAAAAAAAAATTAATAACTTAAAATCGTTGGTAATGTGAGAAAAAGAATCTCTCACTCATCCATGTTTAAGACAAGTTGATCTTAAACTCGTCTAGAATAGAAAAGTTATTAAGCTCGCCAAGGCTCGCTTAATAACATTTCAATTCTCGACTCGTTTGAGACCAGCTTGTCTTTAACATCGACTCATGACGGATCCTATATCTCCGGTGGATGGGGACTTGTCAAATACCCAGACTGTTATGTCTCATACAGTATTATGTCCTTGTTTAATATTGTCGTATACAAAAAATATCTAAACCAGTTAAACGCAATATGAGGACAGGCAAAATTTCAAAATCAGTGTCAAAAGATATGAAAAACAAACGCTGGTTTATTGAGTACCGGGCTAGACAAAAGGGCAAATTTTCAGCAAGAAACACACTTTCCTTCAGAAATACAATTATGATATGCTGTCGGATGCAAAACTCGTGGAAATTCATATGCATTTTCTTACCGAAATTATTAAAAGATTATTTTAATCACACTTGCTTCTTGCTTTAAGCAGCCACATGCCTTAAACAATACAAAGCAAGTCTGGTTGCATGGGATCACCGTACTATATGCCTTGCTTGTGTACGATAGCTACAGTGGAGAATCTGTTATTCTTTCCCAATAAACGCGTTTACGCTAAAACTATTATTTGCAGTGCAAACAGTTTGGAGCCAGATCAGACGCCGGGTAACCCGGCGTCTGATCAGGCTCCAAACTGTTTGCCACCAAAATAAAAAATAAATTATCAGAATTGTCCAAAAGTTGTACTTTTCTACGTTTTAGTGCTTTGCGTTTGCGTACGTTTGCGTTTAAACGGGAAAGAATAACAGATTCTCCACTGTATGCCACATTGAACTCTAACGACGGTAAAGTGTCCTTTACAGACCGTGTAACACTGAAGTGTACATCTGTGTCCTATGCAAACAATGTAGACCAAGATCATAGGGATTTAAAATGAGTCTGCACGGTATGTTTTTTTTGCAATAAATGGCTTTAAGCGCTTTGGAGCGCATAATTCCTATTTAAAAAAAAACGCTACAAAAATCTGGTATAATAAATGATATATTCGAAGAACAACAACTCTTAACTAAAATAAAATGGACTAAACCCAGTAGGAAACTGGAAGTATCCTTTAAAGATTTAGGGGTTGTTAGTTTAGATACTTTTAGTGACATCTTCATTACGTCATATTCAGATGCTGGCGGAAAATGCCGTGTACGGTATAGTGATAGGGGTGTGTCTCGCCTTTCCCATCCTCACCCTGGCTACCATGAACTTCATCACGGGTGCCCTGGCCACGTTCTCCATGTGCTGCAGTACCGTGTGTGTGATAGGCGTTATCCCCCTCGGAGGATGGAAACTAGGGGTAGGTTTAAGGGTGTGACTCTTGGGTATATACTCCTATAAGTTGATAGGAAGTATCAATTACATTGGTTATGCTATAAATCGAATACAGTGTTCCCTCTCTCAAATAACCCCCAATATGAGACACAGATTGTGTTTGTTGTAAGGAGGGAGTCGTTTTAGGGAGGGAAACTGGAGGGCTTACTTTTGCAAACAGCTTGAATGCAAATCAGACGCCGCGTATCGCGGCGTCTGATCTGGATCCAAGCTGTTTGTCACTCGTCATTGGTTTTTTATGCCCCCGGCATCGACAGATGCGGGAGCATATAGTAATCGTCCTGTCCGTCCGTAACCAGGTTAAGTAGATTTTACCGTTTCGTCTAGCAACAACACCGCTTATGCAAATGCTTGGATACTTATACAGTTGTTGTCTTGGACCATTCCCTAGCCACCAATAATACCCAACCTTGATTTTGACCTTGACCTTGACCTAATTTGGACTTAAAATATTTTGAGTGGGCTATTTCTTGGTTAACTAGATTTTACCGTTTCGTCTAGCATCAACACCGCTTACTCCAATGCTTGGATACTTATACAGTTGTTGCATTGGACCATTCCCTATCCACCAATATCACCCAATCTTGATTTTGACCTTGACCTTGACCTAATTTGGCCTTAGAAATAATTCAAAATATACTGTCAAGGTTGCCACCGGGGGCATAAGCGTTTATTGAACGCGCAGTCTTGTTTGTCTGTCAAATTGTGCAATATGTGACTTTGAGAAAAACAGCAGACGAAATTTTTAAGCAGGTGATATTGCAGCATTGAAAGCATTAGACGTAACTGTCCCGTTTCGAGGAAAACGACAAGGGTCGTTGTAAGGAAGGAATCGTTGTTTGGATGGCCGTTGTAGGGAGGGAGCACTGTAAATGCCTTCCCATCGGTTTTAATTCTTCACGCTGTCTGTTTCTAGTTTTGAAAAGACAGATGCTCATTTAAAGCAGGTAGAAAGTAAATCAGAATGGAACTTCCTGGTTGAAATGTATTATATATAGATATTGGTCTACATATCAGATTTGCGCGTGTGTGTGTATGTGTGTGTGTTTGTTTGTTATGGTATGACTGTGTGTGTGTTCTGCTTGAGAGGTGGGTGTATTGTTTGTGTTGCGTTTCCTGCTTGAGTCTTTCGTATTTATTTGACCTTATATATTAAGTTATATTGTAAGTATATGTTTGTACGACAAGAAACTGTATAGTTTAAGTCAAATAAACATTCTTCTTCTTCTTCTTCAAGCTACCATATGTTAGGATATTTAGAATATTTTACGATACACATTTATGACTGTATCAAGTGGAACTATTTTCTTCAGTGGATAAATAAATCAAAGGCGTAAAAGCAATATATATCCAGAAGTGGGTTAACATTTAAAATTTTATGATATCTATCTTAATATTCAAATATTATTCTCAGCATCTAATTCTTAATTTGGTGAGACCTAATTTACAAATTCTTATTTCATACAACAGACTTATCTGGCGACTGATATTCATCCAAACTGTTTGAAAACATTTAAGTAGGCTATGAAAACGAAAAAGTTAATTATGTGAGTCCATGCATAGATGATTTATTGTGGAAAAAAAAGAAGTTTGTAATGCTTGTATTACGATTTATGATTACCTTGCACCATTGTAGAGTGCATGTGCTTGAAAAGACATTGTTTGTTGTTCATTTTATTTCAATATTGTACTGAATATAAACCTTAAATAAAAAGCTTAAAGCAAAGCTCCATCGTTTCATTGACCGACCGTTTAACAAACATTAGATTATAGAATACATATAAAGTGGGGAGGACGGTATTCTTCCCAATAAACGCTTTTAACCCTTTTGTGCCAACGATCCCATATATGGGACATATGCAAATAGTGTCGACTCTGATCAGACGCCGCATTATGCGGCGTCTGATCAGAGTCTACACTATTTGCTGATAGGAATTCAATATAAATGAAAATGAAAATTTTGATCAGGCATCCCTTTGATAAAAAATGGACTAATCCAATATATAAACATTGAAGAATCCACTGGGCACACATGAGTTAAACTAAAACTATTATGTCCATTGCAAACAGCTTGGAGCTTGATCAGACTCCAAATGTATGCCACTCAGATTTAAAGAAATCGTCAGAAATTATTTTTTAAAAATCTTACCTACATTTTAGTTAATTGCGTGTACGTCTAAGCGAGAAAACATACATTTGTAACGTCTTCACATTTATTTCAGGTTTTAGAGTCCCTGAACATGTGTATGGTAGTCGGCCTTACCGTGGACTATGTTGTGCACCTGGCGGAAGGATACACACTTTCTCTACACAAACTCAGACTGTCTCGTGTCCAGGACATGTTGGAAGAGATGGCAGTGTCAATTTTCTTTGGCTCCTGTACTACTTTAGGCGCTTCTTTATTTATGTTTATAGCACAGCTGTCTTTCTTTTTCCAGTTTGGCATTTTCATGTTCTCGACAATCTTGTTTTCACTGTTTTTCTCAATGGGGATGTTTGTTACATTAATGGGACTGGTTGGCCCACAACACGACACTGGCAACATCATTGTTCTCTTTAGAAAGATTCGATCAAAATGCAGACCAGCTTCTAGCCGTTCTGGAAACAGATAGACACACTGATACTGTATTAACACATTGAACCCTAGCGACGAGTATACTCGTCATGAAAAAATCATTCACCTATCAAGAGTACACTTATCCTATACAAACAGTGTAGACCCTGATCAGAGGGCTCCTAAAGGAGCCCTCTGATCAGGGTCTACATTGTTTGGCATTTTGTAACATATTGTTGAAAACACCATAATTATTGAAAAGTGGAATAAATTTAATTTTAAACTGGAGTTTCAGGGATGAATGAGTTTACCCATTTATGCCTGCATATTGCAATAAACTCTCCCTCTGTGCTTGCTCGAAGGTTCCATTTTAGATATACATGGGTGATTTGAAGACACATTTGTGTTTTCTATACAACAGAACATTTCATATAATGTAGCAAACAGTGCAGACCCTGATAAGATGCCGTGTTACGCATCGTCTTACCAGGGTCTACACTTTTTGGCAATGTCTCTAACCCATGGCATTCGAGACTTAGATGGGTTAGAGACACATTCTGAAGAGTAATACGGTTGATAACATTTAACCCCTTCACTGCCATGACGTCATAAATTTAAACAATTGTCGTCTGCTTTTATTTCTAAAATTAAATATTTAGTTATTTTGACTTATGAAATATTGAAATGAGTGTCAAACAATTTGTATCCGAACAGACGCCGCGTTAGGCGGCGTCTGATCAGGATCAAAACTGTTTTCAAATTACTAGTGCACTCGGGGTAAGTCAGTGAAGGGTGTTAACCTTCTGCACGTTGATCGGTGTGATGTTGCAAACAGTTTGGATCCAGATGAGACGATGAGTAACTTGGCCTCTCATCTCGATCCGAACTGTTTGACCATCTGGTGATAACGAGTGAAGTGAATGACATCTAAGCTGCTAATATACCGACAAAATAATCATGCTAATAGTTAGAAATACATGTAAATGGCTAAATTGCGTTGCATAATAAATTAAGTGCAAAATACTTGAAAATATAGGCACTAAGGCACTTCAGAAACTGGCGTTTAAACCTATTAGTGTTATGCGTCTGCCTTATTTGTCAAATTTAAACGTTAGGTTAATTGACTAAAGTAATACCGAAATGAGTATCCAATAGTTTGGGTCCTGATCAGAATCACAACTGTTTTCAGATAAGAAAAAAAATCCACTTATAGTTAACGGTGAGAAAAAACAGCAGACAACAATTTTTAACAACAGTAAAAGCGTTAGACATAATTGCCTCGTTTAGGGAATGGAGGCAAAGGTCATTGTCGGAAGGGAGTCGTTGTTGGGAGAGCCGTTGTAGGGAGGGAACACTGTACATAGTAATATGTATATACTCAAGGCAGATGTTCATTGCAGGTATATATGTACATTACATTAATGTATATTACTGTATTTAGTATAGTGTATTCAGATAAGAAGTACAGTACAGTGTTTTTATCGATTGTCAAAAATATTTATACATTTGTATGTCTTGTGTTCAAAACATTTTTGCTTTTATCCTATAATATTTGAATGTGCTGAAATATTTGCTATATTGACATATTTTAACAAAGTGCTTATAAATGCATGTGTAATAATTTGGATCTTATGTATAAAAACAGACTTTTGGCCGAAGTTAAGATGGCATTGTCAAATCGCTTTGTTTCATATGAGACCTCGAGTTAATCGAAGTCTCATCTGGATTCAAAATATGTGTACAGTAGAGAAAGCGTTATTCTTTCCCAATAAACGCGTTTACGCTAAATATATTATTTCCCATACAATCAATATGGAGCCAAATCAGACGCCGGTTAACCCGGTGTCTGATCAGGCTCCAAATTGTTTGCTGTCTATGTTAAATCAACAATCAGAATTGTCAAGAAGTTATAATTTTCTTCATTTTATTGCAGTGCGTTTGCGTTTCGTTTGCGTTTAAACGGGAAAGAATAACGTTTTCTCCACTGTACATTGGCATGGCATTTTCTAAATTAAATAACGGATAGAGTATGATTAGGGTTGCTGTATGTGATCCACCTTTCAGACCTCAACTTCCTTACGTGTTAAATGTTTATATCTATTTCCCGTGCAATATAAGTGCTAGATTTGTATCTTATCATGTATGTGTCCATTACAGTGGAGAATGTGTTATTCTTTCCCAATAAACGCGTTTACGCTAAAACTATTATTTCCCATACACACAGTTTGGAGCCAGATCAGACGCCGGGTAGCCGGCGTCTGATCAGGCTCCAAACTGTTTTCCACCAAGACAAACATGAATTATCAGAATTGTCCAAAAGTTGTACTTTTCTACGTTTTAGTGCTTTGCGTTTGCGTACGTTTGCGTTTAAACGGGAAAGAATAACAGATTCTCCACTGTATGTCGAACTTACCCATATTTTTAAATAGAAACGTGACATAGCCATGTTTAAACTTTTAACCCCTTCACTGCCATGACGTCATCAAATTTAAACAATTGTCGTCTGCTTCTATTTCTAAAAAACAATTGTTAGGTATTTTGACTTAAGAAATATTGAAACGAGTGTCAAACAGTGTTGATTCTGATCAGACGCCGCATTACGCGGCGTCTGATCAGGATCCAAACTGTTTGCAAATAACTGCTGTATTCGGGGTAAGGCAGTGAAGGGGTTAAATAAGGACATGTTTGACATATGGGAGTTCGAGCTACTGGAATTAATTTGTATAATAATAGATACGTCCGACTTAACTTATTGAGCCCTAGTGACGCATAAATGCGTCATTAACCAAAAAGTGTACATGTAAAGATTACACTTATCCTATGCAAACAGTGAAATCCCTGATCAGAGGGCTACTGCAGTAGCCCTCTGATCAGGGTCTTCACTGTTTGTCATTTTGTAAAAAAAACAAAAAAAACTAAATAGTTGGAAATGGACACGCCTATATCGCAAGCTTGACTTGTCCATTGGAAGTGTCAGGGCAATGAGTTAACTAGTTCAAGCAGTCGAGTTTCTGCTGTATATTAACACATATAAAATTAATTCTGTCTTTGTCTAACAATGTATTCTAGAATGGTTCATATCGGCGCCTGATCAGAATCCAATCGAAACTGTTTGCCACTAGAAGAAATCAGTTATTTTCTTACATTTCAAAGAGGAAACTTTGATGTGATTTTGTAATGGGCAACTCATTTACACCGTTTAGTAAAGTCATGAATATTCACCATAAGAAATAATTTCTATATCCTAGTAGATGATAGCTTAAAGTAGGCTGAAAGTAAAGCAGAATGTGCCTTAAGGCACATTCTGCTTTACTTTCAACCTGCTTTAAAGGGTCACATCTTTTCAAAATTAGAAAACGGCTATGGGGTAATGGGTTAAGAAGTATTAAACTGAGTGTCAAATAGCTCGTTACATGGCATCTGATCAGGATCTAATGTGTATACAAATAGCCTTTGTATTCATGGTAAAGCAGTGACTGGTTAATGAATACTAAACTATGTAGTTTCAGATTAATAAGCTACGAAAAACGTTTTAGAATGGTTTTTATCTACAGTTTGGAATTCATTTTTCCACAATTAAATCATTTCTGATAAAACAATTAGATTATATGTCCATTACAGTTTGGTATACTACAAGTATTAGGGGTGATCTTTAATTTGCCCCAATACACGTGTTTATGAAACACTCAGTACATGTACATGTATGTATGGAGAGAATGGTATTTTATATCTAGATTCATTTTGCAGTATAGTTTAGGATAAAGTGTAGCTTTTATTAATTGTCAAAAGTTTCAGTGCATTTGATTGATTCCATTTATAGTTATAGAACAACTTACAATGTAAGACATCAAAATAATATATATATATACAGACAGATCTGTCTATATATACAGTGGAGAAAACGTTATTCTTTCCCAATAAACGCGTTTACGCTAAAACTATTATTTACAGTGCAAACAGTTTGGAGCCAGATCAGACGCCGGGTAACCCGGCGTCTGATCAGGCTCCTAACTGTTTGCCACCAAGATAAACAAGAATTATCAGAATTATCCAAAGGTTGTTCTTTTCTACGTTTTAGTGCTTTGCGTTTGCGTACGTTTGCGTTTAAACGGGAAAGAATAACAGAGTCTCCACTGTATTAGGGGTGATCTTTTATTTGCCCCAATACACGTGTTTATGAAACACTCAGTACATGTACATGTATGTATGGAGAGAATGGTATTTTATATCTAGATTCATTTTGCAGTATAGTTTAGGATAAATTGTAGCTTTTATTAATTGTCAAAAGTTTCAGTGCATTTGATTGATTCCATTTATAGTTATAGAACAACTTACAATGTAAGACATCAAAATAATATATATATTTATTATATACCTACCAATGTTCTGCCCGAAATATTTCTGTATTTTATCGAACAAATACACCTTGACGGATTGAAAATTCCGTATTACCCATGTACCTTGTGTTATGGGAAAAGAACGTTTACTGTGTAGTCGGAAGTTTCGGAACTACAGTAAAACCTCTCTATTACGACCACTAAATTATGTTAAGTATTAGGGTGTTTACGGTAGGTGACCGCTTAAAGCAAGGTGACAGTGAAACAGAAAGCTCCTTTAAGCTGTCACATCTCTATTATTTAATCAATTAGCATTCGTTTTAGTGGTCGTAATAGCGAGTATTTACTTTCACGCGCCATTCCCCGAAGTGTGATGTATGGGAAATATCCCGTTTATTTATAGTAACGCTCGAAACATTTCTATCGTTTTTCATTTTATTTTTATTATAAGAGGTATATAATAAAAGGAACATTACTATACTTTGCATATCTTATGTACCGGATCACTCTCGTTGTGTGTGTAAAGGCTATATCCAACTCGACCTTCGGTCTCGTTGGATATAGCCTTTACACACACAACTCGAGTGATCCGGTGCATAAGATATGCAAAGTATAGTAATATTCCGTTTATATACAGACAGACAGACAGACAGACAGATCTGTCTATATATACATATCTATAATTCATTTTCTAAACGTTATATGTGATACACCGTCTGAATTTGATGTTTTGTTATTGTTTACATTGTCCTTCTGTTAATTTGTTATTTTCTCGTTTTATATTAATGCAATGAATGCATTTGTACAAGTGCTAGATTTTATATGATATTTATTTAACCCTTTACCTTATAAAAGCGCCTTTTAGCAGATATGATTTATTCATCCGCTGAAGAAAATAGTTCCAATCTAATCAGTAATGAATATGTATTATGAGGAATGTTTTCTAGATTATAGCACATGATAGCTTAAAGCAGGCTGAAAGTAAAGCAGAATGCGCCCTAAGGCGCATTCTGCTTTACTTTCAACCTGCTTTAAGTAGTCACCTATCTTAAGTACTAGAAATAGACTATCAGGTAAAGGGTTAACCCGAAAACAAAATGTATAATGTTTTCAAAATTATTCCGTAGGAAATAAAATACACAGATGAAGTGTATAGAATAATAGTTACTCCATGCATATTTGTAATTTATGTAATTAAAGAAAGGAGTAACATTTTCATCACATAAAACTGCCTCAGGCACTGTAATAATGCCATTCAATAAATGATAGTGAAATACCAATATTTGGGCTCCGGTCCAACTTGTTTGTCCACAAGCACTGCGCCAAATGGCGTCATTTGTGATGACGTTACCGTAAGCAACACAAAGTTTTGGTGGAAATAAAATATAACGCTCGCCAAAGCTCGCGTCATATTATTTTAGGTAACTCGTTTGTTAAAAATGATAATTAATGAGCACTCATGTAAGATCCTCTATGTTTGCTATATATAATTAATATATTAGGGATAATTTTGTAATAACTGTGGTACAGTATAGAGTAACTCTGATATAAAGCCGAGTCACCATATCTCCAACTCAGATCGGACATACTCGTAGTTCAAATTTGTTATGACATCTAAAATCGTTTATTTCAGATGAACTCGTACATTAAAACATCTCTATTACGACCGCTAATTGGTTACATAAAAGAAATGTGACAGCTTAAAGCACCGCTGCTTAAGCTTTGTTTTTTGTTAATTAGATATTTACTATTTGCTTGTAAGACAGGAACAATGGCGAAGACGTTATTCTCTTCTGTTTAACCCTTTACCCCATAGCCAGTTTCTAGTTTTGAAAATGGGTGACCACTTAAAGCAGGTTGAAAGTAACTTTCAGCCTGCTTTAAGCTACCATCTACTAGAATATAGAAAATATTTCTTATGATACATATTTATGACTGTATAAATTGGAACTATTTTCTTCAGCGGAGGAATAAACTGAATGCGCTAAAAGGCGCTTCTGTGGGGGAAAGGGTTAAAGGAAATTAAACGCAATCGCAATGCAATAAACTTTAGAAAATGATAATATATTGCTGACTATTTATCTTTATATGAGTGGCAAATAGTTTGGACCCTGATAAGACGCCAGATAATTCGGCGTCTGATCTGGCTCCAAGCTGTTTGCAATTTACATAAGGGGTTTAAGATATATGATTTTATGTTAATAATGTGTAAGGTACTTGTTTGGTTTATCCATTGTTTTATGCTGTTTGTTTTATTAAATGAGAATGTCAGATTAACCTGTGTTAGTTTTAAATATACAGCTCATCCTCAAAAAACGGGGAATATACGTTAATATTTCCTAATAAAGTGTGGGGGACATACGTTAATATTTCCTGATAAAAACGCATTAGAATTCCAGGGAAATCTGTGTTAGTTTGTGTATACAGATAGTCTTCATAAAGTGTGTGTGTGTGGGGGGGGGGGGGGGGGGGGGGTATACGTTAATATTTCCTGATAAACGTATCAGAATACCAGAGAAACCTATGTAAGTTTTAGTGTAGCCTTTACTCATAAAGTGAGGGATATACGTTAATATTTCCTGATAAACGTATTAGAATACCAGGCAAACATGTGTTAGTTTTAGTATACAGCTAATCCTCATATAGTGGGGGATATACGTTAATATTTCCTGATAAACGTATTAGAATACCAGGCAAACATGTGTTAGTTTTAGTATACAGCTAATCCTCATATAGTGGGGGATATACGTTAATATTTCCTGATAAACGTATTAGAATACATGTACCAGGGAAACCTGTGTTAGATTTAGTATACAGCTAATCCTCATTAACTTTAATGAGAGGGATATACGTTAATATTTCCTTATAAACGTATTAGAATACCATGGAAGCATGTGTTAGTTTTAGTATACAGCTTATCCTCATAAAGAGAGCGATATGCGTTAACATTTCCTGATAAACGTATTGGATTACCACGGAAACCTGTGTGAGTTTCACTATACAGCTAATCCTCATAAAGTGGGGGATAAACGTTAAAATTTCCTGATAAACGTATTTGAATACCACGGAAACCTGTGTTAGTTTCAGTATACAGCTTATCCTCATAAAGTGGGGGATAAACGTTAATATTTCCTAATAAAAGTTTTAGAATACCAGGCAAACATGTGTTAGTTTCAGTATACAGCTAATCCTCATAAAGTGGGGGATAAACGTTAATATTTCCTGATAAACATATTTGAATACCACGGAAACCTGTGTTAATTTCAGTATACAGCTTATCCTCATAAATTGGGGGATAAACGTTAACATTTCCTTATAAACGTTTTAGAATACCAGGCAAACAGGTGTTAGTTTCAGTATACAGCTAATCCTCATAAAGTGGGGGATAAACGTTAATATTTCCTGATCATCGTATTTGAATACCACGGAAACCTGTGTTAGTTTCAGTATACAGCTTATCCTCATAAAGTGGGGGATAAACGTTAATATTTCCTTATAAACGTTTTAGAATACCAGGCAAACAGGTGTTAGTTTCAGTATACAGCTAATCCTCATAAAGTGGGGGATAAACGTTAATATTTCCTGATAAACGTATTTGAATACCACGGAAACCTGTGTTAGTTTCAGTATACAGCTTATCCTCATAAAGTGGGGGATACACGTTAATATTTCCTTATAAACGTTTTAGAATACCTGGCAAACATGTGTTAATTTCAGTATACAGCTAATCCTCATAAAGTGGGGGATATACGTTAGTATTTCCTGATAAACGTATTAGAATACCGGAAAACCCTGTATTTGGTTTTTAGTATACAGTCAATCCCCATATGGTGGGAGATATACTTTAATAATTCCTGATAAACATATTAGAATATCAGAGAAACCTGAGTTACGTTATTCTTTCCCGAAAAACGCATTTTGGGCTCTATGAACTGACTCTGTGGGCAAGACCTAGTTCTCCCCGTTAATCAAAACGCGTGCCTGAACAGGGTCCAATTGCTTTTCGAATGTCAGTGTTGTCTGCTTTGGCACTGAAACAGTCAAAATATCAGTCAAACCCTAGCGATTTAAAGACACAGCATGAATCGTGTAGAATTCTATTTGCGGTTTCTCATAGATATTAGTCAACAATATTTGCCAATGTCGACTTTAGAATGCGCTTAATATTAAAGTAGCAACAAAATGAATTTTCCCTGAGAAGTGGTGATTATGCGTTTTCTAAAGCGCCCACTCTTAAACACCTGCATGACATATGAAAATAGAACAAGATTAGTTCGTAGATGTGTAGTCGTGGTGGCCGAGTGGTTAAGGCGTTTGACTCGAAATCAAATGGGCTATGCCCGCACAGGTTCGAATCCTGTCCACGACGAAATATTTTCCATATATTTTACCTAAGCAAATCCTTATTTGACAGCTCCTTTAGTAGCTGTCTGATCGGGGTTTGCCCTGTTTTCAAATGCAAAACGAAGGACAACGGGTGCCCTGTTCTGAATGCTTGTTTGTAGTGTGTTTCAGATAAGCCATTGATTGATGCAGGACTGATCTAAGGTAGAAAATAATCCTTTAAGAAATGTCTGCATTTATCGCGTAAAGTTCTGCGGCATAACGCGGTGCCAGATCAGGATCCAAGCAGTTAGCAAATACTATTTTTTTTAATAGCCATTATATCCGAGATAAGGCAAAGAAGGGATTAAGTTACGGTACAGTGGTCCCTCTCTACAACGACACATACGGGGAGACAAAGATTCTGTGTGTTGTAAGGAGGGAGTCGTTAAATGGAGGGTTATTGACTTAAATTACAAACAGCTTGAATCCAGATCAGACGCCGTGTTTCAAGCTGTTTGTCACTCGTATTTACATTTCTCCTGTCAAAATGTCCATTATGTGACTTTGAGAAAAACAGCAAACGACAATTTTAAGCAGACGATGTTGCAGCCACGAAAAGTGTTAGACATAATTGTCTTGTTTGGGGAACAGCGGCAAACGATGTTGTTAGGAGGGATTCGTAGTTCGGCGGACCGTTGTGGGGAGGAAGCACGGTATTTGCAAACAATTTAGATCATGTACATCCAAACTGTTTGACACTCATTTCGATATATGTATTGGGTCAAAATACCACAAATTTAAATTTGAGAAATAAAAGAAATTGACCTTAATTTCTTTAGAGTAGCCGCTGAATACTGGTTTAATTGTACTTTGGAGAAGATGCCATTATTTCCTATTTACACAAAACGAAGCGCAAACGCACGGCAATACATTCTAGCAAAGGCTGGAGATTTATCCTTGTCTGAGTGGAAACAGTTTGGAGTATGATCAGGCCCCAAACTGTTTGACACTCGTTTCTAAATTTCGTCAGTCATATTGCCTTAAATCTTACTTTGAAACGATATTGCAGACAGCAATAGTAATAATAATAATAATAATAATAAAGACTTTATTTCATGTGGATTACATATTTGGTATCAAACAAACCAATTTTCAATATGGTCCACAGACAAAATTAACATACATGTATATACAACACGAATCATGAATATTGAAGCAGAGAACACTATGGCGGTGAAGGGGTAAAATACTGTCGACAAATTTGACCATGCAAGGGTTAATTATGTCTTAAGCATAGCTTTACGCGTTTATTGGGGAGGAATTAAACCATCATAAACAACCAATAAAATATTAACCGATAGATTGCGTTTAACTATAAGTTTAACGGTAATTTAATATTAGAATGCAAGTTTTACAGAAACCTGTAAATATATATAGGGTCATCGTAGTTCATGAAAACTGTGTGACGCTCGTAATAGTATGCTTTACATGTAAAAAAAACAACAAAAAAAACCAAAACAAAACAAAACAACCGCAAGACAAAATTTAGAACCTAAGTATACGAATACTAAGCATGATGCAATTCAGTAAGCGATTACCTTTGTGTAAAGGTATGTGGTCTATATACATGTACATATAGATAATCTATATTTGTATATTAGTCAGAGCTGAATACACTAGAGTCTCTCTATATAGCTCTGTAAGGAAACAGTGTAGACCCTGACCAGACAGCTCCTTCAAGAGACGTCTGATCTGAGACTTTAAAACGCGTCAACATAAGCTAATATATAGAAGGATAATAGTTGGTGCAGTTAACTGCTTATATAGACCTTAAGGATGGTACAGTGGAGAATGTGTTATTCTTTCCCAGTAAACGCGTTTACGCTAAAACGTTTATTTCCAGTGCAAACAGTTTGGAGCCAGATCAGACGCCGGGTAACCCGGCGTCTGATCAGGCTCCAAACTGTTTGCCACCAAGATAAACATGAACTATCAGAATTGTCCAAAAGTTGTTCTTTTCTACGTTTTAGCGCTTTGCATTTGCGTAAGAATAACAGATTCTCCACTGTATGAATAGTTACCAAACAGTTTATAGGTGCATACAATACATTCAAGTTTCAAGTGGCCTGACTCGTTTGCTCAATGACCAGAGTTGATCGCCATTCAGATTTAACGTAGATCTAATTTAATTTATGTAAAATCTTCAACTTGAGCTGTTAAAATCTGTCATTTTCTAAATTGTACTGAAATACGTTTGGATTTAGTTTAGTTTAAACCGGAAAGAAAAACATCATACTTATGCACTTTAGTAGGTTGTTATAGAGTCGTACACAATAGGTGTAGTACTGACAAAGTTCTAAATTGTGAACAATGCATAAATCACTGTTTCAAATAGTATGGCTCCGATTTTTAAACTGCAGCGTTTCCTCTCTACAACGGCCCTCTCAACAACGACTCCCTCCTTACAACGACCCTGACCGCAGTTACTTAAACAGGACAATTATGTATAACGCTTGCACTGCTGCAATACCGTCTGCTTGAAACTGTCGGCTGCTGTTCCTTCTTCAAAGTTACATATAATTGGACATTTTGATAGAAGAAATATAATAACGAGTGACAAACAGCTTGAATCCAGATCAGACGCCGCGTTACGCGGCGTCTGATCTGGATTCAAGCTGTTTGCAAATGTAAGCCAATGTCCCTCCCTATAACGACTCCCTCCGAACAACGCACATGATCTTTGTCTCCCTTTAGATGTTGTTGAAGAGAGGGAGCGCTGTATTGCGCGACAGTATCACAGCTGTCGCGTTTCCTTGCGCTATAATTTACTGTCAAACTATAAACTGATATAAAGTAAAACAAACCATTGTACAGTCGTGGTGGCCGAGTGGTTAAGGCGTTTGACTCGAAATCAAATGGGCTATGCCCGCACAGGTTCGAATCCTGTCCACGACGAAATATTTTTAATTAAAAAATCTTATGGTCTGAGCAGGATCCAGACTGCAGACATTGATCTATATAGGGTTAATACGACTGACTATTAGAGGTGTTAGAGTGACAATCAGTATAAATACTAAATCTACGTCGTTGACAAAAGTCGCAGGTGTTCATTTTTCAGTAACATGCTCAATTTTTCAAACTGAAGTGTCAGTGAATTCTTAAGAAACGGAAGTATCTTATAAACAGCCCATTTCTCAGTCCAAAACATTCATATGACTTGCTCATCACAAGCCTTTTGCGAACGCGCACAGAGGAGAAAATATATTTATCTCAGTTAAGCCTGTCTCACACAGAACACACGGCTTATACGGTTGGCCACCCTTGTAAACCGTACATACAACCGAAACAACCGTGGCCTTATCCGAGTTACACTCGGGCCATTCGAGTGTATCCGTGAAAGCCGTGTATGATTTTTAAAACTTTTAAAAAACTGGCACGGGTGCCATGTCCGTGTATGATCGTATTAGCGATCGTACAAGACCGTGAGAGACCGTGTGAGACCGTATATACAACCGCACATGAAGTCCACTCCCACGAGTGAGCTCAACCGTGTCAATATCGTATATAAATCGTATGGAGCATAACTCGAACAAAAGTCGGTGGGACCGTATGTAAACCCTGTAAATGTCCAGTTAATCCAGTAAAAGTCGTGTTTAATCGTACTAGGCCGTAACAGACCGTACTAGACCGTACTTGGAACCGTACAACAATCGTATGAAAATCGTTTTGCAAATCGTGTTCAAACCGTGACAAACCTTGCTTGACCGAGTATATCCGTGCTTTGTTCGTACATACTCGTGCTACATTCGTACCAGTCAATCCGTGTATAACCGAGTATACCGTATTGGAACCGTGTGCCCAACCGTGTTCTGTGTGAGACAGGCTTTATTAACCCTTTCATGATCAAATTATTCGGGAGATGTTTACCCCTTCGCCGCTTTATTGCCGTCTACTTCAGTATTGTTGTCTGCAAAGCACGTTTCAAAGTTAGAATTATGGTTGTATGACTTAATAAATATCGATAAGAGTGTCAAACAGTTTGGGTCTTGATCAGACGCCGCGTTACGCGGCGTCTGATCAAGACCCAAACTGTTTGCTTACGCGCTTTAAAGCGTTATTGAGAGTGGAAGTGTTAAACAATCACGAAACCATTGAAAACGAACCGCACAAATTCAATGCACCAAAATGTAGAAGGTGAAATTTTCTTGGAGATGTAGACGATTCAGTTCAATCTGAGTAGCAAACAGTGTGGAGTATGGTATTTATTTGTCATAATGTTTGAAAATTACGAATTCACTCGTCCCTAGGACTCAATGAGTTATTTCATAGAGCTCTTGTGACGCATATATACTGTGCACTTTTATATTGGGGGTAACTTTTTTGTTACTAAGTTTAGGATGATAATTTTTACTAGAATGAGTGACAAAATAATTCTACACACATTGCAATACTAACATTCGCCCCATTCGATTCCATTGAAAACAATGCAGTTGAGTTCGAAAAAATGCAATTGGTTTGACGTGACTTGTGGTTATCTTTAACAGGGGAGGCGGAGCTTATGGACCTTTTCTCTGCGAATTTATATTGCGAACTGGGTGAGCAGACATTTTGCGGAATTTTCAAATGCGCTTCCTAACCTATGTATGCCTTTCTATTAGCGGATATCGTGGTTCACGTCTAAAATGTTTCTTTATTAATGAGACGAATTTCAAGAAATTCGAAATACTTTATAAAGAGCATCTGTCTTCATTTATTTATGTTAACTTTTATCCTAGTTTAAAAATGGCGTTGTTTCAAAATGACGTCAAATTGAGATTTTCGCAACAGACTATCAAATTGATGACGTTAACAATGTGAGCAATGTGAACTTTTCTATATATAATATGTTATCATGTCAAATACATTGTATAAAGGCTCCCACAGACACCCTTTGATCAGAGTACGCACTGTTTGTCATTTTGCCACCATGAATGTACAGAAATTTCAGAGGCCAATGAGAATAGTGGTCATTGACACTAACAACGTCATAGCTTTATTACGCCTTTAAGTTACTATCTGATAGGATATTGAGAATATTTCCAATGGACCATATTAATGAATGTATAAATTTGAACTACATGTATTGTATTCATTGGAGAAATAAGTTAAACTATTTTATGCGGGATACACTTTTAGGTGTACCTCTAGGCAAACAGTTTTGATCTCAGATCAGGCCCCACATTGTGGTGCCTGATCTGAGATCAAAGCTGTTTGCAGCTATGTCAATATTTTATCGGAAACTGCTAAAATCTTTTGCAAATATTTGAGTTATATCCGCTGCAGACGACATTTTAAAATGGCCGCCAAATATTACCCAGCATGGCGTATTTATGGAGTAATGGGTTCAATGCTTCGTCATCACAAAGAACTCAAGCTATTATGGAAATGGTGAATGACGGTACTAAAATACTGAGGACAATCAAACTGGTCAATGATTTCCCAAGAGGTCACTAACTGTGTCCACAGCCTTGGTGAGATGACTGAGGTCAATCAAGGTGATCAACATGTCTCCATGCTGTTGCACACCCATTTCTGGTTTAGTACAATGCCGCTGTTTACAGTTTGCGTCATACGACTCCTGTGGTGCGGTCAATATCCTTTCATATACAGCCAGGGCTGCCATAAGTTGACATGAAAAGATTTCCAAATTAGCATTTTTCACCTTTATCCCATCGCCTGTTTCTAGTTTTTTTGACACGTGACTGCTTAAAGCAAGTTGGAAGTAAAGCAGAATGCGCCTTAAGGCGCATTCTGCTTTACTTTCAGCCTGCTTTAAGCTACCGTGTACAAGAAAAAAATCCGAAGATTTAGGAAAAATCCGGAGAAATGGCAGCCCTGATACAGCTGAACCTCCATAACTGAAATTAAGTCCACCTCATTTAACTTGTCCGTATTTGAGCTCAACTGTTGATAAATAAATCTTGGTTAAGTCGAACTTATCAGTATTTCAAAGTTAAAACGTGGCCATTCGCCATTCACGAGGTCATGCAAAGTTTTAACTTTGAAATACGAGTAATTTCGACTAAATTAAATGTGAGTTCTAGATATAATGGCACTACTGTATATCACAAATGCTTACATCTACGTCCATGCTACACCTAACCACAGGTGCCAGACGCATGCTTTGTCCCAATATAACATCTCAAAACACAAATAAAGGGCATAAAACCATCTCATTTTTTTGAAAAAAATGTTTATATAGTAGATCTATATATATACCTTAGAAAGGTGTCCAACTCCCACGGCAAACGTGCTTCGTGAAACGCACGGACTTCATTCCGAGTATTATTGGGCAGTCAATTCTCGATCAATTGTGAATTCAAAGATACCATGAGCTTTTGGTCAGAATATGGTGTTTGGTCATAGAAAAGGACGTTTGCATGGTACCTGTGCATCTAACCATACTGTCATTATCACAGACTAGGGTATTAATACACTCAGTGCAAAAAGAAACGCACATTTTGTATCACAATATAATGTGTATGTAGAAGGAACGTGTTTGTGAATTATTATTAAAACATTATTGAATTGGTAGCATCACAACGTGTACAAATCGGGGCGATGTTTAAAACAAGCTGTAGTTAATTATTACGCTGCCAAATTAATCGTGAAGTTTTTACACATTCACCGTTTCATTGTCGTCTGCTTCAATTTTGTTGTTTGCAAGATAGTTTCAAAGTAAAATTCAATGTAGTATGACTTAAAGCATATCGATACGAGTGTCAAACAGTTTGGATCCTGATCAGACGCCGCGTTACGCGGCGTCTGATCAGGATCCAAACTGTTTGCAAACGTTTTTGACGTCATTAAGAGGGAAAGGGTTAAAAGGCAGAACAGTGTTTTTGAGTATTTTTACTGACCTTGTTGCAGACTTAAACGAATATTGAGATATAGTCTTATTAGTATTCTAATTTTCTTCAAAAAAAAGTCTTCAAATCTGCGCCTGAGCACGATGTGCGTTTCTTTTTGCACTGAGTGTAGTTGTTTCAAATGCTGTGATCTCGTAGTATATGAAATTCCATACAGGTTAGGCTATCCCCTGTAATTGGCATGGGTATTTAGACCGTCAGTGTCATAATTAAAGTGTAGATGATAGACAGTAGGATACGGTCAAATGTACATAAACTCAATGGCCAGACACTTCAGTTGGACAATTCCAATTTCAAAATACATGGTTCACGAAGCCTCACGAACGGCAACGGCAACGACTGGGTGACAACATTTGTGTGAAGTCAGGTTGCTACATGTTTTAGTTATAATCATTGTCAGACAATATAGATCCTGATCATATACCAAGATAACTGAGGTTTGATCTGGATACAAGTTCTTCTTAACTTTCAACATGCTTTAAGCTATCATCTGCTAGAATTAAAAAAAAAATTTTTTTATAATACACATTCATAACTTATAAATTGGAATATTAATGACTTATGTACATGTATTGGAACAAATTTTACAGTGGTGAAATAAACTGAAAGTGTAACGAGAGTTGTCAGAGACAACAAAGCTGCTATCAGCACAATTAGAAACTTAAAAGGTCAAGGTCACCCTTTTTCCGTCTCGTCCATATACACATGCAAAAAAATATGAAAGTAATACCTCAAGGGACATAAGAATGATAAGCATTTTTCGTAACCTTCATGCAGATTTTGAAACCTAAATGCACCCTTAATTTCAAAGTCAAGGTTACTGGCGTAAAACAATTTGTGTGCATTGAAAGATTATATATACATGTATTCACACATGCATACCAAATAGGAAAACAATATCACAAGGGACATAGGAGTTATAAGTATTTTTGAAACCTAAATGCAAATTTCAAAACCTAAATGCCAGCTATAAGTTCAAGGTCACTCGGTGGACTTTTTTTTTTGCATGCATTGAAAAGTCTTGTTTATATACAAATGTATGCCAAATATGAATGGCGTTTCTTAATGAATATACAAGTTGTAGGCATTTTTTGAAACCTAAACACAACTTTTAAAACCTAAACAAGGGCTCCCACTTCAAAGTCAAGGGGGTTAAATAAATTGTGTGCATGGTAATGTCTTGTCCATATACACATGTAAACCAAGTATGGAAGCAATACCCCATGGGAACTAGAAGGTATAAGCATTTTTCGAAACCTAAACACAGATCCTTGGTTCAATGTCAAGTCCACTGGGCTGATTTTTTTTGTAATGCATAAAAATGTCCTGTCCATATACACATGCATGCTAAATATGAAATGAATATCTCAATGGACATATAAGTTACAGGCATTTTCTTAACATTGGTTCACTGTTCACGACAATGATGACTACCCCGGGAGCATAGCAATAGCTCATTTTGTACTTTGTACAGGTGAGCTTAAAATGTGTTCAACAGAGTAAAGGGTTATTTCATTCTATTATTTGATAAAGTATAGGGTTATATGGAACAAACCCAATGCAATAAAATGCAGAAAATAACGTTTTCACACTGTTGAGTGTTGACAATATATTCCAATCTGAGCAGTAACAGTTTGGAGCCTTATCTAATGTCAGGTTACCTACACAAACTGTTTGCAATGGACATTAGCATAACCATATTATTGGGAGAAAAATTATTCTCTATTGTGAGACATCAAAAAACTTTGCTTTCACAAACATAACAGTAGTACACTTTTTGTATTTAACTTTTATTTAGTTTAAGTTAAATGTTTAAAACAAAGCAAGATGAAATATTATAAATCCATCACATGTTCCTGTTTTGAACCAGCATGGGACAAAAACTGAAGGCATTGTTTAGATGTTCCTGTACAGTGGAGAATCTGTTATTATTTCCCGTTTAAACGCAAACGTACGCAAACGCAAAGCGCTGAAACGTAGAAAAGAACAACTTTTGGACAATTCTGATATTTCATGTTTATCTTGGTGGCAAACAGTTTGGAGCCTGAT
Source organism: Gari tellinella (assembly GCA_922989275.2). Taxonomy (NCBI): domain Eukaryota; kingdom Metazoa; phylum Mollusca; class Bivalvia; order Cardiida; family Psammobiidae; genus Gari; species Gari tellinella. The sequence continues at coordinate 25,671,044 of OV277857.1, read as the reverse complement.
CAGACGCCGGGTTACCCGGCGTCTGATCTGGCCCCAAACTGTTTGCACGGGAAATATACCTTTTAGCATAAACGCGTTTACTGGGAAAGAATAACACATTCTCCACTGTACGAGCCATCTCATCAGAATTGCACAGTTGAGTGTGACAACTTGTATCAAAGATAGATCCATTGTACAATGATAACAAAAGAAAATACAAACAAGAGTTGTCAGAGAGACAACAAAGCTTGAAATCAGCACATATTGAAACTTAAAAGCAGACTAAGAAGTCAAGGTCACAGAGGTCAACCTTTTTGCATGCATGGAAAGGTCTGGTCCATATACACAGCCAAACCAAATATAGAAGTAGTAACCCGTGTGGGATAGGAATTATATGTACTTTTGAAAACCAAAACACAGATTTCTAAACTTAAACACAGGCAATAATTGCAAGGTCAAGGTCACCAGGAAAAAACATTTACGTACATGGAAACGTCTTGTCCATATACACATGCATACCTAATATGAAAGCAATATCTCAAGGAACATAGGAATTACAAGCATTTTTCGAAACCTTAACACAGATTTAGAAACCTAATTGCAGGCCCTAACGTACTCATCTCGTTTTAACTCATTTAAACTTATTGATGAGTTAACTTGTCCTATGCAAACAGTGTAGACCCATATAAGAGGGCTTTAGCAAGAGCTGTTTGTCATTTTGTAAAACATTGCAGAAAAGAACCCTGAAAAAAGCATATTGTCAGTCATAAATGGACTAAACTAAGTTGGAACTTTTATTGCAGGGCTGCCATTTCTCCGGATTATTCCTAAGTATTCGGATTTTAATCCTAGCAGATTGTAGCTTAAAACAGCTGAAAGTAAAGCAGAATGCGCCTTAAGGTGCATTCTGATTTACTTTCAACCTGTTTTAAGCAGGCATGTGTCTTCAAAACAAGAAACAGGCTATGGGGTATAAGTACGATTAGTAAAATTGCGTCTTAAAAAATGAAAATTTGAAATCTTAGGATTTTTATGATCAACTTATGGCAGCCCTGGTATTGTCCTTTAAAAGTTTCAGGGATGAATGAGTTCAATGATTAATCTACATACGGTAAATAAACGTTCACTGATGATTTTGAGTATTTTACCATTTTTTTCCATACACAATCGTACTAAATGAGTTTGTGAAACTCTATATCCCCTTATGTGACCCTGACCTCTAAATGACCTTGATCTTATTCTGACAAGTTGTACTGAGCTTCTTAAGTGGGGTACATGCAAGAAATATGAAGTCTCTATCACGTGTAGATAGTGATAAATTTACCTGTGCATCCCAAGTCCTATACTCATTAAATTTGCCAGGGACTCATTATTTAAAAAGTTGCGAGTTCCATGGACCCATAGCTTTTCTGGCCTTTATTAACCTATTACTCATAAGCAAATAGTAGCTTAAAGATGGTCGAAAGTAAAGCAGAATGTGCCTTAAGGCACATTTTGCTTTACTTTCAACCTGCTTTAAGTGGTCACCTGTCATCAAAACTAGAAATAAGTTATGGAATAGTGGGTTAATTTTTCACTTCACAAGGACTCAATGTTTGTCTCAAGGACTCACTGTTTTACAGAATGTGCATCCCGAGGACTCATTCATCGGATTTCTAAAATTGTCACTATAGTTATAAAGTTATGACTAAGTTTAAGGTTGCCATCAGACAGACAAATAAAACACAGGCTGAAACATAGAAAGATAGACAGACAAACAAACTTTTAGGCATTGCACTTTTAGGCATTGCTCTAATTTAGTCAGTCAATTAGTCTGCTTTCTGAATCAAAATAAGTAATTGGTAATAGTATGGGACAAATGACATTTGAGAGAACATGACTTTGGCCCTCTGTGATTTGAACAACCTTCCAATACACCAAACACCATGCATAAACTTGTATGTTTTTCAGATCACAATTACATTCACCACAATATTATATTCTAACGTATCAACAGAACTATAGATAATGTGCATATTTCAACAAGAGCCCCATGGGGCATATTTCGCTCACCTGAGAAAATTGCTGAAAAAATGGCGATAATAATTTAGGTCCAGGACTGACCTAGATATGCAACAGACAAGAACAATTTGAACAAATTATGTAAAGTATATTTAAAAGTGTCACCATACCGAATATAAAAGCTCTGGCCATATTAGTGTCAGAGAAGAAGATGTTTGAAATTTTCTCTGTATAACTCTATGTAAAACTGTGACCCCAGGGGCGGGGCCAATTTTGACCCCAGGTGCATAATTTGAACAAACTTAATAGAGGACCTGTAGGCGATGGTATGTGCCAAATATCTAAGCTCTGGCCCTTGTAGTTTCAGAAAAGAAGATTTTTTAAGTTTTCATTGGAAAAAATCTATTTTTAGCTCCTGTGACCTAGTTATGCAACCGACCAGAACCATTTGAACAATTTTGGTATAGGACATCTAGAAGTGTCACCATACCAAATATCAAAGCTCTGGCCATATTAGTTTCAGAGAAGAAGACGTTTGAAAATTTCATTATATAACTCTATGTAAAACTGTGACCCCCGGGACGGGGCCAATTTCGACCCCAGGGGCATAATTTGAACAAACTAGATAGAGGACCTGTAGGCGATGGTATGTGCCAAATATCTAAGCTCTGGCCCTTGTAGTTTCAGACAAGAAGATTTTTTAAGTTTTCAATGAAAAAAATCTATTTTTAGCTCCTGTGACCTAGTTATGCAACCGACCAGAACCATTTGAACAATTTTCGTATAGGACATCTAGAAGTGTCACCATGCCAAATATCAATGCTCTGGCCACATTAGTTTCAGAGAAGAAGACGTTTGAAAATTTCACTATATAACTCTATGTAAATCTGTGACCCCCGGGGCGGGGCCAATTTTGACCCCAGGGGCATAATTTGAACAAACTTGATAGAGGACCTGTAGATGATGCTATGTGCCAAATATGTAAGCTCTGGCCCTTCCAGTTTTTGACAAGAAGATTTTTTAAGATTTCCTTATTTTTTCACTTTGGTTGCCATGGCAACCAGAGTTCTACATTGTTTTTAATTCTTTGAACAAATTTGAAAGAGCTTGACCCAAGGAACATTTCTGTAAAGTTTGGTTGAATTCTGTCAAGCGGTATAGGAGGAGATGTCATTTGAAGCAATTGTTAACGACGACGCACATACGCACGACGCACATACGCACGACGCCGGACACAGGGCCATCCCAATAGCTCACCTTGAACCTTTGGCTCAGGTGAGCTAAAAACTAAAATCATTAACCCTTTACCCCATAGCCAGTTAATTATACAGTTATTAAACGGCCAGGACAGGCCGTCGCTGCTTACTGGCACAAATTAGCAATAATGGTACGAGAACCTTGGCCTGAGTGCCAATGTGGCTAACGAGTGTCAATAAGCAATGACGGCCTGCCCTGGCCTTTTAATGACTTGTTTTTTGTATACCTGGTTCAAAATCAACAAATATGTAGATTGTTTGAATGTTTACATAAGCCCGGCCGTTATTGAAACAAAATGATGTCATATTTAGAAAACGTTGGCCATTTTGAACGTTACGTTGCTAACGATTTTGCGTGCATAAGATCTGTTGCCCCCAGGCCAATAACCGGAGACAGTCCAAATAACCAGTCATTGGACTGCATCCGGTTATTGACTCGCTCAGCAAGGGCGTATTGCATTGTCATCAAAGCAAATCTGTTACTATTTATAGTAAGGTATACAATAAAGTTTTGAAATAAAGTGACTTCTAAAGCAGGTTGAAAGTAAAGCAGAATGCGCCTTAGGGCGCATTCTGCTTTACTTTCAGCCTGCTTTAAGCTATCATCTGTTTGAATATAGAAAATATTTCTTATGCTGCATATTCCTGACTGAAAACTATTTTTTTCAGTGGAGGAATAAATTAAAGTCGTAAAAAGGTATTTTTATGGGGTAATGGGTTAATGCCCCCACCAGACCTGTTGATGTGCTATCAAGCAACAGTTCTCACATGACTAGTCACAACAAAGGGTTTGATTAAGGCATAAAGGATAAAGTGTTGAAAATATGTGATTTACGCACTCTCATCTGGAGCCCTGTAATATCAACATCCATCACAATCATATTTGTATCCATAGTAACACTGATCACAAAAGTTAAGTCTATTTTTTTTAAGTCACCACTCGCTAACAGAATCAACAAGACTGTGTTCAATAAACATACATGCCCCTGCTGGCATCCTTGATTATATATTCTGAATCTTTTCTAAGCCCAAATTAGATCAAGGTCAATGTCAAATCGAAGTTGGGTAATATGGGTGAATTGGTAATGGTCAAAAGTAGCAACTGTATACGTATCAAAGCTTTGTTGTCAATAGTGTTAATGCTAGACAAAAGGGTAAAGTCTAGCTATTAACCAAGACAAATTGACATATTTACATATTCTGAGTCCAAATAAGGTCAAGGTCAAGATCAAGGTACGGCAATTTGGGTTGATTGGTAGTGCTCCAAGGCAACAACTGTCTAAGTATTAAAGCATTGTAGACAGTTGTGTTGATGCTAGAAGAAACGGTAAAATCTAATTAGCCTAGAAATAGCCAATTTACAATATTCTAGCCAATTTACAATATTCTAAGTCAACATTAGGTCAAGTTAAATGTCAAAATGCACATTTAGGTGATATTGGTGGCTTGGGAATAGTCCAAGTCAACAACTATAGAAGTATCCAAGTATTTGGGTAAGCAGTGTTGAAGCTAGGCGAAAACAGTAAAATCTAGTTAACATGTTATTGACAGATGGATGAACGGATGAATGGATGGAGGAACAGATGAACGGGACAATCACTATATGCCTCTGCAGCTTCAGATGCCAGAGACATAAAAAGACACCTAAACATAAATTATTGCTTAATGTAGAACAAAGGTAATGCAGAAAACTAGCTTTCTGCATAAAATAAGTCCTGCATTAAGCTGAAACATTTCTATAAGATTCAAAATTAAATGTTTTGAATGATCCCTCAACACAAGTTGTCTGTATGGGCAGTCATAGTAACAATCACAAATGCGCAAGTATCCATGGCAACAACCTATCACAACATCCATTTACGCCATAGTTTTGGAACACACTTTTCATTTCCATCAAGAGTATAGAATATCATAATGTCCAGGTCGGTAAAGCAGTGTGATGAGAGGACTGGAGTCCTCAGGGAAGTCGTGGTGATTGCAACTGTTGGTTCCCGCTCTATCCATATAAACTACCCGCACTGGTACCCCAAGAGACGAGGTCAGGGCAATAATGTGAATGTGGTCCGACTCTTTACCCATTGGCTCAACTTCCTGTAAAGAGAAAAGAAACATGGGTACACTATGTCTTGATTTAACCCATTACCCCATGGCCTGTTTCTAGCTTTAAAGAAAGAAGATCACTTAAAGCAGGTTGAAAGTAAAGCAGAATGCACCATACTTTCAGCCTGCTTTAATTATTATCTGCTAGGATTTAGAAAATATCTTTTATGATACATATTCGTGACTGTATAAAAAGGAAAAAATTTCTTCAGTGGAGGAATAAATTATAGGCGTAAAAATGCCTGAGTGCAGAATATGCAACATAAGATATATTTCCTATATCCTAGAAGATGATAGCTTAAAGCAGGCTGAATGTAAATAAAAAAGAACAGGCTATGGAGTAATGGGTTATTGCATGACAACAGTAAAGAGGAAATCATTAAGTTGTCACCTATTTGAAATCACTGTCAATTCAACTGGTCAATGACTGCTAAACTTCCCTCATACAGAAACCTCTCGATACACTGCTACCGTATAGAGGGTTTTTTCTGCGGTGTTAAAATTTCGCGGTTTCATTGAAATCAGAAAAGTTGCGGGTATTTATTTTGTTCATTTTCAAAAATTGAAAATGAAATTTTAATATGTCAATATGTTTTTCTTAATATTTCAGTATTACGGTACATGTATAACAAATGAAGACACGATGCTCGAACCATGAAGACTTACAGTTTTCACGATCTAAATGCTGTCGATGCAGGGGGTTAATTGGCATGCAATAAACATTGCGTAACATTGACACTCTTAATTGCTGGTGATCACTCCCAAATTATTTTTGTTTATTTAGCCGACAATCTAATCGCGCCATCCCTACCATTAATTGCCTCTTTTTCACACCTTTAAGGTGAAGAGCCCTTGTATTTCTTTTTCTTCAAGAAGGATTTGGTTTTCAGAGATTTTACTATGTTTACAAAAACAGATATCCCATTACCCCATAGCCACTATCTAGTTTTGAAAAACAAGTTACTACTTAACCCATGACCCCATAGCCTGTTTCTAGTATGGAAGATAGCTGACCACTTAAAGCAGGTTGAAAGCAAAGCAGAATGTGCCTCAAGGCGCATTCTGCTTTACTTACAGCCTGCTTCAAGCAAAAATCAGCTAGAATATAGAAAATATTTCTTATGGTACATATTCATAATTGTTTTAATTGGAACTATTTTCCTCAATGGATAAATAAACTAGAGGTGAAAAAAGGTGTATTTATGGGGTAATGGAATTCACTGATGCTTCATGTACCATGGTATTTCAGTTTTATCAGCCCATTATTGTTACGAGGGTGTTTGAAAAGTATCGGGAAAAGGTCCATAACTTAGTTATTAATGTGAATATTATAATAAAATTTTCACAAATCATAAGAGGGGCATTTGAAAAGTTCTGATAATTGAGCGATAACTTTACATAAGTTGGTCTGAGTTTATTAAACAGCACATTTTCTGAAAGATACAACCTTTCTCTAGTGAAAACAAAACATGCAATTACATGTACTATCACATAATTTAATATTCACCTATATGCCATTATACATGTCGGTATATTACCCAAAGGATTGTCAACAAAATGAGTCGTTTTAGCACTTAAAATGTGCACAGATTTTGAAACCTAAACGCGGGCTCTAGATTCAAGATCAAGGTCACAGTGGTCAAACTTTTTTTTGTGCATGAAAAGGCCTTGTCCATTATACAATCACATACAGTAAAACCTCAGAAAACCGAACACCCTCCGGACCAGGTACAAAGTTCGGTTTTCTGAGGTGTTCGGTTTTCTGAGTTTTTCATGAATCAGTGCTAACATTCAGGTTGAGGCATCTTCTCAGACCGGACCTATAACCCAATAACATGAACGTAGCAGTGAATTATCATCTAGATCAAAACTGTTTGATAGAATGATCAAGAATGAGAATAAACTTGAAATACGACAGAGCATTTTTAACAATAGCTCAATATTTATTTACCGACTTTTGCCGCGTATAATGTGCACTCCTGTATACTTTGTATTTTTAGGGTTAGTATTCCCATAGGTTAGAAGCATCTGTGTTTTGAATAAACACTTCAATTTTTAGATTGTCGCAACCATTATAAAACATAACAACCGCCATAGTATCAACTTTTGATGGGCTTACTTTATTCACATTTTGAGCAGCACATTATTCTATGGAAGTTCGCAGATTCAATATAATCAAGAACGTTTCCCGAATTTTGCGAATATAGCGCTAACGGAAATTTTGCTGTGCAAATCGAGTGTCGTTGACCTAATTGAGCGGTTGTGTATACAGTAAGACTTTGCTTCTACAACACACGCATTCAGTACGCAATTGCAAGCAATAATTATGAAACATAACTGAGTTATTTCCTTTCTTTCTGTCTTTAGAATGCCGTACAGAACTTTTATAAATTTGAATTCTAAACAGTAAAGCGTACCGACGTACTTCGAAACTAACTAGGACAATGGAACGCATTTTTGTTGCTGTAGCATTGTCAGATCGGAGCCTTATTTTAATAAGCAATCAAGTGTCACAACGGTGAAATACTCGTGTCATCTCCAATAAACACCCCACCCATTACTTAATCTTACACATACGTCAAGTGTCCAAGATGTGTTTGCATGCCGACTCGGTTGAGTAAATTTTCCATGATCGCAATGGTGACATTTGAGACGCGAGGTGATAAATACAGTGGATGTTCGGTTTTCCGAGGTAATTTTATGTGTATCTGAACATTTTGGGCCGAGAAAATCGTTCGGTTTTCGGAATTCTGAGGTTCAGGTTTTCTGAGACTTACTTTTGGTTAAAATAAGAAGGAAAAAAATCGGGACCGGACAGAAAGTTCGGTATTCCGAGGATTCCGGATTTCTGGGACTCCGGTTTTCCGAGTTTATACTGTACCAAATAAGAAAGCAAATAGGGAAATAGAAGTTATAGGCATTTTCTTAAACTTGTTTACGCCATTGAAGATGAAGCCAATGACGAGTACGACTTCGCTTGGGGTATAGCAATAGCTCATTCTGAAAATGGTGCAGGCGACCCAAAAAGGTTTCCACCACATTTTTCCCTTTCAATGGATAAAGGCATGTAACTCTGTCATACCTGATTACAAAACTCTTTCATAGTTCTGTCCCCTTCAAGGAAACTGCTGTAGAAGTCTGCTTCTTTCTGCAGGAACCCAGACACAAGTAGTCTGAAAACAAAACAGAAAGTCTTCAAATCTTGTCATGTGTCAACAGTGATAACCAACTTAACCCATCACCCCATAGCCTGTTTCTAGTTTTAAAGAAATATGATCACTTAAAGCAGGTTGAAAGTAAAGCAGAATGTGCCTTAAGGCACATTCTGCTTTGCTTTCAGCCTGCTTCCAGCTATTATCTGCTAGGATACAGAAAATATTTCATATGATACAAATTCATGATTGTATAAATTGGAATTATGTTCTTCAGTGGAGAAATAAATTATAGGCGTAAAAAGGCATATTTATGGGGAAATGAGTAAAAGGCAACAAGAGCAATTTGAACACAAGACAAGTCTGTCCACCAGCCTTAATCAAGTAAATAAAATCAAATGTTGCAATTTACAATATTGCCCAAGCTAGTTTGGAAACTAAGAACACTATCAAGTACCATTTAAGTCAAGCAAAACTTGTTCGGAGTATTCACTTAGACCAACGGGACATATAGACTGGGGAATGGACAATGCCATGCCATATTAGATCCTATTTTAAACAGGCAAATAAAAATATTATAGACACACAGGGGTGTAAAATTTTCAGAATTGTTACTCGCCCTGCTGGGTGATAATGACATTTTGCTCATTAGTTTCTGCTGTAAATTTTCAGAAAATCTGCTTGCCCTGATAAAATGTTACTCGCCATGGCAAGCGGGCGAGTAGAATTTTACACCCCTGACACACCAACAAGCGCAACACTTTAATATGCCCAATAGCACTTTGTTTAGGGCACAAAAAACCCGACTCATTATGTTAAGTCTATGACTGATTATCTGGACATGTGATTATGAATCGATTGTTTGCAAATACAAGTCAATTGACAGTCAGCAGGGTACAGTGGAGAAAACGTTATTCATTCCCTATAAGCCCATTTACGCTAAAACTATTATTTACATTGCAAACAGTTTGTAGTCAGATCAGACGCAGGGTGACCTGGCGTCTGATCAGGCTCTAAACTGTTTGCCACTCAGATAAAAATAGATAGTGAAAAATGTCAAAAAGTTTTTATTTTCTACATGTTAGTGTTTTGCGTTTGCATTTCGTTTGTGTTTAAACCGGAAAGAATAACGCTATCTCCACTGTAAGAATACCTGGGGTCCATTTTATAAAACGACTTACAACAAAAATGGTTGCAAGTCGGATTCTAAAATTCTCAATTATTATTTATTTCTCCATCTAATCCTGTCTTGTGACATCTCTTTGGAATCATCTCAAATATATTAGATGGAGAAATCAGTTATTAGATGTATTTTAAAGTTTTGACTTACGCTCGTTTTTGTTGTATATGGTTTCATAAAATGGGCCCCAGGGCTCCAAATAAGAGAGTGTGAACCACTTATTAATTTATATATTTTTCTTCGTTTGAGTTTTCGAATTAAAAGTAAATTAATTTCCGTATGAATGTATACCACTCCTAGGTAGCGTCATGTGCAAGTGCACCAGGTTTTCGTGCCTGTTGAGGTTATTGCAAGTCATTCAGCTTTGGGCAGTCGATGAGAACAATACACTTTAATTTAAGTCGTTCTCAAGCATTTTACCGTTCAGAATCTGACCAATCAAATGCTTGAGAAAACATTTAGACTCAGCTCAAACGCTTTACAACCTTTGACCCTGGAATTCTATTGTAAGTATACATGTACTGTACATACCTCAGGTACACAACTATGTAATCTGAAAGACCTTGGTCGTTATACGTTTGTTGTAACTCCTCTAAGGAACAATGGTTCTCCACTTTTGTTACAACCTCCATAAACTACAAGAAGGAAATTGGATAATACTTGTATTACCGTAATTACCCTAATTGTTGGGACACACAGGCCTGAGCAAACAGTGTAGACCCTGATCAGACTGCTCCTTCAGGAGCAGTCTGATCAGGGTATACACTGTTTGCCAATTAGTTTTCACATTTTGGACAAATTACTGTCTGATAAAAGCAATAAATTCAATTTTTAGGATAGTTACGGCAGTTATACAGGGTGGCCCATTTTTTAGAAGTTTTACGGTAGATAGCTATTCATAAAGGCAGTGAGTGGCTTAGATGTGTGGCTGTTTAATCCATGAACCTCTACTGCATATATGCGTCAGTTACTAGCACTTGTCCTATGCAAACAGTGAAGACCTCTGATAACGTTCATATTGTTATAAATTTAGCAAACATTTTATAAAGCATACCTATTTAGTTAGAAATGGACAAGACTTAATCGGCAACTAGAATGGTGCATTTGAGATTTCAGGGACAAACAAAGTAACCCATTACCCCATAAATACACCTTTTTATGCCAAAAATCTTTTCCTCATCTGAAGAAAGAAGTTCTATTTCATACAGTCATGAATATGTATCATAATTTCTATATTCCGTAGATGGTAGCTTAAAGTAGGTTGAAAGTTAAGCAGAATGCGCCTTAAGGCACATTCTGCTTGTCTTTCAACCTGCTTTAAGTGGTCACTTGTCTTCAAACAAAGAAATAGGCTATGGGGTAATGGGTTAATGCAGGACAGAAATAAAAGAAAGCTATTCAAAAGCTGTCTGTATTAAATAATCTATTTTCTAACATCTTATGCAGACTAATCTTAACTTTTCATTTCATACATAAAATAAAATAAAAATTTATTCCACACTCTCACCGTTTCATGGAAATCTTCTATTGTAAATTCTGGAAAACCAAGTGATACCAGTTCATTCTTGCTCTTGCTTGCCACATCTTTAAATCTGCAAAAGATACAAAAAACTTCACATAAAACGAACTTCTCCGGAACTCCCAAAAGTGTACGCTATATCCGATATTTGCTATAAACATTTAATGAACTAGTATGCTATAGACAAGGTTGGTATAACAAACTGTTTCGACTTATAACAAACAGCAAATTCATTTAAGGTGGTTCGCAGGTCAGCTTATTCTGTGTCAGAATTCTTTGAAACCTTGATTAAATTGAAATATGCCATATGGAGAGTGAAACATCGTTAAAATAAAAAGAAGTTACAGTGCCGTTTTTTTCTGACAGGACCTTTTGTCGAGAAAAGCTCCTTTTTTAATAAACAGGAATATTTTCTTTATAAAATGATATAACTCAATAATTTCTGTACATTCAAGTAAACTGTACATAGACTATAAGATATTGGGCAAACAAAAGTATTTCAAAACATATTTTCTGGAAATATCAATATTTTAAAAAAGTCAAATTCTGAAAATCTCAAATTACAAAAAATCTAGCTGTTTAACATACACTAATTTTACTGTTATTAGATAGATATAACTTAATTCTACTAGTCACAAAAATTTAATGAAAATCTACAGTAGAATTTACATTTTATACATGATTTCCTGAAATTCTGACAAAATGTTAACACAAAAGGAGTAACCTCCCTTGAGTTCAACTTTAAAATGCCGTCAGCTCTTAATAATTTCATAAGTCAAACCTGTAATAAGGGACCATTGAATACGGTAGCCTGTAGATCTTTAAAGGCAGTTGACTGCTTAATGCATAACAAAAGTAATGCATAAAAGCTCTTTTAGGATCTTTCTTTTAGCATTACTTTTGTCCTGTGTTAAGCTGCCATCTGTCATATAGGCTATAAATCCTCACAAATTTAGCAGTCACTTGACTAAACTTGCATCTGATACTATGTATTATTACGCGACTAAACAGAGCCTGTCCTTCGATCACTGCGTTATGAATTGACTAGTCACTAAAATCGGACAATTTGTTAAAAAAAAAGTTTTGAAGCGAGTGGGAATCGAACCCAGAACATTTGATTGCAAGTCAATCACTGTACCAACTGCGCTAACAGAGAAGACACTAGAGTAGATCAAACTTTTCTTTATCTAAATTTTCTTCTATAAGCACGTGCCGCAAAGATCAGGTGAAAGTCATCAGCATTTCCGGAACTCGAGATGCGGGCCGCCCGCTGTCGAACCACCTTAAGTAGACAAAAAAAGTCACCTGCACATGTACATTGTGTAAACCTTATTGTTTAAATGAAACATAAATAAGGCAAAGAATAATATTTTGGTTTTAATAAATAGTATTCCAGTAATTTGTTAGTTCCTTACCTTCAACATGACAACTTGTGTGGGAGTCGTCTAATTTCCAACTTTAATCAGACAAAACTTTGAAGACTGGTCGCAATAGTTTGCATTCATATTAAAGGTGACGAAACAATATTTTATTGAATCAATCTACCACTTTTCTTGAAGGCATTAACACAGAGATCATTTGTAGATATATTTAATGCAATCTTTTTGATTTTCAACCTGCTTTAAGTGGTCACCTGTCTTCAAAACTAGAAACAGGCTATGGGGTAAAGGGGTATTAGAGGTTTTACTGTACAGTGCCCCCTCTCTACAACAACACCCAATGGGAGACTAAATTTGTGCTTGTTGTTCGGCGGGAGTCGTTATAGGGAGGGAAATTGGCTTACATTTACAAACAGCTTGAATCCAGATCAGATGCCGCATAATGCGGCATCTGATCTGGAATCAAGCTGTTTGTCACTCGTCATTACGTTTATTTTGTCTAAACAGGGCTCGAACTTCGCTCTTGCGAACTCGCAAAATGCGAGTGGAATTTTGAAAATGCGAGCTGATAATTTCAGCACTTGAAAAAAATTGCGAGTGTATATTTTCATGTTCAGACTTTCCAAAATGTAAGGTTATAATGGTAAAGACGAATACTGTCTAACCCTTCTAATCTTGCAGTAATTTAAATAATTATCGCTGTTCGCCCATCTTGTTCTTTTCATATCTCGGCTATTTATAACTTCGGGAAACCCAGCGCTTAACGCATGCGCATGATTGATAGCCCGGCTTCATACGTACCAATGCCGAATCAGCATTAGAAAAAGGGGAACCAGTCTATTAGCTAGTGACCGCAAACTGCGAATGTTGATGTAAATTAAACTAATTTACAACGTTTTCCAGTCGACTCGTCCTTCTAGGGTTTATAAACGGAAGGCTGACGAGACATTTAAGGAAGAACAGCCGAAAACAGACTGAAAGCTAGCCCAAACCAAGTTACGAAACTCACGAAGTAATTGGGTTTTATTGCTTTGTGCGAAAATGGGACGAACCACGGCGTCGCTAAAATCTGTCCTAAAATGGTAGAAAGAAATGCGCATCTTTCTCGAACATAATATTATGGACTATAGTGAAAGCGTTTTCGAAATATAGTGAACTGTCTGCTGACTGTCTTCACCAAAGATAAAAAAATCATCCATAAACATCGAACTCTGAAAGTATAACACAAGCCTTTCGCCCCCTTGACAAAACGACCCAGTTACAAAGTTTCAGCTATAGTCTGTGTTTAATAATTAATTAATCTGCGAACCTTGCTGTTTTGAATGAAAATTGACTATATGGGATGGACTGCAAATAAAGAGTTATTTAGAATTAAGAATAGTAAGTAACTGTACAGTTTATACACAAAAAGACACACACTAGTTATTATTTTTGAAACTTTATTTACATGAGTAATCTAGCACAGAATGAGATACAGAATGAAAGTTCAACAAAGTAATGTTTATGAACTTTATCTTGTAATTTTGATCAAAATGATGTGAAACGTCAATTTGTAGATAATCGTATTGAAAAAGCAAGTTGGAACCTGGTTTTGCAAGTAGAAAATATGGGCACTTGCAAAAAAATGCAAGTGGGAAAAAATCTAAAGTTCAAGCCCTGCTAAATGTCCATTATGTAATTTTGAGACAAACAGCAGACGACAATTTTAAGCAGACGATATTTCAGCAGTAAAGACGTTAGACATAACTGCCCTGTTTAGGGAACCGCAACGAGGGTTGTTGTAAGACGGGAGTAGTTGTTGGGAGGGCCGTTGTAGGGAGAGAGCATTGTATTTCCAAAGTAGTGGACCAGTCTACTAGTCTACCATGTCCACACAGTCCATACCTACCTTGCCATATCTGTGTCATCCATCAACAGTTTCTCAAGATATGCAAATCCAAAGGCTCTAAAGAAACAGTTACCGTCACCTCGAGTTTTACGCACACACTGATATCGGTTCTTGAGATCCTAAACACAAATTAAACAAAACCTCAAAATAATATTTAAATATAATAACTCTCTTGTATTCATTCTCCATGTTCTACCCCCCCCCCCCCCCATTAAAAATATTGTAAGTCAAAATTAGGTCATGGTCAAATCAAGGTTGGGTGATATGGGTTGATTGGTAGTGATTAATTTTGGCCTGATCAACAAATAAATCGGATAGTGAGTGATCCAAGGTAGCAACTGTATATGTATCAAAGCATTGTAGTCAGTTGTGCTGATGCTAGATGAAACAGTAAAATCTAGTTAACCCTTTCCCCAATAGAAGCGCCTTTTAGCGTGTTTTATTTATTCATCCGCTGAAGAAAATAGTACCAATTTAATCAGTTATGAAGATATATGATAGGGAATATTTTCTATATTCTAGCACATATTCTAAAATATTCTAAGTCAAATTTAGGTCAAGGTCAAGGTCAAGATCACTGTTGGGTAATATTGGTGGATTGAGAATAATCCTAGGCAACAACTGTATAAGCATCCAAGCATTTGAGTACTAGTAATCAGTGTTGAAGCTAGACGAAACAGTAAAATCTACTTAACCTGTTACGGACGGACAGACAGACGTTCTCAAAGATGGATATTTGTTGGGTTTTTTCGTTTGTTTAAAAGTACCCACAAGTAGACAAAATACCCAACAATACACAATATGGTCAGCGATTTTTTTCCATCTATAACTGGCACCCATAAAATGACCCTTCACAATTCAGAAGGGACCCAAATTGATTCACAATTCCAAAATGCACTTTTAATAATAACATGGTTTAAGCCCTCCCTACTCTGCTGACTTAATTATAAAAGTATTTGTCTTCCACAAAATAGCAGTTCCTTCTGAATTCCCCACCATTTTGCAGGAAATTACAAGTTTTTCCTCTCTTGGTCCACATTTTCTTGTTCACTAGTTTGAGTAAAACAACGCAAATTTTTCACAATCTAAGGGGTACCGGACCCATTCACAAATGAAGGAAAAAAATCACTGAGGGCAATCACAGAAAGAATGGAATCTATTGTTCTCCCTACCCAACAAAGGACCTTTCGTGCGATCAGACAGACAGACGCCTGAAAAGTGATCCCTGAGTCTCTGTCTACAGCAAATGACACAAAAACATGTCTTTCTCTTCAGACAGGTAACGGCTTAATGCAAGATAAAAGTAATGCAGAGAGCTCCTATAGGAGCTTCTTGCATTGTTTTATCTTGCCCTAGCCTGCCATCTTTAAAATATAATTTAATGTTTGGCTGCTATATAGATGTTTACAGTATAGTACCAGTATACCTACTTCTTCTATTTTTGTTCTGTAGATTTCATCCTCTTTGGCATACTCTTTTGCAAGGCTTTCAAAGCTAACTCGGCCACTTACTAATGACTGGTTCTCAACTATCTGCAAGTGAACTTCAGTGTTACTCAAGTTGGTACAAAACATTGTGCCATGCCATGACAAAACAAGCCTTATTGCATTGCAACATTGTACAGACCAAGCACTGTTGTCATCATAGGCTCTGTATCTGAGTTTGGTCGGTTTATGGTCTTAACGTACCAATGCCTCAATGTACCAGTCTCAATGTACCATTTTCCTAGACTGAACGTACCACTATATAAATTTGATAGAAAACAATTTTATTATACAATTTTTTCATGAAGAAATGGTTTATAATTATCCCCGATTGATTTATGATATTTGTAGTTAAAAAATCCATCCCTGATTGTAGGAAAAAAGAATGCAGATACATACATGTTGAATTGTATAAACTCATTGAACTTCTACAAAAAGTGGATAATACTCACATAGGAACATTGTATTTTAAAAAAATCATTTATTTCATCAAAGTAAAATATAAAGTACTATTTTACATTTTTCATCAACTAATAATGGTCAATTATGGTTGTAATATAGGATTTTTTAAAAATGGTACGTTCAGACTGAAAATGGTACATTGAGGCAATGGTACATTCATGCAATGGGACATTAAGACCAGCTACCGTTTGGTCTATACTACCCAATTCCATAAATAATACAGCTACATAAAATGCTTTAGATGTATGTTAGTGTCACTTCACTCATACAGTGTACTTCAAGACCGTCGCCAGTCTTTGATGGGGCGACTGGCCATGATCTACACTGTTTGCAATGCAATAAGACAGGTTTTCTCATGACATGACTCATTAATGTTTCTGCCTATTGTAAGCCTGACTTTGTTGATCTGTCATTAAAATCGTCACATAATAGGACAAGCTGGGTTTTTTTTTTAACTTTTGCAGAACTTTTATTGGTCTCTGTTTATTTCCTCTCTACAACGACACCCAATGGGAGACAAAAAATATGTGCATTGTTCGGAGAGAGTCGTTATAGAGAGGGAAATTGGTTCACATTTACAAACTGCTTGAATCCAGATCAGACACCTCTGATCTGGATTCAAGCTGTTTGTCACAAGTCATTAAGCCTTTTTTCTATCAAAATGTTCAATATGTAACTTTGAGAAAAACAGCAGACGACAACTTTAAGCAGACTATATAACAAGCTTTTGGGAAAGGGTTTATGCAGACAAATAATACTGTATGTAACAGGGCTGCCATTTCTCCAGATTTTTCCTAAGTCTTCGATTTTTTTATCCTAGCAGATGGTAACTTAAAACAGGCTAAAAGTAAAGCAGAATGCGCCTTAAGGCGCATTCTGCTTTACTTTCAACCTGTTTTAAGCAGTCATGTGTCTTCAAAACAAGAAACAGACTAAGGCGTAAAGGTACGATTAGTAAAATTACGTCTGAAAAGTTGAAAATTTGAAATCTTAGAATGTAAATATTATAGAACCCTATGAAAGAACAATCATAATCAGAGCTCCAGATAATGGGAGTTTTCAAAATCTAAAATCTCTATTTCTATGGTGTCACTACTCCAGGGCTCCTGATAAGAGGTAGTTATTTCAACAAATCCAACATTTTCTCACTCTTTTTAGCACCAAATCCTATGGTGTTACTACTCATTAGAATCGTCTCGAAGAGACAATTCTAATGAGTAGTGACACCATAGGGTTTAATTCAGAAATAAAGATTTTAGTTTTTGAAAAACTACCCTTATCTGGTGCTCTGCTACTCATTAGAACCATCTTGAAAAGATTATTAAAATGAGTTTACAGTTACACCATAGGATTTGGTGCTGAAATGAAATACAGGATTTTTCAGTTTGCTCCCTCTTATCTGGAGCCCTGCATAATACTACTTTACCTCTTTTTCCATGGCCCTCAGCTGGGCCATTGTGGCCTCATCATAATTCCTGTCTGAAATGAATCAATGCAATATATTACAACTCTAGTAGCGTGTTCAATTACCACTGTTTGCTGTTTAGGTTAGCAGTTTATGCCCCTTGTGCAGTGTGCAGAATACAGAAAAAAAAGTATTTCCAAATAACCCCAGTTACGCTTAAACTATTGTTTTTGTTGCAAACAGTTTGGAGCCAGATCAGACGATGCTGGGTTTCCCAGCGTCTGATCAGGCTTCAAACAGTTTGCCACTCAAATTAAAACTGGTTGTAAATAATTGTCAAAAGGTTGTCATTTTCTATATTTCACTGCAATGAGTTTGCGTTTGAACGAAAACATTACGATTTTTCCACTTTATTTCAGATGGGTAGCCAACTCGCAATCAATGGCCATCGATTTCTTTACTTAGCTCATCACAGATACAGTGGTAATCTTTCATCGTTATGTAAATGTACCATTGTTAAAGTTTGATTGGCCAGGACGTACTATATACGGTAGAAGAAAAGACAAATTATTCTTTCCATAGTATAATTTTGCCATATATGTTTGCTTTTATATATCTTTGCTTCTTGTCAATTCGCCACTTTCTTGTCAATTCGCCACCTAAGCCAAACTTAGAATTCCGTCACAAGCAGGCTACCGTGGATGTCCGAAAACTACAGAGGATATCCGAATACTAGGACAGTTTCACTCAGTAAGATTTCAAGCGCCGAAAATGCGAACGAAACAGATAAAATAACAATAATTCACAAAAAGTTTCCAATCACAAGACATGTTGGTAATTTTAATTCTAGCTGTCTGTTGTTACTTTTTTATTGTTAAGTTGTAAAAAGTATAATTTACTTTCAAAAAAATGAAATATTTCAAAATCATTAAAAAATGTTCAAGTTTCATGAAACAAACTACATAACATACTGACATAGCCTACATTGACCTAATTATCGAACGACCAATCAGAGGTGGCAAAT
Organism: Gari tellinella; assembly: GCA_922989275.2. Taxonomy (NCBI): domain Eukaryota; kingdom Metazoa; phylum Mollusca; class Bivalvia; order Cardiida; family Psammobiidae; genus Gari; species Gari tellinella. Next base: position 25,652,215 of record OV277857.1, on the reverse strand, counting down.
TGACAAGAAAGCATCCCGGTGACCCAGAGCAATGACCTTGTTCGAAAACGGTACAGTTATTTACAAGTTTTGTATTTATTTCACAAGTTTTATTTGTATATATTCGTGTTATTGAAGGTTCAGTTCAGAATTAGATCCGTGAACAAGTAAGAAATGATACATCAGATAGGCGCATGCGCGAAAATATAGCTAAGGGTGGCGAAAACACAGGTAACCAGGCTATTCACTGCCAACAATTTGGGGCCAGATCAGATCCAGTTACCCTGTGTTTCATCAGGCTCAAAACTGTTTGAAACTAAGATATTTATAAAAATTCTCAATATCAGTTGAATGCATTTGAGTTTAATGTTGTTGCTTTTTTAACTTGTAAGACTAAGTCATTATAACGTTTCCTTAATGTGCAACGCATCAGAAGCTGCTGTTCAGTTCTGAGAATATTTATATTATAAGGCTGGGGCCCGTTTCATAAAACTTTGTATGACAATAATTGGTCCTAAGTTTAACTTTAAAATACATTTAATTCTCTATCTTATCCTGTCTTGTGACATCTCTTTGGAATCGTCTTTTCAAGACAAGATTAGATTGAAAAATAAATAAAAGAGAATTTTATAATCTGACTTATGACAACATTTGTCCTGCAAAGTTTTATGAAACGGGCCCCAGGGCTCTAGAAATCCACAAAAAATCTGAATTCAGGTTAATTCAGGCACAGAGTAAATACACATGAGTATTTACTCCGTGATTCAGGTTTAAACCGAAATTCTTTCTCCTGGACAAAAATAGTTTTCATTTTAAATAATAATTATATTACTTATCAACAATTTCAATATAACGGTTAAACCCTATGGATCTAGTTTGACTTGCGTTATACAAATTCACTACTGGGTCTGCAGTAAATATGTCAATATTGATCCTCCCAAAGGTCTATCAATGTTTTCTATTGTTGTGTTTTTTTAACCTGTCAAAATTTAAATAATTATACGCTAAGTTGCTAACTGAACACGCTATATATAGCTTCGGTTGATATTGATTGATTCCGCTATGTTTTACGGAAACTTATCATTGTCAGGGTTGGAACCTGAAGTTGATATATAGAATTATCAAGAAGATTTTGATCGTGGTCGAGAAAGTAGAGTAGTGTTTACTTAGAATGGCCATGAGTTCTCTACCCGGGTACAAGGCAAAAAAAAGTTATGTGAGGTAAACTTCCTAACACATTGAGCCCTAGCGACGAGTATACTTGTCATTTAAAAAGAGTGACCTTTACACTTGTCCTGTAAAAGTCACTCTTTGTAAATGACAGACCTATGCAAGCAGTGAAGACCAAGATTGAAGATCTGAGAGTTCCTAAAAGGAGTGCTCAGTTATTTCTATAGTTTGATACCGATTTACGAATACAGTTTTCCCTCCTTTGTATTGTGGAACGGATAACATGATTATATCCATCGATGTCAAAGTCTTTAGCTGACAGTTTTGTTCACGGCTCTCTTTCTCTTAACCAGGGAACCGAAACAGGTCCCGCACCGAAACCGAAAACAGGGCCACCGACGACGTTTAGTTTCTTACTGAAAATACCTCATGAAACATAATCAGTAAACAGCTTAAGATTTTAATTGTCTGCATCGTAAATTAACAATCAAATAAGCGTAACAATCTATCAGTATGAACGCTCTTTTAATAAGGAGAGGAAACAAAACGAAATATTTACTTGGATCATATGCGAATCCTTCTTCTTCAGCCATTTTTTCGGATACTGGTTTTCTTACTTGCCTTGCGCTGTACTTTGAATTATATAACTGGTACCCTTTCCGCCTCCGTCGGCCCTGATACATTACGAACTTTAATCATTCGGTGACTAAGTACGGTTTTCAGTTAGGGATGATTAATAAGTTACCGGTACCGTAATAATAGCAGCGGCTCAGAATAAAACTGATAATTAAGAAATTTTCTGTCGTTTATTGTACATTAATTTGCTATTAAATGAGTATTTTATTAGTATGCATGTATGTTTAATCCATATTAGAGGTTGTTAACACGAAGAATGTGTACCCTGAAAGGAACACGCATAACGGCATTACTGATGCAATGCAATGACTTATACATGTATATTAGCTAACGTGCTGAGCAATGCAACAAAATGATTCGCGGAGATCAGATCCATAAGCCCCGGCTCCTCTGCGGAAATGCATCCACAAGTCCCGCCCTAGATAAATTGCGTTTATAAATACAAATTAATATATTTAATTCATACAGGGATATTTTATGAGATCTCATAAAATATCCCTGATTCATATTAATCATCCCTAACTTATTGACCTTATTAGTAAGAAACCTTATGGGGAGGAAGTGCTCTAGACAAAAACATGTTTTAGACGGTCGCTTGGAAATGTTTCGTTTATTCGGGTTTTTTTCAAAGTTTGTTAAACTCTTTAACAGTCGGCGTTGAAATAAGTATATTTTTGTAATTCTTAAACTTGTATAAATATATTCAGATTCCAGGAAATGGTCATTCTTTAACCAGACTACTAAAGAATGGAACAAACTTCCACCTATTATTGCAGAAGCCCAGTCCCTTGAGATATTCAAATCTCAAGTGACCAAGCAAATCTGACACAAACCCTTCACAAATTTCAATGGGAAGGGGGGTTATCATGCGTACAAAACTGGCAGAGTATTCGGCAAGTCGAAGGCGGCCAGTATATGGAAGAAGGAGAAGAAGAAGAAGAAGAAGATATATATAGCGTGCCAGATAAACAGATGGTAGCATATAAAGCAGGCTGAAATTTAAGCAGAATGCGCCCTTAGGCGCATTTTGTTTTACTTTCAATCGGCTTAGAAACAGGCTATATGGGATAAATGCTACGTTGGTAGTTAAAAAAAAACAGTGTTGTTTTTATATATTTCAAATCAAGATACACCAAAAGTCTAACACGAGCGTAAAAATGTTTGGACCCTAGTCAGACGTAACCCTTATCCAGGGCTGCCATTTCTCCGGATTTTTCCTAAATCTTTGGATTTTTCCAGTACATGGTAGTTTAAAGCAGGCTGAAAGTAAAGCAGAATGCGCATAAAGGCGCATTCTGCTTACTTACAGCCTGCTTTAAGTAGTCGCATATCAACAAAACCAGAAACAGGCTATGGGGTAAAGGTACGATTCGTAAACTCGCACTTGAAAAATGCAAATTTGGTAATCTTAGGATTTTTCATGTCAACTTATGGCAGCCCTGCTTATCTTGTTGAGTTGTCGGCTGCTACAAATATATCGTCGGCGGAAGAAAAATCAGTTTTATGCCTTCTAAACCACAATTACTTGACACATACATCTAGATCTATTACCTCCCCCCCCCCCCCCCCCTTTAAAAAAACACTTTTTGATGCACATTTTCGTTATAGTTCACATACTGTGGCGTTATTTGACTGAATTTGATGAATTAAAAAGTAGATATTGATACATGTAAATTAATCCTTTCCCGAGGGTACCACAAGAGAATATCGGCGATCGAGTCTATTTTAGCATCAGTTTAAGTCGATAGTAAAGACTAGGTGTCGAATTGCGCTGTTTACCTTGTATCTATAATAGAAGTATAGTAAAAAAAAAAAGAAAAAAAAAAGGGGGGGGTAATAGATCTAGATGTATCTGTCAAGTACCTGTGTTCTAAACTTAAGAATGAATTATTGAGTGGCAAAGAGTTTAGATTAATTCAGGCGTAAATTATTTTGTAAGCATGGACGATTTGTTTTAATCCACGGAATAATCATTGAGAGGCAAACCGTTTGGAGACAGATCAGACACTGGTTACCTGGCGTCTGACCTGGCTTCAAAATGGTAGAAATAGACTATATATAAAGGTTTTCAGGCAGAAACGCGTTTATTGAGAAAAAGTCACATCTTCATCACTGTAGCCATTTAACATCATTAGTTTAACCATAAATTATCACAACTTGCACTACAGTGCTCCCTCACTACAACGGCCCTCCCAACGACGACCCTCTCTCTCTCTTCCCGAAACAGGGCAATGATGTCCAACCTTTCCGCGGCTGTATTGTCGTCTGCTTAAAATTGTCGTCTGCTGGGTTTTTTCAAAGTCACATAATGGACATTTTGACAGAAAAAACTAATGACGAGTGACAAACAGCTTCAATCCAGATCAGACGCCGCTAAAATTATACGCGGCGGCTGATCTGGATTCAAGCTGTTTGCAAATGTAAGACAACTCCTTCCCTTCAACGACTCCCTTCGAACAACGCACACAAATTTGGTCTCCCCTTGGGTGTCGTTGTAGAGAGGGAATGCTGTATTTCAGGAATGATTACCATGCTATAGTTATATTTGAGTATGGACTATAAAATCCTGTTTGTAATTTCTACATTTAGAACCGGATATTCGATTAGTTATCTACAGTTTTGCCCATTATTTATGTACAAGTACGGGACATTAAATTCATTAACAACCGCTCGTAGTAAAATACCATATATGGTATTTAGGATCAGTAGTTTTCTGCACAGTGAGTATAAATATGGTTAACTTAATATATAAGTTAGATGTGTATACAAAATACAATATCACTGTTAAGCTTGGATAGTTTATAGTCAATACAGGATTGGTATGCGCAGGTAGAATGTGTTAATGTGTATTTTAGGTGTACAAGACTATTTTAAACTTTTACTTGCATTTTCAATATAGTTTGGATCCAGTTCAAACACCGATTAGCAGTCGGGAAGATGTTCTTCTTTCAAAGTAAACGCGTTTGTGCTTAAACTACTAGGTCCATTGCAAACACTTTAGAGTCTGATCAGGCTCAAAACTACTGCCACATAGTAAACTTTAAATTGTAATAATTTTCAGAAAGCATGCTATTTATAGCGCTTGCGTTTAGTTTCATTTAACCCTTATCATACTGAATTGTCATCTGCTTGAAATATATTGTCTGCGATTTATTTTTAAATTAAATTTTGGGAAAAAATAATATGATTACATTAATGATGCTGTTTGGTTATGTTCTATAAGTATGACCGTGGGCAACGGCATTAACGGGGTTTACACGACAAAACTAATCTCTATTACAGCCACTATATAAAGGTTCGTTTTTCGGTGTTTAAGACAACTGACTGCTTAACTCTTTCCTCCCAAAAACTTCAAATGGACAATTCCAGTTTCCATTTAAGTCTAGTCCATTTTTGACTTTTAAGGGTTGTTTTTGTCAATGTTTGGCATTATGACAAACAGTGAAGACCCTGATCAGAGGGCTCCTTTCGGAGCCCTCTGATCTGGGTCTTCACTGTTTGCATAGGACAAGTGTACTATTCACATGTACACTGTTTGCAAAGGACGCCAATATGCGGGACTAGGGGTCAAAGGGTTAAGACAATTGACTGCTTAAAGCAATTATGAAGACAAACAGACGACTCCGTTAGAAGCTTTTGCTTTACTTTTTTCTTGCATTAAGCTGTCGCCTACCTTTAATACCACTAATTAGTTTTTTTCATTTATCGTTACGTATACAGTGCTCCCTTCCTACAACGGCCCTCCCAACAACGACTCCCTCCTTACAACGACCCTTGCCGACGTTCCTTAAACAGGACAATTATGTCTAACGCATTTACTGCTGTAATATCGCCTGCTTAAAGTTGTCGCCTGCTGTTTTTCTCAAAGTTACATAATAGACATTTTGAGAGAAAAAAACCTTAATGACGGGTAACAAACAACTTGAATCCAGATTCAAGCTGTTTGCAAATGTAAGTCAAATTCCCTCCCTACAACGATTCCCTCCGAACAACGCACATATGTTTTGTCTCCAATTGGGTGTCGTTGTAGAGAGGGAGCACTGTACATAGTTTGATTTTACTGAATTTCAGATGAAAGTTCACCGGCAATGGAAGACGATGAGACTGTTGCAGTTGTAATAGACAATGGTTCTTGTATGTGTAAAGCAGGGTTCTCAGGAGATGATGCTCCTAAATCCAGGGCTGCCATTTCTCCGGATTTTTCCTAAATCTCCGGATTTTTTTTCCAGAACATAGTAGATTAAAGCAGGCTGAAAGTAAAGCAGAATGCGCCCTAAGGCGCATTCTGCTTTACTTACAGCCTGCTTTAAGTAGTCGCATGTCAACAAAACAAGAAAAAGGATATGGGGTAATGGTACGATTCATAAAATCGCACTTGAAAAATGCAAATTTGGAAATCTTAGGATTTTTTATGTCAACTTATGGCAGCCCTGGTAAAGCAGGGTTCTCAGGAGATGGTGCTCCTAAATCCGTCATCTCATCTGTAGTCGGGAGGCCTAAGTATGGAGGAACCCTATTGCCTGGACTAGTCAGAAGGTTAGTTTAACTCATTCACCCCTAAAACCTTTAATGGAAAATTCCAATTTCAAAATATGCCTAATCCATTTTGACTATTTAGGATTGATTTTAACAATATACATGTATTTCAAAATAACAAACTGTAGACCCTGATCAGAGGGCTTCTTCAGGAGCCCTCTGATCAGGGTATACACTGTTTGCATAGGACAAGCGTACTCTTCACAGGTACACTATATATTAATGAAGAGTATACTCGTCACTAGGGTTGAATGTGTTAACACTTTTCCCGCCGACTATTCATACATAAAACTCTGCCCACAATGAATACACCATCGATATTAGTGTTCACTCCCTACAACGGCCCTCTCAACAACGACTAACGACCCTTGCCACAGTTCCCTAAACCGGACAATTCTGTCTAATGCACTTACTGTTGCAATATCGTCTGCTAAAAGTTGTCGTCTGCTGTTTTCTCAAAGTTTCATATTGGACACTTTGACAGAAAAACCTAAATGCCGAGTAACAAACAGCTTGAATTCAGATCAGACGCTGCGTTACGCGGCGTCTGATCTGGATTCAAGCTGTTTGTAAATGTAAATAAATTTCCCTCCCTATAACGACTCCCTCAGAACAACGAACACGTTTTGGCACGGTCTCCCATGGGGGTCGTTATAGAGAGGGAGCGCTGTATTACAGAAAAAAACCCAAAGAATTTCCACGGATAAGGTACCGATTCATTTCAAGCAGATCTTATAGGAAAGCAATGAAAAAGAAAAAACACGAAATATTAACCCCTTCCGAGTGTCAAGCTTGACAACATTTACGAATACAAACAGTCGGAATCAAGATCAGACACCGCCGTTCAGGATAAAAACGGTTTGAAACTGATATAAAAGTATTTTAATGTCAAACATTTGAGATAAAAGCAGGCGCTTTATTTACAGACGATAAGATGTAAGTTTCAGTTATCATATTGGTTATGACGTCTTAAATTTGAGGACCGATGTCGGTCTATATCGGAACTCTACGGAGAGCGATGGCCGATCGCTACATAGATTCTACGTAGAGTATACCAATTTTGGTCCGATCTCATGTCATAATGACAATAAAAGGGTTAATTTCAAATTTGGGATATCTCTTAAACAATTATCCCATATAGATCTATATAAATAATAATGATAATAATAATAGATTGTTTCTAGTTTTGAGGAGAGGTGATCACTAATTTAAGCAATTTGAAAGTCCCCTAGACGCATTCTGCTCACTCTCAGTCTGCCTTTAGCTTAAATCAGATAACATATTGAAGATACTTCTTATGGTATTCATGACTGTATATTTTGTGGAACTAAATATTTTCTTCAGTCGAGGAATTAAGAAAAGACGAAACAATGCGTATTCATGGAGTAATGAGATATGTACAGCGCTCCCTCTCTACAACGGCCCTCCCAACAAAGACTCCCTCCTTACAACAACCCTTGCCGCAGTTCCCTAAACTGGACACTTATGACTAACGCTTTAATTGCTGCAATACCTTCTGCTTAAATTGTCGTCTACTTTTTCCCTCAAAATTATATATTATATAAGTTGACATTTTTATAGAAAAATTATAATGACGAGTGACAAACAGCTTGAATCCAGATCAGACGCCGCGTAATGCGGCGTCTGATCTGGATTCAAGCTGTTTGCAAATGTACTCCAATTCTTAATTTCCCCTCCCTGTAACGACTCCCTCCGAACAACGCACACTATCTGTGTCTCCCATCGAGTGTCGTAGAGAGGGAGGACAGTAGATTACATGTAGTCGTTGTCTTATTTTCTACAACCAAACAGGGATGCTTATGTTGGAGATGAAGCCCAGCGAAGCAGGGGAATTCTCGCTATAAAATACCCAATAGAACGGGGCATTGTCACCGACTGGGACGACATGGTGAAAGTCTGGGAACACGTATTCAGAAACGAGCTGAGGATTTCGCCAGATGACCAGCCCGTGTTCATGTCTGATTCGCCCTTAAACCCACTCGCAAACAGAGAAAAGATGACAGAAATAATGATGGAAATGTACAATACACCTGGGTTCTATGTTTGTCATCAAAGTCTCATGTCGTTATTTTCAAGTGGATACCTCTATGGTATAGCGGTTGACTCAGGTGATGGGGTGACCCAAGTGATTCCAATGGAAGGACTGTATACAATTAAAAGTGCAATAGAACGATTGGACTTGGCAGGCAGAGATGTGACGTCATATCTCTCCAAACTACTAATGCAGGGTGGATGCAGCTTAACAACTTCATCCGGGTTTGAAATCGTACGTGACATAAAAGAGAAACTTTGTTACACTGCCTTAGACTTTCAACAGGAAGTTAAAACAGCTGCGGAATCATCGCAACTTGAGGAGTCGTATGAACTTCCGGATGATCAAGTTATCGTGTTAAATGACGAGAGATTCCGAAGTGTAGAAGCAATGTTTCAGCCATCGTTGATTGGTGTCGAAAGTGATGGAGTTCACAAACTGGTGTTTGAATCGTTGATGAAATGTGACATCGATCTTAGAAGAAACTTCTATTCGAAAATAGTCCTATCAGGTGGTTCCACAATGTTTCAAAACTTCGGAGATAGACTTAACAATGAAATATCTGCACTATTACCCGGAAACAAGAGGCCGAATGTTATGGCAATGCCAGAGCGAAAGTACTCCGCATGGATCGGTGGTTCGGTAATAACTTCCCTTTCAACCTTTCAAGAGAACTGGATTACCAAAGAAGATTATGAAGAGTATGGTCCGTATATTGTGCACAAGAAATGCTTGCCATAGTTATCCGTCACAGGCGATGATGACATAAGTGACGCTTATGTGACTGTATCCTGACTGGAGGTGCACACACACATCCGCACACTGGACATGTTACAGTTGCAGCTCGACCCTGTTTCTGTTCTTTCTGGCTTGACGAATCGTGTCAAGCTGAACCAAACTGATTGAATCTGTTGCCAGCAAAGGTTGTTACACATATAACTAATTGGTCCCTAGTGACGCATATATGCCCCATTTTGTTAGATTGGTGTTTATTATTTGTTTCGTATGAAAATGCCTTTTGTTTTGTGTGCTTGTATATATGTCGAGGGCATCATGGAACATTGGTCTTTACCAAATGAGCTCTCTCGTTAAATAAAGTCTTAATTATTATTATTTTAATTATTATTATTATTTACCAAATGTGTACCTTTTCCGAGTACACTTGTCCTATGCCCTCTGATCAGGGACTTCACTGTTTGTCATTTCGCAATTTATTACCAAAAAGAACCCTAAATAGTCTAAAATGGACCAGCCTTTGTTTCAAACTGGAGTTGTCAACTAGACGTTTCAGGGGATGAGCATGAAAAGGATATGCTACTGACGGTACTAATAGATCTTCAAATTAACAATTCCAATTTCCAATTAAGTCGCTTTCACAACATAATTACATGTATTTGAAAAATGCCAAATGATGTATACCCTGATCAGGTGGCGTCTTTAGGACCCTCTGATCTGTGTCTAAACTGTTTCTATATGGCAGATGTGTTTAAAACATTTTCTAATAAGTTGAATCAGTTAAAACATAAAAACCTGGAGAACTCTATACAGAGGGTTAAATATGCACTTCAGACCGCCCTAGCTCGTGATATTAATTTACTTCTTTAAGACGTATAATTAAGCCCGGTTGAAATTAGAAGATGTAGTTCTACATATCAGATTCGACCATAAAAATTATATTATAATGAATTCTAAATATGTATCATGTATGTATATGTATGTATGACGAGAAATTGTACAGTTTTAGTAAACACAACTGTTCTTCTGCACGCGGAGAGTAAAACAGACTGTGATATATATATTTCCCCCATAGAAGCGCATTTTAGCGCATTGAATTGATTCACCCACTGCCGAAAATAAAAGTTCCAATTTATACAGACATTAATATGTACTACACGAAATATTTTCTAAATTCTAGCAGATGGTAACTTCTCCTTTTCTTTTGGTTTATACATAATTTTTATAATTATGCTTGTCACGTGATATGATTTGACCTGTGAGTGTTAGACAATTTGATTTATATATGTATATGCTGATGTATTGAGATACAATGTGTATAAGTTACCAAATAAATTATAGGCCCTATCTATGTCTAATGTTTAAAATAGTGTAGATGTATAAAACCTGGTGAAAGTCAATCTTGCAGATAAAATAAAATGAGCCTTCTTCTTGAGCCTGCTTTCTTTAACACATTCAACCATAGCAACGGGTATACTCGTCTTTTAGTAAAAAGTGTACATGAGAAGTGTATACGTGTCCTATACAAACAAGATAGTCCCCGATCAGAAGGACCCGGAGCCCTCTGATTAGAGTCTGAGATGTTTGCAATTATTTTGAAACGAAAAGTGTAGACTTTACTGGAATTGCAACGTTAAAGGTGTAGGAGTGAATTTATTTTAGTTTAGCTATCACGCCTTGTATTTTGAGACTTCTTTTGACATCGATGGCAGGGTCCAGGATTATAAAGCTTTTCAGTTGAGTCTAAATTCTTTCTCAAGCATTTGATTGGTCATATTTGAGCCAAGGCTCAAATCTGACCAATCAAATGCTTGAGAACACACTCAAACCCAGATCATGATACAGACTGTGAAAACGGTCATTAGCTGTACATGTTTAGGAACATTCGTTTTTTATGATTTTAAGCAGGAATAAGTTATAAAACAAATAACGAATAGTGTGCTATTTATAATTATTTTAAAATCTTATCTGGGTTTTTTTATATCACAATTTTGCCGCATCATGGAATTACACGTCTTCATTCCTTCATGTAGATTCAATTGATAGATTTTAGGTTTAATTAATCAATATTACATCTACATGAAATTGTTTATTAATACATATAATAACATAAACAATATGCTAGTGAACGGTGTTAATTTGGAACAACTTTTTTTCCTGCATAGATCTACTTATTTCGCGTTTAGCATTCACTTGACTTAAACGGCTGCGATAAAAAAAAAGTGCCGAAAAAAGATGGAAACAAATTTTCTAGGTTAAGTTTTAAAAATAATATAAATAACATTCGTTGTTTATTGGATTTGTCAAATTCGTCACTTTAGAATACGATAAAAACTCGGCAAAGTCTCGTTTTTATCGTTTTCTAAAAGACTCGTTTGATAAATCCAATAAATTATTAGCACTCATGTAATATCCTATATTTCTGCACTGCATGTTTTGAGTCAGGAACTTTTATTCTTAATGCAGACAAAATCTAAAGCGGAAACTCATCTTCTACATGTTTTTGCAATGCGTTTCGATTTGTTTAACCTATGAATGGATACTTCAATGAACTACCCCTGTATACTTGCTGGAATATTTCATTACAGATATTCAAGGTGATCTAAGGACACTATCTACAGTGTTTGTCAATACAGCAAAATGTTTCATATGCAAAGGCAAACAATGCAGATCCTGATGAGACGACGCATTTACTCGGTATCTCATCAAGTTATTAACTGTTTGCCAATGACTGAATGTCCCTGGCTTTTAAACTGTGTTCAAAGGTAATTCACTACATACACCGTATAAGGAACGATAACTATGTTAAGGTTGAATGGATTATCAAAGTCCTATTCAATCATTTCTAAATTTAGAATCGGAAATCGATGATTAACCCCAACATGTCCAGGATGTAAACAACAGCCCGTAACAATACTCCATATATGGTATGGTATGATCAGTATAATTCAGGTACTGTCTAAGTGTCTATGCTTAGTGAACATACGTATATGTGGTTTACCTTTAAACATGGTTTGGATAGGTTGATATTCAACAAAGCGGATGTTGTGAACAGGTAAGATACACACATATATATGTATATACATGATCCAGTTTTTATTCAGTGCGGTGGAAGGACGTGAGTAGATGTCACTCTTTAAAATTATTTCTCTACTTTATATATACGTGCATATATATAATAGTATACTTGAAACTAGGTAAGCTTACGAATGACCTCTGCTTTTTTTACATGTGTTCATTGAAGCGTTATTCTTCCAGCATTTTCAAACAGTCTCGGTCCAGACCAGACGCCGAGTACGGATGTTAATGTATATAATTTTTATACTTTCCGATAGTCCACCACATATCACTAAAATACATAAAATCACAGAGCATGTAATATGTCCATTAAATGTTCGATGTATGAATTGGTTTAAAATACCCCACTATAGGCGTTTTCCCCCAATACCGTATGTAGAGGTATACTCATGCACTCTTATCCTTTCGTACCACCGTGTGCTTTGAAATTGTCAAATAGTTTGTTTCCAGATCAGTCGCCTCTTTAAACTGAATCAAACTGTTTGCAAATGTCGCGATCGGCAGTATATATACCACAATATCGACGGTATGTATACATACACAATGTACACTGTGTGTTATGGAATTAAGATATATATATTATGTACATGTTAAAACTGTGTTAAGTGGCCGCCCAGAAGAAACACAAATAAATAGTTTCTAATACACGCACCAGCTTAATGTATGACAAAGGTAAACATAAATAAAAGAATGTTACATGCAGTAGAGGCTTTCTCCTTAAACACATTCAACCCTAGCGACGAGTATACTCGTCATTTACAAACAGTGTACCTGTGAGGATTACACTCGTCCTATGCAAACAGTATATACCCTGATCAGAGGGCTCCTTAAGAAGCCCTCTGATCAAGGTCAACACTGTTTGTCATTTTAAGATATATTGTTAGAATCAACCCGAAATAGTCAAAAATGAACAAGATTTATTTGAAATTGGAATTGTTCATTAAAGTTTTAGAGTGAATGAGTTAATTCTGACTTGGAAATTTGACGTATAGAATATAGATATATACGAGTATCTGTTGCACATATTTGTATCGTTATGTTTACTGTGCGCCGTTCAACCGTTTATTCCCATTTTGTGCAATCATTTATTCATATATTAAATGATACATGTATCACCTATTTTAAGATACATGTATCACACATTGGTTAAGTGATGTTACTTGTTCGATTGGTTGATATCACTCATTCTACTCGACCCAAAATGCAGTAACATTGAAAAACGGATAGAAACTAGATGAGACGTTTTATAAAGTCTCATCTGGAAGCAAGACAAATTCCGCCATATTAGAACTTGACCTGCATATTGTAGATATAAACCAACAACAGAATTCATCGAAATTTGTCAACAAATGCAAGACTCCTAGATCACCTAATTAAAATGTGCGTATTTTATTCATGAGAAACTTGACCTGCTACTTATTAATAAAACCCACATAACACATATCATCAAACTCGGTCAACAAAATTAGTATAGTCTCTAGAGTGGATCAACCATCAGCCAATCAGAGTACAGATTACCTAATTATTATGGGCATATTTCCTTCATATTCTAATTGATCTGCTTCGGATTAATATAAACCCACATAATAAGTATGAAAAAGTATCTAGTATAAGATTCGACAACAAAGGCCAATTTAGCTAAAACTGATGTTGTGAGAGTAAAAGTAGGTCAAATATATGGTTATCTTAAAAATCAGGGACAATGACTCTTTACAGTCTGTTCCGATTAATAATTAGAATTGGTGAACAAATGTGATTGCTAGAATGTAAACATAACTGAATATAGGCAAGGCCAGACAACTCTGGACCTGGTGATCAGATTCCTCAAAACAAGCTACTGGTGTCTTTCTCAAATGATACCAAGCATATGCTTTAAATATGAAACCAACATGTAAAAAACTCGCGATTATCGCGGACCATCAAAAGTGTTGACGGACAGAAAACGTGATTCCTATAGGACTTCTGCATTTTTAATGCAGATTCCTAAATAACACAATTTTGCGGTCGTAACAGGGAGGTTTTAATGATTTTTTATGTTACAGACGACAATTAAACGACAATGGCAGACGATGATGATATTTATGCTGTCGTCATAGACAATGGATCTGGAATGTGTAAGGCAGGGTTCGCGGGAGATGATGCTCCTAGATCAGTCTTCCCGTCGGTGGTCGGGAGACCCAAGCACGATACTAGAATGCCTGGGCTGGTCAAAAGGTTTGTATTATTAACAAATTGAGCTCTAGCGACCTGAAACTCGCTCTGTGCAAGCACGTACGGTTCCAGTACAAAGTACACTAGTCCTATGCAAAGAGTGTGTAACCAGATGAAAGGATTCCTACAGGGACCCTCTGATCATGAACTGTCATGTTAGTCACTTTGCAATATATTGTGAACAAGAATGTGTCGCAGTAAGCAACAGATGCCACAAAATGTTTATTGACACTGCATTTTATTGTTATATGCAGGCTTATGAAATACTAATATACAACATTTAACATTTTGAAATGTATACGCTACATCCAAAGCTGTATACGCTACATCCAAAGCTGTGCACATACTCCGTAGCTGATGTAGAATTGAAAATATTCCTCGAACACGATTTCTCTATAATTGAGGTCAGAGGTAAAGATCAAAGTTACGGTATAGTAATCTGTAATGGTATGTGACACTCTGCCATCCAATGAGTGTACTCAAACGCAAATAGTGTGTACCCTAGCTGATGTGGTATAGGAAACATGCTTCGGATCAGCTTTAATCACAAGATGTACTAATACACCTAATTTAGTGATATATAAATGTTTTCAATATTTGAGGCCATAATTATGTGGCAGTGTACTTACATGTACTAATGGTTGGTGGGTGCTTATGGAATTGTCAGGTTTTAGAAAGAATCATGCTATTGATTTTGACTTTATATGTTTATATTTCTGTATAGACGATACACTTCATATTTAAGTCCACAAACAAAATAAAATAATGTTCTAGTATGTTCTTACTCAGTATGATCATCTTGACAATTTCTAGGTCACAAAAATATTGATCATGTCTAGTTAGTTGGTCAAATGGTAGTAAGGCTTCTTGAGAAAACTATACATAGTATAGTCTAGTTTTCTCATTTTCTTAGTGAGCGCTTTAGGGCATCACGGTCCTCTTGTTAAAATGATCTTGCCATTGCCAGCAATGGGGCCCTACCGCATTACAGAGTTATCCCAATTTTCATCACGAGTTAACTCCCCTGATAAGGAAAAGGTTGTTTCCGGTTTAGTTAACCCATCTCATTGAGACGGTGTCGATAACGGTCATAAACGATTCGGAAAAGAATAGATCGAATGCGGTTTATTAGTTTGATACCTATATCTATATGCAGTCAAGCTCCCGTTTATCCCCATGTATTTTAATGTATTAATTTTGTTTAATGTCAAATGCGACGGTTATTTATTTCATCGTTTTTAGCAAACCGAAAGTAGCACTGATCATACTTTTTCTATATAACAAAGAAGCTGACTTTTAACATACTTAACAGACACGGGTTTTCACCTCGGTAAAAGAACGTTAACATGGATTAAAAGTAGATCCTGATCAGATGGTTACTATATAGGAACAGTCTCTATAATCAATGACTGTCCTCTCTGGTTCTTAAATGACATTATAGGTCTATAAATGCTGCCTATTACAGGTGAAAAAGGGGATATTTATTAAGACATTACCGGTATTAAACATAAACTTTGTATTCAGTTATTAATAATGACATGAATATTCATTAGGCAAAGGGTTAAACTGATCTTTTAAAATATGTTGAATGGTAAACAGTTTCTTCAAAAATGTATATTTTGTTTGTTCATTATATACCAGCAGATTTTAGTTGACAGAAATTTCATAGAAATAGTTCAGCCTGTCATGCTCATAGCGCACATGGATTTCACCTCTCAAGTCTTCTGCCCAGGGGCCATAAAGCGCAAAGCATCATCACAACTAACAACAGGAAGTAACCAATTAGCTAGAAATCGAATTGTATACTGACCCCCCACTGGGGTGCAGCTGCTGTCCCATAGTCATCTCTGCTATGACAAGCCATAAAACGGAAGCTTAAGTCTTGGGTACACAGGCTGGAATCAAAACACACCAAACTATTTTTTTTTTATAGGATCCACATTGTTATTCATGTGGGGAATAAATTTTAATCTCCTATACCATGCACTCCTTCATGTGCAAAAGCTTAACCCATTACCCCCATCATTATGCCTTTTACTCCTTTAATGAATTCTACCTTCATAAGCAACTAAATCCTCTTCATGCACTAAGCAGTCATAATTATGAAACATAGGTGATATTTAAAGTAAAGCAGGGTGCACCTTAAGGCGCATTATGTTTTACTTTCAACCTGCTTTAAGAGGTGACCTATATTAAATACTTAACACGGGCTGTGGGGTAATTGGTTTAGGTAATGGGTAAACCCATTATCCGATCGCCTGTTCCTACCTGGAAAGACAGGTGTCCATTAAAGGTAGATTGAAAAGTACATGCCACTTTACTTTCAGCTTGCTTTAAGCTACCATCTGCTAGGATATTCAATGTTTTTAATGTTGCACATTCATGCTAATAAAAACTTTAAATTAGAACTCTTTCCTTCAATGGAGGCATAAACCAAAGGCGTATTTAAAGGGTTAATAGGAAATACATACCGTTTTAACAACATAAATACTTTAGAACCCCTCTCCTATCATTAAATGTGTACTCTATTGAAAACTCAATGTTGAAAGTAAAGCATGTATTCCATCGTTTTAGTAGATTAAAACTTTATTTCTGTTGATCTTTTACCAGTTCACTAATTATAATAGGCTTAAAACACTATCATTTATAAAAAAAGTTTGGAAACAGATAAGATGCAGCATATATACTAACAGGCTGATAAGGGGTAGAACTGTTTCACACTCATATATGTTTTAAGTTAAAATTGATATCATGTTCTAAACTTTTATCAAGAAAGAAGGCAGTATTTTGTTTTTAAATATTAACCCTTATCATGCTATTAGCATAATTGATCATTCATACGGTATTTTTCCTTATTTAATCAGCTAAAGTAATAAATTAAATGATAGGTATTCATAGCGGCATGGAGGAATTATACCTCCATGATAGCGGGTAGGGTTTATGGTTGATTAACAGCAACCAGAATGTGCTATGACACATCCATGTAACGGGGTTTAACCCTTTACCCAATAGATGGTATTAGTTTTGAAGATAGGTGACCCCTTAAGGCAGGTTAAGGTACATTCTGCTTTAAGCTATCATCTGCTGGGAGGTATAACATATAGAACGGTATATCTATGGAAGTTTTTGTAAGTTTTATTGTAGGTAAAGTAAATGCATGTCTTAATTCTATTTTTGAACAATATGAGAGATTGCGCTTTCAATAATGTATAGCCAGGTTCTACTGTTTATAATATAAGCTCTACACTAAAAAGCAGACGATCTCCTCAAATTCGTGTTTGAGGATAAAGGATTTTCGATACTATCTGTACTTCACTATTGAACCGGAAACAACCGCTCATTCAGGGGGCGCTACTCTTATCACACTTTCCATGCGGGGTAACTCTGTATATCGGTAGGGCCCAATTCAGGTGTGTACTGATACGCGTTTCTATTGATAGATATATGTTTTCAAGAAAAATGCAATGGGCGAACTTTGCTGTTCTCCAACAGCTATTGTTATAGATATAATTGTCCATCACGTATGCCTACCATACACATATTTCAAAGTTAAATCGCCACTTAAGTTGCAACTTTGAAATGCGAGTAAGTAGGACATCTTAATTGTTTTATTCTTTTCTACAACCAAACAGGGATGCTTATGTTGGCGATACAGCGCAGAGAAAAAGGGGAATTCTGGCCATGAAATACCCAATAGAGAGAGGCATTGTCACCGACTGGGATGACATGGTGAAAGTTTGGGATCACGTGTTCAGAGACGAGCTTAGAGTTTCCCCGGACAAACAACCAGTGTTCATGTCCGATTGTCCGTTAAACCCACTCGCTAACAGAGAGAAAATTACGGAAATAATGATAGAACAGTACAATACTCTGGGTTTCTATGTCTGTTATCAGAGTATCATGTCGTTATTTGCATCTGGTAGACATTGTGGTATAGTGGTTGACTCAGGTGATGGTGTAACGCAGGTGATTCCATCGGAAGGATTGTATACAATTAAAAGTGCAATAGGACGATTGGATTTGGCAGGCAGAGATGTGACGTCATATCTCTCCAAACTACTAGTGCAGGGCGGATGCAGCTTAACAACATCCTCCGGGTTTGAAATCGTACGTGGTATAAAAGAAAAGCTTTGTTACACTGCCTTAGACTTTCAACAGGAAGTTAAAACAGCGGCGGCATCATCGCAACTTGAGGAGTCGTATGAACTTCCGGATGGTCAGGTTATCGTGTTAAATGACGAGAGATTCCGAAGTGTAGAAGCAATGTTTCAGCCATCTTTGATTGGTGTCGAAAGTGATGGAGTTCACAAACTGGTGTTTGAATCGCTGATGAAATGTGACATCGATCTTAGAAAAGACTTCTATTCGAATATAATCTTATCAGGTGGTTCCACAATGTTTCAAAACTTCGGAGATAGACTTCAGAAGGAGATTACTGCCATGATACCACACACTATGAGATCGAAGGTTGTCGCACCGCCAGAGCGGAAGTACTCCGCATGGATCGGTGGTTCGATAATATCCTCACTTTCAACCTTTCAAACGATGTGGATTACAAAGGAAGATTATGAAGAATATGGTCCATATATAGTACATAAGAAATGCTACGGTTAGCCTCCTTAACCCATTACTCTGTAGCCTGTTTCTAGTTTTAAAGACAATGATTACTTAAAGCGGATTATAAGGAAAGCAGAATGTGCCTTAATTAGGGCGCATTCTGCTTTACTTTCAACCTACTTTAAGCTATCACCTTCTAGGATATGTAAAATATTTCTTATGGTACATATTCATTACTATATAAAGTTGAACTATTTTCTACCACGGACAAAAAGTAATTAAAGATGTAAAAAGGCGTTTTATGGAGCAAAGGGACAATACTTACACGTTTCATTCATGTACACACATGTATATGGTTAATGCGACCTACAGCCAGTCTAGTACGAGGGGCATTTTTTAAGTAGTGGCAACTGATCAATAACTTCTATTATATATATATATATATATATATATATAATAAGTGCAAAATGCATATGTGATGTATCATTTTAAACAACAATTCTTTGCCGATACGATGGTGTAACGCACGATAAGATCACATAAGTTGATAAGTCTCAATATGGGCCTAAATGACCCTTACTTTAGGACACTAGAACATAGCACTTGTCAGCCATTTTTTTTAAGGAACAACTTATATTTTTAATTTTTTTTTTTGGTGGAAATATATTAGTTTATGTTTCTATTTCAATGTACATAAAATTTCATTACCATTGAAAGGGTTAACTGTCTTAGATATAATATTTTCATAAATAACATTTCTTATTTTGCTTATGAAAACACTCGACATGTGTTTTCGAACGCTTTAAACGGTATATCAATATTTTGATTTTAAAACATAAAAATCTACTTCAATGGTTTCATTTATAGCCTGGTTTGATATAAAAATTTAGTATTTCTAAAGATTATTTTATTATATACATGTACTTTTTATTTTATAAAAAATAATAATTTAAAAATGTGAAGTGTGTGCATAATTGACTGATTTTCCTTGACAGAAAATAATAAAGCCGCAATAGTAATTATAGTATCAAATTTTGTTCAAAACATTACCTCAACAATACACAAAAATTGTCAAGTGTCCTAAAGTAGGGAGTCATTTAGGTTCATGTTGTGACTTTTGACTTATGTGATCTTATCGTGCGTTATACCATTGTGCCGGCAAAGAATTGTTCTTTACAATGATATATCACATATGCATTTTGATCAGTTGTCGCTTCTTAAAAAATGACCCTCGTATTAAGCGACAACTCCATAGAACGTTTGATAAAGGACACCAATGGGTATAACAACCGGGGATAAAACAAGCACTGTCAGAGCAGATATCCCCTGCCGCAGCCATTGTGGACTGAATAAAATGACAAATTTTATTGTGGGAGGGGCGAATGGCGATCATCTGTCTTTAAAGATCAATATTCAAGAACTTTTACAGAGTTTTATAAAATTCCATTCAGTTTTGTACACTCTAAAGCCTAAACAATACTAAAGTAAAGCCTTTTCTAGCATATCTGAGTATAGATCTATCAGGGGCAGGTAATTCTTGATTCAATTTCAACAGTAATCATACACCTTCAATACCTTATATTTATAAACATTGTGTGCAAGTATTATCAAAATGAATTCAGAACTGTAGTGACTAGAGTGTAAACACTGTTAAATTTTGCATTTTCAACTCATCAAGGACATAGCACTCTTGATTAATTTGCCCGTTTTCGACAATAAATAAACTCATTTGAAAACTAATAGCAATATGTTAGATATGTGGCTATTAGTTTTCAAATGAGTTCTTAATATAAATTTTATAGTTTAATAAAACAAAATTCAAATTTATTCACATTTGTTCACAATAGCGTTTCTAAGTACAGTGTACATTAAGGGCAGATAACTCTTTTCCACAAATGTCATATATTGACAATAATTGCACTTTTCAAAGAACTTATTCTTATAGACATTGTGTGCAAGTATAAACAATATCTGTTGAAATCTGTTGTTGCTAGAGTGTTAAAGTGTTAAAACTGTTAAATATGGCATTTTAACACATAAAGGGCAGATAACTTTTAATACCTGCATTGATCTTGAAAAAATAATTTCCCATGGTGTCCCAATGATGAATAATAACTATACCAAGTTTCATCCCAATCTGTTGATCTGTTGATCAGAGTTACAGCTGCGGACGGAAACCAGACGGACGGACAGACTTGAAACAGTATCCTTCTGGGGCACATTTCATAACACTTCGTACGACAAATGTTGTCGTAAGTCAAATTATAAAAGTATAAATTATTATTTCTTTCTTCATCTAACCCTATCGTGTGACGTCTCTTTGGAATCGTCTTGAAAAGACAATTCCAAAGAGATGTCACAAGACAGACTTAGATAGAGAAATCAGAAAATAGATGTATTTGAAAGTTTTGACTTACGATTGCTTTTGTCGGACGAAGCTTTATGAAACGGGCCCCAGTGTATTTCGGCAGGGGATAATAACGCAGAAAGCTTTCATGGGACTTTTCTGTATAAATTTCATTTTCCACTGAGCAGTAGTTTAACCCATTTTGTGCCAACGATCTCATATATGAAATTATTTGATTTGTTATGAATTTACGTCGCGTTTATAACTGTATTTCAGTCATATCGCGACGTCCAGCTAATAACAGGAGGAGGAAGACCCTAGAAGCCCTTTATGCACTGTTTCAGGCACAAATCGGCAACTGGGTAGAACCACCGACCTTCCACAAGCCAGCTGGAAGGCTTCCCCATATGTGGGACATAGGCAAACAGTGTAGACTCTGATAAGACGACGCATAATGCGGCGCCTGATCAGAGTCTGCACTGTTTGCTGATGGGAATTTCAATATAAAACAAAACGAAAATGAAAATTTTAGATCAGTCACCTCTTAGATGAAAATAAATGGTCTAATCCAATATAACATGGAATAATACAATTGGTGCAAAGGGGTTAAACACTCTTTAGAGATCCCAGTGCTACAACTTATTTCCCGTGTACGAAAAGCAAACGTACCGGTAATGTAATAACATGTTAAAATGTACATGTATACTAGTATATGATTTAGTCTCAGCCTTATCACATTTATAGTAAGCCTGGCTTTATATCTGCTAGGAATATGTGTCAAAGATCACACCGGTCTTTTGTGATTCTAAAATTATTTTATAGTCGCATATCCAAATACTCCTGTACGATGCATAGTGACTCTCTTAATCTCCTCAGGGAGTTCCGAAACTGTCATTTAAGTTTAAACTTATTTGGATATGCGACTATAAAATAATTTTAGAATTGAATATTAACTATCCTGATGAATTTCTTTCGTGGTCTTTTGTGAGTTGATACCTTATTGTTCAGGTGACGCACGGGTGTATGGGCCTATTGGGCTTGGGGCATTAGCTGTTCAAATATAGTGAGTGAGTGAGTGAGTAGGGTTTTACGGCACTGCATCACTGAACAGGTAGTATAGCGCTGATTTTAAATATAGTGTATTTTTATATATTCCACATGCTACAATAAAACTTGTTTATTTTCATACTTGTTTAAATACTTATTATTTGAATATGCTTATTCGATCACTCAAAGCCTTGGTTCAACCCCTTTTTCGCTAAATATCACCCAGTACCCCCCCCCCCCCCCCCCCCCCCCCCCCCTCCACACACACACACACTATGTACACCGATCATTTGAACATTGGCTGAAAAATAAGGAAATATTTCCAGAGCAAGGAGTGCAGTTAATGTCAGACATTGTTTTAGAAACCAGTGCAGAACCTGATCAGACAACTCCTCCAGGGGCTGTCTGATCTTGGTTTACACTGTTTTCAAAATGAGTACAGTGGAGAATATGTTATTCTTTCCCGTTTAAACGCAAACGTACGCAAACACAAAGCACTAAAACGTAGAAAAGTACAACTTTTGGACAATTCTGATAACTCATGTTTATCTTGGTTACAAACAGTTTGGAGCCTGATCAGACGCCGGGTTACCCGGCGTCTGATCTGGCTCCAAACGGTTTGCACTGCAAATAATAGTTTTAGCGTAAACGCGTTTATTGGGAAAGAATAACGTTTTCTCCACTGTAAATATAAGCAAATGGTTAAGGCTGCGTGAATCAAGATGAAAGTAAACGTGACAGGCTCAGAAGCCCTTGCTTTTAATTCAACCCAGCTTTAAACAGCCATACCTGTTTAAAATCCTAAATGAGTCTCCTTCTGAACTCGTTATATGATCAGTTTCCAAACAGTTCGCCAGCGCCAGAGGAGTGGCAATCAATATTTGAACGGTTTGCATTTCCGAGCTACGTGAATTGGAATCCCAATATTAATGTTTGACTTATCATTTAATGTGTTCACTTTAAAACCCTTTCATGATCAAGTTATTTGGGAGATTTTTACCCCTTTGCCGCTTTATTGTCTGCTTCGGTATTGATGACTGCCAGACAGGTTTCAAAGTTAGATTTGAGGTTGTATGACTTAATAAATATCGATAACAGTGTCAAACAGTTTGGATACTTATCAGATGCCGCGTTACGTGGCATCTGATCAGGACCTAAACTGTTTTCAAACGCGCTTTTAAATCGCCATTGAGAGCGAAAGGGTTAAGGGAGGGATAGAGATCAACAACTAGTATTGTGATATATTTCAAAATCTATTCTAAAGTATTTACACTAGCATCATTTTGTATATATTGTAAATAAATATACGACATCTCAAAAATCAATCACAGTTTATGTTCAGAACATATTACATTACCAATACATTAAAATATATATTCAGAAAAAGCATCTTTGTAAACCAGATACTAATTTTAAGAATTTTGAGATCACCATGTGGTCTGTATATTGAATGATCTCTACCTACAATACTGTATACAATCAAGAAGACGTTATTCTTTCCCGTTTAAACGAAACGAAACACAAACGCAATACACTGTAATGTAGAAACTAACAAACTGTTGAAACGTTTGGCTTTTGATTTTTTATCGGAGTGGCAAACAGTTTGGATCGTGATCAGACGCCGGGTTACTACCCGTTGTCTGATCTTGATCAAAAACTGCATTGTATTTGCAATCGACACAACTATTTTAGCATAAACGCGTTTATTGGGAAAGAATATTATGTTTCCCACTGTACGTGTACAGTGGAGAAAACGTTATTCTTTCCCAATAAACGCGTTTACGCTAAAATTATTATTTGCAGTGCAAACAGTTTGGAGCCAGATCAGACGCCGGGTAACCCGGCGTCTGATCAGGCTCCAAACTGTTTGCCACCAAGATAAACATGAAATATCAGAATTGTCCAAAAGTTGTTCTTTTCTACGTTTTAGTGCTTTGCGTTTGCGTACGTTTGCGTTTAAATGGGAAAGAATAACGTTTTCTCCACTGTATATGTACGTTGTATATCTATATATGAGCTGTGACGTGAGAAAAATAGACATATTGCATTACAAAGCAAGTGCAGACTAAGCCTATATAGGCCATCTCTCACGCTAAGCCTTTTAATTAAGGTCTATACTTTCCAACAAATCGGCAAACATAATAGTTTCAATACTACTGAATTTCAAACAGTGTAGACCCTTTGACGCGACGGCTGGTCTGGGTATACACTTTTTGCAATATAACGAATCGTACTCATGGCGTTGTCCATTATGTAAGCAATTGTGTGGTGAATTGTAAATGTTGACTTATAACAATTACTCGATTACAAACTCAACCTAAGATTTGTTTGGTGGAATACTATACCCACTCCCTGCCTCCAAGATGGGAGCCATGAACTTGACGAAAAATGACTTACTTACTTGAATAATAAGTGACGTCATTCTTGTTTGCATCCAATTATGAAGAACTCTAAGACCAAAGTAACATGGCTGCCATACGTTGATCTTAAAAAATCCTAATATTTCCAAATATTTTATTGTTCAAGCACAATTACTTAAAGCAGGTTGAAAGTAAAGCAGAATGCGCCCTGAGGCGCATTCTGCTTTACTTTCAGCCTGCTTTAAGCTACCATCTGCTAGAATAAAAATCCGAAGATTTCGGAAATATCCGGAGATATGGCAGCCCTGACGTTACATTATGTCCAGTTATCCTGAGTACATACTTTCCTTCCCACTGTCATTTGCTTTACCAGTCTGACTTCGAACAGTAATGTCTATGCTTTATCCTTTTTGTCCTTTAGCCCGTAAAAGGGACAAAGGCAACCAGTATAGACCAGGGTCTGCAAGACAATTATCCAAGATACATCAGTATGCAATTCTCCGAAATGCATTCTATGTTGAACTGTTCAAATGAACCATTTAAATAACATGACCGATTTATAAGACTGTTTTCAGAAGAAAAGAAATCAGAAAAATAAAAGTAGAACTAACTAGTGCAGACCTTGATCGGATGGCTCCTTAAAGAGTCCTCAGACCAGTGCATGGCTGTTTGCAAAGATTACCTTTTATACATTTTAACTACATGTATATAGGGTCGTTTTGTATAATATATGTTTCAAAATTACAAGCAGTGCAGGCACTGAATAGCGGGTCTCTGATCTTGGTCTACATTATTTGCACAGGACAAGTACACTCTTCACCGGTACACTGTTTGTAAATGATGTGTATACCCAGGGGTTAATGGGTTCGGTGTTGGTCCATTGCTGACATGCTGACTGTAGTTACTATTTCTCTTTTAGCAGTCTTCTTAGGATCTTTCCACTAGGAGACTTGGGGATTTCATCTAGAAATGCTACACCTCCTCTCAGCTTTTTGTAACTCGATACATTATCTGCAAAACAATAAAACCAACGTCAATGTAACCCTTTCATCGCCACAGGAGACTAAAGTAGAGTTAGTAAGCTGGGGCCCGTTTCATAAAACTTCGTACGACAAATGTTGTCGTAAGTCAGATTATAAAAGTATCAATTATTATTTCTTTCTCCATCTAATCCTGTCTTGTGACATCTCTTTGGAAGCGTCTTTTCAAGGCGCTTCCAAAGAGATGTCACAAGACAGGATTAGATGGATAAATCAGAAATTAGATGTATTTTAAAGTTTAGACTTACGATCGTTTTTGTCGTACGAAGTTTTATGAAACGGACCCCTGTTTAATTGATTGGTTCATTGAGTTTGATTTCACGGCACAACGACACATGCACTGGTCATATGGCGCTGAGAAACGATTACATATATGTTATCTTTAAAAGAAAATCATTCAACGAGTGTGTTAAAGAAGCAAACAAAGAATATCCATTTCATGTATAGAGATAAAAGCGTGTTAAAAACTAAATCTTCTTGCATAGACCATTCTGTCTAAGGATAGCAATGATATTGATATATGGCACTGAACTAAATAGTTCTTTCATACAGCGATCTTTGAAATATCTTTATCTTATAATAGAAAGACCAACACAATCCAATAAGAAATGTTAAACAGAGTAGGGTTCCATTGAGAAAAACACTGGTTGATTTACTGGTTTTAATATGTACGAATGAGTACTAAGTATGAAATATGCGACAGTAAACAGTTTGGATTTATATCAGACGCGACATATGATCGGTAATTCAGGATCCAAAATGTTAAGCACTCTTGTCAATATATTTTCAGTCAAAACGTCTCAATTTTGAATGTATCAAAACATTGCAGACTAAAGATTTCAACAGGCGTTATCTTGTCTCGCTGTGAAATGGTTACATCAGAGGGTAAAATGATTAACCAAATACTATAAAACAAATGTGATGCAAACAAACAATGGTAAAAGAAGCAACCAGTACAGCCCAGAAGAATTCTGGTTTCAGAGTCTTTTGTATATTTACATAAAATTCTAACCAGGTATTTCACTTACATGTACTACAATTAAATTTAAAACTGCCGCTTTTCTTTCTTTTCTTTTCTTAAAAAAAGTACCAGCTGAGCGGCAAACAGGTCTGAACTGGTTCCAATCTGTTTGCAATGGGAATATTTGTTTCAGTACTCACGCGGTCACAGGGAAAGAATGGCATTCTCTTCTATATACGCGATATTGCCAAATAACAGGGGGACTTTTTTTTATCTGATTATAATTTGTCCGATATGGATGCAAACTGTTTACTAACGCGTTGTCATTAACAATAAAATAAGATCTATTGTAAGTGAAGCAGTTGAATTTACCTTCAACATATTTTTGAATATCTTCTTCCGTGACAGCTGCCTTTGGATTGCGGACAACATATGCTCTAGGAATCTCGCCGGCACGGTCGTCGGGAACACCGACAACGGCAACATCCTGGACGGATGGATGTTGATGCAGGAGGTCCTCTAACTCTGCTGGAGCAACCTGTGAAGGGGGATAAACATTGAAACTCCTGCACGCTGTGTAGCCTAAATGTCGTCGGCAAAGTATTTCGTATGCAACAATTTTCAAACTTTATTTAAGATTTGAGAAACAATTTCAAAGTTTATTTAATATTTTAGAAACAATTTCAAAGTTTATTTAAGATTTTAGAAAATATCACCAGTGTGTCAAACGGTTTGGATCCACAGGTACTTGACACATACTTTATTATATATTCACACCCCCCCCCCCCCCCCTTTTTAAAAAAAAAAAAAAAAAATTTTTTTGTTTTTTTAAAAGGGGGGGGGGGATAATAGATAATAAAGTATGTGTCAAGTACCTGTGTTTGGATCCAGATGTATCTCAATTTCTTTTTTTAAGAAAATTGACTAAATTTATATCGTAATGAGTGTCAAAACAGTTTTGCATCTTTATCAGGATAAGAACTGTTTGCAAATAACCCTTGTACTCGGCATGAGGCAATGAAGGGGTTAACCCTTTCACTGTCATGACGTCATTAGTTCTAAACAATTGTCGTCTGCTTTTATTTCTAAAATTAAATATTTAGTTATTTTGACTTATGAAATATTGAAATGAGTGTAAAACAGTTTTTATCCTGATCAGACGCCGCGTTACGCGGCGTCTGATCAGGATCCAAACTGTTTTCAAATTACTAGTGTACTCGGGGTAAGTCAGTGAAGGGGTTAAGCAGCCATTCATCGAATATGAAAGAGTACCGTCAACGATATACTACTGCTTAGTGCAGGACAAAAGTGATACAGAAAGCTCGTAACAGAGCCTTTTGGTATTACTTCTGTCTGGCATTAATATACTAACTCCTTCTTTTGTTTGGTCGGTTAACACAGTTTTTACTTTATGCTACAACATATTTACCTGCATCCCTTTGTACTTTATGAGTTCCTTTAGTCTGTCGGAAATGACGATACAATCATTGTCTTTCATGCAGCCTATATCGCCTGAAAATATATCAGGTAAAGGGGGGGTGAGAAACGTTATAAACTTATCAATATGCTAAATATCTGTTAAAATCTGGAATGTTATTTATAGGAATAAACAACATATTTTTGACGTTCATGACGGTATGACTACATTAGCTTCGCAGGGGGTAAATTCCGTAAACGCCCGAAGGGCGTTTTCGATAAATTTACCCCCGAAGCTAATGTAGTCATACCGTCATGAGCGGCAAAGAGATGTTGTTTATTCCTTATATTTATATTTATATTTTCTGTCTTGTCAATTTAATGTGTTTATTGGCCAGATTTGTTTTTCTGTATAAGAATTTATCATATACCGGTCAAAGAGGTTTGATAGATGTAATGTCGATGTAATAGCCATTCCAGTTTCTAAATATGGTGAGAAAGTAGTCCCAACTACATGTACTGTAACTGTATTAAAAATTCAGGATTTTTTCCAGTAAACTTTCTCTGTGTGAATGGAAATGACTTACAAGGCAAACAAATAACAGTGCAACTTGAATATCTATTGCCAAAGCACGTTCTAAAATTACAGGTCGCGGTTGTTTTCTTAACCCATTTACACACATAGCAACGCGATGGCAACGACCTATGGGTCTGTATCACTCCGCTAGTGTCATATTACCGTCGACCAATGGGAGCTTAGTGTTAAGTGCCCGATGTAGTCTATTTGAAGAAGTCCACGGATAGCACGGGGGAAATCCGAACTGGTTAAATCCAGATTCGAAGTGTAGGTTCATCGGCAGATGACTGCATATTTTTTAATAGGATTACATAAGGACTTTACAGGTTGAATGTAAATATTGCAAATTGACGTTATTTTATATCAAAATGAAATGAATCATTGCAATTGATAATTTTATCGCAAAATGCGTTTTACACGTATTGCGATGAATGTGTTGCGTTTCAAATATTACAATCTGACAAAATGCCAAATTGGCAAATGCTACAATATATTTATAAAGGGGTTAGGCAACATCGTCACAACTGTATTATCTCATATTAATGAAAGTTTACCTGGTCTTAAAAGTAAAATGTCAGAAAAATACTCCGGACTGTGACTTGTTTAATTAATTACCCCATAGATACGCTATTTTGCCTTTGCTTATATTCCTACATAGAAGCAAATAACTTTTTTTTAAAGTTGCGAATATGTACCACAAGAAATATTTGAATGATCATCTGTCTTCAAAACTAGAAACAAACTATGGGGTTATTGGTTGATATGTTCTTTACCCGTGTGTAGCCAGTTATCTTGTGCTATCATTTCCCTGGTTGCCTTCTCGTTATTCAAGTAGCCTTTCATGTTCTGAGGGCCCCGGACACAAATCTCTCCCACTTCGTTCCTGTTAAGACATTTTCCAGTCTCAGGGTCCACAATCTACTAATAAAGAACTATATAAAAGAAATCCTGTTCTTGCATTTTAACTGTTTTTCAGGGTTTCCCACACTATTGAATATTGGCAAACTTCGAGACTCTTCGTGATCCCATTTTTAATTTTCTCTATGTCATCGCAACAACTTCGACAAAACTCTTGACTAATGAATTCGGCAAATTTCCACACTATGATATATCATTCTTTCTCGTTACGTCATCTTAATAACTTCGAGGAGTGCCCAAACTAATCCAAAATCCGAAAGTACATATCGCTATATAAAGAAATATACTCAATAATCAAATAACACAAACCCTGACACAATATTAATTATTTTTATAATACTTTCATCAACAGAATTAGATCTAGATCTAGGTAACATTGTAAAAGATATTGAACAAGTGCATGTATTGAAGAAACGTTATAATTGAGGAAAGTACACTCAGTACAAAAAGAAACGCACATTTTGAATCACAATCTTATTTTTATGTAGAAGGAACGTATTTGTGAATTATTATTGAATCATTATTGAATTGGTAGCATCACAACCTGCACTAATCGGTGCGGTCATTTAAACAAGCTGTAGTTAATTCTTTCGCTGCCAAATTAATCGTGAGGTTTTTATCCCTTTACCGTCTTATTGTCGTCTGCTTCAATTTTGTTGTTTGCAAAATCCTTTCAAAGTAAAATTCAATGTAGAATGACTTAAATGAAATCGATAAGAGTGTCAAACAGTTTGGATCCTGATCAGACGCCGCTTTACGCGGCGTCTGATCAGGATTCAAACTGTTTGCAAACGCTTTTTGGCGTCATTAGGAGGGAAATGGTTAAAAGGCAGCATAATGTTTTTTGAGTATTTTTTTCTGAACTTGTTGCAGAATTAAATAAATCTTGAGATATGGTCTTTCTTTTCTAATTTTCCTCAAAAAAATGTATCCTAACCTGCGCCTGAGCACGATGTGCGTTTCTTTTTGCACTGAGTGTAAATAGAACAGTAGTAGTATTTTGTTTTCTAAGAATACCCATTGCACATTTCGTTGGTGTGTATCCCCATGTACACTATAACGCAAATTAAGGGCGGTAAATGTGTATTATTTGTTTTAGCATTCGACACAATTGTACGTATCAGATTTGTTGACAAAAAAACAATCATAAAGAATTCAGCACAGAGCTGTAAAGATGGGGAAATCTTAATCGGACAACAAAAAGTGGTCAGATTTTAGGATACAGTGTCCTATTTATTTGATGTCCTATTTTTTCCCAAATTAGAGTGTCAAAACATTTGTATACCAATTATCCTCGATGCTTATGTGTACAAATATTTACACCCATTAGAATATATACAAACCAATAAGAAAATGAAATATTTTGTTGAGATTTTTAACTTACACAAAATTGAAAATATGTAGCATTACTTCTTTTCTTACTTAGATGTACACTCAGTACAAAAAGAAACGCACACTTTCATAAAAATATTATGTAGAAGGAAAGTATTTGTGAAATAATCTTTTCATTACAGTCAGTAGTTCCGTCTTGGGCTATCAATGTTGAAAATGGGAGGTTTATCATTGAATTGGTATCATCACAACCTGTACAAATCGGTGCGGAGTTTTCAACAGGCACTAGTTAACTCTTTCGCTGCCAAATTAATCGTGAGATTTTTATCCCACCACCGTTTCATTGTTGTCTGCTTCAATTTTGTTGTTTGCAAGATCTTTTCAAAGTAAGATTCAAAGTAGTATGACTTAAAGTATATCTATACGAGTGTCAAACAGTTTAGATCCTGATCAGACGCCGCGTTACGCGGCGTCTGATCAGGATCCAAACTGTTTGAAAGCGCGCCTTTTGACGTCATTAAGAGTGAAAGGGTTAAAATACAGCACAGTAATTTTAAGTATATGTTTTTCTAAACTTGTGGCAGAATTAAATTGATCTTGAGATATGGTCTTAGTATCTTAAAAAAGTCTCTTAATCTGCGCCTGAGCACAATGTGCGTTTCTTTTTGTACTGAGTGTATACACATGCATTTCAAAAGAGCCCTCTTTGCATTGAAGGCATAAATGAACAACATTAAGCTTCATATTCTATCAACTATCGAAAGAGGAGGTAAACGGATGAACACTACATGTATAAGCCAATTCCGTAAAAGACGGTTTGTTTTTGTGGAGGACTCAGTGACGTGTATTTGAGACGTATTCCTGCAGGGGAAGAACATATTACAACATTAACCCTTTGAGCCCTAGTCCCGCTTATAGGCGTCCTTTTCAAACAGTGTAAATGTGAACAGAACTCCGAAAGGAGCCCTCTGATCAGGGTCTTCACTGTTTGTCATAATGCCAAACATTGACAAAAACAACCCTTAAAAGTCAGAAATGGACTAGACTAAAATGGAAACTGGAATTGTCCATTTAAAGTTTCAGGGAGGAAAGAGTTAAACATTTAAACATAAAAGAGCACTTGCCTTTGCCTCAGTATCTGAGATAAGGGAGCCCACAGAACCGACAGTAACCGGGACTTTGTCGAGGCACACCACTGGAGAAGTTTCTGACAATCCGTAACCTTTGAAACGACACATTTATATAATAATATATGTAGAAAGCGACCACTTTAAAACAATAAATGTGTAGTATTCAAGACATGTGCAGATGACAGCTTAATGTATTTAGGCGTAACATCTCTTTAAAGATCATCCTGCATCTTCAGTCAGTGGTCGCTGAACACAGGTTTGACTGTATACACATGCAATGATAGATGCAATCTTTCAATAGAAGACGTGTTCTCAGTGCGCTTGCTACAATAGTATCTCTTTCACAGTTGCCGTCTGAAGTTGTATGACAATTTAATTATAAAGCCATAATAACTAAAGAAACCTGCGATTCAAACAGTCTGGTCTGGTTTCAAACTGTTTGCAAATTCTAATACAGTCGCGATTAAAACAGGAATGGTTAAGAAACGTTGGTCTTTAAAGCAGATGTATCGAGATTGACACGCTGACATCGCCTATTATGCAAGCTTGATGTTTTTGAACACACTTTTTTCCCAACCTTACAAACAAGGGCCACTATGGCCCTAAATCGCTCACCTGGTACACCATGGCAAACTTGACCTATAGTGACCTAGATTATGACTGGACATGACCCACAATCAACCTTTAGAGTGTAAACAAGATTTTCCTATGATTTGACCAAGTGACCTAGTTTTTGACCGGACATGACCCACATTCGAACTTGACCTAGATATCAATGAGGCAAACATTCTGACCAAGTTTCATTAAGATCCAATCGGATTTGTAGCCTCTAGAGTGTTAACAAGGTTTTTCTATAATTTGACCTAGTGACCTAGTTTTTGACCGGACATAACCCACATTCGAACTTGACCTAGATATCAATTAGGCAAACATTCTGAACAAGTTTCATTAAGATCCATTGAGATTTGTAGCCTCTAGAGTGTTAACAAGGTTTTTCTATGATTTGACCTAGTGACCTAGTTTTTGACCAAACATGACCCACATTCAAACTTGACCTAGATTTTATCAAGACAAACATTGTCATGAAGTTTCATGAAGATCGGATGAAATTTGTAGGCGCTAGAGTGTTAACGAACAATTGTGAACGGACGGACGGACGGACGACGGACATTCAGCGATCCTAAAAGCTCACCTTGGCACTTCGTGCCAGGTGAGCTAAAAAGTAAACAATTTAAACATTTTTGGCATTGTTTTACACTGTTCGCTGAAACGTTTCATATCGTGCCAATGGTTAAAATAAACGTTAAGAGTAATAAAGTTGACAACTACAGAGATATTTCAGTGATTGGCGACTAGGCCAGAAACGAAATGTTTACCTTGTTTCAGATTTATTTTGTGTTTATCCATAAACTCGTTTGTGAGGCCCTCCCCTAGGGGTGCGGCGGCAGATATTATGTCTCGTACACTGGACAAGTCGAACTTGGCCACGACCGGGTGTCTGGCCAGGAACAACATAATTGGTGGCACTAGGTGAAGCAAGGTTATCTGCCAAGACAATAGAGAGAGGGGTACTCTACAGTGGTGAAAACACTATATTTACCGGCCCTACATTCGAAACGAAATCAATGAAATAAAATATAGAGAATTACAGTATCTTTATATAAATGTTTAATGACTTGGTTGAATCTAAGAGACAGACAGTTTGAAGCCCGTCAGATGCCGATTTACTAAACAGTTCACAACTGACATAAATTTTGGAGCATAAACGCAAATGATGCGAAATAATTGATCATACAATTTATCAAATCACCTCCGGTCCGCAGCGATATAACTAGCGAACTATATTCGCAAAGCTTGAAGGCTACTTATACTGACGACAAGAATGACGATTGAGGAATGACGTCACCACGTCCATTTCTCGAAGTTGTTAAACGATTTTCTTTACTAGAATGCCATTTTATTTGATTAGTTGCATGATTGTTTATTAACTATTACTTGATTAACTGATATAAAAAATTCGTTTTTTTATCAAATAAATGACAAATGTTTTGAACTACTTTTTCTGTTCTGTTGGCCTAATTACACACTGTTTTATGCATAACACTAGCAGCACTGAAATACACATGCTCATTAGATCTAGCAAACCAAGTGTTTGTAGCGCAATGAGTCATTGGCTGAGATAAATAGAATTTAAAACTGATGGCCAATGAATATTGAATATAAAGCAAACTCGTTTGAAACTGTACAAACTCGTTCTTTATCATTTCAGACAACTTGAATTCACTTTCAATATTTAGTAATAACTCGTGTCAGATCCTCTCTATATCGTATAACAATCAAATCTTATAGTAGCTGCATACTTCATGGCATAGTGAAACATAGGGTAGAAAGAACCAAACACCTACTCGTCTTTTCTGTATGGCTGTCAAGAAAGCCTGGGGTTCAAAGTTGGGCGTGGTAAAGAGGGTGGCGCCATCTTGAATGGTACCCAGCAGTACTGGTGCCAGGCCATAGATGTGGTAGAAAGGAAGAACTCCGAGGTTATTATCAGCTTCTGTGGTGGTAACAGCGCTCCTAAAACATGGCTATTTTAGTAAAACTCGATCTTGCGACAATTCAAAATACCAGTCGTTTCTGTATACAACCCTTTCCTCCAAAACTTTAAATAAACATTCACCAGTACGACAAAGACAACACTTTTGTGTCATGGTAGGTGGAAATTTCAAGCAAAATGAAGATTACAGGACTTAAGATGACTACATAGAATCCCTTTGAAACATCCATTGTATTTGCAAGATTTAATTAATTTCAGAACTTCTCACTATAATTTCAGGAAAGACAACCTAGCCAATTTACCAAGAGTCAATACCAAGTAGGTTTGGATAAAAGATCATTCATGTATGAAGGTGTCCGGATATGGAACATTCTCCCTAACGAAATTCTTTTAAAGTTTATGTTTAAACCTTTTACTCCATGAGCATTTATTATAGACTCCATCCAACACCAAACCTAAATAACCTTTTTCACTTTCTTAATATATAAATACAGTGGAGAATATGTTATTCTTTCCCGTTTAAACGCAAACGTACGCAAACGCAAATCACTAAAACGTAGAAAAGTACAATTTTTTGACAATTCTGATAATTCATGTTTATCTCGGTGGCAAACAGTTTGGAGCCTGATCAGACGCCGGGTTACCCGGCGTCTGATCTGGCTCCAAACTGTTTGCACTGCAAATAATAGTTTTAGCGTAAACGCGTTTATTGGGAAAGAATAACGTTTTCTCCACTGTAACATAACACGGGAAGCCCTTGAACAGACAACTCTTAAACAAACTGACTGATCTAGTACTACTTTGTTTGTGATAGCATAAGAAGGAATACCCCGGTAACTATGTAGTTAAGGGGCTAAACAGGATAACTGTGATTTGTATGCCCCTGTCATCGCCAAGTGCGGAGGCATAAAGTGGGTGTCCTTGTCCGTCCGTCCGTGCGTCCGCGAGTACGAGGTTAACTAGATTTTACCGTTTCGTCTTACATCAACACTACTAACTAGAATGCTTTGATACTTATACATTTGTTGCATTGGACCATTCCCAATCCTTCCATATCACCCAACCTCAATTTGACTTTGACCTTGACCTATTTTGGAATTAGAAAATTTTGAATGGGTCATATCTTGGTTAACTAGATTTTACCGTTTCGTCTAGCATCAAAATTACTAACAAGAATGTTTTTATACTTGCACAGATGTTGACTTAGACCATTCCCAATCCTCCCATATCACCCAACTTAAATTTGACCTTGACTGTGACCTCTTTGGACTTAGACTATTTTAATGGGACATTTTTTGTTTAACTAGATTTTACCGTTCGCCTGACATTAACACCGTTTACTAGAATGCTTTGATACTGGTACAGTGATTGTCTCGGCTCTTTCCCAAACACCCATATCACCAACCTTGATTTCCCCTTGACCTTTGGACTTAAAAATGATACTGAATAAATTGACAAGGATGCCACCGATGGCATAAGTTTTTTGTTGAACGCAGTCTTGTTGTTATATTTTTTCTGTTACAATGCTTTAATCCCTTTATGTTTTAATGTTTCGCTTTATATTCTAATATGCTTGATGTGATTTTCATTGACTGTCAAGAAGTTGTAAATCAGTTTTTTTCAAATCTGGTTGGCGGATGAATGGTTTTATTCCTCTCTTATCTGTCGCCTTAAACTTTATCATCCATTGAGGAAAATAGTTCCACTTTAAACAGTCATGAATATGTACCAAAATAGATATTTCGTATGTTCTAACACATTGTAGCTTAACGCAGGTTGAAAATAAGCAGATTGTGCCTTATGGTGTATTCTGCTTTACTTTCATTCTGCTTTAAGTGGTCACCTACCTTCAATACTAGAAACAAACTATGGGATAATGGGTTAATGAGCGTTTGGTTTTACATTGAATGACAAAAGATGAGTCGACAAACTAAACATTTTGCAGGAAAATAAAAGACGAAACAAAACTTGCATACTTCAGTTGTAAGAGGTTGGCAACTACATTAAAGTGGGTCAACATGACCCCTTTAGGCAGCCCAGTTGTTCCACTGCTGTACGGCATTATGAGAAGGTCTTCCTTAGGGTCGATTGTGACGTCATTCGGAAACCCCTTTCCATCATCCTTCAGCATGTCGTTAAAGTTCTTGTATCCAGATGATTCTCCTATCATCATTACATTTGCACTCTGTAAGTGAGGTCAATACACATGTTAGATCGCATGATTTCTAGCGAGACTTCAAATAATCAGGCTACAAATAATGCCTTTATGAATTTGTTCTCTAAAAGTTATGGTTCTCCGTTTTTGGTGTAAATATAAAAGTAACCACGGTACAAATATATTTTACAGATAGCGCTGGTACAAGAGTTAAACGTCTGTCAGTTATTTTGGATGACACACGATTTGAGTTGGCTCTATCGAAGTAGTTTCCCCTTATCACTAAAACTGTTTTCTCTATGCCAAAATAGTTTTGTTATACAGATCACAAGACACTTAACTGATTCCAAAATTCCCTGACCTTTGCCTAAATGTTAATTTTCCAGACAAAGGCCAACATTTCCTGACAATTCCTTGATCTTGAAAATAATCCCTGACTTTTCCCTGACCCGTGTGAACCCTGCTGTAAGGAAAATCACTTAAAGGCACAATCCCGCTCAAATTGGTGTTTAAAACGCGCAATTTCTTATATGTGTGCATTTTCTATGTATTAAAACTAAGTGAAATCGAGTGTAAGAAGCCTGACATATGCACCCACTTCGTAAAGAATCCTACCTAAATGTGTCGAATTCTTATCGTGGTGGTTTACATTATAAGCGGGTTTGTTTACAAATAAGATTACGGGCTGGTTCCGAGAACTCTCGATCGATCGCATAAAGGTCACGTGATTGATTCGGCCGCGACAATGTGTATAATTGCATCAGTTTAACGGCCAAACTTAAAGGAGTTGTCTCTCTTTGGTTGTAAAGCACTCGACTTGTTGTATAGAATTATGCAAATGAGCTTTACCGAGTATGTCCGTAAATGTTCGTCGCTATTCAAAAATAAACAAACTTGATTACTTGTTTCCACAAATTTCACTGTTCGTTAGCAATATTGCTTCAAATATCACCACGTATTACTTCTTTTTATATGGAACGCTTACGATAGTGACATAAATTTCATGTAAGAAAAATGTTTGATTCTGTTTATGTGGGAGTAATATAGTGGCTTTAAGTGTCTTTGTATTGGATCAATATTGTTTATCTATAATGAACTATTCCAGCAAGAAAATAGGAAGACTTCATTGCAATATCCAGGGTAAATGAGTTGAAGGCATCTTGGCAACATTCTTACTATGTCAAAGTGTTTTCAGGGTCGTTTGGGTGATATATTATTATTATTATTATTATTATACCCGATTTATTTAGCGCTCTTTTCACGCATGAGTTGTGCGTTCAACAGCGTTTCACATGAAATTATATAAATATACTTACAAAGTGAGAAAAGACAAATAACTACATTTACAATAAAGTAAGGACATCCTACTTGTAATTGTTTCAATATAATTACTACGATTATAAGATCAGTTATAAGATTAGTTAAACCAAGTGTTGGTTGCAGTTACTGTCAGTTTGTATAAGTATCAAAAACAATTAAAACATACCGCCAATTGGCTACAGTGGAGAAAACGTTATTCTTTCCCGTTTAAACGCAAACGTACGCAAACGCAAAGCACTAAAACGTAGAAAAGTGCAATTTTTGGACAATTCAGATAATTCATGTTTATCTTGGTGACAAGCAGTTTGGAGCCTGATCAGACGCCGGGTTACCCGGCGTCTGATCTGGCTCCAAACTGTTTGCACTGCAAATAATAGTTTCAGCGTAAACGCGTTTATTGGGAAAGAATAACACATTCTCCACTGTACGGAGCAAATCAGAGCACGATTCGCATTGTATCCTTTGCAAACTGATTCCATCACAAGTGCTCGGCATCTTACTGGGTTTCCAAGTACATGTATATACATGTATTTGACATTCCGTAGAAATAGCAAAATAACCTTTTATTCAGATAAGCATTTTCTAAAGTGACATACAAAAGAAAAAATAAACTTATTTAGCATAATAGAACTATTAGTACTTACCGGTATGTCCGTTTCTTTTATTTTAGGTGCTAACATAGACACGGTCACCACATATTTTGCACCGGAGTGCTTTATCTGTGCAGTTAGCTCCCCTGAAAAGAATGGAAATAAATGTACATGTAATAATACATATTGAAAATATTGAAAAGAATTTAAAATGATAGTTGATGCTCTGCATGTCTTGCTATCTATAACTGTCTTGAATATTCCGGTAAATTGCAATTGCTGAAGTGTCTACTTTGTACATTAACATTTAGCAATGTTTTATATACATGTATGTCGCATGTCCAGACCCAAACTCAATGAGTGTCTTAAACAATTCTACCAAGGCTTGTTTTCAGTCTTAGAGACCAATGGTTGCTTCAATATTAACACAGAATGTCAGGGCTGCCATAAGTTGACATGAACAATCCTAAGATTTCTAAATTTGCATTTTTCAAGTGCGATTTTTCGAATCCTACCTTTACCCTATAGCCTTTTTCTTGTTTTGTTGACATGCGACTACTTAAAGCAGGCTGTAAGTAAAGCAGAATGCGCCTTAGGGCGCATTCTGCTTTACTTTCAGCCTGCTTTAAAATACCATATACTGGGGGGAAAATCTGGAGATTTAGGAAAAATCCGGAGAAATGGCAGCCCTGGAATGTGTCTTGAGGAATATTCTGCTATACGTTTAGCTACCAACTGCTAGAATATACGAAATATTTCTAATGGTGCATATTTATAGCTGTATATAGTGAAACTATTTTCTTTGGTAGATAAATAAGTGAAACACGTAATAAGGCGTTTTTAGTGGCCAATGCATGAAAGGATTTTTATCAGTGGAGTTATAACAAACTAAATCTCACAAGTAAGATGAACAAAAAGAATATATAAATTTCTATGGGAGTTTTGTATTAATCTTGTTTTAAGTGCCACCTGCTTTTAAGACAAAATGTTTGAATGATCATAGCAGGTATCTATTTCAGAACTACATGTATCTGTTTAATGTCTTATTAAATTTAGATGAGTTCATGGAAATTACCCAAATGCCGAGTTATCAGCCCACTCACTGCCTTACCCCGAATACAGTGATTATTTGCAACCAGTCTGGCTCCTGGTGACTGATTAGATACCATGTGGCGGGGTTGTGTCTGATCTAGATCCAACATTTTGACACATATCCTATATCTCTAAAGTTAAAAAGACAAAAAGTTACATTCGAGAAATAAAACCAGATGACGTTATCGAAGTGCAGAGGTTTAAATAAGGACTTACGAATTGCACAAGTATGGCGATTTGATCTGAACTGAATGTGTCAAAACGCGACGCATGTCTACCGCCTACTCATGTGGCTCCTACCTGCTGTATATGCCGGGTTTGCCGTTGTCAAGACCACCCCTATGGATGCACAACCCAGTAGCAACAATGTAAACTCGGGGTTGTTAATACCATAGTAACAAATGACGTCACCTTTCTTGAACCCTTGTTTAGTGAAATAACTTCCAATCTTTCTGGAGAGAGGTTCTAACTGTGAGAACTTAAAGGTATTACCAGTTACATCATCTACCTGAAATATATAAAAAAAAACTTTTTTTCTAGTGTTTTTAGAG
This sequence comes from Gari tellinella, assembly GCA_922989275.2. Classification (NCBI taxonomy): domain Eukaryota; kingdom Metazoa; phylum Mollusca; class Bivalvia; order Cardiida; family Psammobiidae; genus Gari; species Gari tellinella. Next base: position 25,611,870 of record OV277857.1, on the reverse strand, counting down.
AGAAGTTAAATCGTTTGTGAATTAACCATTAACCCCGTTTTTCTTTTCTAGGTTTGAAGACAGTTGGCCACTTAAAACAGGCTGAAGGTCAAGCAGAATAATATAAGCTACATGTACCGCCTAGAATTATAGTGGAAATGTCTTTTTTGTTTTATTCTATAACAACTAATGAAGTACCTGTATATTAAGGGATCAACAACACCTTTTTGTCGTTTACCAAAGTATGAAACCCTGAGCTTCGCTAGGGTTAGTTTCGTAGCCAAGCTAAGGGTTTCATACTTTGGTCTTTTTGGCAAAAAGATATAGTTTATTCCTTAAATTAATATTTTTATATTTAAATTTATATTTTTATATATTTCCTTGTCCATTAAAAGTGTATTTGGACCAGATTTGTTTTCATGTACATGTATATGAATATATCATATACCGCCCAAATATGTTTGGTACATGTTATCTCGAAGTAACAGCCATTCGATCTCCGGTATGGTATGAAAAGTAGTCTAAAAAACATGTACATGTATTGAACTTGCTGTACCAATTCAGGCTTATAACCGGTAAACTTTTTCTCTGTGCTTGAAGAACGCTCATAAGAAAATAAAATAAAAAGTGCAACCTGGTGTCAATCAGCAAAGTCGCCCCTGCAAGTATCAACATCAACACTAAATAGTAAATTATCTGACTGTACTTCATTGGAAATTGGCATTGTCTATACAAGTGTGAATGAGTTAAATAGAGGATCTTACATGAGTGCTCATTAATTATCATTTTTAACAAACGAGGTGAGTAAAATAATATGACGCGAGCCTTGGCGAGCGTTATATTTATTTTAGTCAACAAGTTTATTAAAAATGATAAATAATGAGCACGGATGTAAGATATTATTTATTACATAAACGTTTTAAACCCCTATTAAGTCAACGGAATCCGTAGTAGTAGCCTCTCCGCCATATGTATTTTCCGCTAAAACTTGACGTTGTTTACGGTAAGGTCATGACAAATTACGTCGTTTGGCGTCCCGCGCCAGGCAGCGGTTGTGCACGAAAAGGTCGGGCCGGAGCCAAAACATTTACATTTTACTATCATTTATAGAATGGCTTTATTACACTGCTAGAGGGGTGTTTATGTGATAAGATATAGTATATACCATCATTTTATACACTATGCATACTAACCAGCGCATCCTTTTCACCGAACAGGTCAAATCTGGAAAACATGTAATCGGACAAGGACAATTGTGGAAGTTCACTAGGACTACGAGGGCTTTTAAAGATGACGTCATCAGTTGTTGATGACAAATTCCGAGCTCCGGTCAGCCGTCTTCTCAAGCTTGAATGCCAGGTACGAGCCAATGTCCTCCTGCTTCCAGGACAGCAGCAAGAAGCCTGGGGAACAATCCATCGGAGGAGAAGATGTCGCATTGTGTAACGTCACTCTGAAACGATAGTCAACATAAATATAGGATCTTACATGAGTGACACAGTAATACTTTATTGGATTTATAAAACTCGTCTTTTAGAAATCGATAAAATCGAGGCTAACCGAGTTTTTATCGTTTTCTAACAGACGAGTTTTATATATCCAATAAATTATGAACACGAATGTTAGATTCTATTTATAACATAACCTGGCAATGTTGTTTTTACCATCTCGATACTTATTTTAGATTGCTAGATTCACTATATATGTCAATCGATGACGCGTGGATGGACCGCCCAAATGAGCAAACATGCAAAAAGTAGATCCATCATCCAAGTTTAACTCCGATTTATTCAGAATAAATCAAGGGAGCAAACATTCCTCCCATCTAAAGCCACTCGAAAACGACAGAAATGTCGCTTGACGTCATGTTTTTTAACACATTGTGACAGCGCTTAGGAATACACATTTTAGTATGACAACATCATTTGCATAGTAAAACCACTAGTTATATACGAGAAATAACCATTAGTGTTATTCCACACTCGCATCGTATGAATGATTGTTGTTCACAAGATACATTGTGAGTGCATGTTAGTTTTACAATTTCTTTTAGAAACACCATCAGAATGTCAAACAGTTTGTATTTAGATGAGATATCGGGTTAACCGGCGTCTCGTCTGGTTCCAAACTGTTTTCATAAGTTCGCCCGTACCGAAAAGATACTATATCGCCTTACCCACTGTATGTGTTCGACTATGAGAAACATCCCAATTAACCCTTTCCTCGTCAAATATATCGTGAGGTTGTCAATATTCTTGTTTGCAATATCATTTCAAACTTAGATTTATGACTAACGAAATTTCGGAACAAGTGTCAAATAATTAGGATCCTGATAAGACGGCGCGTGGCGCGGCGTCTGATCAGGATCCATACAATTTGCAAACTCGTCTTTTATCTTTTCAAATGCGTCGTTGCTCTTACAAGGGTTAAGGTCAAGCTGACTGGAATGTTTGCATTTAATCATTTTAATGTTATAGTAGCATTAGTATAGTGAAATAATCAATGGTCGTTAAGATAATCGCATTTCATTTATACACTGATAAGCGCGACTGGACCATACTTTTCAGAAACGGTTTGGATCTAGAACAGTCGCCGAGTAACTCGGCATTTGGTCAGAATCCAACCTGTTTGACACCAATATTTTTAGATGCCTTTAAATAAAAATACAAAACACTTAATGTGATAAAACTGCATACAACAATTTTGAAGCAGACAATATCAGGGCAAGCGATGACGAAGAGTTACAATATCATTGATATCTCAAAATTAGACCAGTTATATTACCATGTGACAAGTCCAGTGTCATATTAATATGTCATTGTAAATGTGTATATAGTTTGGGCGAATTCAAGGACATTCTCAATTTGCCTCCGACGAAACCTTTCTTACATTTCTATTAGTAGAGCGGGTGAACCTATTTCCGAACAGTACCTTATACCGAACAAAAATTTCAAATGTCTTTTGTTTATAGGTAGAGCGCTTTGACACGTATTGTGACATAAATTCATGACGTCATAACAATTATATTGATTTTCAACGTCATCTTGAATACTACCAGACAGTGGATTTGATTGTTTCCTCTTTTTCGCAAATCAACTGTATAAAGTTAAGCGAAAGTGCGTGATTTTTATTTTATCGATTTTTGTACATAAGGAATAACGATGATTTATATACGTTTTGTACTACATAATTTTGCATTTCTAGGCTTTATAGACATGAAATATGTTATTGAAATGCTTTGTTCAAACCAGTGACGTCACATGTAGGAGTTGAAGCATGTTCGGAATTAAGTACATAAAACTTGATGTTGGATCTAATTCCGAACATTTTTTTATTTCATTTTAACGCACTTGCTTTTGATAGGATTTAGATCTAGATCGACACTTTATCTCACTATCTTTATGAATAGATCTAGATCTACCATGCTCTGGAGAGAAATAATCTATACAGCCTAAGTGAATTCAAATTGGGGTTCTAAGTGAAAAGCACAACCATTTAAGTCAGTTTAGAAATTGTTCAGCAATATTGTAGACTAGATCTAGATATAATTTCCATAAACACACATCGATATATGCTGTTATAAAGAACTAAGAAGTAGATCTAGCATACGCTGAAACCTGAGTTTGTTTTTATACGTATATATAGGCTCAATATTTATATATCTGAACAAAAGGTTTATGCTTTATTTCGACAAACCTGTGATTGATCTGCTTTATATTACCTCAAGTGGTTTGATAATATCATCTAGGTGGATTATAAATATTGGAGTCATGGTGACGACGTCAATCATATCATCGTAAGTTCAATAGTCTACAAGTAACACCACTCTATGTGACGTCAAAATGAATAGTTTATTCATACTAGGACATGGCTCCAGATAAGGAGTAAACTGAAGAAATTCAACAAATTCTCACTCCTTTCAGCATCAATTCTATAGTATTAGGAAAAGACGATCATAAGCAGTGACACTATTATGTTAAAAGTTTAATGTAGAAATAAAGATTTTATTATTTGAAATACTGCCCTTATCTGGAGCCAGAGATGGGCAAATACTTAAAGAATTAGAGAAGTCAGACAGCGATGATGACATGCAAGTAGCATCTTCACTAATGCTTTAAGTGTGAAGAAAAGTACCAAGAGTATACATACAGTGTACAAAATGTTTCCCACGACTCAACTTGAAGGGGGTAAGGGGGGGGATTATCAGTGGAATAGATGACTTTCCATTCGAATGCAAGTACTGTTGAAGTCATACGTATTATGTTCAGTTGAATTATCAAGTTAAACAAATGTTTACAAGCTGAAATACCATACTGTGTACATCAAAATGTTTTCAATAATTTTCATTTAATTCACATGTAGACCTTACAATGTGCAAATTACATGTGTGTTTTCCCTATTTATCTGAGTTTGTGTTACTAATATTTCATACCCATGTGATTAATAAAATTATTGTTAGAAGAAGAAGATTGGTCACTTTTTAAAAAACAAATCTTTGTTCGGAATAAGGAACCGTTATGTTCGGAATTAAAACCATTGTTCGGAATAAGGTTCACTGACACCGCTTACTCAACTCACTATATTTGCTCTATTACTTAATGTTTTAAGACCGTAAGCATAGTAAACGGACCGAGAGACGTAACCTGTTAGATGATTTTACAAATGTGCTGAAATAATGGACGTATTACCGAACAGTGAAAAATCTTGCGTAGGTGTTCGGTAATTGGTGCACCCGCTCTACAGTTAGGTGATCTATGGTTATTTAGAAAGGTTATATAAGTAGTACAGTGGAGAATGTGTTATTCTTTCCAAATAAACGCGTTTGCACTAAAACTATTATTTGCAGTGCAAACAGTTTGGAGCCAGATCAGACGCCGGGTAACCCGGCGTCTGATCAGGCTCCAAACTGTTTGCCACCGAGATAAACATGAATTATCAGAATTGTCAAAAAATAGTACTTTTCTACGTTTTAGTGATTTGCGTTTGCGTACGTTTGCGTTTAAACGGGAAAGAATAACAGATTCTCAACTGTACTTATATAACCTTTCTATAACCATAAATCACCTGCATATCAAATAATAATTTCAAAATTGTACTTTTGGACAGGAGAAATGTTAAAAGGAATGTCAAAGAGGCTGCACCAATATCAGATTCTACTATTTGCATACGTGTATACCAATTAGTCGGTCTGTGTAGTAGAGGAATAACTACTAATACATATTCACATTTAAAACCTGAATGAATACCGTGACGGCGGTTGAGTAATACAGTGGAGAATCTGTTATTCTTTCCCGTTTAAACGCAAACGCAAAGCACTAAAACGTAGAAAAGAACAACTTTTGGACAATTCTGATAATTCTTGTTTATCTTGGTGGCAAACAGTTTGGAGCCTGATCAGACGCCGTGTTACCCGGCGTCTGATCTGGCTCCAAACTGTTTGCACTGCAAATAATAGTTTTAGCGTTAACGCGTTTATTGGGAAAGAATAACAGATTCTCCACTGTATCTATACCAAAGTTCAAAAGAAAATATGCACTTTGTTTTCTGTAATTATTCATTGACTATTTTCCTGAAAACCTATGTATTTGGTACCAAATTTTAGATCAGTTCACGAACAATATTGCAGTTATTTCAGATTTTGAGGTGCGGTCGTTTAAAGTGGATGTTTTAAACGAGAAATGACGAAGTGTTAATATCAAAGTTGCAATCAGACTGTGTTCAGTTGGGAATTTCATGTCGGTTTAGTTGGAACTTTATGTTAATTTTTGTAAGTTTCGTGTCCATCTTTCTAACGATGCAAGTGGCAATTAGACATCGCGTAGACCTTACGTGACGTCTTATAACGACGTTGGGAATGAAACATTGTCCTATCTATGAGTTAGGGAATTTGCAAGATATTTTCTCCTTAAACTCCGAGTGCGAACATCATGGTGACTAAGAATATTAATAGATCTATTAGAGAAAAGACACGAGCCCACTACTGTCGTTCCAATATAGGAATAAACAACATCTTTTTGACGTTCATGACGGTATGGCTACATTAGCTTCGCAGGGGGTAAGTTTTGTAAACGCCCGAAGGGCGTTTTCAATAAACTTACTCTTGTTGTTTATTCCTTATATTTATATTTTTATTTTCTGTCATCCATTTAATGTGTAGTTTGACCAGATTTGTTTTCATGTATATGAATATATCATATACCGGCCAAATGGGTTTGATAGATGTAATATCGATGTAATAGCCATTCCAGTTTCTAAATAAGGTGTCAAAAGTAGTCCTTACTACATGTACTGTATTTGCATGATAATTTCAGGGTTTTACGCAGTAAACTTTCTCGCTGTGCTTTAAGAACGCTCGTAAGAAACTAAAACAAAAATTTCAATCTGAATATCCATTATCAAAGCATATTTTAAACAATTAGGTGGCGCAAGTTTTTATACACGCTTTACACATAGCAACGCGAATAGCAACGCTGAAATGCGACTACACAGTCAGCAGGGCTGCCATAAGTTGACATGAAAAATCCTAAGATTTCCAAATTTGCATTTTTCGAGAGCGATTTTACGAAACGTACCTTTACCCCATAGCCTTTTTCTTGTTTTGATGACATGCGACTACTTAAAGCAGGCTGTAAGTAAAGCAGAATGCGCCTTAGAATGCGCCGGGGGAAAATCCGGAGATTTAGGAAAATTCCGGAGTAATGGCAGCCCTGAGTCAGCGTGTACACACACCCGCAGCTATCCATGGCATATCCGATACACATAGGCTAGTTTAAATATGTCATAACGGAACATTACGTTACCAATTTAGTAAGTGTGAATGCATTATTTTGCTTTATGTTTGAGCGACTTTCCTATGTAATTCTGGTGAACAAATTGTTTGAAATTGTCAATTTCAAACCGTAATTGGAAGACAACTTGTCTAATCTATAAATAGAACAACACTCACTCGGAGAAGGGAGAGAACGCGTACAGCTTTAATGACGGAGCGTAATATGATAACCTCCCTTAAAACAGCATTTAATTTTTTTATCGCAATTTGATTTTAACTGAACTGTCTGCGACTTTAAATAGGGGTTTCGAGATACCCAAACGGATAATCTAAAAGTAGATCCTAACTTGGTCGGTATCTCTCCGCCGTATGGAAGATTTTCTTCGCGGCGGAGACTCCGTCCACTTTCTAACTGGCTGGAACCGGATTCGATTCGTAGGTTCATCGAGAATTGACCTGCATATTTTTAATACGATTACATAGAGACTTTACAGGGTGAATGTAAATATACAGAAATGACGACATACTCGCTACAAACGAGCAACCCAATGACGTGCTGTCAAGATGTGTCCCTCAAAGCGTCCCCTAGCTCCGATGGGTGTGTTTTCTTTGTATAAGAAATACGAATCGTATTCATACACATGTGCATGTGCATTTCCTTGAGCTGCACGCGCAACGTCTTTCCCAATAACCAAAAAATCTCTTCATATACCAAGTTAATGAAGTTATAGATTTTGTTATGGATGGATTGCATACATACATGAGATTTAGTGTGCGCAAATTTCAATCAATACGTCTTATAGATATTAAAATATTTGAAATTTAGAAGGGTACAGTTTCTTTTGGAATTAGTATAAATTGAGAATAGTTCATGCAAATATAAACGAGAGTACTAGATTTACGACATTAAACTTCTAACTTTTATTGGTTAGAACTGCGTTGTATGTACTGCCTCTCTCCTCGTATTAAAGTAGCAAGCCGGATAAAAAAAAAAAGGTACCGATATGCCTTGTCACTGAGCACACGTTTAAAGTCCCGGTTGGTTATCACAGCTGTTAACTGTTTGTACAGCCTGTCTGATTAATGACGACGTGTGATTAAAGGCCAACTCGATAACTTAAAGCAATACACAAGTGCAGATCGACTGTCCCTAGTTTCAAGGCCAACATTTTATTAAACAACACAACAGGAAATAAACTGTTCTCTGAAATAACGAGTACCGATCCCGATAAGACGTTGCATTTAACATTCGGTGAATGGCCAGGGTTTACACAGTTTATATATGTGAGTGAACTCTATTTCTTTTGGCAACATTTGTAGGTGTCCATACTGATGTTTTGTTTCCTATTCACAAACTAAAGCACTCGATCTGCAAATATCCGACTATGTCAAGGGACTCGCAATCAAATTTTGTATTTGCAAAATTAAAAGAAAATACTAAAATAAAAGCAAATGTGTACCACTATCGTACCGTTCGCTCATGAAGTAGTGAAGCATAGTTTAAATCGGTCGCAAAACCGCTTAGCTCAATCGGTTGAGCGTGAGTCTTTTCCACCCTCGCATGCTGGGTCCCGGGTTCAAACCCCACCAGCGCCAATTAAAAAAATCATTGAAATGCATTTTTTAAAATCCTTTCTTATCCTAAACTAATATTAACTTGTTTATATAAACGTTTTGGCATACATTTACAAATTACTACTTTTAACGCTAACTCTGAATACAAGTCTCTTTAACCTCTCGTTTTTGTTATATTGGAAACTTACAATATTTGTTTTCTACTTTTATTTCTCAATATTAGGTTATGGTTCTAACAGGAGAAATGTCTATTATGGTACAAACAGTGCAGACAAACGGTTTTGCAACTGTATATAAAGTAACGATTGACAATATCAGGGTTGCCGTAAGTAAGTAAGTAAGTGACATGAAAAATCCTAAGATTTCCAAATTTGCATTTTTCAAATGCGATTTTACGAAATAGTACCTTTACCTCATAGCCTGTTTCTAGTTTTGTTGACATGCAACTACTTAAAGCAGGCTGTAAGTAAAGTAGAATGCGCCTTAGGGCGCATTCTGCTTTACTTTCAGTCTGCTTTAAGCTACCATGTACTGGGAATAAATTCGAAGATTTAGGAAAAATCCGAAGATTTAGGAAAAATTCGGAGAAATGGCAGCCCTGCAATCTGGTGGTTTAGTTGTCATCATATGAGTCGCCGATAACCTAAATATTTCATTTACCTGCACGTGAGATAACCTACTAAACCCTTACCCTACCCTAATAGCGTCTGCTTTGAAAGTGTCGTCTGCAATATATATATAATTAAATTCAGATTTATATATTTTAAATTACAGAAAGTGTAAGACTATTGTAAAACAGATTGCGTTACCCGGTGTCTGATGTGGACCCAAACTGTTTGTAGATACATGTGCCAGTGAAGTGGCGATCGGGAGGATGGGGATCAAAGGCATCATTACAACCGGGTTGTACGCACGCACGTGCATGTGTCCTACATCCCTACCCTGCAATGAGTTCTAGTTCAGACAATTACTTGCTAGATTATGATTAATCATTCTGCGAGTGTTTTTTTTTTTTACTATACTCAATCTTGTATTATAAGCGATCACGCAATAGCAGACACAATTTTAATCTTAAAGAAAGACGGTTTCTAAATGTAGGATGAAAATTGTGCAAAAAATATTCTTCCTGCATTTTTTTATCCTGCATTTAGAACTCATCTGTCAGTTATCGCCAGTGTGTTTCCTACATAATGGTCGCCTAGTTCAGGTTTGACTGTAGTCTATTAGTGCAGCGGAATTTATCGATTAACATTTAAGAAAGACGGTTTCTAAATTTAGGATGAAAATTACTGAAAACATTCATCCTGCATTATTTTTATCCAGCATTTAGAACTCACCTGTCAGTTATCGCCAGTATGTTTCCTACATGAAAAGGTCGCCTAGTACAGGTTTGTCTGTAGTCTATTAGTGCAACATAATTTGTTCATTGACATTAAATATGGTGAAATGACAAGGTCAGGTATTTATTTACAACGCCCATAGTTCATTTAACCTTTTCACATGATACAGTGGAGAATATTATTCGCTCCCGTTTAAACGCAAACGAATCGCAAATGCTTTACAATAAAATGTACAAAATAACTTTTTTGACAACTTTGACATTTTATTTTTATATGAGTGTCAAACAGTTTGGAGCCTGATCAGACATCGGGTTACCCGGCGTCCGATCTGGCTCCGAACTGTTTGCAATGGAACTAATAGTTTTAGCGTAAATGCGTTTATTGGGAAAGAATAACATTTTCTCCACTGTATTTAAATGCCTGTACAATTATGTACTCTACAACAAGTCTCACGGTGCAACTATCTTGCCCAACTTCAGAATAATATGTTAAGAATAAAATATGTATGTACGTGCACACGTAAACACTATGTTAGAGTTTAATGTGACCATTCAATAGTAAACTAAGTGAGAGTGTTTTAATACAGAGCAGGATGAAAGTAAAGCAGAAAAGGTCTCATCAATACTTTTACTCACAACTTCCAAATTGCTTTAACCATATGCCTACTAGTTGAGACGAATATATATGTCACTTTTACTAGCAGTGTACATAATTATAACCACGTGTGCAAACAATGTAGATCCGTATCAAAAGGACTGCGATGTCTGTCATTTTGCAACATATTGTTAAACAAACCTATATAGCTAAAAATGGACTTGGCTGGAGTGGAAACTGCAATTGTCCATTTGAAGTTTCAGGGTCAACGAGTTTAGCAGTCGTATTTCATACACATTGTATGTGTATTATGGCAGCAGGACTTCATACAGCAGTGTTGTTCTTATATACCAGGGGCCCGTTTCATAAAACTTCGTACCGCAAACAAACGGTCGTAAGTCAAAATTTAAAATACATTTAATTTCTGATTTATCTATCTTATCCTGTCTTGTGACATCTCTTTCCAAAGAGATGTCACAAGACAGGATTGGATTGAGAAATAAATAATACCGGTAAATGGGACTTTTATAATCTGACTTACGACAACATTTGTCGAACGAAGTTTTATGAAACGGGCACCAGAGGAAAAGATGTTGTCCTTTCCCGTGTTAACAATAAAACGAAAACGTTGATTTAAAATATTCACGATTTGTTTTAATCTTAGAGGCAACGTGCTCAGAGTCTGATCAGACGCCGGGTTGTTCGGCGTCTGATCTGACTCCAAACTGTTTGCATGCAATTAAACTAACTGTTTTAGCACAAACGCGTTTAATTTGGGAAGAATACCGTCGCCCCGCTGTAACATCGAAAAATACTTCACCACGAACTTCCTGCATCGTTCTAGAAGCAGAATACACTTTTATCCATAACTAGAACAAAATGAAAAGCAGTAAAACTCACAATACATCACACTGCAGCACTTGGACGAGTTAACCCTTTCCTCCCTGAAACATCAAAATTAATGGACAATTCTTGTTTTCAATTAAGTCTAGTCCATTTTTTATTATTAGGGTTGATTCTTACAATATATGTCAATATGACAAACAGTGTAGACCCTGATCAGAGGGCTCCTTAAGGAGCCCTCTGATCAGGGTATACACTGTTTGCATAGGACAATTGTATTCCACATGTATACGCCGTTTTCCAAATAACGCATATATGCGTGATTAGGGTTCAAAGAGTTAAATAGCTAAACAAAACTCAGATGAAAAGAAATCATATGTACTTATACACCACTTCGACAGAAACACGTGCCACTTAATTATCCACAATGTGAGAATGCAATTCATGAGAGCAGGTCTCGTTCAGTCACATTGCCAAAGAGAAAACGCACGCATGCAGAAAACATTTTAAAATCAATCACAAGAAATCTAACTTTTTGGAGAAAACCTAGCCTCGACAGTTTCGAAGCAACCGATATTTGCTGAGGGTTAACTGTCTCACTTTAAAGTACACAGGGTTTCTGGTTTAATCCATTTACTGCCTTACCCAGAGTACAGCAGTTTTTTGCAAACAGTTTTGACCCTGATCAGACGCCGCGTAGCGCGGCGGCTGATCGGGATCCAAACTGTGTGACACTCGTTTCAATATTTCTTTAGTAAAAATACCAAAAAATTGTTTTTTAGAAATAGAAGCAGACGACAATTGTTTAAATTTGGTGACGTCATGGCAGTTAAGGGGTTAACCGGTGTGATGCAGCTTCATTTCTCTTTCATCTTGTCATGCAGCATGCCGGATATATTGCCGTTCTTATCAATGTCTGGCAGCGTATGCAGACACTTGAATGAGGCGATCACTCATAAGTCGATAGAATGTGGGTTTTATAAAGTTGCCAGCTTACTGCAGGACGAAACAAATGCAGACAGCTCCTTCAGAAGCTATCAACATTACTACAGTTACTAATGACTACTAGCGCTACACGCTTCTATTTACTGAGAGGTCCCTGAGCACAGGTTTAACTGTATGCTCATTACTCAACAGAACTTGATGCCTTGTTTTACCTTGAACGAATTCATTATATTTTCTCTGCATTGTCTGTTTTGGCCCAGCGAACGCGATTACATCCTTAGGGTGTCAATGCAAATCCACGATGGCCCAAACGGAACACCGTAAATCGACGTAATTCAACATTTGTTCAATATTTTAATGTGCTTTGAATGGAATGTCTACAATTCGGTGGCATTTATTGTAAAGTAATGGAATGTACTTCAATGCAGTACACGATAGAAACTAGCGTGGCACATCATGATGCAGATGGGGTCGGTAAGAACGAGGACGTACAAACTCGCATTAATTCGGTTATTCTAGTCTGAATTGGGTCTTAAGAGTATCGAACTAATCTAGTCGGCTAAAAGAAAACATTGACTTCTGTATACATGTATATTCAGATACATGATCCTGTGAAAAACAGTTTGGATGCAAATCAGACGCCAAGTTACTTGGCGTCTGATCTGCATTCAAACTGTTTTCAAAAGGTACAGTGGGAAAGGCTTAATTCTCTCCCAGATAACGCGTTTTGTGTAAACAACAACAACAACAAACCATTTGTTTCCATTGCAAACAAAATGTATCCAGATCAGAAGACGCCCGGCATCCTGATCAGGCTCTACATGGGCTGCTACTCGGATTATAATACATCATAAAAATCTTCAAAATTTCTGTCATTTTCTAAATTTAATTGCATCGTGTTTGCATTTTGTAACTAAAATCGGAATGAAAAACGTATTCTCCACTGTATTTAAAGCAGTCAGCTCTTATCAAATGCCTACGTATCTCTCATTTGGAATAGTTAAACATATGTTTGACAACTATGCATTACACGTAACTTGTCCTATACCATACTCCTATATGATAAGCAGTTCCCCTTCGTTATATATCTTGACCTGTAGCGGAGAATATGTTACTTGTTCCAAATAAACGCGTGTATGCTAAAACCGTTTTGTCCATCGCAAACAGTTTTGAACCATCTCAGGTGCGGGGTAACTCGGAGTCTTATCAGGTTCTAAAGTTTTTGCCACTCAGATTCAGAGTTGACAATTGTAAATTTCTACACTTTATTGAAATGCGTTTGCGTTTCGTTTTAACGTCTTCTCCAATCTCGTACATGCTCTACTTTGCCCTTAATGTATTTATTGTGTATACATGTATTGGAGAAAACACCATCCTTTCCCAATAGCCTAAATGTGCTAGGAGAAGAATCAAACAAGCTTTTGCTTTCGTTCTCACCCAAATGTATATCAATGTAGATCTATTTTTCATAGAAGTTGTTTATCTTATGAAATCAAATATGTTTAAACTCAAACTAAACGCGCTTATGCAAACAGTTTGGGGCCTGATCAGACGCCGGGTAACCAGGCGTCAGATCAGGCTCCAAACTGTTCGCCAATCAAATCAAAATAAATAGTCAGAATTGTCAACAAGTTGTCATCTCTACTGTAATAACGCTATATTTATCCGAAATTGACGTCTGCAATATGAATCGTCAGAAACAACTATAAGAATTGACTGCATTGTTTCAATTTTCTTTAACCCTTTCGGCGCGAAATAATTTTTGAGTTGTTTTACCCTTACACGGTTATTTTGTCGTCTGCTTCACTATTGTTGTCTGCAAGAACATTTCAAAGTAAGAGAGTGTGACATAAGAAATATCGAAACGAAGTCAAACAATTTTGATCCTGATCAGACGCCGCGTAACGCGGCGTCTGATCAGGATCAAAACTGTTAGTAAATTCAACTTTCAACTTTTATTTACATATGCATAAGTCCCACGGATATTGAGAAACATTAGCATTATAAATATAACTCAAAGTAACATTGAACAGCAAAAGTAAACACTACTACAATGGAAAACGGCTACACATAGTGTTATACCAGGGCTCCAGATAAGAAATAAACTGAACAAATTCAACATTTCATACACATTTCAGCACCAAATCCCTTGATGTAACCAGTCACCTGAATCGTCTAAAAGAGACGATTCTAATAAGTAGTGACATCACATGGCTCAATACAGAAATAATTCGACTTTATGCGACTCCGGCGGAGAAAGGGTTAAGATAAATATCATCGGAGTGCGAAACATTTAGCTAGACTTGAAACGCCGAGTTACGCGGCGTATCGTCTGAAACCAAACTGTTTCCAAACAAGTACAACAATGTCACAAATTCACCAATAGCCTGTTGGAGGTTAAGATAGTTATACCCGGAGTAGACCAACACGGTCATTGACCCACAAACACAATGAATCAAGAATTATTACTTTACACTCCTTCTTGCATTTATATACCTGTGTGAAGTATACATTAAAACATCTCTGTTACGACCACTAAACCAAATGCTAATTTATTTGTAATTGACAGCTTTAAAGTGACAGTAAAACTGTTAACAGAAAGCTCTTAATGGAACTTTCTGTTTTGCTGTCACATTGCTTTAAACAGTCACCTTTTTCGAAAACACCAAATATAATTCACACAATTTAGTGTTCGTAACAGACAGGGTTTACCGTATATACCTAAGTTAATGTATACATGCACGCAGTAACACCCAAAAGAGAAACACCGATTGTAAATGTAAATTTCAACTTATGAAAAGCAGTAAGTCAATACATATACATTATGTAGTCGAACTTTAGTATCTCGAACTTGCTTAAGTCGAACATATAAGTATTTTGAAGAGACTTAAGATGGATGAATGAAAGAAAGAATGAATGAATAATGAAAGAAAGAATGAATGAAAGAATGAATGAATATTTTACGGCCTTTCCAATTTCAAAATATATTAAGGTTTGTTAAATGAAGTTTACAAAGCAACTATACAGCTGAAGCCATATCATAAGCCTTTTTTTTAATTCATAACTTTAAAAGATTTCTTCAGATATGCGTATTAATACATGGCCCGGACTATATCAACAAATCTGAACGCTCAAGTGTTTTATAACATCCGCATGCCAAGCCATTAAAGCATTTCATGAAGAATCGGGACTCTCTTTCCTTCTCTCTTTCTTTCCCCCTCCCTCTCTCCGCTCTCTCACGGGAAATTGCTTAAAACAAGAAGAAAGTAAAGCAGAAAGCTTTTTTTTTTATCTTTATGCTTTACTTGAATACTATTTTAAGTTGCCCACATGTATTCAACAAAATCAACGAAAAAACATGTTCGTGCTTATGCTTAAGAATTTTGCTCATTAGTTTCAAATGCAATATGATCGCTTAGATCAAGGTTCTAGTATGTCGCCGAAGAAATATTTCATTCTTTTAACCCTTATCCTGCGGTGATATCGTCTGCTTCGACATTGTCGTCTGCAAAGTTTGTCAAATTTAGATTTATACATTTTTTAAGTAAAGAAACCTAAAGAAGAGTGCCAAACAGTTTGGATCCAGGTAACGCGGCGTCTGATCTGGATCTAAACTGTTTGCAAAAATCAATAAAGTCGCGACCAGCAGGCAAAGGGTTAATCAGTAAGAAAATGAATATATAGATCATTTGCAAACTCTAGCTAAAAGTCTAACTCGATATCCACTAAATTTCGCCGTCATACTAACGAATGCTTAAAAGTCGTCTGCAATACTTTCCCATATAATGTGTTTGTTGTACTGACCAAATTAACTAGATCTAGAATCAATCAGTTTGGATCCTGTTCAGAGTTACTCAGAGTCTGATCTTGCTGTATATATTCGTTTTCAAGATCTCTCAAAAGGACACTCATCGGTTTGATTGACGTAAACATGGTAAAGTAGGGTGAACAAAAAGAGAAAGTGTCTGAAGAAACTTTCTGATTTCAATTTCGTCCTGTTCCAATTCACGTAATCATGTTTGAAACGTGACTTGCAATTATTTGGGGTGCACATTTCTCATATAGATCTAGTGACTGAACTATTTTAAGACGTCATTATCATGGATTTTATCGATCTATCTATATATTTCTAGCACGTTAACAGCGAAACCATGATAATCTTTGCCAACTGTTTTGATCCTGATAAGACGCCGCGTTTGACAGTTTTGTCCTGTATTTGGAAGACGTTTTCAAAAATTCTGATTTAAGTACAGAAGCAGTCAACACTTGTTGCAGACGAACAACTTACATGTATATCTACTGGGCGTTTATGTAATAAAATGTATATTATGTGCACATCTCACTGCACACCAATGAGGTAAATCGGTAAGCAACCAAGAATGCCGAGTAGTGTTACTAGTGTACAGTGGAGAAAACGTTATTCTTTCCCAATAAACGCGTTTACGCTAAAACTATTATTTACAGTGCAAATAGTTTGGAGCCAGATCAGACGCCGGGTAACCCGGCGTCTGATCAGGCTCCAACCTGTTTGCCACCAAGATAAACATGAAATATCAGAATTGTCCAATATTAACCCTTCTTCTGACATTGCAAACTTTATTCAATATTTATATCTAACATAACAGTAATCCCATTACCTGTATCTGCTCTGCAATTTCAAACACGTTAGGTAACAATACATTGGACATGCGGGTGAGTGCCAAGTACAGTGGAGAATCTGTTATTCTTTCCCGTTTAAACGCAAACGTACGCAAACGCAAAGCACTAAAACGTAGAAAAGAACAACTTTTGGACAATTCTGATAATTCTTGTTTATCTTGGTGGCAAACAGTTTGGAGCCTGATCAGACGCCGGGTTACCCGGCGTCTGATCTGGCTCCAAACTGTTTGCACTGGAAATAAACGTTTTAGCGTAAACGTGTTTATTGGGAAAGAATAACAGATTCTCCACTGTAACAATACATTGTAGCCTACATGCTAGTGAGTGCCAAGTAAACAGAATAGAGTAGACAATGACCATCATTGGAGTCAATGCCGTGGTGGCTGGGCTTGGTCTACGATATTTGCAATGCGGTAAGTCTGGTGTTCTCATGCATGCCGTGAGGTTTTCAAGAGCAGATCTGATCTACACATTTCAAGACATCGAATGTAACACCGATCTTACTGCTATGCACTTGGAAAGACTTTCCGACCAAACATAAGGAAATCGTGAAAAAGAAGAAAATTGTCATATCAGATAGCATAATTAGCTTATAGTTATGAGGAATTCAGCTATTATAGTATTAAGCAATCACACTGTGAAATAAAGTGTAAACCTCTATAAAGATTAATGCAGAATATTCCGAAAGCATCAATATTAGTATGTGGACCCGATCCAAACTGCATTCTAAAATGTTTACGTTGGTTAAAATTAGACCCGAATGACCTTAATCTACAAACGATTGACCCAAAAATTCCTCAGTATCCACTTCCCCTCTCTCTTGGTCAACATTTAGACCACAAAGAAACAGGCAATAAGGGGTAGATGGAAACAAAGAAATTCATATTGACGGTCTGGATGCACATTTAAACAGCTGAGTTACATTTCCAATTCAAATCGTTTTGACAAGCAGTTTAAAATTTAAAAAAAAGCATTAGTGTAGTACAAATCTTAACATTTCTCATACCTGAAAGTTATTGATAAATACGTTCCGCCTCCTCCTATTCAACTACACGAATACAATATTTATGCTTACCCAGTTAGCTGCGAACAGCTAGATATCTATACGTTAACCATTAACAAGCGCTGTAAAAACAGCTACTGAAACAATGTGTTGTTTCAACTTTGCAACAGTTCGCAGAGTGAAGCTATCCGCATTATCGGTCAGAAACGATCACCAGAGTGTCAAACAGTTTGGATCCAGATGAGACGCCGAGTAACTCGGCGTCTCATCTGGGTCCAAACAGTTTGTAAATATTATCATAAAGTCGGTCATGCCGTGCTGAAGGTTAGACCCTATATTTACAACCCATGATTCTACCTATACCATTGCTAGTTTACAATCGACATTTTAAGGGTGGCTCTAGATATCCTTTACTCCAAACGACATCTTGTGGCTTATAGTTTTCATCTAGATCAGTCGCTGTCACAGGGAAATGAAGCCTGATCGTGTTCTAGGCTATTTAACACAAATATAGATATTAGATAGACTTAGTACTAGATGAATGGATAATTTTAAACATGATATTATTAGAGAATACTATTTTCTTTGTGAAGAAGGGTTAAAAAAGTAGGTTAACCTCCGGCCTTTTGAGGTTATACATGCATGACATTGTCATTGTGTAGGCTACTACATAAAATAATAAATTATAACTACCATGCCAGACTTACATTAACACTGTCTTCCGTAGCCTGATTTTATATATTAACAAGTGGCTGCTTATAGAAGTTTGAAAGTATTTGTATATAACACATGCATGGGCTTTATGATTTACTGTTAGTGTGCTTTCAGCATCAATGTTAAGGGCTTCGTGGAAGATTGGTATTTACCAAATGAGCTCTCTCGTTAAATAAATCTTATTCAGGAGAATTTTGCTTTCATGACTTTCATCTTGATTTAAGCGGCCTCATCAAAGTTATTTGTCATACCAAATTATAACATTCTATTATTCTTGCAAACTACTGGTTAGGTCTGCAGTCGCAGATTTGAAGTGAAATGCCGAATTTTTTTTTGAATTTTTTCTTCTTCATTTTATTAATTTTTTTTAAAGATTATCTGCATTAAGCAAATGATTTCTCGACTTAGCACTACTAGAGACTCAGATAAAATGTCGAGTTAAGTTTTACAACTAACTCTGGTATACACTATTTGCTGTTGTTCTTTGTCACGGACTCCTGGCTCCAAGGTAATACAGCTTTTGAGTTGAGTCTGAAGTCGTTCTCAAGCATTTGATTGGTCAGATTTGAGCTTAGGCTCAAATCTGACCAATCAAATGCTTGAGAACAAACACAGATTCAACTCAAAAGCTTTATAACCTTAGAGCACGGACATTTGGCAGTATACTGGGTCAGTTTGACTTGTTACACTATGTCAGTACATTGACACTATTAACCCTTAGCCTGCCACTCACGACTATAGCTCCATATGCAAACAGCTTGGATCTAGGGTTACTCGGCGTCTCATCCGGATCCAAGCTGTTTGACACTCGGACAACATTTTCAGCAATTTTGAGCAACTTTGAAGCACTTTGAAACTTGAAGCAGACGAGAAATATAGCAGACGACAATTTATTTGGCGGGCTAAGGGGTAAACACCTGTTAAACTTGTCATTAAATGTTATCAGTTAACCCTTACTGTGATAAAGTCGAACACATATATCATTTGAAAACAGAATAGATCCATATCAGGGAGTTTCGAGATGGTTCCGCTGATCAGGGCTTACACGGTTTGTAAAATACCTTACTACTGTTGAGACATACCCAACAATAGTCAATACAAAGTGCACATTGGTAGAAACTAGAAATGGACTGTAATGCTGAAATTTCAACATTGTAACAGTTAACAGATTTACTACCTATTGTGAAACTACATTTCAGAAGACGTTATCCTTCCCGTTTAAACGCAAACTAAACGCAAACTAAACGCAAAGGCAACTTATAATATAATGTAGAAAATGACAGCTTTTGGAACATTTGAAGATCCATTTTAATCGGAGTGGCAAACACTTTGGAGCGTGATCAGAAGCCGGGTTGCCCGGCGTCTGATCAGGCTTCCAACCTTTTACAATGGAAACCAATGTTTTCGTATAAACAGGTTTATTGGAAATGAAGAATCTTCTCCAGTATAGTTCCGAATAAGAATACACGCCAAGTTACTCGGTGTTTGAGCAGGGCCAAAACTGTTTGAGCAAAACTTAAAAAATAGCGACATCTAAAATGTATAGGCGATATAGTTTTAGCAGAATAAAATGAAAGAGTCAAGCTAATGTCAATGTGAATGAATTCCTAAAAAAAAGATTACATTTTATCGTAGATACCGGTATCTCCCTCCTAAATAATCAGATGATAATTTTTGTAACGATTTTACTGCCATGAAATGATAATATGTAAGGCATGATATGTTAGACGATATGTGCCGTTTTCAGCAATAATGGATAAAAAAATTAAATTGATAAAAATGATAATATACTTTAAAATCCTACATCTTTAATATATAATGCTAAACGAGATGCATTGTTTATAGATCGATTTAGACCGTCTGGAATGTCTATAATATCAGGCAACAGACAGGCAAAATAGTTTATTACGACCGACATCGTCAATACATCCACAGGGCTGCCATAAGTTGACATAAAAAATCCTAAGATTTCCCAATTTGCATTTTTCAATTGCGATTTTACGAATCGTACCTTTACCCATAGCCTATTTCTAGTTTTGTTGGCATGTGACTACTTAAAGGCGCATTCTGCTTTACTTTCAGCCTGCTTTAAGCTACCTTGTCCTAGAAAAAATCGGAAGTTTTAGGAAAATTCCGGAAAAATTGCAGCCCTGCACGTTACAGGGATAACGTGTAATGGGGGAATACGTGAAATCATTTAAAAATCAGGGATTTCACGAAAACACTCAATCTCCCAGGGAAAAGGCGTACTTTTGAAGCTTTTCATTGATTTTTTATAAATATTTGGCAGTTGCTTTTGGTTAAAGTAAGTAATCTTACTCTGTTTAGTTCATTAAAGCGACTCGCAACCAGATGGTCCATTAAAAATAGTAATTTGTAAATATGTGTCAAACGCTTATATAATTGGTAAAGAATTAGTTTAGGATGAGAAATTCTGTTTAAAAAAATGTATTTCAATAAAAAAAAATATTGGTCTCTGGTGGGATTCGAACCCGGGGCCCGGCATTGGCGGACAGAGGGCAAAATAGGGGAAACCGCTTAGACCAATGGACCACGGAACTATCCGTTTATCTCGGATCGATTTAACGTATTTCAATGTGTAGCGATCGAAAGTGTATACAACTTCGTAATTCGGCTCGTGTTTATGTCTGAGCCCGTGTAGAGAAGCAACAACAACAACTATACCGTCTACTAGTCGGTATAGAAAAACGATGGAAAATATCTAAAAATCTAAGATTCGGTGACGATTCTTGAGACTTTTTTTGGACTGATCATATTTTTTTAATGTCAGAAGCCAAATAATGCCACACATTTGCTTTTATTTGAGTATTTTATTTTATTTTGACAAGTACATCATCCGGTTGCGAGTCCCTTTAAGTTCAAAGGCAAGTACCACGCTATGAATTTTTTTTTTTAACCTTATTAACAAGACAGATATATTGGGGTTTTAATTGTCCTGGCTTATATGCACATTGTTCACTTACTTTTATTCCCTTATTCGAGAATCTTTGTATGAACGTTCATTAGACCATGCTATTTCCAAAAAGCATGATGTTTTAATCCAAAAGAAAATGTCATGGTAATACAAATCTTTTTATTTGTTGATAAAAAGGACATTTCATCTCTTCCCCAAAACGCCAAGTGATAACGCGTAATCCCTAAAAAGACAAGGGATTACACGTTATCCCTGATTACACGTTATCCCTGTAAGATTTACTTAAACATTTAATACAACTTTTCATTTGGTATTGATACATGTACTTGTTTCATACAACATTTTTGCAGACAACAAATGCAAAGTATTTAAGACTGGGTAAAGTAAATGGGACATTGGTAAACAGTGTAGACCCTGGCGAGATGCCGCGTTACGCTCATCAGGGTCTGCACTGTTTGTTATTTCATCTAAAATGTTCTGCTGTTGGAATAACAAGACATAGCGTATTGCGGCGCCTGATCAAGGTTCAAACTGTTTTACATATTTGTCGATACGTGTCCAATAAAACTGCATCAACTCTTTAATCGAGAGTAATCGCTAACAGCAAATTAAAGCAGACACATGCTAGCAATGCAATAGGAGACACACACAACTGATAAAGTATATCATTGTACGCGTCCTTTGTGCGTAAATGTCCTATTTTCTGACAGGTGACTGGTCTATAAATCATATTGAAAGTAGAGCAATTTTCTGTTTTATTTTAAGCCTGCTTTTTGCAAACATTTGTCTCACACAACGTAACACTTACACAGACATATTTTAAAAGGGAATAATAATTTTCATATGCATATGTCATGAGTCAAAAATTAAATATACTCATGGACAGGATCCAAATAAGCAAGGTTTGCTTCCGATCCAATCCATTTCCAAGATATTGCTAACTCACTGTGTATTTATAATTATGATTATGTATGTTTATATATTTTCATAAAATATCTGGAAATAAATATGTTTAATGACATTGACATTTGACAAACAGTGTTAACTTAGAATGCGTGCGTAGCACTACATGGATCTACATACGCTCTTTATACTTCTAAAAACACAGGTGATTTTGTTGATTTTTGTGCTTGCATTGTAAAATCATCTCTATATATTATGTGTATATGGTGTGATTTTACAAAATAAAAACCAATACAAGTCCCTGATATAGAACCCTAGCGACGACTATACTCGTCAGTATAAACATTGAATAGTGGAAGAGTACACTTGCCCAATGCAAAACGTGTTCCGAAAGCATCCCTCTGATCAGGGTCTACCTGTTTGCCATTAGACAAATATTGTAAATATCAACACTCGAAAGTCAACGGGTAGAGTCCATTTTAAGTACCAGGGATGATTGTGTTAATTTATCCTGCCACCTGTTAATACAAACAATATTGTATTTGTCTACACTGCTCCCTCTCTACAACGACACCCATTGGGAGACCAAAGGTGTCTGCGTTTTTCGGAGGGATTCGTTATAGGGAGGGCAATTTGCTTATATGTGCAAACAGCTTGAATCCAGATCAAACGCCGTGTAACGCGGCGTCTGATCTAGATTCATTCTGTTTGTCACTCGTCATTAAGTTTTGCTCTGTAAATTCGCCAATATGTTTCTTTGAGGAAAACAGCAGACGACAATTTTAAGCAGACGACATTGCAGACGTTAAAAGGTTGGACATAATTGGCCTGTTAAGGTTTCTGCGACAAAGGTCGTTGTAAGGAGGGAACGGTGTAGGGATGACCGTTGTAGGGAGGGAACACTATTTGGTTGTACTCGAGGCCAAGAGTGTGGCAGTTTCAAATATCTGGTATGACACTGTGTGGGGTCGAACCCGTGACTTCCCTCTCCATCAGTGGACCGGGTTGTTTACTGTTATTGAGAACGGTTACCCATTTAACCCTTTTCTCTGCACAAAATCTCTGCACACTTCCGGTTTCACACTCTTTACAGTACTATTCAATGTTTCAAGAAATATTTTTATTTCAGAATTGAGTAAACTCTTGGTCCAGCCCCTCCGCTCACCATACCTCTGTAGCTCAGTTTGAAACCATCATCAGTGCTCTCATGACCTTAAATAATACTAAGCGATCAGCTTCTCTAGAGAGACCCATGTTCTTTCACAGAGTCAGGGCTGCCATTTCTCCGGATTTTTCCTAAATCTCCGGATTTTTTCCAAGTTCAAGGTAGCTTAAAGCAGGCTGAAAGTAAAGCATAATGCGACCTAAGGCGCATTCTGCTTTACTTACAGCCTGCTTTAAGTAGCCGCATGTCAACAAAACAAGAAAAAGGCTATTGGGTAAAGGTACGATTCGTAAAATCGCACTTGAAAATGCAAATTTGGAAATCTTAGGATTTTTCATGTCAACTTATGGCAACCCTGCAGAGTCCTATGGTTACTTGTGGTCTGATCAGGGACCAAACTGTTTGGAATGCAAGTGAACTCAAGCTTGACACTGGTTTAATAAAGGATCATTCCACAATGTTCAATGGATGCTCACAATCTGCTTCCTGCTGACTATTCATAAATAAAGTCCGCCCATTTTTCGTGATTTATCATACGAATCATTACAGCGGCTAATAAAATCGGGGGCGGGTAGGGTGTTACCCAGGAAATAGAGCAGACTCGTGTTTGTGTCAGACATATACTTCATACGAAAACAGTGCAAACCCTGGCAAGACAGCTTTTCAATAGTTGAGATAACGAATGTTACTGTTTAACAAATGGATAAAATTGATAAAATTAATGAGATGGTTTACCTGTACGTGAAAGTCTATTCTGCTGTCACTTGTTTGAATTTCCCCACTAGCTTTATACAATATCCATATACAATATAATCTCTCAATAATCTCTCTCACTTTCTGATTTCGCTGTCCTGTCTTGGGCGATGTTTCAACTATCATTGATCTCAAAATCATTTTTTTTGCAAGTTAATAAAGTTCAGATAATAAAATATTTTTTAATTATAGTGCGAATTCTTGGAAAAGTCGCTATTTTTAGTATCAGGGTAGTGGCCTTTTGTAATTGCTTACTGTAAATTCTCGCCCGCGGTGTTCACAGTTCATCTGTTTACAACTAATTAAGCATGCTTACCCCACCGTGTCATGACAAAACATGCCGTTATTGCATTGCAACATTGTACAGACCAAATACAATGTTTTAGATGCATGTGGGTGTCAAACAGTGTAGATCAAGGCCAGCCGCAGTGTTTCCCGCCTAGAACGGCCCTTGCCGCCATTCCTCAAACAAGACAAGTATGTCTATCGCTTTTACTGCTGCGATACATTCTGCTTAAACTTGTCATCTGCTGGTGTTTTTCAAAGTTACACATACGGATATTTTGATAGAATAAATATAATGACGAGTGACAAAAAGCTCGAATTACGCGACGTCTGATCTGGATTCGAGCTCTTTGCAAATGTAAGCAACGTCTTATTTTTTCCCTCACTTTAACGACTCCTTCCGAACAACACACATAATCTGTGTCTCCCATTGGGTGTCGTTGTAGAGAGTGAGTGCTTTTTTATGTTACAATGTCTACTACTTCACACTGATAAGGTGTCGACACTGCATTGTTTTTAGAATTCCATGCTATTTATGCAATTTAGCTTAAGCTTAAGAAGATAATGAGATGGTCAAATTGTTCGGACCCTGATCCGCGTTTCTTGGCGTATGCTCTGTATTTAGACTGTGTGCAATTTCTTGTAAGTCACGCCCCCTACTCCCAAGCAAATGGTAAATGGTTAACAGAAAAAAGCATGTTATACAAGGAAGATAAGTAGATTATATCATGGTTAAGTCTACATCGTGTCCTCCAAGGTTATCTTTCTTTGAATCAAAACCTGTAGTAGTGCACAAATATTTTATCCTGATCAACGCCACATTACGCGTCTGCTCTAAACTAGCTCCAAACTGTTTTCAATGGAAATCTGAGATTTGTTTCATAAGGAAAGAACACTGCCTCCACCACTGTATGTCATATGTCAATGCCTTATACATATAGATTATTTTGTTTTAAATGTCAGACTTATTGACAAGAAAGCGATTCTCTCATTTACTTCAGCATTCATCCTAGATATGCATGTTCCTATAAAAAGATACCAGATGTCATATCTTAAAATAAAAGCATGAGGTTATCAGCACAGTAGTAAACCGTCTGCATGGTTCAATCTGTGTCTCTTAAAGACATCTCCTGACGACCTTTCGATCATAACACCTTTCCTGACAATTTCCTTGCAAAAAGCATGGATCTTATGGACATGTGGGTAGCAAAGAACCATTGAAGCTTCTCGTGTGAGACCCAACCTTTATATTTGATAGTTTGGTTAGAAATAACCATTGAAACTCGCATGAGTATAGAGCATGAGTATAATCTGGGCCTCACCAGGTAAATTGAGATTGGTATAGCATGTGATGCATGCTTGGACAGTTAAAATCCACACTTATCCAGACAATGGGGGGGGGGGGGTAGTCCATCAATGGACTGAGGAAAAGTGTTTAATTTTACACTCAAAATTCAATATTTACATTCGCCCTATCTCTTTCCATTGTAAAAACCTGTGTTCATTTCTTATAGACACTCAAACCTTAGGAGACGGAGCTTAGGGTTAAGTCGCTGCGCATTAATCTTCAATACTCTAAAGTTAGAAATCCACTTTGTATTTGACCTAGATTGAATCATGGAGAAATGGAGAATTAATTTCTCCATGATTGAATCTAGTTTATTTCCCAATCTTTTTTTTAAAAACTAAATACCAATATAATAGATTTTATATTCATATTGATATAAATTATTTACACTCATTGTGAAAAAAATGCAGTAGGAAGCGCTCCGAAACTTTGTCCGTCTGCTACGAATTTTTATATCCCCGCAGACAATTTTTTGGCGCCCAATGTAACCGGGTGTTCTTTATTAAGAAACACCCGCGCCGACCCGGGTTTGAACCCGGGTCGCCAGGTTCGCAGTCATGCACTCTACCACGTCGCCATAAAAGCGCACTTGTACAGTAAGACCGTTCAGGTCATGATAAACCTACACACTGTGACATACTCCCCCGACAACTTGAAACTTGTGCACAGAAACTTTACAGAATAATCACTGAAATTACTGGTAAATAGAGCTAATGATGGAAAAAAATCACAAAACACTAGTAATCCTCAGCTCCTGTCCGGTTCCAACTTAGGCTCCGAGTATTGGCTCCAAAACCATAAATACCCCATATGGTGCCTCTCAGCTCCGGATTTCTATATGGTCCGTGTCCGTTAAGAATACTGTATTAGCGTTCACACTTGACGATTGCTTGCACCGTTGCATGAATTAAAAACCCGATTGAGGATAAGAAAACGTTCTTGGATGTACTTAAAAGTATTTTCCCTAGTAAAAACCTGAAGTGAATTTGAGAACTATATTACCCGCGCAGTATAGATCTAGCTATGTTATTTGGTTACAGGGGGCGGAGTTAACTTCGTTTAAGCTGTTCTTTCAAGTTTATTTCTTCGACGTACTTTTCCCCTTTTCAACACCATTTCTCCTTTAAAAACTGAAAGTCTGAATTTTTTTCATAAAAAATATAAAGATAAAATAATGTAAATATAAGAAATGAACAGATTTTTTTTCGGTGCTCAAGCGAAATGAACGACAGAAAATTATCGGCAAATTTACCATGAATGGCTAACGCGATTCATGATATTTCTTAAATGAATTCATATTGCAGACCGGTAAAACTGTAAATGTGCAGGTTTATGGTTTATGATCCTCATGTTTTCATGTAAATCATGAACTGAGAGTAATAAAGGAAATTTGATTTGAAATTTGGTGAATTCGCCTAGAAACGAACTCGCCTACAATTATATATTATATATTAACCTAAATGGTGAATTCGCCTAGAAGGCAATTATATAGTGATTGTATTTCGCACCTATTGTAAGGTATCAATAACATAATAACTTGTTTTCAGGTAGTATTTACCACGGAGTGGACCGTGTATTTACTAAGACGGTGAACTTCCAGGGCATTCGTGCCAAGCGGGAAGAACTTTAATTGGGCCCTTCTCCAATACTCACAACCTGATATCATTTTGTGCTCCGAAACTTGGCTCCACCCCAATATCTATGAGCGGGAAGTCCTTCCAGAGAATTATCGCTTTGTAGCACACCGTGACAGGAAGTCCAGCCCTCGTGGAGGAGTTGCAATAATCACAAAAACAGACATCGACGCCTCAGAAATAGAAGTAAAAACCAGTGCAGAATTCGTGGCAGCCACCATTCCATGCTCTAATTCTAAGCATCCAATAATCGTATGCGCCATGTACCGCCCTCCGGATAACAACCTGGAGACCATGCAGGAATTGCATAAATGTGCAACTGACCTAGTTAGAAAGCACCCAAGCCACACAGTCTACCTTGGTGGTGACACTAACCTACCTGACATATACTGGAACACCTCATCCATTGTCAGTAACAGGTACCCGATCGACATCAACGACACCCTGATTGACTTGATCCAGGACAACGGGTGCGAACAACTGGTCACATTCCCTACTCGGCTAGACAATACCCTCGACATTCTGGCCACAAACAGACCATCACTTGTCAACAAATGTACATGCATACCAGGCATCAGTGACCATGAAATTGTACTGACAGACGTCAATATTGTGCCCTCTAGAAGAAAGCCAGTGGCTCGTCTCATCCACCTATGGAAGAAAGCCGACCAGGACTCTATGGCAACCTACCTCACCGACTTCACAGCCCGGTTTACAGCAAACTATACTACCTCAACCCCCATAAACACCCTTTGGGATTCCTTTAAGAAGGAGTGCACAGCAGCCATGAACAAGTTTGTTCCGTCTAAGATGACATCCACGCGATACACACAGCCCTGGTGTAACCTGGCAATCCGCAGACTCACAAGACGGAAGAAACGGGCATACAAGAAAGCGCGCAAATCGAAAAACACAGCGGACTGGGCTACGTACAAATCCCTACAGAAAGCCACCAAGACGGAGTGTAAAGCAGTACATGACAATTATGTCCACGACCTTGTCACAGCAGACAACTCCAAGAAACTTTACTCCTTCGTTAAAAGCAGAAAGTGCGATGGGACCGGTGTGGCCCCTCTGAAGAGAGATGGTGTCAACAACGTGGATGCCCCAACCAAGGCAGAAATATTGAATGACCAATTCACCTCAGTATTCAACAAGGAAGATCCTGAATCAACCCTCCCATACTTAGGCGATTCACCATACCCAGATGCCCCTACCATCCACGTGACTGAGAACGGTGTACGGAAACTCCTTCAAGGACTCAACCCCAACAAGGCAACTGGACCAGACTCTATCTCAACCAGATTCCTGAAAGAAATGGCACATCCCCTGACTCCAGCACTCATCCTTATATTCCAGGCATCGTTAGACCAGGGAACTGTCCCTGACGACTGGAAGACTGCGAACGTTGCACCAGTCTACAAGAAAGGAGACAAGAGTCAGCCGGCGAACTACAGGCCCATTTCTCTCACGTCAGTAGCATGCAAACTCCTGGAGCACATCATACACAGCAACCTGATGAAGTTCTTTGATCACCACAACATCATCAGCAAGTTCCAACATGGCTTCAGGAAGAGACACTTATGTGAATCGCAGCTACTAACCACAGTCAACGACCTTGCCATGGGCCTTGAAAAGTCTAGACAGATTGATGCAATCTTGTTGGATTTTTCCAAGGCCTTTGACAAGGTACCTCATCAACGCCTTCTCATAAAGCTCCACCATTATGGTGTCCGAAACAGCACTCTTCAGTGGATACAGAGCTTTCTCAGCAAGCGCACTCAGCAAGTCCTACTAGATGGAGTCTCCTCAAAGTATGTTCCCGTTACATCAGGAGTTCCCCAGGGGACCGTCCTAGGCCCTCTCCTATTCCTAGCATTCATCAACGACCTCCCAGAGTGTGTTGACTCAACCTGCGGACTGTTTGCAGATGACTCGCTTCTGTACAGGGAGATCCAGACACAAGCTGACGCAGACTTACTTTAGCAAGATCTCAACCGACTGCAAGAATGGGAAAGGGTCTGGATGATGGAGTTCAACGCCAGCAAGTGTGAAGTTATCCGCATCTCCAACAAGCACAAGAACATTGAAGCCGACTACAGCATCCACGGCCAGATACTACAGCTGACCAAAAAGGCGAAGTTACTCGGGGTTGTGCTCACGCCCAACATGACGTGGAGTGCCCACATCGACCAGATGGCCAACAAAGCCAACAACACACGTGCTTTCCTCAGGCGGAATCTGTCTTCTTGCCCTCAGTCCACCAAGGAAGCTTGTTACAAGAGTCTGGTACGACCCCAACCAGAGTACGCCTCCACCGTGTGGGACCCACCAACGAAGAACCTCAGACAACGTGCCGAGATGGTTCAACGCAGAGCTGCCAGATTTGTTTATGGGGATTACCGACGAAGAAGCAGCGTTGATGCCATGATAGACACGCTTGGATGGGGCACACTTCAACAACGCCGGCAGCAGGCCAAAGCAGTGATGTTTTACAGAGTTGTGAACGGACTTGTAGCAATTGACATGCCTTCTTACCTCCACCGCCAAGGAGTAACTACAAGATGCCACGGTCTACGATTCACCCAGCCCTTCTTCAGGATCACTGAAATGTTGAAGTCCTTCTTCCCCACCTCAGCTGAGGTCTGGAGAGGCCTTCAAGCCAGCCTTGTGACAGCACCCAACTTGGAGACCTTCAAGTCTGGGATCGTAGCTGTCCATTTGTAAATATACCAGATGTTTTTATCCTGATTTAAATCTTCGGTACCCTCCGTCACCCATGTATATAAATGTGCGAAAATGCTTAGCTTTCGTAGAGCGGCCCTGCACATCAACAGAAGAAGAATAAGAAGAAGATCGGATGATGAGTGTAGCCTCTGATCATCATATGCAGGTGTTAGAATAAGTTTTATGTAGTGCAAGCGGCATTTTTACTTTCAATATGATAAATTATGTATTCTACGTTGGCATCATCCCCTTTCAAACAGGTTGTCAAATATGGGTGTAGTGATTAGGGGCTACACTGATCTTTTGCATATTTTCGAAAATAGGCTGGCTATCCCTTTCCGATCGTCGAAAATATCAAAACCTGGTTATTACATATAAAGTAATGACGGGTTCTGCACCTTCATATCTTAATAATCTATTCCCTGAACTTGTTGGTTCAACTAATAATTATAATTTAAGAAATTCACAAGATATTTCTGTTTTAAATCGAAGAACTGAGTTATTTGCAAATTCTTTTGTACCTTCCTCGATTTCATTATGGAATGAATTACCCTATACTCTTAGGAATGTAGCTTCACTTTTAGAATTTAAAGGGAAATGGACAGCTGGTGATAAATATCTTTTAAATGAAAGATATTGAAAAAAAATCGCCTTCTGCCTTTGAAATTTTGAAAAATAATAAAAAATGAAGTAGTTAGAGCCGTTTAAACTTTGTGATATATGACTGTGCAAGCGACCATGGGGGCCGCCATTTTGTTTACCTGTGTGACGTAACTAAGGCCTTCCGCGACCTTCCGGTTATAGCGAGTCTAACCGGGAATGCCGTAGAGTGCGCGGAATTTACATCGATAACATTAATAAACTGAAATACTGAGAAAAATTGGACATGTGGAGGAAGGTAAAAACACTTTAGAACTTCAGTGTTACGATTTCGATCCTAAATTATCAGAGAATGTAATATTAGAAGACAGAGACTACGACGGGTCGGGCGAAGAGAAAGCGCATTCGCCGGACGAATTTGCGACTGCAATACTTGTGTTTAAATGCCTACAAAGGAGGTTAATACTTGCTGCAGAACAAATGAAATGACGATCGGGTGTCTTGGTGACAATGAGTGCATAGCAGAACCATCAAAATTTCGAGCTATTAGTGCTTAATCCAGCCATACTTGAGGTAGCGTATATCAGGCAAATCTCATAGGACACCGGAATCGGGCACGGATACTCTTGATAATATTTGCATACTGGTTGTGAATAAAGGCATCGAAGCCCTGTGACTTTCGAAAAAAGTTTCTCTGATATATTTAGTCTTATCATGGAGAAAGGACAAATGGAGAAGTAACTTATACTCAAATCTGCATTTTCCCGAAAATGGTGTCGTCCGTTACCTGTATGTGCGATAACGCTTAATCGATCGATAATTCAACTGCACCGGTACGCCGATAGCGGGCTATCGCGTTTTTTATCGTGTTGAATGGTTACCTACTGTTAGTTTAAGTTACATAAAATCCTTAATTTTCACCCGATTTTCATTATAATGGTCTTAAAAGAAGGCTAAGATATTTATCTTTCACTTGTAAAAATAACAGATTTTATTTTTTAAAATTGATCCGTTTTATGGCGAGTTAAAGAGTGGTTTCCAAATGAATTTGCCGATAAAAGGGAGCAAGCACTCGGGCATAAATATATCACGCCCCGTTACAAAACCTTTCATAAAACCCTCAATTTTCCACCGATTTTCAAAGAAATGGTCTTAAAGGAAAGCTTAGATATTTTTCTTTCAGTTGTAAAAATGCAAGTGTTTATTTTCGAAATCGACAAATTTTATGGCGAGTTAAAGAGCGATGGCCAAATGAAATAGTCGATAAACGAGAGCAGGCGATCGCGAAATATATACTACGTCCCGTTTCAAAAACTTGAATTTAATCCATAATTTTCGTCCGATATATATTATATATTTTAAAAAAAAAGGTCTTGATATAAAGCCGTGACACTTATCTTTCGGTTGTTAAAATACCAGGGTTTTTCTTGAAGCGAAAAAAGTAATGATGACCTACAAAGGTTGCTGGCTAATGATATGACTAGACCAACTCGCGTAAGAAAAGAATTCCTTCCGTATAAAAACTTAAGCAAACTTCTAAACTTCTAAAAATGTGTTCATGCATTGTTACAATGTTCTACATGGAGGAAATATTTCCTTGGAAGCAAAAATAAAAATCCATTTTGTATGTAATGAGACATTTGAAAGGAGTGCGCGTCAAACGGCCAAAATCCAAAACGGCCAAAGTTGTAACTGTATTATTATGTCGTATGTGATCAATATTATTATTGAAAGGAAAATTAGAATTATTAACATATTACTTCAAAAAAATGAATTTAGGGTTAGTTTTACAGCCAGACTAAAATATACATATTATCCGTCCCATTTCTATGAAAGAGGTAACAGTTTGCATTATCTTCAGAAATTAATTGCAAACATGATAACATGAGATCTCCGTTTCTTTCTGCTTTACTTATGTCTTATATAACGGAGTAAATTATAAAGCAGCCAATGCATTAAGCAATCTATTTTACTGACTGCTTAACTCTTTGCCTGCTGATCGCAACTTTACTTTTTTTTTTGCAAACAACTTGGATCAAGATCAGATGCCGCGTAACACGGCGTCTGATCTGGATCCAGAATGTTTGACACTCGTCCTTAGCTTTATTTACTTACAAAATGTCTACCATATTACACATCACAAAGGAATGTGACACATTACGTAACCGTATACAGAACCCGCACCAAATTAGCAGGACAATTATCAGCGTCATAAAACTGTCCCAGCATGAAGTCCATGCTTCTTGAACATGCCGATTATCTATGAAGATGGACAGTCACACCAGCGGGTTGCTACTTTAATGAAAAAGATCAATGCTACCCGTGCGTGTAACTTGAACATGTGTTCTTGACTTCTGTAACCGCATGATGTTTATATATTATACAAATCACAAAAAATAAAGATAATGTTTCAGCTTTATTAGCATATCGGCAACAATTTGCCTTTGGCTAATTACATACAGATAAAGAACATGGCATAATACAATAAATATGCTTACACAAACACATATATCAAATACAAACACTTCATCCAACAAGATAGATTTTCCATCAGAATTACGAAACAGTTAAAGACTCTAGGGTTTTTTGGCGTAAACTATTTGCCTTCTTGATATAAATTGAAAGCTTATTTATTACATTTCTATTTTTAGAACTAAGCAATGAATTGAATTTTCCTATAGATGGCCAAGAAACATTTCCCAAATATTGTCGACGTAAACTTGCATATTTTGGACAACATAATACAAAATGATATTCTGATTCAACGCAGTTGAAATTACACATCCTGCAAAAACGATCCTCTCTTACAATACCTCTATATCTTCCTGATTCTATTTCTAACGAATGGGACGATAACCTTAACCGAGTAAATTGAATTCTGTTAGAGTCATATCTTATTTTATCAAGATATGGCTCGTAACAGAATTCTTTTTTAAATTTGCAATAAAATGACAGTTTGGGCATATTTGTTATTGAAGTATTCCATTCTTGTATAAATTGGTCTCTTATGCGTATTTTAATTGAGGGTAAATAAGACACATTAATGTTAAAATTGTGTCTTAATTCAGTGTATCCAAGATGATCAACTATTGAGTTGATTCTTTTAGCCCAACATTTACCATTAACATTATTACATTGATCAATATACATTTGGTACATAGGTGAATCAGTATTCTTCATTATTTTTAACAAAAACTTAATCGATCTTTCCTTTGCAATAATAGATAATGGAAATCGACCGAGCTCACCGTATACAGCATTATTTGGCGTAGATTGTTTAACACCAAGTACATATTTACAAAACTTAATATGTAATTTATCGATTTCAGTATAATTGTATACTCCCCATATTTCAGCCCCGTATAATAATATAGGTGCAACTAACGAATCAAAAAGGGATAATTTGGTTTTTAAGTCAAGTTTCACCCTG
Organism: Gari tellinella; assembly: GCA_922989275.2. NCBI lineage: Eukaryota > Metazoa > Mollusca > Bivalvia > Cardiida > Psammobiidae > Gari > Gari tellinella. The sequence goes on along the minus strand of OV277857.1, from coordinate 25,577,669 downwards.
TCAAATAAAGCCACTAGATTATAATAAGCCTTTATGGCCTGTTCTGACAGTGTTTTAACGGCTAGGGACATGTTTCCAGTGTACGTGAATTTTACTCCTAAATATGTAAAATGATCAACAATTTCAATACTTTCATTGTTTATGATAAAACTTGCAATGTGAGCTGTCTTTCTTTTTTCAAAAATGCAGACTTTTGTTTTCTTAACATTGATTTTTAGACCCCATTTTACTGAATACCTTTGCACACCGTCAATTTGAGCCTGAAGACTAACTGGATCTGTAGTAAACAGAACAATATCATCAGCGAACAAAATTAAGTATCGTGATAAAATATTAAGATCATTTTCGGTTAAAGAACCAAAGTCAATAGAAGTATTTATGTCATTTACAAACAGAATAAACAATAACGGTGAGAGCGGTTCCCCTTGTTTCAGTCCAACTGTAACATCAAAAAATTCTGAAATATTCATACTAGACGAGACTTTCACACATGATTTAACTGCACCATAAATAGATTTGATGATACTTATCATTTTACAACTTACCCCTGACTGTACTAACTTAATCCATAACGCATCCCTTATAACAGTATCAAAGGCCTTTTCGTAATCTATAAATACACACCATAGTCGTTTATTGTTTGACAAAACTTTTTGTATAATTGAATGTAACATGAAAATAGCATCAGCAGTTGACCGGTTATCACGAAAACCAAACTGAGAATCATTGAAAATATCATTACTTTCACACCAATTGTTAATACGATTTCTCAAGGTAAGTGAGAAAATTTTAGCTAAGATATTTACAAGAGTTATCCCCCTGTAATTAGAAGGGTTTTCGACATCACCCTTTTTGTGAATAGGAACTATAACACCCTTAGCCCAGGCGTCTGGATATACTCCAGAGTCAAAAATGTAATTAAAAATAGAACACAAATATGGACTGATAGAGTAGTTCGTGTCAATGAAAAAATCGGCAACATTACCATCTAAATCAGCACTTTTGTTACGTTTCAACGTAGAGATTGTTTTCTGTATTTCGTCTATTGTAAATGGACTATCAAGCTGTTCAATATTCAATTGTTCATCTCGAGAAATATGCACGTGGTCGCTCGTGTCGAACTGACAATGTGGTGTATTCGAGATGTCCCTAAAATGACGGGTAAAGTCATTTGCGCTTATATTATGATTTTGACTTGTTTTACTTTTAAATTTATTAATGTATTTCCAGAATTTTCTGGGTGCAGATTTACTCAGTAAAGATAGATTATCTTTTTCTTTAGAATAAAACAAAGACTTTGCATGCCTTTTTACCTTGCAAAAACGTGATCTGCTAGAAAGAAACTCGAGTTTACATGTTTCAGTTTTATGTTTACTAAAGGAACGTTTAGCCGATAAAAAAGCATGCTTCGCCTGTCGACAATCTTCATTGAACCAAGGGACCCGTTTAACTTTTTTCGGCTTGTTCGACGAAAATGACTTTCCAAAGTTTTCAAAAGAAAGTTTATGTACAGTATCCGAAAATGAATTTATACACTCATTAATGTCGCTTGATCCAGATAACAATTGGTTTGTAATTTCATCGAACACATTTATGTTACTGTAAAAAGAGTTTAAAAAGGATTCTGATTTGGACGAATCCCATATAATTTTATCGACTGGGTCATTTTTAAGCTTATCATGTAAAGTAAGACTGTGTGACAATGCAAAATACAATGGACAGTGATCTGAAAATTCCGTTATGTCAAGCACTGCCATGGATGATATATGTTTAAAGTTATTAAAACTAGTGATCAGATAATCCACTGTACTTTGCGTTGTCTTATTTCTACACACAGAATGAAAAGTACATAGACCGGGTTCAAAACGCCCGTTCGCTATGAAAATATCATTTTCTTTACAAAGGGTCAACAGTTTAGAACCATAACTATTCACTGTAGTATCACAATTGACGCGCACGGGTAAATCGACCAAGTGCTGTGTAGGAAGTGTATCAACATAACGGTCAAGATTAATGTCCGGGATAAAGTCATTGTGTTCACCAGTGCGTGAATTTAGATCGCCCGTCAAATACACAAGGCCAAGGTCACTGAAACGGCGTACATCTTTACTCAGTTCATCAAAAAAGTCGAACTCAAATAGTGTTGAATTAACATTCTTATATACTTTGGAATTTTCGGGAGGAATATAGCATACACAGAAATATATATCTTCTTCAGTACAAGTAAATTGTTTCTGCAGTTTGAACCAAACTATACCATTGGTGTTTACAGATATAAGCTCGAATGCTTTACTATACTGCTCACGAAAGTAAACAATAACACCGCCGCTGTCAATAATAGAATTGAATTAAAAAAAAAAAAAAAAAAAAAAAAAAAAAACATCAATGCACCTGGTTTGGTTGATGACTGGATTAACCCTCTCATTACTGAATACCAGTAACATGATGACTATTGCAATTGCAAACAGTTGTAATCCAGACCAGGCTGCAAAAATGTCGGATTCATAGAGTATGTCTCTTGAAATATAGTTTACCCCTTTTTCAAATTAAGCTCTTTATGACACACTTTACCTTTTCTCCGCATGAGGATCATCAGAGAGACAGACAGACATTCATACAGAAAGATGGATACAGAAAAGAAGAAGCGAGAGACTGACAGACAGAGATAAGAGAAAAACAGACAGACAGAGAGACAGTCACAAAGAGAAACAGAGACATAAATACAGACAGTGGCAGAGAAATATAGACACACACAAACTTCGTAGGTAAACGAAAAAATACGTTTTTCTCTCGTTTTCAAAACCTCACTCAACTATCAATTTATAAGCTATCGCCTCAAATTTTGTACTACGCGTAAGATAATGGTCTAATAAAACATCTGTATTAAAATTTATAACGATAAGATGACATTAAAAGCATTTATATTAACACCAAACTTCGTAGGTAAACGAAAAAATACGTTTTTCTCTCATTTTCAAATTCTCACTAAACTAACAATTTATAAGCTATCGCCTCAAATTTTGTACTAGTCGTGAGCTCATGGTTTAATAAAACATATGTATTAAAATTTATAACGAAAAGATAGCATTAAAAGCATTTCTATTAACACCAAACTTTCGTAGGAAAAACGGAAAATACAGTACTGTACGTTTTCTCTCTCATTTTCACAAACTCACTAAACAAACAAATTATAAGCTATCGCCTCAAATTCTGTACTAGTCGTGAGATCATGGTCTAATAAAACATCTGTATTAAAATTTATAACGAAAAGATAACATTAAAAGCATTTCTATTAACACCAAACTTTCGGAAAAACGCTGTTTTCTAGCCGCCAGCGAGCGCCGCTGATTGAACGACACGATAAATCGCGAGCAGGCCGGATACTTCTCCATTTGTCCTTTCTCCATGGTCTTATCTGTTAATATTTCCGTAAATATTAATCATAAACATCGGCTCCAGGATATCTTCGTTTTTACGGGGCTACGACTAAAACACGAGCAGATAAAGACGATAATACATATGCCGATTTTTATAACATCCAGTCAGAGACAGTGTATAGCCATATGGCTATACACTGTCTCTGCACCCAGTACAAAACGGATGAGATATTACGTTTTTATTTAATAAAATAAGGGGGATCAAATTATTTTTCTGGTCTGTTATGAATTTTCCGTGACGTTTAACATCGGTTCTGCTCCTCAATCGGTCGGACATACATTTTTAGAAAATAGACCATTTATTCTCGGTATCGCAACATCGGGGAACTTTCGTACATCCAGGTCTCAATCACAGAGTTTCTCAATATCTCATTTCAGGCGCGTCGCGGGGTCTTGAACATTGGGGCGGCGGAATTGGTGTACGCAAGTTGTTACTAGGGGGGTCCGGGGGCATGCTCCCCCTGGAAAATTTTATTTCTAGATGGTCTCTGCTGCATTCTGAGGGTGTTTCCAGCATTCCAAACAGGTATAAGGCGAACATAATTCTATGCAAAAAATCACTCCAAATGACCCCAAATTATTAATCTAAGATAACATTTAATTAGGCAGGTTGCCTTTAATTATTGGGCCTGTTTTATGAACACATGATCGAGTGGGAACATACAATAATTTAGGAACCATGGGTCCGTCTTACGAAACGCCGTACGACAAAAATGGCCGTACGTCAGAACGTTACCTTACATACAACTTCTGATTTCTCCATCTAATCATGTATTGTGGTATTTATTTGGAATCGTTGCAGACCCTGTGCAGAGGACTCCTGTAAACCTCCCTGATCTAGGTGTACATTGTCTGCTACAGCTTAAGTGACAAACAGTGTAGACAACAACATCTCTCTAGTCGGATTTACACTGCTTGCATATGGCAAATGTAATTCCTTTAAAAATAACTGTTCATAAATTAAGCATACAATCGTATTGTGAATCTTTCACATTAATAATCTGGTTTTTCTTCTATAATCTTCAAATTAAGTGAAGAGACGCAGGCAGACAGGTTTTTTTTTATCATACATACCTCATCATAATCATGGAGAAATTATAATTCCTCCATGGTCATAATGAAGCCACGAATGGGACTTGAACCACTGTGGGTTAAATGAACGTAGTTCAGGCGATTTCTTCCCCAATGAGCGTTTTGGAAACTTAAACTCGTGAGGTTGGTTAGCTACAGACATGTTGAAAAAACTCAAAAGAGTGAACGAAACAATATTTCTTACGTTTTTCTTCATTTTTCTCGAGTAATAACAATTTTCACAGTTTTTAGTCTCATTAAAATATCACACAAACAGTTTAAGATCTAGCCGCTTTAATCGTTACCAATCAATTAGAACCACTATTGACCACCCGCCTGTAACCAATCAATTAGAGCAAGCACTGACCACCCGTCTGCATAGGCCACTCAGCTATAGGGGATTAACAGTTTATTGCCAATTAAAGATGATAACGATGCTATCGGCGATCGCACCTAACGTTTTGCAATACACGTGTCATAAAGTGGTTACGTAATCGCTGAATCTGGCCTTCGCTGAGCCACTTAAACAGAAATATTTTGGTTTTGACAAATTTACGGGGGAAAAAATTGCCGTTGCTTGCCCCAGGAGCGGCGCCTCTGCATTTGGATCCAAACTGTTGCTGACCTTTAAGTACAGTCAGTTTTGATTCCGATCTGGGTCCTAACTGTTTGTCAGTCTCTCGTACGGATCAAAGTTTCTTCAATGTGCTTTTCAATACATTCAAACCCTAGTTTGGATTTTCAATCACAGAGTTTCTCAATATCTCAGTTGGATCCAAACTGTTGCTGAACTTTTTGCACAGTCATTGACATGACAATTGTGGAATATCAATTTATCATCTAGCAATTGAGACTGGCAATGTCTGATTAAGATCCAAACTGATTAATTGTCTGCTGAACAAAGTATTTGATATTCTGATCTGGGTCAAAACTGAACGCTCTAGATAACGTGACCCGAGTGCTCATTTATTGTATTAATGTCGTTTTTTACTTATCGTTATATATCTTGAGCTTATATAAAGATCTATGAACATCATAATCGAAGCCAGTTCAACATTTAGGTCTACATCAGCACAATATCGCACTGATTATCAGATTTTTTTTATTGTAGATCTAGATCTAATAATTATAATCATCAATCAAGGTAATATGGATGTCGCCATACTCTACTGTTAGCTATTTCGCAGGATTGTTTTCCCAGATTCTATAGCTGGGAATTTGAACGGACATTTCTCTAAGCCGATTAACGATAGTAGCTTCTGGTCGTATCTGGATCTTCACGAACTTTCAAGTTCATCATAATCAATATGAATATACCATCTATCTTTTTTTTTAACTGTATGCGACCTTGAATTAAGCTTGCCGTTACCTTTACTGACGAAGTGTGAACTGTCCGTCCAAGTTACAGTGGTTGAGTGAAAGAGCCAATCAGCGTTTAGGCCTTTGTGTCGTCACAAAATGGATAAAAATCGAGGGTTCCGAATGATAGCTTTGCCAATATGGCGGCGCCCGTTCCAATTAGCGATAGCTTACCTGTATGCAGTAAATCGATCTTTTTCGTACCTTATCGATGAGTAATAATTGCAGGACCTTCATGAATGTTGCTTTTAGGATAAAATCTAGGATCTAAGACCATATTGTCATCAGCTGTCCGTTTTCCTTTAAAAGAGCTCTAAACACAACCATTTTTAAAACGCAAAACATTCCATCGTACTACTTTAAAGGGTTATTCTCTCATCCACTCTAGAATTCGTAATAAATGCAGTAATCTAAATTCAGATTTGTTTAATAACCACTTAAGACTTGGTGAAACATGCGAGTGTGGCTTTGAAAAGGAAGATGCTGAACACTATATTTTACATTGTAATAAATACCGAGATGCAAGGCTTAAACTTTTCAGAGCCACACGTTGTTTTCATCCTTTAAATTGTAACGTGCTACTTTTTGGTTCGACTTTCTTGTCAGATACTGATAACACATGTCTATTTGGTGCTGTTCGAACGTTCCTAGGGGATACCAAGCGTTTTAACATTATAATAGGATTTTAAAAGAATTACAAAAACTATACGTGTATACGCTTAATCAGTAGGGTGAGTCAGTAAAATACAGTCGAGCCTCGATGGCGTGAGCTTGCTTGACTTGGAACCAACTTAGGCAGCTTAGAGATATCGAGGATCGACTGTAGTCAGTTATGTAGATTTGTCTTTCTCTTACTTTCTTCTTTCTTCAAATATTTACCTTCCTCTATGTCTCTTATTATCACACTTTTCTTCTTCGACTTTACCTTTATTACGAACATAGCACTTATTTTATTTGAACTATTCCAGTTGTTAATTCTGTTAACAAAAATAAACCACTACCAATGTTACAAATTCCCCATTATAGGGGAGGGCCTTTACTAATGTTGATAGAACTTAATTGTGGCCCAACCCATTTACTTATATTCATACTTTGTGGTGTTACACGTTTTGTAAATATGTCAACTGTATTACATGTATATATGAGTAATAAAATATGTTTAAACTACTACACTGATCTTTCGTTTTGTTAAAAAAAATCTGGATAAGAAAACAACAAGATAAGTTGATCCTCTACAAATATTTTCATTTTATCTACTTATAAACGGTAGATATACCTGTACTACAAGGTGTGAAATACAATCACTATAATATATAAGGTAGTGACTAGGGGTACGTGACCGTACCTCTAATATTTGAAATTAGCGGTACGGTCACGTACCCCTAGCGAGCCCTGTGAGGGTTGACTAGGGGTACGTGAGTCATTTAAACTATGTAGCAACATATTAATTTGCCTGCAGATATGTTTTATTGATGCTTATATTAATAATCTCTCATTTCTACCTTATCTTGTGGATATTTAATGGAGAAAACAAAGAAACTTCGACAAATATTCCCCACCCAACTTGTTCTCACCGGCAGCGATGAGAATAGATGTATTCCGCATACATGTATTGGGTTAATTATCGTCAGATACGCCCGATATCCCTATCTGAAAATCCGTGACCAATGTTAAGTTTTTTTCTTAAAATTTTGATTCAATGATAACTTAATTAATTCATACAATAAGCTTGTAAGAAACTACTGTTGGTGTGCCTTCCTAACTTAGCGATGAATATAAAGTGGTAGATCTAAGAAAATAAAAAATATCGAAGCTTCGGCTCCAATAAAGTAGTGAAACATGTAAGTTTGCCGGTACCCAAGTTTGCTGGTTAATGACCTACACAAATCAACTCGTAAAACACGTTTGATAACTGATCGCAATTAAACAGTGCATTTATTCTAAACAAGACTGGTATTGGATATTTATACATGTTTGTAAAAATGTGTGAACTTTCTTTATTCATAGGTATAGTTTTCGCTGCCGTGAAAAAAAATGCCGATTGGAAATTATTTTTGGATTAATTTTTGTTTGCTTTTCTGCGTTAAACAGTCAGAATAGAAGGTTGAAATGAGATATTATTAACATTAGCATCGCTATTAACGTATCTGCATACACAATAAAGCGTTGCTATACAGTGTTATGGACTCACGTACCCCTAGTCAACCCTCACAGGGCTCGCTAGGGGTACGTGACCGTACCGCTAATTTCAAATATTAGAGGTACGGTCACGTACCCCTAGTCACTACCAATATGGAATTGTTTTCTAGGCGAATTCACCATTTAGGTTACTATATATATATATCCACGGAATTATACACAAAAAAACAGAGTATAATTCTGTGATATATCTAATTGTAGGCGAGTTCGTCTCTAGGCGAATTCACCAGCACCCAATGTGCATAGACCAGCCTGGCTACTATCCAATCAGACAAATCAAATCAAATCAAATAAATTTTATTTTGAGTCGGCAAGACATATAACAATGAACATAAGCTGCAAAGCTTTTTAACCGACTAACAAACAATGCAGTTTTTAACAGATGCTCTTAACCCTAAATTTCTGATCAAATATGGTTGGTTGAAAATGTTGGTCTAAATAGATGCCATGCAGCTCCGCTGAAAAAACAGCGTAAATCGGAAAAACTCGGTCAATTCCGGCTTTCTTCTGTGATTTGGGCGTAAATAAGCGAGATATTCCGATTGAATTACAGACGATTCGTCACCATGCAAATTTGTCACCAAAGCGATATATAGTAATGGCAAAAGACGATTCGTCACCAAAGACTTTGTATAGGGTATTTTCTTACCTGGTATATATATGATCAGGATCATTTTTCTGTTAATTGTATAAGTTGTATTGTTGAAATTGACAAGTATCGATAAGCCCATATGTATATTCATGGAGGAATTATGGGTATAATTCCTCCATGGTATATTCTAGAATTTACAATTGTAATATATAAATTACTATAAGTATAAAAGATTAATCCAGATGCCGAAATTTTTCGAAAAAAAGATAAAACTATGACCAAGTTTATTTATATATAAATATATTAAAGTAATTAGATATAATATACTAGATAAATAACATTCCACATGTGCATGTACAAATTAATTAGCGACACGGATTGCAGCGGCAAAAACTTATTGTGTAATTAACGTTAATCCCTCCTGCTTAAGGAGGATCATATATGATCACCCTTATTACTGCCATTATGCATGAAAATTGTTGCAGAAAGCTGCTATACGTGTTCCCTTATTAATGTCATCTTGCCTTAAGCAGCCAACTGTCTAAAACACTAATAATAGGAAGACTTTTCAAAGTAAATATGTGTTTAGGTTCTTGCACTTGAGAAGGGTGGATTGTTAAAAAAAACTGTCTTAAAACAAATACGTGAGTATGTTCGCTGACCCTGGTTTCATTAAACTAATCTAAAATAAAAATGGAAATGCGAGATAAATCCTCTCTAAAACGGAAATTGACATGTATTTATTGATTGAGTGTTTTTAAAAATATTCGAATATGTTATTTAAAATGAATGCAAAAAATGATCTAATTAATACAGTAAGAAATAGTTGGTCAAACGTAAAAGTGTGTTATATATATCGCCAAAGGCAGATTACTTTAATTACATGTACATTGTTGTTAATCTGGTGTGAAATGTTGATTGGTAATTACCCGACCTGTTATACCTGTATTGATATTAAACTGTAAAAACAACAAACCAATTAATGTAAATATCATAGGCACACGTACAAAGGAATGTCATGCTCAGTGAACATACACGTGTCAGTCAGTCACGTGCCATCAGGAACGTATATTAGATATAATCTACGTTCCTGGTGCCATTCAGTTTGAAACTGGATACTGATAACAGGTTTTCTTTGATTCAGGCTTCAAATATCACCGATTAAAGGTAGTTATATAAATAGTTTAAAAATGATGAGAAAGTAAGAAATTAATTAAATACTTAATCCCATTTAATGTTGGACAAAAGTAATGCAGTGGTAAGCTTAATGCAAGACCTTTGCTATACGTGTGCCGATCAGTGTAAATTAATTCTGGTTATCTATGGTTTAGGTCCTTGGCGGCATTTGCAGAGGATTTTAATTGAGGCACGATTATGATTATTATCTGTATATACACTTATCACTGCTGCATTTAATTTTGTAAACAAATGCTAACTGTAATTTTATTGCACATCATCATTTATTATAATCTATCTCATTATACTAGATCTATCAAATAATTCCATACAGAGTGTTCTAGAGATATGGACTTATTTATATACATAAACCCCCACTTTTATTTGGGAAAAGCAGCCATGAAGTAAAGATGGAGTTGCCTTCTGCTTTACTTTCATTTTGCTTTAGCCTACGTGACATTTTATATAGTAACTAGGAAGCGGGTGTGAAGATCTTCTATCTTTAATGTAATAAAGGTTTATATGATATGATATGATCGGTCTTGAGGTTATTTCACCTATGAAGTTTTAAAAAGATAACACAGTTTCGATCCAAATCTTTTCTGGCTCCGATTTATTTCCAATCAACGCTTAAAAGTATTGGAATAAAATGTCATCTATAATTTCTGGTTGCATTTTATTTCTTCCGCTTGACAAGCATTTTGGAGCCAGATCATATGTGGATCCAAACTATTTGGTAAAATATTACCAAATTGCCCATAGCGTAAATATATCCATAAATATTTACATTTCCCGTATATCGGGCTCCTAACTGACTGACCAAAAATTGTCCGTATATATCGGGATTCAAACAAAATGTAAGTGTCAATTTGATCTACATAACGCAGGGGCGTAGCCAGCGATACGCACGTACGCACGTGCGTAACATCAGTTTGAAAAATGAAAAATGAAACATGGCCAAAAATGGCATAAAAACCGAAGGCTAAGGGGGTTAGACCTTAAAGTCTAAAATGAAGATTTCAAACACACTTCAGAGCTCACCATTTCAGTTCTAATTTCCATTTTTCTCCCCGGGGGAGAACCCCTGGACCCCCCTCCAGCATTGTTCAATTTCAAGTTTTAGAAAACCAATAACTTAGTAACTACAAAGATGGCAGCTCAAACCTACGGTGCTACATGTAATCTGCTACATGTACCTCTCGTGCGTCTAAACAATGAGTCAAATAGTTATATAATGTTATGTCTTATATAACGAAATTTGAAGAAAATTGTATGGATCACATAGTTCGTATTTAGTGCCCAAAATCCCCCACCAACAATTTTTCATAGTTCATATACATAAGGATCGTACGTACAATGTATACCCAAATCGTCTAAAAGTCGAAAGTTCTTGGAAATATATAGGTTAGTCACATTGGTCGTATTCAGTGTCCAGAATCCCTACAAACACACTTCAGAACTCACCATTTCAGTTCTTATTTCGATTTTTTCTCCCGGGGGATGACCCCCGGACCCCACTTTCATCGGTCAAGTTCAAGTTTCAGAAAATAAAGAACTTAGTTACTAGAAAGTTGGCAGCCTGAAAAACTTCTACAGTGTTTCGTGTACTTCTCGTGCGTCTTAAAGTCAAATAGTTCTAGACGTGGAAAAATTAGTCACAAAATAAGGTTGTGTCTAATAAAACAGAGCCTTCAAAGCAATTGTATGGTTCACGCTGATCGTATTCAGTGTCCCTATTCCCTCCAAAAACACTTCAGAGCTCACCATTTCAGTTCTTGTTTCCATTTTTCTCCCCGGGGGAGGACCCCCGGACTAGGACTACCCCGGACCCCCACTTGCATTTTCAAGTTCGAGTTTTGGAAGCTCAGGATCTTAACAATTACAAATTTAAATCAGCATCATGAAAAAAAAATACACTGCTTCATGCACCTCTCGTGCGGCAAAGTCAAATTATTATAGCGGAAAAAATGTTAATCACTAAATTTATTGTTATGTTATAACGGAGCTTTGAACACAATTGTATGGTTCACGTTGATCGTATTCAGTGCTCCAGATCCCTCTAAACACACTTCAGAGCTCACCATTTCAGTTCTTATTTCCATTTTTCTCCCGGGGGAGGACCCCCGAACCCCCACTTGCATTTTTCAAGTTCGAGTTTCGGAAACTCAGGATCTCAACAACTACAAATTTAAGTCGACATCATAAAAAGACTACAGTGCTTCTTTTATATACCACTCGTGCGGCTAAAATTCAAATTATTTTAGCAGAAAAAAAACGCTAATCACAAAATTTAATTATATGTTGGACACATTTGTATAGTTCTCATAGATCGTATTCAGTGCTCCAAATCCCTCTAAACACACTTCAGAGCTCACCATTTTACTTCTAATTTACTTTTTTCTTCCGGGGGAGGCCCCCCGGACCCCCACCAGCAGGAGGGGGTATCCCCTCCCGCACCCTCCCCATGATGTGCGTAACATTCGTTCAAGCCTGGCTACGCCGCTGTAACGTGTATATTAACACTACAAAAAAGGTAATTAAAACACCTCTATGTGTGAACAATTATACCCATTAAATCAGTATATAAAATTTTGTACTATATTTCCTTTGGTGACGAATTGACTAAGTCTACCCCTTTTGTACTATAATGCTTTGGTGACGAATCTGCATGGTGACGAATTGTCCATCATCCTTCCGATTGACACGGTGTTAGGTGTTTTGCGATTTTATGTCATTTCCTCAAAGTCTTGAATCTGTTTTATTTTGCCATGCCCGAGAGAGAAATTTTACATTTGATATCTCCTAATATAAGTCACCAAGTAGTGTACTTACTTCGTAATGCAGAGCTCGGAATCAGCTCCAGTACAGTCAGAATAACAGATCTGAACACAAGGTAATCAGTTTTCGCGGCCAGATTATTTGACAGATCTTTTTTATGCATGTTTAATTTGCTGATATATTGTCAAACTAAACAACAGAAATTGCTGTTGATAAGAGGCAAACTATCCAGAATATAATAGAACATACTCCTTTATCATATCTTTGGGATAATTTAATGTCATAATAAAATAAACAAGGGATTTAGCTTCTGTGCACAGCCCATCCATCACTCGCCCCCGCTTACAGAAAGCTCTGTAACTTTTCTAACTATACCGCTTTTCCCTGATTCTTTCTGCAATAGAGAGTTAAACCATTTATCTACACAGTAAACACAACTGTTCTTTATCAACAAAAGCAGTCTATAGATGCCATAGCATTGCTTGCAGTGCAGGAGGTTGTGGGTTCAATCTCCGGGCGGGTCAAAGTCTCAAACCAAAGACTTTAAAATTGGTAGTAATGGCTTCCCTCCATGGCGCTCAGTATTTCCGGTTAGCATTATAACTGGCTCGTCAGCTGGGTACAGTTCCAATGGTGCACCTTAAGAGTGCCACTGCTCGTAATACCTGAAAGGGCAGGACGCTGCCATAAGTTGATCATGAAAAATCCTAAGATTTCCAACTTTTCTAATTTTCAAGCACGATTACATTAAGCATGTTGACAGTTAAACAGAATGTGCCTGAATGTGCATTCTGCTTTTCTTTCAGATTTTTTCAAGCCACCACCTGCTCGGATAAAAATCTGACTATAGAAAGAAAGAAAGACTCGTAAATTTTGATTTTCTAAATTTGCTGAAAATTAGTTTGGATGTCAGGGGTCGACTTCCGGAGCCCCTATGGTAAAAGCATCCGCTTTCAGTTTGGAAGGTCGTAGATTTGTAAAACGATAGACTTAAAAATTAGTAGCAGACAGAAAATATTGTATAAAGAATCGTTAGTTTTTAAGCAAAAAATAAAGGTTTTTTTTTACTAAATATTTGCATGTTTATTTATCAATTATCAAATAATTCAATATTTAATATAAATAATTGTTTCATTTAAATCATAGATACTGACTGCCTTATTACACTAAACTTAAATAGAACTGATAATTTTGAATGATATGTTTTCTTGAGCATATGAGTTCTGCAGGGCTCCAGATAAGAGGTAGTTATTTCAACGAATCTAACATTTTCTCACTCATTTCAGTACCAAATCCTATGGTGTTACTACTCATTAGAATCGTCTCTTCGAGACGATTCTAATGAGTAGTGACACCATAGGGTTTAATTCAGAAATAAAGATTTTAAGTTTTGAAAAACTACCCTTATCTGTTGCTCTGGTTCTGAGTCAAAGTTTTGGAAACTCAACGCTGACTATAGACTGATTCAAATCAAAGATTTGATACCATCAATAATAATTATGTTATACATTTTACAGCTGTCCAACAGTGCAGTGTGATGAGGGTGGTATATGTGACCGGTTCAAGATTGGCATTCAGTATGCTGGACTGACTTTGACATGTATGTATTTGCATCACTTTTTGGTCCACACTGTTTTCCAAATGGCTAAATTCGTAAAGTTTTACCCTTATAAGCATGACTTGGCTAATATTTGAAAACAGTTTTGATCAATATCAGATGCCTTCTAATGCTGCATCTGATCTGCCTATCATCTGGATCCAAACTGCTTGCAACTAAAAATATATAATTTTTTTCGTCAGGCCCACAGTCAGACTTTTTTGTCTGGAGCATATCTCCTGAACATAACTACGTAAGTTGATGAAACATGATACAGTGATAGAGGATGACATGAGAAAGTGTAGTACACAAGAACCATAAATCTGTCATCTAGGATTCTCCCAATATTGAATTGTCTCACTTTTTCTGATAAAAAAAATCCAATTTTGTCCGGAGCATATATATCTCCTGGACGCTACACAGTAAGTTGATGAAATATGAAAAAGTGAAGAGGATGACAAGAGGAATTGCAGTCAAGAACTGTCAATCTTAACATTGGTCATAACTTCTTCAATAATCTACAATCATCCTTTTTGGTATGCAAATACATCTTGACAAGTCCTTAGAATCCATGCATACCAAAATATTTTACCAATTGACCTTGACCTTTAACCTAATTTTACTTAATTTTCTATGATGTTTGAAAACAGACAAGTGTCGGCACCTGGAGGCCATACTCTTGATTTATATGTCTGTTGTTCATTGGGTAACCTTCTCATTCATATTGATCATATTCATATGTCAAAATTATGAATTGGTAGACCTCTCAGGCTCTTTAACCCTTTACCCTATAGCCTGTTTCTAGTTTAGAAAACAGATGATCACTTAAAGCAGGTTGAAAGTAAAGCAGAATGCGCCTTAAGGCACATTCTGCTTTACTTTCAGCCTGCTTTAAGCTACCACCTACTAGGATATACTTGTAGAAAATATTTCTATGGTACATATTCATGACTATAAATTGGGATACTTTTCTTCAGAGAATGAATCCATTAAAGGCGTAAAAAGGTGTATTTATGGGGTAATGGGTTAAGAATCTTTCATAATGTTTCGACAGGGCACATGTTTGGCAGTGAAGGGATTAAATCTCCTGATTTTTTAACAACTATGTCTTAGTTATCACATGTTTGTACATTTAAGGGGAGGTGCTGTTTGACTGCAGCTACCCAGAGGATCCGCCTGACTTCATCTTTGGTCCAGAAGATGCAGACTTTGTTCCAGATATCGACAAAATCCCTGTAGGTACACAGTCCAACATGCGCTAAGGGATTTCTCATTGAAACATGTACAAACCTCTGAATGTGTGAATGCTGTGAGCTTTCTGCTTTACTTTCAACATACACATTGATAATAAAATTATGATTATTAATGAGCTAAAACAGACACTTACAAAATAACCCTTTACACCATAGCATATTTTTAGTTTTGAAGAAAGGTGATTGCTTAAGGCAGGTTTAAAGTAAAATAGAATGCGCTTTAAGGCGCATTCTTCTTTACTTTCAACCTGCTTTAAGCTATATCTGCTACAATATAGAAAATATTGCTTATGGTACATTATTCATCACTGTGTAAAAAATTGTACCATTTTCTTCAGTGGAGGAATAAATTAAAGAGGTTTTATTGGGTAATCCCGTAAACACCAAAAACAAACTGTCTTTGAGTAGTGATGAAAGCAGGGCTTTAGTTACTGTTTATTGTTATCTTTCAGTGCTTTGAGTGTCAGGTGACCAAGTGCATATTACATACAGTAAAACCTCTAAGACTATATTATGACCACTAAAATTCAGGTGACAGCTTAAACCAAGGTAACAGAAAGCGCCAAAAGGAGCTTTCTGGTTTACTGTCACTTTGATTTAAGCAGTCACCTGTCCTAAACGCCTAATAGGCTAATAATTAACACAACATAGTGGTCGTGATAGAGAGGTTTTACTGTATTTTGTAAACATTGTAGACTCAGATAAAAAAGCTGTTAGATCAGGGTATGGAATGTTTGTTAAACTTTTTTTCAAGTGTTTTGACAAACCTCAAGAATCTATTATATAAACTGGTCATTAATTAAAAAAATGGAACTGATCTTTAACTCATTCACCCCTGAAATTCTTAATGAACAGTTCCAATTTAGAATTAAGTCTAGTCCATTTTTGAGTTTTTAGGGTTGATTTCAACAATTTATTTCAAAATGACAAACAGTGTAGACCCTGATCAGAGGGCTCCTTAAGGAGCCCTCTGATCAGGGTCTACACTGTTTGCATGGAACACGAGTAATCCTCAAAGGTACACTGTTTGTAAATGACGAGTATACTCGTCACTAGGGTTGAATGTGTTAAGTAATTCCACATTGTAATGGTTTAACTTCCTTTACAGAGTCTTGTGAACTGGGACTACAGTGAGCCAGGGTGTCTGTTAAGTGTGATAGAACAGCTGTTAAACCAGTACAGACAACATCAGGAGCGCGTCATCTCCAACCTCTCTCGCCTCAAGTTTGAGTACTCGTCCCTCATCAACGACACTGATATTGTTTCTGATGACGTGGAGATCCATGTCTGCAGAGCAGAGGTTGGTACATATAGACAGGATGCTTTACAGTTGAACCCCGTCTGTGTTTCAGTGTTTAACCCTTTCCTCCATAAAAGCACCTTTTAGCACATTTAGTTTATTTCTCCTGAAGAAAATAATTCCAATTTATACAGTCACAAGTATGAATAATAAGGAATATTTTCTTTATTCTAGCTGATGGAATCTTTAAGATTCTGCTTTACTTTCAACCTGCTTTAAGTGATCACATGTCTTAGAAACAGGCTATGCAGTAAAGGGTCAACTTAAGACAGGTTTCTTCTTTAATTTGGCTGAAAACAAAACAGCTTTCAGGATGTTGGAAATGTTTCCTATATGAAATTTTATCAGGATAAACTAGAAGCATGATACATATTTAAAACTGTATAAGTTGGAACTATTTTCTTCAGTGGAAGGATAAATTATAGGTGTAATAAGGCATATTTATGGGGGGATTGGGTTAAAGAAGCCCTCTGATCGGGGTTTACACTTAAGGCGCATTCTGCTGTACTTTCAACCTGCTTTAAGTGGTCACCTGTCTTTAAAACTAGAAACAAGATAAGGTGTAATGGGATAACTAGCAAACGGAAGAAGATAAATGGAATGAGAGATTCCTCACCAAGAGCAGTTTTAATATCATCAGATTCTGATTTATTTATTGTAAAGAAACTCTTTTCTCTTTTATTAATTGAAAGTTGTCTTTTGTTTATTTCAGAACAGAGTTGGGCCAATTAATTTTTTAATCAAACTTCATGTCGACTTTTCTCAGATACCATCATATATAATTACGGTAAGTTTTCTTTCTTTCTGATCTCAAATTTCAGATTTTAAAAGCTCACATGAGTTGGTATTTAAGCTTTATGCAGCTACATGTATACTGACTTTTTCATGAAATGTAGAACTTCAAGTGAACACAAGTTTCATACTGTTACAATAATTATATACAGGAATGCTAACTGCACAGTGTTTGCAAATAAAGAGAGAGTCATTATCCTTTGCTGAGGTACATTGGAGAAAACGTTATTGTTTCCCGTTTAAACGCAAATGAAATGCAAATGCAATGTATACACTAAAATGTAGAAAATAACAACTTTTTGATAATTCTGACTATTGATTTACAATTTGGAGCCAGATCAAACGCCGGGGGATGGCGTCTGATCTGGCTCCAAACTGCTTATACTCGAAATAATAGTTTAAGCATAAACACGTTTATTGGGAAAGAATAACATTTTCTCCACTGTACCCTTTTATACTTACATTTTACAGTTAATCTTTTAACCTTTTACCAAAGAGCCTGTTTCTAGTTTTGAAGACAGGTGAGCACTTAAAGCAGGTTTAAAGTGGAGCAGAATGCATCTTATGGCCAAGCTTTACTATCAGCCTGTTGTAAGCTATCACCTACTGGGATATAGAATAATAGAAGATATGTCTATGGTACATATTCATGACTGAATATAGTGGGACTATTTCCTTCCATGGAGGAAGAAATTAAAGGTGGAAAAAGGCAAATTTATGGTAAAATGGGTTAAGGCACATTCTACTGTACTTTCAACCTGTTTTAACCCATTACCCCATAGTCTATTTCTAGTTTTGAAGATAGGTGACCACTTCAAGTAGGTTGAAAGTAATATAGGATCTGTCATAAGTCGATGTTTAAGACAAGCTGATCTCAAACGAGTCTAGAATTGAAATGTTATTAAGCGAGCCTTCAGTTGAAAATAACTGTTTACTTCACATTCTGGTAGCTGAACCCTGGTGAAGATGTTTCGGTGCTCTTAGTGACTTTTCACACAGCAGATGGGACGAGAATCACACCTCAACTATACATGTCTCCAAGAGTAGAAAGGTAGGATATCTGTATTCATACATATCTGATTATGAGTGCATGGTTTGATTGTGATGCACAAAAGGTCTCTGTTTTTGAGACATGATATACAGCGTTCCCTCTCTACAACGACACTCAATGGGAGACAAAAAATGTGTGCGTTGTTCGGAGGGAGTCGTTTTAGGGAGGGAAATTGGCTTACATTTGCAAACCCGTTATTAAGTGTTTTCTGTCAAAATGTCCATTATGTAACTTTGAGAAAAGCAGCAGACGACAATTTTAATCAGACGACATTGCAGCCGTGAATAGGTTGGGCATAATTGTTCTGTTTAGGGAACAGCGGCGAGTGTCGTTGTAAGGAGGGAGTCGTTGTTGAGAGGGCCGTTGTAGGGAGGGAACACTGTAAAAGAGTTAAAGACTGGTTGAAGTTTACAGCAAGATGACAGTCAAGCAGAAAGCTCATAGCTAGCTTTCTGCTTTATTTTAATGTTACTTGAAGCAGACACCTGCCTAACACTGAAACAGTTAACCCTTTCCCTTATAGAAGCGACTTTTAGCGCATTCATTTTATTCATCCGCCAAAGAAAATAGTTCCATTTTATACTGTTATGAATAAGTACTATAAGTAAAATTTTCTATACACTAGCAGATAGTAACTTAAAGTAGGCTGAAAGTAAAGCAGAATGTGCCCTAGGGCACATTCTGCTTTACTTTCAGCCTGCTTTAATATGTCACATATCTTAACTACCAGAAACAGGCTATTGGTTAAAGGGTTAAATCAGTGTGGAGCAACTTTTCAAAAGATCTTGCAAAGGCAATCCTGAGTAAAGGTGGTAGTTTTGAGGCAGAAATCTTTTCGAAATTACTATGAGCAAATACCAGCCTGTCCTCTGTATCCTTCTTCATTGGATGGTTGCCAATGCTGGACCATTCTGCTTTACTTTCAGCCTGCTTTTAGCTACCATCTGCTAGGATATGGAATAGTTCTGATGGTGCATATTCATCATTAATGATAGTATAAAGTGTAGCTATTTTCTTTAGTGAAGGAATAAATTACAGGCAGATCTATCAGGTAATTGGTTTACACAGTTTTGAGTCTTGTAAACCATGATTGTAACAGCAAATTAAACAAAATGTACATAACTAAACCTTTTGCATTAACCCTTTACCCCAATAGAAGCGCATTTTAGCTCATTTAATTCATTCCTCCACTGAAGAAAATAGTTCCAATTTATACAGTCGTAAACATGTATCATAAGAGAAATTTTTTATATCCTAACAGATGGTAGCTTAAAACAGACTGAAAGTAAAGCAGAATGTGCCTAAAGGCACATTCTGCTTTACTTTCAACCTGCTTTATGAGATCACTTCCTTTCAAAATCAGAAACAGGCTATGGGGTAAAGAGTTAAAGAGGGTTGACTGTAGCAGATTTGAATCTGTAACAGGGCTCTAGATATGGGGAGTATTTCAAAAACTAAAATCTTTATTTCTACATTAAACCCTATAGTGTCACTTCTCATTAGAATTGTCTCTTCGAGACAATTCTAACGAGTAGTAACACCATAGGATTTGGTACTGAAATGGGTGAGAAAATGTTGGATTTGTTAAGTTTTCTCATTCTTATCTGGAGCCTTGCTAACAGCTGTTGATCACTTTCTTTTCTAGGGCTCTTGGAGGATCGTCTAATTTACGCATCCCTGGTTTTCCTTTGGGCACATGTCTTATGGAATATGTACCAGAGGTTACATTATTACTCAAGAATAAGGTAAGATCAATAGTTATTATATACCTATCGATGATTTATAGAGGTTTCTCAGTTAGATCAATTTTATATCGTCACAGTTGATATCATCACTAGTGATAATATAACTTTTTGTGACGTCACGTCACAATATCTTTAGTGACGTCGCGCATAAACAATTAATTTTGTGTGTTTTTCTGCAAAAAAAGTCATTAAAATGTATATAATAAATAGAATAATCAATTCCTTTGAATAGATATGAAAAATATATCACTCGAATGTGTTGTCATCTGGTTAAAAAACTCTTCCTGCGGACTCGTTTTTTAACTAGATAACAACCCGTTTTCGTGATATATTTTTCATATCAATCCAAAGGAATTGATTATCCTCTATGTCTTATACAGAGCTCCAGATAAGGTGAATATTTCAGAAACTAAAATCCTTATGCCCCCCACCAAACCCTTTCATGTGACTACTCATTAGAATCTTCACTTTGCTTTACACACTCTTATCTGGAGCCCTGCTCATATACTTACCTATTAACCCTTATCCTGCGGTGATGTTGTCTGCTTCGAAATTGTTTGTTAAATTTAGATTTATACATTTTTAAAGTAAAGAAACCTAAAGAAGATTGTCAAACAGTTTGGATCCAGACCAGACACTGCGTTACACGGTGTCTGATCTAGATCTAAACGGTTGTCAAACATCAATAAAGTCGCGACCAGCAGGCAAAGGGTTAAATTATTTTTCCATAAGTGTATATTAGTTTATACCAAAGTGCTCTTATATAGGATCTACAAAAGTTCTGTTTCTGCTTTTAGTAAATTTACATCTCTGATTTCAGGTGGATCAGATTGTGCAATGTTATGAAAGGAGAAAGGAATATGTAGCAGCATTCCTGAGCATATATGGAAGGTACAAATCTCTCACAGTGGAGAAAACATTATTCTTTCCCGTTTAAACGAAACACATCGCAGTAAAATGGAGAAAACAACAATTTTTTGACAATTCTGACTACCTATTTTAATCTGAGTGGCAAACAGTTTGGAGCCTGATCAGACGCCGGGTTACCCGGCGTCTGATCAGGCGCCAAACTGTTTGCACTGGAAAAAATTGTTTTAGCGTAAACGCTTTTATTGGGAAAGAATAATGTTTTCTCCACTGTACTATATTGGAAAAATAAGTTTACATGTGGCAAATATGTTATTTACCATTTGAAATAATTATCAAGTCTAAAAGATTTCAAATGGAGAAACCTAATATAAAGAATAAAAGTTTAGGCCGTTGTTTAACTTGGGATTATCCATCTAGACAACATTCCCCATTTTGTGTATGTCAGGAAAGCAATATCAAAAACATATGGAACAGCAGAAAATAAAGTAAGACACACAGCTAAGAGGATTGCATTGAAAGACATCAATTGCAATGATTGGTTTTCTAGTATTATTTGTTCAAACTTTCTTCTCTTTTTCAATGCAAAGGGAGATAATTTGAAAAAATGTCCTTTTCAGCAGACGATTGTATACAATCTGCAACAGAGTGATTCTCCCAAACTGAAGCTTTTTGTTGCTGGCTACTTTTTCAACATTATTGCTAACTTTCATGAGAAAAACATAACTGACATCTTGTTAATGATTTGTAAAGCTGTTAAAATATAAGGAGGTTGACCTCATCTAACACATTACAAATGTTGAAATCACAGTCAATCCATTATGCAATATGAGTGATAAAATATACCCTCCACGCAGAGGTGGTTTGCATCCTTAATCTATGACTTAACTTTTTTCCCTCAGTGTGTATTGGTAAAAAAAAAAATCCTGACTGGACGCAGAATTGCTCTGTCTGATCTGGATCAAAACTGTTTACAAATTCAGGATTTTTTTTTTTTACAACTTAATTAAATCAGGAGGCCTTACACACTGGTACAAAATTTTTATTTCTTAAACAATATTAGGCTCAGTAAAAAACTAAACACTTCAATTTAACTACAATTTGCACCTACGCAACGTCATGTATAAGCCATTACAGCCTGTGCATATTTTATTGTTAATTTAAACACAGTTGTGTCCTTCTTTGTTTATATAGGGGTGTGCGTGGGGTATGTTAGAATTTAGTGTAAAGTATAGGCATAAAGTCAAATAAATTTGATATCCAGGAAAGTGTTTTGTTTTAACAATAAGTGACCCACTGTTATGACTTTTCATTCTTGTTGAAGGTGTTTAAGGCAGGTGGCTGTTAAAAGTTACCAGTAGATGAAACTATAGCAGAAAGCACCTGTAGAAACTTTCTGCTTTACTCTCAACTGCTTTACTCTTCTGCCTGTATTTAACCCATTCCTCCCTCGCCTGTTTCTAGTTTTGAAGATAGGTGAGCACTTAAAGCAGGTTGAAAGTAAAGCAGAATGTGCCTTAAGCTAACATCTGCAAGGATATAGAAATTTTTCTTATGTTACATATATTTATGAAGGAATAATTTTGAACTATTTCCTTCAGTGGAGGAATAAATTAAAAGCGTAAAAAGGGGTATTTATGGGGTAATGGTTAACACAATCAAAGGGGTTTTGTTTGAACTTGCTTAAGTAGCAGGACTCTTGTTTGTATGTGTATCCGTACAAAGTGTTTCATTTTCTTTCAGATCAGTTTTGGAATATGATGCTGAAGGTTTTACTAAACTCACCTTTCTATTTGAGTGGCATGATTTCTTTTTTATTGTAACGAGTAAGTATATTGCAAGGCTCCTTATAATAAAAATATTCAACCTTTTCTCCATCAAAAACTATGATGTCTCTACATGTACATACATTTTACCAGGATGGTTAGGAAAAACAAACTTTACCTACTACAGAAAAACCTTCCTATTACAACTACAGCGCTCCCTCTCTACAACGACACCCAATGGGAGACATATAGTGTGAGCCTTGTTCGGAGGGAGTCGTTATAAAGAGGGAAATTGGCTTACATTTGCAAACAGCTTGAATCTAGATCAGACGCGGCGTCTGATCTGGATTCAAGCTGTTTGTCACTCGTCGTTAATTTATTTTCTGTCGAAATGTCCATTATGTCACTTTTAGAAAAACAGCAGACGACAATTTAAAGCAGACGACATTGCAACAGTAAAAACGTTAGACATAGTTGTCCTGTTTAGGGAACTGTGGCAAGTGTCGTTGTAAGGAGGGAGTCGTTGTTGGGAGGGCCGTTGTAGAGAGGGAGCACTGTATTTAAACGAAGGCTTAATGAGTGTATAAAAGACAAATGGGAGCTTTAAGCAAAGTGAACATAAAACATAAAGCTCCAAAAAGAACTTTCTGTTTCAATTTCAACTTGCTTTAACCCTTTACCCCATAGCTTGTTTCTAGTTTTGAAAACAGTTGATTACTTAAAGCAGGTTGTAAATAAAGCAGAATGCGCCTTAAGGCGCATTCTGCTTTACTTTCAGCCTGCTTTAAGCTACCATATAGTAAATATTTCTGATGGTACCTGTTTATGAATGTATAAATTGGAACTATTTTCTTCAGCGTTGGAATAATCTGAGTGCGCTTAAAGACGCTTCTACGGGGTACAGGGTTAAGCAACCACCTGCCTTAAACACAGAACAAAATAATGCAGTGGTCGTAATAGAGCCAATGTTTATCATCAGTATCAAACTATCTATTTTACACGAACATTTTGTCTCATTGTCTTTAGATATTATATGCAAATATGAATGATTGAACATGAATATTGTTCCTTATTATGCTAGTGATGAAACCATGATTACTTTTGTGTAATCATTGTCGTCTGCTTCAATATCGTTGTCTGCAATATGCTTTCAAAGTTAAAAAATAAGGTAGTATGACTGAAGAAATTTCAAAACGAGTGTCAAACAGATTGGATCCTGATCAGACACCACATTACATGGTGTTTGATTAAGATCCAAACTGTTTTCAAACACGCTTTGAAGCGTCAGGTTAACAGCAGCAGAAGACAATTGATGCAGACAAAAAATTTACCCAGCATACAAAGAGTTTACATTTTACTGCAATATCTTCCAGTTGAGTTACCTCCCTTCTTCCCTAAGGAACAGCCCGGCTTGACTCTTCAGTCAGTATATCATGAGTTGACATTTTGCTGCTATATCTTCCAGTTGAGTTACCTCCCTTCTTCCCTAAGGAACAGCCCATCTTGACTCTTCAGTCAGTATATCATGAGGTGAAGGGCAAGCCATACATAGAGACGTTCCAAGGCTATCCCTACAGCCCACGCTGGAGTGGTGTCGAGATGGCTGAAAGAGCTCGGTAGGTCTCACGTAACACATTCAACCCTAGCGACGAGTATACTCGTCATTTACAAACATTGTACATGTGATGATTACACTTGTCCCATGAAAACAGTGTAGACCCTGATCAGAGGGCTCCTTAAGGAGCCCTCTGATCAGGGTCTACACTGTTTGTCATTGGCCGGATTGAAAATGCGGTCTATTGATTGGCGAATGCCGTCCGTCCGTCTGTCCGTCCGTCCGTCCGTCCTCACTTTGGTTGACCTTTTTGTTAGTGTCAGTTTTAGTCAAAGTTTAAGTCCTACAGCAACCAAATTTGGCATGTACAGTTGTAGTGAGGTCATCATCACATGCCATGGGTAACTATATTATATTATATATATACAAAGCAAAAGTGCAGACAATCCGGCCATACCGACATTGGCGGTTTCTCGTTTTGAAATATATTTTTAAAATCAACCCTAAATAGTAAAAAATGACAGTGACTTAATTGGACATTGGAATTGTCCACTAAAAGTTCCAGGGGTGAATGAGTTAACCCATAACCCTATTGTTTGTTTGTAGTTTTGAAGATGGGTGTCCAGGGTTCACCCTGGCTTAAAATTTTCTTGCGCCAGCACTTGCGCCAAATGAAAAAAGTTTGCGCCAAAATAATATTTTTGGAGCCAAATTTTTCGCCATTTTTTTATGTATGTTATACATACATGTGATATTTTCTTGGACCCAAATAGGGAGATTTTGTCATTTTAATAGGGGGATTGGGGTGCCAAATAGGGAGCTTTTTTCGCCACACCTTTTTCGCGTTTTTTTTTAAATCAGTGAATCTAGATAAGTCTATAGACCACTAAGACAGAGAAAATTTTCACCCAGAGATATACTTTTTATAATACTGATTCTAGCATCTAGGCTGAAAATTAAGCAGAATACTCTTCAGGAGCATTCTGCTTCAGTAAAAGTTTAAGCCTGCTTTAAGCTAGATCTTACATCTGCTAGGATATAAGAACTATTTCTTATGGTTCTTATATATATTATTCATTCATGACTAGTAAAGGTAAACTGGAACTATATCTATTTTCTTGAGAGAATAAATGAAGTAGTTCAAATGGTCTAGATTTCTATCTATGGAGTAGATCTAGAAAGAGTAAACAACTTAACAATCTGTTATTCATTAAATTATGCAAACAGTATGGATCAAGATGAGACGCGCATCATCTTATAAGTTATATAGATACAAACTGTTTGACACTGATATTTTCTGAAAAAAAATGCACAAAAATTAACTCAGAGAATTGTTGCAGATGACAAAGGTTGCAGACGACAAATTCTGCAGACGATATTTACTAGCGCCATAAAGTGGGTGTGGGTTTAACAACGAAATAACGCGTCTTAATTTTCTACCGCGAAAACTGATTGCAACTCAATTTTACGAGCGTAATTGGTTGTAAAACCTAACTTAATAATTATACATTTGCACAAATCGTATGTAACAAACAGAAGAATTTAGGTCCAATGTTTAATTTTAATTTATTGTTAGAAAACGGCGCTGGGGAATACTTTTTAGACTAACAAAATATACGCAGTTCTCGTAGCAAATGTTACGGCGCCCCGTCATTTTGTAACGGTATCATTTTCGAAGTATTTTGCTGTTACGTGAATATACAAAGTTTTTTGTGGTGGAAATCAATTCATGAATGATAAATTCTGATCAGCTTTCATATAAAATGTGTGTTTGTCCAGAACTTACGGATTTTAATCCGACCCGTATCGGCGACATAGATCGTTATCCTTCGCATCACCGCTTCTAAAAATTGTCGTTGAAAAGGTCTCCGATTCGGGGCGAACCTGTCAATCACTTATTTTGATAACCAATTAGATCTACAACACATTAAAAGCAATCTCGGCACGTGTGGTCAAACATTGTTTGGCAGCCTGCCATTACACATGCCGTTATCGACGATTGCGTAATGTGTTTACACGCATCAGTAGCGTTTGGTGATAGGCTAAGCGTGTGTATGGATTAGCCGAACTCTGAAGCCAATTTTAAGATTTTTAGAGTCGGCGAGAAAATAAACTGTAATATTATACGGCGACAATTCCGAAATTTCTCGGCGCCAGACACTTTCGCCGATTCGAAATTTCTGTCGCCAGAATTATTTTTTTTGCGCAAATGGCGCCGTTGGCGATGCCCAGCGGGAACCCTGGGTGTCAGACCACTTAAAGCAGGTTGAATTCGCCTTAAGTCACATTCTGCTTTACTCTAGCCTGCTCTAAGCTACAAGCTCATAGGATGTAGAAAATGTTCTTATGGTGAATATTCATGACTGTATAAAGTGAAACTTCAGTGGAGGAATAGACTAAAGGCCTATTTATGGGGTAATTGGTTATTAATAGATTGAATAAGTTCAGTGAAACTATATCATAAGTACCACAAGAAGACTAATTCATAGTTTTTAAACCTACATATGCCTTTAATTTATTCCTCCACTGAAGAAAATAGTTCCACTTTATACAGTCATGAATAAGCACCATAAGAAATAATTTTTTATATACCCTAGCAATATACGAGAATGCCCCAGAGTGGGCCGTGTACAACACCTGGAGGAAGAAGATGGCAACTTAAAGCAGGCTGGAAATAAAGCAGAATGTGTCTTAACACATTCAACCCTAGCGACGAGTATACACATCATTTGCAAATACTGTACCTGTAAAGAGTACACTTGTTCTATGCAAACAGTGTAGACCCTGATCAGATGGCTCCTTAAGGAGCCATCTGATCAGGGTCTACACTGTTTGTCATTTTGAAATATATTGTTAAAATAAACTCTAAATAGTCAAACTTGGACTAGACTTATTTTGAAATTGGAATTGTCCATTAAATGTTTCAGGGGTGAATGTGTGAAGTGGCTATAAGGTAAAGGGTTACATAGATGCAGCAAAATTCTGCGATTACATCACTCAATAGAAGATCCATGGATAATGTTGAAAATAGTTGGTAGTTTGAGCAAGCTTTCTGATTTGCATTCATCTAGCATTTAGAAGTCACAAACTGGTTGTTGTTGTTGTTGTTAGCTCACCTGAGCCAAAGGCTCAAGGTGAGCTATTGGGATGGCCCTGTGTCCGTCGTCGTCGTTAACAATTGCTTCAAATGACATCTCCTCCTATACCGCTTGACAGAATTCAACCAAACTTTACAGAAATGTTCCTTGGGTCAAGCTCTTTCAAATTTGTTCAAAGAATTAAAAACAATGCAGAACTCTGGTTGCCATGGCAACCAAAGTGAAAAAATAAGGAAATCTTAAAAAATCTTCTTGTCGAAAACTGCAAGGGTCAGAGCTTAGATATTTGGCACACAGCATCATCAACAGGTCCTGTATCAAGTTTGTTCAAATTATGCCCCTGGGGTCAAAATTGGCCCCGCCCCGGGGGTCACAGTTTTACAAAGAGTTATATAGTGAAATTTTCAAATGTCTTCTTCTCTGAAACCAGTATGGCCAGAGCCTTGATATTTGGCATTGTGACACTTCTAGATGTCCTATACCAAAATTGTTCAAATGGTTCTGGTCGGTTGCATAACTAGGTCACAGGAGCTAAAAATAGATTTTTTTTCTATGAAACCTTAAAAAATCTTCTTGTCTGAAACTACAAGGGTCAGAGCTTAGATATTTGGCACATAGCATCGCCTACAGGTCCTCTATCAAGTTTGGTCAAATTATGCCCCTGGGGTCAAAATTGGCCCCGCCCCGGGGGTCACAGTTTTACATAGAGTTATTAGCTCACCTGGCACGTAGTGCCAAGGTGAGCTTTTAGGATCGCTGGATGTCCGTCGTCTGTCTGTCTGTCCGTCCGTCCGTCCGTCCGTTCACAATTGTTCGTTAACACTCTAGCAGGTTCAAATCTCATTGGATCTTGATGAAACTTGGTCACAATGTTTGCCTAAATGAAATCTAGGCCAAGTTCGAATGTGGGTCATGTCCGGTCAAAAACTAGGTCACTAGGTCAAATTATCGAAAAACCTTGTTAACACTCTAGAGGCTACAAATTTCATTGGATCTTCATGAAACTTCATCAATATGATTGCCTCAATAAAATCGAGGCCAAGTTCGAATGTGGGTCATGTCTGGTCAAAAACTAGGTCACTAGGTCAAATCTTCGAAAAACCTTGTTAACACTCTAGAGACTACAAATTTCATTGGTTCTTCTTGAAACTTCATCAATGTGATTGCCTCAATGAAATCTAGGTCAAGTTTGAATGTGGGTCATGTCCGGTCAAAAATAGGTCACTAGGTCAAATTGTCGAAAAACCTTGTTAACACTCTAGAGGCTACAAATTTCATTGGATCTTCATGAAACTTCATCAATATGATTGCCTCAATGAAATCTAGGCCAAGTTCGTATGTGGGTCATGTCGGGTCAAAAACTAGGTCACTAGGTCAAATCTTCGAAAAACCTTGTTAACACTCTAGAGACTACAAATTTCATTGGATCTTCATGAAACTTCATTAAAATGTTTGCCTCAATGAAATCTAGGTCAAGTTAAAATGTGGGTCATGTCCGTTCAAAAACTAGGTCAGTAGGTTGAATCATCGAAAAACCTTATTAACACTCTAGAGACTACAAATTTCATTTGATCTTCATAAAACTTGATGAAAAGGTCCTCAATGAAATATAGGTCAAGTTCAAATGTGGCTTATGTCTTGTCAAAAACTAGGTCACTAGGTCAAATCATCCAAAAGCCTCGTTAACACTCTAGAGACTACAAAATTCATTGAATCTTCATGAAACTTGAACAAAATGTTTGTCTCATTGTAATCGAGGTCAAGTTAGAATGAGGGTCATGCCCGGTCAAAAACTAGGTCACACGGTGTACATGGTTACATGGTTACCAGGTGAGCGATTTAGGGCCATAGTGGCCCTTGTATAGTGAAATTTTCAAAATGGCTTCTTCTCTGAAACTAATATGGCCAGAGCTTTGGCTTAGATATTTGGCACACAGCATCATCTACGGGTTCTCTATCAAGTTTGTTCAAATTATGCCCCTGGGGTCAAAATTGGCCCCGCCCCGGGGGTCACAGTTTTACATAGAGTAATATGGTGAAATTTTCAAATGTCTTCTTCTCTGAAACCAGTATGGCCAGAGCCTTGATATTTGGCATTGTGACACTTCTAGATGTCCTTTACCAAAATTGTTCAAATGGTTCTGGTCGGTTGCATAACTAGGTCACAGGAGCTAAAAATAAAAAAAATTTCTATGAAACCTTAAAAAATCTTCTTGTCTGAAACTACAAGGGCCAGAGCTTAGATATTTGGCACATAGCATCGCCTACAGGTCCTCTATCAAGTTTGTTCAAATTATGCCCCATGGGGTCAAAATTGGCCCCGCCCCGGGGGTCACAGTTTTACATAGAGTTATATAGTGAAATTTTCAAAACGTCTTCTTCTCTGAAACTAATATGGCCAGAGCTTTGATATTCAGCATGGTCACACTTCTAGATATCCTTTACCTATTTTGTTCAACTGGTTTCAGTCTGTTGCATATGTAGGTCACAGGAGCTAAAAATAGATTTTTTTTCTATGGAAACTTACAAAAATCTTCTTGTCTAAAACCCTACTACCCTGATCTTAGATATTTGGCACATAGCATCATCTACAGGTCCTCTTACAATATTGTTCAAATTATGCCCCTCGGGTAAAAAATGACCCCTTCCTGGACATAAATAATTATCTCCATTTTGTCAGTTATTCTCAGGTGAGCGAAAATGCCCCATGGGGCTCTTGTTGTTGGTGTACCTGTGCTTAACACTCACAGGACAGCTTGGTACAGGCAGAATGGCCCGTCAAGCTGGATTGTATTCACAGGGCTTTTCTATTTTGACAATTAATATTGTTTTCTTTCATACTGAAAAGTTACATGTCAATTAACCCGTTATCCCATAGCCTGTTTCTAGTTTTGTAGACAGGTGACCACTTAATTTACCTTCAGCCTGCTTTTACCCTTTACCTGATAGCCTATTTCAGGTATTGAAGATAGGAGACTACTTAAAGCAGGTTGAAAGTAAAGCAAAATGCGCCTTAAGGCGCATTCTGCTTTACTTTCAGCCTGCTTTAAAGGCACAATCCCGCTCAAATTGGTGTTTAAAACGCGCAATTTCTTATATGTGTGCATTTTCTATGTATTAAAACTAAGTGAAATCGAGTGTAAGAAGCCTGACATATGCACCCACTTCGTAAAGAATCCTACCTAAATGTGTCGAATTCTTATCGTGGTGGTTTACATTATAAGCGGGTTTGTTTACAAATAAGATTACGGGCTGGTTCCGAGAACTCTCGATCGATCGCATAAAGGTCACGTGATTGATTCGGCCGCGACAATGTGTAAACATTACATCAGTTTAACGGCCAAACTTAAAGGAGTTGTCTCTCTTTGGTTGTAGAGCACTCGACTTGTTGTATAGAATTATGCAAATGAGCTTTACCGAGTATGTCCGTAAATTTTCGTCGCTATTCAAAAATAAACAAACTTGATTACTTGTTTCCACAAATTTCTCTGTTCGTTAGCAATATTGCTTCAAATATCACCACGTATTACTTCTTTTTATATGGAACGCTTACGATAGTGACATAAATTTCATGTAAGAAAAATGTTTGATTCTGATTATGTGGGAGTAATATAGTGGCTTTAAGCTATCATGCGCTAGAATATAGAAAATATTCCCTATAATAGATATTCATGACTAATTAAATTGGAACTATTTTCTTCAGCGGAGAGATATCTCATATTCGCTAAAAGGCGCTTCTATGGGGGAAAGGGTTAAGCTACCATCTACCTGTAGCTACCTATAGAAAATATTTCTTTTGACACATGATAATTACTGCATAAATTGGGACTATTTTCTTCAGCGGAGGAATACATCAAATGCGCTTCTATTTTGGGAAGAGTTAACCCATTACCCCATAAAAACGAATTTTAAGGCTTTGATTTATTCCACCACTGAAGAAAATAATTCCAATTTATACAGTCATGAACATTTATCATAAGAAATATTTTCTATATTCTGGTAAATGGTAGAATACATTCTGCTTTACTTTCAACCTGCTTTGAGAGGTCATCTGTCTTCAAAACAAGAAACAGGCTTTGGGGTAAAGGGTTAAACATGTTTTTATGATAATCATGTAAATACATACATGATATGTATAATTTCTATTTCAGGGCTTACATCCTGGACAAAATAGGTGCCTTCCAGAAAAACTCAGTGGTAGCTTCTTGAAGTGGTTTTCCTCCATGGACTTGCATTTAGGGCAGGGGACTGCTGAAAGCAGGATGACTGTAAAGAAGAAAGGTCCTTTTAGAGCTTTCCTATTTTTACTTTCATCCTGCTTTAACTCATTAACTCTTTCCTCCCTGAAACTTTAAATGGACAATTCCAGTTTCCATTTTAGTCTAGTCCATTTCTGTTTTTGTCAATGTTTGGCATTGTGACAAACAGTGAAGACCCAGATCAGAGGGCTCCGAAAGGAGCCCTCTGATCTGGGTCTTCACTGTTTGCATCGGACACATGTACTTTTCACATGTACACTGTTTAATAAGGACGCCTATTGAGCCCCAGTGACGCATATATGCGTCTTTTACCAAAAGTGTACCTGTGAAGAGTACACTTGTCCTATGCAAACAGTGAAGTCCCTGAGAGGTCTTCACTGTTTGTAATTTTGTAAAACATTATAAGACTCAACCCTAAATAGTTGAAAATGGACCAACCTTTCTTGCAAACTGGAATGGTCCATTGGAAGTTTCAGGGGATAATGAGTTAAACGTTAGAGTCCAGTATACCCTTCCTGTACAGTGTACCTGTGAATACCTAAAGAGTACAATAATTATATCCTAAACAAAATGGTGTAGATCCAGATCAAAGGGCTCCTCTGTTTAGGATTAAGCAATTTGCCATAAATGGATCAGGGCCTGCTAGGTGCAACAATTTAGTTTAACCATTTGAACCCTAGTCCCACATTGGCGTCCTTTGCAAACAGTGAACATATAAATAGTACATTTGTCCTATACAAACAGTGAAGACCCAGATCAGAGGGCTCCTAAGGAGCCCTCTGATCAGGGTTCTCACTTTTTGTCATAATGCCAAACATGGAAATAAAACAACCTTAAAAGTCAGAAATGGACTAGACTTAAATGGAAACTGGAATTATCCATTTAAAGTTTCAGGGAGGAAAGGGTTAATTGCATTTTGTCTTATCACCTATCAGGCTCATTTTCAGTGGTTGTAAAGAGGGGTTTTGCTGTGTTATTCTAAGGATGAAGGGGTTAATCCTAGAATATACCAAAGAAAAACAAAACTCTTGAGTACTACCAGAATGCTAAATGCCAACAACAGGGCTCCAGATAAGGGGAGTATTTCCAAAACTAAAAATCTTTATTTCTCCATAAAACCCTAGGGTGTCACTACTCATTAGAATCGTCTCTTTGAGATGATTCTAATGAGTAGTAGCACCATAGGATTTGGTGCTGTATGATTGAGAAAATGTTGGATTTGTTCAATTTACTCCCGCTTATATGGAGCCCTGAAAAAGCTGTGTCATCTAAACAGTGGATTTGTTAGTTTGTGTAGTGGTGACTGTAGCAGTGGAGAATTCACATTAATGTTTATATAGGCCAAGTTAACCCATTGAACCCTAGTCACACAAACAAATTACATGTGAGAAGTACCTTTGTCCTATGCAAACAGTGTAGACCCTGATTAGAGGGCTCCTTAAGGAGCCCTCTGATCAGGGTCTACACTTTTTGTCAATTTGACATATATTGTTAAAATCATCCCTACAAGTCAAAAATGGACTAGACTTAATTGAAAATTAGAATGGTTCAATTGAGGTTTCAGGGAGGAAAGGGTTAGCCCACTGACCATAGTGACATGTATAACCAGTATTTACGTTGTACTGGGGACGAGTACACTTGACCCATGAAAACAGTGTACATATATCGGAGGGTTTTAACCTATTACCCCATATATATGCCTTTGATTTATTCCTGAACTGAAATAGTTCCAATGTGCAGTTAACATAACAGTGTACATCTATATCGGAGGGTTTTAACCTATTACCCCATATATATGCCTTTCATTTATTCCTCAACTGAAATAAATAGTTCAAATTTGCAGCTATGAATATGCACCATAAGAAATGTATATACACATATATGGCAGCTTTAATTAGAACCTAAAATTGTCCATTTGAAGTTTCTGCTGTGACTGAGTTTACCCTTTACCTCATAGCTTGTGTCTAGATTTGAAGATATGTGACCACTTAAAGCAGGTTGAAAGTAAAGCAGAATGTGCCTTGAGGCACATTCTGCTTTACTTTCAGCCTGCTTGAAGCTATCATCTGCTAGGATTTAGGATTTTTTTTAGCTCACCTGGCACGAAGTGCCAAGGTGAGCTTTTAGGATCGCTGGATGTCCGTCGTCTGTCTGTCTGTCTGTCCGTCCGTTCACAATTGGTTGTGAACACTCTTGCGTCTACAAATTTCGTCTGATCTTTATGAAACTTCATAACAATGTTTGTCTTGATAAAATCTAGGTCAAGTTCGAATGTGGGTCATGTCCGGTCAAAAACTAGGTCACTAGGTCAAATTATAGAAAAACCTTGTGAACACTCTAGCGGCTACAAATTTCATCCGATCTTTATGAAACTTCATAACAATGTTTGTCTTGGTAAAATCTAGGTCAAGTTCAAATGTGGGTCATGTCCGGTCAAAAACTAGGTCAAATTATAGAAAAACATTGTGAACACTCTAGTGGCTACAAATTTCATCTGATCTTCATGAAACTTCATGACAATGTTTGTATTGATGAAATCTAGGTCAAGTTTGAATATGGGTCATATCAGGTCAAAAACTAGGTCACTAGGTCAAATTAAAGAAAAACCTTGTGAACACTCTAGCGGCTACAAATTGCATCTGATCTTCATGAAACTTGTTGACAATGTTTGTCATGATGAAATCTAGGTCAAGTTCGAATGTGGGTCATGTCCGGTCAAAAACTAGGTCACTAGGTCAAATCATAGAAAAACCTTGTGAACACTCTAGAGGCAACAAATCTCATTTGATTGCAATGCTATTTGGTCAGAATGTTTGCCTAATTAATATCTAGGTCAAATTCGAATATGAGTCATGTCAGGTCAAAAACTAGGTCACTAGGTCAAATCATTGGAAAATCTTGTTACCACTCTAGAGGCTACAAATCTCATTAGATCTGAATGAAATATTGTCAGAATGTTTGCCTACATAAAATCTAGGTCAAAATCAAATGTGTATTGTTCTGGTCAAAAATTAGGTCACTAGGTAAATTCATAGCAAAATCTTGTTTACACTCTAGAGGTTGATTGTGAGTCATGTCAGGTCATAATCTAGGTCACTATAGGTCAAGTTTTACATGGTGTTCCAGGTGAGCGATTTAGGGCCATGGTGGCCCTTGTCTTATCAAGTTATGGTTCATTTTCAAGGCTGTATATATTGGAACTATTTTCTTCAATGGATGAATAAATCAAATATGCTAAAAGGTGCTTCTATGAGGGAAAGTGTTAACCCTTTATATTTGACCCACCTTATAATGGACCTCATGCTAGTTTATGTGTTGTTATATACTCAGTGGTAAAACATCCGGTCTTGGAAAAGGGTTAAATGCAATACAGTAAGGCCATAGATGGCAGAAACTGACGTTAACAAACAAACCCTCCAATTAGCCTCTTGTTTAATGAATTTGTTTATGAAAACTTTATTTGCATGGCTTCTGTTAGAAATTTTAAAGCAAATAAAATGTTAATGGAAACATTTCCTGTTGTGTTTTGATTGTTGTTCTTTGCTTGAATCTCTACAGTGCTTTCCAAATTTAAGTTTAATCTACATGTATACAGTCGAACTTCGATATCTCGAACTTGGTAATGTCAAACATACCCGTATTTCAAAGTTTAAACATGGCTAAGCCACGTTTTAACTTTGAAACACGGGTATGTTTGACTTTTTTAAACTAGCATAAAGGGATGTAATTCTTTTCCGAAATAGTGGGTAGTTCGAGGTAAGCGAGTTTGAGATATCAAAGTTTGACTGCACTGGGAAATGATTCACCGGTTACTCTATAATATGCCCTCCACTGAAGAAAATATACTGAGAGAAAAATGTTAAGTCATACATTTAGGATGCAAACCACTTCTGTGAGGTACAGTTTATCACTCGTATTGCATAATGACATAAACCGAACTTCATAGAACAGAGAGAGATATCGACTGTGCTTGCTTTACCAGTCATAAACGAGACCTCAGTCATGGTTTCCTCATTAGCAGTTATGTTAGAAAAGGAGCCAGAAATAAAAATCCAGCCTTTTGGAGAATCATTCTTTACAACTGTGTACAATTGTTCGTTGAAAATGCGATTTTTCAAATAACCTCCCATTGCATTGAATAAGGGTACATTTTGTACTCGGAAACAAATTATTGCAACCGATATCTCTCAATACCACCCCCTAACTGTGAACCTCTTTTTATTTTCTGTTGTTCCATATTTCTTTGATATTACTTTCCAGACCTATAGACAATTGGAAATGCTGTCTATGGGAAATCCCATGTTAAACCAAGTTACTGTCTAAAAAAATTTTGCTCATTAACCCTTTGAGCCCTAGTCCCTCCGCATATAGGCGTCCTTTTCAAACAGAGTACATGTGAATAGAACACTTGTCCTTTGCAAACAGTGAAGAGACCCAGATCAGAGGGCTCCAAAAGGAGCCCTCTGATCAGGGTCTTCACTGTTTGTCATAATGCCAAACATTGACAAAAACAACCCTTACGAGTCAAACAAGAGCCCCATGGGGCATATGTCGCTCACCTGAGAATAGCTGTACAACAAAATGGAGATAATGATTTATGTCCAGGACGGGGTCATTTTTTACCCGAGGGGCATAATTTGAACAATCTTGATAGAGGACCTGTAGATGATGCTATGTTCCAAATATCTAAAATCAGGGTACTAGGGTTCTAGACAAGAAGATTTTTTTTAAGTTTCCATTGAAAAAATCTATTTTTAGCTCCTGTGACCTACATATGCAACAGACTGGAACCATTTGAACAAAATAGATAAAGGACATCTAGAAGTAACACCATACCGAATATCAAAGCTCTGGCTATATTAGCTTCATAAAAGAAGACGTTTGAAAACTGTGACCCCCGGAGTGGGGCTAATTTTGACCCCAGGGGCATAATTTGTACAAACTTGATAGAGGATCTGTAGATGATATGCAATCGACCAGAACCATTTGAACCTTATTGGTATAGGACATCTAAAAGTGTCACCATGCCAGATATCAAAGCTCTGGCCATATTAGCTTCAGAGGAGAAGACGTTTGAAAATTTCACTATATAACTCTATGTTAAACTGTGACACCCCGGGCGGGGCCAATTTTGACACCAGGGGCATAGTTTGTAGTTTGATAGAGGACCTGTAGATGATGCTATGTGACAAATGTCTAAGATCTGGCCCTTGTAGTTTCAGACAAGAAGATTTTTTAAGATTTCCTTATTTTTTCACTTGGTTGCCATGGCAACCAGAGTTCTACATTGTTTTTAATTCTTTGAACAAATTTGAAAGAACTTGACCCAAGGAACATTCGTGTAAAGTTTGGTTGAAATCTTTTCAGCGGTATATGAGATGTCATTTGAAGCAATTGTTAAAGACATCAATGACTGTATAAAGTGAAATTATTTTCTTCTGTGGAAGAATAAATTAAAGACATAAAAAGGAATATGTATGGGTTAATAGGTTAATAAATATCATTATTTACATTTTCTAAATATAAGAAACTATATGTAAATGAGTGGCAAATAGTTTGGATCCAGATTAGATGCAGCATTATGTGGCATCTGACCTGGATCCATACTGTTTATGGCCAAGAATTAATTGTGGACTTATAGACAGAAAGATAAACAAACAAACAAAACACAAACAAACAAACAGACAGACCAAAAGTAATATGCCTCGAACTAAGTTCCGAACTAAGTTGTGCTTAAGCATAAAATAGCAGACATCACTATCATTTCTGTTATGTATCTCAGTGACCTGAGTTCAGAGCTAGCTATGGGTCAGTTATGCAATAGGAGACGGTCTCAGAGAGAAATGACTATTATCATGCTGAACTGTTGTCTGCTCCAAATGTTTGTATGTGAAAGATGTAAAAATAATAACTTATATTTTCTAAATATAAGAAAATATGTAAATGAGTGGCAAATAGTTTAGATCCAGATTAGATGCAGCATTATGTGGCATCTGACCTGGATCCAAACTGTTTGCAAA
Source organism: Gari tellinella (assembly GCA_922989275.2). Classification (NCBI taxonomy): domain Eukaryota; kingdom Metazoa; phylum Mollusca; class Bivalvia; order Cardiida; family Psammobiidae; genus Gari; species Gari tellinella. Next base: position 25,539,754 of record OV277857.1, on the reverse strand, counting down.
AATGTTGCATTTAGTATAAGGGTAGCTTCTTAGCCTGGAAGATACAATGGGTCTGTATAACAAGAGCCCCATGGGGCATATTCGCTCACCTGAGAATAATTGGAAAAATGGAGATATTGATTAATGTCCAGGACTGACCTAGATATGCAACAGACCGGAACAATTTGAACAAAATATGTAAAGTATATTTAAAACTGTCACCATACAGAATATAAAAGCTCTGGCCATATTAGAGTCAGAGAAGAAGACGTTTGAAATTTTCTCTATATAACTCTATGTAAAACAGTGACCCCCGGGGCGGGGCCAGTTTTGACCCTAGGGTCATAATTTGAACAAACTTTATAGAGGACCTGTGGGCAATGATATGTGCCATATATCTAAGCTCTGGCCCTTGTAGTTTTAGACAAGAAGATTTTTTAAGTTTTCATTGTAAAAAATCTATTTTTAGTTCCTGTGACCTAGTTATGCAACGGACCAGAACAATTTTGTACAATTTCTTTATAGGACATCTAGAAGTGTCACTATGTCAAATATCAAAGCTCTGGCCATATTAGTTTCAGAGAAGAAGACGTATGAAAATTTCACTATATAACTCTATGTAAAACCGTGACCCCCGGGGCCAGGCCAATTTTGACCCCAGGGGCATAATTTGAACAAACTTGATAGAGGACCAGTAGGCGATTCTATGTGCCAAATATCTAAGCTCTGGCCCTTGTAGTTTCAGACAAGAAGATTTTTTAAGTTTTCATTGAAAAAATCTATTTTTAGCTCATTTGACCTAGTTATGCAACCGACCACAACCATTTGAACAATTTTGGTAAAGGACATCTAGAAGTGTCTCCATGCCAAATATCAAAGCTCTGGCCACATTGGTTTCAGAGGAGAAGACGTTTGAAAATTTCCCTATATAACTCTATGTAAAACTGTGACCCCCAGGGCGGGGCCAATTTTGACCCCAGGGGCATAATTTGAACAAACTTGATAGAGGACCTGTAGATGATGATATGTGCCAAATATCTAAGCTCTGGCCCTTGCAGTTTTTGACAAGAAGATTTTTTAAGATTTCCTTATTTTTTCACTTTGGTTGCCATGGCAACCAGAGTTCTGCATTGTTTTTAATTCTTTGAACAAATTTGAAAGAGCTTGACCCAAGGAACATTACTGTAAAGTTTGGTTGAATTCTGTCGAGCGGTATAGGAGGAGATGTCATTTGAAGCAATTGTTAACGACGACGCACGACGCACGACGGACACAGGGCCATCCCAATAGCTCACCTTGAGCCTTTGGCTCAGGTGAGCTAAAAACGGATCATTAGAGAGTTTTTACTGTCAGACCTGCATCAAAAAGCACTGATATGGCCAGGGTTGAGTCAAATTGGACCCTAGGGTTTTGATTTTTTACAATTTTGAAAGTGATTTAGTAGAAGATACTATTCATGCAATATCTAAGGTGTGGGAACAGTGGTTTTTTACAAAAAACTTGTTTAAAGTTTTTCACTTTTTTTAATAAATTTCAATAAGTAGTCCACCAATGAATTTTATTTTAACAATTTCTGTAGAGAAGCATCCAAGGAACACCGTCAGCAATTTAGTTTTTCCCTCAAACTCGCGGTTTCAGAGGAGATGTCGCTTGAAGTAAATTTGAACGGACGGACGATCACAACAACTCACCTTGAGCCTTCGGCTCAGGTGAGCTAAAAAGGACTAGACTAAAATGGAAACTGGAATTGTCCATTTAAAGTTTCAGGGAGAAAAGAGTTAAATATGCATCATAAGAATGACTCTGTTTCATAAGAAATTTATAGCTTAATGCAAACTTAAGTAATGCTGAAAACTCCTGGAGTTTTCTGCATTATGTATTGTTCCATTTAGCAGTATTCTGTATTTAAAGCTTGTCATACATTCATGTATTTCTTTACTGAGTGGAATTTATATAGGGTTTTACTGTGTATAATTGACCATCTTCAGGGAAACATACTGAAACATAACAAGAACATTACATTTTTCAATAAAAACGTGTTTATTATGCAAACAAATTACATAGTTAATCTTAAAGAAAATATCACAAGAATTCCATAAAATTACAGTACAACCTCTCTATTATGACCAATAAAATGAATGCAAATTGATTGTGTAAGAGACAGGTGGCAGCTTATAGCAAGGTGACGGTGAAACAGAAAGCTCCAAAAGGAGCTTTCTCTTGAACCGCCACCTTACTTTAATCCTTTACCCAATAGCCTTTTTCTAGTTTTGATAATAGGTGACTACTTAAAACAGGTTGAAAGTAAAGCAGAATGCGCCTTAGGGCGCATTCTGCTTTACTTTCAACCTGATTTAAGCTTCTGCTTCCTAAAATAAAAAGAATATTCCTTATGATACATATGCATGACCGTATAAATTGGAACTATTTTCTTCAGTGTAGGAATAAATATAATGTGCTAAAAGGCGCTCCTATGGGGTAAAGGGTTAAGCAAACAATCGTCTTAAACATCTATTAATTAATACAGTTGAGTGGTCGTAATACAGGTTTTACCGTCATTGTGACAAAGAGGAATAGTGGAGAATAAGGTATTGCATTAAAAAATGTAAAAACACAAACCTAACAATGGAGCTAAATCCAAAAGGGCTGGTCACATGAGGACAGTTAAGACAAAATACATTGTATGTGGAGATTGAAGAGATTCTCAACAGAAAATAGCACACTTCAAATCAAAACGACTGGAAATAACATTTTCTCAAATGAGCATTGCACATAATTTTGATGTAACTTGCTGATAGCGAATATCTTTCTACAAGACTACTAGGAGTATGTTATGGACCACCAATGCTCATACATATACAGTTTATCACATAATAAAACTACAGTCCATACAACAAGTCTGAGATCATGTGTTGTTTTTTGATTGCCTTTTTCTTAGGTTTTTAAAATGTTTATGTGATAAATAGAATCTCACATTCATGCTCATTATTTATCATTTTTAATAAACTCGTTGACTAAAATAAATATGACGCTCACAAAGGCTCGCGTTCATATTATTTTAGTCAACTCGTTTATTAAATATGATAAATAATGAGCACTAATGTAAGATCCTCTATATACATGTAGCCTGTGGTCACCAATCATATGGTGAAGACATTGAAGAGCTTTGGATGACCATGCACCTTCCTCAGTACAGTGGAGAATCTGTTATTCTTTCCCGTTTAAACGCAAACGTACGCAAACGCAAAGCGCTAAAACGTAGAAAAGAACAACTTTTGGACAATTCTGATATTTCATGTTTATCTTGGTGGCAAACAGTTTGGAGCCTGATCAGACGCCGGGTTACCCGGCGTCTGATCTGGCTCCAAACTGTTTGCACTGGAAATAAACGTTTTAGCGTAAACGCGTTTATTGGGAAAGAATAACACATTCTCCACTGTATAAGCATTAAATTGATGATGTTGAATACAGGTGGTAGCTTAAAACAATATGAAAGTAAAGCAGAAAGCACCTAAGGGAGCTTTCTGCTTTACTTTCACCTTCCCATAGGCAGCCATTTACATTAAACATAGATGTTTATAGGTAATTCACATTTTTTTCTAAGTAGGAAAGTGTTAAAATAGGTTGCTGTTGATTGCAGGACAATAACAAGCACCTTAGAGCTGATATCCCCTGCCGCAGTGATTGTCCAGAAGAAAGTGGCAAACTTTATTGTGGGAGGAAGGGGCAAATGGTGATCACCTGTCTTTAAAGATCAACATTCAAAAGCTTTTTACAAAGTTTTATAAAATCCATTCAATTTTGTACATTTTAAAGCCTAAACAATACAAAAAATAAAGCCGTTTGTAGCATTATAAATCTAAGTATGACAGGGGCAGGTAACTCTTGATTCAAATTCAACAGTAATTAAACACTTTTAAGAACTTATAATTGTGTGCAAGTATTATTAAAAAAAATTCAGAACTGTAGAATTTACTAGAGTGTAAACACATTTTCAACTCATCAAGGGCAGAGTATTCTTGACTAATTTGCACATTTTCGATAATAATTGAACTCATTCTATAAATAATAGCCATATATGATTTAATTTTTTTTTCAAAATCCATTCACATTTGTACACAATAGCATGTAAACAATAAAGCCATGTTGAGCATTACTAAGTACATAAAGGGCAGATAACTCTTGCCACAAAGTATCCTATTTTGACAATAATTGCTACCCTTATGTTTATATACATCATGTGTAAGTTAAATCAAAATCCATTAAAGACTGTAGTTTCTAGATGGTAAAAACTGTTAAATATGGTTTTTTTTACTCATCAAGGGCAGATAACTGTTGACTAGCTTCTCCGTTTTCAAAAATGATAACATTTATTTGAAAACTAATAGCCATACATAGTTTAAGAATTTGTTTTATCAAAATTCATGCATATTTATAGATACTAGGATGTAAACAATTTTAAAATAAAGCATTTTCTATCATTTCAAAGTACATCAAGGGCAGATAACTATTGCCACAAGTATCCTTTTTTGACAATAATTGCACACCTTCAAGAACTTTTACTTATAGACATCGTGTGCAAGTATCATTTAAATCCATTCATAATTGTAGTTGCCAGAGAGTAAAAACAGTTAAATATGGCTTTTTTTACTTATCAAGGGCAGATAACTCATGACTAATTTCTCCATTTTCAACAATAATCAAATTCATTTGAAAACTAATAGCCATACATAATTCAAGAAAGTTTTTTCAAAAATCCATGCATATTTATAGGCTCTAGTATGTAAACAATACCAAAATAAAGCATTTTCTAGCATTTTCTAAGTACATCAAGGGCAGATAACTCTTGTCACAAGTATCCTTTTTTTACAATAATTGCACACCTGCAAGAACTTGTACTTATAGACAATGTGTGCAAGTATAAACAAAATATGTTGAATAATGTAGTTGCTAGAGTGTAAAAACTGTTAAATATGGCATTTTTAACACAAAAAGGGCAGATAACTCATAAATTCCTAAAATTGTCTGAAATTTTTTTGATTTCCCACGGTGCTCCTATGATGACAAATAAGTATACCAAGTTTAATCCAAATCTGTTTATAGGTTTCGGAGATACAGTTGCGGACGGAAAACGTGACGGACGCACGGACGGCATTTTTAACACAAAAAGGGCAGATAACTCATAAATTCCTAAAATTTTCTGAAAAAAATTTGATTTCCCACGGTGCTCTTATGATGACAAATAAGTATACCAAGTTTAATCCAAATCTGTTAATAGATTTCGGAGATACAGTTGCGGACGGAAAACGCACGCACGCACAGCCGGACGGACAGACCTAAAACAGTATCCCTCTGCCTTTCGGCAGGGGATAATAATAGTGAAGTTATACATACTGTCAGTAGGCCTATAGCCTGTGAAAACTCCCCAAAATTTGGTTAATCCAGTACCCAATAGCCTGTTTCTAATATTGAAGATGAGCACTCACTTAAAGCAGGTTTACTTTCAGCCTGCTTTAAACTACAATCTGCTAGGATACCAAAATCTAAGTTATTAATTAAATTAGCGCTGGGTAACATTTGCCTGAACATACCAATAGAACTCCACAGATGGAAAGACAGGCATATAAAAAACACTGACATTAAAAATACATAAATGTATACATGTACTGTAAATAAATCCCTCAAAAATAAATAAATGTAAAATCCCTCTATAAATATTCATTCATACAACAAAATAACCCTCTATTACATACACTCACAACAACTCTATTATCTTTAACCCATTACCCCATAAATAAGCCTTTATACGCCTGTAATTTTTTCTTCCACTCAAGAAAACAGTTCCAATTTATTCAGTTATGAGTTTATTTCATTAGAACTACAGTCGAACTTCGTTATCTCGAAGTCCAGGGGACTGAAATAAATATATCGAGATAACCGAGTTTCGAGATGCGAGTTGTTAAGAGAGATCGATAATCAGTGTCAATTATCACCATCTGTGGACTTGTCTTCGCGCAGCGTGTCATCCCACTGCGTTGATTGACAGGTGTGATGCACTAACAACAAACAATGAGTGAACTCGCGCATGTGCAGTGTCGCTCATTATTTTGCAATAATTAGAAAACTAACCTGATTGACTTTGACTTTTAACTAAGTTACTATCAAAGTCGACTAATCCATATTAATAGCAATGGAGAGATAACCACAGACGTTAAAATCACAGTCCTTTGCATTTTGATACATCAACAGACGCTTACAATCATAACTGCGATTCGTACCAGATAATAACGTACGCGAACAATGTCGGCCAAACAATTAATGAAATTAAACTTGTAAACTGTAAATCAACTTCATTGTTCTTTCGCTTTCATTTACAGTTACTCGTTTCTTGACATTACAACCGAGAAAATCCCATTTTATCTGCATTATTATCGCGATATAGGTATTAAGTGTGATTTTCACGAGTAACTGAATCTTACTGATACACGCACATTTCAAGCAAAATGGCGGCCGTTGTAAAAAAACGAAAGTACGCATTTGCTATAATACACATGAAAACGCTGATGCTTTATATGACAGTGCATATAAAAGTGTTTGATAAAACTGATTATTTAATTGCCTGTAATTAAGAGTGAGATACAGTCACATTAACGCCGGTGTTTATTTCATCTCCCGACCCTGTGTTTGCAAGGTGTGATTATTAACTGCAGTTACTCGCAAACACATGAAAACCTGTGAAATCGATAATCCAAAGAATTTTCTTTCGAGATTTCAATATTTTTTCTCGGCGATATCGAGATATGAATTGTAAAAATAGAGAACTTCGAGTTCGAGGGACCACACTTTTGACTTCGACATAAGAAAAAATCGAGCTGAAATATCGAGATAAACGTGATATTTCTATATAGATAAAGAAGGGAATAATTCGGGACCAGAAATTTATATCGAGATATCCGAGATTTCGAAATAAGCGAGTTCGAGATAACGAAGTTCGACTGTACCAGTATTTCATATATTCTAGAAGATGGTAATTTAAAGCAAGCTGAAAGTAAAGCAGAATGCACCTTGAGGCGCATTCTGCTGTACTTTCAACCTGTTTTATGTGTCCACCTGTCTTCAAAACTAGAAATATATTATGGAGTAATAGGTTAAGGCAGGTGGCGGTTCAAAGCAAGATGAAAGTTAAGCAGAAAGCTCCAATAGGAGCTCTTTGTTCAACTTTCATCATGCTAATGCTTTAACACAGTACGCCAACTCCAATTACTTCCAGTCGATTAGGCATACAGTATCTGTACTCCTAGTCGCAAAATTTGAAATTGACATGATAAATTACACTAGTATTCAAAGCTCTTACGACTAGGCAAACAGAAACTGTATGCCTATTAGACCGGAGGTAAGTGGAGTTCCCATGCCGTGTTTAACCCATTACCCCATAGCCTGTTCCTAGTTTTGAAGCTTGGTGACAACTTAAAGCAGGTTGAAAGTAAAGCATAATGTGCCTTAATGCACATTCTGCTTTACTTTCAGCTATTATCTGCTAGTTGTAGAAAATATCTTATGATTCTTAATTGTAACAGTAAAAACTATTTATTTCAGTGGAGAAATAAATTAAAGGCATAAAAAGACATATTTATGGGGTAATGGGTTAAGATTGTGTTGGTCTTTAACACCAATAACCGATAAATACACCTTTTTACACCTTGTATTTATTCCTCCACTTAAGAAAATAGTTCAACTTGTAACTGTCAAGTACCACAAGAGATAGTTTCTGTACGCTAGCAAATGTTTAATAGTTTAAAGCAGGTTAAAAGTAAAACTTCAAGGTGCATTCTGCTTTACTTTCAGCCTGCTTTAAAAGGTCACTTATATATAAAGTCAAAAACAAAGAAACAGGCTCTGGGTAATTGGGTTAACCGTTCACTCCATAGCCTGAATCTAGTTTTCAAAATAGGTTACCTGTTTCTAGTTTTGAAGACAGGTGACCACTTAAAGCAGGTTGAAAGTAAAGCAGAATGTGCCTTAACTCTTTGAACCCTAGTCCCGCATATAGGCGTGCTTTTCAAACAGTGTACATGTGAATAGTACACATGTCCTATACAAACAGTGAAGACCCAGATCAGAGGGCTCGGAAAGGAGCCCTCTGATCAGGGTCTTCACTGTTTGTCACAATGCCAAACATTGACAAAAACAACCCTTTAAAGTCAGAAATGGACTAGACTTAGATGCAAACTGGAATTGTCCATTTAAAGTTTAAGGGAGGAAAGAGTTAAGGCACATTCTGCTTTACTTTCAGCCTACTTTAAGCTAAACTCTGCTGGGCTATGTAACATATTTGTAATGGTAATTGTTCATGAGGGTTTAAACTGGAACTATTTTCTTCAGCGGAGGAATAAATTAAATACGCTAAAAGTCGCTTCTATGGGGGAAAGGGTTAAAGCAGGTTGAAAGTAAAACAGAATGCGCCTGAAGGCGCATTTTGCTTTACTTTCAGCCTGCTTTAAGCTACCATCTGCTAGAATATAGAAAATAAGTCTTATCATACATATTGCTAACTGTATAAATTGGAGCTATTTTTCTCAGTGGATGAAAAAAATTGAGGCGTAATAAGGCATATTTATGGGGTGATGGGTTAACAAATGAGCCTGTAGAGTGGTTATATTGGCAGAGTATTACTACAGTTACATCTCAAGTTTTCTACAACATCCAATCATATAGTGTTAGTGTCTTTTACGATTTGTATCACAGCCTGTTTTACTTCCTCATACTCTGGTCCATCAAGGGACATACTGGCCATCGTCTCCTCAATTTTCTTCTTGTCCAGATCATCAAACAATTCTCTCACTAAAATAAAGGAGGAGAATACAGGGGCCCGTTTCATAAAACTTTGTAGGACAAAAATGGTTTAAGTCAAAACTTTAAAATACATTTAATTTCTGATTTCTCCATCTAATCTTGTCTTGTGACATCTCTTTGGAATCGTCTTTTCAAGACGATTCCAAAAAAAATGTCACAGGACAGGACTAGATGGAGAAATTAATAAAAATTGAGACTTTTATAATCTGACTTACAACAACATTTGTCGTACAAAGTTTTATGAAAAGGGTCCCAGAATATGTTTGATTATAAAGTCAATATCTGTTTGTTTAACTAGAATACAAAGCTCTATCTTAGATATGCAAGGAAGACAACTAAACTGAACTGGATTCAAAATGTTTGTCACTCGTCATTATATGTATTCTAACAAAATATCCACTTATATGAAACTTTGAGAAAAAGAGCAGACAACATTTTTAAGCAGACGATAATGCAGCAAAAAACATTAGATATACCCGGTACTTAGTAATTGTCTTGTTTAGGAAACTGCAACACGGGTCGTTGTAAAGAGGGAGTCGTTGTTGGGAGGGAGCACTGTACTACAATTCAGATGATAGTGACTGGAGCGTTACATATGAATATCCAGCGAGAGAAGGGTTATTGAATAACCAATGTACATCTAATGTTTACCTTTTATAGGTAGATGGCCTGCCAACTCTACCAGAGCCACATTAAAAGCAGCTTCATCCTTCAACCCTGAAAAAATACCACACACAGCTTGTATTATATCTATGCTTGCATGGCTACAGATAAGGGGAGTTTTTTAAAAACTGAAATCTTTATTTGTGCATTTAACCCTATGGTGTCACTACTCATTAGAATTGTCTCTTCGAGACAATTCTAATGAGCAGTAACACCATAGGATTTGGTGCTAATATAAGTGAGAAAAGAAAGTGTTGGGATTTGTTTAGTTTACTCCCTCTCATCTGGAGCCCTGGCTTGTGTTAATTGGCAAGTCTTTGAAGAGGCATGGTCCCCTTGAAAGTCAGGAGACTACTTCAGTTTAATGAAGAACAATAGTATAAAGCTTTTTGCCGAACCTTTTTACTGCATTTATGTTGCTAACTTATTAATGCCTGCTTTGAAGTATTGTGGGAACACACCCCACTAGTCAATGTGCAACCGCTATTTAGAGCATTGTATAGGTCAAGTCCACAAGGAATCCTATTCAGCTGCACACTGTACAAGACAGACAACTAGTTATTGATAAGTGACTTTTTTTATCCCTGTAATGCAATACGTGTATTAACCATTTCCTCTATAATTATCAAAGCATATCAGACATCTAACTGATGTTTGTTTAACCCTAAAATTATTAAAGGTGTTTTGGTAAGAGGCTTTCAGGGTGCGTATGCAGACAGATAAATAAAGTATTTGGCATTTTGCAAAAAAGCAAATAGCATATGACAATCCTATATAGTCAAAGTCAACCATGCAGAACTTTAACCTACATGTAGTACAGTGGAGAATGTGTTATTCTTTCCCAATAAACGCGTTTACGCTAAAACTATTATTTGCAATGCAAACAGTTTGGAGCCAGATCAGACGCCGGGTAACCCGGCGTCTGATCAGGCTCCAAACTGTTTGCCACCAAGATAAACATGAAATATCAGAAATGTCCCAAAGTTGTATTTTTCTACGTTTTAGTGCTTTGCGTTTGCGTTTAAACGGGAAAGAATAACAGATTCTCCACTGTACCTATGAACTTCTTCCTTGGCCAGAGGTTAACTCTCACAGTTCTCCTACTGCTAGTCCGGTCCTCTCCAAACACTGGACCTCGGCTCATGTAGATGTTGTGAGCAATTTCATTCTTCTGGAAATTGTCTGTTATGTTGAAGAGTATTCTACAAGAAAGATGTATGGCATCTGTACTGATGTTCAAAGAGCATTTCAACAGTTTTAACCCATTACCCCATAAATACGCCTTTTATTTATTCCTCCAGTCTGAAGTTTGATTTAATTTGATTTGTTTAGATTTTACGTCGCTTTCAACAGTATTTCAGTCATACCACGACGTCCAGCTAATTACAGGTGGAGGAAGACCCCAGAAGTCTTTTATGCACTATTTCAGACACAAAGAATTTGTGATAAATTGGAGCTCACCTCGATATTTTTTTAACATCACAGCCTTCAAGTTGAAATGCAAAACCCTTCACTGGCATACACACTAGTTCATACAAGTTATCACACAGAAATTCCACAGGCTGAAATGACAGAAATAACCATTTATCAGGAAAATAATTGAATGATTATTAATAATAATAACGACTTTATTTCATGTGGATTACATATTTGGTATCAAATAAACAAACCATTTTCAAAATGGTCCACAAATGATTATGATTATTATATGATTTACACATTCAACCCTAGAGACGAGTTTACTTGTCATTCACAAACAGTACACCTGTGGATTACACTCGTCCCAAGCAAACAGTGTAGACCCTAATCAGAGGGCTCCTTTAGGAGCTCTCTGATCAGGGTATACACTGTCATTTTGAAACATACATGTACATGTATTGTTAAAATCAACCCTAAATAGTCAACTTTTTTTGAGACTGGAATTGTCCATTAAAAGTTTCAGGGGTGAATGAGTTAAAAGGCACCTCTATCCATACCACAATCAGACATGGGGTAATTGAAATTGATAATTTAATTAATTAATAATTAATTAACAAAAGTGAAGTAATTGGAGATAATTGTTAATTGAGCATTATTTCAATTACTTTAATTGTAATTTAATCAATACTTTTGAAAAAAGTGGGTAATTGTTAATTGAATTTCAATTACTTTTCAATTAACCCTGCACAATATTGTACATGATTTGGAACAATAACATTCTGAACTCATATTGAAAACAAGATAAGCCTTTTTATACATTTTCTAAGCATGTTCATGTTAGTTTTTAAGATTGACCTCATCTTAGTTAAAACATTTAATTCCATAATATTTAAAACTGACATGATTGAAACACATGTAATAATGAAAAGGGTTAGATTAAAAGCTTATTTGGATCCTCTCTATTTTGTCAATAACCTGTCAATAACCTACAAGTATAAATGATACAAATGTGCTAATGCTTAAACAGTTTTAATTCTCAGGTCAATAAAACATGATTTGTTAAAAAGGTGTTAAAATACATGCATGTTGAAAATGTAGCTTCATTAAATCCTTATTAGCTGCAACAATACATGCACCATGAGGCAATACCCAATATGTTTAGCTAGCTCTTAATTATTCTCAATTCTCAATTTGCAAAATCGAATTGCTTAACCCTTACTGGAGTTGCTCATTGACCAAATAGATTTTGGAAATATACTATGAATTAGTTAGTTTGAATACAGATCAAGGAACACAAAGATCCCAACAGTTTAAACTTCATTTTATATATTTGAGAAAGTATTAGACAGAAATACAAGTGTTTTCTTAAAAACAAAGACAACAATTTTGCTGTCAACATTCACTTACGGTGCATTGGGTTAAAGGTCATTCATCGCCTGTTTAAGAAAGGTGACATTAGCATTCTTATAATACACAAAGCTATTTTTCACACATTGGGCACTGGGCAATCCAAGTGATTCATTAAGTAATGTTGTCATCTGCTGATAGTGTCAGGGATCCAGATTAGGGGAATATTTTGAAGACTAAAATCTTTATGCCTGCTCAAAACCCTATGGTGCATAGGAATTTGCATTGGAATTGTTTCATTGAGATGATTCTAATGCTTAGTCTCACCATAGGGTTTGGTTTAAACATAAATGGAAAATGTTGGAAATATTTATTTTATACCCCCTTGTGTGTGGCCCTGTCATAATGTGTCATCTGCTTTGAAAACTAAACACTTAAATTTTGACAATTTCATACCAAACCTTAGCCCGGTGGGCATAAACAGCTTCGATGCTGATCAGCTTCAAAATAAGTCTGATCTGTTTCCACACTGGTTTAATAATTCTACATAGTTGTGATTGGCAGTGACATTTTCCAATGCATAGGATTGTGCTAAATAGTACATAGAGCAGACTCTTATCAGAGGGCACCTTCAAAATCCTCCGATCTGGGTCGATATTGTTTGCAAAGAACTAATAAACTTGTATCATGTAGTGTAACGGTGAAAAGTAATTTAATTGGTAATTGAATTGCATTTTATCCAACTAATTGGTAATTTAATTAATTACTTTGCTAAGTAATTGACCCCATGTCTGACCACAATAAATGTTAGATGTGTCACTATAGAACCAGAGTTGTAATATCTGTTTCCATAACAACTCACTGTTGCTATAGCACTATTGCAAAGGTCCCTATACTCAAACATATAGGGACCGATCGATAGTGCAAGAAAGGTCCTTACACATTTCTTTAAGTTTTAAACCCTTTCACCGCAGACAAAAAATTAAAAATCACATACATGTATATCTAATGCTAATAACTGAATGATTAAAAGGCACCTCTATGCATATCACATTAAATTTGAAATGTAAGATGTGTCATTATAGAACCAGAGTTGTAATATCTGTTTCCATAACAACTCACTGTTGCTATAGCACTATTGCAAAGGTCCCTATACTCAAACATATAGGGACCGATCGATAGTGCAAGAAAGGTCCTTACACATTTCTTTAAGTTTTAAACCCTTTTCACCGCAGACAATAAAGTACAAATCACATACATGTATATCTAATGATAATAACCAAATGATTAAAAGGCACCTCTATGCGTATCACATTGAATTTGAAATGTAAGATGTGTCATTATAGAACCAAATTTGTAATATCTGTTTCCATAACAAATCACTGTTGCTATAGCACTATTGCAAAGGTTTATACACAAACATATAGGGACCGATCGATAGTGCAAGAAAGGTCCTTGACCTTACACATTCTTTTTAATTTTTAACCCTTTTCACCGCAGACAAAAAATTGAAAATCACATACATGTATATCTAATGATAATAACTGAATGATTAAAAGGCACCTCTATGCATATCACATTGAATTTCAAATGTAAGAATAGTCACTATAGAACCAGAGTTGTAATATCTGTTTCCATAACAACTCACTGTTGCTATAGCACTATTGCAAAGGTCCCTATACACAAGCATATAGGGACCGATCGATAGTGCAAAAGAGGTCCTTATACATTCTTTTCTGTTTTTAAACCTTTTCACTGCAGACAATAAAAGTGCAAATCACATATTATTATATATCTAATGTTACAAACAACAATCTTGATAGAGGACCTATAGATGATTTTATTTACCAAATGTCTGACTTCTGGCCCTTGTAGTTTTTGACAAGAAGATTTTTAAGATTTCCTTATTTTTTCACGTTGGTTACCATGGCAACCAGAGTTCTGCATTGTTTTTCATTCTTTGAACAAATTTGAAAGAGCTTGACCCAAAGAACATTCCTGTAAAGTTTGGTTGAAATCTGTCAAGCGGTAAAGGAGGAGATGTCATTTGAAGCAACTGTTAACGATGATGCACACCGCACGACGCACACATGGCCATCCCAATAGCTCACATTGAGCCTTTGGCTCAGGTGAGCTAAAAAGACATTATAGCATGAGACTATGATGAGAGACATTTCCATGTTTTTGACTACAATCCAGATCATATCAAGTGTAAGAGTCGTCACTATAGAACCAGACTTGTGATATCTGTTTCTATGACAACTGACACTGTTACTTTGGCACCATTTCAAAAGCCCCAATACTACACAAGATATAGGGACTGTTTTACAGTGCAAACATGACGAAAATCATTTGGGAGGTAATAAATGTTGTTTTTTCTGCCTTTTTAATTGTTGAGAGTGGGGAGTTTTGCCTCAAAAGATTTAGTATTCTAACATGACACGCATTTTGGTCACTATAAAAATAGAGCAAGCTCACCGTGGTATATCCGAGACGTTTTACAACGCTCTTTCCTACCCCGCCCCTCTCGTGGTTAAATGATAAGACTTGACGCCATGCATTCATACGTTACATTTTTAAAATTTATTACGTTATTCCTATAGCCCGTAAAGACAGTATACTTTTAACCAGTCATGATACTGTAATTTCCCCATTGTGCTGGCTTGTTTCATGTAATGTTTGTTTTGTGTCAGATGGTGGGTTGGTAAGTATATACTGTGTGTGCAAATTCTCTGCTGTACGTAAATTTGCTGTTGGGTGAGATTGTTGTAAAAGCCGCAGGAAAAGCTATTCTGTCGGAAAACTGCATCCGCTAAGGAAATAAGTATGACACATTTGATTTCCTTTCTAATGAAAATCTGGTCATGTTAGAATAAAAATAATCTATGTTCAACCGTTGTAAAATGGTACTTTACAACGGTTGGTCATTGTGCTGTTCAGGAATTGACCGCCTTCCTGGTTAATTCCTGTGCATCACAACAGTACTCCCAACCGTTGACAAATACTGATTAACAACAGCAGAAAATAGATTATTTCTTAAGTAACCAACCCATACTTAAGTAAAAGTCAGTTGTATTAGCCCTTATCTTCTAAGTAACCCCTTTTCATGTTTCTAGCTATTCTTCAGAGATTCTTCTTAAGTTTTAATGCTTTTATGCTATCGTTATATGAAAGTCGTAGGAAATATTTCTACATTCTGACAGATGACTACTTAACCCTTTCCTTCCATGAAAACTCGAATGGACAATTCTAGTTTTCAATTTAATCTAGTCCATTTTTGACTATTTAGGGTTGATTTTTACAATACATGTCAAAATGACAAACAGTGTAGACCCTGATCAGAGGGCTCCTTATGGAGCCTTCTGATCAGGGTCTACACTGTTTGCATAGGACAAGACTTAGTGTACTCCTCACAGGTACCCTTTATGCAAATGACGCATATATGCGTGACTAGGGTTCAAAGAGTTAATGTACTGATTTCATTAGGGGTCCTTAACCTTATATGGTTACTTAAAACTGTAAGAAACAGTATTTATAGATTTAGAATTGTAGCGTCTATTTCAATAGCAACCATTTCTGTTAATCTAGAACCACTGCAAAAGTCCTCATACACAATATTATATGGAGACTGATCGATGGTACAACATGAGTACAAATGATACAAATAAACAACTACCGGTTATGCAGAAAATCTGCTAAATTGTTCTACATAAAACCTGGTTTGGTTTTACAGATATCTGAAACATCAAAATAAACAGTTTTAAAAGGCAACATTGAAGGTTTTTCTCTTGTTCTGGATTTGACATTTTGTTTAGTTTGATCCATTGACTCAGAACAATGATTTGACTTACTTTGGATATTTCGACTGTATCGCTCAGTCTTAGTCAGCTGTTTATCAGCTAGTATCACGTGACTTTGAGTCGTCAAGAGATACAAGGAGTCTAGCAGCTGTACACTGGAGGAAGTTCCAGCCCCTCAACATATGATGTGGATGTCTTCGTCTGATGTTATAAAGTACATCATCTTAGTCACATACATCTATTAAATTCACAAATATATAACATCACATCAGAAGACATTCACATCAAATGTCGGGTAAAAGAAGCGATAGTCATCAACAAAGAAAACCATCACTCAACCAAGACAAGGGGCAGCTTGTTAGAGAAGTCTGTGTAAATTCTGATATTAATATCAGTTTCTATGACAACTGGCTCTGTTATTCTAGCACCACTGCAAAAGTCCCTATATTCAAAAGGTTATGGGAACTGATCAGTGGTGCTTAACCCATTACCCCATAAATACACCTTTTTCCATCTATAATGTATTCTTCTACTGAAAAAAATAGTTCTAATTTATACTGTTACAAATAAAAATCATAAGGAATATTTTCAATTTTCTAGCAGATAATAGCCTAAAGCCTTTAGGCACATTCTGCTTTACTTTCAGCCTGCTTTAAATGGGCCACTATCTTCAAAACTAGAAACAGGCTATGGGGTAATGGGTTAACACCTTCATAAAATGATATTCAACATGAATAAATGATGTATGACTGCTTAACCCATTACTCCATACAGTTTTAAACATTTAATTTATTCTTACACTGAAGAAAATAGTTACACTTTGCACAGTCATTAAAATGCACCTTAAGAAATATTTTCTGTATCCTAGCAGATGGATGCTTGAGGCACACTGAGCGTAAAGCAGAAAGTGCCACTTCTGTTTTCTTTCAACCTGTTGTCTCCTCAACTAGAAACATACTATGTAGTAAAAGGTTACCGTAATGTAGGAAACAGGTATAGAAGAGAACTATTTTTCAGTGTAAGGTCAAAATTTAATCCATTGAGTGAGCATTAGACGTTATATTTTCATGAATGGCGAAGCCACGAGTGCAATATTACAGTCTGATGTTCAGGAATTAATAAAGTTTTGTTCTTTCACTGAAAAAATACAGTTATTCGATCTATTCTATGCTTTTAAACGACTTTTTTAACTAAATTGTTTGTCAATTCAAAGCAAAAGTACAAATTTTACCCCATGTTGAGCTCAAAGATTATATTGAACCCCTTTTCATGACAGTTTTCCGTACCATATAGGATTCATTTTCTTCCGTTTAGTGGTTCTCAACAAATCGGGCTGCCGGAATTAACACTATAACACGCGATTGACTAATATTTTTGATGAACCCTATGGGGCATTTCTTTTCTGTCAGAATGTTTACTGCAGACCTAGACCTATCAAGCCTATTTCTATAGCAACTGATTCTGTAAATCTAGCACCACTGCAAAAGTCCTCATACACATAAACATATGGAGACTGATCGATGGTGCAACAATGTAACATAAAGCTTAAACTAACAGTATAGGAGCTGCCTGGGAAGTTCCTGCAATTAAACCCTTTACTCCATTGATACACCTTTTTAGGCATTAAATTCATTCCTCCTCTGCAGAAAATAGTTCCATTGTATACAGTAATGAATGTGCAATAGAAGAAATATTTCTTATATGCCAACAGATGCTGATAATACACGAAAGTGAAGTCCTGCATTATCTATAGATAGATAGATAGATGTTGTTAAAGCAGGCTCAAAGAAAGCAGAATGTGCCTTAAGACAACGCATTCTACTTAACTTTACTTTCAACCTGCTTTATGTGGTCACCTTTCTTCAAAACAGGCTAAAGAGTAGTGGGTTAAGCTACCATGGCTTTCTGTATTTCAAAGTTAACCCTTTACCCCATAGCCTGTTTCAAGTTTTGAAAACAGTCGACTGCTTAAAGCAGGTTATCTACTAGGGTATAGGATATATTTCTTATGGTACATATTCATACCTATATATAGAAGAAATTTTTCATCAGTTGATGAATAAATTTAAGGCATAAAAAAGCCATACTGATGGGGAAATGGATACCCATTATCCCATAGCCCTTTTCTAAATTTGAAAACATGGGACCACTTAAAGCAGGTTGAAAGTAAAGCAGAATGCACCTTAAGGCGCATTCTGCTTTACTTTCAGCCTGCATTAAGCCATCATCTGCTAGAATTTTGAAAATATGTCTTATGCTACATATTCATTATTGTAAAAATTGGATCTATTTTCTTTAGTGGAGGAATAACTGAAAGTCGTAAAAATGAGTATTTATGGGGTAAAGGAGTTAACCCATATTTCAAAGTTAAAACAAGGCTTACTGTATTTCAAAGTTCAAACTTGACTAAGACAAAGTATGGAGTTTAGTCTATACTTACAGCTGACTCTATGAACATCTCCCTCTCCAGGTAATAGGCATGTAAGTGAAGATGGTTGACCGAGGCATAGGCACATAAACTGTTAAAGCCAACATGGAAACCCCTGAAACAAAACAAGCAACCAGGTACAGTACTGAACCTTATTAAATTAAATTGATAATCGCAAGCGAATTTCCATTGAATTGCCATCGAATCGGGCGCTTCAAAAAACAAATCCTATGCTTGAATATATCAACGCGAATTTTCCGAAGCGGTTGTAACAAAAATGGAATCGAAAAAATTAACGAAGGCATATTTGCGAACATTTGTGAGATACACCATTCAAGAAAACTAACCCGAGGGTAAAAGCGAATTGCCATCGAATTGCAAGCAAATCGCAAAAATTGTTAATTTAATAAGGTTCAGTACTGTAACATGCAGTAGCGTGTTCAATTACCATTGTTTGCTGTTTAGGTTTGCAGTTTGTGCCCCGTGTGCAGCGTGCAGAGTACACTAGTAGAGAAATGTTCTTTACCAAATAAACCTGATTACACTTAAACTTTTATTTTCATTGCAAACAGTTTGGAGCCAGATCAGACGCCGGGTAACCCGGTGTCATATCAAAATTGGACCCCCATAAAAAATGGACCCGGGTCCAAATTTGATAGCGAAATATGGACCCGCGGGTCCATATTTCGCTATCAAATTTGGACCCCCCCTGTAAAAAATGGACCCCCCATGCAAAAATTTAGAATGATAAAAAAACATAATAAAAAGTTAAGAAACAAGAAACCAATGAATATTTTAACCCATTACTCAATAAATATGCCTTTTTACGCCCTTTATTTATTCTTCCACTGAAGAAAATAATCCCAAATTATTCAGTCACAAACATTTACTGTATAGGAAATATTTCATGTATCCTAGAAGATGGTAGCTTTACCAATTACCCAATAAATATACCTTTTTACGCCCTTAATTTATTCTTCCACTGAAGAAAGTGGTTGAGTGTTGAAAAGGGAGGGGGGGGTCCAATTTCTACGCCATCAAATTTGGACCCCCCTCTCCAATTGAAATAATTTGCAGGGCATAGTAACCTCAAATTAGGAGAAAAACATCACTTAAACTTAACAAGTAATGGAAAAGAATTAAAGTTGATGTGTAAATCAAATGACTTATGGTTGGATGTTGAAAAGGGGGGGGTCCATTTTTTACGCCATCAAATTTGGACCCCCCCCTTCTCCAACCAAAATAATTTGCAGGGCATAGTAACTTCAGGAAAGGAGTAAAACATTACTTAAACAAAACAACTAATTGAAAAGAATGAAAATTGATGTGTAAATCAAATGACTTATGGTTGGGTGTTGAAAAGGGGGGGGGGGGTCCATTTTTTTACGCCATCAAATTTGGACCCCCCTCTCCAATTGAAATAATTTGCAGGGCATAGTAACCTCAAATTAGGAGAAAAACATCACTTAAACTTAACAAGTAATGGAAAAGAATTAAAGTTGATGTGTAAATCAAATGACTTATGGTTGGGTGTTGAAAAGGGGGGGGGGGGGTCCATTTTTTACGCCATCAAATTTGGACCCCCCTCTCCAATTGAAATAATTTGCAGGGCATAGTAACCTCAAATTAGGAGAAAAACATCACATAAACTTAACAAGTAATGGAAAAGAATTAAAGTTGATGTGTAAATCAATGACTTATGGTTGGGTGTTGAAAAGGGGGGGGGGGGGTTCATTTTTTACGCCATCAAATTTGGACCCCCCCCCCCCCCCCCCCCCCCTTCTCCAACCAAAATAATTTGCAGGGCATAGTAACTTCAGGAAAGGAGTAAAACATTACTTAAACAAAACAACTAATGGAAAATAATGAAAATTGATGTGTAAATCAAATGACTTATGGTTGAGTGTTGAAAAGGGGGGGGGGGGGGGGGTCCAATTTTGATGCCATCAAATTTGGACCCCCTCTCCAACAATTTTTTTTTTTTTTTTTTTTTTTTTTATTTAATTTTTTTTAATAGGCATAACAACCTCAAGATAGGAGTTATCAATATTTTGCATTAGGGAGAAGCATTACCAACTTTTTTGGGGGGGGGGGGTCCAAAATTTACAGGGGGGGTCCATATTTCGCTATCAAAAATGGACCCGCGGGTCCATTTTTTACGGGGGTCCAAATTTGATCTGACACCGGCGTCTGATCAGGCTCCAAACAGTTTGCCACTCAGATTAAAACTGGTAGTCTGAATTGTCAAAATGTTGTCATTTTCTATATTTCAGTGCAATGCGTTTGTGTTGAACGGAAGAATAACGTTTTCTCCACTGTTTTTCAGACCGGTAGCCAACTCGCAATCGATGGCCATCAATTTCTCTACTGAACTCATCACAGATATCAAGGAGAGTAAACAGACTTTCAAACATGGAGATCTGTGTACATCAATCTGATAAGAATCTCATCAGAAGTTTGACACAGGTTTCCAACAAAAAGTGCAGACCAAAACTCACCGACTATTTACTGACCAATTTCAAATAACCCTGACCAGACATAATACAATAATAAAAATTTGAAATTCAGGATTAAAAGTAGTGAACTTTGAGGCCTCCAATTATAAAATGTCCTGACTTATACTGACATATCAATTTTCGCTCATCAATTCAAAATTCCCTGACTTTTAAAATATTCATTTTCCCCGACTTTTCTCTGACCAATGGGAACCCTGTTGACATTCTTGTCTCTTCATTTAACCTAACAGTGTACCTGTGCAAACAACGTATACAGATAAAAGGGCTCCTACAGGAGTCCTCTGTTCACGGTCTGCACTGGCATTAAGGTAAACAGTGCCAATTAACCTATAAATATGCCTTTTTACCCCTTTAATTTATTCCTCTGCTGAAGAAAATAGTTCCAATTTATATTCATGAATATGAGCCATCAGAAATAGCTTCTATATCCTAGCTGAGTGTACCTTAAAGCAGGCTGAAAGTAAAGCAGAATGTGCCTTAATGCACATTCTGCTTTACTTTCAACCTGCTTTAAGTGATCCCCTGTCTCAAAAACTACATACAGGCTATGGGGTGATGGGTTAAACAAAACTTAATGCAAAGACAATGCAACAAAATGTAAATAATGGCAGTGTTTTTGAAATGGTAATATTTGTATTTTAATTTAGATGGCAAACAGCTTTGAGCAGGATTCCTTGGTGTCTGATCTGACCAATTTTATTGACCTGGCAGGGCGGAATTTTGATGTGGACCTTTGCAATTCAACTTTTATTATTATTGAAATTTACTGTTGTCGTCTGCCATTTCTTCCAAGGATTACATATTAGTGGACATTATGACAAATGGAATATATGTTTAATGAAGAACGACAAACAGCTTGAATCCAGATCAGGCGCCGCATTACGTAGTGTCTGATCTGGATTCAAGCTGTTTGCAAATGTAAGCAAAGTCTTAATTTTCCCTCCTATAACAACACATACAATCTTTGTCTCCAATTGGGTGTTGTTGTAGCGAAGGAGCACTGTATATACCATTTTCACTTGGATATGAATGCACACATATAAATTGTGTTTCTCCGTGTTGAAAGTATCGGACAATAACGATATAATTCAGAATTATACCTATCACCCCTAAAATCAAAAGTAAATTAGTTTTTCTTTTATGCTAAGCAGTGAATTATAGAGTTTTCTCAGTAGATTATAACGTTATAATCTACAGTGAATTATAACTGTTTTTAAATATTTTTTGCCGGAACTATTTTTTGCTCTTACCGCCTTTTAATTCAAATAAGTATGTCATACACGATGTTTTTGGTGTCGCATGTGCAGATTACTACGCCATCAAAATGGTACTAAGTCTGGATCATTTTCATTTTAAGAGGCTCAATACGGGGTATTTAACATGGCCCAAGTGCATAATCGGCGGCTTTACATTAATATTTCTCTGTTAAAAGCATAAAAGAAATAGAATAATTGTTTGTTTCTGTGTAAGATGTGATTTTCTTTCATCGAGTGAAAAGCAAGGGTTATATTTTCACTCGTGGCTTCGCCACTCGTGAAATTATAACCTTGCTTTTCACTCGATGAAAGAAAATCCCATCTTACACTGAAACAAACAATTATCCTCTATATCTTTGCCAAAGGTTAGCTCCATCCTGCCAGGTGAGAAAAAAATCTGTCTATAATATATACACATTTTGAAGATATTTACCTGTGTTTACTTAAAAGCATGCATTCAACAGACATTTGTACAGCCTCCTCTGTCAAAATCTGTCATCAACAAAACAAGAAAAGAAATCACTGAAAATATCCAGCAGTAAGCAAACTTCAAATCTGTATCAGAGCCAATGCTCCAGATAAGGGCAGTACAGTACATGTATTTCAAAACTAAAATCTTTATTTCAGCATTTAACCCTATGGTGTTACCACTCATTAGAATCGTCTCTTCGAGACAATTCTAATGAGTAGTTACATCATAGGGTTTGGTGCTGAAATAAGTGAGAAAATGTTGGATTTGTTCAACTTACTCCCTCTTATCTAGAGCCAGGCTATTGACGGATTGATTTAACCCTCCGCTGCCATAGGAAACACATGTGTACTTTGCAATCAGTTTGGATACAGATCAGACACTGCTGTTGTGTTTAACCCTTTACCCCATAGCACATTTCTTATATTGAAATATGCCCCATTGGGCTCTTGTTTAATTTCTGGAGCTTTTAACCCATTACCCCATGGACTTTTCCTAGTATTGAAAATAGGTGACCACTTAAAGCAGGTTGAAAGTAAAGCAGAATGCGCCTTGAGGCACATTCTGCTTTACTTTCAGCCTGCTTTAAGCTATCAACTACATGGATATAGCAACTATTTCTGATGATACATATTTATGACTGTATAATGTGGAACTATTTTCCTCAGCAGAGGAATAAATTAAAGGTGTTAAAAGGCATATTTATGGGGTAATGGGTTAACTGGATCCAACCTCTTTGGTGCTCATTTCATTTATGCTTTCAGTCAAAATTAAAATAACATGCATTTTTTTAAAACATTCAAAATGAGTGTCTAACATACATCAGGGCAGCAGATAAAAGGGAGTAAACTATGAGTTTCTTTAACCCATTACGCCATAAATACGCCTTTTTACGCCTTTATTAATTTCTATGCTGAAGAAAATAGTTCCATTTTATCCAGTTATACCAGGGTTATAGATAAGGCGCGTATTTGCGTAAATACGCAATTAAATACAGTAGAAAAGCAATTACTTTCAAATCCATGCGTACTGAAAATCAATTATTGAAAGGGTTTACGCAAAAGAATTCAAGCAGGCGCGTATCGTACGCAATTAGTCGCATTTCTCAAGTTTAATGACGGGATGTTTACTTCGACACCGGGTAAATATTTTACCAATACACCGGTTAGACTGGTTATTTATTTCCAAGTAATAGCCTATCAGATTTATGCAGCGCCGCTTTTTGTTAGCTCGTTTAATTAGTAAACCAGTCACATCGTCTGCCAGAATTTCTTCTGTCAAAATGGCATCGCGCGGACGGAAAAAGCGCAACAAAAAACCCCACATTATTCAATTACGTTCAGCCTTCCGCGAACGAACCAGAAATAATTTGTAATGGCGTCGTAAATGAAATTTTGAATAATGCATGTAACAGCCAAAAAAGAGGTTGTTTAATGTTACCGACATAATCGACGATCTTTTGTCCCGAATCTGTAAGTCACCAAAGAAACACGACAGTGCTAAAGTTAGCAAAGTTACGGTAAAGGAATCCTGGAATGGCTTTTAAAGTTTCCGTGGCTGGAAATTAATGAATCCTAGTTTTCCAACACAAACATGAGCTGTTGCATTTGTGTTGAAATGAGATCGAAACTGAAATTATCGAGTGTGGGCAAACGAGGGTACAGTACATCAAACAATCAGCTTGTGTTTTGTATTAAATGAAAAAAAAAATAGAGTAAAAAAGCAATTCATATCAAACTGATGGAGTAACGGTTTTTTGGATACTCAATTGAAATTCAGAAAACCCAATTCTTAGAAAATAGAGGGAGTAAATACCCAATTAATGCAAAACCTTATCTATAACCCTGTATACATTATGCATTGTAAGAAATATTTTCTCCATTCTAGCAGATCTGATGGTAGCTTAAAGCAGGCTAAAAGTAAAGCAGAATGCACCTTAAGGCTCATTCTGCTTTACTTTCAATCTGCCTTAAGTGGTAACATATGTTCAACATCAGAAACAGGCTATGGAGTAATGGGTTAACTCGTATGTCAGCAGTAAACCACTCGGTATAGTCCACTACCCCAATCAGTCGGTTAAATAATTACCTCCCTTCAATACACAAGTTTCTAGTTATATTTTCGGTTTTATATCTAAACCAAATCTTATATCATGACTACTTATCGTGACAACTCATAGGTAGAGATGATTCAAAAGAGCAGAAATACCATAGGACTTGGATGAGAAAGAGGTACTCCACAAATCATCAATCCAATATATCTATCAATCAAAATATCGGTACAGACAAATAGTATAGTGGAATTGTATTCTTTAGCGGAGGAATAATTAAAAGTGTAAAATGGCATACATACATTGGAAAAAGGGTTGACTCTACAGGGTTCCAGATAAGGGGAGTATTTCAAAATCTAAAATCTTTATTTCTGCATTAAACACTATGGTGTTGCTACTCATTAGAATCGTCTCTTCGAGACGATTCTAATGAGTAGTAACACCATAGGATTTGGTGCTAAAATAAATGAGAAAATGCAGTATTTGTTCAGTTTACTCCCTCTTATCTGGAACCCAGAGTCCAAGGTTATAAAGCATCTGAGTTGAGTCTCATATCGCTCTCAAGCAATTGATTGGTCAGATTTGAGCCTAGGCTCAAATCTGACCAATCAAATGCTTTGGAACTACTCCAGACTCAGCTCAAAAGCTTTATAACCTTGGAGCCTGCTCTAATTAGTCTATGTGCCAAACTACATGTATTCTTACCTGTGGTCTACATGAATCAACATCTGGCACCAGTAAAACATGACCATACTCCAGCGGACTCACATTTATAATAACCAGGTTGCGCTTTTGCTTTATATTTTTACCCTCATCTATATGGCCATTGGCTAAACCGTCACTAGAATTAACCATATCAAACAACACTTCATCAGCTTTGATTTTCGTAAAATTAAAAGACGCTGGATTGAAGGGCTGGTTGACTGTGTTGATCTCATCGGGTTTCCGGCGTTCTTGGGCTCTTTTAATGTTTAACTGAAATTTTTAAAAATCAAATTAAACAATAAGACACCAAATCAGTAAAACAAAACGATGACGCAGTATTGCCCAGGTCTTGTTGCTACTGAAGTTCGTGAACCTGCTATCCTAAAGTCTAATAACTTCAATCTGTGCAGTGTGTGCAGTTAGGTTGAATCAATGGATGGTGTCAGTATGTAGCTGGACTTAAGATGGAGCTGTAATTCAAATTGTTTGCTAGGGTCTCTAATCTTCTGTGAAGCTCAAGTCTGTTTCTGCCTGACTCTCTGATTTAGGTGCAATGTATGTCAGTTTTTCTATTTGTTTGGCAATTTGGTAGCAGATCTGTACCCCTTCCTTGTTTAAAAGCTCCAGACATTAACCCATTACCCCATAGCCTGTTTCTAGTTTTGAAGACAGGTGGCCATTTAAAGAAGGTTGAAAGTAAAACAGAATGTGCCTTAAGGCACATTCTGCTTTACTTTCAACCTGCTTTAAGATATCATCTGCTAGGATTGAGTTAATATTTCTTGTATTCTTATTTCTAAACTGAACCCTTTAAAGGCACAATCCCGCTCAAATTGGTGTTTAAAACGCGCAATTTCTTATATGTGTGCATTTTCTATGTATTAAAACTAAGTGAAATCGAGTGTAAGAAGCCTGACATATGCACCCACTTCGTAAAGAATCCTACCTAAATGTGTCGAATTCTTATCGTGGTGGTTTACATTATAAGCGGGTTTGTTTACAAATAAGATTACGGGCTGGTTCCGAGAACTCTCGATCGATCGCATAAAGGTCACGTGATTGATTCGGCCGCGACAATGTGTATACATTACATCAGTTTAACGGCCAAACTTAAAGGAGTTGTCACTCTTTGGTTGTAGAGCACTCGACTTGTTGTATAGAATTATGCAAATGAGCTTTACCGAGTATGTCCGTAAATTTTCGTCGCTATTCAAAAATAAACAAACTTGATTACTTGTTTCCACAAATTTCACTGTTCGTTAGCAATATTGCTTCAAATATCACCACTTATTACTTCTTTTTATATGGAACGCTTACGATAGTGACATAAATTTCATGTAAGAAAAATGTTTGATTCTGATTATGTGGGAGTAATATAGTGGCTTTAACAAGCTATAACAGAACCCTTTAACACATTCAACCCTAGCGACGAGTATAATTGTCATTGATAATCTGTGTACCTGTGAAGAGTATGCTTGTCCTATGCAAACAGTGTAGACCCTGATCAGGAGCCCTCTGATCAAGGTCCGCACTGTTTGTCATTTTGCAATTTATTGTTAAAATCAATCCTAAATATTCAAAATAGACTGGACTTGATTTGGTATTTGAATTGTCAATTAAAAGTTTCAGGGGTGAATGAGTTAATAAGTTTACATAAGACCTTGTTGAGACATACAGGAGAGTATCATACATACTGTATGTAGGAAACATTGAGTTGACTGGAGGTCTGTATAAAGATTTCAGCCCTACAAAAAACAGACACATGACCAATGCCTTTTTCAATACCTGTGCAATATAGTTTTTGTCTCCAATAATCCTGGTCTCCTCAATGTCCAGTCTGTATCTGAAGTGACCACTGTCCATTGCCTTATCCCAGCCATCTCTTAGTTTACTATCAAACTGTGAACAGATAATCAAAAGAAATCTCAGGGGCCTGCAAAAGAAAATGCTACATTGATTTCAACTTGAAATCAAAAAGTCAAGTATGGGTTAAGCAGCCACATAGAAGAAGACTATACTTTAACCCATTGAACCATAGTCCCGCATATAGGCGTCTTTTTCAAACAGTGTACACGTGAATAGTACACTTGTCCTGTGCAAACAGTGAAGACCCAGATCAGAGGGCTCCGAATGGAGCCCTCTGATCAGGGTCTTCACTGTTTGTGATAATGCCAAACATTGACAAAAACAACCCTTAAAAGTCAGAAATGGACTAGACTAAAATGGAAACTGGGATTATTTATTTAAAGTTTCAGGGAGCAAAGAGTTAAGATCTCAACCTCGATACACATTTATTGTCGACCTTACCTGCATTTCAAAGTCAAAATGTGGCTAAACACATTCAAACTTAGCGACAAGTATACTTGTCATTTACAAACAGTGTACCTGTAAAGATTACACTTGTCCCATGCAAACAATGAAGACACTGATCAGAGGGTTCCTTAACTAGCCCTCTGATCAGGGGCTACAGTTATACTCCCCTTATCTGGAGCCCTGGACAAACAGTGTACTACACTGTTTGTCCAGGGCTCCAGATAAGGGGAGTATTTCAAAAACTAAAATCTTTATTTCTGAATTAAACCCTATGGTGTCAATACCATAGGATTTGATGTGACATGAATGAGAAAAAGTTGAATTTGTACAGTTTACTCCCTCTTATCTGGGGACCAGGAGCCCTGTTGTCATTTTGAAACATATTGTTAAATCCAACCCTAAATAGTCAAACATAGACTAGACTTGTTCGAAATCGGAATTGGCCATTCAAAGTTTCAGGGGTGAATGATATAACTAAGAAATACAGGTATGTTCGACTTAACTATCTGTTTTTAGTTTTTTTTAAGACAGGTAAATCAGGTTGATAGTAAAGCATAATGCATTTGAAGGCAACTTGTTTGAGTCTCTGGGACTAGATTCTTGAAAACGGTCCACAGATACACCTTTTTATGCCTTTAATTTTCAACTGAAGAAGAAAGTTTCACTTTTATAGTTATGAATATGAACCATAAGGAATATTTTCTATAATCAAGCAGATGGTAGTTTAGAGTGTAAAGCAGAATGCGCCTTAACCCTTTCAATTTCTCCATAGAAGCGCCTTTTAATACATTCAATTTGTTTCTCTACTAAAGGACCTTTTTAAAAAATCTAATCCTAGATACTCAGACAAGTTGCATTATTTTGCTGCCTACTTCTGTCCCATTCATTTCATTAAACTTTCCATATGTACAGGCTGCCACTTCTATCCTTATCACGTTTATAAACTGTGAAATAGCTCATGTTGTATATTAACCAATTACTCCACAGATAAAATAAACAAAGTTCCAATTTAAATTATACAGTCCTGAAAATGTACCATAAGAAATAGTTTCTATAATCTAGCAAAATGTGGCTTAAAGCAGGCTTACAGTAAAGCAGAATGCACCTTAGGGAGTATTCTGATTTACTTTCAACCTGCTTCTGCTTGCTTTAAGCTACAATCTGCTAGAAAATAGATATTTCTTATGATACCTATTCATGATGATATAATATGGAACTGTTTTCTTTATTGGATGAATAAATTAAAGGCGTAAAAAGGTGTATATATGGGGTAATGCGTTAAGTAAAATATGTGTGATAAATGCTCATGTTTAGACAGATCTAATTGGTAACAATAATGTGAAGTTGTGAACACTTACCTGGCTAACCTGAGATGCTGCAGATGTCCATGTGTCAGATGTTAGAATGAAGTCGGCTGCAGTATACACATACTCGTCCATTTCTGTAAATAAACAGAGCAACAGATAAGGGTAGTTTTTCAAAAACCTAAAATCTTTATTTCTGAATAAAACCCTATGGTGTCACTACTCATTAGAATCGTCTCTTCGAGACGATTCTAATGAGTAGTAACACCATAGGATTTGGTGCTGAAATAGTGAGAAAATGTTTGATTTGTTGAAATAACTACTTCTTATCTGGAGAACCTATTACTCCATAACAGTAGCTTAAACTGTTAACCCATATATACATGTAGGCCTTTAAGTTATTCCTCTTCAGAAAAAAAAGCTCAATTTTATACAGTCATGGACATATTTTGTAAGAAATATTTTCTATAGCCTAGCAGATAATAGCTTAAGTTGGTTAAAAGTAAAGCAGACAGTGTATTACAGCGCATTCTGCTTTACTTCCAGTCTGCTTTAAGTGGTCACTTGTCTTCAAAACTAGAAACAGGCTATGGTTTAATGGGTTATGGTATTCCCAGAGCAACAGATTATAAGGAGAGTATTTCGAAAACTAAAATCTTTATTCCTGCTTTAAAACCTATGGTGTCACTACTCATTAGAATCGTCTCGACAAAACGATTCTAATAAGTCGTAACACCATAGGTTTGGGTGGTTAAATAAGTGAGAAAATGTTGGATAAAATTTGCTCAGTTTACTCCCTCTTATCTGGAGCCCTATATTCCCATGAGAAAAAGTTGAAAAACAAAAGAACCAGCCAGGTCCTATTCTGGTCATTTTGGGAAAATTGTGATTTTGGAGTGTCATACAAATCTATTGATCAGTTTCAGAGATATAGCTGGGAACAGCTAGCCAAATAACTGAAATTTCCCATGACTCTAACTTCAGAATAGAAGGTTTTCATTATTAAGTTAATTACAGTTGGGAAAATAGTTTATTGTAATTGGGAAATATTTAGTTTGGTGAGAACCTTTTAGTTTCAGGTAGCATTGCTGCAAAGCACATTTCACCTTTTCTTCCTTTCAAAATCACTCAAAACTAACAATTAAATTTCAGCACCACATAAATCCAAGGCACCGCAAGAGTGTGGCGAGAGGGAGAGAAGCTTTATTCCCACAGGATAGGTAGGTCTCATTGCTATTGTTAGGCCGGCCACTATATTTAAAAGCTACAGCTTACTACAGCGCTCTCTACAACGGCCCTCCCAACAAAGACTCCCTCCTTACAACGACCCTTGCCGCTGTTCCCCAAACAAGACAATTATATGCCCAACATTTTCACTTTTGCAATATCGTCTGCTTAAAACTGTCGTCTGCTGTTTTTCTCAAAGTAACATAATATACATTTTGACAGAAAAAACTTAATGACCAGTGACAAACAGCTTGAATCAAGATCAGACGCCGCGTAACGCGGCGTCTGATCTGGATTCAAGCTGTTTGCAAATGTAACCCGATTTCCCTCCCTGTAACGACTCCCTCCGAACAACGCACATATTTTTCGTCTCCCGATGGGTGTCGTTGAAGAGAGGGAGCGCTGTATTACTTTTAACATTAATATTTTATCAAGATTAAAGCTATATGTTCAATTTAACTAATACAAAAGGCGTATTCTGCTTAACATTTAAGTCAAAGGAATACAGAACATTGTTATGGTCATTATATGCATTTGCAGGACATATATATATGTACCTGGAAGGAAATAACTCAAAGAGTCGTT
This sequence comes from Gari tellinella, assembly GCA_922989275.2. NCBI lineage: Eukaryota > Metazoa > Mollusca > Bivalvia > Cardiida > Psammobiidae > Gari > Gari tellinella. The sequence continues at coordinate 25,508,840 of OV277857.1, read as the reverse complement.
GCTTTGTTTTCAGAGCCAGTAGCTAAGCTGCGCCTCTTCCATCGCATGTAAATATCCAGACGTCTATGTAAATAAATATAAACTGGAAATGACTGGCTCTCTCAGACTTTGAACCCACCCAGCTAGGGTACAGACGCTAACCCTATTCCCATTAAAGGCCAGGTTTAAGGCAGCTTGTTAACAGACTTCTTAATTCCGCCTTACTCAAGAACCAGACCAACCCATTCTTTGAAATTTAAACAGAGTTCTTGTTCTACAGATCTTTTAAAGTCAGTTTCTTCCCTGAGTCTATACCCAAGTGAAATTCTCTTCCAGCATCAGCAGCTGAGGGTCCTTCTCTGGCATGTTTCTGCATGGGACTGTCGTTTCCGACCTGTCAAAATTGTGGTGTTTCTCAGAATTCTCCCTTGTGGAGTTTTTCACTTTGCATATGATTAACGAAGGTTATATACATGTACTTAGCAAAAATAGAAACTTTACATACTTAAGAGCCGGTTTAAGCGATGTTTTAATGACGTTTCATAAAATATAGGCATATTTGATAATGGAGTAATCGATAAAGACCATACACAGCCACACTCTCGCTAATTTGTACCGCGCACGACGTAGCACACTTTCCACTTCCGGTATTTAACACTGATGACGAGTTTACCTATTCAGGGTTTATTTTAAGTTTATTTAATGCGACAGATACACGCAGGCTTTAGTCAAACACCGAAAAAATAAAATTGTAAACATTTGCCTTTCAAAACTGAGATGCAACAGCTTTCTGAAAATCACAGAAATCAGGCCATTTGGAATGCTTACGGCGGGCGCGTCAGTAACTGATGTTGCGCATCATTTTGGACCTATATTATAGACATTTCATATCCTGAATACTCGTAATAGAGTTACGGGGTTAAGTTATAACAATAAGGTTTCTGCAAAATTGTGTTTGTAGACAGAACTATAGTACGCATTGGAACCCCATGTAAAGTTTATATTTTTGCTGAGTATACATTGCAGATCTAGAGTATGTGCAGATCTACTACTCTTTGGCTAATAACTATTCTCTTTTCCAGTCATCCAGGTATTTTATGTCTTACGCATACTCTCGGTCCTAATTGGAGAAAACTACATGTAGCTTATAATTGTAGATGCACATGATTGCTAAGTGTAAACAAACTGAGGGGTGCAGAATGAAGGGTGTATGACGTAGCACTGGAAAAGAGAATACTCGATTTACCATTTGATCGAATGTCGATAGAGGCAATTAAGCTTGGGAGAGGGGTAAAATTCAGCAATTGGAAGTTCGACCCCTTGTCTATAATATCTAGTGTTTATCCTCTTCGTCCGTTCATCCGGAACCCTTAGCGAAAGGGGATTATAAAGATAACCATTTTAAATAGTAACTGGGAGATACATTGAATGAATATGGAGAATAAATAGTTTTCTAACTGAAAATAACACTTACAGTAATCAAACAACTTCATTATTTACACAAATACCAGTTATTCAAACTAACATTCGGCTGTAAATGCAGCGCCGCGAATTCCTATCATGACGGAAGTGTGACGTCATCATCCGGGTAACAAAGGCGCTTGTACACAATCGGGTCAAATTTATACTGCATGTGAAAGGTCAATTTCCAGACACTCGCTACAGTAATAAACATTTAGAGTTATATTGGAAAAGGCGTTTAAAAAATATTCGAAATCATTTTACAAAGGGACATTAAAAAAATAAGGTACATGGTTAATTTTGGTACTCATTTTTCGAAAATATAATTTTCTTCAAAGTTTCACTAAATTCCAATTTTTTTTTCAGCATTTTTCTCGGCTATTATGCTGCACGCATCTTAGTTACCTAACAGGAACCGCTTTTGCGATGACATAAGCAAACCACACGCACTTTATCAAGCGTTTTTGTGAGGCTTCCGGATTGGTAGGAAGGGTCCGGTTATGGAGAATGGAGGATATATATTTTTTTCTTTTGGGGTTCAGACTTTTGACGGTCCCTGTGGGCTGGAGGGTCTACCACTGCCTCCATTTCACCACAGAGCTTTCTGCATTCTTCTTCCTGAGCCGGGATCGCATTGGCAGGGCTGCCATGAATTGACATGAAAAATCCTAAGATTTCAAAATTTGCAATTTTCAAGTGCGATTTAACGAATCATACCTTTACCCCATAGCCTTTTTCTTGTTTTGTTGACATGCGACTACTTAAGGGCACATTCTGCTTTACTTTCAGCCTGCTTTAAGGTACAGTACCATAATACTAGGGAAAAAATCTGGAGAAATGGCAGCCCTGGCATTGGTTTTGCAATAATTAAGCTGTCATAGATCTGTCTATAACAACCAAAATAGGTCTTAAAGAGGCTCGCAACCGGATTTAGCATTAAAAATGGTAATTTGTAAATATATGTCAAATGATTATATATAAAATGGGTAAGATTTAGTTTAGGATAATAAATTCTGTTAAAAAATGCATTTCCAAAAAATAAAAGAAGAAGCTCTGGTGGGATTCGAACCCGTGACCCTCCATTGCGGAGACAAACAAGAAAAATGAGGACACGCCTTTACCGCCTCGACCACGGACGCTCTCTATATATATGGTAGCGAATTAACGTACTTCACTGGTACCGCCATTGACCCGTTTACCGTGGACATCCTATTACCGGTGACTTCCGAGTATTCCGCATAGCGCCGCTACGCGCATGTGTAAAATCGTAACTTCCGTTTATCTTTCGGCTGCTGCTCAAGACTAATGTGTATAAAGCAAAAAAAACTTTCCTAAAGGGAAAGTGTGCATTTTTTTTATTAATTACGCAAGATAAATCATTTTCTCCCCATATAAAACCATTTAACCTATTTGTATAATGTGACATATTCCATTGCCCCCACTGTGAAAAAATGTGACGGAAAATATTACAACTTTTCAGTTAAAAATTATGTTAACAGATAGCCTTTCTTAATAATGTTTGATAGAAGTTCAAGCCGATACCTGAAAATTATTCCGGGTGTCATTTTACCTCATCACCGATAATAGGACGAGTAACCAAAACAAACATGGCGGCGCACTCGCTACAGTTGACTATGATTATTTATGTCAAATTATGGGTGTATTTATATATTAAAGCTGAAAATCATAAAGAAATGTTTACTTTATATGTTTAATATATTTTTTAGTTAAAAACCTTATTAATTGATGAGAAATAGTCAGACGAATCCTTAGATCACCGGTAATTGGGTGAACCAGGATAGGGCTTAATACTACATTATTCGGCTCCGGTTTATGTCAGAGCCCGTGTAGAGAAGCAACAACAACAGCAAAACCGTCAGCTGACGCTATTGAAAAACGATGGAATATATCTAAAAAAAACTAAGATTCGGTGACGATTCTTGAGACTTTTTTCCCGTCGCAGACGGGTCTGTTTTGTATTTTGACCTCAACTCTATGAAACAATTTAACCAATCAGGAATGATCAGAAATCCTGGTCAATGATCACGTGCTTGAAATGCAGTACTCTTATCGGCCAATGGCCTAGACTGGCGTTCTGTTATTTTTTCACATCAATCTTGCGAGTGTAAACCTGGCAAAACATTGAGATGCAGTCTATGTCATCATTTCTAAATTTAGCGTGGATAAGCTCTAAATTAGCTGTTAAGTCAGAATCTCTCTGGTTAAGTGAATACTGTACAGTGGAGAATGTGTTATTCTTTCCCAATAAACCTGTTTACGCTAAAACTATTATTTGCAGTGCAAACAATTTGGAGCCAGATCAGACGCCGGGTAACCCGGCGTCTGATCAGGCTCCAAACTGTTTGCCACCAAGATAAACATGAAATATCAGAATTGTCCAAAAGTTGTTCTTTTCTACGTTTTAGTGTTTTGCGTTTGCGTACGTTTGCGTTTAAACGGGAAAGAATAACAGATTCTCCACTGTACCCCACACAAAACTTTAACCTGCGACGGAATATCTTTTTTAAAGATATTTCTTGTTTGGACTGATCATATTTTTTTAATGTCAGAAGCCAAATAATGCCACAAATTTGCTTTTATTTGAGTATTTTATTTTATTTTGACAAGTACACCATCCGGTTGCGAGTCGCTTTAATATGATGGACGTTAAAGAAAATTTTATAGACTGTGTAAAATTTGGTAAAACTTTATGTAGACAAAATAGGTACTCTACTAGCTATCCTGACTGAATTATTCATGTCAAGCAGGCTACAGCAGCAGGGACATGGGAGTTATATATGTCCCTGCATACAGGTACTGTACATGTACATAAAGGTTAAATAGATCAATGACTGAATCATAGGAAAATAGAAATGGCCAACAGTTTTTTTGTTTACTTTCAAGTTCATGTTTACCTCTTCTATCCCGAGCACACGTGTAGGTTTTGGTTTTCGGGATCTATCCCTCCAATGAGGAATCTAAGGGAGGTAAATCTAATGACCAAAATACAACACTGCGGGACTCGTGCTAAGCACCGAGCCTCTAGATTATATAGACTAGCTTTCAGACACTCCTGTAGGCTACAGTTACACATAGATTACCATCTTCGGGGTTCAAGACTAAATGTTAGACCTAATTTAAAGAGGCTCGCAACCGGATTTAGCATTAAAAATAGTAATTTGTAAATATATGTCAAATACTTATCAATGGGCATGGAGAAATCTGTAATTTCTCCATGAAATGGGTAAGATTTAGTGTAGGATAATAAATTCTGTTAAAAAATGCATTTCAAAAAAAAAAAAAGAAGCTCTGGTGGGATTCGAACCCGTGACCCTCCATGCGGAGACAAACATGAAAAATGAGGACACGCCTTTATCCCCTCGGCTACGGACGCTCTCTATATATGTGGTAGCGAATCAACGTACTTCACTGGTAGCTATTGATACTACATTATTCGGCTCGGGTTTATGTCAGAGCCCGTGTAGAGAAGCAACAACAACAACTATACCGTCAGCTGACGCTATAGAAAACGATGGAAAATATCTTTAAAAAAACTAAGATTCTTGAGACTTTTTTTGGACTGATCATATTTTTTTAATGTCAGAAGCCAAATAATGCCACAAATTTGCTTTTATTTGAGTATTTTATTTTATTTTGACAAGTTCACCATCCGGTTGCGAGTCCCTTTATTAAGGCTAGCGTCATATTATTTTTTTTATAAGACTATGTAACTAGTCTACATTGTTTTGGCAGCCCATTTTACAGCTTGCGTAAAATCTCGCTTGTTTTCTTCTTTCATCGTTTGATTGGGATTTATCCACTACCGATCTTACGGGTAGCTCTAGACGCAGATCTGTCATTTCTCCGGATTTTTCCTAAATCTTCGGATTTTTTCTAGTACATGGTAGCTTAAAGCAGGCCGAAAGTAAAGCAGAATGCGCCTTAAGGCGCATTCTGCTTTAAATTCAGCCTGCTTTAAGCAGGCACGTGTCAACAAAACTATAAATAGGCGATGGGGAAAATGTACGATTGGTAAAATCGCACTTGAAAAATGCAAATTTGGAAATCTTAGGATTTTTTATGTCAACTTATGGCAGCCCTGTAGACGTAATCTTTAGCTCAGAGGTTTCTGTATTGGACTGTCACGCTAACACCCCGGGTTCGATCTCCGTCCGGGATTTCTCATAATGCCTATCCAATGTTGGGTGTTTAGTTCTGCTATGCTTCGTTACGAGAGATTCTCGTAAGACGCACTACCGTTCTCCCTATACTACGATATCAGAGGATACAACGGTAACACTAAACAGAGGTAACCAAAAGCGCACACACGAAAGGTAAGGTCCTCAGTTTTTGCAATTTATGTTCTGTTGAGTGGAATAGAGATCCAATAGGACGGATACACGAACAACGACTCGGCTAGAGTCAGTGCACAGACTAGTCTGGTAAGACACAGGTGAATCCCAGCCAGGATGAACACCACAGTGCTGAGAACCTCCACGACCCTGAGATAGAGCAGTCGAAACAAATACTCTACTATAACTATCTGGCTTTGAACTGTCTTATTCTATCTTTCCTTTTTCCCTTTCACTTTTTTCTTTTTCACCACAAGCACCGAAACAGTAATTGTCAATGATGACAGCAGTTTCGTACGATATAGACATAGACAGGAGGAGCAGCCGGAGACAGATACCAATCTAAGGAGCCAGGGCGGCCAAGCAGAAAATAGCAATCGACTTGGGCGAAACAAGTGGCCAGCTAGACAATAGGAGGAGTTTGATGAGGAAATGGACTGTGTCCTGGAACAGGTGTCAGCGGGAACAGCAGAGAAGAAGTTGAAAACCTTGACAAGATTGATCTATGCTGTCGGGAAGGAAAGATTTGGACTTGAGCAATCTAGTCGAAAGCAGGGTACAACTTATACAAAAAATAAGAGACAGCTAGAGATAGAAAGACTAAGGAGTAAGTATAGGAATGCTTCAGAACTCGAGAAGATAGGTCCTCATCAGCTACGGGATCAACTCCGAGGCAGACTCAATGACCTCAGGTCAGCAGAGCGGATAAGGAAAGCCAGAAAGGAAAAGGCAAAGCAGAGGGCGAGATTCCTTGCAAATCCTTATTGATTTAGCAAAGGAATTTTGGAAAGAAGACAGTCAGGAGAGCCGAACTGTTCTCGTGAGGAAGTGGAAGCTCATCTGACGGGGGGGGGGGGGGGGGGGGGGCATTCTGATGATGCTCGACATATAACGATATGCCGGCACACGAGCGAGTAGCTCCGGTAAAGGAACCTACGGTTTCTTTCAATGAGGGAGAACCTACACTGAAATAGATCCAAGAGGTTGCGAGGAAGGCCAGATCAAAGTCAGCACCAGGACCTAATAGAATACCTTACAAGGTGTACAAGGCATGTCCCAAGTTGTTGAGGCGGTTATGGAAAGTACTGGAGATCATATGGCGCAAAGGAGAAGTGCCCCCAGAGTAGCAAAGAGCTGAAGGTGTCTTCATACCAAAGGATTGAATCTCCAAGGACATCGGCCAGTTTAGGACGATATCTTTGTTGAATCTAGAGGGAAAAGCATTCTTCTCAGTGGTGGCAAGGCGTCTCACAAGCTTCTTAACCGGAAATGGTTACATTGACACATCTGTACAAAAGGGAGGAGTTCCAGGGTTTTCTGGTTGCGTGAAACATACAAGCGTGATCAGTCAGCTGATCAGAGAGGCAAATATCAACACACCAAATCTCACGGTGATCTGGCTAGATTTGGCCAATGCATATGAAAAGTTCCCCACCAGCTTATTAACTTTTCTCTGAAGCACCATCATGTTCCAGAACACATTCAGAGAATGGTTACAAGCTATTTCAATGAAATCAACCTGCGCTTCACAACCAGGAATTCCACAACGTCCTGGCTTCAGCTGCCGAAAGGTACCGTTACTGGCTGTACGATACCAGTGGTGCTGTTCATCGCTGCTATGAACCTCATCATCAAGGCACGAGACAGAGAGACAAGGGGCCAAAGATAAAGTCAGACATCAGAGTTTCACCACAGAGGAGATTTATGGATGATCTGACAGTCACAACAGAATCCCACATACAGGCTAGATAGATTTTGACAGCGCCGGAGGATGTTGTATCCTGGGCTAGAATGGCCTTCAAACCCAAGAAGTCAAGAGCACTTATCATTAGGAAAGGCAAAGTCTGGCTGAATACAACTCTGAGAGTGCAGGGGGAGAATACCATCCTTGGTCAACAGTCCGATCAAATGCCTTGGAAAGTGGTTTGATATCACTCTTGGGGATTCAAACAACACACAGCACGTCAAGGAGCAGTTGAAAGACGTTCTAAAGAAGATAGAGGGAACAGCACTTTCAGGGAAATTCAAGGCATGGTTGTTCCAGCTTGGTCTTTTGCCTCGTCTTCTATGGCCCCTAATGTTGTACGAGATACCAACATCAACAGTTGAGAGTTTGGAAAAGATGGTAAACAAGAGTCTACGACGTTGGTTTGAACTTCCTCCATCGATGACAAGCATAGGTCTCTACAACAAGACAGGAATGCTCCAACTACCACTGTCCTCCATTGTGGAGGGGTATAAAGTAGCAAAGACAAGGCTTGTAATGACTCTGAGAGATTCCAGTGACACGAGTGTTAGCAGAGCACGAGTGGAAGTGAGAACAGGCCGATGCTGGTCAGCATCGCAGGCAGTAGAACATGCAGAGATTCGCCTACGGCACCAGGACATTGTAGGGACTAAATGTTCTGGAAGACAATGACTCGGCATGGACACAAGACAAGCTTGGAGTTCCGCCACAACAGTTCAAAGAAAAACATTACTTCAAGGAGAGATCCGCAAGGGAGAAGCAGAGTCAAGGAGGGTGATGTCTGTCCAGATGGGAATTCAGGGCAACTGGACAAAGTGGCAGACAACCGAGAGGAAGATAACATGGTCAGACATCTGGAAATACCAATTTTTCCAACTTCAGTTCCTGATCAAAGCTGTCTATGATGTTCTGCCAACACCTGCTAACCTTCAGAGATGGGAACTTGCAGAAGCAGCTGATTGTGCTCTATGTGGTGGTCGAGCAACACTAGAGCACATCTCGTCTTTATGTCGGGAAGCCCTCTCCCAAGGTCGATTTAGATGGAGGCATGAGCATGTACTACGACAGTTTGCAGACACTCTGGAAAGAGAAAGAAAAAGCCAAGAGCACAAGTTTTGTGTAAGCAGGGACAACACCAAAAGTGGTCTCAAAATGTAGACAACCTAGCATCCTAGATGGTGCAATAGACTGGGAGCTGAGAGTAGACATTAGAAAGCAGCTACAGTTCCTAGAGGCTGTCCACACTACACTGCGACCAGAAAAAGTTCTCAGTTGAGCCAAGGCAAAGTAGATTATCCTGGTTGAAATGACATTGCTCTAGGAAGAAAGATGCACTCAGGCGTTTAAACGGAAGAAGCAAAATTATGAGGATCTGATACAGCAGTGCAATGATGCGGGATGGCAGGCGTGGAACTACCCAGTAGAAGTTGGCTGATGGGGTTTTCCAGCTTCATCACTGTGGAAAATGTTCAAGGATGTAGGAGTGGTTGGACAAACACGAAAGATGGCTGTGAAAAAGGTCGCATAGGCTACAGAAAGGAGCTCCAGCTGGCTGTGGCTTATGAGGAACGCCAGTAGCATGAAGCCGTCCACTAATGGGTAGTGCTTGGTCAGCACTGCCGTCCCACCACTAAGAGCTTGTCCTGGGTCTAAAAGGGCGAAACAAGCATTGACAAGTGGTACCCAGCTGATAACATAAATGGAATGCAGTTTACCTGTATTTAGCAACATTTTGAACCATGAAATTTGTTGCGATAAATGATATATATTGTCATACTGTGGAGACAGAAATGCTCGAAAAAACTATAGCTACCTGGCAATTTTAAAGACAGTTCTCTCGGAAATCAGTATCAAATGGAAATTGATGACATATTCCATTATTATAAACCAGAAAGATATGGTTGCTAAAGAACAAATTCAACGAAGCGCGACACGCTTAGTCCCAGGGATAAAACACTTAACATACGATAACAGATTGAAAACCCAGGGTTGCCTACACTTGTATATCGAAGGGAAAGAGCAGACGTCATACAAGTTTTTAAAAAGATTATTCGTGGATACGAAAAAGTTGTCATTTGAAACAGTCTCCAGCCTAGCAGTAACTCTACTACTCGTGGAGAAAAATCGTGCGACGTCTAGATATGGACAGAATAGATTATGTAAGATAACAGTTAATCACTGGAACGCCTTATCCAATGACTCAGTATGTGCCAATTCTGTTAACGCATTTATATCTCACCTAAATGCAGATTGGAAGAAAAAATGCTCAATTTTTACAACCAGACTAGTGGGTTAACATTTCCATCCCGCAAAGACATCACGTCTTACCAACAGGACCAACGATCTGGGCCAAAACGAGCCGAACAGCTCAACACAGGCTATCAACGACAGGTAACTATAGAAATTTGATTTAATTTAATTTGTTATGATATTACGTCGCTTTTAACAGTATTTCAGTCATATCGCGACGTCCAGCTATTTCAGGTGGAGGAAGACCCCAGAAGCCCTTTATGCACTGTTTCAGGCACAAATCGGCAACTGGGTAGCACCACCGACCTTCCGCAAGCCAGCTGGAAGGCTTCTCCACATGAAAAATCAAAACGACCCTACAGGGATTCGAACTCACAGCGGTGAGGAGATTAGTGGTGTGTTGTTGTTGTTGTTGGCGTATCTGTGCTTAACACTCACAGGACAGCTTGGTACGGATATTATTGTCTGTCAAGCTGGAGGATTACGTGCATAGCTGTTTTCAAATTACCTCGCCATATAGGCAGCCATGCTCCGTCTTCAGAGGAAGCTTAGTGATGTAAGTCACAGTGAATATACCACTAGGCCACGGAGGTCCCAGGTAACTTAAGAAAGGTAAGTAATTATTTAACAACGGTTAAACATAATTATATTTTAGTTCAATGTTATATATTCAATTAAAGGATGCATGTGTCGATTAACGATAAAGCATGTAAAAGTTGTAGTTTATCAACGTAATTTAAGAAATTCAAAGGTACAAAGATTCAGCTGCAATGTTATCACAGACGCTTCTAGAACCGAGCATCTCTTTCGTAATGACACTACGGTTCCAGAATCAGGACACTTTTTAACAGATAAAACCATTTTTTTTGTGGTCAGAAATGAAGAATTATCTCCGGAACACTGTTCGAAGAATAAACAATCATCGTTATCAAAAAAGGAGTGGTTTACAATTATAAGAAACGGTTTTATAGTCCCTAACACAATGTTCAACAATGTCAGCATATTGGTTGGTTTTGTCGGTAGGAGCCGTGCAGTAAGAGCACTTGTACTTTAGCCGAGTGGTATCGCTCATTGGTCCAGTCCCTGAAAAAAAGTATCAAAACTTTCGAAAGTCAAATCATAAAAAAATATGTTGAGCTAAATGACTCGTATTCCAAGCACATTTTACGATGGTGTAAGGAGAGCTCCATATAAGCACACGCGCGTTGATCCATATCGTTTATATTACTAATTAAAAAAATTACAAGTGACCACTCAAAATAGTTGCCTTTTATACATGTATAGAAAATTATTTCGGTTGGTAACTTGAAAGGTATTTTTAAAAATAAGCTATTGATTTTATTTGGAAAATGGTTCAAATTTAATGTTCCGATAACAGTTTGGTTACCGGCGAAACTGAAACGGTTTACTTAGAATGTCTGATTAACTCACTGGATCGAAAGTGGATCATGATTCGCGAGTTATAAGGTGGTTCTGGAAAAAGAAGTGCACCCTGTTTACATTGTTGGGGCAAATATATTTCTTATACTCCTATATTACATAATTTTGGTCATTGTCTTGTGCCCTCCGTAAACACGTATGTGTAGTAAATTTTAAATACCTGCATTTCAGTTTTCTAGATCTACTTGTTTAAACATATTTTATTTCCATATACATGAGGAAATGGGGTCGGGTCACAAGTTCTCACAACGTTAAAAAGTCGACTCTCCCCTCTACAGCCACAGTGTACAAGAGATTTTGAACAATGACAAACAAAATATGAAACATATTTATATCGAAACAAAAAAGAACTATCAACCCATGATATTATCTCACTGACCCCCTAGTATCAAACTTTTAGTATTTTACAAACAGTGTACTTAGAAAGAGTGCATATATCTTAATACAAGCAGTGGAGATTGAGATCAGAGAGATTTTATTCTCGGTCTTCACTTCTAGATCTATGGGACCAAGTATTTGACTGGGACTAATCATGTTTAAATTGTGATAAAATCTCTTTATTATGAGTGAACTATTTGCAATGAAATCTGCTAAAACTTTACTACTGACTGCATATTAAATTCAAACTCAGAGTCGTGCAGCGCTCATGTTAACGTTGATACTCTTGCTCACATCCAGGGCATATAAAATAGTTATTCGTTAAAAAGAAAGTAACAACGTTTTCTATTGCCATTACGTTACGCAACAATATCTTCTTAACTACGTTTTCTTCTATAGCATGTCACTTTTAGAACGTGAAGGGTAAATTCACAGGGCCCCGACACGATTAATTTTTAGGAGAAAAAATTGTCAGAAAGTATATATAGAGACAAGGGATACAACTGATTTTCAGTATATTCTCACCCCATCTCGACAAAACCGGGCATATCATGAATAAATATTGATAAAACGACACCCTTTTTGCATTTCTGTCTAGCTAATATGATACCCTTCCATAAAAACATAACATAAAACCAACTGTAAGCATACAATTTTAACAGTAACTGCGTCCACTCATTGAAATCACCGATTTTCGGAAAACGGGACAGGTGTTCGTTCATAGCCAACACAGCATTATACACCTCTGTACGCTTGTTTAGGCGGTATTTTCGAGCATTACAGTAATACAGTTCCATAGATATCAATTTTGACACATATAAAAGCTGATTTGTATTCAAATCATTGCCATACCATCAACAAATTAGCATGTTTTCATCGGCAGTAAAGTTATTCTTGTACATGTAAGCTTTTTTGGTACGGCAATGATTTAAGAAGAAATCAGCTTTGATCGGTGTCAAAAATGTATATCTATGCAACTGCATGACTGTCATGTTCGATATTACCGCCTAAACAAGCGTGCAGTAGTGGCCAATGACTGTAATGCTCGAAAATACCGCCTAAACAAGCGTACAGTAGTGACCAATGCTGTGTTAGCTATGAACGAACACCTGTCCCGTTTTCCGAAAATCGATGATTTCAGTGAGTGGACGCAGTTACTGTTAAAATTGCATGCTTACAGTTGTTTTTATGTTATGTTTTTATGGAAGGGTATCATATTAGCTAGACAGAAATGCAAAAAGGGTGTCGTTTCATCAATATTTATTCATGATATGCCCGGTTTTGTCGAGGTGGGTGAGAATATACTGACAATCAGTTGTATCCCTTGTCTCTATATATACTTTCTGACAATTTTTTCCCATAAAAATTAATCGTGTCGGGGCCCTGTGCATCATATGGCACCGTCTTACATCAATGACCTGTTGCCCCCTTATGTAAGGGAGATAACCAATTATCCTTTAAGAAATAGAAGTAATATAGAAGTCCCTTTAGCACGAACAACAACTTCTCAAAAGTCTCAAACGCAATATAGAGGATGCTCGTCACTATTTTTTTGAATGTCCGTTGTTTCATAACCAGAGAATATCTTTGTTTCATGCAACACATAACTTTCATCCCCTTAGCATTGAAACACTTTTATACGGTAAACCTGAATTAAATTACGATGATAACAAAAGCTTATTTGCTGCTGTGCACGTGTTCATTAAACAAACAAGAAGATTTTAACTTGAAAAAGTCAGATCAACAATTGCATCTTTATAGTCGGACCTGTGGGGTTTTTTTGGGGTTTTTTTTTTGCTTTTCTTTTTGAAAACCATAGGAGTCGTTATGAAATTATGGCTGCTTGGTGCTGATCATAGGTGAAGCAGAACGCTACCATTGGGGGCTTTTGGTTTGCTCTTGTTATGCGACAGGCTGTCATCTGTGTAGAACACTGGATTATCCACCTTGACCTTATGGGACGCTAACCTCTTTTTTTATTTGTTTGGTAAACTTATCAAACTGCATAAAAACAAATACTGTTCAGTCGTTACCTACATTAACCATTTATGATTGTAACTGCATTCCTGACTCAAATAGACAATTACATGTACATGTAATTAAAATAGCTACTGTTTATTAGCTCCTATGATCAATAGCTTTCTCTCATGTTGTAGATCACACATTATGCTCGCTCTCGCTCTCTCTCTTTCTTCTCTCTCTCTTTCTCCCTATAGACTCCTCTCTCCATATCTCTCTCTCTCATTTTCATAAATATACGTGTATTAGTTACGAACAATTGATAATGTTTAACTCATTGATCCTGTAAATGTTTGCTTCCACTTACGTCTAATCCTTTATGACTGTTGAATGATGTCTTTGCAACGACCGTCATTGCATACTCTGATCGTAAAGCTCCTGCAAAAGCTATCTGGTCTTGGTTTTCACTGATTGCAACAGATGAATGTACTCTTTATAAGCGAACAGTTTGTAAAGGACTAAAGTATTGATATTAGGGGTCAGTGTGTTAATAGCATATGTTGATAGTTCTTGTTTTGTTTATTCAAATATGTTTCATATTGTGTTTGCCATTGTTCCATTGTATATATACACTGTAGGGAAAGGGTCGAATCTAATGTTGTGAGAACTTGTGACCCGACCCCATTTCCTTATGTATATGGAAATAAAATATGTTTAAACTAAATAGATCCGTGCGTTACAATGATTAGTAAGAAGCGTAATCATCTACAAAACATACTTTGAATATTAGATGAAACTCTGATATCATAGTGCCCATTTTGTTAAAATCTCTGTTGCATGACGTATCATCACTCAGAAATCGTAGTATCAATAAAACCACCCATCCCACCCACTAAACTTTCTCTATTTCGTCCCTACTTCAATTGTTACAACCAAAATAAAAGTTTGAAGCAAAATGATTACTCTGCAGGATGGAAGAGCAGCGATATTTTAATTTCTTTTCATTTTAAATATTATTATTTCGTCAAAATATCCCATCAGTACACAGCTGACGGTGATTTTCGTGGGAATGTTCTCAAAATTTGGCAGAAAACTACATTTTTTCCGTGTAATATTTCTTCACACCCTGAAATAATATGCTATTCATTGATCCCGTTATGTTTTATGTCTAAAAAGCTTCTCTACAGAAGTAATAGATACACTACTGGTTTCGCTTCAAAAGTGTCCTATAACATAACATACAAGACAGTGAAGACACTGAGGAACTTATCTTTCGCGCGCGCGCTTTGTTTAAATCCTCTGTTATCATTGTATCCTCTGATGTCGTAGTATAGGGATAGCGGCCGTGAGACGAGTCAATCCACAAAAACGCCTCTCACGCCTTTAATCTAATTTGTCTACTTGATTCGGAAAATAGTTCCACTTTAAACATTTATACATTGTACATTTATGTGCACCATGCAAAAGAAATATTTTATTTCGTATGTTCGAGTTATTGTAAACAGAAATGTACACTTTGTTTAGTTGATGTCTTTTTTGTTTGTTTAATTGAAAATAGTCAAATTATAGGGAAATAAAAAGCATTAATTAGTATTATTTGGGAGCTTTGCCAGTTCTGTTTGTTTGTTGAAAGGGGGGGGGGTTTATTTCAGAATATTAGCTCTATCCTCTCTTTCTGAATCGTTTATGATATTGAAGTATCAAACATAAAGCATGTTATGCTACGGCCGTTAAGCAAACTGACGATACGCTTCCTAACTCTAAGAAATAATTCATTTTGGGTAATTACATAGTTTGGGAGAGAGAGAGAGAGAGAGAGAGAGAGATCTGAGAGAGATATCTGAGAGACAGCAAGAAATTTAAACAGACACAGGGAGATACAGTGAGAGAGGGAAACATACAGGAGGGACAGCCAGAGAGGGAGACATCGAAAGACAAACAAAGACGGAAAGACAGATAGAGAAACAGTCGACAGAGACTTGATTATTAGATAGGCCTACGTACATGTATGGCAGGTTACATTTACTCTTTCCTTCCTGAAACTTCAAATGGACAATCCCAGTTTCCATTTTAGTCTAGTCCATTTCTGTTTTTTAAGGGTTGTTTTTTCTCTCAATGTTTTCATTTGCATTATGTAAAACAGTGTAGACCCAGATCAGAGCCCTCTGATCTGGGTCTTCACTTTTTGCATAGGACTAGTGCACTTTTCACCTGTATACTGTTTGAAAAGGACACCTATTTGCGGGACTAGGGTTCAAAGGGTCAATTGATATTTATAAAACAAACCGGCAGATAGAGACATAAAAATAACGCATAAAGAATGTGGGATGGAAGAGAGCGAGAGAGAGACATATAGACAGAGAGAAAGGGAATAGGGAGAGATGTGCAAATAGACAGATATATAGATCTAGAGAAACCCATCGATCGAGAAGGGTGGGGTCACTGGGGTGCACATTTAACAGATTTAAAACAGAAATATACAGTCATAGATTGACAGTAAGATATCGTCGAACTGATTTAAATGTCGCATAGCGGATTATAAACAGAAACACTACAACTATCCGTCTCAAAATAGATCTACCTAACTATTATATATGAATATTATTGTGTATCATTCGGTACTTTAAGACAAAATGCAATGTATGTAGCTAGTCTAGAGTTGTACATCACAAAACTTGAAATCAATTTTAATAAAGTATCCAACTTGTTAGAGATTTCCTGGTTTGTGTCAATTTCATTTTCTATATCACGTTTCTCCTTTATTTTTGGTTATGAATGGTTTGAAAACTGCAGTAGTGGATAATTTAATATTAAACAATATAATATGGCTATGTTATACACACGAGCCTCTAGTTTTAAACTACATGTAGCCCCTTTCTACTCGCAGAGTGTGCAGTTCTGGATCAAAGTAATGAATTGGTGCATTATCTGCGAAAAACAATTAAAAATAGGTTAAAAAGGAAAGGGACGAGTATTTTCTTCCAAGCATTAATTCTGCAGTCTGAATGATTTTTTCCAGACAATCCCTTCCATTAATTGTGTGCATGTAGGTCAACGAATGTCAAGGCCGATAAACTGTTTGTGTCGTGTTGCATGGAGATTCTCGAAATGAATGAAACACTGCATTATGATTGGTGTAAGTGTTAATTAGGTCAATATAAAAAAATATCGAAAATATTCCTAATTACATTTTCATTGTTTCGTTTTATGTCAGGGATTGTAATTAAATAGTAGTTAATTTACTTTTGACAAAATAGTGATTTAAAAGGTCGGTTAACGGTTTTGTCAGGTCTCACAGCCAATCAACTCACAGGAAAAACGTTTCTGCATGGAGGCGGAGTCAGCCTCGATTACGTTTTATCAAATGTAGGCGCAGGGAAGACGGCGACATGAAAAGAAAGAGAACACGAATTAAAGTGAACGTTAGATGGAGATAAACCCACTAGTATTTTTTATAACCAAAAAACGTGAATGCAGAAGAAATCTCTCGAGTTTGACCAAATGATATTTTCTAAAACTTCTCGGATCCGGAAGGTAAGTCAGTTTTTCAAGCTTTCATAAATGATGACTTTTCGCGATGCTTTTGTAGCTGTCCTACGGCTATGGTTTAAAACCTGAGTTATCTTTCAAAATTAGACCTATTCTGCAAAACTTTACCGGAAAATGTAGACTTTATACATTACATCATCCCTTTGTGTTATTTTTGAAAAATTATTTGAAAGCGAAAGCGCAAATGGAATATCTATTTACTTTTGTTAACAACTCGAAACTTATGGAAACGAAAACGAGGCTGCTCTTCGCCCGGTGATATGGCCTAAGCATGAAAAGTAGAACACTCCGGAGGCAAAGTGTTTCGAAGAAGCTGAATCTATCTGCTTTAATGATATCACTTTGTATGTTTCAACAAGTAAACTGAAGATAATATGGTCATGTTCAGGGCCGGATCCAGAAATTTTTCAGTGGGGGGGCACAGGTGGGGAGGGTATGGGAGGGGTATAACCCCTCCCATAGGTGGGGGTACGGGGGGCCTCCCCCGAAAATTTTTTAAAACTTACATATCAAATGGTGCATTCTGAGGGCATTCTAAGAAGAAAGTTAACATCGATAAAATTATGTAAATACCCCAATGAAACACCCAAAAAAGTGGTTTCATAAGACAAAGAGAAAAAAAATCATAATCTGGAGAATTTTTTATAGCTTTATCTCCATTCTCAGAAATCTATTACTCCACACCATGGTCATACAAAGATTTTCATCAGTGCATTCAAAACACAGGCCTTCAATTGATCTCAATGCAAAAAGTAGGAGTTTTTGAAATGGAAAAGTAGGAAAAAGGAGGAAGATTTCCTATAAAATAGTAGGAACTGTTTGATACAAAATACCACACGGAGTCATTGTGCTCATATAATTTTAAGTAATCCAACAGGCCGAAGATGCGATCCAACAGGTTTAGGGGGGTCCGGGGGTACTCCCCCTGGAATTTTTTTAAATCAAGCGCTTCATTTCCTGCATTCTGGGCCATACTGAGGGTGCTTGAAGACTTATTAGGAAAAAAGTAGGAGGTTTTGGTAGAAAAATAGGAAAAAGTAAGAAGGTGATCAAAAGTTGGAAAATAGTAGGAAAAAGTAGGAACTGTTGAAGGCCTGACAACAGGTAAAATACCTACTAACATAAATCTATGTTTTTATGTTTTGGGTTGGGGGAGGGGAGGGGGGGACCGGGGGCATACTGCTGTGCCCCCATCCATGTTACTACGGGCCTGTATTGGTTGGGGGAGGGGGACACACAGCCGTGCCCCCATCATTGTTACTACGGGCCTGTGTTGGGTTCAAACACAGACCAGGCATACTGAGGATTTGAGGGGGCACAGGGGCAATTTTGGATTTACTGGCCTGTAGGTTATGCAATTTGGGGGCACAGGCACAGACATTTTTATTTTTTTTGGTTGGGGGAGGGGGCACAGGGGGCATACTGCTGTGCCCCCATCCAATTTTGGATTTACTGGCCAGTAGGTTATGCAATTTGGGGGCACAGGCACAGACATTTTTATGTTTTTGGTTGGGGGAGGGGAGTGGGGACAGGGGGCCTGTAGGATTTACTGGCCTGTAGGATATGCATATGCAATTTGGGGGCAAAGGCACAGGCATTTTTTTGGTTGGGGAGGGGGGCACTCTGTTGTGCCCCCCATCCTTGTTACTACGGGCCTGTGTCGGGTTCAAACACAGACCAGGCATACTGAGGTTTTTAGGGGGCACATGGGCAATTTTGGACTTACTGGCCTGTAGGATATGCAATTTGGGGGCACATACATTTTTATTTTTCAGTTGGGGAGGGGGCACAGGGGGCACACTGTAGTGCCCCCCATCCTTGTTGCTACGGGCCTGTGTCGGGTTCAAACACAGACCAGGCATACTAAGGATTTGAGGGGGCACAGGGGCATTTTGGATTTCCTGGCCTGTAGGATATGCAATTTGGGGGCACAGGCATTTTTTTTTGGGTGGGGAGGGGGGAGGGGGCAAGTTCAAACACAGACCAGGCATACTGAGGATTTGATGGCCCGAGATAAGAGACACAAGCCATTGCAGCAGCTGCAGGCCAGCTGAAGGACATGTGCCCCTGTGCCCCCAGTGGGTATGTGCCTGTAATGTCATATGCTAATGCGACCTTCATACCCAGCTTAGTTATGAATAATTATGTGAATGAAGCAAAAAAAAATTTTTTTTTTTTTTTTTTTATAAAAAAAAAAAAATTCAGGCCAGCTGGGGGGGCACGTGCCCCCTGTGCCCCCCCGGTAAATCCGTGCCTGATGTTACACCTGATTAATTACGGGATTTTCACAAAGATTAG
The DNA here is from genome assembly GCA_922989275.2 of Gari tellinella. NCBI lineage: Eukaryota > Metazoa > Mollusca > Bivalvia > Cardiida > Psammobiidae > Gari > Gari tellinella. The sequence goes on along the minus strand of OV277857.1, from coordinate 25,489,427 downwards.
TAACAAGGAAGAAACCCAGCAGTGACTCATAATTTGGTCACTAGGTAGACTACCCAATCCATGACAGTTGGTGTAGTGGGGAAGTCCTATTCGTCTCTCGGATTGGATAGACCGATATTTATAATTATTTGGAATGAGCAAACGGGTAAAGAACATTTCAAGAGAATTATAAATTTTATACAAAGGTTAAGATGTTTTAAAGGAACTTGATCCTTCATCACAGTTAACTATTTTTTGTTTTGTTTCTGAATGTCCGTTTCTGCCATCTATGGGCTAATTGGATGCCCCAGCGAGAGGGGAGCGGATACAGAGCACCCAGGTGTGATGCCCTACACTTATTATCGAAAGAGTTATCTGATTCTTTTAGATCTATGGTCAAGTTTAAAGCACTCGTACATCTACCATGGTTTATAAAGTCTCATCCAAAGGACTTGGTCCGGCGGGAGATCGGACTCGGAACCATTGACGTCGTAAGCTGGTGCTTAACCCCTCAACAATGTTCACTGGATAGGTATAGGTATTGTTATAAATGTTAAGTTTGTTGAAACAGAACCAATGTGGGTTTTGATTTGAAGCAACCACAATGAATTCAGGGTTTTTCTAAGGCCAATTGGGAATGGCCCCGGTTCCGAGCTTATAATTGGGGGAAAAAATTGCGTCGTTTAAAGTCAAATTGGAAAAATGTTTCGTCATTTGTAGTCAATTGGGAATCTTGCATGGACCATATCAAACAGTTCACTATATAAAATTCAAACTGAATTTGACTGCTAGCAACAAATTGTCCAAGTATACCCTCTGAAAGGGGCAGGCAGGGGTGGCAAAATCAACTGTCCGTGTTGTCCGAGGTGGCCATTTGCGGGTCCGGACAGGTGACATTTCCTGTCTTGATTGTCCGTGGACAAGCAGAAATTCCAATGTTCAATTACGCAAATTAAGTTTCTGTGAACTCACTGAACAGCCTTGGCTGCTTTTTTTGCATTTTTCGCGCGGAAAAATAACAAAAGACGCAATAAAAATGCCGGTGCTGCGCCGAGGGACACGCCCGAAAAATCCGGCAAAAGTACGAAAATTCTCGGTACGGGGACGAATCGTACTCTCGGGGGCGAATGCTAATTATTGTCTTTTTCCGGTATTCGGAAACTCTCTGATATTATCGCCGATTAATCTCTTCGTCTGTATCGAATCTCAGCGATGTCTAAAAAACAAAAACAGGCGAGCGATATTCGCTCCTTTTTCGTAACAACGGCTAAAAAAACGAAATCAAATGATGATACTAACAACGATGTAGCTGGTGAGATTGTTCCTGACCATAAATTAGCAAAAGAAAGTCCCGACTCCCCGGTGGCATAACATGAGAACAGTGATATCACCCAATGGCCATCTGCACCCTAACCGTTCCCGTTCGCAAAATGCTCAATCTGCCGTAAATAATGTTGACAATTCTATCATTCTGATAAGAGATTTCTGATAAATTAAGTCAGAGAAAATGAAAGTTCTAAGGGTGTGCTACTGTATTAATCATGGTCAGTTAACTGTAATGCTTTGAGACGTTTGAGCTAATAAAGTATTAAAGACTTGGTACTAGTAGGTCTACTTTGTAAACAGTTAACTGTTGAACTGAGTCAAGTTATTCAAGCAGAGTTCGCTGAAAGAGCCTGCCCCTGGGAAACTGATAGGTAAAGCAGAATGAAAACTTCAAAAATCTTCTCTTAATTTTTAGGAACAGTCTGCTTTACGATCTGCTAGGCTTATAGGAAACATTTATGTTGTCTATTTAACCAGGTAACATTTATTTTTACGGACAAGTAGATATTGGATACGGACAAGTGATTTTTTCAAACCACTTGTCCGTGGACAGGTGCATTTTTCTGAGATTTTGCCACCCCTGGGCAGTATTCTGCGAAGGTTGGGAAAATGTGGAGACAATTGTCTCATCAGCCCTAAAAAATAGGAGACATTTTTGAAAACTGATGAGACAATTGATTTTTTTAACACTAACCAACTCAACTACAAAAAAACATGGTACCTGTGTCTTTGTTGCAGCAAATATGAAGTGGGCTGGGCATTTTCAAGCAAATATCTTCCTCTTCTTTAGCCTCCACTCCTGGAGGGCCTCTTTGAAATCAAAGTGTTCCCTTTCACCAAATTTAGTAATGGCTAAGTCTTCTTTCGCTAACCAAAAAGAAGATTTAAGAGCAACAACAATGGCTGCCTCTTGATCAGTGAAAACCCTATCGACCGATTTCTTCAATTGACCTTGCATTGACCTTTGTTTGTGGTCAGCACTGTCTGCATGTCGAATTAGAGTAGTGGTTCTAAAGTTTGTGTTCTTAATTGTGAATGCATTTTTCTTTTTATGCTTAATACAAGTCTTACAAGTCATTGCATTACTCTCTCTATTAAACTCTAACCACGAGTAATCTTGGAGCCACCTTTGCTGGAACTTCCGCTCGATTTTTTTTGGGACAAGTTGGGAGTTGATGGAGTTACGACACACCCGTCCGCATCGGGAATTTTACTGGTCTCTTCCGATACGGCCTGTTCCGGCACATCTTCTTTACTTTTGTCTCCTGTACTAAAGAAACTCAAAATTGTACGCGGCTTTTTCTTCTTCGGCGACGTAGCCATGATTTGCTCTTCAGAAGGAGATTTTTCGGGAAAGAACGTCATGTGCAAGAAGCGTGATCGGAATTAACCAATCAAATGTAGTTTCAGAGCAGTTGCTTGGATACCCGCAATAATGAATGAATGGTGTTTTACGGCCATTGGATACCCGCACCGGTTATCATAATTTTCGGTTGAGCGTTATAACAATTTTAACGAATTTCGCCCGCGATAATTTTCACACTTAGACGAATTTACGTGAGACATTTATAATTTTTTCGCGACATTATCGCGGAATCACGGCCTAGGCAAAACACTGAAGGGGTATGGGTCTTCAGGTGGCATTAGCAGGATTTGCTTTAAAGATGCTTAAAGGGACTCGCAACCGGATGGTGTACTTGTCAAAATAAAATAAAATACTCAAATAAAAGCAAATTTGTGGCATTATTTGGCTTCTGACATTTAAAAAATATGATCAGTCCAAAAAAAGTCTCAAGAATCGTCACCGAATCTTAGATTTTTAGATATTTTCCATCGTTTTTCTATACCGACTAGTAGACGGTATAGTTGTTGTTGTTGCTTCTCTACACGGGCTCAGACATAAACCCGAGCCGAATTGTGAAGTTGTATGCACTTTCGATCGCTACACATTGAAATACGTTAAATCGATCCGAGATAAACGGATAGTTCCGTGGTCCATTGGTCTAAGCAGTTTCCCCTATTTTGCCTTCTGTCCGCCAATGCCGGGCCCCGGGTTCGAATCCCACAAGAGACCAATATTTTTTTTATTGAAATACATTTTTTTAAACAGAATTTCTTATCTTCAACTAATTCTTTACCATTTATATAAGCGTTTGACACATATTTACAAATCTCTATTTTTAATGCACCATCTGGTTGCGAGTCGCTTTAAAACAAACTCTGCTCTATCTAAACTCTTTGAATTGGGAATTTTTAGTACCAAAGATTTGGAAAAATGTTTAGTTTTGGCAATTGGGAATGACTCCGTTTGTAAAAAAAAAATGTAACTCGCATTGTCTGTATTATATACCACCACAATTGTGTAAGTCTTTAAGTTTAAATGGAAAAGAAATGTAATTCTATAAGAGGTAAAAATGACTTTTTGCCCTAAGGTAGTAAGGATGAGACTTTATACTGACGTCCCATGTAGTAGTGCTATACACTGGGCATGTAAATAGACCTGACTCTTTAATCTTTATCGAAAAAGAGGACATCACCCAAGTTCCTCTGTATCTCCTTCTCTACCTCGGACCTCAAATTAGCCCAAAGATGTCAGAAAGTGACGTAAATAAAAACTGACTTTCAGACCAGTATCAAATGTTAAGTCACCACTGCTCAAATATACCAAAACATTAATATTTGACAGAATGTGAAAATGTTACAATAGTGGATATACCTCAGTTTTCAATTTTTCATCCCAACCCACTTGCCATGGGCAAATGGTTACTGATTCGGGAAAATAAAATCTGCATCCGAATTTGGCTGATTACAGTGACAGTAAGACTGGATTATCTTGAATTTAAAATTTCTAGTTCATGCTTTTTTGGGGCAAGTTAACTTTTAAACATTAAGAACGAAAATAAACCGTCTTTACTGCAGCCGTTGATCGTTTGTTTCTACTTGACTTACCTGCTACGCATTTTAAACATTAAGTAAATTAATATAACAAATTATTAGTATACAAGAAATATTGCATTTCTGCCACCATCCAATTGTATGTTGTGAGTCTTGTGGCTTCTCATTTAGTCATTATCTAGAGTCATCACAGAGCAATGTTTCTAATTAGTAGGAATATGGTACTGTTTCGGGAAGACTAGGATTTCAGAATTTGAAATCGGTCTTTGTAATTTTGATGTTTAACTCTTTGCATGCTAGTGGCTGATATATCTGCCACAGTGATAACCTTTGCAAACAGTTTGTATCCTGATGAGACTCTACATGATGCGGCGTCTCATCAGGATCCCAACTGTTTGACATTCTAACTCTGTTTTGGAAAGAAATATAGAAATTCTATTTTTAGAACATCAGCAGACAACAATTGTTGCAGACGAAAAAATTATCCAGCATGCAAAGTAGTTAAGAGTTAATTCTTTAATATTCCAAAGTGTAAATATTTTTGTTACAGGAAGCATGTACCAAACTTCATTAAAAATGGGTCAAGGGGTGAAGAGGAAGCTGGATGACTTTGAGTGTGAGAAGACAGTGAGCAGTCAACGGCAGTCCATCCTGGACATATCAGTGGGGAAATTACAAATGAAAAATTTAAAACGAGTAGAGCCACCTTTGCTGCGTTCCGTTCTTATCCTGAATACATTGAAACATATAGAGTCAGAACTTCTAAAAGAAGGAATGGAGTCTCCAACAAACACTTCAACATTTACAATACCAGAGGTTGATCCAAATTCTACAGTGATTGACTTTCTGCCTGAACCTGATGTTCATTCCAAAGTAGATGTACCATTATCCCAATCGGGTCCATTACCATCGATAGATACATTTGTTGGTGCTAAAGTATCATTCATAGACACTAAAACAACTTCAGAAAAATCACCAATTACAAGTGTGACAGAAGCATCGCTCACGACTTTGTACCCACCCTTGTACAGAATGGAGGACGTTTTAAGTGACTTTGATTTTTCTGTCTGTGACTATAATGATATGTTTTCTTCTATATCGAACAGTATGAAATTGACTCCCTTAAGTGCTGAAGAAGTTCTACATTCCTTTCCAAACTCTGGCTCAACATTTAATGAGAACTACACAAACTTAATGAGTGCATCAGTTAGTCCATTCTGCAAAGGTGATACAGCTTTAGATGATCTTGACAATATCATGCAGATTCTTGTTGGCTCCTGACAGGAAATGGAAGATGCCACTGCAGATTAGCCCAATTGCCTATCTTTACTGAAAACTTCAAAAGGACACAGTCTCAAAAACAGAAAAAACATTACGAGACAGAGTAGACATGATAGTGAAATGAGCTGGACAGGTGGAGAACAAGACATTCATCTTCATGACACTGTCTTTTCAAATAGGCCAATGTTTCAGATAAAGCAATGGCTTGTTTACTTTGATTGTCCCCAAACTATTGTTTGAAATTGTGCCATATGTCAAACAGTCCAGCCCCTGATCAAAGGGTTCCTTCAGGAGCCCTCTATTCTGGGTTACCATTGTTTGCTATGGATGAATTTAACAAGTTGCAGCACTGTTAGGGTTAAAATAACAGATGCAAGCAAATATAATAATATCAAATGCAGGTGTAAGGGCTGGCATCAGATCTGCTTAGTATTTATTGACTTAAAAAGATGTTTATACATCAATCTAGCAGGGTCTAATGTTATTTCTGGTGAGTGAAGGGTTAAAATAAGGCAATCAGGATGTTTAATTCTGAGATGAATTAGGGTGCTCAAACATATGCCATAGCAGCAAAATGTGCTATACAGCAGGGCTCCAGATAAGAGGGAGTTAACTGAACAAACCCAACATTGTTTAACTTATTTCAACACCAAATCCTATGGTGTTACAGTACTACTCATTAGAATCGTCTTGAAGAGACGATTCTAATGAGTAGTGACACCATAGGGTTTAATTAAGAAATAAAGATTTTAGTTTTTTAAATACTCCCCTTATCTGGAGCTCTGTATACAGTATACTCAAAGTCTATAGTATGGTTAGTACCTATAGTCTGGTCAATTAATTCATATCATAATGGGAACTCAAAAAGAAAGAAATCTGAGCTCAGAAAAAATCTCATAAGTACATATCCTGGTTATTGCTGTGTTTTATATCTTTATTTATTTATTTATTTTATGAGAGGACGATGCTCTATATATTGGACACATATTTTTATAGGTACGAAGAAGTGACCTTTTACTGTTGCCCAAAGACGTGTGTGCCTAGTCTTGACATGTGCAATTTTGAATTTTGTGCCTGGTGTTAATAGTATCATGTGATCACAGTTGTAGAAATATGTGATAGAGGACTGCATTCACAACAATGAAACTCATCAGTGTTTGTATGTCATCTGACCGTTGCAGTTGTTGTGTTGCTCTAATCACTTAGTTACTATGAGAGATATACCAAATAATTCTTCTTGTGCTATTGATCACCTCATTGTATACAGTCTTACTTGTTACAAAACAGTGACTGCAGGAAATCATGATTGAAATATAAACTATTGTAAAATCTCTCTTCAACGGCCACTTGAGAGGAAAATTAATATGCAGTTTTGATGAAAGGTGGTTGCTAAATGTAGGATAAAAGTATTGAGAAAGCTCCAAGGAGCCTTCTGCATAACTGTTGGCCTGGATATAGAAATAATCTGTACATGAATTTAGAGATCACTATTCTTTATTGAGTGATTGCTGTAAACCTGATGTAACATACATGTACAGTCGAAACTCGATACTTCGAACTCGCAGAAATCAACCTCACCAGTATTTCATAATATTTATTTAGTTAACTCGATCTGGCTTAAGTCGAACATACCCGTATTTCAAAGTTAAAACGTGGCTATGCCACGTTTTAACTTTGAAATATGGATATATTCGAACTTATGTGAGTTCGAAATATCTAGTTTCGACTATGTTGTTTCTACTAGGATCATACTATACTTTAGTAAATTATTCATGCAACAACTTTATCCAGATAAATCTTTGATTAGCAACCATTGAAAAGAAGGGAAAAAACTGATTATTAATTTATCCCAATGGCCATTTTCATCATCCTTATAGCTAGATCCCAAAATATCTAAATATAAAGCTTGTGCGAATGGTGAAACTGGTTTTCACAAGGAACTTGAAATGTTGTCAAGTTGGAAGACAAATTAGTGATCAATATTTTTACAGGACATATTGCCAAGCAGTTGGTGTGTATACTTGAACTGATAGTCAAGAAGTTGTGTTAATTGTTGTTATGACAGTATAAAGTCTATAATCTACATGTTATTTATCTGCCATGTGTATCTTTTCATCCCATTTACTTACATGTAAATGTAATTGTTCAGCAAAATCTGTGTTGAGCAGTCAATCAAAAACAATAAGAAATTGACAGTCTTGCATAAATTTGCATCTTAACTCTTTCCTCCCTGAAACTTGAAATGGACAATTCCAGTTTCCATTTTAGTCTAGTCCATTTCTGTCTTTTAAGGGTTGTTTTTGTCAATGTTTGGCATTGTGACAAACAGTGAAGACCCTGATCAGAGGGCTCCTTTCGGAGCCCTCTGATCTGGGTCTTCACTGTTTGCATAGGACAAGTGTACTTTTCACATGTACACTGTTTGAAAACGACGCCTATAGGCGGGACTAGGGTGCAAAGGGTTAATACAAGAAGTAATGCAGAAAGCTCTTCAGATAATATGAGCTTTCTGTATTATAGCTGTTTCTTGTCTGTAAAGCTCTCTATGCTAATTATCTCATTCAACCCTAGCGACGAGTATACTCGTAATTTACAAACTGTGTACCTGTGAGGATTACACTTGTCCTATGCAAACCGTGTAGACCCTGATCAGAGGGCTCCTTAACCCTTTACCTTATAGAAGTGACTTTTAGCGCATTCATTTTATTTATCCGCCAAAGAAAATAGTTCCATTTTATACTGTCATGAATATGTACCATAAGAAATATTTTCTATATCCTAGCAGATAGTAGCTTAAAGCTGGCTGAAAGTTAAGCAGAATGCGCCTTAAGGCGCATTCTGCTTTACTTTCAGCCTGCTTTAAGCGGTCAACTATCTTCAATACTAGAAATAGGCTATCAGGTAAAGGGTTAAGGAGCCCTCTGATCAGGATCTACACTGTTTGTCATTTTGTAAAATATTGTTTAAATCAACCCTTAGTAGTCAAAAATGAACTTGACTTATTTTGAAATTGGAGTTGTCCATTAAAAGTTTTAGGGGTGAATGAGTTAGTTTGAATGACTGTTGAACACTGGTTTTGCTTTAGATAAGACTATTTAAAGAGAATGGTACACATTGCAGGCTGTTGTAGTCATGTGGATTTAGCAGTAAGTTATAAGAGGTGGACGTGGAAAAGGTTTAGTCTGTGATATCAGATGGTTTTTAATGTAAAATCAAATGATATTTGTTACACATATTTTATATGTTTGATAAAATAGATATGACTATAACTTATAGGTAAGTATGACTCACATACTCATTGAAGTACAGGCCTAAAGGTTATAAAGAATTTGATTTGAGTTTTAGATCATTCTCAAGCATTTGATTGGTCAGATTTGAGCATAAGCTCAAATCTGACCAATCAAATGCTTGAGAACAGACAAAACTCAAACTCTTTATAACCTTGAAGCCTGGTGAGAAATGCAAGGTATTGAAGCAAACATTTTGGTTTGCACTTGGTGGTTCAGATATGTACAAAGAAGCTAGTGTTTAGCAATGCTTCCATAAAGAAGCCTTAACCCATTACCTAATAAATACGACTTTTTACGCCTTTAATTAATTTCTCTACTGAAGAAAATAGATCCAATTTATACTGTCACAAATTAAAACCATAAAAAATATTTTCTTCATTTTTGCAGATAATAGCTTAAAGCAGGCTGAAAGTAAAGCAGAAGGCGCATTCTGCTTTACTTTCAACCTGCTTTAAGTGGTCACATATCTTCAAAACTAGAAACAGGCTATGGGGTAATGGGTTAAGAAAGAGAGGTAGCTGTTTACTGCAGAACCAAAGAAATACTATTTATACTCTTCATTCTTTAGTTCTGCGTTCTTTATATTGTTGTTCAGTTGTCAAAGCTAACTCTCAGCCAAAATGTACAGCAAGAATAGAAAGCCAGATATATTTCTGTACTATGGCAATACTACAGTTCCGTTTAATTTACCTAGTTTTAAAAAAGTATAAGCATGTTATTTATTAACTATTATTGCAAATCTTGCCAAAGGAATCTAGGTGTTTGTTTTATTGTGGTTCAAGTATTGAATCACAATGAATTGGTGATACCGAAGGCGATATTCTTGACCAATGTCTAAAACTTAAGGAGAATTAACGGCAAAGGAGAAATAGAACGACAGTAAAATATGGCTGAAACATTTGATTTTTTTTTTGAAGAATTTAAATACCATGAACATGCATTTCTATGAGGGAAGGGTACAGCAATATTTATGTACTGAGGTCTCCATGCTTCATTTAGGTGTTACATAATGCAGGGTTGACTGTACTGGATTTTTGTTCCATGTTAGAAGTTGTCAGGTGAAAACTTTCAAAGTATGCAACGGCATTGTAAATAGGACCATTGTTTTATATTTTTGTACATCATCAAAACTAGTATCTTCATATGTCAAAAGACATGTATTTTTTTTCCAATGTTGATCGAATGAGTTTTCAAATTGTTAAAATATCACAACTCATTACAGAATGTCCAAAAACAGGGCTCCAGATATGAGGGAGTATTTAAAAAAAAAAAAATCTTGATTTTTTGCATTCAACTCTATGGTGTCACTACTCATTAGAATCGTCTCTTCGAGACGATTCTAATGAGTAGTAACACCATAGGATTTGATGCTTATAAAATGAGTAAGAAAATGTTGGATTTGCTCAGTTTACTCCCTCTTATCTTGAGCCCTGCAAAAACTCACAGCTGTTACCAATTTTCACTGTTTAGCAAATTTTCACCCTTTTCACATCTGTACTATAGTACTAAGGTAGCTTTATGTGTCACCTCAGTGTCGAATAAAATACATGTCTGCCAGATCCTGTTAAGTTAATCTCTTATTTTTGTGAGAGAAAAAAATTCTCCAGAGTTTAAGAGAGGTGGTTGCTTAAGGCAGACTGAAAGTCAAGACAAAAGTTTTATAAGTTTTCTGCTTTACCTGTCAACCTGCTTTAAACAATAGCCTGTCAGGGTGTAGGAAATTCACTATGGAACTGTTTCAGAATGGTAAAAGACAGGGGCCCGTCTTACGAAACGTACAACAGATACTGTCATAAGTCAATCTTTAAAATACATCTAATTTCTTATTTCTCAATCTAATTCTGTTTTGTGACATCTCTTTAGAATTTTCCAAAGAGATGTCACAAGACAGGATTAGATGAAGAAATAAATAAAAATTGGAACTTTATAATCTGACATACAATATTTGTCGCACAAAGTTTCATAAGATGGTTTGGCCCTAGGACCTTTTTTGATGAATTTTGGAAAAGATTAATGGGTAAAAATGTGTAACTGTTAAAGGAAGGGTTGAGACTTGTAAAGTCAGTGACACACATAGCAAAAATATTTGATAGTGTCATAACCCTATATCTTTAAACACAGACTGAATTCAGAAGACATTTATTGCCATGGCTAAACTTGAAGTAAGCTGTTTTTATGGCGTTGAGCCCAGTATTTGTGAAGCCTGTTATTGGGCGTTTCGGCGCACAATTTGTGCTTTTCTTGTGCTTGTAAATCACCTACGCAATTGTAAATAGTGTTTTGTAATTATTTATTTTCTGTGAATACCATCCATGTCATAGTTAATCAAATTCATTTTGTTGTAGTTTGTTCATTCATGAATCATGACATCACTTTGAATTTTTACAAAAGAACTGTTTTAATCATGATTTTTACCTATCAGCTGTATTCATGTCACATGCTCATGAGTTCTTCTAATGAGACACACCAAGAAAGAAGGGATTGTAAACAATGTACAGTAGAATTTCGATATATCGAACTCGTTTAACTCTAACTATCCGATAGGTCGACATATGAACTGCATTATTTCATGCTCGTATAAGTCGAACATACCCGTATTTCAAAGTTAAAACGTGGCTAAGCCACGTTTTAACTTTGAAATACGGGTATGTTGGACAAAACTGACTTCGAGATATCATAGTTCGACTGTAAATCTAGACCAACAAACAACCTAGATAGGATCTGCACTTTTAATTTTATAGAAGTAAAAATATATTCTTTCTCACCAAACAAGATTTTACTCCAAGGAAGGCTGTCTGTGGCATTCAAATTTGTGCCAGAGCTAACACACAGTAACTCTGCATCTGATCATACTTTTAACTGTACGCTGCCTAAAGATATGCTGCATAAGATAAGAATAATTGGTAAACTTGCAAGCATTCAAACTTTTCTTTCAGTCTGCTTTAAGCTACTGTCTGCTAGGATATAGAAAATATTTCTGATGACTATAAATTGGAAATGTTTTGTTAAGTGGCGGAATGAATTAAATGCATAAAAAGGCATATATATGAAATGAAGTTTTAAACAGGAAAGGAAACGTTCTTGCTGTACATGTACTTTTTAATACTAAATACCAGCAACAACAGTTGAATCAGATGCTACTTTCTATGGTGGCTGTTGGATTTGTAGTATTTTGGTATTTGCTGCGTCTAAGTGCCCTTTTTCTCCTGTTGAATAGCTCAACTCATTTTACCACCTGAGGCCCTTTTCATAAAACTCCTAACGGCAAATGTTGTTGTAAGTCGGATTATAAAAGTCTCAATCATTATTTATTTCTCCATCTAATCCTGTCTTGGGACACCTCTTTGGAATCATCTTAAAAAGATGATTCCAAAGAGATGTTAAAGACAGGATATGAAAGAGAAATCAGAAATTAAATGTATGTATTTTATAATTTTGACTTACGATTGTTTTTGTCGTACAAAATTTCATGAAATAGGCCCCTGTTTTATATGCCACTGCGACTCATTTTGTTACATGACCAATGGCTGTTGTAATCTCATTGAATATCTACTCCGATTTCCTGGTATGTGATTTTGATGGGAAAGCACACATTCACAAAGTTTTATCTTTCCTGTATGAATGTCTCAATAGAAGTGAATACTCAGTTACATGTATCTGCTTTAATAAGGGTCATCAACATGGGTTTGCTTTATATGACTTGAGCCAAAATTTTGAAACCTATATATCAATACTTTTGCCAAATGTTAGAGAAATCTGAATTGTATTTTTATTGTGTATCATAGACAAAGCATCAATCAATCTGTTCACCCATTATCCCATAGCCTGTTTCTCGATTTGAAGATAGGTCGCGACTTAAAGCAGGTTGAAAGTAAAGCAGAATGCGCCTTAAGGCGCATTCTGCTTTACTTTTAGCCTGATTTCAGCTGTTATCTACAAGAATGTAGAAAATTGTTTTGCTGCATATTCATAAATGTATAAATTGGAACTATTTTCTTGAGAAGAGGAACCTATTAAAGGCATATTTATAGGGTTATTGGTTGAAGGGCCTAGGTTAAAGAAAGTACAGTCGTAACATGTGTTCAGCTGTCATTCTTTGTCAAAGCATATAGCTCTACAGGCAGTTGAAAACATAATGCAAAGCAAAAGTAAGGAACAAGGCTCCTACAAGAGCTTTCTGCTTTACTTACGTCCTGCATTAAGCAGCCCCCTGTGTATTATAGTGAAAAAAAAATCACTTTTGAACTACTTTGACTGTTGTGCAAAAAAAAGAACAAATGTTTTTCTTACTCCATGTTGTGACTGCTCATCAGAATTAGCCTCAAAACTTTGATTCTAAGCATTCAAGTTTGATAAAATCGCCAAGAATGGGATATTTGAAAACTGTCCTTGTCCGAGGCCAAATAAGATGTTGAGCAGTATTAGTTTTGCTTTAAACAGATGATTGTGTCAAGCATTGACCATTTCTGTTAGGTAGTCTGTTAGAGCTACGGATGAGTTGAGTATTTCAAATGTTTAAATTATTCATTAAAACCCTATGATGCGACTTCTCTTAAAATTGTCTCTTTGTTCAAATAAGTATTCGCAACATTGGGTTTGATGGAGGCCTAAACATAGGAAAACTCGCTCAATCTTATCTAAGCCCTAATCATGTGTTAGAAAATACAGATACAGTAAAACCTCGGAAAACCGAACACCCTCCGGACCAGGTAAAAAGTTCGGTTTTCTGAGGTGTTCGGTTTTCTGAGTTTTTCATGAATCAGTGCTAACATTTAGGCTGAAGCATCTTCACAGACCGGACCTATAACTTAATAACATGAACGTTACAGTGAATTCTCATCTAGATCAAAACTGTTTGATAGAATGATCAAGAATGAGAATTAACTTTCAATACGACAGAGCATTTTTAACAATAGCGCAATAATTATTTACCGTTTTTTGCCGCGTATAATGTGCACTCGTGTTTACTCTGTATTTATAGGGTTAAATTACAGGATATAAACGTATTCCCATCGGTTAGAAGCATCTGTGTTATGAATAAACACTTCAATTTTTAGGTTGTCGCAACCATCATAAAACGAAACAACCGCTGTAGTTTTAACTTTTGATGGGCTTACTTTATTCGCATTTCGAGCAGCACATTATTCTATGGAAGTTCGTAGGTTCAGTATAATCAAGAACGTTTCCGAATTTGCGAATATGTCGCTAAAGGAAATTTTTGCTGTGCAAATCGAGTGTCGGTGTTTTCGTTTAGATGACCTAATTGAGCGGGTGTTTATACAGTAAAACTTTGCTTCTACACACAACCATTCAGTACGCAATTGCAAACAATAATTATGAAATATAACTGAGTTATTTCCTTCTTTCTGTCTTCAGAATGCCTTACTGAACTTTTATAAATTTGAATTCTAAACAGTAAAGTGTGCCGACGTACTTCGAAACAAACTACGAACAATGTAACGCATTTTGTTACTGTAGCATTGTCAGATCGGAGCCTAATTTTAATAAGCAATCAAGTGTCACAACCGTGAAATACTCGTGTCATCTCCAACAAACACCCCACCCATTACACTTACGCTTAGTGTCCCAGATGTGTTTAACGGTCGACTCGGTTGAATGAATTTTCCATGATAGCCATGGTAAAAATTGAGACTCGAGGTGATAAATACAGTGGATGTTCGGTTTTCCGAGGTAATGTTTATGTGTGTCTGAACATTTTGGGCCGAGAAAATCGTTCGGTTTTCGGAATTCTGAGGTTCCGGTTTTCTGAGACTTACTTTTGGTTAAAATAAGAAGGAAAAAAATCGGGACCGGACAGAAAGTTCGGTATTCCGAGGATTCCGGATTTCTGGGACTCCGGTTTTCCGAGTTTATACTGTATAATGATTTCCTGTTTCTTTATTGGAAAAGATACTTACCCTTATCCTGTTATAATACAGTCGATTTTCGATATCACAAAATCGCTCAACTTGAATTTTCCCTTATTTCTACAGCTGAATTTCATTTTTTCTGTATCGCTAAAATCAAACATCTGTATTTGAAAGTTAAAATGTGGCTGAGCCACGTTTTTACTTCGAAATACGGGTATGTTCGACTTCAGCGAGTTCGAGATATCGAAGTTGACTGTATTTCTTTTTCAAAGATGTCTTTAAATGGTTCTTTTGAGTTTTATACTAATATAAAAAAAATAACACTTATTAAGTTATCAAACATTTTGAGTCCTGTTATGATGTCAATTTACTGAGCATCTTATCTGGATTCTAACTGTTTGTAGATGTTATTTTAGTAGTACATAGCAGGATGGGGTTTATAAGGGAGAGGTCTATTGTGTTCGATTGTTGTTATCTCGTCTTGTTTGAAAAGAAAAGACAGAAAAGTAATACAGGAGGCTTGTTTAAGGTAAGCAGTTGTTGAGAGAAAAAAGCAATACATTTATACTGTAAATAGAATATCATTGTATAAAACATGAACACTTGTTGATTGTGTACATATTTATTGAGAGTTTATTTATTTATTTTGAGACGCATGCAAGATGTCTGCTCATATTTCAATATGTTTGTAAATAGTTTCTAGCTGTATGGGAAGATATATTACTGCCAATTTTTGTGAGGCTTCAGTGACACAATTACAGTCAAACTTGTGATTACAGCCCCAGTTTGAAACAAAAAATACATCTCTGACCACGTGGCAGGTTAATGAAGAACAACAGTAAAGCAGAAAGCTCTTGCTTGAGCTTTCTGATTTACTGTCAGGGCTCCAGATAAGCGGGAGTAAACTGCACAAATCCAACATTTTCTCACTTATTTTAGCATCAAATCCTATGATGTTACTACTCATTAGAATCGTCTCTTTGAGACGATTCTAATGAGTAGTGACACCATAGGGTTTAAAGGTTTAAGCAGAAATAAAGATTTTAGTTTTTGAAATACTCCCATTATCTAGAGCCCTGACTGTTATTCTGCATGTAATTGTCACCATGCTTAAAAGACTGCTGTTATATAATATTTAAAGTGGCTGATTAGCATACCAGGTAAGTTAGATAGGTCAGTTAAGACCAATTAAATGCTTTGGAAGCAATGTGGTCCTAGATCAAGGACAGTTTAGCTCTAGATAGTCTAACGCTTGATAGAAATACTGTTACTCTTGAGAAAATATAGCTGGCTTAATGCAGGATAACTGTAATCCAGAAAGCTCATACACGAGCTTTCTGCATTACTTTTATCCTGCATTAAGCTGATATCTTTAAGACTTCCATTAAAATGGTATGTTTTTTTTAACCCTTTGAACCCTAGTCTCGCATATAGGCGTGATTTTAAACAGTGAACATGTGAATAGTACACTATCCCTATGCAAACAGTGAATACCCAGATCAGAGGGCTCCGAAAGGAGCCCTCTGATCAGGGTCTTCACGGTTTGTCATTATGCCAAACATTGACAAAAACAACCCTTAAAAGTCAGAAAATGAACTAGACTTAAATGGAAACTGGAATTGTCCATTTAAAGTTTCAGGGAGGAAAGAGTTAATATACAAGGCTGTCTTGATATAGTATGAGATGTGATGCAATAAAATACTTGTAAGTATTGAAAACAGTGTAGACTCAGATCTGCCGGCTTGTTGTTTAGAGTGTATCAGAGTTTACAGATCGTTTGCTTAGATATAGTAGATCTTAGTACTACACTGCTTAAGTGTAGGATGTGCTATGTTATCAGAATTGTCATAGTGAAACACAAAAAATGGTATCAAGTAACCAAACAACACACAAAATATAATTTTGTCTTCTATTGCTGAAAACATCAAGCAGCTGATTTGGGTCAGAAGGATATGCACTTTAAATGTTAAGCAAGGGTCTAATAAGTTCATAGTATATGTTGATGGCATGCCAAAATGTTTTATACCATTACCCCATAGCCTGTTTATGCCTTTCATTTCATCCCCGCTGAAGAAAATGGTTCCAATTTATACAGTCATGAATATGTACCAAAATAAATGTGTTATTCATCACAGCA
Source organism: Gari tellinella (assembly GCA_922989275.2). Lineage (NCBI taxonomy): Eukaryota > Metazoa > Mollusca > Bivalvia > Cardiida > Psammobiidae > Gari > Gari tellinella. The sequence goes on along the minus strand of OV277857.1, from coordinate 25,472,649 downwards.
GATTATACTTTAAAGTAGGCTGAAAGTAAAGCAGAATGTGCCTAAAGGCATTCTGCTTTACTTTCAACCTGCTTTTAGTGGTCACATATCTTCAAAACTAGAAACAGGCTATGGGGTAATGGGCTTTATTGTTGTGTAAGCTCAAATGTTACAACATTTGGACCATTTGTGTTTGCTGCTGTTGTATCTGTCTATAGCCATATTTCCCTACAGCTAGTACATACATTCTCATTGACATTGCAGATCTGGGGCCCGTTTCATAAAACTTCTTACGACAAATGTTGTCGTAAGTCAGATTAATTAAAGTATCAATTATTATTTATTTCTCCATCTAATCCTGTCTTGTGACATCTTTTTGGAATCGTCTTGAAAAGACGATTCCAAAAAGATGTCACAAGACAGGATTAGATGAAGAAATCACAGATTGAATGTATTTCAAAGTTTTGACTTACGACAACATTTGTTGTAAGAAGTTTTATGAAACGGGCCCCAGTATTGTTAGAAGTATGTATTTAACCCCTTCACTGCCTTACCCTGAGTACAATGATTATTTGCAAACAGCTTGAATCCTGACTAGATGCTGTGTAAAACAGTGACTGATCACATTCAAATTATTTTGCACTTGTGGCTATGCTTCTGCAGAAAAAATGCATGAAATCAAAACTTTGTGAAGTACAGTGGAGAAAACGTTATTCTTTTCCAATAAACGCGTTTACGCTAAAACTATTATTTGCAGTGCAAACAGTTTGGAGCCAGATCAGACGCCGGGTAACCCGGCGTCTGATCAGGCTCAAAACTATTTGCCACCAAGATAAACATGAATTATCCGAATTGTCCAAAAATTGCACTTTTCTACGTTTTAGTGCGTTTGCCTTTAAACGGGAAAGAATAACGTTTTCTCCACTGTACAATGTAAAATCAGAACAATGGTTTAAAACAGAAGATGTCACGGCAGTGAATGGGTTAAGGAGAGGAGAAAAGTAACTTTTCAAGCTGATTTGATTTATCTGTCCAGAAATTTGCTATTGGAAATCACCAGCCTTTTCTCAGGATGGAATCTCGAGAAATTGACTATGAAATTTAAGTTTGGATTTTGGCTCAAAATTTTTTATGGAGACTTGAATCCTAACTTAAATTTGTAAAAATCAAAGTTTCAAATCCAGTAAGATATTCCTAATTACACCAATTAAAAGAAAACCCAGTGATAATGTTGAATACATTTGAAACAAGTATTCTTCGTAATTGTCAAAATAATTTGGATTGACTGAATAGGCGAGTTGGTGGATTCCACTCTGCAAAGAGAACAAAAAATTATGTATCAAATAAAAGCTTCCCATAACACTATCACTTAGCTGTGAACTAAATACTATTGTTTACAAAAAGAGATACCAAATATTTTTGCTTGAAACTGTCCCGCCAATTTATTAAAAGATTTGCTGTTTCAAGAGATGTTTAAGGTTATTTGTGGAATATGCATGTTTGTTTTATTAGTTTCTACTGTTACACATACAGGTTGTACAGGCTTATAACTACAGTGAACCCTGTGTGGAGCGACCCACCTAGGATTACCCGTGGCTGGCTTGAAAATACATGAGCCCCTTAATACAGGGCAAAAGTAACACAGAAAGCTCCTTGTGGACCTTTCTGAATTACTTTTGTGGTGCATTAACCATTTCACTGCCAAGATCAAAAACAGATTCATTTGCAAACAGTTTGGATTCTGATCAGATGCTGCATAATGCAGCATCTGATCAGAATCCAAACTGTTTGACACACATATTAAAGTTTTTTAATAGGATCTAACAAGAAACATACACTTCTGTATTTTACAAATAAAAGCACAAATTGTTTTAACACATTCAGCTCTAGCGGAGATACCAGTCATTTACAAATAGTATGCAAGTGAAGATGACACTTGCCCCATTCAAATAGTGTAGACCCTGATCAGAGGGCTCCGTAAGGAGCCCTCTGATCAGGGTCTACACTGTTTGTCATTTTGAAATTTATTGTTAAAATCAACCATAAATATTAAAAAAAAATGATTTTGAAATTTGAATTGTCCATTTAAAGATTCGGGGGGGGGGGGGGGTGAATCAGTTAAGCAGATGCTATTATGGCAGTGGCTCTGGAAGGGTCATTATGACCTAATGGCAGTCAAAGGGTTAGCCTGTCACGTGACACTTTCTTTTCTTTTGTCGCTCAGTACAAAGTTGACTGTAGATACAAAAAGATTTTATGAGATGATAAATACGTGTATTTATGCAAATCTTGTTGAAGCAATGAAGTTTTTTTAAGAAAACATGTTGAACTTGTAAACAATGTTTTAGAAGAGGTATAGTAGTTAGAATTTGATAAATGTTTGTCAATATCATGTTCTCATTATTCATAAATTTATTACCAATAAAAACGAAACTATTTTTTAAACATAACACTTTATTGTCTTTTGTGTAGTCAAATCCAATGTTTGATCTGTCTGGTAATGCAAACAGCTAGTTAGATGCATCTCTGCAAAGTTTCACTTTGGATCCAGATCAAAAGACAGCACTTCCAAATTAATTCTTCCAAAGTTGATCAAAGAATTTGAAACAATACAAAACTCTAGTTGCCGTGGTAACCGAAGTGAGAAAAAAAAAGGAAAACTAAAAAGTCTTCTTGTCAAAAACCCACAAGGGCCTTAGATTCATCATTCTATTTAACCCATTAACCCATAGATAGTATCTAGTTTTGAAAACAGGTGACCACTTAAAACAGGCTGACAGTAAAGCAGAATGTGCCTTTCGGCGCATTCTGCTTTAATTTCAGCCTGCTTTAAGCTACCATCTGCTAGAAAACAGAAAATATTTCTAATTGAACATATTCATGGCTATAAATTGGAAGTATTTTCTTCAGTGGAGGTATAAATTTAAGGCGTATATATGGAGTAATGGGTTAAGAAATTAATTTTTTTTCAGCATTTTAGAAACAATAAACAAGAGGAAATTTAAGTTCTTTAATGCTGAAATTCAGTTCACTTCTTATTAGCTGGTCTGTTCCGAAGAAACTACAAGCTATTGTCATCACTCAAGCGTCTGCAATGTGGTCGTCGTCCGAAATCTTAACGCTGACCGACATTTTAAAACTACATGTGGTACTGACTTTATATTTGGTATGTGTACTCACCTCAAACAGATCTTCAGCTTCAGCTGAGTAAAATTTTGGTCATGTCCAACAAAGGTCAAGGTCATTCAGAGGTGGGTTCAATGTTAGCCATATCTTTTTAGCTGCAAGTGATAGAGACTTGATATTTGGCATGTGTATTAAACTCAAGAAGCTCTTGGACTCAATACACGTTTGGTTGATGTTTTCTTCATTCAAACATAAAATCATTTATCTTCTCCTTTCCAGTTTATACACTAAATAAAAAACAAACTCAAAAGTAGGAGTCGGAGCCGACAAGGTCACTTGACTTAACACATTTGGTTTATGTCTGACAAATTTCAAGATCATTTACAGGTCAAATAAAGTTAATTTAACATTTCCAATAACTCTGAAACAACATGTGATATACAGACTTCATATTTGACATGTCTACTCGAAGAAAGAAGCTCTTAAGTTCAGTAGAAGTTTGGTCATTGCAGACAAAGGTCAAGGTCATTCAGAGGTCAAATAGGTTGAATTTAAGATTGGCCATAACTTTGGAATCACATGCGATATAAATTTGGCATGGGTACTTAACCAAAGACGGTTTTGAGATCAGTACAACTTGGGTTATGGCAGACAAAGGTCAAGGTCATTGAGAGGTCAAATATGTTAAATTTAACATTGGCCATAACTTTTGAACTGTGATAGAGACTTTACATTTAGCATGTGTTCTCAACGCAAGTAGCTCTTGAGCTCAGTACACGTTTGGTGATGTCAGACAAAGGTCAAGGTGATTTAGAGACCCACAGTAGACAGACAGACAAAGGCAATAAAAATAACTCACTGTTCCTTCTTAATCTATTAGAATAACAAAACTAAGCATTGGCACCGGCTTGCGCTGCTCTCGTGTTTACTGCCATAAAAAGGAACAGCCATAGCCCCATTACTGAAGTTGTTAACCATTGGAACGCAAGAAAATGAGTTCCAACCAATGTTAACATCGAACGTCATCAATTTGACAGTTTGGCGAGAAAATGCCGATTTGATGTCATTTTGAAATGACATCATTGTTATACTAGGATAGATATATTGATTATTTGTTACATAAACGAATGCAGACGGGTGCTGTTTATAAAGTATTTCAGTTTTCTTGAAATAAGTCTTATTAAATAAATACGACTGTGAGACAATAATCATGGCTTCCATTACCAGGAAGACATACATGGGCTTAGGAAGCACCTTTAAAACTCCGTCAAATGTCTGCTGTTCGAATTAAGGAATTAACCCTTTACCTGATAACCTGTTTCTAGTATAGAATATAGGTGACCACTTAAAGCAGGTTGAAAGTAAAGCAGAATGCGCCATATGGCGCATTCTGCTTTACTTTCAGCCTGCTTTAATCCATTACCTGCTAGAATAAGGAAATTATTAAATATGACACATATTCATTACGGTATATATTGGAACTATTTTCTTCAGTGGAGGAATAAATTAAATACGCTAAAAGTCGCTTCTATAAGGGAAAGGGTTAATTCACAGAGAAAGGATCCAAAGCCCTGCCTCCTCTGCTAAAGATGTTCACATGTCCCGCCTCCTTGAGCAATTGCATTTATATAAAAAAAAAAAGCTATGGAAATCAATGGGGAGAATATTAATATTTAGCATATAGCATCATATAATTATATTTCCTTTATCAAGATTGTTAAAATTTTGCCCATGGGGTCAAAATTGATCCCGCCCCGGGAATTATATAATTATAGAAAATCTTCAACATCTCTGAAATCAATATAGCCTGAGATTTGATAATAAGCACTATGCTGTAAGTTCAAGAGGTCCTTTATACCTATTTTCTTGAATTGGTACCGATCTGTTGCATATCTAGTTCACCAGAGACGAAGTGCTCAATGTAAGCTTTTGTGAAACAACTCGTTTTGCTTTACATGTATTTGAAATTCATATAGGCTAAGCAAACAGTGTAGACTCTGGTCAGACCCCGCACATTGCGGCGTCTGATCAGAGCCTACAGACTACAGTGTCATGTTCTATATAAAGGATAGGTTAATTACGTGCCAGTAAGTTTGTCCTTCTTTCATTTTCCAATTTTATATTTATCATTACGGAGTTAACCATGTTCAAAGACATCATATAGGTTAAGACATGAACCAAATTATCGACTCCACAAATAACCACATAGTTTTCAAATAGAATAGGCAAATGTGTACTATCCTTTCAGGCTAAAACAGACAGAAAGTAAAGCAGAATACGCCTTCACATATTCTGTTTTACTTTCAACATTCTTTAAGTGGCCACATGTCATTAAAACTAGAAACAGGCTATGGGGGTAAAGAGTTTATTATTATTCTGAAGACTGGAATCTATTGTCGTAAATTCTCTGTAGAGTTGTCAGCATGCTTTGTAAAGATATAGCTGATGATGTAAACTTCGTCATGGAAACTCTTTTGATAAACATTGTATATACGTAAACGGAGTTAGCTCTGACTTCAATGCACACATGTTAATTTTTAGGACTATTTTTTTAGTAGAAAAAAATCAGAATTATTAAACTAACATTTACAGTGCAGACCCTGACCAGATACTAGCTCATTAATTAACACATTCAACCCTCGCGACGAGTACAGTGGAGAAACGTTATTCTTTTCCAATAAACGCGTTTACGATGAAACTATTATTTCCATTGCAAACAGTTTGGGGCCAGATCAGACGCCGGGGGAAACCCGGCGTCTGATCAGGCTCCAAACTGTTTGACACTCATATAAAAAAGATAGTGAAAAATGTCAAAAAGTTGTGATTTTCTACATTTTAGTGTTTTGCGTTTGCGTTTCGTTTTCGTTTAAACGGGAAAGAATAACGTATTCTTGTCATACCTGTGAGGTTTATACTTGGCACATGCAAACAGTATACCTGTATACCCTGATCAGAGGGCTCCTTAAGGAGCTTTCTGATCAGGGTCTACACTGTTTGTCATTTTGAAATGCTTTCTTAAAATCAACCCTAAAAGAGTAAAAACATATAGGATAATTATCTATAGACTTGTTGCATATTACTACTTTAACTTATTTGTGCCTAGCGTCGCCCAAAAGAGACATAGGCAAACATAGTGCGGCATCTGCTCAGAATCTACACTGTTGGCTGATTTCAGGAATTTTTAACAAAACGAAAATGCAAAATTATACTAGGTACCCCTTACATAAAAATTAATCAATCCAGTATATAAGCATGGGATAATCCACTTGGCATAAATGGGTTGAGCCGACAGCACATTTTATGAGCATACAGTGGAGAAACCGTTATTCTTTCCCAATAAACGCGTTTACGCTAAAACTATTATTTCCAATGCAAACAGTTTGGAGCCAGATCAGACGCCGGGTAACCCGGCGTCTGATCAGGCTCCAAAGTGTTTGTCACTCAGATAAAACTAAAAAGTCAGACATATCAAAAAGTTGTCATTTTCTACATTTTAATGTTTTGCGTTTAAACGGGAAAGAATAACGATTTCTCCACTGTAAGAGCAGACGACATGCGTCGGCGATAGACTGTGCCGCAAGTGATACAGTGGAGAATCTGTTATTCTTTCCCGTTTAAACGCAAACGCAAAGCACTAAAACGTAGAAAAGCACAACTTTTGGACAATTCTGATATTTCATGTTTATCATGGGGGCAAACAGTTTGGAGCCTGATCAGACGCCGTGTTACCCGGCGTCTGATCTGGCTCCAAACTGTTTGCACTGCCATGGAAATAATAGTTTTAGCGTAAACGCGTTTATTGGGAAAGAATAACACATTCTCCACTGTAACCCTTTATAAACATGAAACTCTCGTAAGACGGACGACTGCTTTATGCAGAACAAATGTAAAGCAGAAAGCTCCAAAGGGAGAGTTCTGCTTAACCTTTATTCTGCCTAAGCTTACACGTGAATTAAATGAAATTTTATCTCCTTAAAAGTGAGTTTGAGTAACGCGTAATGGAAGCTTGACTGTCTACACGGCGTTGGGTACAGCGCCGAGATAATAGGTGTATTGATCCGCAGACTGCACGATTCCCCCAGAAACATGAACAAACGCTCTGTACGCTCTGTAACTTAGATATTGATTTGCAATTTTGCACAGTGACTTGTGAAAGTGTGAGGGAAGGAGATAGAGGGAGAGAGAAGAAGAAGAGAGAGATAAATGGATAGATGGATGGGTGGGTGGGTGGGTGGATGGATGGATAGACAGATAGATATATAGATGGATGGAGTCTCAGAGAGAGAGAGAGAGAGAAAAAAAGAGAGATATATATACACTGATACATACCTGTGGGTGGAGAGAGACAGAAAAAGAGAATGGGGCATGGGGCTTCTTTATTCGCAGTTTGCATAGGACAAGTGTACTCTTCAATTATACTCTGTTTGGAAGTAACGCATAAAGGTTCCACTAGGTGATAGATTAACCCTTTACACCATAACCTTCTTCTAGTATTTAAGACGGGTGATCAGTTAAAGCAGGTTGAAAGTAAAGCAAAATGCGCCTTTAGACGCATTCTTCTTTACTTTCAGTCTGCTTTAAGCTAGCATCTACTAGAATATAGACTTTTTTCAGATGATACATATCCATGACTGTATAAACTGGAACTGTTTCCCTCAGTGGAGAACAAATAAATTGCGTGAAAATGAGCATTTATGGAGTAATGGGTTCTAAAGCGACCGCCGTTTACATTTACATGAAAAGTCAGAGTTGTCAACAAGTTGTCCTTTTCTAAATTTTAGTGTTTTGCGTTTGCGTTTCGTTTTCGTTTAAACGGGAAAGAATAACGTATTCTCCACTGTACATGTACATGTAGTAGTAGAACAAGTATAGTAGTAAAGTAGCAGCAGCAGTAACTGTTGTTATTGTTGTATTTGTATCAGTGGTAGTGATAGTAGAATTTGTTGTTGTAGTACATATAGTAGAAAATGACTACATTGTTTGATCACAAGATTCTTATTTATGCATTATTCTAGCAGATAGCATATTGAGCAGACACTATCAGTATAAAGTAGAATGCATGGGTTTCAGAAAATGTCAATACTTTTACATATCGGTATTACCGATGTTTTAAGTATACGATAGCAAGTAAACAATGTATTTCTTAGATTTTGAACAAACGTGAACTTTAATAGTGTAACTTGATGAAATGTAAAACCAATATAACCAAGTAGAATACATGTGCGTTTAACCTGGCCATCTCCAGGTCTATACTCATTAATTTGCCAGAGAGAGAGAAAGGAAGAAAACGAGAGAGAGAGAGAGAGAGTCACGGAGAGAGAGAGAGGGGACAAAGGCAGACACAAAGAGAAAAGGGGACAGACATAGAGGAAGCGGCATAGGGACAGATACACAGACATACATCCTTACAGAGAAAAAAGGGAAATAAAAAGACAATGAGACAGACAGACATGCAGAGACTAATGTGGAAAAACGAAAAGCAGACATACAGAGACAGAGAGAGACAAACAGACAGAGGGACAGCGACACTGAGGAGAAGCGACATAAATGAAGATTAATTGTTTACGACTATTTCGTCGCCTTATTCTTATAATGAGCTATCTACATTTTTACAGTTTCGAGAAAAACGCCTTCAAACATTCAAAGTGTGTTATTTCATTAATTCTTTGTCTTTTTTTTCAAATTAAAAAACATATGAAAGACCTTGCACATTTCTATAACTAAATACAATAACAGCATCATTCATCTTATAGTTTGTCCATAATTTAAATTTTTATTTTGGAGATAGCTCAAAATTCAAAAAATATTTTAATTTTTTTCAGTATTATACTGAGCTATTAACAAATATCTGGAAATAGAGTATTATCAAGTAGAATCTGTATGCTCTGATCACATTTACAGTTATGCAGTTATTCTTCATCTATTATACCTGACATGGCGTGGCACGGAAGCTGTGGCTCAATCTTTTAGTTTGGAGATAGCTCAGTGTAATATTACAAATATTTAGCCCATATGGAGATACCGCAAAATGTTTTTGTAAACATAACTGTCACTTGCTTAATGACTCAAACGTGATTGGGTAATACATCTAAGGTTTATAAATTAAGTATTATAGTGCTGCAACTCCAGGACATAGCTTAGTATAACATTGAAAAATGTTTGAGAATCATGGAGATAGCGCAAGTTGTGAGGCGGTAACTTTAAATCTAGGCGCCAAATCCATTTTCTGTTTGCACCTGGTGACAGTTCACTTTAAGACGAAAACAACGATGTATATATCTCAATATCTCCAAAAATGTAGATAGCGCACTATAAGACTAAGGCGACGATTTGTCTTTATTAAAGAAATGTATAAAAGGTATGACGTACATTAGGTAAGCGGTTAAATATAGAAACAATCCAAATTCTAATCGAAGTCGCAATTAGTGCTGGTTTTCCTATTCTCCAGGAATACACAAACAACAAACAAACTTAAGTTAACAATCAGCCTTCAGATAGCAACTTCACTAGTATTCAGATTTTCAAACACTTTGGATCAAGATCAGACGCCGCGTTATGCGGCGTCTGATCTGGATCCAAACTGTTTGACTCTCTTCTGAAGGCTTCTTCAATTTATCATGCATATACGTATGAATTCTACAATACATTGTATTCGGATAATATGATATACAGTATAGAAAACGTTATTCTTTCCCAATAAACGCGTTTACGCTAAAACTTTTATTTGCAGTGCAAACAGTTTGGAGCCAGATCAGACGCCGGGTAACCCGGCGTCTGATCAGGCTCCAAACTGTTTGCCACCAAGATAAACATGAATTATCAGAATTGTCCAAAAGTGCTTTGCGTTTGCGTACGTTTGCGTTTAAACGGGAAAGAATAACAGATTCTCCACTGTAATAATTCAGCGACAGCTCAGACAAGACGATATATCCGTCTTTTATACAGATTGTTGTTTAACCCTTCCACTGCCAAATATTTCGTGAGATTTTTTTACCCCTTCACCGTTTCATTGCCATCTGCTTCAATTTTGTTGTCTGCAATATCGATTCAAAGTTAATTTTAAGGCAGCATGACTGACAAAATGTCGATACGAGTGCCAAACAGTATGGATCCTGATCAGACGCCGCGTAACGCGGCGTCTGATCAGGATCCAAACTGTTTGCAAACGCGCTTTTTAAAGTGTCATTGAGAGTGAATGGGTTAAGGCAAGACAAAGGTAAAGCCAAAAGCTGTTCTGTGAGTTTTTCTGTTTTATTGTTGTCTTTCACTCTGAAGATGTCTGTCTTGAGAGAGATACACTCTATTTTAAAGTTTGACTCTACATTATGGCAGGTGCCCTTGCAGTATATACATGTTGATAGATCGATATACACGATATACATGTACATGTAGGCCACATGTACATGTATATCGTGTATAGGTCAGAAAAAACCCAGTCTACGTCATTCTTAGAATACCATTATTTGGCACTGTTACCATTCTGTGAGCAAAACACATTCGAACTGAACCATGTTTGAATCATATACAGTAAAACCTCTCTTTTACGACCACTAAAACGATTGTATGAATTCAAACAAGGCGACAGTAAACCAGAAAGCTCATAAATGAGTTTTCTGTTTTACTGGCAAATTGCTTGAAACTGTCACCACACTTACAGTGGAGAAAACTTTATTCTTTCCCAATAAACGCGTTTACGCTAAAACTATGTTTTCCATTGCAAACAATTTGGAGCCAGATCAGACGCCGGGTAACCCGGCGTCTGATCAGGCTCCAAACTGTTTGCCACCAAGATAAACATGAATTATCAGAATTGTCCAAAAGTTGTACTTTTCTACGTTTTAGTGCTTTGCGTTTGCGTACGTTTGCGTTTAAACGGGAAAGAATAACAGATTCTCCACTAATAATTAATACAATTTAGTGGTCGTAACATTAAGAAGTTTTATTGTATTATCGTCTGCCCCAAAAATTTGCCTGCATGATATTGAAATTTATATTTACCCTTCATTTTGACTACAGATCCAGTGAACCGAGTGTAAAACAATTTGGATCTTGATCAGGCACCGAGTTACCGAGTGTCTGATATCGATCCAAATTGTGTGCATATATCAAGTATGGTGCCAGGGATAATATATAGTCTAGTTATATATTACATGTATCCCTGATGGTGCCAATAGTTCTGTCTCAAGGATCAAAGGCATGTCGTACGAAACTTCGTTCAACACATTATTGTCGTAAGTCAGATTCTAAACTTATCAATTACATGTATTATTTATTTCTCCGCCTCATCTTGCCGTGTGACATCTCTTTGGAATCGTCTTGAAAAGACGATCACAAAGAGCTGTCGCAAGACAGGATTAGATGGAGAAAATTTGAAAACAGAAATTAAATATATTTGACTTACGACCGTTTCTTTCGTACGACGTTTCGTAAGACGGGCCCTATAAACTCTAAATCCCTTAACTGCATGTCTTACTCTTGAACATTGGCTATTTTTGTAAACAGGGTGGTGGATCCTGATTAGATGCCGGGTAACTCGATCGACGTCTATAGTAAGGATTCAATCTGTTTTGACACTCATAATATTGTTTTATTCAATTTGTTAAAAATTTGAATTTTAGATATACATGTAAAAGCAAACAAGTTTTTAAACAAATAATATTACGCCAGTGAAGGGCCGGGTTAAGTTGTATTTTTAGACACAGGTAAACATAGCTTAGTTGAATTATGAAACCAACACCGTGTCTATAGTTCAGTAAACAGAACGCTGAACTATAAAGCAGGGGTCATTGTTCGATCCGTGGCCAGGTCATACCAAAGACTTTTTTTTTAAATGGCAGGGCTCCAGATAAGAGGGAGTAATTAAACTGCACAATCCAACATTTCTTACTTGATCCTATGGTGTTACTACTCATTAGAATCGTCTCTTCGATACGATTCAAATGAGTAGTGACACCATAGGGTTTAAAGCAGAAATTTTTAGTTTTTTGAAATACCCCCTTATCTGGAGCCCTTAAATGGTACCAGTAATATCCCTAGTTAGCCCTAACATTATAATGGTGGTGCTAGAACCTGCCCCAAGCTTGGTACCACGTCCCACTAACCCTTCTCTATAATTAGAATCGTCTTTTAGCGCATTTAATACGTGTAGTTCCAATTAATAAAGTCATTACAAAGTACCAAAATAAATAGGGCAGGTGATGGCCTAAAGCAGGCTGAAAGTAAGCGGCAGAAGGCGCCTTTAAGGCCCATTCTTCATTACTTTCAACCTGTTTTAACATAAGTACTCACTTATCTTCAAAACTAGAAAAAGGCTATGGGGTAAAGGGTTAATGTAGAACGCCCAGAGTGAAATCAGACCAATAGCGGCCAATATCGCTACTCTGCCTCCAGCGATCGGAAATTGTCGTTAAACAAAAGCAGGGCCTCCATAAGTTAAATTGACATGAAAAATCCTAAGATTTTTCAAGTGCGATTTTACGAATCGTACCTTTACCCCATCGCCTATTTCTAGTTTTGTTGACATGTGGCTGCTTAAAGCAGGCTGGACGTAAAGCAGAATGCGCATGAAGGCGCATTCTGCTTTACTTTCAGTCTGCTTTAAGCTACCATATACTAGAAAAAAATTCCGAAGATTTAGGAAAAATCCGGAGAAATGGCAGCCCTGCAAAAGCCAATTGACTTCTAATTATGGGCTTACTGCCTTAAAAACAAACTTCGGTCGAAAGGCAGGCAAACCACTAGCCATGTATAGTATGCACACAGTGTAACTGTTACTGCCTTACAACGAGTAAAATATGGTAAATAGCAAACAGTTGGGACCCTAGAAAAGAATAAAGCCTTCTCCTCTGATCAAGGTCTACATTGTTTGTCATTTTATTATACGTAAAAAATACAACTATAAATTGAAAAAATGTACCTTACTTTAATCTTACTTGGAACTATGAATTGTTCAGGAGTTCTGATAGAAACTATAAAAGTCAGCATAAATTAGTTGGGCTATTTATAAACTAACGTAATATAGGTAAACCACGATATCGCGTTGACATAAATAGAATGCTAATAGCCATGTGCAAAGACCGTATGTTAAGCAAATTTGACACACTGACCCTGTTTTGAAATTTATTTATTTAAAAAAAAAAACAGTTGCAGGCGACAATTGCTTATTTGCAAAAAAAACAACAACTACCCAACACGCAAAGAGTTAACTCTTTGAACCCTAGTCACGCATATATGCGTCTTTTGCAAACAGGATTACACTTGTCCTATGCAAACAGTGTAGACCCTGATCAGAGGGCTCCTTAAGGAGCCCTCTGATCAGGGTCTAAGCTGTTTGTCACTTTGACATATTTTGTAAAAATTACCATAAAAAGTCAAAAATGGACTAGACTCAATTGAAAACTAGAATTGTCCATTAGAGGTTTCAGGGAGGAAAGGGTAAAGCAGACGACAGTTAAGCATAGTAAAAATGGTTATCAGATGCATGTCGGGAAATGTGCATGCGGTTGAACTACACGAAATCCATATACAATGTACGAGTTGTAGGCTGTGCAGGGAATCAAGAAGTTTTAACTCTCAAGTTCACTGCCAAAGGCAACATAGGTCGATTTTGCAAACAGTCTGGATCCTGATCAGATATCGCGTTACGTGGCTTCAAACCGGAATCCAAACTGTTTGGCTTTGGCACTCGTATGTTTAATATGTTAGTCAAAATTCTTTAAACCTGACTTAGAAACCAAATAATGCAGATAGCACCATTAAAGCAGACAATAGTTTGCATATGGAAGGTTTAAAGAAAATATTTTAAGGTTGAATACCCCCTATAATTAGTTCGTCAATATCGATACTCTACGGAGAGAGATCGCCCATTAATTATTGTCAACTGTCGTCTCGTTCCGAACCATACTTCGGAACGAGATGATAATTGACGATGATCGCTCTCCGTATATAGAGAGTACCGATATTGTTCCGAATTTATTAGGGGTTCTCAACCTTAAGTTTGTTGTGCCTCTTTCGTTGCCAAATTTGTCGAATGCCTTAACACTGTCATCGATTGCCATAATGTCCCCTGCTTTCACTCATAAACCTTTGAAATTTCACGCATGACCTATCCAGAGGGTTTCCATAGAAACCCATCTGATATTGATATACACGTGTACATTGTTAACTCTTCCATCCATTAAAATTAAAATGGAATATTCCAGTTTCTAATTAAAATCAAATCCAAGTTGTTATACATGTAGAGTATTTATCGTTATCTGATACCGGTACACTTTTTGCCTATGACAAGTGTACTCTTCACGAGTTCACTGTTTTAAAATGACGAATATATACTCGTCACTAGGGGTAATTGTGTTTACATAGGAAAATTATACAGTAAAACCTCTCTGTTACAACCACGAATAAGAAAGCCAATTGATTGTATAAAAAAGACAGGTGAGCGCTTAAAGCAAGGTGACGGTAAACCAGAAAGCTCCTTAAGGAGCTTTAATCAGTCACATGTCGTAAACACCTAATAATTAACAAAATTTAAGTGGTCGTAATAGAGAGAGTTTACTGTATACTTTACTGTGCTCTTCATATGTACAGTGGAGAATACGTTATTCTTTCCCGTTTAAACGCAAACGAAACGCAAACGCAAAACACTAAAATGTAGAAAATAACAACTTGTTGACAATGCTGACTTTTCAATTTTACCTGAGTGGCAAACAGTTTAGAGCCTTATCAGACGCCGGGTTACCCGGCGTCTGATCTGGCTCCAAACTGTTTGTAATGGGAATAATAGTTTCATCGTAAATGCGTTTAATGGGAAAGAATGGCATTTTCTCCACTGTACACTGTTTGTGATGGACGAGTATACTCGTCACTAGGGTACACCGTGTTAATACTGTCTAGACTATTGATTTAAGTTCAGTGTGTCTGGAAATATCAATACACTTCAGCAGGCTGTACAATTGTTTTATATAACCAGAACTTTATACGTACCAGCAATTTAAGTCATTCCAATATTTAACTTTAGAAATACATCCATCCAGAATGACTAGTAGGAGAATCCATTCAGTAATTTAACCCATTTGT
The DNA here is from genome assembly GCA_922989275.2 of Gari tellinella. Taxonomy (NCBI): domain Eukaryota; kingdom Metazoa; phylum Mollusca; class Bivalvia; order Cardiida; family Psammobiidae; genus Gari; species Gari tellinella. Next base: position 25,457,469 of record OV277857.1, on the reverse strand, counting down.
GCTTAGCGTCCCATTATAAGGGACATATTGAAACAGTGTAGACTCTGATCAGACGCCGCATAATGCGGCGTCTGATCAGAGTCTACACTGTTTCATTATAAAACAAAGCGAATTAGGTACCCCGTACATCAAAAATGGACTAATCCACTATATAAGCATGGGTGAATCTACTGGGCGCAAATGGGTTAAAAATATCATTCAGTACGACTACCGCCTCAGTAACCCTTATCATGCCGTGATATCGTCTGCTTTGAAATTATCGTCTGCAAAATGTTATTTTTAATAGAATTTTGTTTTTAAATACGGTTGTCAAACAGTTTGAATCCAGATCAGACGCCGCGTAGCGCAGTGTCTGATCTGGAACCAAACGGTTTGCATATATATGTCAAGTGAAGTCGCGATCGGCGAGATACGGGTTAAATATTGCCGTCTGCCTCCTAGTAATTATTTTACACAGTAATTCAGTATTTCTGTAATGGCACAGTGACACAAATGCATTTAAATACGGTTGTCAGTCAGTTTTGATCCTGATCAGACGGCGAATAATTGGGCGCCCTTTTACCTACTTTTTCTAATGAAATCGATTTTCTTTGTTTGAAGGGTTTATTGTGAGTCACAGGGATGTAAAGTAAGACTTGCCTTTACTATGGTTTATGTTATACAGCATGTACATGTATATATATATATGTATATATATATCTAGAAGCCTAGACTCAGTGAAATGTTGCGTCTTCGACGAATCGTCATGGTCTACACTATTTATCATTGTTGTCTTGTGCGGACGTTTATAGTTGTGCTCAACCCATTTGCGCACAGCGGGTTCTTCCTTGCTTGTATATTAGATTAGTCCATTCTTTATCTTAGGGGTTCCTGGTCTAAAATTTCATGTTCGCTTTGTTTTATATTGAAAATCCTATAAGCAAACAGTGTAGACTCTGATCAGACGCCGCATTATGCGGCGTCTGATCAGAGTCTACACTGCTGGCATATGTCCCTTTTATCGGACGCTCGGCACAATTTGGTTAACTCATTCTCCTGGAAACAGCCAATGGACTGTGCCAGTTTTTAACCACGTTGTGCCCAATTATACTCTATACATGTACATTTTGTACATGTATGATTTATAAAAATTAGATGATAAAATAAGGCTTTTTAAAACTTTAATTTACTATAAATGATGTACATGTATATATGGTTGCTGCTATAGTGTTAACAATATATTACAAAATGACAGATAGTGTATATCCTGATAAGAGGGCTCCATTAGAAGACATCAGTCTACACAGTTGGCATACGACAAGTATACTCTGACAGATACCCTGTTTTTACACGAAGAGTATACTTTTCGTCAGGATTGAATGTGTTTATTGCTGATAATTGCAAACATACTGCATCCAGATCAGACACTGGGTAACTCGGCATCTGATCTGGATTCAAGCAGGTTGATACTTGTTGGAGTTTTTCTTCATTAAAATACATAAATAAAATTATTTTAACACATCTAACCCTATTGACGAGTATACTCGTCATTTACAAACAGTGTACCTATTAGGTTCACACTTGTCCCATACAACAGCTCCTTAAGAAACCCTCTGATCTGGGTCTACACTGTTTGTCATTTTGAAATATCTTGTTAAAATCAACCCTAAATAGTCAAAAATGGACAATACTTATTTTGAAATTGGAATTGTCCATTAAATTCTTCAGGGAGGAATGAGTTCAGCTATAATTAGCAGGCGACACTTGTTGTTAGCAGATGATTAATACTAGGCGAGTCTTAGTTACACTCAGTACGCCGTATAAGTAAGCGCTTGCTTGAACTTAGCATATATGGTGTCTTACTTATACATGTAGCTTAGGGTCATTGGCCTTTTGTATTTGGAAACAGTAACTTGCCGTCTCTTTAATATAAATATTTTACTATGACACCATCATCATTTTAATCCATATGCGCCAGTAGATTCTTCTATGCTTATATATTGGATTAGTGCATTTTGGACCAGGTCTATTTTTTTTTTATTTTCATTTTCGTTTTGTTTTATACATCGCATGTATTGAAATTCCTATCAGCAAATAGTGTAAACACTGATCAGACGCCGCATTACTACTACTACTACGACTACTACTACTACTACTACTACTACTTCTTCGTAATTTGTATAATTAGTAGTAGTAGTAGTAGTAGTAGTAGTAGTAGTAGTAGTATAATCATGATAAATATTTGAGATCTACAACTATAGAGGCAGTCTACTTCTAAATGATTGTTTGATCTGAAATTGAAACGCATCCATAGTAAATCAATTTGTGTTTTTTAAAGAGGCTCGCAACCGGATTTAGCATTAAAAATAGTAATTTGTAAATATATGTCAAATGCTTATATAAATGGGTAAGATTTAGTTTAGGATAATAAATTCTGTTAAAAATCCATTTCAAAAAAAAAAAAAGAAGAAGCCCTGGTGGGATTCGAACCCGTGACCCTCCATGCGGAGAGAAACGTGAAAAAATGAGGAAGCTCCTATACTACCTCGGTTACCAGCGCTCTCTATATCTGTAGTAGCGAAATAACGTACTTCACTAATAGCGATCGATAGTACTTTTACTACTTTATTCGTCTCGGGTTTATGTCTGAGCCCGTGTAAAGAAGCAACAACAACAACTATACCGTTAGCTAACGCTATAGAAAAACGATGGAAAATATCTTAAACAAGAAATATCTTTAAAAAAGATATTCGGCGGAATGAGTGGTTGAACTAAGGCTATATAGATGGGTGTGCAAAATTGAATGAAATTGAGCTTTTCAAAAGAATTGTAATATCTTGGATTGAAAAGCAAAAAATAAAAGTATACAATTGAAACAGTAACTTTTATTTAAAATGCAAAACTATCATGTACAGAAATGCAAAACAAAACAATAATTTAACTCATATCCTAGCTACTGGTAGGAGATCCTCACATTAATCTATTGTTCTATATATCAAACTTTTCATTCATAGAGTTTCTTGAAACAAACTATAGCATACACAAATGTACAGATTCAACAGTCTGCTCTACTTCACTCTTGTAAATAATGATGAAACCACACAATTGTGTTTAACTCACTTGAGGCCATTTATATTTAATATTGCTTTTAATGTATGGTAAATGTGTACAAATAGTTAACAATTAAAACAAATTGGTAGTAAACAATTACAAAACACCTAGCTTCCTCTGTATTTCAGATGTCATCTTAAATTGCATCAGCCCCCAGTGTAGTAAACAGTCTGGTCGGTGTCTCTAAATTTTACACTCACAGCCATATCTGGGAAAACTGTAATTGGACATAGACCAGCCTACAGGGCTCCAGATAAGAGGGAGTAAACTAAACAAATCACATTTATTCACTCATTTCAGCACCAAACCCTATGGTGTTACCACTCATTTTGATTGTCTCGAAGAGACAATTCAAATGTTTAGTGACACCACAGGGTTTAATGCACAAATAAAGATTTTAAGTTTTGAAATAATTCCCTTATCTGGAGCCCTGGCTACTATCCAATCAGACTATTCAGTTTCAACAGGTGCTCTCAAGTCTAAATTTCTGATCAAATATAATTGGTTGAAATGTGTGGCCAAACAGAAAGTGTGGCTAAATAGAAACCAGACAGCTCCGCCGAAAAACTAAGATTCGGTGCCGATTCTTGAGACTTTTTTTGGACTGATCATATTTTTTTAATGTCAGAAGCCAAATAATGCCACAAATTTGCTTTATTTGAGTATTTCATTTTATTTTGACAAGTACACCATCCGGTTGCGAGTCCCTTTAAACTATAAAAACTTTGTGGTCATCAGTGGTCAGTCGCTCAACAGTCTTATCCATTGGCATTAACCACCAAAACAATAAATAAGCCGGCGATATATTGGCTATGAAAGGGATCAATGCATCTTATCATGAACAACTTATTTACATGTACAGTAAAACCTCCACATGAGGACCACTAAAATTGAGTACCGGTATGTGAAAGACGAGTGGCAGCTTAAAGCAGGATGAAGGTAAATCAGAAAGTTCCTAAAGAAGCTGACTTTTGCAAACAGTTTAGATCTAGATCAGACGCCGCGAATCGCGGCGTCTGATCTGGATCCAAACTGTTTGCCACTCGTCTTTAGGTTTCTTTACTTAAAAGTGTATAAAATCCAAATTTAACAGAACTTGCAGACGAAAATTTCGAAGCAGACGATATCATCGCAGGATAAGGGTTAAGTATCCATCGAACTAATTTGTGTTATTTAGAAGTCGTAATAGAGAGGTGCTAGTGTATACTTTTTTTCACAAAAAATAAAGGACAACGACATATCGTATTTCACCTACTAGTGTATCAATGATACATTTCACCTATATATCAATGATATATATATTGAAACTTGCCTGAGGTGAGCTGAGTTCATCAGGAGGTATTGACTCCTGGGCTAGTAGTAACTCACTGGGTCATTTTAACACAACTCCGGTCACTGTGGGGTGAACCCAGGCCGCTGAACTCGCGGAGAGTATGTCACAATGTTTGTACAGAGGTAGACTTAGGTAGAAAAATAAATCTAAGTCACTGACCTACCGATGATTCGTATATGACTGTGTTGTATTGATTAATATTTTTTTTTTTAAAATTAGATAAGAAAAAAGGACATTGCTCTTCAAAAAAAATCGTGCATCTTCTATGACATACTGTACGTGTGTTGTTGTCTTCAAGACTTGTGTATATTCCGTTTGTTTTTTCAACAACTCAGCACAAAGACAAATAAGTCTAACGATTGCAGACAATAACAGATAAAGACGAAATGACAAAAACTAGAATTAGTTTATTTTCGTTGATTGTCGTGTATTGTTTATTTGTTCTCTATGCTCATTTGTGTAGATATGAATTTACAGTATAGAACCTCTTGAGGAACCAATCACTAAGGAAAATGCTACAATACAACAGAATATATGTACAGTCGAACTTCGATATCTCGAACTCGGTTAAATCGAACATACCCGTATTTCAAAGTTAAAACGCGGCTGAGCCGCGTTTTAACTTTGAAACACGGGTATGTTCGCCTAAACCGAGCTTGAAATAAGGCATTTCATGTTTCAAAATATCGGATAGTTCGAGTTAAGCGAGTTCGAGATATCGAAGTTCCACTGTATTTTTATAGAGCTATCTGTATGAGTTTCGTCATCACTAGCGAGTAGCGAGGAGTATAGGTGTCCTATATATGCAAACTACGAACATTCTGATCGAATGGCTAAAAGGAGCACATACAGTGAACCTGCAAAGAGTACACTTGTCCTATGAAAACAGTTTAGACTCAGATCATAGGGCTCCTAAAGGAAATCCCTAATCAGTATCCTCGCTGTTTGTCACGTTGCAATATTTACCCCTAAATAGTTAAAACATGGACTAGACTTAATCGGAAAATGGAGTTTTCTATTAAAAGTTTCAGGTGTGAATGGTGAATTGACCCTTTGAACCCAAGTCCCGCATATAGGCGTCCCTTTCAAACAGTGTTCATGTGAATAGTACACTTGTCCTATGCAAACAGTGAAGACCAAGATCAGAGGGATCCGAAAGGAGCCCTCTGATCAGGTTCTTCACTGTATGATGCCAAACATTGACAAAACAACCCTTAAAGGTCAGAAATGTACTAGACTAAAATGTAAACTGGAATTGTCCAATTAAAGTTTCAGGGAGGAGAGAGTTAACATCTGTAAGAAAAATCTTTATTTAAATTGTCACCTGTATTTGCCATCAGTTAGGCTACGTTCTTTGGTCGTGATAGAGAGGTTAAACTGTATTATACCGATTCCATGACCCTCTTTTACAGTGGAGAATCTGTTATTATTTCCCAATAAACGCGTTTACGCTAAAACTATTATTTGCAGTGCAAACAGTTTGGAGCCAGATCAGACGCCGGGTAACCCGGCGTCTGATCAGGCTCCAAACTGTTTGCCACCAAGATAAACATGAATTATCAAAATCGTCCAAAAGTTGTTCTTTTCTACGTTTTAGTGCTGCGTTGCGTTTAAACGGGAAAGAATAACAGATTCTCCACTGTAGTCTACGTTCTTTGGTCGTGATAGAGAGGTTAAACTGTATTATACCGATCCCACGGCCCTCGTTTAATTGTGTAATAATGAACTCGTTCGAAAAGAGCCAATGGACTTATCGATTTCTGTCTGTGCTAAACTCAGTGCACATGGACTGGCTGACATTTGTAAATTTGTCGATAATGTTTTTTACACTCTAACTGATAGAACGTGTGTACAGTGCCTCCTCCCTGCAACGGCCCTCCGAACAACGGCCCTCCATGCATATAACAACGCTTACCGCTGTTCCCCAAATAAGACATTTACGTCTAAACCTTTATTTGCTACAATATCGAATGCATGAAATTGTCGTCTGCATGCTTTTTTAAAGTCACATATTGACTTTTTGACAGTAAAAACGTAATGAAGAGTGACAAACAGTTTTAATATAAGCCAATGTCCCTCCCTTTAACAACTTCCTCCGAACAATATACACAATTTGATCAGGGTCTACACTGCTTGTCATTTTGAAATACATTGTTAAAATTAGCCCTTTATAGTAAAAAATGGACTAGAATGTTTGAAATTGGAATTATTCATTAAAGTTTCAGGGGAGTTAATGATACCTGGATTTTAAAATGAACTCTCCCTGTGTGCTTGCTGGAAGAGTTCATAGATATACATGTACAAGGGTAATCACAGTGGGTTTTTTCATATACGAGCTTAGCAGAATATTTTTATATGCAATCTCAAACACAGTGCAGACCCTGATCAGACAACGTATAACGCGTTACATGTATCTCATCAGGGTCTACACTGTTTGCTAATGCCTACTTTTGTGGACGATATTTAAAGCATTAATGGATTCAGACAACTATTCTAGTAGCGATTTATTTTTGTATGTGTCAATTTTAACCCTCTCTCCCTATTCATCTGCCTCAACCGTGCCCACCCCCTGATCAAACTAGAGTAAAATGTCACGATGTCTACGTCTAACCATTGTCCAAACACTCATCGAGATCGGAGTGTGTCCCAAAAAACATGGTGGTCTTATGATTTGTAAATTCAACCAACTACGCCATACGCATTTTTTCTCATTTAGTTTATTACTGCGCTAAAGAAAATAGTTATAATTTCAACAGTCATGGTTATGTATCATATACGAGTTTCTATATTCTAGCAGCTAACCTGCTCGCTTGTGGTCACCTATATTCAATACTAGAAACAGGCTATAGAGGAAGATATATTTTTTTTTCTGTGCTCTAAATCTCGGTAAAAACTGATTGAACACCGGCACTCTGTACTCGACAAAACTCTATACATAAAATGTAGACAATAACATAATTATATTCTTGATTACATTGACGATACATTTAGATATATGACTTGCAATCAGTTTGGACTGGAGCCTGATCAGACGCCGGGGGAATCAACACCTGACCTGGATCCAAACTATTTGCAATGGATGTAATTCATTTAGCACAGACGAGCTTAACCCATGTGTGTCTAGCGTCCCATAAAAGGGACATAGGCAAACAGTGTAAACTCTGATCAGACGCCACACTATGCGGCGTCTAATCTGAGTATGCACTATTTGTTAACATAAATGTCTATCAAAAATGAAATGAAAATTCAGACTAGAACTAATCCAATATATAAGCTTGGAAGAATACATTTTAGAGTATTCTCGCGTGTAGCGCAGCACGTAATTTTTCGAGTTTCCCAATACATGTACAATCATCACATAGTTGGAGCTTGGATGAGCTGCTGTATGTCACATAGACAATGTAACTATAGTTTTGTTGGCAAGGTCGTTAACCCAATAATGCCTACATCCACAAAAGTTGGCTTTTGCAAGCAGTGGTGAGACTCTGCAATTAGCGATGTCCCATCAGGGTCTAAACTGTTTGCTATTTTATATATAAGATGATCTGTTGTACGAACAAACACTGCAGCGTCTTTCGAACACACTTGTACATCCACATTATTCCCTTTATCTCTACAACGACACCCAATTGGAGACACAGAGTGTGTGTGTTGTTCGGAGGGAGTCGATATAGGGAGGAAAATTAAGACTTGGCTTACATTTGCAAACATCATTACACTTATTCTCTCAAAATGTCCACTTATATGTAACTTTAAGAAAAAAAACAGTAAACGACAATTTAAGCAGACTATATGCCGCTTTTTGTGAAGGAGTCGTGTCTCATGTAGCTCAAATGGGATACCAAACAACCGTTTATGCATGTTTCCCAAAAACACAATGCGGCTTTAACTATACAATCATATACATACTTTGCCAAATGACAAACAGTGCATATACTTTTAAGAGAGCTCCTGCATGGTGGAGCTCTCTGTTCACGGTCTACATCGTTTGCATATGACAAGTGTACTTTTTACAGGTACACTGTTAACTTTGTTATTAACTAGTGTAGTCGTCGCTAGTGTTGAATGTGTTAAGTACTGGTTCCGATTTTACTAGATAATTTATATTCTTCTAATGGGTCATTGTTGTGTCGTGTACTGGCAGAATTATTTCTGTACCATTTAGTCCGAGGTGGAATTGACAACTGATTGTACTAGGTTGTCATAGCTCAATTCTGACCAGCCTCGTGCTGGTTTGGTGTCGACGACACATATCAGGGGCGGATCAACATTTTTGAAGAACAAAATCCGTTCACCAGATCAGACTCCAACTTGCTCAGCGTCTGGCCAGGCTCCTTCACCGTTAAATGCCTCGAGTACAATGTTTATTTGCAACAGCCTGGATCCTGGTCAGACGCCGCGTAACTCCAAACTGTTTGCTAATCATGGCGATATTACTATATGTATTATAGTCATTTTACCTAAAATTCAAATGTAGGCCAAAGCGACAACATTGCTTAAAGAAGGTAACGTAATCGTTTGTATGATACATAATATGTGCAATAACAAATACAAGTGATCATGTTTCTCCCATGTAGATATGAACATCTTATGTATGTATATAATGTTACATGTTTTGTTAAAATCTATAGCTTAATTATACATTATTTCGTCAATTTATCGTTGATCTGAACAATGGTAAGACTGGATTTCTTATAAGCATTACTTAAGTACGCATGTTAATGCATATTTTGAAAATCAGATTTCAAAACAAACTTTATGGCAGGTTTTAGTTTTGAGATTAGCACTATTTATATGGTTTTAGTTTTAGTTTTAGTTTTAGGGTTTGCTTTGAATTACTGATACTTGAAATATGAGTTTCAGAAAAATAGTATGTTATGATAAGTAATAGATAGTTTCTTATAATTCTTATTTGAATGGTATGGTGAATGTTATGACTAAATGTATGTTATGTTTGTATTATGAACCATTATGAGACTGAAATAAAGATATAAAATATAATAACGTCATAGAAGTGAAAGGGAGAAGGGGTGTTTTAAAACATTCAGGGTCCAAGGTTATAAAGCTTTTCACTAGAGTCTAAAGACGTTCTCAAGCATTTGATTGGTCAGATTTGAGAACACACTCAGACTCAGTTCAAACGCTTTATAACCTTGTACCCAGGTAAAAGTAAATCGTCAAAAATCATTCAGTGTCGACATTCTATTGAATTGTGTTAGCGTTTCGTTTCAATCAAACGGTAAAGAATAAATCGCCTTCTTCAGTGTAAGTGAAAACTTTCGATCCCCTCCTGACGTATGAGTCAAAGGCCAGAAATCACGAGTGCTGTACTTCCGGGATGTCCATACATGGATGGGATATATTAGGATTGTAATACTTTCATCATTATGTTTATCCTTTGAAGATATTGGAGGATTATGCGACCATGTTTGTTTAATCATAATTCTGTCAACCGTCCAAACGAAGATCCATATGCACACTGCTTTGACTCATTGGACCCTGGTATAGAGTATACTCGTCATTTATCGACAGTGTATGATCTGATGACCTCTTAAAGCAGGGTGAAAGTAAGACGCATTCTGTTTTACTTTTAACATGCTTTAACTTACCCTCCACCAGAATATAGAAACTAAATTATTTTACTTATGGTACATATTCATGACGGTATGAAGTAGAACTATTTTCTTCAGGGGAATAAATCAAAGGCGTAAAAAGGGACATTTATGGGGTAATGGGTTAGACTTCTATGTGAAAAACGCTTTATTTATTGTGCATGTTTTATACCCAGAAATCACTTTTCTTAGCCTTAGTGTATGAATAATTAGAGGCCTTAAAAAGGTTCAGTGCTCCCTCTCTACAACAGCCCTGCCAACAACGACTCCCTCCTTATAACGACCTTTGCCGCAGTTCCCTAAAAAGGACAATTATGTCTCACGCTTTTACTGCTGGAATATCGTCTGCTCAAATTTGTCTTCTGCTGTTTTTCTCAAGTTACATAATGGATATTTTGACAGGAAAAAAACACTAAATGACGGGTGACAAACAGCTTGAATCCAGATCAGACGCGGCTTCTGATCTGGATTCAAGCTGTTTGCAAATGTAGCAAATGTCCCTCCCTATAACGACTACCTCCGAACAACGCACACACTTTTTGTCTCCCATTGGGTGTCGTTGTAGAGAAGTTTTACTGTATAGGACCTGGAGGTGTTTCTGGTCTTTTGGACAAGGATGTAGGGTAAAACGAAACGGCGTGGTTAAGTTTGTATTTTACTTTCTCTATATGTAATCTCACTAGCTCTGAAACAACTATAACAAGACATTTTTTAAAAAAATATTCAGCGGATGGGTGGTGGAATCAGTGCTGTAGATGCCTGTGCAAAATTGTATGAAATTTGGGTTTTCAAAAAATTGTAATATCTTGGATTGAAAAGCAAACAATACAAGAAACAAATATAAAAAGGAACAAATAAGTATAATGACAGTAGATAACGTCACCCCACTTACTAGTTCTATGAGTATTAATATGGATCTGACGATTTTTACTGGTCCTTTCTCCCTGACTCCCGCGTGAAGTTAACTATAAATTATAAATTAGCATAATGGGAATGAAGAAAGGTTGTAATGAGTGAAAGAACTAAAATAATAAGATCTTAGATTACTTTAATTACTATATATGCTGAAAAGAAGCTTTAAATTGAAAAATAATTGATACTATGGCATTTGATATGTTTTTACATGTAGTACAATTTAGACAAACATTGCTCTTGAATTAATCAATGGGATATTCTAAAATGATACCGCTTAATATTTAAAACAATATGAATAAACTAAACACCAGACACTGCGGAAGCCAACATACGTAAATTATATGATGTCCATGTTCCAAAAGACATAGAGGATAATCAATTTCTTTGGATTGATATGAAAAATATATCAAGAGAATGGGTTGTTATCTGGTTAAAAAACGAGTCCGAAAGGACGATTTTTTTTAAACCAGATAACAACCCATTCGAGTGATATATTTTTCATATCTATACAAAAGAATTGATTATTCTATTTATTATATATATTTTAATGACGTTTTTACAGAAAAACACACACAATCAATTACCGCGACGTCACTAAACTAATTTTGACGTGACGTCACAAAAAGTGATATCATATCACTACATGTAGTGATGATATCAACAGTGACGATATCAAATTTATCTAACTGAGAACTCTCTATAAATCATCGATAGGTATATAATAGATAGAGGATAATTGTTTTTTTCAGTATAAGATAGAAATTTAATCCATTGAGTGAACATCAGACGTTATATTTTCACGAGTGGCGAAGCCACGAGTGAAAATATAACAGTCTGATGTTCACGAAATGGATTAAATTCTATCTTATACTGAAAAAATACAATTATTCTATTTATTTATGCTTTTAAGCCACTTTTTAAACGAAATTGTTCGACAATTGTGAAAGCGAAAGTACATTATTTACCCCGTGTTGAGCCCCAAGTTTACATCGAACACATTAACGAAACAGTTTTCCCGTACGATGACGTCACTTATTTATTGATTTGACGTCATCCGAATTACGTCGTTGCTCCCGATTTTGGATTCGTGTTTATCCGTTGAGTGGTTCGCGACAAATCGGACTGCCGGAATAAGACACGATTGACTACGATTTTTGGGGAGCCCTACGGGGAAAACGGCGATTGATGATGATCCACTGCAGTAGATTACCAAGTGATAATCCACTGCTATTTTCCGGTAATCCACCGAAAAGCATAAATAAGTGACTAACTGACCAATGTCAACTCTTAATCCGTATACTCCATGGCATGTTTCTAGTTTTGAAGACAGTTAACCACTTAAAGCAGGTTGAAAGTAAAGTAGAATGCGCCTTTAGGCGCATTCTGCTTTACTTTCAGCCTGCTTTAAGCTAATACCTGCTAGGATATAGAAAATATTTCTTATGCTGCAGATTCATGACTGTACAAATTGAAACTATTTCCTTCAGTGAAGGAAATTAAATAAAAGCGTAAAAGGGCGTATTTATGGGTGTAATGGGTTAAACAGGTCACTGTGGAATGGATCTGTCATGTGCAGTACAACTAAAGGGAGAGAATTCAACAGATAAAATGGAAACAACCGAACAAGCCTTACTTGGTAACCCCCTCTTGAAAATAAACGATATTTCAATTTTAAAACGAAACTAAACGCTAAAATGTAGAAAGACACAGGTTTATGAAACTGTTGACATGTGTGGAACCTCGCGGGCGTCACGGCATTCTAAATTTGTGACAGGTGCCGTTTCAGGGTCTCATGGAAAAAGAGGAAAATACGTTTTGTCTCATTCCGTTAAATCACAGATTGAGTCACATTCACTTGTTAAAAGCACACAATCATTCCTAAAAATAATTTTGATACCAATTTCTGATTCCAAAATCAAAATTCAGGGCGCTATTAATCTAATTTAAAACTTTTCAAATTACTTCAGCAGAGGTCGTTTTTATCCTTGTTTACACATTAGCTATACACACAACCACAGGTTTTCGGCGCGTAAGCTATGACCCCCCCCCCCCATAAATCTTTCAAAATGAGTCAAAATACATCCATATGTTCAACAAACATCCTTAACAAATGTTTCAAGAAGTTTCAAGAAGTTTAAAAAAAAAATTATTTTAAAATTTTTTTTTTTTTAAATTTCACGAAACTTCAGGAAATGTTCTTTTATGATGATTATTGAATGTATGGATAGATTTTAGGGTATTTTATCCACGTTTGGTGGTGGTGGAGGGGGGTTATAGCAGCTAGGGGTAGTGTCATAGCCAACGGGCCGAATGCCTATGCACACAACAGCAGTTGTGATGTACACTGAATTAAATTTCTCGGCTTAATAGTCGTATAAAGGTGTTTTTTTGTTTGTTTGTTTGTTGTTGTGGTTTTTTTTTTGGTTTTTTTTTTTTTTTTTAACAAATTGGTGTATTTTTGCATTCTGATTCTGTAATGGTCAGTGTAAACGTCAGTAAATTACCCCTACCCACGCTAACTCTTCTATGCGGAGTTACCAAAAACCACATCCGCTTCAGAGAAAAACATGGAAAACGAAAGTTGCATTGACCATCTCTAGATTGTGCAGTTGCGATACAATAAAGTATAGAAATGGGTGACAAGCGATCACTGTCTGACACATCAGGTAATACTTTCGACTCGTTTGCACTGTTGAGAACAATTTCTATTCGTCGCGCGGGTTTGAATGGCCAGTGTCACATTGATGATGTGTTATTTGCTTTCATTTTGCAGGGCTGCCATAAGTTGACATGAAAAATCCTAAGATTTCCAAATTTGCATTTTTCAAGTGTGAATTTACGAATCGTACCTTTACGTTTACGTTTATGTTGATACGAATCCGCTATCAAACTTGACTACTATGATTCGGCGCAGTGGTGAAAGAGAAATAAAGAAAGAAAGGACAGACAGAAACACGTTACAGACAGATCATAGGAAGATTGTACTGAAGGCGTAATTGTCGACTGTTTTCCGTCCCTTTACCCCATAGCCTATTTCTAGTTTTGTTGGCATGTGATTACTTAAAGCAGGCTGGAAGTAAAGCAGAATGCGCCTTCAGGCGCATTCTGCTTTACTTTCAGCCTGCTTTAAGCTGTCATGTACTAGAAAAAAAGCCGAAGATTTAGGAAAAATCCAGAAAAATGGCAGCCCTGATTTTGTTGTTGATAATTGGATATTCCATCATAATTGGCCCACATAGCCTAATTCGGTATTTTTCAGTATTTACGACAGGGATTTGCTTGAAACAGGTTAAAACAAAAATAGAACGATAGCCTGTAGGAGTGTTCTGTTTTTACCTAGATTTATGAAGAGATATTTTCCAAACGCATGTAAGTGTGCTTTTGATAAAAGCTATGTCGTAAGAACAACACGCGCAATATCGTAAGAATCACATTCGCCCCAAATCACATTCGCCCCTCGATAAATTCGCCTACGGTCATATTCATTCAGTAGTCGTTATTATCGAAGGATGTATAGAGCAAACAAAAACCTGTATTAACATTTTTGATGTTCAATTAAATAAGTATGGCCAGGATTTGGGTGCGGCTTTCATTTACATGTAGACAAAAACCGGGTCGCCGCAACAGTACATGGGAGACTCCAAAAAGCACAAATAGCTTCATCAAAAGCCCTTAGCAAAGTGGGCAACACATAATGTCAATTGTTCAGCATAGCCCTTAGCAAAGTGGGCATCACAACATGTCAATTGTCACCATAGAAGACAACTTGTCATAATCATCAAAGTCCTTAACAAATTGGGCAACGTATTGATATTTACCACCAAAGTTCCAAATTAATACAATGTTAGCAATTAACTGAGACTAGTTCCAATTACAATGTTAGCAATTAACTGAGACTGGACTTCTGAGGCGACATGATCCTACAGGAGCCAGTCCAGGAAGGTGCAAAATGATTATTTGTAACCTCTTATTTTTAAAACTGTCATCTTTTCGCATCGCCAACTGGTCTTGGGAACTGTTGCAGTAAGACTGGATTATTCCCCCCAAAATGAAACTTCCATGAGGAAAATTTGATTAAAATGTGCTTTTGAATGACTATGTCAGGGCCCCCAACATTTTCTGCTTTAATTCTCCATAAAAGTTCATGTTGTGAACGACAGTTTGATGAGAGTTTTACTCTATTTCTATTGTACAGACAGTGATATGGAGCAACAAGCAGAGCCAGAGAAGAAAATGTCACGATTTACTGGGCCAGCCCCAACTACAGGAGGGGATGGCAGCTTATCTAGGCCAGTGTTAACTACAGGTGGTGATGGTGGCTTTACTGGGCCAGCCTCAAAAGCAGGAGGCGATGGTGGATTTGCTGCAAGGATGATGGTTGGTACTCAATGGTTAACCCATTACCCCATAAATATGTCTTTTTGCGCCTTTCATTCATTCCTCCACTGAAGAAATTAGTTCCAATTTATACAGTCATGAACATGTTTTATTAAAAATATTTTCATTATTATAGCAGATTGTAGCTTAAAGCAGGCTGGAAGTAAAGCAGAATGCGCCGTAAGGCGCATTCTGCTTTACTTTCAACCTGCTAAGTGGTCACCTATCTTCAATACTAGAAACAGGCTATGGGGTAATGGGTTAACTCATTCAACACTTATGATGACAATACTCATTCTTTACATGCCATGTACCTGTGAAGAGTACACTTGTCCTGTGCAAACAGTGTAAATCCTGATCAGAGGAATCCTGCAGAGTCTGCACTGTTTGTCAATTTGCAATTATTATGTTGCCAAACACAATAAACAATTAAAAAAAGGACTAGGCTTAATTGGAAATTGGAAGTATTCATTTGAAGTTTCAGAGGTGAATGAGTTAACCCTTTACCCTGTAGCCTGTTTTTAGTTTTGGAGACAGGTGAGCACTTAAAGCAGGTTTAAAGTAAAGCAGAATGTGCTTAAAGGCGCATTCTGCTTTACTTTCAGCCTGCTTTAAGCTACCATCTGCTGGAATATTATAAATATTTCTTTTGGACAGTTTTGGTACATGTTTATGATTGTATAAATTGGAACTATTTTCTTCAACGGAGGAATAAATTAAATGTGCTAAAGGGCACTTCTATCGGGGAAAGGATTAATGATTTGCAGTATGGAGAAAAATATAAGTTTGACATGGCAAACAATTTGATTAGTTGCTATGTTGGAAACACTGTGTCTAAACAGGGTCTACAGTTTTACAGTGGTAATGAACAAAATATTGTTGACTGCGGGAAAAAGTGGCATGTATGGACCTGATGAAACATCTATCATATCAGTTGACCTAGGTCTACTTGGTTGCTAGACTTTTATCAGTGCAGACACTCTCTTAACCCATTACCCCATAAATACACCTTTTTATGCCTTGAAATAATTCTTCCACTGAAGAAAATAATTCCAATTTAATCCGTCATGAATAAATATTATAGGGAATATTTTCTATATTTTAGAACACGATAGCTTAAAGCAGGCTGAAAGTAAAGCAGAATGTGCCTTAAGGCGCATTCTGCTTTACTTTCAACCTGCTTTTAGTAGTCACCTATCTTCAATATTATAAATAGGCTATCAGGGAAAGGGTTAAGATTGAATTGGTTTGTTCTACTTTACTTTCATTGTACTTAAACCCTTTACTGCATAGCTTGTCTCTGGTTTTGAAGACAGGTTGCCACATAAAGCAGGTTGAAAGTAAAGCAGAATGTGCCTGAAGGCACATTCTGCTTTACTTTCAGCCTGCTTTAAGCTACCATATGATAGGATAAAGGAAGTATTTCTTATGGTGCATATTCATGACTGTATTAAGTGGAAATTAAAGGTGTAAAAATGCATACCAATGGAGTATTGAGTTAAACTGTGACTGGTCATTAACCCTTAGCCCGCCAAATAAATTGCCGTCTGCTATATTTCTCGTCTGCTTCAAGTTTCAAAGTTGCTCAAAATTGCTGAAAATGTCCGAGTGTCAAACAGCTTGGATCCGGATGAGACGCCGAGTTACTCGGCGTCTCATCCGGATCCAAGCTGTTTGCATATGGAGCTATAGTCGTGAGTGGCAGGCTAAGGGTTAACATCTATATTTAGTCGTTATTTGACTGGTCATTAAAGCCAGATTTAACTGAAAAAAAGGTATTATAATTGTATTTGATTAATTTATTTGATATAACCTGGTGTTTTATGTCTAGGCCAAGATGGGTTATGAAAAAGGTAAAGGTTTGGGTAAGCATGCACAGGGACGAGTGAACATAGTAGAGGCTTCTACTCAGCGAGGACGTCGAGGTCTTGGATTGCACATCAAAGGATTGGAGCCATCAAAAAATGTGGAGTGGTCGGAGGAGGAAGACAAGGTATGCTTTGTAACTATTACTTTTCCTCCAACATATATACATGACATATGTATAAAACAAAATCATTGATAGCTGTTTTGTTTTCATTAAAAGCTTGTTTGAATTTTATGCGGGAAGAAATACATGTACAGTGCTCCCTCTCTACAACGGCCCTCCCAACAATGACCCCCTCCTTACAACGACCATTATCTTAGTTTCCTAAACAGAATGATTATGTCTAACTCATTTACTGCTGCGATATCGTCTGCTTAATAGTGTCGCCTGCTGTTTTTCTCACAGTAAAATATAAGTGGATATTTTGAATAAATTATTAATATAATGACGAGTGACAAACAGCTTGAATCCAGATCAGACGCCGCTTTACGCAGCATTTGATCTGGATTCAAGCTGTTTGCAAATTGAAATGTAAGCCAAGTCTTAATTTTCCCTCCCTATAATGACTCCCTCCAAACAACACACACAATCTGTGTCTCTCTCTGATGTCGTTGTAAAGAAGGAGCGCTGTACCACCAAACTTTGCTGCAGCCAGAAGCACATGTGAAACTAAGATATGTTGTTTCTTTATGGCAGTGGAACATCAACTTCTGCAGCATTCATTTTGTTGTCTTTTTGAAGTAAAGAAAGATGGATTTTGATAGATTGTCAGGTCATTATTTAATATTTGTGTCTGTTGAAATCTCTGTAAGAAACAGTTTTTACAACCTTTTCATACAGTCTGTGCGTCCATTCACACTTTTTGGTTTCCGCTCTAATTCAAGCATTTTTAGCTCGACTTTTTCGAAAAGTCGAGCTATTGTCGTCACCCTGTCGTCTGCGTCAGCGTCAGCGTCTGCGTCGGTTAAGTTTTTTGCTTAAGGTTTTTGTAAGAGTTGATTTCTCAATAAATATCAAAGGTATCCATTTGAAACTTGGAAAAGTTGTTCAGTATCAAAAGGGCAACTCATTACAACAAGGCAGGTAACCCTTGGACTTGTCATTTCAGAGTTATTGCCCTTGTTTTATTTACTTAAAAATTATAAATTAACATATCTCAATGACTAGCGAAGATATCCATTTGAAACTTGGAATAGTTTTTCAGTATTAAAAGGGCAACTCATTACAACAAGGCAGGTAACCCTGGGATGTGTAATTTCAGAGTTATTGCCCTTGTTTTATTTACTTAAAAATTACAAATTAACATATCTCAATAACTAGCAAAGATATCCATTTGAAACTTGGAATAGTTGTTCAGTATTGAAAGGGCAACTCATTACAACAAGGCAGGTAACCCTGGGATTTGTCATTTTAGAGTTATTGCCCTTGTTTTATTTACTTAAAAATTATAAATTAACATATCTCAATAACTAGCAAAGGTATCCATTTGAAACTTGGAATAGTTGTTCAGTATTAAAAGGGCAACTCATTACAACAAGGCAGATAACCCTGGGATGTGTCATTTTAGAGTTATTGCCCTTGTTTTATTTACTTCAAAATTGTAAATTAACATATCTAAATAACTATGAAAGATATTAACTTGAAACTTTGAATACTTATTCAATATCAAAAGGGCAACTCATAACAACAAGACAGGTAACCCCGAGGTTTGTGTATCCAGAGTTATTGCCCTTGTTTTATTTACTTAAAAGTTATAAATTAACATATCTAAATAACTATGAAAGATATTAACTTGAAACTTTGAATACTTGTTAAGTATCAAAAGGACAACTCATTACAACAAGGTAGGTTACTCTGTGATTTGTAATTCCAGAGTAATTTCCCTTGATTTATTTACTTAAAACTTGTAAATTGAAATATCTTAATAACTGTCAAATATATTAACTTGAAACTTTAAACACTTGTGTTATATCAAAATGGCAACTCATTCAAACAAGAAAGGTGACCAGGAATGTGCAATTCAATAGTTATTGTCCTTGTTTTGACTTATAGTTTACTTTAAATGGAACGTAGACTGTCCAAGTATGTTTGAGTTGTTGTTGCTTACAAATTTCTATGATCAATAGGTCATTAAACACCCATACACATTCTTTAAGTTTGAAAAATGTAGCCGTCTCAAGTATACGAAAGTCGAGTGTCCAGCACCCGTTTGCGGTGCTCTCGTTTATCTGAACTTTCTGATAATGTTTATTAACAAAAAATGGAGGTCAAGGTGGATATCAGCTAAATCACACCAGGCACTTTTGAGTTATGGCCCTTGAATGTCTCAAAATAGCACTCCACGATGGTTTTCGTTCTCTGATTCAAACATTTTTCATCTGATCTTTACTAAACTTTCTGAAAACGTTTGTTGTCGTATAGTGGAGACCAATTTTGATAACCAGCACATTCTGTTTTACTCTCAACCTGCTTTAACCCATTACCCCATAGCCTGTTTCTAGTTTTCAAGAGAAGAGACCACTTAAAGCAGGTTGAAAGTAAAGCAGAATGTGCCTTAAGGCACATTCTGCTTTACTTTCAGCCTGCTTTAAGCTACCATCTACTTGAATATGCAAAATATTTCTTATGCTACATATTCATAAATGTATACATGTATTGTGGAACTATTTTCTTCACAGTAAGAATAAATTAAAGGCGTTAAAAGGAGTCTTTATGGGGAAATGGGTTAACTCTTTCACTGCCACATTTTATCGTCTGCTTTAACCCGCTTACCGCCAAAATATCGTCTGCATTGGTAGTGTCGTCTGCAATAATAATATATTTAAAGTCAGCTTGAGGGCTGTTTTGACTGAAGAAATGTCGATACTAGTGTAAACAGTTTGGATCCTGATCAGATGCAGCGTTACATGGCGTCTGATCAGGAACAAAACTGTTTGCAAAGTCGCCCTTCGGCGCCAAAGGCAATGAAAGAGTTAACTCTTTCCTCCCTGTCACTTTAAATGGACAATTCCAGTTTCGATTTTTGTCTAGTCCATTTCTGGCTTTTAAGAGTTGTTTTTGTCATTTTTGGCATTTCTGACAAACAGTGAAGACCCTGATCAGAGGGCTCCTTTCGGAGCCCTCTGATCTGGGCCTTCACTGTTTGCACAGGACAAGAGTAGTATTCACATGTACACTGTTTTAAAAGACGCCTATATGCGGGATAAGGGTTCAAAGAGTTAAGCTACCATCTGCTAGAATATAGAAAATATTTCTTATGATACATATTCATGACAGTATAAATTATATTATAAATTGGAGCTACTTTCTTCAGGGTTACATGAATAAATCAAATGCATAAATATGTGTATCTATGCTGATTAAGTGTTAACAGCATGTAGGCCTGAGAAATCCTTACAGTCATGGTTCCATTGTAGGTACTTACTGATGAGGTCGTAGACTGGTTACCCACCTGTAAGGAGAGTGTTCCATCTATTGATGTTCTCAGGACATGGATGATCACTGGACAGGTATATAGGAATTAATTATCCCCTGCCGAAAGGCAGAGGGATACTATTTTTTGTTTGTCCGTCTGTCCATCTGATTTCCGTCCGCAGCTGTATCTCTGAAACTGATCAACAGATTTATATGAAACTTGGTATAGTTATTCTTCATCACGGGGGCACCGTCTGAAAGTATTACTTTATCAGATCAATTGAGGTATTTATGAGTTATGTATCCTTTATATGTTAATTGTCATATTTAACAGTATTTACACTCTAGCTGCTACACATGTGCAGTTTTCAACTGATTTTTAGCTCGCCTGTTCGTAGAACAGCAGAGCTAATGTCATACCCCCGGCGTGAGTGAGCGTGAGCGTGAGCGTGGCCAAGGTTAAAGTTTTTCGGACGGGTTGTTTAAAGCTTAATATTTGTGCTAGGGTGCTGAAATTTTGTATGGGGGTTCATTTGGGGTTAAACATTGATGTTATGGAGTTTAAAGTTAAAAATAATTTGAATTTATGTCAATTTTCAACATGTTTTTGGACTTAGGTTTTTAGACTACAAATAACCAGGTTAAAGTTTTTTGGACGAGTTGTTTTAAAGCTTGATACTTGTGCTAGGGTGCTGACATTTTGTATGGAGGTTCATTTGTGGTTAAACATTGATGTTATGGAGTTTAGAGTTAAAAATAATTTGAATTTATGTCAATTTTCAACATGTTTTGGACTTGGGTTTTTCGACTACAAATCACCAGGTTAAAGTTTTTTGGATGGGTTGTTTTAAAGCTTAATACTTGTGCTAGGGTGCTGTTAGCTCGCCTGTTCGTAGAACAGCAGAGCTAATGTCATACCCCTGGCGTGAGTGAGCGTGAGCGTGGCCAAGGTTAAAGTTTTTTGGACGGGTATTTTAAAGCTTAATATTTGTGCTAGGGTGCTGACATTTTGTATGGGGGTTCATTTGGGGTTAAACATTGATGTTATGGAGTTTAAAGTTAAAAATAATTTGAATTTATGTCAAATTTCAACATGTTTTGGACTTAGGTTTTTCGACTACAAATAACCAGGTTAAAGTTTTTTGGACGGGTTGTTTTAAAGCTTAATATTTGTGCTAGGGTGCTGACATTTTGTATGGAGGTTCATTTGTGGTTAAACATTGATGTTATGGAGTTTAAAGTTAAAAATAATTTGAATTTATGTCAATTTTCAACATGTTTTGGACTTGGGTTTTTCGACTACAAATCACCAGGTTAAAGTTTTTTGGATGGGTTGTTTTAAAGCTTAATACTTGTGCTAGGGTGCTGACATTTTGTATGGAGGTTCATTTGGGGTTAAGCATTGATGTTATGGAGTTTAAAGTTAAAAATAATTTGAATTTATGTCAATTTTCACATGTTTTGGACTTAGGTTTTTCGACTACAAATCACCAGGTTAAAGTTTTTTGGACGAGTTGTTTTAAAGCTTGATACTTGTGCTAGGGTGCTGAAAGTTTGTATGGAGATTCATAGGGGGGTCAAACATTGATGTTATGAAGTTAAAATTTAAAAATAATTTTAATTTTTGTCAATTTTCAACATGTTTTGGACTTGGGTTTTTCGACTACAAATCACCAGGTTAAAGTTTTTTGGACGGGTTGTTTTAAAGCTTAATACTTGTGCTAGGGTGCTGAAAGTTTGTATGGAGGTTCATAGGGGGGTCAAACATTGATGTTATGAAGTTAAAATTTAAAAATAATTTTAATTTTTGTCAATATTTGACATGTTTTGGACTTACTACAAAAGACCAGGTTAAAGTTTTTTGGACGGGTTGTTTTAAAGTTTAATACTTGTCCTAGGGTGCTGAAATTTTGTATGGAGCTTCATTTGGGAACAAACATTGAGGCTATGAAGTTGGAATTAAAAATGTTTTTAATTTATTTCAATTTTTGACATGTTTTGGACTTAGTTGTTTTGACCTCAAAGCACCAGGTTAAAGTTTTTTGGACGGGTTGTTTTAAAGTTTTATATAACTAGATTAAGACTCATCATTCATTTAATAAACTGAAAATTGATTTGTTTTGCATACAAGATGTTTTTAGACATAAATTTCAAGCAGGCGAGCATCAGGTGGCTTTGACACCCATTTCTGGTTATTTTTCTTGCACACATTGTCTGTAAGTATATGTTTTTGATGGAGTGCAAATTATTGGTCAAAATAGAATACTTGTGGCAAGAGTTATACCTTGAAGTACTTTGAAATGCTATTAAAGGCTTTATTTTAACATTGTTTACATACTTGAATGGAATTTTGATAAAAAACTAATAAATTGTATATTGAATTAGTTCAATTATTGTCGAAAAATGAACAAATTAGTGTAGAGTTATCTGCCCTTGATGAGTTCAAAATCCTATATTTAACAGTGTTATCACTCTAGCAACTACATTTTTCAATGAAATTTTGTTATACATGCACACAATGTATATAAGTACAAGTTCTGGAAGTTGAAAGGGTGCACTTGTTGTCAAATAGGATATTCATGACAAGAGTTATCTGCCCTTGATGTACTAAGAAGTGTTAGAAAAAGGATTTATTTTAGTGTGCACAAATGTTTACAAACATGCATATCAAGCTATTAACAATTGTTAGACTTGAATATGATCCAAACCATGTATCACTCGGATTATATTTATGCAAATAAAACCATAGTCAGTTTCAGAATTTCCTATGACAGGACTTCAAGTCAAGAGAATTTATTCTACCCATCTATATTTGATGTCATACTTTCATACAGAAAAAGAGAACCATAGATGATGAAACAAGTTTTTGTACGGAGGAAATACTTAAAGCAGTCGTAAATTGTAAGGTAAGCTTGGTAGTCAGATTGTGTTTCAGTGTTTAATACAGGTGGCTGCTTAAAACAACTGTAAGGATCTCTCTGTTTTTCTTTCAGTTTTTTATATTCAACCAAATGTCATGAAGGAAGTATTTTAAGATAATTTCTATGAAGATAATGTAAATTCCTGAAAATTTATTGACCTTATAAGCACTCTATCCCATTACCCTATAGTTCTTTTCTAAATTTGAAGACAGGTGCACACTTAAAGCAGGTTGAAAGTAAAGCAGAATGTGCCTTAAGGCACATTCTGCTTTACTTTCAGCCTGCTTTAAGCTACCATCTTATAGAATATAGAAAATTGTTCTTGTCATACATTTTTATAACTGTATAAATTGAAACTATTTCCCTCAGTGGAGAAATAATTTAAAGGCATAAAAAGGTGTATTTATGGGGTAATGGGCTATGAGAGACATTGTAAAAAGATTGTTTACTTTAATATATAAGACTGTAGATAGGTTTGTTTACACCGAGCACTCTATAAGAGATTTTGTATATAGGTTTGTTTACATTGATCACATAATGAGAGACTTTGTTAAAGGGACTCGCAACCGGATGGTGTACTTGTCCAAATAAAATAAAATACTCAAATAAAAGCAAATTTGTGGCATTATTTGGCTTCTGACATTAAAAAAATATGATCAGTCCAAAAAAAGTCTCAAGAATCGTCACCGAATCTTAGATTTTTAGATATTTTCCATCGTTTTTCTATAGCGTTAGCTAACGGTATAGTTGTTGTTGTTGCTTC
This sequence comes from Gari tellinella, assembly GCA_922989275.2. NCBI lineage: Eukaryota > Metazoa > Mollusca > Bivalvia > Cardiida > Psammobiidae > Gari > Gari tellinella. The sequence continues at coordinate 25,433,177 of OV277857.1, read as the reverse complement.
TCTACACGGGCTCAGACATAAACACGAGCCGAATTACGAAGTTGTATGCACTTTCGATCGCTACACATTGAAATACGTTAAATCGATCCGAGATAAACGGATAGTTCCGTGGTCCATTGGTCTAAGCGGTTTCCCCTATTTTGCCTTCTGTCCGCCAATGCCGGGCCCCGGGTTCGAATCCCACCAGAGACCAATATTTTTTTTATTGAAATACATTTTTTTAAACAGAATTTCTTATCCTAAACTAATTCTTTACCATTTATATAAGCGTTTGACACATATTTACAAATTACTGTTTTTAATGCACCACCTGGTTGCAAGTCGCTTTAAGAGGACACTATTACTAGATACATTTGTTTACATATAGCACTCTATAAGAGACTTTGTAAAGAGAACACTATATTAGACTGCAGATAGGTTTGTTTACACTGTGCACTCTATAAGAGACTTTGTAAAGAGAACACTATATTAGACTGCAGATAGGTTTGTTTACATTGATCACATAAGGACACTATTACTAGATACATTTGTTTACATATAGCACTCTATAAGAGACTTTGTAAAGAGAACACTATATTAGACTGCAGATAGGTTTGTTTACACTGTGCACTCTATAAGAGACTTTGCAAAGAGGACACTTTATTTTATTTACACTGAGCACTATAAAGAGGACACTAGATTCTATATGAGACTAGATACATTTTTTTACATTGAGCACTCTATAAGAGTCTTTGTTAAGAGGACACTATATGAGACTGTATATAGGTTTGTTTACATTGAGCACTTTATGAAAGACTTTTGTAAAGAGGACACTATATACGAATGTAAGCTCATTACTTCCTAGTTATTCCTTTTAACGCCTCTAATTATCCCCTGCCGAAAGGCAGAGGGATACTGTTTTAGGTCTGTCCGTGCGTGCGTCCGTCACGTTTTCCGTCCGCAACTGTATCTCCGAAACCTATAAACAGATTTGGATTAAACTTGGTATACTTATTTGTCATCATAGGAGCACCGTGGGAAATCAAATTTTTTTCAGAAAATTTTAGGAATTTATGAGATATCTGCCCTTTTTGTGTTAAAAATGCCGTCCGTGCGTCCGTCACGTTTTCCGTCCGCAACTGTATCTCCGAAACCTATAAACAGATTTGGATTAAACTTGGTATACTTATTTGTCATCATAGGAGCAGCGTGGGAAATCAAATTTTTTTCAGAAAATTTTAGGAATTTATGAGTTATCTGCCCTTTTTGTGTTAAAAATGCCATATTTAACAGTTTTTACACTCTAGCAACTACAGAATTCAACATATTTTGTTTATACTTGCACACATTGTCTATAAGTACAAGTTCTTGCAGGTGTGCAATTATTGTAAAAAAAGGATACTTGTGACAAGAGTTATCTGCCCTTGATGTACTTAGAAATGCTAGAAAATGCTTTATTTTGGTATTGTTTACATACTAGAGCCTATAAATATGCATGGATTTTTGAAAAAAACTTTCTTGAATTATGTATGGCTATTAGTTTTTAAATGATTTTGATTATTGTTGAAAACGGAGAAATTAGTCATGAGTTATCTGCCCTTGATAAGTAAAAAAAGCCATATTTAACTGTTTTTACTCTCTGGCAACTACAATTATGAATGGATTTAAATGATACTTGCACACGATGTCTATAAGTAAAAGTTCTTGAAGGTGTGCAATTATTGTCAAAAAAGGATACTTGTGGCAAGAGTTATCTGCCCTTGATGTACTTTGAAATGATAGAAAATGCTTTATTTTAAAATTGTTTACATCCTAGTATCTATAAATATGCATGAATTTTGATAAAACAAATTCTTAAACTATGTATGGCTATTAGTTTTCAAATAATTGTTATCATTTTTGAAAACGGAGAAACTAGTCAACAATTATCTGCCCTTGATGAGTCAAAAAAACCTTATTTAACAGTTTTTACCATCTAGAAACTACAGTCTTTAATGGATTTTGATTTAACTTACACATGATGTATATAAATATAAGGGTTGCAATTATTGTCAAAATAGGATACTTTGTGGCAAGAGTTATCTGCCCTTTATGTACTTAGTAATGCTCAACATGGCTTTATTGTTTACATGCTATTGTGTACAAATGTGAATGGATTTTGAAAAAGAATACTCTGCCCTTGATGAGTTGAAATGTGTTTACACTCTAGTAAATTCTACAGTTCTGAATTTTTTTTAATAATACTTGCACACAATTATAAGTTCTTGAAAGTGTTTAATTACTGTTGAATTTGAATCAAGAGTTACCTGCCCCTGTCATACTTAGATTTATAATGCTACAAACGGCTTTATTTTTTGTATTGTTTAGGCTTTAAAATGTACAAAATTGAATGGATTTTATAAAACTTTGTAAAAAGCTTTTGAATGTTGATCTTTAAAGACAGGTGATCACCATTTACCCCTTCCTCCCACAATAAAGTTTGCCACTTTCTTCTGGACAATCGCTGCGGCAGGGGATATCAGCTCTAAGGTGCTTGTTTATTCCTCAAATGAAGAAAATACTTCCAATATAAACAGTCTTTAATATGCACCGTAAGAGATGATATTTCCATATCCCACCAAATGGTATCTTAAAGCAAGCTGAAAGTAATGCAGAATGCGCCTTAGGCTTTCAACCTGCTTAAAGCAGTCACTTTTCTTCAATACTAAAACAAGCTATGAGATCAGAGAATTTGTCATTTTCAATAATACGAGAGAAGTACAGCAGAGAATGTCACATACACAACACATATGTACCAATCAACCATCTGACATTGAACAACATTTCACAACACAAGACAAGACAATAGAAAGTGATGGTTAATATGATTGGTAACAAAGTACAATGTATATGATCTGTATTCGCAACGAGAATTAAAAGCTACAATGTTAGAGTCAGCGGTTGGTAAAAAATAAAATATAATGAACATGACTATAAATAGCAGCAAAATATCAATGTATGAGAGACTACGAGATACTTATATGACTGATTTAATATATTTACAGTTGAACTTCAACATCTCGATCTCGGTTAGGTCAGACATACCCGTATTTCAAAGTTAAAACGTGGCTGAGCCACGTTTTCACTTTAAAATAAGGGTATGTTTGACTTAACTTAGCATGAAATAAGGCAATTCATGTGTTGACAAATGGGATAGTTCGAATTAAGCCAGTTTGAGATATCGAAGTTTGACAGTAATCATTTTGTTTTCCTGAATTTTAGACTGTGTTTGATGAGCTCGACCCAGAGGAGATGAGGAGAGCAAGGACAAGATCAAACCCCTATGAGACCATCCGGGGAGCCTTCTTCCTCAACAGGTCAGGCATTTCTATACTGAACTCTACACAGTTTAATCCATTGAGCCCTAGGCACGCATATATGCCTCCTTTGCAAACATTGTACTTTTAAAGAGTATACTTGTCCTATGCAAACTGTGTAGACCCTGATCAGAGGGCTCCTTATGGAGCCCTCTGATGAGGGTCTACACTGTTTGTCATTTTGACATATATTGTAAAAATCAACCCTAAAATGACAAAAAAAGGACTAGACTAAATTGAAAACTAGAATTGTCCTTTTGAGGTTTCAGGGAGGAAAAGGTTAACCCATTATTTCATAGATATGTATTTTACCACATTCAATTTATTCTTCTCCGAAGAAATAGATCTGCTTTATACAGTCACGAATATGTAATGCAATGGAGTAATGGGACAAACCTTATTTATTATATACCTATCGATGATTTATAGAGATTTCTCAGTTAGATAAATCTGATATCGTCACTGTTGATATCATCACTACATGTAGTGATGATATCACTTTTTGTGACGTCACGTCATAATTAGTTTTATGACGTCGCGGGTAAATAATGTGTGTCTTTTTCTGTAAAAAACGTCATTAAAATATATATTATAAATAGAATAATCAATTCCTTTGAATAGATATGAAAAATATATCACTCGAATGGGTTGTTATCTGGTTAAAAAACTCGTCCTGCGGACTCGTTTTTCAACCAGATAACAACCCATTCTCGTGATATATTTTTCATATCAATCCAAAGAAATTGATTATCCTCTATTTATTTTTGGTGTCACCTGCTGTTGGCAGAGGTTTGATCATTGTACCCTCTCATAGATTGCCAGGACCTAGGATTCAGGGGCCCGTCTTACGAAACGTCGTACGACAAAAACGGTCTTAAGTCATATTATAAAAGTCTCAATAATTATTCATTTCTCCATCTAATCTTGTCTTGTGACATCTCTTTGGAATTGTCTTGAAAAGACTATTCCAAAGACATGTCACAAGACAGGATTAGATAGAGAAATCAGAAATCAAATGTATTTTAAAGTTTTGACTTACGAATGTTTTTGTCATACAAAGTTTTATGAAACGGGACCCAGGAGAGCTAACCAATACACTATCGAGAGGTTATAGTATGGTATATCAGGGCTCCAGATAAGGGGAGTTTTTCTAAAACTAAAATCTTTATTTCTAAATAAAAGCCTATGGTGTCACTACTCATTAGAATCGTCTCTTTGAGACGATTCTAATGAGTAGTCACAGCATAGGGTTTGGTGTTGAAATGAGCGAGAAAATGTTGGATTTGTTCAGTTTACTCCATCTTATCTGGAGCCCTGGTATATTTGTTTGTGATTTCAGGGCAGCTATGAAGATGGCAAACATGGATGCAGTGCTGGATTACATGTTCACAAACCCCAAATATCCTGATGGGGTAGGTTGTTTTAACTCATTCTACCCTAAATATCTATTGTGGGTATTTATTACCCTTTTGGACTCTTCTAGTACAGGCATTTTGAATCAGTCTACTGTTGTATATTTGATATGACAACAAAAACTGATGAAAATATCAAACAGTGCATACCCTGATCAGAGGGCTCCTAAAGGAGCCCTCTGATCAGGGTCTACACTGTTTGCATACGTAATCAGTAATCCCTACAGAGGTCTGTAGGGTTGAAGGGGTTAAAATCATTCTCCCCTAAAACTCCAAATGGACAATTACAGTCTCCACTTAAGTCTAGTCCGGTTTTGACTATTGGGGGTTGCTATTTTACAATACATGTATATTGCAAAATGACAAACAGTGCAGACCCAGATCAGAGGGCTCTTTGCAGAGTGTACTCTCTACATTGTTTTGTAAATGACACATATACAGTGGAGAATGTGTTAATCTTTCCCAATAAATGCGTTTATGCTAAAACTATTATTTGCAGTGCAAACAGTTTGGAGCCAGATCAGACGCCAGGTAACCCGGCGTCTGATCAGGCTCCAAACTGTTTGCCACCAAGATAAACATGACATACAGTCGAATACCGTTACCTCGATATTCGATACGTCGATACTCCGCTTACGTCGATATTTTTCGCCGGTCCCGGCGAATTCCTTCTTTATCTATATAGTAAATCCCTCATTTGCTCGATATTGTTTCCTCGATATTATCGGTTACGTCGATGTAATTTTTCAGAACCAGAGAAATTTTCTCACCCTTACGTCGATATCTGCTTCACCGTGACCGCATATCGCACATTCGGCAAACATTGGATGGAGGTGTGAAAATGGCTCTCGGCCACCGTGACTGATTGTAGCACCAAATGTGTGAACATGTCCGAAATTGCATCAATCTGCACGAAAGATAATCCCATCTTAATTGCACTGGATCAATATTATTAATTAATTCCCGAATAACTTTGGTTACGAAGTTTGCGTAAATATTTTCGATGACGATTCTGTCAAACCTGAGCCAATTATGGCCGCGATGTTTAAATCAGACTACAGAATTCTTTGTAATGCAGACTGAAGGTGCCGTACGGCGAATAAGTGTAGTGAGATCAAACAAAAGTTACAGTTCATTTCTGATTTATTTTTTATCTAAGTCAGTTCAAACACGCCGCTTCTGTTTGAAACGCCGAAATAATTCGCCGGCGTTTCAAAGTCGGACACGCCCTTTTGAAAATTAAACATGTAAACAACTTACGCTTCCAAAGCGTCACCGGAAGTATAAACAGCTCACTGTGTTGGTGTGATGAAATGTGTAAACCTAATTTTATGTTATAAAAATTGTGTTAGCACCCATGCGCTGGATGTTTATGCTGATGAAATCAGGTAGATCTATCAAATGTATTAAAATACGAAAATTGTTTACTCGCTCCCGCATATCATACCTAATACTAATAGACGCGTAGATTCTCTACTTTTAAAAATACTGACCACCTTCATCAATTTGAAAATTATGAGTTGAAGATTTTGTCAGATTCTACTTGCCTACGCATTTATTTTCAATTGCCAATCATATAACTGTCAATAAACACTAGGATCGAGTATAACGTTAAAACTTCGATATGACGCTACAGATCTCAAATGAGAAACTCCCATTAGCTCGAACTTCGGATACGTCGATATTTTTTCACGGTCCGTTCAACTTCGAGGTAACGGTATTCGACTGTATCAGAATTGTCCAAAAGTTGTTCTTTTCTACGTTTTAGTGTTTTGCGTTTGCGTACGTTTGCGTTTAAACGGGAAAGAATAACAGATTCCCCACTGTATGCAGCACCAAAGAGTAATGAGATATGCTACCACATTTACTGTCACATCATTTGCACATAGGTTTTGAGCAGGGTAATGTATGCTAGTTTCTCTACAGAAAGTTGTTCCAGGGTGAGATTTTCTGTTTTTGATGCCTTCTTATAGAAACCCATGGTTGGACCAAATGACTTGTTGTATTTTGGGGACGTATGTGCGGGACCGGGAGGTTTCAGTGAGTATGTGCTGTGGAGATCTAAGTCTGAAGGTGCCAAGGGCTTTGGTATGACATTGAAGGGGCCCTGTGACTTCAAGCTTGAAGAGTTCTTTGCTGGACCCCCAGAGATGTTTGAGAATCATTATGGTAATGACTACAAAAAACTACAGTCAAGCCTTACTACTTAACTTGCTAATTTTACTGTTTAAAAATGTCTTATTTCAACATTAACCAGGAAATAAGGCTGGGCCTTAAATTCTTAAAAACATTAGATCCTCATCAAACTTGCTTTAATAACCGATTTCTCTGTATGTATGATTTTTTATGCCTCTAATTAATTCTACACTAAGGAAAGTAGTGTCATCTTGCTTTAAGCAGTCATCTTGTTTAAAAACCTAGTAATTAACACAATTTAATGGACGTTATAGAGGAGTTTTACTTTACTTTACTTTTTCAAAGAATTTAACTTTGCTATAGCATCAGTTGCTCATGCAGCTAGGGGACTTCATATGTCTGACAGACACAGACACATCTCTTTTGTCAATGTAATGTACAGTAAAATCTTGTTATTACGACCATGAAAAAGAAGGCTAATTGATTGTATAAAGGACAGGTGTCAGCTTAAAGCAAGGTGACAGTACAACAGAAAGTTTCTAAAGAAGCTGTCTGTGTTACTGTCACCTTGCTTTAAGCAGTCACCTGTCTTAAACACTCATTCTAACACACCTAGTACATGCCCCTATATAAACAAAGAAGAAAATGTATCTGTGTTTATATTCTCAAAAAAACATGCAGGCGCTGTAACTTCTTAACATGACGTCATATGGCTTTGAAAATGCGTACGCCAAGAAATGTAGCACCGTTATTTCGTTGCAAATTGTGGCTAACCTGCTTAAATTGAAGTGTTAGAATCGAAATAATAAATTAATACCAGTGTTTTATTGTGCAATAAAACACTGGTAGTCGTTGAAATGCAGGTAATTAAATCACTCGGCCTTCAGCCTTGTGATTTAATTACTAGGCATCTCAACTCCTACCTGTATTTTATTGCCACGATGAAACACTGGTATGAATTTATTATGTCTTAACTCTTTGAACCCTAGTCACGCATATATGCGTCATTTGCAAACGGCGTACATGTGAGGAGTACACTTGGCCTATGCAAACAGTGTAGACCCTGATCCCTCTGATTAGGGTTTACACTGTTTGTAATTTTGACATATAGTGTAAAAATCAACCCTAAAAAGTCAAAAATGAACTAGACTAAATTAAAAATTGGAATTGTCCATTTGAGGTTTCAGGGAGGAAAGAGTTAAGTAATTGACACAGTTTAGTGGCCACAATAGATAGGTTTTACTGTAGGGTATATTACTGTTGTTTCAGGTGTTGGAGGACTGGAGGGTGACGGGGATATCTTCAGAGCAGACAATCAGGCAGCCTTTATAGACTTTGTCATGGAGAACACTGCTGGAATGGGCTTACACTTTGTCATGGCAGATGGGGTATACCAACATTATTACACATTCCCCATAAATATGCCTTTTTACTGCTTTTATTTATTCCTTTACTGAAGAAAAAAGTTACAATTTAAACTGTCATGGATATGTATCATAAGAAATATTTGCTATATACTAGCAAATGGTAGCTTAAAGCAGGCTGAAAGTTAAGCAGAATGCGCCTATAGGTGCATTCTGCTTTACTTTCAACCTGCTTTAAGTGGTCAACTTACGTAAATACTAGAAACAGGCTATGGGGTAATGGGTTAACTGAACAAATCCAACATTTTCTCACTTATTTCAGCACCAAATCCTATGTTGTCACTACTCATTAGAATCATCTCGAACCATAGGGTTAAATGCAGAAATGCAGAATTTAGTTTTTGAAATACTTCCCTTATCTGGAGCTCTCATTATTAGTGATAAAGTCTTGTTTGAGTAAAACCTTTTCCTGACAACTTGTTTCCAGTGTTTATTGGGGATGTCAGATTTACTTTATGCCACATACAGTCGAACTTCGATATCTCGAACTCACTTAACTCGAACTATCTGATAGTTTGACAAATTTACTGCATTATTTCATGCTCGGCTAAGTCGAACATACCCATATTTCAAAGTTAAAACGTGTCTAAGCCATGTTTTAACTTTGAAATACGGGTATGTTCGTATTAACCGAGTTCGAGATATCGAAGTTCGACTGTAGATAGTTTACAGTGTTTAAGATATAGTATGTGACTGTTTAAATCAGGTTGATAGTAAAGCAGGAAGCACCTGATGAAGTTGTGTGCTTTACTTTCAGCCTGCTTTAAGCTACCACCTGCTAGGATATAGGAAATATTTGTTATGGTGCATATTCATGAGCGTATAAGGTGTATACTATTTTCTTGAGTGTATACTATATTACTGGGGTAAAAACGTGTATTTATGCGGTAATTTGTCACTGGAAATTGGGTAAAATGTGTCAAAACCGTAATAATAGACATCACAGTCATGATACCATCCTGTGTGGTATAAATACGCCCGTTTGGTTCTGAAGCGCCATACGTTCTGATGAGTTCAAATACTGAAAGAAACATAAGCTTACATACCTCTGCTGGAGTTTCCATGGGTAGCAAACTATTTTTGATAGTTTATATCCAAATAAAAAACAAGTAGTGCTGTTATATTTACATTCACCCCATTCATTTTCATTGAAAACATTCACAATCATTTGGTATGAGTGTGGATTCAGAAGAGGCAGGGCTAATGGGCGGTAAAGATCTAAAAGCCTCTGAGAAGGGCATATGAAATGAATGTCAAGATTTTCAATTTAAAGTCCAGGGGCCCGTTTCATAAAACTTTGTACGACAATAGTTGTCGTAAGTCAGATTATAAAAGTCTCAATTATTATTTATTTCTCTATCTAATCCTGTCTTGTGACATCTTTTTGGAATCGTCTTGAAAGGATTAGATGGAGAAATCAGAAATTAAATGTATTTTATAGTTTGGACTTACGATTGTTGTTGTCGTACGAAGTTTTATGAAACGGGCACCAGTATTTTAGCTTGACTTGTTCTTTTCTCTTAGTACAGTACTTCACTTTTAACAACTAGCAAGGCAAGATTGTGTGTCAACAAATAGAAAGGAGATATAATGTAGATTTAATAAATGAAATAAATTGTGTTTGGTGTTCTTGTGAAATGAATGACAAAAAATGATAGGCAAATTAACCCTGAATAGCTAGTGCTGATCATTTTCTGTCATTCATTTTGCATAAATACAGAAGAAAACAAAAATCTTAAATATACAGTTGAAATTCGATATCTCGAACTTGGTTAGGTCGAACATACCTGCATTTGAAAGTTAAAACGTGGCTCAGCCATGTTTTAACTTTGAAATGCAGATATGTTGACTTAACTGAGCAGGAAATAATGCAATTCATGTGCATATAAATTGGATAGTTCGCATTAAGTGTGTTCATGATATCAAAGTTGGACTATATGTATATTTCAGCCAATGTTTGTGATGTGTTTCAGGGTTTTTCAGTAGAAGGGCAGGAGAATATACAGGAGATTCTGTCTAAACAACTGTACCTGTGGACTATATGTATATTTCAGCCAATGTTCGTGATGTGTTTCAGGGTTTTTCAGTAGAAGGGCAGGAGAATATACAGGAGATTCTGTCTAAACAACTGTACCTGTGGACTATATGTATATTTCAGCCAATGTTCGTGATGTGTTTCAGGGTTTTTCAGTAGAAGGGCAGGAGAATATACAGGAGATTCTGTCTATACATGTATGTATATTTCAGCCAATGTTCGTGATGTGTTTCAGGGTTTTTCAGTAGAAGGGCAGGAGAATATACAGGAGATTCTGTCTAAACAACTGTTGGACTATATGTATATTTCAGCCATTGTTTGTGATGTGTTTCAGGGTTTTTCAGTAGAAGGGCAGGAGAATATACAGGAGATTCTGTCTATACATGTATGTATATTTCAGCCAATGTTTGTGATGTGTTTCAGGGTTTTTCAGTAGAAGGGCAGGAGAATATACAGGAGATTCTGTCTAAACAACTGTACCTGTGTCAGTTTTTGGTTGCAATCTCTGTTATAAGAACAGGTATGACCCATTATCGTTAACCCTTTCTTCCCAGCGCTTGTTTTCAGTGTTCAAGACAGGTGGTTGCCTTAAGCAGGTTTAACCCATTACCCCATAGCATGTTTCTAGTTTTGAAGACAGTTGACAACTTAAAGCAGGTTGAAAGTAAAGCAGAATGCGCCTTAAGGCGCATTCTGCTTAACTTTCAGCCTGCTTTAAGCTAACATCTGCTAGGATATAGAAATTATTTCCATGACTGTATAAATTGGAACTATTTCCTTCAGTGAAGGATAATGTTAAAAGTGTAAAAGGGCGTATTTATGGGGTAATGGGTTAATGCGAAACACAACACTCCTGTAGCATCTATTAATTTCTGTGCTGTATTTTCAGCCTCTTTTTATTAAACTTAACATCGTGCAGGCCTGATAGCCCTATTTAGTTGTTGATGATGTATATTGGAGGCATATAATAAACACCTTTTTATTCCTTTAATTTGTTCCTCCATTAAAGAAAATATTTCCTCTTTAATCAGTCATGAATATATACCATATGAAATATTTTTCATATCCTAGAAAATGATAGCTTAAAGCAGGCTGAAAGTAAAGCAGAATGTGCCTTAAGGCGCATTCTGCTTTACTTTCAACCTGCTTTAAGTGATCACCTAGTATCAATACTAGAAACAGGCTATGGAGTAATGGGTTAAGCAGGTTTAATGCAAAACAGAACACCCCTGTAGCATCTATTAATTTTCTGTGCTGTAGTTTTCAGCCTCTAATTATCAAACTTTTCATTGTGAAAGCCTGATAGCCCTGTTTAGTTGTTGATGATGTATATCGGAGGCATATAATAAACACATCACCAGTTGGCGGTGCTTTACAGGGCTTTGTATTCCGCTCTCGACGTTCTTAGGGGGCGGGTGTAACAGCTGATCAGACTCATGCCACGGCTCTCGTTAGATCGGTTGTTTCTGCCAAGAATGTCTGGAGCTGAATACATCACTCTGTATCGCACCACCAACTGGTAATGTGTATCATTTACAGTGCTCCCCCTACAACGACCCTTGAACAATGACTCCCTCCTTACAGAACAGGGGCCCGTTTCATAAAACTTTGTACGACAAAAACGATCGTAAGTCTAAACTTTAAAATACATTTAATTTCTGATTTCCCCATCTAATCCTGTCTTGTGACATCTCTTTTCAAGACGATTCCAAAAAGATGTCACAAGACAGGATTAGATGGAGAAATAAATAATAATTGATACTTTTATAATCTGACTTACGACAACATTTGTCTTAAGAAGTTTTATGAAATGGGCCCCTGAACAAAACTTTATTTCATCTACAAAAATGCTTGTCCCTGTTCCCCAAACAAAATAATCATGTCCCATCGCTTTCACTGCCCTAATAATTTACAGTCTGATTAAAATTGTTGTCTGTTGTTTTTTCTCAAAATTAGAATATTTAAAATGAAATTTTTGACAGATACAATATAATGATGAGTGACAAACAGCTTGAATCCAGATCAGAGGCCGTATAACTGATCTGGATTCAAGCTGTTTGCAAATGTAAGCCAGTTCTTAATTTTCCCTCCTTATAACAATTCCCTCACAATCTGTGTCTCCCATTGGATGTTGTTGTAGCCAGGGAGCACTGTATATAGTGAGTGTCATTGTAAATGTGAGTTGACTATCAGCAGGAACTGTATTAAGGCATGTGATTTTAGTGTTTCATAATCGGCTGTTTTTCATAATCGATCATCGGATATAATCAGACAGACCACTTTGATTAATCATTGATTATACAATCGAAATGAGATATCTAAATTTTGAGTATAAATTTAGTAATGAAAATGTTAAAATTGACAATAAAAAAAATTAAGATTTTTTTTTATTATTTCAATTGCATCTGAAGATTAATATAGATCTACACTAAAATGTAGTAAAATGAGTTCATACATTTGATATCAGAAACAATATCTAGCTGTTTTACATAGAATATAATGAAAAAAAATTTATTTCGATTAATCGATTATTTGATTTTATAATCGATTACATGTAGCTATCGAAAGATCACTTTCAATCAATCATCGGAAATAATCGATCATCGTTTAAACACTATGTGATTTATTGTTGTAGGAGGCCACTTTGTGTGCAAGCTGTTTGATCTGTTCACAGAGTTCAGTGTGGGTCTGGTATATCTCATGTATAGAATATTTGAACATGTTGCCATTTACAAACCTGTTACGAGTAGGCCAGCCAATTCTGAGAGGTATGTGATAACTTCAATCTCTCATTAGTCTGTATAACGTCCTTAGTTCAGTTAACTCTCTGGGGCCCATTTCATAAAACTTCCTACGACAAATGTTGTTGTAAGTCAGATTATAAAAGTCTCAATTATTATTTATTTCTCCATCTAATCCTGTATTGTGACATCTTCATGGAATCGTCTTGAAAAGACGATTCCAAAGAGATGTCACAAGACAAGATTAGATTGAGAAATCAGAAATTTCTTACGACCGTTTTTTGTCGTACAAATTTTTATGAAACAGCCCCTGAACTCTAAGTTATATTTTTATGCCCTTGGCATCTGTTGATGTCGTAGCATATAGTGATTGTCCGGTCTGTCCATGCATATGAGATTAACCAGATTTTACCATTGTCTAGTATAAACACTTCTTACTAGAATGCTTGGACGCTTATAAAGTTGTTGCCTCGAAACATTCCCGATCTATTGTCAATAATTCCAACGAGATCATATACAGTTATTGAAAGCAGCATCTTGTTTCAAATAGGGTCAGAGTGTCAAACAGTTTGGATCCTGATGAGACTAAGTTCCTCAAATACTACATGGGAATTTTACAACATGATTACAGAGTTACCATTCAGTGAAGAAGCTTAAAAAATGAAAAAAAATAGTTATGTGTTTAATTCAGAACTCACTCACACTCACTATCCTAGTTTAGCGTCTGTGTTCCCTTCGTCAGGGGTTCGACGTTGACTGGCGGTCTTTATACATCGTCTCCAGAGGTCACGGTCGTGGGGGTCGACCTTCACCATCTGCCACTTTATGCGGTCTTGCCTGATGGTTTCTCTCCAGGTCTTCTTAGGGCGTCACCTATCAGAACAAATAAATTTTTCAATATTTTATTAGTTTTGCAGTTAACCGTCTTTTAACCTAATGTTTCCTCTGCATAATACATTACCCAATAGATCTATATACCTTTTAACGTCTTTAATTTATTCCTTTACTGAAGTTTGTATTTCTACATTATGCAATCATGAATATGCACAATAAGAAATATGTCCTATATCTTAGCAGGTGGTAGCTTAAAGCAGCTTGAAAGTGAATCAGAATGTTCCTTAAAGTAAGAAGCAATCTGATTTACTTTCGGCCTGCTTTAACCCATTACCCCATAGCCTTTTTCTAGTTTTGAAGACATATGACCACTTAAAGCAGGTTGAAAGTAAAGCAGAATGTGCCTTAACTCTTTGCTGCTTAAGGCTTAATCTCGCCTTAAAGGTGCATTCTGCTTTACTTTCAACCTATTTTAAGCTACTATCTGCTAGTATATATATATAAAGAAAATATGGTACATTTTTATGACTTTTTAATATTGAACAATTATTTTTCAGTGGAGGAATAAATTAAAGGCGTAAATAGGCATATTTATTGGGTAATGGGTTAAGCAATTATTTGCCTTCAAAACTGAAAAAGTTAGTTAAGGGGGAATGTGATAAATGCTATTGGATGGTTTTACCCATTGCACTGTGTAAGTGTAATGATAAAAACCCTCAAATGAGGATTCTTTAATTGGTTTTAAATACAGGTGACATCTTAACCCTTTACCTGGTAGCCTATTTCTAGTACTTAAGATAGGTGACTACTTAAAGCAGGTTGAAAGTAAAGCAGAATGCGCCTTAGGGCGCATTCTGCTTTACTTTCAGCCTGCTTTAAGCTATAATGTACTATAATATAGAAAATATTCCCTAAAATACATATTCATTACTGATTAAATTGGAACTATTTTCTTCAGCGGATGAATAAAATGCATGTGCTAAAAGTCGCTTCTATTAGGGAAAGGGTTAAAGCAAGATGTAAGTAGCTTACAGCTTGCTTTAATAGTCACCTGCCTTAAATATAAAATTAACATAAATGCACTATCAGTTTGATATAGGTGATTTTCACTTCACTCATGGCCATGGAGGAAAAGGTTTAACCTTACTTTCCAGGACACACGTACTAGTATAGACTGTAGCCACTGATCACAGAGCTTCATCACAGGGCTGCCATTTCTCCGGATTTTTCCTAAATCTCCGGATTTTTTTCCACTACATGGTATCTTAAAGTAGGCTGAAAGTAAAGCAGAATGCGCCCTAAGGCGCATTCTGAGGGCGCATTCTGCTTTACTTACAGCCTGCTTTAAGTAGTCGCATGTGAAAAAAAAGAAAAGAAAAAGGCTTTAGGGTAAAGGTATGACTTGTAAAATCGCACTTGAAAAATGCAAATTTGGAAATCTTAGGATTTTTCATGTCAACTTATGGCAGCCCTGTCATCAGAGGTCGGCTGGTCAGTGTCTGTACTGTTTGCCATAAGTCAAAATATTTGTGGGACTTACCCTCCAAAGTCAATGTAAATTGGTAATTATATACAAAATAGAAGCGTCAATTAACCCATTACCCCATAGCCCATTTCTAGGTTTTGATGAAAAGTATTCATCCACTGATGAAAATAGTTCCAATTTATAAAGTCATGAATATGAATTATCAGAAATATTTTCTATATTCTAGTGGATGGTAGCTTAAAGCAGGTTGAAAGTAAAGTAGAATGCACCTTAAGGCCCATTCTGCTTTACTTTCAGCCTACTTTAAAATAATATCTGCTAAAATATAGAAAATGTTTCTTATGATTTTTATTTGTGACAGTATGAATTGGAACCATTTTCTTCAGTAGTTGAATTATTTGCCCCATAGCCTGTTTCTAGTTTTGAAGATAGGTGACCACTTAAAGTAGGATGAAAGTATAGCACATTCTGCTATACTTTCAGCCTGCTTTAAGCTACCAGCTGCTAGACTATAGAAATTATTTCTAATGTTGAACATTCACAATTGTATAAATTGGAACTATTTTCTTCAGTGGAGGGATAAATTAGAAAAAAGGCATATTTATTGGGTTAAAGGCTTAAACACGCATACTTATGGGGTAATGGGTTAAACAATTTGTTGAAAGTCAGCAATGTAAGGATAAAGGTCTGACAGTGTCTATTTTTAAAACTTCATTTGACATAGGGTACTGGGTTGACATTTGTGAGCTGTTTGATTTTCAGGTATATTGTATGTAAAAGTCTGAGGGCCGACAGGGAGCCAGTGAGGCAGTATTTCCATGAGATCAACCTTCACCTCAATAAAATGGGTGCCGTGGCAACAGAGGATGTGAACGAGATTGTCCCTATGTCCTTCTTGCAAAACAATGAGGACTTCTACAACTATATATGTGATTCAAATGACAGGTATAGTGTAATATCTGAAAACTGAACTTCTAAATCAGAAGCCTCTGAAAATGAAAATATCTCAAATATATTTTTCTCACATAACTACCCCTGTTTTCTATAGCGAACAATGATCACAAATCTTGTCTCCAACATGTGTGAGATAAATTGCATGATGTCACTCTAATCTCACTATTTATAAAGGTGTTATTACGTCATCAGGATTCCAAAAAAAAAGCCTATTGCTTTTAAAAATAACTTAAAATCGTTGGTTATGTGAGAAAAAGAATCTGTCACTCGTTGATGTTTAAGACAAGTTGATCTCAAACTCGTCTAGAATAGAAAAGTTATTAAGCGAGCCAAGGCTCGCTTAATAACATTTCAATTCTAGACTCATTTAAGACCAGCTTGTCTTAAACATTGACTCATGACAGATCCTATATGTCCCAAAACAATTGTTCTGTTTGATTAACTCTTACCATGTTAACAGCCGATATGTCACACAGTGGTTACATTTGCAAACAGTTTGGATCCAGATGAGACGCTGAGTAATGCAGCATCTCATCAAGGTCCAAACTGTTTGACACTTTGACGTTGTTTTGAAAAGAAATTTAGAAAAAGTTTTTTTTTAGAACAGTAGCAGATGACAGTTTTTTCAGATGAAAAAATTACCCAGCATGCAAAAAGTTAATTAATGAAGATGTAGAGGGACCTCTTAACCCATTACCCCATAGGCTGTTTCTAGTTTTGAAGACAAGTGATCATTTAAAGCAGGTTGAAAGTAAAGCAGAATGTGCCTTAAGGCACATTTTGCTTTACCTTCAGCCTGCTTTATACTATTATATACTAGAATATAGAAAATATTTCTTATGATTCTTATTTATAACAGTATAAATTGGAAAGGCGTATTTATGGGTTAATGGGTTAAGCCGTTTCTCTATAGAGGAGCCTTTCAGGGCATTTTCTTATTGCTCATAGAGACAACTTTACATACTTTTACCATGCCCTGTCATAGAACCATAGTGTTTCCTCTATCCTGACAGAACAATGCTTTAGGCAGACTGAAAGTAAAGCAAAAAAAAATAAAAATGCATACATTATATTTTCAAGAACAATATTTTGGAAAATACATACAGTAAAACCCCTCTATTACGACCACTAAAATGAGGACTTTAATATCTGAGCTTTCTGTTTTACTGTCACCTTGCTTTAAGCAGTCACCTGTCGTAAACACCTAATAGTTAACGCAATTTAGTGGTCGTAATAGTGAGGTTCTACTGTTTATACATTAATGCACATTAGTCTAGTAAACTTTTATTTTTTCTAGCATTGGTGAGCTACAGATTCTTAACTTACGGAAGATCAAAGCATTTGCACAAAATGAGTAAGTCATCACTTTGATTTTTAGACAGGATGGCAAACAGCTTAAAATGAGATTCTTTTATTAGCTCACCTGAGCCAAAGGCATCATCTACAGGTCCTTTATCAAGTTTGTTCAACTTATGCCCCTGGGGTAAAAATTGGCCCGCCCCAGGGGTCACCGTTTTACATAGTTATAAATATAGTGAACTTTTCAAGTCTTCTTTTCTGAAACTAGTATGGCCAGAGCTTTGATCAGCGATTTTTTTCTCTATATAACTGGTACTGTAAATTAGACCCTTCACAATTTGAAATGGACCCTTTACTATTGACATTTAGGGTCCGTCGGACCAATTAACAAAGCTGTCAAATTATTTCACCAATCAGAATTATCTATCATTTTTTTGTGCTAACACCAATATCTTGACCAATATTTACATCGCTAATAGTTATCGCCTTTGCAAATCTGTATCACTGTTTCTAGGGATAGAGTCCAAGGTATTCAATTTTCTTTTGGTCGCGTTAGTGTATGAATGAAACGTATGCGTCTTGGTCCACATTTGTTACAGGACCATGATGGGCCAATAATTTGTTGAAAAGGTGATTAAATTTGTAAAAATATGCAGTTTCAATTAATTTCCTTCAAATAAATATTTATGGAATTTTGATATTAAGGAGCATTAGTTAAAGTGGCTGATCATTTGATGTGGAATCAGTGTTAAAATTATATATGAAACTGCACGTGTTATAAGCCAAAAATTGTTACTTCTACACCGTTTGTTTGTTTATATCAATACCGACTGCTGCAGTTCACATGCAAGATGTCAAGAAATGGCAATACTAGGTTAAAGAAATTAAAAGTCTTGTGTATCAAGCAGATGTCTGCGAATTGACTTCATGTCAAATAAATTCAGACAATAGTGTAGGCAGAAGTTCAGGTAATAGTGATACCCTTCAAGATCCCAAGCTTCTGCAGTCTCAAATGATTAGTGTATTGCATGAACATCGCATCCAGCCCCTCAAACAAATTTCGTTGTGTCCACCAGACATAGACTGCTATACAGAACCCAGCACTACACATGACATAGATTGTTATTCAAACAGGGCTCCTTAATTTAGATAAGGGGGAGTAAATTGCACAAATCCAATATTTTCTCACTTACTTCGGTATCAAATCCTATGGTGTTACTACTACTCATTAGAATCGTCTCTTTGAGACGATTCTAATGAGTAGTGACACCATAGGGTTTAAAACAGAAATAAAGATTTTAGTTTTTGAAATAGCCCCTTTATCTGGAGCCCTGTTCAAAGTCAAACAGTTCCACTCATGACAATTAGTGTCAGTTCTTCAACCCTGACTCCTACACTGCTGCACCAATCACCAAACACTCCGCCAAAAAGTTAAAAACAGACTACAAGATGAGAATAACTCCTTATTTGTTTGTGCATTTCCCTTAAATAGCAAAATTTAACCACCTATCCAAATTTTCTAAATTTTTGTACAAACACAGATACTTTTTTAACGATTTTGCCAAAACGATGCAAATTTTTTCACAATTCAAGAGGAACCAGACCCTTCACAATTCCACAAAAAAATCGCTGGTCTAAAACATTAACTAATTAAGTATCTAGTGCTGTTTTATGCTTATTTCTAGTCAGCTGTACGAGCTACGTCAAGCAGATGTGAGGGCACAGCTTCTAGAGAAATGGAAGGTTTGTATCTTGTTTAATTATGGTTCCAAATTGGTTTAACCCTTTCAACCCTTAATATCTCTTGTGGGTATTTATAATCCTTTTGGACTCTTCTAGTACAGGCATTTTGAAAACTGTCTACAACAAAAACAAATGAAAACATCAAACAGTGTAGCCCCTGATCAGAGGGCTCCTATAGGAGCCCTCTGATCAGGTTCTACACTGTTTGCATATGTAATCAATAATCTCTACATGTGTCTTTCTGTGCATACACAATTAATCAGATATTACTGTTTCTTTTAGGATCAACACTGCTTAGATACCTTTCAATTGTTGCTTTGAACCTTCCACCCTTATCAGCCAACCTCAATTTGACCTTGACTGAATCTGGACTGTTTTGTCTATCATCAACACCACTCACATAATAAAATTTAATTTGTTTAAAGTCTGCTTTGACTTAATCATAATGTTACATTGTTATGCCACCAGAGATGTTTTACAGACATGTTTTAATTTAGATTTCTACACTATTCAAGCAACGTATGACCATATGATGATATGTATGGTTTACAAAACAAATTATTCTAATACTATTCAGATTAAACTTTCGAAATATTTCAAATGCTGATTTGGTAGTATTTGACGTCCTTAGTAATCCCTAATCTTAAGAACTATAAAACAAGCATTTCTAGTAGTTGTGATAGAGGGGTTTAACCCATTACCACTTAGCCTCACCCTGTTTCTAGTTTGGAAACAAGTGACCACTTAAAGCAGGTTGAAAGTAAAGCAGAATGTGCCTGCTTTAGGCTACTATATCCTAGGATAATGAATATATATTTCTTATGATACATATTCATGACAGTATAAAGTTAAGCTATATTCTTCAGTCGAAGTATGAATTAAAGGCATAAAAAGGCGTATTTATGGTTAAAGGGTCATTTATTTTCTTTGCTGTACTCAGTTGACTTTTGTAGGTTGATGATGAGGTTAGAAAAGCACCAGAGAAATCCAGTCCAAAGAAGAGGTTTGATCAGCTGGTTGGGGTAATTAATTTACTCTTTCCTCCCTGAAACTTTAAATGGACAATTCCAGTTCCCAATTAAGTCTAGTCCATTTCTGACTTTTAAGGGTTGTTTTGTCAATGTCTGGCATTATGACAAACAGCGAAGACCCTGGTCAGAGGGCTCCTTTCTTCACTGTTTGCATAGGACAAGTGTACTATTCACATGTACACTCTTTGAAAAGGACCCCTATATGCTGGACTAGGGTTCAAAGGGTTAAAACTGCTAATTCATTTCTCTATTGACAGAAAAGTATGAGATATCAATCAAAAACGTTCCTTACATATCTTGAAAATCAAGGTGAAAAGTTAAAACTAATATATCAGTATTCGGAAGAGAATAGAGAAAACCTTAGCTCTTTCCATCCTTAGCTAGGTGTTGTTTTCTCAAACATATACTTCTCATTAACCAGACTGTCTTCTTAAACCTCACCTCCATAGCTTGTTTCCAGTGTTTAACCCTATCCCCCATGGAAGCACCTTTTAACACATTTAATTTATCCCTCCACTGAAGAAAATAGTTCTTATTTTATCTGTCATAAATATGTTTTATGATAAATGTTTTCCATATTCTAGCAGATGGAAGCTTAAAGCAGGATGAAAGTAAAGCAGAATGTGCCTTAAATAAGCAGTCACCTATCTTCAAAACTAGAAACACGCTATGGGGTAAAGGGTTTACCCATTACCCCATAGCCTGTTTCTAGTTTTGAAGACAGGTGACCGCTTAAAGCAGGTTGAAAGTAAAGCAGAATGCGCCTTAAGGCACATTCTGCTTTACTTTCAGTCTGCTTTCAGCCACCATCTGCTAGGATATAGAGTATATATCTTCTATAAAAAAACCTATTTTCTTCAGTGGAGGAATAAAAAAGTGGTGTAAAAAGACGTATTTATGGGGTAATGGGTTAAGACAAGTGCTTGCTTTCAGCAGGCTGAAAGTAAAGCAGAAAGCTCAGGAATGATCTTTCTTCTTTACAATTAGCCTGCTTTAAACAACCACCTGCCAGGATGCAGGAAAAATATCTATTGTTCTTAAACAGGGCATATAAGCATAAAAAAGGTAACTCTATGATAAATGAAAAAACCTTGCTAAGCTCTTCTATGGAGGAAATTGTTAGATATTTTGTCTTCTACAAATTGACTTCTCCTTCTCAGTTGCTCTGGCTCCAAGGTTATAAAGCTTTTGAGTTGAGTCTGAGTTTGTTCTGAAGCATTTGATTGGTCAGATTTGAGCCTCGGCTCAAATCTGACCGATCAAATGCTTCAGAACGACTTCAAACTCAACTCAAAAGCTTTATAACCTTGGACCCTGGAAGTACAATCTGAGTATCAAACAGCATAGACCTAGGTAGACACCAATGAAATAAACAGTTTGATTTGAGTCTGAGATAGATCTCAAGCATTTGATTGGTCTGATTTGAGCTTTTGCTTGCATCTGAGACTGAACTCAAACTCTTTATAACCTTGGACCCTGGAGAAGATGTTGAGTTACGGGCATCTCATATGTATCCAAACTGTTTGCAAAATTCATCAATATACACAAATCATGAGATGTATATATCTTTAGATGAGTGCATTTGACAGGACAAAGGCATCAAAAGGCTGTTATGACAAGAAATAGGGAAAGAGGAAAGTGTGAAGAGGTGTATTGTGTGATACAGTGTTCCTTCTCTACAAAGACATCTAATGGGAGACACAGATTGTGTGTGTTGTTCGGAGGGAGTCGTTATAGAGAGGGCAAATTAAGATTTGTCTTACACTTGCAAACAGCTTGAATCCAGATCAGACGCCGCGTAACACGGCGTCTGATCCGGATTCAAGCTGTTTGTCTCTCATTATATTTATTCTATCTACTTATATGTAACTTTGAATAAACAGCAGACGACAAATTTAAGCAGACAGTATTGCACCATAAAAAGGTTGGACATAAATGCCTTGTTTGGGGAACAGCAGAAAGAGTCGTTGTAAGGAGGGGGTCATTGTTGGGGGGACCGTTGTAGAGAGGGAGCGCTGTATATAATTTCTTTCTTCTTTAATTTGTAGGGGGAGGATGGTAGCTTCAGCCATATAACAGAGACACTGATGCTGGAGAATCTGAAGGCTATCAAGAGTGTGTATGATTATCGCTGTATGGTCACCGGTGATTTACCAAAGAACAGAATATATGTATTGGGACTAGGGGTGAGTTGATACACACTATGAGACTCGTGATCAGTGATCTATAACCCATTACCCCATAAATACACTTTTTTTAAGCCTTCAATTTATTCCTGCACTAAAGAAAACTGTTTCAATTTATATAGGAATGATTATGTTTTATAAGAAGTAATTTCTTTATTCTAGCAGCTGGTAGCTTAAAGCAGGCTGAAAGTAAAGCAGAATGTGCCTTATGGCACATTCTGCTTTACTTTCAACCTGCTTTAAGTAGTCACCTGTTTTCAAAATTTAAAAATAGCTATAGGGTAATGGGTTAACTCATTCACTCCTGAAACTTACATTCCAGGGGCCCGTTTCATAAAGCTTCTTACGACAAATGTTGTCGTAAGTCAAAACTTTAAAATACGTTTAATATCTGATTCCTCTATCTAATCCTATCTTGTGACATCTTTTTGGAATCGTCTTTTCAAGACAATTCCAAAAAGATGTCACAAGACAGGATTAGATTGAGAAATAATTAATAATTGAGAGTTTTATAATTTGACTTACGACAACATTTGTCGTAAGATGTTTTATGAAACGGGCACCAGTTTCTTAATTACTTCTACTCCAGTTTTGACTATTAAGTGTTGTCTGCTTCAATATATTGCAAAATTCAAAAGAGTGCAAACCCTTAAATCATCTGATCTTGGTCTGCACTGTCAGGGTTTTCCCTAGCATTTTGTATTTGAGAGCAAAACCGTTTACAAGAATACTTGGCTACTTACACAGTTGTTGTCTTGGACCATATCTTATACACCCAACCTTGATTTGATCTTGACCACTTTTGGACTTGTTAAAGATTCTGAATATATTGTAAGGATGTCATCAGTTTATTGGAACCCAGTCGTCTATTTACAGTTGAAAATGCAGCTGTCCAAATATAATTATACCCCCACAAACAGAGTTTGAGGGGGGTATACTGGAATCAGCCTGTCGGTCGGTCAGTCTGTCTGCAAAATCTTGTACTTTCAACTCCTCCTTCAGTTTCAACAGGATTCATTTGATACTTGGCATAAATGTTACTCAGGAGTAGTAGATGTGCAAGACACAAAGTTCAGGTCTCCTTGACCTTGACCTTTGGCCTTGAATTTGGCAGGCAAAATCTTGTACTTTAAACTCCTCCTTCACTTTCAACTTGATTCCCTTGATACTTGGTATAAATGTTACTCAGGAGTAGTAGATGTGCAAGACACAAATTTCAGGTCTCTGTGACCTTGACTTTGTCCTTGAAATTGATCTTGAAATTGGCAGGCAAAAGCTTGTACTTTGAACTCCTCCTTCACTTTCAACCTGATTCACTTAATACTTGGCATAAATGTTACTCAGGAGTAGTAGATGTGCAAGACACAAATTTCAAATCTCTGTGACCTTGACCTTTGACCTTGAAATTGGTCTGCAAAATCTTGTACTTTTAACTCCTCCTTCAGTTTCAACCGGATTCATTTGATACTTGGCATAAATGTTACTCAGGAGTAGTAGATGTGCAAGACACAAATTTCAAGTCTCTGTGACCTTGACCTTGACCTTTGGCCTTGAAATTGGTCTTGAAATTGGCAGGCAAAATCTTGTACTTCTATCTCCTCCTTCACTTTCAACCTGATTCACTTGATACTTAGCATAAATGTTACTCAGGAGTAGTAGATTTGCAAGACACAAATTTCAGGTCTCTGTGACCTTGACCTTTGACCTTGAAATTGGTCTTGAAATTGGCAGGCAAAATCTTGTACTTTGAACTCCTCCTTCACTTTCAACCTGATTCACTTGATACTTGGCATAAATGTTACTCAGGAGTAGTAGATGTGTAAGACACACATTTTAGGTCTCTGTGACCTTTACCTTTGTCCTTGAAATTGGTCTTGAAATTGGCAGGCAAAATCTTGTTCTTTGAACTCCTGCTTCGCTTTCAACCTGATTCACTTGATACTTGGCATTAATGTTACTCAGGAGTAGTAGATGTGCAAGACACAAATTTCAAATCTCTGTGACCTTGACCTTTGGCCTTGAAATTGACCACTAACCTTGGTTATGAAAAAAGGAAAAACAATTGTTCAGAGCATATCTCTTTTACCCTATCATCCACGATTACCAAACCTGGTGTGTTGTTATTATTATATGTTGGGATTGCAGAGTGTTATATACCATTTTTAAGTCATTTTGACCTTGGCTTACACCTTTGATCTTATTGTAAAACTTTATTGAAAACGTCTGCAGAGTGTGACAGAGTGCTGTATAGTGGGAGTATTTATCACCTTTAGTGATAGCCGTTCTAGTTTTGATTTATTATCAATTATGATGAACAACAGCACTGTAGAGAGTGTATTGGGCAACTAGTCAGATTAGCCAAATTGTTTTACCACAATTATGAGACTGTAAAGTTTTACAGGTTTTCTGGAATATGCTCGAAGTTTTTTCATGTTTGTTTCTTAACAACAAA
Organism: Gari tellinella; assembly: GCA_922989275.2. Classification (NCBI taxonomy): domain Eukaryota; kingdom Metazoa; phylum Mollusca; class Bivalvia; order Cardiida; family Psammobiidae; genus Gari; species Gari tellinella. The sequence goes on along the minus strand of OV277857.1, from coordinate 25,408,109 downwards.
CTTAAAATTACAAGTAAGTTTTAGAAACCTTTTTATTTCTGACTTTGCAGAGATCTCATGTGTTTAAAAGAACCTGTCAATCAAGTGGTAACTGGACTAAATTAGAAGACAGACTGGAGCTACCAAGAGATACCCTTATAGAAGCTGAAATTGTAACAGAACTGAAAGGGGAGGTAACTGTTGAACAGTATTACAGGGTTCCAGATAAGAGGGGGTAAACCCAACAAATCCAACATTTTCTCACTCATTATAGCACCAAATCCTATGAGACGATTCTAATGAGTAGTGACACCATAGGGTTTAATGCAGTAATAAAGATTTTAGGTTTTGAAATACTCCCCTTATCTGGATCCCTGGTATTAGAAACAAGGGCAACTAAATGACTCTCCTGCATTACCCAGCACCAGAAATCTCTTTGTTTTTTATGCCTCCCTGATGAATTCTCAGGGTTCATAGTGTTATGACCTGGTCATAATACTTTACAAGTTTCATGTAGATCTAGCTTACCTCGATTTATCGTAGTTCAGAGTAGGTTTGTCAAGGTAAACACTGTTCGCCATTTTCTCAATATTCCAAACATAACACACGATCACCTCATTTACCAGAACCACTAATATGATGCTCAAGGTCAGTATGATTTGTATCGGCAGATACAAATAGCTGTCGTTTATCATCATGTTTGTGATAATATATCGTTTAAGTGTTTTTATTCACAGAAACTGCAATCAACGTACGTCACAGTTAACCTTGACATAGCTAGCTCTCCTTTACTGGAAATAGGATTGTAAGACCGATTTACTGTCTATTAGCCTGCTCCATACCAAAGTATCGGTATAAGAGTACATTCAATTGTTATTGTTAACAATTGGTGTATTGTTATACCGAAACCTTGGAGTTTAACATTAATATAGTTTAGAGATTAACCTGACCGTTAGAAGAGATCGTCAGACGGCCGGGCTTGGCGGCCTCCTTTCATTGGTCATGATCAAAGTCGGGCTTGGCGGCCGACTTTGATTGGTCATGACCACTAGCCGGGCCTGACGGCCTCTTCTGATTGGTCAGAAAGTTTATAAAAGGAGCTCAGACACGAGAAAACATTCATTCTTGGAATCATTCTTTTGGACCATCTTTGAATCCTTGGAACTAGATCTATATACATATTTACGGTAAGACGACTAAGAGAGTAAAATAAATCCTGACGAATTAGCTGGTTGTATTTATATTTACGTTAGTAACCCTGACGAAGGCCACGGGTGTTACAATACTGTTTTACCCCTGTCTCTCTGCCTGCTTGTTTCTTGGTATAATTTGGAACATATTCAACAAATAAATAACGTTAGCAGTTAAATATTTTGAAGTAATAATAACATAATGGTTTTACATGTATGAATGCATTTGGTTCTCAAGTATATTGTAAATATTACAGGGTATGGGCCAGAGAAAAGTGAAGACTCTGCATGCGCTGGATGCTCTGTTCTTATTTGGTAAAGATGTGAGAAAGCTACACTTTACAGACCGGTAATTTTACCCTTTACCCCTTAGCCTGTTTCTAGTTTTGAAGAAGGGACCACTTAAAGGAGGTTGAAAGTAAAGCAAGATGCGCCTTAACCCATTTACCCCATAGTCATTTTCTAGTATTGAAGATATTTGACCACTTAAGGCAGGTTGAAAGTCAATCAGAATGCGCCCAAAGGCGCATTCTGCTTTACTTCCAGCTTGCTTTAAGCTACCATCTGCTAGAATAAAGAAATCATTTCTTATGATACATATCTATGACTGATTAAATTTGAACTAATTTCTTCAGCGGAGGAATGAATGAAAGGCGTAAAAAGGCGTTTTTATGGGGTAATGGGTTGAGGCGCATTCTAGTTTACTTTCAACCTGCTTTAAGCTACCATCTGCTGGGATATAGTAAATATTTATTTTGGTACATATTCATGACTGCATAAAATGAAACTATTTTCTTTAGTGTGAGGAATAAATTAAATGTGCTGAAAGGCTCTTCTAAAGAGGAAAGGGTTAATTCTTTGCATGCTAGGTAATATTTTGATGTGCAACAACTGTTATCTGCTATTGTTCTTAAAGTAGAATTTTTCAAAATTTCTTTCCAAACATTGTCAGAGTGTCAAACAGTTTGGATCCTGATGAGACGCCTCGATTTAACTCTTTGAACCCTAGTCAAGCATATATGCATCATTTGCAAACAGTGTACCTGTGAGGAGTATACTTGTCCTATGCAAACAGGTAGATCCTGATCAGAGGACTCCTCAAGGAGCCCTCTGATCAGAGTCTACACTGTTTGTCATTTTGAAATATATGGCGAAAATCAAACCTAAAATGTCAAAAATGGACTAGACTAAATTGAAAACTAGAAGTGCCATTTGAGCTTTCAGGGAGGAAAAGTTTAACCCTTTACCTGATAGCTTATTTCTAGTATTGAAGATAGGTGACCACTTAAAGCAGCCTGAAAGTAAAGCAGAATGCGCCTTAAGGCGCATTCTGCTTAACTTTCAGCCTGCTTTAAGCTATCATGTGCAAAGATATAGAAAATATTCCCAATAATATATATTCATGACTGATTAAATTGGAACTATTTTCTTCAGCGGAGGAATAAATCATATTCGCTAAAAGGCGCTTCTATGGGGGAAAGGGTTAAACCATTTGCAAAGGAAGTCAAGGTTTCACTTCTAGCATGCTAAGTGAGTGCAGTTGCTCAGAGAATGATTAAGGTACAGTGGAGAATCTGTTATTCTTTCCCGTTTAAACGCAAACGTACGCAAACGCAAAGCACTAAAACGTAGAAAAGTACAATTTTTGGACAATTCTGATATTTCATGTTTATCATGGTGGCAAACAGTTTGGAGCCTGATCAGACGCCGGGTTACCCGGCATCTGATCTGGCTCCAAACTGTTTGCACTGCAAATAATAGTTTTAGCGTAAATGCGTTTATTGGGAAAGAATAACACATTCTCCACTGTATATCACAAAGAGAGGACATAATTGACATATCATCAAGTGTCAGCTTTCTTAACACTTTACCCCTCAGCCGGTTTCTAGTTTTGAAGACAGGTAACCAATTAAAGCAGATTGAAAGTAAAGCATGATGTGCCCTACCCTGCAGAATTTCCTGGGATTATCCCAAGAAATCCAAGGAAAACTTCTTTGAATAATTCCAACGATATCCTAGGCATTCCGATGTCCTAGCTGGTGGTAATTGGAACAGATATACATGTACTGGGATTTCCAAATCCTTGCAATTCTAAGCTGGTGATAGTTGGAGTGCCAATCCTGAGAATTATAAAAAAAACCTCCCAATATATATTTCTGCAGGGGCCAAGGTGCATTCTGCTTTATTTTCAGCCTGTATTAAGCTACCATCTGCTAGGATAATATGCCAAAGATTCGGAAAAAACCCTGACAAATGGCAGCCCTATGTGTCTGTAATGGTGTGATAACTTTGATAGTCCTTCTTGTCTAACAGGCTGCAGAAACTGCGAAAGTTCATCAAATCCATTACCAAACTTACAAGGTCAGACCTAATGAGAGTAATTGTACCAGAAGTTTATAGGTTTGAAGAAATGAACAACATTTTTCAGAGGTATGTGAACTTATCTTCCTTGAACAATACAAGTGTCCAATTATATCTAGTCCATTTTTAGCTTGTCTGTTTCAAAGAAACAAAACGAGCTATTGTCGTCATTCTGGTGTCCGTGTAGTTGTGTCCATGTTGTTGGTAGCGGGGCTGTCTTCCAAAAACTTAACTTTGGCTATTATTTATTCAATTATTCATCTACAACCCTCATTTTTGGTATGCATGTACATCTTGAAAAGTTAAATCCAGACATACAGAATAATTTACCCCTTGGCCTTGGACCTAACTTTACTGCATTTTTCAGTGATCTTCAAAAACAGATGAGAGTTAAAAATTGATTATATACAGGATCTGTCATGGGTTGATGTTTAAGACAAGCTGATCTCAAACAAGTTTAGAATTGAAATATTATTAAGCGAGCCTTGGCGAGCTTAATAACTTTTCTATTCAAGACGAGTTTGAGATCAACTTGTTTTAAACAACGACGAGTGACAGATTCTTTTTCTCACATAACCAACGATTTTACGCTCTTTTTAAAGCAATGTGCATTTTTTGAAACCCTGGTGACATCGAAATGCCTTTATAAATAGTGATGTTATAGTGACATTATCAAATTGATATCACACATGTTGGAGACAAGGATATTTGTGATTGTTGTTCGCTATAGAAAACAGGGGTAGTTATGTGAGAAAAAATGATCCTGTCAGGGTTCATTCTAGGATCAGAAATGGTGGGGTCATGTGGCCCCACCAAGAGAAAAAACATGGGTCATAAGATTAAAAGTGGGGCCCTTAATTTAAGTAAGTCATTTTTTTTTTTTTAACCATGAGCAAAACGAGGTGTGAAAACTGACCTATATAGTGGATTTACTGGCTTTTTATCGGATACAATACTAGAATTGGGTGGATTTCAGTGACTCTGGGCGAATCCTTGATTTGGGTGAATTTGGGTCAATCCTAACACCGGCGAAAACTTAGAGTACAACTAACCTAGGTACTATACATTTCTGATTCATTTGAGGGGATCTTTGGTATTATCAGTCTAAGAAGATGTCTTTGTTATTATTTTCATGGCTTTTCTGCTGTTTGCTGGCGAGAAAGTCTTTGATTTTCCGTAGCTGTTTACACTTGGACATTTTGACTAGTGTCACTGTTTGCTGTTAGGTGTATGGAAGAAGCATAGCAATTGGACACAAAGCGGTTGTAGTAATCTAACAGCCAATCATAACGGGTCTAACACATTCACGGAATTTAGCATGGACATACTCGATTAAAGAGGAATGGAATAAGGTTCTAACAAGAATAGTTCTAAAAGTTCCAAAATAAAAAATACGCGCCAGATGGGCCGACGAACATTATAAATATGTGCCCTATGTATTTTTTCGGTGTCAAACGCAAATGGCGGGTTCTAGAATGAACCCTGCCTGTAATTATTACTGCTTTTTCATGGAAATTAATGAAACATTGGATGTTTTGTGGAGATCTCCATCAAGCTATTTTTCTTTAGCCATCATTTAAGGATTTGGTAACAATTTAATCCATCTTATTTTTGCAAAGAAAAAGTATTTTGGACTGACCAATGGGCCGATCACAACTTCTTTTTGTATATAAATTTGCTAAGCATGATTTGGCTAACATTTGTAACAGTTTTGATCCAGATCAGGCGCATATTAATGCCACATCTGATATGCTAAATTTGAACAATTTTTCAAGAGGAAGAATAATTTAAACGCGTAAAAATGTGAATATGGAGAAATGGGTTAAAGCAGACGACTATGCGGTAGTGAAGGGGTTAATTTATTCCCTCAGGTTGTCTATGAAGAAGGTGAAGGGAGGGGGAGGGGGAGAGAAGCTGTGTTACTGCCCTGTAGATAACAACATGTTCTATAGACCTGCTGGAGTGTACATCATGAAAACAGTGAGAGGTGAGTCTAACACAGTGTTACTGCCCGGTAGATAACAACATGTTCTATAGACCTGCCGGGATGTACATCATGAAAACAGTGAGAGGTGAGTCTAACACAGTGTTACTGCCCTGTAGATAACAACATGTTCTATAGACCTGCCGGAGTGTATATCATGAAAACAGTGAGAGGTGAGTCTAACACAGTGTTACTGCCCGGTAGATAACATGTTCTATAGACCTGCCGGGATGTACATCATGAAAACAGTGAGAGGTGAGTCTAACACAGTGTTACTGCCCGGTAGATAACAACATGTTCTATAGACCTGCCGGAGTGTACGTCATGAAAACAGTGAGAGGTGAGTCTAACACAGTGTTACTGCCCTGTAGATAACAACATGTTCTATAGACCTGCCGGGGTGTACGTCATGAAAACAGTGAGAGGTGAGTCTAACACAGTGTTACTGCCCTGTAGATAACAACATGTTCTATAGACCTGCCGGGATGTACATCATGAAAACAGTGAGAGGTGAGTCTAACACAGGGTTACTGTCCTGTAGATAACAACATGTTCTATAGACCTGCCGGAGTGTATATCATGAAAACAGTGAGAGGTGAGTCTAACACAGTGTTACTGCCCTGTAGATAACAACATGTTCTATAGACCTGCCGGAGTGTACATCATGAAAACAGTGAGAGGTGAGTCTAACACAGGGTTATAGCTTATACACCTTAACCCTTTACTCCATAGCCTGTTTCTAGTATTGAAAATTGATGACCACTTAAAGAAGGTTAAAAGTAAAGCAGAATGTGCTGTAAGGCGCAATCTGCTTTACTTTCAGCCTACTTTAAACTACCTTCTGCTAGAATATAAAAATTATTTCTTATGATATATTTCATTTCTCACATAACTACCCCTGTTTTCAAAAGGGAACAACGATCACAAATATCCATGTCTCCAACATGTGTGAGATTACTTTGATGACCTCAATGTAATGTCACTATTCAAAAAGTTTTATTACGTCACTGGGATTCTAAAAAAAGGTATATTGCTTTAAAAATACATTAAATTGTTGGTTATGTGAGAAAAAGAATCTGTCGCCAGGGCTCGCTTAATAACATTTCAATTCTACACTCGGTTGAGATCAGCTTGTCTCATACATAGTCTCATGACAGATCCTATATGACAGTATAAAATAGAACTCTTTTCTTCTGTGTAGGAATAAATTAAGTGTGTCAAAATTACATATCTACGGAGTAATGGGTTAAACCTGTGTTCAATAAACATTTATTTTAACAAGGAATCAAGGAGATTATGAACCGTTTGATTCACAGCCATAGGAAGCTTCTACCTTTTCAACCCGCTTAATGCAGGAGAAAAAATAATGCAGAAATCATTTCCCCTTAATCTTATGTAAAACAGCTCCAGATAACCCTTCACCTCATTGCCTGTTTCTAGTTTTGAAGACATGTGACCACTTAAAGCAGGTTGAAAGTAAATCAGAATATGCCTTAAGGTACATTCTTCTTTACTTTCATCCTCCTTTAAGCTACATTCTGCTAGGATATAACAAATATAGTATGGCAAATGTTCATGACTGTATAAATTTAAACTATTTTTTCAGTGGAGGAATAAATTAAATGCACTAAAAGGTGCTTCTATTGGGGATAGGGGGCTTAGAGTGGGTAAACTGAACATTTCTAACAGTTTCCCATCCTCCAGCAAACAGTATGGTGTGATTTCTCTGTTTCTGCGACAATAAGGGATAGGGGGCTTAGAGTGGGTAAACTGAACATTTCTAACAGTTTCCCATCCTCCAGCAAACAGTATGGTGTGATTTCTCTGTTTCTGCGACAATAAGGGATAGGGGGCTAAGAGTGGGTAAACTGAACATTTCTAACAGTTTCCCATCCTCCAGCAAACAGTATGGTGGGATTTCTCTGTTTCTGCGACAATAAGGGATAGGGGGCTTAGAGTGGGTAAACTGAACATTTCTAACAGTTTCCCATCCTCCAGCAAACAGTATGGTGGGATTTCTCTGTTTCTGTTACATACCTTATCAGGGCTGCCATTTCTCCGGATTTTTCCTAAATCTTCGAATTTTTTTCTAGAACATGGTAGCTTAAAGCAGGCTGAAAGTAAAGCAGAATGCGCCATAAGGCGCATTCTGCTTTACTTCCAGCCTCCTTTAAGTTATATATAGTCACGTGTCAACAAAACTAGAAACAGGCTATGGGGTAAAGGTACGATTCGTAAATTCGCACTTGAAGAATGGAAATTTTGAAATCTTAGGATTTTTCATGTCAAATTATGGCAGCCCTGCCTTATGATGTGTTCTAATCTTTAGAACTGTTCCTTCACAATGATTATAAAAAGTAGTCACATCACAGGGTGTGGTCGAGACATAAGGATTTTACAGTGGAGAATCTGTTATTCTTTCCCGTTTAAACGCAAACGTACTCAAACGCAAAGCACTAAACCGTAGAAAAGTACAACTTTTGGACAATTCTGATAATTCATGTTTTTCTTGGTGGCAAACAGTTTGGAGCCTGATCAGACGCCAGGTTACCCGGCGTCTGATCTGGCTCCAAACTGTTTGCACTGCAAATAATAGTTTTAGCGTAAACGCGTTTATTGGGAAAGAATAACAGATTCTCCACTGTAGTATTTGAAAAACACTTTATCTAGAGCACTGCTTAACCCTTTACCCCATGGCCTGTTTCTAGTTTGGAAGAGCAGTGAGCACTTAAAGCAGGTTGAAAGTAAAGCAGAATGTGCCTTAAGGCACATTCTGCTTAACTTTCAGCCTGCTTTAAGCTAAAATCTGCTAGGCTATTTAAAATATTTGTAATGGTAATTGTTCATGAAGGTATAAACTGGAACTATTTTCTTCAGCGGAGGAATAAACTAAATATGCTAAAAGTCGCTTCTATTGGGGAAAGGGTTAAGCTACTACCTTCTAGAATAAAGAAAATATTCCTTATGGTACATTTTCATGACTGTATGAATTGGACCTTTTTTCTTCAGCGGAAGAATAAACTGAATGCGCTAAAAGTAGCTTCTATGGGGGAATGGACCTATTTTCTTCAGCGGAAGAATAAACTGAATGCGCTAAAAGTCGCTTCTATGGGGGAAAGGTGTAATAAGTTGACAACTAGATGAGCACATCTATTTCAGATCCATGGACCATGCAATTGAGTAGATCCCAACAGAAGAAATATTTCTTTGATACAAAGACGGGGCGGTCAGATTTCCATTGCCCTGTGGAGAGTATAGCAAGTGTTAGGTATGAGTTTAATACAGTAAAACCATCTCTATGACGACCACTTAACACAATCAACCCTAGCGACGAGTATACTTGTCATTGATAAACAGTGTACCTGTGCTGATTACACTTGTCCTATACAAACAGTGTAGACCCTGATCAGAGGGCTCCTTAAGGAGCCCTCTGATCAGGTTCAACACGGTTTGTCATTTTGAAATATATTGTTAAAATCAACTCTAAATAGACTAGACTTAATTTGAAATTGGAATTGTTCCTTAAAAGTTTCAGGGGTGAATGAGTTAAATAAAGGCTAATTGACTGCATTAAAGACAGATGGCAGCTTAAAGCAGGTGACAGCTCCTTTAGGAGCTTTGTGTTTTAATGTCACCTTAGCACTCACCTGTTGTAAACACCTAATAATTACCACAATATACTGGTTGTAATATGAGGTTTTACTGTAGATAGTTTTGGTTGTTTTTGTCATGATGTTACAGTACTGAACCTTATTAAATTAACATTTTTTCGATTCGATGGCAATTCGCTTGCAATTCGATGGCAATTCGCGTTAAGTTTGCCTGAATTGTGTATCTCACCAATATTCGCAAATATGCCTTCCTTAATGTTTTTCGATTCCATTTTTGTCACAACCCCTTCGGACAAATCGCGTGAAACGACTCAAGCACACAATTTGCTTTTTGAAGCGCCCGATTCGATGGCGATTCGATGGCAATTCGCTTGTGATTATCAATTTAATTTAATAAGGTTCAGTACTGTATCAAGGAGCAAAAGCAAAGCTAAGTCATTGAAGGTGTCAATGGCAGATTTGGATTTAGCTCTAATATTTAGCTTTCATATTAACATAAGTTTTCATTGCAATATCTTGCATGTAACAAATATTGCGTGTGTTGTTCGTAGGGAGTTGTTGTAGGGAGGGAAAATAAAGACAGGGCTTACATTTGCAAACAGCTTGAATCCAGATCAGATGCTGCATAATGCGGGGTCTGATCTGAATTCAAGCTATTTGTCACTAGTCATTGTATTCATTCAGTCACAATGTCCACTAACATGTGACGTTGAGAAAAAAGTCAGACGACAACGGTAAATTCCGATAATAGATGAACATGCTGTCGCCCCCAAAGCTGAAATGCAATGGTCTTTATTGAAACTCCGCCCTGCCAGATCAATAAAATTGGCCTATAGTAACTTAATACAGCATGATAATAATGTAGACATATCTCTTAGTAGCTCTCTGTATTACAAATGTACTTTTTTTACATACCCAATTGTTCATTTCTGATTATACCAGGTTTTATTTCATATATATTTCAGTATTTGTTAGTACAGCAAAACCTGTCTATTACAACCACTAAAGTGAAGGCTTATTGATTGTATAAAAGACAGGTGACAGCTTAAAGCAAGGTGACATTAAAGCAGAAAGCTCCTTTCCTAAAGGAGCTTTCTGTTTTACTGTGACCTTGCTTTATGCAGTCATCGGTTACAAACACCTAATAAGTTACACAATTTAGTGATGGTAATAGCCAGGTTTTACTGTGTTAGGAAAGAATACATGTTGCCAAGTGTCGCCTTACATTTACAAGGTTTTTGTATGATCTGACCTAGTGACCAAATTTTTGACTCAATTTTGAATTTGACCTAGATTGAATCAAGATCAACATTAGGTGCAATTCTGATGATGATTTGCCCAAAATGGTGGCCTCTTAAATAATAAAAAGCAACATAGTGGGAGGGAATATTGGACCAGTTCAGAATCTCTCCCCTCCCCTTTCATATCATTTAGTAAAATAGGTGGTTGGGGGTGAGAGAACTGACTGGGTGGGGAAAAACTGGACTGTTACACTAGTATTTGATTGTATTTACAGTGACACCAAGATGCAGAGCCTCCATTGGGCGTGGGATGAGGGAGTCAAGTTGATTGAAGCCCAGCAATGTCGGGAGGACGGCTCCCTGCTATCCAAGGCAGATGTTATGGAGTTCATACATAGGAAAATCTCATGACACATCACATATCATAAGTTGAAGAGTGAAATATCTAAAAAACGCTGATGCGTGGGTAGCCATAATTGGAGAAAATATGATAAATACAGTTCAGTCATCATAACACAAAATTTAATGATGTCCGGAGAACGCAGTGGTTAGTGTACATACTGGCTTCTCAACTACAGCGCTCTCTTTCTACAACGACACCCAATGAGAGACAAAAAATATGTTCATTGTTTGGAGGGAGTCTTTATAGGGAGGGAAATTGGCTTACATTTTCATACAGCCTGAATCCAGATCAGACGCCGCGTAACGCGGGTTACGCAGCGTCTGATCTGGATTCAAGCTGTTTGTCACTCCTCATTAAGTTTTTTTCTGTCAACATGTCCATTATGTAACATTGAGAAAAACAGCGGACACCAATTTTAACCCTTAGCCTGCCACTCACGACTATAGCTCCATATGCAAACAGCTTGGATCCGGATGAGACGCCGAGTAACTCGGCGTCTCATCCGGATCCAAGCTGTTTGACACTCGGACAACATTTTCAGCAATTTTGAGCAACTTTGAAGCACTTTGAAACTTGAAGCAGACGAGAAATATAGTAGACGACAATTTATTTGGCGGGCTAAGGGTTAAGCAGACAACATTGTAGCAGTGAATGGGTTTGACATAATTGTCCTGTTTAGGGAACTGCAACAAGGATCGTTGTAAGGAGAGAGTTGTTGGGAGGGCCGTTGTAGGGAGGGAGCACCATATATGAGAGGGTATATTGGTCACCTGTCCGGACATGTGGGTTTGCTATGGGTACTTAGATAGTTTCCTCCTACAGATACAGGGCTCCAGATAAGAGGGAGTAAACTGAACAAATTCAACATTTTCTCACTCATTTCAGCACCAAATCCTATGGTGTTACTACTCATTAGAATCGTCTCGAAGAGACGAGTCTAATGAGAAGTGACACCATAGGGTTAAATGCAGAAATAAAGATTTTAGTTTTAGAAATACTCCCCTTATCTGGAGCTCTGAGATATGACCGTATTTGATACCATTCACATCTGTGAGAATGATTTGTTGAAGTTGTGAGAACTTGTTTCATGATCATTGTAAAATGTTTAAAACTCAGATGTCTTTTAGCCATGTGTAAAATGCACAAAGTTTATCAGTGATGAGTTCAGTAAAAGAAATCGATGGCCATCGATTGCGAGTTGGTCTAAAATACAGTGGAGAAAACGTATTTATTTTGTTCAAACGCAAATGATTGCAATGAAATATAGAGAATGACAACCTTTTGACAATTCCGATTACCAGTTTTAATCTGAGTAGCAAACAGTTTGGAGCCTGATCAGAAGCCGGGTTAACCGGCGTCTGATCTGGCTCCAAACTGTTTACAATGAAAATAATAGTTTAAGCGTAACCGGGGTTATTTGGAAAGAAAATGTTTTCTCTACTGTACTCTGCACGCTGCACACTGCACACGGGCACAAACTGCTAACCTAAACAGCAAACGGTGGTAATTGAACATGCTACAGATATTGACTGTCATTGGAGTCAAATGTTCTTGTTTTCATTTCCTTATACCAGCACTGGTCTAACCACTGTGAGAAAGAGGTTTGCAATACCAAATACAGTACTCGCTCTCTACAACAACCTCCAATAGCAGACAAATATTATGTGTGTTATTTGGAGGGAGTTGTTATAGGGAGGGATAATTATGTCTCCCTCCTATATAGAGGGAGACATATTGACTTATATGGGATGATATTTATGTGGTTTGGAATTTGAGCTGCAACATTTTTGACACCTTTAAACTTTTTTCTCTACCTAGAAGATATAGGGAAAACTATTGTGCAACTAACTCCTCCTACACTACAGATTGGATTAGCACCATAGATGAACAATTTGAGTTACAACCATTTTGACAAAAGTTATGGCCCTTTGATTTTTAGCTCACCTGAGCTAGCTCAGGGTGAGCTTTTGCAATACTTGAATGTCCGTCGTCCGTCGTCAACAATTTTAGTGTTTACACTCTAAAGGTCACAATATTTATCCAATCTTTCTCAAACTTGCTCAGATTTTGTATATTACCATAAGAGTTCCGATGAGTTCGATTATGGTTGGAATCGGACCAATAGGTCAACAGTTATGTACCTTTAAATTGCTGAAAATGTCATATTTAACAGTGTTTACACTCTAGAGGCCACAATATTTATCCAATCTTTTTCAAACATGCCCAAATTGTATATTACCATAAGAGTTCAAATGAGTTTGATTATGGTTGAAATCGGACCAATAGGTCAAGAGTTATTTACATTTGAATTGCTGAAAATGCCATATTTAACAGTGTTTACACTCTAGAGGCCACACTTTTTATTGAATCTATCTCAAACTTGCTTAGATTGTTAAAAACTATAAGAAGTCAGATAAGTACAATTATGGTTGAAATCGGACAAATAGATCAAGAGTTATCTACCTTTGAATTACTGAAAATGCCATATTTAAGGGTGTTTACACTCTAGAGGCAACACTTCTTATCCAATCTATCTCAAACTTGCTCAGATTGTATATGGCCATAAGAGTTCAGATGAGTTCGATTACTGTTGAAAACGGACATGTAGATCAAGAGTTATCTACCTTTGAATTGCTGAAAATACCATATTTAACAGTGTTAACATTCTAGAGGCCACAATTTTTATTTAATCTTTCTCAAACTTGCTCAGATTGTATATGAATATAAGAGTTCAGATGAGTTCGATTTTGGTTGAAATTGGACCAATAGGTCAAGAGTTATCTGCCCTTGACAATTTGGGTGGAAATCGGACCAATAGGTCAAGAGTTATCTGCCCTTGAATTGCTAAAAATGCCATATTTAACAGTGTTTACACTCTAGAGGCCACAATTTTTATCCAGTCTTTTTTCAAACTTGCTCAGATTGTATATGACTATAAGAGTTGGAATAAGTGCAATTATGGTTGAAATCAAATCATTGTGGCAACAGTTATCTGCCCTTGATATACTTTGAAATACTGGAAAAGGCTTCATTTTAGTATTGTTTAGGCTCTAGTTATCTTCCCTTGATGTACTATACTAGAATTATGAGGTTGTATTCCAAAATTGTTTACATTCTATACTACACATTTTAATGGATTTAGATTAAAACGTGTGAAACAGAAAGGTAAAGCTATCAGGCTTCCGTACAACAGGTGAGCGATATCAGGGCCTTCAGGCCCTCTTGTTAGCTATTTTGATCTTCCTGTGTCTGTCGTCGTCCATCCATTGTTTGTTTGGCGTCCGTCGTCAATAATTCTTTTAACGACATCTCCTCCTAAACTACTGGATAGATTTTTACGGTTCTGGTCGTTGTATATCTAGGTCACAGGAGCTCAAAATAGATTTTTAATTAAAACTTAAAAATTCTTCTTGTCTGAAACCACAGTACCCTGAGCTTAGATATTTGGCACAAATCATCATCTACAGGTCCTCTGCCAAGAATGTTCAAATTATGTCCCTGGGGTGAACAGTGACACTGCCCTAGGGGTCACAAATTTACATAGAGTTATATAGTGAAATCTGCAAACATCGTCTTCTCTGAAACTTATTTGGCCAGAGCTTTGAAATTTGGCATGGTGACACTTCTATAGGTACTTTACCAATATTGTTCAAGTGGTTTCGGTCCGTTGTATATCTAGGTCACTGGAGCTATAAATAGATTTTCTCAATGAAAACTTAAAACAATCTTCTTGTCATTTGGCACACAGGATCATCTTCTCAGTAATTGGCATGTTATTACCCTTATACCCCCATTCCACTAAGCGGTGATCTGCAGCGCCCCAGATTGCCATATAGAGTGCCATGATTGCTAGAAGCACTACCTGATCTCTATGTACAACTGTATTACATGTTTATGAGTATTTTAAATTATGACCTTATTAAGCATAATTTATTAATCTTCAGACAGGCAGCTTTAGAATAATTGTGGCATTTTGTTAATGAAAAGTTAAAGAGGAGAGAGTGAGATATTATAACTTATGGGTTAAAGATATGCATTGCCATTTTTAGCCAGATTTGAGATTTATGTTGACATTGTCTTAAACCTTGGTTATTTCTTATCATCACATCATAAAATTGGTACGTGTATCTACTTTATGTAATCTCCAAATGTAAAGTTAACACTACTTGTATCATAGTTTGTACATATTAAAGGTGTAAATAGACTTGACTTCTTTTGCCCCTCACACTTAGTGGGGATGGGGGGAAGTGATATTGTTTTTGGTCTGTCTGTCTGTTTGTCTGTACACAACTTTTATTTCAGAATAACTTGTGATGAAGACTTCATATTTGGCATGTGTACTCAACTTAAAAAGCTTTTGAGCTCAGTACAACCTGGGGTTATATTTGACAAAGGTCACGGTCATTTACAGATCAAATGGTGAATTTCACACTGACCACAACTTTGAAACTGCATGTGATAGACTTAATATTTGGCATGTGTACTCAATTCAAGAAACCCTTGAACTAAGTGCAACTCTGGTCATGTCCAACAAAGATCAAGGTTGTTTAGAGGTCAAATAGGGTTGATTTAACGTTGGCGCAACTCTGCAACTACATGTGATAGAGACTTCATATGTGGCATGCCATTGTGCACTAAACATAAGAAGCTCTTGATCTTGGTAAAAGTTTGGTCATGTCCGATAAATGTAATGGTCATTTAGGGGTCATTCTCACATCTAGGGGCATAGTGTTTCACAAACACATCTTGTTTAATGAATTTCAATATGTGTATTAGTGTTTTTTTCTGACTTGGCCGAGTTATTTTTAGATTGGAACATTCTAAACTTTTAAAAGGGATGAGCACCGTACTCAATGATTTCCGTACAGCCAGTTACGGCAGCTAGAGATACGAATAGCTGTATTTATTTGCGTAATGTACAGAAGAGAAAACAGTTTTCTTTCCAGTTTAAAAGCAGTGCACTAAAATGTGGAAATTTACTTTTAGAAATTTTAACTACATGTATATTTTTATATTTTTAATCTGAGTAGCAAACAGGTTGGAGCCTGATCAGACGCCGGGTTACCCGGCGTCTGATCTGGCTCCAACCTGTTTGCAATGGAAATAATAGTTTTAGTAAATAAATGCGTTTATTGGGAAAGAATGAAATATCAGTAAAGTTAGTGCAGCGGTCTCATGCTGCACTAGGATCATACTTATCACAAGTAGGAAAGTGTATGATTATATATTCGATGTTACCTTGCTTATTTATTTTCCATTATTGCTTATTTATTTTCCATTATTAACTATTCTGTCCTAAAAATAACCCGGACAAGTCAGAAAAGTAGGATTATAACATTTTTTAATATTTGCTAACAGCCTAATTTATGTTGTACATGTAAGTAGAGTCCACCTGGTTTTATTCAGCATTCACCAAAGTTGCATAGTTCTTGTACAGTGGAGAAAACGTTATTTTTTCCAAATAAGCGCGTTTACGCTAAAACTGCTATTTCCAATGTAACCCGGCGTCTGATCAGGCTACAAGCTGTTTGCCACTCAGATTAAAAAAGATAGTCAGAATCGTTGAAAAGTTGTCATTTTCTCCATTTTAGTGCGATGCGTTTGCATTTCGTTTGTATTTAAATGGGAAAGAATAAATTGTATTCTCCACTGTAAACATATCTAACATGCAAATCTCAATACAGTAAAACCTCTCTATTATGACCACTAAGTTGTGTTAATTAGCAGGTGTTTAAGGCAGGTGACTGTTAAACCTATTACCCCATAAATGCATTTTTGCGCTTCTAATTTATTCCTCCACTGAAGAAAATACAGCGTTCCCTCTCTACAATGACCCCCAGTGGGAGACACAAATTGTGTTCGTTGTTCAGAGGGAGTCGTTATAGAGAGGGATATTGGTTGACATTTGCAAACAGTTTGAATCCAGATCAGACGCTGCGTAACGCAGCATCTGATCTGGATTCAAGTTGTTTGTCACTCGTCATTTAGTCAAAATGTCAAAAGTGTCCAATATGAAACTTTGAGAAAAACATCAGACGACAATTCTAAGCAGAGGATATTGCAGCAGAAAAAGCGTTGAACATAATTTTCCAGTTTAGGGAACTGCTGCAAGGGTCGTGGTATGGAGGGAGTCGTTGTTAAGAGGGCCGTTGTAGAGAGGGAGCACCGTAACACCATTTTTCAACAGTCTTGGATATGAACCATATGATTTTTTTCTATATTCTAGCAGATAGTAGCTTAAAGCAGGTTGAAAGTAAAGCAGAATGTGCCTCTGCTTTACTTTCAACCTGCTTTTAGGGGTCACATATCTTCAATATTAGAAAAAGGCTATGGGGTAATGGGTTAAAACAAGGTGAATGTAAAACAGTTAGCTCCTGTAGGAGCTTTCTGCTTTACATTCACCTTGCTTTAAGCTGCCATCTGTATTTTACAAAATCAATAAGCCCTGTTTTAGTGGTCATAATAGTGAGGGTTCACAGTACACATACAGTGGATAATCTGTTATTCTTTCCCGTTTAAACGCAAACGTACGCAAACGCAAAGCACTAAAACGTAGAAAAGTACAACTTTTGGACAATTCTGATAATTCATGTTTATCTTGGTGGCAAACAGTTTGGAGCCTGATCAGACGCCGGGTTACCCGGCGTCTGATCTGGCTCCAAACTGTTTGCAATGGAAAACATAGTTTAAGCGTAAACGCGTTTATTGGGAAAGAAGAACGTTTTCTCCACTGTATTTGGATGTACAGTTAAAATTGTGTTAATCATTCCTAAAACTTTTGGAGCCCTCTGATCTGGTTCTACACTGTTTGCCCAGGACACATATACTCTTAAGGGCAACTATACTTGTCACTTGGGCTTCATGGGTTGAAAGAAAATCCATATAGGCTGTCTTTGAGAGAGGAAGAGTAGTATTTAAATGCCCTTCAAAAGTAATGCAGAGAACTCCCAAAGAAGACTATCCAGTGATCTTTACATGGCAGTTTAACTCATTCAACCCTGAAACTTTCAATGGAAAATTCCCATTTCAAAATAAGTCCATTTTTGACTATTTAGGGTTGATTTTAGCAATATATTTCAAAATGACAAACAGTATTGACCCTGATCAGAGGGCTCCTTAAGGAGCCCTCTGATCAGGGTCTACACTGTTTGCATGGGACAAGTGTAATCCTCACAGGTACAATGTTTGTAAATGATCAGTATACTCGTCGCTAGGGTTGAATGTGTTAACGCAAATTTAAATGCAAGTGTGTATTATGCAGTAAACTGTTCTTTTAACTCATTCACACATTCAAAATGGCCCATTCTAGTTTCCAGATAAGTTGAGTCCATGCTTGACTATTGAGAGTTGTATTCTAAAATACAGTGCAAAGTAACAAACATTGCATACCCAGATCAGAGGGCTATGTCACCACTGTTTTCAGAGAACAATTGTAATCTTCACAGGTACATGAACACTGTTCGTAATCGACAAGTATACTTGTCACGAGGGTTCATTGAGTTAATGGATTGCTGCTTATATTGCAGGGTGTTAATCCTTTGTTTCCTAAATGCATGTTTCACGCCTCTCATTTTTAGCTCACCTGGCACGTAGTGCCAAGGTGAGCTATTTTGATCGTCCTCTGTCCGTCGTCGTTCGTTCGTTCGTCCGTCCGTCCGTTCGTCGTCAACAATTTCTTTAAACGACATCTCCTCCGAAACTACTGGATAGATTTTTACCAAACTTGGCCTGAATGATCCTTATATGGTCCTCTTTCAAAGTTGTTCAAACATTTCCGGTCCGTTGCATATCTAGGTCACAGGAGCTAAAAATAGATTTTTTCAATGAAAACTTAAAAAATCTTCTTGTCTTAAACCACAGTACCTTGAGCTTAGATATTTGGCACAAAGCATCGTCTTCAGGTCCTCTATCAAGATTGTTCAAATTATGTCCCGGGGGTAAAAAATGACCCCGCCCCGGGGGTCGTAAATTTACATAGAGTTATACAGTGAAATCTTTAAACATCTTTTTCTCTGAAACTAATATGGCCAGAGCTTTGATATTTGGCATGATGATTCTTCTAGAAGCCCTTAACCAATATTGTTAATATGGTTCTGGTCAGTTGCATATCTAGGTCACAGGAGCTAAAAATAGATTTTTTCAATAAAACCTTAAAAAATCTTCTTGTCTGAAACCACAGTACCTTGAGCTTAGATATTTGGCACAAAGCATCATCTACATGTCCTCTATCAAGATTGTTCAAATTATGTCCCTGGGGTAAAAAATGACCACGCCCTGGGGGTCGTAATTTTACAAAGAGCTATATAGTGAAATCTTCAAACATCTTTACCTCTGAAAATAATATGGTCAGAGCTTTGATATTTGGCATGATGACACTTCTAGAAGCCCTTAACCAATATTGTAAATATGGTTCCGGTCCGTTGCATATCTAGGTCACAGGAGCTAAAATAGA
Organism: Gari tellinella; assembly: GCA_922989275.2. Lineage (NCBI taxonomy): Eukaryota > Metazoa > Mollusca > Bivalvia > Cardiida > Psammobiidae > Gari > Gari tellinella. The sequence goes on along the minus strand of OV277857.1, from coordinate 25,388,888 downwards.
TTTTTTCAATGAAAATTATGTCTCTGGGGTGAAAAGTGATCCCCTACCAGGGGTTATGTGACCCTTGTGTTGGTTTTTCCAGGTGAGCGATATTTAGGCCCGCACGGGCCTCTTGTTTCAATACTTAGGTAAGTAGTTCCCAAGCATGAAATATGAAAAAGTTATTCAAAGTACCTTTCAAGATAGGAGCTTAAAGCAGATTGAAAGTAAAGCAACATGATTCTTAAGGGTCATTCTGCTTTACTTGTTACCTGGATTAAGTGATGAACTATCTTTAAAACTAGAAACAAGCTATGGGATAAAGTGTTAAGCAACCAGGCCGCACCTGGTTACCTTCTGTGATTACCTTAAGCCTGTTTCTAGTATTGGAGATTACTCAAAGCAGATTGAAAGTAAAGCATAACATGCCTTGAAGCTTAATTGCTTTATTTACAGCCTGCTTTAGCTACCAACTGATCAGATATAGATTTTTTTTATTGTTCATATTCATGACTGCATAAAGTGAAATTGCTTTCTTCAATGACTGAATAGATTCAAAGCATAAAAATGTGTATTTATGGGGGTAATGGGTTAAAAATTGAAATCACCTATTTATCTTATTGGTTGATTCACAACCGTTTGTGTTACCAATGTTTAACATGAAGGCTAATTTATAAGCGCTGGACCTGATCTAGTTTTGGAAACAGGTGACTTATTAAAGCAGATTGAAAGTAAAACCAAGCACCTAAACAAATACACATGTACTGTGTAAACAGTGTGACTCTGATCACCATCAAGGTCTGCACTGGTTGTAATTTTGCAATATATTGTTAAAATCAACACTAAAATGTAAAAATGGACTAGACTTGATTGGAAAGTGGATTTGTCTATTGGAAGATTCAAGGGGGAACGAGTAAAAGTAATCAAGGCTCTATTTGTCTCTGTATTAATTGTGTTTCATGTATTTCCCAGTCACAATAAATACCACTTTTGTTATGACTTTAAGAATTATTAAAATGACATGATAAACTAGTTTGTGTATGTTATCATTTCATAATTTAGATATATATACACTGCTCCCTCTCTACAACACCGCTCGGTGGGAGACAAAGAATGGGTGTGTTGTTCGGAGTGAGTTGTTTTTAGAATAATCAGTTTGAACGTCGAACAGACAAATCATATATTCCAAGTATTCTTAAGGCCAGCAGAAAAGTACTGCTTAAAGCAAGATGACAGTAAAGCAGAAGGCATCTTTCTGGGAGCTTTAATACTGTTGACTGCTCTTCTAAAGTCTCAATTTTAGATTTAAATCAGTATGACTGAAGAAATCTATATCGACACAAGTTCCCGACATTTCAGAATAGGTCCTTATCAGATGGGTGATAACTCTTATAATCAGGATCAAAACCAGCTGCAATGTGTTCTCGGTCTTGGCATTGAATGTATAAGGATGATATTACCCATACTGCTATTACAACAACTAGGGTTTGAAATAATCTTAAGTTTTTAGCTCGTTTGTACCAGTGGAGAAAACGTTATTCTTTCCCGTTTAAAAAAGCAAACAAAACGCAAACGCAAAACACTAAAATGTAGAAATAACTTTTCGACATTTTTCACTATCTATTTTTATCTGAGTGTCAAACAGTTTGGAGCCTGATCAGACGCCGAGTTAACCCATTCGTCCCCGTCATATCGCCTGATATAAATAACCGTCTGCCTCAAATATATCGTCTGTGAAAACAGCAAAACTAGTTTTTATGCTTCTTTTAAACTGACGAAAAGTTGAATATGAGGGACAAACAGTTTGGATCCAGATCAGATGTCGTCTTATACGGCGTCTTCTCTGGATACAAAATGTTTTCAAATGATAAACAAGTCGCGCTTAGTAGGATAAGAATTAAACTATTGTTTTAACTGGGGGTCACGTAGTTTAACTTAAGATTAAAAGCAGTTTTACCAAAGAAATATCGACGGACCCGAGAGTCTCAGGTGAACACGACCACTGAATCCTGACTAGACACTGTCATGTAACGCGGCGTCTGATCAGGATCCAACATGTTTACAACGTCGATTTAAATTGCCCATGGAAGTTTTTAATAGTACAATATGTTAATACCTTGATTCAGTTTTACCTGAATATAGTATAGTGATTTTAATGTTAACATAAATCTACTGAACACCGTCCCCAATTAACTTACTTCCTGGTGGAAAGCGAAACCAGTTGGAATATTTGTGTTGATTATTTAGATTATTTATGGGTAGATACTCACAAACATGACTAGTATGTGAAATTCACATGTCAGCATAAACAACTATAGTTTTGGTGGAATTAAGGCGAAATGTCGTCAGCCAGAATAAAACTTTAAAATATGCATACCAGTAGGACCTATATACTGTGGTTAAGTGTTTATCAAAACTGTAGACGTGCAAGAATTTAGAACAATGTCACGAAAAGGAAAACAGCCGGATCCTGCGGGTTTGTTATTATTTTTTTATTTTTTTTTAAATTATAAAAATAGTCAATATTATTTAAGCAGTCATTCAGGTACTTCAGAATATGTCGGATCAAAACACTAATATTTAGCACAGGTACATGTAAATACATGTAAATACATGTATGTATGTTTTAACCCATAACCCCATATTCTGGTTCTAGTTTTGAAGACGGGTGACCCCTTAAAGCAGGTTGAAAGTAATGCAGAATGCGCCTTAAGGCGCATTCTGTTTTACTTTCAGCCTGCTTTAAGCTTCTCTGCTAGAATATAGAAAATATTTCTGATGAAATATTTTCATGACTGTATAAATTTGAAATATTTTCTTCAATGAAGGAAAAAATAAAAGGCGTTAAAAAGCGTATTTATGGGGGTTATTGGTTTAAATGTTAATATAATAATGTCCTTGGTGCATCTGATTCGAATGAAGCGCAAAATAGGCATGAATAACACAGTCTGATAAGACACCACTTCCGACAGCCCTTTATAGAAAAAGTGATCTCTTTGTGGTTTATTTCACGGTCTTCACTGTTGGCATAGGGCATGTGTACAAATCACGTTTACACTGTTGGTAAATCACATGCACGCCGTCACGCATTAAGTACTAGGTTTAGGGTTCGCCGTTGGATCCTATCGCGACAAATAGGTGGATCCGCGTATGATAAAGCTAGCAAAGTGATCTTTAAACAGGGCTGCCATAAGTTGACATGAAAAATCCTAAGATTTCCAAATTTGCAATTTTCAAGTGCGAAATTACGAATCGTACTTTTAACCCATAGCCTGTTTCTAGTTTTGTTGACATGTGACTACTTAAAGCAGACTGTAAGTAAAGCAGAATGCGCCTTAAGGCGCATTCTGCTTTACTTTCAGCCTGCTTTAAGCTACCATGTTCTAGAAAAAATCCGAAGATTTAGGAAAAATCCGGAGAAATGGCATCCCTGTAGGTGGATCCGCGTATGATAAAGCTAGCAAAGTGATCTTTAAACATAAGTTGCATTTTCCTGTAAGGTCAAATAAAAAAAATTCCTGTGTTTCCCTATTACATGCCACAAAAAAAAAAAATATAGGGACGGGCGGTTTTTTAACACAATCACGTAATAATATATTTAAATGTGTCTGATGGAGTATTTTATATTATCATATATGAAAATTTATGAATGTTTTTTATTTTGTAGAGCGCAGGACCATACATAAAACCCCTTAGAATATCAATTCAAATTGTTGATTTAGTTGATAGGTCCAATTTCAAAAATTACCTTAAAAATGAAACTGGTATGATTATTGTCCAATATTGGTATACCAAACCGACAAAGTAGTGACATATACATTGTATATGATATATAGAATTAATAATGTTTTGAAATGTGTTGTACGCATGTCAAATGTGTCAATAAATGTGTTCGGTGGCATGTCGAATGTGTCACTGGTTAGTTAACTAGCAGATCACATTTGCAAGGAAAGTACTTTATTATGACAGATTTAGATCAAATTTTACCTATAAATTTGCTAAATCTTATTTAAAAAATTAATTTTTTAAAACACTTAATGGCTATAAAGTAGCCTTTTAAAACAACTAAGTTGAAAATAGCTTCTATTACTCGTTCCTCGAAAAAGGACTGTCACATGCGCCTAAAACATAACCGACATTCGCCGATACATTTTTCGAAAAATGAAAAAGAAATAGTTGACTGTCGGAGGGAAAAACAAGGGTCGGTCGGGTTACCGGAACCAGAGGTATTTTTTATTTGGCCTAATATAAGACAAGGCTGCCATTCCTAAATCTCCGGATTTTTTCCTAGTACATGGTAGCTTACAGCAGGCTGAAAGTAAAGCAGAATGCGCCTTAAGGCGCATTCTGCTTTACTTACAGCCTGCTTTAAGAAGTCGCTTGTCAATAAAACAAGAAACAGGCTATGGGGTAAAGGTACGATTCGTAAAATCGCACTTGAAAGTGTAACTTTGGAAATCTTAGGATTTTTCATGTCAACTTATGGCAGCCCTGATAAGATATCCAATACTCCTTTATACAAGTTTGTACAAGAACTTCATTGTCGGTGATAAAGACATATGACAGCTTACTTCTGGAAAAAAATGACACTAAACTTCCGTGATGGACGTTTTGCTTCTTTGAATTCTGCTTTAAGCGAGCACCTGTCTGAACCAACACTCTTTTTCTGTTTCATTTTTTGCTTTTGATTAAGCAGTTACCTCGATCATAAACGGCTGCCAATCTTCATATTTTCCGTGACCGTTTACCACAAGTTTAATTGTATTTTAACAAAGATCGAAAAACCATCCTTTTGCCAATCTGACTCATTTCAGTATTTATTGTTGATCAATAGTAAAGCAGAACTGTTTCGGCGCTATAAGTTTTGTTTTGTACAGTAAAACCTCGCTATTACGACCACTAAAACGAAGGCTAAACGAGTGTATAATAGACAGGTGACAGCTTAAAGCAAGGTTACAGTGAAACAGAAAGCTCCTATAGGAGCTTTCTGTTTCACTGTCACCTTGCTTTAAGCGGTCACCTATCGTAAACACCCTAATAATTAACATAATTTAGTGGTCGTAATAGCGAGGTTTTACTGTATAAAATTTACAAACATTGCGTCGTGAGAAGTAAAGCAGAAAGCTCTTTTTTAACTCGATACATTATATAACGTCATTTACCATTAGAGTGTACATGTGATCAATTAACCACTTCACTGCCGTGACGTCATCAATTTTAAACAATTGTCGTCTGCTTTTATTTTCTAAATTTTAAATTTTACTATTATGACTGAAGAAATATCGAAATGAATGTCAAATAGTTTGGATCCTGATCAGACGCCGCGTAACGCGGCGTCTGATCAGGATCCTAACTGTTTGCAAAAATCTGTTGTGCTCGGGGTAAGGCAGTGAAGGGGTTTATCGTTACACCACTATTGACGAGTACGATTTTCGTAACACAGTCAATCCTAGCAACGAGTAAACTCTTATTTACAAACCGTGTACCTGTTAGGATTACACTTGTCCCATGCAAACAGTGTATACCCGGATCAGAGGGCTCCTTAAGGAGCCCTCTGATCAGGGTCTATACTGTTTGTCATTTTGAGATATATTGTTAAAATCAACCCTAAATAGTCAAAAATGGACTAGACTTATTTTGAAGTTGGAATTGTCCATTAAAGTTTCAGGGGTGAATTAGATAATCAAACAGGGTACACCCAAATACGAGGGCTGCTAAAGGAGTCATCTGAGCACTGAGCAGGGTCTGCACTGTTTGTCATGTTTCAGTATTTTATTAAAACCCCTAAGACAAAATTGACTGTAGGCTATTAAACACAGGTGACAGCTATCTGTTTTACGTTCACGTTGCTTTAACTCTTTCCTCCCTGAAACTTTAAATGGACAACTCCAGTTTCAATTTAAGTATAGTCCATTTCTGACTTTTAAGGGTTGTTTTTGTCAATGTATGGCCACAGGGCCGCGACACGATTGCTTTTTGAGAGAAAAAAATCGTCAGAAAGTATATATACTATATATACTTTCTGACGATTTTTTTCTCTCAAAAAGCAATCGTGTCGCGGCCCTGTGTGTATGGCATGATGACAAACAGTGAAGACCATGATCAGAGGGCTCCTTTACTGTTTGCATAGGACAAGTGAACTATTCACATGTTTAATGTTTGCAAAGGACGCCAATAAGCGGGACTAGGGTTCAAAGGGTTAAGCAGCCGCCTGCATTACACACCTAATACGAGATACCATAATATAGTGTTCGTAATAGAGAGGTTTTACTCTATTTGTCAGATCGTTTATGATATTAACCACAGGTTTACTGTTACACTATACAGTGGAGAATCTGTTATTCTTTCCCGTTTAAACGCAAACGTACGCAAACGCAAAGCACTAAATCGTAGAAAAGTACAACTTTTGGACAATTCTGATATTTCATGTTTATCTTGGTGGCAAACAGTTTGGAGCCTGATCAGACGCCGGGTTACCCGGCGTCTGATCTGGCTCCAAACTGTTTGCACTGCAAATAATAGTTTTAGCGTAAACGCGTTTATTGGGAAAGAATAACACATTCTCCACTGTATTTGCTTGCATACTTGACTGCCTATAGTCACGCGCGGATCTAGATTAGGAGCCTCTCATCCCTGAACTATCGGCATATAAACTGTTACTATATCGGTTTAATTGCCCAGCTTTTAATATCAAGCCAGAATTACAAAGCACGTATGCCGCATATACCGATATACGTATACATGTATACAACTGTGCTTAAGGCAAGTGACTTGATAAAAATAGACGAATATTCCTTTATGGGCTGCTTTTTGCTTTAAAATAATCATTTATTGTTACTATGGCGTCGTGGGGCAGGTAGGAACATTTTCATGACTCTGGGTCGATTCTCAATGTCGAAAAAGGACTATCATGTAATAGCACAACCCCAAGATAAGATAGCTTGATCCGTGCATACAAACATTAACTTAATCTATTTCTTTTGATGAATTAGTTTTGTTCGCGTAAACATTAAACATGTTTGACTGGTTTTCCTTGTAATATCTGCTTCGACAGATGAGGCAGATGGACATTAAACATACCATATACACGTAGAAGAAGAAAGCGCATGAATTGAGTGATATGTGTTGCATTTAACCCTTTAACCCATAGCCTGTTTCTAGTATTTAAGATATGTGACATATTAAAGCAGGCTGAAAGTAAAGCAGAATGCGCCCTAGGGCGCATTTTGCTTTACTTTCAGCCTGCTTTAAGTTACTATCTGCTAGGAGATAGAAAATATTTCTTTTGGTACATATTCATGACAGTATAAATGGAACTATTTTTTTGGCGGATGAATAAAATGAATGCGCTAAAAGTCGCTTCTATGGGGAAAAGGATTAAACATGTTTATCATGTTTGCATATGCATTCTTTATACTACTAAATTTGCAAATTTCGGTCTTTGTCCGGCGTCGTTGAGTTGTGCGTCGTGTGTCAAAACATTCTTCAAACATCTTATCTTTCAAATTCTCTTGCATGATTGCTACCAAGCTTCACATGAATATTACTTGGGCCAATCTCTTTCAAAGTTGTTTAAAACATTTGAAATAATGCTGAACTCTGGTTGCCATGGCAACCAAAAATAAAAAAAAATAAGGAAAACTTAAAAAATCTTTACCTTCACAAAATGAATATAGGTATCAGGTCTCTATATGGATTTTAATAAAACTTTGTTAAACCATATATGGCTATACATTCTTTAAAGAGTTTAATAATGGGAGAAATCGGTTGAGAGATATCTGCCCTTAATGTGTATAAAATGCCATATTTAACAGTGGTTACATCCTAGCAACTGCTGTCTTCAATGGATTTTCGTTGTACTTGTACACAATTTTCATATAAATATAACTTTATGAAGAAGTGCATGTATTGTTGGTACTAGGTCCTTCAAACAAGAGTTATCTGCTATTGATTTACCTGGACATACTAAAAAGGCATTATTTTAGTATTGTTACACTGTTGTCTACAAATATGAATGGGTTTTAATGATACTTTGTAAATCTATTTATTGCTGTTAGTAGAATATTGAATTGATTTTATTCAAATCGGGTCTTAAAGTTAAGAGTTATCTACCCTTGATGGCTGAAATTGCCATTTTTAATAGTGTTTATACTCTAGCATCTACAGCTTTTAATGGATTTGGATTATACAGGCCATAGTGTCAAGAGTTATCTTCCTTTGGTGTACTAATTTATGCTAGAGTATATCATACTCCAATATTGTTTATTGTTATAGACTAAGAATAAGTTTGTTTTCATTATGGAAGAAAATCAAAGGTAAAAATTACAGGTTCCATTACGACAGGTGAACGATATCAGTCCCTCTTGATGTATATGTTGTTTTATCCAACATCGACACAATCGCTGAATATATGTCAAAATTCCATTTTGTCATAAACATTAATTGGATCTCAAATTATTTGAATACGGATCAGGTCCCACAAGTGTTGACCTGATCTGTATCCAAAGTGCCCATTGATATTTTTCATACACGGTGCCCTCAGCATGCAATGAGTTAACCACGGAAATATACAAAACGGATTAGCAACTAAGCGAAGTTGAATAGGCTAGCATCTGAGCATTCGCGGCGGTTGAAATTTGCGAGATTATGTGTCACGTGACAACATCCTCACTTTTTGCCTCGTTGTTCGCCATTTCTGGCGTGAAATTTACCGACTCGAGTGTTTTTATTGACATTTTATAGGATTTAAACGACTTGGTGGACATTCCTATCAATTCACGGGAATATAAACCCGTGAACAATGCTTCGAAAACACACATTTATCATATAGACTACCGATAGACTCTTATCAAGTCTCGCGAGTCTCGTATGCGCCGCACGAGATTTACGATATAGCGCGAGGTTTCGATTCCGTCAGTGTATAATTCTGTGAGTTAACGACAATATATTTCTTGTCATCTTGAAAGAGTTGAAATATGAAAGCGTGAAAACTGGTAAGACTGCAACACTCAAGAGTTGTTTTTAACTGTTAAAAAAGAGATGAAATAAAAGAAATATACAAAATACTTTCTATTCTTGTAATATTTTTATGACTATATGTTTGTTTAAGATAGATGTGTTTGCAATTGTCCACGAGTTTTCTGTTTTAGCTATATTTTTGGAAATTTGATTTATGTCCAACTCAAATTTAAAAGAAATTAAATTCCCGATAAACGTTCTTTTCTTATACACAGACAAGTATATTACCTTACTTTTAAAAATAAAATATCAAGTACAGTAGAACCTCTCTATTACGACCACTACATTGTGTCAAATAATAGTCGTTTAAGACAGGTGACTGCTTAAATCAATGTAAAGGTGAAACAGAAAGAAAGCTCCTACAGGAGCTTTCTGTTTCACTTTCACATTGCTTTAAGCTGCCACCTCTCTTTTATACAGACAGTTAGCCTTCTTTTTAGTGGTCGTAATAGAGAGGTTCTACTGTATATTGTCTTTTCTGTCTGAACGTAGGTTTACCAGTTTTCAGTTTTATTAGCATATCAGCAATATACATTGCCTTTGGCCATTAACAAAGATATAAGGAAATAAACGTCTGAACGTAGGTTTACCAATACGATCGTTTTTGCATTATGGATCATATTTCAATTTTTTTTATGTAATGTTGTTTATTATCGATTTGATTTTTCAACAATCCCAAAATACATTATTAAATAGTTTCTTCAGGATTATAACAAAACCTACCTAAAATTGAATCTTTGATACACGTATTCATTTTTTAACAGTAATGAGTTTGATGGTAAAATTCTGTGTATAAGTATTGTTTTTAACAATTATATATTTGTATCTCTAGTACAATTAAATACATAACTATGATATAATGCTGCATATTATGATGTCATTTAGAATAATTTACGGGAAAAAATCAATAGATCTACAATAAATAAACATGGAATCTGTAAATTAGGAGTAGATTCTAGCTCTAGTCTCTGGACACAAAATACATTATTGTTAAGTTGTTTAAAGAAAATATGACAGTCGACAGAAGATGGATTTAAATAACTGTAATTTACTTCCGTAGAATCTTGAAACAATCAAGTAGATCTTGATCTGTACACGTAACACTACGAGGTGTACATTTGAGATATAAATGCCTGTTTTCGACAGTGAATCGCCTCAAGAAAAAAGCTGGAAAATGAACTGTTTATTTGTTTAAAGAATTGAGTGGATGTTTAATGAGTGTGGAAAAAATCAGGGGCCCGTTTCATAAAACTTCTTACGACAAATTTTGTCGTAAGTCAGATTATAAAAGTATCAATTTCTTTTAATTTCTCCATCTTATCCTGTCTTGTGACATCTTTTTGGAATCGTCTTGAAAAGACGATTCCAAAAAGATGTCACAAGACAGGATTAGATAGAGAAATAAGAGATTAAATGTATTTTAAAGTTTTGACTTACGACACCATTTGTCGTAAGATGTTTTATGAAACGGGCCCCTGATCGTAGTGTCAATGTTTTGATCTTTGCATTAAAACTTATTGTAGTTTAAATCACAGCATAGATCTACATGTGAGTTAAATAGACAGTGCGCATTTAACGTTGTACGAACTTTGAGGTATTTTTCCTCCAAAAAACGTTCTCCCCCAGAAGGGTTCTTTTTCGCGTGGCGGGTCACATATATATTTCCAGTTTATGTTTTTATTTTCATAAATGGTTATCCAACTTGTTTTACAGTAGTTACATCTTCATCTTACTAAGAAAATCATAAAACTTTTGTAAACATTAGTTTATGTTACAATTGATTACATACAGCAATTCATGATTGGTAGGATAGTCATATAAAATGGGTCATTTTCCATTGTTACGAAAACGAAAAGAAACTATGTGTGTCTGGAAGACGCATTTTACTTGTGAAGATGCAATACAACTCCTCTTTATTTAAAAATATAATGTTTTGTTGCATTTTTATTTTCAGGCATACATGTTATTGTTGTTGGTTATGAACAAGAGGCGAAATGTCAGTTGCTGAATGCCCTGTGCAGAGACAAAGAGGCGTTCAAACTGTTCATGTGCAGAACGAAACCATCAGTCAAAAAAGTTCGGAAAGAAACTATAGCAGGCCGGCAGATCACCCTTGTCCAGACATCTAGTTTAAATACGCCAGCATGGGTAAGAATGAAGGGGGACTTTTTGACAAGCTGGAAATCCCTAAAGTGCGTATTTCTCTATGTAACAACACACCTTAGCGGCGCCAATGATGCTGAGTCAATCAAAAGTTTAAAACGCATATTCGGAGAGAATCTGGTTCGCAGTGTATTATGTTTCAAAAAGCATAACAAGAAACACAATTATACAGAGAGTATAGACGACACTTTTCAGCACAAATTTCAGCTTGATGCCGATTTTGCTGCTAAAGTATCTGCAGCGAGAAAGATTCTTGAACAGTTGAAAGGCATAGCTACAGAACTTGAAGAAGTTGAAGTGCCCTCGGGCGCATCAGGTCCTTCTGAAGTTGGATCAGAAAAGACAGAACGTATGCAAACTCAGATGTCAGGAGATGACGCTGTAGGCAAAGATGCTGCGGAGCTTGCTGCCACCGTCATTGTGCCCGACCCAGGTAAACTATTACGTTCAAGGTCTGATTCAAGAAGTTTTAATGTATCATTTGTTTTTATTTTGTTACAAAACACATCGTTCAGGCGACTGACAGCCAGATGACGTTTTATAAAAGTTCGAAAAAAATCAGGATAAACGAAATATTGCCCGGAGACAACCAACGTGTTCGGACGGGCGACCAATTAACCCTCTCACATACTGCCCAGACCCGGGATCGAACTCGAGACCCCATTGGTGAGAAGTGGGTGAGATACCACTGCGCTATCCGAACACCCTAGGCTATATTTGACACTGATATTTATAGTGGTGGTACATTTTGAAATCTACTACAAATGTTATTGTAATCTGCTTTTTATGAAAGCAAAATGCACAGAGCTTAAGCATTTGTACGAAACATTTTATACAACAACTACTGTTCTATCAATATCGAACGAGTCATACCAATTCTGTTAAAAATGACCCCTTCCGGAGCTGAGCGAATTAAGACCACATGACCCTCTCGTTTTCCATGTAGTATTATTATATTTATGGGTTTTAATTAGTTAAAGCAATGTGTTATTTAAAGCAGACTATATTGAATAATCATGACAGTCAACAAGCGAATACCGTAACACAAACCAGTACAAAACTGCGTGTAGGGTATACGAAAATACGAATAATGATCTAGAGATAATGAGCAATTTACCGGTATTACAAGTTTCAGATCAGGTTAATATTTCAAATCTACCTTTCCTATGTCTTTATCAAAGTCTGTGTTATGAACTTGTGACTACTCCTAACTCATTTATTCTAACAAGTATAAGTATAAGGTTTGACTGAGGTTTCAGGGAGAAGACTTTTGATATATACAGTTTAATTACTCAAACGTTTTTAAGAGTCATGCAAGCATAAGGTAGGAAAACCAGACATCGTTCAATTTTCTCACTATTATCTTGGGTCCTGGTTACTAACAAATATATAACTCCTTTCCTGTTTCCTTCTCAGAGTACACACCAAGAATGAAGGAAAAATTGACACAAGATGACTGGAATGAATTTCAACACGCCCTGCGCCATGGAAAGGCTCGTTCAAACCACGTCCGTGTAAATGTGGTTGGAAACCATGGGGTGGGGAAAACTACTCTTATCAATCGGCTTTTGATGAAAGAAGTGCGCTGTCCTGAAAAGAGCCCAGTCCCGACGGAGAACTTAGAAGTGTACCGAGTAACGATCAGGTGTGAAGAACAAGACGGGAAGAAGCACTGGGAGAAAGAGGAACACGGTAAGATAGTTCAGCTGTTACAAAGACATTGTTCTTTACCAATAAACGCATTTGTGTTACCGCTTATAAACTGTTGGGCAATACGATTTAAATAAAATGTTAGCATTTTCAAGAACTTTCCATTTTTGGATTAGATTGTGATGTGTTAATTATTGTCGTTTAAACGGAAAAGGTGACTTCTTCAAGACATTGTATATACATGTATTGTTTACAAATGCAGTTTATATTAGAAAACATTTACGTAAATATTTAGCGCGCTGGATCAGAAAGTGCACGCGGTGAACTTTTGCGATACCTCTGTGTCCGTCATACTTATCTCCGCTTGTCTGTCTCTTAGTCTGTACAGCAACAATTGATAACGACTTCCTCTCTGAAACCAATGGTATAATTGTAACCAAACTTGTCAGATACATAATGCTGTCCTGAGAATCAAAGGTTGTTCAATGATAGTGGATGGGACAACTGGTCTTGTTGCCATGACAAACGTGTACAGTACCTCGAAAAACTCTCGTCTAATTTCTTTGGTTTTCACCAAAATGTTTTTCAGTTGACACACTTTCAAAGGTGTTAAAAAATGTTTGATCAGTCAAAAATCATGACTGCCAGAGGACGTGGTCATTTTCCGTCTTCGGTTATATATGATTAAAAGTAAAATACACTTTCTAGAATTTTTATTTATTGCTATACATTTTTGAAATGTTGTCAGTATTATGCACTTGATAAAATGTAGTTAATGAATGTCAGTTATGTTTGTCTAAAACGGAGACCAGTAGAACATATAATAGAAAATGCTTCTAGACACTTCACTTAAGTTGCCATGCTGTAAGTTTCTTATTCCTGACACTGACTCAGATAATCATCTAGAGAAAATGTTACGTCAGGTAACAATTATGTAGCATCATTTAGTAGACATACACCTAGATGTTTCAAAGCAAAACCCATGGGGTCACAAATACAAAGGTTCAAATAGTAAAAAACTTGTAGCTAAAATATAGGTCGCAGTAAAACCATAAGATTCAATGTCATCAGTTGAGCGATATCGATCAGAACCATTACGGACTTCTTGTTGAAATGATTAGTTAATGGTGATTTTTAAAGCTATTTTTATAATTGATTTCAGAAAAAAGTAAAATGAAATACTCGTATTACACACCGTGACCAGAGGGTTCGTTCAAGAGCTGTCTGATCAGGGTCTGAACTCATACATTCGAGTGACAGTTTCAACCCTGGTCAGCTGACACCGAGTGTATACACTGTCTGATCTTGATTTAAGATGTGTATTCATGCCAGTGTCCTTACATATGACAAGATAACGGTTAATGACCTAAAATGCGCGGATCCAGAGGAAAGAACATGCTATATACAAGGTATAGCGAAATGGGTAACGCTTTGATATTTTTTATTTCCTAATAGGAACAAACTCAAACTATGTCGAAGAGTTAAATATTCAACGAATGGCACAAGCACTGATACAATCAAGGGAGACTCCAGTATTACCAGACAAAGAAGAAACTGACTATATTAGTCTTGAATCCCAGCCGTATTCACTGCAACAAGAAGAAAACAGTGGAGAGAATATTTCCGAATCGCTGTCTGATGATACACTGGCTTCTGACGATACGCCGGTGTCTTACAATAAACAAGCGTCTTACGATACATCGGTGAATAGAGATACACAAGTGTCTGGCGATACACCAGTCACTGACGATACACAGGTGAAATTGAAAAACACAGATGACCAAACAAAACCTAGTGAACAAATGGTCAGAACAAAAATTTATCTTGATATCGGATCAAAGCTATCGGAACAAGGTACTGAACAATATTTGCGCTCACACAGTTCCAGTGACGAAGACATTGGGCTAGGTTCAGAAGAGCTACTCGAGACGGACCTCCCAACATCAAGTCATTCGACGTCATCAAACTTCTTCAGTCCCATATCTCCACAAAGCTTTAAATCTGTTCTTTCTAATAAAGAGGAATATCTGAGGAAGGTGATGTATTGCAAAGATCTCCTTGAGAAAAAAAATAATGAGAAGATCTACGTGTCGTTCTGGGATTACGCGGGACAGTCCACATACTATGCCACACACCACCTGTTTATGTCACCTTCAGCAGTCTATCTATTGGTCATAGATCTCAGAAAGGAACTCGAAGATTTGGTAACGGACAATCTTGAATTCCGATCAGGAGTTCTTCAGTCATGCACGGTAGCAGGTAAACGTTTCTTTGGTATCGTCTTGAATATTAGTGACTCTCACCTTTAACCATTTTAAAGGCGTTGTGACACTTAAATTTACTTTAAGTATAAACAAATTGGTCGGGAGCTAGTATACTATACCACACTATGTAGGGAAACCAAATTTCATGTATGAGTAGTACACTCTTAGGATGGTGGAGTGTCAAATACGATTTTCAGGTCACTGTAACCTTAATCTTTACCTTTGTCCTCCATCTTAAGGAGAGTGTGTCCGGGGCATATTTCCTACAGCTTATCAACTAGAGATACCACATTAAGTGTGATGGTTTGTCTTGGAACGTTGAAGTAACCTATATAATATTCAAGTCATTGTGGTATTGATTTTAGCTCACCTGGCATGAAGTGCATAGGTGAGCTTTTAGGATCGATGGATGTCCGTCGTCCGTCGTCTTTCCGTCCGTTCACAATTGGTTCGTTAACACTCTATCGGCTACAAATTTCTTTCGATCTTCATGAACCATGTTGATAATGTTTGTCTTGAAGAAATCTAGGTCAAGTTGGAATGTGCTTTATGTCAGGTCAAAATCTAGGTCACTATGTCAAATCATATACAAACCTTCATAACACTCTAGAGGCTACAAATCTCATTGGATCTTAAAAAAACTTTGTCAAAATGTTTGACTCATTGATATCTAGGTCATGTGTGAATGTGATTTATGTCTGGTTAACAACTTACTAGGTCACTAGGTCAAATCATAGAAAAACCTTGTGAACTCTCCAGAGGCTGCAAATCTCATTGGATTATAATGCAACTTATTCATAATGTTTGCCTAATTAATATCTAGGACACCTTTGAATATGGGTCATGCCAGGTCAAAAACTAGGCCACAAGGTCAAATCAAAGAATGACAGTATCAACCTTCTAGAGACTATATGTTTCATTAGATCTGAATGAAATATTGTAAGAATGTTTGCCTACATCAAATCTAGGTCAAAATTAAATGTGGACAGGATTGTGTCTGGTCAAAAACTAGGTCACTAGGTCAAATCATAGAAAAATCTTGTTAACACTCTAAAGGTTGATTGTGGGTAATGTCCAGTCATAATCTAGGTCATTATAGGTCAAGTTTTACATGGTGTACCAGGTGAACGATTTAGGGCCATGGTGGCCCTTGTTGATACCAGTTATAGGAAAGTCGTGTCCGGATAAATACTACACCATATCAGTTTTGGTACACAATTTGGTGTGCTGGTATATCTTCGAATGGCGAAATGTCGCGAACCATTTTAAAACTGTCTATGAGTATATTTTCAGATCTGCATTAAAAAACAATATACTTTTCAGTGTCAATAAACACTTCGGCCATTTGTCATTTACTATGACACAGTTCTTGTGTTTTAATATTTTCAGCTGGTCCATGTATTAAACTCCAGTCTACTCACCATATAATATAGTATATTGATTCATCTGATTGGAACTGTTGTTGTGAAATATTAACAGAATATTAATAAAAAGTGAGCTTTCAGTAATTGCTCGACTTTTCAAAGGTTTATATTTCTGCCAGATTACAAGGTGCAGATGTTTGGGTTTTATAAGTAGTTTTTTTACTTCTATTTTTTTTCTATTTAGATGCACTTACATTTTGGGTAAGATCCATACAGGCACACACCCAAGACGAGCACGGTGGATACGCTCCAATCATTATTGTCGGTACACATAGAGAAGAAGTAAAGGACACTGAAAAGATTGAGGGAAAGTTTAAAAGCATAAGAAAATTACTCAACACAAACGCTGAATGTATTGCAATCGACAATACGCTTGAGCCAGAAGAAGAAGAGAGCTTCGCCATTTTAAAAAGCAAAATCATTGATGTTGGCTTAGGAATCATTGATGAGAAAGTGTCTGCACAATGGATCAACCTTGAATACGACATGCAAAGAAGTAGTGTCTGTGATAAGGGATACATGAAGTTCTCCGACCTGCAGAAGCTTGATAAGAAAATGGACGTGCCAATATGCAACGACGTTCGTTTAGAGGCATTCCTTTGTCACCAACATTATCGCGGGCATCTTTTGTTCTTCCAGAATCCAGAACTGAAAAATCTTATTGTTACAAGTCCAATCATCATGATAGATTTTCTAAATATGTTGTTTCGACGTCCAGATCTTGGATCATCAACGCTCAGGAAAGGCTGGAACGAAGACGGAGTCTTGAATCAAGAATACGTCATAGAGATTGCTGAAACGATTATGAAAATTGAGGAATTTGCATACATGATTCTTCTGAAAATTCTTGTTCAGCTTCACATACTTCATCCTATGCCTTCTGAAACTGCCGACTGCAAGAATGATCAATATTTTGTTCCATGTCTACTCCCCGACAAAGAAACGCCAGACACCAGTGACCAAGACGAATGTGCGAAAAGTCCACTTTTCCAGGTTAAATTCAAACCCGATAGAATTCACCAGACAACGTTTCATCAGATTGTGTGCGCGCTTTTGAAGAACATGACAATTTATGAGTCGGATGACAAAAAAGAAATATATAATCTAAATGTTATATTTGAAGTAGGGAGTCCGCTTACGCTGCTCTATCTTTGTTGGAAGAATTATATATTGGAGTTTTTCGTTGAAGACTTCTCGAGTGGTGGTACAGAAACACTGGATAAGTATGTAGACGAAGCGAGAGAACTGATTGAAGAGGCAATCGAACTTGTTTTATCCGTGAGCGGGAACGAGTATACCGACTTCAGCTTTCACGTGCAGTGTCCAAAACATAGTCATGCATTTCTGTCTTTGAAACTATTGCAAGAAAACTCTGCAGCCATTTGTGATGTTAAAGGCAAAGGCAAACATCCTGTTAGTATCGGAGAAATCAAGGGTGTTGTTGCCAATGAAAGTGCAAATAAGGTAAGGACAGTATATGTCTATATGATCACTTAAGATACGTAAACGGACAGCTGCTCATACATAGTTAGCCTGTAGTTGACTGAATTATGTACGATTTACTTTTTTGTCTTTCGTGTATTCGCTGGTTAGCACACAACATTTGTACGCGCTCCTTGAGATGTGTTTTAACACAATAACATATACAAAATTACAATTCTTTTGATTCACAGTATTGATATCACAGGGTATAGATTAAAATACATGTATCGGTATATTCAAAACAACTGACATGGTCTTAAGACACATTCACTGCCGTTTCTCTTGCATGGACAATACTAGTTCGGGAGATGTAATCCATTTCTAATAAATGTTGTTGTGCTACAACAACCAGATCATCATTACAAAGAGTTTACTACCCAAATTTAGATATTTCGTCAACATATTAATTTTATACACCTGCTATCTTCTATATTTTATTGCACTTGGTAAGCATTTGGTTTCGTTGAAAAGGAAAAATATAACATGTATTCCCAGATGTACAACGCAGTTTCTTCTTAAGATTAATCACAGATAAAATTAAGTTTTTTATGCGATGTTAGATCTATTATTATATAGAATATGATACATTCAAACAATTAACCAAATGGAGAGTGATCATTTTTACGAATATGAACATGCAGAATATTTGGACCATTCAATTCCCTGACGTCATCTGCGGTAATCAATTGTTGTCTGCTTTTATTTCTCAAATTTAAATTTCCGGTAAATATTCTATTATTATATAATATAGTAATATCGGAATGAGTGTCAAACAACTTTGGATTCTGATCTGATAACTCGTTATGCGGCGTCTGACCAGGATCCATATTGTTTGCAAATAACCATTGTACTTAGGATTAGGCAATAAAGTGATGCAACACCGATGGCAGATTGTTATAATAAGTGCATAGTGGCGAGTTCTCAAAGTACTCTAGGAACTTAGCTTTCTGTAATTGTTGTGACCCTTAAATATTCGGTCACATATCTTTATATAGTAAACCCCCTTTACTTCGACCGCAACATTTTGTAATTTTAGGTTTTTAATGCAAGTTACTGCTTATTGAAAGTTGGAAGTAAAACAGGGCCTTTTTGTTTTACTTTTACGATACATTCAGCTGTCTTATGATGTCAAACATTCAGTTAGCCTTCATTTTAGTCTTTATGGAGGTTTTTACTGTATATATAGACCGATTCTATTGACCTGACATGGCGGAGTTTCGATGCGGACCTTCAAATTTAATTTTTGAGGGGGCGGGGGTCGGCATTGTCGTCTGCTGGTTCTTCCCAAGAATACATCTTACTGGACATTTGGACAAAAGGAATACATGGTAATGAAGAAATACAAACAGCTTGAAGACAGATCAGACGCAGCGTTACGCTGCGTCTGATCGGGATTCAAGCTGATTGCAAATGTAAGCCAAGTCTTAATTTAACCTCATATAACAACTCCCTCCGAACAACACACGCACTTTTGGTCTCCAATTGGGTGTTGTTGAAGAGAGAGAACACTGTATATACCATTTTGACGTGGATATGCATGCATGCATAAATTATGTTTCTCCATGTTGAAAGTATTGGACAATAACGATATAATTCGGAACTTTACCTATAAACCCCTAAAATCAAAAGTAGTTAGTTTATCTTTGCCAAAGGTTAGCTCCGCCCTGCCAGGTGAAAACATCGGCCTATACATGTCTCTTCGTTTTTATTGGATTGTAATTGTTACGCATGCCTCTATTATTTTGCAGCCTAGTGATCCTGCACTGAAGGAGCATCCAACAGACAACCATCTCAGTCGCCTAGCCTTGAAGATCAAGGCGATTGATCAAGGGGAAACAGCCTTGTCGCTGGCTGTACGCCTAAAACTGCCATGCGCCTTTGCAAAGGCTGATATCTATGCCAGAGACATAGCTTACCCGAGCGAGGAGTTTATCCATATTTTGATCACCTGGAGAAATAGCAGAAGGAAAGACCGTACAATTTACCATCTACTTACTCTGATGACAAAACGGAAGGACTACGACTTTACACTCTTGAAGGAGGCCATGTTTACATCAGTTAATCCAGGTGAACTATTTTCTTATTGAATTCTTCCAAAGGCAATTTTGTAGTCAATGGTTTCACTGGTTTCATAGGATCTGTCTGTCTGGTATGTATCTGCACTCGTTCCTGAATGAAATTTCCATTAACCAATGAAATAGTACAGAATATACACTCAGTACAAAAAAGAAACGAGACAAATATTAAAGCGCATTTTATTCCACTTTATGAAGAATACTGTAACAAAACACATTGTATTCATTGTGAGTAAATCCCACAAAAATTATAACAATACTACGAATATGAACGACGTTTTGGTAATTAAAAGAGCGACACACTTGTTCTCAAAATTCAACCTAAGGGACCGTTATACCTGAATCTAAATTGTGAATTTTGAGATCAAGGGTGACGCTCGTTAAATGGACAAAATGCGTTCGTATTTATTGTATTGTTATTAGTTTTGTTGGAGTTACTTCCAATGAAATGTACTTTAAATTATAATGTGTTTTATTACAATATACTAAAGTGAAATAAAATGCATCTAAATGTAAGTCTCGTTTCTTTTTGTACTGAGTGTATAATTTATAGTAGGATGCTTTTTATAAACGTGATTTTAGGGAGAGAAGGGTTATACTATATAATTTGTGTTTAACATCATTGCAAAAAGAAGCTTTGGTTTTCATAGATTCTAGATAGCAGTTTCTTGAACAAAAAGTCATATTATTGTAAACAACTATCAAGGAGTTTTGTGCGATACATTCTAACACACCTCGCGAACGCCCCTATATAAACAAAGAACGAACGTTTCAGTGTTTGAATTTTAAATAAAACACTCGCGCGCTAAAACGTTCTAACGTGATGTCATATGGCTTCGAAAACGCGTACGCCAAGAAATGTAGCGCCGTTGCGTCGGTGCAAATTACGGTTGAATTGTTTGTTAGAATCGATTCAATCGAATAATAAATTAATACCAGTGTTTTATCTAACGATTGAACACTGGTAGGAGTTGAGATGCTTGTAATTAAACCACTCGGCCTAAAGGCCTCGTGATTAAATTAAACACATCTCAACTCCTACCAGTGTTCGATTGCACGATAAAACACTGGTATGAATTTATTATTTCTTATTTAAAATTCTTTTGGGCGATCTAGGGTAACATATAAATGACGATAATTGCTGAATGTAGGATAAAATTAAGGTATAAAAAAACTATTCCTTTTACGTATTCTTGTCGGTTGTTTTAATTCCGTAACAATTTGAACGATTTTACCCCCACACTTTTTATCCAATCTTTCACAAACTTGCTCAGATTGTGTATGACCATACGTTCTTGGAGGAGTATGAGTATAGTTTAAATAAGTGTATAACGTCATGCGTTATCTGCCCTTGATGTGTTGAACATGCCATATTTAACAATGTTCACACTCTAGAGACCACATTTTTTTATCCAATCTTTCTCAAACTTGCCATGCGTTATCTGCCATTGACATGTTGAAAATGCTATATCTAACAGTGTTTACACTCTAGCAATTACAGTTTGCAATTGATTTTGATAATACTTTCACCCTCTGTATATACATATATATAGTTATAATTTAGTTCGCGAAGGAGTGGAAAAGGCTTTACTTCAGTATTGTTTCCACTCTACTAGACCTACATTTTTTAAAGGATTTTGATAAAACATTGTAAAGATATAGATGGCTATAAGTTCTCAAATAAGTTAATTTGTTGTTGAAATCGGTTTAATTGGTCAAGATCAATCTGCACTTGATATGTTGAAAATGTTATTTTTGACAGCGTTTACACTCAAGCAACTTCAGTTTTTTTTTCAATGTATTTAAAGTATACTTGTATACACTATATTTATATACAAGTTCTTGAACATTGATGTTGTGTAGTTAAAATTTAAAAAAAATAAAATTTAGTAATACTACATGAACTATTTGTATTAGGAAGCTGATATTTGGAATTTAGGTGCTCTGTGGGTTGAACAGTGATGTTGTGTAGTTAAAAGTTAACAAAATGTTTAAATTTAGTCAAAATGTTACGTTTTTTGGACTTATGTTTTTCGGCTGATTTCTCATGGTTAAAGTTTTGGGGTAAGTGTTGTAATGCACTAATACTACATGAAATATTTGTATTAGGAAGCTGATATTTGGAATGGAGGTGCCCTGTGGGCTGAACATTGATGTTGTGTAGTTAAAATTTAAAAAAGTTAAAATTTAGTCAAAATTCACCTGTTGTGGACTTAGAGTTTTGGGACTGAAATTTCAAAGTTAGTTATGGAGTAAGTGTTAGAATGCACTTATACTACATAAAATATTTGCATTAGAAAGCTGATATTTGGAATGGAGGTTCCCTGTGGCTTGAATATTAATGTACTGATACACTTTTCTATTGATAGTTACCTATTTAAGAAAGGTTTAATTAGGCGAGCTTTGCTGTTCTCCGACAGCTCTTGTTTTGATTATAGGTGAAACTCGAAGGTAAAACTACAGTGGAGAATCTGTTATTCTTTCCCGTTTAAACGCAAACGTACGCAAACGCAAAGCACTAAAACGTAGAAAAGTGCAATTTGTGGACAATTCAGATAATTCATGTTTATCTTGGTGGCAAACAGTTTGGAGCCTGATTAGACGCCGGGTTACCCGTCGTCTGATCTGGCTCCAAACTGTTTGCACTGCAAATAATAGTTTTAGCGTAAACGCGTTTATTGGGAAAGAAACACATTCTCCACTGTATCAGGTTCAGTTACAACAGTTACAACATGTGAGTGATATATCAGGCCCTTGAATTCCCTCTTGTTTGGGAAAGGGGCATAGGAGCTAACCATTGTATTAGCTCAGATATTGATAATGGGTTAGAAGCTGAAGATAAGAGTGTTAAATGTTGGTTAACCCAGTAAGCCCTTGTGACGAGTATACTCTTCTTTTAAAAAAGTAGACATGTGGAGAGTACACTTGACATGTGCAAACAGTATAGATCATGATCAGGGGGCTCCTGCAGGAGCCCTCTGATCAGGGTCTGCACTGTTTGTCAAATTTCAAAATAATTCTAAAATCAACCCTTAATAGTGAAACAAGAGCCCCATGGGGCATATTTCGCTCACCTGAGAATAGCTGAAAATAATAGAGATAAAGATTTATGTCCAGGACTGACCTAAATATGCAACAGACCGGACCCATTTGAACAAAATATGTAAAGGATAATTTAAAAGTGTCACTATACCGAATATAAAAGCTCTGGCCATATTAGTTTCAGAGAAGAAGACGTTTGAAATTTTCTCTATATAACTCTTTGTAAAACTGTGACACCCAGGGCGGGGCCAATTTTGACCCCAGGGGTATCATTTAAACAAACTTGATAGAGGACCTGTAGGCCATGCTATGTTCCAAATAGCTAAGCTCTGGCCCGTGTGGTTTCAGACCAGAAGATTTTTTAAGTTTTCATTGAAAGAAATCTATTTTTAGCTACTGTGACCTAGTTATGCAACCGACCAAAACCATTTGAACAATTTTGGTATAGGACATCTAAAAGTGTCACCATGCCAAATATCAAAGCTCTGGCCACATCAGTTTCAGAGAAGAAGGCGTTTGAAAATTTCTCTATATAACTCTATGTAAAACTGTGACCCCTGGGGCGGGGCCAATTTTGACCCCAGGGGCATAATTTGAACAAACTTTACAGGGGACCTATAGGCGATGATACGTGTCAAATATCTTAGCTCTGGCCCTTGTAGTTTCAGACAAAAATATTTTTTAAGTTTTCATTAAAAATTCTATTTTTAGCTCCTGTGACCTAGTTATGCAATCAACCATAATCATTTGAACAATTTTGGTAAAGGACATCTAGAAGTGTCACCATGCCAAATATCAGAGCTCTGGCCATATCAGTTTCAGAGAAGAAGACGTTTGAAAATGTCTCTATATAACTCTATGTAAAACTGTGACCCCTGGGATGGGGCCAATTTTGATCCCAGGGGCATAATTTGAACAAGCTTTATAGAGGACCTGTAGATGATGATATGTGCCAAATATCTAAGCTCTGGCCCTTGCAGTTTTTGACAAGAAGATTTTTTAAGATTTCCTTATTTTTTCACTTTGGTTGATGGCAACCAGAGTTCTGCATTGTTTTAAATTTTTTGAACAAATTTGAAAGAGCTTGACCTAAGGAAGATTTCTGTAAAGTTTGGTTGAATTTTGTCAAGCGGTATAGGAGAAGATGTCATTTGAAGCATTGTTAACGACGACGGACGACTAACGACGGACGCCGGACACAGGGCTATCCCAATAGCTCACCTTGAGGCTTTGGCTCAGGCGAGCTAAAAATACTAGATTGATAGTGTCTTTTAAACGTTTCAGGGGTGAATAGGGCAATATAGTTTTAATGTTTTTCTATTCCACTTCAGATCCTCAGATTGATTCTGTCCCAACTCATGTGTCGGAACAAAATAGAGACATCAGCATAATCAGCCAACATTTCGGACGGCGCTACACATTTGCCCTTATTGAGTTGGGCATTAGCTGGGCCCACATTGACCAGGAACGAATCAACTACCCACAAAACACCAGGGAAATGATATATCAGCTGTTGCTGAAGTGGAGAAGAAGAAACCCAAAAACAGCAACCGTGAAGAGAATGTTAGAGGCTGCAAAAATGGTTGACATTGCTATAGATGAAATTATACAGCAACTATGCGAAGTTCAAATAAAGTAGGCTTTAATAAATTGCAAGTAGTTTGGATTCATAGCATGTGTCGAATAGGTCTGAGTCTGATCAGGATTCACACTCAGGTACTCATACATGTGCACAGAATTAGTTTGTATCAAAAAGAAAAATTATCAAATTAAAGATAGAAGATACAAAACGCTGTTCGTACTTGATCAAATATATTTTATGAGTAAGTTCGAACCTCGAAAACACCACCTCTTTTAGATTCATATATTAACTCTAAGTTGTCTTCAATTTTCAGTTTCATACATTGTTTCTTTAACTAGAGAAGCCTAAATGCAATTTAGTAAATTTGATAACTGTAGCAGACGGCACAATTTGCAGACATTATAAATACAGTAAATCCTCTTTATTACTACCATTGAAACGAAGGTTAATTGATTGTACAAAAACACATGACAGCTTAAAGAAAGTTGACAGTAAAACAGAACGCTCCTAAATGAGTTTTCTGTTTTATACTGTTACATTGCTTTCAGCAGTTAACCCTTTCCCTTATAGAAGCGACTTTTAGCACATTCATTTTATTCATCCGCTGAAGAAAATTGTTCCAAATTATACCGTAATGAATATGTGTCATATTTAATACTTTCCTTATTCTAGCAGTTAATAGCTTAAAGCAGGCTGAAAGTAAAGCAGAATGTGCCTTAAGGCACATTCTGCTTTACTTTCAACCTGTTTTAAGTGGCCACATGTCTTCAACACTAGAAACAGGCTATTGGGTAAAGGGTTAACTGTTCCAAGCACCTAATAACCAATACATAATGTAGAAGGCTACAGAAATATCTTTTTGATCAAACGCTGAGAAACTAGCTGTTTGATGTGAATGAAAACTGTTTTAAAATATAAGTGTTTTCTCGTTTAAAACATTACACCATAGCCTGTTTCTAGTTTTGAAGAGAAGTGACCACTTAAAGCCTGCTTTAAGCCCTGTGCTGGGATATAGAAACTTTTTCTTTTGATACATATTTATGACTGTATAATTTGCACTGTTTTCTTCAGTGGAATAATATATTAAAGGCGTAAAAATACGTATTTTTGAGTAAATGGGTTAAATAGTATGGGGAGTGACCCGTGAAATGTACATTGTATTTGAAATGTTTGTCAATGTAAAGAGAATTGCATTTAGAAGAGACGTTATTGTTTCCGAAATATATTCGTACAGTATGGAACCATATCAGATCACAGCTAACCCGGCGACTGATCTGACTCTAAACTGTTTGCCACTTTGATAAAAGTAAATTGTTAGAATATTCAAAATTCATTTTTGGACATTTTATCTCGCGTTAAGTTTCGTTTAACTCATTATCCGCTGCAACTTCCAATGGGCAATTCCAGTTTGCAAAAAAGGTTGGTCCATTTTTTACTCTTTTTTTTTAATAAATTGCAAAATGACAAACAGTGAAGTGCCTGATCAGAGGGCTCCTGCAGGAGCCCTCTGATCAGGAACTTCACTGTTTGCAAAGGGGAAGTGTACTCTTCACAGGTTCACATTTGGTAAATGATATATGCGTCACTAGGGCTCAACGAGTTAAATGGCAAATTATGACGTCTTTTCCACTGTCCAAATGCAGTGTACTGTCTGTGTCTTTCGCTTTTAAGTTGGCTTTGACATCGTACGAACCAGTTTTGATGTTAAATTGGATCATGATTTGGTATTATTTAGCTTTATAGATAGGGTAAATGTATAGATAGGGTAAATGAAATGTGGCAAACAAACTCAGATGTTGAAAAAAATGTACTCATATTACTGAAGATTGGTAAGACCATTGATCAGTTGCATTGGGAGTGACCCGGCCCCGAGGTTATAAAACTTTAAACGAACTCTGTGCTCAAAACTCAGAATTTTTCTCAGCTCATAACACTTCAGCAAACATTTTTTATGTAACTAGTATGTGCATACCATAATTCTACTATAAAAATAGATGTAAATCAAGTTACTTAAATCAGTTCAAGCATGTTTTATGAAAACTAGAGCATGTAATCAAAATTGAGTTTTGGGCACAGAGTTTGTTTTAAGTTTTATAATCTCGGATCCAGGTGTCTGATCAGGCTCCGAACTGTTTTAACAGGTTTTTGAATGAATTAATGTTTATTAGCAAACCTGTTTTTTATGGAATTGTATTAAACAGAGAAAACAACGGGTTACCCTCTATACCGGTGGATATTAGCCTAGCTATGTGGTTGCAATGCACTCACTGCAGCTGATCTTGGGTCCAAGGTTATAAAGCTTTTCAGTTCAGCCTAAAGTCGTTCTCAAGCATTGTATTGGTCAGATTTGAGCATAGGCTCAAATCTGACCAATCAAATGCTTGAGAACACACTCAGACTCAGCCCAAACGCTTTATAACCTTGGACCTTGGTCTACATTGTTGTAATGTGTGAGGGATGTTTTATCAATGGCAAAGAAAGGTATATAATTTACAAATTAAACAAAACTTACCTGCAAGTTGAAGTTTTATGTTAATTCTGTTAGTCCCTATCTACCAGAATCACATGAGTGAGTAGACGCGATCACGGGACCTGGGGCCCGTTTCATAAAACATCTTACGACAAATGTTGTCGTAAGTCAAAACTTTAAAATACATTTAATCTGTGATTTCTCTATCTAATCCTGTCTTGTGACATCTTTTTGGAATCGTCTTTTCAAGACGATTCCAAAAAAATGTCGCAAGACAGGATTCGATGGAGAAATAAAAAGAAATTGACACTTTTATAATCTGACTTACGACAACATTTGTCGTAAGAAGTTTTATGAAACGGGCCCCAGATCCCTCAGACTTTAGCGACAGTATACCCGAAATCGTGGCAACATACAAATATTTACATGGGATGGATTAAACTAAAGGGAGGGCATGTGATTCTGGTAGATAGGGACTAACAGAATTAATATCAAACTTCAACTTACAGGTAAGTTTCGTTCAATTTCTAAATTCTGTTATCCCTATCTACCAATCAGAATCCCATGAGTTTTTAGAGTATATGCTGCCATAAGTTCTGCTTGTGTCCAGTAATCATTTAGTTAATGGACTGTTGTAGAACATAAGATCATACCCAACAAACACAGTGTCTAAAGTACTAATTCTAATTATGCATTTATAAGATGTATGTACACAATGTAGAAATCAATCAGTCAAATCTAGACATTAAATGCCTTGATTAATCCTGCCCTGACTTGCCAAAGCCTGTCTATTGTTCATTGGAAATGTACATGAAGTGTAGATTGGGATACCAGAAAGCATTTTGCTCCATATCCTTTTCAGTTTCATCCCGAGTGGTCTGGTACTGACAAACAGTCTGGGTTCTGATCAGATGCAGAAGAACTCGACAAGTATGATAATTGCCGACGTTTGTCTGAAAACTTGAACAACTTAAAGCAAAGCTGAGAAGTTAAAGAAGACGGACTTTTTTATTATTTTTTTTAGCAAATATCGTTGCACCAACAGGGTGAAACAAATTAGAGCATACTATAGTAGTATACACCAACTACAATGCACGAGTAACACGTTATTCTTTACTTTTACACGTAGGCGTGCTTAAGAAATTATTTCCACTGCAATCAGTTCGGATCCTGATCAGACACCGGGTTACCCGGTGTCTGATCAGTATCCAAACTGTTTGTCACTCCATTTTATTAAAATCAATAATCAGAATGTTCAAGCTGATATCACTTTTTTGTGTTAAATTAAGTTTCGTTTAATGAAATAATTTCCACTGCAAGCAGTTTGGATCCTGATCAGACACCGGGATTCAAACTGGTTGTCACTCCAGTTGATTAAACTCAAGCTTCAGAATGTTCAAGCTTATATAATTTAATACATGTTATTGAATTTAGTTTCGTTTAATGAAACTGTAAAGCACCTGATTTAGTGAATAAATGTATGATCTGATTAGTTTAGTTTCGTTTGTATTGATTCAATTCCTTATAAAGCCTTTGTTTTACGCTTATTTAGTATCATTTTTATTTATCGAAATGGTTGTTTCATTGCAATGAATGTTGCCCGAGTTGACAAACACTAAGAGCAATATGTTGATTGTTAATTTACCTTTATATTAAAATGAGGCAGGCGGAGACCGTGTTAATTTAATAGACAAACGCCTGAATATCGGAAAACAAATCTCAACCCAATACCCCATAGCCTGTTTCTAGTTTTGAAGACGCGTGCCCACTTAAAGCAGTTACAAAGTAAAGCAGAATGCATATTAAGCCTTTTGTAAGCTACCACCTGCTAAGACAAAGAAAATAAACCTAGGCGGGACGTTAAACCTTAGCAGACACAAGCAAGGAAAATATTTCTTATGATAAATATGCATGCCTTTATAAAAGGAGATATTTTTGTTCTATCGGAATGAATGGAAGGCATATTAGGTTAAGTGTCAAAGAAGAGCTATGGAATTATTACAATACATGATATTAACAATATTATTGTAATCCTCGTATAAACGAGGAAGTAACTCCATGTATATATACATCTACGATACAAAGTATTGGTCTCTCTATAGAGTATATATATATAATTTGAAGTCATTTATCTAATTTTTCCTATATATATAATTTGGTATTTACATCCTTTATTAGATTATCAATGATTTGATGTAAGAAAGATAGATTCAAGAAACGTTGAGGCATTTGTAATGCAGTCTTATCCCTATTTACCAGAAATATAATCGGACTTTATTGATACAGTGGAGAATCTGTTATTCTTTCCCAATAAACGCGTTTACGCTAAAACTATTATTTGCAGTGCAAACAGTTTGGAGCCAGATCAGACGCCGGGTAACCCGGCGTCTGATCAGGCTCCAAACTGTTTGCCACCAAGATAAACAAGAATTATCAGAATTGTCCAAAAGTTGTTCTTTTCTACGTTTTAATGCTTTGCGTTTGCGTACGTTTGCGTTTAAACGGGAAAGAATAACAGATTCTCCACTGTATCCCTATTTACCAGAAATGTAATCGGACTTTATTGATATGTCAATAATGAATAACACAGAGGTCAAAGGACAAACTATTCTTAATCTTCGTTGCTTAGAATTAGTGTCCACTTCATAGCTGGTACCATTTCATCATGTTTTCATCCTTTCACTGCCAAAATGTTCGTGAGCTTTTTTCCCCTTCGCCGCTTCATTGTCGTCTGCTTCAATTTTGGTGTCTGCAGTGTCGTTTCAAAGTTAAAAAATAAGGCAGTATAACTGACGACATTTCAAAACGAGTGTCAAACAGTTTGGGTCCTGATCAGACGCCGCGTTAAACGGCGTCTGTTCAGGATCCAAACTGTTTGCAAACGCGCGATAAGGCGCCACTAAGAGTGAAAGGGTAAATAACTGACAGGCCAATACAACCGCAGTACATGTATACTGAGTTTGTAACAAAATTACAACTCGAAGTTGCAAATTACTGTTTGAGTATAACACTATCGATATGTATGGAATTCCATATACGACAGCCAACTTCTTACTGTCAACTGCCAACTGCCTACTCTTTACTGCTTACTGCCAACTGCTTACTGCCAACTACTTATTGCCAACTGCTTACTACCAACTTCTCACCGCCAAATGCGTACTGTATGCATACTTGATGACGGGTATAAAACCGAAGCCCCGAACCAGGAACCGTGGCCCCTATGAACTGTTACTGAAATAAACTTGTCGTTTCCTAGGTTATTTTTTTCTTCTTTTTTCCAAATTTATAAGTACTATAGATTCTATATCAATACTTGATGGAAATCCGCCACAATTCCAACACGAATTGATATACAGATGTACTCGTAGCTCGAAATGGGGCGCCTAAAAAGCATTCAGGAGCGTCATTGTTCGACTCCTATCCAAACATTTGACAACAAATGCATGTGATATTTTGTTTTCCTCGCTATGGAGTTCCATGTACAACAGCCAACTTCTTACTGTCAACTGCTTACTGTCTACTCTTAACTGCTTACTGCCAACTGCTTACTGCCAACTACTTACTGTACGTTCCATACCTGTACGATACTTCATGTTTTACTTCCAATACGGCAGTTATTTGGTCAAATGTGAAGTTTTGTTGCAGCAGCGAGCAGTATTTTACCCGAAGATCCTCCATTTTTAATCCCTATACATGAATTTTGAATAATTTACAGGAAGCAGTTGGCAGTAAGCAGCTAGCAGTTGGCTGTCGTATATGGAATTCCATAGATATGAGGCCTAAGACACCTGTCAATTAACCCTTTCATGATCAAATTATTCGGGAGAATTTTACCCCTTTCACCGCTTTAATGCCGTCTGCTTCAGTATTGGTGTCTGCAAGTCACGTTTCAAAGTTAGATTTAAGGTTGTATGACTTAATAAATATCGATAACAGTATCAAACAGTCTGGATCCTGACCAGACGCCGCGTCACGCGGCGTCTGATCAGGACCCAAACTGTTTGCAAACGCGCTTTAATGCGTCATTGAGAGTGAACGGGTTAACAACTGCCATTGAGCTACATTAGGGAATATTCTATTATTTCAAACTCGTTTGAACTTCAAGAACTGACATCAATTGCAACTATTCGGAGCAAGATCAGCCGTTAATTTATGTGGTATTATATATCAGGTTATGTGCTAAACTGGTTTGCACTCGGATTAAAACAAAACGTCTGCAATTAAAAACATGTCTGTTTATAAATTTTATTACATTTATCCTGTCTTTTCCATTGACCATAATCATGGAGGAATTATAATTCCTCCATGACCATATCGATTAACAAGAAATAATGGCAAGGGGTATAATTATGACAACCAGATAAAATGGGTTAGCGACTATTTTATTTCTATTCATTTCGCACAAAAGCAGTCACCAGAAGCAAGATCTGATTGACTTTCCAGAAATGCCTGGTCAAAGTGTACCTTAAAAAGACGTTATTCTTTCCCGTTTAAATGAAACTACAAGCTAATCAATATGTAGAACATAGCAATTAATTTAAAGTGTTGGTGATTTTTTAAAAATTTAGATGACAAACATTTTGGAGCCTAATCAGACGGGCTACGCGGCGTCTGATCTGGCTCCGAAATGTTTGCATTAGACCTACATTAACGCGTTTATTGGGAAAGAACAACGTCTTCTCCACTGTAGCTGGCTGTTAATAACATACCGCGTAATAGAAGATTGTACCAGATATATACAGAATATTTAGCACAATAACTAGTCCATATTGAATCAAGAGACATTATTATGTTAATATTTTAAACAAACGGAAGCGGATTTGGCCTTAACAATCACTATATATTTGTTTTCTGATAATGCTACCATGTCGGTACATGTATTCACCGTTATATTTATTAATTCTCCGCTGCATATAACGCTACATCTAACTGTCCTTGCGTCCGAATCCTATTTCCGCCCCGCCAGTTGCATATAGAATGGAACCCGTACAGTAGGTAGCGTCAGTGGCCAAATACAGACAAGCCTTGCCCATCTCTCTAGGCGTTCCACATCGTCCTAACACCTGTAATATACAGTGGAGAATATGTTATTCTTACGTCATTAGTGACGTCATACAGTGGAGAATCTGTTATTTTTTCCCGTTTAAACGCAAACGTACGCAAACGCAAAACACTAAAACGTAGAAAAGTACAACTTTTGGACAATTCTGAAAATTCATGTTTATCTTGGTGGCAAACAGTTTGGAGCCTGATCAGACGCCGGGTTACCCGGTGTCTGATCTTGCTCCAAACTGTTTGCAATGGAAATAACAGTTTTAGCGTAAACGCGTTTATTGGGAAAGAATAACGTTTTCTCCACTGTACAATAAAACATCTCTATCACAACCACTAAATTGTGCTTAATTATTAAGCGTATAAGGCAGGTGACTGCTTAAAGCAAGGTGCCAGTAAAACAGAACGCTCCTTTGATGAGATGTCTGTTTTACTCTCACCTTGATTAACCCTTTGAACCCTAGTCCCGCATATAGGCGTCCTTTTCAAACAGTGTACATGTGAATAGTATACTTGTCCTGTGCAAACAGTGAAGACCCAGAAGATTATGGGTCTTCAATGTTTGTCATAATGCCAAACATAGGCAAAAACAACCCTTAAAAGTCAGTAATGGACTAGACTAAAATAGAAACCGGAATTGTCCATTTAATGTTTCAGGGAGGAAAGAGTTAAAGCGGTCACCAATCTTTTATAAATTAAGTTTCAGCTGAAGAATTCCGGATATATTCTAGTTAAGCGATTTCGAGATTATGACAGTTAGACTGTATTTATCAATGTTAATGCATTTGGTCATCAGCCAGTTATTGAGAGGTGTGAATGCAGTTAACAGGGAGAAAGGAATCCATCACATGGCTTTTAACCCTTTCATTATCAAATTTATCGTGCAGTTTTACCCTTTCAACGACATATTGTCGTCTGCTTCACTATTGTTGACTGCAATATTGTTTCAAAGCTAGATTTACGGCAATATAACTGACGTAATTTCAAAACAAATGGCAAACAGTTTGGATCCTGATCAGAGTGTCTTTGAGAACCCCAAAGTGTTTTCTGAAATTCCATCAAGTACAGAAAAAAAGACAATCTCGGTGTGTTCTCGCTTAAAGAGGCTCGCAACCGGATTTAGCATTAAAAATAGTAATTTGTAAATATATGTCAAATGCTTATAAAAATGGGAAAGATTTAGTTTAGGATAATAAATTCTGTTAAAAAATGCATTTCAAAAAAAAAAAGAGAAGAAGCTCTGGTGGGATTCGAACCCGTGACCCTCCATGCGGAGACAAACATGAAAAATGAGGACACGTCTGCGGGCGCTCTCTCTATATATGGTAGCAAATTAACGTACTTCACTGGTAGCGATTGATACTACATTAACCGGCTCGGGTTTATGTCAGAGCCCGTGTAGAGAAGCAACAACAACAACTATACCGCCAGCTGACGCTAAGGAAAAACGATGGAAAATATCTAAAAAAACTAAGATTTGGTCATGATTATTGAGACTTTTTTTTGGACTGATCATATTTTTTTAATGTCAGAAGCCAAATAATTCCACAAATTTGCTTTTATTTGAGTATTTTATTTTATTTTGACAAGTACACCATCCGGTTGCGAGTCCCTTTTTAAGAAGGATGGAGTGACTTATAGCTCAGCTGAAAGGAAAACAAATATCCTAAATGAACAATATGTATCCGTTTTCTCAAAAGAGGATACCCAAACTCACTCATCTCTAGCACAGTCAGCTAGACCAATAATAATCACTGAGAAAAGTGTTCTTAAACTTCTACAAGATCTAAAACCACATAAAGCTGCAGGTCCACCTCTGTCACCTGTAAAGTCCTTGAACATATTATATTTAGCCATATCATGTCACACCTTGACCTCAACAACACCCTCACTGACTTCCAATATGGCTTCCGCAAGAAACGTTCATGTGACACCCAGCTCATTCTCACCATCAACGACTTGGTCAGGGGAATTGACAAAAACCAGCAAATTAATGCTATACCCCTAGACTTTAGCAACGCATTCGACAAGGTCTATGGAACGCCGTAGCTGTCTCCTGTTGTCACATTTCATTGCATTATATCGAATCATTATGTAAACTTGTCTACAGAACGTCATATTATGTTCAACGGCTATGTTATTTTGTTACAAAGTAGTTTTATCTTGTTAAAGAGCAATGTGAACGAGTCTATATACTATGTTATCTTGTCAAATACGCGTGATGTTATGTCAATTTACAGTGTTGACTTGTCCAAACGGTGTCTTATCATGTTCAATGAACCTGTTGTTATGTCAATATGCAGTGTTGACAAAAAACGTCCTGTTCAAAAACGTCTTGTTCAAACTATGTCTTATCATGTTCAATACCTATGACATTATGTCGCAAAGCAGTTTCATCTTGTCAAAGTGTAGTGTTAACTTGTCTATATGTGATGTTATCATGTTCAATGCACGTGTTGTTATGTCAATGTATAGTGTTGACTTGTCCAAACTATGTCTTATCATGTAAAACATCTATGTTATTATGTTATAAAGCAGTTTCATCTTGTCAAAATGTAGTGTTAACTTGTCCGTATGGCATGTTATCATGTTCAATGAACGTGCTGTTATGTCAATAAACAATGTTGACTTGTCCAAACTGTGGCTTATCATGTTCAATATATATGTCATTATGTTACAAAGCAGTTTCATCTTGTCAAAATGTAGTGTTAACTTGTCTATACGGTATATTATTATGTTCAATGTACGCGTTGTTATTTCAATATGCAGTGTTGACTAAAAACGTCTTGTTCAAAAACATAGTTTGAACAAGACGTTTTAGTCAACACTGGATATTGTCATAACAACACGTACATTGAGCATGATAACATCACATATAGACAAGTTAACACTACATTTTGACAATATGAAACTGCTTTGTAACATAATGACATAGGTATTGAGCATGATAAGACATAGTTTGGACAATACGTTTTTGAACAGGACGTTTTTTGGCAACACTGCATATTGACATAACAACACGTTCATTGAACATGATAACATACCGTATGGACAAGTTAACACTTCATTTTGACAAGATGAGACTGCTTTGTAACATAATGGCATATATGTTGAACATGATAAGACACATTTTGGACAAGTCAACACTGTATATTGACATAACAACACGCGTATTTGACATGATAATATATTATATAGACACGTTCACGTTGCTCTTTAACAAGATGACACTACTTTTTAATATAATAGCATAGCTGTTTAACATGATAAAGCATGTTGTAGACAAGATCACATAGCTCTTCGACATAATGGCATGGTCTTTTGAGATGACAAGTCTCTATTTGAACAAAACAAGAAGAAATGTGACAATAGGAGACAGCTACGGCGTTCCATAGCACCAGCTCTGGCACCTCTCCAGTCTCCTCAGGAGTCCCTCATGGCAGCGTACTCGGGCCACTACTCTTCCTGGCCTATATAAATGACTTACCGTCTAGAGTGAAATCAACAATGCGCCTGCTTACTGACGATTGTCACTTGTGGAGCCATCTGATGTGGGAGCCATCCGATCTGGGGACCAATCTGGGGGTCATCTGATCGGAATCTTTGTCATTTGCCTATGCCCCATTTAAGATACTCTGATGGTAAATATAATACATGTACTTACTTTGATGACAGCACACTAACTGTCATCATCAAAAGCTGTGTAAACAACACACGCTTAGAAACCATGATGCCAAACAAAGGTCACATGGTACATGTAGCAACCCTCGGGTATAGAAGTGAAATGCCACTATGGTTAAGCTCATTTTTTCTGATGAGTCCAAACAAGGACGAAACTAGTCAATGATATGTGACACCAAGCAGTGATAATTTTACCTGCGCATCCCGAGTCCTATACTCATTAAATTTGCCAGGGACTCATTATTTAAAAAGCTGTGAGTCCCATGGACCCATAACTTTTCTGGCCATGATTAACCTATTACTCATAAGCAAATAGTAGCTTAAAGCAGGTTGAAAGTAAAGCAGAATGTGCCTTAGGGCACATTCTGCTTTACTTTCAACCTGCTTTAAGTGGTCATCTGTCTTCAAAACTAGAAATAAGTTATGGGATATTGGGTTTACTTTTCACCTCAATGACTCAATATTTGTCTCAAGGACTCATTGTTTCACAGAATGTGCATCCCGAGGACTCATTCATCTGATTTCTAAAATTATCACTGCACCAAGTATTCCAGCCGGGTATTCTCTTGACAGTATTCTATATTTTTCTACTATATAATACTTACACTCAAATGTTCTAATCCGTCCCTCGCGGCCTTCGGGTCCTC
This sequence comes from Gari tellinella, assembly GCA_922989275.2. NCBI lineage: Eukaryota > Metazoa > Mollusca > Bivalvia > Cardiida > Psammobiidae > Gari > Gari tellinella. The sequence continues at coordinate 25,352,359 of OV277857.1, read as the reverse complement.
TCGTCCCTGGCACAACCACTCAGAAAGCGGAGTGTGTATCGCTCCAGGAGCAATTCTGAAACAATAGGGATAGAAAGCCAACTACTTCTCTAACTGAATGTACATAATAAAACCACCCACTACATTCGTAAACATTTATCATCTTAACAGTGCATTGGCTGAGACATAAGGAGATTTGTCTCCGTGAAAGACTTGCAAATTCATGTCATGTATACATACACATCCTATAAGTAAACAGTATTACTGCCACATTAATCGGGAGATTTTTACTCCTTCACCGTTGCTTCAATTTTGTTGTTTGCAAGATCGTTTCAAAGTAAGAGTCAATGTAGTATGACTTATATTAAAAAAAAGATCCTGATCAGACGCCGCGTGACGCATGACGCCGCGTTAGTTATTTCAGATAGGAGGTTGCTTAACACAAAACAACAGTAACACAGAAAGCTCCTAAAGCAGCGTTTTCATTACTATTGTCCTATGTTGAGCAGCTACAGTGGATAATCTGTTATTCTTTCCCGTTTACAAACGCAAAGCACTAAAACGTAGAAAAGTACAACTTTTGGACAATTCTGATAATTCATGTTTATCTTGGTGGCAAACAGTTTGGAGCCTGATCAGACGCCGGGTTACCCGGCGTCTGATCTGGCTCCAAACTGTTTGCACTGCAAATAATAGTTTTAGCGTAAACGCGTTTATTGGGAAAGAATAACGTTTTCTCCACTGTATCTGTACTATGAATAGTGTATAATGCTTATATATGTATATATGTATATAATTTAATATTGTTTGTTTTCATTACATTAGGTTAGCTGTGATTGGCTGTAATTTTTGTTTCATAACTCCATGAAAAAAATAAAATTCAGGCCACGCCTTGTCAGGACTACTTTCCCTTAGTCAAACTGCTCTTTACAAGCGCTGCATGAAGCAGGATGCCAAATGACGTCATTGACGTCGGCGTAACTACATAAAAACGTCGCGTTTTGGCGTAATATATATCTGGCGGAGGGACTACAACCTACGTTTTAAAAGCGTCAAAAAAGAACATTCGCGTCAGATTCTCTATTTAACTACTTTCTTAAATTCAGAAGTGATATTAAATTATAAGGAATAATTCGGAATATTTATTATATTCATGGAGGTATGAAAAAAAAACCTGGTCACACTTTTGTATGAAACCGCTTCGCGGTTTCATACAGTGTGACCAGGTTTTTTTTTATTTAAGGAATAATTCGAATATTTATTGTATTCATGGAGGTATGAAACAAAAACCTGGTCACACTGTATGAAACCGCGAAGCGGTTTCATACAAAAGTGTGACCAGGTTTTTTTTTCATACCTACATGAATACAATAAATATTCCGAATTATTCCTTATAATTTAATATCACTACTGAATTTAAGAAAGTAGTAAAATAGAGAATCTGACGCGAATGTTCGTTCGTAGGTTGTAGTCCCTCCGCCATATACATTTTCCGCCAAAACGCGACGTTGTTTTGTAGTAACGCCGACGTCAGTGACGTCATTTGGCGTCCTGCTTCATGCAGCGCTTGTGGAGAGCAGTCGGACTAAGAGAAAGTAGTCCTGACAAGGCGTGGCCTGACTTTTATTTTTTTCATGGAGTTATGAAACAAAAATTACAGCCAATCACAGCTAACCAAATGTAATGAAAACAAACAATATTAAATTATACCTCCATGAATACAATAAATATTCGAATTATTCCTTAAATATTGAAGAATTTGATAGCATGTAGAATACAGTTAAACCTCTATATAACGTCCGATAAAATTTTATTATTGTTATGGCGTTTACGACAGCTGACAGCTTAAAGCAAATTGACAGTAAAACAGAGAGCTTTCTGTTTTACTGTCCACTTGTTTTAAGCTGTCACATGTCTTCTATACAATTAATTAGCATTTGTTTTAGTAGTGGTAATACAGAGGTTCTACTGTATGTGTTTTGGACCGAGACAGGTGTCTGGTTTAACTCTTTCCTCCCTGAAACTTTAAATGGACAATTCCAGTTTCCATTTTAGTCTAGTCCATTTCTGACTTTTAAGGGTTGTTTTTGTCAATGTTTGGCATTATGACAAACAGTGAAGACCCTGATCAGAGGGCTCCTTTCGGAGCCCTCTGATCTGGGTCTTTACTGTTTTCATAGAACAAGTGTTCTATACACATGTACACTGTTTGAAAAGGACGCCTATATGCGGGACTAGGGTTCAAAGGGTTAAGAGAATTCCTGTTTTGGGAGGTTACACTGTATCAGAACAGTCTATTACATACACAGTCGAACCTCGATATCGCGAACTGTCTTAAGTCGAACTTAACCTGTATTGCTTAAGTTGGTGTTAGATAAATCGAGCTATCTGAAGTCGTTAATACCCGTGTTTCAAAGTTAAAACTAAGCGACGTTTCAACTTTGAAATTCGGGTAATTTCGACCGAAAACGATTTCGAAATAACGAGCGGTTCAAATCTTTGGCTTCATGCGTTATTTTACCATGTATTACATGTTACTAGTCTACTTTATTTAAAATCATATGTAGATATTCTATTGAGTGGTCGCTGAACGGTGCCTAGAAACAAGACTTCATTATGATAGGAAAATACAGGTACCAGGGCTCCAGATACAGTATTTCAAAAACTAAAATTTTTATTTCTGCATTTAAAGCCACTATATTACTCCCACATAAACAGAATCAAACATTTTTCTTACATGAAATTTATGTCACTATCGTAAGCGTTCCATATAAAAAGAAGTAATACGTGGTGATATTTGAAGCAATATTGCTAACGAACAGTGAAATTTGTGGAAACAAGTAATCAAGTTTGTTTATTTTTGAATAGCGACGAAACTTTACGGACATACTCGGTAAAGCTCATTTGCATAATTCTATACAACAAGTCGAGTGCTTTACAACCAAAGAGAGACAACTCCTTTAAGTTTGGCCGTTAAACTGATGCAATTATACACATTGTCGCGGCCGAATCAATCACGTGACCTTTATGCGATCGATCGATAGTTCTCGGAACCAGCCCGTAATCTTATTTGTAAACAAACCCGCTTATAATGTAAACCACCACGATAAGAATTCGACACATTTAGGTAGGATTCTTTACGAAGTGGGTGCATATGTCAGGCTTCTTACACTCGATTTCACTTAGTTTTAATACATAGAAAATGCACACATATAAGAAATTGCGCGTTTTAAACACCAATTTGAGCGGGATTGTGCCTTTAACCTTATGGTGTGACTACTCATTAGAATCGTCTCTAATGAGAAGTCACACTATAGGATTTGGTGCTGAAAAGAATGAAAATAGTTAGATTTGTTCAGTTTATTCCCTCTTCTCTTGAGCTCTGGGTACTATAATACGACAGTTTAGAAAACAAGAGCCCCATGGGGCATATTTCGCTCACCTGAGAATAGCTGAAAAATTGAGATCATGATTTATGTACAGGACAGGGTCATTTTTTTACCCGAGGAGCATTATTAAAATTGAACTATCTTGATAGAGGACATGTAGATGATGCTTTATGCCAAATATCTAAGATCAGTGTACTAGGGTTTTAGAATTTTTTTTTTTATAAGTTTCCATTGAAAAAATCTTTTTTTAGCTCCTGTGACCTACATTTGCAACAGACTGGAACCATTTGAACAAAATAGGTAAAGGACATCTATCAGTGTCACCATGCCGAATATCAAAGCTCTGTCCATATTGGTTTCAGAGGAGAAGATGTTTGAAAATTTCACCATAAAACTCAATGTAAAACTTTTACCCCCCGGGGTGCGGCCAATTTTGACCCCAGGGGCATAATTTGAACAAACTTGATAAAGGACCCTATGTGCCATATATCTAAGGTATGGCCCTTGTAGTTTCAGACAAGAAGATTTTTTAAGTTTTCATTGAAAAATCTATTTCTAGCTCCGGTGACCTAGGTATGCAACCGACCAGAACCATCTGAACAAAATAGGTAAAGTACATCTAGAAGTGTCACCATGCCAAATATCAAAGCACTGGCCAAATTAGTTTCAGAGAAGAAGACGTTTGAAAATTTCACTATATAACTCTATGTAAAACTGTGACCCCAGGGGTGGGGCCAATTTTGACCACAGAGGCATAATTTGAACAAACTTGAAAGAAGACCTATAGATGATGCTATGTGCCACATGTCTAAGCTCTGGCTCTTGTAGTTTCAGACAAGAAGATTTTTTAAGATTCCCTTATTTTTTCACTTTGGTTGCCTTGGCAACCAGAGTTCTACATTGTTTTAATTCTTTGAACAAATTTGAAACAGCTTGACCCAAGAACATTCCTGTAAAGTTTGGTTGAAATCTGTCAAGCGGTATAGGAGATGTCATTTGAATCAATTGTTAACGACAACGCACGACGGACAACGCACGACGACGGACACAGGGCCATCCCAATAGCTCACCTTGAGCTTTTGGCTCAGGTGAGCTAAAAACAATGATGTCAGAGTTATGGCCTTTGCCAATGACACTTCCTCTCATTAGGCTCTTTCCAAATACATTTGTATGCAATTTCATTTTACCCATTACCCCAAAGCCTGTTTCTAGTTTTGAAAATAAGTGGCCACCTAAAGCAGGTTGAAAGTAAAGCAGAATGCGCCTTAACCCTTTACCCCATGGTCTGTTTCTAGTATTGAAGGTATATGACAACTTAAAGCAGGTTGAAAGTAAAGCAGAATGTGCCTTAAGGTAAATTCTGCTTTAAATTCAGCCTGTTTTAAGCTTTTATCTTCTAGAATTAAGAAAATATTTCTTAGGGTTCATTTTCATGACTGTAAGATGGGAACTATTTTCTTCATTGGATGAATAAATTGAATGTGCTAAAAGGCGCTTCTATGTGGGGAAGGGTTAAGGCACACCCGCTTTACTTTCAAACTGCTTTAAGCTACCATCTACTATAATATAGAAACTTATTTCTTATCTTACATTTTCATGACTGTATCAAGCGGAATTATTTTCTTTAGTGGAGGAATAAATTAAAGAACTAAAAATGCATATTTTTATAGGGTGATTGGGTTAACAAACATCAGTATTTATGGGGGAATGGGTTTTTAATTAGATTATCTCCTGGACAAGAAAAAATGACAAGACATACAGATAACTCTGATAAAACCAATATTAAACATATGTATAAATATGGCATAAGACATAATTACATAACTGTCAGTGGATCACCTCCAGATCCTGTTTCTCTAAGTATGAAGCAGACTGAACCATTTCTAAACTTTAGCAGACAACATGTCCAGCAGACAGTTCTGTTGGTGTACAACAGCTGACCTGAGGTCAGTTATGCAATTCTGCCACTAGCTGGAAACTTAACTCTTATAATGCTGAATTGATGTCTGCTATGCATATTGTACGTGAATTTTGCAAAGCAAATCATACCTTACATTTTCTAAATTAAAAAAACTATGTAAGTAAATGGCAAATAGTTTGGAGCCAGATTAGATGCAGCATAATGTAGCATCTGACCTGGATCCAAACTGTTTGCAAATATAGGTGATTTAGTATAAGGGTGCTTGAAACCCTGCTTAAACCTCCAGTAAAACAGTATAACCTGAATAAAGCGGCAATGAATCCTGCATAAAGCGGCAATGAAAAAATCCCTATGGTGAATCCCTATGGTCAGTTTTAGTTTTGATATTAACAATTTTGAGAGAGAATCACCAGGAGATACTAAAAAACAAATATCAAAGCTGTGGGCCTAGCAGTTTTTTACAAGAAGATTGTTTAAAGTTTTTCACTTTTTTAAATAAATTACAATAAGTAGTCCACTTGAAAGTTTCATTTTAACAATTTCTGTAGAGAAGCATCCAAGGAACACGGTGAGCATTTTAGTTTTCCCCTCAGACTCACGGTTTCAGAGGAGATGTCGCTTGAAGTAAATTTGAACGGACGGACAGACGGACAGACGGACGGCGGGCGATCACAACAGCTCACATTGAGCCTTCGGCTCAGTTGAGCTAAAAATAATAAAGAATTCACTTTACTCACCCGTTTACCCGAACTCCGTATTTAGCTTCATCAATAGCCAGACATCTGGTTAATGTTGAAACACCTGCCTGAAATTGATATTAGCCCATTTACTCAATAGTCTGAATTTAGTCACAGGTACTTGACACATACTTTATTATCTATTAACACCCCCCCCCCTTAAAAAATTTTTTTTTTTTTTTCTTACTATACTTCTATTATAGATACAAGGTAAACAGCGCAATTCAACACCTAGTCTTTACTATCCACTTAAACTGATGCTAAAATAGACTCGATCGCCGATATTCTCTTGTGGTATCCTCGGGAAAGGATTAATTTATCAATATCTACTTTTTATTTCATCAAATTCCGTCAAATAACGCCACAGTATGTGAATTATAACGAAAATTTGCATCAAAAAGTTTTCTGTTTACCTTGTATCTATAATAGAAGTATAGTAAAAAAAAAAAATTTTTTTTTTTTTAAAAAGGGAGGGGGGGGGGGGTTAATAGATAATAAAGTATGTGTCAAGTACCTGTGAATTTAGTTTTGAAGACAGGCAACCACTAAACGCAGGTTAAAAGTAACGCAGAATGCGCCCAACGGCTTCAATATTACGTATATTCATACGCTCGTATATAGAGAAAATAAGTCTGACGGTACTTGCTCACCATGTCTGTATTAAATGGAACTATTATTTATACCAGTGGTAAACTAATACAAGAGCCCCATGGGGCATATTTCGCTCACCTGAGAAAATAGCTGAACAAATGGCGATATTAATTAAGGTCCAGGACTGACCTAGATATGCAACAGACCCGAACAATTTGAACAAATTATGTAAAGTATATTTAAAAATGTCACCATACCGAATATAAAAGCTCTGGCCATATTAGTGTCAGAGAAGAAGACGTTTCAAATTTTCTCTATATAACCAGGGGTGGGGCCAATTTTGACCCCCAGGTGCATAATTTGAACAAACTTGATAGAGGACCTGTAGGCGATGGTATGTGCCAAATATCTAAGCTCTGGCCCTTGTAGTTTCAGAAAAGAAGATTTTTTAAGTTTTCTTTGAAAAAAATCTATTTTTAGCTCCCGTGACCTAGTTATGCAACCGACCAGAACCATTTGAACAATTTTGGTTTAGGACATCTAGAAGTGTCACCATACCAAATATCAAAGCTCTGGCCATATTAGTTTCAGAGAAGAAGACGTTTGAAAATTTCACTATATAACTCTATGTAAAACTGTGACCCCCGGGGCGGGGCCAATTTCGACCCCAGGGGCATAATTTGAACAAACTAAATAGAGGATATGTAGGCGATGCTATGTGCCAAATATCTAAGCTCAGGCCCTTGTAGTTTCAGACGAGAAGATTTTTTAAGTTTTCAATGAAAAAAAATCTATTTTTAGCTCCTGTGACCTAGTTATGCAACTGACCAGAACCATTTGAACAATTTTCGTATAGGACATCTAGAAGTGTCACTATGCCAAATATCAATGCTCTGGCCACATTAGTTTCAGAGAAGAAGACGTTTGAAAATTTCACTATATAACTCTATGTAAATCTGTGACCCCCGGGGCGGGGCCAATTTTGACCCCAGGGGCATAATTTGAACAAACTTGATAGAGGACCAGTAGATAATGCTATGTGCCAAATATGTAAGCTCTGGCCCTTCCAGTTTTTGACAAGAAGATTTTTTAAGATTTCCTTATTTTTTCACTTTGGTTGCCATGGCAACCAGAGTTCTGCATTGTTTTTATTTCTTTGAACAAATATGAAAGAGCTTGACCCAAGGAACATTTCTGTAAAGTTTGGTTGAATTCTGTCAAGCCGTATAGGAGGAGATGTCATTTGAAGCAATTGTTAACGACGACGGACGACGGACGACTAACGACGGACGACGACGGACGCCGGACACAGGGCCATCCCAATAGCTCACCTTGAGCCTTTGGCTCAGGTGAGCTAAAAAGGTGTTAAAATGCGTACATACAGTGGAGAAAACGTTATCCTTTCCCAATAAACGCGTTTTCGTTAAAACTAAACAGTTTGGAACCAGATCAGACGCCGGGTAACCCGGCGTCTGATCAGGTTCCAAACTGTTTGCCACCAAGATAAACATGAATTATCTGAATTGTCCAAAAATTGTACTTTTCTACGTTTTAGTGCTTTGTGTTTGCGTACGTTTGCGTTTAAACGGGAAAGAATAACAGATTCTCCACTGTATGAGGTAAATCATTGGGTTAACTTTTTCCACGTAGCTTATTGTCCGGTGTCTAGGCAGACGGTCGTTTAAAGGGACTCGCAACCGGATGGTGTACTTGTCAAAATAAAATAAAATACTCAAATAAAAGCAAATTTGTGGCATTATTTGGCTTCTGCCATTAAAAAAATATGATCAGTCCAAAAAAAGTCTCAAGAATCGTCACCGAATCTTAGATTTTTAGATATTTTCCATCGTTTTTCTATACCGACTAGTAGACGGTATAGTTGTTGCTGTTCCTTCTCTACACGGGCTCAGACATAAACACGAGCCGAATTACGAAGTTGTATGCAATTTCGATGGCTACACATTGAAATACGTTAAATCGATCCGAGATATACGGATAGTTCCGTGGTCCATTGGTCTAAGCGGTTTCCCCTATTTTGCCTTCTGTCCGCCAATGCCGGGCCCCGGGTTCGAATCCCACCAGAGACCAATATTTTTTTTATTGAAATACATTTTTTTAAACAGAATTTCTTATCCTAAACTAATTCTTTACCATTTATATAAGCGTTTGACACATATTTACAAATTACTATTTTTAATGCACCATCTGGTTGCGAGTCGCTTTAAAGCAAGCTTACAGTAAAGCAAAACACTCTTATTTTCTGCCAGGATGCAGACAATAATCCCTACGACTCTTTATCACGACTACAGTTGAACCCCTCCAAACCGGAACCTCATAATACCGGAATTCTCTCTAAACCGGACAAAAGCTTTGCCCTGTTTCCAACCCTTCTTTATGTTTACTCATTACACCATAAATACGCCTTTGTACGTATTTGGTTTCTCCCTACACTGTTTCAATATGCTTCACTATGGTTAATGGGTTAAGTTATAGTTAGAACATATTAAGTGAAATCTTAATGATTAAGAAGGGGCGTAACGAGCGTTAGCGAGTGGCCCCTTCTTAACCATTAAGATTTCACTTAATATGTTCTAACTAACTTAGAATATAACCTATATTTTTATTGGCCGAGGACTACATAATTCCCACGCATCGTAAACAAAGCTGGCTTATTCTGGTTGTGAGATCGCCCAAATATGGCATTCTTTTCAACTAGTTGCTACGAGGCGCAGTTATCTATACCGCGCACAAGACACCACGCGACGTCGAAACACAACAAAACTCTTAATGATTAAGTGCCGTACTTAATGGGGCGCAATCGGCAGTTTGATTGGTTAAAAATATAGGTTATATTCTAACGGGGGAATATTAACGTTTCTCCATTTTTAGTTCAAGTATGTTGCTCGTGCATATACCCTCTCTTTTGCATGATGCCATAGACGTAAATAGCAGATAGCTATAGCTAGTGTTTACCAACCTTTGACGTGGCGTAAGTCACCGACTCTGCGATGCCGCTCTGAACAACTACGCTGGTAATGTTAACAATATTTCCTTTAGATTTCCTCAAATGTGGCAATGAATACTGAAAAAATATAAATATATAGTGGATTAAATGTTATTTTTTCCCAATAAACGCGTTTGTGCTAAGATAACATATCCATTGCAAACAGTTTGGGGCCTGATCAGATGCCTGGTAACCCGGCATCTGATCAGGCCCCAAAATGTTTACCACTTAGATCGAAAAGTATCACTGACATTTTCAATGAATTTCCGTAAAAGTACAGTGGAGAAAACGTTATTCTTTCCCAATAAACGCGCTTTGCAGTGCAAACAGTTTGGAGCTAGATCAGACGCCGGGTAACCCGGCGTCTGATCAGGCTCCAAACTGTTTGCCACCAAGATAAACATGAATTATCAGAATTGTCAAAAAGTTGTCATTTTCTACGTTTTAGTGTTTTGCGTTTGCGTTTGCGTTTAAACGGGAAAGAATAACATATTCTCCACTGTAGATCTACATAGTGTTTGCATTTCGTTACGTTTAAACGGGAAATAATAACGTTTGGCCACTGTACATGTTTGCTAGAAAAGTATGATAACCAACGACAAATATGTACGGAACCATAAACAATGGCATTAGGTATTTTCATTTGAAATCATAGATACTTTTTAATTTATTTATGCGAAACTATTTCGTAACTTCCCTGTGACCACCTCATGGTATTTAATGAAACTATGATACGTTATGCCATATACATACATTGTATTTATAAAATATGATATATTCAGAGAACAATTCAGCGTGATAAGGTTTAAGCTTATTTGTTTAAAATGGTTGGTACAGCAAGCCGTATACACACTGATAAAATGTATTTCTTGGAAATCGAAATGAAGTAGAAATCAGATCGAGTTTGTTTATTTATCGTAAATAATCTAAAATACTTCAAGTCAAAGCGTTAAAATAACTCTAATTTCTGATTTCTCCACCTAATCCAGTATTGTGACTAAAGAGATGTCCCAAGACCGGAATAGATGGAAAGATAAATAAAAAATGAGAGTTTTAGAATCTAGTTTACGGCAATATTTGTCGTACGACATTTCGTAAGACGGGCCTCAAGAGTTTTCTGCATTATTTTACCAGACTTTAAGCAATTAAATATCTTAAAGATTAAGAAAGTTGTTGTTTCTGTTTAATGTGATTGCTGGATACAATAGTTGACTGAAACAGTTACCTTGCACATGGCGAAACAGGACACAAGATTCACTTCAAGTAATTTACGGAAATCGTCCGTGGAGAAACCATCGATAGTATTATATGGTTGGCCTGAAAACAATTGGATAATGATTTACCCCCAGACGTATTCATCCATTACACATGTACAGCGCTCCCTCTCTACAACGACACCTAATGGGAGACACATATTGTGTGCGTTGTTCGGTGGGAGTCGTTATAGGGACGGAACTTATTCAACATTTGCAAACAGCTTGATTCGAGATCAGACGCCGCGTAACGCGGCGTCTGATCTGGATTCAAGCTGTTTGTCATTTGTCATCATGTTGTTTTCTGTCAAAATGTCATTCATGTAAGAGAAACAGCAGACAACAATTTTAAGACGATAATGCATCAGTGCAAGCATAAAACATAATTTTCTTGGGAACAGCGGCGAATGTCGTTGTCAGGAGGGAGTCGTTGTAAGGAGGGCCGTTGTAGAGAGGGAACGCTGTATTTACTTATTCATCCCTGGAACTTTTAATGGACAATGCCAGCTTCCATAAGTCTAGTTCATATTTAAATAATTAGGGTGTCAGACTCAATAAAAATAACTTTTGCATACAGTTTGGATCCAGATCCGATTGCGCGTAAATCTAGTTCAGGATCAAAATTACTTGACACGCTTATAGATTGTAAATAGTTTTAAGTTAAAAAGCCTCAATTTAACTTTAGACTAGACGATTGGTTTCAAGCAGGCGATTTCGTAGCAACGAATGTGTTAGTCAGTCTATTACAGTGTGAGATAAAATCGTAGACTTCCATATTCTATTTTTCGCTGAGGATGTTTCTGACCTCTAAATAATGTAGTCATTATAATAAAGCATTTTAATGCATTTGCAAGGCAATATATTAATGCATTTACAAAATATGACTATACATTTTATAGCGCTAAATTCAAGGTACCAGGGGATTATAGGATGGGCTGCTTCGCAATCCAATAACCATACATATTTCAGTACAAATACCTACAAAACACCATAATACCGGGCTACTTTCACTACACCTGACCTTTTGTGGGGATAACCTTTGAGTGACCTTGCACTTTGCCAAAATTTGTTTAATGCTATTTTTTTTTTATTTTTTTTTTAAATAAACGATGTACACCATTAACGTCAACGCATTAGCTAGAGATACAGAATGGGATGTGCGAGTCCATCTTGGGATGACGGAATACAAAAGTTTAGCAATTTTCGGGGGAGGTGAGCTTTTTACTTACTATAAAATAATTCTTGTTCGAATGAATGGTTTCGTAAAGAACTCACAGACACTTTCATTCTGTAACAGGAACTATTACAATGGTGAATATACGTATGTAATGTAGCGTTTACTGCATTCGAATACACGTACATGTACAGTGGAGAAAACGGTATTCTTTTCCGTTTAAACGCAAACGTACGCAAACGCAAAGCACTAAACGTAGAAAAGAACAACTTTTCGACAATTTTGACTATTCATGTTGATCTGAGTGGCAAACAGTTTGGAGCCTGCTCAGACGCCGGGTTACCCGGCGTCTGATCTGGCTCCAAACTGTTTGCAATGGAAAAAATAGTTTTAGCATAAACGCGTTTATTGGGAAAGAATAACGTTTTCTCCACTGTAACTACATTGCTCCCTCTCAACAACACAAAATAGGAGATAAATCATGTGGGTTGTTAAGAGGGAGTTGTTATAGTGAGGGGGTTAATACTCTTTGAGTGCTTAGCATGACCTCGCTTATATTTTCAAACAGTTTGAACCATGACCAGATGCCTCGTAACGCGGCGTCTAGTCTGGTTCAAACTGTTGGTCAATCGTCTTTATGTTTCTTCTGTAAAAAATTCCAATATGTAACTTTGCAAACGACAATTTTAAGCAGATGACATTGCAGCAGTGACGGCGTTCGACATAAATGTCTTAACCCATTTTATGCGAGATACACTTTTACAGTGGAGAAAACGTTATTCTTTCCCAATAAACGCGTTTACGCTAAAACTATGTTTTCCATTGCAAACAGTTTGGAGCCAGATCAGAAGCCGGTTAACCCGGCGTCTGATCAGGCTCCAAACTGTTTGCCACCAAGATAAACATGAATTATCAGAATTGTCCAAAAGTTGTACTTTTCTACGTTTTAGTGCTTTGCGTTTGCGTACGTTTGCGTTTAAACGGGAAAGAATAACAGATTCCCCACTGTACGTGTACCTCTAGGCAAACAGTTTTGATCTCAGATCAGGCCCCACAGTGTGGGGCCTGATCTGAGATCAAAACTGTTTGCAGCTAAGTCAATACTCTATCAGAAACTGCTAAAATCTTTTGCAAATATTTGAGTTATACCCGCTGCAGACGACATTTTAAAATGGCCGCCAAATATTACCCAGCATACAATGGGTTTAGTGGACAACACTGGCAAACATAATTGTAAGGAGGGGACCGTTGTTCGGAGGACTGTGGTAGAGAGAATAATCGCTATATATGAAATAGCAGTGAACACTTACAAAAGCCAGCATTGCTCACTAAACAATCCAGTCTTCCATGTGTGTCCACGGTGGCTGTTATTCCAACCTGAAAAAGTATTGTATCACTGACTAACCTACATGTATATACATGTACAGTCTAGTAATTATTTTCTTCAGCGGAGGAATTAAAAGAATGCGCTAAAAGACCATGGGGGTAATTGCCATGTTATAATCAAAGTACAGACTGTACTGTAGGTTTCGGACATGCATGATAGTTTTTATGATCTGACAATGTTTCCATTGTTAGTCTTATTCAAGAACAGTGCGTGAGAGAAAGTGACCTTTAAGACTACATTTTACTGAAAGAGAGTGTCAACAGTGTTCAAAACAAAACAAACATGATAATTTGGGTTTTCATTATTTATTTCATGTTTATGTTGGTATTTTCACATATAGAAACCAAATTTAGACAAAGCAGGCACCAGGTTTGAACAATATGGATCCTTGAATATCAAAAATATGCTTTATATAGGGCATGATTTTAATAGATTTTTATTTTATGAAAAAAATTAAAAAAGTTTGAAAATGAAATAGTTCTAGTATTAAACTTTTTTTATATTCAACCAGATAAAAGTCCATGCTAAGGCAGTTCAAAATATGAAACGAAATTGAAAGGTCAGTGTTGAAAATTTTGAGTTATTAAAGTAAAAAGAGTTATCTCCCCTTACAAAATTTACAAAAAAAGTACCATATCGATGATATTTAGAGCTTTATAAATTTCACATTTGGTGCCTTTTTTTTCTTAAATTAGTTTTTGTATGAAGAAATACTACCATAGATAGGAAATAAATAAAACAAAACCAAATTATCATATTTGTTTTCATCAAAAATGGATTTTATTGAAGCGGGCTGTTTGAAAAGGACAAAATAACAGGAAGTGGGTGGGGTAAATTTTACATGGCCGTAGAGCCAACTGTTGTTCACCAAAATGTACACTTTTTCTATTTTTTCAATCATTTTAAATACAAATGTAGCTCTTCAATACAAAACCATCATAGAGTGCTTTCATATACTTTGAAAATTTCCCAAAGTCATGACATTGATACACCCTTAAGGGTGTATCAATGTCATGAATTTAACGTGAAAGACACCGGTTTCGCCGAAAATGAAAAAAACCCCGTAAAATCACAATGATGTACATGGCATGGTAAAATATCAAAACGCATGGTATTTCCAGAAGGACTGGGTTTACACAAACTTGCCTTAATTTGTTCCTCGTCTGTGACGTCACAGTGTCTGTAGAATACCCGGTCAGGATACGCTTTCTGTACTACAGCGCCTTCCGTATCTAAAGTATAAGTGCAACTCCTTTACTACCTTATAAAAGGGGAACGAAGGACCGGTGGTGACATATATACTAAATTACCACTTCATACTTCAGTTTAGTAGTTCTTACCTAAGAAAATTTGCTATAAGATTATTGCATATAGTGTTGACAACTGACTTCGAAGTTCTTACTTATTTTTAGTTCCGACTTCCAAGTTCCGACTCCCACGTTCCATGTTCCGACTTACAAGTTCCAACAATTAACTTCCAAGTTCCGAATTCCAACTTCCAAATTCTGACGTAAAACTTAATTCTGAACATATGTATAAACAATATAATGGCACAGATATTTAGTCAACTTGTGAGTGGTAGACATAGTTAGGATGGAAGCTTAGCGCAGAACAAAGTTAACCCATTTGTGCCCACGGTCCTATATATAGGACATTTAGGCAAACAGTGTAGACTCTGATCAGACGTCGCATAATGCGGCGTCTGATCAGAGTATACACTGTTTGGTGACAGGAATTTTGATATAAAACAAAATGAAAATGAAAAATTTGACCAGGCACCCCTTAGATATAAAATGGAATAATTCAATATATAAACATTAAATAACACACCTGGATCAAATACATGTAGGTTAACCCTTTGAACCCTAGTCCAGCAAATAGGCGTTCTTTTCAAACAATGTACATGTGAAAAGTACACCTTTCCTATGCAAACAGTGAAGACCCAGATCAGAGGGCTTGAAAGGAGCCCTCTGATCAGGGTCTTCGCTGTTTGTCATAATGCCAAATATTGACAAAAACAACCCTTAAAAGTCAGAAATGGACTTGACTTAAATGGAAACTGGAATTGTCCATTTAAAGTTTCAGGGAGGAAAGAGTTAAAGCAAAAGCTACTAAAGGAGCATTTATATACATGTGCTTATTCCCAGAATGACTACTTAACACAAGTTAGACAATCTATGAATTGTACATTGTATTACACAACCAATACTTACGGACATGGAAAAACACAAAACACATTTAACTGACACCAAAGTGAGAGGCAGATCAATCATATACAGTGGAGAATATGTTATTCTTACGTCATTGGTGACGTCATACAGTGGAGAATCTGTTATTCTTTCCCGTTTAAACGCAAACGTACGCACACGCAAAACACTAAAAAATAGAAAAGTACAATTTTTTGACAATTCTGATAATTCATCTTTATCTTGGTGGCAAACAGTTTGGAGCCTGATCAGACGCCGTGTTACCCGGCGTCTGATCTGGCTCAAAACTGTTTGCAGTGAAAATAATAGTTTTAGCGTAAACGCGTTTATTGGGAAAGAATAACGTTTTCTCCACTGTACACAGATGTAATTTATAGCAATCGTGATAAAAAAAGGTATTCGCGGACATTTCAAGCAGTGTAGACATTGATCACATGCCTAATTAAAACCTATAGTTAACACACGATGATTCCCGTATGTAATATACATACACATGTGTGGAGTGAAGTAAAAGGCAACTTGCAGTAACTGTTAGGAAGTAGGACGTAGAAACTTTGAACTTGAAAGTCGACACTTGGAACTTGTAAATTGGAAGTCGGAACTTTGAATTTGAAAGTCGGAACATGGAACTTGGAAATCGGAACATGGAACTTGGAAGTCGGAACTTGGAAGTCGGGACATGGAACTTGGAAGTCGGAACTTGGAATTCGGAACATGGCACTTGAAGTCGGAACTTGGAACTTAGAAATAGAAGTTGGAACTTTGAAATTGGAAGTCGGAACTTTGAACTTGGAAGTCGGAACATGAAACTTAGAAAAGGGAACTTGGAAGTCGGAACTATGAAGTGTGAATTTAGAATGTGCGTGTAAAACCTCTGGTTAAGCCTTTAACACCTATAAAAATACATGTAAGTAAATTGCATGCAGTTTAAAAGGTTTTAATGAAATCATTACTAATTGAATGATCCTATAGTAACTCGTTTACACGTCATTTACAAACAGGGTACCTGTGAAGAACACTCTTGGCATGTGCAGACAGTCTAGAGTAAGACCAGAGGACAATTTGTCTGTCAGATTAAAATATCTTTTAAAGACACTCCTGTTGAGTAAAGAGTAAACTCAAACAGTTAGGATCCTGATCAGACGCCGCGTTACGCGGCGCCTGATCAGGATCCAAACTGTTTGTAAACTCGACTTTATGCGACCTCGACGTTGAATGAGTTAAACTGTTTTAAGGTAAACTTTAGTTTAAGCACATACGTGTTTATCAGAAAATAATAACGTCTTGAAAACTATATATGTATCCGAACGGGGAAATTGAATAAAACATTGAATGGTCGATTGATTGATTGACTTACCATCTATATCCCACAGAGCCACTTTCCATCCGTTTTCAGCTGTAAAACAATGTCAAAGGACATTAATTGAACATACAATTGAAAAAAATGTGACATTTAATTAACTATTAACCTTTCGATCGCCAGTTGACGCATACTAGTATGTGTATATAGTTTGGATGCAGATAACACGGTGCATAACACGGGGTCTCACCAAGATCAGAATTGTTTGGTACTCGGTTTTACGTTTATCCAGTTTAAAGATGCATCAATTTAATATTACAAACATTACAGACGATAGACACTATCAAAGCAGACTATATGTCTGCAGAGTAAGGGTTAATGTTATAACATTGTGTTATATGGTACTACAGTTCTCCCTCTCTACAACGACATCCAATGGGAGAAACAGATTATGTGCGTTGTTAGGAGGAAGTCGTTATAGAGAGGGGGATTTAGACTTGGCTTACATTTGCAAATACATGTAGCTTGAACCCAGATCATACGCCGCGTAACGCGGCATCTGATCTGGATTCAAGCTGTTTGTTACTCGTCATTATTATTTATTCTCAAATCAAAATCTCCACTTATATGTAACTTTGAGAAAAACAGCAGACGACAATTTTAAGCAGACAATATTGCAGCAGTAAAGGCGTTCGACATAATTGACCCGTTTTAGGAATTGCGGCAAGAGTCTTTGAAAGGAGGGAGTCGTTGTTGTCCTTAGTTGTTGGGAGGGTTATTGTAGCTATGTAGTTATTGTAGCTCCAGATAAGAGGGAGTTAACTGCGCAAATCCTACCTTTTCTCACTTATTTCAACACCAAATCCTATGGTGTTACTACTCATTAGAATCGTCTCTTCGAGACGATTCTAATGAGTAGTGACACCATAGGGTTTAAATCAGATATGAAGATTTTAGTTTTTCAAATACTCCCCTTTTCTGGAGCCCTGTATATATATGCAGAGTAAGGGTTAATGTTAAAACATTGTGTTATATTGTACTATTGTTGGGATACACAATCCGCTTCCATATAGAGTGTAACGTGAGCAAACTGGACTCCCGAATTGTTATGTGCCATACCGGTCTTGGAAATATTTGTGTGCTAAGTCCGTTTTTGATATTTATGAGTTTTTTTCACCAAATAGTATTGAGTAAAACATCCAAAACCAGGCGTTCTGTTGCCACCCTGTAACTAATGGCGTGATTTTGGCCATCGTGTACTTTTCCACCAAACCTTGCTGACTGTTTGACTTTAAAATGGTGATACATGTATATGAAAGGTCAAGAGGTCAGCTTATTTGTTAAATAGTCACACGATTCAAACATGTGCCCTCTTAACCTTCAAATGTATTCAGCTTCATGAGACTACTGTACAGTGGAGAAAACGTTATATTCTTTCCCAATAAACGCGTTTACGCTAAAACTATTATTTGCAGTGCAAACATTTTGGAGCCAGATCAGACGCCGGGTAACCCGGCGTCTGATCAGGCTCCAAACTGCTTGCCACAAAGATAAACATGAATTATCTGAATTGTCCAAAAGTTGTACTTTTCTACGTTTTAGTGCTTTGCGTTTGCGTACCTTTGCGTTTAAACGGGAAAGAATAACAGATTCCCCACTGTAGTACAGCATTCCGTCTCTACAACGACACCCATTGGGAGACAGAAATTGTGTGGTGCGTTGTTCGGAGGGAGTCGTTATCGGGAGGTTATTTGGCTTACATTTGCAAACAGCTTAAATCCATATAAGACGCCGCGTAACGCGGCGTCTGATCTGGATCCGAGCTGTTTGTCACTCGTCAATTATTTTTGTTCAATCAAAATGTTCAATATGTAAATTAATATGTAACCAGCAGACGACAACTTCAAGCAGATGGTATTGCAGCCGTGAACGTTTGAGGTATAATTGTCTTGTTTGGGGAACATCGACAAGGGTCGTTGTAAGGAAGGAATCGTTACTGGGAGAGCCGTAGCAGGCAGGGAGAGAACACTGTATATATCTGCAGAGTAAGGGTTATTGTTAAAACATTGTGTTATATTGTACTAATGGCGTGATATTGGCCATCGTGTACTTTCCACCAAATCTTGCTGACCGTTTGACTTTAACATGGCATGGTTGAATTAGTGGAATGGAGTCTTGGAGTGGAGTGGTGGAATGGAGTCTTGGAATGGAATTTTAGAGTAAAAACCACTCCAAAACCATACTCCATGACTCCATTCCAACATTCCATTCCAAGACTCCAAAACTACACTCCGTAAATTCAACCATACCTTGTCATAGTTGAATATATGGAGTGAAGTTTTGGAGTCTTGGAGTGGAGAGTAATTTTAAGAGTTTAATTGACGAGTCTATAAACAATTGTTTCCAAATAGTCTAAACCTTTTCATTTTTGGTCCTGTAATTACACTTTTCGAATTTGTGTGTAGGTTTGTGTGGCATCCTGAGCCAACCATGTCAATTTTGTGCAAAAAATTGAGTTTTGAAAATGTGGTATGATCAGCCCCCAGGCATACTTTTGGACTTTATTTCTACATGAAATGATGGCAGCACAAAAATGTATGGATGTTTCTTGCCTATGCCACTATATTCTTAGACACACACATTTAGTACATGACATCACATTGTCAATGCCATTTAAGAACAATCATAACATTTACAGTCTCTTAAAATGCCCAGAGAGTCCCAAAATAGCATTTGTTCTGGTTAATGCATTAAATATTATTGCTATCATAACATTGCAATGTCAAGGTAGCTTATTTATTACCCATTAGCCCCAATGCCGGGACATCTGCAGTGCCCTACGGCCAATCGGGCTACGGGATGTGTGAGATAAGGTGAGTGAGGTGAGCATGTAGGGGGCCAGAGCAAACAGTGCTGACTAGACAGTTAAAATGCCATTCCAAGACTCCATTCCACTCCAAGACTCCATTCCACTAATTCAACCATGCCCTTTAACATGGTGCATATATAAAAGGTCAAAAGGTCAGCTTATTTGTCAGATAGTCACACAATTCAAACATGTGCCCTTTTAACCTACAAATGTATTCAGCTTGACATAGTACAGTGTTCCCTCCCTACAACGGCCCTCCCAACAACGACTCCCTCTTTACAACGACACTTGCCGCTGTTCCCCAAACACGACAATTATATCTAAAGCTTTCACGGCTGCCATATCGTCTGCTTAATATCACCATGATACCATTATATGGATTAAACTTAGAAGTGATTATTTCTTTATGGAAAAAGATGCTTACATAGGAATGGTGTATATTTGGGGGAATAATTCACCAGCTTACGAGGTAATAAATTGTGATCTTTTTAATATTTTGGAAACTGATGTAAATCATTTTGACAGCATTGGGACTGTAATGGTAATTGGAGATTTCAATGGCAGGACAGGTACAAAATTAGATTATATTGGGTGTGATGCAGTTATTGAGACTATAGATAGTGAGGACTATATATCAGACATACCCCTCGGGAGGGCCTCAATGGACAAGCAGTCTAATTCACAAGGGGTGCAAATACTTGACTTATGCAAATCAACAGCGCTAAGAATTTGTAACGGTAGACTTGAAAGCACGGGTGGATATACATATTTCAATAGAATGGGGAATACAGTCATAGATTATCTTCTGTGTGCAGACTATAATTTTGACAGTATTGAATGCTTTGAGATAAATGACTTTAATGTATTCTCCGATCATGCTATGCTGCAATTTTCTATGCGGGTAAATAAGGTAGATACTTACTGTGAAGATCATACACCTGAGAGTAAAATCACGTGGGACAGCCGAAAAGTGGACCAGCTTAGAAATGGCCTAATTGCACGACTCCCTGATCTGAACCATTTAATGCTGAGTGATTACACGTCGAATAATGAGTGTGTTAATGAAACTGTGAATAAATTTGTGAAGATAATCAATGAAACTGCGCAACCTTTATTTAAACATGATATGCATAAAAGGGATAATAAATATATTAAATGTGTAAAGAAATCCCCATTCAAAGAAGCGGATTGGTTTAACAGTGAATGTAGGAGTAAGAAACGAGACTATGTCAACGCTTTAAACGACTACAATGGTCTTAAAAGTGCAGAAAATAGACAAATCTTATGTGATAAGAAACGAGTGTATAAATTATGTACAAACAGAAAGAAGAGAGAATATAAAAGAAAAAGAGGGAGAGAGATAGAGAATCTAAAGACGAAAAAACCTAGAGATTTCTGGAGATTCTTTACAAAACGAAAGTGTGTTAAAGGACAGGATATAACCATCAATCAATTTTTTGATTATTTTAAAAACTTAAGTGAGGAAATCAATATTGTGTCCGATGCTGAAGCTGAGGAGTTTTGTAGCAGAGATCAAAGCGCTGAAGATACAGTTTTTGAGGAACTAGACGAGCCTTTTACAATCACAGAAATAATGAGCGCGATAAAGACGTTAAAGAGAGGGAAGGCTTATTCTCACGATGAGATTATAAATGAGTACTTTATAGAGGCCGGGGACATATTAGGAGCACATTTGACAGACTTGTTCAATATGGTATACTCAAGCGGCATATTTCCAAGCTCTTGGATGGAGGGCATTATTATACCTATATATAAGAAAGGTGATGCTAATGAAGCGCAAAATTATAGAGGAATAACTCTTGTGAGCTGTGTTGCAAAGTTATTTATGTCGGTATTAAACAATCGTTTGAGAATATGGAGTGAAGAATATGAAAAGGTACCGGACGCTCAATTTGGTTTCAAAAAGGGGTATTCAACAACTGACGCAATTTTTAGTTTACATTGTGTAATTGATAAGATAATTAGTCAATCTGGTAAAAGGTTATATTGTTCGTTTATTGATATGAAAAAGTGTTTTGATAGCGTAAACCGTAATGCTCTATGGTACAAATTAAACAAACTTGGTATAAAAGGGAGACTGTTACAAATATTTCGTTCTATGTATAGAGATGTTAAGTGTAGAGTGAGACATATGAGCACCTATTCAGAACTCATGGACATAGCGGTAGGTCTGAAACAAGGTGATGTGTGCTCTCCCATATTGTATTCTCTGTTTGTTGAGGACCTAGAACTTTACCTTAGCAACAAGGGAAGTAATGGGGTTAACATACAAGATTTATCGTTATTACTTTTTCTATATGCAGACGATTTAGTGCTGCTGGGCGAAACAGTAGAAGACTTACAACTCAGTTTAAATAATCTGAAATCCTATTGTGATCGTTGGGGGCTAACTGTAAATACTGAAAAGACTAAAGTGTTGGTGTTCCGTAAGAGGGGACGACTAAAACCGCACGAGGCATGGACATACAATGGCGAGGATATTGACGTTGTTGAAGACTTTAATTACCTTGGTGCAGTGTTTAATTACAGTGGCTCATTCACTCGAAATCAACAATTACTCGTGGGTAAAGGGCTGAAAGCCATGAACGTACTGTTATACAACACAAAAGAGTTTAACTTTACATTGAAAACGATGTGTCAGCTATTCGATGCCTTTGTAACATCAATTTTAAATTATGCATCTGAAGTGTGTGGCTTTAATAATATGAAAGACTTAGAAAGACTTCATCTAAAGTTCTGTAAACGTATATTGGGTGTAAAATTATCAACAAGTAATGCAGGTGTTTATGGGGATTTAGGCAGATTTCCCTTATATATTGGTAGAAATATGAGAATATTGAAATATTGGTTTAAGGTTATGTATACTAACAATAATATCATTAAATGTTTATATACAAGTCTTATTGAAGATATGAATAGGGGTTATTTGAACTGGGCATCAAAAGTGAAAAATATGCTGAGTACATATGGATTTTTAAATGTATGGGAATACCCTGATAGTGTTGACATAAGGCAGTTTAGTAATGTATTTAAACAACGCATGATAGACTGTTTTATCCAAGGGTGGTCAGGAGATATTCAAACTAATCGTGTCCTAACTTTATATAAAGAGATCAAGGTTGTATTTGAGTATGAACCATACCTAGACTTGTGTACAAACATTAGTTACAGAAAAGTGTTGACACAAATGAGACTTTCTGCACATAGACTTCATATACAGACAGGAAGATACGGAAGAATAAGAACTGAGAGAAATGAGAGACTGTGCAATATTTGTGAAAACGGTGACATTGAGGATGAATATCATTTCATTTTTAAATGTGATCCTTATAAGAATATAAGGAGAAGATATATAGATGACTACTATAGAACTAGACCAAGTGTGTACAAATTGTGCGAGCTTTTACAATCTAAAAACTGTGACATTATCAACAAACTTGGTTGTTACATAAAATGCGCCATGAAGATAAGGACGAATTTAACTAACGATGTATATCAATAAATATATACTCTCACATGCATGCTAGATATGAATCATATTATTGATTTTGACTTAATATGTGTATAGTTATGTATGGACGATAAACGTCATGTTTAAGTCCAAAAGAAATAAAATATTGTTCTATTGTTGTTGTTCTTAAAAATGTAGTCTGCTGTTTTTCTCAAAGTGACATAATAGACATTTTGACAGAAAGTAAAATAATGACGAGTGACAAACAGCTTGAATCAAGATCAGAAGCCGCGTTACGCGGCCCCTGATCTGGATTCAAGTTGTTTTCAAATGTAAGCCAATTTCTCTCCCGATATCGACCCCCTCCGAACAACGTACACAATTGGGTGTAGAAGAACCATTTCATCAAGTTATTGTACGATTTTTCTGACCTGTCGGAGTTAATTTTTAGAACAGAAAAGTTCCTAAGGGTAACATCGGATCTATATAGTCGTACACTTTCCAACTTGAGATAACATGATCCTCGTGCAGCACGAGACCCTTGCGCTAACTTTACTGATATTTTATTCTTTCCCAACAAACGCATTTTTATACTAAAACTATTATTTCCATTGCAAACAGGTAACCCGGCGTCTGATCAGGCTCCAACCTGTTTGCTACTCAGATTAAAAATATAATTAAAATTTCTTAAAGTAAATTTCCACAGTTTAGTGCATTGCGTTTGCGTTTAAACGGGAAAGAATAAGGTATCCTCTACTGTACATTGCTCGCAAAAATTACAGCTATCCGTATCATTAACCGTATGTAGAGAAAACTCATCCCTTTTAAAGTGTTAGAATGTTCCAATCTAAAAATAACTCCGACAGGTCACAAGAAAACACTAATACAGTGCTCCCTCTCTCCAACGCCTCCCACAACATTGCACAACGACTCCCTCCTTGCAACGACCCATGTCGCAGTTCAATAAACAGGACAACTTTGTTAAACCTATTCACGGCTGCAATGTCGTCTGCTCGTATTTTTCGTCTGCTGTATTTCTCAAAGTTACGTAATGGAAATTTTAACAGAAAAAAATAATATCAAGTGACAAACAGCTTAAATTACATGACGCCATTTGCTTAAAACTATTTTTGTCTGATTTTATTTCTCAAATTTAAATTTTAGATAAATCGACTAAAGTTATATCGTAATGAATGTCATGATCCAAACTGTTTACAGATAACTACATGTACAGTGGAGAAAACGTTATTCTTTCCCAATAAACGCGTTTACGCTAAAACTATTTTTTCCATTGCAAACAGTTTGGAGCCAGATCAGACGCCACTCTGATCAACATGAATAGTCAAAATTGTCGAAAAGTTGTCCTTTTCTATGTTTTAGTGCAATGCGTTTGCGTACGTTTGCGTTTAAACGGGAAAGAATAACAGATTGGGTTCAACCCTTTCGCTCACAATGGCACTTTAAAGAGCTTGCAAACAGTTTGGATCCTGTTCAGACGTAACGCGGCGTCTGATCAGGATCCAAACTGTTTGACACTCGCTTTGAAATGATTTCAGTAATATACTGCCTTATTTTCTAACTTTGAAACGACATTGTAGACAACAAAATTGAAGCAGACGACAATGAAACGGTGAAGGGGTAAAATCGCACGAAAAAATTGAGAGTTAAAAGGTTATATATATTAAATTGGCAACAATTTATCGAAATTAAGAGTAACCCATTCGCTGCCAAGCTAATTCCTACACCTGCATACAGTTTGGATCCAGATCACATGCCCGATCAGGGTTCAAACTGGTTGACATTCATATCCATCCCATTTAAGACAAACTGCCTGAAGTTCTAAACTTTAGAAATTAAAGCAGAGGATAAGTTTACGAGCAGACGATGGACGGATTGTGACGTCATAATGGCAGTGGAAGGGTTAAACAAAAGTTAAAGACATCTCCTGACGACCTTTCGATCATAACACGTTGTCAGACAATTTCCTTGCAAAAATCATGGATCTTATGGACAAAGAACCATTGAAGCTTCTCGTGTGAGCCCCGACCTTTATATTTGATAGTTTGGTTAGAAATAACCATTGAAAATCACTAGAGCGTGAATATAATCTGAGCCTCACCAGGTAAACTGAGATTTGAATAGCTTGTGCTGCACATGATTTGACAGTTAACATCACACCTATCAGACAGTTAGGGGGGGGGAGTCCCTCAATGGACTGGAAAAGTCTTTAAACCTTTCAACCCTACAGCCCTCTGTAGTGATTACTGATTATATATGCAAACAGTGTAGACCCTGATCAGAGGGCTCCTTTAGGAGCCCTCTGATTAGGGTCTGCAATGTTTGATAGTTTCACTGGTTTTTGTTTTAATACCAATAATGCAACAGTAGACTGGTTTAAAATCATTGTACTAGAAGAGTCCAAAAGAATAATAAATACCCACAAAAGATATTTAGGGTTGAAAATTAAACAAAACCACCTACCAAGTATTTCAACACATCCCCTACCGATGCCCTTAGATCCTCCGGTAACCAAGGCAACTTTCCCGTTTAACTCTAGTAATTTAGTCGCCATCTTATGCTATTCTATTTGACAAATGCAGACACAGACGGGATGGATACGAAAATAACACCTAGCGCGTATACACGCCAGTATTTTTTACACAAGTGAAAAAGGTATTACAGTGCTATCTCTCTACGACAACACCCACTGGGAGACAAAGAGTGCGTGTGTTTTTCGGGGGAGGTAAATTGGCTTACATTTGCAAAAGGCTTGATTCAAGAGCAGGCGCCGTGTAACGTCTGGTCTGGATTCAAGCTGTTTGTTATATTCATTCTGTCAAAACGTCCATAATATTTAACGTTGAGAAAAAACGACATACGACAACGGTAAATTCCGGTAATAAACAAACGTGATGCCGCCCCAAAATTGAAATGCAATAGTCCTCATCGAAACTCCGCCCTGCCAAGTAAACAAATCGGCCTTTATTATACTTTTACTTGACCTTTGGGTTATGTTTATATTGTCGATGATGTTTGAACTGACACCCTATATGCATATTCCGCCCTTTTCCGTGAGCTATTTTTATCTTACGGAAAAATATTGGAGAATTCATAATCTGTTACAAGCGACGATAGCTCAGTGGTTAAATCGACCCACTAGGATCTACCAATTTCTGGGTCGTGAGTTCGATCCCTGCCATAGTAGTTTTACATGTATGCATTTTTGCGATGATTTTTTTTTTAATTCGTTTGTCGGGAAGACGCATGCTTGTCCTGAAAATTACTATTTGTGTCAGTTTTGTACAGTTAGTGAATAAAAGAGTTAAAAAGGATGAATAAAATAAACATTGAAATAAAATAAATTACAAAATTAATACAGACATATTTTATATGAAGAGAGAATACGATGGAAATATATCCGTTTTATTTTATTTTTTAAAAATACTTGAAAGATCTATGTTATTTAAAATAGATCTTACATAGTTTCGAATCCACAACCTCTGTCTTTAGAGTCAGCGACACGTGTCACTGTGCTAATGAGTCCGTAATAAACTGTAACGCGAGCGTAGTATAGTACATTATACAGTTACAGTGGAGAAAACGTTATTCTTTCCCAATAAACGCGTTTACGCTAAAACTATGTTTTCCATTGCAAACAGTTTGGAGCCAGATCAGACGCCAAACTGTTTGCCACCAAGATAAACAAGAATTATCAGAATTGTCCAAAAGTTGTTCTTTTCTACGTTTTAGTGCTTCGCGTTTGCGTACGTTTGTGTTTAAACGGGAAAGAATAACAGATTCTCCACTGTATTTCATGTGTATTTGGGGAACAGTCAAAACTATTTGCCCGAGGTATCAGGGAAGACTTTCGAACTGTTGCCCGAGGCCGATAGGCGTCTGATCAGAGTACAAACTGTTTGCAAAAAACTGTTGTGCTTGGTAAGCCAGTGAAGGGGTTAATTTTTACTGAAAAAATATTGATACGGGTGTCAAACAGTTTGGATCCTAATCAGACGCCGGGTTAACCCGGCGTCTGATCGGGATGCAAACTGTTTACAAATAAAGACGATTATGCAGATGAAGAGTTATATATGTTTACCCTGATCTGACGCCGAGATTCTCGGCATCTGAGATGTGACGTAGGCAGGTCACGTGATCGGGAGAGAATTGGTGTGTTTACGGGGTCGGGGTAAGGTTATTGGGGGGGTGGGGGGGGGGGGGGAGACTTAGACCCTCATCTTTGTCTTAGATGGCCATTGGGCCAAGATCAGCATCTTTGCTGTAAGCAGTCACCTACCATAAACACATTTTTTATGCTTTTCGATGGATTACAGTGAGAAAGCAGGGGAGTATCACTTGGTAATCCACTGCTTTGAGTAGTGGGATTATCGCCACGCGCGCTTTTATTATGAAGTTTCCCCGTAGGGCTCCCCAAGAATATCGTAGTCAATCGTGTCTTATCGTTAAATTCCGACAGTCCGATTTGTCGCGAGAACACGACGTAATTCGGATGACGTCAAATCAATAAATAAGTGACGTCATCGTACGGGAAACTGTTTCGAAAATGTGTTCGATATAAGATGGGGCTCAACACGGGGTAAATCATTTACTTTCGCTTTCACAATAAAAAAAAAAAATAATTGTACTTTTTCAGTATAAGATTCGCCACTCGTGAAAATATAACGTCTGATGTTCACTCAATGGATTAAATTTTTATCTTATACTGAAAAAAAAAATTATCCTCTATATAATTAACACAATTTAGTGGTCGTAATAGAGGGGTTCTACTGTATGTTGCTGTTTATATCGGAATCTCTGATGTTTTACCATTCTAGTATTTCATTTTTCCCGGTTAGTGCAATACCAGCAGAAAAGTCATCTCATTGTATCATAAAAAAATTATACAGTGGAGAAAACGTTATTCTTTCCCGTTTAAACGCAAACGAAACGCAAAAGCAATTTACACTTAAATGTAGAAAATAACACTTTTTTTGACATTTTTCACTATCTATTCTTATCTGAGTGGCAAACAGTTTGGAGCCTGATCAGACGCCGGGTTAACCGGCGTCTGATCTGGCTCCATCTGATTGCAATGTAATTAAAAGTTTTAGCGTAAACGCGTTTATTGGGAAAGAATAACGTTTTCTCCACTGTAGCTCTCATGTTGTATAATTATGTTTTAGTTTGACAATATGTTTTCTAGATACAAATCAAAGAGCCAATAACCAAGGGAGATAACAATAATTTACGTTGCATTTTGCTTCATGTGTTGTCTCCCTTAACTACTCAAACTACTTGAATGTGTTAAAAACAATGCTGCACTTGGAAACAACATATTTAGTTTTAATACTTTTTAATACGTTTTTATTGTTTTATTCATAGAGTAAGAAGATTAACACATTCAACCCTAGAGACGAGTAAACTCGACATTTACAAACAGTGTACCTGTGAGGATTACACTTAGCCCATGCAAACAGTGTAGACCCTGATCAGAGGGCTCCTTAAGGAGCCCTCTAATCAGGGTCTACACTGTTTGTCATTTTGTAAAATATTGTTTAAAACCACCCTAATTATTCAACATGGACTAAATTTAATTATAAACTGGAATTGTTCATTTAAAGTTTCAGGGGTGAATGAGATTAATACGTTCCATTTGCACAAGTCTGTATTGGAAAATCTCTCCTTCTCATCCCTGCATGCAGACCAGGGTGCCCTTATCGAGTTTATAACCTTGATCAGCTATACTCTTAATATTGCCCAACACACTATGGATTAGAGCTGCTGTATAGATTTCGCAGGGATTTAATGAGTTAAAAAGACATCGCTGGGATTAAATTTATGGCAATGAAAACGAAGTTAGAGTGGTCTAATACTGGATCTTGAAAATAGATTAATCTTATTGACAGGTAGGTCAAGTTTTTGTCTTTAACCAATTACTCCATAGTCTGCTTATTGTTTTGAAGACACCGGTCTGCTTAAAGCAGGTTGAAAGTTAAGCAGAATGCGCCAAAAGGCACATTCTGCTTTACTTTTAACCTGCTTAAAGCCCCACAGTCTGTTTATAGTTTTGAAGATACCAGTCTACTTAAAGCAGGTTGAAAGTAAAGCATGGTGCATATCAATGACTGTATAAAGTGGACTGTTTCTTTAGTAAAGTAATAAAATTAAGGCGTAAAATGGCGTTTTATGGGGGAATGGACTATTTAAGTATTTTTAACATTTTGGAGAGCCAAAATTCTGCGTACAAAAGTGACGATCACTCTAAAGACATATTGATTTATGGAAACTCCTGGTAGGTTTGGTAGATACAGTTTTTCTATCCCATTTAACTCTTTCCTCCCTGAATCTTTAAATGGACAATTCCAGTTTCCATTTTAGTCTAGTCCATTTCTGACTTTTAAGGGTTGTTTTGTCAATGTTTGGCATAATGATAAACAGTGAAGACCCAGATCAGAGGGCTCCGAAAGGAGCCCTCTGATCTGGGTCTTCACTGTTTGCACAGGACAAGTGTACTATTCACATGTACACTGTTTGAAAAGGACGCCATTTATGCGGGACTAGGGTTCAAAGGGTTAAACGAATCAACGCAATGTAATAAATGACGATTTTATTCTGAGTGGCACACAGTTTGGAGCCTGATCAGACAGTGGTTTATTTACAATGAAAACAATTGTGAATAACGACGAATAACGACGTCTTCCCATCTGCATGGTATTAGGTAATAATCAATCTTAAGTTAACTCATTCACCCCTGAAACGTTTAATGGACAATTCCAATTTCAAAATAAGTATAGTCCATTTTTGACTATTTAGGGTTGATCTTAACAATATTTTTCAAAATAACAAATATTGTAGACCCTGGTCAGAGGACTCCTTAAGGAGCCATCTGATCAGGGTCTACACTGTTTGTATAGATCAAGTGCAATCCTCACAGGTACCCTGTTTGTTAATGACGAATATACTCGTCGCTAGGGTTGAATGTGTTAAGAAGCAATTGTTTAAAGAAGCATGAGTTTCTCTGAAGAAAGATTACTGGATTATAGGCCCCTTGAATCACCTTTAACCCTTTAACGTTTTCCTCACAGAGCAGTATTTTAATGTTTCTATCATACCGTATCCTTTTAAAACCACAGGGACCCGGCACGATTGATTTTTGAGAGAAAAAATTGTCAAAAGGTATATATACCTTTTGACAATTTTTTCTCTCAAAAATCAATCGTGCCGGGTCCCTGTGGTTAAAACAGCTACATTTGTATAGGAATCAAGGAATCCCTGCATCCGGACTGGTTGATACTTAAAGTGACCTGAAAGTAAAACAGCATGATTCATAAGAAGTTTTCTACTTTACTTTTAGTCTGCTTTAAGCAACTGTCTTTCTACCTTTATCCTGCACATAGTTTTTATGTTATTTGTTCTAAAGACCCCAAACCTCCCCAAACCACTCCAAACCTCTCCAAACCTGCTTAAAGCACTTAAAAACAATCCAAACCACTTAAATTCCTTAATATCTAATAAAAAAGAGCTTATAAATGGCAAATTTAAGCTAAAACAATGAAAAAAAAGTTAATTTAAAATTAAATATTCGATGTTTTCTTTTCATGGGGAACAACTCGAACAAAACTTAAAATCACTTTACACAGTTACCTCTAAATATTAACTCACTATCCTAATAGCCTGTTCCTGGTTTTGAAGACAAGTATTTTCTTAAAGCAGGTTGAAAGTAAAGCAGAATGCGCCTTAAGGCGCATTCTGCTTTACTTTCAGCCTGCTTTAAGCTACAATCTGTTAGAATTATAAAAAACTTGCTTTTAAAAGTGGTTTTGGGAGGTTTGGATAGGCTTGGGGAGGTTTGGGGTCTTTAGACGGACCGCGGTACAATGAACTGTATGTGTAGGGACATCTGAGTGTCAAACAGATAGGAGCCTGATAAGACGCCGAGTTATTTAGAAATCTTGTTTGATAAAAATAAGTACCGCAAAACAGTGAAGACCCTGATTATTTTGTCATATAAGTATCCTTCCGACCCGGGACTTCATTATTTGCGTTTGATCTGCTAATAGAGTGGGTGTAAAACGATTTAATTAACTCATCGCTTTATCCAGTAAGTTCTGGTCGCTTATATACCAGCATCCTGTATACAATTATTGACTAAATGTCGGCCTGTCTGGATCGCGCTGACATTCTGTTCTTTCTCCCCAAATCAACCCTTTCCTTCTCAGAAGCATTCTTATATTGGAGAAAACGTTATTCTTTTCCCGTTTAAACGCAAACGAAACGCACACGCAAAACACTAAAATGTAGAAACTAACAACTTTTTGACATTTTTTCACTATCTATTTTTATCTGAGTGTCAAACAGTTTGGAGCCTGATCAGACGCCGGGTAACCCGGCGTCTGATCTGCCTCCAAACTGTTTGCAATGATAATAACGATTTAGCGTAAACGCGTTTACTGGGAAAGAATAACGTTTTCTCCACTGTACCTACATGTATACTTCGCCACATAAGAGACACACATTAACCCTTAGCCTGCCACTCACGACTATAGCTCCATATGCAAACAGCTTGGATCCGGATGAGACGCCGAGTAACTCGGCGTCTCATCTGGATCCAAGCTGTTTGACACTACATGTAGGACAACATTTTCAGCAATTTTGAACAACTTTAGAGCACTTTGAAACTTGAAGCAGACGAGAAATATAGCAGACGACAATTTATTTGGCGGGCTAAGGGTTAATATTCAGTTCTGGTTCTAAACACATGTGTCAGCTTAAAGCAAGATATATGTAAAGGAGCTTTCTGCTTTACATTCATCTTGCTTAAGCAATGTTCCTGTTTTAAACACAGATGGATATAGATGGTTGTACATACAGTGGAGAATGTGTTATTCTTTCCCAATAAACGCGTTTACGCTAAAACTATTATTTGCAGTGCAAACAGTTTGGAGCCAGATTAGACGCCGGGTAACCCGGCGTCTGATCAGGCTCCAAACTGTTTGCCACCAAGATAAACATGAATTATCAGAATTGTCGTAAAGTTGTTCTTTTCTACGTTTTAGCGCTTTGCGTTGCGTACGTTTGCGTACGTTTGCGTTTAAACGGTAAAGAATAACGTTTTCTCCACTGTATTACCTATGGAGAGAAAGGTTAACCATCATCTATCTAAGTTACCGTCTACCTAATAATATCTTTCGCATAAAAGGTCAATTAATTTTGGTCTTATTAATTGTTACCAAAAAGAGTATGGATCAAGATCAGACAGCACACTACTCGGGGTATCATCTAGTCACTCCAATCCTGTATAGCGTGCTTGTGATAAATTGAGAAAGAAATAACGCGGGTCATGATGATTTATAGATATATTTACTGTGAAGGAGCCCCCCCCCACTGAACACTTCTGTACATACCCCATGCATGCCTGGTTCTGCAATGAAATGAAATAGATAAATAAAATGGAATGGAATCAACACAAAAGTGCTTTGAAACTCCTAACGATTTATTAACATCTGATTTGCAAACAGTTTGGAACCTGATTAGACGCCTAGTTACTCACAGTCTGATATGTTCCCAAACTGTTTGCAATGGTTAATTATTTAACCCATTACACCATAAATGCATCTTTTTACTCCTTTTATTTATATCTGAAGTAAAGAGTTGAAATCTATACGGTCATGAATACACACTGTACGAAATATTGTATACATCCTAGTGGTACAGCGCAGAAAACGTTATTATTTCCTAATAAACGCGTTTATTTGCAGTGCAAACAGTTTGGAGCCAGATCAGACGCCGGGTAACCCGGCGTCTGATCAGGCTCCAAACTGTTTGCCACCAAGATAAACATGAATTATCAGAATTGTCAAAAAATTGTACTTTTCTACGTTTTAGTGATTTGCGTTTGTGTACGTTTGCGTTTAAACGGGAAAGAATAACAGATTCTCCACTGTACATCCTAGTGTAGCTTAAAGCAGACTGAAAGTACTGCAGAATGCACCTGGAGGCGCATTCTGCAGTACTTTCAGCCTGCTTGAAGTGGACAGCTATCTTCAGAACTAGAATCAGGCCATACGGGTAAAGGGTGAAAGAAAGGGGCATTTATTGGGAAAGAAAAGAAGCGTGATTTCTCATGCATTACAGATTCGCCCGTATATACCATGCAGACGGTCAAGTGTACAAAGGTGTGTTCATCGTTATTTATTAATACAATCAGCACGGGCACCCTATTGTTGTATGACGTCATTACTCGTCTTGGACACATTCACTTCCAAATTGGCATTTGCCTGCTATTATATCTAAAGTTTAGAAATTGAGATATTTTGATTTAATAGCACAAACGTTATATCCT
The DNA here is from genome assembly GCA_922989275.2 of Gari tellinella. Lineage (NCBI taxonomy): Eukaryota > Metazoa > Mollusca > Bivalvia > Cardiida > Psammobiidae > Gari > Gari tellinella. The sequence continues at coordinate 25,318,734 of OV277857.1, read as the reverse complement.
GATCAGACGCTTCACGCGGCATCCGGTCGAGGTGTGCACTGTTTGCAAACGTTTAATGTTAGTGTAGTCCAGTTGGGCATTGTTTACATGGGTAAACAAAAAAAATCCAGTTCCACTATTGACTCTTTTACAGTAATGACAAAGCATTGTAAACCCTGCTCAAGGGCACCTCTAGCTCTAAGTACTTCTCATCTGGATCTTCACTTTTGGCATAAAGACAAGTGTACTCTTCACTGTTTGTAAAAGACGTATAACCTCGTCTCTAGGATTGAAAGTGTTACAGACTCACAGCAGAAGATTCAGTCGAACTTCGATATCTCAAACTCGGTTAATTCGAACTATCTGATATTTCAAAACAATTTGCCTTATTTCAAGCTCGGTTAAGTCGAACATATCCGTATTTCAAAGTTAAAACGCGGCTTAGTCGCGTTTTAACTTTGAAACACGGGTACGTTCAACTAAAACGAGCTTGACATAATGCAAATTCATGTTTTGAAATGTCGGATAGTTCGAGTTAAGCGATTTCTATATATCGAAATTTGGCTTAATAAGAACGGGGTAATTTTGCGTTGAAGGGGTAACAAAGTTCGGTTACAGCGGTAACGCCCCCTATACACGTGTATCGACATGCTGCAGTGCTATGAATAGAAATTATAGAAAATTTCACTACGTTACCCCCTTCACCCGCCATAATATCATCTGCTTCGAAATTGTCGTCTGCAAATTTTATCAACTTCAGATTTATTCATTTTAATTGATAAGACTGAAAACACGAGCAAGCAAACTGTTTGAATCTAGATCAGACGCCGCGTGACGCGGCGTCTGATCTAGATCCAAACTGTTTGCAAATGTTAGTGAAGTGACGATATACAGACACAGGGTTGATATTGTCTCGTTATTTCAATTCTTTGTCTATATTGAGTATGTTGCCGACGCTACATTATGGATAACATAGGCAGATGCTGAGGATGTAGTGGTAAAAAAGTAAGTTGCAATATTGGGCAGATATTTAGATTAGATTTTTTGGTTTGTACATGTAATAGACACAAGGGAATATTTTCTATCAAATAACACGTAAAAATGTCTTATGGAATTGATATTCAGATATTATTTGTATCACAAATTGGAGTACGCATGTGCAAAAACATTACAGAAACTTCGATGTAATGAAAAAGGGAATGACAATATTATTAACCCATTACCTGATAGCATTGTTTCTAGTATTGAAGATATGTGACTATTTAAAGCAGGTTGAAAGTAAAGCAGAATGCGCCCTAAGGCGCATTCTGCTTTACTTTCAGCCTGCTTTAATCTAAAAGCTGCTAGGTTATATAAAATATTTGTAATAGTAATTGTTCATGAGGGTATAAACTGGAACTATTTTTTCAGCGGAGGAATTAATTAAATACGCTAAAAGTCGCTTCTATGGGGGAAAGGGTTAAGATAGTCTTTTTTTTTATGCTACAGTGGAGAAAACGTTATTCTTTCCCAATAAACGCGTTTACGCTAAAACTATTATTTGCAGTGCAAACAGTTCGGAGCCAGATCAGACGCCGGGTAACCCGGCGTCTGATCAGGTTCCAAACTGTTTGCCACCGAGATAAACATGAATTATCAGAATTGTCAAAAAATTGTACTTTTCTACGTTTTAGTGATTTGCGTTTGCGTACGTTTGCGTTTAAACGGGAAAGAATACATGTAACAGATTCTCCACTGTACCATGACGAAGACGTTATTCTGTCCCAGTAAATAAGTTTGTACGAGAACAATTATTTCCATTGCAAACAGTTTGGAGCCAGATCAGACGCAGGCTAAACAGGCGTCTTATCCGGTCCCAAGATGCTTGCCACTCAGATAATATCAAATAAGGACGCTAAAAATGGCCATGTTATTGTCATGCGTTTGTGTTTATTTTAAACTTTTTAGTTTTTCGTAAACGGATAAGGATACAGTGGAGAAAACGTTATTCTTTCCCAATAAACGCGTTTACGCTAAAACTATGTTTTCCATTGCAAACAGTTTGGAGCCAGATCAGACGCCGGGTAACCCGGCGTCTGATCAGGCTCCAAACTGTTTGCCACCAAGATAAACATGAATTATCAGAATTGTCCAAAAGTTGTACTTTTCTTCGTTTTAGTGCTTTGCGTTTGCGTTTAAACGGGAAAGAATAACAGATTCTCCACTGTAGATCTACAATTTTCTCCGCTGTAAGTGGAATAAACACATATAATTATTATTTCTATCAAATAAAAGGTGCAGTGCAGAACACGTTATTCTTCCCCGTTTGAACGCAAACGAAACGCAAACGCGATGCAGTCAAATGTAGCAAATGACAACTTTTTGAAATTTCTATCTATTTTATCTGAGTGGCAAACAGTTGGGAGTCTGATCCTGCTCCAAACTGTTTGCAATGTAAATAATAGTTTTAGCACAAACACATCTTCTCCACTGTATAATTGTAATGGGTCTTATTGAATTGATATCCAGAGATATGAGAAATTTAAGTACATGTATCAAAATACCGTAAAACTCTGATGTTAATAAAACGTAAACGACAATATCTGGAGATACGGGTATTTAGTGTTTCATGTGCGATTTGTAATAGACAAAAAAGGATTACGACAACTAAAACGAAGGCTTATTGATTGTATAAAAGGCAGGTGATACATGTAGCTTAAAACAAGGTGCCAGTAAAACAGAAAGCTTTCTGTTTTACTGGCACCTTGTTTTAAGCAGTCATCTGTCATTAAGACCTTATAATTAAATCAATTTAGTGGTCGTAATAGAGAGGTTTTACTGTACTTTCGATCACATTACAACTTAAATTACTTCATATGGAATTGAATTTCAGATGTAGAAGAAATAAAATAAGACATCTAAATACATGTACAATAAAATCAAGATAATATTTTTATTAATACAGGCGTAGACTTAACACGCTCTCCGATAGACACGCCTTTGTGTGCCTTTCCATGATTAATGTCTATGCACTGTTCTTATGTACATAGAGCTGTTTGAAACTTGTTACAGTGGATAAAACGTTATTCTTTCCCAATAAACGAGTTAACGCTAAAACTATTATTAGCAGTGCAAATAGTTTGGAGCCAGATCAGACGCCGGATAACCCGGCGTCTGATCAGGCTCCAAACTGTTTGCCACCAAGATAAACATGAATTATCCGAATTGTCAAAAAATGCACTTTTCTACGTTTTAATGCTTTGCGTTTGCGTACGTTTGCGTTTAAACGGGAAAGAAAGACGTTTTCTCCACTGTAGGTGACTGCTTAACCCTTTCATAATCAAATTTATCGTGAGATCTTCACCGCTTTATTGTCGTCTGCTTCAAAATTATTGTCTGCAATACGAAATGCACATCCATACTGAAGCAGGCGACAATATGTCGGTGAAGGGGTAAACATCGCACGATAAATTTGGTCATGAATGGGTTAAACCAGACAATTCTGTGGGGTTTTAGTCATGTACAGTGGAGAATCTGTTATTCTTTCCCGTTTAAACGCAAACGTACGCAAACGCACGCAAACGCACGCAAACGCATTGCACTAAAACATATAAAATGACAACTTTTGGACAATTTTGACTATTCCTGTTGATCTGAGTGGCAAACAGTTTGGAGCCTGATCAGACGCCGGGTTACCCGGCGTCTGATCTGGCTCAAAACTGTTTGCAATGGAAAAATAGTTTTAGCGTAAACGCGTTTATTGGGAACGAATAACGTTTTCTCCACTGTATACATGTATCAGAAGTGTTGTCATATCGGACTTGGGTGTGAAGTTAGCTCTATCATACAGAACTAGATATCATACAGAGTTATCAATTTTCTAGTTATCAATTTGACATATTGACTTCGGAGTGTGAAAATTACACGAAAGTGTATATTACGCACTGGTACTGTGAAATGGCGCGCTTTGCTGTTACATGTAATAACGGTTTTCATTACACGAACAAAAAATCCATTACAGCAATGTCCACGTGACAATCATTACCAAAACAATTTAGATTCTGATAAAAAAAAATCAATCAACTCGTAGTCTGTTCAAACTCCTAATTAAATGGCACATGTATTTGGGAGTTCTTTAAAATAAAATGATGACGCACAATTCTAAAAATAACCAGAAAACATTTCGACGCGGATACTTATTGAAGTTTTGTTTCCAGAACTGGCAGAAATAGATTGTCGGTAATTATCTTGTCTGTTTTAGAAACGTCCTCTGCAACTATAAGAACATAAGTTATATGTATATTTACTAATGAAACATCCCCATGAGAGTCAGACAGTTGGACCCTTGTTGGTCAGACGTCCAGTTACTGAGCGTCTGATCTAGATCCAAACTGTTTGTCTAAGGTAGCAAAGTTGGGCTTCGTATTGCAAGGGTTAATTGCCGAATCAATTTTTTCACACCAATGACGTCATATTAGGAGAGTGTCTAGAAAAGTAAATTGTACGTGTTTTAAAGGCATTCATTCTGTTTTCATAAATGTTGGGTTCTATTACTAGGCTATAATACATGAAATGCACGGTTCGATAGGGTTCAAATGGTTTAGATACTGTTCTGTTCTTGAAAATTGCGTTTTTATGGCAATATAATGGTTTAATTGTTTCTACTTTCGAAATGATTTCTAAAGCACTGGAATGACAATCATTTAACCTTTTTAGCGATGTATAGCATTTGAAAATTGAGTTATATAGTGAAAGGAAAAGGTATTTTAAAAAGAGCGACCTCTGTATTAGTACAGTGGTAAATACGCTATTCCTACCCACTTTACGCGTTTCTTACGCGTTTCTTACGCGTTCGTTAAGCGTTCGTTAAGCGTTCGTTACCCGTTTCGTTTAACGCGTTTACTACCCGTTTCTTAACGCGTTTAAACGCGTTTAAAAGAGCCCGGATGAAAGGGGAGTAATCATGGAGAAAGGGAGGTAATCCATGTATGACCTGCGGGCCGCTCTTATCCTACTTAAGAATTTAGTAAATATCGTTACTGTGGAGTAAATATAATCTTACAAAATTTTATGAAATCATTTTCTTTAAGAAGAAAGGTTATCCTGTGAGAGTTTTATGAATATACATTTATTTTCCCATATAAAGGATACGGTTTAAAAAGGATTATGTAAATTGTGTTTATTACTATTACTATGAACATGCGGAATTCCCAAATGCCACATGTGGCATGCAGGGCTAGCCGCTAACACTGTTGCGTCACAAGCCGGACAGGGGGGTAATAAAACTTCGGCTTATCAAAGTAAGTATCCTAATGCCCCATTGGGGTTGATTGGAATATCAACCAAATAAACCAAATCTTATATGCGAGTATGTGTCAGTTATTATACTCTCTCATCAAAGTAAAAGATATCTGTATAGTTTGAATATGGATGAGACTCCCGTAACTCGGCATTTCATCTAGAGCCAAACTGTAAAAATGAAATCAAGACCGTATGCTTCATGCTTAGCTGTAAAACATAAGAACCGAACTACTCGGCGTCCCATCTACATCTAAATCGATAGTGTTAACTATTATGAAAAGTAATTGGGTTTATTCAAAGCTGTCAGTTTGGATCCTGATGCTATGCCGATCTTTACAGCCAGGCGTTTGATCTGGATTCAAACCGTTTGAATAGAAATCAACATGGAAGGAATTATTCTAATACATATCAAACAGAAATAATCTCGATGAAACGCCGAGTCACTCAGCATTATGATCGAGATCCAAACTGTCTATATTTATATAAATTCTATAAGCGAAACCAGTTTAGATCCTGATAAGAGGCGTCTCATTTACAGAAAATGTTTTAAAAAATCGCATTACAATATGAGTTTTATCGCGAAAATGCTCCAGTGACAAATCGATTCTTGTTTTTGATAAACCCGTTTCATTCGGATTTTTCTAAAACGGAAATCATCGATAAGATCCGAAATCTCCGCGTGAAACGGAAAACTGACACCCCAATCGCAGCATCTCGGGTATAACCGTTTATTAACGCGTTTAAACGCGTTCAAATCGTTAGGCCTTAACCGTTCGTTAAGCGTTCATTAAGCGTTCGTTAACCGTTCACTATGCGTTTCTTACGCATAGATAAACGCGTAAATGGGTAGGAATAGCGTATTTACCACTGTACGAGCATCGTGTGCGACCTCTGTATATTTTTTCTTTTTTAAAAATATTAATTATAAATTTATATTATTGTTACATGTAGTTATACAATGTATGATTTATATGAAACGCCTTCAAGTTTGAGGGTATAATTAGCGTCAACCACAGAACCTATATAGTGGAGAACACATAGTTCTACAGTGGAGAATCTGTTATTCGTTCCCGATTAAACGCAAACGTACGCAAACGCAAAGCACTAAAACGTAGAAAATAACAACTTTTGGACAATTCTGAAATTTCATTTTTATCTTGGTGGCAAACAGTTTGGAGCCTGATCAGACGCCGGGTTACCCGGCGTCTGATCTGGCTCCAAACTGTTTGCAATAGAAATAAACGTTTTAGCATAAACGCGTTTATTGGGAAAGAATAACACATTCTCCACTGTCTATCCCATTTAAACTACACAGAAATGCTATTACATGTACATAGATCTATAGAATTGTATTTTTTTGTACAAAAGAGAGACGATTAATTCGGGTTGGAGCGTAATTGGACGCCGGGTAACACGGCGTCATATCTTGCTCCAAACTGTTTGCAATTGAAATAACTGCTGTAGCACTAACGTCGTTTATTAACTCATTGAACCCTAGCGACGAGTAAACTCGTCATGAAATAATCATGTACCTGTCAAGAGTACACTTGTCCTATGCAAACAGTGTAAACCCTGATCAGAGGGCTCCGTAAGGAACCCTCTGATTTGGGTCTACACTGTTTGTCATTTTGTAAAATATGGCCAATTTAAAGCGACTCGCAACCAGATGGTGCATTTGCAAAAATAAAAGAAAATACTCAAATATAACCAAAAGGGTAGTATTATCGTGTATCTGGCATTGAAAAATATGAACCAGTCTAAAAACACCCTCTAGAAATGTCTTCAAATCTTAGTTTTTTAGTTATTTTCCATCGTTTTATCCATAGCGTCTTCAGTTGCTATAGAAATTGATCACGGGCTAAGACATAAACCCGAGCCGAATTATGCAGTTGTATGTACTCTTCATCGCTTCCCACTAAAATACGTTAAATCGATCCCAGATATATGAATAGTTCCGTGGCCCAGTGGGTCAAGCGGTGTCCTCATTTTGACTTATGTCCGCCCATGCCGGGTCACGGGTTCGATTCCCACCAGAGCTCAATATTTTTTTTTTATTGAAATGCATTTTTTAAACAGAATTTCTTATCCTAAACTAATTCTTACCCGTTTATATAAGCGTTTGTCACATATTTACAAACTACTATTTTTAATGCTATATCTGGTTGCGAGTCTTTTTAAAGTTTCAGGGTTGAATTAACTAAGACAGAGTTAACGACGTGTCCAATGTGTCACTGGCAAATTGAAAACGATCTCATTAGCTCACTACTTAATTTAAAGTTTCTTCATACGGTGTGGAGAAAACGTTATTCTTTCCCAATAAACGCGTTTACGCTAAAACTATCTTTTCCATTGCAAACAGTTTGGAGCCAGATCAGACGCCGGGTAACCCGGCGTCTGATCAGGCTCCAAACTGTTTGCCACTCAGATCAACAGGAATAGTCAAACTTGTCGAAAAGTTGTCATTTTCTATGTTTTAGTGCAATGCGTTTGCGTATACGTTTGCGTTTAAACGGGAAAGAATAACAGAGTCTCCACTGTAATAAAACTGTAACTTCTATACTACAGCGCTTCCTCTCTACAACGACACCTAATGCGAGACAAAAATATGTGAGTTGTTCAGAGGCAGTCGTTCTAGGGAGGGAACTTGGTTTACTTTCGCAAACAGTTTGAATCCAGATCAGACGCAGCGAAAAATGGATACAAGCTATTTGTCACTCGTTATTAACTTTTTTCTGTCAAAATGTCCGATAGCCGACAGCTTTAAGGAGACGATATTGCAGCAGTAAAACATAAAACATAATTGTCATGTTTAACCCTTTACAGTGGAGAATCTGTTATTCTTTCCCGTTTAAACGCAAACGTACGCAAACGCACGCAAACGCAAAGCACTAAAACGTAGAAAATAACAACTTTTGGACAATTCTGATATTTCATGTTTATCTTGGTGGCAAACAGTTTGGAGCCTGATTAGACGCCGAGTTACCCGGCGTCTGATCTGGCTCCAAACTGTTTGCACTGCAAATAATAGTGTTTTAGCGTAAACGCGTTTATTGGGAAAGAATAACAGATTCTCCACTGTACCTGATAGCCTATTTATAGTATTGACGATAGGTGACTACTTAAAGCAGGTTGAAAGTAAAGCAGAATGCGCCTTACGGCGCATTATGCTTAACTTTCAGCCTGCTTTAAGCTATCATGTGCTAGAATATAGAAAATATTTCCTATAATATATATTCATGACTGATTAATTATTTTCTTCAGCGGAGGAATAAACATTATTCGCTAAAAGGCGCTTCTATGGGGGAAAGGGTTAAGGAACTGTGGCAAGGGTCGTTGTAGGGAGGGATTCGTTGTAGGGAGGGATTCGTTGTAGGGAGGGCCGTTGTGTAGGAAGGGAGCACTGTACAGTGGAGAAAACGTTATTCTTTCCGAATTAAACGCGTTTACGCTAAAACTATGTTTTCCATTGCAAACAGTTTGGAGCCAGATCAGACGCCGGGTAACCCGGCGTCTGATTAGGCTCCAAACTGTTTACCACCAAGATAAACATGAATTATCAGAACTGTCCAAAAGTTGTTCTTTTCGACGCTTTAGTGCTTTGCGTTTGCGTACGTTTGCGTTTAAACGGGAAAGAATAACAGATTCTCTACTGTAGTACCTCCACTTCCAGTAAAGACTGTATTTGTATATGCAAACAGTGTGGATCAAGAACGGTATCTGATCAGAATTCGAATTGTTTAACGATTCACATAAATCTGCCTTCATTCAACAATTTTCTAAAATAAGCGTTTGAGAAATTAGTAGACGACACTATTTTAGCAGAAGATATTCTGGGCGTAACACATTCAACCCTAGCGACGAGTATGATCGTCATTACAGTGGATAAAACGTTATTCTTTCCCAATAAATGCGTTTACGCTAAAACTATTATTTGCAGTGCAAACAGTTTGGAGCCAGATCAGACGCCGGGTAACCCGGCGTCTGATCAGGCTCCAAACTGTTTGCCACCAAGATAAACATGAATTATCTAAATTGTCCAAAAATGTGCACTTTTCTACGTTTTATTGCTTTGCGTTTGCGTACGTTTGCGTTTAAACGGGAAAGAAAAACGTTTTCTCCACTGTAATAAACAGTGTACCTGTGATCAGTACGCTTGTCCTATGCAAACAGTGTAGATTCTTATCAGGAGCCCTCTGATCAAGGTCTATACTGTTTGTCATTTTCAAATATATTGTTAAAATCAACTCTAAAAAGTCAAAAATGGCCTGGACTTATTTTAAAATTGAAAGTGTCCATTAAAGAGGCTCGCAACCAGGTTTAGCATTAAAAATAGTTATTTAAGAAATGAACTGATTTTTTTCGGCGTTCAAGTGAAATGAACGACAGAAAATGTCGGTAAATTTGCCGATAATTTTCTGTCGTTCATTTCGCTTGAACGCCGAAAAAATCAGTTCATTTCTTATATTTACAATATATTTGCTGTAATTTCTAACATTAAATAAACATTTTGTCAGTTCGCATGTATGTTTAATCCATATTAGAGGTCGATAACACGAATAATGTGTACCCTATAAGGAACAGCCATGACCGATTTACTGAATCTGTGTACATTTGAAAGCAGAAAAAATAAGTTCCATTGTCAACAACTTGACAGTTTGGCGCGAAAAATGCCGATTTATGACGTCATTAGAAGTGACGTAATTTTAAAGTAGGATAAATATATCGGGGTTTTATTGTCATAAAGAAACGCAGATATAGGCCGCTGTTTATAAGGTAGATTCTTATGTCAATTTTCTTGCAATTTATCTCATTCATAAAGAAGAATATTAGTCGGGAATCATGGTTTCCACTAGTAGGAAGGCATAGATCGGTTGAGAGCAATTTTGAAAAAATCCGCCAAATGTTTGCTGCCCCAAGTTCCAAAGATTAATTCGCGAATGAAAACTGCATATGCCCCGCCTCCCCTTCGAAACTTTTCCACAAGTCCCGCCCTCTCGAAAATTGGTGTATTTAAGGAATAATTCGAATATTTATTGTATTCATGGAGGTATGAAAAAAAAACCTGGTCACATAGCGGTTTCATACAAAAGTGTGACCAGGTTTTTTTTTCATACCTCCATGAATACAATAAATATTCCGAATTATTCCTTATAATTTAATATCACTTCTGAATTTAAGAAAGTAGTTGAATAGAGAATCTAAGGCGAATGTTCTTTTTTTAACGCTTTTAAAACGTAGGTTGTAGTCCCTCCGCCATATATATTTTCCGCCAAAACGTGTCGTTGTTATGTGGTAACGTCGACGTCAATGACGTCATTTGGCATCCTGCTTCATGCAGCGCTTGTGAAGAGCAGTTGGACTAAGGGAAAGTAGTCCTGACAAGGCGTGGCCTGAATTTTATTATTTTCATGGAGTTATGAAACAAAAATTATAGCCAATCACAGCTAACCAAATGTAATGAAAACAAACAATATTAAATTATATATGAAATGAACACACTTTTTGTCAATGGAATTGATTTGGGCGATTGTAAATATTTGTTAATATATGTCAAACGTTTATATGAGCGGGTAAGAATTAGCTTAGGATGAGAAATTCAGTTTAAAAAATACATTTCAATAAAAAAAATTTATTGAGCTCTGGTGGGATTCGAACCCGGGACTCGGCATGCGGGGACATAATAGCAAAAATAAGACAACCCCTTAAATCACACGACCAATCGACAACAGACCTTTATTATACTGCAAAGTAAATTCCTTACTTTTCATTGGTCAACGAGCCCTAGACAAAATCCGATGTACCCTGTGAGCTGACAGGGTACTTAGGAAAGCAGCATTTTCATTGGCTTACAGGTCCCTGAGTCTTGCTTTGCAGAAAATAAGATGGCCGATAGTTCTACAGGATTGAGTGCATTCAATCCTGCATCCTCCGTTTTAAGTCCATTTCGGCTAAGAACCCATTGGTGTTTGGATCTTTCAACAGTCGCATTATTTCTGGGAAAGTTTGAAGTCGAAGTCTCCTAGTATTTGTCCATTTTACTTTTGAATAATAACGTCATAAACATATGACGTCACTTACGTTCAACGTCATATGTTTTGACGCGCTTTTGTTACTGTTTACTTTGAGCGCTGTGCATGACAAATTCCGAAATATTTCATTTGAACAATAAAAACTTTGCAGTATAATAAATTCGTTATACAGTTTCTTCACAGGGTACATGAGAATTTCTTCCCGGCTGGTAAAATCATGTAACCCTCGCCTAACGGCTCGGGTAACATTGATTTCCTCAGCCGGGAAGAAATTCTCATGTACCCTGTGAAGAAACTGTATAACTAATAATGTATATAGGATATTCAATGGATAAAGCGATGGAAAATATCTCAATAATTAGATTTGAAGACCTTTCTTTGGGATGTTTATAGATTGATCATATTTTTCTAATGCCAGATGCACGATAATGCTATACATATTTGGTTTTATTCGAGTATTTTCTTTTATTTTTGCAAATACACCATCTGATTGCGAGTCGCTTTAAGGTTTCCGGGGTGAATGTACTTAATATAATGACGTTCAAGTGTGTTCTTTACTTCATTAGATACCATACTTAATTTAAACACATCAGTGTATAATTCTGTGATTTAAAAGTTGCTAAGATAAAATGTTAAAAATGGTTCAGGCTATGATATAAAAAGAACAGCTAACTAATTAGCATCAGTCGTGGAATATACAATGGAGAATGTGTTATTCTTTCCCGTTTAAACGCAAACGTACGCAAACGCAAAGCACTAACACGTAGAAAAGAACAACTTTTGGACAATTCTGATAATTCTTGTTTATCTTGGTGGCAAACAGTTCGGAGCCTGATCAGACGCCGGGTTACCCGGCGTCTGATCTGGCTCCAAACTGTTTGCACGGCAAATAATAGTTTTAGCGTAAACGCGTTTATTGGGAAAGAATAACACATTCTCCACTGTAGCACTAGCATTTAACCCTTTTCCTGACGATAGTGAATTCACTGGCTTTTGCACACAGTTTGAATATAGATTCGACGTCACGTAACGCGGCGTGTTATCTGCATCTAAACTGCCTTTAGGTATCTTTAAATAAAAAAAAAAGTGTAAATCTAAATTTAGGTAATTGAACCGACAGCAATTGCAAATCAGACGATATCACGGCAGGCTATGGGTTAACGTTCACCTCATTAGATCACTTCTGTACAGTGGAGAATCTGTTATTCTTTCCCAATAAACGCGTTTACGCTAAAACTATTATTTGCCGTGCAAACAGTTTAGAGCCAGATCAGGCTCCAAACTGTTTGCCACCAAGATAAACATGATCTATCAGAATTGTCCAAAAGTTGTACTTTTCTACGTTTTAGTGCTTTGCGTTTGCGTACGTTTGCGTTTAAACGGGAAAGAATAACAGATTCTCCACTGTAATTTAACATTTACTCACCGTAATAAAATCTGTTATTTCCCCTTGATTTCAAATCAAAACTACCCTGCCATTTCAAAAGATTATTGAATCCAGATCAGACATGAAGTAACTCGGCGTCTGTTTAGGATCGGAATTGTTTGATACTCGATGCGTCTTCAGTCAAATTGCTTGAAATCTGAATTTGACAAAAAAACAGACGACATTCTAACGCAGACGGCATTCTAGCAGTAATATCGAAGCCTTACTGTATGCAGTAAAACCTCTCTATTATGACCAATAAAGCGAAGTTGTATAAAAGACAGATGGCAGCTTAAAGGGACTCGCAACCGGATGGTGTACTTGTCAAAATAAAATAAAATACTCAAATAAAAGCAAATTTGTGGCATTATTTGGCTTCTGACATTAAAAAATTATGATCAGTCCAAAACAGTCTCAAGAATCGTCACCGAATCTTAGATTTTTAGATATTTTCCATCGTTTTTCTATACCGACTGGTAGACGGTATAGTTGTTGTTGTTGCTTCTCTACACGGGCTCAGACATAAACACGAGCCGAATTACGAAGTTGTATGCACTTTCGATGCTACACATTGAAATACGTTAAAATCGATCCGAGATAAACGGATAGTTCCGTGGTCCATTGGTCTAAGCGGTTTCCCCTATTTTGCCTTCTGTCCGCCAATGCCGGGCCCCAGGTTCGAATCCCACCAGAGACCAATATTTTTTTTTATTGAAATACATTTTTTTTAAACAGAATTTCTTATCCTAAACTAATTCTTTACCATTTATATAAGCGTTTGACACATATTTACAAATTACTATTTTTAATGCACCATCTGGTTGCGAGTCGCTTTAAGGAGCTTTCTGTTTTACTGTCACCTTGCTGCAGTCGCCTGTCGTAAATTCTCTTACATGTAATGATTACAGTGGAGAATCTGTTATTCTTTCCCGTTTAAACGCAAATGTGTTATTCTTTCCCAATAAACGCGTTTACGCTAAAACTATTATTTGCAGTGCAAACAGTTTGGAGCCAGATCAGACGCCGGGTAACCCGGCGTCTGATCAGGCTCCAAACTATTTGCCACCAAGATAAACATGAATTATCAGAATTGTCCAAAAGTTGTATTTTTCTACGTTTTAGTGCTTTGCGTTTGCGTACGTTTGCGTTTAAACGGGAAAGAACAACAGATTCTCCACTGTATCGTTCTCGTAATAAAACGTTTTACTTCATTAGTTACTCTCTCTGATTCTGAGAAAGACAAAATATTACACATGGTTTACAGTTGAGAAAACGTTATTATTTCCCAACAAACGCGTTTATGTTAAAACCTGTCTGTCCATTTCAAACAATTTGGAGCCAGATTAGACGTATGGCTACTCGGCGTTTGATCAGGCATCGAACTGTAACAGTTTGCCACTCAGATTGAAATAAATCAATTTGAACAAAATATAATTTTCTACTCTTTATATGAATTGCATTTGGGTTTCGTTTGCGTTGAACCATTTACTCCATAGAAGCGCCTTTTAGCAAATTTAATTTGTTCTTCTACTAAAGTAAATACACGAAGTTCGAATTCAAGCAGCCATAAATATGTATAACAAGGCATTTTTTTCTAGCCGATGCTAGCTTAAAACAGCTTTACGGCGCATTCTGCTTTACTTTTAACCTGCTTTAAATGGTCATCTACATTTGTACCTCCAGTACTAGACACAGGCTATGGAGTAAAGGGTTATTAAACGAAAAAGAATTACGTATTCTCCACTGCTGTAGTCTATAATGCCAATACGACAACAACTGGCAAATATTTGTGATCAACAATGAAAGACACTTTAAGACAATCCTTGAAACTTGATTCTAGTACACGCTCAATTCATTAGACCACTTTTGCAGTTTAAGCACTTAAGTGACGAGTTTGGCGACAATAAGTAGCATCAATAGCAAATACTTTTTATCCAGATCAGACGGTCCCGAACGCTAGTGATTTTATAACGTTACACACGCAGGTTAATACTTTCAGCGCAGAATTAACATCTGCTCGAAATATCATCTTCAATTCTGACTGACTTTTCCACTAACTGTTAAAAAGTACAGAGATATTTGGTCTCCTATATTGAAATGAATAACATTAGTACGCGGCGTTATCAATCAAGATACATGTAATTGTTGCAATTATAACTGTTTTAATTATAAGAAAAAAAAAGCAAAATCGATAATCAAATGATCGACAGGTCTCTTTCCAGAAGGCAAATATACTACATGTAGGCACCCGATCTGAATCTAAAGTCCAGTAAAGTGGCTTTTGACAGTCTAAAGATTGCTATTTCTTCGGCAAAGTCTGTAAATATAGAAGATTCATGACAAGCAACGTGACCATGTAAATCCTCTAAGGACTGAGCGATAACCAATAAACAAGTCGAAGTGTCCATCTGACAGGTGACATATTACATGTAATAATGATTGATTAATTAAATTGCAGTATAGAAGACGTCACGCTTTCCCGTTTATACGAAAAGAAATGCAATGCCAAAAAATGTTAAGAAAATATTTTATTTTAGAAATGTTTGACCATATATGTTTTAGCAGTGTGGTAAACAATTTTGATCTTGACCAGTCGACAAAATACCCGGCGTCTGATCAGGCTCTAACCTGTTTGCACTGGAAATAATCTTAAAAACATCACAAAAACGTTCTTTGAGAAAGAATTGTTATACTACAAAGAAAATTCTGATTGGGTGACAAGCCGTAGACGTGAACCAATGTACCCTGTTTGCTGACAGGGTACATAAAAATACAGGCGCTTCGTTGGCTGAACAGGGTCAAAACTGTTTGACAGTCATAACGATATTATTTATACATGTAGTCAATTTACTTAAAATTTAAGTTTGATACTTAAAATCAGGCGGCTACTGTTTTAAAGCAGATGGCGACATATCATTGACGGGATTGACACTGAAGAGTAAATAAAACCCCATCATCAACACACATTGCAAACAGTTTGGATGATGATCAGACGCCAAGTAACTTCGCGTCTGATCAGACTCCAAACTTCAAATGTGTTTGTAAATATCAATGACACGTAGTGGGAATTTCAGTGTATCATATCTCCATGCCAGGGTGTCAAATGATGTAACATATTTGCTGACCACGGTAAGTATACCGATGTTGGCATGGCAACAGCTTTGATACAATTTCTTCACACAAAATTTAATTGTTTCGCTAAATAAGATTGAGCGATACACGTAGCCGTGGCGTCGTATTCAGGGGCCCGTTTCATAAAACTTCGTACGACAAATGTTGTCGTAAGTCAAAACTTTAAAATATATTTAATTTCTGATTTCTCTATCTAATCATGTCTTGTGACATCTCTTTGGAATCGTCTTTTCAAGACGATTCCAAAAAGATGTCACAAGACAGGATCAGATGGAGAAATAAATAATTATTAAGACAAAATTTGTCGTACGAATCTTTATGAAACGGGTCCCAGACCTCTACGACGCCTCACGCTCGTGTCTTAATTATGTGGACCAACTAATATAGTCTCGACTTTAGTAAAGTGTTATGTCCCTTGGCAAAATCGTCAATTATAGAGAGCGACTTCACGTGGAACTATATTCCGGTCTATAGTCGTCTATAGTGGTTATAGATCCAACTGAACACCAGTTGGTTCGACTAAAGTTTGACTATAGACCGGCCACACTCTCACCCATAAACAAAGTTGAAAACAGTTAGTAAACATGATACAGTTGAGAATCTGTTATTCTTTCCCAATAAACGCGTTTACGCTAAAACTATTATTTGCAGTGCAAACAGTTTGGAGCCAGATCAGACGCCGGGTAACCCGGCGTCTGATCAGGCTCGAAACTGTTTGCCACCAAGATAAACATGAATTATCAGAATTGTCCAAAAGTTGTACTTTTCTACGTTTTAGTGCTTTGCGTTTGCGTACGTTTGCGTTTAAACGGGAAAGAATAACAGATTCTCCACTGTAAGACGTCGGGTAACCCGATGTCTGTTCAGGCTACACACTGTTTGCCACTCTCATAAATATATTAAATTGTCAATTGTTTTTAAAAAAAAATTAGAGTTGTCATTTTCTACATTTTAATGCATTGCGTTTGGTTTGTTTAAACGAAAATGGACTTCCTCTCTGCAAATAGTACAAAGTGACAAAACAGCTAGGGCCTGCTCGGTTGTACTGTATTTGAATTACATGTACTAACTGTTTGCAAGTTTGTTTATTTGGAAAAAAATAACATTGCCCCCACTGTACATGTTTCGACACCTCCAAACCACTTCCATCTTATATAGTGAGAAAGACCTTCCTTTAACGGAACTAAACGCATATGGAATGAAGTTAAATGTACAGTGCTCCCTCTCTACAACGGCCCTCTCTACAACGACTCCCCCTGTGCGGGACGAGTATGTCTAACGCTTTTACTGCTGCAATATCGTCTGCTTAAATTGTCGTCTGCTGTTTTTTCTCAAAGTTACATAATGGACATTTTGGCAGAAAAAATACTTAATGACGAGTGACAAACAGCTTGAATCCAGATCAGACGCCGCTTCACGCAGCGTCTGATCTGGATTCAAGCTATTTGCAAATGTAAACCAATATCCCTCCATATAACGACTCCCTCCGAACAACGCACACCTTTTTTGTCTCCCATTGAGTGTCGTTGTAGAGAGGGAGCGCTGTAGAAAGCTTTTGAGATGTAACTTAGTACAAAAAGGCAGACAATTTATTGCAATACAAGTGGTAAAGAATTTGGAGCCTGATCACTGATCAGACATTGGTTTAGCCGGCGTCTGACCAGACTCCTATCTGTTTGCAATAAACATGCTCGTTTTCTCATAAACGTGTTTATTGGGAAAGAATAATCGGGCTCTCTGGGTATCGAGTGTTTATTTTATCGATGGAAACTACCGAATATTATCGTCATCATAAGTACGGCTAAAACTCTGAAAGTGATATTACATGTAGTAGACTATAGGTGACACGGTCAGATTTTACCCCGAAGGACCAGCTACTCTTACAATGCAATAAAATCATATATGCGTGTCTCGTCACGTGAATATAGACTGCCGGACATGGCAAAAATTGTAACACCTAATCAGTAAAACGATCACGTGGCAGCAACTAGGTGCTTTTAAAGCAACCCGAAAATGCCTTTTCTAAATGCTTGTTAACGCCGTGCTGAAAAGTCCGTTTGGAGCTTTCTGTGGTATCTTGTTGTGTTGTAACAAAGCAGGGCTGCCATACAATGTAAGTTGATCTTGAAAAATCCTAAGATTTCCAAATTTTCTATTTTTCAAGCGCGATTACTTAAATCAGGTTGAAAGTAAAGCAAAATGCACCTTAAGCCTGTTTTAAGCTATCATCTGCTAGGATAAAAATCCAAAGGTTTCGGAGAAAAATCCTGAAAAATGGCAGTCCTGACAAAAGAAGTTTTTCGTATACTCCAAGCCATATACTGATGTTTTCTACAGTGGAGAAAACGTTATTCTTTCCCAATAAATTAGCGTTTACGCTAAAACTATTATTTGCAGTGCAAACAGTTTGGAGCCAGATCAGACGCCGGGTAACCCGGCGTCTGATCAGGCTCCAAACTGTTTGCCACCAAGATAAACATGAATTATCAGAATTGTCCAAAAGGTGTACTTTTCTACGTTTTAGTGCTTTGCGTTTGCGTACGTTTGCGTTTAAACGGGAAAGAATAACAGGTTCTCCATTGTAACATGTATTGCGGCCCTGTTCAACATCGGCTCGCTTTCATTTGGGACGTCTCGGTGATACATGTATCTTCCTAGGTCAAAGGTTATAAAGAGTTTGAGTTGAGTCTGAGATCGTTCTCAAGCATTTGAGCAATAGCTGGCTTGCATTTATGACAACAGTGTTACCTCTGAAAATATTACTCCCCGAAAGCCGCTGTCTGAAAACGGAACATGATTGTAGTCTGAAAGCGGCTTTGTACTTTTTGGCTGACATACATGTAAATTACCTTTGACTATAATTCAACTTACGCTAATAAAATGCACTAAGACTAATGAAGACACTAATCTGCAATTCGTAATCAAGCATTTGATTGGTCAAATGATTGAGAACGAGTTCAGACTCAACTCAAAAGCTTTATAACATTGGACCTAGGTCACTGTTGTCGTACTGTGGGGAATACCATCTTTCCCGTTTGAACGCAAACGAAACGTACAAGCATCGCAATAAAATGGAAACAAATAACAACTCGTTGAAAATATTGCTGAGGATTTCTTTTATTTAAGTGGCAAGCACTTTTGAGCCAAATCAGACGCCGGGTTTATTTTATTTTTTTATCATTAACGCTTTTATTGGGAAAGAAAAACTTCTTCTCAGTTGCAAGACCATTTCGTTAAAAGAGTTAATGTCTTGTAACATGATATGAAACATTGATTCTTTTATTGACTTAAGAGCTCGTTTGCTGTGTAGCAGAATCAGGAACACAGTTAATCCTTATCTTGTCATTATACAATCTATCACAAACAATCGTTTTTTCACTCCTTATTAAACATATTTTACATGGTTTTAATCAACTGCATAAACGTTCAGTACTGTATTCTATTATCATTGATCGGATGTTGATCTATTTGGGGTTTTATTAGGGTTTTTACTGTGTGGAAATGGTGTTTCAAGTGCGTTAAGCAGAATAAGGATTAATTGTTTGTTAGTTCAGGGTATGGAGAACATTAGTTATAGCCAAGCACAGCATTTTCACTGATGGCATATTGACGGTTTTGAAGTATTACATGTAAACCTTTATCCCAGCCTATTTCTAGTTTTGAAGACAGATGACTACATTTACATGTATATGTACATGTACTTAAAGCAGGTTAAAAGTTAAGTAGAATGCGCAATAAAGGCGCATTCTGTTTTACTTTAAACCTGGTTCAACCATTTTTTCCATAAATATGCATTTTTTACTCATTCAATTATTCATCCACAGAAGAAAAATTGTTGCAATTATTATATTTGTGAATACGTATTATAAGAAATATTTTCTTTGTTCTAGCAGATTGTAATCGTTATTACAGAAGGCTGAATGGGACACTCTGCTTTACTTTCAACCTGCTGTAAGTAGTCACCTGTCTTCAAAACTAGAAACAGGCTATGGGTTATGGGTTAAGCGACCATCTCCTAGGATATAGAACATGTTTCTAACGGTGCATATTCTCTACAGTATATAATGTAAGTACTTTCTTAGGTGTAGAAATAAATTAAAGTCCTAAAAATGCGTATCTATGGGTAATGGGTTAAAGTCCAGTCATCGCTGTCACTGACAAGACGTTTCATCATTTCATCGCCAAATTTAACCCTTTACCCCATAGCCTTTTTCTGGTGTTCAGACAGGTGACCACTTAATGCAGATTGAAAGTAAAGCTGAATGCACCTGAAGGTTTATTTTCAGCATGCTTTACAGTGGAGAATGTGTTATTCTTTCCAAATAAACGCGTTTACGCTAAAACTATTATTTGCAGTGCAAACAGTTTGGAGCCAGATCAGACGCCGGGTAACCCGGCCTCTGATCAGGCTCCAAACTGTTTGCCACCAAGATAAACATGAATTATTTGAATTGTCCAAAAATTGCACTTTTCTACGTTTTAGTGCTTTGCGTTTGCGTACGTTTGCGTTTAAACGGGAAAGAATAACGTTTTCTCCACTGTAAGTTACAATCTGGTAGGATATAGAATCCATTGCTTATGGTGAATATTCATTACTATATCAATTTGAACACTTTTCTTCAGTTGAGGAATAAATTAAAGGCGTCAAAAAGCGTGTCTGTGAAGTAAAGCGTTAAATATCCATTTTAACCCTTTCACTCTCAATGACGTCATAAATCGCATTTGCAAACAGTTCTGATCCTGATCAGACACCGCTAAACGCGGCGTCTGGTCAGGATCAGAAATGTTTGCAATTAGTTTTTAAATAACGTAGCTTATACTGCCTTAAATCTTTTTTATGAAACGATATTGTAGACAACAATAATGAAGCAGATAACAATATGGCCACGAAGGGGTAAAAACCTCAAGATAAATTTGATCATGTAAGGGTTCAGTCTTTTGTAGAACAAATGTTGTCTCCAGCAGTTTTTATGCTGAATTCAATTCTTTGAAACTTTGACTTAGGAATTTTATAACGAGTGACAAACTATTTTGATCCTGATCAAACACATCACGTCGACCGAAATGGATCCAGACTTTTTTCAAAGTTGACTGCAGTTGCCTATGGCGGCCCTTTGGCGGGTAAAGGGTCAATAATGTTAACTCATTGACCCCTAAAACTTCCAGTGGATAATTCCAGTTTCCAATTAAGTCGAGTTCATCTTGTACATGAAGATACATTGTATCAAGGGTTGGTTTTTCTAATGTATTGCAAAATGACGAATAGTGAAGACTCTGGTCGAAGGGCACCTTTAGGACCTCTCTGATCTAAGTGAACACTTAATGCACAGGACACGCTTACAGCTAAACTGTTTATAGGAGATCGCAGATACTCGTTGCTACGGTTGAACTTCACTTGGTAGCTTAAAACAGACTGAAAGCAAAGCAAGCATTTCGATGACCCCAATAAAGTTTATAAAGTCATATAAACCAATACTGTTAGATACGGTTGATAACCCATTACCCCTGTTTCTAGATTTGAAGGCAGGTGATTACCTAAATCAGGTTGACAATAAAGCAGAATGCGCCTTAAGGCGCACTCTGCTCTTCCTTCAACCTACTTTTAACCACCATCTGTATGTACATGTATATAGGTAATACTTCTTATGGTAAATGTTTAATGACTGTATCAATTTGAAGCTTTTTCTTCGTCGGAGGAATAATTTAAATGCGCTAAAAAGCGCGTCTATGTGCATAACAGTTAAAAAGAGAAAAGCAGAAAGTTCTTAAAAGTTAATAGTAAATATTAGACGAATTCTTAAAGTTGTTGTATAGAACAGTGGGGAAAGCGTTATTCTTTGCCTTTGTACGCGTTTGTCCTATCTAACAGTTTTATCCATTGCCAACAGATTGGAGCCTGAATGGACGCCATACGACCCGATGTCTTATTTGGTTCCAGACTGTTTTATGATAAGACTTATCAAAAGTTGAGATTTCCACATTGTTTTGGTCAAAACGTTGGATTTTCGTTTTTAGAAAATGGGAAAAACGTGTTTTCCACTAAAGCAGGAAAAATAATTAAAGCGGACTGAGAATTCTGCTTTACACTGCGACATGTAAAGGCAGCAACCTACATGTAGTTCTAGATATCGAAAACAACAATTTTTGAGTGGTCTGCACCGTGGAGATTTACTGTTTTCATAAGCAAATGGATTTCTGATTTTCATCCCTTCAATGTCAATACCATTATCAAATCCAACCGTATTCATTTAACCGATGTTTACTCAGCTGTCACAGATATAGTTGTTTGACCCTTTTCATGGGCGATTGACTATTCTTGTATTTGCAAACAGTTAAAATTCAGAATCTGAGCAGGATCTAAACTGTTTGACAATTTCATTGTAGATGCGTTATGCAGGATCATGGGTAGAAAATTTGTTTGTTAAAGTAATGAAAACATTAAGCTAGTGCAAAGTACAGTTATTTCACGTAGCATAATACTAGTGACATACTGTTTCTTTAAACAGTAGATTCCAGATATTAAGACCACCGGAAAGAAGACTAAATCATGGTGTCCATACTATGATACAACGTCATGTTGCTTTTAAAGCAAGGTGGATTTATACATAACTGTACAAACGTTTTTATACTGACGGTACGAGTATTAGAACAGTATTAACCCTGTGTGCGCAATGTCTACTTTAAAATGAAAATAATGTGGGTGATTTTAGCACCTTAATGTCAATACAATTACATGTATTGAACTCAGCCTCTGTCTTCTGTTCAAGTCTCTGTGTATTCAGCTGTCAAAAACAGTTTGCGCCCATTAGATTATTCCATGCTTATATATTGCATTCGTCAATTGTTTAATCTTGAGAAGGGTTTAGACGCGGCGTCTGAAATGGATTCAATCTGTTTGTCACTCGTCATTATGTTTGTTTTTTCTGTCAAAATGTCCAATGTTTGACTTTGTAGACTACAATGTAAAGCAGTATATTACAAACTATTGTTATACATGTCCTTAAGTAAAAGTGCTGTTAAATATCCTTATAATTTTCATTGTTAATTATACCCGTATCTCTCCCGGAATCTAATAGTAAATAATCTTCTAAAATTTAACTAACTGATAATACACAAAATTATTTGTTTGTCAATATGTATGTTTTGTCTATGTATATACAATGTATAACGTTTTCCTCATGTATTCATGTATATCATGAACTGAGTGTAATAAAGGAAATTGAATTGAAATTGACAAAACTGCAGACGTGAAAAGGTTGTCTTGTTTGGGAAACAGCGGCAAGTGTTGTTGTAAGAAGGGACTCGTTGTTGGCAGGGGCCGTTGTAGGGAGGATGCACTGTAATGGTTTATCACATTCAACCCTAGCGACGAGTATACTCGTCATTTACAAACAGTGTACTTGTGAGGATTAAACTTGTCCTATTCAAACAGTGCAGACACTGATCAGAGGGCTCCTTTACGAGCCCTCTGATCAGGGTCTACACTGTTTGTCACTGTGAAATATATTGTGAAAATCAACCCTACATAGTCAATAATGGACTAGACTTATCTTGAAATTGGAATTGTCCATTAAAAGTTTCAGGGGTGAATGAGTTAAGCATGGTAATTTTCTACAACCTCTCACGCCCTTCTCGGCTGATATTTTGTAAACGGCTTCGGATTCAGATCAGGGACCCGTTTCATAAAACTTTGTACGACAAATGTTGTCATAATTCACATTATAAAAGTCTTAATTATTATTCATTTCTCCATCTAATCCTTTCTTGTGACATATTTGTGGAATCGTCTTGAAAAGATGATTCCAAATAGATGTCACAAGACAGGATTAGATAGAGAAATTAGAAATTTAGTGTACATGTTTTTAAAAGTTTTAACTTACGACCATTTTTGTCGTACGAAGTTTTATGAAACGGGCCCCAAACGACTTATAAACTGTGCGAAGCTGACCTTTGCGTAGATTGACGGAGTTAATTGTCTTGTGTTTGTACTTAAACAATCAAGATGATGGCGGCGAAACCAATCACACTTTTCTGTTAAAGGTCACGTATCAATTAGCGTTGATTTAACGTTCGGTAACAACGTTGTTTAACATTTTCATGATCAAATTATTCGAGAGAGTTTTACCCCTTAACCGCTATGTTGACGTCTGCTGGACTATTGTTGTCTGCAAGACACGTTTCAAAGTAAGATTTAAGGTTGTATGACTTAATAAATATCGATAAGAGTGTCAAACAGTTTGTGTTACACGGCGTCTGATCAGGACCCAAACTGTTTGCAAACGCGCTTTAAAGCGTCATTACATTGTAAGGATTAATATACATTGAAGGTGGCTCGGTGAAAACAAAAAACCCTTCGGAAGAAACCTTTTTAGCTACATGTAGGTCTAAGCGATATATACAGTGGAGAATCTGTTATTCTTTCCCGTTTAAACGCAAACGTACGCAAACGCAAAACACTAAAACGTAGAAAAGTACAACTTTTATACAATTCTGATAATTCATGTTTATCTTGGTGGCAAACAGTTTGGAGCCTGATCAGACGCCGGGTTACCGGCGTCTGATCTGGCTCCAAACTGTTTGTATGGGAAATTATAGTTTTAGCGTAAACGCGTTTATTGGGAAAAACAAGTAATAATATACCAAGTTAAAGTCTACTTTCAGTCCGAATGACCGCTCAGCCGACTGTACATATACATTATCCACTGTGCCTATACAGTAAAGAAGACGTTCTTATTTTGCACAAAACACGTTTATATATTAAATGAATTATTTCAACTGCAAATACATGTACATTGTAGTTTGAAGCAAGGTCAGACGCCTGGTGACTCGCCGTCTGGATTGGCTCCAAAGTGGTCTCCACTAAAATTGAAATTAAATGTCATCAATCTCTTAAGATTGTCATGATATACAGTGGAGAATCTGTTATTCTTTCCCGTTTAAACGCAAACGTACGCAAACGCAAAGCACTAAAACGTAGAAAAGTGCAATTTTTGGACAATTCAGATAATTCATGTTTATCTTGGTGGCAAACAGTTTGGGGCCTGATCAGACGCCGGGTTACCCGGCGTCTGATCTGGCTCCAAACTGTTTGCACTGCAAATAATAGTTCTAGCGTAAACGCGTTTATTGGGAAAGAATAACAGATTCTCCACTGTATATTGCATTGCGTTTGCGTTAAATATCTTTTAGACGGGAAAGAACATCTTCTCCGCTGTAATCTTTGGTCAGCATCAATGTACTTACTCTTATATGGCTTTATAAGCTTCAATAGTTGGCATGATTAGTTTCAACTGGTTTCCCTATAATCCGGCAACTACATATAGCTTGAACAGTATAGAGAAAACGTTATTCTTTCCCGATAAACGCGTTTACGCTAAAACTATTATTTCTATTGCAAACAGTTTGGAGCTTGATCAGACGCCGGGTGATCCGGCGTCTGATCAGGCTCCAAACTGTTTGCTACCAAGATAAACATGAATTATCAGAATTGTCAAAAAGTCACACTTTTCTATATTTTAGTGTTTTGCGTTTGCGTTTGGTTTGCGTTTAAACGGGGAAGAATTACGTTTTCTCCACAGTATATGGATTTGATCAATAGCAGATTCATCGAGGCTTTAAATCAAGTTTATGAAATCCATCATGATCTTCTCCCCATAAATACAATTATAGCACGATATAATAAGAACACCGATACTTGCATCAATACGCCTCTAACCCCTTCACTGCCTTACAGTATCCCGAATATGCTTGTTAATTGACA
Organism: Gari tellinella; assembly: GCA_922989275.2. NCBI lineage: Eukaryota > Metazoa > Mollusca > Bivalvia > Cardiida > Psammobiidae > Gari > Gari tellinella. Next base: position 25,293,128 of record OV277857.1, on the reverse strand, counting down.
AACAGTTTGGATCTTGATCAGACGCCGCGTTACGCGGCGTCTGATCAGGATTCAAACTGTTTGACAGTCAAATTTCTTAAGTCAAATCACCTAAAATTTATATTTTGGAAATTTAAAGCAGACGACAATTGTTTAAGAATGATGACGTCATGGCAGTGAAGAGGTTTAAGCAATTTCATTGGAGCTTCGACAGTTCGAACTCGCTTTGAAGTGATACTGTGGAGAATATGTTATCGTGTCCCGTTTAAACGAAACTTAAACGCAAACGCGATGCAAAAGAATGTAGAAAATGATAAAGTTTTGAAACCCATGAATACTTATTTCTGTCTGAGTGGTAAACGGTTTGGAGCCTGATAAGACGTCTGATCTGTCTCCAAACTGTTTGCAGTAGGGATTATACATGTTACTTGAGAATGAAAAATAAAAATGCGACGTCTGACCAGAATCTTAACAGTTTGTTAAGTCGACGTTAGTCGGCTCTAGTAATTTATGATTGAGGACCCCTACATGTAATTGAGAATGGTTCGGAACAGGTCGGTAATTGACGAGAATGGCCGATCGCTCTCCGTAGAGTCCCGATATTTACCGACATTGGCCCGATCTAATTAGAGGTCTTCAACCTTAACTGTAGATGTGTTAAGCTCACGTTTAGAATACGATGTCTACAAACACGTGCGTGTACTACCGGTATTTCGTGGTTATAGTTGAAAAGTCGAGATTTGTCATAGAAACTAATTTTACTATCTGTAGGCAAATTTTGAAGAATTTGGTAACTTGTTTACAAAGGTGAACAATCATATCTCAAAGATAAAGTTCTAATAATTCGAATTCGTTTTGGCCATAGTCTACAGGACTCTACATATCAAAATTTCAAAATTAAAACGTAGATTGAAAGTTTTGTTTGAAGAAGTCTGTTTGCATATATAGTTATCTTTGTCAAACATGTATCGATGAGTATGTTTGTTTTAGTGATACTTGCTTTGCCAAATCGACTAGTACGAATACATCTTTGAAAACAGTTTGGATACAGATCAAATGCAGAGTAACTCGACATCTCAACAGCCATTTCGACGTTTATTCAGATAATGTAACTTAAATCTATAATTTGAAAATGGCAGAAAGTGATTTAAGGCAGGCAATGCAATTACGGTGAAAGGGTAAAGGTGAGCTTCCGTTAATTGGATGGAGCGCCGTCGTTTCCGGCACGTGATTGTTGTCATATTGAGTCAATATCCAATACAGAACAACCGCTCTATAACGGCCACTTAAACGACGGCTAATTGATTTTATAAAATACATATGACAGCTTAAAGCAATGTGACAGTAGAACACAAAGCTCCTGTCAGCTTGCTGTAAGCAATCATCTGCCTTAAACACCTGCTAAATTACACAATGTAGTGATCGTAATACAGTGGAGAATCTGTTATTCTTTCCCGTTTAAACGCAAACGTACGCAAACGCAAAACACTAAAACGTAGAAAAGAACAACTTTTGGACAATTCTGATAATTCTTGTTTATCTTGGTGGCAAACAGTTTGGAGCTTGATCAGACGCCGGGTTACCCGGCGTCTGATCTGGATCCAAACTGTTTGCACTGCAAATAATAGTTTTAGCGTAAACGCGTTGATTGGGAAAGAATAACAGATTCTCCACTGTAATAGAACGAGTTAATTGTACAGTAGAACCAGTCTATTACGACCACTAAATCGTGTTAATTATAATTTGTTACATGTAACAACAGGTGACTGCTTACAATGTAAAACTATGTGACAGTGAAACAGAAAGCTCCTATAGGAGCTTTCGGTTTTACTGTCACCCTGCTTTAAGATGTCACCTGTCTTGTATCCAATCAATAAGTCTTCGTTTTAGTGGTCGAAGTGGAGAGGTTTTATTGTTCTTTTAATATGATGCCTTCCGGTTCATTCTAACAATACCGTTAACTACTTGGAAACGCTTTATTTCGTTTCCTGGTAATTTGAACGTTTAAAATGATTATTAACTCTTTCCTCAATAGAAGTACATCAGGGCACCGTTACCGACGAAAATAATTACAGCGCTCCCTCTCTACAACGACACCCAATGGGAGACAAACATTGTGTGCGTTGTTCGGAGGAAGTTGTTATAGGGAGGGAACTTTGTTTATATTTGCAAACAGCTTGCATCCAGTCTTGATTCAAGCTGTTTATCATTCGTCACTAAGGTATTTTCTGTCAAAATGTCCAATATGTAACTTTGTGAAAAACAGCAGACGACAAATTTAAGCAGACGATATTGTAGTAGTAAAAGCGTTCGACATAATTGTCCTGTTTAGGGAAATACGACAAGGGGCGTTGTAAGGGGGAGTCGTTGTTGGGAGGGTCGTTGTAGGGAGAGAGCAATGTAGTTGTGAACTATGCAGTCCGGATAGGAGTAAAGACAGTCTCGAAGCTCAATGACCTTTGAACTTTCAAATGAACGATGTCAGTTTCCAATTAAAGTCTAGAGTATTTTTTTTTACTATAAACGGGTATCATTTGCAACAAAAAAAGCAAAATGGCAAACAGTGCAGACCCTGATAATAGTTCTCCTAATTGTCCTCTCTGATTATGGTCTGCACTGTACAGTGGAGAATCTGTTATTCTTTCCCAATAAACGCGTTTACGCTAAAACTATTATTTGCAGTGCAAACAGTTTGGAGCCAGATCAGACGCCGGGTAACCCGGCGTCTGATCAGGCTCCAAACTGTTTGCCACCAAGATAAACATGAATTATCAGAATTGTCCAAAAGTGGTTCTTTTCTAAGTTTTAGTGCTTTGCGTTTGCGTACGTTTGCGTTTCAACGGGAAAGAATAACAGATTCTCCACTGTACACTTCTGTATGTGAACGTTTACTCGTCTTTAGGGTTCAATATATATGGTAACACAATTGGTTCTACAGGGATCCGCCGCGATTGATTTTTGAGGAAAACAATCGTCAGAAGGTGTATATATAGAGAGAGTATCAAAAAGCAATCGTGTCGGGGCCCTGTGATTGTATTAGCATAACACTGGAAAGCTAGAGAAACGCCGCTATAAATTTATGATATTGACTGTAAAATCTATTGTGCTTGACAGCGTGCACTATTTCAAACGTTTTTTTTTTAACCCTTTCACCCTAAATGACGCCAAAATGCGCGCGTAATGCGGCGTCTGATCAGAATCCAAACTGTTTGACACTCGTATCGATATGTTTTAAGTAATACTACATTGAATCTTACTTTGAAACAATCTTTCAAACAACAAAATTGAAGCAGACGACAATGAAACAGCGAAGAGGTAAACAGCTCGCGATTAATTTTGCAGCAAAGATTAATTTGGCAGCAAAAGAGTTTAAAAGTTGTGTCAATTGTTATAAAGGTAAATTTCTGAATTGATGACTAAGAACGTGTACTAATTATTCAATAAACTCTCACCTAAAGTACCATAATGGTTATCAATTTCTAATGATACATGTTCTTTTTAATACAAACATATTGCTTAATTACATTTTAAGACATGATGCAGTAGATATTTCGTTAGTCTTTACTCTTTACCAACAATCAGCTTTATGCAAAAACATTAAGTCATTTGTAAACAAATTAGACTCTTTGTGTCTGACCAGACCCAACTGCATGTTATTTTCATAAATCGACAAAAGGTTCAAGAACTAGTGTATCTATGAGGGGCATTTGAAAAGTCCGGGGCCCGTTTCATAAAACTTCGTACGACAAAATCGGTCGTAAGTCAAATGATAAAAGTCTTAATTTTTATTCATTTCTCCATCTAATCCTGTCTAGTGCCACCTGAAAAGACGATTCCAAAGAGATGCTACATGTATAAGACATGATTAGATAGAGAAATCAGAAGTTTTTGTCGTACGAAGTTTTATGAAACGGGCCTAGTAGATAATTAAGCCATAACTTTACATTGGTTGATCTGAGTTTATACATGTAATTATCCACATTTTCTGAAAGATAAAACCTTCATCTATTTGAAACAAAACATTAAATTATAATCGGAGAATATAATATTCACCTATTATGGCATTATACATGCAGGTATATAGCAGTGGAGAAGACGTTATTCTTTCCCGATAAACGCGTTTACGCTAAATCTATTATTTCCAATGCAAACAGTTCGGAGCCAGATCAGACGCCGGGTTATCCGGCGTCTGTTCAGGCTCCAAGCTGTTTGCCACTCAGATAAAAATGTATAGTCAGAATGTTAAGAAATTTGTCCTGCATTTAAGTGCTTTGTGTTTGCGATTTGTTTGCGTTTAAATAGGATAGATAAACGTATTCTCCACTGTACCCATTGGAAGGGATAACATTTATGCTAATATCTTCTATAACTTTAATTCGATTGGTTTGGAATTGACACATATCCAGGGCTGCCATAAGTTGACATGAAAAATCCTAAGATTTCCAAATGTGCATTTTTCAAGTGCGATTTTACGAATCGTACCTTTACCCAATTGCCCTTTACTTGTTTTGTTGACATGCGACTACTTAAAGCAGGCTGTTAGTAAAGCAAAATGCGCCTTAGGGCGCATTCTGCATTACTTTCCGCCTGCTTTAAGCTACCATATACTGGGAAAAAATCCGGAGATTTAGGAAAAATCCGGAGAAATGGAAGCCCTGCATATCATATATTATATACCTGTGTATATAATGATATAAGAACATTATGGTTCCGGCAGTTTAAATGGCTAATGTTGTACATAGAATATGTCGTGTTCTAAATCTTCCCGAAGATATCATCTTTACCGAAAATACGCCATTTATAGAATTATTGCATTTTACTGCGCGGCGTTTTACATGAGAATATTTAACCTGCAGCAATTTTGTACAGTCATATGTTGTCAGTATTCTCACTTAGCACGAGTTCTGAAATATTCATAATTTGAACAGTACAGTAGCGAAAATAATATGACCACGTGACCAAAACACGTATTTTAGTTTTATGACGTCACAACCTCAGCAAAACAAAAATAGTTATACATTTTCTTTAAAATAAGAAGAATAAATTAAACTATAATAACACGGATTATTGACATTGTATGGCATGTATAAGGGTAATCCGTTACCCCTTCGACTTTCTAAGAACAACGTTAGAACAAAATACTTTGCTACCAAAACACAAATTTACTTAAACTATGTTTAAAACCACCAACGAAAGAGAAAACATTTTCAAATCTAGAAAACTTAACTTGCTAAGAGTAGCTGATAGTTCAAATGAATAGCAATTGTCTAGAATTATGTAGGGGTATATATGGTATAGTGGAGAAAACGTCATTCCCAATCAACGCGTTTATGCTAAAAATATAGAAGTCAGAATTGTCTAAACGTTGTCATTTTCCTTATTTTAGTGCAATGCGTTTGTGTTTCGTTTGCGTTTAAACGGGAAGGAATAACGTTTTCTCCACTGTAAAATGCTCTTATAGTGGGGTTGAATATATTGCTGTTATTCAATAATTACTCGACTATTTTTTCAATAGTTAAATGTTATTCAAAAATACTGTTAAACATATTTCAAATAATATAAAAATTATTTCAATTACCCTAAGCGATACTTTAAAAGTGCGCTCTGAAATATACATGCTTCTGATACAAAGCAATTACTTCCCGCATTCAATAGGAATTTCAGTCAATACCAAAAACCATGTTCCTTGAATATCAATAAAACAGATATTTTCCAATTTGTAATAAAATTATACTATGAATGCCCTATGCAAATAGCGAAGACCCTGTTCAAGACACGTCTGTAGAAGCCCTCTACTCTGTTTGTCATTTGCAATATAATATCAAACCCTAATAGTCAAAATGGACAATACTTATTTGAACACTGGCATTGTCTATTACAAGTTTTAAGGATGAACGTGGTAATCTCTTGCACTGGTGATAAATTGCAGGAAACTAATGACGGCACTCAAGTGAACAAAACTTTTACCTTCTGGTCGTTAAACTCTCATAAATCAACGAATCTTAATGCGTTGATGCATCCAAGTTTTCAAAATTACTTTTAGATATTTTATGTGCCTTACATTTTATGAGCAATATTTCATTTTAAACACTCACTGCATTACATCGATTACAATAGTTATTTGCAAACAGTTTTGATCCTAATCAGACGCCGCATAACGCGGTGTCTGATCATGATCAAAACTGTTTGACACCCATTACGGCATTTCTTTATTTAATAGTCAATAATATTGCCTGAAGTATACGTTAACTTATTTTTGAGAAGTACCCGTCACCTACAATTGCTTTATAAAGTATACTGATAACGCCATGGCAGTAAAGCTGGTTAATGGTTAACACACTATTCATTTATTCAAGCTTTTTGAAATCCCATTATAACTGTCTGCTATTTATTTTAGAGTTATTACCAGACATTAACATACATGTAGAACTTAATTCAGGCGAGACCTACCGCCTCATCTGGATCCAAAATATTTGATATTTATCACTAATTCACATGTCTGCTTGAAGCCATTTGTACCCACAGTCCTATATATATATAAGACATAGGCAATCGGTGTAGACTCTGAGCAGAGGCCGCATTTTGCGACGTCTGACCAGAGACTACACTGGTTACTGATAGGACTTATAATGCTTATAATGCTTATATAAATGGGTAAGATTTAGTTTAGGATAATAAATTCTGTTAAAAATGCATTTAAAAAAAACAGAAAGAAGAAGCTCTGGTGGGATTCGAACCCGTGACCCTCCATGCGAAGACAACATGAAAAATAAGGAAACGCCTTTACCCACTCGACTACGATCGCTCTCTATATATACGGTAGCGAATTAACGTACTTCACTGGTAGCGATTGATAGCATATTATTCGGCTCGGGTTTATGTCTGAGACCGTGTAGAGAAGCAACAACAACACTTATACCGTCTACTAGTCGCTATAGAAAAACGATGGAAAATATCTAAAAACACTAAGATTCGGTGACGATTCTTGATACTTTTTTTGGACTGATCATATTTTTTTAATGTCAGAAGCCAAATAATGACACAAATTTGCTTTTATTTGAGTATTTTATTTTATTTTGACAAGTACACCATCCGGTTGCGAGTCCCTTTAAATAAAACATATCGATACTATTGTCAAACATTTTGATTCAAGATCAGACGCAGAGTTACTCGGCGTCTTATCTTACTTCAAACTGTTTGCAACGCAAAAGTTATAAGTTTGGAAATGGTTGAAATAGTACATTGTCAATTTTCTACCATGACCAGAATAGCATGCACTTAATTGTTTGCAAACAGCGATTTTACATTAGGAAATATTTCTGTAAAATGCATAACAAAACAAAACAATTTTACTAATGTTCTAGCGGCCGATGACCCCAAATAACAATAAACACGTCACATTAGTTACATATTGCATCGCTATGACTACAAATAGTTTAACCAACAAAGGCAATGTGTTTAATAGCTCTTGTAATATAACTTTAATTGATATCAGGTTTCAAAAGCAATACACACAATACCGTGTGTCTTGTAGGAGACAAGAAGTTTTTAATTTAAAATATTTAATATTATTGCAATGTGTTTCCTTGTGTCCCAGGCCATTCTTAGGTAAAAAATGGGCAAATCCAATATACGGGCATACTCATGGGAGAATCCATTGGGCGCATGCAAGTGGGGAAAATAACCTCCTTTTCACTGTAGCATTGGTAACAATATTGAAATGCTTGATGTGCACATATCCCACAGCAGAATAGAAATAACTAAACCACTTACCATTATGCCAAATAAAACATGCATGTGTTTCCGGTTACCCGACCGAACCTTTCTTTTCCCTCCCTTTTTTTCTACCTAATATAATATAATTTTCATATATGCATGTAATTATAGCAAATACTCAATCAGAAAGTTGAATGTATCATTATATGTGTAAAAAGGAAGATTTTCCGACCGACCGACCGACCATATATATTTGGCATATAATATGAAACACAGGTACAGTGGAGAATCTGTTATTCTTTCCCGTTTAAACGCAAACGTACGCAAACGCAAAACACTAAAACGTAGAAAAGTATAAATTTTGGACAATTCTGATAATTCTTGTTTATCTTGGTGGCAAACAGTTTGGAGCTTGATCAGACGCCGGGTTACCCGGCGTCTGATCTGGCTCCAAACTGTTTGCACTGCAAATAATAGTTTTAGCGTAAACGCGTTTATTGGGAAAGAATAACAGATTCTCCACTGTATCTTTTGATTCACTTTGACTAAGGGAACATTTGCAAACAGTTTGGACCCAGATCAGGCGCCAGGTAACACGGCGTCTGGTCATGATCTAAAATATTTGCCAACAATGTTTTTCGGGTTTGTTTATTTTAAAAGCAAAAAAGCGCTTTTGATTTAAATAATCCTGCTTCTTTAGCATGGTTAGGGTAAAAATGCTAATATACCACAATGTGCTGACGTTCAACACAGTAGAGAAATCATAACTCTTTCTCGTTTAAACAAAATAAAACGCAAACATAATAAAACAAATATCCAGGCTTATGAAACATAATTTATTTACGAATTTTTATAACCTGAGGGGCAACATTTTTGAGCAAGATCAGACGCCGGGTTAATGTTTCCATAGACATAAGCATTTAGCAAAAACACGTATATAGGAAAAAAACGTCTTCTAGTGAAAATATGTTTGAATCACATTAGGGCGGATATTAATTTGGTTTAGATTAATCAATTTTCTTGATGGAAGATTGTTTACAAGACAATGAGGAAGACATATTTGATTATCTGTCAATCTTGTGAGAGAAATTGCGGAGATGCTTTGATTAAAACACGAGCTTTACTTCTTTTCACCATGGCTTGTAAAATATTTTGAACTCTTTCAAAACTTTTGATATTCATTGCATTTCATTCGTTGCTCTTCGTTTCGTTCAAACGTGGACTAATGGCGTGTGTGCACTTATCCAATTACTCGTGGCCTTTTATAGTTTTGAAGTTAGGTGATCACTTAAAGCAGGTTGAAAGTAAAGCAGAATGCGCCATAAGGCGCATTCTGCTTTAATTTCAGCCTGCTTTAAGCTATTATCTGCAACGATATAGAAAAGATTTCTTATGATACATATTCATGATTGTATAAAAGGGAACTATTTTCTTCAGTGGAGGAATAAATTATAGGTGTAAAAATGCGTATTATAGGGGTATGGATTATATGGCAGCGTAGTGAGGAAATGATCAACCAGAGACTGTCTGGGGCTTAAAATTCAAAATGAATCTCCTTAGACTCTAAATTTAATCAGAATTTAGTTGAGATTACATTGTTCCACTGAGCACAGCTAATTTAGCAGATACAGCAAATAAAATTAAATGTCATATCGGCTTGAAGGAGAAGTCTGAATTAAATCTGGATTAAGCCGTGATTTGTTCCGTTTCATAACAAAACAGCACATTGCTGCTTGCTTCTTTCAGAAAAGTCTTATGGTGTTGTTTAAACACCCATGTCTATTTCGTATTATAACCTTTCGTATTTTAGAACTGTCTGTGAAGATTTGTTTAAAAAGCACGAACTTCTACATTTTCAATGGTTTGTAACATTCGTTACCATGAAAACATCTGCCTTATTGCATTGCAAACATTGTAGATCAAGGCCAGCCGCGACTGGCATTGATCTGCAGTGTTTGGCACTCGCATACATCTAAAGCATATTATGTATACGTATACATGTAAACATGTATATGTATATATAGCTGTATTATATTACGGTATTTGGCAGTGTAGACCAAACTCAGATACAGAGCCAGGGGTGACCACGGTGTTTGATCTGTACAATGTTGCAATGCAATAAGGCAGATTTTGTCTTGGCACGACTCATATAAATATATTAGGAAAACTGCGATGTTTATATAATGAAGACTTATGTTGTCTCTGTCCATTGACCAGCACTGTTAACATATGTTACAAGATATAGGAATTGATGAAGTCTTACTTGATTAGGTGAACAGCTTGTGTGACACTCATTGAATTATCCCGGACAAATTACATCTATGGTATGTAGAAATAAAACCAATTTACCCAATACATGCTGTATGGTGTAAAGAAAACATTATTCTTTACCTATGAACCTGTCGGTTCCCAACAACAATATCTATAGCACGCAGTTTGAGAGACTAAAAAAGTGCCCAGCTTTTCCTAGTCTGATCAGGCTACAAAATGTTTGCATTTGATGTTTCATTTAATTGTAAATACAGTGTTCCCTCTCTACAACAACAACCAATGCGAGATAAAAATTGTGTGTGTTTGTTCGGAGGGAGTTGTTAAAGGGAGGGAAATTGGCTTACATTTGCAAACAGGTTGAATCCAGATAAGACGCCGCGAAATGCGGGGTCTGATATTTTTACAGGCTGTTTGTCACTCGTCATTCTGAAAAAAATGTCAATTTTGTGACTTTGAGAAAAACAGAAGACGGCAATTTTAAGACGACGATATTGCAGCCGTGGAAAGGTTAGACATATAGTTGTCTTGTATTAGGAACAGTGGCAAGGGATGTTGAAAGGAGGGAATCGTTGTTAAATGGCCATTGTGGGGTAGTTTCATCTGAAATTTGATAGAACAGCGGTGTATTGCAATCTGTGTTGTATGCATTATTGTCTGTTTGATGTCAATTAACAAATTGTACTAATACTCTAGAAGACGAGTATCAATCCCACCAAGAGTGTCCCCCACACCATGAACAAAGATGTATGTATATAAATAATGCCATTGGAGATATCGTAGTTCGCAGAAGTCTGCTGATCTTAATAAAGTCGAAAAATAAATGTCAGAAATGTGTCATTGTTCGTATATAAAAGTTTTCAATTAAGAAGCACTGCAGCGTACGGGAACCGACAAATGCATACATCTACAATCTACCTCTTTTTTCCTATGAAAATATGAACGCTTAGCCTATTTTAAAATGTAGATTTACAGTACCAAGTCAATATTAACACGAAGGAATATCAAAAGAAGATATCCCGGTATTAATTATTATAAACATTGTTACCTTGAAAGCAGTGTATATCCTGATCAGGGGGCTCCTACATGTAAGAGATACAGATCTCGGTTTCCCCTGTAGACAGAGGTAAAGTGTACTGCTCATTTACACTTTAACGGATGCATCTGTGCATTTCGATGTAAAAAAGTATCTGTAACACACAAAAAACAATGTATGTAGAAAATCACAGGAAACAAACCAATTTGTTGAGCATTGCGTAAATACTCGTACAGAACAGATATTTGATAATTTATATAAACATTTTCATGGTATGTGCAATGTAGTTTCTGATACAACAGTATTGAAGCAGAGGACACTAATATGACGGTGAATGAGTAAAGTCCTCACAAAATATTGACCATGAAAGGTTAAATGGCTGCAACACATCAATTACCGGACATCGAATATTGTTCTCGACCTGAAGGGTTCGGTATTCCTATGTTCTACTTTCCGCTGTACTCCCTAAAGATATTGAAGTATAAAACAAATACAATTTTTCAAAGTTGAGAAGGTAACCAGTAGCCTCTGGGACACCAAATCTGTTTCATGTTTCTCCAAAGTAACCATATGATAGAGTAGTTGGTTTGCGTGATTACCCTAGGGTTTGTACTTTAAAGAATGGGACTGGTGGTTTTAACCGTCAGCTATATGGTTTATGACATATTCTATTCACAGCGGTATCCTGGCACGCAATCTGAACCCACTGATTGGTTCGTTGACAAACAGGAACTGACGTATTGATGTCCGAAGATGTTGCGTATTAACCTCAGTAAGCCCGTCGTGTAAATGTCGTCTGCATTTGTTTTGTCTGCAACGCTTCTCAGAACTGATTCAACAGTATTGGCAGTCAGAAACACCATACGAATAACAAATAGTTTGGATCCTGATTTAACTAAGCCGGAATATGCAGCAGTTATCCCGAAACCGTCCGTAGTGTGACGAAGATTAACGAGGCGCAGTATAAAACTAGAGAAGACGCACATTGCCTATACTGTTTCATCAATACGTACTGGTCTAATCCATCAAGGCGAGGATGATTCAATGTAAACATGCATTCAGTTTGCTGACGTAGATTATTATCGATTTATAGGAAAATAATCAAATCAAAATAACCATGATAAGAGCTTATTTGACGGTTGAAATTGATTGAAAATGTGAAAATAACCCAACGACCAACTATATAGTGAGCATGGATATTGGCATCCTTATACAGGGGAAGAATACAGTGGAGACTCTGTTATTCTTTCTCGTTTAAACGCAAACGTACGCAAACGCAAAGCACTAAAACGTAGAAAAGTGCAATTTTTGGACAATTCTGATATTTCATGTTTATCTTAGTGGCAAACAGTTTGGAGCCTGATCAGACGCCGGGTTACCCGGCGTCTGATCTGGCTCCAAACTGTTTGCACTGCAAATAATAGTTTTAGCGTAAACGCGTTTATTGGGAAAGAATAACGTTTTCTCCACTGTACAGGGGAAGACTACATGCAATATGGCTATATGCCATACATTAAGCTATTAGATGGCGTAGACACCGACAAGAGGGCTTAGATTATTCAACACTTAACCCAAACACCCTGGTTACATGTACGCATAAAGGCGTCCTTTGCAAGCAGCGTACCTGTAGAGAGTACTCTTGTCCTAAACAGTGAAGACTGTGCCAAAGGGTTCCTTAAGGAGCTCTATGATCTGGATCTGCACTGTTTTATCATTTTACAATACATTGTACATTGAGAAAAAAATCCCAAATAGTAAAAAATGGACTAAATTTGAATCTGGAATTGTTAATTTAGAGTTTCAGGGAGGAAAGGGGTAAAGGGACTATTTATTGAAGGCTGTCTTTTGACTACATACGGTTACCTTATTATGCATCTTTTCCACACCGACTACATGTATATTACATGTAATCCAACCAATCGCTACGAATTGCTTCAGTCTTAGTTTCGTAGATGATTCGTAACAATTCGTGAAGTTATTACTTGATTCACAATCCGATCTTGCAATTCCTGAGACTTTGGGAATTGGTGAAAAACAAAACATTGGCAACGAACTATCCGGACCATATAATCCGTTAGTTTGTAACTTTATAGTGCGTTCGTAGGCTTAGTAACTGATTCGTTATCGATAGGTAAATATGGGACCCCATAGCTGTCTCCTGTTGTCATATTCCATGCCATTATGTCGAATAATTATGTGAACTTGTCTACAGAACGTCATATTATGTTCAACGCCTTTGTTATTTTGTTACAACGTAGTTTTATCTTCTTAAAGAGTAATGTGAACTTGTCTATATGGTATGTTATCTGCATATTGACATAACAACACGCGTATTTTACATGATAGTATATTATATCGACAAGTTCACATTGCTCTTTAACAAGATGAAACTACTTTTAATATAATAGCATAGCTGTTTAACATGATAAAGCATGTTGTAGACAAGATCACATAGCTCTTCGACATAATGGCATGGTCTTTTGAGATGACAAGTCTCTATTTGAACAAAAGAAGAAGAAATGTGACAACAGGAGACAGCTACGGCGTTCCATAGGTAAACGTTCGTTGGATTTGTGAAACCGGTCTCATACCAGATTCAAATATGCATCCGACATATTCTAAACTGATTCGTAACTGATTCTTAACGTTCGTACTGTACAGTGGAGAATGTGTTATTCTTTCCCAATAAACGCGTTTACGCTAAAACTATTATTTGCAGAGCAGACAGTTTGGAGCCAGATCAGACGCCGGGTAACCCGGCGTCTGATCAGGCTCCAAACTGTTTGCCACCAAGATAAACATGAAATATCAGAATTGTTCAAAAGTTGTTCTTTTCTACGTTTTAGTGCTTTGCGTTTGCGTACGTTTGCGTTTAAACGGGAAAGAATAACAGATTCTCCACTGTATTCGTACATGTAGTTCATTCTTGTAATTCAAACTGAAATTTTGACAGTATTTGCGAGATTCGATTCGTATCCTACGAATATTCTACACTCTTTCGTAACATTATCGTAACCGTAAAAAATTGTCACGAATTGGATTGAATTTTCCACGAGTCCTCACGAATCGTAGTGATTCATGGGATTCTCAATCGGTGTAAAGTATGTGTCATTTTATATTAATTTCTGAAAGCAATAATCACATAATAGAGTGGAAGCAGGCCAGTTAAATTTGCATGAAAAAGGTACAGCATTCCAACTATTACATGTATAAAATTATATGGCAGAGGAGACGTTATTCTATCAATTTTAAACAAAATTAGTAACGCAATGGTACAGTGGAGAAAACGTTATTCTTTCCCAACAAACGCGTTTACGCTAAAACTATTATTTGCAGTGCAAATAGTGTGGGGCCAGATCAGACGCCGGGTAACCCGTCGTCTGATCAGGCTCCAAACTGTTTGCCACCAAGATAAACATGAATTATCTGAATTGTCCAAAAATTGCATTTTTTTACGTTTTAGTGCTTTGCGTTTGCGTACGTTTGCGTTTAAACGGGAAAGAATAACGTTTTCACCACTGTAGTAAATCATGGTAGAAAATGACAGTTCGGCGACACATTTTGGGGAGGCAAGACATTTGGACCATGAACAGGCGCAATGTTACTCGGACTATTGACTTTGTGTGATCATGAATATATTTGTTTAAGCATTTCATTGTCGAATTTATCATTAAAACAGAATGCCATTGACTGACGTAATACCAAAACGAGTGTCAAACAGTTTAGATTATGATCAGACGGCGTCTGATCAGGATCCAAACTGTTTGCAAATGCGCCTTTTCGCGTCATTGATAACTCACCCTATAGCATGACTCTAGTGTAGCGTAGTCAGCGAGGAAACTGTAACCCAGGTTCCTAAATCTTCTTTCAAACAAATCAAACGTTTCTGTCTAGCTTTTATTTACAATTCTGTTCTCTTGCACGGTCTCTCTCTACTAGCCTTTCTCCCGCTTTCTGCAATGCCTGTCCTAAGCCTACATGTATCAAACGTCACCCCTACATCTCCCTAACTTCTCCACTAACTTTCCCTACATCTCGCCAACTTCTCTATTTTTTCTTCCTACACCTTGCCTACACCTCGCCAAGCTCTTCACTGTCTTGCTGCTCTTTTTCTATACATGCTGTGTTCCAGCCACGTTCCAACAAGTATGAGTATAACTAATTCTTGCTCCTAAAACGGCAATCTACACCGGCGCATGGCCAAATATAACGTTAACGTAGGCACTTGACGTAACATCCGTTGTTACATGTATGTAATTTGTATAATGGAAGCCTGAGATGACAGGAAGTCATTTTGGATAAGGGCAGTTGCAAAAGTCTGGTTAATCAGTGAGGTAATATGACATTTCTAAATCCCCCGCACATTCCAGAAGACGAGACGTAGATTGAGTTATTGTTTTATTTAATAACGTTTCTAAAATACTTTACCGGACAGGCGTTTATGCCGGTTGCTATAAAGTAGCTTTGCTACACTAGAATTGAAGAAATGTGACCGCTAAAAGCAGGTTAAAAGTAATGCAGAATGCGCATTAAGGCATATTCTACTTAACTTTCTGCCTGCTTAACGCAACCCTCAGGTAGAGTATTAATAACGGTACAAACTGGAACGTTTCTATTCAGTAGAGGAATAAATTGAATTTACTGAAAGGCACTTTTATCTGGCAAAGGGTTAAACGCAAACCCGTATCTTAGGAAATAATAACATGCGCCTCATTGTACGTATCTAGTAACAAAAAAGTAATCAGTGTGCCTGAATCTTTTTGAAGAATAAATTGCTTCAACAGAATAACAAACACGCATGTAAACCATCTACGTAGTGTAACCAAAAAGGCATAATGCAGGGCCCCAGATAAGAGGGAGTAAACTGAACAAATCCAACAATTTCTTACTCATTGTAGCACCAAATCCTATGGTGTTGCTACTCATTAGAATCGTCTCTTCGAGACGATTCTAATGAGTAGTGACACCATAGGGTTTAGTCCAGAAATAAAGATTTTAGATTTTGAAACTCTCCCCTTATCTGGAGCCCTGATTATGCATAGTGCTGTAGGTCAGGTCAGAGTTTATTCGGGACTTCGTTAGTCAGTTGCTAATATTTTCTAACCGATATATTGCTAAAAGTGTTTGCATTGTACAATAAAGGATTTGCTTGAACTAGTTATGCTCGTAGAATTAAAAAGAAGATCTAGGCATGATAGAACCATTCCTTACCTTCCATTTGATAAATTTCTGCTTCCCATGGCGTTATTAAGACTACATTTATCTACAGAACTAAACATTTACAGCATTATTAGCACAAACGAACGCAATCTTTTACCAAAAAACTTTTCCTATAACAGGGGCCAATTTCATAAAACTTCGTACGACAAAAACGATTGCAAGTCAACATTTTAAAATACATTTAATTTCTGATTTCTCTATCAAATCTTTCCAAGACGATTCCAAAGAGACATCACAAGATTAGATGGAGAAATAATAATAATTGAGTCTTTTATAAACTGACTTACGACAACATTTGTCGTACGAAGTTTTATGAAACAGGGCCCAGACTATTAACCCTTATATGGGAAAGAAGTGAAATTAATATCTGATAAACCGGCGTCTGATCAGGATCCGGGTTGTTTGCCACTAAGACTCGTTTATCTACAAATACGGAAAATACCGAACACATTTTCAGAATGAAAGCAGACGATCGTCTGAGAAAACGAATACCGTCTGAGCAGGCGATTTGTTTCAGCGATTAATGGAATAATTCAATGAAATATCACACATTGTTCAGGAGTTTAAATGTTTTCAATGCAGGATGTTTCCAATATTTCAAAATAATAGGAGTGAAATCAGACGCAGAATTTAATCAGCATTCGGTTAACTATTTGGGTGCCATGAAATCGTCTGGCTTAAACTTTCAATTGCAACTATCATCCCCAATAAATGTTTAGGCACTTATTTCGAAGAAATGTTGAGAATATAGTGTCGAACAAAATGGAGCAATCTCTCCTTCAATCCCAAGCTTGACAACATATACAAACAGTTGGGATCCAAAAAAGACTCCACGTAACGTGGCGTCTTATCAGGATCCAAACTGATTAGTTTGAACAGTATACAAAATGCATGTTTGTATTACAAACATTGTGTCATATATTACAGAAAAAAATGTCCAAAACTGTTAGACAATGAAATGTTTTTTCATAATCAAAAGCAGACGGTATTGATTGTGGCAGTGGTTATGACGTCATCATGTCTTTATGGCACCAATATGCGGGAAGGGGTTACACATCGATAATTTACTGTCCTTAAAATTGGAAATCCCAATTTGTTTTTACCCTTTCATAGTCAATGTATCGTGAGGTTTTTACTCTTCACCGCCATATTGTCGTCTGTTTCAATATTGTTGTCTGCAATATCGTTTCAAACTTAGATTTAAGGCAGTATAACTGATGTTACTTCGAAAGGCATTTGCAAACAGTTTTGATTCTGATCAGGATCAAAACTATTTACAAATGCGCTTTATGACGTCATTGAGACTCAGAGTGAACGAGTTAAACGAAGCTTCGTGCATTTTAAAAATTGAGCAACTTTTAACGAGATTCAAACCGTTGTGGATCTAGATCAGTTCGACATGTAATCTGGATCTAAACGATTTGCATATCACAGTGAAGACTTACATGTACCGGTAGGCAGGGGATAACTGAAATCAATTCACCAATGCTCAAATATACGCCATCTTACTGCTGTGTCCTATATTGGACAATTTCACAACAGTGCAAGACGACAAAACTGCAGTGAGGTCGTGATACTAATCCTTAACATGCTGAATTGTCGTCTGCTCAAAATATGTACCGCCCGCGAATAAATGATAATGAACTTTGATCTTTTTATCGGTTGCAAACAGCTTGGATCCAGATCGGACGCCGCGTTACGCGGCGTCTGATCTGAATCTAACCTGTTTGTATATTAGGGTGTTATAGAGTGTGGCAGCGAAAGGGGTAACAAAGAAATTCCATTGAACTAGCTTCATGTCTACATAAATGCGATCTGCTTAAAACTGTCGTCTGCTTTCATTTTTCAAATTCAGACTTAACCTTTTGTGACTTGGCTAATATTTGTAAGCGTAACGCGGTATCTGATCTAGATCAACGTCGTTTGCCCTCATATTAATATTTTCTCAAGTTAAAAATAGATTTTTTTCGCAGACGATATATTCTAAGCAGACGACAAGTCAGCATGATAAGGGTTAAGACATTTCGACATAAGGAGCGTCGAGCGTCAAGAAGTTTCAATACTTCCAAAGATGTGTCTCTGCTCTGGATCAGACATGAGTATTTAGGTTCTTATATTACTCACAACACACAAAGTTTCCTTGGAATATTCGGAGATGTTACATGCCCTTCATCGGAGATGTGACATGTCCGCAAATTCCAAGGTAACGGAAAAAACTTTGTGCACTGAGTAAAAGAACCTAGAAACTCAGTTTCAATGCTGTTCAGACGTCGCGTTATTCGGCATTTGATATCGATTCTGACGGTTCACAATTGAGGTCGATGTTTTGCGATGAAGTTAAATAAAGATATGGCATGTTCTTAAATCAAATTTATTTTCTCGTCTTAAAGCCAGAAGCACCATATGGGCGGCGTAATGGGATGTGATGGCGTTCAAATAAAACTGTATAGCAATTGGACGACACTGGTTACACCAAGGCTCAGATAAAACAGCTTCTACAAGATTGATACCCTCCATTTTTATAAAACGAAAATACACTAATAACCATGTAACTTGAGAATTGAGAATTTGAAAGCATATAAGTTTGCTAAACAATAGTAATAAAACACAATCTACTTGTTACCATAGATGCAATTGAAAAGTATGTGTCTTCGGAGAACGACGAAAACGTCTCCAGCGTTTTCCAACACTCACTTTTGCTGAAACCTTAACCTTTTCACTCTCAATGACGTCATAAAGCGCATTTGCAAAACAGTTTTGATCCTCCTGATCAGACGCGGCGTCTTATCAGGATCAAAACTGTTTGTCACTTGTTTTGTAATTACGTCAGTTATACTGTCTTAAATCTAATTTTGAAACGATACTGCAGACAACAATATTGAAGCAGACGACAAGTTGGCGGTGAAGGGGTACAAACCTCATGATAAATGTGAGCATGAACGTGTTAAAATAAGAGTTTCGGTTTCAAATAAAGTCTAGTCGATTTTTATGACGTCATACAGTTGAGAATCTGTTATTCTTTCCCAATAAACGCGTTTACGCTAAAACTATTTTTTCTTTTACAAACAGTTTGGAGCCAGATCAGACGCCGGGTAACCCGGCGTCTGATCAGGCTCCAAACTGTTTGCCACCAAGATAAACATGAATTATCAGAATTGTCCAAAAGTTGTACTTTTCTACGTTTTAGTGCTTTGCGTTTGCGTACGTTTGCGTTTAAACGGGAAAGAATAACAGATTCTCCACTGTATTAAGTATCGGTTTCTAAACTGTTTGCACTGCAAATAATAGCTTTAGCGTAAACGCGTTTATTGGGAAAGAATAACACATTCTCCACTGTATTGGTTTCTAAGGTTTATTGCAAAATGACAAACGGCACAGACTCTGACCAGAGAAATCCTAATGGGACCATCTGATCTGGGTCAACACTGTCCGCAGAGGCCAAGCGTCCTCTATACAGGTTTACTGTTTTTAAAGTCCCATTGTGTTTTCAGACCTTTTCTTAATGCCTGAAATACAATAACGGTTAATAATAATGTTTGAACATTCTTATGGGCCAAACTGATCTATGAAATGATGAAGACGGACCTAAATCACCAAAAAGGGCGATTTAAAATCATTACAAACCGAAAATAGAACGTCTGTCATAAACATTACCACACGGCTTAGTATCACGTGATACAGCCGAATTCAACTTCACTGGGGGCAACCGTATCTACCTCCGCCCGTCCATCCATCAGTCAGTTAGACTATCACACTTTTTTGTCCGCTCTCTAACTCAACTATTTTTATCCGATCTTCCACAAACTTGCTGAAAATGTTCATTGATATAAAATCAAGGTTTAGTTTGATTACTACTAAAATCGCATAATGTATTTTTGAGTTATTGCCTGTTAATTAATAAAAAATGACTGTTTCAGTCATTTTTGCACTCTAAAACAAACAGCTTTTATCGGATATTCACCAAACATGCTGACTATATTTATTTATATACACTTTAGGTCTAGTTTGATTATTACAAAAATCGCATGTGTCATATCTGAGTTTTTGCCCTTTATGTATTAAAAAATGACTGTTTTCAGCAAGTTTTGCTCTCTAACACAAATACGTTTTATTGGATCTTCACCAAACTTGCTGAAAATGTTTATTGATATAAAATCAAGGTTCAGTTTCATAACTACTAAAATCGCATAAGGTATATCTGAGTTATTGCCTGTTTATTAATTAAAAATGACGGTTTCAGTCACTTTTTGCTTTCTAACACATACAGTTTTTATCGGATATTCATTAAACTTGCTGAAAATGTTTAAGTATATAAAATTTAGGTCTAGTTAGATTATTACAAAAATCGCATCTGGCACATCTGAGTTTTTGCCCTTTATGTATTAAAAAATGACTGTTTCAGCATTTTTCAGCAATAACTCAGACATGCCTTATGCGATTTTGCTAGTTATTGAACCTGACCTAGATTCTATACTAATAAACATTTGTAGCAAGTTTGGTGAAGATCCAAAAAGAAGTGTTTGAGTTAGAGAGCGGACAAGGCTGAAACAGTCATTTTCAGCAAGCTCAAGGTATAGATTCTCCGTAGTTTATTTTAACCGTTTACCCATGGTGAAAGATATGTACACGTTGTTATTGGATCTCATAGTGTTTAACCCTGTGCCTACTTTACGGAGTTTACAAACTATTTGAATCTAAAAAGACGCCGCGTAACGCGGCGTCTCATCTGGATCCAAACTATTTGACACTCGTCTTAAGGTTTGTTTAATTAAAACAATGCATAAATCTAAACTGAACACATTTTGCAGACGACAATGTCGAAGCAGACGTCTGTTCAGCAGAATAAGGGTTAACAGGGTCATTTTCAGTGTTCCAGCTAAACATGTAATCGGGAGTAATCTGAACTAATCTAACATTTTCTCACTCATTTCAGCACCGAATGCTATGGTGTTACTACTGATTAAACCGTCTCTTCGAGACACTTTTAATGAGTATGACACCATTGGGTTTAAAAGCAGAAATAAAGATTTTAGTTTTCGAAATATTTCCGTTGTCTGGAGCCCTGTATTTACAGAGTTGTCCTTCTTTCCATTCACAAGGGAGGCTTTTTAATTTGTGCAGCACCAAAATATTATAAATACAATTTAAAAAGCGAATTGCTTAGATAAAACCGGTTTTTGTGAAAGAATCACGTCCCACGTATTTCAAATGGGACCCCAAACAACCGTTTTATGCAGGTTTATCAAAAACACAATGCGGCTTTAAGACGAGAACACTCGTTGCTATGTGTTAATGAATTACACACCGAGGATTCGTTATTCAGTTAAACCTCTCTAATACGACCACTAAAACGCAGGCTTTTTGATTGTATACATGTAAAAGACAGTTGACAGCTTGAAACAAGATGTCAGTGAAACAGAAACCTCCTAAAAGAGCTTTCTGTTTCACTGTCACATTGCTTTAAGCAGCCACACTCAATTCAGCAGCCACCCAATAATTATCCAAATATAGTGGTCGTACAGTGGAGAATCTGTTATTCTTTCCCGTTTAAACGCAAACGTACGCAAACACAAAGCACTAAAACGTAGAAAAGTACAATATTTTGACAATTCTGATAATTCATGTTTATCTCGGAGGCAAACAGTTTGGCGCCTGATCAGACGCCGGGTTACCCGGCGTCTGACCTGGCTCCAAACTGTTTGCACTGCAAATAATAGCTTTAGCGTAAACGCGTTTATTGGGAAAGAATAACACATTCTCCACTGTATTGGTTTCTAAGGTTTATTGCAAAATGACAAACGGCGCAGACTCTGACCAGAGAAATCCTAATGGGACCATCTGATCTGGGTCAACACTGTCCACAGAGGCCAAGCGTCCTCTATACAGGTTTACTGTTTTTAAGACGAGAACACTCGTTGCTTTGTGTTAATGAATTACACACCGAGGATTCGTTATTCAGTTAAACCTCTCTATTACGACCACTAAAACGCAGGCTATTTGATTGTATACATGTAAAAGACAGTTGACAGCTTGAAACAAGATGTCAGTGAAACAGAAACCTCCTAAAAGAGCTTTCTGTTTCACTGTCACATTGCTTTAAGCAGCCACATTCAATTCAGCAGCCACCCAATAATTATCCAAATATAGTGGTCGTAATAGAGAGGTTTTACTGTACATTTAAGGAATCGAGCAAAACAACAGTGATTAGAAAAGCTTTCATTTGAACTCTGATTATTTTTGCTGATTGAATTGAATCGAGTAACTCCGGAAAAACAGTATTTACTCTTGTGACGGATCCAAACTGTTTGCAAACGCAGTTGTTGGCGTCATTCAGTGTGAAAGGATTACTACAATATGCACTGCTACAGTGGAGAATCTGTTATTCTTTCCCGTTTTAACGCAAACGTACGCAAACGCAAAGCACTAAAACGTAGAAAATAACAACTTTTGGACAATTCTGATATTTCATCTTTATCTTGGTGGCAAACAGTTTGGAGCCTGATCAGACGCCGGGTTACGCGGCGTCTGATCTGGCTCCAAACTGTTTGCAATTGAAATAAACGTTTTAGCGTAAATGCGTTTATTGGGAAAGAATAACACATTCTCCACTGTACAGTGGAGAGTATGTTATTCCTTCATATTAAACGCGATTATGTTAAACTCCTTATATTCGTACATTGCAAAAAGTTTGAAGTCAGACCAGTGATAGACACTGGATAATCCGGCCTCTGACCAGGGTCAAAACTATTATCCACTCATTTTAGAAAAATCCCGTAACTTTTCTCCATTATATGACATAACGTTTGCGTTTAGTTTTCGTTTAAATAGGAACGAATGAATAGTGTATTCTCCCCTTTACCAACCGTGGTAGGCATACAGTGGAGAATCTGTTATTCTTTCCCGTTTAAACGCAAACGTACGCAAACGCAAAGCACTAAAACGTAGAAAAGAACAACTTTTAGACAATTCTGATAATTCTTGTTTATCTTGGTGGCAAACAGTCTGGAGCCTGAACAGACGCCGGGTTACCCGGCGTCTGATCTGGCTCCAAACTGTTTGCACTGCAAATAATAGTTTTAGCGTAAACGCGTTTATTGGGAAAGAATAACAGATTCTCCACTGTACGACAATGTACGCAACTGCAGCTCATAAAGAATGTGAACATATGTTACCAGATCTACCAGACTTATCCAATTACATACACAGCTTGGTCTATGAACATTGAATTAACCTCTTCCCTAATCTGCTACATGATATTTGACAGCATTTGGATTGAAATTCCTATCAGTAAACAATGAAGATTTTGATTAGACGCCGCATAATGTGGCGTCTGATCCGAGTCTCATCTGTTTGCCTATGTCCTTTTTATTCGACGATAGGAACAAATGGGTTAACTCATTACTTTATATTTACATTCACCCTGTAAAGGGTTTATGTAATCGTATTAAAAATATGCAGTCTATTTCTGTATGAACATACACATCGAAACTGGTGAAATAAACATGCACGACCTACATGTACTTTTTTAAAATATGCTTTAATAAAAGATATTTAAGTTGCATTATGTTTAATGTCTTATAAGTGTTCGTTAATTAAGCACACTGCGACAGTTTACTGGGGGAAAGCTTGACTTTGTACTCAACTCCAAAACATGTATTTCGGACTACTTATATCCATATATTATAGAGATCGAATGGCTGTTACATCCAGGATTACATCTGTTAAACCTATTTGGCCGGTATATGATATATTCATTTACATGAAAACAACTCTGGTCAAAATACACATTAAATGGAAAAGACAATAAATAACAATATAACGACATCTTTTTAACCATTTACGACGGTATGAGCCCATTAGCTTCTCGAGGTAAGTTTATCCCTTAAAGTATACTGCCTTAAACCTAACTTTGAAACAATATTGCAGACAACAATATTGACACAGAAGACAATATGACGGTGAAGGTTAAGCAGATGATTGCAGGCCAGTAAAATGGTCCAATAGCACCAATCACGTATAAACACTTGTTTTATTCTGGTCACTGTTTTTAAGTTTTGTCTGTATAGAAGCTTTCATTGCAATTGATGTTTTGTTTAGTGCCATTTTTTATACTAAATTAACTCCACTCACTTTAATTCCCTCTCTTTAACGACGGTTCCATTATCTCTGATTGCTCACAATGTAAGTTAGAGACAGTAGGGAACACGCTATCTGCACGCTGTGCACAACGGCCACTATTTGTGATACAGTAGAGAACACGCTATCTGCACGCTGCAACGGCCACTATTTGTGATACAGTAGAGAATACGCTATCTGCACGCTGCAACGGCCACTATTTGTGATACAGTAGAGAATACGCTATCTGCACGCTGCAACGGCCACTATTTGTGATACAGTAGAGAATACGAAATCTGCACGCTGCAACGGCCACTATTTGTGATACAGGAGAGAATACGCTATCTGCACGCTGCAACGGCCACTATTTGTGATACAGTAGAGAATACGCTATCTGCACACTGCAACGGCCACTATTTGTGATACAGTAGAGAATACGCTATCTGCACGCTGCAACGGCCACTATTTGTCATACAGTAGAGAATACGCTATCTGCACGCTGCAACGGTCACTATTTGTGATACAGTAGAGAATACGCTATATGCACGCTGCAACGGCCACTATTTGTGATACAGTAGAGAATACGCTATCTGCACGCTGCAACGGCCACTATTTGTGATACAGTAGAGAATACGCTATCTGCACGCTGCAACGGCCACTATTTGTGATACAGTAGAGAATACGCTATGTTTTCGTAATACAGTAAAACCACCCCATTACAACTTAAGTGTGTAAATCATCAGATTTTAAGGAAAGGGACAGTTGAACCATTTCATTCTCAATGAAGTCATAAAGCGCATTTGCAAACGGTTCTGATCCTGATCAGACGCCGCGTAATGTGGCGTCTTATCAGGATTAAAACTGTTTGCCACTTGTTGTGAAATAACATTACTCATACTTCCTTGAATATAACATTGCAACGATATTGCAGACAACAATATTGGGGCAGACGATAATATGGCGGTGAAGGGGTTAAAACCTCATGATGAATTTGATCATGAATCGGTTAACCCTTTCCCCAAAAGAAGCGCCTTTTAGCGGATATGATTTATTCTGCCGCTGAAGAATATAGTTCCAATTTAATCAGTAATGAATATGTATTATAGGAAATATTTTCTATGTTATAGCACATGATAGCTTAAAGCAGGCTGAAAGTAAAGCAGAATGCGCCTTAGGGCGCATTCTGCTTTACTTTCAACCTGCTTTAAGTAGTCACCTATCTTAAGTACTAGAAATAGGCTATCAGGTAAAGGGTTAAGCAGGTGATCGCAGGACAGAGAAATGGTTCAACTGTACCCATCACGTGTTGGTATACAGTTATATTTTATTCTGGTCACTGTCTTTAGGTTCTGTCTGTATGGAAGTTTTCATTGCAATCGATGTTTTGTTTAAGTGCCATATGTTTTATACCAAATTAACTCCACTCACTTTTATTCCGTATCTTTAACGACGGTTCCATTATCTCTGATTGCTTCACGATGTAAGTTAGAGACACATCAATCAAAGAATGTCTGGCTAACTATCTGCACGCTGCAGCAGCCACTATTTGTGATACAGTAGAGAAAGGGCTATTATTTCGCTATACAACTCAATTGTGTAAATTATAAGGTGTTAAGGCAGGTGCCTGCTTAAAGTTAGGTGACAGTAGAACAGAAAGTTAATTTCGGAGATTTCTGTTTTACGTTCACCTTGCTTTAAGCTGTCACTTATCTTCTCTACAGTCAATTTGCCTTCTTTTTAGCGGTAGTTGTTAAAACAATTACATGTATGTCCATTACACAGATTGAAAGTAAAGCAGAATGCTGTTACGCGGCGTCTGATCTGATTCCAAACTGTTTGTTATGTAGACTTTAGTCGCCTATGGTACAGTGGAGAATCTGTTATTCTTTCCCGTTTAAACGCAAACGCAAAGCACTAAAACGTAGAAAAGTTCAACTTTTGGACAATTCTGATAATTCATGTTTATCTTGGTGGCAAACAGTTTGGAGCCTGATCAGACGCCGGGTTACCCGGCGTCTGATCTGGCTCCAAACTGTTTGCACTGCAAATAATAGTTTTAGCGTAAACGCGTTTATTGGGAAAGAATAACGTTTTCTCCACTGTATGTAGATTTTAGTCGCCTATGGTAATGTCAGGGTTAAACCTAATTTATTTTCTATTATTATTCTTGTACTGTACTTCCATAAGATGATTTTTCTCTATGAAGATTATGAAGATTATTGTGTACAGTATAAATATTTTCTTTGCGATCGACGTTTGTACAACTGTATGTTTTTATATACAGCATGCTTTAGGATTGTTTCATTATTTCTGACTGCTTCACAGTATGCGTTAGAGATATGTCAATCATTTACTGCTACACCTGTCAATCAATCACCGATTGGTTAATACGGGAACAAACAGTAAAACCTCTCTATTACAACCAATACTTGATTGAACTAAACACAGGGTTTAATTCTTTATTTCAGTCTCATCATGATTTACAACATATCTTTATCACAGATTTAACAATTTTCAAAGTATATCATGCCGTTCATAATATGAACTATAAGAGACTATTACAATTTTGCAAATAATTAATAAACATAGCAAAATTATACATAATAAAATGTATACATTCTCCATTAATCTTGCAAACAAGACTCTTATAACAAGGTGGAAGCTTATAACAAGGTGGAAGTAAAGAATAGAGGTTATACTGTATTTGTGACAACCAGGTTAGAACAAGACAGACTAGCGAATAACTGCGGCCTTGGCCTTTGACGCGACATATCTAAAATATACATTTTTAAATTTCTCTTAACTAGAGCAATTTGTATACCGAAAATGAGGTTCCTATCTCTTCAGGGTCAAAGATTATTGGCATTTTTAACAAATATTTGACCTTTTGACCTTGACTTTTGGCCCGACATACCCAAAAACTAGCATACTCATATACCTATGCATATACGCAACATATATGTCCTGTATGGACTGTGTATTTGTAAAAGTTGATTTTTTTTTAAAATATTAAAGTTGCGGACACAATACACCCCCCTCCCCCTGGTCGCCCCCCCCCCCCCCCCTCCGCAAATGACAGTTGTTTAAGAGAAGATGACGTCATGGCAGTAGAGAGATTAATACATGATTGATTGTATTACCAATACTTTTTATTTTTTCCCTATAACGTGTTGGGTTTTTTCTTTATAAAAGCTTTTATGGCAATGGGTGTTTGTTTAACTGTGTTATTTTATACCGACTCTTTTACGATTGTTCCATTATCTCTGATTGTTTCGCCATATGAGTTAGACACATGCCAATCATTGCCTGTCTGATCAACCTTTATCCTGCCGTAATACCATCTGCTTTGATGCTGTCGTCCGAAAATATTTATTAAAGATTTGTACATCTTTAATTAAAAATTTAAAAAGAAGAGAGAGTCAAACAGTTTGGATCCGGATCAGACGCCGCAGCCGCGTCTATGTATGTAGTGATATGGAGAAAGTCTTAAATAATGTTGAATCACCTACATGATGAACTCATTTAAGGATATAAGAGTTTCAATCTGTTTTGAATCCAAAATTTGAACTTTACGTAAACTAATATCGCAATGTGTGTCAAACAGTTTGTTTTTTATCAGACGTTTAGTCAAGATCATAACTGTTGGTAAAAATTCATTCTCCGCGGGGGAAACATGCAGTTTACTGTACATAGTGATTTACAATTGGATTTAGTTAAAATGCAAAATATTTTGGATCATATCCAAACGCAGAGAAAGCGATTAAAAAAACAAAACCAAAAACAAACAAACTTTCAGAAGAAATACAGAAGCACCAGGTTGCGTTCTTAATGTGTTACATGCCATGATTGGAAGAAATTTGACATGAACTGTATTGAAAATGCCTGCTATAACGCATAATTAAAGGAATATTTTGATTCAATGTTAAAGGCAGATGGTGACTTAAGTTAACTCTTCAATCTCCCCGCTCTCAATTTCAATTTTAGAATTAGTCTAGTCCCCTTTTCACTAGGGATTGATTTGCAATTTATCACATAATTTGGGGTCTGGTAGTTGCATAAAGCGATTGTATAAATATCGTAATCCACTAGTGGAATATCGTTTTTTTTGGGCTACGGCCCAACTTGTTCGTCCATCAGCGCTGCATGTAGCCGGACGCAAAATTACGTCATTTACTATGACGTTACGTAAACAACGTAACGTTTTGGCGGAAAATCTATATAGCGTAGGGTCTACAACTACGGCTTCAATCAATTTAACAGGTGCTTAAACGTGCTATGTGATAAATAGAATCTCACATTCGTGCTCATTATTTATCATATTTAATAAACTCGTCGACTACAATGAATATGACGCTCGCCAAGGCTCGCGTTATATTATTTTAGTCAACTCGTTTATTAAAAATGATAAATAATGAGCACTCATATAAGATCCTCTATATACAGTAAAACCAATTTTTTAACCCTGGAAAACAAACTTTTGTTTTCGGGACTTATTTTTTTTTAACCCGGGGAAACAAAAACCCTTACTTGATGGAACAAGATTAAAGTTTGTTTTTTGTAGGGTTAAAAAAATAAGTCCCGAAAACAAAAATTTGTTTTTTAGGTTAAAATAAAGTCCCGAAAACAAATACACAATATGCCAAAAAGTTTGCTTTGTTTTCTTGGGTTAAAAAATAATAGGTGTAAGTCCCGGAAACAAAAGGTCGTTTTCCTGAGTTATTTGTTTTATTTTAACTCGTGATGTCACCTTAGTGCCACCGTAGTTATGTCCTCGGAAACAGTTACAAAGCGTCTGATCACGACGTTAGATTGTTACCAAATATATTCTAATTACGTCTTGAAATATTTTCAAAGACGGATATTTGCCAGACTTAATTGTAAGGCGTTTGTGTTTATCATATTCCGATCGTATCTTAGCTCCTTCACTGCCAAACCTAGAGTACAATCATAATTTGAAAACAGTTTGGAAACTGATCAGACGCCGCGTAACGTGGTGTCTGATCAGGACCCAAACTGTTTAACACTCTTTTCAAAATATCTTGATTCAAAATACCTTAAATTCAAATTTTGAGAAATAAAGCAGACAACAATTGATTCAAGCAAATGCCGTTTTATGCCAGTGAAGAAATTAATTACATGTACCAGGGAAGATAGGCTAGCAGACATATACAGTGCTCCCTCTCTACAACAATACCAAATGGTAGACAACTATAGCGTGTGTTGTTGGTAGGGAGTTATTATAGGAATGGAAAATTAAGCATTGGCTTACTTTTGCAAACAGCTTAAATCCAGATCAGACGCCGCGTAACGCGGCGTCTGATCTAGATTCAAGCTGTTTGTCACTCGTCATTTTGTCAAAATGTCCACTTATATGAAATATTAAGATAAACAGCAGACTTCAAGTTTTAGCAGACGATATTGCAGCAGTGAAAGCGTTAGCCATACTTGTTATGTTTGTGAAACAGCGGCATGCGCTGTTGTAAGGAGTAAATCGTTGTTGGGAGGACCGCTGTAGGGAGGGTACACTGTAATATGGCTCATAGACTGGCAGACATACAGTGGAGAATCTGTTATTCTTTCCCAATAAACGCGTTTACGCTAAAACTATTATTTGCAGTGCAAACAGTTTGGAGCCAGATCAGACGCCGGGTAACCCGGTGTCTGATCAGGCTCCAAACTGTTGGCCACCGAGATAAACATGAATTATCAGAATTGTCAAAAAATTGTACTTTTCTACGTTTTAGTGATTTGCGTTTGCGTACGTTTGCGTTTAAACGGGAAAGAATAACAGATTCTCCACTGTAGGGAGGGTACACTGTAATATGGCTCATAGACTGGCAGACATACATGTATATACATTACACAGTTCATTGCCATTGTGATATCAAATGTATTTAACAAGAGAATTCTATTATATTATTTGCAGACATTTATTCTCGGTCAGTTCTTGAACTTTATTTACTGAACAATATGACAAAATAACATATATAACTATCTAATATAAAATCTCTTTGAAGATAAATACATTTACCGCATTAACTAGAAAACAACGACATCCGCTTTAAATAAATGTATGTGCTTTTATTTCAGACATTTAAATCTAGGTTAATTGTATTAAGTAATATTGAATTGAGTGTCAAAAAGTTTGTAACTTAAAAGATTAGTATCCAAACTGTTTACAAATAACCATGGTCCTTGTGGTAAGGCAATGAAAGGGTTAACGAAAAATGTCAGATGAAAGAATCTGATAAAATAATTAAATTACTCGTGATCCCTCTCACAATGAGACTCTGGTTTGAGACAAGTTTTATGTCAGATAGTTTTTTTAATGCAAAAATATCGCCTTAGCCTTGTACTGGCCACGATGTGATTAGCAAAAAGGGGTTGCCAAGTAAATGTTAATATTCAATGAATTTACGAATAACTCTTAAAAGAACTACAAATTTGTTTTCATTAAAAAATAATGCCCTTCCCCTTCTTTCCCAACACCTCGAACAAGCACACGCACATACATTGTGAAATAGCTCGGAATGACCATATGAATATTCAATATACAGTGGAGAATCTGTTATTCTTTCCCGTGTAAACGCAAACGTACGCAAACGCATTGCACTAAAACATAGAAAATAACAATTTCATGTTTATCTTGGTGGCAAACAGTTTGGAGCCTGATCAGACGCCGGGTTACCCGGCGTCTGATCTGGCGCCAAACTGTTTGCAATGGAAATAAACGTTTTAGCGTAAACGCGTTTATTGGGAAAGAATAACACATTCTCCACTGTATGTAATGCTTCATATAAATCTAAATTTATGACCTTTACCCCTTCGGCGCCATATTACATTTTAATCGTGATATTTTACCCATTTACCGCTATATTGTCGTCTTCGATAATGTTGTCTGTAAGATCAGTTCAAAGTCAGATTTAAAGTGGTATGACTTAAGAAATGTCGACACGAGTGTCAAATAGTTTGGAGCTTGATCAGATGCCACGTGACGCGGCGTCTAATCAGGCTCAAAACTATTTGCAAAGTCGACTTCGGCGCCGAAAGAGTGGTTAACAAATAGCGTTTTCCTCACCACAAATGTGTAATATGCATAGACTGGACACCACTTGTAAATACCTATTTTGTCAATAGAAAATAAGTTATATAACCCTCAGCAAATGATATGTTTGGATGCATCAATTGCGATATATATGTTCTGCAATGAAATGCAGATAAACCAACCCACGCAATAGTTGCAGACAACGAAAATCTTATAACCATTTCATTCCCAAATGACATCAAATAACGCATTTGCAAACAGTTTAGATCTTGGTCTACACTGTTTAAATAAGATATATTTTATTGATTGTAAACGCGCCTTTAAATGTCAATGTCTATCGTAACCGTCCTGACCCAACATCCTTAGCAGCGGCTATTTTTTAATGGACATCATATATATGCTCTAGTAAATACGCTCGAATATACATGGAAAATAGTAAATATTATTGAGACAATCTGGTGCCAAAAAGGCAAACTTGATATTGTGCTGTTTACTCGTGGGACTTGTCTGATAAACAATACACTTACAGTATTTTGTCATATATACATTGTAAGGATTCTGTTAAATCCGGCTGTTATCAGTGGATAATCTGTTATTCTTTCCCAATAAACGCGTTTACGCTAAAACTATTATTTGCAGTGCAAACAGTTTGGAGCCAGAAAAGACGCCGGGTAACCCGGCATCTGATCAGGCTCCAAACTGTTTGCCACCAAGATAAACATGAATTATCAGAATTGTCCAAAAATTGTACTTTTCTACGTTTTAGTGCATTGCGTTTGCGTACGTTTGCGTTTAAACGGGAAATAATAACGTTTTCTCCACTGTATATATATATATCTTAGAACTGGATGAAAGTAATGCAGAAAGGGTCTGTATGACACTTTCCATTATTTTTTTTGAGTTTCGTAGTCCATGATCACATTCTGAGCTGAGATTCCTAAACACGGCGTCGTATACTAATCATATATCTGCACCGTTATGTCAGATTATGAGATACAGTCAAACCTCTCTATTACGACCACTTAAACAAATATTTAATTGATTGTAATAAAGACAGGTGACAGCTTAAAGCAACATGACAGTAAAACAGAAAGCTCCCTTAAGGGATTTCTGTTTTACAGTCACCTTGCCTTAACCCTTTACCCCATAGAAGCGCCTTTTAGCGAAAATGATATATTTCTCCGCTGAAGAAAATAGTTCAATTTAATCAGTCATGAATATATATAATTGGGAATAGTTTCTATATTCAAGCACATGGTACCTTAAAGCAGGTTGAAAGTAAAGCAGAATGCGCCTCAAGGCGCACTCTGCTTTACTTTCAACCTGTTTTAAGTAGTCATATATGTTCAATACTATAAATAAGCTATCAGGTAAAGGGTTAAGGAGTCGTCTGTCGTACACACCTAATAATCAACAAAATTAAGTGGTCGTTATAGAGTTGTTTTACTTTATTGTATGAAACAATCATCTTAAGCGATACATGTAATACACTCAAACTTGCTTATAAGAAGTATTGATCTATCTTAACGAAAATACATTGTACAGCGCTCCCTCTCTACAACGAAACCCAATGGGAGACAACGATTGTGTGCATTGTTCGGAGAGAGTCGTTATGGGGAATGAAATAAGTTTACATTTGCAAACAGCTTGAATCCAGATCAGACGCCGCGTAACGCGGCGTTTGATCTGGATTCAAGGTGTATGTCACTCCTCATTATGTTTTTTCTGCAAAATGTTCATTATGTAACTTTAAGAAAAACAGCAGACGAAAACTTTTAGCGGACGAACTTGAAGCAGTAAAAGCATTAGACATAATTTTACTGGTTAGGGAACAGCGGCAAAGGTGTTTGTAAAGAGGGAGACGTTGTTGGGAGGGCACTTGTAAGGAGTTTTTACTGTATAAATTTTATATAAAGCAGAAATTTACTGAAGGATGGTTCCGATGTAGTCTTACCTGTTTACACCAGTCACATGTAGCAGTTACTGCTTTTTCATCAGTTTTGTAGCCGCATCTACAAAAAAAACACAAAAATCTTTGCAAACGTTACCTTATAACATTAATTGAAATGACAACTTATATAATGATTGATCTTGTATATTTTCAGAAGTGACTATTTGCCGGCTATCAGCATTGGTGTAAGATGAGGCCACGTGACATGTAAGATGCTATGTGCTCAACTTGGCGTCCTGTGTATTCTAGGTGCCACCATGTTTCCTCTTATACATTCCTGTAAGTCAATAGTTATGGTACAGTAAAGATAACGATATATTTGCCGTTTAACCCTTTCAACGCGGGCCGCGATAACCGGGAGTCGCATAAAGCCGAATTTTCAAACAGTTTGGATCCAGGCGGCGCCTGATCAGGATCCAAACTGTTTGACATTCGTAACGCTATTTCTTAAATCATGTTAAATTAAATCTAGCTATGAAACGATTTTGCAGACAACAATTTGAAACATTGTATCCCTTTTTCGATCAAGTACGACACGAACCTTTCGACGTGTGAATAGATTTCAAGCAATTTGATATTCAAATCAAAATTTTCCCCAAACTAGATTTGAGAAATAGCACCAAAGTTTTAGAAACAGATGCTTCTCTGACAGTAAATGGGTTAGAATGATTCAAATGTCTTCAATATGACATTAACATCAGTATTCATTTCAGCATGTTAAACATAATAGGAACGATTTAGATGTTGAAATGCAAAAGCCTTCAGATTAATCAATGTTTAAGAACTTACATTTGCATAGTGTATAAAAAAAGAGTTACAACACGTGACTTGATCGCAAAATATGATAAGACAATTTGACAAGTCATTTCAATAGTTTACTTAATACAGTTGAACTAAGCGGCCATTATACTGTATGAAGCCAGACATTCTCTGACGACAGGTGGTGCGTAATGCAGTACCGAGCTCCCTGCCTACAACGGCCCTCCGAACAACAATCCCCTCCCTAAAACAACACTTGCCGTTGGTTTCAAAACAAAACAAATATGTCTAACCTTTTCACGTCTGCTATATTGTTTGCTTAAATTGCCGTCTGCTGTTTTTCTCAAAGTTACATAATAGACATTTTGACAGAAAAACCTTAATGACGAGTGACAAACAGCTTGAATCCAGATTAGACGCCGCGTCTGATCTTGATTCAAGCTGTTTGCAAATGTAAGCCAATTTCCCTCCCTATATCGAATCCCTCCGAAAACGCACATTTTTTGTCTCTCATTAGGTGTCGTTGTAGGGAGAGAGTTGTACAATGGAGAAGCTGAAATATAAGATCGAGATTTTCTACGTTACTTTTATCTTGCATCAATCTGCTACAGTTAGTGCTTCCTCTCTACAACAACACCCAGTTGGAGACCAAT
The DNA here is from genome assembly GCA_922989275.2 of Gari tellinella. NCBI lineage: Eukaryota > Metazoa > Mollusca > Bivalvia > Cardiida > Psammobiidae > Gari > Gari tellinella. The sequence continues at coordinate 25,258,386 of OV277857.1, read as the reverse complement.
ATTGTGCTGTTCGGAGGGAGTTATTATAGGTTGGGAAGTTGACTTACATTTGCAAACAGCTTGAATCCAGATCGCTGTTTGTCACTCGTCATTCCGTTTTTGTTGTCAAAATGTCCAATATGTAACCATTGTGTGTAGTGGGCACTGAATATGTATTTAATACATATAAATGATCTCGTTTTATTGGTCACTTTAATACAAGTTGAATTGTATCTAATTTCAGTGGGATACGAAAAATGTAAATGGGCGAATGAGAACTGCCACACAAATGACGACTGCTGTAGTGGCAGATGCAGAAAGCTGCACGAGGGCACGGAGCCCCGGTGTGCCGACTCCCCCATGAAGTACCCGTGCTTTGCCAGCTACCACTGCGAGGAAGGGCTGGAGTGTGGGACCTCCAACAGTTGCTGTGCCCCTTTCTGGGGCGTCTGTAGGAACGTAACCGACTGCTGTGATCGTGCGCACTTCTGCAGGGAGGAGGACGGCTTTCAGTACAGGCGGTGCTTATTAAGTGCCACATATCATGTGTTCATTTCCCAACCATTGCTCATAAGTATCGTAGCTTACTGGATAGTGACAGGGCTATGTAGAACTAGACAAGTGATATGAAAGAGTTCTTGCTCAACTGATAAACCCTATTGTCAAAGTTACACTTGTACCGTGGGGAAGACGTTATTTCTATGTCTGTTAAGCCTTTCACTCTCAATGACGTCATTACAGTGGAGAATTTGTTATTCTTTCCCGTTTAAACGTAAACGTACGCAAACGCAAAACACTAAAATGTAGAAAATTACAACTTTTGGACAATTCTGATAATTCATGTTTATCTTGGTGGCAAACAGTTTGGAGCCTGATCAGACGCCGGGTTACCCGGCGTCTGATCTGGCTCCAAACTGTTTGCACTGCAAATAATAGTTTTAGCGTAAACGCGTTTATTGGGAAAGAATAACGTTTTCTCCACTGTAGGCGCATTTGCAAACAGCTTTGATCCTGATCAGACGCCGCGTAACGCGACGTCTGATCAGAATAAAATTTGTTTGCCACTTGTTTTGCAATGACGTCAGTTATACAGCCTTAAATCTAACTTTGAAACGATATTGCAAACAAGAATTTTGAAGCAGACGACACTATGGCGATGAAGGGGTAAAAACCTTACGATAAATTTGATCATGAAAGGGTAAATCAAAATCGTTCAATACTGACAGGTTTATAAAAATGTGGAAGATTTAGTAAATCAGAAATACTAACAGTTTGAAACCTGATCAGACTACGGATTTCACTCCAAATATTTTGTGAAAAAACCACACCAAACTGTTATTGGCAAGAAATAACGTCTTCAACATGGTAATTAGATTTGCCGCCATTACAATTTTATGCAACAATAAATACTTATAAAAGTATATAATTATATGTGTATAAAACTACATTTAAGAATGTCTCATAGTAGAAGTAGACTATCACATTTTGAACCCATTATCCCACAGATACGCATTTTTACGCGTGTAATTAATTCCTCTAATGAAGGTACATGTACAGGCATGAATGTCTCGTATGAACAGTTACTGTTAACTTTAATCGAGCAGATGGTATCTTAAAGCAGGCTGAAAGTAAGTAAGGTGTATATATAGGATATTACATGAGTGTTGATAATTTATTGGATTTATTAAACGAGTCTTTTAGAAAACGATAAAAACGAGGCTTTGCCGAGTTTGATAAATCCAATAAATTATTAACACGAATGTTATATTCTTTTTATAACAAAACCTAGAAATGTTATTTATCGAAGCCTTTATGGTCAATTGATTGCTAAGCGCGATATAGGTAGATCTATACAGGAAAAAAGTTGTTCCAAATTAACCCCGTTCACTAGCATAATGCTTATGTTGTTATATGTACATGTAGATCTAATATTGATTAATTACACCAAAAATCTATAAATTGAATCTACATGATGGAATGAAGACGTTGGAAATCGAACGCGCATAGAACGCATTTTAACGACGTCACAAGTAAACGACGTCGTGGCGTACCTCATTTGCATAGTTATATAACTAGTTATATATGACATTTAAACAACCGGTGTTATTCAACGCTCACGCCGTCTGTTATGTTATAATCTGCTTTACTTTCACCCTGCCTTAATAAGTCATCTATCTTCAATACAAGAAACAGGCTATGGGGTAAAGGTTTCAATAAACAATTATTCATGAAGCTTTAAATTTTTACTATTCGCGAAACCACATTGTGTGAATGTATGTACCAACGTAGGATCGTCTACACCAATGTACAGTGGAGAAAACGTTATTCTTTCCAAATAAACGCGTTTACGCTAAAACTATTATTTCTATTGCAAACAGTTTGGAGCTAGATCAGACGCCGGGTAACCCGGCGTCTGATCAGGCTCCAAACTGTTTGCCACCAAGATAAACATGAATTATCAGAATTGTCCAAAAATTGCACTTTTCTACGTTTTAGTGTTTTGCGTTTGCGTTTCGTTTCGTTTAAACGGGAAATAATAACGTTTTCTCCACTGTATGTCAAGTGGATTCTTCCATGCTTATAAATAGTATGTTGGATTAGTCCATTTTTATATAAGGGGTGCCTGGTCTAAATTTTCAATTGCGTTTTTGTTTTATATTGAAATTCCTATCAGCAAACAGTTTACACTCTGATCAGACGCCGCATACGTCGTACAGTGGAGACAACGTTATTCTTTCCCGTTTAAACGCAAACGAAACGCAAACGCAATTCACTAAAATGTAGAAAATAACAACTTTTTGACATTTTTTCACTCTCTGTTTTTATATGAGTGGCAAATAGTTTGGAGCCTGATCAGACGCCGGGTTACCCGGCGTCTGATCTGGCTCCAAACTGTTTGAAATGGAAAAAATAGTTTTAGCGTAAACGCGTTTATTGGAGATAATAACGTTTTCTCCACTGTAACGCTATTTGTCTGTGGAATATTGGACACACATATAGGCTTCTCCTTGCACTGCTTTATCAGGATCCAAACTCTTTGGCACTCATACCAATATTACTAATAAAGCAAATTGGTATAGTGAAGAAAACGCAGGCTCAAATCTGACCAATCAAATGCCTGGGAACGAGTTTAGACTCAAGTCAAAAGCTTTATAACCTCGGAGCCAGTCAGAATCATGTCTTGATTTGATACTTTTAGATTCGACGAAATCAGATAGATACACTGTATCTGTGTTATTCTTTCCCAATAAATGCGTTTACGCTAAAACTATTATTTGCAGTGCAAACAGTTTGGAGTCAGATCAGACGTCGGGTAACCCGGTGTCTGATCAGGCTCCAAACTGTTTGCCACCAAGATAAACATGAATTATCAGAATTGTCAAAAAATTGTACTTTTCTACGTTTTAGTGCTTTGCGTTTGCGTACGTTTGCGTTTAAACGGGAAAGAATAACAGATTCTCCACTGTAATGTTAATATAAACAGTACATGTAAATATAAACAGTAAGTTAGAATGAGGTGGGTTATACGTAATTAGGAAAGAATAGATTAAAAGAAATAGTAAATCAAGATAATTGGAGACTATATTTTAACATACAAAGACAATTCCACCGAGTGATTGGTTTTATATTTATCTCTGAAATTAGTACAATGCTCCCTCTCTACAACGACGCGCAATGGGAGATACAGAGTGTGTGTGTGTGTGTGTGTGTGTGTTGTTCGGAGGGAGTCGTTATAGGGAGGGAAACTTAAGAATTGGCTCAAATTTGCAAACAGCTTGAATCCAGATCAGACGCCGCGTAACGTAACGCTATTTGTCTGTGGAATATTGGACACACATATAGGCTTCTCCTTGCACTGCTTTATCAGGATCCAAACTCTTTGGCACTCATACCAATATTACTAATAAAGCAAATTGGTATAGTGGAGAAAACGCAGGCTCACATCTGACCAATCAAATGCTTGGGAACGAGTTTAGACTCAAGTCAAAAGCTTTATAACCTCGGAGCCAGTCAGAATTATGTCTTGATTTCAACTCAATTATTTGTTACTTTTAGATTCGACGAAATCAGATAGATAATGTTAATATAAACAGTAAATATAAACAGTAAGTAGGTTTAATTCTTTATTTCAGTCTCATCATGATTTACAACATATCTTTATCACAGATTTAACAATTTTCAAAGTATATCATGCCGTTCATAATATGAACTATAAGAGACTATTACAATTTTGCAAATAATTATTATAAACATAGCAACATTGTACATAATAAAATGTATACATTCTCCATTAATCTTGCAAACAAGACTCTTTAAAGGGATTGCCCTTTTGTCTGTTTGCTCCTTAAAAAGTGCTTAAGAGGAGAATAATTGGTAAAACCTGACTTAAAAAACAGGCCAAACAAGCCGAATAGAAAATGGTATTAAAGAACCCGCTATCACCTAAAATCAGATTTCAGATAAACTGATTAATAAAGAATGTATACAAGGGGTTAAACTATGATCAGAGACACTAAAAGAAGTTATACTGACATTATTTACAATAAAATAAATATCCACGATAAAGGCCGGTAACTATCTACAAAGGTAAAAGTTTCGGCGCTGAAGAATACTAAAACAGGTTTTGGCACATAACCTACAAATATCAGACTCTGTAAAAAGAAAAGACAACTTTTCAGCTTTGGACATATTATTAAAGTTAACATTTGCACTGAAGGCTTTAAGGAAAGGGTTTGTCGAAGATCATCGTACAAATAACAATCTAACAAAACATGGGCCTCATCTTCAACCTCATCACAGAAAGGGCACTTTCTGTCTTTCTGTTCTAAACCCTCAAATCTGCCCGTCTCTATGCGTAAAGGTGCAACGCCACATCGGAACTTGCTAAAAGCAGCTCTGTGTCGTAACGGCATAATCAAATTACAGTAGTATTCCGTTTTAAAATCAAATTTAAAGGTCCGATATGTCCTCAGTTTATTACAACCTCGTCCAGACGGCCCTTTAAGATTTCTAATAGACGTTAGCCATTCCTCACAAAACTTAGCGTGTACATTTGATTCAACCATATCAACAAAAGTCGACTTTGAAATACATACATTTAAATCACAGTACTGTTCTAAGTCGAACTCTCTCAACTTGTTTTTAACAATATAAACCCAGTTTTTACAGTTCCGTCCAGATATACTATTAGCCCACAGTGCAATACGTTTGTTTAATCTATTTATCGACAAATTGGATAGCCGTGCCCAGCACAAAGCAATGGACTTCCATTGATTTGTGCTGGGACAGCCCCAACCCATTTCGCCTGCAACTGCTGCGTTTGGAGTATATTTTCCAACTCCTAAAAAGAATCTCATGGCTCGATTTTGAACAGCATTTATACATGAGTAAGATTTATGGCCCCACACTGAAGCGCCATAACTAATGACTGGCCACACTATAGACTCAAAAAGATGGGTAAACACTTTAAATGGAACACCCCTAGCAGCTTTACACTTACAAATAAGGAGACCTAATGAACGACTTGCACTCTGGGCTACAGTAAGAATGAGGTTGGTTATACGTAATTAGGAAAGAATAGATTAAAAGAAACAGTAAATCAAGATAATTGGAGATTATATTTTAAAATACAAAGACAGTTTCATCGAGTGGTTGGTTTTATATTTATCTCTGGATTTAGTACAGTGCTCCCTCTCTACAACGACGCGCAATGGGAGACACAGAGTGTGTGTGTGTGTGTGTGTGTGTTGTTCGGAGGGAGTCGTTATAGGGAGGGAAACTTAAGAATTGGCTCACATTTGCAAACAGCTTGAATCCAGATCAGACGCCGCGTAACGCGGCGTCTGATCTGTATTTAAGCTGATTGTCACTCGTTATTATATTAATTCTATCAAAATCTCCATTTATATGTAATTTTGAGAAAAAGGCCGACGTCAATTTTAAGCAGACGATATTGCAACAGTAAAAGCGTTAGACATAATTTTTACCGTTTAGGGGATTGCAGAAAGGGTCAGTGTAAGTAGAGAGTCGTTGTTGGGAGGGCCGTTGTAGTGAGGGAACGCTGTATAATGATACTGATACTGCCATTGATGAGGAGAGTGAAGAAGGGTTTAGAGATCACAAGGTTCATGCAAATGAACTTGAAGTCCCGATTATTGTTTCCGAAATTGAAAAGGTACCCACTTTTGTAAATGAATATCTATTTGCCAATAATCTATATTGTTTATGTTGAGATGACGTTTACTTAACCCTTGAATTTTGAAGATAAAAGTAGGTTGAAAGTAAAGCAGAATGCGCCTTCTTATTTCTTATTTGTTTTAAGTCACCATCTACTAGGATATACATGTAGAAACTATTGTTTTCGGTACATATTAATGATTGTATCAATTGGGATTATTTCTTCAGTGGAGGAATAAATAAATTATGCTACAAGGCATTTCTATGGAGTAAAGGGGTAGTTTATTATGTAAACAATTCATGCAACTCGCATAGCTATGCTTACTAAATATGAAATGTAGTTTTAGATATTGCATAACGGTCTATCCTCGTATATCCACATGGTAATGTTTTTCTTCAAATTTACTCTCGAATTAATATGATGTAGGTAGTATATTGCACGTAAAACTTCATATTTACACGAACATATTTTATTTCAAACCGTGCACATTATAATAACCATGAGGCATTTTATATATATATACATGTATATAACATATAACACTGAAGAGCTGTAATGGCGAAACATGTTTGATACAAGATTATTAAATTAAAAATTATATACAAAGGCATGTGAAGTCATTTTATTTAATTTTTCCGATACATGTATGTATATATATATGAGCCGTTACATGACAAAACCTGTCTAATTGCATTGCAAACGGTGTAGATCAAGGCAAGACGCGGCGGCTCGTCTTGATATTCACTGTTTGACACCCACATGCATCTAAAGCATTTTATGTAGCCGTGTTATATAAGGTATTTGATAGTGTATACCAAACAAAGGTAACAAACATGTGATGGCACCGATGCTTGGTCTGTACAATGCTGCAATGCAATAAGTCTGGTTTTGTCAAGGCACGACTCATATATTTTAAATGACTAGTGCATGAAAAAGAGTGACGTTGAATATACATATATCGAGTTGTTTATATTTGATATCACAACCTCTTTGATTATATTACTGAGCACATGAAACAAAAATGCGACGTGTATTTGGACAAACATGAACAGTGCTCCCTCTCTACAACGACATCCAATGGGAGCCAATAATTGTGTGCGTTGTTCGGAGAGAGTCGTTAGAGGAGGGAAATCGGCTTCCATTTGCAAACAGCTTGAATCCAGATCAGACGCGCGTTACACGCGTCTGATCTGGATTCAAGCTGTTTGTCACTCGTCATTAAGTTTTTTTTCTGTCAAAATGTCCAATATGTAACTTTGAGAAAAGGCAGATGATAACTTTAAGCACACGATATTAAAGTAGTAAACGCGTTAGACATAATTGTCTTTTTTAGGGAACTGAGACAAGAGTCGTTGTAAGGAGGGAATCCTTGTTGGAAGGGCCGTTGTAGGGAGGGAGCGCTGTACATAAAGTTATCTTTTAGAAGATCTTTAGAGGCCGAAATACTAGATAACAGTAATTAAATAATTTTATATTATGTTGATTCCCATTTTTTGAAAGGATTTTCCATCGTAAAGATGTAGCCAATATAATTTTTGTCTGTCTGTTTTTATATTTGACTTAATTAATTTGATTATTTTGGTTCTCTGTAAAACTGATTAAGACTTTGTTATAAATGTATACCGGTGTGCCAGTGTGTATATGCGTTTGTTTTCTGTTTATGGCATAGTGAGAACTATATAAGTAATTAAAAGAGCTCCAAATTTATGTCATTTTCATTTGCTGTGAGCACGTCATAATAATTCTGTAACAACTGAATCAGGGTACCGGTGGAGGTCATTGCAGGGCTGCTATAAGTTGATCTTGAAAAATCCTAAGATTTCCAAATTTTCTATTTTGCAAGCTTGATTACTTAAAGCAGATTGAAAGTCAAGCAGAATGCACCTTAATGCGCATTCAGCTTCACTTTCAGCCTGCTTTAAAGACTTTTCCTCAGTCCATTGAGGGACCACCACCCCATTGTTCTGGAGGTGTCAATGTAACTGTCAAATCATGTGCAGCACAATCTCAGTGTTGGTAAGGTCCAGATTATACTCATGCTCTAGTGATTTTCAATGGTTATTTCTAACCAAACTATCAAATATAAAGGTAGAGTCTCACACGAGAAGTTTCAATGGTTCTTTGCTAGCGACATGTCCATAAGATCCATGATTATTGCAAGGAAATTGTCTGGCAAGGCGTTATGATCGAAAGGTCATCTAGGGATGTCTTTAAGCTATCATCTGCAAGGATAATAATACTAAAACTTCGGGAAAAAAACAGAAATGGCAGCTCTGTCATTGAATATTGTTCACTGCGTGGTATTTGTAGTTTGGATACATGTTAGAGATACAGTTGGTACAGTGGAGAATCTGTTATTCTTTCCCGTTTAAACGCAAACGTACGCAAACGCAAAACACTAAAACGTAGGAAAGTACAACTTTTGGACAATTCTGATAATTCATGTTTATTTTGGTGGCAAACAGTTTGGAGCCTGATCAGACGCCGGGTTACCCGGCGTCTGATCTGGCTCCAAACTGTTTGCACTGGAAATAATAGTTTTAGCGTAAACGCGTTTATTGGGAAAGAATAACACATTCTCCACTGTAATATGATGAATAAAACTGACAGAGTGAAATGAATCTGTAATACAGTGGTGGGCGTAATTATTTCCGTATTTACATCTTCAATGCCATGACGTCATCAAATTTAAACAATAATTGTCGTCTGTTTTCATTTCTCAAATATAAATTTTATATATTTTGACTTAAGAAATATTGGACTTGGTGTCAAACAGTTTGGATTCTGATCGGACGCCGCGTCACGCGGCGTATGATCTGGATCCAAATTACTAGTAGTTACAAGATACAACCAAGTCGCGATATGAAGGATATGATTAAACGAATCAAAACGCAAACGCTATGTACAGTGGAGAATCTGTTATTCTTTCCCTTTAAACGCAAACGTACGCAAACGCAAAACACTAAAACGCAGAAAAGTACAACTTTTTGACAATTCTGATAATTCATCTTTATCTTGGAGGCAAACAGTTTGGAGCCTGATCAGACGCCGGGTTACCCGGCGTCTGGTCTGGCTCCAAACTGTTTGCACTGCAAATAATAGTTTTAGCGTAAACGCGTTTATTGGGAAAGAATAACACATTCTCCACTGTAACCTATTCCAAAGAAAATGGCAGGTTTAACGACACTTTCTAGTGGCCGTTAGAGATATATTCGACTGTACAGTGCTCCCTCCCTAAAATGACCCTCCAAACAACGATTCGTTCCTTACAATAACGATTGTCGATGTTCCCAAACAAGACTATTATGTCCAACTATTTTACTGCTGCATTATTTGCTTAAATTTGACGTCTTCTGTTGTTCTCAATGTCATATATTATACATTTCGACAATATTTGGAACTTGATAAGAAGCTGGATTACCCGCTGTCTGGTCTGGCTCTAAACTGAGTGCAATGGTAATAATTGTTTTAGCACAAACGTTTTTATTGAGGAAAATAATTTCTCTGCTGTTATACATAATGTAAGGTTGTATACGATGGGTCTTGTGTCAAAACTGAGTTAATTGAGTTAACATTGTTAAAATATATCACTAGATGTTATGCCTTTGAACAAATAAAGCAATTACAAATATGTAAATTATATTTCTTATTATTTTGACTTCTTACCTATTGAGTGTTTACGTTTAGTTAAAGTCTTTCATTTCTATCCTGAAAACCAGGTTATCAATAATTTGTAAGCAATGTGACCCTGCTGTTATACTTTTCTTTTTCTGAATCTAAATTTTCCCTGAGATCAACAAAATAGGTCATTTCCAAAAAGGAAATACATGTAAAGTATTTTGTTACCCTTTTGACAAAAGCAAGACAGAAAATGTTGATGTTTGATCGTAAAGAGCTGGGTATTAGACCTTTGGTTGATCAATACAGTGGAGAATCTGTTATTCTTTCCCAATAAACGCGTTTACGCTAAAACTATTATTTGCAGTGGAAACAGTTTGGAGCCAGATCAGACGCCGGGTAACCCGGCGTCTGATCAGGCTCCAAACTGTTTGCCACCAAGATAAACAAGAATTATCAGAATTGTCCAAAAGTTGTTCTTTTCTACGTTTTAGTGTTTTACGTTTGCGTACGTTTGCGTTTAAACGGGAAAGAATAACAGATTCTCCACTGTATTACGTCACCAATGACGTAAGAATAACAGATTCTCCACTGTAAGGGGTTTCAGTATTTACCCATTTGAACCCAGCGGATTCTTCCATGCATACATGTATATATATTCGACTAGTCCATTTTTTATATAAGGAGTGCCCGGACTAAATTTCATTTCATTTATGTTTTATATTGAAATTCATATTGAAGCAAACAGGGTAGACTCTGATCAGACGCCGTATTAGGCATCTGAACAGAGTCTACTGTTCTTTCTTTTTTCTTTAATGTTTACGTCTCTCCCATCGCTGGCCTCTAGGGCGTATGCATTATCGGGGGATCCTTCCCCTCAACCGCCAGGGTCCAAAACTATGGAATCCGAAAGTTGGCTGTTGTTGGATATCAGATGATGGAATCTAAAGATGAATTTCGATGGAGGCTGGAATCCAAAGTTGAATTTCTTCTAAGTTGTCTCTGGGTCCAGTGGTGCAGAAGGGAAAACAAGTCGAATCCATGGTACATCTTTAAAAACGGCGCTTTTTACGGCCACACCAGCCGATGTTGGTCAAGGGTTCAGTCACTGACTAAGTCTGCCACACTAAGTCATGGACTGAATCCCCGTGCCTCTCTCGTGACGTGCACACCTCGGCTGGAGCGAGAGAGCAGAGTCTACTGTTTTGTCGATGTCCCTTTTATAGCACGGCAAGTCACACATAGGGTACTTTTTCATTAGTAAATCAAATGATTCGTATTTTTGACATGAATGTAAAATGCAATATTATTCTTACATGTACAAACTAAAAGAAACTTAGCACAGCCTGATGGAAACAAAAGGCAGAACAAGAAGTTTTATAATGGCTGACGCATATACAGTGGAGAATCTGTTATTCTTTCCCGTTTAAACGCAAACGTACGCAAACGCAAAGCACTAAAACGTAGAAAAGTACAATTTTTTGACAATTCTGATAATTCATGTTTATCTTGGTGGCAAACAGTTTGGAGCCTGATCAGACGTCGGGTTACCCGGCGTCTGATCTGGCTCCAAACTGTTTGCAATGGAAATAATAGTTTTAGCGTAAACGCGTTTATTGGGAAAGAATAACACATTCTCCACTGTAGTTGGGAGGGCGTCAAACACAAATACAATGTAACAAAATAGAGAAAAAACAGCTTGTTGACCACTCTGACGAGTTATTTTGATCAGACTGGCAAACACCTTAACCTTATCAGATCCCGAGTTTCTAAGCGTCTGATCTGGCTCCAAACACTTTGCAATGTAATAATTACTTTAGTGCAAACACGTTCATTTTGAAAAGTAATTGCGTTCCCCGTGTATATATAATTAAAAATAAAATATAAACACACAAACTAGCAATACAATTATTTAAAACACAAATAACACAATTGTCTCTTTATAACGAGCTCCTAACAAGACAATTCTCCTAAAATTATCATCAGCAAGACGGGGGGAATTCACGAACGTGGGAAACAAACGCCTTGTCACTGTGTAAGCCAGCAAATTGATAATAAATTATGCAGAATATTAGAGCATCTCCTACCTCGTTTTTTTTCTATTGTATACTCGACACCCACAGTATTCACCGATCTTACAGTGGAGAATGTGTTATTCTTTACCAATAAACGCGTTTACGCTAAAACTATTATTTGCAGTACAAACAGTTTGGAGCCAGATCAGACGCCGGGTAACCCGGCGTCTGATCAGGCTCCAAACTGTTTGCCACCAAGATAAACATGAAATATCAGAATTGTTCAAAAGTTGTTCTTTTTTATACGTTTTAGTGCTTTGCGTTTGCATACGTTTGCGTTTAAACGGGAAAGAATAACAGATTCTCCACTGTATGACGTCACTAATGACGTCAGAATAACAGATTCTCCACTGTAACCCTTGTCCTGTCGTGACATCGTCTGTTTTGAAATTATCATCTGCAAAATTTGTTAAATGTAGGTTTAGATCGATACTTTTTTAAATTAAAACAACCCTTAAGAAGAGTGTTAAACAGTTTGGATTCAGATCAGACGCCGTGTTACGCGGCGTCTGATCTGGATCCAAACTGTTTGCCAAAACAGTGCAGTCGCGATAATCAGGCAAAGGGTTAGCCCAAACATACATGTAGGTTAATAACTAGATAGTGAGAAATATTAAAACAATTGCCTTTATAGAGTACAATTACATTGTTGGACTTTTACTTTCTATATGAAAGGCATGCGATTGCCTTACTCATATAAGCCCAGTGTCTATCTGACAGAATATTGGCAAACAGTGTAGATCAGGGTCTGTACTGTTTGCTTTTTCATGTACAAAATGTTGCTGTATGAATAAAGAATGCAGTGTCTTCATTATCCAAACACAAGATTGAACTAAGATGAAACTAACTAAAAGTAAAATCGTAGGACAAAAGTAAGTTGTGATTTTAATCTGCTTTGAACGACTGTAGCAATCTTATGCCCCGGTCACACAGACGGTCGGGCTTAAATCGGTACCCAATCGGTCGAATTATTTGCTGTTTTGATCGGTTATCATAAGTGATTTAATTTCAGGCTTTCTGTGTGACCGGGTATCGGTGATAAATAATTGTTCAATCGGTGAAACGCCATCCCGCCTCCGATTGGCCACCGATTGGCAACTCATGAACTCCTATGGGCCACCGATTAAAAGCGCCCAACAACCTACATTGTATCAATAATCGACGAATACCGATAAAACACCGATGAAATGCTGGCGGCAACCGATTGATCACCAACTGATCACCGATTGAACTGTCATTAACAACCGATGAAAACCGACGAGATCCTGCGTTTTAATTCTCATCTTTTTTCATCGGTGGTAAGTATCAGTTCATCGGTGCTGTATCGGTGGTTTATCGGTGACTCGTCGGTGATATCGGTAGTAGACAGGTTGTCAATCGGTTATTTGTAAAATATTTTCACCGATCGAGAATTTTAAGCACGTTTAAAAATCCCAATCGGTGATTTTTCGCCGACGAAACTCATCTTTACCCAATAGCGATTGATAGGTGGAAAACAGGTGGCCTCTATTCCAATAGGTGATGCCGGTAGTAAATAGCTTGTCATCGGTCCCCTCCCTAGTTTGGCGAAGAAAAAACAACCGATCTATCACCGATGGCTCTGTGTGACCGGGATGTAAGATGTAATAAAACAGGAATTGTAATAATCATTATAAAACATGTTGTTTAAAATTCCGGTTGACATAGATAATAGGAAATGTAAGAAAATAAAAATGTTACATACTTTTTACAAATGGCTTTATTGTAGTTGTGCAGTTTCTATCACCACCACTGTATCGTCGGCTTTAAAAGTATTGCCTGAACTATTATTTCAAAGTAGGATTGAAAGTAGTCTGACCAAAAGATACATAGATAAGACTGTCAAACAGTTTGATCTTTATCAGACGCGCTTTAACGCATAGTGTTGAAACTTTTAAACTACAAGTTTCGGGTTTATTGGTTTTGGATTACACTCTCTTAAGTCATCTTCCCCTGAATTCTTAAACGGACGATTGATTTTTCACATAATTCATATCCTTTTCTTACCATTGATTCGATCGCTATTTTGATAATTTCCCTTTAAATATTAAGGCAGAACTCCCTACTCAGATCGAGAAGGATCAAACGCTCTTCATTGTAAGCGGTATTCACCGACATCAGCCCGATTTCACTAGAGGCACACTACCTTAAATAAAAACAACCGTATATGCATACACAATACAGTGGAGAATCTGTTATTCTTTCCCAATAAACGCGTTTACGCTAAAACTATTATTTGCAGTGCAAACAGTTTGGAGCCAGATCAGACGCCGGGTAACCCGGCGTCTGGTCAGGCTCCAAACTGTTTGCCACCAAGATAAACAAGAATTATCATAATTGTCCAAAAGTTGTTCTTTTCTACGTTTTAGTGTTTTGCGTTTGCGTACGTTTGCGTTTAAACGGGAAAGAATAACAGATTCTCCACTGTACCAGTTGGCGGTCCGATTCAGGGCGATTATTCAGCTCGAGACTTTTTTGTGGAAACAGCCGATCTGACGAGTCCTATGGCAAGAGTCTGATTGGCTGTTTCTGCCAAGAACGTCGGCAGCTGAAAACAATGCCATATTGCGAACCACCAACTGGTGATGTGTTATTTTCCTTCAATATACAAGATCAATAATAAACACATTTTGTATCAAGAAATATTTTGATTTTAAAGAACATGAATTCGTTCATTCCGAAAATTATAACACATGAACATGAATTTACGCTTATCGGAAACGAAGCCATAGTAACAAACAAGGCGTACGATGCAGAACAGATACACTCGGAAAAGCTCGGTATTGAAGGAGGGCATATAGCAAAACAATCAAAACACTATTGCGACAGACAGTACATGTACTACGCCGAAGAGATGAACCAAGCAAACAATAAATTTTGCGCTGTAAGGGGCTAGCCTTCTTGACAGAGAGCAAGTTAAACCTTGGAATACGGTCTGATTATATACAATTGCAAAATCAAGTATGGCAAAGTCAAACTGTTACCATAGAGTGTTTTTTTCCCTCATCAACAAGGAGAATGATGTTCGCAATTTAGCTAGATTAACTCATTGAATCCTAGTTACGGTTAAAAAATTATGCATCCTTTACCAAAAGTGTACCTGTGAAGAGTATACATGTACTTGTGTAATGCAAACAGTGAAGTCCATGGTCAGGAGCCCTCTAATCAGGGACTTCACTGTGTGCCAATGTGCAATATATATACATACACTTTTTTTAAAAAGAAAAACAACAACACACAAACAAAAAACAACCCAAATACTCTAAAACGGACCAGCCTTTATTGTAAACTGGAATGGTCCATTGGAAATTCCAGGAGGTTGACTTAATTGGACTTATCCTGCCTTGGTATTGTCTGTTTGAAATCCCTCAACTGACAAGAAACAAATTGGGGTTGTTTCGCATTTTAAACAAAAGAAACACTGATTGCATTTACAAACTGTGGATTCTGATCAGACGCCGAGTTACTTGACGTTTAATCAGGATCTAAACTGTTTGACTGTGCATCTCAGTGTAACCGAGCATGGCTAATTACATACTAGTTAATTATGACCATGAACTTTAGATATTTGTAATAGTTTCACTATATCCAAAAAAGATCAAATAATATGTGGAATAAAATACTGAGCTACAGTGGAGAATCTGTTATTCTTTCCCGTTTAAATGCAAACGTACGCAAACGCAAAGCACTAAAACGTAGAAAGAACATATTTTGGACAATTCTAATATTTCATGTTTATCATGGTGGCAAACAGTTTGGAGCCTGATCAGACGCCGGGTTACCCGGCGTCTGATCTGGCTCCAAACTGTTTGCACTGAAAATAAAAGTTTTAGCGTAAACGCGTTTATTGGGAAAGAATAACAGATTCTCCACTGTATGTACATGACCTAAATTATCAATCAATCAGTTACCCAAAGATCAAACGGGACCGCCGAGAATGGCATTAATCATTTTGTTTCTCATGTTTCGTTGGGAATATTTGTTACTATAATATTTGTATTTCCCAGTACACTTGTACTGCTCTGTTTTATTTTGATTTGATCAATGCTATGGGGAATAATAGACTGAGGTGTTTGTTGAGAGTGTAATAGAAGCTATTCTCCACTTAATTGTATAAAAGGCTAGATTATAGACAGTTAAAGGTTTTAAAAATTGATTGTTAAATAAGATTTAGCAAATAAATGAGAGAAATTTGCACTAAATCTGTCACAAAGTACCTTCCTTGCAGATATGTTCTGCTAGTTAATTAACCTTTTACACAGTCAACATGCATGCAACACCTTCAAAACTTATTTAATTCCATCTATCATATAAAAGTCACTACTTTGCTGTTTGGGTATATCAATATTAATCAACAATGATACCAGTTTATATTTTAAGGTAATTTTAGTAATGGGTCCTACCAATAAAATCAACTTTTTTTCCCTATTTGTTATCACATATAATAGGAAACACATGTTATTTCTATGTTTGGCCTCATGATAATGTAAAGACGAATTACGGATTAAATAGCATGTGCTAGGATAAAGGTATAACGGACAACTTCACGCGGAACTTTCTGCTTTACTTTCACTTTGTTTAAAGCGACCAATAGTTGGGAAGAAGTTACCATTTCCTGTTTAAACGAAACTAAACGTCAACGCCATGCAATATACACGTTAAATATGATATGATCCGTATTAAAGTTTTGACGTCTGATCGTGTTCATTATTGTTGGAAGAACACCATAGTTCTAACACAAACACGTTTATTTGGAAAGACTGATGTTAACCATATTTACTCCTGGATATGATTTATACGGATTGCAGTATAAATGCTGTTGAACCAACCCATGTGCCTTATCTCGGAAAAAAATTGCTTACATCTTCTGTCTGACCTTCAAACTTTTCCAGAC
Organism: Gari tellinella; assembly: GCA_922989275.2. Classification (NCBI taxonomy): domain Eukaryota; kingdom Metazoa; phylum Mollusca; class Bivalvia; order Cardiida; family Psammobiidae; genus Gari; species Gari tellinella. The sequence continues at coordinate 25,241,624 of OV277857.1, read as the reverse complement.
TCTGTTTTTACCGTCTGCAAAAGTTGTTGGGTGTAGCATTTCTCAAAGCTGATTTATCGGTATTTGTATTTTCGCTATGTAAAATATCAATAGAAAGTCAAACAGTTTTGGTCCTGATGAGACGCCGAGTTACTCGGCGTCTCATCAGGATCAAAACTGTTTGCAATGGTTATCAAAAATTCGTTCTTTGCGTGCAGGGGAATAAAATGCTCAATGACAATCGATATGCTGAAAACGAAAATATCGCCTGGTCCAAAACCCCACAGTTGGCAGTTTCCAAGATCATCAACGAAAATAAGAAAGTACTTAGTTAGTTACATGCAAGACGAGCGCGTGTGTAACCGAATGTAACCAATCTGGATGATACTAAAACGATTTCGGACTCTTGAATTATTGACGAGTTGGTTACCATTGTCTGCGGTTTTAATCAGACAGTACAGGGAACCAGTCGACGTATTCAGTTCGTTGCGATCTTTATTTAAGACTTTGGTAATTAGACGAGAGTCCGTCACGTCATCGCAGAAGTTTCACACAGACATGGCTGAATATTGCATGAAGGAAAATAAAGGAATAAACATACATACTGCGTAGAAGTTACAGTGGAGAATCTGTTATTCTTTCCCAATAAACGCGTTTACGCTAAAACTATTATTTGCAGTGCAAACAGTTTGGAGCCAGATCAGACGCCGGGTTACCCGGCGTCTGATCAGGCTCCAAACTGTTTGCCACCAAGATAAACAAGAATTATCAGAACTGTCCAAAAGTTGTGCTTTTCTACGTTTTAGCGCTTTGCGTTTGCGTACGTTTGTGTTTAAACGGGAAAGAATAACAGATTCTCCACTGTATTTCCAATGACCTAATTTGCCTTGTGTAATTGTGTTACGACCCTGCAGCAATCAGATAAATTTCAAACGAGAAGTTAATCAACTTTTCACACTTTGCACCCTAATAACGAGTTTACGCGTATTTAAAAAAAACCAGTGTCCCTGTATAGAGTGCACTTGTCCTATAAAAAATAGTGTATAGACCAAGTTTAGCCTTTCGCTCTTAATGACGCTTAAAAGCGCGTTTGCAAACAGTTTAGATCCTGATCAGACATCGCGAAACGCGGCGTCTGATCAGGATCCAAACTGTTTGACACTCGTATTCAAATTGCTTCAGTCATACTGCCTTATGTTTTTAACTTTGAAACGACATTGCAGACAACAAGATTGAAGCAGACGACAATGAAACGGTGAAGGGGTAAAAATCCTGCGAAATATTGATGTGAAAAGGTTAAGAGGATCCCTAAAACAATTCAATAAATAAGATAAATCAGCCTTGAGTATTGTTACAGAAGTCAAAACTTTCAGATGACAATTACATCACGTGCAAAAGCTTACACGAAAATAAGACGGAAGAAAGTTAAATAAAATGTAGAGGGCAACAGGTTTCGCAAACAGTGTTGAGTCTAATAAGACATCATGTTTGTTGTCTAGATTTTAAGAATCGGATGTGTGGTTATTACACGTTAGGACTTATAACAACCAAATCTTTATTCTTTACTATTGAGCACGCACTTTACATGAATTAAGTGTATTAAATATATTCATCAACAACATACCGTTAATACCCGCCATATAAAGTCATTGGTCCCTGAAACGTCACATGGACAATTCCAATTTCAAATTAAATCTTCTCAATTTGTCTAGTTGGGGATGTTTGTACAATCAGTCCTCTGATTTAAGTTTAAACTACACACGGCAAGTGTACTTCTCATAGGTACACTGTTTATAAAGGATGAGTATATCTGTCGTTAGGGACAAATTGGTTAATACTCTCTTAAAGAAAGCTCATTCATGGAGTATTTAAATATTGTTGTCCCTGTGAGACAGGTTAGAGCTTTCTGTTTTTATTTTATCCTGAGTTTAAGCAGCTGCTTGTTTTCAATACTACAGTCAATACATTTTAGTGTGTTACTATTGAGGGAACTATACAAACGCATTTACATGTACACAATTCAGAATATCGATATGAACCTGACTGGCCAAAGTTATATTTGCGTTAAAGTTGAGCATGAGGTTGGTCTCAAGAATTTGAATAGTCAATTTGAGCTTTTGCTTAAACCTGACCAATCAAATGCTAGAGACAGTCTCAGACTCAACTCAAACTCTTTATAACCTCGGACCCAGGCTCATAATCCGTTGGGAATATTCATGACACATCTTAAAATCCTTGCACTATTATGACGTCATCAGCTTTAAACAAGTTTTCATCTGCTTTTTCTGAAATCTAATCTTAAGTAAATTGATAAAATTAATACCGCAATGAGTGTCAAACGGTTTGGATCCCGATCGGGCGCCGCGTTACGCGGCGTCTGAACGGGGTTCAAACTGTTTGGAAAAAAAACTCCATTGTATTCGGACAGGGATAATATATAGACTAGTTATATATTATCCCTGATTCGGAGTAGTACAGTGAAGGGAATAAATTATTCTAATATTAGTTGATATGTATACGATCGGAAGATAAATACGCGAATGGTATTAATATATTTGCATGTTTTACTTATTTTCAATCTGTTTTCACAAACATATGTGTCATTATTTAAATGAAAATCGAGAGATCGTATCAATTGCGGTATTTTAATCTAGATACATACTAACTGACATCACGAAAGGCAAACCACTGCTGTAGATATACAGTGAAACCCCTCTTTGACGACCACTAGATTGTGTTAATTATGGGTGTTTACAACATGTCGCTGCTTAAAACATGGTGACAGTGAAACAGAAAGCTCCTTATGGAGCTTTCTGTTTCACTGTCATCTTGCTTTAAGCTATAACATGTCTTTTATATATCAATAAGTCTCGTCTAAGTGGTCGTACAGTGGAGAATCTGTTATTCTTTCCCGTTTAAACGCAAACGTACGCAAACGCAAAGCACTAAAACGTAGAAAAGTACAACTTTTAGACAATTCTGATAATTCATGTTTATCTTGGTGGCAAACAGTTTGGAGCCTGATCAGACGCCGGGTTACCCGGCGTCTGATCTGGCTCCAAACTGTTTTCACTGCAAATAATAGTTTAAGCGTAAACGCGTTTATTGGTAAAGAATAACGTTTTCTCCACTGTAATAGAAAGGTTTTTACCGTACTCCTAACACCACCCGGACGGACACAAAGATGAACTAGTTGACTCACTTACAGTAATGAAAACGTCATTTTCCTAAATAAGCGAGCTAAACCATACATGTCCATTGCAAACAGTTTATGGTCATTTTGTGTTATTTTGCTATTTATAAATGGCAGTTCATAAGCCTCATAAGTTGCTGTTCAAAACAGGGTTAAAGCAGTATTCACACTTTTCCTTACCCGTTAGCCCATAACCTCTTTGTAGTTTTAAAGTGACCACATAAAGCAGATTGAAAGCAAAACAAGATCACGCCAGCAGCGGACATCAACTTGTATGTGTGTGTGCCTACATCTCGGCATGACATTGTATAAAAAACGATTTTCAGGTAACTGGAACCCTGACCATGATCCTTGACCACACTTATAAAAAGCCATTGTCCTGAATATATTTCCTATACTTTATCAGCTTGGGAAACAGAAATATTGGAACGACAATGCGTCGCATATGTAATTTTAAATATTGTGTACGTTTTTTTAGTACTGATACTTTTGGAGAATATGTTACTTACTGTGACACAGGGACCCGTTTCATAAAACTTCGTACGACAAATGATGTCGTAAGTCAGAATATAAAAGTCTCAATTTTTATTTATTTTTCCATTTAATCCTGTCTTGTGACAACTCTTTTTGGAGTCGTATTGACAGGGTTAGATAAAGGAATAAGAAATTAAATGTATTTTAAAGTTTTGAGTTACAAACGTTTTTCGTCGTACGAAGTTTTATGAAACGGGCCCCAGATCTTGTTTAAAATATTCTGCATAAATAGAATCTGTGTGTTGTTACACAGTACTACATGTACACGATTGACGATAATTTCAAAATATCTCTTTATAACACGAGGATATGATGTTCGGTAGTCTCATGTTTCTTTTAATGCTTAAACCCTTTCAAAACCATATTATTGTCCCATCCAACCATATAGCTGCTTTAATCCAGTCATCTTTAAATAGTTGGCATGTAATTTGTTTCCATTAGTTTTTCCCGTTTAAATGTCCAATAAATATCGTATTGCCATGACGAAGAATTCGAAAACAAACAAACGTCGAAAACAATCTTTTACATAAGCTTTTAACATAACTATACCCTGAAGTATGTTATATATTTACAATCGCAAATTTTATGAATCGCACGTCCAAAAAACGAACTTTTATCAATACAAACGGTATCGACCATGGGCGTAGTTTGGCGTCTGAACATGTTTTCAAATTTGCAAAATTATTTGCAAACAATGATGACTTTGAACAGACCAAATATTCCAAAATTGTTATTGATCCATGGTACTGCTTGTACTGTTCGGGATTCCTTTTTCGGCGGAGCTGACTGGTTTCTATTTAGTCACACTTTCTATTTGGCCACACATTTCAACCAATTATATTTGATCAGAAATTTAGAATTAAGAGCACCTGTTGAAACTGAATAGTCTGATTGGATAGTAGCCAGGGCTCCAGATAAGGGAATTATTTCAAAACTTAAAATCTTTATTTGTGCATTAAACCCTGTGGTGTCACTATACATTTGAATTGTCTCTTCGAGACAAAAAAAATGAGTGGTAACACCATAGGGTTTGGTGCTGAAAGGAGTGAAAAAATGTGATTTGGTTAGTTTACTCCCTCTTATCTGGAGCCCTGTAGGCTGGTCTATGTCCAATTACAGTTTTACCAGATGTGGACTGTGAGTGTAAAATTTAGAGATACAGACTGCACTGTTTACACTGGGATGATGCATTTATACTTCTATTTTAAGATATGACATCTGAAATCTTTTTATAGAGTTACAGAGGAAGCTAGGTGTTTTGTAATTGTTTACTACCAATTTGTTTGAATTGTTAACTATTTGTACACATTTACCATACATTTAAAGCAATATTATATATAAAATTAATGGCCTCAAGTGAGTTAAACACAATCGTGTTGTTTCATCATTATTTACAAGAGTGGCAGTCGAAGTTCAGCAGACTGTTGTATCTGTACATTTGTGTATGCTATAGTTTGTTTCAAGAAACTCTATGAATGAAGTTTGATATATAGAACAATAGATTAATGTGAGGATCTCCTACCAGTAGCTAGGATATGAGTTAAATTATTGTTCTGTTTTGCATTTCTGTACATGGTAGTTTTGCATTTTAAATAAAAGTTACTGTTTCAATTGTTTTTGCTTTTCAATCCAAGATATTACAATTCTTTGAAAACCTCAATTTCATTTAATTTTGCACACCCAATTTCATCTATATAGCCTTAGTTCAACCACTCATTCCGCCGAATATCTTTTTTAAAGATATTTCTTGTTTCAACGTAAGCATTTATCGAAAATTATTTTCATCTGTTTGACAGAATAACTCAAATTCTAAGCGGTCCACAAATATGAGCTTTACAAAGCTTTCTACAGATAGGAAGAGTACAATGCGTGATAACATAAATACGTTCTAAATAAAACACTAAAACTTAACTTACAGTGGAGAATGTGTTATTCTTTCCCAATAAACGCGTTTACGCTAAAACTATGTTTTCCATTGCAAACAGTTTGGAGCCAGATCAGACGCCGGGTAACCCGGCGTCTGATCAGGCTCCAAACTGTTTGCCACCAAGATAAACATGAATTATCAGAATTGTCCAAAAGTTGTACTTTTCTACGTTTTAGTGTTTTGCGTTTGCGTACGTTTGCGTTTAAACGGGAAAGAATAACAGATTCTCCACTGTACGTATGTTTGTAATATGATTAAAATCCAAATGAATGCTTAACCATTTCCCCCTTTCATTCTCAATAACGTCAAAAGGCGTGTTTGCAAACAGTTTGGATCCTGATCAGACGCCGCGTTACGCGGCGTCTGAAAAGAATCCAAACTGTTTGACACTCGTTTTGAAATTTCTACACTAATGCTGCCTTAAATTTTAATTTGAAACGATATTGCAGACAACAAAACGAAGCAGAAGGTGAAGGGGTAAACATATAATGATAAATTTGATCATGAAAGGGTTAACTGTCACTTTGTCGTAATAATGTGTTCAACACCATCACCGACATAATATTATCTGGTTAAATTATTGTTATTTGACGTTTATGTGTACAATAATATTATCTGGTTAAATTATTGTTATTTGACGTTTATGTGTACAATAATATTATCTGGTTAAATTATTGTTATTTGACGTTTATGTGTACAATAATATTATCTGGTTAAATTATTATTATTTGACGTTTATGTGTACAATAATATTATCTGGTTAAATTATTGTTATTTGACGTTTATGTGTACAATAATATTATCTGGTTAAATTATTGTTATTTGACGTTTATGTGTACAATAATATTATCTGGTTAAATTATTATTATTTGACGTTTATGTGTACAATAATATTATCTGGTTAAATTATTATTATTTGACGTCTATGTGTACAATAATATTATCTGGTTAAATTATTATTATTTGACGTCTATGTGTACAATAATATTATCTGGTTAAATTATTATTATTTGACGTCTATGTGTACAATTCACAACTTTAAGTGTTTGGTTTACTTAAGAACCATTGCTATGAGTTTCAAAAAGTTTGAATCATGACCCAAACTGTTTTCAATATATACACTCAGTACAAAAAGAAACGCACACCGTGCTCATGCGCAGATTAAGAATCTGTTCTTGAAGAAAATTAAAATACTAATACCATATCTCAATATTGATTTAATTCTGTAACAAGTTCAGAAACAAAGAACTCAAAACCAGTGTGCTGCTTTTTAACCCTTTCACTCTTAATGACGCCAAAAAGCGCATTTGCAAACAGTTTGAATCCTGATCAGACGCCGCGTAACGCGGCGTCTGATCAGGATCCAAACTGTTTGACACTCGTATCGATATGTTTTAATTCATACTACATTGGATCTTACTTTGAAACGATCTTACAAACAACAAATTTGAAGCAGACGACAATGAAACGGTAAAGGGGTAAAAATCTCACGATTAATTTGGCAGCGAAAGAGAACTACAGCGTGTTTTAAACATCGCACCGATGTGTGCAGGTTGTGTTTTTCAAAATTGATACCCCAAGACAGAACTACTGACCTTAATGATAAGATTAATTCACAAACACGTTCCTTCTACATACAAATAGTGTAATGAAAACTGTGCGTTTCTTTTTGCACTGAGTGTATATATATATATATCGAAAACAGATATACATATTGTGTGTGGCAGAGTAGTGAAGGGATTGATACACCAGAAGCTAACTACTAAATAATATAAATACCTGTAATGCTGCACAGAGAACATTTGTGTATTTTTAGACCTGCTCAAGCAGATGACTTGGAAACACATTGAATCATAGTGTCAAATAGTATACTCGCCATTTACAAATGATATACCTGTGAGTGTAACCTTGTCCTACTCAAACAGGGTATATCCTGATCAGAGGAATTCTAAAGGAGCACTCTGCTAAAGGTTTACATTGTTTGCCAGTTTGCTATATATATATTGTAAAATTCAAGCATATATAGTCAAAAGTGGACTAGAGTTTGGAACTATCCATTAAAAATGTGTCGTCTGCTTCAGTATTGTTACCTGCACTATCGTTTCAAAGTGAGATATTAGGCAGTAAAACTAACGTAATTTCAAAACAAGTGGCAACAAGTCATTATCCTGATCAGACGCCGCGTGACGCGGCGTCTAATCAGGATCAAATATGTTTGCAAGTTCGCTTTACAGTGGATAATCTGTTATTCTTTCCCGTTTAAACGCAAACGTACGCAAACGCAAAGCACTAAAACGTAGAAAAGAACAACTTTTGGACAATTCTGATATTTCATGTTTATCTTGGTGGCAAACAGTTTGGAGCCTGATCAGACGCCGGGTTACCCGGCGTCTGATCTGGCTCCAAACTATTTGCACTGCAAATAATAGATTTAGCATAAACGCGTTTATTGGGAAAGAATAACACATTCCTCACTGTATGACGTCATTGAGAGTGAAATGGATACTTTGCACCATTCTGCAAAAACCTCGACAATTTCATCAATTCTGAGTTATGCCCAGTGGGTTTTATCAATAAACATCTCCAAAATATGCAGTAAGAACCTATTTTACAGCTTTGTGATATACAATTTGCATAAACGTGCAATATAAGAGAAATGCTGTCAGATATTAAACATTACAAAGCGATATAGATTTGTAAAAGCCACTTATTCCTTGCATGTCTGAGTGTCATTTATCTTTCAGTTAATGTAAGAAGTCGAAGTTCGTTTTGCATCCAGTTTATGGATTTGTTATGAAATAACATATATATCAGATTGTCCAGAAATATTTGAAGGAATAATATTTTGGCAATAATTCAACTTCTTGGAATTTTTACCTTTCCATTGTATTAAGTGTCGATAGCTTTATCATGCACGGTGAATCGACGGAGAACACGGTATTCATTTCCCAATAGAGGCTCTTATACTAAAACAGTGATGTCCACTGCAACTAGTTTGGAGCCAAATCAGATTCCCGGCCTGTGATTAAGCTCCAGACTGTTTGCCACTCAGAGAAAATTCAATTGTTAGAAATTTCAAAATGGTGTAATTTTCTGAATTATATTGCAATACGCTGGCGTTTTACTTGCGTTTAAATGGGAAAGTATAATATATACTCTACTGTACATTAATCATCGTCACTTAAGAAATAAAACATAAAGTGATGTAATAAAATATAGTAAATTACGTCACTTTATGAAAACATTAACGATTTATTAAAAACAGAGTGGCAAACGGGTGTGAGTATGATCAAATGCTGAGTTACTTTATTAATGCTCTAGCTCCTGCTTGTAGTGATACTATTATTTGTTTTGCAAATATACCATAGATAAAATATTGCATCTTGTTAATTATTCAGTTTAATCCTAGTTGCTGGCAAATAGTTCGGAGCCTGACCAGACTCTGAACAGATTGCTTTGGATATTTTGTATTGCATTCGTTTATTACCCGTTAATACAATGTAACCCTTCAAACCATTACCCCATAATACGCTTTTTATGCCTTTAACGTATTGCTCCACTGAGGAAAATAGTTCCAATTTAAACAGTAATGAATATGTTTGATAAGAAAAATTATATATTCTTACAGTTAGTAGCTTAAAGCAGGCTGAAAGTAAAGCAGAATGCACCTGAAGGTGCATTCTGCTTTACTTTCAACCTGCTTTTAAGTGGTTAGCTATTTTCAAAACCAGAAACAGGTTATGGGGTAATGGGTTAAACCATGTTTTAAGTAGGAAACATAACAAGGATGGTAACATTTGAAGAGTGCTGTGGTTGGTATGGTATCGGTTATCAATGCTATTGGAAGAGACAGTGTTCAGACAATGATGCTAGTGTATTTGACATTTGTGAGCTCATGTAGATGGTTACAAATACATTGACTTTGATGGCTGCCAAAGTATTTGAACGTCAAGTTTCCTTATTGTAAGACTATTATATTGGGATGTATATGTTGTTATATTCCACCTATAGCGTTTATACACCAATAATTGTGAGTTATTTTCAACAGCTAGGAACCAGGGACCTGTCTTACGAAACGTCGAACGTAAAAACGGTTGTAAGTCCGATTCTTAAATTCTCACTTATTATTTAGTTCTCCACCCAATCCTGTATTGTGACATCTTCTTGAAATCGTCTTTTCAAGATGATTCCAAAGACATGCCACAATACAGGATTAGATGGATAAATAAAAAATAAGATGTACAGTGGAGAAAACGTTATTCTTTCCCAATAAACGCGTTTACGCTAAAACTATTATTTTCACTGCAAACAGTTTGGAGCCAGATCAGACGCCGGGTAACCCGGCGTCTGATCAGGCTCCAAACTGTTTGCCACAAAGATAAAGATGAATTATCAGAATTGTCAAAAAATTGTACTTTTCTACGTTTTAGTGTTTTGCGTTTGCGTACGTTTGCGTATAAACGGGAAAGAATAACAGATTCTCCACTGTACAGTGCTCACTCTCTACAGCGGCACCCAACGGGATACATATATTGTGTGTTGTTTGGAGGAAGTTTTTATAGAGAGGGAACATTAAGACTTGTCTCTTTTTGCAAACAGCTTGACTTCAAATCAGACGCCACGTAACGCGGCGTCTGATCTAGATTCAAGCTGTTTGTCACTCGTGATTATATTTATTCTATCAAAATCTTCAACTATATGCACCTTTGAGAAAATACAGCAGACGATATTGCAGCAGTAAAAGCGTAAGACATTATTGTCCCGTTTAGGGAATTGCATAACGCGGCGTCTGATCTGGATTCAAGCTGTATGTCACTAGTAATTAACTTTTTTCTGTCAAAATGTCCAATAATTATGTAACTTTGATCAAAAACAGCAAACGACAATTTTAAGCAGACGTTATTGCAGCAGTTAAAGCGTTATACATAATTGTCCAATTTAGGGAACTGCGGCAAGGGTCATTGTAAGGAGGGGTCATTGTGAGGAAGGTCGTTGTAGAGAGGGAATATTGTTTTACATGTACAGTGGAGAATGTGTTATTCTTTCCCAGTAAACGCGTTTACGCTAAAACGTTTATTTCCAGTGCAAACAGTTTGGAGCCAGATCAGACGCCGGGTAACCCGGCGTCTGATCAGGCTCCAAACTGTTTGTCACCAAGATAAACATGAAATATCAGAATTGTCCAAAAGTTGTTCTTTTCTACGTTTTAGCGCTTTGCGTTTGCGTACGTTTGCGTTTAAACGGGAAAGAATAACAGATTCTCCACTGTAGCAGCTTGGTACCAGATAGGACTCCCCACTGTTTTCCGCGCATATAAAAGACAATGACGTCATTTTCAAAACATTGATCTTTTTCTACATTTGTATCGAATTGCATTTGCAAAGAGAACAGTTTATTCTTTCTCAACCAAAGCTAGACAATGTTCACACCTAGTACATGAACATGATTGAAATGCCAGGAGGTTATTGAATAAACCATGTTTGCATTAAGCCCTTTCTCACTACTTATTATCGTAGTGTTAAAACCCTAGACGGCTATGACGTCATCTGATGAAATCAATTGTCGTCTGCTTTCATTTCTTAATTTTAAAACTTAGTTAAATTTAATAGTTTAATATTGTAATGAGTGTTAAATAGTTTGGATAAAAATCAGACATCGAGTTACGCGGAGTGTCTGACCACGATCTTAACAGTTTGCAAGTAACCTAATTGTACTCGAGACACATCAATGATGGGGCTAAAGGTTTTCTCTGCTATTATACATGTACCGTCTACACCAGTGTTCAAAATCTATATTTATGAAGAGATATTTGAAAATACACATTAGTCGTGCCATGACAAATCATTCATTGCAAACAGTGTAGATGAAGGCTAGCCGCCGCGTCAAAGACGCGGCGGCTAGCCTTGATTTACACTTTTTGACATCCACATACATCTAAAGCATTTTATGCTGCTGTTTTATATACGGTATTTGACAGTATAGATCAAATTCAGATGCAGAGCCTGTGATGACAACAGTGCTTGGTCTGTACAACATTGCAATGTAATGAGGCTTGTTTTGTCATGGCACGTCTAATACATAATATTTACAATCGCCCCATTCAATTCCATTGACAAAAAGTGTGTTTCATATAAACACCAATTTTCGAGAGGGCGGGACTTGTGGAAAAGTTTCGAAGGGGAGGCGGGGCATATGCAGTTTTCATTCGCGAATTAATGTTTGGAACTTGGGGAAGCAAACATTTGGCGGATTTTTTCAAAATTTGTTCTCAACCGATCTATGCCTTCCTACTAGTGGAAACCATGATTCCCGACTAATATTCTTCTTTATAAATGAGATAAATTGCAAGAAAATTGACATAAGAATCTACCTTATAAACAGCGGCCTATATCTGCGTTTCTTTATGACAATAAAACCCCGATATATTTATCCTACTTTAAAATTACGTCACTTCTAATGACGTCATAAATCGGCATTTTTCGCACCAAACTGTCAAGTTGTTGACAATGGAACTTATTTTTTCTGCTTTCGAATGTACACAGATTCAGTAAACCGGCCATGGCTGTTCCTTATAGGGTACACATTATTCGTGTTATCGACCTCTAATATGGATAAAACATACATGCGTACTGACAAAATGTTTATTTAATGTTAGAAATTACAGCAAATATATTGTAAATATAAGAAATGAACTGATTTTTTTCGGCGTTCAAGCGAAATGAACGACAGAAAATTATCGGCAAATTTACCATGAATCGCTAGCGCGATTCATGGTATTTGCCGAAATTTTCTGTCGTTCATTTCGCTTGAACGCCGAAAAAAATCAGTTCATTTCTTAATTGAAACGAGTGTCAAACAGTAAACACCCTAAACAGACGTCACATTACTTGACATCTGAACTAGATCCAAACTGTGATTAAAGTGGTGATATAAACTTGTAACTTGACCTCCACGAGGGAATATCCTACAGACTGAACCAATAAAAGATATTTCTAGGGAAGTTAACTATTAGTTCAAAAGCTTTTAAAGCAATTCATCCCACGTGGAATCTATTTCAGGTGAAACTGAAAACGGCGGGCGAACTATTAGGACAATATTGAATCTGCAAATACAAATTATATATTGAAACTTTGCCAAGCCCGACAACATTGACGTTTGCAAATTTGCAAATCTTCAAAACTGATAATGATTTTCAAAGTGTTGGATTCTTCGACAAAACTTTAAATGTCACGTAAGGACTAATTATAACCGTTACCTTGAAACTGAAATGTATGTGCCTCTCTACAACGACACCCGATGGGAGACATAAATTGTTTGCGTTGTTCGGAGGGAGTCGTTAGGGAGGGAAATTGACTTACATTTGCAAACAGCTAGAATCCAGATCAGACGCCGCGTAGCGCTGCGTCTGATCTGAATTCAAGCTGTTTGCCACTCTTCATTATATATCTTCTATCAAATGTCCAACATGTAACTTTGAGAAAAACAGCAGACGACATTTTTCAGCAGACGATATTGCAGCAGTAAAATCGTAAGACATAATTTGTCTTGTTTTGGGAACAGCGGCACGTGTCGTTGTAAAGAAGGAGTCGTTGTTTGGCGACCCGTTGTAGGGAGGGAGTGCTCTAATAGTTTACGGGTATACATGAAGTAATTTAATCTATCCTCAAAAAGCTAATTGTGTGAAGCGTTGCTACAGTGGAGAAAACGTTATTCTTTCCCAATAAACGCGTTTACGCTAAAACTATTATTTTCACTGCAAACAGTTTAGAGCCAGATCAGACGCCGGGTAACCCGGCGTCTGATCAGGCTCCAAACTGTTTGCCACCAAGATAAAGATTCATGCGCGATTCATGGTATTTGCCGAAATTTTCTGTCGTTCATTTCGCTTGAACGCCGAAAAAAATCAGTTCATTTCTTAATTGAAACGAGTGTCAAACAGTAAACACCCTAAACAGACGTCACATTACTTGACATCTGAACTAGATCCAAACTGTGATTAAAGTGGTGATATAAACTTGTAACTTGACCTCCACGAGGGAATATCCTACAGACTGAACCAATAAAAGATATTTCTAGGGAAGTTAACTATTAGTTCAAAAGCTTTTAAAGCAATTCATCCCACGTGGAATCTATTTCAGGTGAAACTGAAAACGGCGGGCGAACTATTAGGACAATATTGAATCTGCAAATACAAATTATATATTGAAACTTTGCCAAGCCCGACAACATTGACGTTTGCAAATTTGCAAATCTTCAAAACTGATAATGATTTTCAAAGTGTTGGATTCTTCGACAAAACTTTAAATGTCACGTAAGGACTAATTATAACCGTTACCTTGAAACTGAAATGTATGTGCCTCTCTACAACGACACCCGATGGGAGACATAAATTGTTTGCGTTGTTCGGAGGGAGTCGTTAGGGAGGGAAATTGACTTACATTTGCAAACAGCTAGAATCCAGATCAGACGCCGCGTAGCGCTGCGTCTGATCTGAATTCAAGCTGTTTGCCACTCTTCATTATATATCTTCTATCAAGTGTCCAACATGTAACTTTGAGAAAAACAGCAGACGACATTTTTCAGCAGACGATATTGCAGCAGTAAAATCGTAAGACATAATTGTCTTGTTTTGGGAACAGCGGCACGTGTCGTTGTAAAGAGGGAGTCGTTGTTTGGCGACCCGTTGTAGGGAGGGAGTGCTCTAATAGTTTACGGGTATACATGAAGTAATTTAATCTATCCTCAAAAAGCTAATTGTGTGAAGCGTTGCTACAGTGGAGAAAACGTTATTCTTTCCCAATAAACGCGTTTACGCTAAAACTATTATTTTCACTGCAAACAGTTTAGAGCCAGATCAGACGCCGGGTAACCCGGCTTCTGATCAGGCTCCAAACTGTTTGCCACCAAGATAAAGATGAATTATCAGAATTGTCAAAAAATTGTACTTTTCTACGTTTTAGTGCTTTGCGTTTGCGTACGTTTGCGTTTAAACGGGAAAGAATAACGTTTTCTCCACTGTAACGGTTTAACATTACCCCGTCGCCTGTTTCTAGTTTTGAAGACAGATGACTTCTTAAAGCCTTAAGGCGCATTTTGCTTTACTTTTAGTCTACTTTAAGCTACAATCTACAAGGATACAGAAAACATTTCTTATGGTACATATTAATGACAGCATATGTAGTGACACTGTTTCTGTCAGTGGAGGAATAAATGAAAGGCGTAAAATGGCTATTTATGGATTAATGGGTTATACCCAAGAGAGGTTTGTTTTGAATTTCTTCTTATTACACAGAGTCTGGTCTTAGGGGACTTAGTTTCAATTTAGTGTAAATACAAGAACGACTATAAAACAACAATTACTCTCTCTAGATGTGAGAAATCAATATGTAAATAGATTCTAAATGACAAGATGAGTGGTTTAAGTGTTTCATAGTATACCGTTAATAAACTGGTTACAGTGGAGAATCTGTTATTCTTTCCCGTTTAAACGAAACGAAACGCAAACGCAAAACACTAAAACGTGAAAAAGGGCAACTTTAGGACAATTCTGACAATTCATGTTTATCTTGGTGGCAAACAGTTTGGAGCCTGATCAGACGCCGGGTTACCCGGCGTCTGATCTGGCTCCAAACTGTTTGTATTGGAAATAATAATTTTAGCGTAAACGCGTTTATTGGGAAAGAATAACGTTTTCTCCACTGTATCGTTAACTGCGATTACGATATTACTCTTCAAAAGGCTTTAACACCTTCAAGATCAAATTCATCGTGAGGTGTTTACCCCCCTTCACCGCCATATTGTCGTCTGCTTCAATATTGTTGTCTGCAATATCGTTTTAAAGTCAGATTTAAGACAGTATAACTGACGTTATTTTAAAACAAGTGTCAAACAGTTTTGATCCTGATCAGACACTGCGTTACGCGGTGTCTGATCAGGATCGAAAATGTTTGCAAATGCGCTTCATGACGTCATTGAGAGTGAAAGAGCTACATGTAAATTAATAATCCCTGAAACTTGTAATGGACTGTTCCAGTTTCCAGTTAAGTCTAGTCAATGTTTTGTTGTTAAGGGTGTTTTTATAATATCTTGCAAAAATACTAAATGTACATGTAACAGTACATACTCGTATCGGCGGTCTCCTATAGGAGCTCTCTGATCTGGATCTACACTGTTTGCATGACTTATATACATGCATGGCAATTGTACTCTTCATTCGTATACTTTTTATAGATGACGAGTATACTCGTCGCTGAGGTTGAATATGTTTATCGATATCTTATTCCTCTAGAGACGTCTTTAGAACCTAAAACTAAACAGGATTTATCTACGTCGGTTGTACAGTTAACCGTGTCACTCTCAATGACGCTTAATAACGCATTTGCAAACAGTTTGGATCCTGATCAGACGCCGCGTAACGCGGCGTCTGATCAGGATACATACTGTTTGACACTCGTTTTGAAATTTCTTCAGTCATACTGACTTATATTTTAACTTTGAAACGACACTGCAGGCAACAAAATTGAAGCAGACGACAATAAACGGTGAACGGGTAAAAACCTTACGAAAATTGATAGTGAAAAGTTTAATCTTATGTGAAGCGGATACTATGGCTGAAATTGATAAACGTGGTTGCTTAACCCATAGCTTGTTTCTAGTTTTGAAGACAGTTGACCACAAAAAGCAGGTTGAAAGTAAAGCATAATGCGCCTTAATGCGTATTCTGCTTTACTTTTAGCCTGCTTTAAGCTTCCATCTGCGAGGGTATAGAAATTATTTTGGCACAAATGATTATGTCGCACATTCTCATGACTGTATAAAATGGAACTATTTTC
Organism: Gari tellinella; assembly: GCA_922989275.2. NCBI lineage: Eukaryota > Metazoa > Mollusca > Bivalvia > Cardiida > Psammobiidae > Gari > Gari tellinella. Next base: position 25,225,159 of record OV277857.1, on the reverse strand, counting down.
TTCAGTGGAGGAATAAGTCACAGGCGTAAAATGCGTATTTGTGTGGTATGGGTTAATACAGGATATACATACAGTGGAGAATCTGTTATTCTTTCCCAATAAACGCGTTTACGCTTAAACGTTTATTTGCAGTGCAAACAGTTTTGAGCCAGATCAGACGCCGGGTAACCCGGCGTCTGATCAGGCTCCAAATTGTTTGCCACCAAGATAAACATAAATTATAAGAATTGTCCAAAAGTTGTACTTTTCTACGTTTTAGTGCTTTGCGTTTGCGTACGTTTGCGTTAAAATGGGAAAGAATAACAGATTATCCACTGTATAAGAAGCTCTGATAGAAACATTCTGAATTATGTTAACATTATAGTATATAATAGTCAACTTTCTGTACAGTTTGAGACACGTACGCTACCTATAATTGATTACATATATTTCATTTATATGATGTAAATAAATTGTAGATACATGTACCAGATGACCCTCTTGAGTTTGAATATCCAATGACTATCTAAACTGTTAGCTATTATGACAGAGAAGACGTTTTGGTTTTTCCGCTTTTAAGGTGGTTCGACAGCGGGCGGCCCGCATCTCGAATTCCGGAAATGCTGATGACTTTCACATGATCTTTTCGGCACGTGCTTATAGTAGTAAATTTACATAAAAAAAAGTTTGATAAGCTTCAGTGTCTTTTTTGTTAGCGCAGTTGGTAAAGTAATTGACTAGCAAACCAAAGGTTCAAGGTTCGATTCCCACTCGCTACAAATCTTTTTTTTTAAAAATAAATTGTCCGATTTTTATTGACTAGTCAATTCATAACGCAGTGACCAAAGGACAGGCTATGTTTAGTCACGTAATAATGAATAATATCATATGCAATGCAATTAGATGTATAAAATGAAAGTTTTAAAACTAAACTCTTGCGATTTACCTCCATCTGCATGGCAAACAGTTTGGAGCGCCTGATCTGGCTCCAAACTTTTTGCAATGGAAAAGATGTTTTAGAACAAGTGTGTTTTTTTTAGAAACAATAACGTGGTTAAGTACAATATAATTACCACTTCGCCTTCTACAATATCGACTGATTCATGTTTTGTCAGTATATGTGTGCAGAAAGTACTATTAAAGCCATTCAGTTTAACCTCTTCGCCGTTTCACTGTCGTCTGCTACAATTTTGTTATTGGCAACATCGTTTCAAAGTAAGATTCAATGCAGTATGACTAAAAAAATATTGATACGAGTGTCCAACCTTTTTATTCTGTTCAGACGCCGCGTGACGCGGCGTCTGATCAGGATCCAAAATTTTGCGAGCTTTTAAGCGTCATTTAGAGTGAAAGGATTGACGCCATCCAGTTTAACCCCTTCACTGCCTTGACGTCATCAATTTAAAACAATTGTTGTCTGCTTTTGTTTCTTGAATTTTAATTTTTGCTATTTTGACTAAAGAAATATTAAAATGAGTGTCAAACAGTTTGGAGCCTGATCAGACGCCGCGTTACGCGGCGTCTGATCAGGCTTCAAACTGTTTGCAAAAAACTGTTGTGTTCGGGGTAAGGCAGTGAAGGGGTTAAGAAATCTGAATAAGGGGAGATCCTTTGAAAGCACAGAAAACAGAGCAAATACTGAAAATTGCAGACTCGGTTTAATTGAGTCTGTTCATGAGCAATACTGAAATATGCAACAGTGCTCACGCCCCCTAGCACCAGCTTAAGCGGAATTCAACCTTCAACTGTAAATGCGCTGAAATCAATGATTCCAAAGGACCAGAAAGTATAACAACACTGAGAATGAAGTACGGGGCGACTTTCTACAGCCGCCACACAAGCACTTAACATCTGCTGTTGTGAATTATATAAATCTGAATAAGGGGAGATCCTTTGAAAGCACAGAAAACAGAGCAAATACTGAAAATTGCAGACTCGGTTTAATTGAGTCTGTTCATGAGCAATACTGAAATATGCAACAGTGCTCACGCCCCCCTAGCACCAGCTTAAGCGGAATTCAACCTTCAACTGTAAATGCGCTGAAATCAATGATTCCAAAGGACCAGAAAGTATAACAACACTGAGAATGAAGTACGGGGCGACTTTTTACAGCCGCCACACAAGCACTTAACATCTGCTGTTGTGAATTATATAAATCTGAATAAGGGGAGATCCTTTGAAAGCACAGAAAACAGAGCAAATACTGAAAACTGCATACTCGGTTTAATTGAGCCTGTTCATGAGCAATACTGAAATATGCAACAGTGCTCACGCCCCCGGGCACCAGCTTAAGCGGAATTCAACCTTCAACTGTAAATGCGCTGAAATCAATGATTCCAAAGGACCAGAAAGTATAACAACACTGAGAATGAAGTACGGGGCGACATTTTACAGCCGCCACACAAGCACTTAAAATCTGCTGTTGTGAATTATATAAATCTGAATAAGGGGAGATCCTTTGAAAGCACAGAAAACAGAGCAAATACTGAAAATTGCAGACTCGGTTTAATTGAGTCTGTTCATGAGCAATACTGAAATATGCAACAGTGCTCACGCCCCTAGCACCAGCTTAAGCGGAATTCAACCTTCAACTGTAAATGCGCTGAAATCAATGATTCCAAAGGACCAGAAAGTATAACAACACTGAGAATGAAGTACGGGGCGACTTTTTACAGCCGCCACACAAGCACTTAACATCTGCTGTTGTGAATTATATAAATCTGAATAAGGGGAGATCCTTTGAAAGCACCTGTTTCCTAGAAAACAGAGCAAATACTGAAAATTGCAGACTCGGTTTAATTGAGTCTGTTCATGAGCAATACTGAAATATGCAACAGTGCTGAACGCCCCCTAGCACCAGCTTACGCGGAATTCAACCTTCAACTGTAAATGCGCTGAAATCAATGATTCCAAAGGACCAGAAAGTATAACAACACTGAGAATGAAGTACGGGGCGACATTTTACAGCCGCCACACAAGCACTTAACATCTGCTGTTGTGAATTATATAAATCTGAACATGAAGGTCATACAATTTTGATCTTGACGCCGTCTTCCGCGGTGTCTGCCCTGGATTCATACTGTTTTCAATTTCAAGTAAAGTCGCGATAAGCAGATGATAACCAAATTTTTGGTTACTGAAATGAACGTGTTTCGGGGAAATTAATAAGTTAAAAGACTGGCATATGCACCGCGTTCTTTCATTAACCGCTTGCTCATACATACATGTATGAGTCGTGCCATGAGGAAACCTGACTTATTGCGTTACAAACAGTGTAGATCAAGGCATACCGCCGCATCAAATCTTGATCTACATGTACACTGTTTGACACCAACATATATCTAAAGCATACTATGTAACTGTTAAAATTATATACAGTATTTGGCTGTGTGGAGCAATCTCAGATTCAGAGCCTAGAATGGTGCTTGGTCTGTATAATGTTGCAATCCATTACAGCTGGTTTTGTCATGGCACGGCTCTATGTTTCTGAAGAACGTTTTTTTTTATCTGCTTTAGTCAGTTATGTTTAAATAAATCTCTAAATAACACACAGTCTATTCCTAGAGGGGTTTAGTTACAATTTAGTTTAAATACAAGAGCGGCTATAAAACAGCAATTACTGGATGTCGATGTGTTGAATCAATGTGTTAATGTTTTCTATATGAGAAGATGGGTGGCTAATTGTTTCAAGGCGTCTCATAAATTGTTTGATTATCATTCATAAATATCAGAGCCTTACTCACCAATAGGATTTACTCGATGTTTGATTTCTCAAGAGAAATCTCTAGAACTAAAACAAATAGGCTTTTTACAGTCGTATCTTAATATATCTAGCTCGCTTAAGTCTAACCAACCCGTATTTCTCGCGTTTTGTTTTCATTATTTCGAATTATCGTAAGTCGAAAATATCCGTATTTCAAAGTTAAAACGTGGCTAAGCCACGTTTTAACTTTGAAATACGGACATATTCGACTTAAAAGAATTCCAAATGCCGATTTTTTCAATCATTTATATATTATGTGGACTGTATTGTCAATATTGTATTAAGACAATATTTAAGGGACGGGTATAGAGCTGTTTTCAATTCCAAAATGTTGTTGAATGTAGGATTGAAATTACACAATACATTCCTAAAGGCACTATCCGTATTATTTTGTTGACACTTAAAGCAGTTCTGACTTAGCAATTTCCGTACCTCGAATCTAAACTGTTTGACCATTGTTTGTATATGTCTGCAGTCATTGTGCCTGTAATATAGTTTTGAAACAGTGGTACAATTCACAAGATAGAAGTAGCCTTTTTCCAAGTCGTGTTTTACAACGGGGAATTTTAGTTATATCAAAGCTATTTACCGACGATAGCAACAAAAAAACAATAACAATTACAAACAAACCTGTGAAATTAAGATATAGATTTACATACATACAGTTCTAAAAAGAAGATTATGTGACGGTGAAATGATTAAATCACGCAACATCATATATAATATTAAAATTAAATGGTAACAACAACAGCAATAAGACCCCCCTTTGCAGATAATATCATGACAGTGGTGGCATTAATTATGTAAAATATAGATTGAATATCATGTCCTGTTTAATAAACTGTGAACGCAATTTAGCACAATTGGCAGGTAAATAAAACAATTAATGAATTATTAAAATATGAACGGCAAACAGCGTTGACACCGATCAGACGTCAACTTAGTCTTACAGTGGAGAAAACGTTATTCTTTCCCAATAAACGCGTTTACGCTAAAACTATTATTTGCAGTGCAAACAGTTTTGAGCCAGATCAGACGCCGGGTAACCCGGCGTCTGATCAGGCTCCAAACTGTTTGCCACCAAGATAAACATGAATTATCAGAATTATCCAAAAGTTGTACTTTCCTACGTTTTAGTGCTTTGCGTTTGCATACGTTTGCGTTTAAACGGGAAAGAATAACATATTCTCCACTGTAACTGGCTTCAGTACTGAACCTTATTAAATTAAATTGACTATAGCCATCGAATTGCCATCGAATTGCCATCGAATCGGGCACTTCAAAAAAACAAATCCTACGTTTAAATATTTTTACGCGAATTTTCCGAAGCAGTTGCGACACAAATGCAATCGAAAAAATTAAAGAAGACATATTTGCGAACATTTGTGAGATACACCATTCAAGAAAACTTACCCGAGGGTAAAGTTAGTATTTTGAATCGCAAGCGAATTGCCATCGAATTGCAAGCGAATCGCAAAAATTGTTAATTTAATAATGTTCAGTACTGTTGCAAATGAATAATTGTTTAAACCCATCCTTGTCTAACCTCGAGTACAATCATGGTTATTTGCAAACAGTTCTGATCGAGATGCAAACTGTTTGACACGCATAGCGACCTTAATTAATCAATTCACTTAATGTTTTTAAAAAAAAAGTAAGAGCAGATGACGTCATTGCAGTTAAAGTGTTAAACGTTTGTTTTGAAAGAATACCGACTTCCTAACTGCACCGCACTATTTGTTGTTTGTTTAACTCTCGTTTAGCGTGTTCAGAAGCAATTCACGGAGTTGAATGGGAAATTCAAATGAAGTAATTCCATTACCGCTATCTACCCCTTCATAACATCGACTCAGCTGCAGAGAATTATGCAAGCAGTTAAGATCCAAATCGGACACCGAGTAACTTTACGTTTGATTAGGATATAAATTGACTTGAACAAACACCCTTTGTATAGCTGACGAATTGCCTGAACTATAACATTTAGAAGTCTTAACATGCGACAACATTTACACAGACGTCAATAGGTGGTAGTAGGGTTTCACTCTTCAATTCCAGATCGCGAATTGACATATACATGTTTTTGCAAACAGTTTTGATCCAGATTAGGCGCCGCGTTACGCGGCGCCTAATCTGGATCAAAACTATTTGTCAATTGTGTTTAGGTTTTTCGTCAATTTAAATACGTATACATCTGAATTTTACTAAATTTGCAGACGAACAATTAAAAGCAGACGATATTTCGGCAGGAGAAAGTTTAACCCTTTTACTCTAAATGGCCCTCAAAGCGCGTATGCAACCAGTTTGGGATCCTGATCAGACGCCGCGTTACGCGGCGTCTGATCAGGATCAAAACTGTTTGACACTCGTATTGATATGTTATAAGTCATACTACACTGAATCTTTCTTTGAAACGATCTTAACCACAATTGAAGCAGACGACAATGAAACGGTGAAGGGGTAAAAATCTCACCAAAGTTTTGGTAGTGAAAGGGTTAATGCCAATGAGGATCATTCGCCAAATTGATTCTACTGAAAAGTGCAGTGGCGTTAACGTCAGCTCAATCAATGCCTACTTTATTTCGCTGAGTAGAGCATGCACTGCTGGTAATAAAATGATTGGCTTTTTAAAAACATCGCAATAACGAACGTCTAAAACATTGTGCCCAAACAAGTATGCTTCTTGAATCAATTTAACTACTTTAAACTCGAATACAAACGGAATATCACCACAGTGTGTGATCCGGGGTCTTGTATCAGTCGAGTTGGTTGTGTAATCTATAGATCTCACGAGAGGCGAAGCCTCGAGTGTGATCTGGATTACACAAACAACGAGAACTGATACAAGACCCCGGATCACACACTGTGGTGATGTTCCTTTTATTATATACCTAAACTGTTTGGGACTAGATCTAGATCTATATATTGTTCAACCGAATAATCAAATATACGCATACATGTAGGCCCCTATATGTTAAATATCCTGAGTTGACCACCAATAAATTACGTCATTATTTTATGACGTATCACTTTGTTCTCGATTGAATCCGTTATTTATAAGAAGTGGCGTTTTGCAAATAACTGTCATTTAAGCGTTTCAGAACACGAGTTGAACTGTTTTAAGCTTTATCCTTTGGAGGAAAACATTAGTAAAAGTGGGTGATGTGGATTATTCACGCTTAAATGGAAATGAACTATTCAAAGTTGACCAATTCTTAGTTTCAACTTTTTTTAAAAATAGCATCGGACCTGGAATTCCGAAACGTCACGCGCAACGCTTCTTTATATTTATAGATCGTGTACAACTTGTGTTGCATAAAAGCAGTGACGTCAACATTGTGTAGCATATATGCCATCTGCTATACGGATCATCTGATACGGAAAAAGATTGTATGGCCTGTATTCGCTTGATTTTAGAATAGGTATATAATAAAATGAGTTATTTGCAAACAGTTTGGATCATGATTAGACGCCGCGTTACGCGGCGTGTGTCCAGGCTCAAACTGTTTGTCAATCATTATCATATTATCTACATTTAGTCATTTTACCTAAATTTTAAGGTTGGACAAGAGCAATTTAAAGCAGATGATGCCATGGCAGTGAATGGGTTAAATATACAGTATTTGTCTTGTTGGTATGTGTTTAAAATGGGACCTTCTATTTGTCTGAATAATACCTTCCCTTTCGGCTGTTGCTTAGAGAAACAGACGGGGCTACGACAAAGTCTCACAGAAAAACATTCGATGTAGATCCAGATAAGACGCTACATATTTCGACGTTTTGTCTGGATCTTAACGATTATTCTAAATTTGTTAGTAGCAGGCTAACTGTGATGAGCGAGTCTCCTGTCGTGTCTGACCAATAAGTGGACAAGCAGATCGTTTACCGATGTGGTTCCTCATGTGGGAGTGAAGGGCAAATGCTTATGTGCATGGTCGACCACATACACTGTATGGGATGGAGGCAACCATGGATGGTCCCTGTTTTCTCCTATGCCTCTTCTCCTGGATACGGTTGGCTCTGCTTTGCTCTAAAGCTTTCACGCCTTGAAAGCAACAGTGTTTCAATTGATTCCTGTCGTAGGCTTCCCAGGAGTTTGTATCAAAGTGGCAGCTCTTCAAGTTGGTCTTCAGTGTGACCTTGTACATGTACCTGTAGAGAGGTCGTGTTTCCTTGGTCACGGTGTCCTTCCTTCAGTTGACCGTAAAGGAGCATATTTGGAATTCTACTGTCTTCATACGGACAAAATGGCCGCTCCGACGCAGTTGGCTCTTTATTAGTAGAACTTTTATACTTAGTTGGCCACAATTTTCCAGGACTTCAAGGTTTGTCACCTTCTCTTGCAATCTGATGTTGCAGTTTCTGCGTAAACGTCTTTGGTGAAATATTTCAAGTTGCTGGACATGTCTCCGGTATGTTGTCCAGGTCTCGCAACAATAAAGGCGAGCGCTTAGAACAACTGCTCTATAAACAGCAATCTTGGTGTGCAGCTTTGTGCCACGCTCCTGTCAGAGTATTTTTGTCAATCTGCCACCTGCTGGCCTTTGCGAAACGTAGACTCACTTCGCCATCCAATGATCCGTTGCTGCGTATAGTGCTGCCGAGAACTTGTCTTGATTCAGTGTCGTTGATAATGATTGTAGGTGGAGGAGCAAAATCAGCGTTAGATCAATCTACAATTGATAACTATGCTTTCCTCTTTGGTTGTGCGACGACAGACAGGGCTTAGCACTACATGATGATGTATCTTTAAAGCCGTCCTTAACCGGGAGAGTTATGTCGGATTTTCGTGCTTTGTTTTTTCTTTTTCTCTACCTCTCTGTCGTACCCTGGACCCTTCCATGTCTTACAGTTACTCGTAACTACAGACTAGTCGCTTGAGTACAATTTGACCGTTGCCATAGTGGGTTATTTTTAACACGGGCTTGAATGTTTAATTCTTTCCCATGTTACTAATGATCTTGTCATAGATTTTTTGTTAAATGTTTTACATGTATTTACTTACTGTGCTGGCGGTCTTTTTGATTGTGAGGTTGTGGAACAGGGTTTATATTTTATGTACACTGTTTGTCTTTATAGGTGAATACAGGAGATAAGTGTGAGGTTGGGCGCCCCTAAACCCAGGTTTAACCCCCCAGTGGTTGTTAATAATTAATTAATTTATAGTTAATTATTGATTGCTACTGACCGGACCAAGGCGGGATCCTATGTTCACTATAGGAATAAACAACATATTTTTGACGTTCATGACGGTATGACTACATTAGCTTCGCAGGGGGTAAATTGCGTAAACGCCCGAAGGGCGTTTTCGTTAAATTTACTCCCCGAAGCTAATGTAGTCATACCGTCATGAGCGGCAAAGAGATGTTGTTTATTCCTTATATTTATATTTATATTTTCTGTCTTGTCAATTTAATGTGTTTATTGACCAGATTTGTTTTTCTGTATAAGAATTCATCATATACCGGTCACAGAGGTTCGATAGATGTAATGTCGATGTAATAGCCATTCCAGTTTCTAAATATGGTGAGAAAGTAGTCCGAACTACATGTACTCTAACTGTATTAAAAATTCAGGATTTTTTCCAGTAAACTTTCTCTCTGTGAATGGAAAAGACTTACAAGGCAAACAAATAACAGTGCAACTTGAATATCTATTGCAAAAGCACATTCTAAAATTACAGGTCGCGGTTGTTTTCTTAACCCATTTACACACATAGCAACGCGATGGCAACGACCTATGGGTCTGTATCACTCCGCTAGTGTCATATGACCGTCGACCAATGGGAGCTTAGTGTTAAGTGCCCGATGTAGTCTATTTGAAGAAGTCCACGAATAGCACGGGCGAAATCCGAACTGGCTAAATCCAGATTCAAAGTGTAGGTTCATCGGCAGATGACTGCATATTTTTTAATAGGATTACATTACGACTTTACAGGGTGAATGTAAATATTTTGCTTTATGTTTGTCTTGCGTGTTGTTTTCTATTAGTGTGTAGATGAAGGAATGGTATTGCGTGTGTGTGTGTGTGTGTGTGTGTGTGTTTGTTGTGGTATGACTGTGTGTGTGTGTGTGTTCTGCTTGAGAGGTGGGTGTATTGTTTGTGTTACGTTTCCTGCTTGAGTCTTTCGTATTTATTAGATGGTAGAGGCTGAAACATAGCTTCAGTCTGTCCAAGACTGATTGTGTGTCCAAAACGCTGACATGCCCCTGCGAAACGATCCATGATCGATTGTATGTCTTAGTTTAAGTGTGCAGCTAGTGCACAATCGTCGGCGAAGAGGAATTGTAACCCTAACATAAAACATAAAATCAATGAGTGTGCTTTCTTTAAAAGAGACATCTACATGTAGTTTCTAGCTCACAATTGTGTAAATCAAAGCAAACATTTATCTGGCATTTAAGCCTATATCTTTGCTAAAAGCAGGATGTTTATGTACCTTTATATTATTGTTAATTGCATGTCAATGTTTAGCATATACGAAATATAAATAAGAATAAGAACTATAAGCCCATTTTCCAAAATACCAGCAACGGAATTACGGTTTGAGTCTGGACAGTCATTCACAAGACGGATGGCTTATCCAGATCTATATTGATTTGTAGAATCTTGTTGAAATACAAAGGAAAGACGTTGTTGTTTGCAATACTTAAAATGATTAGTACATGTACTTCCAAAAATCTTTATAAGACCTCAGTGACACATCATCTACAACTCCTCGTATTTTCTAATAAATAATTCCTTGATACTGTATCTCACTATTCAAACTACCCCTATATAAATTATACAGAAATATGTCTTAACCCGGGTCGTGTTGGCAAGTCCTAATCTGTATTTAGAAACAAGATACAAATCTGATGCAGATTGACTCGGCGTCTGATCATTATTCAAAATCGCAGTGATGTTAAGGATGTTGAACAGACCTACAAAAATAACTTTCAAACAATTTTAAGATATCAGTTTTAAATCAGACAGAAAAGTAGCATTATTACAATAATTTTGATAGTTTTACAGTCGAACGTTGGTTTCTCGAATTCACTTAAGTCGAGCATATCCGTATTTTAAAATTCAAAAGTGGCTAAGTCACGTTTGAACTTTAAAAAACGAATATGTTAGATTCAAGCGAGCTCAAATAATAAAATCCAACTCTTGAAATACAATTGATTTCGAAGTAAGTGAGTTCCAAATACCGAGTTGCAATTGTACTTATTCTTTCGCAATGATTGTCTCCGGATTTCCAAGTGAAACATTTCCTGGAAAGTAGACAGTGTCGATATGTGTATACAGTAAAACCTCTCTATAACGACCACTACATTTTATCAATTATTATGTGTTTAAGACAGGTGACTGCTTAAAGCAAGGTGACAGTAAAAAACAGAAAGCTCCTAAAGGAGCTTTCTGTTTTGCTGTCACCTTGCCTTAAGTTGTCACCTGTTTTGATACAAGCAATAAGCCTACTTTTTAGTGGACGGAAAAGAGAGGTTTAACTGTAGTCTCGTATCTACCGTTCGTCTCCCTGAGGTAATCTATAGCAACGTGGGTTAGAAAAGGAGGGGAAATGGCGGCTGTGTCTATCTGAATACGTGATAACCAATATAGCATTTCAAACAGCTGAGGGGATTGAATCTATCTAGACGTTCTGTGAAAGTAAATTATGAAAGTACAGCAGTCTGTATATTTCAATATCATTTTTTTGCCCGTTTACATAAAAAATTAATATATACAGTAAAGAAGACGGTACAGTGGAGAATCTGTTATTCTTTCCCAATAAACGCGTTTACGCTAAAATTATTATTTCCAATACAAACAGTTTGGAGCCAGATCAGACGCCGGGTAACCCGGCGTCTGATCAGGCTCCAAACTGTTTGCCACCAAGATAAACATGAATTGTCAGAATTGTCCTAAAGTTGCCCCTTTTCACGTTTTAGTGTTTTGCGTTTGCGTTTCGTTTCGTTTAAACGGGAAAGAATAAGAGATTCTCCACTGTATGTTTTCTCGTTTAAACGCAAATGAAACGCAAGCACAAGGCAATAAAATGGAGAATATGACAGCTTTTTGGCAATTTTCATTATTTATTTTAATTTGATCGGCAAACAGTTTAGACCTTATCAGACGACGGGTTACCCGACGTCTGATCTGGCTCCAAACTGTTTGCAGTTGAAATAATATTTTAGCGTTAACGCGTTTATTTGGAAAGAATAACGTTTTCTCCACTGAACGCAATGCACAGTAAGATAGAAAATGCAGAGAAATGCATATTTCTAAAAGGGTTGATCATTTATTAGAACTTTAAGCCTTTATAGACGCAAACGTATTCGACATCTGACCTGGCACCAAAGTGCAACTAACATAAATTTTATTATCAGCATATACATGTATGTCTTTATCTGGGGAAAAATGATCTTTCCAACTGAAATAAGTAATTTTCAAAGTACCAAAATGATGGTGATAGAAAACATATTCAACCATTGCTATGCAAATCTTTGAATATATGTACTGCCGTCCTCTATACAACGACCCTCCTCACAACGATTACCTCCTTACTACAAAGTGTGCCGCTATTCCCCCAAACAAGACAAGACAATTATATCCAACACCTTTATTGCTGCAATATCATCTGCTGTTATTCTCAACGTTACACATTGGACATTTTGACAAGAACAAAACATAATGACGATTGACAAACAACTTGAAACTAGATCAGACGCCGTGTTACGCGGCATCTGATCTGGTTTCAAGCTGTTTACAAATGTAAGTCAATTTCCCTCCCTATGACAACTCCCTCATAACAACACTCACAATCTTTGTCTCACATTGGGTGTTGTTGAAGTGAGGGAGCACTGAATAGTTTGCGTACCAAAGGGAAATAGTAGCATAATATCCACTGCAATTGAATATCCCAATTGAAACAGCTTCTTGAACGTTATCTAAACAATTAGGATGTTACACATAAAGTTGAAATCAGAAATAAGGTTATCAGACATGAACATTTGTCTTTAACACTCTAGGGAAATCAATGTCATAATTTTCTTCAATACTGACTAGAACTCTTTCATAAGACAATGGCAATATCATTTACAGTGAAACCTCTCTAAACCGGACATGTGTGGGGACAAAAAACGTCCGGTATAGAGGGGTTTCAGGTTTAGAGGGGCTTTAACCCAACGCTTGTTTCTAGTATGGAAGATAGCTGGTCACTTAAAGCAGGTTGGAAGTAAAGCAGAATGCGCCTTAAGGCGCATTCTGCTTTACTATCAACCTGATTTAAGCTTTCATCTGCTAGAATGTTAAAATATTTCTGATAATATATAAATCAAAGACGTAAAAAGGCGTATTTATGGTATAATAGGTTAGAAAAAGGTGGATTGGAATTTTGAAATGGGACCAAAGTTTTTGTCCGGTTTAGAGAGAATTCCGGTATTTAGAGGTTTCGGTTTAGAGAGGTTACACTGTATACATGTACAAATGAAATCAATGTCATAATTTTCTTCAATACTGACTAGAACTCTTTCATAAGACAATGGCAATATCATTTATACAAATGTAATTGCATTTGTTTATCAATATTAGAAACAAAGTTACCCGGTGGCTGTTAAGGATCTAAACTGTTCATTCCCCAAATTTGTCTGTCTTCAAAATACTTTAAAACAAAATACGCATGAATGAAATTTGCAGAAAATAATATGGCGGTGAAAGTTAAAAAGGTCCTTTGCGAAAAGTTTATTTTTTTTCTCGATTTTGTAACTTGATGTTCGCATAATACAATAAATCTATGAAGACAGTCGAAATGGAAACTAAAAGCAAAAACTGCATTTTGCTTGGATGTTGCACATTTTAGCATCACTTTATCCGGCAGTAATCTGTAGTTCATCAATGCTTTTTCTTTTTACCGAGTGACCACTCTGCGAATGTACATACGACTCATATTTGTATTTTCTATATCTTATGACCAGTTATGTAACAAATATATCATTACTTGCATTAGGGAGGTCTGGAACTAATGTTGGTAGAACATCTCATGTCATAATCCCTCATCATTCATCGGCGCAATATACATATTTTCTGTGTTGCGGTGCTGTAAAACTCAACTTACCCATAATTAGATTATTTTATTAAACAAACTCTGAACTCGAAGCAAACTCTAGCCTCCCCTGAATATATTTATTCAGACAAAACTGTTTGACATTTTATGGAATAATTTCGGATAAATAAACTCTGAGACTTTATGCCCACGGTAACATTTGCAGACGACACATATACAGTGGAGAAAACGTTATTCTTTCCCAATAAACGCGTTTACGCTAAAACTATTATTTGCAGTGCAAACAGTTTGGAGCCAGATCAGACGCCGGGTAACCCGGCGTCTGATCAGGCTCCAAACTGTCTGCCACCAAGATAAACCTGAATTATCAGAATTGTCCAAAAGTTGTACTTTTCTACGTTTTAATGTTTTGCGTTTGCGTACGTTTGCGTTTAAGCGGGAAAGAATAACAGATTCTCCACTGTATCAGAACACGGTGTAGAGTATGATCTGGGTCAACACGGTTTGCATATGTCTTATATTTAGTACCATTGGAACCAGTGGATTATACTACATATACAGTGGAGAATCTGTTATTCTTTCCCGTTTAAACGCAAACGTACGCAAACGCAAAACACTAAAACGTAGAAAAGTACAACTTTTGGACAATTCAGATAATTCATGTTTATCTTGGTGGCAAACAGTTTGGAGCCTGATCAGACGCCGGGTTACCCGGCGTCTGATCTGGCTCCAAACTGTTTGCAATGGAAAACATAGTTTTAGCGTAAACGCGTTTATTGGGAAAGAATAACAGATTCTCCATTGTAGTAATTGCAATATAAAACAAATTGAAATGAAACTTAAGACCAGGCACCACATACATAAAAACTGGACTAATCCACCATATAAGCATGGAAAAATCGACTGAGAGCAAATGGGTAAAAATGAAAATTTCATCAACTCTTTCTTTGCCGTTTTACCGTCTGTTTTGGACATTGTCATAATGCTTTTCTTTCTAAAATATGAATTTAGTATTTGAGCTTCGATTTTAAATTTTTGCAAATAAAGACGACTGATACTTTGGTAGTGAAAATGTTAAACGAATCAGTCGTCAGTTGAACTAGATACAGTGGAGAAAACGTTATTCTTTCCCAATAAACGCGTTTAAGCTAAAACTATTATTTGCTGTGCAAACAGTTTGGAGCCAGATCAGACGCCGGGTAACCCGGCGTCTGATCAGGCTCCAAACTGTTTGCCACCAAGATAAACATGGAATATTAGAATTGTCCAAAAGTTTTTAGTGCTTTGCGTTTGCGTACGTTTGCGTTTAAACGGGAAAGAATAACAGATTCTCCACTGTACCTATGTACAAACGCGGCATGCAGTTAGAGGCGCTATACATGTGCGTGTCGGGAGGGAACATACATGAATTAAATCTAAGTGCTTATATACATGTACAGTCGAAACTCGATACTTCGAACTAACTTAAATCGACCATACCGATATTTCATAAATCTGAATAAGTTTCGATAAATAGATCTCGTTTAAGTCGAACATACTCGTATTTCAAAGTTAAAACGTGGCTTAGCCACGTTTAACTTTGAAAAATCGGTTTAATGTTTGAACTAAAGCGAATTCGAAGTATCGAGTGTCGACTGTATTCTCAATACGGAATAGGGTAGGAAGTGCATGGCAGGGGCATTTAATGTAAATCGTGGGCTTGATACTCACAATTGCATTAACACACTGATCCCTAGCGACGAGTTTATTCGTCTTTATTAACAGTATACATGTACCTGTGTAAAAAAAACAAATTCCCTATGCAAACAGCGTAAACCCTTACCAAGGGGTTCCTAAAGGAGTCATCTGATAAGGTTCTGCACTGGTTGTCATTTTGAAATAAAATTTTAAAACAAAATCCTTACTAACTAAAAATGGATAATGTTTTAAACAGAAATTGCTCATTCTAAATTGTTCAAACCTTGATACCATTAAAGTCATTATAAGAGAGAAAATTGTGAAAACGTGCAGCGATCCCACGGCGCAAGAATTACATCAATCACATTTGCAAGTTAAATTTTATCTCTCTGTGGGCTTTATGAAATGGCTATAATGATTTCTTCAAAAGCTCTCTGCCTATTCCCTAACTAGTTATTCTAAATCCCGTAACCCGCTGTAAAGTCGTCTACTTTAAAATTGTTCACTGCAAAGTTTGTTAACTTTAATTTTGAATATGCATTTTAAACTTATATAAACCTTATTACCAGTGGTAAAAAGTTTGGATCCAGATCAGACGCCGCGTTGCGCGGCGTTTGATCTGGATCCAAACTGATTGCAAACAGCAGTAAAGTCGCAGTTGGCGGAATAAGGGTTAATTTGATATTTGAAACCATTTGGTGATATTCGCATCAGTCTTTATATTGAAATGCAGTATATTTGTCACGAAACTTGTATTCAATACTCATTTTAAAAGCCATAAGTTCCTGTAATCGTGTTAACTCTTTCCTCCCTGAAACTTTAAATGGACGATTCCAGTTTCCATTTTAGTCTAGTCCATTTCTGGCTTTAAAGGGTTGTTTTTGTCAATGTTTGGCATTATGACAAACAGTGAGGATCCTGATCAGAGGGCTCCTAGGAGCCCTCTGATCTGGGTCTTCACTGTTTGCATAGGACAAGTGTACTATTTACATGTTCACTGTTTGCAAATGACGCCAATATGCGGGACTAGGGTTCAAAGGGTTAAAACGTCTGCTATACCAATCTTCAATCATTTCATGTCACAATATACATATTCAATATAACAATGAATTCTACATTTAATGTTTGCTGCAAGATTTCTTTACAGATATACAAGAGTAGTATCAGCAAATCGTTTCATATGAAAGAAGTCCGTTGAGGTGTTCAGGGTCTACACTTTGGACGATAGGCATACTTGGGCTACAAGATCTAGCACTTCATCATCTTCAAGATCTTCCTCGAAACAAATTTACTATTGAAACATTTTTTACATATGAATCAGTAATCTTTCTAAAGCAGCTGATGTCATGGCAGCAAATGGGGTTAATTTGGCATACGTGCTTCTTTGAGCGTTAAGTATATTACAGTGGAGAATGTGTTATTCTTTCCCAATAAACGCGTTTACGCTAAAACTATTATTTCCAGTGCAAACAGTTTGGAGCCAGATCAGACGCCGGGTAACCCGGCGTCTGATCAGGCTCCAAACTGTTTGCCACCAAGATAAACATGAATTATCAGAATTGTCCAAAAGTTGTACTTTCCTACGTTTTAGTGTTTTGCGTTTGCGTACGTTTGCGTTTAAACGGGAAAGAATAACAGATTCTCCACTGTATGTGCTACTGCTCTTTTTAAATTTTCGAATATAGTGGTAATTTGTTTGCCACTAGTTTTGATATTATATTAGTCCATTTACCTTACACTTATGGTAATAGAAGCAAATACTTGTTAAGAGCATTATGACGTCATGGGAGGCATTGATCATTAAACGTGCCATTCAAATTTGCTTGATGTAAGCCATCCTTGCCATGTGAGTTTGTAAGAATAAGTTGTGGACGAGACTGTCTGCGGGTCAGACAAGAATATAGGTCAGATTACCGTCAGATACTATCCGAGTCAGACGTTATTGTAAAATAATTATATCTCTTAGGAAAAGTTATTTGATAAATGTGTATAAACCATAGACTAGGGTAAATCAACAAAGGACGAATGAGGAACGATTGAGATTTACGATGATAGTTCCACAATACATGTACATAGAAACATGTGGGCCAGTACGAATGAGCCCGGGAAAATGTATCCTTTATGTTGAGTGTTATGTGAACTCTTTCGCTGCCAAATTAGTCAAGTGTTTTTACCCCTTCACTGTTTTATTGTCGTCTTCTTCAATTTTGTTGTTTGCAAGATCGTTTCAAAGAAAGATTCAATAAAGTATGACTTAATTTTTTTTATATCGATCGGAGTGTCAATCTGTTTTTGATCCTGTTACGCGGCGTCTGATCAGAAATTGTTTGCAAAGTCGCCTCTTTGTGTAGTTGGCAGTGAAAGAGTTAAACATGCCGTATATCGTAAAAGTATATACATGTAGTACAGTGGAGAATCTGTTATTCTAGCAAAGCGCTAAAACGTAGAAAAGAACAACTTTTGGACAATTCTGATATTTCATGTTTATTTTGGTGGCAAACAGTTTGGAGCCTGATCAGACGCCGGGTTACCCGGCGTCTGATCTGGCTCCAAACTGTTTGCACTGCAAATAATAGTTTTAGCGTAAACGCGTTTATTGGGAAAGAATAACACATTCTCCACTGTACCATCAGTTTTAAGTAATCATGTTTATGTTACGATGTATTGATGATGAGCTTGTAATACTTCAGTCCAATAAAACATCTGTTCTGTTCTATTTTATAAATCAATAAAAGATGCAGTAATTCGTAGTTTTAAATATTTTGTCGAATGCAAATCACAGTGAATAACATGTATAAAATGAAAATTATTTATAAAATATATACAATTTTGGACCTGACCAGACATTGTTTTACAAGTCTTTTTGTCTGATATATTATAACTTTTGCACTGGACGTACTTGCTATATACGGATGAATTAATGAAAACTGTTGCCAAAATTTGGCCCAGTTGTAACATGGGTAATTTGACTCTTCGTTCCGGACAAATCCTATCTATTTGATGCCCTAGCAATATTTTCTGAATTCAATAATAAGAAACGATGAAGACAATAATGGTCACAGACGGCAGTTACATACAGTGGAGATCTGTTATTCTTTCCTAATAAACGCGTTTACGCTAAAACTATTATTTGCAGTGCAAACAGTTTGGAGCCAGATCAGACGCCGGGTAACCCGGCGTCTGATCAGGCTCCAAACTGTTTGCCACCAAGATAAACAAGAGTTATCAGAATTGTCCAAAAGTTGTTATTTTCTACGTTTTAGTGCTTTGCGTTTGCGTACGTTTGCGTTTAAACGGGAAAGAATAACAGATTATCCACTGTAGCACAACGACGGTAAAGTGCAGCCTTATAAGAACAATAGTTTGTTTTGTCAGGTCGATGACGTAGAAGAAGGTATGATGGTATCGCAACTTATATACACTGAAGTCAAATTGTGCACATTTAGTTAGATGAGTTATAAGAAGATGAAACCGCCAAGTTTATAGCCCTCTTAAACCACTTTACTGCCGTGACGTCATCAACATTAATCAATTATCGTCTGCTTTTATTTGTCAAATTTGAATGCAAACCAAACGATAAAACTCAACATTGCACGTCATGTAATCTTCTGTTTAACATTGCAAAAGATAATCCGTCGTCTGCTCAGGCTCCAGACTGCTTTATATTCCTCTTACTCGGAAAGCAATAAACAGCCGTTAACATTTTCAAGATTACGCCATGTTATATATAATTATATTATATGTTATGTTTCAATGCGCTCGCGTTTAGTTAAAACAAGAAATAATAATGTCTTCTCTACAGTTATACAGTGGAGAATCTGTTATTCTTTCCCGTTTAAACGCAAACGTACGCAAACGCAAAACACTAAAACGCAGAAAAGTACAACTTTTTGACAATTCTGATAATTCATCTTTATCTTGGAGGCAAACAGTTTGGAGCCTGATCAGACGCCGGGTTACCCGGCGTCTGATCTGGCTCCAAACTGTTTGCACTGCAAATAATAGTTTTAGCGTAAACGCGTTTATTGGGAAAGAATAACAGTTTGCCACCAAGATAAACATGAATTATCTGAATTGTCCAAAAATTACACTTTTCTACGTTTTAATGCATTGCGTTTGCGTACGTTTGCGTTTAAACGGGAAAGAATAACATATTCTCCACTGTAACAGTGGTCAGAGTTCTAAGCAATGTCTGTTTACATTAAACCCTTCTCTGCCGTGACGTCTGCTCATTAAAAACAAATGAAGTCTACTTTTATTTCTCAAATTTAAGCTTTTGCACTTTTAACATAAGAAAAACTGAAACTAGTGTTAAATAGTTTGGATTCTGATCGGACGCCGCATTTCGCGGCGTCTGATCAAGATCCAAACTGTTTCTAAATAACCATGGTACTTGAGTGAAGATAGTAAATTAGGGCTAATTTTGTTACTCAAACCATTACTCAATCATAATCTATCGGACCCCTTTAGGGAATCTTCTTCTACAAAACAAAGTAAATAGATAGATAGATACTTTTATTTCCTCCTTTTAGGAGAGCACAAAAACTTACAAATACAAATAAACATAGACATACATTATTATACAAAGACGATACAATACATTACATTATGATATCACACTATAATGAAATTTCTATCGTTAGAAGTTCAATAATAGAAGGCTATACTTAACTAAGAAATGAGAAACAAATTTGACATGTTTAGTAATGAAAAAGTAGCAAAACCATAACACAAAAGGGTTTCTTTCAAACCATTGCTTAAAGCGACTCGCAACCAGATGGTGCATTAAAAATAGTAATTTGTAAATATGTGTCAAACGCTTATATAAATGGTAAAGAATTAGTTTAGGATAAGAAATTCTGTTTAAAAAAATGTATTTCAATAAAAAAAATATTGGTCTCTTGTGGGATTCGAACCCGGGGCCCCGGCATTGGCGGACAGAAGGCAAAATAGGGGAAACCGCTTAGACCAATGGACCACGGAACTATCCGTTTATCTCGGATCGATTTAACGTATTTCAATGTGTAGCGATCGAAAGTGCATACAACTTCATAATTCGGCTCGAGTTTATGTCTGAGCCCGTGAAGAGAAGCAACAACAACTATACCGTCTACTAGTCGGTATAGAAAAACGATGGAAAATATCTAAAAATCTAAGATTCGGTGACGATTCTTGAGACTTTTTTGGACTGATCATATTTTTTTTTAATGTCAGAAGCCAAATAATGCCACAAATTTGCTTTTATTTGAGTATTTTATTTTATTTTGACAAGTACACCATCCGGTTGCGAGTCCCTTTAATATAGAATTTCATTTCCAAACCGTACATAATCATGCTTTGTTGTCAAAGAGTTGGTTTAAAGCATGACTCAGTATGTGTTTGCTTAAATGAACATGTACGTTTTGCTTTAACTCATACATATATTTATTGACTCACAAGCATGTCAACTGGTTAATTATGAACATGCATAGATCAACGTCATTTGAGACTGGTATTACAATAAAATTAATACCATATCAAAGAGTTTGTATAGAACTGATTCTGGCAGTTCAACTCCGTGTCGCTGAAAACCTGTCACAAGATCTAATACTTG
This sequence comes from Gari tellinella, assembly GCA_922989275.2. NCBI lineage: Eukaryota > Metazoa > Mollusca > Bivalvia > Cardiida > Psammobiidae > Gari > Gari tellinella. The sequence continues at coordinate 25,204,108 of OV277857.1, read as the reverse complement.
ATGAGTAGGATCACTTCCTATATGTACCATATATATATCTATTCCTTGTTGTGCAACTAAGTCAGACCATAATGTGTGTCTTGTTTCAGCGCCAGAGGTACAATGAAATATCTTGTGTATAATCATGTTTTGGCAAGGACATCCACACTTGTTACAATAGGACAGAACATTTCTACACAAAAGTTTCCCAACCATAGTAACAATATTAGAACACAGCATTCTCAAATGTGGCTTACGCTTTGCAACACGCCATAGATAGCACTGTTGTAAAGGTTCAAACATCGACGGAAATTCGTTAATATGTATATTGCTTTGCCAGTTATTAACTGCCAGTGCTTTTTTGGCAATAGTTATACGGCTATGCAATTCTTTGTTCACTGATTGCTTATCAAACAAGTTCATATTGTCCTATTCACTGCCTAGTCTGATATCAATTGTAATGTTCAAACAGTTTGGATACATATCAAAGTTAAGTTAGTCAATGTCTGATTAGTATATAAAACTGTTTCAAACTCATTTCATTTTACTTCAGATGCAGTGCATATACTCTCAATTTGAGATATTGCATGAAACGCCAATTGTACACCTATAGTCGAACTTAGATATCTCGATCTCACTTAACTAGCACTCATCGATATTTAGATACATAAACTGCATTATTTCATGCTCGGTTAAGCCGAACATTCCCATATTTCAAGCCACGTTTTAACTTTGAAATACGGGTATGTCGACTTAACCGGGTTCGAGATATCGAAGTTCGACTGTAGTTATTATGACAGTTTACCCCATTTTTCATATCTATAATTTCTTCAGTCTGAACGGCAAAAGTTAATGTTTGCATGAAACTGCAGACGACATTTTTCTCGCAGACGATTTTTTCTTTAAATGAAGGGGTTAAGACAGACGGCAAAATTGTGCGTCGAAAGGGTTAATAAAACATAACTAAAAGTGTTGTATGAACTGTTCAACGACGATTAAGTACAGTGGAGAATCTGTTATTCTTTCCCGTTTAAACACAAACGTACGCAAACGCAAAGCACTAAAACGTAGAAAAGAACAACTTTTGGACAATTCTGATATTTCATGTTTATCTTGGTGGCAAACAGTTTGGAGCCTGATGATTAGACCGCCAAGAGCTGTCTGAACAAGGCATATACAGTACTGTTTTAAACAGCGTCAATATACCCCCAATAACAGAAGGGTTAGGTTTTATTTGATGAAAACTAATGCCAGACGATTCGAATTCTCAGAATTACGTTGTCTGATCAGTATCCACACTATTTCTCCTTTTCATGATCAAATTTATCGTGAGGTTTTTAACCCCTTTACCGCCAAATTTTCGCCTGCGTCAATATTACTGTCTGCAATGTCATTTCAAAGTTAGAATTAAGGCAGTATAACTGACGTTATTTCAAAATCAAGTGGCAAACAGTTTTGATCCTGATCAAATGCCGCGTTACGCGGCGTCTGGTCAGGACCAAAACTGTTTGCAAATGTGCTTTATGGCGTTATTGAGAGTGGAAGGGCTATTCTCAGAATCACGGTGTCTGATCAGTATCCACACCATTTCTCCCTTTCATGATCAAATTTATCGTGAGGTTTTTAACTCCTCCGCCAAATTGTCGTCTGCTTCAATATTACTTTCTACAATATCGTTTCAAAGTTAGAATTAAGGCAGTATATCTGACGTTATTTCAAAACAAGTGGCAGCCAGTTTTGATCGGGATCAAAACTGTTTGCAATTGTGCTTTATGACTTTTTTGAGAGAGGAAGGGCTATTCTCAGAATCACGGTATCTGAGCAGTATCCACTCTATTTCTCCTTTTCATGATCAAATTTATCGTGAGGTTTTTAACCCCTTTACCGCCAAATTTTCGCCTGCGTCAATATTACTGTCTGCAATGTCATTTCAAAGTTAGAATTAAGGCAGTATAACTGACGTTATTTCAAAATCAAGTGGCAAACAGTTTTGATCCTGATCAAATGCCGCGTTACGCGGCGTCTGATCAGGATCAAAACTATTTGCAAATGTGCCTTATGGCGTTATTGAGTGGACGTTATATCAAAACAAGTGGCAAACAGTTTTGATCCTGATCAAACGCCGCGTTACGCGGCGTCTGGTCAGGACCAAAACTGTTTGCAAATGTGCTTTATGGCGTTATTGAGAGTGGAAGGGCTATTCTCAGAATCACGGTGTCTGATCAGTATCCACACTATTTCTCCCTTTCATGATCAAATTTATCGTGAGGTTTTTAACTCCTCCGCCAAATTTTCGTCTGCGTCAATATTACTGTCTGCAATGTCGTTTCAAAGCTAGAATTAAGGCAGTATAACTGACGTTATTTCAAAACAAGTGCCAAACATGTTTTGATCCTGATCAAACGCCCCGTTACGCGGCGTCTGATCAGCATCAAAACGGTTTGCAAATGTGCTTTATGGCGTTATTTAGAGTAGAAGGGTTGTTCTCAGAATCACGGTAACTGATCAGCATCCACACTATTTCTCCCTTTCATGATCAAATTTATCGTGAGGTTTTTAACTCCTCCGCCAAATTTTCGTCTGCGTCAATATTACTGTCTGCAATGTCGTTTTAAAGCTAGAATTAAGGCAGTGTAACTGACGTTATTTCAAAACAAGTGCCAAACATGTTTTGATCCTGATCAAACGCCGCGTCAGGCGGCATTTGATCAGGATAAAAACTGTTTGCAATTGTGCTTTATGACTTTATTGAGAGCGGAAGTGCTATTCTCAGAATCACGGTATCTGAGCAGTATCCACACTATTTCTCCCTTTCATGATCGAATTTATCGTGAGGTTTTTAACCCCTTTACCGCCAAATTGTCGTCTGCTTCAATATTACTTTCTACAATATCGTTTCAAAGTTAGAATTAAGGCAGTATATCTGACGTTATTTCAAAACAAGTGGCAGCCAGTTTTGATCGGGATCAAAACTGTTTGCAATTGTGCTTTATGACTTTTTTGAGAGAGAGAGGAAGGGCTATTCTCAGAATCACGGTATCTGAGCAGTATCCACACTATTTCTCCTTTTCATGATCAAATTTATCGTGAGGTTTTTAATCCCTTTACCGCCAAATTGTCGTCTGCTTCAATATTACTTTCTACAATATCGTTTCAAAGTTAGAATTAAGGCAGTATATCTGACGTTATTTCAAAACAAGTGGCAGCCAGTTTTGATCGGGATCAAAACTGTTTGCAATTGTGCTTTATGACTTTTTTGAGAGTGGAAGGGCTATTCTCAGAATCACGATATCTGATCAGTTTCCACACTATTTCTCCCTTTCATGATAAATTTATCGTGAGGTTTTTACCCCCCCCCCCCCCCCCCCCCCACACACACACACTTTTTCTGCCAAATTGTCGTCTGCATCAATATTACTGTCTGCAATGCCGTTTCAAAACAAGTGGCAAACAGTGTCAAACAGCGTCAATCAGCTTGTTCTTCAATACAGTGTAATCATAAGGAGTGCAATTGTCCTACTCGGTATACGCACTTCGCGGAGTCTGATCAGGATCTAAACTATATACAAATTACTAGTGTATTATGAGTAATGCAGAGAATGTAGTTAACACGTTGAAACAGCGCCGATTATATCCGTCCTCAAATACAGAGTGCATGTCGTATAAGTGTCATTAGTGATGAACTGTTAAACAGGCCATTATTATAAGCGGCATTCAACTGGAAACAGTAGATTTTGAATTTTTCTCATACAGCCACGTTAGTAAACCACCAAACGAGTATGTCTGTGGAGACGATTTCAATCCTTTGTCTGCTGTATCGCGACTTTGCTGGTTTTTGCAAAAAGTTTGGATCCAGATCAGACGTCACGTAACTCGGCGTCTTCTTTTGATCCAAGCTGCTTGATACTCGTCTTTTGATTTGTTTAATTCAAACAGGTATAAATCTACATTCAACACATTTTACAGACGATAGTTTCAAAGCACACGATTTTACAGCAAAATAAGGGTTAAATTTGTTCATTTCATACATGTCATATATATTTGCCACCTACTCTTATCTCCTTAGAAAAGCAGAACGGATACCACATATGTCAATTACATACAGTAAACCCCCTATATTGCGACCAATGAATTATGTCATGCATAACTAGTTGTTTGAGGCAGCTGGCTACTTAACGCAGGGTGAAAGTAGGAACCTTTAGGAGCTTTCTCTTTTGATTTCGTATTGCGTTAAGCTGAAACATGTCATTCATACAAGCCACTGACCTTCCTTTTAGTGGTCGTAATAGAGGAGTTATATGGTATTTATTTACACCAATCAAACAAAGTCTCCGTAGAAAATACAACCCGGAGAGATCATGTACTTTTATAACCAATAAAAGCAAATAAATAGACGTCAATTTGGTTTGAAATGAACAACAATTCAATACGTTTCATAACTGGAAGACGAAAACAGCCATTTTTTAAAACAGACGTATAGGTAGGGTATTCACTATTCCATTATAAAATACTAAGGGAAGTTTATCCCTCTCCTTCAGGCTGACAATTCAACTTCAAGCGTTAGGCAGAATAGTGGACACCGATAGATTATCGATAAACTGTCCTACGCTAGCTTGCGTGCCCGTCAATGTTCGGCTCTTACCGCTCGGTATTTACGGAAACTCCCGACGACTCTTTGAACATATTAATTTTATTTTCAATTTGAAAAAGGACCAAATTAACATTAACTTACAATTCTTAAATTTATATCAAAAGAAAGAACAAATAGTCAAGTATACGAGCCCGTTTGCACAGAATTGATATCGATTTGTATAAATGCACAAGGTCGTGTTATATTATCCGTGTCGAGGCTTATTTTCAGCATTTTACTCTTTGTTTAATGTGATTTAGAGGTGTCTTTTTAAACTTAAAAAAGGACCAAAATCTTATTAAAATATTTTTTCAAAACAAATTCCATCATAAAGGAAAATGTTTAAACTAACACAGGCCGTTTGCACAGGAACGATATCTGTCCAGAAAAAAAAGTTATTACAAGTTATGTAAAAATGCCCTTCTTATTTTAATGCTCGAAAATGAGAGCAATTGGGCCACCTGCGTGTCCACTATTCTGCGTAACGTCAGACGCCGGGTTACCCGGCGTCTGATCTGGCTCCAAACTGTTTGCAATGGAAAACATAGTTTTAGCGTAAACGCGTTTATTGGGAAAGAATAACAGATTCTCCATTGTAGTAATTGCAATATAAAACAAATTGAAATGAAACTTAAGACCAGGCACCACATACATAAAAACTGGACTAATCCACCATATAAGCATGGAAAAATCGACTGAGAGCAAATGGGTAAAAATGAAAATTTCATCAACTCTTTCTTTGCCGTTTTACCGTCTGTTTTGGACATTGTCATAATGCTTTTCTTTCTAAAATATGAATTTAGTATTTGAGCTTCGATTTTAAATTTTCGCAAATAAAGACGACTGATACTTTGGAAGTGAAAAGGTTAAACGAATCAGTCGTCAGTTGAACTAGATACAGTGGAGAAAACGTTATTCTTTCCCAATAAACGCGTTTAAGCTAAAACTATTATTTGCAGTGCAAACAGTTTGGAGCCAGATCAGACGCCGGGTAACCCGGCGTCTGATCAGGCTCCAAACTGTTTGCCACCAAGATAAACATGAAATATTAGAATTGTCCAAAAGTTTTTAGTGCTTTGCGTTTGCGTACGTTTGCGTTTAAACGGGAAAGAATAACAGATTCTCCACTGTACCTATGTACAAACGCGGTATGCAGTTAGAGGCGCTATACATGTGCGTGTCGGGAGGGAACATACATGAATTAAATCTAAGTGCTTATATACATGTACAGTCGAAACTCGATACTTCGAACTAACTTAAATCGACCATACCGATATTTCATAAATCTGAATAAGTTTCGATAAATAGATCTCGTTTAAGTCGAACATACTCGTATTTCAAAGTTAAAACGTGGCTTAGCCACGTTTAACTTTGAAAAATGGGTATGTTTGAACTAAAGCGAATTCGAAGTATCGAGTGTCGACTGTATTCTCAATACGGAATAGGGTAGGAAGTGCATGGCAGGGGCATTTAATGTAAATCGTGGCCTTGATACTCACAATTGCATTAACACACTGATCCCTAGCGACTAGTTTATTCGTCTTTATTAATAGTATACATGTACCTGTGTAAAAAAAAAAAAATTCCCTATGCAAACAGCGTAAACCCTTACCAAGGGGTTCCTAAAGGAGTCATCTGATAAGGTTCTGCACTGGTTGTCATTTTGAAATAAAATTTTAAAACAAAATCCTTACTAACTAAAAATGGATAATGTTTTAAACAGACATTGCTCATTCTAAATTGTTCAAACCTTGATACCATTAAAGTCATTATAAGAGAGAAAATTGTGAAAACGTGCAGCGATCCCACGGCGCAAGAATTACATCAATCACATTTGCAAGTTAAATTTTATCTCTCTGTGGGCTTTATGAAATGGCTATAATGATTTCTTCAAAAGCTCTCTGCCTATTCCCTAACTAGTTATTCTAAATCCCGTAACCCGCTGTAAAGTCGTCTACTTTAAAATTGTTCACTGCCAAGTTTGTTAACTTTAATTTTGAATATGCATTTTAAACTTATATAAACCTTATTACCAGTAGTAAAAAGTTTGGATCCAGATCAGACGCCGCATTGCACGGCGTTTGATCTGGATCCAAACTGATTGCAAACAGCAGTAAAGTCGCAGTTGGCGGAATAATGGTTAATTTGATATTTGAAACCATTTGGTGATATTCGCATCAGTCTTTATATTGAAATGCAGTATATTTGTCACGAAACTTGAATTCAATACTCATTTTAAAAGCCATAAGTTCCTGTAATCGTGTTAACTCTTTCCTCCCTGAAACTTTAAATGGACGATTCCAGTTTCCATTTTAGTCTAGTCCATTTCTGGCTTTAAAGGGTTGTTTTTGTCAATGTTTGGCATTATGACAAACAGTGAGGACCCTGATCAGAGGGCTCCTTAGGAGCCCTCTGATCTGGGTCTTCACTGTTTGCATAGGACAAGTGTACTATTTACATGTTCACTGTTTGCAAATGACGCCAATATGCGGGACTAGGGTTCAAAGGGTTAAAACGTCTGCTATGCCAATCTTTAATCATTTCATGTCACAATATACATATTCAATATAACAATGAATTCTACATTTAACGTTTGCTGCAAGATTTCTTTACAGATATACAAGAGTAGTATCAGCAAATCGTTTCATATGAAAGAAGTCCGTTGAGGTGTTCAGGGTCTACACTTTGGACGATAGGCATACTTGGGCTACAAGATCTAGCACTTCATCATCTTCAAGATCTTCCTCGAAACAAATTTACTATTGAAACATTTTTTACATATGAATCAGTAATCTTTCTAAAGCAGCTGATGTCATGGCAGCAAATGGGGTTAATTTGGCATACGTGCTTCTTTGAGCGTTAAGTATATTACAGTGGAGAATGTGTTATTCTTTCCCAATAAACGCGTTTACGCTAAAACTATTATTTCCAGTGCAAACAGTTTGGAGCCAGATCAGACGCCGGGTAACCCGGCGTCTGATCAGGCTCCAAACTGTTTGCCACCAAGATAAACATAAATTATCAGAATTGTCCAAAAGTTGTACTTTCCTACGTTTTAGTGTTTTGCGTTTGCGTACGTTTGCGTTTAAACGGGAAAGAATAACAGATTCTCCACTGTATGTGCTACTGCTCTTTTTAAATTTTCGAATATAGTGGTAATTTGTTTGCCACTAGTTTTGATATTATATTAGTCCATTTACCTTACACTTATGGTAATAGAAGCAAATACTTGTTAAGAGCATTATGACGTCATGGGAGGCATTGATCATTAAACGTGCCATTCAAATTTGCTTGATGTAAGCCATCCTTGCCATGTGAGTTTGTTAGAATAAGTTGTGGACGAGACTGTCTGCGGGTCAGACAAGAATATAGGTCAGATTACCATCAGATACTATCCGAGTCAGACGTTATTGTAAAATAATTATATCTCTTAGGAAAAGTTATTTGATAAATGTGTATAAACCATAGACTAGGGTAAATCAACAAAGGACGAATGAGGAACGATTGAGATTTACGATGATAGTTCCACAATATATGTACATAGAAACATGTGGGCCAGAACGAATGAGCCCGGGAAAATGTATCCTTTATGTTGAGTGTTATGTGAACTCTTTCGCTGCCAAATTAGTCAAGTGTTTTTACCCCTTCACTGTTTCATTGTCGTCTTCTTCAATTTTGTTGTTTGCAATATCGTTTCAAAGAAAGATTCAATGAAGTATGACTTAAATTTTTTTATATCGATCGGAGTGTCAATCTTTTTTTGATCCTGTTACGCGGCGGCTGATCAGATTTTGTTTGCAAAGTCGCCTCTTTGCGTAGTTGGCAGTATAAGAGTTAACTCGTTGAGCCCTAGTGACGCATATATGCGTCTTTTACCAAACGTGTACCTGTCAAGAGTACACTTGTCCTATGAAAACAGTGAAGTCCCTGATCAGAGGGCTCCTACAGGAGCCCTCTGATCAGGGTCTTCACTGTTTGTCATTTTGTCAAATATTAGAAAAAAACAACCCTAAATAGTTGAAAATGGACCAGCGTTTATTGCAAACCGGACTTGTTCATTAGAAGTTTCAGGGGATAATGAGTTAAAAATGCCGTGTATCGTAAAAGTATATACATGTAGTACCATCAGTTTTAAGTTATCATGTTTATGTTACGATGTATTGATGATGAGCTTGTAATACTTCAGTCCAATAAAACATCTGTTCTGTTCTATTTTATAAATCAATAAAAGATGCAGTAATTCGTAGTTTTTAATATTTTGTCGAATGCAAATCACAGTGAATAACATGTATAAAATGAAAGTTATTTATAAAATATATACAAATTTGGACCTGACCAGACATTGTTTTACAAGTCTTGTCGTCTGATATATTATAACTTTTGCACTGGACGTACTTGCTATATACGGATGAATTAATAAAAACTGTTGCCAAAATTTTGGCCCAGTTGTAACATGGGTAATTTGACTCTTCGTTCCGGACAAATCCTATCTATTTGATGCCCTAGCAATATTTTCTGAATTCAATAATAAGAAACGATGAAGACAATAATGGTCACAGACGGCAGTTACATACAGTGGAGATCTGTTATTCTTTCCTAATAAACGCGTTTACGCTAAAACTATTATTTGCAGTGCAAACAGTTTGGAGCCAGATCAGACGCCGGGTAACCCGGCGTCTGATCAGGCTCCAAACTGTTTGCCACCAAGATAAACAAGAATTATCAGAATTGTCCAAAAGTTGTTCTTTTCTACGTTTTAGTGCTTTGCGTTTGCGTACGTTTGCGTTTAAACGGGAAAGAATAACAGATTATCCACTGTAGCACAACGACGGTAAAGTGCAGCCTTATAAGAACAATAGTTTGTTTTGTCAGGTCGATGACGTAGAAGAAGGTATGATGGTATCGCAACTTATATACACTAAAGTCAAATTGTGCACATTTAGTTAGATGAGTTATAAGAAGATGAAACCGCCAAGTGTATAGCCCTCTTAAACCACTTTACTGCCGTGACGTAATCAACTTTAATCAATTATCGTCTGCTTTTATTTGTCAAATTTGAATGCAAACCAAACGATAAAACTCAACATTGCACGTCATGTAATCTTCTGTTTAACATTGCAAAAGATAACCCGTCGTCTGCTCAGGCTCCAGACTGCTTTTCATTCCTCTTACTCGGAAAGCAATAAACAGCCGTTAACATTTTCAAGATTACGCCATGTTATATATAATTATATTATATTTTATATTTCAATGCGCTCGCGTTTAGTTAAAACAAGAAATAATAATGTATTCTCTGCTGCTCTACTGTTATACCGACTACACTGTCACATGCAAATTTCGAACCTGTTTAGACACCCAGTAATTTTGTAAATCCTTTCAACCCTTCTTACAAAATGCTGAAACGGTCAATTTGAGATATTAACCATTTGAACCCTAGTCCCGCATATAGGCGTTCTTTTCAAACAGTGTAAATATGAATAGTATACTTGTCCTGTGCAAACAGTGAAGACCCAGATCAGAGGGCTCCGAAAGGAGCCCTCTGATCAGGGTCTTCACTGTTTGTCATAATATCAAACATTGACAAAAACAACCCTTAAAAGACAGAAATGGACTAGACTCAAATGGAAACTGGAATTGTCCATTTAAAGTTTCAGGGAGGAAAGAGTTAAAGTATCCCGAAACTTTAGTAGAATATATTACGAAGTTGAAGACGTAAATCGAAACCATTTCCCTGGTGGATTGTACAGTAAAACCTCTCTATTACGTCCGCAATACAACTCTTAATTATTAGGTGTTTACGATAGGTGACTGCGTAAAGACATGTGACAGTAAAACAGTGTTTAACTGTCACCGTGCTTAAGCAGTCACCTGTGTTTCGAACAATCAATTAGGTTTCGATTTAGTGGTCGTAATAGAGAACTTTTACTGTAGTTGAAGACTTATAGTCTAACACATTTCCCTGTAGGTTTTTATGTTATTTTTTATGTTAACAGCGGTCAGAGTTCTAAGCAATGTCTGTTTACATTAAACCCTTCTCTGCCGTGACGTCTGCTCATTCAAAACAAATGAAGTCTGCTTTTATTTCTCAAATTTAAGCTTTTGCACTTTTAACATAAGAAAAACTGAAACTAGTGTTAAATAGTTTGGATTCTGATCGGACGCCGCATTTCGCGGCGTCTGATCAAGATCCAAACTGTTTATAAATAACCATGGTACTTGAGTGAAGATAGTAAATTAGGGCTAATTTTGTTACTCAAACCATTACTCCATCATAATCTATCGGACCCCTTTAGGGAATCTTCTTCTACAAAACAAAGTAAATAGATAGATAGATACTTTTATTTCCTCCTTTTAGGAGAGCACAAAAACTTACAAATAAACATAGACATACATTATTATACAAAGACGATACAATACATTACATTATGATATCACACTATAATGAAATTTCTATCGTTAGAAGTTCAATAATAGAAGGCTATACTTAACTAAGAAATGAGAAACAAATTTGACATGTTTAGTAATGAAAAAGTAGCAAAACCATAACACAAAAGGGTTTCTTTCAAACCATTGCTTAATATAGAATTTCATTTCCAAACCGTACATAATCATGCTTTGTTGTCAAAGAGTTGGTTTAAAGCATGACTCAGTATGTGTTTGCTTAAATGAACATGTACGTTTTGCTTTAACTCATACATATATTTATTAACTCACAAGCATGTCAACTGGTTAATTATGAACATGCATAGATCAACGTCATTTGAGACTGGTATTACAATAAAATTAATACCATATCAAAGAGTTTGTATAGAACTGATTCTGGCAGTTCAACTCCGTGTCGCTGAAAACCTGTCACAAGATCTAATACTTGATGAGTAGGATCACTTCCTATATGTACCATATATATATCTATTCCTAGTTGTGTAACTAAGTCAGACCATAATGTGTGTCTTGTTTCAGCGCCAGAGGTACAATGAAATATCTTGTGTATAATCATGTTTTGGCAAGGACATCCACACTTGTTACAATAGGACAGAACATTTCTACACAAAAGTTTCCCAACCATAGTGACAATATTAGAACACAGCATTCTCAAATGTGGCTTACGCTTTGCAACACGCCATAGATAGCACTGCTGTAAAGGTTCAAACATCGACGGAAATTCGTTAATATGTATATTGCTTTGCCAGTTATTAACTGCCAGTGCTTTTTTGGCAATAGTTATACGGCTATGCAATTCTTTGTTCACTGATTGCTTATCAAACAAGTTCATATAGTCCTATTCACTGCCTAGTCTGACATCAATTGTAATGTTCAAACAGTTTGGATACATATCAAAGTTAAGTTAGTCAATGTCTGATTAGTATATATAAAACTGTTTCAAACTCATTTCATTTTACTTCAGATGCAGTGCATACACTCTCAATTTGAGATATTGCATGAAACGCCAATTTTACACCTAGAGTCGAACTTAGATATCTCAATCTCACTTAACTCGCACTCATCGTAAACTGCATTATTTCATGCTCGGTTAAGCCGAACATTCCCATATTTCAAAGTTAAAACGTGGCTTAGCCACGTTTTAACTTTGAAATACGGGTATGTCGACTTAACCGAGTTCGAGATATCGAAGTTCGACTGTCGTTATTATGACAGTTTACCGCATTTTTCACATCTATAATTTCTTCAGTCTGAACGGCAAAAGTTAATGTTTGCATGAAACTGCAGACGACATTTTTCTCGCAGACGATATTTTCTTTAAATGAAGGGGTTAAGACAGACGGGAAAATTTTGCGTCGAAAGGGTTAATAAAACATAACTAAAAGTGTTGTATGAACTGTTCAACGACGATTAAGTACAGTGGAGAATCTGTTATTCTTTCCCGTTTAAACACAAACGTTCGCAAACGCAAAGCACTAAAACGTAGAAAAGAACAACTTTTGGACAATTCTGATATTTCATGTTTATCTTGGTGGCAAACAGTTTGGAGCCTGATCAGACGCCGGGTTACCCGGCGTCTGATCTGGCTCCAAACTGTTTGCACTGCAAATAATAGTTTTGGCGTAAACGCGTTTATTGGGAAAGAATAACAGATTATCCACTGTACAGTGGTGAAAAGCTACGGAGACGTTATTCTTTTCCAAAAACGCTTTAATGCTAAAACAGTAATGTCCATTGCTAACGGTCTTTTTCATAAATGAAATTTTCTACTTGTTTTTGAATTGCAAATGCATTTCATTTGCTTTTTAAAAGTAAAGAATAACGCATTCTGCATTGATTGTAGATCAAATTAGATCTTTATTTAGAACTTTATTCATTTTGATTGAAAGACTTTTTAAATGAGTGTCAAACTAGAAACACGTTATGGGGTAAATGGTTAAATCAAAATGTAATATGTTACAGTTCACAGGTCTCGAGTTAAAGAATTCTTGTTTTGTATCCGTCTCATTACAGTGGATAATCTGTTATTCTTTCCCGTTTAAACGCAACCGTACGCAAACGCAAAGCACTAAAACGAAGAAAAGAACAACTTTTGGACAATTCTGATATTTTATGTTTATCTTGGTGGCAAACTGTTTGCACTGCAAATAATAGTTTTAGCGTAAACGCGTTTATTGGGAAAGAATAACGTTTTCTCCACTGTACCTTTATACAAACAATGTAGACTTATACAGTAGCCCTTTGACCAGGTAAGCACTGTTTGTGATTTTAAAATATATCGTAAAATTGTCGAACAGGGACTTGACTTCATTGGAACTGGAGTTTTCTATTGTTAGTGAATGAGCTAAAAGGCCTGTACGTACACATTATTGCCTAGATTAGCATTGTATCTGGTAGGTCTGCAAACATAAAACTCATCCATAAAATAGCTATTACTGTCCCGAGGATTGCTGAATCAGCGTGTAAATGGGAATTTGAATGCTGAAGCAGATGGCTAAGCGACCAGGGCTCTAATGGCGATTGATTACTAATTGTTTATTGCGAAACCTCCTGACCAACGCATATATCTCAATCTCTTCACCGGAATGACGTCATCTACTTTTCATCTGCACATCAAACAATTGTCGCCTGCTTTTATTTATCAATTTTAACGTTATAGTATATTGACTTAAAACATTGAAATGAGTGTCCAACAATTTAGGTCCTGATCAAATATTGCATTATGTGGCGTCAAATCAGAAGCCAAACTGTTTCCAAGTAATGATTGTACTCGAGGGATTAATATATGCTTGATATTTCAAGACAAAAAATCTCTAAACCTTTCTCCCACAAAATCGCCTTTTAGCGCACTCAGTTCATTCATCCGCTGAAGAAAATAGTTTCAATTTATACAGTCATGAATATGTATCATAAGGATTATTTTCTTAGTACATGTAACGTAAACCCCACTGTATCAACGTACAAACAATTCACCCTTTCATGGTCGAATTATTCGGGAGATTTTTTACCCCTTCACAATTTCATTGTCGCCTGCTTCAATTTTATTGTCTGCAATGTCGTTTCAAAGTTAAAAAATACGGCAGAATGACTGAAGCAATTTCAAAACGAGTGTCAAAAAGTTTGGATCCTGATCAGACGCCGCGTTACGCGGTGTCTGATCAGGATCCAAACTATTTGCAAACGCTTTTTAAGCTTCATTGAGAGTGAAAGGGTTATGATTGATTCTTTCAAAGTAGCTATAGTACTGTTAGCACAAAGTATTATTGTGTTTTAGACCCGGTATAGGCACTGTTTCCGACCTTTCGTTCCTAAATGGAATGATCTCTGAATTAATGTAAGTTTTACATGCAAGTCAAACATCAATGAGATAGAAATGCTTGCTGATAACATACAATTCACGAGTAATTGATGCCCTAAGTTACAGCATCTTCACCGACATAGGCGTCTCAAGTCAACTTTGCAAACAGTTATGATCCTGACAATACGCGGCGACTGATCGGGATGCAAACTGTAACATATTCGTGGCAATAGTTCTTCACATCATTATTTTAAATCTTAATTTGGAAAAATATTAGGCAATTGTTTAGAAGCAGGTGATATTTAATGACGATGAATGATTTTAAGTCACACTGCGTCTGATTAGACTCCAAAACTTTAAACATATATCCCCTCTTTTTTGTTTCCTTTTCTTTCTTCTTCTTATTTTTTAATAAATAGATCAAAAGAGAGTATTCAGTTGTCGATTTCTGGAACCTCTTATAACATTGTTTCATTGCTTTTCTTTTTCATTGCCAATTTTAAAAGTTCCAAAAGGGACCTCATGGTGAAGTTGACAAATTATTGACTCATTGTGCAGTTTATTTATAAACCCAAACACCATATACCCAAATGCCATATACCATATTCCAGCGTCATATGTGAAAGTATGTATAGGAAAGTGCGTCAAACCAGGAAGGACGGACAGACTGGCACGCAGATATAACGTCATACATGTACCATTTAACATATTGTACATGTAAGTTCCGCCAGAAGACAGGCGTATACAATCCTCCGTCTAGGGAAACGTCTAAGTTATATTTCATTTCGCGCCGGATAGTTTGTTTTACGTTTCAGTAAAATGTTTCAAGGTACATTTTAAAGAGGCTCGCAACCGGATTTAGCATTAAAAATGGTAATTTGTAAATATATGTCAAATGATTATATAAATGGGTAAGATTTAGTTTAGGATAATAAATTCTGTTAAAAAATGCATTTCAAAAAAAAGGGGAAGAAGCTCTGGTGGGATTCGAACCCGTGACCCTCCATTGCGGAGACAAACAAGAAAAATGAGGACGCGCCTTTACCGCCTCGACCACGGACGCTCTCTATATATACGGTAGCGAATTAACGTACTTCACTGTTAGCGCTTAATACTGCATTATTCGGCTCCGGTTTATGTCAGAGCCCGTGTAGAGAAGCAACAACAACAACTATACCGTTAGCTAACGCTATAGAAAAACGATGGAAAATATCTAAAAAAACTAAGATTCGGTGACGATTCTTGAGATTTTTGTTTGGACCGATCATAATTTGTAAATGTCAGACGCCAAATAATGCCACAAATTTGCTTATATTTGAGTATTTTATTTTATTTTGACAAGTACACCATCCGGTTGCGAGTCGCTTTAAACTAGCGTTGATTGATTTATTGTTCGGGTTATGAAGTGATATATTTGCTTATTCAAGCAGGTACATCGGAGAAAACGTTATTCTTTCCCAATAAATACGTTTACGCTCAAACGTTTATTTGCGGTGCAAACAGTTTGGAGCCAGATCAGACGCCGGGTAACCCGGCGTCTGATCAGGCTCCAAACTGTGTAACCGGCGTCTGATCAGGCTCCAAACTGTTTGCCACCAAGATAAACATAAATTATCAGAATTGTCCAAAAGTTGTACTTTTCTCCATTTTATTGCTCTGCGTTTGCGTACGTTTGCGTTTAAACGGGAAAGAATAACGTTTTCTCCACTGTAAATGAGAACGGTTGAATACGTCGATTCACGATTGCTTAACTGTCTGGGGACTGAAGTTGACTTTGCGAAAATTGTTGCACTTAGATAAGATCCAAAATGAGATTCCACAATTTGGTCTGAGAGCAAAACTTATAAATCAATTTGTAGAAATGCGTCAGGCGATAAAGTTTACAGACATACCGTTAAAAAAATGTTACGTGGCTTTTTGCTTATTCATGCACGAAAGCATAATGGCTGATTAAGTCTGTAGACAATTGATTAACAGACAAAAACACTGGATACTTGAAGGCAATACAGTGGTAGAACCGTTGTTTTTCATATTTAGATATTGTTTCATATTTAGTGTCAAACAGTTTAGATCCTGAACAGACGCCGCGATTTTAAGTGTTTACGATAGGTGACTGCTTAAAGCAATGGGGCAGAAAAACAGTATTTAACTGTCATCGTGCGTTAAACTGTATTTCGAACAATCAAATAGATTTCGTTATAGTAGTCGTAATAGAGGAGTTTTCCTATAGTTGAAGACTTATAATCTTACACATTTCCCTGGAGTCTTTTATGTTATTTTTTATGTTAACAACGATCAGAGTTCTAAGCAATGTCTGTTTACATTAAACTAATCTCTGTTATGACGTCAGCTGATTCAAAACAAAATAACGTCTGCTTTTACTTCTCAAATTTAAACTTTAGCATTTTGAACTTAAGAAATACCGAACGAGTGTTGAACAGTTTGGATTCTGATCTGACGCCGCGCTTCGCGGCGTCCGATCAAGATCCAAACTGTTTACAAATAACCAGTGTTCTTGAGTACGGATAGTAAATTAGGGCTAACTGTATTACTCAAACTATCACTCAATCATAATCTATCGGATCCAACAGGGAATCTTCTTCTACAAAACAAAGTCGATAGAATTCTTCGTTCACTGATTGTTTATCAAACAAATCCACATTGCCCCCTCACTGCCTAGTCTGACTCCAACTGTTATGTTAAAACAATGTCTGATTAGTACTACGTATATTTATAAAACTATTTCAAACTCATTTTTGTTTTACTTCAGACGCAGTATATACAGTCTCAATTTGACATATAACAGTGGAGAATCTGTTATTCTTTCCCGTTTAAACGCAAACGTACGCAAACGCAAAGCACTAAAACGTAGAAAAGTACAACTTTTGGACAATTCTGACAATTCATGTTTATCTTGGTGGCAAACAGTTTGGAGCCTGATCAGACGCCAGGTTACCCGGCGTCTGATCTGGCTCCAAACTGTTTGCAATGAAAAACATAGTTTTAGCGTAAACGCGTTTATTGGGAAAGAATAACGTTTTCTCCACTGTACATCAAACATCAATTGTTCATACATGTAGTATGACAGTAAATCTATTGTACGCTGTGAGCGAAGTGGTGGTATTTCTTACAAAAAGTTTAGATCGAGGATAGAAATCTGGTAACTCGACCTCTTATATAGATCCAAACTGTTTGACACGCTGTTTAATGATTTTCAAGTAAATTTCACTTGTTTTTTACCTGTATGTACGTTGAATCGATTTTCGGGTGACCAAAACAACGCTTCCATATCCGGCGGATCTAATTGCTACATTATTTTGAAAGACTGGCTAAAAGAATTTGAGTTATTGTCTTCTGAAAGACATATTCATGTTCGTGAAAGAGCAGACAGTCTATAGTCTAATTCGCGAGGGTACAAAACACTGCTTCCGGTTTACGCACATTTCACACACTATCAAACATATACTCCGCATAACAAAATCACAGTCCGATCGAGACACAGTCTACAAATTTTCTATTCATTCACGGGCCGGTCTAAAACTCGGTTTGCGAATTGGAAAGAATACGACTTCGTTTTTAAAAGGAATTCAGAATTAAATGCTATTTCTATTTAAAATAAAAAAAGTCTCAGTGTAAATAAAACAAACGAGTTTCACGGTCATGCTGAATGCTAACAAACTACCGTGTGCATAAACGGTCAAATTTTAGGGCCTATACGAATGAACGGGTAAAAAAACTTTTCCGGTCGTTTCGGCCCTCAGTTGTTTCGACCCGGAGGTCGATTCGGCCCTTTGCCGTTTCGGCAACTTTTAAATTTCCCATATTGGTATGGTAAAGTAAAGTAGAAAAAAGTGTCATATACCTCTGGTAATTTATAACCCCCAATGAATAATTGGTAAAACAGAAAGTGACAAATACCCCTGAGTAGTTTTGTCACTGCAATGTATTAATTTGGCTTTCAAGTAAAATCATACAGCAGGTCATAAAAGTACTCCTTGCTGTTGTTGTGATGAAAATGTTCAGAGAAACCAGCTTTTTCTAGCTTATTCAAATGCACCATCACCATAGCATCATGACATCATATTGATGTCATCATGACGTCGTCGTCATAACAAGGTTTGTCAAATGTCATATTTAGGACCTATTTCTAAATTTAGAATTGATCACATGAAAAAAGAGTAATGGCCAGTAAGAATGAGTTATCTCCCTTCCGATTCACTTGAAATAATATAGAATGCCTTATCTCCCTATTCACCTGATTTTACCTCTGAATGACCTCTAAATGACCTTGATTTTTGTCAGACACGACCAAAGTTGTACTGACCACAAGATCTTCAGTTGAGTACACATTCCAAATATAAAGTCTCTATCCCATGTTGTTCAAAAGTTATGGCCAATGTTAAAGTTGTGTACAGACAAACAGACAGACAGATAAACAGACAGACCAAAAACAATATTATATGCCCCGACTAAGTTGTGCGGGGGCATAATTAGCACCCAACTTACCCACCATACAGTATTGCCCAGTAGTCTAGCATTTATGTGGTCAAACCAATTTGTTTAAGATGGAGAAAAGTTGACTGAAAATTCAGGAAAGGGTTCTTAGATTTATTTATGACGATCAAACAAGCACCTACCAGGGTCTGTCTGACCATTCTAGACTCCCCTCCGTTAGGACCAGATGTATGAAAAATATGACCATAGAGGTGTTTAAGGTAATTAATAAAGAGTGCCCTCTTTATTTTCATAATTTGGTAAATATAAAAAATAACTCATTTTCTTTTCGGCATACAATAGAAGTGAAATCCTGCTGGAAAGAACTTGCAACCTGGTACGGTTTGCAATGAATCCTTTAAGTATGCAAGATGTAGACTGTTGAATGATTTGCCTGATAAGTCTAAAGAGGAGACAGAACCGTCCCTCAACCAGTTCAAGTCTTTTGTGATAGTTGTGTCAGGTTGGAATGTACCTGAATGTAAGTGTAGCTCATGCAGTCCAATATAGGAATAACTTAGTCAATCCTGCTTGCTGGTTTGCTTTTTCACTTAATATGTTCTAACTATAACATAGCAAGGTTGAAAAACTTAATCTCTTTTTGACACACCTCTTATGGTCTATCGCTATCGACTCATGTTTTAATCTAACTGTGTAATATATTAACTCAGACATATTGCTGATTGTCAGATAGAATGAATATTGGCCAGGCGGCAAGTGACACAACTTCTGACCAATACTCATACTGATCTAAAATTTATCACAACCAGCCATTGTGCAAGAGATAGGACACTGGGGGGTCTTTTGGGTATGTTAGTAGAATTTGACTAGCCATATCTTGTGACATGAACCAGGCAATTTTTCGTGACATTAACCTGGCAATTTCTTGTGACATCAACCAGGTTATTTATTGTGACATTAACCTTGTCATTAGTTGGAAGGTGACTGGTCAAAACGACTGACATCTAAAAGGGCAATTAAAGTCCAAAACAGCCAAAAATTGATATTTAAAAGAAAAATTACTAAACCAATAGAATCTATATAATTAATAATTATTCCTTTTGCTTATGATGGTGCTACTACTATAACTGATTTTACTAATGGTGATCATGACTATACTTGTGGCAGGACTAGAATTCCAGTGTAGTAGTAGTCATACGTATTGCTCAGCTAGTCAGAGAAGTAGTAGTAGTGAAAGTAGCTATTCAAATTATTAAGAGAATAGATAATAATTGTGTTAATGGCTTCTACTAACTAGCAGTAGCGGTCACGCAGCAGTGATAAATAAGTTTAGATCAACATGTTCACACTTAATTTGGTATTTCATTCAATAAGATTTTTGAGAAATTCAATCATATTGTGTCATCAATTCGAAGAATTACCCTGAGATTAAAACATTCTGTATACATGTGCTATTATTCAAACCCTCTATTTAACACAACTGCAAATGATATGCGTCTATACAAACTGGGCCGTTTTGAACCGGGCTGTTATGGACATAGGCCATTAAATTTGGAATAATGGATGTGGGCGATTTTGACCCTCATTCAGTAGGAATAGGGTTTGGGTAAGTGTCATTCTGTTCAAAGGTTAGAGGAACAATTAATGGAATGATTCTTGTGCGAACATATTCTTAATTTGCTCCAAAATGTACAGCTGCACTTGCTTATTTCATAATCTTAAGTAGATATATAAAACATGTATTTACGCATAATCGTATATATTTGGTATACTATTAAGTATTTTGTTACACTTTCTGAAGATGGTTTAGCAGTGCTCGCTTATAGGCTTTGCCTATTCCATATTAGCATTGGAAGGATAAAGGGAGTGTTTTTAATACGAGGAGTCCAAATCAACACAGATATTTGCTGTTAATGATATAATTGTCACGGCAGTGCATCACCTCTCGTATGTGCTAAGATAATATATAGAATATTACAATACGGAACACCCGTATTGCAATAAGTATTGCTAAGAGGTTTATTGCAATATAACGATATATTGCAGTATTGTAACACGCTGGTGCTAAAGGTGAAGGAGTTTTAAAACATTTCATGGCCAAATTTATCTTACAGTGGAGAAAACGTTATTCTTTCCCAATAAACGCGTTTACGCTAAAACTATTTTTCCATTGCAAACAGCTTTGAGCCAGATCAGACGCCGGGTAACCCGGCGTCTGATCAGGCTCAAAACTGTTTGCCACTCAGATCAACATGAATAGTCAAAATTGTCGAAAAGTTGTCCTTTTCTATGTTTTAGTGCAATGCGTTTGCGTACGTTTGCGTTTAAACGGGAAAGAATAACAGATTCTCCACTGTAAACTTTTCACTGCCATGACGTCATCAAATGTATACAAAGGTCTCCTGCTTCTCTTTCTAAAAGTCACATTTTAGGTTTTCGTACTAAAGAAATATTGATATAAATGTCAAACAGTTTGGATCCTGATCAGATGCCGCGTAACATGGCGTCTGATCAGGATCCAAACTGTTTACAAATGCGTTTTAGTGTCATCGACAGTGAAAGAGTTAAGTATGATTCAGGTACTATACTTGCTGCGCAATCTCTAAATATGCACACTTTCAAGTTAACCCTCATCCACGCATAGACGACAAAAGTTAACTTGGCAACAGTTTGGTCCAATATCGCATTACGCAAATTCTGCTCAACATAGTTCCAACTGCATGTTTAGCCGTCGTATCTATAATGTCTTCAGTCTGAAATAAAATTTTGCATAAAACTGAAGACGACATTTTCTCGTTTTCAATGAAAGGGCTGAGACAGACGGGAAAATTTGGCGTTGAAAGGGTTAATTAAACCTTTTTTTTCGGCGGAGCTGTCTGATTTCTCCTTGAGCCTCAAACCTTATATGGCCCAACCAATCGTGAATGACCAGAAATGAAAGCTTAAGGACACGTGCTTAAAATCGAATAGTCTGATTGGGTAGCGGTTAGACTTGACTACTGACTTTTACAAATTTGTAAAATAAGAGACACAGACTGTTATAGGCTGATTTGCTATGTAGCGGTACCAGTAGTAAACACGATTTTTCCGCTACTGCTAGTGAGTTATAACCGAGAAATTTTACGTGTCCCGGCCGTTAGGTAGTGATTTGAATGACATAGTGTTTCTATTTTAAGATATGACATATTGTCTCAAGTTCGGCAATGATTTGATGCGTTCTGCAAATCAGAACGAAATTGTTCATAATAGAATTGATCATAATTTTATTCTAATACCAAGTATATGAAAAAGAAAGAATAACAGTAACAATTCAGTGAGATTACGAGAAAACTGGCGTTTGAATTTAACCTAGATATCGAAAAGATTTCGAGCATGATGGGTATTTTTGTGTTAACACCGTTTTCCTCCAGCGCATGCGCAATCTGTGACCTCAAATGTAAACAAACCGTGATTTTTTAACGCGATCGCAATCTCTGGCGTAGATACCTAAAACGTACATCGTTCACTTTGTAGATATTTTTATAATAAATCAGAACATAGAACTAACTCTACAAGACAAATTCCATACACGAATTCTTAAAGCGGACACTTGCTACCGGTGGCAACATGAATTTCTCATTTGAGGGGTCGTTTCAAACAATTCATATTCGGCATATTTCGGGGGTGCTTTCCAAAAATCTCAAATCAAAGGTGATTGAGAATATTTAAACAATCAAACCATGTTTAAAGTATAAACAACTAACAAAAGAGCACACACATACGAATTTTAGTAATTTATGGTATCTACAAATTACAAAATAAAAATGATGCACGTAGATCTAGACATGAAAGTATAATTCCGTGATCTAGATAGAAATTCTCATCACTTTCAGTGTCCCCCCCCCCTTGAAAAAGAACTTATTGATGGAGTAAAAACAGCTGACAAACAGCTGACAACTTGCAGCAAAATGTAGCCCGATCAAAAGCATAAACATGTGTAAATGCTCTCTGCTGTACTTTCACCTTCAGTCTTTGAGAGACCAACTGCCTTAACAAACTAATGATTAACCTCAGATCCAGTAGTTTAATGATTGCAAACACTAATTTTTGGCGACTCTCAAGACCTTCAGTCTTTGATTATATGTATGTGGTCGTAGATTACTGCGCGTATCTTATTAGATAAATATTAAGCTTAATATCCTGATTTACCATCCCATTTATTGCAACTTGGATAAAATCAATTCCATATACATCATTACCTTGAATACCTTCACCACCCATTCCGCCGAATATCTTTTTTAAAGATATTTCTTGTTTCTTTTTGGAACTACCTACTGGAAGTCCGTTTATTTACATATAATAACAATCATAAAAACATAACATATACAAAGGAAACATTTACAAAGCATGTATGTTTATAACTACAAAAACAACATGCATATAAGTATATACTGAAATATTTAGATCCATTTAAATGTTTTAAATCTTATCTCTCACTGATTTGTTGAACTTTTGAATTGTTGGATATTTCAATTTCTTCTCGGAATAATATTTTTCTAAAGTTAATAAATCGTAGTATAAAATGTTCATCATATTCACTGTATTTGTCCTTCTTTCACTTGTCATGTAACTTTTGTAGATAGCATACATAACGTTCCCTATAATAATATTTATTTCTTGATAGCCTTTGTAATGTATTTTATATCCGACTATGAGTTCATACATAGTAATCCTTTTATTAATGCCTATTTTAACAAATAAGTTGTGTATATTGACCCAAAAGGTATCTAAATACGGACAAGATATGAAAAAATGTTCTAATGTTTCAATTGCATTACAATGTTTGCAGAATGGCGTTTGAATTAGTTTCCACGTGAAAAGGTTTTCATTAGTGGGAACTATTTTATGAATAAGCTTGAATTTAAGTTCTTTTTTTCTGTTATCGATATAAACATTATTAATTGTGTGGTAGACTTCATGCCACTGGACTTTTCTATTCAGTTTTTCGTCCCAGAACTTGTGGATATATGGAGGTTCAAATCTGTTTGCAACAAATTTTCTCTTTATGGTTTTGTTATTTAATTTAATGATATTACAGTTTTTACCGAAAACCGAGTTTCTGTTAATATTAACTTGCGTTTTAATGGATTCTTCTAATTTCAAAATGGTTTTCCAGGCCTTCGGAATTGCTGCTTTTAATCTGGTAAATTCAGAGATCCAGTTACTTTTATTTGTGAGTCCGTTTTATAAAACTTTCATTATTTTCACCATTATTATGTATGACGTCATTTATGAATATAATTTCAGAGTCAATCCATGAGTTGAAGAGTAAGCATTTACCTTTTAATTTTATGAATTGATTTCCCCATAATACCTGGGTTCTAATATTATATAATGATTTTGGCATTGATTTTGCTCCCGAATTATTCAGGTTAATACAGATGTTAACAATATCTTTATAGAAAACTGGTAAGTTATATCTTACAGATGGGAGTGATTTAATGGCATCAATATTCATTTTCAGTATCAATAGTTTATCTCCGTATTGATTTAAAAAGAATTTTGGAATGACCTTCCAGTTTGCTTCTTCAACTGAACTAAGTGTTTTTAGCCATTTAAGTTTTAATGTTTTTGAGTAAATCTCTATGTCGGGGATCTCAAGTCCGCCGTCATCTTTATTACCTATTAAGGTGTTTCGTTTGATTTTTTCACTTTTATTACCCCACAAAAAGGAGAAGAACATAGAATTTATTTGTTTTAAAACATTTTTTGGCATTGGTAGAGTTTGTATAAGAAAAGCAAATTTCGGCAGAAGCAAAGAATTTATGATAGTTATCTTTCCATAAAACGTAAGTTTTCTTTGATTCCAGCTATTTATTAAATTTTGACATGTCTCAATTTTTTCTCGCCAGTTAATATCGTTACTATCGTTTCTCACTTCCAAAGTATACACCAAGTGCCTTTATTATCGGGCTGAATTTAATTCCATTCATCAGCAATTCAGTATTAGTTCTGAGCTTGCCGATTAAAAGACCTTCAGTTTTGTTTCTGTTCAACTTTAACCCTGAATACTTCCCATATTCTTCAATTATTTGTAATGCAGTAGGAATTTCTTCAGAATTATTTAGAAATAGCGTTGTATCATCAGCTAACTGCGTTATTTTCAAGTGGTATGTTTTATCATGGTTTTTAACTTTAATGCCTTTAAGGTCTTCACATGTTTTGATTTTATTTGCCATGATTTCAGCTACAATAATAAAAAGTAAAGCAGACAATGGGTATCCTTGTCTAATTCCTCGCGAAATATTAAAAAAAGTTTGATAACCATCCGTTGTTTGTGACTGATGAACAGATGTTTTTGTAAAGAATTTTAGTCCAGTTAATAAAACCATCTTTGAAGCCAAATTTTTTTAATACTCGATACATAAATTCCCATTCAATGGTATCAAACGCTTTTTTAAAATCAAGAAAAAGCATTGCACCTTCTATATTCAATGTTTCTGTATAATCAATAATATCTTGTATTTGTCTTATATTATAACCTATGTACCTATTTTTTATGTAACCTTGTTGGTCTAAACTTATTATTTTTGGCATTACTTTTTTAAGTCTTTCTGCTAGAACTCTAGCTAGAATTTTATAATCAATATTCAAAGGAGATATTGGTCTCCAGTTCTCAATCATTTCTGGATCGCCCTTTTTATATAAAAGTGAGAGAATAGATTGTTTCTGAGAATGCAATAGTTCTCCCGTTTGATGACTGTGTAGAAATGAGTTAAAGACCATTGTGGATATATGTGGCCAAAACTTAATGTAAAATTCTACTGTCAGCCCATCTAAACCTGGACTTTTGTTTAGTTTCATTCTGTTTAACGCATCCTCACATTCAGCTAATGTTATTGGACCTTCACAAATGTTTGCCTCTTCGTTAGATAAAGTTGTTTCTAATTCCGTCCCGTCAATATATTGTTGAGTACCATTTTGATTGCTATTTGACGTGTAGAGGTTTTCATAGAAGTTTGTTTCACCTTTTAAAATTTCATCAATACTAGTAATATGCTGATTGTCTACTAAAAGTGATGTGATTGTTTTTCTGTTTTGTCTAGATCTTTCTAGACTTAGAAAATATTTTGTATTTTTTTCACCTTCTTCTAAGAATTTTATACGAGATCTAATTTGTGCTCCAGTGGCTCTTTCGTCATATATCTGTTTAATTTCTTTTTCTACTTCAGTAACTAGGGCTTCATTTACATTAGTATCATTGAGCAAAGATTTTAACTGTTTTTCTAGATGTTGGAGTCTGTTATGCCTTTGTCTTGATTTTCGTTTTGAGTATGTGCTGGATGCTTCTTTTATTTCATGTTTGCAAAATTCCCACTTCAGTGAATCATTTAATTTTAAATCATTACATTCATGTATAATTGCTGTTATTAATTCACAATAATCTTTGTTTTCTAAGGGTTAATTAAACCTAACTAAATTCATTTTGTAAATTGTTCACCGAAGATAAAGTATAGTGGAGAAAAGCTCAGAAGACGTTATTCTTTTGCAACAATTGGTTTTATGCTAAAACAACGATGTCCAGTGGTAACAGTCTTTTTCGCCGGAGAAGTGACATCCCTGAGTCCCTTTTATAAATGTAATTAGCTGCTATCTGTTTGTTTTGCATTTAACCCTTTCCCCTATAGAAGCGACTTTTAGCGTATTTAATTTATTCCTCCGCTAAAGAAAATAGTTCCAGTTTATACCCTCATGAATAATTACCATAAAAAATATTTTATATAGTTTAAAGTTTAAAGCAGGCTGGAAGTAAAGCAGAATGTGCCTTAAGGCACATTCTGCTTTACTTTCAACCTGCTTTAAGTGATCACCATCTGTATATTATTTGTACATGTATCACTACTTGAATAGGGGAGGGCCGTAACTAATGTTGGTAGAACTTGTGGCCCGACCCGATTTCATGAATTTGAAATAAAATATGGTTAAACTAAACTATCACCAGTATTTAAGGTTATAATCGAGTTATTCTCCATTGTTTGTAGATCAGATTAGGTCTAAGAAGGTTATGCATATTGAATTCAATCCGTTTACATGAGAGTCAAACTAGAAACAACTTATTGGGTAAAAAGGTTAAATCAAATATGCTATTATGTCCAAGGCTAGAGCCGAAGTCTTCTTGAATTGTATTTGTTCTGTGCACTAAACAGCTTTGTAACAAAATCTAACCTTTTGCACCCTGGTGACGAGTATACTCGTCATTTAAAAACAGGGTACATTAAAAATGATAACTTTTCTTACCTGTATACAAACAATGTAGACTAATATCAGAGAACATAAACATGTTTATGTACAATAGCCCTTTGACCAGGTCAGCACTGTTTGTGATTTTGAGATAAAGTGTAAAAACACTAGTTCTATATTGTCGAACAGGGACTTGACTTCATTGGAACTAGGGTTTTCTATTGTTAGTGAATGAGCTAAAAGGCCTGTACGTACACATTATTGCCTTAGATTAGCATTGTATCTGGTAGGTCTGCAAACATAAAAATCATCAATAAAATAGCTATTACTGTCCCGAGGATTGCTGAATCAGCGTGTAAATGGGAATTTGAATGCTGAAGCAGATGGCTAAGCGACCAAGGCTCTAATGGCGATTGATTACTAATTGTTTATTGCGAAACCTCCTGACCAACGCATATATCTCAATCTCTTCACCGGAATGACGTCATCTGCTTTTCATCTGAACATCAAACAATTGTCGTCTGCTTTTATTTATCATTTTTAACGTTAAGGTCTATCAACTTAAAACATTGAATTGAGTGTCAAACAATTTAGATCCTGATCAGATATCGCACTATAATTGTGGCGTCAAACCAGGATCCAAACTGTTTCCAAGTAACGATTGTACTCGAGGATTTTAATATATGCTTGATATTTCAAGTACAAAATATCTTGAACCATTCTCCCACAAAAGCGCCTTTTAGCGCATTCAGTTTATTCCTCCGCTGAAGAAAATAGTTACAATTTATACAGTCATGAATATGTTTCATGGGAATGTTTTCTTAATTCTATCAGGTGGTGCACATAACGTCGTCTCCACTGAATAAAAGTACAAGGAATTAACCCTTTCATGATCAAATTCTTCGGGAGATTTTTTACACCTTCACCGTTCCATTGTTGTCTGCTGCAATTGTCTTGTCTGCAATGTCGTTTCAAAGTTAAGAAAGAAGGCAGTATGACGGAAGAAACTTCAAAACGAGTGTCAAACAGTTTGGATCCTGATCAGACGACGCGTTACGCGGTGTCTGATCAGGATCCAAACTGTTTGCAACACGCTATTAAGCGTCATTGAGAGTGAAAGGGTTAAGATTGTTTCAAAATAGGTACAGTGGAGAATCTGTTATTCTTTCCCAATAAACGCGTTTACGCTAAAACTATTATTTGCAGTGCAAACAGTTTGGAGCCAGATCAGACGCCGGGTAACCCGGCGTCTGATCAGGCTCCAAACTGTTTGCCACCAAGGTATACATGAATTATCAGAATTGTCCAAAAGTTGTACTTTTCTACGTTTTAGTGCTTTGCGTTTGCGTACGTTTGCGTTTAAACGGGAAAGAATAACATATTCTCCACTGTATAGCATTGCTGACACTGTGTATTATTGTGTTTTAGACCCGGTATAAGCATTGTTTCCGACCTTTCGTTCCTAAATGGAATGATCTCTGAATTAATGTAAGCTTTACATGCAAGTCAAACATCAATGAGATAGAAATGCTTGCTGATAACATACAATTCACGAATAATTGATGCCCTAAGTTACAACATCTAAAACCTTTCACCGACATAGACGACTCAAGTCAACTTTTCAAACATCTATGAACCTGGCCATACGCGGCGACTGATCGGGATCCAAACTGTTAGGTTCTCGTGGCGATAGTTCTTCACATCATTCTTTTAAATCTTAATTTGGAAAGTTATTTTAGGCAATTGTTTAGAAGCAGCTGATATTTAATGACGATAAAAGATTTTAAGTCACACTGCGTCTGATTAGACTCCAAAACTTTAAACATATATCCCCTCTTTTTTGTTTCCTTTTCTTTCTTCTTCTTATTTTTTAATAAATAGATCAAAAGAGAGTATTCAGTTGTCGATTTCTGGAACCTCTTATTACATTGTTTCATTGCTTTTCTTTTTCATTGCCAATGTTTAAAGTTCCAAAAGGGACCTCATAGTGAAGTTGACAAATAACATGTATTGACTCATTGTGCAGTTTATCTATAAACCCAAACACCATATACCCAAATGCCATATACCATATTCCAGCTTCATATGTGAAAGTACGTATAGGAAAGTGCGTCAAACCAGGAAGGACGGACAGAATGGCGCGCAGGTATAACGTCATACATGTACCATTTAACATCTTGTACATGTAAGTTCCACCAGAAGACATGCGTATACAGTCCTCCGTCTAGAGAAACGTCTAAGTTCTATTTCATTTCGCGCCGGATAGTTTGTTTTACGGTTCAGTAAAATGTTTCAAGGTACATTTTAAACTAGCATTGATTGATTTATTGTTCGGGTAATGAGGTGATATATTTGCTTATTCAAGCAGGTATATGAGAACGGTTGAATAAGTCTATAGACGATTGCTTAACTGTCTGGGCACTGAAGTTGACTTTGCGAAAATTGTTGCGAAAATTGTTGCACATATATTAGATCCAAAATGAGCATCAAATTTTTTGTCTGAAAGCATAACTAATAAATCAATTTGTAGAAATGCTGCAGGCAATAAAGTTTGCAGACGACAGTTACAGTGGAGAAAATGTTATTCTTTTCCATTAAACGCGTTTACGCTAAAACTATTATTTCTATTACAAACAGTTTGGGGCCAGATCAGACGCCGGGTAACCCGACGTCTGATCAGGCTCCAAACTGTTTGCCACTCAGATTAATATAAATGGTCAGGATTGTCTATAAGTTGTCTTTTTTCTATGTTTTAGTGCAATGCGCTTGCGTACGTTTGCCTTTAAATGGGAAAGAATAACAGTTTCTCCACTGTACATAGCGTAAAGAATGTTATGTGGCTAATTTGCTTATTCATGCACGAAAGCTAAATGGCTGATTAAGTCCGTAGACAATTGATTAACAGACAAAAACACTGGATACTTCAAGGAAATATAGCGGGAGAGCCGTTGTTTTTCATATATTATCGAAACGTAACAGAATGGAAAGTTAATGGAACGTAGAATTTGTATTCTTAAAGATATTGACCTTTCATTAACATCTGTGTGGCAATAAATTTTAATCACATGCCAGTGATCCGGCGTCTAATCTGGCTCTATGCTATTTGATATGATTGTTTTGGTGTAAAAAAGCACCAAATTACAGTCTATTTTCAGCACGAATGGCCATTCAGCCAACGGTATATTCACTCCCCTGACCATTGAGCCAGCCATCTTGCCTACAATATTGAGCACTGCTAACATAATGTCGCGTAGTCCAGACCTTCACAGGCACTCCTGGGTGCAGAAAAGCCATTCGCGGTACATATCTTGCTCAAGAACATTCCAAAACATCAACGGGGATTCGGAAAAAAACCTAGTTGGACCGCTGGTCGAGCGGGAATCGAACTAATGACACCTTGTACTACATGTACAGTTCCGTCAATTATTATAGTGGAGAATCTGTTATTCTTTCCCAATAAACGCGTTTACGCTAAAACTATTATTTACAGTGCAAACAGTTTGGAGCCAGATCAGACGCCGGGTAACCCGGCGTCTGATCAGGCTCCAAACTGTTTGCCACCAAGATAAACATGAATTATCAGAATTGTCCAAAAGTTGTACTTTTCTACGTTTTAGTGCTTTGCGTTTGCGTACGTTTGCGTTTAAATGGGAAAGAATAACAGATGCTCCACTGTACTGGACCGCTACCGCCAATATTCAGTGCAACGGAATGGTGTAGTGTAATTTGATTGGCTGCTGCGACAGACATGCATGGATCATTCATGTTTCTGCAATAGCCTGTATTTGCGAAATATTTATTGTCAGTACATGTATTAACCCCTTCACTGCCTTACCCCGAGTACGATGGTTGTTTGACACTCATTTCAATATTTCTTAAATCAAAATACCTAAAAATTAAATTTGAGAAATAAATGCAGATGACAATTGTTTACAATTGATGACGCCATGGCAGTGAATGTGTTAATTATGTTTCCAGCCTGCAGAAATGCCTACAGTGGAGGAGACGTTATTCTTTCACCTTTATTGAAACGCAAACGCAATGCGATAGCGTGTAAATGTGCTATCGATGTCTTTGAATAAATAGATTTTGTATAACTTGTGTTGCACAAAAGAAGTGCCGATAACACAATGTAGCATATTTAAGCAATCCGAAACAAACCATCTGCTACGGAAAAAGATTGCATGGCCTGTATTTGAGTGTATCTATATATAGGTAAACATGTATTACAATTCAATATGCCGCTCAAATAGTACATTAATGCAGTATGAAACGTGTGCTATATATTATTTATTTCCTCATTTGAACGATATTTTACACAAACACAATTTATAGAACTATAGAACTTCTACAGCCCCATGCAAATGCTTGTCCATCTTGCAAAGTGTTTCGAGGTAATAGGCGAATTATCTTGCTCCAAACTGTTTGTGGAGGGTACCAATGCATGAGATACAAAAGCCTTTAGTTGGAAAAAGTGACGTTTTTCTTGTTTCTATGGGCAAACATTTTGAAAATTACATTTAGTACGACAATGAATTGTTCGATTCATGTTGACGAGTAAATGAGTATTGATGAAGAACCAACAGATTGCTTACGTAAATATTGCTAATGGCTGACGAATTTCTCAGTCTCAAACACTTGACACACTGGCTCACCAACACTAGCGAGAAGATACAGTGGAAAATCTGTTATTCTTTCCCGTTTAAACGCAAACGTACGCACACGCAAAGCACTAAAACGTAGAAAAGATCGACTTTTGGACAATTCTGATAATTCTTGTTTATCTTGGTGGCAAACAGTTTTGAGCCTGATCAGACGCCGGGTTACCCGGCGTCTGATCTGGCTCCAAACTGTTTGCACTGCAGATAATAGTTTTAGCGTAAACGCGTTTATTGGGAAAGAATAACAGATTCTCCACTGTATACAAAGTCCATACAACACAGACTGTTTCTTAATAAAATAAATGCTGTGAAGCTTTCCTTGTAATACTATGACTTTTAAGTTAATTTTTTAAGCGCATTAAATCGTCAAAATTCTACAGATCTGGTAGTTTCTCAATGTTACCGTGTTTCTTTTGCGTTTAGTATTGCATTTAATAAAAAAGAAAACCGCCTTCTCTATATCGGAGGACTGGACCCGACAAATGTGCATGGGGATTAGGGACCTCCCGCATTTATGATTATGTTCTTCGTCGTGCGTTCCGTAGGGAAATTGCTCTTGTACGTTGTCACTTTTGATCACCAAATCGATTTAAATAAACTTTGTTTTGTGTGCTGCTAGCCATGTAATAGACAATCTGTTTTGACAGACGTTGCATGACATATTCCGTTATACCCGCCAATCAATGTCTGACCCATGTGTTTGGACCAGACACTGTAACAAGATAGAGGTGGCTAAAATATGTGTTCTTCTCCATCAAGATTTACTGAAATACGATGGTCGCCCGTCTCAAGTCATACAAATATACAAGATCGAGGGTTTGTAACAGATCGGGAAGTATCAACCAAAGCCGAATTCTCCAGGGTTGCCATACCTCGATAATGAAAAATACTTAGATTTTATTTTTTTCTATTTTTCAAGTATGTTACTTAAAGCTGGTTGAAAGTAAAACAGAATGCGTAATAAGGCACAGTCTTCTTTACTTTCAATCTGCTTTAAGCTACCATCTGCTAGGATAACAATCCGAATATTTCGGAAAATTCCGGAGAAATGGAAACCTTGAGTAACTAGTTATACATGTACTCTAAACACTCTAAAACCGATATAAAACATTATGCCACAATTATAAAATGACATGAAGATAATCGAAATGCCAAAATATATTTAAAATATCAACACATTGTATATTTCATTTATCATTTACATGACTTACAAAGATACATAGAACACAGTTATATATCGACACACACACACACACAGACGCATGAATTATTTGAAATTGTTAACAAAGTCTACTTTCCTTGACTATTGCCCCGAAAGGGTTATGTGTGAATTTATTGAAGTTCGAAATTCTTTTTAAAGTTGAAGTGTCAATGATAATGACAATGACAAAGTTTATTTGATATATGACCACCGGCCAAAATCAACAACAAATAAACATATATAAAGGAACATGGTTTTTATGCGGTGAGATAATCAGTTAGCAAACTCAGTACATATTCTTCATACTGTAGCAGCAAAATAAACATTCGTATTGCAGGAATATAAATACATTAACATTTCAGCAGTAAAATATTTATTCAGTTTTATATCAGTTTATATCACCACATTTATTTATAATGGCAATCGAAATTATTGACCGTTGTTTGACAATTCGTAATGCAGCAGCAAAATATACATTCGAATTGTTGCAATATAAATAAACTTACACTGCAGCAATAAGATATACATAAACTATACATTCAGTTTATATACATTTTATATCATAGACTTTATTTACTAAGGTATTCAAAATTACTGACCGTTGTTGGAAACTGACAGCAAGCGGCTTCGTTCTTGGAACCTGTAATGTGTAAACATGGCTAAAGCTTTTATTATATCTGCTTGCTACCACTCATTAAGATAAAGAAAGTATGTACATTTATTCTTGAAATATATTTTCTAGGAATGTACGATTCACCAATTTTGTCAACAATAGGTCATGGCTTCAGTCGCCCATCAATAACGTTGGACGTGTGATGTCAATGCTGGAGCTCGGATTACATATAACAATAACGTCTGGCAGGATAATAACGGACAAGTCAACCAACTTCTGTAATCCCACATCCAGACATGTCACATACTGGCTAGATTAAATCACATTCTAACTCACGATATAACCATGATGTCTCGCATTGAAAATGAGAGCCGTACGTAGTGAAAACATTGTCGATAGGGCTTCTGGTTTCTGGTTGCAGTCGAGAAGACGATTTTATATATCCTTTTTAACCCTTTCCCCATTGAAGCACCTTTTAGCATTTTTAATTATTTCCTCCTCTGTACAAAATAGTTCTAATGTATACAGGCATGAATACATGTACGTATCATATAATAATTTCCATATTCTAGTAGATGATAGCTTAAAGCAGGTTAAAAGTAAAGCGGAATGCGCCTTAAGGCGCATTCTGCTTTACTTTCAACCTGCTTTAAGTAGTCACCTATTTTCAAAACTAGAAACAGGATATGGGGTAAAGGGTTAAACGTAAATAAAATATAGAAACTTATATTAAAAATACATTAAACATGCATTAATTACTTGAAAAGTCCGAAATTCATTAAAACGTGGGTTGTCAACAATAGGTCATGGCTTCAGTCGCCCACGAGAATAGTTTGTTCTGCTTGAAGATATCAATAACGTTTAACGAGTGATGTCAATGTTGTAGCTCGGATTACATATAACAATAACGTCTGGCAGGATAATAACGGACAAGTCAACCAACTTCTGTAATCCCACATCCAGACATGTCACACACTGGCTAGATTAAATCACATTCTTGCTATCACATCTGGCATTGAAAATGAGAGCCGTACGTGGTGAACGCATTGTCGATAGGTCGTCTGGTTTCTAATTACAGTCGAGAAGACGTTTAAATATCCTTTTTAACCCTTTCCCCCATAGAAGCGCCTTTTAGTACATTTAATTATTACCTCCTCTGAAGAAAATAGTTCCAATTTATACAGTCATGAATACGTATCATATAACAATTTCAATGTTCTAGCAGATGATAGCTTATAGTAGGTTGAAAGTAAATCGGAATGTGCATTAAGGAGCAGTCTGCATTACTATCAACCTGCTTTAAGTAGTCACCTATTTCCAAAACTAGAAACAGGATATAGAGTAAAGGGTTAAATGTAAACTCATAATAAAATATAGAAACTTATATTAAAATTGCATTAAACAGGCATTAATTACTTGCAAATGTTAACAAAGTTGACTTTTCTTGCTTATTGCCCAGATATGATTAAGTGTGAAGTTATTGAAGTCCGAATTCATTTTAAAGTTGTGTTGTCAACAATAGTTCATTGCTTCAGTCGCCCAAGAAAATAGTTTGATCTGCTTGGAGATATCAATAACGTTGGACGTGTGATGTTAATGCTGTAGCTCGAATTACATATTACAATAACGTCTGGCAGGATAATAACGGACAAGTTAACCAACTTCTGTAATCCCACGTCCAGACATGTCACACACTGGCTAGATTAAATCACATTCTTACTTACGATATAACCATCACATCTCGCATTGAAAATGAGAGCCGTAGGTGGTGAAAGCATTGTCGATAGGGCTTCTGGTTTCTGGTTAAAGACAAGAAGACGTTTATATATCCTTTTTATCCTTTCCCCTATAGAAGCGCATTTTAGCACATTTAATTATTTCCTCCTCTGAAGAAAACTAGAAACAGGATATGGGGTAAAAGTTAAACGTAAACTCATAATAAAATATAGAAACTTATATTAAAAATGCATTAAACATGCATAATTTACTTGAATATAGTTTACAACGTCGACTTTACTTGCCTATTATCCCGAAAGGGTTAAGTATGCATTCATTTAAAGTCCGAAATTCATTTCAAAGTTGGATTGTCAACAATAGTTCATTGCTTCAGTCGCCCCAGAAATATGTTGATCAGCTTGAAGAAATCAATAACGTTGGACGTGTGATGTTAATGCTGTAGCTCGAATTACATATAACAATAACGTCTGGCAGGATAATAACGGACAAGTTAACCAACTTCTGTAATCCCACTTCCAGACATGTCACACACTGGCTAGATTAAATCACATTCTTACTCACGATATGACCATCACATCTCGCATTGAAAATGAGAGCCGTACGTTTTGAAAGCATTGTAGATAGGGCTTCAGGGGCCTGTCTTACGAAACGTCGTACGATAAAAACGGTCGTAAGTCAAAACTTTAAAATACTTCCATTTTCTGATTTCGCCATCTAATCCTATCTTGTAACATCTCTTTGGAATCGTCTTTTCAAGACGATTCCAAAAAGATGTGACAAGACAGGATTGGGTGGAGAAATAAATAATAATTGAGAATTTTAGAAACTGACTTACGACAATATATATCGTACGACGTTTCGTAAGACAGGCCCCTGGTTTCTGGTTACAGTCGAGAAGACGTATATATATATATAGGATATTACATGAGTGTTTATAATTTATTGGATTCATTAAACCAATATTTTAGAAAACGATAAAAACGAGGCTGTCCCGAGTTTTTATCGTTTCTAAAACGACGAGTTTGATAAATCCAATAAATCATTAACACGAATGTTATAGTCTTTTTTTTAAATAACCTAGAAACGTTATTTATCGCAGCTTTTGAGGTCAAGTGAATGCTAAGCGCGAAATAAGTAGATCTATACAGTAAAAAAACGTGTTCCAAATCAACCCCGATCACCAGCATAATGCTTGTGTTATTATATGTAATAATAGACACTTTCATGTAGATCTAATATTGATTATTTACACCTAAAATCTAAAAATTGAATCTACATGAAGGAATTAAGAAGTTGGATATTAAACGCATAGAACGCATTTTAATGACGTCACAAGTTAACGATGTCATTGCGTACCTCATTTGCATACTTATTCAACTAGATATATAATTATGACAAATAAACAACGAGTGTTATTCAACGCTCACGCCATCTGTTATGTTATAAATCCTGTTTAAACGTAATCTCATAATAAAATATAGAAACTTATATCAAAAAATCTAACGCATTGTTTTAATCTGAGTGGCAAACAGTTTGGAGCCTGATCAGACACCTGGTAGTAACTACTCCTGGTTACCTGACATCTAATCAGGCTCCAAAAAGTTGCAGTTGATCTAAGGTTATTAGCATAAACGTGTTTATTGGGAAATAATAACGTCTTATCCATTTTATAATACACTTTGCTGCAACAAATGGAACGATAGAAAGCTAGGAATATGTCGGATAAGATTTACACGAGTTTGAAACACACCCGAAAATAGCGATTAAATACATGCTCGCGTAAATAACCACTTATACGTTATATTTTTTAGCTCATTCCCTGATGAACTCTCCTTCTACAATATTGTTTTAGTAGACAAGCAGTCTGTAGATCTGTCTCCATTGTCACCGTAATGATGACCCAC
This sequence comes from Gari tellinella, assembly GCA_922989275.2. NCBI lineage: Eukaryota > Metazoa > Mollusca > Bivalvia > Cardiida > Psammobiidae > Gari > Gari tellinella. The sequence continues at coordinate 25,166,969 of OV277857.1, read as the reverse complement.
TTAATTACAGCTACAGTGGAGAACACGTCATTCGTTTACGTTTGAACAAAGCAATAACAATTCGCAAATGACAGCTTATTGAAACATCTGTCGATTTATATTTATGTAAGTGGGAAACAGCTTGGAACCTGATCACATTCCAGGTTATCCGATGTCTTGCCTGGTTCCCGACTAGTATTCTCCACTGTAACGAAATGTTGTTCATACATCACAAATACAGTGGAGAAAACGTTATTCTTTCCCGTTTATACGCAAAAACAAAACACTAAAATGTAGAAATATCATCTTTTTGACATTTTTCACTATTCATTCCTATATGAGTGTCAAACAGTTTGGAGTCTGATCAGACGCCGGGTTACCCGGCGTCTGATCTGGCTCCAAACTGTTTGCAATAGAAATAATCGTTTTAGCATAAACGCGTTTATTGGGAAAGAATAACGTTTTCTCCACTGTAGTCACAGTGTCACCAGTTAACTTCAAGATATGACATTGGCTATAAATCAAGAAGAGCGAATGTAATCGATGTGAAAACAAATCATCATTTTTTATTCCAGCAGAATCACAGGAGTCGGCAGTAATAAGGAGGTTTATGATTGATACAGTTTCTATGATATGATTGATTAGATGTGTCGGTATGCAGAACGAGACGTTTGTGTTTTGGCAGCTTCAGTCGTTTACTTGGGCCTTGTGCTGAGCTGCTCACCATGTGAGGGGATATCCGTGGCTGAGTGGTTATAGAATCACCAAGGAATTATTGAAAACGAACAAATGCGCTTTAATTATTTATTTATTTACTGTGAAATGCGTGTATATATAAGCGATTCTCTGTAATAAAAACAAAAATACATTTTACAATCCCATTAAAATCACAGAGAGCAAAAAGAAGGGAAACGATAAGGCGGATCTACATCTAGAATAGGAAAAACAGGTTCATTTGTAGATAGATAGTGAAACAAATAAACTGAAATATAGAGATATACATAGGCACATTTTTGCTCAACAAATAAATTATGATAAATTCATATTATAGAAACACAAATATTAATTAACATCTTCAGATATAATTTTAGAAATTTAAATATAATTCATTGACATACTGATTTTTCCCTCCTTCCTTGATATTCTATTTATTTTCTTCCCTTGTTTATTTTGCTTTTAATTACGTTCGTTTTTATGACGTTATTTAATGTAAACCGAGGCGACATGACGTTAGCCGCTAATAATAGACAGCTAAGGCCCAGACGCACCAGATTCAAAATGATCAAACAACAATAATGGCCGAAACAAACATCAGCCGTTACAGTTACTGTACCTGATAATCTTACAGATCCTCACCACTGCATGGTTCGAATCCAGTCTCTAGGACCTCCAAATATTGCACACGAGAAAGCCTTCCAGCTGGCTTGCGGAACATTATTAGTTATACAGTTTCTTCACAGTGTACATGAGGATTTCTTCCCGGTTGAGGTATATCATGTTGCCCGAGCCGTTAGGCGAGGGTTACATGATTTTACCAGCCGGGAAGAAATCCTCATGTACACTGTGAAAAAACTGTATAACGAATTTATTATACTGCAAAGTTTTCACTGTTCAAACGAAATATTTCGGAATTTGTCGTGTACAGCGCTTATAATAACCTATAAAAATCGCCCCAAAGTAGATAACGGTAAGCGTAAATGACGTCATGTTTCTGAAGTTGTTAATCATAAGAAAAATGGGCATATCGGCGTCAAACTTTCCCAGAAATAACGCGACTGTTGAAAGATCCAAACAGCGAATGATTTTAGCCGAAATGGAATTAAAACGGAGGATGCACGATTGAATGCACTCAATCCTGTCGAGCAATCGGCCATCTTATTTTCTACAAAGCAAGACTCAGGGACCTGTCAGCCAATGTAAACAGCTGCATTCCCAAGTACCCTGTCAGCTCACAGGGTACTTCGGATCACGTCTAGGGCTCGTTGACCAATGAAAAGTATTTGCAGTATAATAACATTTGTTTTTCAGGTACAGATATGTGCCTGCAACAGTATATGAAGGACATCTGGCGTCTTCCTCCATCTTTATTCAGCTGGACGTAGCTGTAGGACTTAAATACTTAAAGCGACGTAAAATCAAGATAATTCGAAATCACTGTTTGAAGAAGCATTTAATTCTCTTAACCCACTGAACCTTAGCGATGAATACATGTATACTCGTCCTGTACTCGAAGCAATTAAACCTGCTATAAGCTGGTACATGTTTTAAATATCGATATTATATTTTGAACAGCCGTTTGACACAATAATTACAGAGCAGTATCATTTACATCATTGCTTGAGAAAATCGATAAACAATTTCCATTGTTATTTCTTCATTTTCTTAGCTGGGATAACATGTATTCCTGCAGATAGCATAATTGATTTATGTAATACATGAAGTTAATCCATTATATGTATTATACTGTATGTAATTGCTCGCAAATATGGTAGTATTGAAATTGCGAGTCCTTGTTTATGAAAAACTATGCTACACGTATAATCTTCGACCAGATTAGTTTTTCAGACGTCAGTTGGTTGTCAAATAAATACGAAAGAAGACTCAAGCAGGAAACGCAACACAAACAATACACCCATCTCTAAAGCAGAACACACACACAGCCATACCAAAACAAACACACACACACAACCACACACACACACACGCAATACCATTCCTTCATCAACACACTAAATAGAAAACAACACGCAAGACAAACATAAAGCTAAGTGAACATAGGAGCCCGCCTTGGTACGGTCAGTAGCAATCAATAATCAATTATAAATTAATTAATTATTAACAACCACTGGGGGGTTAAACCTGGGTTTAGGGGCGCCCAACCTCACACTTATCTCCTATATTCACCTATAAAGACGAACAGTGTACATAAAATATAAACCCTGTTCCACAACCTTACAATCAAAAAGACCGCCAGCACAGTAAGTAAATACATGTAAAACATCTAACAAAATTCTCTGACAGGATTATTAGTAACACGGGAAAGAATTAAACATTCAAGCCCGTGTTAAAAATAACCCACTATGGCAACGGTCAAATTGTACTCAAGCGAATAGTCTGTAGTCACGAGTAACTGTAAGACATGGAAGGGTTAAGGGTACGACAGAGAGGGAGAGAAAAACCAAAACACGAAAATCCGACATAACTCTCCCGGTTAAGGACGGCTTTAGAGATACATCATCATGTAGTGCTAAGCCCTGTCTGTCGTCGCACAACCAAAGAGGAAAGCATAGTTATCAATTGTAGATTGATCGATAACCAAACGTGAAGTGCGCAGCAATATAGTTGGATCATAATCTTTTTTGAGGAAAAATCTAATACGTTTCACAAATAGGTTTTGAAAATGCATATGTCCAAGAATCTTACGAAGTCTGTAAATCACATCACCATAAAAACATTTCATAATTTAGCGCGATATAATGGAACAAAATGTTTCGTAAAAATATAGTTCTTCCGATAGTTACCTCACACTGTTTATATAACACACTACTTAGATAGAGTTTATCCGATAGTAACCTCAAAATATTTATATAACATACTACTCAAATAGATTTATCCGATAGTTACCTCACAATGTTTATATAACAAACTACATGTACTTAGATAGAGTTTATCCGATAGTTACCTCACAATATTTATATAACATACTACTCAAATAGAGTTTATCCGATAGTAACCTCACAATGTTTATATAACAAACTACATGTACTCAGATGGAGTTTATCCGATAGTTACCTCACAATGTTTATAATATCATACTACTCAGATAGAGTTCTTCCGATAGTTACCTCACACTGTATATATAACATACGAACTGCTCAGATAGAGTTCATCCGATAGTTACCTCACAATGTTTATATAATATACTGCTCAGATTTAGCTAATTAATTTCGTATAAGCTGGAAAGCATAAAGTTTTCTAATGTGTAAATTGCTGTAAGATAAATAATAAAAGCATCGAGTTATCTTGATATGACTGTTTTAACTAAACATGCAAATGGCATGGTTCATATCTGGCCTACCTTTTACACTGTTGTAGGAAAATCCGGACATAATGATAACTTTGAGACAGAGATACATAGTGACAGAGAGAAAGAGAATGACAGAGACAGACCGTGAGTCAGACAGGCGGAATGGAGAGAGGGAGGGAGAGAGAGAGAGACTAATATATGCTCAGAGATATAGGGAATAGAGAGGGAGATAGAGAGACATAGCGACATAGAGATACAACTCTCTCGTTATAACGACCCTTGCCGTTGTTTCCCCAAACAAAACAATTATGTATAACCATTTCATGGTTGCATTACCGTCTGCTTAAATTTTTTTCTGTGGTTTTTCTCAAAGTAACATATACGTGGACATTTTGAAAGAATATATATAATGACGAGTGACAAAGACTTGACTTACATTTGCAAACAACTTGAATCCAGATCAGACGCCGCGTTACGCGGCGTCTGATCTGGATTTAAGCTTTTTTCAAATGTAAGTCAATTCTAAAGTTTCGCTCCCTATAACGACTCCCTCCGAACAACGCACACAGTATGTGTCTCCCATTTGGTGTCGTTGTAGAGAGGGATCACTGTATATATATATAGAGAGAGCGACTGACGAAGAGCGATAGACAGACAAACAGAGACAGCCAGGTGTGTCGCCCCGCTCCTGAAGTTTTGACAAATATGTTGCTATCGAATTATTTAGTCGTCACTAGTCGCTTCTGAGATGAAAGAGTAATGGATGCGGTCGAACGCCCGCCCCACCGTGTCAGTAAGACTGTCAAGTGTAATGGATTGTTGCAATGATTAGACGGTACTTTCCCTATAAGCCACTCTATACTATCATCATTTAGAACGGTATAGCCAATAAATCATACAAATATCCCAAGAATCACGGCAGGTCGTGGAATGGGAGGAATATTTTATGACTTTAGATGACTTCTATCAGACAAATGACTATTATCTACCTTATCCATGATCCATCAACCCGAATCCTGCTAGATTAGTGTTAGATTTAACCCCTGTCGTCGCCAAATGTAACCATCTGATTTAACCCTGTCGTCGCCAAATGTAACCATCTGATTTCACCCCTGTCGTCGCCAAATGTAACCATCTGATTTCACCCTGTCGTCGCCAAATGTAACCATCTGATTTCACCCTGTCGTCGCCAAATGTAACCATCTGATTTCACCCCTGTCGTCGCCAAATGTAACCATCTGATTTCACCCCTGTCGTCGCCAAATGTAACCATCTGATTTCACCCCTGTCGTAGACAAAATATCGTCTGCTAATATTTGTCGTCTACAGTTTGAAGAAGAAAAAAAAGCTTTGACTGAAAACATACTGTTACATATACGAGTGTCAAACAGTTTGAATCTGATCAGACGCAGTGTAAATCCACCTTCTTCTTAACTCTTTGAACCCTAGTCACGCATATAAGCGTCCTTTGCAAACAGTGTAACTGTGAGGAGTACACATGTCCTGTGCAAACAGTGAAGACCCAGATCAGAGGGCTCCGAAAGGAGCCCTCTGATCAGGGTCTTCACTGTTTGTCTTAATGACAAACATTGACAAAAACAACCCTTAAAAGTCAGAAAATGAACTAGACTAGAATGGAAACTGGAATTGTCCATTTGAAGTTTCAGGGAGGAAAGAGTTAAACCACAATTGAAAGTGAAAGCGTGTCCAAATACATACGTGTTGGGAACATTTGTCAGACATACCCACGGAAAAATAGAAGCCAAACGTGTCAGTGTATAAATATCATTTAATTCATTGAACTTGGTATAATGTTGAAAATCCACAGCATGAAAGATGATTTAGCACAAAAGTGAGTATTTTGGAAAGAATAACGTATTCCCCGATATGTTTATATCCTTTATATATATGTATAAACCCTAAACCAGGGGTCCAACCTGCGTTCCTTTGGCATAAAGAAAAACTAGTAATTGTGTACAAAGACATTTTATATACATACCTGTAAAGGTAAGTTCAATTCTAAATTATGCATTGGCGATTTGTCTTTTTGTTTTTACTTTCATGCAATATTTGTCCATGTTATACCTTTCTGACAAAAAAGGACTATCGATTGCAGTTTATGGTAACGTTCTTTAACCAAGTACTTTTTCCCGTAAGAGTTATAGGGAAACAATATAAATTGTTACCTGATAGTCCGTGCTGAATACTTTTATTGCAAATATATCTTCTTAAAGTTTTCATACTATTTTATTATTCAATATAGCTTTAAGACAATTTACATTAGGAACAAGAAAATGAGTGCTTTGGAACTTGATAAGACACTATCACGTCTCCTTGAGAATCTGATTAATGTTTTATATCTCTGACATAGATTGATTATTATCAACCCTCTCAATTAGAAATACAGATAACAAGAAAGCAACAAAACTATTACCCTGTATACATGAACTTAACCTTCTGGTGTACATTTTCTCTGTTAAAGTTTACATTTATGTTGTGATTTCGTCCGTTCAATGGCATGATGCCGTTTGCTTCAATTAACATCTACTTTTGTTTTCTAACATTGTGTTAAAGCAAAATGGATGATTTTAATCTAACAAGGTTCCTAATCATATTCTCAAAATAGTTTGCGTATACCTTAACACTCGGGTAAAAGCAATGGGGTTAAAGGTTTAAGTATTTATTTCAGTCTCATCATGATTTGAAACATATCTTTATCACAGATTTAAAACTTTCAAAGTATATCATGCCGTTCATAATATGAAATATAAGAGACTATCACAATTTTGCAAATAATTACTATTAACATAACATAAGTATACATAATAAAATGTATATACAGTAAAACCTCGCTATTACGACCACTAAAACGAAGGCCAATTGATTGTATAATAGAGAGGTGGCAGCTTAAAGCAAGGTGACAGTGAAACAGAAAGCTCCTAAAGGAGCTTTCTGTTTCACTGTCACCTTGCTTTAAGCGGTCACCTATCGTAAACACCCTAATAATTAGCAAAATTTAGTGGTCGTAATAGAGAGGTTTTACTGTATTCTCCAACATCTCGCAAACAAGACTCTTTAAAGGGATTGCCTTTTTGTCTGTTTGCTCCTTAAAAGGTGCTTATAATGATATATAATATTTGATAAAACCTGACTTCAAAAAGAGGCCAAACAAGCCAAATAGAAAATGGTTAAAGAAACCGCTATCACCTCAAATCCGATTTGAGATAAATTGATAAATAAAGAATGTATACATGGGTTTAAACTATGATCAGAGACACTAAAGGAAGTTATACTGGCATTATTTACAATAAAAGAAATATCCACGATAAAGGACGATAACTATCCACAAAGGCGCTGAAGAATACTAAAACAGGTTTTGGCACATAACCTACAAATATAAGACTATGTAAAAAGAAAAGACAACTTTTCAGCTTTTGACATATTATCAAAGTTAATTAACATTAGGTGGACACACAGTAAGACTCTCACACGTCTGCAACGCTAGCCACTTTCTATTATTTTAAAATAACAAACAAAACAAACAAAATTTTAGTTTAGTCTCAATGATCTGAACATCTAAATTTCATGGATGAATTACATAAACATAAATTTTTTAAAATGCATTTGATGGCACCATATGGGCATTTTAAAAATAGTATGTGAGAAAGTTTTAAGCGAACGTAGTCTTCTAAAGTTCATGCGAACTGTTATAAAAATGTAGATAGTTTCCATATTGCGTTGATTATTTCATGACGAAATCAATTTTATAAAGCCATAAACAACATTTGCCAACGGGAAGGAACGGATATAAACATGATTTGTAGTTACCTGTTTCTGAATCTTGATAAATTCAGCAACAATAAAATATATACATAAGTTAGTTTTTATAACAATGATGATAACTATACTCATATAGTCTACACTAATGTGGTGTTTCCTTCTCATAGCGCTTAGGTTATTCATAACTCATTTAATTTTGCGTGATATACGAGTAGCTAAAATATTTGTGTCCGAGGAATTCTTTTCAGTAAAATATGAATCGAGGTTTCTAGTGCAGTCTTCTTCCCAGAACCGTTGTATATGTTTGCAATTGTTGTTTCTTTGATAATATTTTCTATAAGAGCGAGTGGGCACGCTACCAGTAATCCAAACACGGTTATTTTCCATTAATTATTTTACTTGACTGTCACAATGCACATAACCTTTTCACCTCCATAGCTGACATTACAAATAGTTTTGATACAGTGGAGAAAACGTTATTCTTTCCCAATAAACGCGTTTACGCTAAAACTATAATTTCCCATACAAATAGTTTGGAGCCAGAGCAGACGCCGGGTAACCCGGCGTCTGATCAGGCTCCAAACTGTTTGCCACCAAGATAAACATGAATTATCAGAATTGTCCAAAAGTTGTACTTTTCTACGTTTCAGTGCTTTGCGTTTGCGTACGTTTGCGTTTAAACGGGAAAGAATAACATATTCTCCACTGTATTGATCAGACACCGTCTTGCGCGTCTTCTAACCAGGGTCGAAACTTGTTGTCAGTCATTTGAGATTTCGTCGGAAATCTAGGTTCGATATAACAGTATATATCATAATATTAACCCATTACCCCATAGCCCTTTTCTGGTATTGAAGATAGATGATTTCTTAAAGAAGGTTGAAAGTAAAGCAGAAGGTGCCTTAAGCACATTCTGCTTTACTTTCAGCCTGTTTTAAGCTACCATCTGCTAGAATATTGAAAATATTTCTTATGATATATATTCATATCTGTATAAGATGGAAATGATTACTTTCATGGAGGAATGAATTGAAAGGTGTAAAAAGGCGTTTTATGGAGTACTGGGTTAAATGACAGTGCAATAGAAAATACAGCTGGACATATTAGCGCGCAAATTGTTCAATGACAAAAATGTTCAGAACCGCATTTACGTAGTAAATACGTCAAGGAGCTGCCAAAGGTTCCGTTATTGAGAACTTACTCTTATGTGTTCGATAGCCATCTGGGGCCAGTTTCATAAAATTTCGTACGATAAAATCGGTCGTAAGTCAAAGCTTTAAAATACATTTAATTTCTGATTTCTCTATCTTATCTTGACTTGTTACATCTTTCTGGAATACCATTTTATTTGAAGAACTACATCAGTTCTAAATGAAAAATAGGAAGAAAGTGCCATTGAACAATAAGTTAATAGCACTCGTATTTTCAGCCAAACGTTATGTATAACTACGCTGAAGAGGGCCTTATTCATTCCCATTAACACGGAACTTAACACAAATAGAATGCATTAAAATGTAGACAATAACAACGTTTTGAAACTTCTGACGAGTTACATTTATTCTGAGTATCAAAATGATTAGAACCTTATCCGACAACGGATCACCCGGCGCCTGATGCGAATTCTAATTGTTTTCAATTGACAAAAGGAATTTTAAATCAAACGTGTTTAATAAGAATAACGTCTTCTCCGCTTTAATTAACATTTCCTAACGTTTCCTTTTGCTGACGATAGGAACAAGTAAATTGCATATAATTGGTTACAGCAGATGACGTCAAGGAAATGAATGGGTTAACTCATTTTCCCCTGAGACTTCCAATGGACAATTCCAGTTTGTAATAAAGGCTGGTCCATTTTAGACTATTTAGGGGGATTTTTTGTAATAAATTGCAAAATGACAAACAGTGAAGTCCCTGATCAGAGGGCTCCTGCAGGAGCCCTCTGATCAGGGACTTCACTGTTTGCATAGGGCAAGTGTACTCTTCACAGGTACACGTTTGGTAAATGACGCATATATGCGTCACTAGGGCTCAATGTGTTAAATGGTGTGCTAAACAGTTATTATACGTAGTTGTAGTCATAATTGGAGAATTGCCATTGAAGTTGTGATAAGATATTTTATTGGAAATAAAAACCTATACCCAGAGACGTAATCAATGTCTGCATGTGTGCGTGCCCGTTAGCAATCAGTGAAGAAATACCATGCATGGCGCGTAATATCAATTGAATATCACCAGTTTTTGTTGATATCTGTCCGACGTTTGATATTGGATTTGTTTCCACAGCCGCAGCCAACTTATGACGTATGCAGTTCAAACATGTACTCGGTTTATCCTTTAACGTGATTTGCAACTAATGTCGACTGTGCAAGCGAAACGCGGCGTCTGATCGGGATCCAAACTGCTTAGCACTGACCAGTTTCAATATTTCTTCAGTCAAAACTTCTATCATTAGAATTCGGCATACCACTGCTGATGACAAATTTAAACAGATGATATCTAGTCTGCTAAAGTATTAAAGTCGACTGTTAACTTATTTGACATTGAAATAGTTTAATTACTATATAGGGAGGCAGGGCTTTATCAGTAAATCACTTGGTTGAGAAAAAGCTATTTCTTGTGCCTACAGAGCGTAGTATCTTTGTTCACCATTTCAGATCTGCTGCAATGGATACCTTAACCCTTAGCCTGCCAGTCACGACTATAGCTCCATATGCAAACAGCTTGGATCCGGATGAGACGCCGAGTAACTCGGCGTCTCATCCGGATCCAAGCTGTTTGACACTCGGACAACATTTTCAGCAATTTTGAGCAACTTTGAAGCACTTTGAAACTTGAAGCAGACGAGAAATATAGCAGACAACAATTTATTTGGCGGGCTATGGGTTAATTTTGAAACAGAAATTGGTATTTTCTAGAGTAGCACTTTATATACATTGTACTCAACAAAAACCCCAAGGAGCTCTCAAAAATTGTTGAACAAAAGAACATCAAAACAAAACATTACCCATTTTTCATTTATTTAATTTAAGATTCATTTTTATGGCTTGAAGAAAATGTTTTCTTTAGTTTGATATCGTTAACATCCTTGCTGTAGCACTGTGTCAAGTAACCTAGGGATCAAAGTCATTTTTTACAGAGTAGTCCATCTTTTTATGCAAAACACGTGATTATTCTGCGAGTTTTCATAACTTAAAATTCAGTTCCTTTGAATGGCACATGAAATACACATAATTCTCACGATAGGTTCAACTCGATCATTCCATTTTAACTTTACCTTGCAGGCGCTACTGTGGTCTGAGAGCGGCTCTTGCAAGTATCTCAGGTTTCGAATCTTCGTCAGAAACTGTCGCACCCAGGTACTTAAAACTACGCAATCAAGCTTCTCCCCACTGACCATGATGTCAGTGCTGCTTCCAATGATGTTTTTTGTCATCGGTTTTGTTTTTTCTGATCTGCATGCCAAAGTCGGTAGATGTCTTTTCAAGGCTTTCAACTTAAATACTTAATGCTTTAATACTTATTAAATAACACATTTTTCATTACTTTGCACATATCTTTTTAACTTTTTATGAGACATGATCTGTATTTCATTTAAGAAACATGCATTTGTTCAAAAGCGTAGTTTGTACTTAAAACTGTTATCAATACAATGTAATACATATTCAGCTGAAGTCGATTCAGTCATTTCGTGAAAGGCGCTTTTAATCAAAACCTAGGTTCGGCAGTTTCTGACGAAGGGTCGAAACCTGAGATACTTGCAAGAGCCGCTCAGACAACAGCAGCATCTGCAAAGTTAAAGCTAATGTGGAATGAGCGAAATATAAGCCTCAGTTCGAAATTAAGGTTGGTGCGCTCACTCGCTCACTGGTCACGTCCATATTCCTCTATACCAGAGAGACTTGGACCTTGAATGAAGATTTTAAGCGTAGAATTAGTGCGTTAGAGATGAGGTGCTTCAGACAACTACTTGGCATATCATACAGTGGAGAATGTGTTATTCTTTCCCAATAAACGCGTTTACGCTAAAACGTTTATTTCCAGTGCAAACAGTTTGGAGCCAGATCAGACGCCGGGTAACCCAGCGTCTGATCAGGCTCCAAACTGTTTGCCACCAAGATAAACATGAAATATCAGAATTGTCCAAAAGTTGTTCTTTTCTACGTTTTAGCGCTTTGCGTTTGCGTACGTTTGCGTTTAAACGGGAAAGAGTAACAGATTCTCCACTGTACATAGAAAACATCTCTCATGGAGGAGTTCGTAACAGGATCTAACAAGCGATTGAACCTTTCGAAGATTTGATGACAATTGTCAAGCAATGTAAAATGAGATGGTGCGGGCATGTGACGAGATCATTGGGACTTTAAAAGATAATACTGCAAATATCAGGGAAGGAGAAGGATAGGCAGACAGAAAAAGCGGTGGAAAGATAACTAAGTCCTGTAGGCGAAACCCGAGGAAATTATCAAAATGTGAAATATCTGAGAATTCACCATTAGTTTGAATTCTACATTTTTATGTTTTAGAGGTGTTATTCGTTGGTAAAACATTGTTTAACTTTTAATGTTCAATTGTATCCATTAACAAATCTCTAAGAACATTTAAATGTAGAATTCAATGGATTTGAAAATTCTGGTGAAATCTCAGATATTTCACATTTTGATAATTTCCTCGGGTTTCGCCTACAGGACTTGAGTCTTTAACAGGCGTTAAAGTTTTCAGAATCTGTAAAGGAAACCTTTAGCCAAAACATCGCCAAATTTGGAATGGATCGTACAAAAAATATTGTATATTATGGGATTAGATGTGATAGGGTCAATGCACCTATTGAAATATTACCCTTTGTGCTTATCAAACTTTGAGTAGTTCATACAGTGGAGAATCTGTTATTCTTTCCCGTTTAAACGCAAACGTACGCAAACGCAAAGCACTAAAACGTAGAAAAGTACAACTTTTGGACAATTCTGATAATTCATGTTTATCTTGGTGGCAAACAGTTTGGAGACTGATCAGACGCCGGGTTACCCGGCGTCTGATCTGGCTCCAAACTGTTTGTAAAAGAAAAAATAGTTTTAGCGTAAACGCGTTTATTGGAAAAGAATAACGTTTTCTCCACTGTATAATTCCGTTTAAAACCGACTGAACCGTTGGCAAACAGTGTAGAATCTGATCTGACGTCGCATAAAGCGGAGTCTGATCAGAGTCTACACTGTTTGCTGATTGGTATTCCAATATAAAACAAATCGAACATGAACATTAAGACCAGGCACACCATACAGTGGTGAATCTGTTATTCTTTCCCGTTTAAACGCAAACGTACGCAAACGCAAAGCACTAAAACGTAGAAAAGAACAACTTTTGGACAATTCTGATATTTCATGTTTATCTTGGTTGGAAACAGTTTGGAGCCTGATCAGACGCCGGGTTACCCGGCGTCTGATCTGGCTCCAAACTGTTTGCACTCCAAATAATAGTTTTAGCGTAAACGCGTTTATTGGGAAAGAATAACGTTTTCTCCACTGTACATCAAAAATAGAATAATCCAATATATAAGCATGTATGAATCCATTAGGTGCAAGTGGGTTAAACAGGAAATTACACATTCCTTGTAAAAGCAACTTGAGGTTTTTAACCCTTTCACTCTCAATGACGCTTTAAAGCGCGATTGCAAACAGTTTGGGTCCTGATCAGACGCCGCGTTACGCGGCGTCTGATCAGGATCCAATCTGTTTGACACTCGTTTTGAAATTTCTCTAGTCATACTGCCTTATTTTTTGAATTTGAAACGACTTGGCATACAAACAAAATTGAAGCAGACGACAATGAAACGGTGAAGGGGTAAACATCTCACGAATATTTTGGTAATGAAAGGGTTAACTGTATATAAACCTAGTTGGAGACGTGTCCTATATTGGACCCCATGGTGTATGTGGCATGCCCACGTTCAACTAAATTAGCCGACGACTGAATTATTGATACATATGTTTAAGAGGAACAAAAGTTAATTTGACACCTTCTGATAAATAAGGTCTTAATAGTTTCTGACAGGAATGAAACTTTAGTCCGAACAAGGTTGTAGGGCAAAGGGCTATTCATAATTTACGATGGTTATATTCGTTAACATATCGTTCGGCTGTAAGTCACTGAAAGTACAGTACTCCCTCTCTACAACGACACCCAATAGGAGACAAAGAATGTCTGTGCTGTTCGGAGGGAGTTGTTATAGGAAGGGAAATTTACTTACATTTGCAAACAGCTTGAATCCAGACCAGACGCCGCATCACGCGGCGTCTGATCTGGATTCGAAATGTTTGCTATTCGTCATAATGTTTTTCCTGTCAAAATTTACATTATGTAATAAAAAAAGCGGACAATACTTTTAAGCAGACGACATTGCAGAAGTGAAAGCGTTAGACATTTGTTTTGGGAACAGTGGAAAGCGTTGCTATAGGGAGGGAGTCATTATTCTAAGGGCCTTTGTAGGGAGGGAGCAGTGTAATACAGTTTGTTTTACCGATTTAAGGTAGTATGCCCCGAATGAGATCGGGCCAATGTCGGTCAATATCGACAATATACAGTGGATAATCTGTTATTCTTTCCCGTTTAAACGCAAACGGACGCAAACGCAAAACACTAAAACGTAGAAAAGTACAACTTTTGGACAATTCTGATAATTCATGTTTATCTTGGTGGCAAACAGTTTGGAGCCTGATCAGACGCCGGGTTACCCGGCGTCTGATGTGGCTTCAAACTGTTTGCAATGGAAATAAACGTTTTAGCGTAAACGCGTTTATTGGGAAAGAATAACACATTCTCCACTGTACGAAGAGCGGTCGGTGATTATCGTCATCTCTCGGCTGTACCGAAATATGCTAGAGCAACGTTTGACGAGAATTGCATTGTGCATTCGAGGTATAATATATTAAACGATATGAAAACGCAACGAAATTTAATATGTATAAATCATAAAGATTTTGTTTGAAATCCAGATGTTTACTTTAACATTTGTGGCAACTAATTTAGAACCTGTGTAATGACGAAAAGTGTCCCCCTCAGAATTGTGTCCCCGGGTCAATTTTCGACATAGAAGTGTCCTTCCGGATCATAATATTATTTCCTCTCAACTGTAGAAAAGGGTCCCCTTCAAGTCCAAAGGACAGTTGTCTACGTCGAAAAATGTCCTCCAGATGACACGTTTTAGAGGGGGAACATTTCGTCATTACACCGGATCAGACTTTGAGTAAATCAGCGTCTGATTTGGTATTAACCCTTTACCTGATAGCATTATTTCTAGTATTGAAGATATGTGACTACTTAAAGCAGGCTGAAAGTAAAGCAGAATGCGCCCTAAGGCGCATTCTGCTTTACTTTCAGCCTGCTTTAAGCTATATACTGCTAGAATAAGGAAAGTATTAAATATGACACATATTCATTACGGTATAATTTGGAACTATTTTCTTCAGCGGATGAATAAAATGAATGCGCTAAAAGTCGCTTCTATAAGGGAAAGGGTTAAATTGTTTACAATGAACGTCAATTGATTATTATTTTTTGTAATTATTGTACCAGATTTATATAGCGGACATCATGTTTCATGCAGAGTGTATTATGGTAATTATGGGGTAAAAATCGGTTCCCATCGAATAAACTGCATAGCTGTCATTATAAATAACATTTCTATTATCATAGAGGCAAAACGGATCGTTTGGTCCGATAAATAACGTACTTTAAGTCAGAATTGTTGGCTGCTTTATATTATGCTAATAACAGTTTTCTGTCGACCCTTCAATGCGTTTCCTATAAGTATATAAAATTGTCTGGGAGTATTTATTAACCACGTTATACCTAGATATGGCACTGAACTATCCCTGTGTAGCCTGAAGACACTGCAGTGTGCCCATATACAGCGTTCCCTCCCTACAAGGACATCCAATGGGAGACGAAAAATGTGTGCGTTGTTCGGAGGGAGACGTTATAGGGAGAGGAATTGGCTTACATATCCAAACAGCTTGAATCCAGACCAGACGTTTTTTTCTGTCAAAATGTCCATTATGTAACTTTGAGAAAAACAGCAGATTACAAATTTTAGCAGACGGTATTGCAGCCTAGAAAGGCGTTAGACATAATTGACTTGTTTGGGGAACAGCGGCAAAAGTCGTTGTAAGGAGGGAGTCGTTGTTGATAGGTTCGTTGTAGGGAGGAAGCACTGTACAACAGAACATTTTATATGAGATTGTAAACAGAGCAGACTCTGATGAGACACCGCATAGAGACCTGAGATACACATTTATAATTACTCATTAACTATTATTAAGGGCGTGTTCGATTATCAGTCCGAAATTGACGGGATTGACGGAATCGAAATCGAATGGTCCGGAATTCAATTCCAGAACTGTTCTATCAATTCTGCCCGAGGAGATTGTGACGTATCATCATGGTTCCCGGCACATGATTTACGAACGCTTCGACAGCACAGTTGTAATAAGTAGGGAACCAGACTACAATATTTGCAAGGGTTCAATTCCGTTTTTATTTGATTTACTAATTCTATGGAATCGTTCCGAACAGTTCTGGAACTGATAATCGAACACGCCCGAAGTGTCTTGAATTGAAACTAAAGGAGGAGTGTGTCTGACATTCGTCCTTTGTAGGCGAATCGACCAGCGTCCATACATGCATGCAAGCCAAAAATAGCCATTTACTCTGATCATATATTGCCGAACAAGAATGGGTTCGCATTGGTCAACTTATCGGAGCAAGATAAAAGGCCGACAACAAATCTATGATGACCAGCCTCTACATAGTTTGACAGGCGCATTAAAACTACTCAACTATGGTACAGTGGAGAATCTGTAATTCTTTCCCGTTTAAACGCAAACGTACGCAAACGCAAAGCACTAAAACGTAGAAAAGTACAACTTTTGGACAATTCAGATAATTTATGTTTATCTTGGTGGCAAACAGTTTGGAGCCTGATCAGACGCCGGGTTACCCGGTGTCTGATCTGGCTCCAAACTGTTTGCACTGCAAATAATAGTTTTAGCGTAAACGCGTTTATTGGGAAAGAATAACGTTTTCTCCACTGTAAACCCTTTACTTGCTGGTGGTGACCAGAAAAGCAAGTTGTATCCCACGGCGTTTCAAGCTTTCGAGATTCGTCCTTAACCTTTTAACTCTCAATGACGTCATAAAGCAACGTATTTTCAAATAGTTGTGACCAACATGGTTTGACACTCGTATCGATATGTTTTAGAATCTTACTTTGAAACATTTTGCAAACAACAAAAATGAAGAAGACGACAATGAAACAGTGAAGAGTAAAAATATCCCGATTAATTCTGGCAGCGAAAGAGTAAAATGCCTTTAATATGAAATAGTTTACTAGTTTTGTCCAAATTGCAGACGATAATTCTTAAGCAGACGACATAAAGACCTAAGAAGAGCAGACATTCTCACCACCATATACGACTACAGTCGACTTTGGGAACAGTTTGATCCTCATCAGACGCCGCGAAGTACGGAGTCTGGTTAGCATCCGAACTGGTTAACATTCATTCCGATATGTCTTAAGTCATGTTTGCCTGAAACACCTTGCATTGAAACAAAGGATACTATTAAAGTGGAGAATCTGTTATTCTTTCCCGTTTAAACGCAAACGTACGCAAACGCAAAACACTAAAACGTAGAAAATGACAACTTTTTGACAATTCTGATAATTCATGTTTATTTTGGTGGCAAACAGTTTGGAGCCTGATCAGACGCCGGGTTACCCGGCGTCTGATCTGGCTCCAAACTGTTTGCACTGCAAATAATAGTTTTAGCGTAAACGCGTTTATTGGGAAAGAATAACAGATTCTCCACTGTAGGGCGATGAATAGGTTAAAAGTGACGATAACATCTGTGGGCTAACCATTTCATGATCACATTTATCGTGAGGTTTTACCCCTTCATCGCCATAGTGTCGTCTGCTTCAATATTGTTGTTTGCAATGTAATTTCAAAGTTAGATTTAAGGCAGTATAACTGACGTAATTTCAAAACAAATTGCAAACAGTTTTGACGCGTGACGCGGCGGCGTCTGATCAGGATCAAAACTGTTTGCAAATACGCGTTATGGCGTCATTGAAAGAGAGTGGAAGGGTCAAGTCATTTTGCCTGAAAGACCTTGTATTGAAGCAAAGGATACTATGACGTTGATAGGGTTAAAATGACGATACATTTGTGTTTGACACTTGTTTCAATATTTCTAAAGTCAAAGTACCTAAAAATTGTTTTTTAGAAATAGAAGCAGACGACAATTGTTTAAATTTGATGACGTCATGGCAGTGAAGGGGTTAATAAACTGACAGTTCTAACAGAGATTGTCACTACGAAGTGCAGTGGTGTTAACATTGATTCAGTCAATGGATGTAATTGCTTGCTGAAGTTTGCATGTCCCTGTATAATATCGACCGTTTCTTTACAGTATGGCGTGGTATAATGCAATTTATATAGTATTAGAGACAAAGCATCTACCGCAGGGGGCGCGCTTTCTTTCCAATTTACACAAAAATTAACGTAAACGTAAATCAATAAAAAGAAAAAAAACACGGTTAACCCTTTACCCCATGGCCTGTTTCTAGTTTTGAAGACAGGTGATCACTTAAAGCAGGTTGAAAGTAAAGCAGAATGTGCCCTAAGGCACATTCTGCTTTACTTTCAGCCTGTTTTAAGATAAAATCTGCTAGGCTATATAAACTATTTGTAATGGTTATTGTTCATGAGGGTATAAACTGGAACTACTTTCATCAGCGGAGGAATAAATTAAATACGCTAAAAGTCGCTTCTATGGGGGGAAAGGGTTAACACATTCAACCCTAGCGAAGAGTATACTCGACATTTACAAAGAGTGTACCTGTGATGATTACACATGCCCTATGGAAACAGTGTAGACCCTGATCAGAGGGTTCCTTAATGAGCCCTCTGATCAGGGTCTACACTGTTTGTCATTTTGAAATAGATCACTAAAATTAACCCTAAGTAGTCAAAAATGGACTAGACATATTTTTATATTTGAATTGTCCATTAAAAGTTTCAGGGGTGAATGTGTTTACCATTTCCTGCTAATCACGACTCTGTATTTGTACAGTGGAGAAAACGTTATTCTTTCCCAATAAACGCGTTTACGCTAAAACTATTATTTGCAGTGCAAACAGTTTGGAGCCAGATCAGACGCCGGGTAACCCGGCGTCTGACCAGGCTCCAAACTGTTTGCCACCAAGATGAACATGAATTATCTGAATTGTCCAAAAATTGCACTTTTCTACGTTTTAGTGTTTTGCGTTTGCGTACGTTTGCGTTTAAACGGGAAAAAATAACGTTTTCTCCACTGTATCACACGCCGTCTGATCTGATTTCAAAATAGTTGGCACTTAGGTTTCTTTAATTAATAAAAAAACATACATCCTAATTTGACACTTTTTGCAGTCGACAATTTCAAAGCAGACGATAAAACGTCATAATAGGAGTTACGACGCTAACAAGGCAAAGTTAAACAAAAGGACAGACAGACGGACGGACGGACGAACCAACAGCAATGAGTAAACCATAATACGACTCGTTTTCACGGACGTCATGAAAGATCGCTCCTTAATAAAATACACAGATACTTGGTATCTTATTTCGATCAAACTGTTAACAGGTAATACATAAAGCAGGCGAGACTATCACTATCTAGCCTGCTATGTAATTGTCGTCTTGAACATTTGTCTTTTGCAACTATTTCCTAACATTTATCAGCCTATATTAACTTTCAGAAATCATCATCAGAATGTCAAATAGTTGGAGTTGCTCGGCGTCTCATCTTGAACCAAACTGTTTGCAACAGTTATGACAAATACGCCCATAGCATGCAGTATAGAAGATGTTGTTCTTTACCAATTAACGCGTTTACGCTAAAACTATAATTTCCCGGCGTCTGATCAAAACTGTTTGCCACTCCGATTAAAATAAATAGAAACTTCAAAAAGTTGTAATTGTCTACATTGTAGTGCATTGCGTTAACTTTATGTTTGCGTTTAAAAACGGGAAAGACGATGTCTTCTCTGCTGTAAGGAGACGTCCTGGCAGTAAAAAGGTACAGTGGAGAAAACGTTAAAATACTCTTTCCCGTTTAAATGCAAACGAAACGCAAACGCAAAACACTAAAATGTAGAAAATAATCACTTTATGACATTTTTCACTTTCTATTCTTATCTGAGTGTCAAACAGTTTGGAGCCTGATCAGACGCCGGGTTACCCGGCGTCTGATCTAGCTCCAAACTGTTTGCAGTGGAAATAATAGTTTTAGCGTAAACGCGTTTATTGGGAAAGAATAACGTTTTCTCAACTGTAAATAAATCGATGGCTGGATGCACAGTACAGTCTGTGGTGCAATATCGATGCAGCGTTCCATCTCTTACAATGATAGAACGAAGTCGCGACTGCTGTGAATCATAACAAAACTAGACCCATTTATTACGATCGCTGAATGGACTCACTTTAGGGTATCAATGCTGCTAGGCTGCTTGAACCAGTATATCGATTTCTATGATTTCTGATTTAACTCTTTCCTCCCTGAAACTTTAAATGGACAATTCCAGTTTCCATTTAAGTCTAGTCCATTTCTGACTTTTGAGGGTTGTTTTTGTCAATGTTTGGCATTATGACAAACAGTGAAGACCCTGATCAGAGGGCTCCTAGGAGCCCTCTGATCTGGGTCTTCACTGTTTGCATAGGACAAGTATACTATTCACATGTACACTGTTTGCAAAGGACGCCAATATGCGGGACTAGGGTTCAAAGGGTTAACCCTTTCACTGCCTTACCCAGTATACAATAGTCATATGCAAATAGTTTACATCTTGATCGGGTGTCATGGTCTAATTATCAAATCGGAGTCTGGATCCAAACTGTTTACACTTATTTTACCGTATAAAATTACTTTTCGTAAACTATTGAATTCCAGATATAAGTACAGACGACAACTGTTGCATGCAGATGGCGTCATGAAAATGAAGGGCAGTTTGCCCATGCATGGCTACCATATTAAGTAACTCACGAAAAATCCTAAGATTTCCAAATTTTATATTTTTCAAGCCCGATAACATATAGAAGGTTGGAAGTAAAAGCAGAATGGGCCTTAAGGCGCATTCTGCTAAAAATACCATCAGCCTGCTTTGAGCTACAATTTTTTGGATAAAAACCCGAAGACGACGGAAAATCCGGAGAAATGGCAGCTCTGCCGGTTTGCACATACGGATGGATGGATGAGTTGGGTTTTACGGCACTGCGACACAAAATAGGTCATATAGCGCTGATGATTGATGAGGGTAGATGAGATGAGATGATGATGATATCAGGAAGATGATATCGACTAATCCCATTCGTTGACCAGCAGCGCATGGGATCAAAACCACCCACCTGCCTTCCTTTTAGTTCTTGTCAGAGGGGATAGTCTCGGTCTAATAAACAGAATCAATTCCCTCTGACAATTAAGCCCCTAGCTGCGGCAAAGTAGGAAGTTTTCTCGGGATGCACATATGTCGTAGACCATGTTGGAATCTAGGCAGATCCGGAATCTAGAGTTCTCTATGGCCTAGGACAAATACAATATTTCAAGTTCGTTATTATTCAGGACAGTGTATTGTACACTTGTTCAGGACAAATGGGTGCATAGTTTGTTCCGATAGATAAATATTAGATTGCACAGTACTGAAGAATATATCGCAAATAAAGGAGTAGTCTATACATGTATATCGTTGCATAATATAGGTCAAATGTAATGCAGATAGCTTAAATGAGCTAATTTACTACGACCGGTTTTATTCTATCATCATTATATACCATTTTTTTCTTAACACAAGTAAATGGAGATATCATTATTTTTCCCTAATGGCCGTTATATCTCATTATGAACATAGATGTATTTATTTATAAATTAAATGAAAATCTTAGAAACAATTAAAAACAAAAACACACAACATGTTAGTTATACAAACTTATAAAGAAACTAAACTACATGTATTTGTACATAAAATATACATTCCTTTATATATATGTTTATATTCTTATTTTCAAATTAAGTGCACTGTTTGCCTGTGTCCTTTTTATGGGGACCCTATAAGCACAAATAGGTTAGACTTGAAGGAATTGGCTTGTGGCGTACATACTGTTCATTAACCTCTCGATTGTCTTATCCCTAGTACAATGGCTATTTTCAAACAGCTAACAATGTAGATTTAGATCAGACCCCGCGTTACTCGGATCCATACTGTTTGGCGCTCATTGCCATATTACTTTAGTCAATTTTCATAAATCTAAATTTGACATGTAAAAGCTGGGGCGACAATTGTCAAAAGCAGACGGAGTTATGCAAGTGAAGGGGTTAATTAAAAAAGACTGGGCCTGCGTGTTTATTGGTGTACATTTATCTCTTATTGTGTTTTTATAGCAGAATGGAATGTCTGTGTCACAGCTGCCTAGCTACAGTCAGACGATGATAAGTTTATAAACACGACAAGTATAGGTTATTGCATATATTCTTATTGAACGCGGTAGCGTGTGATAAGAATCTATGTTATAAGCTAATTGTCACCATCCGACCCTTTAGAATCATATCTAAAGCCATGCTCTAGCAAAATTTCCCTACCAGTTTAGATAGTCAACCAAGACTTTAATGAGCATTGTCAGTTCCTTTGATAAGATGAAAGAAGGTGTTAACACAATGAAACTATTTCTATGCTTATTTTTTTTTATCTATACTTTAGTTACTAATAGGCTGTATTTGGATCTACAGATCTTTTATTTGGAATTTTATGATCTGGTTGCAGCCTGTGTTTGAAAGCATTATTATTTCTGTAAGAAATTAAAAACGAATGCATTAAATAAAACATTTAGCAGACTGCTTGTACCTGATACAATGCTTTTTGTAGCATTCAGATATGTATGTCTCTTATCACAATGAATTTCAACCATCCGAAAAATTATTTAGTCCTCTTCTAATTTAATAATATTTTATTGCATATATCAGATATCATATACATTTATCGACTAACATGTACACAGTTTTTACAGCATATATGTATACAAATTATCAAAAGATTACAATATATTGCAAACGGGTTGGGCCACAAGTTATACCAACATTAGAGAAGGCCCTTCCCTTGATGTCAATCGTAAGTACGTTATGTTGTAATGTAATGCAGAAGAAAATATTTCTCTCTTAGTTTACAAACAAACAAAAAAAGGGAAAAAAGAAACTTATTTAAGTATAAAGAAGAAAAGAAAATCCGTTTGTCCTCCCCTACATGTGACCACCCAGCCCATATCCAACCAGTTGTTATCTACATAGTTTATGGATATAGGAAAAGGTAAGTATTATGTTCCAAAACGTTTGGTTCGTTTAATAAATTTCTGAAACTCCATAAAGAGCAGCGAATTATCTACGTGTGTAAAGTCAATGTTGCCAAATAGCACAGTATTAGTATTCAGTATACGGAGGTGTTGTGTTTTTTGTAGAAAGAGAAGACGTTCATCAGCATACATTTGACATTCAAAAATAAAATGTTCAGCATCTTCTATATCAGAGCCGCATCTACAAGTAAGGCTTTCACGTAAATGATTATTGTATAGATCGAAATTAAGATCACTACAGTTGTTACGTATTATACAGTGGTATACTGATAAACGTCTGTCTCCCTCTACAAAAAAGGATGGTACTTTAGGGGCCTTATAAAGTTCTTTAAGTCGAGACTTGAAAATTGCTAAAGATACAGATTCACGTATGTTTAACGGGGGTTTATTCCACAGGTCTATAGATGAAGGAATTGTTGAGTTTGAGAATATTTCTGTTCTTCTCCTTAATCTATACTGAGTAGTTTCACCAACAGAAGGCGGAGAAATGTCATTTACGTAAGCTGGTAACATATTATTTACTCCTTTAAATATTAATACTAATTTTTGCATATGTCTTCTTTTTTCTAATGAGACCCACCCAATTACTCTAATTAGTTTGTTGGTTGACACTGAACGTGTTAAGCCAGTAACAACCCTAGCTGCTTCGTATTGTAGTTTTTCTAAACTGTCTTTTTCATACATTGTGCACCCATCCCATACTATGGATGCATATTCTAACAATGGTCTTAAATATGACAAATAAAATTTTAATCTGATGAAGTGTTTTTCTACTGATCTTAAACTTGAATGCCCTCATTGACCCTAGTATTTTGCTCGCTTTTAAAGTGATTTGGTTAATATGTTCGTGCCATGTACCGTTTGAGCTAAGGATTAGACCTAAATGTTTATGATTTTCAGTACAATATAATAATGAATCTTGAAAAAAAATGTTTGGTCTACCAGATTGTAAAAATGAAAAGAACATGACCTCTGTTTTATTTGGGTTAAACTGGACTAACCATTGTTTTGACCATTCGGATATTTTCTGTAGATCTGCGTTTATAGTGGGTTCAATTACAGCTATATTATCAGATGAGTGTGCTAAGGAACTATCGTCAGCAAATAAACGTGTAGTACTTAATAAATTGTCTGCAATATCATTAACAAAAATTAAAAACAGAAGAGGGCCAAGAACAGATCCTTGCGGAACTCCGGCATTAAGTGTTTTATATTCAGAGAAAGATGACCCAATAAAGACTCGTTGTTGTCTGTTTGAGAGATAATCTGATAACCAGTTGTAGAGATGGTCACATATTCCATATTGTTTGAGTTTAAAAAGAAGACCCTTATGCCATACTCTACCAAAGGCTTTACTAACGTCACAAAATACCATACATGTTGATTCTTTATCGTCGTAAGCCTTACATATTTGATTATATATATCAACTAGTTGATATACAGTCGAATGGCCTGGTAGAAAGCCAGATTGATATTTATAAATAAGATTGTTTAAATTTAAATGATTGTATAAATACTTGAACACAACACTTTCCATAACTGTTCCAATACAACTAATTAAGGAAATGGGTCGATAATTACATGGAGAATCCTTCTCACCTTTCTTATAAAGGGCCATTACATTAGCATGTTTCCAGCACTTAGTCCTCTTCTGACCATTGCTGTCAGTCGAATCACAATTTAATTACTATTAGGTCAGATGAACATATTTTAGGCAATATAGAAATGTATTATATACCTGTTCTAAAGTGAATACAGGCCCAACAATATTTTTCTGTTCAGATGGTCCGTATTAGATGGCATATATGCTACACAATGTTGACGTCACTGCTTTTATGCACACAAGTTGTACACGATTTATTTATATAAAGAAGCGTTGCGCGTAACGTTTCGGAATTCCAGGTCCCGATGCTATCTTAAATAAAAGTTGAAAAAAGCTTTAAACTTTGAACAGTTCATTTCCATTTTAAGCGGGAATAACCAACAACACCCACTTTTACCAATTTTTTTCTTCCAAAGGATAAAGCTTAAAACAGTTCAATTCATTCTCTAAAACGCTTAAATGACCGTTATTTGCAAAACGCCACTTCTTAAATAACGGATTCAATCGAGAACAAAATAGTACGTCATTAAAACAAATAATGACGTAACTAATTGGTGGTCAAATTACTTCCATCAATAGTTTAAGATTTTTAACATATAGGGGCCTACACGTAGGCGTGAATTTGATTATACGATTGAACAACAAATAGATCTAGATCTAGTCCCAAACAGTTTAGATATATAATAAAAGGAATATCACCACAGTGTGTGATCCGGGGTATTGTATCAGTTCTCGTTGTTAGTGTAGTCCAGGGGCCCGTTTCATAAAAATCTTACGACAAATGTTGTCGTAAGTCAGATTATAAAACTCTCAATTATTATTCATTTCTCCATTTAATCCTGTCTTGTGATATCTTTTTGGAATCGTCTTGAAAAGACGATTCCAAAAAGATGTCACAAGACAGGATTAGATAGAGAAATCACACATTAAATGTATTTTAAAGTTTTGACTTACGACAAGATTTGTCGTAAGAAGTTTTATGAAACGGGCCCCTGACCACACTCGAGGCTCCTCCTCGAGTGTGGTCTGGATTACACAACCAACGAGAACTGATACAATACCCCGGATCACACACTTTGGTGATATTCCGTTTATATCAATCCAACAGTTTATGGCTCAATGTTGAAGAATATTGCATAATTATATGGCGACAGTTAAAGGTACAGTGGATAAGTCGCTTTTCTTTCACAATAAGGTACATTTATGCTAAAACCCTTTATGTCCATTGCAAACAGTATTGAACCTGGTCAGACGCCGGGTAATTCGGCGTCTGACCAGGATCCAAACTGTTTGCCACTCAGACTAATTAATTGAATTGCTATAATTTCAAAACATGTACTTTTCTACATATTATTGAATTGCGTTTACCTTTCGTGTGCGTTTAAACGGGAATCATGCATGCCTTCTACATAGTAGTCCACTAATGTACATTAAGATAATATGGAGCTATTTTTTATCCTGAGACGGATGTCATAAATTCAGTGTACCGTCAAAGGGGTTCATTGGTGAATTTATCTACATACATGTAGTAACTTTTAACATCATGCATGTAGTGTAGCTACTGTATGATGACATCTTGTTTGTAAAATATTTTCATCTCAAACTTAACTCTTCATCTGTTACAAAATCATCGCTTGCTTCATAGTTGTGGTCTGTAATTATCTGTTGTTGTTTAAGTTTAACTTAAAACATATTTACACGATGATCGAACAGTTTGAATTCGGATCAGTTGCTGGGTGTCGTGGAATCTGATCGGGATCAAAACTGTTATAAAAACCCTTATGCGTGGACCCATTCCCTGGACCAATCCTAGCAGATGATGGTGTTCAAGTCAAATGATTAAAACATCGTTATTTACTTTCAAAGATATGCATTGCAGACTCAGACCAGACATTCGACGTTTAGTACAAAGTTCCTACACGAAAACTTGCGAACAGTATGATACTTAAGAGAGAGATGGTTATGTGATTTATGTAGTCAGTATGCTATAAGTTATTGGAGGTGTCAGTTTGCAGACATTCTCTATAGTATATTGATACTCGTTACATGTACATGTACATTGGGCCCATTTCATACATAACCATATATCCCTATACAGTGGGGAAGACGCTCTTGCGGTGCGATTATGTTTAATACCTTGGTGTATATTGAAAAACAGTTTGGAGCCAGATCAGACGCTAGGTAACCCTGTGTCTGATCAGGTTACCTATTTGCCACCTATAGATAAAAAAAATCGTCTGAATTTATAAAAAAAAAGTCGTAATCGTCTGTTTTTGTTGTTTTGTGTTTGCGTTTAGTTTTGTTTGAATGAGAAAGAAATACGCCTCCTCGTGTAAACGGTAGAATAATACAATTCGCCATAATCCATAATTTACACGCAATCGACAAACCTCTCGGTTTAGGTGTTTTAGGCATGTGGAGCTTCAAGCAGACTAAAATTTAAGCAGAAATATCCTTAATGAGCTATTTGATTTAGATCTACAGGTACATGTATAAATAAATACGAAAGACTCAAGCAGGAAACGTAACACAAACAATACACCCACCTCTCAAGCAGAACACACACACACAGTCATACCACAACAAACACACACACACACACACACACACACACACACACACACGCAATACAATTCCTACATCTACACACTAAATAGAAAACAACACGCAAGACAAACATAAAGCAAAGTGAATATAGGAGCCCGCCTTGGTACGGTCAGTAGCAATCAATAACTAACTATAAATTAATTATTTATTAACAACCACTGGGGGTTAAACCTGGTTTTAGGGGCGCCCAGCCTCACACTTATCTCCTATATGCACCTATAAAGACGAACAGTGTACATAAAATATAAACCCTGTTCCACAACCTCACACTCAAAAAGACCGCCAGCACAGTAAGTAAATACATATAAAACATTTAACAAAAATCATCTTGGTCTAGCTTCCGAGAGCTTCCTGTTTTACTTGTATCCTGCTGCAAGGCTGCCACATACATGTATGCTCAACACTACCTGTTTAACCTTTTTAAGCAGTGAATTTTTACAATAGCCTACAGTAGTGGAGAATCTGTTATTCTTTCCCGTTTAAACGCAAACGTACGCAAACGCAACGCGCTAAAACGTAGAAAAGAACAACTTTTGGACACTTCTGATATTTCATGTTTATCTTGGTGTCAAACAGTTTGGAGCCTGATCAGACGCCGGGTTACCCGGCGTCTGATCTGGCTCCAAACTGTTTGCACTGCAAATAATAGTTTTAGCGTAAACGCGTTTATTGGGAAAGAATAACGTTTTCTCTACTGTACATGTATGCTTAACACTACCTGTTTAACCTTTTTAAGCAGTGACTTTTTACAATAGCATACGACACTATTGTGAGATATACAAGTTACCAGTTGCCGGTGTGATACTCGGAGATTTGTATGCGCGGGACGTACTTGACGGCAACACCCCATCTCAAGAATGCCTTTGAAAAACAAAGCTCTGTCGTGCTTATCGAAACAAGAACAGATGAAATACAACAGTTGATGCCGCAAGTTGGGTACTGAATCTTATAAATACATGCGAGAGTACATATATTTACTGACATTGACCCGTTCTCTTACGGGACGAACTAACTTAACCCACAGACTGAAACTATTGTTCATCTCCGTCTATATAATACTCATTGTTTTTTTTATAAGCAGCAGCTTGTCTCTACTCGGTTAATGATAAGGAAATCGTATTGGCTTCGGATAGTGGAAATATGTTTTTATCTTATAACATGAGGAATGCAATCCATGGTATATTCCCATATAGGACATTATTGATCTCTGTCTATCATTAAACAGAGTTTGTAAAGTTTTTGTAGCCATTGCCTGTCCATATTCGTTACTGAAGACAACCAATGCCTTAAACCAGGAGAGTTCTCTACACAAAAAACAATCAGTAAACGGAAATTATTGTTCACCAGAATCTAGATTGGCTGGAGTCAGTGAATAATCATTGCATTTTGATAAGCGACGTTTCTCTACTATATTAATAAGAATATAGTCTTATGGGCTTTGCACAATCGAAGATAAGTTTATTAGAAAAGATAATAACGTATTACTCACATGTTTTCTGTCCGGTATCTGATGATCTTGTTGTATTACAGTGTTCCCTCTCTACAATAACACCCAATGGGAGACACAGATATTGTGCGTTGTTCGGAAAGAGTGCTATAGGGAGGGAAATAGGCTTACATATGCAAACAGCTTGAATCCAGATCAGACGCCGCGTTACGCGGCATCTGACCTGGATTCATTCTGTTTGTCACTCGTCATTATGATTTTTCTGTCAAAATGTCCAATATCTAAATTTGAATGAAACAGCAGACGACATTGAAGCCATGATAAGTTTAGACATAATTGTATTGTTTGGGGAACAGCGACACGCGTTTTGTAAGGAGGGAATCGTTGATCGGAAGGCCGTTGTGGGGAGGGAGCACTGTTGTGCTCCACCATTGAATGATGGTGATTTATCTTTGACATACAGTGGAGAATCTGTTATTCTTTTCCCAATAAACGTGTTTACGCTAAAAATATTATTTGCATTTCAAACAGTTTGGAGCCAGATCAGACGCCGGGTAACCCGGCGTCTGATCAGGCTCCAAACTGTTTGCCACCAAGATAAACATGAGTTATCTGAATTGTCCAAAAATTGTACTTATCTACGTTTTAGTGCTTTGCGTTTGCGTACGTTTGCGTTTAAACGGGAAAGAATAACAGATTATCCACTGTAGCAAATCAACGTGAGTAATGAGGCAAGGAGGGTTTCAGAGGCATCTTACTACAACATACGGGTAAAGCAGAAAGTCCTATTACAGCGCTGTTACCAGTTTAACAATTTCGCTGCCAAATTAATGGTGAGAAATTTACCTCTTTGCCGCCATATTGTCATCTGCTTTAATATAGTTGTCTGCAATATCGTTTCAAAGTTAGATTTAAGGCAGTTTATAACTGACGTAATTTCAAAACAAGTGGCAAACAGTTTTGATCCTGATCAGACGCCGCGTTACGCGGTGTCTGGTCAGGATCAAAACTGTTTGCAAATGTTAATGACGCCATTGAGAGTGAAAGGGTTTAAACCATTACTTCATAAATATGCATTTGACTCCTTTATTTTTATTCCTCCATTATGTCTCCTCCCGGTTATCGGCACGCCGGCTGGTAGGTTACTGATACTTTCCCGTTCACCGCAAGAAGCGACTACGGTCGACTTTGCAAATAGTTTGTCCTACCGATATGCAAACAGTGCAGACCCTGATTAGAGGACTCATGCAGAAGCCATAGGAACCAGATCTTCACTCTTTGTCATTTTGCAATATACTGTAAGATTCAGTCTTAAAAGGTCAAGAATGGACTAGACTTAGTTGGACATTTCCATCAAATGTTCATGGATGTATGAGTTCATTGACCGCGTTCATTGCCTACTTCAATCAATGTCTAACCACAATGATTTCTCTAGACAAAATAAAAGTGTGGTCCATCTCTATATAGATAAGCGTGTGCTGGCCAATACTCATTGTACATGGTGTACGATAGATATAAGATAAGTGGTGTTTCTTTGTCCTAGTCATACATGTATGGACATAGATTCACAGGATATACAGTGGAGGAAACGATATTATTTCCCAATAAACGCGTTTACGCTAAAACGGTTATTTCCATTGCAAACAGTTTGGAGCCCGATCAGACGCCGGGTAACCCGGCGTCTGATCTGGCTCCAAACTGTTTGCCACTCAGACTAAATGTTTAGTTAGAAGTGTCCAAATGTAAGGATGTTTCTGCTTTACTTTCAAACTTCTATAAGTGACAACTTGTTTTCAAAACAAAAAACATTATTTGGTGAAATAGTTAACCAATGAAAATGTTGTGCCTAGCATCCCATAAAGGGGTATAATTAGGGAAACAGTGTAGACTCTGATCAGACGCTTCATAATGCGGCGTCTGATCAGAATCTGCCCTGTTTGCTGATAGGAATTTTAATACTTACATGTATCAAAAAAAAATGAAAACTTAGATCAGGCACCCCTTAGAAAAACAATTGACTAATCCAATAATATAAGCATCTAAGAATCCATTGGGCGCCAGTGGGTAAACGTCTTCCCACTGTATACACCTATAACTCTATCTCACCAAACGTCGTGGTCTGCAAATTGGCATCTAAGACAACAGTGTCTGTACAACTGGCATTTCCAATGGACTTCTCACAGACTCACAGACACTAAACCAATCACACGCCCCTTCAGTAGCATTGATTCCTGAGTCCTAACATAAATAAAGCAAACAACTGATTTTTCTCCTCGTCTTGATTTATACCTCTTGTCATATACAACGTCTTTACCCCATAGTCTGATTCTACTTTTGGAAATAGTGACTACTTTACTCTTTCATCCCTGAAGTTTAAAATGGACAATTCCATTCTCAATTTAGTCTAATCCATTTTACCTAAGTACTAAGGGTTGTTTTGTACTATGACAAATAGTGAAGACCCATATCAGAGGGCTCCGTTAGGAGCACTCTGATCTGGATCTTCACTGATTGTATAGGACATGTGTACTCTTCTTGGGTACACTATTTGCAAATGACGCATATATGCGTGAATAGGGTTCAAAGGGTTAAAGCAGGTTGAAGGGAAGCAGAATGCGCATTAAGGCGCATTCTGCTTTCCTTTCAGCCTGCTTTAAGCTACCTCCTGTTAGAATATAGAAAATAGCTCTTATCATACATAATCGCAACTGTATAGTTTGGAACTATTTTCCTCAGTGGAGGAATGGATTAAAGGTGTATAAAGACGTCTTTATTGGGTAACGAGTTAATGTTTTACTTACAGTGGATAAAAGGTCAGTATATGTCCTAACAAATGTGTGTGTTCATGGAATTAATGTTGTATGCCCACGGGTTTGGACCAGATAAGTCGGCGAATGAACAGGCTCAATATTGTGTGACACTCATTTTCAAATAGACTTTCAAATGTTTAAAACGGTACCAGTATGTTCCTCACTGCGTTTTGTTATATTGCGTTAGCATTTAGTTTGCCGATTAATTTCTGTTGTTCCTTTCGCTTGAACATCCCAAAAGTATTTCATAGAGATAACTTTACCTCGCTTAACGTAATTTCAGTGATATTTAAATCTAAATGTACAGTATTGTAATGAGTCTTCTTTGATGTAAATGTATACTTTATTTAAAATACCAGATGAACTTGTGTCGTGGAATCCAGGGAACCAGACAGTTACAATTAAATTAAGAATGAACAATTCATAAGACAGTAGAGTCACTCTATTACGACCGCTAAAACAAAGAATAATTTATTGTATAAAGACAGGTGACAGTTTTTAAAAAGCAAGATGAAACACAGAAAGCTCATAAAGGAGCTGTGTGTGTGTTACTTTGCTTTATACAGTCACCTGTCATATATACATTGTTATTTAGCACAATTTAGTGGTCATAATAGAGAGGTTCTACTGTATTGCTCTTATACGTTGATCCAAACTGCGACACTCATTTCAATATCTTTTGAGTCAAACTTATTCAAATCTTAATTTGAGAAAAAAAAGAGACACCATTTATTTCAAGCAGATGACTGTATACATACATTGTCAATGGTGAAAACGTAATTCTTCAATGAAATGTGGAAAGTAATATTTTTGAAAGTTAGATATTTATTTTAATGTGGGAACCAAACAGTTTAGAGCCTGGTCAGACGACGGGTTTTCTGATCTGGCTCCAAACTGTTTGCAATGAACATAGGGATTTTAGTGTAAATGCGTTTATTTGGGATAGAATGCAAACGTGTAACGTCTCCCACACTGTATGCGATATATACATCTGTTTTATCATACAAAAGTACAATTACACATACACACGTCACTGTCTACGAACTGACATTTCCAACCGAGTTCACGCAGAAACTAAATCAATCACACGTCTCTCAAGAAATCAAGCCAGGTGAGTTTCTTTATTACAATTGTATTAACTCGTTCATTATCAAATTTATCGCGAGATTTTTACCCCTTCAGCGCCATATTGTCTACTTCAATTTTGTTGTCTGCAATTTCGTTTCAAAATTAGATTTAAGGCAGTATAACAGAAGTAATTTCAAAAACAAATGGCACACAGTTTTGATCCTGATCAGACGCCGCGTTAAGGTCAAGGTCACAGTAACATGAAATTGGTAGGCGGTATTCTGCCATCTCATTATATTATCAGAAACCGAGTATGACAATAATCAAAACTACAATAACAGTATCTTTTATATAAACATAAGATAACTACAGTGGAGAATCTGTTATTCTTTCCCAATAAACGCGTTTACGCTAAAACTATTATTTCCATTGCAAACAGTTTGGAGCCAGATCAGACGCCGGGTAACCCGGCGTCTGATCAGGCTCCAAACTGTTTGCCACTCAGATCAACATGAATAGTCAAAATTGTCGAAAAGTTGTCATTTTCTATGTTTTAGTGCTTTGCGTTTGCGTTTAAACGCGAAAGAATAACAGATTCTCCACTGTATATCAAACTTCACTTATGGGGTTTCTTGAAACAAACTTTAGTCATATCTAAAACTAGAAACATGATGCCATAGCATTGTAGACTGTGTCTCTTAATTTTGCACTCACAATAATTCATCTTCAGTAAAAGATGTAAAAGTACATAGACCAGTCTGTGCCCCTGCCAAATCATTCCATTCGCTTTTACAAAATGTAAGCAGGTGCCTTTTAACCCTTTGAACCCTTGTCCCGCATATAGGCGTCATTTTAAAACAGTTTACATGTGAACAGTACACTTGTCCTATGCAAACAGTGAAGATCCGAAAGGAGCCCTCTGATCAGGGTGTTCATTGTTTGTCAAAATGCCAAACATTGACAAAATCAACCATTAAAAGTCAGAAATGGACCAGACTAAAATGGAAACTGGAATTGTCCATTTAAAGTTTTAAGGAAGAAAGGGTTAATATAGTTTTCTGATCAGATATCACTGATTGAAACTGTGACAATGCTGGCCTAAACAGATATTACAGTGGAGAATGTGTTATTCTTTCCCAATAAACGCGTTTACGCAAATACTATTATTTGCAGTGCAAACGGTTTGGAGCCAGATCAGACGCCGGGTAACCCGGCGTCTGATCAGGCTCCAAACTGTTTGCCACCAAGATAAACATGAATGATCTGAATTGTCAAAAAATTGCACTTTTCTACGTTTTAGTGCTTTGCGTTTGCGTACGTTTGCGTTTAAACGGGAAAGAATAACAGATTCTCCAATGTATTATACAGCAACGCTGAACAACACTTCTATTTGGCCAGTGTGCACAGTTGCACACACACACATGTATGATTCTTTAAAGATTGGTTTCTAACACTAGAAATTTAAATGTAGGATAGGCATTACAGAATACCCCAGATAAAGTCGACAATAACGATACAGCTACAGTGGAGAATCTGTTATTCTTTCCCGTTTAAACGCAAACGTACGCAAACGCAAAGCACTAAAACGTAGAAAAGAACAACTTTTGGACAATTTTGACATTTCATGTTTATCTTGGTGGCAA
Source organism: Gari tellinella (assembly GCA_922989275.2). Lineage (NCBI taxonomy): Eukaryota > Metazoa > Mollusca > Bivalvia > Cardiida > Psammobiidae > Gari > Gari tellinella. Next base: position 25,132,577 of record OV277857.1, on the reverse strand, counting down.
ACAGTTTGGAGCCTGATCAGACGCCGGGTTACCCGGCGTCTGATCTTGCTCCAAACTGTTTGCACTGCAAATAATAGTTTTAGCGTAAACGCGTTTATTGGGAAAGAATAACGTTTTCTCCACTGTACTAGCATTACGTGCGTCTAATTACAAGAACCATCTGTGTCACAGAAATTAGAATAATTAAATAACACAGTCTGCTACTTTCTCTAATTTGTTTTTCGACTTTTCAGTAACAAGCTTAATCTAAATTTGGAGTATTGTTATGAGCCTTATTTGATGCAAATATATGTTTTAGTTCGAATACCAAGGGAAAAGTATTGTATAGTAATGGAGTTCATATAATAAGACAGTAACAACCAAGAGTTACCGTGGAGAATACGTTATTCTGTCCTCATAAACAAATGTACACGTTTATGGTTGCCAATTTGTGCTTAGCGTTTTTTAAAAGGGACATAGGCAAACATTGTAGACTCTGATCAGACGCCGCTGTATGCGGTGTCTGATCAGAGTATACACTGTTTGCTGATAGGAATTCCAAAATAAAACAAAATTGAAAATTTACACCATGGATCATTATATCAAAATACAGACTAATCCAATACGGCGTCGAATCAGGTTCCAAATTGTTTGCCATTCAGATAAACATGGATCGCTTGATAGTATAAGATCCTGATCAACTGCCTGATCTTGGTCTCGAGTCTTCACATATACGGGTGATCTTCAAAATGTTTCCCACTCATATGTTTATTCGTCAACATTGCCATACACTTGTTATTCCAATGACATTGCGTCGTGTGTGCGCTGAATGTCAATGAAACAGAAAATTTTAACGTACAGTATTCTCCATTGTATGTGAACAAGACCCGAGTGCACAGAAATGTCTGTATCAATAAACCTTCGTCAGTCTCCAATTGTCTATTATCTAGACAGGTTTTGAACACGGACTTATACATTTTATAAGTCCGTGTTTTGAATGCTCAAATCTGGGAAACAAAATGCTTGAAAACGATCTCAGACTCAACTCAAAAGTATTAGAAAAGGTAGTAGACAAACGCATTGAGTCCCATTTGACCACAAACAATCTGCATCAGTCAGCATATCGTAAGCATCACTCTACAGAAACTGCTCTCCTAAAAGTTCAAAATGACATCTTGCAATATCTTGATAAGAATGAAATCGCAATACTGGTGATGCTTGACCTATCTGCCGCATTTGACACAATTGATCATGAAACATTACTCAATCGCCTTAAAAAAGACTTCAAAGTTATTGGAAACCCACTAAAGTAGATGACCTTATACCTGACTGACCGTTACTAAACAGTCGCAGTAGATGGTGAAGTATCTGCCCCAGTTCAAATGAAATATAGTATGCCACAGGAGTCAGTTCTGGGGCCGAAAAACTACATCTTGTACACAAAACCTGTCGGCTCAATTTGCACAAATCATCAGCTGGATCATCACTTCTATGCAGATGATTTACAGTTATACTTGTCATTTAAGCCTAAAGACACATCTTGTCAACAAGAAGCCCTTTCAAAAGTCGAAGGGTGTCTAAAAGACATAGTATCATGGATGCACCAGAACATGTTGAAGCTGAACACTGACAAAACTGAGTTTAACGTCCCTGGAGATTTTTACGTTCAAGTGGGAAACTCTAAAATCAAACCATCATTGTGTGTGAAGAATCTTGGTGCAAGATTAGATTCCCAAATGAATATGACACAGCACATTAACGCTGTGTGCAGATCTGGCTACGCACAGCTGCGGCAGATAGGTCATATTAGACAGTACCTTTCTCCAGAAGCTACAAAGACCTTGATCAATTCTCTGGTTACTTCAAAAATTGACTATTGCAACTCACTGCTGTATGGGATTCCCCAAAACTCACTATGCAAACTACAGCGTGTGCAAAATACAGAAGCCCGCATCATCACCAGGACCCCTCGGTACAATCACATCACTCCAGTCTTGAAGGATCTTCACTGGCTTCTAGTTCAACACAGAATTGAATTCAAAATTCTGACACTCACATACAAATCCATGTGCAATGATTCTCCAAGGTACATTGTCAATATGCTTGACGTGTATAAACCTCGAAGAGAGCTGCGGTCTGCGACTAAATCGGTATCGCTGGTTGTACCGAGGAGTCGTTTGGTGAGGTTTGGAGATAGAAAGTTCATGCATGCAGCCCCAAAGCTCTGGAACAGTCTACCATCAGACATTAGAGATGCGAGCCCATTTGCAGTCTTCAAAAAACGTCTGAAAACACACTTCTTTAATATCTGTTATTAGAAGAAAGTAGGTAATCAATGACTGCTACCTCTGGTCTGTGTTCTTGCTGTGGATGATGTGGGTCTGAATGGCAGTTCTGGAGTTGTATCATTGACCTTGTGTCTGTCTGGTGGATCTTGCTGGTAGGGATTGCCTAATCGCTTTGAAACCATTTGGCTAGGGGTCTATGGTGAAATTCTTGGACAGCTTTATGTTTATGAACTAAGGGTGTACCACGGCCATAGATTATACAATACTCAACCAAACAACACGGAGAGAATTGTTTTAAACATTCGTTTTACGACTTGTGAACTGCTCTCCGGCCCTACACTGAAACAAACAAACAAACAAATTCAACCAAACAACATGGAGAGTATTGTTTTAAACATTCGTTTTACGATTTGTGAACTACTCTCCGGCTCTACACTGAAACAAACAAACAAACAAACAAACAAACAAAAAACCACTCTGTTTTTAATCATGCCATTGATCTTTTAATTATTTGACTCATTTTAAAAATGATTTTACAAACTTACTATAACAATTTTATAATCTTGGTAATAATATTTCCATGCATCTCAATATTGTATCATTTTTATTTTTATTGTGAATGTATTTATTTGTCTTTCTTGCTTTGTATGTACATTTATATAATTACATGTGAAGCGCTTTTGAACGCACAACTCCTGTGTGAAAAGAGCGCTATATAAATCGGGTATAATAATAATAATAATAGAACAGAACAGAACTCATAATAACTCAAAGGTGTTACAGTTGAGAAAACGTTATTCTTTCCCGTTTAAACGCAAACGAAACGCAAACGCAAAACACTAGAATGTAGAAAAGGACAACTTGTTGACAATTCTGACTTTCATTTTTACCTGAGTGGCAAACCGTTTGGAGCCTGATCAGACGCCGGGTTATCCGGCGTCTGATCTGGTTACCCGGCGTCTGATCTGGCTCAAAACTGTTTGCAATGGAAATAATAGTTTAAGCGTAAACGCGTTTATTGGGAAGGAATCACGTTTTCTCCACTGTATATCATTGGGACAATAACTAGAAATATTACATTGTTTAACGGACATGTCCCTGGCAGCCGATTCCATTGATAAGTCCCTGGCAGCCGATGGTCAAACCATTGATAGTCTGTCAGACTCTACACAATAACTCTGTACATGTACCATGATAACTCTATTTCTATCTAACAATGTAAGAATGTGTGGCATGAGGTAGAAACTTTTCAAATATTCGAATAGACGGCGAATCTGTATACAGTGGAGAATCTGTTATTCTTTCCCGTTTAAACGCAAACGTACGCAAACGCAAAGCACTAAAACGTAGAAAAGAACAACTTTTGGACAATTCTGATAATTCTTGTTTATCTTGGTGGCAAACAGTTTGGAGCCTGATCAGACGCCGGGTTACCCGGCGTCTGATCTGGCTCCAAACTGTTTGCACTGCAAATAATAGTTTTAGAGTAAACGTGTTTATTGGGAAAGAATAACGGATTCTCCACTGTAATTATAAACTCAAGTCAACTGGCATTTTGCAATGTAGGTCAAAATCTAATCTCCTTTACAGAGAGCATATTTCGTTTCTCAACATACAGTGGAGAATCTGTTATTCTTTCCCAATAAACGCGTTTACGCTAAAACTATTATTTGCAGTGCAAACAGTTTGGAGCCAGATCAGACGCCGGGTAACCCGGCGTCTGATCAGGCTCGAAACTGTTTGCCACCAAGATAAACATGAATTATCAGAATTGTCCAAAAGTTGTACTTTTCTACGTTTTAGTGTTTTTCGTTTGCGTACGTTTGCGTTTAAACGGGAAAGAATAACAGATTCTCCACTGTACAGTGAATGTGTGAGCCGAAGTGTTGGATAATGGTCAAGATCAACAGACTGTCTAGAACCAAAGTGTAGATGTATGTCTATATCAATAAAAATGATATTATATAGTTGAGAAGAAAACCTTATTATTTTTATAAGTGCGTTTATGCTAAAACTCAAGATATTTTGCGATCAGATTGGATCGAGTTCAGACGCCGGATTAGCTGAGGTCTGATAAGGGTCCAAAATGTTTGCCAATCAGATTAAAATAAATCGTCAGCTTTTTTCCATAACTAACTTCTATGTAGTTTCATTAATAAAGGTAAGAAAAACGGACGGTCTTCGCCAATGTAACAATGCGCTCGACAAAATGGAGGCAAATGAAAGTAGAACTGTTCTTAAGTGTGACGAATACGAGCTGCTATATATAGTTACAGTCAGTCTGTGTAATCAGTCATTTCACGAAATGACTAAACGTTTCAGTCATTATGTGAAATGACTGTTTCACTTAATCATTTCCCAAAACGCCTGAAATTTTCAGTCATTTCATGAAATGACTGAAATTGACAAGTCACTTTTACACAAATTGGATCGAAACCTTTAACAGGATCCAGGCAATGTGCGAACTAACTTTTATTTATTTAATTTAACAGCAATTGTTCATGCATGTCATTCAATATTCATAAATTTGTTTAATACTTGATATTTAACAATTATTTCAGAAACATTGTACGCTTTTTTTAATGATTTAAGAGACTTGATTTGTATTACATTTAATATGCAGGTATTGTTTCAATAGTGTAGTTTGTTACTACTATGAAGATACATGTACGCCAATCAAAACGATGTAATAAATAAAGCTAATGTCAATTTAGTCATTTCGTGATATTACCGAAGGTGATTTTTAGTCATTTCACGAAATAACTGAACGTTTTAGGTATTTCATGAAATAACTAAGTGAAACAGTCATTACATGTAATGACTGACATTTACAGTCATTTCATGATATAATGATTACACAGATTGACTGTAACATATACACGCTGCAGCAACTCTACCACTAACCCCTTTTCAATGCCAGCGGACAATGCCAAGGCTATCTAGTATCAAATGTCCGAGAATAACACTAAAGGAGGAGTTCGCTGGACATGATTTGGACAAGATGTTCCCATTTTCAACTTTATATAACCCCTATTCAAACTTTAAATTCAATGAAACGGACAAAAGAGGTCTGATTGTTAGCAAATTGGAATATGAACAGTTTTCTTTTTTAAAGTTTGAATTAAGATTATATAAAGCAGTATTATTCCTTGGAACCTCATTTGGAATCATGACAGGTTATGGTTTCGATGAAATATGGCAAGTTTTGACAATATCAGCCCTATACAGTACTGAACCTTATTAAATTAACAAGTTTTGCGATTAGCTTGCAATTCGATGGCAATTCGCTTGCAATTCGATGGCAATTCGCTTGTGAATATTTTCCAACGCAATTAACGCGTTAAGTTTGCATGAATTGTGTATCTCACCAATATTCGCAAATATGCCTTCGTTAATGTTTTTCGATTCCATTTATGTCACAACCGCTTCGGAAAAATCGCGTGAAACGACTCAAGCACACGGTTTGCTTTTTGAAGCGCCCGATTCGATGGCGATTCGATGGCAATTCGATGGCAATTCGCTTGCGGTTATCAATTTAATTTAATAAGGTTCAGTACTGTATCTGTTCAACCGAAAACCTCCTCTTAGTAGGTTGTTCGGCTCTTATCAGGCCTCCAAGGCACCTCTTTTAGAAAATTGGCACATAATATCCAACGTTGCGTGTTCCGATGCATATAAAATATACCAAATAGTCCATGGTGTTCGAGTGCATCTTAAATCTGCGTTAGGTGCATGATAAATTCGTTCATTGCACTTTTATGCACATAAATCTTGGTGTTTTGACCCACTTTCGGTTTGAAAGTGATCGTGAAACGTTTGCGCCGAATGATAATTGGGCGGCATATCGCAATAATGGAGCATATGATGATAACTAATTCGTCGACTGAACATTTTTACGTGGAACTAAATTCCCCGATTTCTAGAAAAAAGAAGAAAACTCCTGCTTTGGAGCCAAAAACGAAACTTGACCTACCTTTCTGCCATTTGTTTTGTGGCCTCGATCAACGTCTGGAAATGGCCTCGCACCTAATTTGTAGTAGCTCACAAAGAGCTGCCTAATAAGTCGACATGGTGTACAGTGGAGAAAACGTTATTCTTTCCCAATAAACGCGTTTACGCTAAAACTATTTTTTCCATTGCAAACAGTTTGGAGTTTGGGTTACCCGGCGTCTGATCAGGCTCCAAACTGTTTGCCACTCAGATCAACATGAATAGTCAAAATTGTCGAAAAGTTGTCCTTTTCTATGTTTTAGTGCAATGCGTTTGCGTACGTTTGCGTTTAAACGGGAAAGAATAACAGATTCTCCACTGTAAGTCGACATGGTGTATATTGACTTTTGAACGAACAATTCCTGTGTGAAAAAAGAGCTATAAATCTGTTGTAGTTATAAAATTAATTAACTTCCTTATTCACTGAAAAGACAGAGGACATTTTGGTTTATTGGTTCAATATACAGTGGAGAAAACGTTATTCTTTCCCAATAAACGCGTTTACGCTAAAACTATTATTTACAGTGCAAACAGTTTGGAGCCAGACCAGACGCCGGGTAACCCGGCGTCTGATTAGGCTCCAAACTGTTTGCCACCAAGATAAACATGAATTATCTGAATTGTCCAAAAAATGCACTTTTCTACGTTTTAGTGCTTTGCGTTTGCGTACGTTTGCGTTTAAACGGGAAAGAATAACAGATTCTCCACTGTATAGATCTGTCCATTCAATGCCTTACCCCGGGAACAACTGTTATGTTATAATTAATATTTCTAAAATCAAAGTATCTAAATATTCAATTTCATAAAGAAAAACAGCAGTTACATTAAAGGGGTTATTAGATTTTTACATATCTTACATGTAACACATCAATAACATTTTCGTGATACTATGGTCGTGTTGAGATAGATCATAAATAACCCAGTTCCAAGTAATATGGTCTTTATTACTTCCTTCGAGATAGTATAATGATTTTATTATTCTATTTTGCCGAGGGAATAGGTTCGGAATCGCCATGATTTTATTAAGGTATAATATAAAAACCTTGACTCGGACTATCGTGTTGGTCATTCATTTTTCCAGAAACAAGGTGACATTCAACTCAACTAGGTCACTGATAATGAACATGAACAAAATAGCCCTACAATGGAGAAGATTGCGCAGCAAAAGAGCGAATCTGACCAATCAAATTATATCTAACTTTGAAACTTGTCTTGCAGACAATAATACTGAAACAGGCAACAATACTGCGGTGAAGGGGTAAAAATCTCCCGAATAGGGTTAAAAAAGCACTCTGAAATACTAATGTCTGTTGTCATACACAATGAACACCAACTACCCTTTTAGGGTACAATTCTTTCTAACTGAAGAAAGTTTGTACTGTTGAGTATAGCCGTCATTCAATAAGACTATCTATACAGTGGAGAAAACGTTATTCTTTCCCAATTAACGCGTTTACGCTTAAACTATTATTTCGATTACAAACAGTTTGGAGCTCGGCCTCGACTCCTGATCTGTCCCCAAACTGTTTGTTATGTTTTATTTCTCAAGCAGTTTTTAAAGAAACCATAGTACGATTGTCAAACAGTTTCTCGGCGTGTGGTAACACCCACCGACAACGACTCTCTCCTTCTCCTTACAACGACCCTTGCCGCTGTTTCCTAAAAAGAACAATAATTCCCAACCTATCCACGACTGCATTGTTGTCTGCTTCAATTTGTCGTCTGCTGTTTTTCTAAAAGTAACATAATGGACATCTCGACAGAAAAAAAAATGACCTATGCTAAACAGCTTGTATCCAGATCAGACACCGCGTTACACGGCGTCTGATCTGGATTCAAGTTGTTTGCATTTGTAAGCCAATCCCCCCCCTAACGACTCCCTCCGAACAACGAACATACTTTGTATCTCCAATTGGGTGTCGTTGTAGAGAGGGAGCGCTGTACTAACTGCTTCATTACATGTACATGACTTTCAAGTTTGCTAGAATGTTTTTTTCTTTGCTAATTAGACGATAAGAGAGAATATGATCAAAGTGAGCCGCCATATTGGTATTTGACATGCCTAATTTACACAAAATGACACTCCAAAGAAACAAGCTAATGAATGAGGGAGTGTCTATTTTCCCTTTCATCCCTGATAATAAATTACAAATGCTACAAAACCGTTTTAGTCATTTGTTTCTTATTTCAACCCATTAGCCCATAGCTTGTGTCTAGTTGAAGACAATTAACTCCTGAAAGCAGGTAGAAAGTTCAGGTGCATTCTGCTTTACTTTCAGTCTGCTTTAAGCTATTATCTGCTAGTAATAGAAACTATTTCTTATACCGGTAATACATATCAATGACTGTATGTTTGAAAGAGAAACTATTTTCTTCAGTTGACGAATAAATTAAAGGCGTATAAAAGTTTATTTATGAGTTTATTGAGGAATGTTCAACAGAAGCATATTGACACGAGTATCGGCCAATCTGGAGCCTGATCAGATGCCGGGTGTTCTGGCTTGTGATATGGATTAATGTTTTGCAAATACCTGTCAAAACTCATCTAAGGTAGATGATATTTGTACGAAAACAATTATTTCCGCTGTTAACAGATTGGATCCAGAGTAATTCGGCGTCTAGTCAGGTTCCAAAATGCGTGTCACACACGTTTAACTCATTGAGCCCTAGTGACGCATATATGCGTCCTTTACCAAAAGTGTACCTGTGAAGAGTACACTGGTCATAAGCAAACAGTGAAGTCCCTGATCAGAGGGCTCCTACAGGAGCCCTCTGATCAGGGACTTCACCGTTTGTCATTTTGCAATTTAATACCAAAAACAACCCTAAATAGTCTAAAATGGACCAGCCTTTATTGCAAACTGGAATTGTCCATTGGAAAGTTCAGGGGATAATGAGTTAAAGAAATCATCATAGTTTTCATTATATATCCTGTGATTATCTACATTATTTTTTAATACAATGCGTTTGCCAGTGTACAATGACACGGACTAACAGTACACTGAGTACAGGGTACATGTTTTTCAAATACGTTCAAAGATACTTGCTGAGTTATTAGAGAGAAAAAAGATTAACGAGAACCTACACATTTTTATTATATACATTGCTCCCTCCCTACAACAGCCCTCCCAACAACAACTCTCTTCTTACAACTACCCTTGCGGCAGTTCCCTAAACAAGACATGTATGTCCAACCTTTTCATGGCTGCAATACCGGTCTGCTTAAATTTGTCGTCAGCTGTTTTTCTCAAAGTTACAAATGGACATTTTGACAGATAAACTTAATGAAGAGTTTACAAACAGCTTGAATCCAGATCAGACTCCGCGTTAAGCGGCGTCTGATCTGGATTCAAGCTGTTTGCCAATGTCCCTCCCTATAACGACTCCCTCCGAACATCGCACACAATTTGTGTCTCCCGTTGGGTGTCGTTGTAGGGAGGGAGTGCTATAGTAACATGACTGAAGTACTGACACTCTGGTGAAAGAAACACTAATGAGCGTGCATGAAGTGTTAAATTGAAAATCTATATTTTATACATGTATCGACTGTGTCAAAGCTCCTGTCTGCTACATTTAGTTGTATGGGAAACTTCAGTCATAGCACATTGACGCCACGACTAAACATTGCAACTATGTAAATTAAAACAGCGATTCCCTGGATTTCTCCTTTGAAATATGTGCAGGCTTATCATTCAAAACCAAACCTGTTTCATACTGTCGGCTACATGTAATAAATAAATACGAAAGACTCAAGCAGGAAACGTAATACAAACAATACACCCACCTCTCAAGCAGAACACACACACACAGTCATATCACAACAAACACACACACACACACACACATACACACACACACACGCGCAATACCATTCCTTCATCTACACACTAAATTGAAAACAACACGCAAGACAAACATAAAGCAAAGTGAATATAGGAGCCCGCCTTGGTACGGTCAGTAGCAATCAATAACCAACTATAAATTAATTAATTATTAACAACCACTGGGGGGTTAAACCTGGGTTTAGGGGCGCCCAAACTCACACTTATCTCCTATATTCACCTATAAAGACAAACAGTGTACATGAAATATAAACCCTGTTCCACAACCTCACAATCAAAAAGACCGCCAGCACAGTAAGTAAATACATGTAAAACATTTAGCAAAAATTCTATGACAAGATCATTAGTAACATGGGAAAGAATTAAACATTCAAGCCCGTGTTAAAAATAACCCACTATGGCAACGGTCAAATTGTACTCAAGCGACTAGTCTGTAGTTACGAGTAACTGTAAGACATGGAAGGGCCTAGGGTACGACAGAGAGGGAGAGAAAAAACAAATCACGAAAATCCGACATAACTCTCCCGGTTAAGGACGGCTTTAAAGATACATCATCATGTAGTGCTAAGCCCTGTCTGTCGTCGCACAACCAAAGAGGAAAGCATAGTTATCAATTGTAGATTGATCGATAACCAAACGTAAAGTGCGCAGCAATATAGTTGGATCATAATCTTTTTTGAGGAAAAATCTAATACGTTTCACAAATAGGTTTTGAAAATGTATATGTCCAAGAATCTTACGAAGTCTGTAAATCACATCACCATAAAACTCCGGATGTGAAATACCTTGCCGCAGAAAAGACTTTAAGTTACATTTATACTTGTTAATGAGAGGAAGATGTCTATAAAAGAATTTAGAAAATGTTTTACGAAGTTTATGAAATCTGTACCCCTGTTTAAGAAGCTTTTCAGTAATAGTTTTATTACGAATGTGGAAGTCCTCAACAGAGGCACAGGCCCTAGCAAAACAAATAAGTTGTGAAATATAAACCCCGTAAGATGTGGAACGGGGAACATCGCCATCTAGATGAGGATAATTTACAATACTAAAATCAAAATCATCTCGTTTATCGTAAATCTTAGAAGAAACAATTCCGTTATTTATAAAAAGATCCAAATCTAAAAATGGTGCCGACAAATTTGACTCGTTTGTTTTATTAAGGCGTAGTTCTTTTGGGTAAATATCAGGGAAACAACGTATCAAATAATGGGTTGTCTATATTAAAAATATCATCTAGATAGCGCGATGTATTGTTAAAGGCTTCGATCATATCTGCATGTGTATCGGGTTTTAGACTAAGCATAAAGTCCCTCTCATAACAGTACAAAAATAGGTCTGCGACAAGGGGCGCACAGTTTGTACCCATAGGAAAACCAATCACTTGGCGGTATATGGTACTCCCAAAACGTACATAAATATTATCCAGAAGAAATGTAAGTGATTCACAGACATCGGTGCAAGTCCACATAGTGTAATGCTTAACCGTGTCATTTGTACAAATGCACGATCAGTATTACACGCCAGAAATAGCTTCCTTTCTCTGGCAAAAGTCTTTTCAATAAGTTGTATAAGTTTAGCTTTTATAAGATTATGAGGTAAGGTAGTATATAGTGTTGAAAAGTCATACGTACTTATATTGCAAGCTTGGTATTTTCTATATTCAAGCTTCGCCAAAATTTCATTAGAGATTTTGATAGACCAAAACAGATTAAGTCCAGAATTTTCGTAAGTCTTATCACAATACCTTTGAACATGTTCTTTGATTTTAATTAAAGACGATGTTAAAAGTTTGGAAAGCTTAGTAGTAGTACATGCACTTGAATTAGCAATAAAACGAGACTTATAAGGTGTTTTGTGGAGTTTTGGTATCCAGTACATTGTAGGAAGTTTGTGACATGTAATGTTGACATCAGCTTTTAATTGTTTATGTATCAAGATGATCAGATACTACATTACGCTCCGTTAAATTGGTAGATATATAGGAATTGGTATTCACAAGTTCCTGGTTTAAAGCATCAACATAATGTAATCGTCATACAATTATCACATTATTTGGATGCTTTGTCGGCAGGAACGAGTACATACTTGGAATGAAAGTCTTGTATGCCCTTCTTTAAGTGACGAATGTTAAATTTAGGTTTAGGTGGTAAAAGATGGTTATTGGATAAATAGAACGAAATCCGGATATCGATAATATCAAAAATTAATTCTTTCCATTTTGAAAGAGCGTCATTTTCAGCATGTTCTCTTCGGCACCAGTTGGTACTATAATTATTCAAAGCTTCCGAAATATGATTACGGCAAGTATCGAAATCAATTAAGGCAGGTAATCTAAATTTAGGTCCCTTACTCAAAAGCGCTCTGATGCGTTTATCTTTAATGATATCAAAATTGCCTGTTATTATATGACCCACTGGGGCGTAACAGAATTTAGAAGAGGTACAATCTCATGTAGCTGGTGTATTTTCGAGAATTTTAAGATCAGAAACAATTTTATTGTAGTTAAAAATTAACCCTCTTACAGATTTATTATACTTATAGCAAATAATAGGTGGTTCAAGATTTTTGAAATAATTTGGAACAGCATTCATCACATTTTTGTTTCGGAGAATACTTTGTAAATCTATAAAATCAATACCTTTATTTATAAAAGGGACCTTAATGAAAAATCTTTTGTGATCGTTTAAAGAATCAATATGCGGTCTGAGAACATGCTGAGTATAAATTTGTATTAAACCTGCAGTATGATACAGAGGATCTGTGCGTAAAATTATATTATCAGCCTTGTCGTCAATATCTCTTAAAGACGTCAATGACAACGAAGAAAGCCGAGAAAGCATTTTATGTTTACCAGAATGTAACAGCAGATTATGCAAATCTTTAATAGAAATCGACTGACGTGATTTACGTTTAATATTACCATTTATACGAATACCATGCGATCTAGATTTACGGTTTCGTTTAGAAAAAATATCAATTGAAGGTACTTTAGAAATATTGCCAGATTGGTATATATTATCATTCAAGCCCAAAGGAAAGGGTGTCTGTAAATTTTTAATCCATTTTAATTCCGTTATAAATCTAGCCTTACATTTGAAACTATTAGTAGCATTTTGATCATACGTAATATGTTCGACAGGTTGAATTGAAATAAAATCTAATCCATGTCCAGATTTCCGAAAATGTTGATACAGAAAGTTCCTCAGTTTTTTGTTTCTACAAGTACGAAGATGTTCATTAAACCTAGTTTTGAGGGGACGACCGGTTTGCCCAACATACTGGATACCACAACCTGGTGCTTTTCAAGTTAACACGTATATACCATGATTAGTTCGTCAGTTGATGTCTGAATCTATGACAACACTAAATAATCTACCGTTTACTGTTGATTGTATAGTAGACTTGCAAGATAAATAATTGCAACACGCTCACCTCTTAGCATTGCACTTTTCAATAATAGGATGCACTCTACGTTTTTTGTTCAATGGTCGTAATAAAACAGAATTATTGCGTTGAATAGAATATTTTAGAGGTGAAAGCACTACTTTTGGACCATTATGAAAACAATTATTAATAGAAAGAGATGGAATGTGAAAAGAAGATGCCGAATAGAGCTTAAGTGGTGATAATTGTACGGACGGCTGTAGCGATGCAAAATTAGTAGTATTTCTAGGGATATGAACAGAACACGCAGAGTGCATTCTAAGTGGTGTAAAAGGGGGATTTTTAGTCTTTTGTTTGTTTGTAGTTCCATAATTAAGAGAAGCAAGTAAGCACCTGTCCCTATGTATCGACTATAACTCTACAGATTGAAAGTTCGAAATTTATTATAAAGTAATTCCAATTTGAAAAATGTAAAGATAGAAAATAGTTAATGTAAGTATAACTCTATAGAAAGACAGTTCGAAATTTATTATAAAGTAATTCCAATTGGAAAATGTAAAGATTGAAAATAGTTAATGTAAGTAGTAAAGAGTTAGTGAAGAACCGGTACAATACCGAAGCTCATCTGACCATCGGTACATAGAGACCTACCATACGGTGCAAGAAAGAAAGCCAAAGAGACGAGTTGTACAACAAGTGCACGCTCCTGCAGGAGGAATGATAACAATATTGATTAAATGTACGGGGCGACGTTTTACGGCCTCAACACGGCACAAGTAACACTATTGTGGCAACAAATAAATACGAAAGACTCAAGCAGGAAACGTAACACAAACAATACACCCACCTCTCAAGCAGAACACACACACACAGTCATACCACAACAAACACACACACACACACACACACACACACACACACACACGCGCGCGCAATACCATTCCTTCATCTACACACTAAATTGAAAACAACACGCAAGACAAACATAAAGCAAAGTGAATATAGGAGCCCGCCTTGGTACGGTCAGTAGCAATCAATAACCAACTATAAATTAATTAATTATTAACAACCACTGGGGGTTAAACCTGGGTTTAGGGGCGCCCAACCTCACACTTATCTCCTATATTCACCTATAAAGACAAACAGTGTACATAAAATATAAACCCTGTTCCACAACCTCACAATCAAAAAGACCGCCAGCACAGTAAGTAAATACATGTAAAACATTTAGCAAAAATTCTATGACAAGATCATTAGTAACATGGGAAAGAATTAAACATTCAAGCCCGTGTTAAAAATAACCCACTATGGCAACGGTCAAATTGTACTCAAGCGAGTAGTCTATAGTTACGAGTAACTGTAAGACATGGAAGGGTCTAGGGTACGACAGAGAGGGAGAGAAAAAACAAAGCACGAAAATCCGACATAACTCTCCCGGTTAAGGACGGCTTTAAAGATACATCATCATGTAGTGCTAAGCCCTGTCTGTCGTCGCACAACCAAAGAGGAAAGCATAGTTATCAATTGTAGATTGATCGATAACCAAACGTGAAGTGCGCAGCAATATAGTTGGATCATAATCTTTTTTGAGGAAAAATCTAATACGTTTCACAAATAGGTTTTGAAAATGTATATGTCCAAGAATCTTACGAAGTCTGTAAATCACATCACCATAAAACTCCGGATGTGAAATACCTCGCCGCAGAAAAGACTTTAAGTTACATTTATACTTGTTAATGAGAGGAAGATTTCTATAAAAGAATTTAGAAAATGTTTTACGAAGTTTATGAAATCTGTACCCCTGTTTAAGAAGCTTTTCAGTAATAGTTTTATTACGAATGTGGAAGTCCTCAACAGAGGTACAGGCCCTAGCAAAGCGAATAAGTTGTGAAATATAAACCCCGTAAGATGTGGAACGGGGAACATCGCCATCTAGATGAGGATAATTTACAATACTAAAATCAAAATCATCTCGTTTATCGTAAATCTTAAAAGGAACAATTCCGTTATTTATAAAAAGATCCAAATCTAAAAATGGTGCCGACAAATTTGACTCGTTTGTTTTATTAAGGCGTAGTTCTTTTGGGTAAATATCAGGGAAACAAAGTATCAAAAAATGGGTTGTCTATATTAAAAATATCATCTAGATAGCGCGATGTATTGTTAAAGGCTTCGATCATATCTGCATGTGTATCGGGTTTTAGACTAAGCATAAAGTCCCTCTCATAACAGTACAAAAATAGGTCTGCGACAAGGGGCGCACAGTTTGTACCCATAGGAATACCTATCACTTAAGTGCAGTACCTCGAGAACAATGGAAGTGTGCAAATAGTCTTAACCTGCTTAAAGAAATTTAGCTATTGTTTTGCTTAATATTACATGAGTGTTCATGTCTTAATGGATTTGTAATACGAGTCTTTTAGAAAATGATAGAAACGAGGCTTACCGAGTTTTATTTTTCGTTTTCTAAAGGACGAGTTGTATAATAAAAAAAATCCACTAGTTACATGTATCTTTATATACGAGAAATACACAATGAGTGTTTTCACCCCGCACCGCAGGTTATGTTATAAATGTAAGTCGTCCACAATCGTAATATCGTCAGTATTGATACTGTTGTCACCAAGATTTGTCTAGGTTAGATCAAACAATGCATTTGGACTGAGGTTATACCGGTACGACTCTCAAGCAGTTTAAATCATCCTAATTAGACAACGCGTAACGCGGCGTCTGATCCGGATTCAAACTGTTTGAAAAGTTACCTTGCAGAGCAGTTTTTTTTTATCGATGAGCCTAGTTTCCTATGTATTCCTTTTTGAGGTTTCGTTGTTAACCGTCTGTGTCTTAGGCTAAAATAAAGTACCTGTGTTTCCAGTAACCCGACCCACCCTATTTTTTTTCCTCCGACCCCTATCTTTTTTTTTTCACTTTTCGAAAAATGTATTGGCAAATGTCGGTCTTTTTTGCGGCGCCTGTGAAGTCGTTTTTTACGGAGCGTGTAATAGAAAGCTAATTTATTGAAGTTCAAGTGTTTTAAAATGGATTGTTAAAAGATATTAAGAAACACACGACATGCAAACAACACATTTCAAAACTCTGTTTATTACGTGATCATCCATGTTCTACGGGGAAGCCTTCTGGTGATTTGTTTATAAGATGCCATTAGTCTTGCACCAGAACAACTTGTGCTTACATGCGCTGTGAAATGAGTAATAATGCCCTGTTTCACTACTGTCATTTACCACCCGCCATTTAAATGACTATTTTAAAAGTAAATAAGAACGAAGGTAGTGGCCTAATTATTTGTCTGCATGCCTGAGGTTGATATGTTATGATCATATGACAAAGCTTTTGAGTAAAAAAAACAAAAAATAATGAGTTCCGAAAAATGTGAAATATAAGATAGAAAATTAAAGAAATCATAAACATTCTCGTACATGTAAATGTAAATTTTACAATGTATACATTGTAAATATAGCATTGTATTCATAATTACAGTTTGGTAAAAAAAAATATATAAGTCAAACCATTTGACTGTTTACTTTTTATGACCAGAAACTTCAAAATTTCAAAATACGAGATGTATGTCATATCTAATGGTTAAAATAACAAGCGCTATTTCTAGGTTGCCACACAGCCTATCAGTTTTGAAAATAGTTACTACTGGTGACATACTAATTTTCTGTTATTAGAGTTTTTCTTATGTAAACTCATCTCATTCTATAAGCAAAATTTAAAAGTGTACAAGAAACGATTGTCATTATGTACTTGGCATTTTGTACTGAGACTACTCTGCAAGAAATAGTGCGTAGGTCAGACGTCACAAAAGTGTATATCACGTCATATGGCAGCCATTTTAATTACTGACCTGGGAATTTCCTTGACTTAAATTACGAAGAAAAAGTAAATTACTCTACATCTAGACTTCGTTTAGACTGCCGTTTTCATATACCAGTAATGGACCAATAATGATATCAATTTAGATTTTAATGTGGTGTTGGTAATGCGACCTACCAATAAAATCAACAACGGAAATGGATATTTGTTGGGGGTGGGGATTTAGTTACCCGTGGTCTGACCTGGCTCCAAACTGTATATGCAATGGAAATAATATTTTTAGCGTGAACGCGCTTGTTGGGAAAGATTGACGTCTTCTCCACATGTAGTATGGCGTGCATCTCCCGGTATAAAACAAAGTAGCGACAATAAAATAGCCATTAGAGGCCCTAGGACTACTGAATCAATGGCTAAATGGGATTTTAATGGCTACACAGATGGATATATGATTCAAACTACAGCACAAATACTATTCGCCGACTCTCCAAAGTATAACGACTATTGTTTTCTAAAGATACATGGTAGCTTAATGCAGGACAGAGTTTATACAGAAAGTCCCCTAAGGAGTTATCTGTATAACTTGTACTGCCCTTATCAGCAATATGCATTAAATTCCTCCAAAATTTCTAGATATTATGTCATTCGCGAGAAGGTGAACTGTATAACGGAGATGGGCTGCTAATTGTTAATTACTAAAATAGGCAGACTCATCAATATTGTTTTAATCGATGTCTGATTACTCTAGAGTAATCTACACCACCGTTAACAATGGAGATAACGTTAGTCTTTCCCATTTAGGCGCTACCAACACACAAACGCTATACAATAAAATGTAAACAAAATATATTTTTTTAATTTTATCGATTTATAATAATCTGAAAAGCAAACAGTAACCCTACGTCTGAACAGGCTCCAAACTGTTTGCAATGGAGAGAAGGGTTTTTGACAGTATACAGTTATTTCATGTGTGTTTGGGGAACAGCCAAAACTATTGGCCCTCGTTATCACGGAAGACTTTCGAACTGTTGCCCGCGGCCTATCGGCCTCGGGCAACAGTTCGAAATGTCTTCCCTGATAACGAGGGAAATATCAAAATAACACAACAAAACAGTCAGAAATAACGAATTATATAAGTTATATAGAGCATTAGGTAATACTCTGCTTTGTTTGCTATTTCATATTTAATGATGTAATATTATACTGTATCGACAAGGACTACAGTTTTTTAAGATCACGGTAGTATATTTTATAACACACAGGATGCACATTGGGAGAGTTTATAGCAATAGTCAGGCCTTATTGTTAAATCTTACATTATATGAGTGGTTATTACTACATTTGTATATGTGGGTACAGTGGAGAATCTGTTATTCATTCCCAATAAACCCCTTTACGCTAAAACTATTATTTGCAGTGCAAACAGTTTGGAGCCAGATCAGACGCCGGGTAACCCGGCGTCTGATCAGGCTCCAAACTGTTTTCCACCAAGATAAACAATAATTATCAGAATTGTCCAAAAGTTCTTTTCTACGTTTTAGTGCTTTGCGTTTGCGTACGTTTGCGTTTAAACGGGAAAGAATAACAGATTCTCCACTGTAAATGACATGTTACAACTTTAATGCACGACAAACAGTGATGTAGACATTTTTTCACTGCCATTGTCAAGCGTGTATTTAGCGAACACTGAATGAAGCATTCATGTGATATTTAAAGCGCTTTTGAACGCACAACTCCTGTGTGAAAAGAGCGCTATATAAATCTGGTATAATAATAAAAAGACAGCTGACCTCTTAATGAAGGGCGAAAGTAAGCATTAAACTCGTTTAGTGGTCGCTTAATACATATTTGTCTGCATTTAATAAGTATGATATGACCTGTTTAATAACCCATTCAACCCTAGCGACTATTATACGCGTCTTTTACTAAAATATTACCTGTGAATAGTACATTTGTCCAATGCAAACTGTGAATATCCAGATCAGAGGGATCCTATATAAAAGAACCCTCTTAGCAGGGTCTACACTGTTTGTTAGTTTGCAATTAAGGTACAAAAACCAACAACTCTATAAATAGACTATTCATAAAACGGGCTAGACTTAATTAAAATATGTTATTGTCCACTTAAAGTTTCAACGTGTTTTGGAATGCCAACAGATTTTGTTTTAAGTAGTCTTTTCAAAGATTTGAACTTATCCTTCTCAGGGTATGAACAATTCTATGTATTTCCATTTATATGTTGCAAAATAGTCTATTACCGTCGGAAATTCCTGGCAATAAACTTATTTGCTGCTATCTGGTGTCTGGTTCCCCATAACTGCATTAAAGCTTGCAACTTATTTCAATAAACGTCAGAAACCGGCTATATAACGACAGACATTTAACCCTCTCATGATCAAATTCATCGTGACGTTTTTGCCCCTTCGCCGCCAAATTGTCGTCTGCTTCAATATTGTTGTCTACAATATTGTTTCAAAGTTATATGATTTAAGGCAGTATTACTGATGTTATTTCAAAACAAGTGACAAACAGTTTTGATCCTGATTAGACGCCGCGATACGCGGCGTCTGATCAGGATCAAAACTGTTTCGGAAATACGCTTTATGACGTCATTAAGAGTGAACGTGTTAATACAAGTGATTTTTTATTGTTCACCATCAGTAAGGCACAATAAAGTATTTAGCGATTCTAGCATATTGTTATCGCGTAGCTAACGTTGTTATTTCAGTTTCATGCAGCCAATTCAAACACTTTTTTGGCATCAGTTTGTTTTCACATTAGAATTAATAATTATGTAGTTTGTTTTTAGTATTTTATAGAGATCTAGATTAGTTTCTGAAGCATGCAGAAAGAACATAGAACTATTTCAAATGAGATTTCTGTTTTAATATCAGCATGTATTTAGCCGTCACCTGTCAGAGTTTAGGGTCCGTTTTCTGGCAGTAAAGATGCATGAAAACCAATCACTGTGACGCTGTAAAAGTCAAATAAACCAAACAGTTTGTACTGAAATAGATTCTGTTATAGGCGACTTGTAAATATTCTTATACACCAAGTTTCGTATTCCTTGCTCATGTTGCGATGGACATTTACACCGTACAAACTTTTTCTGAAAAACAAGTTTCTGTCAGTCTATGATATAATAATCTAACATTTTTTTCAGTATTATAGATATATAAGGAAAACTGACGCCACACCTTGTTGGCCATGATTTTTAGATGCCGTTCCCTGATAGAAGCGCCTTTAACCTTATTTGATTTATTTCTCAACAAAAGAAAATAATTCCAATGTATACAGTCATAAACATTTTCCAATAAAAATGTTTTCTATACCCTGACAAATCACAGGGCCTCGACACGAGATTATGGGCACAAGTGGGTTAAAGCAGTAACCTAAATCATGCTAAGCGCGACACGGGTACAAAAAGGGTCCCACCTTTGAGCATATTCAATGAAGCCGTAAAGCACAGTCCTTCCATAGTTTGTATGTAGTTTTGCTTTATGGTCCTTTGCTAATATTGTGCAACTTTCGACCTCCTGGTCAAAGTTGGCAGTTCTACAAAGACTTATATACAACTACATGTAGTGGATCCTGTAAAAATCTTCTGATCTGCAATTGTAAAGCACATACATGTACCTTTAATATTTGGCAGCCAGCTTTGCTATATGGTGTTCTCGGGGCTTATCAGTTTTACATAGTCTTACAGTGGAGAATCTGTTATTCTTTCCCAATAAACGCGTTTACGCTAAAACTATTATTTGCAGTGCAAACAGTTTGGAGCCAGATCAGACGCCCGGTAAACCGGCGTCTGATCAGGCTCTAAACTGTTTGCCACCAAGATAAACAAGAAATATCAGAATTGTCCAAAAGTTGTTCTTTTCTACGTTTTAGTGCTTTGCGTTTGCGTACGTTTGCGTTTAAACGGGAAAGAATAACAGATTCTCCACTGTATGACGTCACCAATGACGTAAGAATAACAGATTCTCCACTGTATATGGAAACTCTTCACACGGTTTGGTTTTCAAACCGTATGGCTAGAAATATCAAATTTGGCACGTTACTTTGCTTTACTGTTCACTATTTAGATTGTGCAAATTATGACTCGGCATAAAATGGCCCCTACCTCGGGCTTATCAGCTTTTCATAGGAAATCTTAAATCTTATCTTATATTGAAACCGAAGAGCTTATACATAAATGTTTTGTTTTGCCGTATTGTTTCTATCAAGATTGTTTTAAAAGTATGACCTCTGTCAAAAAGGCTCGTTTCAGCGCTTATCAGTTATTTATAGGATTAGTATTAGTAGGAAACCCTTCAGAAACAGTTTCTTCTCTGAAACCACTTGCAAAATTTGCTAATACAGATTTTCATAAATAGTATTTAGGTGCCACTTTATTTATTATATCATGATGAAAAAATCGCAAAAACATTGCCGTAGGTGGTTTGGGCAACTTTTCCGTATATAGGTACATGCAAATAGACAACTTCAAAAAACCTCTCAACCGAAACCCCAGCCTAGATTTGATTATTAAACAGCAGAAACAATGTAAAGGTGACCCGATATTAACCCTTTACCAACTAGCCTGTTTCTAGTTTTGAGGAGACGTGACCGTTAAAGCAGGTTGAAAGTAGAGTAGAATTAAGGCGCATTCTGATTTACTTTCAGCCTGCTTTAAGCTACCATTTGTCACACAGGGCCCCGACACGATTGCTTTTTGAAAGAAAAGGTCGTCAGAAGGTATGTATAGAGACAAGGGGTACAACTGATTGTTAGTATATTCTCATCCTATCTCGACAAAACCGGGCATATAATGAATAATAATTGATGAAACGACACCCTTTTTGCATTTCTGTCTAGCTAATAGAATATCCTTCCATAAAAACATAACATAAAACCAGCTGTAAGCATGTACCGTCAACAGTAATTGCATTTACTCACAGAAATCCGTAACGGTTTTAACAAAAAGGAGACACAAACGCAATGTATTAAATAATGCAAGAAAATATAATGTATACCAATAAACCGTATGCACCCAAGAGATTCTTCCACATGGTAATAGTCAATATGTTTCTGCAAGGGATGCCTGGTCCAAAGTTTAATTTCGTCTCTGATCAGATGTCTCTTACTGCGGCGTCTGAACAGGGTCTACACTGTTTGCCTATGTCTCCTTTATTGGACGATAGGCACAAGTGGATGTATTTTGTAGCCGACATTCTAAAGGTTTAGGCCTATGTGGGATATGGGAGAAAACTGCTTTTATATAAGAAAAATAAAGATACCAGTTGTCTTTCTTATACAACAAGCATTAGATTTAGAGTGAAGAGGTTTTGCTTATGAATTGATTGAGTTGGGGTTTACGGCACCGCGACACATGAAATGGTATGAATAACGGGCATGTTTTTGAATATATTGGAAAAAAATTGTACTCGTATCAACAACGTCGTCAAAATCGATACTTTAGAAAAACGATCCATGTGAGAAACAGTTCGGTTCAAAGGTGTTTGAATACCGATACTTCAGAAACAAGATCCATGTGAGAAACGTTTTGGTTCCAAGGTGTTTGAATATCGATACTTTAGAAACACGATCCATGTGAGAAACAGTTCGGTTCCAATGTGTTTGAATATCGATACTTTAGAAACATGATCCATGTGAGAAACAGTCTGGTTCCAAGGTGTTTGAATATCGATACTTTAGAAAAACGATCCATGTGAGAAACGGTTTGGTTAAAAGGTGTTTGAATACCGATACTTTAGAAACATGATCCATGTGAGAAACAGTCTGGTTCCAAGGTGTTTAATACCGATCTTTAGAAACAAGATCCATGTGAGAAACAATCTGGTTCCAAGGTGTTTGAATATCGATACTTTAGAAAAACGATCCATGTGAGAAACAGTTTGGTTAAAAGGTGTTTGAATATCGATACTTTAGAAACATGATCCATGTGAGAAACAGTTTGGTTCCAAGGTGTTTGAATATCGATACTTTAGAAACACGATCCATGTGAGAAACAGTTTGGTTAAAAGGTGTTTGAATATCGATACTTTAGAAACACGATCCATGTGAGAAACAGTTTGGTTCGTAGGTGGTTGAATATCGATACTTTAGAAACATGATCCATGTGAGAAATAGTCTGGTTCCAAGATTTTGAATACCGATACTTTAGAAACATGATCCATGTGAGAAACAGTTTGGTTCAAAGGTGTGTGAATACCGATACTTTAGAAACATGATCCATGTGAGAAACAGTTCGGTTCCAAGATGTTTGAATACAGATACATTAGAAACACGATTCATGTGAGAAACAGTTCCGTTCCAAGGTGTTTGAATATCGATACTTTAGAAACATGATCCATGTGAGAAACAGTCTGGTTAAAAGGTGTTTGAATACCGATCTTTAGAAACACGATCCGTGTGAGAAACAGTTCGGTTCCAAGGTGTTTGATATATCGTCACTTTAGAAACACGATCCATGTGAGAAACAGTTTGGTTAAAAGGTGTTTGAATACCGATCTTTAGAAACACGATCCATGTGAGAAACGGTTTGGTTAAAAGGTGTTTGAATACCTATTCTTTAGAAACATGATCCATGTGAGAAACAGTTTGGTTCCAAGGTGTTTGAATATCGATACTTTAAAAACACGATCCATGTGAGAAACAATTTGGTTCCAAGGTGTTTGAATATCGATACTTTAGAAACAAGATCCATGTGAGAAACAGTCTGGTTCCAAGGTGTTTGAATATCGATACTTTAGAAACACGATCCATGTGAGAAACGGTTTTGTTAAAAGGTGTTTGAATACCTATACTTTAGAAACATGATCCATGTGAGAAACAGTTTGGTTCCAAGGTGTTTGAATATCGATACTTTAGAAACACGATCCATGTGAGAAACAATTTGGTTAAAAGGTGTTTGAATATCGATACTTTAGAAACACGATCCATGTGAGAAACAGTTTGGTTCCAAGGTGTTTGAATATCGATACTTTAGAAACATGATCCATGTGTGAAACAGTCTGGTTCCAAGATGTTTGAATACCGATACTTTAGAAACATGATCCATGTGAGAAACAGTTTGGTTCCAAGATGTTTGAATCGCGATACTTTAGAAACATGATCCATGTGAGAAACAGTCTGGTTAAAAGGTTTATGAATACCGATACTTTAGAAACATGATCCATGTGAGAAACAGTCTGGTTCCAATGTGTTTGAATATCGATACTTTAGAACCACGATCGATGTGAGAAACAGTTCGGTTCCAAGGTGTTTGAATATCGATACTTTAGAAACATGATCCATGTGAGAAACTGTCTGGTTAAAAGGTGTTTGAATACCGATCTTTAGAAACACGATCCATGTGAGAAACAGTTCGGTTCCAAGGTGTTTGATATATCGTCACTTTAGAAACACGATCCATGTGAGAAACAGTTTGGTTAAAAGGTGTTTGAATACCGATCTTTAGAAACACGATCCATGTGAGAAACAGTTTGGTTCCAAGGTGTTTGAATATCGATCTTTAGAAACAAGATCCATGTGAGAAACAGTTTGGTTCCAAGGTGTTTGAATACCGATCTTTAGAAACACGATCCATGTGAGAAACAGTTTGGTTCCAAAATGTTAGAATATCGATACTTTAGAAACACGATCCATGTGATAAACAGTTTACACGGTAGTTTTTTATCAATGTCATTTAATAGGTATTTTTTCTCTGATGAACCAGAGAAGCCTATCGATTATAAGAGGACACACCGCCCAGGTTTTCTGTATCCGATTTAATCTCTATGGGCGTCCTAGTGTCCCATATAGGTAGATACGCAAACAAATCCAAATCTATAGTTATTTTCTATAGATTCTAAGGATTAAAGTGGTATGGATTCATTCAGAAAGAGGGTATCAAGAAAATGGTTACGCGCGCACACATACAAACACACACACACACACACACACAGTTGAGAAAAAAAACAAATTCTCACATTTCTGTAAATTTTCCCATGTAGAAATCGGGGAGAGAATGCTCTTCAATACAAAAAGGGAATTGAAAGTATTGGTTATCTCTCTTTGTCTTGGTACATAAAATATAACTTACGACAGCTGCCTGGATTTCGAATACTCAACCGTGAATGCATGTCTCTATCTATCAAACAAGATTTATCCTGGTTTATACATTTATTGTTATTTGGAGTCCGCAATCTAAAAAGGTTCCGGAGAAGCATGCCTCCTAGATACAGTGGAGAATCTGTTATTCTGACGTCATTAGTGACGTCATACAGTGGATAATATGTTATTCTTTCCCGTTTAAACGCAAACGTACGCAAACGCAAAGCACTAAAACGTAGAAAAGTACAACTTTTGGACAATTCTGATAATTCTTGTTTATCTTGGTGGCAAACAGTTTTGAGCCTGATCAGACGCCGGGTTACCCGGCGTCTGATCTGGCTTCAAACTGTTTGCACTGCAAATAATAGTTTTAGCGTAAACGCGTTTATTGGGAAAGAATAACACATTCTCCACTGTAGATTGCGTACACTAATAGGACTGGATAGGATAGAGATTAGTGGTTAATAACTAGAAGTCAACCTGTCCAATTTATTTATTATTCTAGTATAGGTTAAATAGTTTAGGTCATTTTGAGTCTCTTTTTTTTTACAAAGATTTATGTTTGTATTTTACATGTTTGGAATGCACGAAACACACTAATAGCGCACCAGAGACCAGCCATGATTAAATTTTCCCGGGGAGCATGCCCCAGAACCAACTAGCAAGAGTGCGTACATAACATGACCTGTTTATGGAAGGCCGGTGCGCCATGCTAAATGCTAAATGCGAATTGCTATATGCGAAATGCTAAATGCGAATTGCGAAATGCTAATTAAATACAAAACTCTTTTAGGGGTGCTGAATGCTAAATGCTATTTGTAAAATGCTAAATGCTAAATGCTGATTGCGAAATGCTTTTTACGAAATGCCATTTACGAATTGCAAAAACGCTAAATGCGAATTGCAAAAATGCTATTCCCAAATCCCTAAATGCCAAATGTGAATTGCCTACTAAGGCCAAACAAAAATATATCCGTTTCCGGTAAACCGACCCTAGTTTTCCCCTCCGAGCCTAAACGTTTTTGTTTTTCATTTTTCGAAAAACCTATCAGCGAATGTATGTCATTTTTGTGGCGCATGTGACAGTTGTTTTTGAGCAACGTGTAATAGAAGCTATTCTTCAGTTAATTGTTTAAAAAGCTGCTTTATAGTCATTTTAGTGTTTTAGAAATTGATTTTAGAATAAGATTAGCAAATATCTTAGAGGAATTTGATCTAATTCTGTCATAAAATACCTTCCTTGCAGATATGATTTGCTAGTTAATTAACCATTGACATATTCAACATGCAGACAACACATTGTATTGACATATTTGACAAGAATACAATGCATTTCGAAATATTATTAATTCCACCTATCATATAAAAGCCACTACTTTTCCGTTTTGGTATACCAATATTGATTAACAATCATACCAGTTTCAATTTTAAAGGTAATGTTCGTAAAGGGACCTATTAATTAAATAAACAATTTGAAATATTTTTTTCAAGGTATTTTATGTATGGCACAGGGCTCTGAAAAATAAAATACATTCATATGTTTTCATATATGAATATGATTATATAAAATGCTCCATCAGAAAATATCAATATATGATTGCGTCCCTAGGAAACATGGGTACTGTTTTATTTGGCCTAAATTTGATTTGCTAAATGCTAAATGCGAAATGCTGAATGTCAAATGATAGAGAAACCCCGTCATTTGAAGAAACCTCCAAAGCATTTGGCATTTCATTAAGCATTTCGAAAATAGCAATTCGCATTTAGCAAATAGCATTCGATATTTCACAAACAGCATCTGGCATTTAGCATTTGGCATTTTACAACTAGCATTTAGCATGGCGCACCGGCCTTCCATAAACCTGTTCTTGTTTCTGATCAAGCTCAAACTTCTCCACGTTTCATTTGTTTAGCATTTTATAACGTATTTCCTAAGACCCATGTGTTTGTGTTTACTACAGTGAAAGTATTCAAAATTTATGCTACCTAAGCACATTTCTGTTACAGACACAAACATTAAAAACACCAATTAACTCTCAGAGAGCTAATTAATGTCACCCTGAAATGCAATGTATGTGTGACATTTATATTGCTTTTATATCGTTTTGCCATATATAAAGCTATGTTTATCGGTGAATTAATGATTTAAGTTGCAGAAGCAATATCTACTGTACTTTCATGGTCAAATTTATCGTGATTTGCAATATCGTATCAAAGTTAGATTAACCCTTTGAACCCTAGCCCCACATATAGGCGTCCTTTTCAAACAGTTTACATGTCAAAAGTGCACTTGTCCTATGCAAACAGTGAATACCCAGATCAGAGGGCTCCTTATGGAGCCCTCTGATCTGGGTCTTCACTGTTTGTCTTAATGCAAAACATTGACAAAAACAACCCTTAAAACTCAGAAATGGATTAGACTAAAATGGAAACTAGGATTGTCCATTTGAAGTTTTAGGGAGGAAAGAGTTAAGGCCGTTTGACTGACGAAATATCGAAACAAGTATCAAACAGTTTGGATCCATTTGAGATGCTACGTTTTGTGGCGTCTGAAGATAATCCAAACTGTTTGTAAAGTCGCCTTTTGGCGTCATTGGCGGTAAAAATGTTATTATACCGTGTTCCCTCCCTACAAGGACCCTCCCAACAAAGACTCCCTTCTTACTACGACCCTTGCCACATTTCCCTAAACTGGATAATTATGTCTAACGCTTTTACTGCTGTAATATCGTCTACTTAAAATTGTCGTCTGCTGTTTTTCTTGAAGTTGAATATAAGTGTTCATTTTAGAACAATAAATATAATTACGAGTGACAAACAGTTTGAATCAAGATCTGATCATGATTCAAGATGTTCGCTAATGTAGACAATGTCCCTCCCTATAATGACTCCATCCGAACAACACACACACTCCGTGTCTCCCATTGCGTGTCGTTGTAGAGAGGGAGCGCTGTATTAGGTTTTCTAGAAATAATGAGGTACGGCCAGCCTGAATTATCAGCTCATTGGAGTACTGCAAAGATATGGTGCGGAACGGGACTTCTTAGTGCAGAAAAACCCTACCGAATAAATATACTGCATAAAGCCATAATACATTGTAGTTGCACTGTAAAAAAGTGCAAATTCAGATTGTGGCAACAATATGGTAATATCACTTCTCTCTTCAGCTGGGACGATTCTGACTGGCATTGTTTTTAACACCTGACCACCTCAGTATCAGAGGAAAGCTTACAAGAAGTAGTGTGGACTTCGGCCAGGACGTAACATAATCGACATGGTGTTCGCGATACGCCAAATCTAGAACTGTGCATCAACAGGGGAGGAACCTCTATGAATCAGCAGGCGAGTTTACAACTCAAATAAGGCTTTTTAATGAGAACATGACTGGCCAGGTTCTTTGGTAGTTTGAACGATTGAAGGCTGAGTCCTTGTCTCAGTTCTCTTCAGTGTCTTCTTGACACAGGTTCTCATCCAAGCTGTTATGGATCTAAAATAGGGGTGCGGACTCCAAATGGATAAATTTTCAATCTAAGACACCTTTCAGCGAATACAAAGACTCTTGAGAAACTCATCTTGAATGCCTTTTTTTGCCGATGTATGAACGCTCTTGGCACACAGAAGGACCATCTCCAAGCCATTTTGACCGATTTGCCACGGCATCCGATCTGTTTGAGCTCATAATCAGCGTTGAACAGACAGAGGCTATTCTCCAAACAGTAATTAACAAAGTCAGCACTTCGTCAGCCACATGTGAAGAGAAAACACTGTTAAAAGATCAGCAAGTGAAGAGTATAAAGGCTGAACACGCCCGTTTGTAGGCTTATACTGGATGCTTACCAGTACCTTCTTGAATTGTTCAAGATCAGACAGAGATACAATTTGGTAATGAAGCTGGTTCCATAGGACCCATATATAGAGTGAGGGAAAAGGGAAAACTTGGGATAATCTGAGGGGACCTGTATTTGTCTAAAGGAGAGTGGATGCATGCTTTTTGTTATACGTTAAGATGTTTGTATGTATGATGAGAGGTGGATGACTACTATGCACAGGTACTTGACACATACTTTATTATCTATGAACCCCCTCCCCCTTAAAAAAAAAAAAAATTTTTTTTTTTTTTTACTATACTTCTATTATAGATACAAGGTAAACAGCGCAATTCGACACCTAGTCTTTACTATCCACTTAAACTGATGCTAAAATAGACTCGATCGCCGATATTCTCTTGTGGTACCCTCGGGAAATGATTAATTTATCAATATCTACTTTTTATTTCATCAAATTCCGTCAAATAACGCCACAGTACGTGAATTATAACGAAAATAAGCTTCAAAAAGTTTTATGTCGTTCTCTTGGTACAGAATTTATTGCCCAAAATAAGGGGTAATCTAGTCGGTTTGCACATTTAACGGCCTTTACGGCTGGAACTTTCACCTAATTTCATTAGAGCAAATGCGTTTGTGTCGGAACATGACCCTCTTCACTATCAGCTATATGAAATATACATGTAATTTGGCACGAAATTGACAAGTGAAAGACTCATTTCATTTTCAATGCCATTTTGAATACCGGAATGAATCGAATGAACGGAGCGATCTCATTGGTCAAAATTAAACAGGTAAAGTTTCTTTTAATTTTGCATTCTATGTAAATTATATAAAACTGATAATATTTCATTTAAAGATGATTTATAATATTTGGTGAAAGTTCCAGTGGCATAGGCCGTTTATTGTGGACAAATAACAGATCACCCCTACATGTACATTCGTTGCTATGTACCAAGAAAACGACAAAAAACTTTTTGATGCTTATTTTCGTTATAATTCACGTACTGTGGCGTTATTTGACGGAATTTGATGAAATAAAAAGTAGATATTGATAAATTAATCATTTCCCGAGGGTACCACAAGAGAATATCGGCGATCGAGTCTATTTTAGCATCAGTTTAAGTGGATAGTAAAGACTAGGTGTCGAATTGCGCTGTTTACCTTGTATCTATAATAGAAGTATAGTAAAAAAAAAAAAAATTTTTTTTTTTTTAAGGGGGGAGGGGGTTCATAGATAATAAAGTATGTGTCAAGTACCTGTGCTACTATGTATTGTATATTTTGTAATACATGATGAATCGGTCATCAAATCGCCTGTGCTCCTGAGACTTCCATCCTAGTTCAGTTCTCTCTGTATCTCTGTGACACTCTAAAGAGGGGAATAATTGCTAATAACTCACGTCAGGACCCGCCTCTGGACATGTTCCATCTTTTGGATATACATTTATGTCTTAGTATAGGGACATCAAACTATTGTAGCGTATTCAAACGGGGGCATACTAGAGATTTGATGGATAATTCACGTATTGGGTTTATGGGTAGTGATGATTCTTTGATGAGCCCAAGGGGCTAATTGACATAGGTTGTTATCCTGTTTATGTGTGAGTTGTAGGCTAAGGTTGAGGATAGAACAAGACCAAGATATCAAACATGGGGAACTGACCCTGAATGATCATAAAGGAAGTAGTCATTATTGATGACAGCTTTATTTTTTGTGATGTTCAGAACCTGGCATTTGGAGGGTTTACTCTCTTAATGACGTTATAAGCGCATTTGAAACAGTGTTGATTCTGACTAAAAGTGTTTGCCACTTGTTTTCAAATGACGTCAGTTATACTGCCAGTTCCATTGTTGACTAATTAGGGTTGAACAATGAAGATAAAACTTCCGAAATAGGAATTAACTCCTTCACTGTCATGACGTCACTCTTCAATGCCATGGCGTAACCATTCATTCCAATGACGCTAGTCTTCACTGCCATGACGTCATCAATTTTAAACGATGGTCGTCTGCTTTTATTTCTCAAATTTAAATTAAGAAATAATAAATTCATACCAGTGTTTTATCGTGCAATCGAACACTGGTAGGAGTTGAGTGGTTTAATTACAAGCATCTCAACGACTACCCGTGTTCGATTGTTAGATAAAACACTGTTATGAATTTATTATTTCGATTCTAACACATAATTTAACCTTCATTTGCATCGAAACAACGGCGCTTCATTTCTTGGCGTACGCATTTTCGAAGCCAAATGACGTCACGTTAGAACGTTTACATGTAGCGCGTGAGTGTTCTAATGAAAATTCGTACACTGAGACGGCCCTTCTTCGCTTATATAGTGGTGTGGGCGATGTGTGTTAGAATGTTAGGTATTTTGACTTAAAAAATATATAATTGAGTGTCAAACAGTCGTCTGATCAGGATCCAAAAAGAATGCAAATAGCTATTGTTCTCGGGATAAGGCAGAGAGATAAATAAGATAGTATAGGGTTATTAAACTACACGTAACTACAGTGGAGAATCTGTTATTCTTTCCCGTTTAAACGCAAACGTACGCAAACGCAAAGCACTAAAACGTGGAAAAGTACAACTTTTGGACAATTCTGATAATTCATGTATATCTTGGTGGCAAACAGTTTGGAGCCTGATCAGACGCCGGGTTACCCGGCGTCTGATCTGGCTCCAAACTGTTTGCACTGCAAATAATAGTTTTAGCGTAAACGCGTTTATTGGGAAAGAATAACAGATTATCCACTGTAATAGCTTAACCTTTCGAAAAGGACGACTTATTACATGTAGTTACGAGTAATTTAATAGTTTTATATTTTATTAGGGTTGTTTATTGTAAAATATCCTATATTACCCTACTGATCTAGGTTTGCATTGTTCGCATGGACAAGTGTATACTTCACGGGTGCACTGTTTGTAAATAATGCGTATAAACGTCACAAAGGGTAAATGGGTTATATGAGACTTTATAACCCGACAAATATTATGAATTTGTGCCAAGTGGGGTAGCCTATATGGAACATACATTCAAAACCCATTGTAGTCAGACATACATGTTATTGTCCTCAACTCGTGGTTTCATTCATTAGAAAATTATGAATAAAGTTTAACCCTTTCACTGCCACATTTTTCGTGAGAATTTTCCCCTTTCACCGTTTCATTGTCGTCTGCTTTAATTTTGTTGTCTTCAATTTCATTTCAAGGTTAAAAAATAAGGCAGTATGACTGAAGACATTTCAAAACGAGGGACAAACAATTTGGATCCTGATCAGACGCCGGGTTACGCGGCGTCTGATCAGGATCCAAACTGTTTGCAAACGCGCGTTTAAGCGTCATTGAGAGCGAACGGGTTTAAGTACTTTCTATGGCATATTCAGTTGGTGAATGAATTTCTTGTCTTGTGAATAGTACAGTGGAGAAAACGTTATTCTTTCCTGTTTAAACGCAAACGAAACGCAAACGAAACGCAAACGAAAAACACTTAACTATAGAAAATAACATTTCTAACATTTTTCACTATCTATTTTTATCTGAGTGTCAAACAGTTTGGAGCCTGATCTTGGCTCCACACTGTTTGCAATGGAAATAATAGTTTTAGCGTAAACGCGTTTATTGGTAAAGAATAACGTTTTCTCCACTGTACCGTGAAATCCCTCTATTACGACCACTAGCAAATGAGCAAGTTAACGTAAAAAGGGTCCAGAAGTTACGTAAGACATACGCAGTATTGAACCTTATTAAATTAACAGTTTTTGCGTTTCGCTTGCAATTCGATGGCAATTCGCTT
This sequence comes from Gari tellinella, assembly GCA_922989275.2. Taxonomy (NCBI): domain Eukaryota; kingdom Metazoa; phylum Mollusca; class Bivalvia; order Cardiida; family Psammobiidae; genus Gari; species Gari tellinella. Next base: position 25,099,540 of record OV277857.1, on the reverse strand, counting down.
GCAATTCGATGGCAATTCGCTTGCGATTCATAATACTAACTTTACCCTCGGGTAAGTTTTCTTGAATGGTGTATCTCACAAATGTTCGCAAATATGTCTTCATTAATGTTTTCGATTCCTTTTTTGTCACAACCGCTTCGGAAAATTCGCGTAAAAATATTCAAACAAAGGATTTGTTTTTTGAAGCGCCCGATTCGATGGCGATTCGATGGCAATTCGATGGCAATTCGATGGCAATTCGCTTGCGATTACCAATTTAATTTAATAAGGTTCAGTACTGTAACATATATGAAAGTAAAGAATAAATGCCCGGAAGGTAGTGTCTGATTTATTTTCACTTATTTAAATATGTAACCTGTCATCAACATATATTTAAGTACAGTGGAGAATCTGTTATTCTTTCCCAATAAACGCGTTTACGCTAAAATTATTATTTGCAGTGCAAACAGTTTGGAGCCAGATCAGACGCCGGGTAACCCGGCGTCTGATCAGGCTCCAAACTGTTTGCCGCCAAGATAAACATGAAATATCAGAATTGTCCAAAAGTTGTTCTTTTCTACATTTTAGCGCTTTGCGTTTGCGTACGTTTGCGTTTAAACGGGAAAGAATAACAGATTCTCCACTGTATGTGCCTGTTCGATTTTTTTTCAATGCTGGAACACACTGTAGAAATTTGACAGACAATATTTAAAATAGACAAAAAGTGATACGGGTCGAATTGCTTCGCCGATAATTCATTGACTTTTACCGATACAGTAACATCTCTCTACTACGAGCACATAAACGAAGGTTGATTGATTATTTAGAAAACAGATGACAGCTGGCAGCAAGGTAACAGCTGAAAGCAATGTGACAGTAAAACTGAAAGCTCCTATAGGAGCTTTCCGTTTTACTGTCACATTGTTGTAACCAGCCAACTGTCGTAAACACCTAATAACACATTTTTGCGATCGAAATAGAAAGGTTTTACCGCATTTAAATAACCAAGTCATATTTTCTGACGAGTTTCATTGCATAGATAAGATTTACACCTAGTGAAACGGAACACCGTCACATGCTGCAACCGTCTCAGTGGGATTTAAGCAGACTGTGATTTAAGAAAGGTAAGTTACCTTGTCTGTCTACCTGTCTGATCGTGACATCATTCATAGAATTAAATGTCTTAATCTCTATGTGCATATAGCAAATATTTAATCCTCTGCACTGCCAAATTGTCCGTGAGTTTTTTACCCCTTCACCGTTTCATTGTCGTCTGCTTCAATTTTGTTTTCTGCAATGTCGTTTTAAAGTTTAAAAAATAAGGCAGTATGACTGAAGACATTAAAAACGAGTGTCAAACAGTTTGGATCCTGATCAGTCGCCGCTGATCAAAACTGTTTGCAAACGCGGTTTTAAGCGTCAATGAGAGCGAAATTGTTAATGATAGTTTAAAATGTCTGAAGTACAAGTACTACATGGCACCGGAAATATGATAGGTCAACATGCGAGACTAAGATTTGACATTTAATTCATCCTTAACATGCCCTTATTTGTGATAGCAATGCAGATCCCAGTTGGATGTCATGTTGTTATATGTCGTCCCATATTGTTCTACACTGCTTGTTTATTAGATACAGTGGAGAAAACGTTATTCTTTCCCAATAAACGCGTTTACGCTAAAACTATTATTTCCAATACAAACAGTTTGGAGCCAGATCAGACGCCGGGTAAACCGGCGTCTGATCAGGCTCCAAACTGTTTGCCACCAAGATAAACATGAAATATCAGAATTGTCCAAAAGTTGTTCTTTTCTACGTTTTAGTGTTTTGCGTTTGCGTACGTTTGCGTTTAAACGGGAAAGAATAACAGATTCTCCACTGTACTATAGCAAACAGTACAGACCAAAATAGAGCACCGTATTTATGGGGTTTGTTTAGATCTATATACTGTTTGATTAGGTTCTTGGGTGTCCGAAATGTGCCGTTGAAAACAGTTAAATCGTATTTCTTTGATTACCAAGTGAAGTTGTAATCAAAGAGTCTATATCATTTTACATACAGTCGAACTTCGATATCTCGAACACGGTTAAATCGAACATATCCGTATTTTAAAGTTAAAACGCGGCTTAGCCGCGTTTTAACTTTGAAACACGGGTATGTTCACCTAAGCCGAGCTTGAAATATGGCAATTCATGTTTCGAAATATCGGATAGTTCGAATTAAGCGAGTTCGAGATATCGAAGTTCGACTGTACATTTCTAACAGACAGTTAGAAATACGATGTGTACATATATTAACACTGTAAACGTCGACATGCATAATCCAACCCCCTCACTGCCATGACGTCATCGATTTTAAATAATTATTGTCTGCTTTATTTCAGAAGTTTAGATTTTAAATATTTTTACTTAAGAAATATTGAAATTAGTGTCAAAAAGTTTGGATCCTGATCAGACGCCGCGTTACGCGGCGTCTGATCAGGATCCAAATTGTTTGCAAATAATTTGTACACTCGGGGTAAGGCAGTGAAAGGGACTGAGTAGCTCCGCGTGTCTCAATGTAAAGGATTTAAATCGAAATTTTGTGACAGTTCTTGTTTGTTTAAACTGTCGAACAAGCTGTTGATTTCAACTAAATTGTCGTTCTCATTGACTGCTGTGTAAACATAGAAAAATAAGCTGGTGCAAGTACTGCACCTAGGACAGAGCAACTTATAGATGGCGATCAATCCAGGGTATACAAACTATTAATTCATTAATTTATTCATGAAAGTGTTGTTTTAAACAGTTTGGGATCTAATCAAACGCCCACTCATCTCATTCGCCGCGTGATCAGGATTCAAACTATATGTTGCTTGTTTCGTGAGGCCAAAAAAGGAGAGAATTTATCTATAAAATGTCGGCCATATTTATTCAACGTTCTAAGCGGTAAATACTTCACTGTCATGACGTCATCAACTTTAAACAATTATTGTCGTCTGCTTTTATTTCTAAATTTAAAAATAGGTATTTTGATTTAGAAAAACTTAAATGAGTTCCAAGCTGTTTGGGTCCTGATTGGACGCCGCATGACGCGGCGTCTGATTAGGATCCAAACTGTTTGCAAATAACAAGTGCACTCTTGGTAAGGCAGTGAATGTTATATTGCTTTTTGAAGTGTACATTGGAGAAAACGTTATTATTTCCCGTTTAAACGCAAACGTACGCAAACGCAAAACACTAAAATGTAGAAAAGTGCAATTTTTGGACAATTCTGATATTTCATGTTTATCTTGGTGGCAAACAGTTTGGAGCCTGATCAGACGCCGGGTTACCCGGCGTCTGATCTGGCTCCAAACTGTTTGCACTGCAAATAATAGTTTTAGCGTAAACGCGTTTATTGGGAAAGAATAACGTTTTCTCCACTGTATGCTGTAACAGATTGTGTCAGGGACTTTGCTTATTCACTGGATATTTTTGTCCTGATGATTTTTGTATTTTAAGAGCTGGCTCTGCAAACATAACCATTATTTTGCCAATTGTGGCATTAATATCAGTGTCAAATAGTCTGGATCCTGTTCAAATAAACTGGGCGTGTGAACAGCATCTACACTGATTGACATAATTATTACGATTAAGACATACATACTCAATTCTAAATATCAGCAGGTAATATTCCTGAATAATATTTCTGAATAAAACGAGAGAGTGACACAACAATGATTTGGTGAAAGTTGCATGACGTACATGTACATGTAGCTAACCCTTTCATGATCAAATTTATCGTGAAGTTTTTACCCCTTCACCGCTTTATTGTCGTCTGCTATAATATTTTTGTTTGCAATAATGTTTCAAAGTTAGATTTAAGGTGATATGACTGACGAAATTTCGAAACGAGCGTCAAACAGTTTGGGTCCTGATTGGTGGACGCCGCATGACGCGGCGTCTGATTAGGATCCAAACTGTTTGCAAATAACAAGTGCACTCTTGGTAAGGCAGTGAATGTTATATTGCTTTTTTAAGTGTACAGTGGAGAATCTGTTATTCTTTCCCGTTTAAACGCAAACGTACGCCAACGCAAAACACTAAAATGTAGAAAAGTGCAATTTTTTGACATTCTGATATTTCATGTTTATCTTGGTGGCAAACAGTTTGGAGCCTGGTCAGACGCCAGGTTACCCGGCGTCTGATCTGGCTCCAAACTGTTTGCACTGCAAATAATAGTTTTAGCGTAAACGCGTTTATTGGGAAAGAATAACGTTTTATCCACTGTATGCTGTAACAGATTGTGTCAGGGACTTTACTTATTGACTGGATATTTTTGTCCTGATGATTTTGTATTTTAAGAGCGGGCTCTGCAAACATAACCATTATTTTGCCAATTGTGGCATTTATATCATTGTCAAATAGTCTGGATCCTGTTCAAGTAAACTGGGCGTGTGAACAGCATCTACACTGATTGACATAATTATTACGATTAAGACATACATACTCAATTCTAAATATCAGCAGATAATATTCCTGAATAATATTTCTGAATAAAACGAGAGAGTGACAGAACAAGGCTTTGGTGAAAGTTGCATGGCGTACATATAGCTAACCCTTTCATGATCAAATTTATCGTGAAGTTTTTACCCCTTCACCGCTTTATTGTCGTCTGCTTCAATATTTTTGTTTGCAATATCGTTTCAAAGTTAGATTGAAGGTGATATGACTGACGAAATTTCGTCGCGATATGACTGAAATACTGTTGAAAGCGACGTAAATTCAAAAACAACCAAAACTGACGAAATTTCGAAACGAGCGTCAAACAGTTTGGGTCATGATCAGACGCCGCGTAACGCCGCGTCTGATCATGACCGAAACTGTTTGCAAATGCGCTTGATGACGTCTTTGTGAGTGAAAGAGTAAAGGGCAAATGTTACCATGTATTGTTTGAGAATGGTTTTGGCCGCATTCTTAACACTAACAAAACATTTTTCATAGGACAGAACAAGTGGCTATATTTTATAAGATGTGGTTTGCAATAAATCATTAATCACAGTTCTAAATACACACTTCTCACTGATAGATTACCGTTTTATTTTTCGAATCATATTTTATAAGAACTTCTGATGTGCCTCGAAAACTCATAGGTTGTACTTATATTTGTTTAATCGCAAAAGCAGAGTTTTATTAGTGTTTATTTACAGCGCTCCCTCTCTATAATGACCCCAATTGGGAGAAACAAATGTGTGCGCGTTGTTCGGAGGAAGTCGTTACAGGGTGGGAAATTGGATACATTTGCAAACAGCTTGAATCCAGATCAGACGCCGCGTAACGCGGCGTCTGATATGCATACAAGCTTTTTGTAACTCGCCAATAAGGTTTTTTCTGTCAAAATGTCCATTGTGTAACTTGAGAAAAAACAGCAGACGAAACTTTTAAAGCAGACGATATTGCAGCAGTAAAAGCGTTCGACATAATTGTCTCGTTTAGGGACCTGTGTGTCGTTTTGAGGAGGAAATCGTTGTTGAGAAGGTCATTGTAAAGAGGTAGTCGTTGTTTGGAGGGTCGTTGTTGGGAGGGAGTCGTTACGAGGAGGGAGCACTGTTTCCTCATGGTGAAAATTGAGTCAAACCGTTACACCAAATACGTCTTTATGTATTATTTCTCTCAGTGCGTTAGTTCACGATGTTGATACACATCATGGTGTAACGTTAGATTAGTAATCGTCGAAAGTGGCAACTTACATGAGGTCGTAGAACGCTATATACATGTACCAGGGTAATAAACAGTGGTTATTCTTTCACGTTTAGACGCAAACGAAACGCAAACGAAACGCAAAAGACAATTCTCACTATTTATCTAAATCTGAGTGACAAACAGTTAGGAGCCTGATATGACGCCGGGTAACCCGGCGTCTGACCAGGCTCCAAACTGTTTGCTATTTATAAATGAAAGTTTTAACGTAAACGCGTTTATTGGAAATAATAACGTTCAGTGGAGAAAACGTTATTCTTTCCCAATAAACGCGTTTACGCTTAAACTATTATTGTAGCAGTTTAGATCGAGATCAGACGCCGGGTTGCCCAAACTGTTTGCCACTCAGTTTAAAACGAGTCGTCAAAATTGTCAAAGAGTTGGCATTGTACCCATTTTAATGCAGTTGCGTTTGCGTTTCGCTTGCGTTACATTTTCTCCACTGTATTCGCCCCTGTATACCGGTAACACTTCACAGCACAGTGATAAACGCAATGTCATAAATCATATTGAATGCCACCTCGAAGCTTCATCGAAACAACTACTGTATTCGTGATTTACCATTGTTTACAGTGGAGAAAACGTTATTCTTTCCCGTTTAAACGCAAACGTACGCAAACGCATTTTAGCACTAAAACGTAGAAAAGTGCAATTTTTGGACAATTCAGATAATTCATGTTTATCTTGGTGGCAAACAGTTTGGAGCCTGATCAGACGCCGGGTTACCCGGCGTCTGATCTGGCTCCAAACTGTTTGCACTGCAAATAATAGTTTTAGCGTAAACGCGTTTATTGGGAAAGAATAACGTTTTCTCCACTGTAGTCCATGGCCATCCAACTTATCCCCCTAGGTATTGAAGAATTTCAAGCTACGTCACTATCAACCTATAACTCTTAACCTCGCTCTATTTGTGTCTATTTTAAAAATAACCGTTTGCAAAATTTATAAAATTCAGTATTAATTCAAAGTTTGACTCGCAAAACATTTATTATGAGTGCCAAACAGACTACATCCTGATCAGACGCAAAATATCCAACTGTTGGCATTTGACCTACATAGTCGTGTATATAATATCGTCTGCTTAAATTTGTCGTCTGTTTTAATTTAGATTTTTTTTAGAATTTTAAGTGTTTTTAATTGAAGAAATATTGATATGAGTGTCTGATCTGGATCCGAACTGTGTGCATATGTAAGTGCTATAGAGCTCGGCAACAAAAGAGATCACATAAAATTGAAATTAAAATGCAGACGATAAGTTTGATGCAGACGACATGAAATTATGATTAGGGTTAAACCTCGTGCAGTGTACAGTGGTCCCTCCCTTCAACGACCCTCTCAACAACGACTCCCTACTTACAACGACCTTTGCCGAAGTGCCCTTAACACGATAAGTATGTCTTACGCTTTTACTGCTGCGTTATCGTTTGCTTAAATTGTCGTCTGCTTTTTAATCTTAAAGTTACGTATTATAAGTGGACATTTTGATAGAAAAGTATAATTGCGAGTGACAGACAGCTTGAATCCAGATCAGACGCCGCGTAACGCGGCGTCTGATCTTGTTTCAAGCTGTTTGCAAATGTAAGACCAAGTCTTAATGTCCCTCCCTATAACGTCTCCCTCCGAACAACGCACACACTATGTGTCTCCCATTGGGTGCCGTTGTAGGGAGCGAGCACTGTATTTGTACAGGCTTTGCAGTCAAGACCGGGGCAAATCATTTCAACAAAAGTGAAAATGTCTGACGTTTAAACCACCGCATTGCCATGCAATCGTCTGATTTCAAATTGTCACCTGCGAAAATATGACTCACAATTATTTGGTATCCATTTTAATCAGAAGACATCTAACACAGGGTATCAAACCGTTTGGATTCTGATTAGACGTCGAATGTTTTACCCGTTTGCTATGAATCCAAACTGTTTGCAAATGCGATTCAAGTGTGGCTTGACAGAAGAGTGGTTAAAATTAATTTAGTAGACTGTTTATCCAATAGCAAATCTCTTAATTCCCCAAGGAGTGATCACAAGGAGTTTTGGACCCTCAGTGGTGAGAAAGCAGTAGTTAATCAACTTTACAATTATGAGCTTGACATCTGAGTGAAAAGATAAAATATCTAATTAAAAGTTTAAATCTAACCCTTGTACAGGCAAAACTGTATTGTATTTGTAAGCCTTGTTGGATCTAGTCACTGCAACTCGAACTCTGATCAGGATCCAAACTAAACTGTTCAACACTCGTCACAGTGTCTCTGCAGTCAAAATCCTTTTTTAAAAAAATAAGAGATAAAAACAGATGGAGATGATTACAGTGGAGAAAAAGTTATTCTTTCCCAATAAACGCGTTTACGCTAAAACTATTATTTGCAGCGCAAACAGTTTGGAGCCAGATCAGACGCCGGGTAACCCGGCGTCTGATCAGGCTCCAAACTGTTTGCCACCAAGATAAACAGGAATTATCAGAATTGTCCAAAAGTTGTTCTTTTCTACGTTTTAGTGCTTTGCGTTTGCGTACGTTTGCGTTTAAACGGGAAAGAATAACAGATTCTCCACTGTAAGTAGTTGGACATTAACCCTTTCACTCTCAATGACGCTAAAACCGCGTTTGCAAACAGTTTGGGTCCTGATCAGACGCCACGTAACTGTTTGACACTCTTAGCGATATTCATTAAGTCATACAACCATAACTCTTTCCTCCCTGAAACTTTAAATGGACAATTCCAGTTTCCATCTTAGTCTAGTCCATTTCTGACTTTTAAGGGTTGTTTTTGTCAATGTTTGACATTATGACAAACAGTGAAGACCCTGATCAGAGGGCTCCTTTCGGAGCCCTCTGATCTGGGTCTTCACTGTTTGCATAGGACAAGTGTACTATTCACATGTACACTTTTTGAAAAGGATGCCTATTGGCGGGACTAGGGTTCAAAGGGTTAAATCTAACTTTGAACCGTGTCTTGCAGACAACAATACTGAAGCAGACGACAATACAACGGTAATGGGTTAAACATCTCCCGAAAGAATTGATCATGAAAAGGGTTTCATTCTGTTTTGCGTTCAAAAGCGCTGACCTACATAAATACAAAATTAAGTGTCAATCAGGTTTTATCCTAATCAGACGTCTCTTTACGTGGTATTGATCAGGGTCTTTTTGTAAATAACCATTGTATGAGTACTTGGGGTAAGGCAGTGATGGAGTTAGTATTATACATGTATGCAGATAATGTTTGCGATACAAAGTGCAAACGACAGAACCATATGATATTTCCGTATGATTAGAATTAACTGCTGAATTGGGATTATAAAGATTTTTTTTAAAGTACAAGGAGACACCATGTATGTTGAAAATACAAGAGGATGTCAATAAAACTCCCTATACACTGTATATAATTTGTGTTATTGTTTTATCAGTCTAATACAGTGGAGAAAACGTTATTATTTCCCAATATACGCGTTTACGCTAAAACTATTATTTGCAGTGCAAACAGTTTGGAGCCAGATCAGACGCCGGGAAACACGGCGTCTGATCATGCTATAAACTGTTTGCCACCAAGATAAACATGAATTATTAGAATTGTCCAAAAGTTGTACCCAGACGCACGCATTACTGTTGTTTGTACAACACCATACGAAAATGGTCACAACTTCAGGCTGCTGATGAGAGAATAGGTGGCTCATGAAGCCGTGCTACAGTGGAAAAACGTTATTCTTTCCCGTTTAAACGCAAACGACTTTAACGTACGCAAACGCAAAGCACTAAAACGTAGAAAAGTGCAATTTTTGGACAATTCAGATAATTCATGTTTATCTTGGTGGCAAACAACTTGGAGCCTGATCAGACGCCGGGTTACCCGGCGTCTGATCTGGCTCCAAACTGTTTGCACTACAAATAATAGTTTTAGCGTAAACGCGTTTATTGGGAAAGAATAACAGATTCTCCACTGTAATTTGTGTTATTGTTTTATCAGTCTAATACAAGTCTAACGTTCTATACGTCAAGTACATTTGTACCAATGAATACCCAGACGCACGCATTACTGTTGTTTGTACAATACCATACGAAAATGGTCACAACTTCAGGCTGCTGATGAGAGAATATGTGGCTCATGAAGCCGTGCTACTACAAATGTAACCTCTTCGCTGCTTTACCCCGAGTAAAATAGTTATTTACACACCATTTGGGCCCAGAACAGACGCCGCGTAACGCGTAGTCTGATCAGGATTCAAACTGTATGATACTCATTGCAATGTTATTTGAGTCAAAATACCTAAACTTTGAATTTGATAAATAAAAGCAGACGGTAATTGTTTAACATTGATTGCGTCATGGCAGTGAAGGGGTTAAATAGCTTGTGTCGAAACTCATTTGCATTAAATTACAACATTGGCAAGTATGTCATTTCCTGTTTAAACGATTGATTGATTGATTGATTGATTGATTTTGGGTTTACGGCACTGTGATACATTTTGTACATGAAATGGTACAGTGGAGAAAACGTTATTCTTTCCCGTTTAAACGCAAACGTACGCAAACGCAAAGCACTGAAACGTAGAAAAGTGCAATTTTTGGACAATTCAGATAATTCATGTTTATCTTGGTGGCAAACAGTTTGGAGCCTGATCAGACGCCGGGTAACCCGGCGTCTGATCAGATTCCAAACTGTTTGCAATGGACATACAGTACTGAACCTTATTAAATTAACAATTTTTGCGATTCGCTTGCAATTCGATTGCAATTTGCTTGCAATTCGATGGCAATTCGCTTGCGATTCAAAATAGTAACTTTACCCTCGGGTAAGTTTGCCTGAATGGTGTATCTTACAAATTTTCGCAAATATGCCTTCGTTGTTTTTTCGATTCCATTTATGTCACAAACGCTTCGGAAAAATCGCATAAAAATATTCAAGCGTAAGATTCGCCTTTTGAAGCACCCGATTCGCTTGCAATTCGATGGCAATTCGATCCCTAACAAGGTTAATACATGTACATGTACACAGCAAACGAAACATTCATCGTCGTGATCATACATATAGTAGAACTTCAACATTCATCACGTGCAGTTCTCTATATATTCCGTGTAAATCTTAATATCTTTATTGGTTTTTTTTTATGGAAATAATGTATTTGTGCAGCAGACGTCAGTTTGATGAGCAGACGACAATTGATGTTCTATATTGTCGTCATGCTCGCTGCTTGCGATAATCTATATTTCCGCCAATTCATTCATATTTAAACGTGTGTACCTAATAAACTCCCAGTGTCTTTCTAGAGATAACAAGCTCAAAAGCAGATACAGTAGAACCTATGCTAAGAGCCGGTTGCAGATGACGATAATTCTGAGTACAACAATAAAGCCTCCCTATTTCGACCACTTAACTCTTTCCTCCCTGAAACTTTAAATGGACAATTCCAGTTTCCATTTTAGTCTAGTCCATTTCTGACTTTTAAGGGTTGTTTTTGTCAATGTTTGGCATTGTGACAAAGAGTGAAGACCCTGATCAGAGGGCTCCTTTCGGAGCCCTCTGATCTGGGTCTTCACTGTTTGCATAGGACATGTGTACTATTTACATGTACACTGTTTGAATAGGACGCCTATATGCGTGACTAGGGTTCAAAGAGTTAATTGTGATACATGTGATTCTGACAGGTGACTGCTTAAACAATGTGACGGTAAAACAGAAAGCTAAAGGAGCTTTCTGTTTTACCGTCGCATTGTTTTAATCCGTAACCCGTCTTCTATAGAATCAATTAGCCTTCTTTTAAGCGGTCGTAATTTAGAGAGGTTTTGCTTTACTTCAACGAGTGTCTCCTTTATGGGTCAAACAAACTATACTACTATGTACTACTATTTGGATAATCCATTCTAATGAATTGTCATAGGCTCATAGTTTTGGTGAAGGTACAGTTATATTTGACACTTTCCCATTTGTCGGAAGCTATAATTATGTAAAATGCAATTACATCCATAAGAAAGCGTTGCCACTTCTTGAAGAACTGAAGTATTGCAAACAACGAATTAATGCAAGTGCGTTCTGTATTTCTGTATTACACTTAGTTCGGTAATTACTCTGATGAGCATATGTAATTCCCCTTTCTCAAAATATCCTTTGAACTGAAATGATGTCGAGTAAAGAGTTGGTTGGAGTTTATGTAAACTTAAAGTGCACGTGGCATGAGCTTTCTTCACCTAATTCCTTCTAAGAATCAAATAGGCCCCAAGGCTAAAAGACCATGGGCCCGTTTCATAAAACTTCGTACGATAAATGTTGTCGTAAGTCAGATTATAAAATTCTCAATTATAATTCATTTCTTCATCTAATCCTGTGTTGTGACATCTTTTTGGAATCGTCTTGAAAAGACGATTCCAAAAAGATGTCACAAGACAGGATTAGAAAGAGAAATCACAAATTAAATTTAGTTTAAAGCTTTGACTTACGACAACATGTGTCGTAAGATTTTTTTTTGAAACGGGCCCCAGGTTCGCAAAACTTTCTGAACGCCCCTCATACAACGTACACACGTTTGGGCAAGGATCAAGGAACGAACAACTTTCATTTTCTACATTTATTATAGTACGTTTACATGTAGTTCCAATTAGCCTCTATGAATATTCATCGTCTGAATTATTATATTGCCGAATAAAATACCGAAACAATTCAATAAGAAAGCGTGCAAAGTATGTCAGGCAGATGTTTGAAGAAAAAAGTTCAGACCCTTATCAGACAGTTACTTCAGAAACTGTATTTTCTAGGTCTACATTGTTTAAAACATCAATTTACGCAATCGTGAGAAGGATTAGAAACGATGATGAGACGTGTATCTTTGTCCCCTTTTTCTAATATACTTTAGTCGGATTTGCCACAGAAGCGCATTTTTCTTGAGTTTGCATAAGAAAAGGTCAGTTTTAATTGTATGTCAAACGCTTATATTAACAGTGTTTGGATTTTAGTTTAGGTTAAGAAATTCAGTTTAAAAATGCATTTCACAGAAAAAAACATTTTTAGCTCGGGTCGGATTCAAACCCGGAATGCGGAGGTGGAAAATAAAAAATTGAGTCAGAATGTCTGAACAACTCGGCCAGCCGGGCAATTCATTTATTGGCGGTCGAGTTATCCTACTTAAGGTACAGCGAGGGAGAAGGCTTCATTCTTATCAGTTCATGCAATATCTAGAAAAGACTATAGTCTTTTTTTACTTTTCTTTAGGATTATTATAGACTGAGCATATGTTTAATGCCAGATGCACGATAATACATGTACAATATCTACATACATGTATTTGCTTTTATTTCAGTATTTGAAGAGAATGTATTTTTGCAAAAATAAAAGAAAATACTCATAAACAAATGTTATACATAGTTACCAGCTTAAAACATTTGTGAATTGTTTTATTGAATACGTTCGCTGTCAATTACGTTAGATTAAAATATATGTTTGCAAACAATTTGTAACCTGATTAATGCAGCGTGATCAAAACTGTTTGACACTCGTTTCGTGTTAACTCATTTGCCCCCTGTGGATTCTTCCATGTTCATATATTGGATAAGTCCATTTTCTATCAAAGGGGATATGGTCAAAATTTTCATTTTCATGTTGTTTTATATTGAAATTCAAATCAGCAAACAGTGTAGACTCTGATCAGACGCCGCATAATGCGGCGTCTGATCAGAGTCTACACTGTTTGCCTATGTCCTATATATGGAATCGTGGGCACAAATGGTTAACTTTAGCTATTTTGCCTCAAATCTAACTTTGAACAATTGCAGACAGAAAATCAAAGCAGACGACAATATGGCGGCAAATGGATAAAAAAAACTCACGATAAATATGTAATTAAAGAGTCTAGAAATTACACAAACAACACGTGTCTGTGCTAACGTGTATATTTAAATTTGATGATGTCATGGTAGTAAAACTGACGTCATGGCAGTGAAGGGACCAGTAGATCTACCATTGTAGATAATTGTACATTGAAACTTACGTTTTTAAAAGCAACCATTTTTAGATAACCCCTTCACTGCCACGACGTCATCAGTTTTAAACAATTGTAGTCTCTTTTATTTTACAAGTCTAAACTTTAGGGCAATTTGACTTAAGAAATATTAAAATGAGTGTCAAAAATCTGGTAAAGGCATACTAAGTGAAATATATATTATTTACCATGTTTGATTAGATCAGATGCTAGTACCGTATAAGGGTGTGATAGGACAAAACATTTATAACCCAAGCGCACTGCTTTATATTATAATAGGCGGTGTTAATACAGTGGAGAAAACCTTATTCTTTCCCAATAAATGCGTTTACGCTAAAACTATTATTTGCAGTGCAAACAGTTTGGAGCCAGATCAGACGCCGGGTAACCCGGCGTCTGATCAGGCTCCAAACTGTTTGCCACCAAGATAAACATGATTTATCTGAATTGTCCAAAAATTGCACTTTTCTACGTTTTAGTGCTTTGCGTTTGCGTACGTTTGCGTTTAAACGGGAAAGAATAACGTTTTCTCCACTGTATAAGGGTGTGATAGGACAAAACATTTATAACCCAAGCGCTCTGCTTTATATTATAATAGGCGGTGTGAATATCTTGTCCAATAGTCAGTTCAGGACAGAGAAAAAAAGACCGTACATACAAATGTTCAGCAATCGAAGCAAAGGCAAACAGCACCTGCACATTTCGAGTCTCATAGATCTAACGGTATCCTTTAAATAAAACAAACTTAATCAGGAGAGATATCTGCTCAGACTATTTCCTTCTTTAGGAATTATATGAACAGGAGCAAATTTAAACATCAAAATGTAGCCAACACAGGCACCGAGCAAATACATGTATTATGTTAAAGAAAGCACTTTTAAAAGGCTTTTTGATTTTAGAGCGATAAGAAAAAAAATCTGTTTGAAATCAGTCCCAGTTGGTACAGTTACTGCTTTGGATTATAAATGTTTAAAGGTTGTTCCTCATTACCAGTAAAGTGAAACCCCTCTAAACCGGACAACAAAAAAGTCAGGATCAGAGGGGTTTCAGCTTAAGAGGGGTTTAACCCATACCAAATAGCTTGTTTCTACATGTAGTATGAAAGAAAACAGGTTGAAAGTAAAGCAAAATGCGCCTTATGGCGCATTCTGCTTTACTTGTAACCTGCTTTAAGCTACAGTGGATAATCTGTTATTCTTTCCCGTTTAAACGCAAACGTACGCAAACGCAAAGCACTAAAACGTAGAAAAGAACAACTTTTGGACAATTCTGATATTTCATGTTTATCTTGGTGGAAAACAGTTTGGAGCCTGATCAGACGCCGGGTTACCCGGCGTCTGATCTGGCTCCAAACTGTTTGTATTGGAAATAATAGTTTTAGCGTAAACGCGTTTATTGGGAAAGAATAACACATTCTCCACTGTATCATCTGCTAGAATGCATAAACTCTTATCCTCAGTGTTGGAATAAACCAAATACGTAAAAGACGTATTTATGGTGTAATTGGTTAAAATAAAGAAGGGTTGGAAACGGTACCAACGGTTTTTTCGGTTTAAAGCTAATACCGGTATTTCGAGGTTCCGGTTCAGAGGGGTTTTACTGTACTTCTTTACAATAGGACAATGTAGGCAAATATCGTCATACATGTGAATAATTTATCACCGGCTTTAAAGCATGAAGAGATACTGTGACCTGATTGTGAGCAGGCCATATCAAACTACACGAGAGAAGACGATAAATTCTTTCCCAATAAACTCTTTTAAAAATGCTAAAACTACATGTATGTTTTCTATTGCAAACAGTAAAGAGCCAGATCAGACGCAGGGTAACCCGGCATCTAATCAGGCTCCAAACTGTTTGACACTCAGATTAATATAAATAGTCAGACTTTTCTACGTTTTATTGTAGTGCATTTGAGTTTCGTTAAACGTTTCTAAAACAGTGAAATCTAACGCAATTCTCCCCTATAGAAGTGACGACACTTGGTTTTCGCGTCCGATTACAGCATTACTGTCATAGTGATAAACAGTTGATGTGATATTGAGTTTCACGATTCATACTATTTACAAATATACAGCATTTATCACATATTTGCAACATTGATGACAAGTTTATCCATGTCGAGCTGAAGGCAAATTGCATCCCGTTTACATGTAACTAGTAGAATGCATAAAGCATTTATATAAATAGCAATTACAAAGCTTATCTGCAATGGGTCAGCAAATATGGTCCTAGTGTTATTACAGTGGAGAATGTGTTATTCTTTCCCATAAACGCGTTTAAGCTAAAACTATAATTTGCAGTGCAAACAGTTTGCAACCCGGCGTCTGATCAGGCTCCAAACTGTTTGCCACCAAGATAAACATGAATTACATCTATCAGAATTGTCCAAAAGTTGTTCTTTTCTACGATTTAGTGCTTTGCGTACGTTTGCGTTTAAACGGGAAAGAATAACAGATTCTCCACTGTATGCGCTTGTATTGAGTCTTAGGTCGTCATTAAGCATTTGAGTTGTCAGATTTGAGCAAAACTTCAAATCTGACCAATCAAATGTTTGAGAACGATCACAGACTCAACCCAATACGCTTTATAATGCTGGAACATAGTTCTGCATTGTTTGCAATCAAAACGACTGCTGCCATCCATCCATTCATTCATTCATTCACTCACTCACTCACTCACTCACTCACTCACTCACTCACTCACTCACTCACTAACTCATTAACTAATTCATTCATTAACACTTTTATAATTCCTTCATTTATTTATTTATTCATTTTTTCATTCATTCGCATATGCTCATACATGTACATTGAATCAGTAACAAGTTACGGGATAGGGAAAGACATGGCGATAGTTAACCCATTTGTGCCTAGCGCCCTTTAACCCTTTCCCCAATAAAGGCGCCTTTCAGCGCATTGCGTTTATTCCTCCGCTGAAGAAAATAGTTCCAATTTATACATTCATGAAAATATATTATACGAAAAATTTCATTAATTCTAGCAGGAGGTTGCTTAAAGCAGGCTGAAAGTAAAGCAGAATGCGCCATATGGCGCATTCTGCTTTACTTTCAACCTGCTTTAAGTAGTCACCTATTTTCAAAAACTAGAAACAGGCTATGGGGTAAAGGGTTAAAAGGAATATAGACAAGCAGTGTAGAATCTGAACAGACGCCGCATTGTGCGGCGTCTGATTAGAGTCTACACTGTTTGCTGATAGGAAATATAATATAAAACAAAACGAACATGAACATTTTAGAGGACGCCAAATGATATCGTCTTTGCTGCTGTAGTCGATGACAATATGATTATATACATGTATGTCCATAAATTGTGGCCTATGGTACGTGTGTCACACAGGCTGGATCCTGAGCAGATGTTACTTAAGAAATAATCTATGTTCTACCGTTGTGAAACGGTATTTTACAACGGTTGGGAGTTGTGGTGCCGAAGGCCTGAGTGGTCAATTCCTGCGCACCACAACGACCGACCGTTGTAAAATACAGTTTCACAACGGTAGAACATAGATTATTTCGATTCTAACATGACCAGATGTAAGGAAATTCATTAGAAAGGAAATCAAATGTTCCATACTTATTTCCTCAGCGGATGAAGTTTTTCGACCGAATAACTTTTTCCGCGGCATTACAAGAATCTAACACCCATAAGCAAATTTACAATTACCGATCCATAATCTGGCATAGAACAAACATTACATCAAACAAGACAGAAGAATGAGAAAATTACTGTAACGTTACTATCATAAAAGGGTTGGGGCCCGTCTTGCGAAACGTCGTGCAACAGAAACGGTTATTATAAAATACATCTAATTTCCGATTTCTTCGTCTAATCCTGTCTTGTTACATCTCTTTGGAATCGTTTTAAGAAATAGTATGGATCACTATCAACCGCGGTGTCTGATCAGGGCCTATACTTTTTGACACTCATTTCATTATGTTTTTAGTCAAAATATATTGAATTAAGAACTGAGATATCAAAGCAGACGATAATTGTTAAACCCTTTCACTCTCAATGACGCTATAAAGCGCGTTTGCAAACAGTGTGTAACGTGGCGTCTAATAAGGACCCACGCTGTTTGACACTCTTATCGATATTTATTAAGTCACACAACATTATTCCAACTTTGAAATGTGTCTTGCAGATGACAATACTGAAGCAGACAGCAATAATGCGGGGGAAAGGTAAACATCTCACGAATAATTTGATCATGAAAGGTTAAAATTATTAACGTTATGGCAGTGAATATGGCGTTATGGCAGAGAAGGCTTCGATAGACCAGTAGAAAACGGTGTGGTCAAACTAACAGTTAGCTAAAAATTATTGAATAATTTCTTCACTGTCATGATGTCATCAAGTATCGTCTTTTTTATTTCTCAAGTTAAAGTATTAGGCATTTTGACATAAAAAAATTGAACAGTTTGGATCCTGATCAGTCGCAGCGTTACGCAGCGTTGAGATGCTCGTAATCAAATCATTCAAACTTCGGCCTCGTGATTAAATTACAATGCATCTAAATCTCTATCCGTGTTCTATTGCACGATAAATCAGAGATATGAATGTATTTTTTTCAATTATACCCGGGATAAGGAATTAAAGAGGACAATCATTTATTGCAAAAGACAAGTTTAATGCATCTCAGATGTAAGAAAGAACCTTTCGGAATCTATGGATTTCTTTTTGGCTGCACTGAGGTGTCCTCTGGCCTAAAAACTACCCATGGTCTTTTGGAATAAGTTCGCTTATGAAAACAGTCCGGGACAGAGTATTGACATGAACCCTTTCACTTCTAAGCTCAATGTCACTGACATATGGAAACCCTTTGCAGTTTGGATGCAGATAAGATGCTGGAAAAATTGGCACGGTTCAGGCAACAAATTGTTTTAACCCTCGTATCAATGTTTCAAATCAACAATTAAGTACAGTGAAACATCTCTATTTCGACCACTAAATATAATGCTTATTGGCTACATAAAAGACAGATGACAGCTTAAAGCAAGGTGAACGTAAAACAGAAATCTTCTGAATTAGCTTTCTGTTTTACGTTCACCTTGCTTTAAGTTCTCACCTGTCTAAAACACATAATAATTAACACAATTTAGTGGTCGTAACAGATAAGTTTTACTGTATCTGATTCCAACTGCAGACGACAAGCAGGCGATATTCGGGGGGCAGTGACAAGGTTTGAAATGAACCCTTGACCCTATATCTAATTGTGGAACAATACCGTCCATGTCTGTCTCTGGTGATGCCTAATTCAATTTTCAACAATATCAGACCCTCGGACAATAGGTAGTTTTACACCAACATACAGATAATATATCGACACCTGTTGGACTTCAAAAGTAGAAGTTCAATAAGTCAATCACAGTTATTTCTATTTAACCTTTTCATGGTCAAATTTATCGTGCGGCTCTTGTTCCTAAATCGCCATGTTGTCGTCCGCTTCAATATTGTAGTCTGTAGTATCGTTTCAAAGTTATATGTAAGGCAGTATGACTGACGAAATTTCGAAACAAGTTTCAAACAGTTTGGGTCCTAATCAGACGCAGTGTTAATGGGCGTCTGACCAGTACCAAAACTGTTTGCAAAGGCGCTCTTTGGCGTCATAAACTGTGAAAGAGTTAAATGACAAAATTTACCACAAGGGATGGATCAACCACTTTTGTAATCGAACAATAGGTCCATTGATTTGATGTCTGGATCGCAAAACTTGGCAGTTGAATCAGCCAACCATTGCTCATCAAACAGCCACGTGACCTTATCTGGACATATGCTGTTAATAATTCACGCGATATATATTGTTCAGTTTTCCATTCGGGGTGCAGTGGCTATTCTCTAGAGAAGAATAAGTATAACGCGTGTGTTCAGTGATTGAAATATTTATGTAAACATCTATTGAGTTAACCTTGGACCTTCAGTCCTACCTCTCCTTTAAATCTTGTCTGCAATATTTTTCAAAGCCTGATTTTCCGCTACAGCTCTCAATAAAATGAAACAGTTGGACAAGCCGCTTGTATCCTAAGGACAATGCGATTAGTATAGCCACATATCTGTATCCAAACTTTCTCGAAAGTTATTACAAATTTCAACAAACAATGTAAAGTATTTAAGGTTAACATTTCTGCTGTTAAATTTGTCATCTGAAAAACTACACTTCCATTGCCAGACTGTATAACATAATAATGCAAACAGTTTGAATCCAGATCAGACGCCGCGTGACGCGGCGTCCAATTTGGTTTCAAAATATTTGACAATAATAAACATGTTTTTTAAGTTAATAACACAAACAACTTATAATTAAAAACAATACGACAAATTCAAGTAGACGATATTAGATCTAAATGTCAACGATTTTGTTCGACGGATATTTACGTAGTAATGGAAGCAAAGAGGTTACGATTCCCATATTAGACTGTCCGACCTCTTATCTTAACCAATCGATTTCAAACATCAGTCAATTTGCGTTCGGCAATTAAAGGTTAAATGCCACGTTCATATGACAAGAGCTACCGGAACGACGCTGGTACAACAACAATATATAACCCTAACCCAAAATCTAACTATGTTTATATGGTTGACGCTGGTACGACTACAATATATAACTCTAACCATAAATCATAAACCTTACTACGTGTATATTTTATGGTGATAACTACATGACCATTGCTTGTACAATTATAATATATATCCACAACCCTAAATCAAACTACGTTTATATGGTAGGAACTACAGTGGAGAATCTATTATTCTTTCCCGTTTAAACGCAAACGTACGCAAACGCAACGCACTAAAACGTAGAAAATAACAACTTTTGGACCATTCTGATATTTCATGTTTATCTTGGTGGCAAACAGTTTGGAGCCTGATCAGACGCCGGGTTACCCGGCGTCTGATCTGGCTCCAAACTGTTTGCAATGGAAAACATAGTTTTAGCGTAAACGCGTTTATTGGGAAAGAATAAGGTTTTCTCCACTGTACCTAAACGGCGCTGGTACAACTACAATATATAACCATAATCCTAAATCTAACTACGTTTATATGGGATGAACTAACGCTTGGGTCTGATACAACTACAATATATAACCCTAAGCATAAACCTAACTACCTTTATATGGTATGAACTACCAGAACGGAACTCAAATCTGACCAAACAAATGCCTGGGACTCAACTCAAACGCTTTACAACCTTGAGGCCTTACACACATGTATACATTATATATCGCACTTAAAGCTATGTGGTTTGGATACGTCCGGATTCAATTTGTTTACATGTATATCACCAGTTTCAAGTATTATTGGTGTTCTATATCCAGTTAGTAAGACAGTGAAAATGGTCCATACAATAGTATTGTCGTGTAATTATATATATTAATATCTATTATAGCATATAACAAAAACTATACCTTACGGAAGCTTATACGGACCCCCTTAAATATACTATAAATGTGTAAAAATTCACTCAGTTTTATGATATAAAAATGATTGAATACAATAATTATATATGTTGGGTACAACATAACACGTCACTGTTCAGTCTCTAATTCTTAGCCTTGATAAATAGATAATTCGTTTTACTGAAATTAGGTCGAATTTTCTCATAAAAAGGACACTATTTATTTAATATAATCCACCACTTTCGATCTTTACAGTGGAGAATGTGTTATTCTTTCCCAATAAACGCGTTTGCGCTAAAACTATTATTTGCAGTGCAAACAGTTTGGAGCCAGATCAGACGCCGGGTAACCCGGCGTCTGATCAGGCTTTAAACTGTTTGCCACCAAGATAAACATGTTCTTTTCTACGTTTTAGTGCTTTGCGTTTGTGTACGTTTGCGTTTAAACGGGAAAGAATAACAGATTCTCCACTGTAATATGTTGTGAAATTAATTCAGTAATATGGTTATTAAGTATTTGCAATACTTACTTAATTAGTATAGAAAATGAACTTATTTTTGTTAATATACCCTTTTACATTCATGATAACTAAGAAAAATACAAAAAGATACGTTTCATAAGATATATATTCTCGGCTTTTTACCAATTTATATCTTAATTCCATTTATATTTGACAAAAAGTAATTGGCATACATATTATTATCATATAACTGCTCAGAAAACATTAGCTTTTATAGATTGCAGATATATGAAATTGATAGTTTCCATAAAGATAAATATTAATGTTGATATAACTACACATAAAATATCACTTTATAAGTATCATTGATATGTAACTTTTTAATTTTTCAGACATAGTATTACATATAAGCTTCCGCAATACCTTAACTTAACAAGATAAAGGTGTTTGAAACATGAATCTTATCAATGTTGTCTGCTGTTATCAATAAATGGAGATTTTTAGGGTTTTTTTACTGAACAAACATGGATGTGGGCGCTTCAAAACAGTTTGAATTCGTAAAGACACAAATTACAGTGGAGAATGTGTTATTCTTTCCAAATAAACGCATTTACGCTGAAACTATTATTTGCAGTGCAAACAGTTTGGAGCCAGATCAGACGCCGGGTAACCCGGCGTCTGATCAGGCTCTAAACTGTTTGTCACCAAGATAAACATGAAATATCAGAATTGTCCAAAGGTTGTTCTTTTCTACGTTTTAGTGCTTTGCGTTTGCGTACGTTTGCGTTTAAACGGGAAAGAATAACAGATTATCCACTGTAACTCAACGTTAGATCTGGATCCAAGTTATATAACAGAGAATAGAATCAAACATGTACTGCCCTTCGTATATACCGTAATAAAATATCGACAAGAATGAAATATGTACCTCACTACTTATACAACGTTAAATAATATAGAATATGAATCAACATATACTTCACCTTTTTATGAACAGGAATAGTATGGAACACGTACTTCTTATTCTCGTACAGCGTATTATAATAAAAAATATTAGTAAACATAATACTAAATTAAGTAGTGGTTTTTTTAATACAATTTGTTATTTTTAAGCCTTTTACATTTGTTATAACTAAGAAATATACAAAAAGATGCGTTTTGTAAGATATAATTATCTGCCTACTGCCAATTTATATTTATTATTCCATAATACATGTAATTGACAAAAAGTTATTGACATAATTTTATTATTAATATCTGCTTAGAAAACATTAGGTTTTATATATTGCAGCTATATAAGTTTTTTTACTTTCGATGCATATCATTATTGTTTTAAAGCATTTTTATATCATAAAACTGCGTGGAATTTTTACACATTTATTGTATATATAAGGGGGTCCGTATATATACAATAAATGTGTAAAAATTCCACGCAGTTTTATGATATAAAAATGCTTTAAAACAATAATGATATACGTTGGGTACAACATAACACGTCAGTTTTAAGTCTCTTATATTTAACCTTGAAATATAAATAATTCGTTTTTACTGAAATACATTAAAATTAGCTCGAATTTTCTCATAAAAAGGACACTATTTATTTAATATAATTCGTTACTTTCGATCTATTATTTGTTGTGAAGATATATTCAGCAATATAGTTATTAAGTATATGAAATAATTACTTAAGTAGTATAGAAAAAATAAACTTATTTTGGTAAATATACAATGTGTTCTTTTTTAGCCTTTTACATTTATTATAACTTAGAAATATACAAAATAGACGTTTTGTAAGATATAAATTCTCTGCTTTTTACCAATTTATATCTTAATTCCATTTATAATTGACAAAAAGTTATTGACATAAATATTATTATCATATAACTGCTCAGATAACATTAGCTTTTATATATTGCAGATATATAAAATTGTTAATTTCGATAAGGATAAATATTAATGTTGATATGATTACACATAAAAAATCACTTTATAAATGTCAAAGATATGTAACTCTTTAACTTTTCAAAGATATTATTACATTTAAGTGGGTCCGTATTTCATTCTTGAAAAACTACAAACGTAGTCCAAAAGTATTCTGCCAAACGCCATCTTGCCATACCGTTTTACCTGATATGTGTTTATTGTTGCTATGCTCATGGCTCATGTTAGAGTTATTGCATAATAAAGATTCTATTCTATTCTATAAGCTTCCGTATTAAAGACTTACCAAAAGATATGTTTTGTAAGATATAACTTCACTGTTTTTTACAAATTTATATCTTGCTGCCTACTTATAATTGACAAAAATTTATTGACATTAATATTATTTTCATACAACTGTTCAGAAAATATAAGCGTATATATATAGCAGATGATATAAAATATACATGTATCAATTTTAATAAAGATGAATGTTAATGTTGATATAACTACACAGAAAAGATAATTTACTATATATAAAATGTATAACTCTTTATTGTTTAGCCATATTTTACATACAATGGGGGTCAATTTAAGATTCTGTAGTAAACTTCTTTTTGTGTCAGATACTTAACTCTTATACAGTGTTCTATAATAATATTAGAAGGAAATACGTTCTTTACTTCTTATACAGCGTTATATAATATAAAATAGAATAAAACATATACGTCACTTCTTATACTGCGTTATATGATATAGAATAAAAAATGTGTTTGTGGAACATCATCCCTTAGAAACGTCATCTGCAGGTTAATTCAGAGCAAAATAACCCTCCCCCGCCCCATTGCATTTCTTTTGCCCTGCACCAAGCTACCTTCGTGTTCGTCGAAATTTCTGTTTATCGATTGCTGAGCAAGACAGTGGTATAAGAGCACATTGCTCGTTATATATCTGGTCTTGTTACTGGACATTTTACATGGTCATACCTGTTTGACTTTCATGTACTAATCATATGTATAATGCCTCGATTTCGCAACTGCCAGTGAGACAGTGACAGTGTTTATATCAGATTGCTGAATCAAACAGGATAAAAACAATCAGAAATCTACGCTGCAAGCTTCCTGCCCTTTTCTTTATGTCCTTTATCTAGCTTGTATGAATGTCTGTAAAACAATAAATGAGTACTTTGTGAACTTGATAGCGAACAGCACTGTTACTGGCCACCAACAATCAGACAATGAAATTGTGTTGGACAATAAACATGAATGAATATGATATCCAGCAGTTATACATTTATAAATTGGTTTAAAATGTCTTTCTGCTTTCACAGTAGTATTGAACTATTATTATATGAAGCAGTGTATAAATGTCACGGGTGAATGGTATAAATAAAAACTTATGCCCCACGGTAGGTGGGTGATATATTGAACTGTTGACCAAGGTCTATTGGCTACGGGGAATAATTACATTGTACTACTGTTCCCACTCAGACTTCCATAAAATCTATATTTTATGACCTTACTGATTTCTGAAGCGTAAGTTTAAAATGAATATCGCAAGCAACTAATACATTTCAATTGCATGACCAAATCAACAGGACAACAAGTGTGTACCTTTTATTGTTACACTTAGTCTAGTTGGTCAATTCTTTGGTCATATCGAAAATTGACTACTGCAACTCACTGCTATATGGGATTCCCCCAACCTCTATGCGCAGTACTTGTCCTTAAATATTATCAGGTTTATAGTCTCTTATAGAAATGTTATAGTCATTGTCACATGCTATTTTTCCTATTTCTATGCATAAGGCGGCCCGCATTGGGCGCCCTGCTATTATTTCTATTGGTCGGCAATCCAGCCAGTCGTTTATTGTTGATTGATAGGGGTATTGTGTTCGCCGTTTTGGGGGCTGTCTTTTATATGTTTTAAAGGCTATCACGTTTATTTTACATCTAATTGTAGCTATTTGTCTATTCTCGTTTTGTACATTTATGTAATTTCATGTGACATTTCCATCTACAAATGTACTTATAAGACGAGAAAAGACAAATAACTACATGTACATTTAGATCTAACATAAACATGATACCTTATGGATTTACATGGAAACAAATTCCGAACATGGGAAATTCTTTCAACGTAATTACCAATATTTTATAAAAATAATTCATAATTAGTTTGAAAATTCAACATTAAAATGATTCAAATATTAAATAATAATATTTAATAATATAAAACAAAACGAAAATGAAAATTTATACCAGGCACCCATTATATAAAAACTGAACTAATTCATTATAATTTAAGAATCTATTGGGTGCAAATGGGTTAAAACAATGCTTATAAACAATAGGAAAATTAATTGAATAGTACAATAATTATGAGAATATAAAAAAATCTAAAAACCAGAACTACAACAATAAGAAGAAATGTTAGTTCTACCTCGTACAGACAGACACACATGCTACTTTGACTGCTGAACCATTAGGGGATACCTTGTATAGTTTGTTTTAAATGTAGATTTAGAATGTACTGTTTTAATGTCATTGGATATAGTATTTCAAATTCTCATACTATTCTTAGGAAACTTTTTTTTTATCTTTTATAGAGATTAAGACGTTACTACGCTCGTATGACGGCAGTGGTGTCATACATGGGATACTTATATTAAGACGCTATTCTGTCCCGTTTAAACGCAACGTGAAGCAAACATAATGAAAAAAATGTAGAATATTATTTTGAAATATCTGTCGATTTATATTTATCTGAATGGAAAAGAGTTTGGAGCCTGATCAGATGCCGAGTCAACGAGTAACAGGATCGACCAGGCTAGGGAAATGACTTGTAGGTCAGGAAAGAAAACAGGCTCAGCCAAACTAGAGAAAATGATGTGTAGGGTCTGGAGGGAAAACAGGATGGGTTATGCAAATAGAAGCGACTTGCACGGTACAATGGGTAGCTAGAAATCAGGATTAGTCAGGCTAGAGATAACGACGTGTAGGGTTTAGGGAAAAACCGGCTCGGAAACCGGCTCAGTCAGGGTCTTGTTGTTTGCTAAAAGAGAAAGCATTGCTAATAACAAGGTTACACTTGTGAGAACCCCTAGAAAAATGAATGTCTCACTACACAATGAATACAGTGGAGAAGACGATATTCCTTTCCAATAAACACGTTTCAGTTAAAACTGTTGTTTTACATTGAAAACAATTTGGAGCAAGAACAAAGATCAGGTAACCCGGCGTTAAATCAGATTCCAATCTATATGCCACTCAGATTAAAAAAGTCAGACATTTCAAAATGATTTTTTTTCTAAAGTTTATTGCAATGCGTTTGCGATTCGTTTGCTTTTAAATGGGAAAGGCTAACGTCTTCTCCAAGGTACCAGTACAGTGGAGAATCTGTTATTCTTTCCCGTTTAAACGCAAACGTACGCAAACGCAAATCACTAAAACGTAGAAAAGTACAATTTTTTTGACAATTCTGATAATTCATGTTTATCTCGGTGGCAAACAGTTTGGAGCCTGATTAGACGCCGGGTTACCCGGCGTCTGATCTGGCTCCCAACTGTTTGCACTGCAAATAATAGTTTTAGCGTAAACGCGTTTATTGGGAAACAGATTCTCCACTGTACCATCATGTTTAACGCTTTCACTGCCAACATTTTTGTGAGAGTTTTACCCCTTCACCGTTTCATTGTGGTCTGCTTCAATTTTGTTGTCTGAAATGCCGTTTCAAACTTAAGAAATAAGTCAGTATGACTGAAGAAATTTCAAAATGAGTGTCAAAGAGTTTGCATCCTGATCAGACGCCGCGTCACGCGGCGTCTGATCAGGATCCAAACTGTTTGCAAAAACGTTTTGAAGCGCAATTGTGAGTGAAAGGGTTAAGGAAATATTATTTATGGAAGATTTGTGATATGACAAATAAAGAGATCATATGTTAGCACAATTTTCATGCTCAATCGGCTTTAAAACTCAACCTTTAACCCTGCGTCTGCTGTGAAATAGTCTGCTTAAATATTATCAGCAGAAAAACAAAACAATAGCATTGAGATGCTATCGATGTTAGACTGACTGAAAGTAAATTATTTAAAACAATCAGTTTTGACCCGTTCACCGGGGGACTTGGCGTCTGGTTTGTATCCAAACGGCTTGGAAACTTTAGTTAGGTTTGGCATGATATGTGTTTTTGCACAACATTTAAAACTCAAGATGCAGTCTATAATAATAGATTGTTCATTGGTCTGGTTACTATAATGACATATGTGTCTCATCTATATCAATTTTAAGACATTTTTCACGCAATTTCTATAAATTTGTAAGGTTTAAAATTTGAAGGAGACATTTTTCCGATCAGTTTCGTTAGCAGACAACATTATGAAACCAGTCACAATATCTCGACCAGATAAGAATTAACACTTAAATATCAATTACTCTTGACATGCGATATCTCCTGCAGATTAAATCACCCGAATTTGAACTCGATAGCCGTCAGACCAACACTCTAGAAGTTCAACAGATATCTATAATAAAAACAAAACTATTTGACTTTTTATGATTTATACGCTGTTAAATCTTCTACGGCCACCGATACCAAAACGCATTGCGTTGTCGAACCCTCTATCCCACGGATGTTTCTAGTTTTGAAGACAGATTACCATTTAAAACAGGTTTGAAAGTAAAGCAGAATGCGCCTTAAGGTGCATTCTGCTTTACTTTCATCCTGCTTTAAGCTATGATCTGCTAGAATATTATAAAATAGTTAATTTGGTATATGTTTATAACTGTATAAATATTAATTTCGTAAATGGAAGAATAAACTCAATGCACTAAAAGGCGCTTCTTTGGGGGAAAGGGTTAAAGTATGTGTCAGTTTAGAGCGGAACAAAAGTAAAGCAGAAATTTAATAACATGCGTTCAGCGTGAAAACAAAATAATTACTTTTTACTGGACGCTAAAGCGGGTTTTCGTAGTTTTGTCGAAATACCAACACATCATCGTTTGTACTGGCAAACATTTCAAATAACACTTTTTAAAGTTAGAACTTGACCTTGCTTCATTTTTACTTAGTCTTCGTTCCTAATCCGTCTGAAGGGCATTTGTTTTTATCTTTAGTCTGCCGTGCAAATTAACGCTTACCCCACTACATATATGACTGTTGTTAGATTACCGTCTGGTTTGTGATGTTTTATTTTGTTTTTAGGATATTTTGCTTGTTTGTGTTGTGTTTTATTTTTAAAAAATAAAGTTAAAATTGTTTGGAGTTTAAACTGAATAAGTATAAAGACTAGTTGCATGTTGAGATTTCGGAAATTATCGGTGTCTGGTCTAGATCTAAACTATTTGCAAACGCATGCCATGTTTGAAACGATCACGCTTAATAAGTCACCTGCTTCAGTGTACCCCATCGTCTGATGATTTGTCATCTTAAGATATGGTTTAGTTACTTTAGATAATGTTAAGTTACAGTCTAAATTTTGTTTTTTCTTTCAATCCCATCGCAAACCCCTAAAAAATTCAATTGTTTTAAAATACATGTTATATAAATCTTTCATTTGCCACTATAACGGCATTGGCCTACAGCAGATCTACCCTTTCAGCACCCTAGTATACCTTAAATACACACTGCTTCAAAGGTCGCCTTTTAAAATTAATTTTATATGTTCGAGTGTATCTGTCTATTTTGAAAACTTAATTATTTATTATTTATAAAAAAAAATGTTTTATTATTTTCCTAATAAGACCTTATGTTTCCACTAATGTCTTATTACATGTATATTGCAAAGTTATTTCCTCACTTCTGATTGACAAACAAACCGTAGATGTGGACCCATGTACATGTACCCTATTAGCTGACAGGGTACATAGAAATTCCTCTTAGAAGGCGCTGCATGTTTTCCTGCGTCAAAACAAGATGACCTACTACTACTCGACCTAGCTAAATTTACATTATCGTTATTCCTAAGATGCAACGTTTGTGAAGTAAAACTACGTTCTTGGAAAAGAATAAAAATGTTGAACTTTCAGATTACAAATGTAACAGTCCTTTCAAATTAGTTATATCAGTTCCCGTCTATATTAACACGAACACCGATGAAAAAGTGCCGTCACGAAAACATACAAGGTTAAAAATTTGGTCTAAACTTCAAAAACTAGACAAAGAAATGAATAGATCTACATGAAAGGCTCAATTCGCGGCTGAAAAAATAATACTCAACCGTATAATAGATCTACACAGATGTCTGTCTATAATGCCTTACACAGAAAAAGTTTCTGTTTAACCAAAGCAGCATTTGCATGAACTACTTTGCTGGAACTTTCTGCATCTAACTCGATCTAACACCCAGGAAAGCGAGCATTCTGCATTGATTTACAGAAAGTGGCAAATAAATAAATAAATTCAAACGTAGTATCATAATGTAACGACAGTCAGGTTATGTTTTTTGCTGTGTCATATGGCGAATTTATGTTGCCTAACGGCTTCGGCAACATGATTTTCCTCAGCCTGAAATAAATTCTCACGTACCCTGGGGACAAACTAGATCTATATACATTTTACTAATACTGTACATTGAGAATTAGACTAAACGATGAGTCTTCATGTATTATA
Source organism: Gari tellinella (assembly GCA_922989275.2). Classification (NCBI taxonomy): domain Eukaryota; kingdom Metazoa; phylum Mollusca; class Bivalvia; order Cardiida; family Psammobiidae; genus Gari; species Gari tellinella. Next base: position 25,069,475 of record OV277857.1, on the reverse strand, counting down.
GGAAATTCTTACCTGGGGTCAGGATTATGGGTTTCAGACCTTATGTTATTATATGTACAGTGAGCAATATGAAATTCACAATCAGGGTTCGTGAACGGTAGGAAAATCTGATCTCAACGTCAGAAATTTACACAAGGCCGGAGTGTTGTTGAGTTCCTGCATAGATTTATGATCTCGAGTATAAGATAGTCATATCCTATATCTTTTGACAAAGTTGGATTTGCTGGAAATGTTAAAATATAAATAGTCTCAGAACCATACAAAAAGTTTTTAAAATCAATTCCTTACGTAACAAATTCTTAAGTATTTCAAAAACATAAATAAGGTCAAAATAACTAAGCGCTTAACCCGTTACCCCATAGCCTGTTTCTAGTTTTGAAGACAGGTGATCACTTAAAGCAGGTTGAAAGCCAAGCAGAATGTGCCTTAAGGCACATTCTGCTTTACTTTCAGCCTGCTTTAAGCTACCATCTTCTAGAATATGGAATGTATTTCTTATTGGGCATATTCAAGACAGTTTAAACTGGAGCTATTTTCTCCAGTGGAGGGACAAATTAAAGGCGAAAAAATGCGTATTTATGGGGTAATGGGTAAAAATATGTTAAAACCATTGCATGATAAAAGACAATGATGCCAATATAAGAGTAATTCGTTGAGACTTGTAAGTAGACGTCAGCTGATTCTAACATTTTGGGGACAACTACATGTACGACTATAAGTATATGTTGAAATAATCGGACTTTGTCCAACTTGGTGGTGATTCTGTAATCGTTCCTGTACATGAATGTATGAATGTCATATAACTGTAATTTATTTCTTGATCATTGCATTTTTCGAACTGTGTTTATGTTTATCACATTATCTGTTCATGTGACATCCAAAATTTATGTATCTAGGATGAAATAAAACTCTGTCTTCCACGTCTGTACATGAGAGAAAACGTAAGCTGGTCGGACTTGTAACGTGCTTGATTTTCAATACAGGGGCCATGAGCTTGAGCCCGATTTGTTGCTGTTTCTTTCTCTAATTCCCGATGACGTACATGAGTATTCCTGTGTAGGATATGCACAGTGCGTTGATCCTCTCCACCAAGGGATTAAATTGGATACCTGTGAAGAGTCTGAGTTGATACTACGGCTACCTTCGCAACATACATGTACTATTATTTTTTTATTATGATAGCAGTGCTCAATATTGTAGTCAAGATGGCTCAACGATCAAGGGAGTGAATATCCTTGGTTCCTATTTGTATCTGAGTGTTGTATAATCAACAACTATATTCGGTTAGTTTCATGAATGTGATGTCTCTCAACAGCATTAGTACTAATATCGTCATATAAAGTCGTCTATAAAGCTGTTCAGTAATTGCTATAAGGTTGGTTGTGTATTTTTTGGTTCCTATTTGTATCTGAGTGTTGTATAATCAACGAATATAATCGGTTATTTCTGGAGATGTCTCTCACTGACATCAGTACAGTGGAGAGTATGTTATTCTTTCCCGTTTAAACGAAACGAAACGCAAACACAAAACACTAAAACGTAGACAAGTGCAACTTTTGGACAATTCTGATAATTCATGTTTATCTTGGCGGCAAACAGTTTGGAGCCTGATCAGACACCGGGTTATCCGGCGTCTGATCTGGCTCCAAACTGTTTGCAATATAAATAATAGTTTTAGCGTAAACGCGTTTGTTGGGAAAGAATAACGTTTTCTCCACTTTACGTATCCCGTCATATAATAGCGTCGGCTTTAAAGTTGAGTAATTGCTTTAAGGTTGGTTATGTAATCTTAGTTCCTCTTTGTACATGTAGCTTAGTGTTGCCTAATCAACAACTATATTCGGTTATTTCCATGGATATGGAGATGTCTCTCACTGTCATCAGCACTTTTGCCTTCATTTAACATCGGCTTTAAAGTTGTCGCCTGCAAGCTAATCAAAACTCATTTAAATACATGTACATGTACATGTACATGTACTGCTTATAAAGAGACAGCAATACAGTAAGTGTCAAACAGTTAAGATCCTGATCAGCTCCGAGTTACTCTACGTCAGAACATGCTCCAAACTGCCAATCGAGTTGTCTTAAGTGAGATAAGGGTTAACATGTGTTTTGTCAGTATTGAGTAACTATGTACAGTAGAGAAGACAGCATTCTCTCTCATTTAAACGTAAACGCATTGCAAAAATCTACAAAAGGACCAATTTCTGACAATTCGTGTTAATCGTAATTGCAAACAGTTTGGAGCCTGATCAGACGCCGGGTCATCCGGCGTCTGATCAGGCTCCAAACTGTTTGCTGTATATATATATTTGAAGTGTAAACGCGTTTGTTGGAAAAGAAATATCGTTTTCTCCACTGTAACTATGCAATCATGAGGTGGGTGGCACAAGGCGCTGAATTATGATAAACTGTGTTTGCTTTACTCATAATCCTACCAAAACTGTTTGCAAATGTATTTATTCTACAAATAAAAGACCGACAGTGTTTTCCTTTTAAAAAAGCATTACAGTGGATAAGGCCTTATTCTTTCCCGTTTTTAAAAACGCAAACGAAACGCAAACGCATTCCAATAAAATGTCGAAAAATGCAACTTTTTGACAATTCTGACTATTTATTAAAATCTGAACAGCAAACAGTTTGGAGCCGTCTCATATTCCGGTTAATTCGGCGTCTTAATCTGGCTCCAAACTGTTTGCAACGGGAAAAAATGTTTAGCACAAGCGCGTTTATATGGAAAGAAAAAACGGCTTCGTCCAAGTATACCACAGACAGGCAGTAGAGGTTACTTCATCCTGACCGCACTATGCTATTTCTACTCAACATTTAATAGTACAGTTCAATTAACTTTTCCCTTACCCTGGGTACAATTGTTATTTGCAAACAGTGTTGATCGTGATCAGACGCCGCGTGACGCGGCGTCTGATCACGATCCACACTGTTTGACACTCATTTCAATACTTCTTTAGTCAACATACCTAACATTTAAATTTGAGATATAAAAGCAGACGACAATTGGTTAAAATTGATGACAGCATGGCAGGGAAGGGGTATAGTTTAGACAAGGTCGTGAAACAGAACACTTTTTTAGTTCACTGGTTTACCTCTCAAAGACTAGCATCTACTAAAACGGGCAAAATGAGTAGACCAAGTTAAGATACCATATGACATGACGTCTTGTCAGAGTATACACTGTTTGGTGGGTGTGTTACATGTAAGAAAGGCTGCCTGTGTTGCAGTTCAAAATGATTCCTGCTTTACTTTTGTCCTGTAGTAAGTGACTTTTTTATCCCTTCACTTAGCAAACTTATAAGGTCACTCAGCATTTTGGGTCCTAATCAAGCTTTGAGGAAGCGTCTGATCAGCCTCCAAACTGTGTGCCACTCATATTAGAATAAATAGTCAGAATTGTTACAAAGTTGTCTTTTACTGCATTTCTTTGCAATGCGTTTCCATTTCGTTTGCGATTAAATAGGGAAAATTTAAATATTGCAAATGTTTGTCATTGTCTATATTTTACATCACATGTTAAACCATGATGTATTCTCCAATATGGGTGCTCATTGTAACAGTGTAGAAGACGTTATTCTGACCTCATACATGTAAGTGACGTCAAACAGGTCAGAATAACGTCTTCTACACTGTAGCAATGAGCACCCATATTGGAGAATACATCATGGGTTACATGTAACATGTGATGTAAAATATAGACAATGACAAACATTTGTACATGTAATATTTAAATTATTAACATTTTGCATGCAACGCAGTACTGAACCATATCAAATTCAATTGATAATCGTAAGCGAATCGCAAGCGATTTGCCATCGAATTGCAATCAAATTGCTATCGAATCGGGTGCATCAAAAGGCGAATCTTGCGCTTGAATATTTTTACGCGATTTTTCCGAAGCGGTTGTGACAAAATAGAATTGAAAAGAATAACGAAGGCATATTTGCGAATATTTGTGAGATACATCATTCAGGCAATCTTACCCTTGGGTAAAGTTACTATTTTGAATCGCAAGCGAATTGCCATCGAATTGCAAGCAAATCGCAAACATTGTTAATTTCACAAGGTTCAGTACTGTGTAGCGGTAGATTCATGTACAAGTGCCATAGTGATTACCGTTGCAAACAGTTTGGTTTCAGATGTAACGCGGCGTCTTATCAGGATCTAAAGCTGTTTGACACTCTGACCCTGTTTTAAATAGAAATTTTGAAAAAAGAAATTTAGAACAGTAGCAGACGACAATTGTTGCAGACGTTAAAATGAACAGCTGTCATTTGCTAGTTATGTGACACTTTCCTACTATGTATATTACCTTTCTCATTATTACGAGAATCGTGCGTGAATTACTCTAACCCTATTTATAATACCTTTTTAGATTTTAAGTAATTCGATATAACCAAAAAGTAGACTTCTGTCTTAAGACTTAAAGAGAGTGTGTGTATTTGTCGATTGTGCCTTGATCATGGCAGAAATGTCATTTGCAAATAGTTTTGTTATTCTTACCAGATGCTGGCTAAGTCGGCGTCTGTTCAGAGACTGGTTGACACTTTTTAAGATTCTGTATTATTCCTCAGCAGAAACGTGAAAACCATGGGGTTAAACTAAAAGTAATAAAGACGAAAGTATTGAAGAATACTACATTAAATAACGTAATAAAGTATTAATACAGTAAAACCTCTCTATTACGACCACTAAAACGAAGGCTAATTGAGTGTATAGATCTAATAGACAGGTAACAGCTTAAAGCAAGGCGACGGTGAAGCAGAAAGCTCCTAATGGAGCTTTCTATTTTACTGTCACCTTGCTTTAAGTGGTCATGTATCGTAAACTCCCGAATAATTAACATACATTAGTGTTCGTAATAGAGAGGTTTAACTGTGAATTTATTTCTAGGAGTGTCCTATAAGCAGTGATTGATTGATTACTTCCACATGCAGAGGCCACTTGAAACTGATTTTTGCAAATATTAACATGTATTGACCGTGAGTTACAGAAACATAATAACCACCCAATTCACTAAATGATCCCAATGTACTTTTTCAGCACACCATAGAAAATTAAAGTACATAGTGTCGACACCATATTACATAGTCGATCTTGTGTTAAAAGGTCGTGTTAAATTAATACAGTGGAGAGAACGTTATTCTTTCCTGTTTAAACGCAAACGAAACGCAAACGCAAAACACTAAATGTACAAAATAACAACTTTTTGACATTTTTCACTATCTGTTTTTATCTGAGTGTCCAACAGTTTAGAGCCTGATTAGATGCAGGGTAACCCGGCGTCTGATCTAGCTCCAAACTGTTTGCAATGTTAATAATAGTTTAAGCGTAAACGCATTTTATTGGGAAAGAATTACGTTTTCTCCAATGAAGTAATGATTTCCTTTTAACTCAAGCACCCCTGGAACTTCATATGAAAAATTCCAATCTCCATTTAAAACTAGTCCATTGTTGATTATTAAGGGTTTTTTATTACAATATGTTGCAAAATGGCAAACGATGCAGATCCTGGTCAGGTGGCCCCTTTAGGACCCATGTGACCGGGATCTACACTGTTTCCATAAAACAGATGTAATCTTCACATGTTTGCTGTTTGTAAATGACAAGTTTACATGTAGGACAAACGAAAGGAAATGTTCATAAATGTCTCTCTGCTTTACTATTACAGTGGAAGAGACGTTCACGAATCTTTCCCAATAATCGCATTAAGGCGATTTCTGCTTTACTTTCAACCTGCTTTAAGTAGTTACATATCTTCAAAACTACTATTTCCGTTCCAAAAAGTTTAGAGCCTGACCAGACGCCGGGTAACCCGGCGTTTGATCTGGCTCCAAACTAATTCCCACTCAGATTAAAACAGATTTTAAATCTTTAAATACAATATTTTATTGCAATGTGTTTGCGCTACGTTTGCGTTTAAACGGCCCAAATATCGTCTTCTCCACTTTACACTACATTAAACTGTCACCTGTTTTAAAGAGCATTTTACGAAATTGATCTAATCGGCATACAGCGGAGAAAACGTTATTCTTTCCCGTTTAAACGCAAACGTACGCAAACGCAAGGCATTAATACGTAGAAAAGTGCAATTTTTGGACAATTTAGATAATTCATGTTTATCTTGGTGGCAAACAGTTTGGAGCCTGATCAGACGCCGGGTTACCCGGCGTCTGATCTGGCTCCAAACTGTTTGCACTGCAAATAATAGTTTTAGCGTAAACGCGTTTAAACGGGAAAGAATAACAGATTCTCCACTGTACTTTATTAAGGGAATTGCACAAACTGTACTGCACGTGTAGCACGAGAAAATGTCGTGGGAAATATCCTACTCTGCACATAGCCATAATATTAATTTTTAATATGCGATAGACTTCGGTAAAGTATTGCCTCGATTATCGCTAGAAGAACGTAACCGAACCATCGGGGTGTTAGGAACCGGTATCAGCATCCATCGTGGCTACTGGTTTATTCAACATTTCAAAAGAAATATCAGTTTTCTTTGACAGCCGTTCAGGTTAGGAGTTGTTTTTCATGCAAAGTATGCTCTTCCACGTCCACCTGAATGTTTTGAAAGTCAATTTAACGTTACTCAATAACAACATTATTTCCTTTTCCCAGACAAAACCGGATATATGGACGACATAACGATGTCTGGACGCCCAATAATTTGTCAGCAGCTGATGATAGCAATTATGTACATGTATTCGTCTTACCTGCCTCCGAAGTCGGTTTACACCCGCAACGTCACCGAGGAATGAATTTTAACATCAAACCCCTCAGTGCCACCCCAAATGTGTGTTTCAACAAAATACTGCTCGCCCTTTGTCACAAGCGCATCCATCGACTTTTAAAATAGCAACATCATAGAAACGCTTCAATAGCCATTGAGATATCTAGAGATGGCACCAAGAGAGCATGTTTGGGACTACTTGGGACGTAATGCAAAAGTACGTCACAAAATATCGACGTTAGAGCAAATGTGGCAAGCGTTGGTTCATGAGTGGCGATAATACCCCAGCAAGAGATCAGGGATGTGATTAGGTCAATGAGGTGTCGTTGTGTGGCATGCGTCGGTGCAGATGAAGGACATACATGTAGGTCAATGAGGTGTCGTTGTGTTTCATGCATCGGTGCAGATGAAGGACATACATGTAGGTCAATGAGGTGTCGTTGTGTTTCATGCGTCGGTGCAGATGAAGGACATACATGTAGGTCAATGAGGTGTCGTTGTGTTTCATGCGTCGGTGCAGATGAAGGACATACCCGCTATTGGTCATGTTTTGTGTTAAATGTAAACTCTCATTTAATCAAGGGTTTACGTTACGCAACGTCATTTCTAAAGACATCGTTAAATTCATAAAACCAGATTGTTTCCAGACATGAATTTGATAGTTTTACCTGTAGGTGGATTTATTTGTATATATTGAATAAAATTTGTTGAAAGGCACACACTATTACATCGTTGACGTTTCCTTTTTTGCCTGGTATATTTCTAAAAAGTCTGCATAACGGATATGACTCTCCATAATTAAGTACAGAATGATCTTCAACTGTATGCGCTGACGTCATCCGATTATTAACAAAACTTTAACAAGATGACATTACCTGCTCTGAACATTGACAAGGTATTTACAAAACGTATGAAGGATATTGAAAAGAACAAATATTCGTGTTACCTTTCTACTGGTTCGAATCAACCACAGCTTCTCAATAACCGGAAACAGGGTGTGAATGTCGTGCTTGGTGGTCTTAATTCTCAAACCTTTCATTACCAATACTCCATCTGCTTATAAACTGGTTTTCTTTCTTTCTTTCTGCCGGTAATGACTTCGATCAGACTTGACCATTCTGTCATGCTGGTGTGCCTGTTGCCATATTTAGCAGTCAGACAGGTTAAGAAAAAGTAAAAACTGTGTACAAAGTTTGTCTTATTACACTGAAACAATGGCATGCATAAATGAGTCTACAGTACTTAGTGCGACAGTAGTCTCTTCCAAGCTGTTCAAAACAGGTATTACATGTAATTAGGGAACAATGCATTTTTGTTTTAAAATAAGATTTTATTTATTTGTTTGCTGAGGAATTATAGGTAGTATTCAACAAGTTAAACTCAGAGAGTGGTCTGCATTGACACTGTTTTAAAATCTCCGTAATGGAGATGGGTTTTTTCCCATTGCAATAAAAACGTTAACGTTTAAATTTTCATTGCAAAACAGTTTGGAGTCTGGTTTAAATCTAAACTGTTTGCCACTAATACATGTATTAAAATATATAGTCATAATTGTCTTTTTCTACATTTTATAGCAATGTGTTTGCGTTCCGTTTGCGTTAAAACGGATTACAATAACGTATTATCTATGGTATGTTACAAATAAAAGATTATTGTACGTTTCTCTTTAATACTCTGTTGAAAATTACCTTTTACAAATGTAACCCTAAGTGTGCTGATTTGTCGTCTGCTTGAAATAATGCCCTCACATATTGTTCTAGTTTTGCTTTAAATATCAAATTAACTACCAAATACATCATTATGTAGTTTGCAACCCGGCACGTGCACCGTGTTACTCGGTGTCTTGTCTTGATCCATACTGTGTTCACAGTTGAGTCAAAAGGGGTTAACCTCTTTACTGCCTTACCCCGAGTACAATGATTATTTGCAAACAGTTTTGATCCTGAACAGACGCCGCGTGACGCGGCGTCTGATCAGAATCCAAACTGTTTGACATTCATTTCAATATTTCTTAAGTCAAACTACCTTAAGTTTAAACTTCAAAACTAAAAGCAGTAGACAAGTTTTTGAAACATATGACGTTATTGGCAGTGAAGGGGTTAAAGCATGTTTTTACATGGTATTCGATAATGCCACCCTCTGTCAAGCACTTGTAGGCATCATTGATCGTGAGATCGAAACAGACCTGCTCTTGAACTAACTGACCCCTCAGTGTATAGTCAATATATAATTTACTGTTCAATAAGCTGCAGTGGAGAAGACGTTATTCTTTTCCAATATACGCGTTTACACTAAAAATAGTTTCATTACAAACGGTTTGGTGCCAGATCAGACGCCGGCTGGCTCGGCTTCTGATCAGGGCTCCAAACTGTTTGCCACTTGGATTAAAATAAATCGTCAGAAATGTCCAAATAATTGTTACATTTTAGTCCAACGCGTTTCGTTTGCTTTTAAAAGAGAAAGAAAAGCGCATTTTGTATATCGTTTGCGTTTAGACAGTAAAGAATAACGTCGTCTCCACTCTGATATCCTACTCAAACCAAGCAGTCAAATCTGTACCTAACAAGATAACAGATACATGTAAACCCACGTGTACATGTACAATAGGAAATGTGTTATTCTTACCCGTTTTAACGCAACAGCATTACAATACGCATTTACAATGTGAAAAATTAGCACTTTTTGCCAATTCCGTTTATTTCTTTTTGAGTTGCAAACATTTTTAGCCTGATCAGACGCCTGGTGCCCGGCGTCTGGTCAAGCTCTAAACTGATTGTAATGGAAAATGGTTTTAGTACAGTGCAGAATCTGTTATTCTTTCCCAATAAACGCGTTTACGCTAAAACAATTATTTCCAGTGCAAACAGTTTGGAGCCAGATCAGACGCCGGGTAACCCGGCGTCTGATCAGGCTCCAAACTGTTTGCCACCAAGATAAACAAGAATTATCAGAATTGTCCAAAAGCTGTTCTTTTCTACGTTTTAGTGCTTTGCGTTTGCGTACGTTTGCGTTTAAACGGGAAAGAATAACAGATTCTCCACTGTATCAACGCGTTTATTGAGAAAGGATAACGTCCTTCTCTACTGTAACAAGATACAGTACAGGCCTGTAGTAACAATGATGGGGGCACCCTTGTGTGCCCCCTCCCCAGACCAACACAGGCATGTAGTTACAAGGATGGGACACAGCAGTATGCCCCCTGTGCCCCCCCTCCCCCATACACAAAATGAAAATGCCTGTGCCCCCAAATTGCATAACCTACAGGCCAGTAAATCCAAAATTGCCCCTGTGCCCCCGCAAATCCTCAGCATGCCTGGTCTGTGTTTGAACCAGAGACAGGCCCGTAGTAACGTAGTAACAAGGATGGGGCACGACGGTGTGAGCCCCCCCCCCCCCCCCCCCCCCAAACCAAAAAATAAAAATGCCCCTGTGTCCCCCAATAATTTTGCCGATACATGTGTAAGTAAAAGTTACCTATAGATCTTTACATAAATTTATGCAAGTACCGGTATTTTACCTGTTTTGAATGTGCGAAAGCATTCAGCACATACACAAATGATCTAGCTATGCCTAAGGCCTGTGCCCCCAAATTGCATATCCTACAGGCCTGTTTATCTAATAAAATAAGATGAAAATACTTAAGGGTAACAAAAAGCAAGGCAGTATTGAATGCCTAACTAGATGATGAATAATACCCAATTAACTCAGGCATGTAGGACCAGCCCCCGTCCCCTCCAATAGTTTTGCCAATTTTAGTGGCAGAATATTTATATATATTTATTGTATTTATATTATTATTGTAACTGTTTTGAATGTGCAGAATGCCCCAGAATTCACCAGAGACCATCTAGAAATTAAAACGTTCCCGGGATCCCCTTAGTGACAGTGTGAACAATAATCAGAGCGGGTAGGGGTAGGTTTCAGGTTAATGGCCAGAAGACAATCTGTCAAAGGTATTATCCTATTATCCTGTATATTAAAGATTTTGATATGTTATTTTGAATTGAATATTTACACAGATTTATGTAGTATTTTACCTATTTTGAATGCGAAAAAACTCCCATCAGAACGCACCATTGATCATCTGGGTATAAATTTTCCAGGGGGTGAGAGGAGGGGGCATGCCCCTGACCTCCCTAATGTAACAGTATGCATATGAATAGGAGGGGTAGGGTTAGAGATTAATGGCTGGACTACAACCTTTCACCAGAGCCAGAATGCAGGAAATGAAGCGCTTGATTTCAAAATTTTCCAGGGGGAGTACCGCCGAACCCCCCTAAACCTGTTGGGACGCATCTTCGGCCTGTTGAATAAAATATAACCAAAGAATAATTATGGCTTTGTGCGAGAATGTCTTTAACTCAAGATTGCGGATTACTTAAATTTATATGAGCATGATGACTCCATGTGATATTTTGTATCAAACAGTTCCTACTATTTTATTGAAAATCTTCCTCCTTTTTCCTACTTTTCCACTTGAAAAACTCCTACTTTTTTCCTACTTTTTGCATTGAGATCAGTTGAAAGCCTGTGTTTTCAATGCATGAAACGCTGGAAAATTTATCATCTCTTTGTCTTATGAAACCACTTTTTTGGGTGTTTCATTGGGGGTGTTTACATCATTCTATCTATGTTAACTTTCTCTTAGAATGCCCTCAGAATGCGCTATTTTTTATGCAAGTTTTTTCGTACCTATCCTACTATTTTCCAACTTTTTGTTCACCTTCCTACTTTTCCTATTTTTCTACCAAAACCTCCTTCTATTCCTACTTATTGCCTAATAAGTCTTGAAGCACCCTCAGTATGGCCCAGAATGCAGGAAATGAAGCGCTTGATTTCAAAAAATTTCAGGGGGAGTACCCCCGGACCCCCCTAAACCTGTTGGGACGCATCTTCGGCCTGTTGAATAAATTATAACCAAAGAATAAAATGGCTTTGGGTGAGAATGTCTTTAACTCTAGCTTGTGGATTACTTAACTTTATAAGAGCACGATGACTCCATGAGGTATTTTGTATCAAACAGTTCCTACATGAACTATTTAATTGAAAATCTTCCTCCTTTTCCACTTGAAAAACAGTCCTACTTTTTTCAACTTTTTGCATTGAGATCAGTTGAAGGCCTGTGTTTTGAATGCACTGATGAAAATCTTTGTATGACCCTGGTGTGGAGTAATAGATTTCTGAGAATGGAGATAAAGCTATTAAAAAATTCTCCAGATTATGATATTTTTTTTTCTCTTTGTCTTATGAAACCACTTTTTTGGGTGTTCCATTGGGGGTATTTACATCATTCTATCGATGTTAACTTCTTCTTAGAATGCCCTCAGAATGCACCATTTAGTATGCAAGTTTTAAAAAATTTCCGGGGGAGGCCCCCCGGACCCCCACCTATAGGAGGGGTTATACCCCTCCCATATCCTCCCCATCTGTGCCCCCCCCCAACTGAAAGATTTCTGGATCCGCCCCTGTATCTGATAATCGTTACACGAATATCCACACGTAACAATATAAAAACTGGATAAACATTTGACCGTGCCGCGCAAAGAGAGGAAATATTTATTATTAAGATAAATATACATGTACATGTCGTGAATACCTGGAATAGGTGATAAATAAATGAATATTTTGGATGTGTCGCTGATATCAATAAGGTAAACTGTCTAGCTCTGTAAAATGCAAGTCAGGATATACATGTAATAGACATTCCTGTATATATTTGAAGCAAATGGAGGATAGATTAACATTATCAACGATGATATTCAGTTTTGTGTTCTTTTAATTTATTAAATGCCTTCTTTTGTTATCCAGCTTTTTCGCGTGTATCTGTACAGAAAGATACAATAAACAGGGTCCGTTTCACAAAAATTCGTATGACAAAATTAATGTTGTCGTAAGTCAGATTATAAAAGTCTCAATTATAATTAATTTCTAAATCTAACACTGTCTTGTGACGTCTCTTTGGAATCGTCTTGAAAAGACGGTTCCAAAGAGATGACATAGACAGGATTAGATTGAGAATTCAGAAATTAAATGTATTTTAATGTTTTGACTTACGACCATTTTTGTCGTACGAAGTTTTATGAAATGGGCACCTGTATCTTACTCCTTGTATTTTGCTGTTTTGAAGTTTAGCCCGACCTCTTTTTCGATTGATAGGTCTGACGTCATGTATAGAATCAACGTATATATACATGTATATATACAAGTTCATCTTTATTCTTTGTGGCTTAAAAGAATACTTGTTCTACTTCAAACATTACTATCTAGTTGTTGCTGGTGAATAACAAACACTTCAACAGTAGGTGGTGGTGTGTTACAGGTCGTTGTATTAAGTTCGCGATGTTCTTGGCGGAAACAACCGATCAGAATCGCGCCAAGGCGCTCGCCAGATTGGCTGATTCCGCCATGAATGTCTCGAGCTGAATACATCGCCCTGTATCGCACTGCCAACTGGTAATGTATATACAATAAGCATCACTAGTATACGCAGCAGCTGTCAGTAGAAATGATGACATGTAGTTGTTGTAGTTAGTAGAAGTAGTAGTTGTTGTAGTAGTAGCAGTAGTAGTAGCAGTAGCACTGAGTTAGTAGTAGTAGTAGTAGCAGCAGCAGTAGTAGTAGCAGGAGTACTGAGTTAGTAGTAGTAGTAGTAGTAGTAGTAGTAGTAATAGTAGTAGTAGTAGCAGTAGCAGTAGCCGTATTAGTAATAGAAAGAGGACTCGGATAAGTATTTGATATGTTGTTATTGTAATTGTATTTGTAGTAGTCGTAGTTTTGTTGTCGTAGTATAGTTATTGCTGTTCTGAGTGTGAGTTTTAATATATTTTACACGGTGAAAAGGAAGTTGCAGTTTATTGTCGTTGTTACTGCTGCCTCAAATCCTGAGAAATCACGCACCGAGTACCCGTTATACCTACCATGGCTTGTTTGACCCAGTTCACATATCAAGTTTATCAGAACTGTTACAGAGAGATTGTTCTTGACCTCAATTGACGGGCTTAGTATCGATAAAAATGGCGTGACAAATCCCCATAGCTTCCGTTATCCCCGGCTCAGCAGCAGTCTATGGTGTCATGAATGTCTACAATCAATCTCTAGATCAGGCCTGTATTAACAAGGAAATAAAGCATCAGGGATACGATCCATAAACCGCCTTACCATAAAACAAAATATTAACAGTAAAAGTAAAACTGCGCTCTTACCATCACTTTTGACGTACTAAGGTAATTGGTGGTATTAGATACAGGTGACAGCTAAAAACAAGCTTAGAGTCAAGCATAAAGCACCGGTTTTAAACAGCGAAATCACAGGGTTTTAGGTTTCGAAAATGGTGATGATCACTGTGCTACTACCCTAGTTAAATTGTGCCTATTATTCGACCTTGTCACTAAACAAGAACAATGGTACACCATTTTAAGCCTTACATAACTTCTAAGAACGGTTTCTGTTTAGACATTGTCTTCAGAGAGTCTGACTGATTTGATCCAGTTAATCAGTGTAAAGAAACATGACAGTATTATTATTTTAACCCATTTCCCAATAGCTTGGTTCTAATTTTGAAAACAGGTTACCACTTAAAGCAGGTTGAAAGTAAACCAGAATGCGCCTTAAGAAATAAAAGAAACTTATGTTCTTATATAAGAGTTTTTCTCTGTTATAAATATATGATTTATCTAAGTTTAGAAATATGTTCCTACTATAAGCCAGCAGACTGCATTTTCATTATGTTCATATCTTGCATAGAATGATATAAGGAGCTGAGCTTTTTACCCCATACAAGCGCATTTTAGAGCATTTAATTTATTATTCCATTGAATAAAAGAGTTCCATTTTATACAACTATGAAAATGCACTATATAAACATTTTCTGTATTCTAGCAGATGGTTAATTGAAGCAGGCTGAAAGTAAAGCAGAATGCGCCTTAAACGAGTGAACCCCTCCACTAAGTTCTGTCAATGAGTAAGTGTTTGAGGTACATGTACGGTGGAGAATCTGTTATTCTTTCCCGTTTAAACGCAAACGCAAAACACTAAAACGTAGAAAAGAACAACTTTTGGACAATTCTGATATTTCATGTTTATCTTGGTGGCAAACAGTTTGGAGCCTGATCAGACGCCGGGTTACCCGGCGTCTGATCTGGCTCCAAACTTTTTGCACTGCAAATAATAGTTTTAGCGTAAACGCGTTTATTGGGAAAGAATAACACATTCTCCACTGTAGATGGTTGCTTAAAGGAAGGTCAAAGTAAAACAGAAATCTCTTTACGAAATGTATGTTTTACTTATAACATTGTTGTTAGCTGCCAAATGTATTATATACATTATAGAATCTTGCACGAGTATTCATAATTTATTGGATTTATAAAACGAGTCTTTAAGAAAACGATAAAAACAAGGCTTGTCGAGTTTTTATCATTTTCTAAAAGACGAATTGTATAAATCCAATTAATTTTGGATACGAATGTTAGATTCTATTTATAACATAATCTGGCAATGTTGTTTTTACCATCTCGACTATTTATTTTAGCTTGCAAGCTTCCTTATAAGTTAGAAAGACAACTCTAATTGCATGGTTAAACAACTAGTTTTATACGAGAAATAAACACTGAGTGTTATTCACTGCTCGCACCGTAGGTTATGTTATACATGTAAAATAGTTCTACTGTACAGTGGAGAATCTGTTATTCTTTCCTAATAAACGCGTTTACGCTAAATCTATTATTTCCATTGCAAACAGTTTGGAGCCAGATCAGACGCCGGGTAACCCGGCGTCTGATCAGGCTCCAAACTGTTTGCCACCAAGATAAACATGAATTATCAGAATTGTCCAAAAGTTGTACTTTTCTATGTTTTAGTGTTGTGCGTTTGCGTACGTTTGCGTTTAAACGGGAAAGAATAACAGATTCTCCACTGTAACTAGGAGAATAACCAAATAAGCGTTTGCTTTTGTTCTCATCCTAATGTACAACGTATAACCATGTATTGCTTATAAAAGCTGGACATGTTATGAAATAGAATATATTCTAACTAATTAGTTTTCATAATAACGGTCGTAAAAGTGAGATTTGACTGTAGCTGTTAGCATTATTAGAATATCAGTTTTCACTGTACATGCCCTATAGAAAATCAGCCCTGTTATTAATCAGCCACGATATATTATACTACCACGGTTGTGGAGAACAATGAAATTACTGATGTATAGATATATATCAATGTTTTATTCACCATTCTTCTCTCATAATATATATGTTATACAGTGGACAAATCGTTATTCTTTCCCGTTTAAACGCAAACGAAACGCAAACGCAGTGCATTAAAATGGGTAAGATGACATTTTTTTACAATTTTAACGACCCATTTTAATCTGAGTAGCAAACAGTTTTGAGCCTAATCAGACGCCGGGTTACCGGTGTCTGATCTGGCTCCAAACTGTTTGCAATGGAAATAATATATTAAGTGTAAACGCGTTTATTGTACATGTTATACCATACATGTCTGCTTTACATTGCTCGACGGCACTTTTACCCCATTACATGTCTTGTTTTAGAACGTGACGAAACCTAAAACTGAGTTTAAAATGTTTGGAGCCGAGTAACTCTGATGTTCTGACCAGGATACTATTCATGTAATTGTTTGCCTATATCGTAGTAATATGACTGTGCTCAGTATAAAGGTCTCTAATAATGTGTAATGTTAGTGTTTCTCTTTCATCTCATAATTATCTAGAGAAGACTGACGACTAAAGGACCAATACAACGCCTACTCCTTAGTTCATACAGTGGAGAATC
The DNA here is from genome assembly GCA_922989275.2 of Gari tellinella. NCBI lineage: Eukaryota > Metazoa > Mollusca > Bivalvia > Cardiida > Psammobiidae > Gari > Gari tellinella. Next base: position 25,052,942 of record OV277857.1, on the reverse strand, counting down.
TGTTATTCTTTCCCGTTTAAACGCAAACGTACGCAAACGCAAAGCACTAAAACGTAGAAAAGTACAACTTTTGGACAATTCTGATAGTTCATGTTTATCTTGGTGGCAAACAGTTTGGAGCCTGATCAGACGCCGGGTTACCCGGCGTCTGATCTGGCTCCAAACTGTTTGCACCGCAAATAATAGTTTTAGCGTAAACGCGTTTATTGGGAAAGAATAACAGATTCTCCACTGTACATGCACTGTCATACAGTGGATAAGACGTTTTTCAACCCCGTTTTAACACAAACGCATTGCAATAAAATGTAGAAAATGACAACATTTTGACAACTCTTACTATTTATCTTAACTTGAGTGGCAAACATTTGAAATAACCAGACGCCGGGTTATTTGTTTTGAATAAAAGTAATAGTTTTAACATAAGCACGTTTATTTAGAGGAATAACGTCTTCGTCGTATCATTGGCTAATAATAGTAATCTGACGCCCAATGATGTGTTTCCTGTTAACCATCATAATTATTGTCTCTGAAGATCAAATGTTGAAAGAAGAAAGGATAGATAAACGTTATTCTTTCCCAATAAACGCGTTTACGCTAAAACTATTATTTGCAGTGCAAACAGTTTGGAGCCAGATCAGACGCCGGGTAAACCGGCGTCTGATCAGGCTCCAAACTGTTTGCCACCAAGATAAACAAGAATTATCAGAATTGTCCAAAAGTTGTACTTTTCTACGTTTTAGCGCTTTGCGTTTGCGTACGTTTGCGTTTAAACGGGAAAGAATAACAGATTCTCCACTGTAATAGTAATCTAACGCCCAATGATGTGATTCCTGTTAATTATCATAATTATTGTCTCTGAAGATCAAATGTTGAAAGAAGAAAGGATATATATGTATCATTTATAGACCTGAACTATTGGCCTTTCGAACCATACGTAATGGTTATATGAACATTATAGCGTTTGCATCAATTCTAATTATTTATTTATTTACATTATTCCATCAAAAATATCTTCAAAGTATCAAATAGTTTGGATCCAGATGAGAAGCCAAGTCTCTTAGCATCTCATCTGGATCAACACTGTTTGCAGCAGTTATCACTAACTCGCATATGAAAAAGAGATTCCTTTTTATCTTGGTAAGCACAAATTGGCTAATATTAATTTTGAAACGGCTAGGGTCCAGATCAGACGCAGCGTACTTCAAACTGTTTTCCACTCATATTAATACATATAAACGTATTTTCTCAAGTTTAAAAAGATATCTTTTTGCGGGTGAAATATTTTAACCAAACAACAATTAAACCTTTAATGTGGATTAAAGGAAGTCATATGTAGAGTGGAGAATTTGTTATTCTTCCCCGTTTAAACGCAAACGTACGCAAACGCAAAGCACTAAAACGTAGAAAAGTGCAATTTTTGAACAATTCAGATAAGTCATGTTTATCTTGGTGGCAAACAGTTTGGAGCCTGATCAGACGCCGGGTTACCCGGCGTCTGATCTGGCTACAAACTGTTTGCACTGCAAATAATAGTTTTAGCGTAAACGCGTTTATTGGGAAAGAATAACGTTTTCTCCACTGTATGTGCGGCGACCATTCATTGAGACAGCTGGAAGTTACTGCTTTACAAAGAATAACGCAGTAAAACCCTATACAAAATTTCTATACATTATGATCTTGCTTTAAGCAAGTGTATTTAAGAATATCAGAAGGTCATCCATAATTGTTTTGATACTGCAATGAACTCTTTCAATGTTCTTACTGAAATATTTCATTATAGATATGCATGTTTGCTCTTAAGACACATAGTGCGGTGATACTGCAGAGTATTTCATATACATTAGCAAAAACAGTATAGACCCTGATACAATGTTTGATGAAAACGTATTCTTTTCCGTTTAACGCACACCAAAGGCAAACGCATTACAATGAAATGGAGAAAATGACACTGTTTCATCATATCAGGGTATATTACTGTTTTTGCTAATGTAATAATGTCTTCTCCATAATAATTGAAAGCGAATAGTACAAGACTATGAGCCCCTGTAAACATTGATGGGTTTAATTGGTCTCTTTGTGTTGCGGTGTGTTTTCTGCCCTAGTCATTCTCGATGTGTTGAGTTGGTCTCTCTGTGTTGCGGTGTGCTGCCTGTCCCAGTTAGTCTCGATGTGTTGAGATGGTCTCTGTGTTGCGGTGTGTTGTCTGCCCCAGTCAGTCTCGATGTGTTGAGATGGTCTCTGTGTTGCGGTGCGTTGTCTGCCCCAGTCAGTCTCGATGTGTTGAGATGGTCTCTCTGTATTACGGTGTGTTGTCTGCCCCAGTCAGTCTTGATATGTTTAGTTGGTCTCTATGTGTTGCGGTGTGCTGCCTGTTCCAGTTAGTCCAGATGTGTTGAGATGGGCTCTGTGTTGCGGTGTGTTGTCTGTCCCAGTTAATCTTGATGTGTTGCGGTGTGTTGTCTGAGTTTCTGTTGCTTTCCAGTGTCATTTAAGTGGGACATTCCTGGCTGTAATGAACCATAACGCCCTCTTTATTGATTTCAATACTTCTTACGTGATTATCATTTTCATTCTCGAACGCCACTTTACCGGCATGTGCGAACACGTTGGATCCCAGAGTAACTTGACGTTTGATCTGGATGCAAACAGAGACAGGCTCTTGTTTTGTATGCACTCTAATAAGGTCAATTCAGAATTTAAACAAACCGTTAACATATATTCTTAAATGTTTACGAAAGTTTAAATCAGATGATGTTAAATGAGAATAATGGGGATTAACAAAGTTCGCCAAAGAAAATTATCCAATAAGCCTTACACGGAGAAATGAATGTTTTAGTTTAAAGAAATTGGCTGTTTATTGGCACAGACGCTCCCCCACAAGCCTTTCAATACAAATGCACTTAATGTAATATTAGAAAGGTACATAATGAGATTTCATGTAAATGTAAATCGGGCTTGTCCCTTTAAAACTTTCGCTGCCAATGACGCCAGGTAATGCGGCATCTGGCCAGGATCCCAACTGTTTGAAACTTGTTTCGAACTTTCTCCAGTCAAACTGCCTTAGATTTAGTTTTGAAATGATATTGCAGACAACATTTTTTAAGCAGAGGACAGTATGTCGGTGAAGGGGTGAAAACCTCACGGCAAACATGACCATGAAAGAGTTAAAATCATGTCGTATGAAGCTACTCCCAGAGTAATTTCTGTTAGTGTAACCTACATGTAGTACAGTGGAGAATGTGTTATTCTTTCCCGTTTAAACGCAAACGTATGCAAACGCAAAGCACTAAAACGTAGAAAAGAACAACTTTTGGACACTTTTGATAATTCATGTTTATCTGAGTGGCAAACAGTTTGGAGCCTGATCAGACGCCGGGTTACCCGGCGTCTGATCTGGCTCCAAACTGTTTGCACTGCAAATAATAGTTTTAGCGTAAACGCGTTTATTGGGAAAGAATAACGTTTTCTCCACTGTATAAAGCAGGCAAGATCCAGATGAGACGCCGAGTTAAATCTACTGCATGTCTCGTCTGGAACTACATGTAGTAGATCTATTTGAGTACATGTAGCACACAGCGCTCCTTCTCTACAATGACACCCAACGGGAGACAAAAAATGTGTACGTTGTTCGGACGGAGGGGAATTTGCAAATAGCTTGAATCGAGATCAGACGGCACGTAACGCGGCGTCTTGTCTGGATTCAAGCTGTTTGTCATTCGTCATTAAGTTTTTTGTGCCACAATGTCCATTATGTTACCTTAAGAAAAACAGTAGACAACAATTTTAAGCGGACGACATTGCAGTCTTGAATAGGTTGGACATACTTTTCCTGTTTCGGAGTTGCGACAAGGGTTTTTGTAAGGAGGAAGCCAGTGTTCGTCTACAGTGGAGAAAACGTTATTCTTCCCCGTTTAAACGCAAACGTACGCAAACGCAAAGCACTAAAACGTAGAAAAGTGCAATTGTTGGACAATTCTGATAATTCATGTTTTTCTTGGTGGCAAACAGTTTGGAACCTGATCAGACACCGGGTTACCCGGCGTCTGATCTGGCTCCAAACTGTTCGCACTGCAAATAATAGTTTTAGCGTAAACGCGTTTATTGGGAAAGAATAATGTTTTGTCCACTGCGTTGTAGAGACGTGAGAACTGTATATAAACTCAGCCCCTTCACTGTCATACCCCGAGTACAATGGTTATTTGCAAACAGTTTGTATCCTGATCAGACGCCGCGTTACGCGGATTCTGATCAGGATACAAACTGTTGACACTCATTTCAATAATTCTTTAGTCAAAATAGAATCTACCTAAATTTTTAATTTGAGAAATAAAGACAGATGACACTTTTTTTTAAAGTGATGACGTCATGGTAGTACAGTGGAGAATCTGTTATTCTTTCCCGTTTAAACGCAAACGTACGCAAACGCAAAGCACTAAAACGTAGAAAAGTACAACTTTTGGACAATTCTGATAATTTATGTTTATCTTGGTAGCAAACAGTTTGGAGCCTGATCAGACGCCGGGTTACCCGGCGTCTGATCTGGCTCCAAACTGTTTGCACCGCAAATATTAGTTTTAGCGTAAACGCGTTTATTGGGAAAGAATAACGTTTTCTCCACTGTAACTGGGTTAACTCATGGGTTCTTCGTCGTGGGGTTATGTTTATTCTAATAAGACATTTTTTGTTCAAACATTAAAAAAATTAAAAAAAAATTTAAAGTACCAGACCAGTTGTTATACAATCCATAAACCCTTAAAGTGCTAAATTACTGTCTTTGTCTAACATATTGCTGTCGTTACACTTATTAACAATCAACTTTATAAACTTTGGATGTATGAAACATTAAAATGAGTGTCTTAACAGGTTGTATCTTGATCAGACGCCGATCTGAATTTAAACTGTTTACAATTACATATAAACTCGTGTTTAGCGGAATAAATGTTACATGTAGAGTAAAACCCTTCATTGCCATGACGTCATTAATTTGAAACTAGTGACGTCTGCTTCTTTTCTTAAATCTAAATATTTGGTTTATTTACTTAAGAAATATTTAAATGAATGTCAAACAGTTTGAATCCTGATCAGACGCCGCGTTACGCGGCGTCTGATCAGGATTCAAACAGTTTGAAAATTACAATTGTATTCGATGTGAGACAGTGAAAGGGCCAAGTTCAACAAGGGCGGGATTGCAATTTATTCAGCGAATGGATTTGTACGGTTTCTCTTTAGTACGAGCCTTTTGTCGTCTGATTCACAACTCTCGTCTGCTATAGTTAAAATAATCAATGTCTCTTCAAAAATCTTTAAAATATAAAATACATAACCATCAATCGATGTGAATACAGTGTATACGTAGAATTGGTATGCATATGAGCTGGATCTAAACAGATTTCAAACAAGCGTGAATGTTGCGATCAGCATGCGCTGTGGTTAATTTTCAATTTACATATCGTCTTGTTTGATAGATCTGTATTGATTTTTATTCAAGGACTTAGACAGACCGAGTTAAAGGTAGAGTTGTGACCACAGAGTTTAACTGAGACTGGTGGAAAGTGGCTGCCGATCTCTGAAGTATGGACATTTAATTCAAATTGGATAAAATCTATAATTATGTGAACTTATAAGGTAAAGTAATCTTTGCTTGATTATACTAGTATTATATACAGTGGAGAAAACATTATTATTTCCCGATAAACGCGTTTATGCTAAAACGAGTATTTCTTTTGCAAATGGTTTGGAGCCAAATAAGACGTCAGGTCACATCAGACCCCAAACTCTATGCCACGCAGATTAAATTAAAAGTCAGAATTGGCAAAATGTTTTATTTTTCATTATTTTATTGCGATGCGTTTATTTTTCTTTTAACCCTTTCGCTCTAAGTGACGCTTAACCCTTTCCCTTATAGAAGCGACATTTAGCACATGCATTTTATTCATCCGCTGAAGAAAATAGTTCCAATATAAACCGTAATGAATATGTGTCATATTTAATACTTTCCTTATTCTAGCTGGTAAAAGCTTAAAGCAGGCTGAAAGTAAAGCAGAATGCGCCATATGGCGCATTCTGCTTTTACTTTCAACCTGCTTTAAGTAGTCACCTATTTTCAAAACTATAAACAGGCTATGGGGTAATGGGTTAAAAGCGCGATTGCAAACAGTTAGGAGCGGCGTCTGATCAGGACCGAAACTGTTTGACACTGGTTTTGAAAATTCTTCAGTCATGCTGCCTTATTTTTTAACTTTGGAACGATGTTGGAAACGACAAAATTGAAGCAGACGACAATGAAACGGTGAAAGGGGTAAAATCTCCCGAACAATTTGATCATGAAAGTGTTCAAAACGAATATCGTCTTCTCCAGGGCTGCCATAAGTTGACATGAAAAATCCTAAGATTTCAAAATTTACATTTTTCAAGTGCGATTTTACGAATCGTACCTTTACCCCATAGCCTTTTTCTTGTTTTGTTGACATGCGACTACATAAAGCAGGCTATAAGTAAAGCAGAATGCGCCTTAGGGCGCACTCTGCTTTACTTTCAGCCTACTTTAAGCTACCATGAACTGTGAAAAAATCCGGAGAAATGGCAGCCCTGCTTCTCTACTGAGTTTTCTTTGAAAATATGATAGACACACCACGTGACAAAGTGACTTTCGGACATGACAAACTGTGTAGACCAAGATCTACATTACAGATCTGGGCACAATTATACATCGGAGTCAACAGGTCTTTTTGCACCGCGCTTACAATTAGTCAGTCCGTTCTTCTGTTCGTTCGTCCGTCCACATACACGAAACATACTTTGTCCGCCTAGAGTCCTTCGGTGAGACTTTACAAACCGGGCTCCGATATATCAGAGCTTTACACTGGGCACCCGGAAGAACCAGAGAATATAGGAGTAGGCCAACGCGCACAGGCTTTCTGTATCCGCCTCCCTTTCTATAAGGGCCTCAAATTCGCACATACAGTGGAGAATCTGTTATTCTTTCCCAATAAACGCGTTTACGCTAAAACTATTATTTGCAGTGCAAACAGTTTGGAGCCAGATCAGACGCCGGGAAATCCGGCGTCTGATCAGGATCTAAACAGTTTGCCACCAAGATAAGCAAGAATTATCAGAATTGTCCAAAAGTTGTTCTTTTCTACGTTTTAGTGCTTTGCGTTTGCGTACGTTTGCGTTTAAACGGGAAAGAATAACAGATTCTCCACTGTACATGTACATGGCAGAAACGAAACGTACACACCAAACATTGTCCTCTTTAAGTATTCTACAATTTTCAAGTTGCAGCCTTATACATGTGTAATTTACAAGATGCTTTTAAATATTCTTCTGATGAGCATATTTAAAGGATATTCCCATTTAAACGCAGACGGGGCGAAATGCAAAGCACTGAAAAGTACTACTTTTTGACAATTCTGACCATTCATGTTTATCTTAGTGACAAACAGGTCGGAGCCTGATCAGTTACGCCGCGTCTGATCTGGCTCCAAATTGTTTGCAATGGAAATAATAGTTTTAGCGTAAACGCGTTTATTGGGTAATAATATAACGTTCCCCAAACCCCATGTAGATATTAACAATGCATTGTTTATTTATCTTATCACATAAACACTTGAATTCGATTTGAAACTGCGTATATGAGGTACATTTAGAGCAGTTTAATTTATCTTTATATAAACTGAATGTTAAATCTAATGCCCTTTATTCTTAAAATTGAATCAATTCAATTACAGCGGAGTAGAAGTCATTCTTTCCCAATAAACGCGTTACATGTAACGCTAAACTATTACATGTATTTCCATTGCAAACAGTTTGAAGCCAGGTCAGACACAAAAACTGCTTGCAACTCAGATTAAACTACAGTGGAGAAAACGTTATTCTTTCCCGTTTAAACGCAAACGTACGCAAACGCAAAGCACTAAAACGTAGAAAAGTACAACTTTTGGACAATTCTGATAATTCATGTTTATCTTGGTGGCAAACAGTTTCGAGCCAGATCAGACGCCGGGTTACCCGGCGTCTGATCTGGCTCCAAACTGTTTGCACTGCAAATAATAGTTTTAGCGTAAACGCGTTTATTGGGAAAGAATAACGTTTTCTCCAACGTACATGTAACGCTAAACTATTATTTCCATTGCAAACAGTTTGAAGCCAGATCAGACACAAAAACTGCTTGCAACTCAGATTAAACTAACTAGTCAGAATTGTCAGAAAGTTCTCTTTTTCTACCTTTTATTGCATTATTTTTGCGTTTCGTTTACGTTTAAACGGGAAAGAAACTAAGATTATTGTTTCTCTACCATTGCCCTAATACATAGATTGAAGGTACAGTGGAGAATCTGTTATTCTTTCCCGTTTAAACGCAAACGTACGCAAATGCAAAGCACTAAAACGTAGAAAAGAACAACTTTTGGACAATTCTGATAATTCATGTTTATCTTGGTGGCAAACAGTTTCGAGCCTGATCAGACGCCGGGTTACCCGGCGTCTGATCTGGCTCCAAACTGTTTGCACTGCAAATAATAGTTTTAGCGTAAACGCGTTTATTGGGAAAGAATAACGTTTTCTCCAACGTACATGTAACGCTAAACTATTATTTCCATTGCAAACAGTTTGAAGCCAGATCAGACACAAAAACTGATTGCAACTCAGATTAAACTAACTAGTCAGAATTGTCAGAAAGTTCTCTTTTTCTACCTTTTATTGCATTAATTTTGCGTTTCGTTTACGTTTAAACGGGAAAGAAACTAAGATTATTGTTTCTCTACCATTGCCCTAATACATAGATTGCAGGTACATGTATATATGCTCTGGCTAGGGTCAGGGTTAGAGATTATATTGAATATATTAACCCCCCTAACCTAAGACGGCATCAGCTTTAAACAATTAACGTCTGTTTTTATTTCTCAAATATAAATCAGAACAGAAAAGAACATATTTTTTCAGACCTGTACACCAACTTATAGTATAACACATATTATAAACAATCAGTTAAATTCAAATATAATCTTAACCCTTTACCTGATAGCCTATTTATAGAATTGAAGATAGGTGACAGCCCGCTTTAAGCTATCCTGTGTTAGACTATAGAAAATATTCCCTATAATATATATTCATGACTGATTAAGTTGGAACTATTTTCTTCAGCGGAGGAATATATCATATTCGCTAAAAGGCGCTCCTATTGGGGAAAGGGTAAAGGACCACAATGAAAATTAGAGTATCTTGTTTGTGTTATCCTTGGCAAATACGGTTGAGTAACATGCCTGTCTTAAATCATACGTATTGTTGCTCGTTGTCTATTATGTACGTTTTTTTGATAACAGATTGCCATGTTAATGTGCATCGTTTTAAATGAATCTATCTACAGTGGAGAAAACGTTATTCTTTCCCGTTTAAACGCAAACGTACGCAAACGCAAAGCACTAAAACGTAGAAAAGTACAACTTTTGGACAATTCAGATAATTCATGTTTATCTTGGTGGCAAACAGTTTGGAGCCTGATCAGACGCCGGGTTACCCGGCGTCTGATCTGGCTCCAAACTGTTTGTACTGCAAATAATAGTTTTAGCGTAAACGCGTTTATTGGGAAAGAATAACGTTTTCTCCACTGTATGTACGTTTTTTGATAACAGATTGCCATGTTAATTTGCATCGTTTTAAATGAATCTCTCTATCTAATTACTGTTTTTATGTCTGTTATAATTTATATCAGTCAAAGATACCCAATGCGTACGATCTTTTTGAACACATGGTTATGATATTTTAAGAGGAAGATTTAAACATTAAAAGACATAGAAAATCATTTGCGGAAAGACAATGTTCAAGTATTTTGCCAGAATATAAAACACAATCTTAGATGTTTTGACTTCTAATTTCCTTTTACTTGTCAAATGGATTCTGAACTTAAACCTTGCCGTCTTATCAGGGATCTGATAAGGATCTGAACTGTTTGCAAATTAACCATTGTACTCAGTGAAATGCAGTTAAGGGCCTAAACAACGTTATTGTTCCATAACATTTCTCTTTTGTTAAACATTCGCTTAACCCTTCCCCAAATAGCTTGTTTACAGTATTTATGACAGATTTAAGACTAAAAAGGCTTCACGCGAGCTGTATGTTTTAATGTTAGCCTAATTGAAACATCTATACATGTCAATGTGTAAAAAAGGCTGTGTGTAGACAAAGACATCAAAATGAGTTGCTTTTGGAGAAATAGTTAAATGCTTTCATGATCAAATTATTCGGGAGATGTTTACCCCTTCACCGCTTTATTGTCGTCTGTTTCAGTATTGTTTTCCGCAAGACACATTTCAAAGATAGATTTAAGGTTGTACATGTATGACTTAATAAATGTCGATAAAAGTGTCAAACAGTTTGGGTCCTGATCAGACGCCGCGATACGCGGCGTCTGATCATGACCCAAACTGCTTGCAAACGCGCTTTAAGGTGTCATTGAGAGTGAAATGGTTACAAATGTAAATGAGTCTATTAAAGAGGCTCGCAACCGGATTTAGCATTAAAAATAGTAATTTGTATATATATATATATATATGTCAAATGTTTATATAAATGGGTAAGCTTTAGTTTAGGATAAGAAATTCTTTTAAAAAATGCATTTAAAAAAAAAAGAAGAAGCTCTGGTGGGATTCGAACCCGTGACCCTCCATTGCGGAGACAAACACGAAAAGGAAACCACTCAGACCACTCGGCCACGGGCTCTATATTACTATGGTACCGAATTAACGTACTTCACTGCGTAGCGATGGATAGTACTTTATTCGGCTCGGGTTTATGTCTGAGCCCGTGTTCAATTTCTGTAGAGAAGCAACAATAACAATACCGTCGAAAGGCACTATAGACAATCGATGGAAAATATCTAAAAAACTAAGATTCGATGACGGTTCTTGATACTTTTTTTGGCCTGATCATATTTTTTTAATGTCAGAAGCCCAATAATGCCACACATTTGCTTTTATTTGAGTATTTTATTTTATTTTGACAAGTACATGTACACCATCCGGTTGCGAGTCCCTTTAAGCCCCAGACATACATTTTGAAGCAAAACAGAAACGTGTATTGTCAGGAGACAAACTTCATAATATGTAGTGTTAGAGAAAAGAAACGATACAACCAAATGCTTAGAATATCAAATAAGTTATTTTCGCTAGAACTAGGTTATATTTTCTTAATTTCTTACGGCAAACTCATTTAAGGCAAACTTAATGGCTGTGTTTCATTCTTTATTTGCTGTTTATGTAAGATCTATTATAATTGTGGTCACGCAAGAGCTATGTGATATTGGTTTTTAACGTATTGACAATGATGGTATAGAATACCTTATACTGATGACGCACTTTCTATTCAGCCATACTGGTATAGCTTTCAGTTACCCCCTCACTGTTCTTAATGTGCTGAAAACCTGGGCTCAAGGTTATACAGAGTTTGAGTTGAGTCTGAATTGTTCTCAAGCATATGATTGGTCAGAATTGATCTTTTCCTAGCAAAAGCTAAACTCCGACCAATCAAATGCTTTCAAGAGAACGCTCTCAGACTCAAATCAAACTCTTTTATAACCTTGGACCCTGAAGTTTTGCCTCGAATTTTTGATATTGTATATTAGTGCCGCTACAGTGGAGAATCTGTTATTCTTTCCCGTTTAAACGCAAACGTACGCAAACGCACGCAAACGCAAAGCAGTAAAACGTAGAAAAGTACAACTTTTGGACAGTTCTGATAATTCATGTTTATCTTGGCGGCAAACAGTTTGGAGCCTGATCAGACGCCGGGTTACCCGGCGTCTGATCTGGCTACAAACTGTTTTCACTGCAAATAACAGTTTTAGCGTAAACGCGTTTATTGGGAAAGAATAACGTTTTCTCTACTGTATATGATTTCCAGACCCAAGACACGGCTTACGGTGCAGACACAGCTCGGCTTAGGCATTCAGAAAACGGCTTCTGACCTGGGTCTACACCTTTTGCAATTCATCAGGGTATGTTTTGTTTAAAATCATAAACGAACGGACCCTTTTTATATGCTGCATATTCAGTGTAGCAGCTGAACTGGGTCTGCTCCGGTTCTAATGCATTAACAGAATGTTTTTAACGTTTACCGTCGAACGAATCTAGAAATTATATCGAAACTAATTAGAGTTTTAAATCACAGAAATAAGTACGAGCGTATTACATGTACCACAGTTCGGAACGTACAGCGCTCCCTCTCTACAACGACACCCAATGGGAGACAAATACATATAGTGTGTGTTGTTCGGAGGGAGTCGTTATAGGGAGGGAAATTGACTTTATATTTGCAAACAGTTTGAATTCAGACCAGAGGCCGCGTAACGCGGCGTCTGATCTGGATTCAAGCTGTTTATCATTCGTCAATAAGTTTTTTCTGTCAAAATGTCCATTATGTGATTAAGAGAATAACAGCAAAAGGCAATTTTAAGTAGACTACATTGCAACCGTGAATAGGTTGGACATAATTGTCTTGTTTGGGGGAATAGTGGCAACGGTCGTTGTAAAGAGAGAGTCGTTGTTGGAAGGGCCTTTGTAGGGAAGGGGCACTGTACCGTCAGTTGACGAAAATGGTCAATCGTTGTACATAGAGTGCCAATTTTGATCCGATCTGATTAGGGATCCCTCACCTTAACGTCAACTTTCTCTTATATTCTTTAGGTAGCTGTGCAAAAATACCCGGGGAGTTCATGGTAAGGGAGACACAGGGAGACTGTTGTAGGAAGTAGGGTCCGCTATGGGCCTTTAGGATTCTCCGGAAGTGCAAGGTGAGGTTACCCATATAATATATACAATGTATTCTATAAGCGAATAAAAGCATTTTGCTCCATCCTTTCCTGTTTGACCCTTTCAACGCTACAGCCTTCTGTAGAGATTACTGATTACATATGAAACAGTGTAGATCCTGATCAGAGGGCTCCTATAGGAGCCCTCTGTTCTGGGTCTGCACTGTTTGATATTGTCATTGATTTTTGTTGTCATACCAACAATGCAACAGTAGACTAGTTAAAATCCCTGTACTAAAGAATACAGTGAACCCCCTCTAAACCGGAACCTCTAAATACCGGAATTCTCTCTAAACCGGACAAAAGCTTTGGTCCCCGTTCCAAACCTTCTTTATTTTAACCCATTACACCATAAATACGCTTTTTTACGTCCTTGGTTTATTCTTACACTGAAGAAAATAGCTTGTGCATTCTAGCAGATGATAGCTTAAAGCAGGTTGAAAGTAAAGCAGAATTAGCGCCTTAAGGCGCATTCTGCTTTACTTTCAACCGCCTTTAAGAAGTCAGCTATCTTTCATACTAGAAACAAGTTAAAACCCCTCTAAACCGGAAACCCCTTTAAACCGGACATTTTTGTTGTCCCCACACATGTCCGGTTTAGAGGGGTTTCACTGTATTCAAAAGGATCATAAATACCCATAAGAGATATTTAGGGTTGATAGGGTTAAAACTGTCTCCTTTCTTAAACATCGACTGTGATCTCATTTCGGCTAGTCGTATCATCGGTAAGTCCATCGAATATTCCCACTTATATACAGTGGAGAATCTGTTATTCTTTCCCGTTTAAACGTACGCAAACGCAAAGCACTAAAACGTAGAAAAGAACAACTTTTGGACAATTCTGATAATTCTTTGTTTATCTTGGTGGCAAACAGTTTGGAGCCTGATCAGACGCCGGGTTACCCGGCGTCTGATCTGGCTCCAAACTGTTTGCACTGCAAATAATAGTTTTAGCGTCAACGCGTTTATTGGGAAAGAATAACAGATTCTCCACTGTGCACTTGTTAGCGCATTTATTAAATGCAAATGTAGAAGACAACGTTTTGACAATTCTATTTATTTTAATCTCAGTTGCAAACTAATTGGAGCCTGGTCAGACATCGGGTTACCAAACGTCTGATCAAGTTCCACACTGTTTACCACTCAGATTAAAAGACGTCGTTAGAAATAATAAAACAAATGACACTTTCTTTTGCTTTTTTTTTTGCATCGTGTTTGTGTTTCTGGTACTATTAAATACTTTTTCCCTAGTGGAAAAGGAGAGGATAGAATACACCCACTGCCCGAACTGATCAGGATAGATAAGATAGATTTATTTCCGTAAAAAGTGTACATAACATGGCAAAGCATAATTAAAGCAAGACATACAAGAACCATGTAATGCGCACTAGAAACCAAGGATAACACAAAAAAGTAAAAATATTTTCCTTATTTCCATTGTGGTCCTTAAAGGATACACACTGCTTTACCCGTATTGCAATATATCTTTAGTCAATTTACCTAAATTTCAAAATTGGAAAAAAAGAACAAACGACCACTTTTGTCAAGCATACGCAACGGCAGTGGGGGTGAAAATCTACCCTTATAGCAAATTGCTTAACTTGATGACATTTATTAACAACAAACAGTTTGGATCATAATCAGACATCGAGTAAGTTAGGATACAAACTATTTGGGGCTTGTATTATTCCGATTCATCCATATAGGAAACATAAGATATAGATCTATATAGAAATATGCATTTCAGACATTGATATAGAGGGTAACCCATTAAAATTTGGATAATTTACATTCAATTTTCCTAAACATTCGGACAAAGGTAGATTTTTTAAACGAGTTTTTTTGACATGTGAAGTGGAATTTGAGAAATTAGCGTTACAGTGGAGAAAACGTTATTCTTTCCCAATAAACGCGTTCACGCTAAAACTATTATTTCCTTTGCAAACAGTTTGGAGCCAGATCAGACGCCGGGTAACCCGGCGTCTGACCGGGCTCCAAACTGTTTGCCAATCAGCTTAATATCATGGAGAAATGCTTACATAAAAGGTTTGCTTGTTAACCTCCTTCACAACAAAGCCCATCAACACTAGCACTTACCAACAATTTGGATCAAGTTACTCAGCGTCTTACAAGTATCCAGACTGTCCGATAATTATATTGCTCTACTTTAGCCTTTCATTGGCAAATTTCTCGTAATATTATCGTCTGCGATATACATGTAGTTTCAAAGTTAGATTTAAGGCATATTCTTTCAAGGATATTAGATTTAAGGCAGTATGACTAGCGGAATTTTCGAAAATAGTGTCAAACATATTATATCCTGATCAGACCCCACGTAACACGGCGTCTGATCAGGATCCATATTGTTTGACACTTATTCAAATATTTCCTGAGTGAAAATTTAAACTTTATCTGTAAGAATTAGAAGCAGACGATAATGTTTAAAACTGATGACGTAATTGCAGCGAAGGGTGTTAATTCACTGTAACCTATTTCTGCCAGTGAATGTATTGATGGTACAATAAATCTAGCGTATAACAAACACCTCGGGACTTCCAAAACGTGTTCGCTATAGCAAATAACTAGTGTATTCGCGGAAAGGTAGTGCAGGGGTTACAGTGGAGAAAACGTTATTCTTTCCCGTTTAAACGCAAACGTACGCAAACGCAAAGCACTAAAACGTAGAAAAGAACAACTTTTGGACAATTCTGATATTTCATGTTTATCTTGGTGGCAAACAGTTTAGAGCCTGATCAGACGCCGGGTTACCCGGCGTCTGATCTGGCTCCAAACTGTTTGCACTGCAAATAATAGTTTTAGCGTAAACGCGTTTATTGGGAAAGAATAACATATTCTCCACTGTAAATTGTCGCTTTATGCTAGGTCATTTAGCGTGTGCAACATGCTGTTGTACAAACGCTGCATTTGATGTGACACTGATACGGTAGATAATAGAAAATGCACTTAGTGCACAATGCACGAAAGAAAATGCATGCATCACGTGGAGCTTTGAAGACTGTTTATGTAGATATCGTCACTGTCCTTATAGTGAACTATTTCGTATCGGTTTACTGAATTAATTCTCAATGTTTTACCTGATAACCTGTTTCTTGTATTGAAGACAAGTGGCCACTGAAAGCAGGTTGAAAGTAATGTAGAATGCTTTACTTTCAATCTGCTTTAAGCTACCATCTTCAAGAATGTAGAAAATACTTCTTATAAAACATATTCATGACTATAAATTGTAACTATTTTCTTCAGTGGAAGAATAAATTAGATGCGCTAAAAGGAGTGGTTGACCACGGTATAATTCCGTGCTGAACCTCTCATCATTTGTTGTTGCATGTAGTTTGGATCAAGATCAAATTAGGAATAACTGGATATTTGATCAGGATCCAGACTGTTTAACATTTATTTTGCTGGTTTTCTGTTCTGCCAAAGTGTTTCAAAACTAATTTGAAAAAAAAAATATACAGACACCCGTCCAAGTATTATTGAGGCGATGTTATTTCTTTGAATCACATTATTTGCAACTTATGTGCTGAAATATTGAATGTTTATAAAAAAAAAAAAAACTAATGACTGTTACACAGTATTTAGATGTATCGGGCATTTATGTGCAACTTGTGTGCATAAACATTGAACGTTTATAAATGACTGTTACACTTTATTGAAATGTATCGGGCATTTATTCTTCCATTGAAGAAAAGAGTTTATTTAGTCATGAATATTTAGTCATGAAAATGAACCATAAGATATGTTTTCGAATTCCTGGCAGATTGTAACTTATAGCAGAATGCTTTTATTCTGCTTTAAGTAGTAATTTGTCACAGTTTTAAAACTGGAAACAGACTATGGGATAATGGGATAAACTAAATTAAACACAAGCGCAGTTGCACTACTTTATCAATGTCCCTTGTACAGTGGATAAAACGTTATTCTTTCCCAATAAACGCGTTTACGCTAAAACTATTATTTGCCGTGCAAACAGTTTGGAGCCAGATCAGACGCCGGGTAACCCGGCGTCTGATCAGGCTCCAAACTGTTTGCCACCAAGATAAACATAAATTATCAGAATTGTCCAAAAGTTGTACTTTTCTACGTTTTAGTGTTTTGCGTTTGCGTACGTTTGTGTTTAAACGGGAAAGAATAACATATTCTCCACTGTATAATAATTTGTCTTAAGAGAGAACGTTTTTCTATCACTCACATGAAATACTTTGATAAGGCACCGTGCGAAGTGTTTAACTTAGGACCCAATGACAAACACAGTTAAGTCCTTGTGCTACAGTCAATCGGGAAACGTCTCAATGTTTTCTATTTAAAGATAAGTGGCAGCTTAAAGCAGGTTGAAGTAAAATAAATGAAATAATCCTCTAGTAAGAGTGTTTTGTTTTGCTTTCATCCCGCTTTAAGCATCCCTTGCCTTTAAAACTGTCAACAAATATCTTATCGGGTGGTCATATTATCGGAGGTTTACTGTACTTCTAATCGCTAGTATTTGTCCCCCGTCGATTCGCCCCTGAATTTGAGACTGATTAAATAGTCTGTTGTTAGTAGCATATCAGTAAATAATCAGTTAAATCGCCTTTTAAATCACTCAGTAGATACTTTAAAGACAAGAGGAGGTGTGCTACAGTGGAGAAAACGTTATTCTTTCCCGTTTAAACGCGTTTACGCTAAAACTATTATTTGCAGTGCAAACAGTATGGAGCCAGATCAGACGCCGGGTAACCCGGCGTCTGATCAGGCTCCAAACTGTTTGCCACCAAGATAAACATGAATTATCTGAATTGTCCAAAAATTGCACTTTTCTACGTTTTAGTGCTTTGCGTACGTTTGCGTTTAAACGGGAAAGAATAACGTTTTCTCCACTGTAAGCTAAGATAACTTGATAGGAATGGTAACTGGTTATTTCAGAATCAATAAGCACTTTATCAATTGTTTCGCATTGACATTGTACATGATAGATCCCGTAACCCGAAATCAAATCCAAACCTGACTCTATGTATACACACTGAAGAATGCGGTTTTATTTCCCAGCGTCTGTTTGCTACTAAGATTAAAATAAATAGTTAGATTTTTAATGTAATTCTGTACATTTTATTGCATCAGTTTTGCGTTTCGTTTTGCCTTTAACACTTTGTTGATTAAATTATTCGGGAGAGTTTTACCCCTTCACCGCTTTATTGTCGTCTGTTCCAGTATTGTTGTATGTAAGACACGTTTCAAAGTTAGAATTAATGAATACCGATAAGATTGTCAAACAGTCTCGGTCCTGATCAGACGCCTCTTTACGCGGCGTCTAATCAGGACCCAAGCTGTTTGACAACGCGCTTTAAGGCGTCATTGAGAGTGAAAGGGTTAAACGGGAAGGAATACTTGATTCACAATCAGTATGACAACAGGATGTGGAGTTATCCATTCTTTCCTCAGTTACATGTATAGCGACAGGGGCATTGACATATCTGTTTCACTAAAATCACTAACTAAACAGCAACAACGACGATAACAGCCTTTATTTTATGCCTTCGAATGATATCGAGCGTTTCCGCGTGTATCTGCAGAGTAAAATACAGGAGTCTGTATCAGCCACCTTGTATCAGCCACTTTGTATTTTACTCTGACCTCGCTTTCGATTTAACGTGACGTCATTTACGTACATGTACGAGTGCCGCGTTATTCTTTGTGGCATACAAAACTTCTCTTTCTGCTTCAAATAACTAATAAATTTTGGATGTAAAATGATTTAAACAACTATTTAGTTGTTTCTGGTTTGTATTTAAGGCATATAATAAACACATTACCAGTTCGCAGTGCGCAACAGAGTGTTGCATTAAGCTCTCGACGTTTTTGGCGGAAACAACCGATCAGACTCGCGCCAAGGCGCTCGTCAGATCGGCTATTTCCGCCAAAAACGTCTCGAGCTAAATACATCACTCTGTATCGCACAGTCAACTGGTAATGTGTATAGATGACGGTGATAAAAACGCCAACAACAACGACGAAAACGTCAACATCGCCAATGACACAAGCGACATCGACGACAGCGACAACGAGGACAGCAACAACAACGTTGGCGATAACGAAGCCTGCAACAAATACAACAATTGTCAACAGCGCCAGTGACACAAGATATACAGTGGAGAAAACGTTATTCTTTCCCAATAAACGCGTTTACGCTAAAATCATTATTTCTATTGCAAACAGTTTGGAGCCAGACCAGACGTCGGGTCACCCGGCGTCTGATCCGACTCTAAACTGTTTGCCACCAAGATAAAAATGAATTATCAGAATTGTCCAAAAATTGCACTTTTCTACGTTTTAGTGTTTTGCGTTTGCGTTTCGTTTCGTTTCGTTTAAACGGGAAAGAATAACAGATTCTCCACTGTACCGACAACGACAACGTCAACGTTGGTGATAACGACAACGTTGACAATGCCAATGACGAAAGCTTAAATGTAGACTGCGACGACAGTGACAACGAAGACAGAAGCGTGTGGTGTTATATTCTTTCTATAGTGCATATTTCATTTCGAACCGGTTTAATTAATTAATTGGTGTATTTTATAGACATTTACCTTTGTATAGACAGGTATGTTTTTTTTCTAAAATCAGTGTAAACGTATGTTGTCCTTCGCCGCCTTACCCCGAGTACAATTGTTGATTGAAACAGTTTGGATTCTGATCAAACGCCGAGTTACTCGGCGTCTGATCAGAATCCAAACTGTTTGCTACAGTCTATTCATTTCAGTAGTTCGTAAACCAAAATGCATGTACAGTGAGAATGTGTTATTCTTTCCCAATAAACGCGTTTACGCTAAAATTATTATTTGCATTGCAAACAGTTTGGAGCCAGATCAGACGCCGGGTAACCCGGCGTCTGATCAGGCTCCAAACTGTTTGCCACCAAGATAAACATGAAATATCAGAATTGTCCAAAAGTTGTTATTTTCTACGTTTTGGCGTGTTGCGTTTGCGTACGTTTGCGTTTAAACGGGAAAGAATAACAGATTCTCCACTGTACATAAACTTTGAGAAAAACACAGACGACAATTGTTTCAAATTGATGACGTAATGGCAGCGAATGGGGTTAAAATAGATCCAGATCAGACACCGTATGCTACGTGGTCTTGTTCAGGGTAAGCATATTTGCTGTGGTACAGTGGAGAATCTGTTATTCTTTCCCGTTTAAACGCAAACGTACGCAAACGCAAAGCGCTAAAACGTAGAAAAGAACAACCTTTGGACAATTCTGATAGTTCATGTTTATCTTGGTGGCAAACAGTTTGTATTGTAAATAATAGTTTTAGCGTAAACGCGTTTATTGGGAAAGAATAACAGATTCTCCACTGTATGCCGATTATACACACCTATTAATTCAATATTTACAATTGAAAACATCATTGAAAATTATTGAAAAATATCTGGGTCAACCTTTTTCCTGTGACATTTTCAAGCATTTTGGATCCAGACCAGAAACCATGCAATCCCGGTGTCTTATCAATATAAAAACAATCTGTGACACTCGTATATTAAATTTCTTCAAGTAAAATTGGCAAACGAGTTGAATCGGGTAGAAATCTGAGCGTCAGTTTTGGACACAAGACGGGGATAAAATGTTGACCTAAAAATCCGTGAACTTGTATGATCTATTTTACCATTTGAACTCTCTCGTAAAATGCGCAATCAATGACCATACAACGATACCTTGGTGTATCGACATTTCAATACAGAAGTCTTAAGTGTCCCCGATTACATGTAGCTGCTTAAAGAATATATCAACTAACGTAGTAAGCTGTACAAGGGATTTTCTGTATCAATTTCGTTGCGAATTAAGCGGTCATCTGACTTATTATTTATTTCTGTATTTTAAAAGAGCCTCTGAAACGTTTCATCGTAAAATTTATCGTGAGGTTTTTACCTTAAAACCGCCATTTTGTCGTCTGTTCCAATATTGTCGTCTGCAATGCCTTATGAAATACCGAAACTAGTTTCAAACAGTCTGGATCCTGATCAGACGCCGCGTTACGCGGCGTCTGATCAGGATCCATACTGTTTGCAAACGCGCCTTTTGGCGTCATTGACAGTTACATGTAAATGGTTAACCTGGGTTTGTCAGTATAAACAAATATTAACGTACGGGAGGTAATCTGTTTATTGTGTCTGAACTTTGAATGTGTCTGTGTATAGTGCTGACGTTGAAGCTTTTGTGTCAATATACTGACTAGTATAATAAAATTATGAAAACTTTTGCCGATTTAAAGCTCAATCGCTGCTGACTTTCGCCACAATCGCATTTGACCATTTGTGTGTAAAACCTCCATGACGTCATCAATTTGATAGAATTGTTGTCTGCTTCAATTTTATATCTAAATTTGACGTATATTGGCTGAAGAATATTGAAACGAATGTCAAGCATTTTTGACCCTGGTCAGACGCCGCCTGACATGGCGACTGAACAGGATCAAAACTGTTTTCAAATAATTATTGTGCTCAGGGTAAGGCAAGGGAGTGTTTAAATTTAACACAAAACTACATGTATTAACAGTTTCCATTTTATTAGCATATCAGCAATATACATTGCCTTTGGCCATTAACAAAGATATAAGGGAAAAATGACAAAATCTGAAGACATATATATTAAGAACATAAATCACAAAGCAGCAATAGTATCGGGGGTGTTTTTACGCAAGTTCATACTCTCTTTAATATTCTTCGCAGTATTCAATAATATTTTCGTATTAGAAGACAAGAGTACAGCGGAGAAAACGTTATTCTTTCCCAATAAACGCGTTTACGCTAAAACTATTATTTGCAGTGCAAACAGTTTGGAACAAGATCAGACGCCGGGTAACCCGGCGTCTGATCAGGCTCCAAACTGTTTGCCACCAAGATAAACAAGAATTATCAGAATTGTCCAAAAGTTGTACTTTTCTACGTTTTAGCGCTTTGCGTTTGCGTACGTTTGCGTTTAAACGGGAAAGAATAACAGATTCTCCACTGTATCATAAATTCACCGGTAGCGTGCTGAACAGTCAGCCCTTTACTCCATAGCCTGTTTCATGCTTTGAAGACAGGTGACCACTTAACTCTTTCCTCCCTGAAACTTTAAATGGACAATTCCAGTTTCGATTTTTGTCTAGTCCATTTCTAGCTTTTAAGAGTTGTTTTTGTCAATTTTGGCATTACTGACAAACAGTGAAGACCCTGATCAGAGGGCTCCTTTCGGAGCCCTCTGATCTGGGCCTTCACTGTTTGCACAGGACAAGTGTACTTTTCACATGTACACTGTTTGAAAAGACGCCTATATGCGGGACTAGGGTTCAAAGGGTTAAATCAGGTTGAAAGTGAAGCTGAATGCGCACCCATGTGCATTCTGATTTACTTTCAGTCTGCCTTAAGTTACCATCTGCTAGGATATAGCAAGTATTTCTTATAGTACATGTATGCTAATGACTGTATAAATTGGAACTACTTTCTTCAGCCGAGGAATAAAATGAATGCGCTAAAAGGCGCTTCTGTTGGGGACAGGGTTACACATTTACTGTTTGCTGATATCCATGCTGATGATCTTTATGATCGTGAAACATAATATGACTGTATAAACTATACATCATTCACCCCCTAGCTGGGGGTAAGAACTAAGGCCAAAGCATTAATGTCTAGAGCAGTTAAACTTACTTACTAGATTTTTATCAAACACTGCAATTTTTTAGTAATCATACATTAATTACCTTTATATTAGCATGGATTACCTAGTTCAAAGTGACATCTGAATAACAACCGTTTTGTAATAGGATTTGATAAAACGAGAGCCACCAATTTTCAAGTACAGCTAAGTCCAGCTATTCTGCCATTACAAGCAATGATCATACATGTATGAAAGACAGATGCCTGCTAAAAACAAGATAAAAATAAAATAGAAAGGTCTTTCATGGCTTTTCTATTTTGTTTTTATCTACTTTAAAGAGCCACCTTCTTAAAACACAGAATTAAACCTCTAAATTGGGTAGCTGTATTAACGAGACTGTAGTGTATATATCTATAAAATCGCATTTCTAATTATCTCGGGGTACAATGTATAGTCAGCTCGTGTTTTATTCACGCCGTCATACAACCTGTAATTTAAGGTTATCGCAAATCTAAAAGGTTATGTTTCGTTCAATTAATCAAAAATGGGTAGATTGTGAGGAATAATATATGTGTAATTGAGTGAAACTTATTGATTCTCACGGCATGGTTATGTTGTTTGTCCGTTTCGCTTCCCCCATGTACGTAGTACCTTTCTATAACGACCATTCAAACGAAGGTTATTTGACTGCATAAAATACAGGTGAAAACTTAAAGCAAGGTGACAGTACAACAGAAAGCTCCTCATGGAGCTTTCTGTTTTACTGTCACCTTGCTTTAAGCAGTCACAGGTCGTAAACATTTAACAAACAAGGGAGCTCTCTGTTTTACTGTCACATTGCTTTAAGTAGTCACAGGGCGTAAACATTTAACACAAAAGGGAGTTTTCTGTTTTACTGTCACCTTACTTTAAGCAGTCACAAGTCATGAACATTTAACAATCAACATTATTTAGGCGTTGTACATGTTAATGATAGGTTTAACTACTGTATTACAAAAACATGTATCAGACATTTTGATAATTCCTAAACTACCCGCTTGCAACACTTGTTTATCAATGAAGAGAGAAACATACTAACTTACACTTTACGAAATGATAAACAGAATTATAAATGTACGCGCATGCATGTTTAAATATAGGGTACATTGTAGAAAGTCGGTCAGACGTTATAACAAGGAAATGCGATAAGAGTGGAATCAGATTACATAATAGAGCTTTGAGCTCCGATAAAAATGGAAACATGTCATTGAATATATGTTCATTGCTTATTGAACCATGAATGAACTTTAGGAAATACAATACATGTGATAAACAGTTTAACCCATTTGTGCCCACGATCTCATATAATGGGACATAGGCAAACAGTGGACTCTGATCAGACGCCGCATGATGCGGCGTCTGATCAGAGTCTACAATGTTTACTGATAGGAATTTCAATATAAAACAAAATGAAAATGAAGCATTTTGACCAGGCACCCCTTTGATAAAAATGGACCAATCCAATATATAGATATGGAAGAATCTAGTGGGCATAAACGGGTTAACTCTGTTTGAATCTGTTTGATCAGGCGCAGAGTTACTTGGTGTCTGATTTGGATCCGAACTGTCTGTAACATCGAAGCATTGGAGAAAACAGTCGAACTTCGATATCTCGAAGGTGGTTTTGTCGAACACACCCGTATTTCAAAGTTAAAACGTGGCTAAGCCACGTTTTAACTTTGAAATACGGGTATGTTCGACTTAACCGAGCATCAAACTATCGGATAGTTCGAGTTAAACGAGTTCGAGATATCGAAGTTCGACTGTACGCTGTTGTGGAGTTATTATTGACGTCATTCAGTAGAGAACACGCTATTATGTCCCATTGAAACGCAGACGAAACACAAACGCAATGCACTGAAATGTTGAAAAATGCAACCTTTTAACATCTGTCTGTTCATTTTAATCTGAGTGGCAAACAGTTTGAAGTCTGATCAGACGGCGGGTTACAAACTGTTTGCAGGGGAAATAGTAGTTTTTTACCGTATTGAATGCAACACATGGGAGAGCGGTGATGCGTCGCACGGGGTATAAATGTTGAAGCGGCAAAGAAAGACACTCGTTGATTTAAAGCGAATATTTTTTTCTTTTTTACATCATTTATCAATTGCCAGGTAAACAATTTGATAATTCAGGGTGTCTTAGATTTTGAAACACCTCCCTCAACACAATGTTCTGGGGTCGTTTTACGAAACGACGTACGACTAAAACGGCCGTAAGTCAAAACATTAACATACGTATATGTTATGATTTTTCCGTCTTTTGTTGAAAAGACGATTCCAAGGAGATGTCACCAGACAGGATTAGACAGAGAAAGAAATAATTATTGATAAATTTTGAATTTGACTATTTTACTAAATTTATAGAATACATTGTTTCAACAGCAGCGCTCTATATTCATTGTGTCTTAAAGGCTGTTAAAGGACATATATTCTAAATGGACACTTATCAAAACTTTGACATGAATTGATATGTCTATATTTGATATGAATTTCTATTTGACTTGCATGACTGTAAAAAGCCACTAGATCTACTCATACCGTTCAAATGAACTTGAAACGTCTTTAATTTCACCAACATAAAAACCACAAATAAAACGGTACTGTTACATGTTCAGTACAGACCTTAACCTACATGTATTGTTAACTTTTATAGATGTGTGGGGTTGCTTTGTTTGTAGGGGTGCGCCAAGAACCCGAACAACTTTGACGAAAACCAATTATTAATTAACCCCCGCCTTTGTGGAAACGGGTTTTCTTTTTAGTAGTCTTGATAGACCACTAGTAAGAAGACCTGGTTCCATAAAGGTTGCTGCTAACGGCAAGATATGGATACCTTCCGCTTTACTCACACCTTGCTTTAAACAACCAACCATCTTTAACGTCACCAATGTGTTAACTAGTAGGTGCCCGTAATAACGAGTGGTTATTGTATGTGGTACAGTGGAAAAAAACGTTATTCTCTTCCAATAAAACGCGTTTACGCTAAAACTATTATTTCCATTGCAAACAATTTGGAGCTAGATCAGACGCCGGGTAACCCGGCGTCTGATCAGGCTCCAAATTGCCACTCAGGTCAACATGATTAGCCAAAATTGTCGGCAAGTTGTCCTTTTTAGTTTTTAGTGTGATGCGTTTGCGTTTCGTTTGCGTTTAAACGAGAAAGAAAAAACGTGTTCTCCACTGTATGTGGTAAGACCTGACCACCGCGAAGCCAATTTCCCCCAGGTGTGGGCGTGATTGGACCTTTTTCATCGATATATTTTTTATTTGATATCAATCATATTTTTACTCCAGGTTAGGTGCACGTTTCCCTCATTCAACTGTCCCCCGCTGATTTTCGATCTGGAAAAAGTCAAGTTGGCGATTTTGCTATTGAGCTTAACTCTGACACATTATTATTTATTTCTTATTTCAAAATTAATCCTCAACCGTTAGTACTTATATTTTAACTAAATGCTCTGACATATTACTTGTAGTTAAACAATGGAATGAGGTTGTCAGCCAGTTTGGATCGTGATCAGATGATAAGTACAAGCACCTCGTCGAGGTCTAAATTGTTTGCAACGAGATTATAGAGTTTTCTAGCCGACACCCCGAGATTAAATAACACGTCAACTAAGAGATCACTTTGCTACGGTGGAATCTAGACTCAAAATAGTTCGATCCCAGATACAGTAGAGCAAACGATATTCTTTCCCAATACACGCGTTTATGCTAAAACTATTATTTCCATTACAAACAGTTTGCCACTCAGATTAAAATAAATAGTCAGAGATGTCAACAAGTTTTCATCTTCTACGTATTATTACAATCCGTTTGCGTTTCGTTTACGTTTAAATGGTAAAAATAAGAATTTCTCCACTGTATATCTGACTAGTTTTAAGTCCCTTAGGATATTTCTTACAATTGATTAATATTTAATAAACGCTTTCCTCCATAATAACGAGTACATGTATATGATCCATCAAGAAAACTATATATGTACTTGTTCCCCTCAAATGTGCGTCATAATGCTCTAGATTGTAATGTGCCCTTGTCACTAAGTCAGAGACCACAGCACGTGCACTTTTATTGTGTCACATGCTATAGGCAGGGGTGATATACATGGACCATTTTTTCGTCGTCCGTCTGTCGAATATGTCTGTCTGTCACGCTTTTCCGCCACACCTTTTTTTACTATAACTTCCATTAATATCTGAAGCTTTCGTTCATTGAAAGAGTGTTGTCTTGCAAAATGTTCATAACTCTTCTATCAGTGTTGCAGAGTTATTCCCCTTTGTCACATTTTCTTTTCTTGCAGATAACTTCTGTAATATTCTGAAATTTCATTAATGGAAGGATATTGATGAGTGAAAGTGTCTTGCACAGGGTTCATAACTATTGCATCAATAATGTGAGTTATTCCCCTTTTTCAACATTTTCTATTGTTCTGTCTATAACTGCTATGCTACTGATGCTGTTCAGACGGAATTTCATTTATGGAAAGGGATTGATGAGTAGCAATGTCTTGCTCATGGTTCATAACTCTTGCATCAATAACATGACAGTTATTCCCATTTTCTAAACTTTATATATCGGTATATAACTTTTGCTATTCTAAAGATTTTCATTATGGTTATAACTTTTGTAAGACTGATACTTGTTGGCGGTTGACACTTGTGTTCTCAAGGAACACACCATTCTAGTAGTATTACTATGAAGAGTCACGGTTGAACGACTGGGTTCAAGGTTATAAAGCTCTTGCGTTGAGTCTAAACTCGTTCTCAAGCATTTGATTGGTCAGATTTGAGCCCAGGCTCAAATCTGACCAATCATATGCTTGAGAACAAATTCAGACTCAACTCAAACGCGTTATGACCTTAAAACATGTCAGCCCAATATAGTTCTGAAGTTGCACAAAAACAAGGACCGCTGCCGGCATCGTAAGAGAAGACTAAAACTCGTAGTTAGAAGAAAGTATGTTATTTGTGTCCAATATTACAGCCTAACGCTTTAATTGCCAACTTTATCGTGAGGTTTTTACCCTTTCAACGCCATTTCTGGTCTGCTTCAATATTGCTGTCTGCAATATCTTTTGAAAGTTAGATTTCAAGCAGTGTGTCTGACGAAAATTCGAAAGGAATGCTAAACAGTTTGGAGCCTGATCAGACGCCGCGTTACGCGGCGTCTGATCAGGATCCAAACTGTTTGCAAAACACTATTTTGCTTGGGACAAGGCATGGCCGGGCTATTACAGCACATAGGAATTAATTGGAATGTTGCAAGCATTTAGAGTTTTGAATAATGATACATTAACGTTCAATTTCCCATCGAAGATGAGACATCGCAAGTTTATCTACCAATCAAGATCTTCATTATTGGTAATGACATAGCGAAAGAAAACTTTGATATAATTTCTCTGAAATTATATCCTTTCTCTTTGTATATTAAGCAAAGTACATGTCATTATTTTTTCTAACGATTGACACGCGTTTCTTATTGTCGTAAACAGCAGGAACATGTTTTCCCAATGGAGTGAAACTCAACGCCGGTCATTGACATCGGCCAGACATCACTGAAGTCGACTTGAGTCGTCTTTGCAAACAGTTTGGATCAAGATCAGACGCCGCGTTACGCGGCGTCTGATCAGGATCAAAACTGTTTGACACGCGTATTGATATGCCTTAATATTATTTTAGATCTAACATCGAGACGACATTGCAGACAACTATGTTCAAGCAAAAGAATTTAAAGGTGACGGGATAGAAATCACACGATTAATTTGACGCCTAAAGGGAAATGAAAAATTGTGTTATACTGAACAATGAACGGAAAACACGAACTATACTAAATACACTTTGCTATTTCATACAGAACAAGTTATATTCAACAATTTCTGTGTTGCAGCATTCCGTTTTACTTTTTCCTGCATTCGCAATCACCTGTCTGAAGGTATACATGTACACGCAGAGTTGTTCAACTACTCAGAATTGAGTTCAATAAAGTAGGCTAGTATCAGTACTATAGTAGTCTAGTATCTACTTATCCAGTTCATTGTCCGTCATAACGGGTTATTTCTACTGGTTATCATCCAAATCTCATTAAATATTTAGTAATGAGTGGCTAGCGCTCCGAGTGGTCAGTTCGTTGCAGTTTAACCCCGTTACTGCCTTACCCCGAGTACAACATTTATTGGCAAACAGTTTGGATCCTGATCAGTGATCAGACGCCGCTCTACGCGGCGTCTGATCAGAATCTTAACTGTCTGACACTCATTTCAATATGTATTAAGTCAAAATACCTAAAAATTAAAATTGAGAATTAAAGGCAGACGACAATTGTTTAAAATTGATGACGTCATGACAGCGAAGGGGTTAAACATGACGTTTGATCTGGTACCAATACCAGTGCAAGAGAACTGGGAGTTGGCATTGTTTGTGTTTGTCAATAACTGTAGCCCGTATTCATATGGTGCCAGTTCAAACCTTATGGACACTATCTCTCCATCAAGTAATACAATGCAAATATTCACATAAGACCATAGACTGAGATGAGGATATTTATTCAAATACAGAGCCAAAGGTCCGAGCCAACGGTTATAAAACTTAAAACGAACTCTATGCTCAAAACTTAAGTTTTAATACAGGCTCTAGTTTTTGCACAACATCCTTTAACGTATTTCAGTTATCTGATTTGGATATAGTTTTATAGTAGAATTATGTGTAAAAGTATTAGTAAGTTCTATATATAAATGTTCCCGAAATGTTATGAGCTGAGAAAATTTATGTGTTTTGAGCACAGAGAACGTTTTAAGTTTTATAACCTCGGGGCCAAGTTTTGCTAAAATCTGTCCAAATAAATGCTTGAGTACGATATCAGTTTCAAACGATTAATAACCCTGGGCCCTGTTTTTAAATATCACCGCTCTCTCTTACCTAGTGGTCATTCAAATAATGGTTTGCGATAGAGTATTGATCATTGGTGAAACATAGGACATCAGTTCTTTTTATTGGCATAGGGTGGAAAAAACAACATCGAGATCTAGATAACCTACAAAATGTATACTTGTGTACTCTTATGGGAGTCATAAAACTCTTAAGGTTGGGTGACACGTGACCGTATCGTCACGTACACCGGTTTCTTCTAGAACTTCTAGATTGTGATCTTCTACAAGACTACCTCGCTGTTACAGTGGAGAATCTGTTATTCTTTCCCGTTTAAACGCAAACGTACGCAAACGCAAAGCACTAAAACGTAGAAAAGTACAACTTTTGGACAATTCTGATAATTCTTGTTTATCTTGGTGGCAAACAGTTTGGAGCCTGATCAGACGCCGGGTTACCCGGCGTCTGATCTGGCTCCAAACTGTTTGCACTGCAAATAATAGTTTTAGCGTAAACGCGTTTATTGGGAAAGAATAACACATTCTCCACTGTACCACCTCCAGTAACGCCACAGTATTAACACTCTTCAATGCCATGACGGCATCAACATTTGAAAATCGTTGTCTGATTTATTTTTCAAATTTAAAGTAAAGGTTAGGTAGTTTGACTTAAGAAATATTGAAATTAGTGTTAAACAGATCCTGATCAGACGCCGCGTTACGCGGCATCTGATCAGGATCCAAAGTGTTTGCAAATAACAATTGTACTTAGGGTAAGTCAGCGAATGGGGTTAAAGATAATTGGCACTATAAAGTAGCTTTAACTCGTTCACCTCTTAAATTTCATATGGACAACGCTAGTTCCAAATTAAATCTAGATCCAGTCAATTTTTAACTGTTTAGTGTTGTTTTTACAATATATTTTAAATCGAAAAACAATGCAGACCCTGACCACGGGGGCTTCTACATGTCTACAATGTATGCATAGGACAAGTATACTCTTCATATGTACACTGTATGTAAATGATGCATCATTAACAAACAGTGTTCATATGAAGAGTATGCTTGTGCTAGACCAAACTCGTCACCAGGGTTCCAATTGATTAAGAAGTCACCAGTCGTGCACATACAAACCCATCGTTCTTATAATGGTCGTCACCGCGAGTTGATACTATAAACTTATACAAAATGTATTAGCCATTGGCTGGCAATAATGAATGGTCACGGTCAATATGGTCCTGCGTGTAGTTCACCCGACTTGTTCACGTAGAACGTGTTTTTTTAACATTTTTGGCAATTGATCGATACTTTCACAGAAAGGGAATTTTACAAACAATTGTAGATAACAAATTTATGCCTGAATATTGAAGATCTAATGAGATCCCCCTG
This sequence comes from Gari tellinella, assembly GCA_922989275.2. Lineage (NCBI taxonomy): Eukaryota > Metazoa > Mollusca > Bivalvia > Cardiida > Psammobiidae > Gari > Gari tellinella. Next base: position 25,022,211 of record OV277857.1, on the reverse strand, counting down.
TATACTGCATGGAGGATTTCATTGTATACAGTGGAGAATGTGATATTCTTTCCCAATAAACGCGTTTACGCTAAAACTATTATTTGCAGTGCAAACCGTTTGGAGCCAGATCAGACGCCGGGTAACTCGGCGTCTGATCAGGCTCCAAACTGTTTGCCACCAAGATAAACATGAATTATCTGAATTGTCCAAAAATTGCACTTTTCTACGTTTTAGTGCTTTGCGTTTGCGTACGTTTGCGTTTAAACGGGAAAGAATAACAGATTCTCCACTGTATACATACAATGGTGATCTGAGGATACTGCAGCGTTGTCCATACAGTAAAAACATTTCATATGATATAGCAAACGATGTAGACCCTAATGCATAACGCGGCGTCTCAGCGGTGTCTACACTGTTTACCAATGTCCAATTTAGTAGACACGAGACTAAATACATTACCCACGTCCATTCAAAGATCCTCCATTGTTCTCACTGGGCGTGAAAGTAACTTTTCAGCAGGAGCAAAGTGTGCACAGCCAATATCACCAATCTCCAGTTGTCTATAGAAAGGCCCTGACATACTTAAATGCAAGGGTTATTTCAATGGGATTTACTAACCAAACTATCAAAAATAAGATACGGGCCTCACATGAAACGTTTCAATGGGTTTTTGCCTAGACATCTATAAAGCTAAAATTATGTTGCATGGTTTAAATCAAACTTTCTACGGGACTAGGTCAAGAAATGTCTTTAAATTAGTTTACTGTTTATTGCTTATAACATGTTCTTACTTCTTATTTCTGTGAAGGCAAATCGATGAGCTGCCCGTCCTAAGTTCAGCGATACAGAAAGAATTTCAATATACATGTACGTGTACAGTCCATTGAGTCCAATAAGTGTCAAGCGATCATACAGTAGTGGAAACCTTTTATCTTTTCTCAATAAACGCGTTTTCGAAAAAGCTAATAATTCCAGTGCAAACAGCTTTGGGCCAGATCAGACGCCAAGTAACCAGGTCGTATCGATATGTTTTCAGTGATACTACATTGAATCTTACTTTGAAACTATCTTGCAAACAGACATAAATTGAACAAAACGACAATGAAACGGTGAAGGGGTAAAAACACTCGCGTAAAATTTCGCAGTGAAAGAGTTAAACTGAAGAGTTCGAGTGGGTTCAAGTTATCGAGGTTCGACTGCACATGGTTGTTCATTGCCTTAGTCGCAGGGCTGCCATAAGTTGACATAAAACATCCTAAGATTTCCAAATTGCATTTTTCAAGTGTGATTTTACGAATCGTACCGATATCCCAGTGCCTGTTTCTATTTTTGTTGACACATGGCTGCTTAACGCAGGCTGGAAGTAAAGCAGAATGCGCCTTAAGGCGCATTCTGCTTTACTCTCAGCCTACTTTAAGCTACCATGTACTAGAAAAAAATCCGAAGATTTAGGAAAAATCCGGAGAAATGACAGCCCTGTAGTCGTAGAGAAATAAGCAATTCTTTTCCCATTGCCGTGGACTTAGAGAACTGTGTATGCTTTTTCTTGCCTTTAAGTCGTAGAGAAATAAGTAAGTTTATTTTCCATTGCCTTAGTCTTAAACACTGTGGGTGTTTTTTCTTGCCTTAAAGTCGTAGAGAAATAAGTAAGTTTATTTTCCATTGCCTTAGTCTTAAAAACTGTGGATGGTTTTTCTTGACTTAAAGTCGTAGAGAAATAAGTAAGTTTATTTTCCATTGCCTTAGCCTTAAAAAACTCTGTATGTTTTTTCTTGCCTTGAAGTCGTAGAGAAATAAGTAAGTAAATATTCCATTGCCTTAGCCTTAAAAAACTCTGTATGTTTTTTCTTGCCTTGAAGTCGTAGAGAAATAAGTAAGTTTATTTTCCATTGCCTTAGTCTTAAAAACTGTGGATGGTTTTTCTTGCCTTAAAGTCGTAGAGAAATACGTAAGTTTATTTTCCATTGCCTTAGTCTTAGAGAACTTTGCTAGTTTCTCTTGCTTTAGCTGTAGGGAAATGTAATCGTAAGTTTCTCTCCCTTGTCTTTCTTTAGTCAAACTGTTTGAAATCTAATTTTGAATCAATAGCAAAGACAGTAATATTATTGTTTTTTACAAAACAAAAGCAGCCAGTAGTTCAATGTACATGTATTGTGAGTAATCGCTGTCATGGTGATGTAAGAGAGGATGTAGTTTTATACAGTATTTTTCGGAGGGAGTTGTTATAGAGAGGGAAAATGATGTTCATTACGCGGCGTCTGATCTGGATTAAAACTGTTTGTCAATCGTCATTATATTTCTTCTGCCCAAATGTCCACTAATATGCAACTTTGAGATGAAACAGGCGACGTAATTTGCACGGGGGCCAACTAGGTAGTACGAAAAAATGTTTCTCTACGACAACCTACATGTATATAGGTATTATAACAGATTTGTATTTCTACGAAGGCAACTTTGTTTTCGTAGACAAACATTTCTCGCTGTGAACACTGACTTCGTTGTAATACAAATCTGTTATAATACCTATATAGGTTTTCGTAGCAATACAGTTCGATGATAATACGTAGTTGGCCCCCCGTGATTTTAAGCAAACGATATTGCAATAGTGCACATGTTAGACACAAATATGTTGTTTAGGGAACAGCGGCAAACATTGCTGTGAGGTGGAATCGTTGTTCAGAGGGCCGTCGTAGGGAGGGAGCACTGTAAAACAATGAAATGGTCGGGGAATATTGTATAGGTTACAAAAACTAGGTAGGACGACGACCGATAAGTAAAGAGCGTACAAACAAGGCATTTAGCCATTACAGTGGAGAATCTGTTATTCTTTCCCGTTTAAACGCAAAACGTACGCAAACGCAAAACACTAAAACGTAGAAAAGTACAACTTTTGGACAATTCTGATAATTCTTGTTTATCTTGGTGGCAAATAGTTTGGAGCCTGATCAGACGCCGGGTTACCCGGCGTCTAATCTGGCTCCAAACTGTTTGTATGGGAAATTATAGTTTTAGCGTAAACGTGTTTATTGGGAAAGAATAACGTAGTAACTGTAGTAATGTATGAACTCTTCCCAGTACTAAATGGACTCAATAAACAGTTTGTTTGTGGCTCCCTTGAGATATAGCACAGTATTTACACTTAAATGGCTTCAAACGAGGTCTTGTATCTCTAGATATTAAGTATCTTATTTTTTCAAATGAGGTTTTGTATTTCTATAGTATTAAGAATCTTAGTTTTCTTTTCACTTTTTTTTTTAAATTTCAACCCTTTTTTTCTGTTTTAGAAATATACTTTTTTTTAATTTGATTATGTATTTTATCCATTACCCCAAAGCCTGGTTCTAGTTTTGAAGACATACAACCACTTAAAGTTGGTCGAACGTAGATCTAAATATTTTGCAAACGTTACATCAATTGCAACATGACTGAAATCTTGTCTCTCATAATTTGCTTTACTTTGTCTCAGAAATCATTGGCCGATACTAGGCCAAACAATGTATTACACGCGGGTTTGTTCGACTTAAACATGTTCGAGTAATAACGGCATAGCTTTAACTCATTAACCCATAACTACGCTTTTAACGCCTTTAATTTATTTCTCCATAAAAGAAAATAGTTCCTATTTTCACCGTTTTGAATATGTATGACAAGAACTATTTTCAATATTCTAACAGATGGTGGCTTAAAGCAGGGTGAAAGAAAAGCAGAAAGCGCCTTTAGGCGCATTCTGCTTAACTTTCAACCTGCTTTAAGCGGTCACCTATGTGCAAAACTAGAATCAGGCTATGGAAAGTGCCATGAGTTTTGAAAGTTGAATGGCAGTAAAGTATGTTAAATAAAGGGCTATTTCAAGGGCTATTAGAGTATGGAATGCTGGTCTGGACATGACAATTGCAAGTTGCTAAATGCCAATTGCTATTTTTCCTTTTGCTTAATGCCAATATGCAGCTTTCTTAAATGCTAATTGCCATTTTGTAGTCATTCTGATTCCTTTTACATTCAGCATGTCAAATGCCTCTAATATGTCGTATTTTTGGTGGATGATAAAGACTACATGTACATAGAGTGACTTCATTCAGTAAAAATGTTTCTTATTCTTTATGGGTTTTTCTTTTTAAACAAAACGTTTTAGTGAAATATATACACATATATTCTAATTGCTTCTTTGTCACAATTATGCTGAATACTAATAGCTAATTCGCGAGCTGCTTTGTGTTTTATAATTATTGCCAATATGCAACTTGCAAGTGGCCATATGCTAGATCAAGTTTCTATCTTTGTCATTATTTCTGATTTATTTTACTGAGGAGTGACTATTTGCGTCATACTTGGATGGTTGTAAATCATATTGTGTTAAATATGGCAAGTATTGTCATTTATTCCATCTTTTATAATTCCTTTATGGAATGATTGTGCACTATTGCAATGCGTTCGTTGTAAATGTTTCTGCATTTATTGAATATATATTGGTGATATATATTTAATAATGATTCTATCTGAAGAGTGCTTATCGAATACCCGTCAAATGTGAATCAACTTCTTGATTATTTTTGTATACACCACTTCCCTCTAGTGTGCATGTGTGGCCGAAAAACACGATGAAGACTTGAGAATAAGATGTCCGTACATTTTGTATTTTGGAAAAAGACATTTCAGCAAATGTTAATTGGGATGTCTCGACATGCATTCAATAATAAGAGGGAAGTTAACATCCATTATAGATATCAAGGAGGAACTGGAATCAGGTGAATAGATTATCGCATTATTTTGAAAATGGTCTTCAAAAACGTTGATTTGTTACACTTAATTCAACACTGTTCGTCCATTTCCTTTGCGGTGATGCTACATGTACATGTAAGTATGCACCAGTATGGAGTTTTTCTTACCAAATAATTGCATAAGCTCTTTCATAATTATTTTTAATAAAATTACTCTGTAGAAAATTAATATAGTCGAACTTCGATATCTAGAATTCTGTTTGTCGAACTTACCCGTATTTCAAAGTTAAAACGTGGCTAAGCCACGTTTTAACTTTGAAACACGGGTATGTTCGACTTAACCGAGCATGAAGTAATGTTATTCATGTATTGAAATATCGGTCAGTTCGAGATAAGGGAGTCGAAATATTGAAGTTCGACTGTACCTGTTTTAAATCCGAAACAAATGAGTTTTATTTAGATGAATGTGTTTGTTTTTTAAAGATCAAGACTTACTTTGACGAGTGTCTTTCTCTGTTTAAAAGATTGAACTTTACTGTGATGAATGTGTTTCTCTGCTTTAAAGTTTGAGATTTACTTGGATGAATATATTTTTCTGTTGAAAAAATTGAGATTGCGGAATGTGATTCTCTGCTGATTGCTTAGTTTACACGCGACACTGTCAAAATTCGGTATATAAAAGTACATATTAACCCTATGTCCCTCTAATAACCCTACACTGTCAGGCATTCACAGAGTTAATTGCCTCTTTGCCTGACCACTTTGTCCATTGTTTGTCTACGACGCATCGCTTTTCATCAGAAACCTGTGGTAATTACAAACGTTGGCTTTGTGAATAATAAATAATACACGGTAATTGAATATTAATACAGCGCGAATGTCTATACACGGAGGTTAACTACGAAGGAGAGATTCATAAAACCACGCTGTTACAATGGATACGACGTTATTCTTTCCCTTTTTAATGCAAACGAAACGCAAATGAATTGCAATAAACCGTAGAAAATGACACTTCTGATAGCTCTGACAATTTATTAAAATCTGAGTGGCAAACAGTTTTGAGCCTGATCAGACGTCGGGTTACCCGACGTCTGATCTGGCTCAGAATGTTTGCATCGGAAAGGGTTGGGGTTAGGGTTCGCATAAACGCGTAAATTTGGAAAGAATAACGTCTTCTCAACTTGAACCCCACTCTAAACAACATTTGAAACATAACGATATTCATCTTCCTTTTAGCCGACACCTCATCGTCATTTGTAAGTGGTTATAATAGAGTGTTACTGTACATGTATGTATACAGAGGAGAAAACGTTATTCTTTCCCAATAAACGCGTTTACGCTAAAACGATTATTTCTATTACAAACAGTATGGAGCCAGATCAGACGCCGGGAAACCCGGCGTCTGATCTAGCTCCAAACTGTTTGCCACCAAGATAAACATGAATTTTCAGAATTGTCCAAAAGTTGTACTTTTCTACGTTTTAGTGCTTTGCATTGCGTTTCGTTTGCGTTTAAACGGGAAAGAATAACGTTTTCTCCTCTGTATATTTTTGGTGATAGTGATCCGGGCGAGAAAATTACCGTTCAGACGAAAGATGAGTGAATTATTTATCCCCTTATAGGCGCTTGAACTTGATTTCGACCTCTTGTCTATAGGGACATGCCACTCGCCATGAAGGTTATACATTGGTTATATAAAACAATAACAAACTGAAGTCGTTGTTATTTCTCAATAAATGTCTTCACTATAGATGTATTGGCTGGGTTTATGCTTATAAAGCGTTTAAGTTGAGTTTGATTTCGTTCTCAAGCATTTGATTGGTCAGATATGAGCCTAGGCTCAAATCTGACCAATCAAATGCTTGAGAAAGTAATCAGAATCAAGTCAAACTCTTTATAATCACTGTAACGGGATACCAAAACACAATCTCCATCATAAAACGATGTTGTACGTATGTATGTTAACACGAACTAATACAGTGGAGAATACGTTATTCTTTCCCATTTGAACGCATGCAAATGCATTGCAATACAATTAGAAAAAACAATTTCTAAAATATATATTTCTAACGATTGGTTTTCATGTTAGTGGCAACAAGTTTGGGGTCTGATCTAGCTCCTAACTCTTGGCAATGGGAACAATAGTTTAAGCGTACACGTCGTTATTTGGGAATGAATGACGTAATTCTCATTGTAATCAATCAGTCACATGTTTTAGCATGGTTCTAAACGAACCGCCATGCAGTTGACGAAAATGGCCCACCGCTGTACGTAGAGTTCCGGTAATGGTTCGATCTCATTACATGTAGTTTTTCACCACCTTAATTCATTGTTTTATTAAATCTTTCCTCCCTGACACTTTAAATGGAAAATTCCAGTTTCCATTTTAGTCTAGTCCATTTCTGACTTTTAAGGGTTAGGGTTATTATGACAAACAGTGAAGACCCTGATCAGAGGGCTCCTTTCGGAGCCCTCTGATCTGGGTCTTCACTGTTTGCATAGGACAAGTGTACTATTCACATGTACACTGTTTGAAAAGGACGCCTATATGCGGGACTAGGGTTCAAAGGGTTAAGGTTAGTGACATTTGCATGCTTGTAATCTTGTGGGAGCTCCATGGAACTCATTATACAGCAAGCTACTCCTGCATATCAAACCCTGCATTTTACCTTTTCTCTACTATGGTATGTTTCATGTTACAACATACGCGATGACACCACCAACATAAACTAAAACTTAATGTATATAACAAACCTGAAAATCAATGTAAAACGTAAGACATTTCACTAGGATCTGCACTGTCTAATGTAAATTCAATGTTCTGTAAGGCTTTGCTCATGTAACACAATTTATCACTTCAAAGAAACACACCTCATGCATTTTGGTCGACATAATTAGGTTAATAAGAATTATCTAGAGCGTATGATTTGATAAATATTTTATTAATCAAATATGAATAGTTCTATGTGTGTTAGTTTATTTGCCCCTCCAACAGACCGACACCATCAGCAAAAACAGCGACTTTTTTCTTCTTCTAAGATACTAGTATGGGTATCTAGCATTTTAACGGAAGAAACATTGATACAGGGCTCCGGATAAGGCGAGGATTTCATAAATCTAAAATCTTTATTTGTGCATAAAACCCTATGGTGTCACTACTCATTAGAATCGTCTAGAGTGCTCCCTCCCTACAACGACCCTCCGAACAACGATTGCCTCCTTACAACAACGCCTGTCGCTGTTCCACAAACAAGACAATTATGTGTACAGTGGAGAATCTGTTATTCTTTCCCGTTTAAACGCAAATAAACGTACGCAAACGCAAATCACTAAAACATAGAAAAGAACAACTTTTTGACAATTCTGATAATTCATGTTTATATTGGTGGCAAACAGTTTGGAGCCTGATCAGACGCCGGGTTACCCGGCGTCTGATCTGGCTCCAAACTGTTTGCACTGCAAATAATAGTTTTAGCGTAAACGCGTTTATTGGGAAAGAATAACAGATTCTCCACTGTAACCCTTTCACTGCTGCAATATCGTCTGCTTAAAATTGCCGTCAGCTGGTGTTTTTTTTTAAAGTCACATTTTGGACATTTTTACAGAAGAAAAAAAACATAACGACGTGTGACAAACAGCTTGAACAGCGTTCCGCGGCGCCTTATCTTGATTCGAGTTGTTTGCAAATGCAATACATTTTCCCTCCCTATTACAACTTCATCCGAAAAACACATACTCTTTGTTCTCGTGTTGTTGAAGAGAGGGGTAACTGTACATCGAGTTAATCTTTCAGATTCAAACATGTACAGTGTAGAAAACGTTATTCTTTCCCAATAAACGCGTTTACGCTAAAACTATTATTTTCAGTGCAAACAGTTTGGAGCCAGATCAGACGCCGGGTAACCCGGCGTCTGATCAGGCTCCAAACTGTTTGCCACCAAGATAAACATGAATTAACAGAATTGTCCAAAAGTTGTACTTTTCTACGTTTTAGTGCTTTGCGTTTGCGTACGTTTGCGTACGTTTGCGTTTAAACGGGAAAGAATAACAGATTCTCCACTGTAACGTATGCTTTACAACTGCCTATTTGAATTCTCAGACTGACCTAGATCTTACATTTACAAATAAGTATGTAAATGGACCAATCAATAACGATTGACTGTTAAATACCATTATTAGCCAGGGAGAGTTCCAGAGTACTACCTAGTTGGAAATAGACACCTTACGGTACTTCATGCAAGACTTAGGAACAATTGTAGTAATTTGAACACCTTTTTATAAACCACTTGAAAATTGACCCGTACTGTTCGTGTGAGAATGTTTCTGAAGATGTAGAGCATTATTTTTTTAAATGTCCTAAATATATAGAGTTTCGACATACCCTTTTTCAGACCACAATACCTTACCATCCAATTAATAGAAATATTCTTCTTTTTGGAAGTAAAAATCTAACTTTCGAACAAAATTGTCTGATTTTCACAGCTGTCCAAACTTTTATAAAAGAAACAAAACGTTTTTAGATCTTGACATTTTCTCCTTTTTCCTTGTTATTTTACCCCCTATACATGTCCTAGTACGGCTATAGCAAGAGTCAAGGTATAAGCTTGTACCATTATATATTTATCTTTTGCCAAACTCAATCAGTTAAACATCTCTATTACGAACAGTAAATTATTTTATTATTAATTTGTGTTTGAGGCGGCTGGCTGCTTAGAGCGGGATGAAGGTATGACAGAGGACTCTTTTAGGAGCTTTCTGTTTTGCTTTCGCCTTTTTATGGGCTGTAGTCTGTCTCTTTCACAATTTCTTATACAATCAATAATCGTTCTCTTTTAGTGGTCGTAATAGAGAGGTTGCACTGTATGCAAGGGAATACACCGGGGATGCAATTCTTGTTATTTGCTGTTTGTATAAATTGATCTGTTTTGCAGTTGAACCTGTATTTGGCGGCTACCAATATGTTTTTAGGCCAGTGCTTCCTTGGTGCAGGAATGATAATAATGTGGAGAACCCCTGCATGGGGCTTTCTACATTGGATCTGTCGTGCATTGGGGGACCACTGGTCACCAAATATCAACAACTTTCTAAATCTGGTAGTTTCTTAATACGGGTTTAACTGTTTTTCACAGTCAATTATTTGATGGCGGATTACACTGTGTAATTTTGTTCTTGCATAATTATAATTATCCACATTATGGTTATGGAGGCACCTGTACTCACACTCATACTCTCTCCTTTGTTCTGCTCTCTCTCTCTCTCTCTCTCTCTCTCTCTCTCTCTCTCACTATATCTCTCTCTTTCTCTCACTTCCTCTCTTTCTCTCTCTCTCTCTCTCTGGCTCACTAATGCCCGCTCTCTAAAAGAATTTGTACTTGTTAAACTGTAGGGGAAGGGCCGTCTCTAAGATGGTAGAACTTGTGGCACAACCCCATTTCATGTTTATAATTGAAATAAAATATGTTTAAACTAAATACCATTATCATTAGGAGCCTGAAACTTTATGTCTTTATTTGTTTAAATTTGGGTTTTGATATCTTATCTCAAATATGCATCTTTACCATGTATGAGTGTCAAACCAGCTGGACCCTGATCCTGATCATCATCAAACTCAAGATTTATTTTATTTTAGTAATACAGTTATCAAAGCATTCACTGTGTCTGTCATATGAAAACTATGGACCAGAAAAAAGTTAATTATCACCTCATGTAGATTTTATACTGCTATCTCGGTCACTCAAAAGTATATATTTACACCTAATTTATACGCGTATGATAAAAGAAACCACGTTTAAAATAGGTGAGAGTAAAGCAGAAAACCCCGTTTCGCAGCTCAAACAATATGGCAGTGATCGGGTTAAAACCATCTACGATACATTTGACCATGAAATTGTTAAACATCGCAGAGAGGCATTGTCACGGTAGCAGGAATATACTATACGTACAGCATACCAATGTCTGCGGGGCCGTTTGGTTTATCCGCATCAAGTGCAGCATAGCATAAATGTTTTACTAGTGTGGCAAAGCGACACTTTGATGGCCTGTCGATAGTAAGTGATAGGTATTGATTTGTCAATTTCACAAGACTTTGATTTCCTATTCTTTTATATATCTCATTAAGGCGACATGGTGATCGGAAAGTAAATGCTTCATCTTTTATGGTGTATATATACTGTGGAGAAGACGTTATACTCTCCCAATAAACGCCTTTACGCTTATACGATTGTATCCATTGTAAATAGTTTGGAGCCAGATCAGACACCGATTTACCAAACTGTTTGATACTGGCTATGCAATCGCTTCAGCCATTTTGTCGATCGTTTAATAGTTTTAATACGCTAAGTGTTTTTCTTGGCTTGAGGTTTTTAAAATAAGAAATGAATAGTAATAATAAAGATTTATTTAACGAGAGAGCTCATTTGATAAAGATCTATCTTCCATGAGGGCCTCAACATATACAGTGGACAATTCAGATAATTCATGTTTATCTTGGTGGCAAACAGTTTGGAGCCTGATCAGACGCCGGGTTACCCGGCGTCTGATCTGGCTCCAAACTGTTTGCACTGCAAATAATAGTTTTAGCGTAAACGCGTTTATTGGTAAAGAATAACACATTCTCCACTGTACAAGTACATAAAACAAAATACATTTCATACAAAACATATATAATAATTAACAACACTTTAACAATACGAATTAGTTCCTTCTTAATATTCAGAATGTACAGTGTTCCCTCTCTACAACGGCCCTCAGTACGACTCCCTCCTTACAACGACATTCGCAGCTGTTCCCACGAAAATTATGTTTCATGCTTTCTCTGATGCATCATCAGCTACTTAGAATTGCTGTCTGCTGTTTTTCTTACAAAAATTACATTTTACAGAAAAAAAATATAATGACAAATGACAAACAGCTTGAATCCAGATCAGACGCCGCGTAACGCGGCGTCTGATCTGCATTCGAGCTGTTTGCAATTTTTTTACCAAATTCCCTCCCTATAACGACTCCCTCCGAACAACGCACATATTTGTAGTCTCCCATTGGGTGTCGTTATACAGAGGGAGCGCTGTATTCCAACTTAAATTTTAGATGTTACTTATTTAAATATCTTATACGAACTGACGTTCTTTCTTTCGCTCACACACATCCTCCCATTCTTCAGTCAGACACACGTTCGTGTTTTCTTTTCATGCATTCCCCAAGAGTTCATATTAGATTGTCCATTCATTCACCCCTATGTGCACAAGAAGCATTATAATAGTCATTTATGTACAGTGTTCCTTCCATACAAAGGCCCTCCAAACAAAGATTTCTTCCTTTCAACCATGCTTGCTGCTGTTACAGTGGATAATCTGTTATTCTTTCCCAATAAACGCGTTTACGCTTAAACTATGTTTTCCATTGCAAATAGTTTGGAGCCAGATAAGACGCCGGGTAACCCGCCGTCTGATCAGGCTCCAAACTGTTTGCCACTAAGATAAACATGATCTATCAGAATTGTCCAAAAGTTGTACTTTTCTACGTTTTAGTGCTTTGCGTTTGCGTACGTTTGCGTACGTTTGCGTTTAAACGGGAAAGACAATTATATCTAACGCTTTCACTGCTGCAATATCGGCTGCTTAAAATTGCCGTTGTTGTATCTCAAAAGTACATATTTTTTATGAGTGGACCTTTTGATAGAAGAAACAATGATGAGTGACAAACAGCTTGAATCCAGATCGGAAGCCGCGTTACGTGGGGTCTCTTCTGCATTTAAGCTGTTTGCAAATGTAAGTCAAGTTTTAACTCCCCTCCCTACAACAAATCCCTCCGAACAACGCTTGAAATATGTGTCTCCCATTAGTTGTTGTTGGAGCGAGGGGACTTATGTTCTCAATGTCCGGCATCCATGACATTAATTAACCCTTCTCGAAGTGAGCACGTGTCACTCCCAGAGTTCAATGCGACATCGTATACATAACATTCAACACGATAAATATTGCAGACAACAATATAATGAAAAGAACAACAAATCAATACAACAGAATAGAACATGTTTTTATTGTTTTGGACTTCAAGCATGAAGTTTAACCCTTTACCTGATAGCATTGTTTCTAGTATTGAAGATATGTGACTACTTAAAGCAGGTTGAAAGTAAAGCAGAATGCGCCCTAAGGCGCATTCTGCTTTACTTTCAGCCTGCTTTAAGCTATTAACTGCTAGAATAAGGAAAGTATTAAATATGACACATATTCATTACGGTATAATTTGGAACTATTTTCTTCAGCGGATGAATAAAATGAATGTGCTAAAAGTCGCTTCTATAAGGGAAAGGGTTAAAGCAGACGATAATATTGTGGTGAAGGGGTAAAAGTCTGCCGTATTTTTTAAATTGAAAATGTTAATAACGGATGACGACATAACACATGGGGGACATTGGCAGAATGCTTAAATAGAGAGAGGTAACTTATTTGCCTTAAAGTTATGTAGAAGAAGGAACTTTAAAATACATTTAATCTCTGATTTTTCTATCTAATCCTGTCTTGTGACATATTTTTGGAATCGTCTGTTCAAGACGATTCCAAAAAGATGTCACAAGACAGAATTAGATGGAGAAATAAATAATAATTGAGAGTTTTATAATCTGACTTACGACAACATTTGTCGTAAGAAGTTTATGAAACGGGGCCCAGGAGTGTTAGGTTATGTGAACTAGAAATAGACACATATACTGAGTATGTGCTACTGAAATTACCAGGCACGGCAACGAGTAGCCGCATGTTATATTAGTCAGAGGTTAAGAGGTTAATTGTATTGTATGTTCTACAAACACGTGATATATTCATTTATTATTTGGTTGATGACAAGATGGAATACAATAGCTTCTCTGCTTAGTGAGAACCCAACAGGGAATGGTGAGTATCTACCACACCATCTAAAGCAAGGTGTAATGCATCTCAAAATAAAAAAGAAATGCAGAAAACTTTCTTCAAAATTTTTTTTTTTTTTATATGATTAAAGTTGATTCACACAATAGGAACAACTCCATACGCATGTTACATACAGTAGAGAATCTGTTATTCTTTCCCAATAAACGCGTTTACGCTAAAACTATTATTTGCAGTGCAAACAGTTTGGAGCCAGATCAGACGCCGGGTAACCCGGCGTCTGATCAGGTTCCAAACTGTTTGCCACCAAGATAAACATGAAATATCAGAATTGTCCAAAAGTTGTTCTTTTCTACGTTTTAGCGCTTTGCGTTTGCGTACGTTTGCGTTTAAACGGGAAAGAATAACAGATTATCCACTGTACATATATATGGTGTTTACTGTAGTCTGTGATGACCCATACCAGGACAAAAGCTGCTCATCAAGTTCCATCGTCCGATTTTGAATTATTCATACATGTACTCTTATCTTTTGACATGCAAAAAGGATCAAAGACCACTGGTCAAAGTCCTTAAGTTTCAGGACCCTCATAATGAAATCGAGCCAATGCTGGTCAATATGTCTCTGTAGATCAAACCCATCTTACACCAATCAGAATCTAGAACTACAAATGTAATTATAATAGTTCATCATTCCATGACCAGGTATCATATATGCATTGTTTCTCCCCTCGAAACATAAGATACTGGAACAGCCTGTCAAAACCAGCTCAAATCGTGCACCAGTCTAGATGCTTTCAAAATAGACTGGAGACGGTCAACTTCTAGTTTATACATGATTTGTTTTTACTTTTAACTTTGCAATTCCTACTCGGTTCTTTCTACAACTTATTTTTATATATTCCTTTTAGTTTGCATGTGATAGCGAAAACTAGTGCACTTTTCAGAGTGATAGAATTAGGATTTAACACCTTCACTGTCATGACGTCACCAGCTTTAAACAATTGTCGTCTGCTTCAATTTCTCAAATTTGAATTAAATTCATTTTTGTCTCTCAGAAATATGAAAATTGGTTTCAAACAGTTCGGACCCTGATCAGACGCCGCGTGACGCGGCGTCTGATCAGGATCCAAAATGTTTGAGAATAAACTTTGCACCCGGAGTAAGGCTGTGGAGGTGCCTTTTGTACGACTCAAAGCCTCTATATCCGGATAGATCTGATCCCACCCACACACGCCTTGACTCTTTGACATTAATTGAAATTGACGTAGCTTTATTAATCCCCACCCCTCCTGCTTCAACGAGCCGGAGTTAAAAGACAATGGCATTCTTGTAGAATTACATGTAACCAGATTATCCCTTTCGCGGCTCTTTGAAAATACGTACAATCGCTTTTAGATAGTTCGGCTCTAATACATGTACTTACGCCGAGTAAATAGGCTCTGATTACAGTGGAGAATCTGTTATTCTTTCCCAATAAACGCGTTTACGCTAAAACTATTATTTGCAGTGCAAACAGTTTGGAGCCAGATCAGACGCCGGGTAACCCGGCGTCTGATCAGGCTCCAAACTGTTTGCCTCCAAGATAAAGATGAATTATCAGAATTGTCAAAAAGTTGTACTTTTCTGCGTTTTAGTGTTTTGCGTTTGCGTACGTTTGCGTTTAAACGGGAAAGAATAACAGATTCTCCACTGTACATGTACATGTAGCATCTAAGCTGTCTGACACTAAGTATTAAATAACATCTGAATATTGCAGACAATATAATTACATTCAAACAAGACCATAATACTGACGATAACTTTAGTGGTGAAAAGGTTTCATAAAACTACAGTTGAGAAGACGTTATTCTTTCCCAATAAACGCGTTTATTTTAAAACGAGTATCTCCATTGTAAACAGTTTGGAGCCAGATCGGACGCTGGGTATCCCGGCGTCTGATCAGACTCCTAACTGTTTGTCACTCAGATTAAAACAAACCCGAAGAAATGTCTAAATATTGATATCTTCTACATTTTATTGAAATGAATTTGCGTTTCGTTTGCGTTTAAACGAGAAAAGAATAACGTCTTCACAGTTAAAGCAAAACATACTTCGAATATATTTATATTGTTTAGAGAGAAAAAAACGAGTCAATTACGTGTACGTGGATTTGTTTGTTTGAAAATTTTTATTATTATTATTCATTCATTGCCATATTACAGTGGAGAAAACGTTATTCTTTCCCAATAAACGCGTTTACGTTAAAACTATTATTTGCCGTGCAAACAGTTTGAAGCCAGATCAGACGCCGGGTAACCCGGCGTCTGATCAGGCTCCAAAAAGTTGCCACCAAGATAAACATGAAATATCAGAATTGTCCAAAAGTTGTTCTTTTCTACGTTTTAGTGCTTTGCGTTTGCGTGCGTTTGCGTACGTTTGCGTTTAAACGGGAAAGAATAACAGATTCTCCACTGTAAGCTGTACAGTAAAGAAAACGTTATTTCGACGTCATTGATAAAGTCATCCAGTGAAGAAGATGTTTTCTTTTATGCTAAGCAGTGAATTATAGAGTTTTCTCAGTAGATTATAACGTTATAATCTACAGTGAATTATAACTTTTTTAAAATACTTTTTGCCAGAACAATTTTTTGCTCTTACCGCCTTTTAATTTAAATAATTATGTCATACACGATGTTTTTGGTGTCGCATGTGCAGATTACTACGCCATCAAAATGGTACTAAGTCTGGATCACTTTGATTTTAAGAGGCTCAATACGGGGTATTTGACATGGTTCAAGTGCTTAATCGGCGGCTTTACATTAATATTTCTCTGTTAAAAGCCTAAAAGAAATAGAATAATTGTTTGTTTCTGTGTAAAATTGGATTTTCTTTCATCTCGTGAAAAGCAAGGGTTATATTTTCACTCGTGGCTTCGCCACTCGTGAAAATATAACCTTGCTTTTCACTCGATGAAAGAAAATCCCATCTTACACTGAAACAAACAATTATCCTCTATATTATTTCTTTTAATTAACGCGTTCACGCAAACACTTTGATTCCCATTGCAAACATTTTGGAGCTAGATCAGACACTTGGTAATCCTGTACAGTGGAGAAAACGTTATTCTTTCCCGTTTAAACGCAAACGTACGCAAACGCAACGCACTAAAACGTAGAAAAGTACAACTTTTGGACAATTCTGATAGATCATGTTTATCTTGGTGGCAAACAGTTTGGAGCCTGATCAGACGCCGGGTTACCCGGCGTCTGATCTGGCTCCAAACTGTTTGCACTGCGAATAATAGTTTTAGCGTAAACGCGTTTATTGGGAAAGAATAACGTTTTCTCCACTGTAATCCTGTATCTGATGTGGTTCTATATGATTGGCAATGGAAATGTTTGTTCATCCAGGAAAATTATTGAATAGTTCCTGTTTCAACAAACACTGTTTAAATTGTGTAAGATATTAATTTAATGCTGTATGTCACTGTTTAATGGTGTATGTCTTCAACTTCAGCATTAATACTGTGTTCAAATTGTGTTTAAAGTGTGTACGTTACTAATTTATTTGTGTATGTCACTGTGTAGTGGTGTTCATATTTAATATCAGTGTTAATTACACATTTTTTCAAACGGTTTCTGTCAAATTAAACTGGTTTTTTTTTCTTCAAAATCAAGTTACTGTTTAATGGTGTATGTCCTCAACTTCCGTATTATTTACTTACTGGTGTACGACACTGTTTTAATGCTGTACATCACTGTTTCATGGATTATATATCTCAACTTCTTTGGAAGTAATTTTTGGAAATTGTTTCTAGCACATCAAACTATTTTAATTGTGTCACTGTTTTAATGATCCACGACACTTTTTAATAATACACGTCACGTCATTAGTTATGTAAGCTTCTGCTTTTATGGTGCATGTCACTGTTTTAACGGTGCTCGCCACTGCTTTAATGGTGTACGGCACTGTTTAATAGCGTACATGTATACGTATGTCTTTAACTTCCGTCGAAGAACCCTTTTTAAATGGTTTCTAGCACATTAAACTTTTTACATATAAATGGCGTTTTACTCCAATTGGGGAATTACCTTTTGCATAATGTGTAGTCTGAAGCAAGGTTGTAGTGTACAGTGGAGAAAACTTTATTCTTTCCCAATAAACGCGTTTACGCTAAAACTATGTTTTCCATTGCAAACAGTTTGGAGCCAGATCAGACGCCGGGTAACCCGGCGTCTGATCAGGCTCCAAACTGTTTGCCACCAAGATAAACATGAAATGTCAGAATTGTCCAAAAGTTCTTTTCTACGTTTTAGTGCTTTGCGTCTGCGTACGTTTGCGTTTAAACGGGAAAGAATAACAGATTCTCCACTGTAATAATTTGCCATGTTGTTTAGGAAATATCACTAGAGTTATACAGTTTGGAGCTACAAAATACGCCTGGTTACTGCAAGTCGAACCTCGATCAACAAAGTTTGCAACACTCACATATGACAATACGGCATTCTTTCCCGTTGAAACACAAACGAAACACAAACGCAATTCAATAAAATGGAGAAAATGGCAACATTTCTTAAAACTTTTTATGATTTGTTTTAATCTAAATAACAGTTTGGAATCGAAATAACAATTTTAGTGTAAACGCGTTTATTTGGGGGAAAAGTGTTTCCTCTACTGTATCACATACTCCCTCATAGTTTATTGAACGTTTAACCAATTATTTGGGAGATGTTTACCTCTTCACCGCTATAGTGTCGTCTGCTTCAGTATAAATGTCTGCAAGACACGTTTCAAAGTTATAATAAAGGTTGTATGACTAAATAAATATCGATAAGAGTGTCAAATAGTTTGGGGCCTGATCAGACGCCGCGTTACGCGGCGTCTGGTCAGGACCCAAACTGTTTGCAAACGCGCTTTATCGCGTCATTGAGAGTAAAATGGTTGAAGGGGCATGTACATTGTGTTGTGATATAAAGGACAAGTAATGAAAACTTCATGTTGTTCCTTCTTGGAATTCTGTAAGAGCTATACATCAAGGACAAAAAACGATATACACGTACGTCAAAGCCTGGTGAATTATGATGTCATCATTAAATGGCGGACTCCAATACACTTGAGAGCGGTCATTGGTCATTGGTCAGATCAACAACTTTAAACTTTATGACCGGACTTTGTCCGTAGGCCCTACTATACTTATATTTACGTCGTCCTTTACCCGACCCGAGTTAACTTGTGTACCAATATCCAATAAAATAGAAACAGTTTGAATACAGATCATACGTAATATTTACATGTATCCTAACTTATTGAGAGTTTGGTAACTGTATTTTTAAATCTACAGAAATATACCAATATATTTTTACTAATTTTCCAATTAATTAGATGGCTATTATACTGTAAACGACAATTACCGGCGTACAAAGCATATCAGATTAAAATCTTAGCCGCCCAATCTTAAATCAGCGGCTACTGTTTTGTCATAGATTTATAAATTAACCCTTTCACTGCCATTAAATCCCTTGCTTCAAAATGTCCTCCGCTGTTTTGTAAAATTTAGGTTTTAGGCATTTTGATTGAAATATAACCATCGATGCGAGTGGCAAATAGTTTGGACCAAGATCAGACGCCGCGTCACGCGGCGTCTGATCTTGATCCAAACTGTTTGCCAATGCAAGTTTAGTGCGGGGAGGTTGTGACGGGGTTAAATGGATTATGGAACAAGGGGAAAGTCTCGCCGAAGCCATTTATCGTGTTGTTATACAAATGTCATATGAATGACAGCTAGTGCAGTGGTCGGTCACATCTTGAGGAGTTATATAAATGGAATAGCATCATATTTTGAAATTGATATTTTGGAATCTTTAATACATTTGGTATGTACATTGTGTATTAGAGTAAAAAGGCTAAGATTACTAAGTTGCCATTTAGAAAGAGGGTGGAGGGGGGAGAGGGACTGGTTGCTGCAAATTGCTGGAAAAAATAACCATATATGAGCTTTCTGCATAACACTTTGTTATGCAATAAGAATTAGCTCTGTTGGGGACAAACGTGTCTGTAATTGAACTAACAGTAGAAGTAGTTGTTGTTGTTGCAGTAATAGTAGTAGTAGTAGTAGTAGTAGTTGTTGTTGTTGTTGTAGTTGTAGTAGTTGTAGTTGTAGTTGTAGTTGTAGTAGTAGTAGTAGTTGTAGTAGTAGTAGTTGTTGTTGTAGTTGTAGTAACCGCAACCGTGGCCTAGTGGTTAGGGCGCCCGCCTTGGAAGCGGGAGGTCGAAGGTTCAAATCCCGGAGCCGGATACGGGGTTGGAACTGATGTGGCCGGTTGGTGAGCCGCCAGCTAGTTAAATGAATGGTTACCGTAGGCCCGTCTCTGCCAGGCGCCCGGCAATAAGAGAAGGGATTCGGGAGGTACTGTGCGTGCAAAAAAGATAGGTGTCTCATAAGCCAAAGTAGTTGTAGTTGTTGTAGTACTAGTTCTAGTACTAGTAATAATTGTTGTAGTAGTAGTAGTAGCTATAGCAGTAATAGTAGTACATGTAATTATAGTAGTAGTCGTAGTACTAGTATAAGTAGTAGTAGTAGTAGTAGTAGAAGCAGTAGTAGAAATAGTAGCAAAGATAGTGACAAGAGTTTCAGTAGTAGTAATTGTTGTACCAGTAGTAATAGTACTAAATCTATTTGTTGTTTTAGTAATAGTATTTCTTTGAACTCAGACAGTTAATTAAATTGTTCTTTACTATGTTGTAAGACTTTGTTACTTTATTTCGGTTGATTACCTTAAGCAGCAAAACGCGTATTTCTCATTAATCAGTCTGCCGTGTTTCCTTGCAGTGGAGAAAACGTTATTCTTTCGTTTAAACGCAAACGAAACGCAAACGCATTGCACTAAAATGGAGAAAATGACAGCTGTTTGATAGTTCTGATTATTCATTTTAATCTGAGTGGCAAACAGTTTGGAAATTGATCAGACGCCGGATTACACACAAAACTGCAACCAGTGTCATTCATTATATTTCGATGTTTTACAAATAAATACTAGTTCAATTGTTTCCTCTGACGATCGACTTGCGTGTATGTCTAGGTCAATTAAACCATCGACTGATAGCGATTTTAAAGCTGACGACATTTTCTGCCGGGGTATACAATGATAAATTACCCGTCAATCACTTTCCGTTTTATTGTTTTGGTTTGGTAGTTTTATTTCACCTTTAATCTTCTAGGTAGGTTCCTTATGGAACTACGTAGTCTTATGCAATTCCAAAGTCATTTCTTCTGCCATACCTTTAAAGAACACAACTTAGGTATACTGAATAGATCATGACGAGACGCCGGGTTACTTTTCTATTCATTAGTATCTAAACAGTTCCAAATTGTTTTCACAAAGTCGATAATAAAATGTTAAAGTTTAAAAGCAATATCTTACAATGTACCCTTGCATAAATCACAGCGCTGATTGGACAATATAGATAGTGTCTGGTTTACAATGCATTTTAATATGAATAATTAAACAGCACGTGCCATAAACATATTTTTTCATCCCTTACCTGTTCACTTGTCTGAGTGTGTCTAAAACATTGATATTCTACGAATGAAACAAATATCAAGTATATTTGAAATTCTTAAGTCTAGGCGTCTGACGCCTTTTTTTCAAAATTGATTTTTCATATCTTGTCTTAATTCTGTAATGCTTTTTCGAGCGAAAACCAGTCGATCATCAAAATAATTTAAGAACCTTTAAGGGGTTATTTGTGAGGACCTTGGAGGGTTTTCTTGATTTTTTTATTTATTTTGTCTATGTGGAACTTTTGCCGCCTAGTTTATTCTGACACGATATTTCCAATACTTATTTGGCAATATTTATTACAGGGTCGTTGCATGTTCATTACGCTTTCAATTATATGTGTCGGGCTTCCTTCGCATAAAAATCTTTCTAAGAACTTTATTCCAATCACAGATGGGTCATTTTCAGACTTTCAGACTTTGATGTCATGTTAATTATCGCAATATAATCATAGTTGAAAAGTTTGCTTTAAAATAGATGAATTGTCGTATTAATATCATCACATGCACAGTTAAATGAGTAAGATCAAGAAAGGATAATGTGTAACTCGGCGTATCATATAGATCAAAGCTTTTCGCCACTGTTATTACTCGCTCATAGGGCATTATCGGTCAGAAGTCTGTGACATGTACGTATAGCTCAGCATCAGCAGTGTTTGTCTTGTATGGTTGTATGGTTTAGATGTATGGTTTAGACTTCAGACCGGTCCTGTCTTACCCCGATTACAATAGTTATACAGTTTGTATCCTGATCAGACGCCACATAAAGCGGCGTCTGATCAGGATCCAAACTGTTTGACACTCATTTCAATATATTATACGTCAAAATACATAAACTTTTGGGAAAGGCAGACGACACTTGTTTAAAACTGATGACCCCGTGGCGTTGAAGGGGTTAAATTAACTCTGGCAAATAGCAGACAGCGCATGCGCTGACCAGACGCCCACTTTTTGTGGCGTCTTGTCGGAGTCTTCACTGTTTATTAAATGCCTGTACGCTAAGATTTAGTTGTTAAAGATTGATTAGGCACTGTTTAAGAGTGTGTGAATATTGTGTATGAATAATTGATTACAGAACAATAAGCATCGCTTTGGCGAAGTCTATGAAGTTCCATGAATGATTTAGTAATGTGGTTATGGGGTTTTTGTAACACAGAGATTACAAATTATTCGGACTTTGTTCCGCGCACAGCAACATTTCGTAGAGTTTGTTCTAAAGAGGATATAATGCCAAAGTGATATGGATATACAATAAGTGTGCATTGTACATGTAGATGGCAATCACTAGGTTATGGGCCACTACTAGAGTGACCTTTTATATTTATGTATGTACACAGTAGAGAAGAGGCTAATCTTTATTCATTTTTCCATGGCAAACTTGGAGCCAAATCAGACACCGAGTAAGCCGGTGTCTGATCAGGCTCTAAACTGTTTGCCTCTCATATTAAAACAAATAGTAAGAAAAGTCAAATAGTTGTTTTCTACACTTTATCGCATTATATTTGTCTTTCGTTTACGTTTAAACAGGAAGAAATAACGTCTTCTCCACTATGTCTCATACAGTGGAGAATCTGTTATCCTTTCCCGTTTAAACGCAAACGTACGCAAACGCATTTTAGCACTAAAACGTAGAAAAGAACAACTTTTGGACAATTCTGATAATTCTTGTTTATCTTGGTGGCAAACAGTTTGGAGCCTGATCAGACGCCGGGTTACCCGGCGTCTGATCTGGCTCCAAACTGTTTGCACTGCAAATAATAGTTTTAGCGTAAACGCGTTAATTGGGAAAGAATAACAGATTCTCCACTGTACTGGTGTGATTGGTAGTGTTTATTTTAACTATCATTTTCTTTATCTATGTATTTCTTCTTATTCATCTTTTTGTTATGGTGATTTCTTGTTTTAGTTGGGGTTTTATTTTGTCATTGTTTTCTTGTTCCATCATTTTCCGGGGAATTCCTTCCTTGTTTTATTCTTCATTAAGCAGTAATCTCATTTAAACCACGACAGCGTCAATTTCAACGTGATGTGTCTATCCCTTCGCCGCCTTATTGCCATCTGCTTCAATGTTGTTGTCTGTAATATCGCTTCACAATTAAACTTAAGATAGCATGACTGACGAAATTTAGAAACGAGTGTCAAACAGTTTGAAACCCGACCAGACGCCTTACACGGCGTCTGATAAACTGTTTGCAAACGCGCATTCACGCAGCATCTGATCAGGATCGAAACTGTTTGATAATGTGTCTTTTAGCGTCAGTGAAAATTAAAGGGTTAGACAGACATGAAACTTGATCTTTGTTATTTACCATTTCAGAATGATTGAATATCACAGTAGCGCTTAGATGATTACAAATATTTATTATCTATCTGTTACGTGATGACACAAGTTTAGATCAATAGTTAAGATTAGTATTTTTAAAGAATGATATAGATCTATACATAACGTCTTCTTATAACATATGACACTTAAATATCTATACAATACCATTTGTTTCAACTTAATCCTATATCAACTGAAAATACAGGGTGAATAAATACAATGTTTGACAGTAACATGTGCACATATTATCTAACAGTTACATATACCATACCCAATACTTGAAAAGAACATGCCTACAAAACAATGGTTGAGAATAGCATAATGCACACACTAATTGGAAATATCATGTATACAAAACAGTTGAAAATAACGTAAACCACCATGGTTGGAAATATCATACAAACAAAACAGCTGAAAATAGCGTAATCACAATGGTTAGAAATGACATTAACAAAACAGTTAAAAATAATGTTATACACACAATTCTTGGAAATGATATACATAAATACAAAATATAAATACAAAACAATAGCTCAAAATAACATAATACACACAGTGGTTGGAAATTACATAATAAACACAATGGCTGAACGTAATATTATATATATAATGATTGGAAATAACATGCAAACAAAACAACGGTTGAACGTAACATACCTCGTTTGGTTGAGTTGAGTGGGCTATTATCAGTGCATTTATTCTTGCAATAAAACTTCTATTACCGCCATTGAATAATATTGATAATGTCCTAGACATACATTGTATAATGACTTCAAGCAAAATTAAAGCAAGACAGAAATATCCTAATAAGCTTTATTATGCCCATCATGATGAAGCAGACACACGCCATTGACACCGATATCAAACTATGTTAACCCCCTCCTTCACTGCCTTAACCCGAGTACAATACTGTTAAACAGGTTTTTGTCGCGTCATGAATATTTCGCGTAATGCGATTTTGTATTAATTCGCGACATCATGCAATATTTCTAGCAGGTTTAAGCTTAAAGCAGGCTGAAAGTAAAGCAGAAAATGCCTTAAGGCACATTTTGCTTTACTTTCAACCTGCTTAAGAAGTCGCCTAGATCTATTTCAAAACTAGAGACATTCGCGAATAAGCCCGTAAATTATATTCTCGCGAATAAAATCGGGTTTACAGTAGTTTTTTGCAAACCGTTTGAATCCTGATCAGAATCCAAACTGTAACGTGTTTGACACTCATTTTAATATTTCTTAAGTCAAAATACATAAAGTTTAAATTTGAGAAATTAAACAACAAAATGACGGCAATTGTAAAAAATTGATGACGTCAGGACAGTGAACGATGGCGTCATGGTAGTGAAGGGTAAATCTATTATTCTATGAGCTACATTTTGACCTATAAATCTGGAACTGTTTATACATCAATATGTAGATTAGATCAGTCTACATAAACATTGTATTTAAATACAAAGAACTGTTTATGTTGGTTTTCTTGACAAAGTGGATTGACCCTTTCACTCTCAGTGACGCATTAAATCGCATTTGCAAACAGTAACGCGGCGTCTGATCAGGATCCAAACTGTTTGACACTCGTTTTGAAATTTATTCGGTCATACTGCCTTATTTTTTAACTTTGAAACGACATTGCAGATAACAAAATTGAAGCAGACGACAATGAACCGGTGAAGGGGTACATTTGACAGTTAAATGGTTAAATGGTGTGACTCAGTGGCAGATTGTTAATATATACACTCCCACATTTTATTACATAAGTGGACATAAGGCTATATAAAGCTTTATACGTTTATTCGAAACTCTACCCGAGGCAATAATAAAACTATGTCAAAACCACTTCAATTTATTCTTGGCTGATTGAGCTCGTTTTCATTAATTTGATTCTAAATACGGAAGTTTTCTTATATACTGTATATTGAGAAAACAATTGTCCAATATTTATGTTATAGATTAGCAATGTGGACCGTTGACTCCTTAGTCTGGACTCTGTGGGCAAATTTGTTATAAAAGATGAAAACCGTTTAGATCAAGGGGAGACGCAGAGTAACTTGGCGTCACATCTGTGTCTAAATGAATTTTACCCAATGGTGATTTTTTACCCAACAAAAATTCCTTTAACTCATCTTTGAGACGTGTTGCATAGGAACATTTTTGCAGAACAGAACAGAAAATATATTGTATTGCAGACGACACTAGCACAGCGTGCATGCTGGGGGATACAGGGGCCCGTTTCATAAAACTTCGTACGAAAAAAGTTGTCGTAAGTCAGATTATAAAAGTCTCAATTATTATTTATTTCTCCATCTAATCCTGTCTTGTGATATCTTTTTGGAATCGTCTTTTCAAGACGATTCCAAAAGGATGTCACAAGACAGGATTAGGTGGAGAAATAGGAAAATAAATGTTTTTTAAAGTTAGACTTACGATCGTTTTTGTCGTACGAAGTTTTATGAAACGGGCCCCTGTTCTCTAGCATTCTTGAACATAATTTAGCCGTGCCATGACGAAACATGCCTTATTGCATTTCAACATTGTACATATCTAGCACCGTTGTCACCCCAGGCTCTGTATCTGAGCTTAGTTTTTCACTGCCAAATACTATATATTATAATACAGCTACATTGTACATAAATTGCGTTGGCTGCATGTGGGTGTCAAACAGTGAAGATCAAGACCAGCCGCCGGCTGGCCTTTATCTACACTGTTTGTAATACAATACGCCAGTTTTTCTCATGACACGGCTCAATTATATGTATTCCTGAGTACTTTTCGATCAGAACGTTCTACTGTATACGAATTGTCCTCTCGTGGACGTCTTGTTATGTGTGGGGAAGACGTTATTATGACGTCACTGGTGACCTCATCCAAAAGGGAATACGTTATTATATCCCAATAAACTATTTTACATTTAAATCATCATTACCATTGCAAACAGTTTGGAGCTTCTCCAGACTTCGGGAAAACTGGTGTCTGATCAGGTTTCAAACTGTTTGCCACGCAAATTAAAATAAAATATTTTAAAATTTGATATTTTCTTATTTTATTGCAATGCTTTAGCGTTTCGTTTAATCGGGAAAGAACAACGTTTTCTCTACTGAATAATATAGAAGGGTCTTTGGACAAGAACAACGAATTGGTGCTCTTTTGACATTGTCAGGACTATTCTTTTCATAAACAGCCCATAAATTACTCTGGAAAAAATTGTATATTGTAAACAACAATAAACTAACATTTCAGTGATGACAATTTCCTCCATAGCTTGTTTCTAGTATGGAAAATAGCTGACCACTTACAGCAGGTACATGTAGAAAGTAAAGCAGAATGCGCCTTACTTTCAGCCCGCTTTAACTCTTTCCTCCCTGATCTTTAAATGGACAATTCTAGTTTCCTTTTTAGTTTAGTCCATTTCTGACTTTTAAAGCGACTCGCAACCAGATGGTGCATTAAAAATAGTAATTTGTAAATATGTGTCAAACGCTTATATAAATGGTAAAGAATTAGTTTAGGATAAGAAATTCTGTTTAAAAAAATGTATTTCAATAAAAAAAATATTGGTCTCTGGTGGGATTCGAACCCGGGCCCGGCATTGGCGGACAGAAGGCAAAATAGGGGAAACCGCTTAGACCAATGGACCACGGAACTATCCGTTTATCTCGGATCGATTTAACGTATTTCAATGTGTAGCCATCGAAAGTGCATACAACTTCGTAATTCGGCTCGTGTTTATGTCTGAGCCCGTGTAGAGAAGCAACAACAACAACTATACCGTCTACTAGTCGGTATAGAAAAACGATGGAAAATATCTAAAAATCTAAGATTCGGTGACGATTCTTGAGACTTTTTTTGGACTGATCATATTTTTTTAAAGTCAGAAGCCAAATAATGCCACAAATTTGCTTTTATTTGAGTATTTTATTTTATTTTGACAAGTACACCATCCGGTTGCGAGTCCCTTTAAGGGTTGTTTTTGTCAATGTTTGGCATTATGACAAACAGTTAAGACCCTGATCAGAGGGCTCCTTTCGGAGCCCTCTGATCTGGGTCTTTGCTGTTTGCACAGGACAAGTGTTCTATTCACATGTACACTGTTTGAAAAGGACGCTTATATGCGGGACTAGGGTTCAAAGGGTTAAGCTATTTTAATTTATTTCTGATGATACATATTGATGAAGTGCATATTTAGGGTATAATTTAAAGTAAAGAAGGGGTTGTAACGGGACGAAATGTTGTGTCCAGATTAGAGAGAGTTCCGGTATTTAGAGGTTCTTGTTTAGAGGAGTTACACTGTACTTTCAACGTTTTCCCTACTGTATCTTGTTTGTTTTGTATTTCCAGTGCCACACTGAAAGGATTGTAGAAACAGTGCCGTTATATCAGCTTTGAATACCTGAACAGAACAGAACAGAACAATACCTGACTATACGTACCAAGACGTACCTCACACCACGTACTGCACAGCGAGTATCACACGTATACTGGATTACTCTTACGGAAAATTCAAGAAAACGCCTTTTTTAGAGAAAGTGACTAAACATTGGTGTATTTAGAAACATTTAAAATGGCATGCAGTGGGGCGATTGTGTGTTAACGTCGAGCTATTGTGCAATGTCCTACAAGCAGTATTCGCTATGTGTCCTGCTATTTTAGACACTGAATCCCCAGCTCTGTATTGCCGCCAGAAAAAAATGGAGGACACTTTCTTCCCACCAATTTCGCGAAAAAGCACAATGTCGATGTCTACTAGTGAGCCGGACCCAAGCGAGTATGTAAACAAGCATCAGCGCATTAGTCACACGCGGGGTAGCATGCCAGCCTCGCTCTCGGGTAGTCCGGTTAAGTTTCCGACAATCGACAGATCGAACTCAACGAGTGTTGCGAGCTTGCCCGGGTCACGTGCAGCTCGTCACAGGTCTCAGTCACGAGACTTGCGCGCGACATTTTGCAGGTCACCGAGTTGTCCATCAAATCTGGACATGAGCCGAGACTTTGCTATAGACTTTGCAATATTTAACAGGCAAGTGCAAACAGAACGCAATATGACTGATTCAAATGATAACATAGCAAAAGAGGAAAAGACAAAGTTGCCAAATATATTCTCCAAGGATTTTGGTACAAATCTGGATATATCTAAAAATGTTCTCCATAGAAACAAACCTCATGACGCAAAAAACGCGCTCAGTTTACGAAGAAGTGAATCTTTTAAAAATGCATTGAACAGCACGGCGGAATCGCACAGTTTCCGCGAAGCAGAACAGCTTTCACCTCGACAGAATCAAACAGCAGCTTTACTGCTTCCAATAAGAACTGACACTAAGTCTAACGGTCGTAAAAAGAAAAAGAACCGGAGAGGTCGAGCACGTGACGCGGTTGATGGCGACAGTAGTGAGCTGACGCCCAAATCAATCGGCACGCTCGATGAGACTGCACTGGAGGCAATTGCACGTGAAAATAGACAAAGTGACGAGGACGAAATAAACACTGCTCGTACTATAGAAATTGATTCGTCCAGGAAAGTGAAGCAATGGATGAGTGACAATCGAACTGCGCAAAAAGGTGAAATAAAAGCATAGGTCGTAGAGAGAAATTCTATTTGGATTTCCGCAGTGTATTTATGTAAAGATACCATGGGTAAAACGTAATTCTTTCCCTTTTGACCTTTTAAGGTCAAATACTTCGTAAGGTTTGTACACCTTCGCCGCCATATATAGTGTCGTCTACTTCAACATTGTTTTCTGCAATATCATTTCAAATTAAGATTTAGACAGTATGACTGACAAGTTTCTAAAGTGTCCAAAAACAATTAACAGATTGGATCTTGATCAGACGCCGCGTTACGCGTTGTCTGATCAAGATTCAAACTGTTTGTAATGACGCTTTTTGGCGTCATTGATAGTGAAAGGGAAAAACGAAGTCAAAAGTCATGTAGAATATATTTTACATAAAAAATGAGCTTGAAAAGTTTTAAAAATGTTGACAAACTCTTTCAATCTTAGTGTGAAACACATTTGAGTCTGGTCAGACTGCAGGTTACGTGTATCCAGAGTCTGATCTGACTTCAAAATGTTTGCAATGGCAATCACTTATGCAGTGGAGAAACGTTATTCTTTCCCGTTTAAACGCAAACGTACGCAAACGCAAAGCACTAAAACGTAGAAAAGTGCAATTTTTGGACAATTCAGATAATTCTTGTTTATCTTGGTAGCAAACAGTTTGAAGCCTGATCAGACGCCGGGTAACCCGGCGTCTGATCTGGCTCCAAACTTTTTGCACTGTAAATAATAGTTTTAGCGTAAACGCGTTTATTGGGAAAGAATAACAGATTCTCCACTGTAGAACACAGACGCATTTGTTGGGAAAGAAAACGCGCATTTGTTGGGAAAGAAAACGTTTTACCCCTGTGTAATATTCCCAGGTGCATTTTATCTGATTATTCGGGGATTTTGTAATATTTTTTTCTGTGTTCCCTGTGTGAAACTGTTTATATACGTGTGTTCTATATGAAAATCTGACCTGTCAAGAATGACGTTATTTATTTAAGCCGCGTCAGTGGGGGTATAGCAAACAGTGTAGACCAACATCAGTCGCCATGTACATGTACAGTAGAGAATCTGTTATTCTGACGTCATTAGTGACGTCATACAGTGGAGAATATGTTATTCTTTCCCAATAAACGCGTTTACGCTAAAACTATTATTTGCAGTGCAAACAGTTTGGAGCCAGGTCAGACGCCGGGTAACCCGGCGTCTGATCAGGCTCCAAACTGTTTGCCATCAAGATAAACATGAAATATCAGAATTGTCCAAAAGTTGTTCTTTTCTACACTTTAGTGCTTTGCGTTTGCGTACGTTTGCGTTTAAACGGGAAAGAATAACAGATTCTCCACTGTATCTAACTAGCGACTGATCTGGTTATTCTCTGTTTCCAAGACCTGTTATCTCACAATGTAATTTATTTTGTCGCTAAATTTGGGTTCACTAAACGTTCAGGATTCAAGATTCAAGATTTCTTTATTCAGTAATGTAAACACATAGTGTTTCTTATTACATCAACATAATCATGATAATAATAATCATAGTCACATGCCAAGAACTTCTTAACAATCTTTATTTGCATTAACATATGTACAATTGATACTGAAATCGGAAAAAGAGGTTGAACTCTAAACTGTTAATTCCATTCCAACCTCTGTTCAGGTAGATCTATATTCTCCGGAAAAAAATTAATTAAATATATATTTAGGCTTGTATTACCGATTCAGGTTTTCTGCTAAAAACTTATAAACTGCTTTAAGCGGTCGCCTATATATTCAAATTCAGAAACAGGTTTTGATGTAAAAGATTTAACATTAGTTTCAGGTACATTAAAGTATGATTAAAAACATGCAGTTTATAAACATGTTATAGTAGTGCACACAAATACATGTACAGTGGAGAATCTGTTATTCTTCCCCAATAAACGCGTTTACGCTAAAACTATTATTTGCAGTGCAAACAGTTTGGAGCCAGATCAGACCCCGGGTAACCCGGCGTCTGATCAGGCTCCAAACAGTTTGCCACCAAGATAAGCAAGAATTATCAGAATTGTCCAAAAGTTGTTCTTTTCTACGTTTTAGTGCTTTGCGTTTGCGTACGTTTGCGAATAAACGGGAAAGAATAACAGATTCTCCACTGTAAACATGTTATAGTAGTGCACACAAATACAATCGACTCGCTAGATTTGCCACCATGGTCTACACTATTTGAAATATTCGAGTAGTTTCACGATCAGTCCATCAAGTAGATTCTCTATCAAATTTCCAGTTATTTAACCAGTTCACGTTTGAAACTATAAATAGAAAATGTCAGTTTCCAATAAAGTCTAGTTGTATTATTGCAAAGTTTCAAACAGTGTAGACCCTGATCAGAGGGATTCTGTAGGAGCTCTCTGATCAGGGTCTTCATTGTTTACATAGGAAAAATGCACTCTTCAAAAATACACTGTTTGCTAATGACGAGTATAATCGTCGCTCGGGTTGGATGTGTGAAGAGAATCGTCTATCGGGTTGTGTTACAGTGGAGAATGTGTTATTCTTTCCCAATAAACGCGTTTACGCTATAACTATTATTTGCAGTGCAAACAATTTGGAGCCAGATCAGACGCCGGGTAACCCGGCGTCTGATCAGGCTCCAAACTGTTTGCCACCAAGATAAATATGAAATATCAGAATTGTCCAAAAATTGTTCTTTTCTACGTTTTAGTGCTTTGCGTTTGCGTACGTTTGCGTTTAAACGGGAAAGAATAACAGATTCTCCACTGTAGCAAGACGCTTGTGTGCATGTTTACAAGCAATGATTACGTGTAATTGTTACTTCTAACCCTTTCATTGTCAAATTTGCAGAGAGAGTTTTACCCATTCACCGCCATATTGTTTTCTGCTTTAAATTTGTTGTCTGCCATAAAAAGTTAGATTTAAGACAGTATAACTTACGAAATTTCGAAACGCGTGCATCAAACAGTTTAAATCATGATTATACGCATCGTTACGCGGCGTCTGATCAGGATTCAAACCGTATGCTAACGCGCCTTTTGGCGCCATTGACTGTAAAAGGGTTATTGTAATCAAGATGTATAATTATTGTGTCGTTATCCCACCAAGTTCGCCAACGTTTTGTGGAGTTCTGTACATATATTTTCTTATGTTTTTTGCAACTGTTGCAATAATCATCTAACATATAATGCGAGTTTTCGTAAAGTCACATACTTTAAAGTGATACAGCACTCCTGTGCATATGTGAGGTAATGCGTTTGAATGAGACTGACAACTAGATTTGATCTACAGTGGAGAAAACGTTATTCTTTCCCGTTTAAACGCAAACGTACGCAAACGCAAAGCACTAACACGTAGAAAAGTTCAATATTTGGACAATTCAGATAATTCATGTTTATCTTGGTGGCAAACAGTTAGGAGCCTGATCAGACGCCGGGTTACCCGGCGTCTGATCTGGCTCCAAACTGTTTGCAATGCAAATAATAGTTTTAGCGTAAACGCGTTTATTGGGAAAGAATAGCGTTTTCTCCTCTGTAAATTTTTATAATTTTCTAAGTTTTGTTTTTCTAAACAGACTGAAACAAAATTCTAACACACCCGAGCACACCCCTATATAAACAAAGAAGGACGCAGCTGTGTTTAAATTTACGATAAAACACGCACGCAATGTAACGGCTTAAATGTGATGTTACTGACATAATATGACTTCGGAAATGCATACGCCAAGAAATGTAGCGCCGTTGCGTCGGTGCATCGTGCGCTAGAACACGGGTAGTCGTTAAGATGCTGGTAATTAGATCACTCGGCATACGGCTTTGTGATTAACCTACTATGCATCTCAACTCCTATCCGTGATCTATTGCACGATAAAACACTGGTATGAATTTATTATTTCTTAAACAAATGCATGTGAAAGGAAAGAATAAGCACTATGAAAAGTCATTTTCGAAATCAAAACTGGAGTCGCCGCAGAAATTAATTAGGTTAAGCTGTTTCCAGCTCTTTAGCCCAGTTGAATGCAATAACAGCAGTATATAAGCTTTTATATATACCATTATTGGCAATAACTTTCCTCAGCTTCCACTAGTATGTGACTAATGGGTTTGAACATGAGACTGGGGTAAAAGGGAAATCAGTGCGCTTCAAGGGTGCAGGGCTGCCATAAGTTGACATGAAAAATCCTAAGATTTCCAAATTTGCATTTTTCAAGTGCGATTTTACGAACCGTACCTTTACCCCATAGCTTTTTTCTTGTTTTGTTGACATGCGACTACTTAAATCAGGCTGTAAGTAAAGCAGAATGCGCCTTAGGGCGCATTCTGCTTTACTTTCAGCCTGCTTTAAGCTTCCATGAACTGGAAAAAATCCGGAGATTTAGGAAAAATCCGGAGAAATGGCAGCCCTGCAAACCTGAATTCAGCGACCACCTGTGTTAAGCGACCACTTGATTTAAGCGACCATCTTTGTATGGCGACCACTGAATGATGATGCGTGGTATCTTTAAATACTGGTTATCGCTTAATGCAGGGCAGAAGTCGTACAACGAGCTCCCATAGGAGCCTTCTGCATGACAGTTTCCCTGCTTTAAGCTGCCACCTGTGATGATTACAACACGTTTATTTCTCCTTTTAATGGTCGCTTAACACAGTTTTGACAATGATATCTCTGAAGTAAAATTCCTGCTTAATGCATTACAAGTATATTTTGGTAAGTTCCTACATCAATTTCCGGTTTTATTTTACCCTGTAGTTAGTAACCATCTACATTTATATCACAGAGTGTTAATGGGATTACTTTTGTTTATATTATGTAATATAATAGCACATTATTTCTATTTATTAGATAAGTTTTTTCCCCAAAGTTCACTATCTGGTTGTCAGTCTTTATGCGACATGTTAATTTTACACATATTACTCGATAGTATTATTCAAGACATAAGTATTGTACCAGTCTTTGTTTATACTTTATGTCTATCAGCCCCGCCCAACACAAACACAACCACAACTCAATACCATTTTTACAGCGCTCCCCTCTCTACAATGACACCCAATGTGAGACACAAATTGTGTGTATTGTTCGGATGGAGTCGTTATAATGTGGATAATTGGCTAACATTTGCAAACAGCTTGAATCCAGATCAGACACCGCGTAACGCGGCGTCTGATCTGGATTCAAGCTGTTTGCCACTCGCCATTAAGTTTTTTTCTGCCAAAATGTCCATTATGTAACTTTGAGAAAAACATCAGACGGCAATTTTCAGAAGATGGCCGTGAATAATTTGGACATTATTGTTCTGTCTAGGGAATTGCAACAAGGGTCGTTGTAAGGAGGGAGTCGTTGTTGGGAGGGCCGTTGTAGGAAAGGAACACAGTATGAGCAAACAACGATGTAGACATTGACGAGACGGTGCAAACAATGACGTCATATCAGGACCTGCTTTTGTTTGCTCTCAATTACAGTAGAACATCCCTATTACGACCACTGAATCACATTATTTTGGATGTTTAAGGCAGGTGACTGCATCTTGCTTTAATCTGTCATCTGTTTTAAAGACACCAATTAGACCTCTGATTTTTGAGAAATAAAAGCAGACGACAATGGTTTAAACTGCAGTAAATGGGTTAAATTCCGAAACTGGTCTTGCTTGAAACTGTTGGCAAATATGTTCAGTATTGAGAATGCTACAGTAAAACCTCTCTTTTACGACCATTAGAGTTTGTTAGCCATTAGGTGTTTTACGACAGATTACTGCTTAAAGCAAAGTGACAGTAAAACAGAAGGCTACTTCAGGAGCGATCTGTTTTTCTGTCACATTGCTTTGAAGCTGTCACCTGTCTTTTACAGTGGAGAATCTGTTATTCTTTCCCGTTTAAACGCAAACGTACGCAAACGCAAAAAACTAAAACGAAGATTAGTACAACTTTTTGACAATTCTGATAATTCATGTTTATCTTGGTGGCAAACAGTTTGGAGCCTGATCAGACGCCGGGTTGACACTGCAAATAATAGTTTTAGCGTAAACGCGTTTATTAGGAAAGAATAACAGATTCTCCACTCTAATTAATCAATTAGTCTTCGATTTAGTGGTCGTTATATATAGAGAGAGATTTCACTTAAGATCAACCATCGGTATAGAAAGGCCATTGTAGATACAGTGGAGAAAACGTTATTCTTTCCCAATAAACGCCGCGGTTTAGCTTAAACTATTATTTCCATTGCAAACAGTTTGGAGCCAGATCAGACACCGGGCAACCCGGCGTCTGATCAGGCTCCAAACTGGTTGCCACTCGTTTAAAAATGAACAGTCAGCGTAGTTAGAAAGCTGTAATTTTCTACATTTTGGTGCTTTGCGTTTGCGTTTCGTTTGCATTTAAACGGGAAAGAATAACGTTTTCTGCACTGTATGAGGCGTACTGGTAAGATTAAATACCTCACAATTACTATACAAATGTTACGTTATCATATTCAAAGTCTATTGATTTAGTTTTCATATACTATTTGTGTGATATAAGTTATATCATATAACACTTTGATTTGGAGATGTGTTGTGTTAAATCTATCTTTTTCTATAATATGTTATAACTTTCAAGTCTGTGATATTTTACTTTGTTTATTTTTTGTTTCAAATTGTGTATGGAAAACCACGAACATATATATAAGTGTATTGCTTTATAAAATCTCTCTATTACAGCCACTAAATTATGTTATTTATCAGGTGCTTTAAGACAGATGGCTTCTTAAAGCAAGGTGAACGTTGATTAATGCTGTCACATGTCGATTATGACATAAACATAGTTTATTCGTAACTTATACATTAAGTACATCGTTACCAGTCATGTGTAAGGGTCGTAATAGAGAGGTTTTACTGTAGGTCAAACTTTGATGTAGAGTATCCACGGAAAGTCAAGTTTCAGTGTAACAATGGTCGTATTCGAATCATCGAGTTTTTGTCAACGAAAAGTGGGCGGAGCAAATGCGCGAAGATTTACTGATGTCAACGATTTTGGCCCGACTCGAATAGAAATTGTAGACAACGAAAACTTTGTACTTCCGGACGAATGGAAATGAATCAAACACCCGTTAAAACAGTCGTAATGCTCCCGATTTTTATATACGCATATAATGCCATGTGATCTGGATCCATTCGATTAATTGAGAAGGTCTTCATGTTTGTTTTATCTAGTGACACTAATCACACGGTCACGTGACTAAATCAACGCTCGATTTAAGGGTTTGACAACATTTTGTCAACGGAAAACATCAAGTGGTGATTCAAATAGAACTTGTTGACAACTATTCCAACTAACGCGATAGTTGTCCTGATTCGAATACGACCATTGTAACCCTTTCAACGTCGTATGTATGGTGAGATTGTCGCCCGCTTCAACATTTGTGTCTGCTAGATCGATTCAAAGTTAATATTTCAGGCAGTACGACTGACGTTTTTTTTAATGAATGTCAAACAGTTTGGATTCTATTCAGATGCCGCGTTACGCGGCGTCTGATCAGGAT
Source organism: Gari tellinella (assembly GCA_922989275.2). Lineage (NCBI taxonomy): Eukaryota > Metazoa > Mollusca > Bivalvia > Cardiida > Psammobiidae > Gari > Gari tellinella. The sequence goes on along the minus strand of OV277857.1, from coordinate 24,985,749 downwards.
CCAAACTGTTCGCATAAACCTTTTGGCATCACTGGCTGTAAAATGGTTAAAACAAGGTGAACGAAAGACACGAGCTCTAAGTCTGTGTTCATGTTTTCTGCTTCTTTTAGATGCAGGTTGATTTGTTTTTATATCCATGTATATATCTCCAAGCAGAACATAATTTATTCGTCAATAGAAGACATGTGTCGAGTGTGAGATGGGAACCAACCATATTTAAACTACTGCAGAGCTGGTTCCTTGGTTGTTTTTTAGAATACTTTTGTCTTGCAAGAAGCAATCACTTGTCTGTAGACACAGTCGTGTTTCATCATGGACAGTAGTTTCTATATCAAAGATTTTGAGTTGAGTCTCAGATTGTCCTCATGCAGAAGCTCAAATCTGACCAATCAATTGCTTATGAACGATCTCAGACTCAACTCAAGACCTTTGGCCCTGTGTGTTAAATGTCACTGCATGAAATGTACTTGGCATCAAGGTTATAAAGCGTTTGAGCTGAGTCTGTGTGTGTTTTCAAGCATTTGATTGGTCAGATTATAGCCTAGGCTCAAATCTGACCAATCAAATACTTGAGAACGACTTTAGACTCAATGCAAAAGCTTTATAACCTAGGACCCTGGTTTCCAGCTGGATCGAGGTGAATGTAGGTATTTATGAAAGGTCTTGTGGAACAAAACTAGTTCATCTAATATATATGCCTGTTGTTGTTCAATGATTAAAATAATCATTTCTATACAAGCTGGTTTGTTGAGAATTTTGTACTACAATACTCCCTCTCTACAATGACCCTCCCCACAACGACTCCCTCCTTACAACGACCCTTGCCACAGTTCCTAAACAGGAAATATGTCATACGCTTTTACTACTGTAATATCGTGTGCTTAAAACTGTCTTCTGCCGTTTTTCTCAAAGTTATATATTTGACATTTTGACAGAACAACAGTTAATGACGAGCGACAACCAGCTTGAATCCAGATCAGACGCCGCGAATTCAAGTTGTTTGAAAATGTAAGCCAAGTCTTATTTTCCCTCCCTATAACGACTTCCTCAGAACAACACACACAATCTATGTCTCTAATTGGATGTCGTTGTAGAGAGGGAGCACTGTATGTAGTTCATTTATATGAGGAAGGGGGGGGGGAGTTCCATGGACATTTCCTTTGGGATTGTTTAAAATCAGGATCCATGACTATTAAACATGTCACCATAATGGTTAAACATGTCAACGTTTTGGTCTATCAAGCAATGATAGTTAATCCATTATTCTATACATATTTATATGCCTTTATATTAGATACATTCATGAATATGCACCATAAGAAATGGTTCCTAAATCCAAGGAGATGGTAGCTTAAAGCAGAATGCGCCTTAAGGCGTGTAACCGGGTGTTCTTAAACAGAAACGAACCCGCTCAGACCAGGGATCGAACATGGGTCACAGGCTCGCGGTCATGCTGCATGCACCCTGCATCGTAGCCATAAAAGTGCGTTTGTACAGCATAGCCATACATGTGATGATAAACCTATCAGCATATAGACATACTCCCCAAGTAAGATGAAATTCTTCCCGGTCCGCGGTAATAAAGCTTTTGCGTTAAGTCTAAAGTCGTTCTCAAACATTTGATTGGTCAGATTTGAGCTTAGGACCGATCTCTTTGGGTACATGTATGAGAACGACTTGGATTCCAACTCGGAGCACAGCAACAGTCATAGCCACATATATAGTGTGCCACATTTTTCCGGGTATTCTTATCAATCCAAATTCAAACTTAAAATCCTTTATTACGTTCAGTTCATGAATTACAAGAATATATGATGACATAAAGAAGCATGCCCGCGTCCGTTCAAGTGATGATAAATCTATATGACAGTCGCATTCTGTTTTAATTTCAATCTGTCTTATGTGGTCACCTGTTTTCTAAACTAAAAACATGTTATGGGGTAATGGGTTCAGATCACTTTGATGAAGTGTCGTCTTCAGTCCTCTTGATAAGGAGTGTTTGCTATTGCAATATCATATTGTTTGCTTTGAAATAATTGTCTATCCTTTTTCACTTTAGTTTTCGGGGGGGGGGGGTTATGAAATAAAGCTTAAAATAGTGAGCATCAAACAGTTTAGATTTTGATGAGGCGTAGACTAAAATTTAGGTTTCGCTTAGTTTGCCTAGGGTTCTATAGAAATTAAGTAAGCATTATTATTATTCAAGCAATGCAGTCTATCATACAATGTACATATTGATTGATTTTGTAATATCCACAGTCATTCCTTTATGTGGCCATCATTCAATAGAAAACTCAAGGACAATATTTGATGTGGGTGGTTTCTAAATGTAGCTGGGACAATGCAGAGAGATCCTATATGAGTTCCTTGTACATAAAGTAGTTACCTCTCTTAAGAGATACAGTGGAGCATACGTTTTTCCCTTCCCAAAAACAACAATTTTGTTAAAGCAGTTATTAACATCGTAAACAGTGTAGCGTCAGATCAGACGCCGGCATCTGATCAGGCTCAAAACTGTTTGCCATTTAGATTAAAACAAATCGTCAATAGTTTTTAAATGTTGTCATTTTCTCAATTAAATTGAAATATGTTTGTGTTTCATTTGTGTATAACGCTTTCACTCTCGATGACGCTTAAAGTCGCGTTTGCAAACAGTTTGGATCCTGATCAGACGCCGCGTAACGCGGCGTCTGATCAGGATACAAACTGTTTGACACTCGTTTCTTCAGTCATACTGCATTCTTTATTTAACTTTTAAACGACATTGCAGACAACAAAATTGAAGCAGACGACAATGAAACGGAGAAGGTGTAAAGATCTCACGAAAGAATTTACCTTCCACACTGTATACACGCTTATTCAATGACTGATCGACTTACACTAAGTGTGACCCTGTTCATAGAAGTGTGGAGAATTGTATTCATACGACTGCATCATGAATATGAATAATTGAAGTCCATCAAAATCAAATCATTGGCCTTTGATCAGATAAGTATGTTCAACAAAGCCCAGTTATATCCCTGTCACATGACCTCTCCTTTCATTCCTAATTAAATTGGGTATCATAAAATTCCTTTCTATGCCACAAATAAAAACGGCGTTGCTTTCTAGTATGAAGATAGATAGCTGTTTAAGGACATACGCTACCAATTCGGGCGACACTTAGTGGCTTTGAGCCGAAAACTGTTAAGAAAAATGCATATATTTTAGGCAACAAGCTTTACTCTTTGCATCATACTTTAAGTAAGCATCACTTTTTAACTTGTTTTAATGTTTGTTTGTTCCGATTATTACTTTACACAATTTAAGAAAGCTAAAATAACGCATGCCGACTCTTTGCCGAGAATGGCTACATTTCAAATGCCTATTGGAGAAAAAGACCATTATAACCTATGTTTTTTCATTTTGCCATGGTACTAAGATATGTTTGCAGAACCTATGCTGACATTTTCATAGAAATCCTTCGGAGGTTACATTTGGTAGCTAATGTCCTTAAGTAAGACAGAACGCTCGCAGACTGTGTTTTAACCTCGAAACACGTGTATTTAGGCCTACTACGTTGTCAATTACTCTATAAATACGCCTTTTACAAGTACGCATTTCATATTTTTCTCCACTGAAGAAAATCTGTACCATAAAAACATTTTCCATATCCTAGCAGATGGTAACTTAAACCAAGTTGGAAGTAAAGCAGAATGCGACTTAAGGCACATTCTGTTTTAATTTTAACCTGCTGTAAACGGTTACTTAAGAAAAGAACTGATTGTTCGGTGTTTAAGCGGAATAAATGACAGAATATTATCGACAAATACAGTGGAGAAAACCGTTATTCTTTCCCGTTTAAACGCAAACGTACGCAATCGCAAAGCACTAAAACGTAGAAAAGTGCAATTTTTGGACAATTCAGATAAGTCATGTTTATCTCGGTGGCAAACAGTTTGGATCCTGATCAGACGCCGGGTTACCCGGCGTCTGATCTGGCTCCAAACTGTTTGCACTGCAAATAATAGTTTTAGCGTAAACGCGTTTATTGGGAAAGAATAACGTTTTCTCCACTGTACCATGAATCGCTATCATTTCTTTGAGTACAATATATTTGCTGTACTTTTCTAGCATTAAATGAACATTTTGTTAGTAAGCACATATGTTTAATCTATATAAGAGGTTGATAAACACGACTAATGTGTACCCTATTAGGAACAGCCATGAACGCATTACTGAAGCTGTTCATTCGAAAGCAAAAAAATAAGTTCCATTGTTTTCATTCTAACGTTATCAAATTGACAGCTTGGCGCGAAAAGATTCCTCATTAATAAAGAAGAATTTTAGCCGGTGATCATGATTTTCGCTAATAGGGAGGCACACATCGGTTAAGTACACATTTTTGAAAAATCCGCCAAATGTTTGCTGCCCGAGTTCAAAAGATTTATTCGCGAATGAAAAATGCATATGCCCCGCCTCCTCTGGGAATCGTATCCACAAGTCCCGCCTCCTTGATCAATGGCATCTTTACGAATTAAACGACACATTTTAATGGAATTGAATGTGGCAAATGTAAATACATGTCGTCAAAACTATAGAAGATATATACATTTGTACAGTGGAGAATCTGTTATTCTTTCCCGTTTAAACGCAAACGTACGCAAACGCAAAGCGCTAAAACGTAGAAATGAACAACTTTTGGACAATTCTGATAATTCTTGTTTATCTTGGTGGCAAACAGTTTGGAGCCTGGTCAGACGCCGGGTTACCCGGCGTCTGATCTGGCTCCAAACTGTTTGCACTGCAAATAATAGTTTTAGCGTAAACGCGTTTATTGGGAAAGAATAACGTTTTCTCCACTGTATATGTTATCGGAATTCGGCTGGCTCTACACGTATTACATGAATTAATGCATTCTCCACGAACATCTGTACTCGCTTGCTTCTTAGCAAAGTATTGGTGGTGCTTTATTACAGACCATTCTAGGCTAGTATACAGTCATGATAGTTGTATTTTGTAACTCTTTGAAAATATCTGTAGATATATATTCAAGTACATATCTCCCTGCTAAAATTAAGACAAAGGTAGATAAGTATTATCTCCTTAAACATTTAACCCATCGCCTGCTTCTATTTTTGAAGACATATGACACCTTAGGCACACTGAAAGCATTAAAGCAGAACGTGTCTCAAAGCGCATTGCTTCCAGACTGTTTAAGCTACTACATGTATCTGGTAGGCTTTGAAAATATTTTTTCATGGAACATTAATATTCATTACAATATAAATTGGAATAATTTTGTTCAGTTGAGAAAACACAGGCGTTAAATGCATATTTATAAGGTGATGGGTTAAGGGACCGTATGTTTTTGTTTATGTCATGTATTACAGGGGAGAATCTGTTATTCTTTCCCGTTTAAACGCAAACGTACGCAAACGCAAAACACTAAAACGTAGAAAAGTACAACTTTTGGACAATTCAGATAATTCATGTTTATCTTGGTGGCAAACAGTTTGGAGCCTGATCAGACGCCGGGTTACCCGGCGTCTGATCTGGCTCCAAAATGTTTGCACTGCAAATAATAGTTTTAGCGTAAACGCGTTTATTGGGAAAGAATAACGTTTTCTCCACCGTATGCTGTTGCATGTATTAGACTGATATTTAACCCTTTTGTAAACGATTGCTTAAAACACATTTGATGCTAAAATCAAGTTAGAATAAAATGGATTAAGGAAATCAGCAACTCCGTTGGGGATTTTAACACATAGGTTACAATTTCAATAAATAGGAACAGCTTTCTTTATTGTTGGCACAATATCAGACAGTGTTTTAAATAGGTTTCAATAGACGGAAGCCTTGCCAAGTCAAGTGTATATCATATTAAGGTCACTAGAGCAAGGGGCAGTTTTGGGTCAAGTACGAAACTTATACATAATACTATAAAGAGCCCTAAACATAAGTAGGTCATTGGTAGATATTGAAAACACTAAGTTTTAATACTTTTTTCAATAGCATGTACTTTAAACCTGTCCATTGCAGTTTTGGTATAATGAACCAAAGATCTGGAAGAGAGAACATTAATATATACTGAATACCTCAGTCCACCAAGCAATGATCTTACATGTATAACTTTTAGAATTCTTTCAACCGTAAAGTAATTACAACATAATATTAGATCGTGACTTAACTCTATGAACCCTAGTCCCGCATATAGACGTCCTTTTCAAAAATGTACATGTGAATAGTATACATGTCATATGCAAACAGTGAAGACCCAGATCAGAGGGCTCCGAAAGGAGCCCTCTGATCAGGGTCTTCACTGTTTGTCACAAGGCTAAACATTGACAAAAACAACCCTTAAAAGTCAGAAATGGACTAGACTAAAATGGAAACTGGAATTGTCCATTTTAAGTTTCAGGGAGGAAAGGGTTAAGGATTTACTACTTAACACGTTCATTGTCAATGACGCCGAAAGGCTTTACTGACTCTTTCACTGACAATGGCGTCAAAGGGCGTTCCGCAGCATCTGATCAGGATGCAAACATTTTTACACTCATTTCGAAGTTTGACCAGTCATATTATCTGAAGATAACTTTGAAACGATATTGCAGATAACAATATTGAAGCAGACGACAACATGGCGGTGATTGGGGTAAAACCCTTACACATTTGACGGCGTAAGGGTTACAAATCTATAGAACTTACAAAAAGGTACTTCCGTTTCAGGATTTATCATTCCTTTCTAAAGTTAACAGAACAGGATGGGTGCAAGCTTATACACTTTTTGAGTTGAGTACGAGATCGTCCTCGAGCATTTGATTGGTCAGATTTGAGCTTTTGCTCTGCAAAAGCTCAAATCTGATCAATCAAATGCATGGGAACGATCTCAGACTCAATTCAAACTCTATATAACCTTGGGACTAGAACAATGACTAACGAAACGAGGTCATCATGTACATGTATATAGTACACCTCCTTTTATTCTTGATGAGGACTCGGTTACCATCCGAAGCGAGAAAACATTACTCTGTCAGCTTAACTCAGAATAAAATTATTGAGGAACATTCTGTTTTCAGTACATTCTTTCAGATATGCTAACAATACTTTTTTCATGAAAGATAAAGAACACATCTTTATATGACATTGAGGAGACGAGGACGTCTACCAAGATATGGCTTAAAACATTCGCGCCCAGTGGATTCTGCCATGTTTATATATTGCATTTGTCCATTGTTTTTAATCTAAGGGGTGTCTGGTCTAGATTCTCATTTTCGTTTGTTTTGTATTGCAATTTCTATTATCAAACATTGTAGACTCTGATCAGAGTCTACGCTGATTGCCAATTTCCCATATGTGGGATCATGGCACATATGGAATAAGAGATGTTCATAAACAAAACGTTGTATACTTCTTTTAGATGAAATTTGACCAATGACTTATTACCAACAACATTGTAGTTTCAACTTAGTTTTGATAAATGTATTCAGATAGGAACAGTTCGTCGAAGATTTAGGAAAATCCGTCGACAATTTCGTGGGACGCATTTATCGACGAATTTGCGATTCTCCAAAAAACACTTTATTCCATATACTTATACGCATTTAAACGCAATTAATTAGTTCCCTAACTGAAGAAAATAGTTCCAATTTATACAGTCATTTTACATGTATATCATAGGACTTTTATTTTATTCTAGTAAATGATAACTTAAAGCATGCTGAAAAGTAAAGCAGAATGTGTCTCAAGACGCATTCTGACTCATTTTTAACCTGCTTTAAGTAGTCAGTAGTAAACTACGAGAAACAGATTATGGGGTACCTGGTTAATCATGAAAGCATTATTAATTTAGTAGTAAATACACATACAAAACAGTTTAAAACAAGCCCATTAATCTTCACAGGATTATGCATAACGATTTTAAGTAGGTGATAAGTACGGGAGTTAAGGATTGTTCCACTAATCTCGATATTTGGCAAAAACAATGTTAGTGCAGACCCGCTGGAATGCGTACTGACCTACTTACGATTTGGTATTTTCAGAACAGTTTCAGCTTTATTAGAATATCGGCAACAAATTTGCCTTTGGCTAATTACATACAGTCAAAGAACATGACATAATACAATAAATATGCTTACAAACACATATATATCAAATACAAACACTTCATCCAACAATATAGATTTTCCATCAAAATTACGAAACAGTTAAAGATTCTGGGGGGTTTTGGCGTAAAATGCTTGCTTTCTTGATATAAATTGAAAGCTTATTTATTACATTTCTATTTTTAGAACTAAGCAATGAATTGAATTGAATAGAACTGTTCGGTTCGGTTCCAGCTGAAATGCGTATAAACCTACTTATGCTGTATCCCCCACGCGGATTCGTAGCCATGCATTGTTTGTATACAATGGTCTACAGGGCTCCAGATAATGGGGTGTTTCAAAAAACTAAATTCTTTATTTCTGATTTAAACCCTATGATGTCACTACTCATTAGAATATAATAATAATAATAATAATAATAACGACTTTATTTCATGTGGATTACATATTTGGTATCGAAAAACAAACCAATTTTCAATATGGTCCACAAACAAAATTAACATATATACAACACGAAGGAACACAATTACAAATCAGTATTTTTTTATTTATTTTTAAACTTTTGCAAACAGAGTGGACCCTGAAAAGACAGTTCCTGTATGAGCTCTCCCCAGGGACTACTCTGTTTACTTAAAGAATTTTAAAGATTAAAAGCTGAAAACAGTAATGCATTCTGAGAATTCAAGATTTGTTATCTATACATGAATATTGAATAGGTAGAGGCAATATAAAGCCCAAACAAAACGATGATTTAACAAATAGCAAAGATCTAGATCAATGAAATTTCATAACAAACGGGAAGGAATATACCAAAGATACTTCAAACCATTTACTCCATGGTATATTTCTACTATTGAAGAAAGGTGACCACTTAAACCAGGTTAAAAGTAAACCAAAATGAGCCCAAATGAGCACTCTGCTTTACTTTAAACCCGCTTCAAGTTACCATCTATACTAGAGAATATTTTTCATGAAACATATCTATGTAGTAAAGGGTTAAAGCAACATGTAGGTTTTGATCAATATCCATATTTCTATCATAACTTATATACATAGAAGCCCTTACAAGCAGCTAAGGCCTTGATCAGTCATTAACCCTTAGCTCATCGCATATTCAAAATGTGCCACTCATTTGATGGATACTATTCAAACTATTTATTTAAAAGTAGAATACAATGTATTTGAAAACTTAGAATGGTATCTATTTCAGAATCATTTCTTCTCCTAGTAAACAATGTATACTCTTATCAGAGAGCTTCTTAAGGAAGTATCTCATCTGGGTCTACACTTTCAGCAACAAAAAAACTACTATCGACATAACTAGTGGGCTAAAGGTTAATAGTGAAACAGCCAATCAGGGGCTCAGCAGCCAAAAATCGTCTCGAAGAGACTATTCTAATGAGTAGAAACACCATAGGATTTGATGCTTAAGTGAGTGGGAAAATGTTTGATTTGTGCAGTTTATTCCCTCTTATCTCGAGCCCTGAATGGGCATGTAAAAGAAGCAGTTTCTCCAGCAACGGCTCTTATCTCTATATAGTACAGTGTCTTTTGTGGTGTTTTTGTTCTCTCGGCTTAACAGTTCATTTGTTATTTTCTTTCTTTTTTATTCTCAATAGTTTCCACCTGTCCAAAATAAATTTAATACATGCTAGTCCGATCACATCTAGTGTTATATATGATAGATATTTTATTGATACAAAAGGCCATAGGCCCATCAGTACAGCTAAATTCAAAACTATAAATACATAATCAAAACGTCAATGGTAGATGGTAAAGGTTTTACGTTTGCAAATAAGTAGAGGAAAATGAAGCATATTGTTTTGTAGTTTCAAATGTTGTAATTGGGCGTTTGCAACGCAAAATAGTTTTCAAAACAGATTTTTATAATTTGAAGTCATTTATCAATCCTAAATGATTTTACATTTTCATTTGAGTTTAATGATGTTTCTTATATAAATGTACGACATATAAAATAATAAAGTCTTATATTTCTCCTGTTTAACCTTTAACTGTTTCGCCGTCAAATCTATCGTCAGGTTTTAACCTAATTACCGCTATACTGTCGCCTGCTTCAATTAAGTGTCTGCAAAATTATTTCAAAGCTAGACTCTAAGGCAGTTTGACTGAAGAAATTTCGAAATGAGTGTAACGCGTCATCTTATCAGGATCCAACCTGTTTGCAAACGCGCCTTTAAATAGCGTCATTGACAGTGGTGGATGAGTAGGGTTTTACGGCATTGACGTTGAAATGGTTAATCTTGAGTACTGACAATTGTGTTTATTTTCTTTTTTATTGACAATGCATATTAAGTCAGATAAGAACGTTTACATCTGTTTGAGCTATGATTGCACGCTGTTGTTATTTTTCTTAACCCTGATCATGTTAAAACTACGATTTAACCACTATGACATTTATATAAAAAATTTGAATAAATGTTTTTTTTATGGCCATGAAATTTATAAGCCATTTGAATCCTGATCAGACTCCGTGTTGAACGGCATCTGATCAAGATCCAGACTGATTGCTTTTGTTTGTGTTCTTAATTCTTTAATTGTGTTTAAAATTAATTTGATAAAAGTGAAGACGACAGTTCTGAAACATCCGATAATTAAGTAGGATATACTGTTAACCCTTATCCTGCGGCCATATCGTCTGCTTCGAAATTGTCGTCTGCAAAATTTGATAAATCTAAATATATAATTTGTTCAAGTAAGAAACCTAAAAACGAGTGCCAAACACTTTGGATCCAAATCAGACGCCGCGAAACGTCTGATCTGGATCCTAACTGTTTGCAAGATACAGTAAACTCGCGACCAGCATACAAAGGGTTAAAACCTCTCTATTACAACCACTAAAATTAAAGCTAATTGGTTATATGAAAGGCAGATGACAGCTGAAAGCAAGGTGACAGTAAAACAGAAAAGCTCCTTCAGGAGCTTTGAATTTTACTTTCACCAGGATTTAAGCAGCCACCTGCCTTAAAAACAAAGTAACTGACTTAATTTAGAGGTTATTATAGAGAGGTTTTATTTGTATGTTAAGATTTCTCACACCTGATAAGCCACCATGAAATTATTACGACTCTATCCACAATGCTATGGCCATTGTGTTTGCATGTCAATATTCCAATACTCAAATTGACCTACAGTAAAACTATCAATCTTGGCCCTCTTAGGCCATGGGATAATCGAAAACAACATGAATGTATCTAGTATTTTTAACCTCTTCACTGTTATGGCGTCATCAATTTTAAACAATTACCATGCATCTGCCTTTATTTCTTTTTTTTCTTTAGAAATATTGAAATGAGTGAAACGCGGTGTCTGATCAGGATCCAAACTATTTGCAAATAACCATTGTACATTGTACTCGGGATAAGGCAGTGATGAGGTTACACGTAAGACATTTTCAAACTCAGTAAAAATAGAAATCTCTCAGTGGGTGCTTTCATCTTTAAATATCTATAGATCTACATCTATTGTGTGTTACCCCATGTAACTTTTTCAAGATAAGAACCCGACTAAACATGTCCTCTGATCTTGATCCAAACTGTTTCATGCACGCCTTTAGTGGTTTTCAGCCAGTCTATATTATGTATAAACTATAAATCTACAAATCAAAGAAGCAGATGGCAGTTTATAAGCAGACGATATTACGACCAGAGAAGGTCTACTACTTGCGACAAAATTAAATTCATTAAAAAATAAAACGGACCAACGCAGTTTCATCATAAAGTTTCTTTCATTGTTGAGAAGCACTTTGGTCGGTAGAGATGCATGCATGTTGCTATGCTGATCAAAAGTTTTCAGATAAACAGTAAAGAGTGCCAGTTTTACAACCCCATAGATCTTATAACATACAGTGGAGAATCTGTTATTCTTTCCCGTTTAAACGCAAACGTACGCAAACGCAAAGCACTAAAACGTAGAAAAGAACAACTTTTGGACAATTCTGATATTTCATGTTTATCTTGGTGGCAAACAGTTTGGAGCCTGATCAGACGCCGGGTTACCCGGCGTCTGATCTGGCTCCAAACTGTTCGCACTGCAAATAATAGTTTTAGCATAAACGCGTTTATTGGGAAAGAATAACGTTTTCTCCACTGTATTGTGACATCAGCCATTGAATGTTTCTTTATCGTTGCAACACTGTCTGAGGTGTTGGTAACTTTCACCCTTTCATCACCAAAGACCTGTTTAAAATATACTCATTGCAAAACAGTGTAGACCAAGATCAGATGGCTCCTATAGGAGCCCTTTGATCAGGGTATACACTGTTAACTAGTTTAGACACTTATTTATTAAACTACATAGAATTCATAATAGACTGGTCCATGTTTTGGTTACTACATGTACATACATATATATACAGTGGAGAAGACGTTATTCTTTCCCGTTTAAACGCAAACGAAACGCAAATGCATGCTATTAAGTGTAGAAAATGACCAATTGTTAGCATGACCCACAATTATCTTAATCGGAATGGCAAACAGTTTGGAGCCTGATCAGACGCCGTGTTACCCGGCGTCTGATCTGGCTCCATACTGTTTGCATACGAAATAATAGTTTTAGCGTAAACGTGTTTATTGGGAAAGAATAACGTATTATCCACTGTATAAAGGGAAATGAACGTTAACCAAAAAGCCTCATTCTACTTGAAGCAGACCCCCCCCCCCCCTTTCCCGATTGAATGACTGACAAGAAGCTTTGTATTTAGTCTGAGTCTTTTATATTGTTGTTTACTGTGCATGTACGCGTGGGCACAATCCTCTACTATTTATCAGTATTTATTATGTAGAGTGCAATCTTTCTCTCTCTCTGTTATGTGTATCTGTGTTCTTATTTATACAATCTCTGAATCTAATGAACAATTGCATCATGTGATTAAAAATCTTTGGAAAAGTGTGTATTTTGTTTCTTGTCATTTCCCTACAGTTGTACATAAACATATACAGTAATTAATGTGTTATTCTTTCCCAATAAACGCGTAAAACTTACGCTAAAACTATTAGTTGCAGTGCAAACAGTTTGGAGCCAGATCAGACGCCGGGTAACCCGGCGTCTGATCAGGCTCCAAACTGTTTGCCACCAAGATAAACATGAAATATCAGAATTGTCCAAAAGTTGTACTTTTCTACGTTTTAGTGTTTTGCGTTTGCGTACGTTTGCGTTTAAACGGGAAAGAATAACAGATTCTCCACTGTAGTACAGTGCTCCCTCCCTACAGCGACCCTCCCAACAACGACTCCCTCCTTTTAACGACCATTGCCGCAGTTCCCTAAACAGGACATTTATGTTTAACCTATTCACGGCTGCAATGTCGTCTGCTTAAAATTGTCGTCTGCTGTTTTTCTCAAATTTACATAATGGACATTTTGATAGAAAGAAACTTAATGACGAGTGACAAAAATCTTGAATCAAGATCAGACGCCGCGTTACGCGGCGTCTGATCTGGTTTCAAGCTGTTTGGAAATGTTATCTAATTTCCCACCCTGTAATGACTTCCTCCGAACAACGCGCACATTTTTTGTCTCCCATTTGGTGTCGTAGATAGGGAGCGCTATATATATACAACCTCTCTCGGGCTATACTCCCGGGGGAAGAATGACGCTTACAGTATAAACCCTTCATTGCTTTACTGGTTATTTGCAAACAGTTTGGATCCTGATGAGACGCTTCTTTCCCTCTCCCTCCCTCCCTCTCTCTCTCTCTCTCTCTCTACCTCCCTCCCTCCTCCTCTCTCTCCCTCCCTCCCCCTCTCTCCCTCCCTCTCTCCCCTCTTTCTCCCTCCCTCCCTCTCTCTCTCCCTTTCTCCCTCCCTCCCTCTCTCGCTCTCTCCCTCCCCCCCTCTCTCTCTCTCTCTCTCTCTCAATTAAACTTACTCTCCTCTCTCCCTACGCATGTTTCTACTCTTTGTGTGGTGTGTGGATGTGGGTGTGTGTGTCTCTCTCTGTCGCTCTCTTTTTTCTGTATGTCTGTCTTCTCTCCGCATATCCCTGTCATCTACTTCTTTGTCTTTTTCTCTTTCGCATCCCTCATCCTCTTGTTTTCAGGTGTAAATTGGTTGTTAAAGCAAGTACAATATTTGTTACTAAAATTACCAACTTACAAATTGCAATCACAGTCGTTGAAAACATACTATAGAATATCTATTGTCATTAGCAATTTTCCGAATGACTTGATCTTTGGAAAAAATCATTTTTACAATCCAAAAAGTAATAACACTTGTTACCGTCGTGTTTACCACAAACCATACTTATATTGACATCAACAATAAGCTATAGACATATCCGTTACAATAACAACTATGGGACAATTTACTGACAATTATCTTATGAAAGAATACACGTACATTTTAATTAGAGGTAACTGACTTGTAACAACAGTACTATTCAACACTACAGTGGAGAAAACGTATTATTTCCCGTTTAAACGCAAACGAAACGCAAACGCAAAACACTCAAATGTAGAAAATAACAACTTTTTGACATTTTTCACTATCTAATTTTATCTGAGTGTCAAACAGTTTGGAGCCTGATCAGACGCCGGGTTACCCGGCGTCTGATCTGGCTCCAAACTGTTTGCAATGGAAATAATAATTATAGCGAAAACGCGTTTATTTGGAAAGAATAACGTTTGCTCCACTGTACCAGCTCAAGGACTATTTGGATAGTTGTCAGTTACTATATCCCCCTGTAATTACTACAGTAGTAATAATTATAGCCATTCTAAACAGATGACCCGTCAATCAAAGTAAGGAATAAGTAAAATTAACTTAACTTTATGCGTCAATTGCCGCTAACGAGAGAATCCAACCATACCCTCAATAATCAAGATCCAATACTAACTAAAGGTAAAGATATGGGTTTATAAAGTCTGCAATTATGTCATATTCTGACAACTTTTACATTTACCTCCACGATCATCGAGCCACAAGTCGGCCATTTAAATACGGAGCAAGTTGCAGCCATGGTACATTGACTTCTTTCCCTCTCTGGTACCTATTTAATTCACCTGGGTGAAGTAGAGCAATGTAGGGTTCATTTTTTACTCAGAAAAATTCCAGGGATCCTTACAGGGCTCGAACCAGGGGCCCGTTTCATAAAACTTCTTACGACAAATGTTGTCGTAAGTCAAAACTTTCAAATACATTTAACCTGTGATTTCTCTATCTAATCATGTCTTGTGACATCTTTTTGGAATCTTCTTTTCAAGACGATTCCAAAAAGATGTCACAAGACAGGATTAGATGGGGAAATAAATAATAATTAATATTTTTATAATCTGACTTACGACAACATTTGTCGTAAGAAGTTTTATGAAACGGGCCCCAGGAGCCTATCGCTTCTTAGGCGAGCGTCCTACCACTGCATCATCACCCTATTACTATTAACCCTTATCCTGCTGATCGTGACTTTACTGATTTTTGCAAACAGTTTGGATCCAGATCAGGCGCCGCGTAACGCGGCGCCTGATCTGGATCCAAACTTGTTGACACTCGTCTTTAAATTTCTTTACTTAAAAGGTAAAAATCTAGATTTAACAAAGTTTGCAGACGACAATTTCGATGGAGACGATATTACCGCAGGATAAGGGTTAACCATGTCGAGGACCCTAATTAGATCGGACCAATGTTGGTCAATATCGGTACATGTACTCAACGGAGCGATCGGTCATTCTCGTAACTGTGGACCGTTCCGAACCATGCTCATATGACGTTTAAAGGGACTCGCAACCGGATGGTGTACTTGTCAAAATAAAATAAAATACTCAAATAAAAGCAAATTTGTGGCATTATTTGGCTTCTGACATTAAAAAAATATGATCAGTCCAAAAAAAGTCTCAAGAATCGTCACCGAATCTTAGATTTTTAGATATTTTCCATCGTTTTTCTATACCGACTAGTAGACGGTATAGTTGTTGTTGTTGCTTCTCTACACGGGCTCAGACATAAACACGAGCCGAATTACGAAGTTGTATGCACTTTCGATCGCTACACATTGAAATACGTTAAATCGATCCGAGATAAACGGATAGTTCCGTGGTCCATTGGTCTAAGCGGTTTCCCCTAGTTTGCCTTCTGTCCGCCAATGCCGGGCCCCGGGTTCGAATCCCACCAGAGACCAATATTTTTTTTTATTGAAATACATTTTTTTAAACAGAATTTCTTATCCTAAAGTAATTCTTTACCATTTATATAAGCGTTTGACACATATTTACAAATTACTATTTTTAATGCACCATCTGGTTGCGAGTCGCTTTAAATCTTCCTCTTAAAATTATCTTAAAAATATCATAATACTGAAATAGAAAATATTGTACATGTACGCATTGCGTATTTAGTGAATTTTGACTAATATTACAGTGAAAAATCGTTGTTCTTTCCCAATAAACGCGTTTACGCTATATCTATTATTTCCATTGCAAACAGTTTGGAGCCAGATCAGACGCCGGGTAACCCGGCGTCTGGTCAGGCTCTAAACTGTTTACCACTTATATTAAAATGAATATGTGGAAACATAGAAAAGTTGCCATTTTCTACATTTTAGTGCATCGCGTTTGCGTTTCGTATGCGTTTATAAATACGGGAGGGAATAACGTATTCTCCACTGTAACTAAAACAGTTATTAGTTTACCAATAGTAATTACTTGAATTAATTGAATATGACATAATATGTAGTTTTGTTACTTATGTTTTAAGATGATGTACTTATGTACAAGTCTGAATAAAATAATTCTGTTCTGTTCTGCTCTGCTAAAGCAAAGTTCGTCACAGACCGTCAGTTGACAAAAATGGCCGATTGCTATGCGTAGAGTAACGATATTCTGCCTGCGAATGGGTTAACCTTTTACTCCATAGCCAGTTTCAATGTTTAAAGACAAGTGACCACTAAAAGCAGGTTGAAAGTAAAGCAGAATGCGCCTTAAGGTATTTCAGCCTGATTTAAGTTACCATCTGCTACATGTAAGGTATAGGTTACATTTCATGTTACACATTCAACACAGTATGAATTGAAACTATATTTTTCATAGGAGGAATAAATTAAAATTGTTAAAATGCGTATCTGTGGAGTAATGGGTTAAACCAGAGGGATAGATCTAAAATTGGCGAGGAAAGGGTCAGCAACATCTAGTGAGTCTGTTCCGGTTGCCTTTGTACAGTGGAGAATCTGTTATTCTTTCCCGTTTAAACACAAACGTACGCAAACGCAAATCACTAAAACGTAGAAAAGTACAACTTTTGGACAATCCTGATAATTCATGTTTATCTTGGTGGCAAACAGTTTGGAGCCTGATCAGACGCCGGGTTACCCGGCGTCTGATCTGGCTCCAAACTGTTTGCACTGCAAATAATAGTTTTAGCGTAAGCACGTTTATTGGGAAAGAATAACGTTTTCTCCATTGGCCACTGTATACAGTCGTGAACATGTTCAATGAGAACTTATTTCTATATCCTAGAAGATACTTTAAAGCAGACTTACAGTAAAGCAGAATGCGACATAAGGTGCATTCTGCTTTACTTTCAACCTGCTTTAAGTGAGCATATGTCTTCACAACTAGTCACATGCTACAGTGGATAAAACGTTATTCTTTCCCAATAAACGCGTTTACGCTAAAACTATTATTTTCACTGCAAACAGTTTGGAGCCAGATCAGACTCCAAACTGTTTGCCACCAAGATAAAGATGAATTATCAGAATTGACAAAAAATTGTTCTTTTCTACGTTTTAGTGTTTTGTGTTTGCGTACGTTTGCGTTTAAACGGGAAAGAATAACAGATTCTCCACTGTATACAGTCGTGAACATGTTCAATGAGAACTTATTTCTATATCCTAGAGGATACTCTAAAGCAGACTTACAGTAAAGCAGAATGCGACATAATGTGCATTCTGCTTTACTTTCAACCTGCTTTAAGTGAGCATATGTCTTCAAAACTAGTCACATGCTATGGGGTAATGGATAAATGATTAAAACTTAAATAAAAATATAACAAATGTAAATTCATTTTATATTCTAGTACTTATATTGCATTTATTTATATGGAAAAATATTATTCCTGAAGTTAAAACATGTCTTCAACACCAGTAAAAGTACGCCTAATTGTCCTTTCATTCTTTTTAGACATGATGCAGGACGAAACCAATGCACCTTTTTTGCATTACATTTGTCCTGCTCTAGCCACGGGCCTTCAAACGTCCCTATTATTGCTTACTTGTATGATTACTGTTAACCCTTTCACTCTCAATGACGCTTTAATCGCGTTTGCAAATAATTAGGGTCCTCATCAGACGCTGCGTTACGCGGGGTCTGATCAGGACCCAAATTGGTTGACACTCTTATCGATATTTAGTAAGAAAAACAACCTTAAATCTAACTTTGAAACTTGTCTTGCAGACAACAATACTGATGTAAACGATAACAAAGCGGGTAAGGGGTAAAACGGTCCCCAATATTTTGATCATGAAAGAGTTAATATTATCTACCATACAAGGGAGACAATCAATTTATTCAGTTTTCTTTAATATTACATTTATCTCCTTTTTACATTCCAACATTAGATTCTTTATGTAGCAAGTAGTGGGATTCAATCCGTATCCATTCTTGCACATCCCCAAGACTCTAAAGGAAAGTTCATGTATGCTGAGATCAAAGACACGCAGGTCTCAGGGCTGCCATAAGTTGACATGAAAAATCCTAAGATTTCCGAATTTGCATTTTTAAAGTGCGATTTTACGAATCGTACCTTTACACCATAACCTGTTTCTTGTTTTGTTGACATGCGACTACTTAAAGCAGGTTGTAAGTAAAGTAGAATGCGCCTTAAGGCGCATTCTGCTTTACTTTCATCCTGCTTTAAGCTACCATGTACTGAAGAAAAAAATTCCGAAGATTTAGGAAAAATCCGGAGAAATGGCAACCCTGAGGGCTGGAAAGGACACTTTAGTACGAAAATGACACTTGCAACAAGTTTGTCTTTGGACGTTGTGCTGGAAGCTCATTATATACCTTATAACCCTTTACCCTATAGCCTGTTTCTAGTTTTGAAAAAAGCTGACCACTTAATGCAGGTTGAAAGTAAAGCAGAATGCGCCATAAGGCGCATTCTCCTTTCCCTTTTAGTCTGTTTTAAGTTACCACCTGCTAGAATTAAGAAAATATTCCTTCTGATTCATATTCATGACTGTATAGATTGGAACTATTTTCTTCCGCGGAGGATTAAACGGAATGCGCTAATTAAAAGGCGCTTCTATAAGGTAAAGGATTAACCTAATTAATCCTAACGCCGAGTATTCTCGTCATTGACAAACAGTGTGCATGTGAATAGTATACTTGTCATATGCAAACAGTGTAAACTCCCTTAGAAGTCAAACAATGAGCTAAGCTTAAATCCGCATTATGTAATTGGAAAATCTACACAAAACGGTTGGTTTTAGATCCCATTTGAACTACACGTCATTATATTTCAATAACGAGGGTTTTCAAAGACAACAAAGCTCGCCATCGGCACAATTTAGAAACTTAAAAGCAGACTCTGAGGTCAATGTCACCTGATGCTATGCCGATCTATACAGCTAGGCGTCTGATCTGGATTCAAACCGTTTGCAAAGAAATCAACATGGAAGGAATTATTCTAATAAATATCAAACAGAGGGAATCTGGTTCAGACGCCGAGTCACTCAGCATTATGGTCGAGATTAAAACTGTCTGAATTAATATAATTTCTCGAATAACGGCAATCATCAATAAGATCCGAAATATCCGCGTGAAACGGAAAACTGACGCACCAATCGCAACATCTCTGGTATACTCGTTTATTAACGCGTTTAAATGCGTTAAAATCGTTAGGCGTTAACCGTTCGTTAACCGTTCACTTTCATGCGTTTCTTACGCATAGATAAACGCGTAAATGGGTAGGAATAGCGTATTTACCACTGTACACATGCATGCAAATTATGAAAGGAATATCTCAACTGACATAGGAGTTATGAGCATTTTTCGAAACCTAAACGCAGGCCCTAAGTTCAAGGTCAAGGTCACGGGGTCAAAACTTTTTGTTTGCAAGGAAAGGTATTGTCCCTATTCACATGCATAGCAAGTGTGAAAGCAATACTTTAAAGGGCATAGAAGTCATATACATTTTAGGCATTTTCTTAGAATTGTTTAGAGCGCTCACGACGAATCCGACAACGCCGGGGATAAAGCACTAGATCTTGTACTTTGTACAGGCGAGCTAAAAAGCGAGGTTATCTATGACATATATTTCTTAAACATTTTGGTGATTTCTGGTCGCTCTATAAAGAGTATTAGTGAATGCGAGGAACGACTTCTTGGAAACAAAAATAGCCTCCCGTTGTACATAGACCTCGGTCAAAACCTGCGGTGCCATTGAATGGATTGGTTTGGATTTACAAAATACGACGACATTGCTTTCACACGAGGGACAAAAGGAGAAGCCGAAACTATGTGAGCAGTTGACCCTTTCTCCTATAGAAGCGCCTTTTAACACATTTAATTTATTCCGCCACTGAAGAAAATAGTTTTCATTTAATCATTCATGAATATGTTTTATAATCAATATTTTCCATATTCTAGCAGATGGAAGTTCAAAGCCAATTGAAAGTAAAGCAGAATGTGCCTGAAGAATGTGCCTGAAGGCACATTCTGCTTTACTTTCAACCTGCTGTAAGAGGCCACCTATTTTTCAAAACTAGAAACAGGTTATGGGGTAATGGGTTAAAGCACAGTGTATTTAGTATTTACTGAACATTTTTGGGCGACGTGGAAGAGAATGAAGAATGAGTTTGTTTTTTTTAAAACACGCGGTGATGTTCCCGATCGATATCTTCTTGGCTGTTTGGTACAGTGGAGAAATCGTTATTCTTTCCCAATAAACGCGTTAACGCTAAAACTATTATTTCCATTGCAAACAGTTTGGAGCCAGATCAGACGCCGGGTAACCCGGCGTCTGATCAGGATCCAAACTGTTTGACACTCAGATAAAAATAGATAGTGAAAAACGTCAAAAAGTTATTTTCTACATTTTAGTGTTTTGAATTTGCATTTCGTTTGCGTTTAAACGGTAAAGAATAATGTTTTCTCCACTGTCAGTGCAAATGTCACTTTTAGTTTTTACCTGAATTTTAATTAATACGACTGTAACAAAAACTCAAACTTACCAATCAAATAATTTAGAACGATCTCCGACTAAACTCAAACGATTTATACTCTTGGGACTGGACCCCAAAAGAAATGTACATTTTTTCACTTAATTATAACACAGGCCTTACCAAGTCAGTTGTTTGCCAACAAGTTTTAGTAGCTGGCACTAAGCTGCTACCATATTTTAAAATAATGAGATTGCAGAAAAATACCCTTGACGCACACAATTATACGTATCATGTTTATTCCATTTGCAAGTAATTTATGTACAAAAAAGTTCTATCTATTGAAATATAATATATCTATATGCAACGCTTAATACAATTCAAAACGCTATATATATGCAAATTCGCTTTGGACGTCAACATCGATTTCTAAAGACGGTACAAACGTTAGTTCGAACATCGTGCGCGACGTATTTATATATACGTTTAAGCTAGGATATAAATTAACCCTACCACCCCTTCAGCATTTTTCAAATCAAACATAGGGGGTTACATGTATGCGCAGTAATGGTAGCTGTTTAACCCTTTACCCTGTTTCTAGTTTGAAGACAGGTGATCACACTAAGCAGGATGAAAGTAAAGCAGAATGCACCATAGGGGGCATTCTGCTTTACTTTCATCCTACTTCGAGCTACTCTCTACATGGATCTAGTAAATGTTTCTTAAGCTGAATATCCATAGCTATAATTATAAAGTTGAATCATTTTCTTCAGTGGAGGAATAAATTAAAGGCGTAAAAAGGTGTTTTATAGGGTGATTGGTTGACACATGCAGTCCTGGTGAGGAATATACTCGCCCTTTACAAACAGTGCACCTGGCCAGAGTTCACTTGTCGTTGGCAAACAGTGTACACCCTGAGCAAAGTGATCCTTGACGGACACTGTTTTTTCTTTTTACAATATTGTGCTAACACAATCAGAAATAGTCATAAATTGGCAAGACTAAATTTGTAATGTAATTGTCCATTAAAAGTTCTAGGGGTAGTGTTCGGTTTTTCGAGTTTATACTGTAAATGCGCTTCAACTAGTTGTGTCAGTTCTAAACAGTGTTGGACCAGATCAGATGTCGAGTAATTCTGTTTTCTAATCATGCTCTAAATAGTTTAGTAACAAGCACAATCCGGTGTTTTCTACGTTTCATTGTATTTCGTTTGCGTTTACAGTGTTCCCTCTCTACAACGAAACCCAATGGGAGACACAGATGGTGAGCGGTGTTCGGAGGGAGTCGCTATAGAGAGGGAAAATTAATATTTTGCTTACATTTGCAAACAGCTTGAATCCAGATCAGACGCCGCGTTACCCATCTGGATTCAAGCTGTTTGTCACTCGTCATTATCATTTATTTCTATCAAAATCTCCACTTATATGTAACTTTGAGAAACAACAAAAGACCACAATTTTAAGCATACGATATTGCATCAGTTTATGGAATTGCGACAAGGATCGTTGTAAGGAGGGAATCGTTATTGACAGGGCCGTTGTAGAGAGGAAACACTGTATTTCTATTTGTAAAATGTCTATCCCTTCTGTTTTCTTTTATTTATTTATACAGTATATCCCTTACTCCTGTATCCTTCCCCTCCTTACTTACTTACTTTAAAATAACGAAAACCATAGTTTTGTCCAACCATCAACCGGCCGTAGCCCGAAATCTTCGAAAGCATAGTATCCACTAAGATCCGACATTTCGTCCACAACCGTCTATATAATATAGCCCGTTTTCCCTAGAACACCGAGAAGGTCCAGCTAATTACCATAATCATAGACGTTTGACATAGTGTTTCATTCATAATAAAAACAAATTCTGCTATGAGATTCTCCGTATTCATTAAATCGACGCATACTGTATGTTTCTAACTACTGATATCAAACAAAATATTATTTCTTGCCCTGATTGTTTGTCAAGCCGAACCATAGAGATAACCATGACTCATAACGAGTCGTACATGTTATACTCGTGACACCGAATTGAAATTCCATGGCGTTTGTAATAATTAGAGAGATACAGAAGGAGCAGATTGAAAGTTAAAGCCACTATATTTCTCCCACATAATCAGAATGAAATTTCTGTCACTATCGTAATCGTTCCATATAAAAAGAAGTAATACGTATACGTGGTGATATTTGAAGCAATAGTGCTAACGAACAGTGAAATTTGTGGAAACAAGTAATCGAGTTTGTTTATTTTTGAATAGCGACGAAAGTTTACGAACATACTCGGTAAAGCTCATTTGCATAATTCTATACAACAAGTCGAGCGCACTCCTATAAGTTTGGCCGCTAAATGTTACACAAACTGATGCAATGTATACACATTGTCGCGGCCGAATCAATCACTTGACCTTTATGCAATCGTTCGAAAGTTCTCGGAACCAGCCCGTAGTCTTATTTGTAAACAACCCGCTAATAATGTAATCCAACACGATAAGAATTCGACACATTTAAGTAGGATTCATTACGAAGTGGGTACATATGTCAGGCTTCTTACACCCGATTTCACTTAGTTTTAATACATAGAAAATGCACACATTAAAGAAATTGCGCGTTTTAAAAATCAATTTGGGCGGGATTGTGCCTTTAAGAAATGAATATTAAAAATATACAGCCTCTGAAGCTTTGGTGATTGCTTTTGTTTCATAATGAATTAGTAAACTTTTCAAACGTATCATTGAGTTTGGATATACAAATGTAGCTAAATTCGGCTGCACACCAGGGTTCACGTTGTTCGACATGTCATAGATCGTGCGTGCAGGGCTCCGTATGAAAGGGAGCATTTCCCCCACTCATTTAAGTAACAAATCATATGGTGTTGCTACTCATTAGAATCGTCTTGAAGAGGCAATTATAATGAGTAATGGCACCATAGGGCTAAATGCAGAAAAAAAGATTTCACTAGTTCAAACTTTATCAATTTAAGCAGCCAGTGTTATGGCGTCTTACATCTTGTTTTAAACTCAGATAAAAATAAAATTACCATTTTCTAAACTTAATTACATTGCGTTTTCGTTTAGATTTTTTACGGAACGTTGGTGTTTATCACAAATTTTTTATCTCAAACATGTATAAGACTTTACACTTTCAGTTTATTATTTCAGTATACATGCAGTACCACATATGAAGGTACAGTAATCCCTCACTACAACGACACCCAACGGGAGACAAACATTGTGTGCGTTGCTCGGATGGAGTCGTTCTAGGGAGGGAAATACTTACACTAAAACTATTATTTGCAGTGCAAACAGTTTGGAGCCAGATCAGACGCCGGGTTACCAAACTGGTTGCCACCAAGATAAACATGAATTATCTGAATTGTCAAAAATTGCACTTTTCTACGTTTTAGTGCTTTGCGTTTGCGTACGTTTGCGTTTAAACGGGAAAGAATAACGTTTTCGCCACTGTACAGTCTGTACGAACTCGATTGTAAAATCATGTGGATAACGTTAGCACATTCCAGCCACGTCCTAGCAACATAACTAACATGCATTTAACTAACCCTGGCACCGTATATGGCAATATACCCCGGCTCATTGCCAAATAATATATTATTAACGTAGGCAGTTGATGTTATTTGCTTAACGGAAGCGGGGATGACAGAAACTTACCATTTTCAGATGGATAGAGGGACGGACAGACAGAGGGATGACGGACGTCAGCAGGGCTGCCATAATTTGATAATAAAAATCCTATGATTTCAATTTTTCATTTTTTCAGACGCAATTTTACTAATCATACCTTTACCCCATAGCCTGTGTTTTGTTTTGATGACACATGACTGCTTGAAACAGGTTGAAATAAAAGCAGAATGCGCCTTAAGGCGCATTCTGCTTTACTTTCAGCCTGTTTTAAGCTACCATCTGCTAGGGAAAAAATCCGAAGATTTAGGAAAAATCCGGAGAAATGGCAGCCCTGCGTCAGAGAGGGTGGCATCACAATAGCTCACCTTGAGCACTTTGTGCTCTGGTGAGTTAAAACTGAGTTTTAAAATTTAATGTCATCTGAATACAGTATTATTTTGCTTACCAATGTGGCAACAAACCACAATAATTTAGAGCCATGATAACTCTCAACAATTTAGAGACATAAACCGGAATGAAAAATGCAATGTGTACATCTTAACTGACATTAAGAATTCAACCCTTTCACTCACAATGACGTAATAAAGCGCATAAAATTTGCAAACAGTTATTTTATCCTGATCAGATGCTGCGTAACGCGGCATCTGATCACGATCAAAACTATTTGCCACTTGTTTTGAAATCAGGTCAGTTAAACTGCCTATAACAGATATTGCAGACAATATTGAAGCAGACGACAATATAGTAGTGTTTTAGCCAGACTCTCAAAAAGGGCAGGGGGGGCACCAAAAAGGGGCAGGGGGGCACCAAAAAAGGGCAGGGTGCAAACAAAGTGCGGACCCACAACTTCGGCGAGGGGATTGTTAACATTTCTAGGTGTCTTTTCATCACATTTGAAGTATTTTAGGTCCATAAGCACTTTTATCACATAAACGTGCAAAATATAGAGGGCCGTAAAAATCGTATGGCCCACTGGGCATATATTTTATACTAATTTTCGAATCACAAAAATAATGTACTACTACGCCGACTGTAAATCATTTAAGAGAATCTAGACAAACATAGATCACCACTAGGTATTGAAACATTTCGAAGTGTCCTAGAAACATTATCCCTAGCAGTCTCGCAAACTCAGCCTGCAAATCAGGATAAACTTAATACTACGTAGACTTTAGTATTAACAGTGACTCAGACTGTTAGACGTTACAAATTTAGACGTTACAATAATAATGACGTCATGTTACGTCTTGACGTTATTTTGAAAACGAAACTAGATTCTTTATGTCAAATGATCATTTTTAGTCAATTAGAACAACTTTAATTTAAATATTAATTTAAAATTTGAATATGGTATCAGAGAAGTCTTTTCAAAACGTAATGGTGTTGATTTTCTTTACGTTAATATGATTGGTGTTTTTATCTACGGATGAATAAAACCGAATAACACCTATGATAAATCGTTTACCTAAGAGCCGAGGGCAAAAGTGAAAGTAAGACCGTTCGGATTTTGGTGTCATTTGGTGTTTATGTGATAAATAGGATATTAAATTCGTATTTTTTCAGTAATAAATTCATTGAACTCGTTGGATAAAAATGATATGTTGCTCGCCAAGGCTCGCAAAATATCATTTTTATCCAACTCGTTCAATAAATTCATTACTGAAAAAACACTCATTCAATATCCTCTATTTAATGTATTCAGCATATAAGTCTGTAAAGAAAAAGGTTTTCTAATACATGTGGCAATGGAACATAGGGGAGGGTGTGGGAGGGGCGGAAATATTTTGGACTTTTAATGATGAAATAGTGCAATTTTGCGATACAGAGATATATAATAAACATGTATGCACATGTAGTGCATTTTAGCTATACATGTACATTATACAGATGCATACAAGTATTATGGAAAATGGATGAAATCAGCCAATGTTTGCAAAAAGAATATTAAACGAGAGCACCGCAAACGGGTGCTGGACGCTCGACTTTCATAATACTTGAGACGGCTACATTTTTCAAACTTAAAGAATGTGTATGGGTGTTTAATGCCCTATTGATCATAGAAATTTGTAAGCAACAACAACTCAAACATACTTGGACAGTCTACATTCCATTTAAAGTAAACTATAAGTCAAAACAAGGACAATAACTCTGGAATGGCACATCCCCGGTCACCTTTCTTGTTTGAATGAGTTGCCCTTTTGATATAACACAAATATTTAAAGTTTCAAGTTAATACCTTTGACAGTTATTAAGATATTTTAATTTACAATTTCTAAGTAAAAAAATCAAGGGCAATTACTCTAGAATTACAGATCACAGAGTAATCTACCTTGTTGTAATGAGTTGACATTTTGATACTTAACAAGTATTCAAAGTTTCAAGTTAATATCTTTCATAGTTATTTAGATATGATAATTTATAACTTTTAAGTAGATAAAACAGGGGCAATAACTCTGGATACACAAAATTCAGGGTTACCGGTCTTATTGCAAAGAGTTCCCCTTTTGATACTGAATAACTATTCAAAGTTTCAAGTTAATATCTTTCATAGTTATTTAGATATGTTAATTTACAATTTTGAAGTAAATAAAAAGGGCAATAACTCTGGAATTACAACTCCCAGAGTTAACTGCCTTGTTGTAATTAGTTGCCCTTTTGATACTGAATAACTATTCCAAGTTTCAAGTAAATATCTTTCATAGTTATTTAGATACATGTATGTTAATTTACAATTTTTAAGTAAATAAAACAAGGGCAATAACTCTGAAATAACAAATTCAAGGGTTACCTGCCGTGTTGTAATGAGTTGCCCTTTTGATACTGAACAAGTATTCAAAGTTTCAAATGGATACCTTTGATGGTTATTGAGATATGTTTATTCATAATTTTTAAGTAAATAAAACAAGGGCAATAACTCTGGAATTACAACTCCCAGAGTTAACTGCCTTATTGTAATTAGTTGCCCTTTTGATACTGAACAACTATTCCAAGTTTCAAATGGATACCTTTGCTAGTTATTGAGATATGTTAATTTATCAATTTTTAAGTAAATAAAACAAGGGCAATAACTCTGAAATGACAAATCCAAGGGTTACCTGCCTTATTGTAATGAGTTGCCCTTTTGATACTGAACAACTATTCCAAGTTTCAAATGGATACCTTTGATAGTTATTGAGAAATCAACTCTTACAAAAACCTTAAGCATTGAAGGGGTAAGCGCCTCATGATAAATTTGATCATGAAAGGGTTAATGCATCTAAAAGAAAGTTTCATCAAATCTAATTATTGGCAATAAAAGGTTGCAGAGGAAAGCACATTAAAATTCCACATTTCAGTATCAAGTGAGGTATACGGACCATAAGATACAGGTAATTTCAGCATAGAGGTGTTTAGTGTACGAAGATTACATACTTTCAAGAAAAACCGACTTCACATTCAGAAGCTTAAGGTATTCCAACACTGAAGGTAGGGTAATTGTTACATGAAAATGATTTTATGAATGGATAATACATGTAATTCCCGGGTCTTGTGTGAAATATGAAGGCTTTTCGCCATCTCTTCTCCAAAATATTTGAAATATTGTATATAGCCTTACAGGTAGGAAAATATGCGAGAAAATTAAAAGACAAATATTCCTGAAATGTGATTCTTACCTATTATAACAAAAAATACTGATATTTTTGTATGTCATGCCTATGCCAGAAGACATGAACATCACAAAATAAAAGTTATTGTCCCAATATTTGCATCATATGATGTGAAAAATTAAAAAATCTGAACCGTCCTCTTAAAAAATCTGCAATATTTTCCATACGATTTTTAATACATTATATGACTGAAAAGGTTGTATGTTTGTACAAAAATGATAACTTTGGCAAAGAAAACCACTTGCTTATTTTTTCATACAATACTTACACAATCTAAATCCAAAATATGAAGACATTTGGTCGCACCTAACTGGAAAAAATTAATTTTGTCTTCGAAAAAGTGTTGGAGGCCTTGAATACTTTATAACGACTGAACAATAAATTTGGCTTACAACTAAATATTTTTGCAAGTTAATGTCAGGCGCATTTATAAACATCTAATCATTGGTTTAGGAAAAGGTTTTGTTATAAAAAGATATATATTTCAAAGAAAAATATATTGAGCTCGGTCGTGATTCAAAAACGTGCGGGGAAGGCCAAGCAAATTTACAAGACGAGATTTGCAACATTTCGGACTACGTTCGGATAATTTCTAACATTATCGTCCAGGTTTTATATGGGAGTGTTCGGTATATTTCGTTTAACACGGAAAATGCCGAGATAACACGGAAAAAGGCGACCTTCAGTCTTGGAATTCCTTAATGTTAAAGCTAACTCTATATTGTAAGTCCTGTTTGATAACATCATCAACGCCTCAACCCATTACCCCATAGGCTGTTTCTAGTATTGAAGAGAGGTGACCACTTAAAGCAGGTTGAAAGTAAAGCAGAATGTGCCTTAAGGCACATTCTGCTTTACTTTCAGCCTGCATTAAGTTACTATCTGCTAGAATATAGAAACTATTTCTAAAGATACATATTCGTGAGACAATAAATATGTAACAAAAAGATGACACAGGTTCAGTAATATATTTAATAATACACATGTACACAGATACAGTAAAACCTCTCTTTTACAACCATTCAATTGGATTAAGTATCAGGTGTTTAACCCATTACCTCATAGACTTGTCCTAGTATTAAAGGTAGATGACCACTTTAAGCAGGTTGAAAGTAAAGCAGAATGCGCCTTATGGTGCATTCTGCTTTACTTTCAGCCTGCTTTAAGCAATCATCTGCTAGGATAAAGAAAATATTTCTTATGATACATATTCATGACTGTATAAAGGGGAACTATTTTCTTCAGTGGAGGAAAAATTATAGGCGTAAAAAGGGGTATTTATTGGGTAATGGGTTAAGACAGGTATCTGCTTTACTAAAGCACTGTGAAAGTAAAACAGACATCTCCTTAAGGAGCTTTCAGTTATTTTCAACTTGCTTTAGGCAACCACCTGTCTTTATAATTACACAATCAATTAGCATTCTTTTCAGTGTTTGTAATAGAGGGCCTTTATTACATCTGAGGGGTATGGCAGTCATGTGATAAATAATATATTTAATAATTTACAGGTTATTTTAACCCATTTATGCCAAGTGGATTCTTCCATGTTTTATATAGGATTTTTTATTTTTTATTTTTTATCAAAGGGAAGCCTGGTCAAAACTTTCATTTCCATTTGTTTCCTATTGAAATTCGTATCAGCAAAAAGTGTAGACTCTGATCAGAGTCTACACTGTTTGCCTATGTCCCATATATGAGATCATGGGCACAAATGGGTTAATATTGAATTTGATGAGACCTACTCTGCTAAGTTGTGCTGACCTATAATGTTATGATTTATAAATAATGACAATAGAATGAACAATGAAGCCTACACCTTTGATGAGTTCAGTAAAGAAATCTACAAAACATGTAAACAAGGAAAACTTACAACTGTGACACATATATTGGGATATGCTGTAAAGATGTATTGTTTCTGCTGTTAGACTTTCATGCAGAATTCTGGAGTTCGAATCCCAAAATAGGTGCTTTATTATTTTTTTTCATTTATTTTAAATTAATCACGTTATGTTTCTCTTCTCATAAATTTTCATTCTCTCAGATCTTTTAGTTTTATAATTGAGTTCATTCTTTTATTTTGTCATTTCAAATTTTCTGATTAATTATCTTTTCATTTTCTTTCTTTCGGTAAGTTTGGAGGTAAGTTAAATGTACATCAACATAAATTTGTGTAGTATAGTACATCATTAACACAACATATAAGGAATGCACTAAATAAACAAAAAAAAAACAAGGGCCACTATGGCCCTAAATCGCTCACCTGGTACACCATGGCAAACTTGACCTATAGTGACCTAGATTATGACTGGACATGACCCACAATCAACCTTTAGAGTGTAAACAAGATTTTCCTATGATTTGTCCTAGTGACCTAGTTTTTGACCGGACATGACTCACATTCGAACTTGACCTAAATATCAATGAGGCAAACATTCTGACCAAGTTTCATTAAGATCCATTGAGATTTGTAGCTTCTAGTGTGTTAACAATGTTTTTCTATGATTTGACCTAGTGACCTAGTTTTTGACCGGACATGACCCACATTCGAACTTGACCAAGATATCAATGAGGCAAACATTCTGACTAAGTTTCATTAAGATCTAATCAGATTTGTAGCCTCTAGAGTGTTAACAAGGTTTTTCTATGATTTGACCTAGTGACCTAGTTTTTGACCGGACATGACCCACATTCGAACTTGACCTATATATCAATGAGGCAAACATTCTGATCAAGTTTCATTAAGATCCATTGAGATTTGTAGCCTCCAGAGTGTTAACGAGGTTTTTCTATGATTTGACCTAGTGACCTAGTTTTTTACCGGACATGACCCACATTCGAACTTGACCTAGATATCAATGAGGCAAACATTCTGACCAAGTTTCATTAAGATCCAATCAAATTTGTAGCCTCTAGAGTGTTAACAAGGTTTTTCTATGATTTGACCTAGTGACCTAGTTTTTGACCGGACATGACCCACATTCGAACTTGACCTAGATATCAATGAGGCAAACATTCTGACCAAGTTTCATTAAGATCCATTGAGATTTGTAGCCTATAGAGTGTTAACAAGGTTTTTCTATGATTTGACCTAGTGACCTAGTTTTTGACGGAACATGACCCACATTCGAACTTGACCTAGATTTTATCAAGACAAACATTGTCATGAAGTTTCATGAAGATCGGATGAAATTTGTAGGCACTAGAGTGTTAACGAACAATTGTGAACGGACGGACGGACGACGGACATTCAGCGATCCTAAAAGCTCACCTTGGCACTTCGTGCCAGGTGAGCTAAAAAATATCGTTCCAATGCTTTTTTCTATGGGTAAGCTAATGCACCTGGGGCCCGTTTTACTAAACTACTTACGCAAAACTTTTGTGTAAGTCAAAATTTTAAATTTTAATTTATATTTTTTATTATTACTTGCTACAAACAGCAAATAGCCAGATCAGAGGATGCGCTTTAAGCTGATCTGGCTATTTGCTGTTTGCAAACGTTTATGATCGAAAAATAAGAGTAAAACGATTTTGACTTACGCAAAGTAGTTTAGTAAAACGGGCCCCAGGTGATTGCTTCCATAATTGGTATGTTTTAATTTGAACTTCAAGCGCCCGTTTCATAAAACTTTGTACAACAAAAACGGTCGTAAGTCAGATTATATGAGTCTCAATCATATTAATTTTCCTTCTAATCCAGTTTTGTGACATCTCTTTGGAACCATCTTGAAAAGACAATTCCAAAGAGATGTCACAAGACAGGATTGATAGAGAAATCAGAAATAGATTGTATTTTAAAGTTTTGACTTTCAACCGTTTTTGTCGTACAAAGTTTTATGAAATGGCCCCAGCTATAAAACTCTTTCCACCCTAGCTGTGGAATCATCATTTGTGCAAACAGAAAAAGAAATTTTGGAAAATCTATTTTCAGAACAGAAGCAAACAACAATTGTTGCAGTAAAAAGTGTACTAAGTGTGAAAAGAGATAACTATTTAACACCTAGTGACGGGTTTATCGATCATATACATACAGGGTCAAAGTGAAGAGTTCACTTGTCCTTTGCAAACAGTGTAGAACCAGACCAAAAGGCTCAAACAGGAACCCTCTGATCAAGGTCTGCATTTTTTGTCAATTTGCAATACATGTTTATATCAAAACTTGACCCTAAGGAGTCAGAAATGGACTTGATTCAATTAGGAACTAGGATTGTCTATTTAAAATATCAAGGGTAAATGAGTTGGAAGACCATCATTCTTTTATACTAAAGTTTCAATACTCTTAACTCCGGAAAACAAAATGAACAGAATGATGAACAATTTATAAAATTTTCAAATACATATACATGCCTGTCATCTTATAAATGAACATTTTCCATGTCTAAATTTTCATGTAATGCAACCCTTGATACTTCTCATACTGAATATTAATAGTTTTATATATAACTCCAGTGACTATTATTACATGTATTATCATTATTATACCAGATTCATATTGTGCTTTCCACACAGGAATTGCTTCATATGAAATTATATACATTTGTACATGTACTTACTAAACCTCATCTGAAATATATAGCATTGGCTAAAAAGCATGGAAAAATCTCCTAAGAAAAAGACTACCAACTCTTGAATATTTCATCAGAAAACAGAGCAGACCATGATCAGACAGCTCCTTAAGGAGCTGTCTGATCCTGGTCTACACTGTTTTCAAAAAGCATCAATATATACACATTTACAGCTGGGGGAAACCTGCCAATCACGACTGGCACCAAAGTACTGGTCAGATTGGCTGTTTCCACCAAGAACCTCTCAAGCTGAATTCATTGCCCTGTGGCGAACGGCCAACTGGTGATGTGTTTATTATATCTTATGCCTTTATAGACCAACAAATCGTTTATATCCAGACACAGAATTCTATTATGCAACAAAGAATAAAGACTAAATTGTACATGTACGTTTACATGCTGTGACACTTATCCGAAACAAGGTTGGAGTCCAATACAAACAGTAAAACACAAGATGTATGATACAGACTCTTGTATATTACTTTACAGATACATGCGGAACAGCTTTTTCTCCCATTTTCGCCCATGTAGGATAGGGATTTATCCCTTGTGGAATCACTCTATCCTCCATACCACGTGACGTCTTTCATTGTTTGCCCAGCTTAACAAGAAGCGCTGCATGACGTGGGTAACTTAATGACATCATTTCTTATGACGTTACTATGAACAACATCATGTTTTGGCCGGAAAAAAAAGTGCACACAAATTGCAATTATTTTGTTATTTGTATCACCTTTTAATGATTTAAATGGGAGACAAAAATCCACCATTCGTTTTGTTGATGTAGGATAGGAATTTCTCCCCCTCAGGAGGAGAAAATTCCTATCCTACATCAACACTCATGTTGGATTCTTATACTATCACAGGAAGGCATAAAATAAATCTAAATATAGCATGAGCAGATATCAACATGTTCACTGCTTGCGTTGCTTTTCGATTAAAGATAAATGCCTTTCATAGTTTTAGCTATTTAAAGCTGTAAATGATTCCATATCATTTTTTACTTACAACATTATATCAACAACATAAATCCTTTACTCCATAGATATGCCTTTTCACACATTTAAGCCATTCCTTCACTGAAGAAAATAGTTCCATCTTATACAGTAATTTTAGTGCAACATAAAAATATTTCCTACATGTTTGCAAATGGAAGTTTAAAGCAGGCTAAAAGTAAAGCAGAATGCGCCTTAAGGCGCCTTCTACTTTACTTTCAACCTTCTTTAAATGGTCACTGATCTTTTAAACCAGAAATAGGCTATGGAGTGAAGGGTTCAATAAAAGTGTCTTAAAGATACCGGTTATAACACATATCATCCAACAAATAACAATTACAACATGTTTAATGCTTCAGTTACTCGTTCACTCACTCATGTTTCAGTGAATATAAATTATATGTACAGGTATAATGAGTTTTTAGGAAGTATGATGTAACAACAGACATACACAAAGGCAAGGATATCATTATGTAATGGCAGTGATGACCTAAATGCATTTTGTAGATACCCGTGTGAATCCCTATATAAGCCTGTCAGTTCTTCAGGTTTTAACCCATTACCCCATATATACGTCTTTTTACTCCTCTAATTTATCCCTCCACAGAAGAAAATAGTTCCAATTTATATACTTATGAATATGTATACAAAGAACTATTTTCTATATCCTAGCAGATAATACCTTAAAGCAGACTGAAAGTAAAGCAGAATGCACCTTAAGGCGCATTCTGCTTTTCTTTCAACCTGTTTTAAGTGATCACCTATTTTCAAAACAGGCTATGGGGTAATGGGTTAAGTGGCCGCTTAACAACAAGGTTTTTATTTTATATACATCTTCACTAATCATTTTAAAACATATATTAGTCCTCTTTGTCTAATGTTTTAACCATTTAAACACACAATTCTATGTAACATTTTTGCAGTCATTTGGGCATTCATTCAACACCATAATATTTGAAAACCTGTGAAGGTCATTACAATCACATATTCATTTTTTCAGCATCAGATCTTCTCAATTAAATTGTTTGTATCCATTGCTTTCCCCTGCTAATGGAGAGGAAATCAATCACTTCACTCCATTAATATTTCTAAAAGATAACAAAAAGGTTTGATTATACAGTTCAACCTTTCTTTAGTGACCTACAATTCTGGGGGTCTGTTTCATAAAACTTCGTACAACAAAAACGGTCGTAAGTGAAATCTTTAAAATATGTTTAGTTTCTGATTTCTCTATCTAATCCTGTCTTGTGACATCTCTTTGGAATCGTCTTGAAAAGAAGATTCAAAAGAGATGTTATCAGACAGGTTTAGATGGAGAAATGAATAATAATTGAGACTTTTATAATCTGATTAACGACAACATTTGTTGTTAAGAAGATTTAAACAATGGGTCCCAGATAGAGCAATCTGTGTAGACTAACAATGAGGCTTATTTGAGAGATTTAGTTTGAATGTATGTTTGAAATCTATTTTGCTCACTTGTTACACATTTTAGCTGTTTAACCTCTGTAGTATAATTTGCTAATTTTATTAATATATTAGCTATGAATGATTGTATGTTACTAAAATTTTCTCTAACTACTAGATATCTCATAATATTTCCACTTTCTGATCACACACGAAGACAACAGGCATAAAAATGACTTCTAATAATTATGGAAAATTATGTGTGTCCGGATAGAGCAGAGTTAGTGCACTCGCTTCCACTAATGCAATTCCGGGTTGAGGCAGTATGTGAGAGGGTACATATATTGGTCACTTATCCGGACATGTGGGTTTTCTCCGGGAACTCCAGTTTCCTCCCACAGAAACAATCATATATGCCACCATTCAAGCCATTGATTATGATTTGTACACAACAAGTTGTTAAAGCTTATTGATGAGTTTTTCACGACTCTGAGCAAAATTTTTTACCTGTAATTTTCGGAGGTATCGCACCTCCTTCGTCAGCACTATGAGCTAGTTTGGCGGGTCACGTGACGTAGGCAAGTAGGAGGCAATACCTCCGAAAATTACAGGTAAAAACAAATTTTGCTCAGAGTCATGAAAAACTCATCAATATGTCAAATCCTGAGCTTGGAAACAACCTATTTAGTTGTTAAAGCTTGTTTTGTAATCATAAGTTTCATTTAATTAAGTACAGAAAACATGAAAGTTATGAAAGTATGAAAAATAATTACAAAACTAATGTAGAATAAAAAGCTAAAATTATGACCATCCATTGTTCTTATTTATCACAGCAAATGGCTGCTAAAATGAGAATGAAAGGTAGACAATTCCTTTAGGAAATTATACTTTACTATCATCCCACTTCATACAACCAAAATCCCTTAATCTTTCACTGAAAACCTTACTTTCTGCTTTTAATTCTTTCACAAATCCTTGTCTGCTTTATTAATACTATTGTCTGCACATTTTGTTTTTTATTTCAATATGACTGTCAAACAGCTGGAGCCTGATTGGACGCTCTGTGTCAGAGCTCCAGATACATGTAAGAGGGAGTAACCATGACATTTTTAAACAATTGCGCCTTTAAATTCAAACCAAACCCTATGGCGTGACTACTCATTGGAATAGTCTCTTCACACCACATGCTTATGAGTAGGCATAAAGATTTTAGTTTTAAAAATAGAAACAATTCTAAAGAGTGGTCACACCATAGGGTTATGAGTAGGCATAAAGATTTTAGTTTTAAAAATAGAGACGATTCTAAAGAGTGGTCACACCATAGGGTTATGAGTAGGCATAAAGATTTTAATTTTCCAAATAGAGACGATTCTAATGAGTGGTCACACCATAGGGTTATGAAATAGGCATAACATTTTAGTTTTCAAAATAGAGATGATTCTTATGAGTGCTCCAACCATAGAGTTATGAATAGGCATAACATTTTAGTTTTCAAAATGGAGACGTTTCTAAGCAGACTGCTTAACTTTAATCAGGCTTTACATAGTCACTTAAAAACTTCAAACAAGCTCTGAGGGAAGTGGTTAAGTAACAGGCTAGTCGCACGCCAACTAGTCACCATACACTCCCAAATAGGGCTCAAACCTTCAACTTGCCTTGAAAACAAGATTATTTGGATGGTATGGTATATAATTACACATAAACTAAAACATAATTATTTAAGTGATGTCCACAGTCAAGTCAACATTGGTTATGACCTGTGTTTTTTCTACATATAATGCCATGTGATCAAATTGAGTATGTTATTCACAAAGTTGCTTATTATATATGAACACTATATCAGAGCACCAGATAAGGGTAGTTTTTCAAAAACTAAAATCTTTATTTCTGAATTAAACCCTATGGTGTCACTACTCATTAGAATCGTCTCTTCGAGACGATTCTAATGAGTAGTAACACCATAGGATTTGGTGTTAAAAAGAGTGAGAAAATGTTGGATTTGTTGAAAAAACTACCTCTTATCTGGAGGCTCTGCTGTATTATACTTTCTAGATTTAAAGTAGTGGCTGATTACATTCCTAACATCATAAGTTTTAAATGAAGTACAGTTCAGGGCTCCAGATATGGGGAGTATGTAAAAATTGTAAATCTTTATGTCTGCACTAAACCCTATGGTGAGACTACTCATTAGAATTGTCTCTTCAAGACAATTCCAAAGAGTAGTTTCACCATAGGAATTGGTACTGACATGAAGAAGAAAATGTTGGATTTGTTCAATTTACTAGCTAGAACCCCGAGTACTCATGGTTAATCCTTTACCACATAGCCTGTTTCTAGTATTGAAGACAGTTACAGGTAAACATTTAAAGCAAGTTGAAAGTAAAGCAGAATGTGCCTTAAAGCACATTCTGCTTTACTTTCAGCCTGCTTCAAGCTATCGTCTGCTAGTATATGGAAAACATTTCTTAAGTTACATTTTCATGACTGTATAAATTGGTACTATTTTCTTCAATAGAGGAAACAATTGAATGCACTGAAAGGCGCTTCTGTAGGGGAAAGGGTTAATTAAATAGATGACTCTTGTAACTTGTGTATTTCTTGATAGCCTAAAATAAAATTGGACCATGATGAGCCTAACTGAAACATGAGTGAGAGTCTCATGAGTAACTGAAGCAGTGACATGATACAAGATACACCAGGCTACGGTAAACACCGTGTTGATCTCTGATGGTTCAATAAGCTGATGTGTTAACACTGTGTTGATCTCTGATGTTCCTATAAGCTTACGTGTTAACACTGTGTTGATCTCTGATGGTCCAATAAGCTGAAGCTGGAGAGATAAAATCTGCAAAACGAAAGCAAGACTTACCACGCTTGCACCACACCAAAGCATTGTGCTTATTCTTACACCCCACTCAAACTTAACACACCAGGCTATAGTAAACACTGTGTTGATCTCTGATAGCCCAATAAGCCGATGCTGTAGACATAAAATCTGCAAAACGAAAGCAAGACTTACCACGCTTGCACCACACCAAAGCATTGTGCTTATTCTTACACCCCACTCAAACTTAACACACCAGGCTATAGTAAACACTGTGTTGATCTCTGATAGCCCAATAAGCCGATGCTGTAGACATAAAATCTGCAAAACGAAAATAAGGCTAACCACGCTTGTACCACACCAAAGCATTGTGCTTATTCTTACACCCCACTCAAACTTAACACACCAGGCTATAGTAAACACTGTGTTGATCTCTGATAGCCCAATAAGCCGATGCTGTAGACATAAAATCTGCAAAACTATAGCAAGGCTAACCACGCTTGTACCACACCAAAGCATTGTGCTTATTCTTACACCCCACTCAAACTTAACACACCAGGCTATAGTAAACACTGTGTTGATCTCTGATAGCCCAATAAGCCGATGCTGTAGACATAAAATCTGCAAAACTATAGCAAGGCTAACCACGCTTCTACCACACCAAAGCCGCATTGTGCTTAATCTTACACCCCACTCAAACTTAACACACCGATAAACGGTGATTAATTGTTCAGGGGTGAATGAGATTTGATAAGTCAACAAGGAACTTAAGAAAGAGAACGTCATCTTTGACATATTTAGAAGTCTCAAGAACACTATGGGATACGAAGAGTGGACAACCAGATGCTATATTCATATCGCTGGTTGGTCTCTTGAAGCTACTGCTATTGGGATCTGGTCGGAACGTGTCCGACAGGTTGTTTTGGCGTGTCTCTTGATCCAGTAGCATCATGGTTACCTTTTGCTGGAATGGCCAGGGTAACAAGCCGTCATATTCCCCACGCATGATGACAAAGAACAAACTCATATGTGAGCCTTTTCCCATACCATCGCCATTCAAATACACCTGAAATATATGAAACAATCGTGATCAATGTGCATTTCCACTTAACCCTTTACCCAATAACCGGTTTATAACATTAGATACAGGTGATCACTTAAAGCAGGTTGAAAGTAAAGCAGAATGTGCCTTAAGGCACATTCTACTTTACTTTCAGCCTGCTTTAAACTATTATTTGCTAGGCTATATAAAATATTTGTTATTGTAATTGTTCATGAAGGTATAAACTGGAACTATTTTCTTCAGCGGAGGAATAAATTAAATAAGCTAAAAGTCGCTTCTATGGGGGAAAGGGTTCACCCTTTACTGTAAAATAAATTCATACAACAGGAATGGTATTCCTTGCTGTTGTTGTGATGAAAATGTACAAAGAAACAAGCTTTTTCTAGATTAGAAACCAGAGGCATTGCCAACGTTGAATTAAATTTATTTGACCTCTAAATGACCTTAAACTTTGTCTGACATGACCAAACTGGCCCGAGGTTATAAAACTTTAAATGAACTCTGTGCTCAAAACTCAGAAGTTTTCTCAGCTCATAACACTTCAGCAAACATTTTGTAAATAACAAGTATTTGCATAACATAATTCTATTGTAAAAGTATATCCAAATCAGGTTACTTAAATCAGGTCAAGCATGTTTTGTAAAAACTAGAGCATGTAATCAAAACTGAGTTTTGAGCACAGAGTTAGTTTTAAGTTTTATAACCTCGAGGCCTGTACTTCACTGCAGGAGCTCAAGAGTGTCTTGGGTTGTGTACACTAGCAAAATATGAAGTCTCTATCACGTGTAGTTCCAGAGTTATGGCCAATGTTAAAATAACCATACAATAAAGTATGTGTATAATGTAACACAAAATTTATGTCCAAGGGAGTTAATAGTCTGCTATAATTCAAAATGGCAACCGATATTTTCTCAATATTAGATCTAGATCTTGCTCTTTTACACAATTTATTGATCATCAGATTCATGCAGTATACATGTAAGTGCATTTTATACGATCAACTTCTTTTCTCTTTGGCATGATCCTTAGACGTGTAAATGGTCTCCAAAATTTATAAAAGTTTATAGGGAAAATACTTAAGGTTACGGTGTACACGTGTAAATGCCCGAGCCTTATTAAACAAACTTCACAGGTATGTACGTCACGTTGCTATTTTTCCACGGAAATCAACCAAGGGAGGATACTACACTAGGTACTTACCAAGTTACCATAGGTCTATACTATAGCAGGGTTCCAGATAAGAGGGAGTAATCTGAACTAATCCGACATTTTTTCACTCATACTGAACCAAATCCTATGATGTTACTACTCATTAGAATCGTCTCTTCGAGATGATTCTAATGAGTAGTGACACCATAGGGTTTAATGCAGAAATAAAGATTTTAGTTTTTGAAATACTCCCCTTATCTGGATCCCTGACTATAGAGTTATATCTGTAATGTGAGTATCCAGGTACATGTACCTGGCGGTAGTTGCAGAACCGGTAACTGGGTAGAAAATCTGTACCAGTTTCCGCCCAATAAAGTACAAATGTATAGATTTGACCCACTTGTGTACAAGCACCTTTGTTAAGCAGAATATGACATCATAGGAAGGGCAACATAGAAAACATGATGGCTGCATTTACAAGGTAAAGGGGGGGGGGGTAAAATAACTGGGATTTGGTTCAAAAGTTGAGTTGTTTGGTTACTTTGGGTGTTATTTCAGTTAGAAAAGTATATTTTCTCCATATTTCTTCAAGGAACCACTGCCCTGTCATCCTTTTAGTTCTTGGCAAAAGGGATATATCGGTAGAATAAACAGAAACATGACAATTCAGCCCATGAACCATTACAAGGTGAATAGTACACACCATAAAATAATTTCCTTTTTCTAGCAGATCTAAGTACATCTAGGGCATATAATTCTGATATCATATAAATTCTGTGCAAATTATTAATCTCAGCTTAGCATCAGTGTACTGGAATTCACCTTTTTTTTTTATATAAATTTGATCATAACACTGGTATCAGATCTATTTTAAGAACACTGAGATGATGATAATAATAACTCTGGCATCTAGAACTATTTTTAGAAAACTGATGATAATAATAACTCTGGCATCAGATCTATTTTGAGAACAGTACCTTCCAGGTTGGTTCCCTGCTCCATCATAGGGGCCAACCTGAGTACCTGCTCTTACTTAAACTTCCTTTTCCTATACATCTAGACGAGAGAGGTTATTCAAATCTTGTCAGAAATTAAATCTGGTTTTAATCTGAAACATCGTAAGGCCAGCACAAAGAAAAAGGTCTGCAAAGCAGAGAAAAATTGATCAGCAAGTAGGACAGAGGAAAAGAAAGAGCCTGAAAAGATCCAGATCTTAGATTTTGATGATCAGAAAGACGCAGGTACACCAATGGTGGAAACCTCATTGCAACTAATTAAGGTAACTGACAAGTGGGCAGAGGTCCTAGACAGGTGGGAGGGAGAGGACAGTATGTAAAATCAAAAGGTGTTTGATACATAGAACACTATAACAGAAAACTGTCAGCTTACAATAATGATAAAGACATTGAATCAAAGACAGAAAGCAGCCAGTTTGTGTGAATGGCCCAAACTCATCATGGCAGAAAGTTCCATGAGGATCAGTTATTGGCCAAGTATTGGTTGTTATTTTCATAAATGATAAGCTCGCCCTGGTTGACTTGCTCATCATTGTACTTGTGAGCCAACATTATTTTTTTGCTAGGTCAGTGATGAAAGCAATAAGCAATTACTTAAAAAGGATTTAAAAAAGCTAACAGAATGGAGCTTCAGGGTTGATTTCAAATTCCACCACGAAAAGTGTAAATTCTTGCATACTAGTTAAAAAGAACCACAAGACAGTTTTCACTAAAGAGCCAGAGCGTATAGATCCGCATAAGGACATTGGAGTTATAATTGATGAAAAACTAAGCTTGGAGTACCACGTATGCCAAAAAGTTTAAAATGCTAACTCTATGGCTGCAATCATAAGAAGATTGATTCAAACTTAGATCAAAAGACGTTCACACCATTGTATAAAGTGTTAGTTAGATCTCACCAAGACTATGCAAACTTAATTCTGGTGCCCATACAACGAAAAACACAATGAGCTTATCGAAGGGGTACATAGAAGAGCCACTGGACAATTATCTGGAATTAAAGACCTACAATATGAGGAGAGACTGAGACAACTTAAGCTACCAACCTTGTAATACAGTAGATATAGAGGAGACATGATTGAAACATGAAATAATAAAATATCTGGCTTTCTAAAATTGAGAAAAGACTGTACAGTTAGAATGTCAAGCACAGGGAACTCAAAAATGCTATTCGCATAAAGGCCAAAATATGATATATTAAAGTAGAACTTCACAGTTAGAATAATGAGCTTATTGAATAGTTCACCAGAGCATGAGATATTAACCAACACAGAAAATTCCTTTACACACGGCCTGGACAAGCATGGGTCTACCCAAGAACTCTTCAAACCAAAATTTAATTTAGTAACAGAACCAGAATTGATCAATTAGTGTGATGCAGAGGATCCTGTGGGACCAGTGTCGTAACCAACCACAAGAAACCATTAGTAAGTAAACATATTTGTTTGTATTGACACTATTTTAAGAGACCAGTTTCAGAATAAACCTGAGAGCAATGAAGCAAACAATCGTATAAGATGCTCTCATGATGATTTGTCAGCTTGTGTATCCATACATCTGAAACAAATAAGTATTAGGAAGGCTAGAGATAAAACTTAAGACAACAAATGCAAGAAATACAAGCAATGGACCAATGTGCTTTTGGTTTTTATGAGTATTTATTTGGCTAGGTTTCCCCGAGAAAACATCTGACCTTCTTAAATACAACACCCTTATTAGTTAGTCTGCCAAGGAAAATATGTATGACAAGT
This sequence comes from Gari tellinella, assembly GCA_922989275.2. Taxonomy (NCBI): domain Eukaryota; kingdom Metazoa; phylum Mollusca; class Bivalvia; order Cardiida; family Psammobiidae; genus Gari; species Gari tellinella. Next base: position 24,942,508 of record OV277857.1, on the reverse strand, counting down.
AGTTCCAAATGCATCAAGCATGTGTACTTAAAACTAAGGGAATTAGAAGAGTATCTTCTCTCTTATGATCCCTTCCTGGCACAATGGCCGATACCTGCCAACTTGGGCAACAAAGTCCAGGATAAACTCTACAACACTTACGGCAAGGACCTTTGAAGGGACAGGGAATTGTTTCACCAGGAAATAAACCATTGAAAGTCAAGATGGTCCCTACCTTGGAATAAACCAACCAACTTGCTTAGCGCTGTCAAACTCACAAACAGAGATCTTTATCTCAACATCTATGTGTGCCTTGAAGTGTTTTTGTTGACAGGACTGCCATAAGCAGTGTTTTTGTTGACAGGGCTGCCATAAGCTGATAATGAATAATTCTAAGATTTCATTTTTTCCCCAAATTTCAAGCCCAATTACTTAAAGCAGGTTAAAAGTAAAGCAGAACGTGCCTTAAGGCACGTTCTGCTTTACTTTCAGCCTGCTTTAAGCTAACATCTGCTGGGATAAAAATCAGAAGATTTCAGAAAAACAATGAGAACTGGCAGCCCTGTGTTGATGCCTGTGCCAATGGCGACTGCTAAGAGGGCATTCAGTGTCATGTGACACGCCAAAAAAATACTCCAGGCAAGCATATTACATCTCAGTCCCTCTCTGGCCTTGCTATGCTGTACAAACATAGAGACACACTTGAAGTAGGAGAAATATCTCAGCCGTTTCTATGGCAAATCAGAAATCTAGATTTCCTGTAGGTTCGCCCCATACTTCATTCTCAGTGTTGTTATACTTTCTGGTCCTTTGGAATCATTGATTTCAGCGCATTTACAGTTGAAAGTTGAATTCCGCTTAGCTGGTGCTAGGGGGCTTGAGCACTGTTGCATATTTCAGTATTGCTCATGAACAGACTCAATTAAACAGAGTCTGCAATTTTCAGTATTTGCTTTGTTTTCTGTGCTTTCAAAGGATCTCCCCTTACTCAGAACTTACTGTAAATCTACTCTTGTGTTAGCTAGAAACTTTGCCTAGGAGTTAACTAAAACCTACTGCCCTTCTGACCTACAATGCATAAAACCATGATCTTTTCTTAGAAATATTTCCCCTTGTAAATGAGGAATGGAATCACACTCCTGGAGAATACGCTGTTTCTTTCATATTACAGGTGTATAGCACCAATACATGGAAATTCAGTTTTTATTAATTTAACCCATTCACTCATAAGCGATAAACAATTATCAGTGCTTATCTCAATAAAAGCTAGTGGATTACAGTGTGTCAAAATGAGTCAGTATGAAGCTATTGCGCAATGAGTCAATAAGAGTAAGTATGGCTTAATGGGTTTTAGGGTCTCATCGTAAGGACGGTGACCATTTGGTGTCAATAAAAGTGAAAGGGTTAAGTATTCAAAATACTCCTTTTACTTTTAGCTTTTGAAAGATACACAATAAGTTAAACTTCATACTTTAATCTAGCAAGGCTTACCCTTGCGCACATCTTGTACCCAAATCTGTGTGTGTAAAATGGCTGGCTATATAAAGAAAGGGTTTTCCCGGACACTGCCTCCTGTTTCCTACGAGTGTAATCTCTCAGCTTCCAGAGCAGCGTCCCATTGAAACTTGTTGATTCGACAATCTGGAACCGTAGGTCAAGTTCTGCCATCTGTACATCTAGCTGTGTGAACAGTGTGTCATGAGCTTCAAGGCGCCTTGTGTGATCTACAATAAAACAGAAAGGTTTGGTCTTGTATGTTTATTAACCTCTGTTTCTGCCATCTATGGGCTTATTGAATGCCCCATAGAGAGGGGAGGGGACACAGAGAACCCGGAGACAATGCAGGGATCCAGATAAGAGGGAGTAAACTGCACAAATCCATTATTTTCTCACTTATTTAAACATTAATCCTATAGTGTCACTACTCATTAGAATCGTCTCTTTGAGACGATTCTAATGAGTTGTGACACTATAGGGTTTAAAACAGAAATAAAGATTTTAGTTTTTGAAATCCCCGCCTTATCTGGAGCCCTGGCAATGCCCTACTTTCATTATGGACAGAGTTTTCTACTTCTTTCAGATGCCCAGTCTGATACATCAGACCTCAGTTTTATAAAGTCGTCTCGCAAAGAGGGTAAATAATGAGAGACCATGTAAAAGTTAGTTAACCCATTACCCAATAGCCAGTTTCTAGTGTTGAGGATAGGTGATCACTTAAAGCAGGTTGAAAGTAAAGCAGAATGTGCCTTAATATAGTCACCAATCATTAGATGATTAGAGCCGTCTCTTCCAGATGATTCTAATGAGTAGTGACACCATAGGTATTGGTGCTGAAATGAGCAAGAAAATGTAGGATTTGTTCAGGTTACGCTCTCTTATCTGGGGCACTGTTACCCTGCATATGACCTGGATCCAAACAGTTTCCAAATGCATGTCAACTCTTTCTCCAATAGTTAAACATCAACGGCCCTTTTCACAGATATATTTTAGCTAGATATGCTTTACTTGTTTCCAATTTGATTTTGCATGAGTTGCCTCCCTTTTACTGTCAGAATATGATAGTATTTACCACCACTGAACTGTAATATGTCTGTATTGTAATTTGTAATACAAAATGCTTCTGTACTTTGTCTTGTACATACAGCAGGATATAAAAGGAGCTTTCTGCTTTACTTTCATCCTGGTTTCAGCTGTGTTTTAACACAATAATTGGGTATTAAAAGAGTGGCAGTAAACAGACCATGATTGTGGTGCAGGGATATTAAATCTGAAAGTTCTGACATACTAGTTAGGGCTCCAGATAAGAGTAGGTAAACCACATAATTCCAATGTTTTTCTCCTTTATGCCTCCACTAAACCCTATGGTGTGACTACTCATTAGAATTGTTCTCATGAATGGTTACAACATAAGGGCCCTGGGGCCCGTTTAACGAAATGTCATACGACAAAAAACGGTCGTAAGTCGAAATATTAACATACCTGAAAAGACGATTCCAAAGAGATGTCACAAGACAGATTAGACGGAGAAACAAATAATAATTAATTATTTTAGAATTTGACTTACGACTTTTTTTGTCGTACCACATTTCGTAAAACGGGTCCCTGAACTTTAGGTTTTGAAATATGCACCTTATCTGGAGCGCTGACTCGCAACTTTACTGAGTAAAATGGGCAGGTTGACATGACTACTAGCATTTTACAGAGCTCAAGATAAGGGTAGTACATGTATTTCAAAAACTAAAATCTTTATTTCTGCATTAAACCCTATGGTGTTACTACTTATTAGAATCATCTCTTTGAGACGATTCTAATGAGTAGTAACACCATAGGATTTGGTGCTGAAATAAGTGAGAAAATGTTGGATTTGTTTAGTTTACCCCCTCTTATCTGGAGCCCTGATTTTATATGGTAAATTCCATATATGGCAACACATACCTTGATTCTGTGCTCCTGTGTCACCTGGTCTGTTAGTGGCTCCACCCTGCCTCTCTATATTCGCTATTTGAGTTCTGACCTGAGTTAATGATGTCTGAAGAGCCCGAACATCTTTCTCATGTCGTTCAACATCTGACTTTTTCGCAACATCTTCCACTTTTCGCTCAACGTGAATGATTCTTTCTGTCATTGACACCATCTTCATCTGTAAAACCATGTGTTCAAAACACCATGTGTAAATTCACAGAGATCAAGATAAGAGGGGGTACACTGAACAAATCCAAACATTTTCTCACTCATTTCAGCACCAAATCCTATTGTGTCACTACTCATTAGAATCGTCTCAAATTGACGATTCTAATGAGTAGTGACACCATAGGGTTTAATGCAGAAATAAAGATTTTAGTTTTTGAAATATTCCCCTTATCTGAAGCTTTGCAAATAGTCAATCATGTGACCACATACTGAAGTAGCATTGATATCTATTAACATATTACTCCATACTACTACATATTACTCTTATGCTTAAAAGACTCGATGAAACTGGGCGAAAAACATGGGCAACATTTGTGAAACATCTACTCTTTGAAAATGGCTTCGGTTACGCTTGGATCTCACAAGACGTTGGCGATGCGAAAGCATTTTTGAAGATCTTTGGTACAAGACTAAAAGATTGCTCAATCCAGAGAATTCAATCTGATATTGACAATTCTGCTAAAGGTCACCATTATAAGCATTTTAAAACACTACTAGGACCAGATCTATACTTGTTTATAGAAATGCCATATACAATGAAACGAAATATCTCAAATTTTAGATGCTCAGGACATGGACTTATGATAGAAAAAGGTAGACACTTAAACATAGATAGAGAATATAGATATTGCCCTTTGTGTCGTAGTAATCAGATCAACGTCGTTGAGGACAAATTTCACATGTTTCTAGTCTGCCCAGCGTACAGTGATTTACGTAAAGAGTATTTCAAACCTACATGGTTGCAAAGGACAGTGAACTTATTGTTGTTTTATGACATTATGACTGATGCTAGTGAAAGAGATACACTCTCAATCGCTAATTTTATTACAAGAGCATTTAAACTGAGAGACTCTATGGTTGCTCAATGATTAAATCAGTAAGTGTTATCAACAGAGACGCTTATAGTAAGTGTAAATACAGGAAAACGGACAACAAATCTATTGTGTTGCGTTAAGTTACTTTATAGATATTGGAATATGTTTTAAGTAGTGTAACTTTGATATCTTGAACTCGTACAAGTCGATCATGTGCGTGTTTCAAGGCTAAAACGTGGCTAACCATGTTTTGGCTTTGGAACACGGACATGCTAGATTTAAATGTGATATTGAAAAGTAATTAAACAGCAGATATAAAGCAAGGTCGACTTATGCGAGTTCGAGATTCCGAAGCTCGACTTATATACTTATTAAACAACACTATTGTATGTACCGTATTTTCTCGCGTATAAGACGGGTTTTTTTCCTTCAAATTCTCGATCTGAAGTGGGGGGCTCGTCTTATAAGAGAGTCAAAGAATTTCTTAACTTTTTTCCCTATCATTTCAGGTCAAAAGAAGAATCTGAAAAGATCGTGACCAATTTTTTTACCAGAGTACATAATCATATGTTATTCTGTATTTAAAATAAAGACAGAGAATAAACATTGATAAAGTACGTTTAGTTTGCTTTTTGATTAACAACTCACCACAATTCCCCCTTAAAATTGCCGAAAATCCAGGTAAGACTGTCTATAAACTTCAAAACAATGTGTAAAGTGCCCGCCATATTTAATCAACATCCGGCGTATTCATATGGCTGACCTCAGTATATAGTGATTGAAGTCTTTCTCCTACTAGATTTACGTATTATTTGTTTTCATTAATAAAAGGAAATATAAATTACCATACAGACCTTGGTGTTAAAGAGAGCTATTTAAATTGTCCATGCGCTTTCTTCATCAAGATTTTAGCGGCAGAACAATATGCCTCTCAGTCTGGCAATCAACGTATTACGCAACACTGATCACTGGCCCAAACCTTGTGTTGACTCTTTATATGACACGCTGGGCTGTTAACGGATTATACTCAACACACTTTGCCAGTACACAGGAATGCCTTTGATTGCTAGTTTATCTAGCTGCGACTGCTTATCAGTTGAAATTGGGCTTCGATCCGTGATTAACTCTATCCACCGTTCGAAGTTGTTTTTTCAAAGTCAGGATCTACACTTAAATTTTATAATCTTTTGTACACGCACACTATTCTTTCATTAAGGTCAGAAAGGTATTTTAAATCAGTAAATTTCATAATTAATGAGTGTAATCAAGCAGTCAAGAAAACTAGTGACATGGAAGCTTACTGTATAAACACTCCCGTAATTATGTCATTATTCTGTAACACTTGTACAATGCTTTTCATGAAATGAAGGCGGAGCTTATTTTGATTGACATCTTAACACTGATCCAGACGTTTGCCGAGAATGGCACTCGGTTGTAGTTACTTTTTTTTGTGTGTTTGAAATATTCGGAATCATGCCCGTATATTATTGATTGTAAATCTTAATAAGTGTTACTAATATTTAAATTAAAATCTACGAGGGTATTTTAGTATTTTAATTAAAAATATCTACGAACTTGTTCTTACTCTGAATATGCGAAGCTTTAAATGTAAATAAAGTACACCCAGAACAAAACAATGGTGGGTGTTGAAGTGCGCCGTTAGCGAGTAAAAAAATGTTTTTATTGCTGAACATTTGCAAGTAAGTAAATCTATTGAACACAGCTAGGAGAATCATAAAGTAGTCTGCCTAGAATTAATTTTACAGACCCGTTTATGGAAGCATTATTTAAGCTACGCTGTTAAATAGACATGGGTAATTCAATGGAAAAATAAAACTTCGAAGATCGTCTCGAAAAAAAAATTCTCGGACCGGCCACGATTTTTCCACCCGTCTTATAAGAGGGTCAAAGCAAAATCCAAGGATTGTCTCCTCAAAGTAGGGGGGCCCGTCTTATATGCGGATCGACTTATACGCGAGAAAATACGGTAATATGATTAGCAATCAATATTGATAACAACAGGGCTCCAGATTTAATCACTTTTCTCTATATGTTCATGTGTTGCATCTCAGTGGAATCGTCTTCACGAGGCGAAAGGGCTTTTCAAGAGACGATTCTAGTGATAAGTAACAATACAGAGAGGCTACTTCCAATCACAAAACAATATTTCAAATGCCAGACGTGCAGACACTGAACGGGGCTCCTATAGGAATCACCCAAATCAGGGTCTGCATTGTTGCATACCATGTTGCATAGCACAACTGTGCCTTTAGTCATATGTTTACCGTTGGTAAATGAAGAGTATACTCATCGCTAAATACGTTGTGGTTAATACTTAGCCTTGAAATACACATTTTATCTGGGATCCTGAACTGCGAAGATCATACATTTTTGCATACGAATGTTCACGCAACACATGGTTACATGTTTATTATTATGTCATTTATAATTATCAGCCATTTGTATTCTGGGCTAGAGGTCTTATATTACAATAAACGTATGTTATGTTATGTTATGTTATACAGACACATTTAAAGCGACTGAAAACCAAATGGTGTATTTGCATAAATATTTAAATAAAAATAAATGTTTAGCATTATTGTGCATCTGGCATTAAAGAATATGATCAGTCTAAAAGCATCCTCAAGAAAAGTCATCAAACCTTTGTTTTTTAGATATCTTCCATTGCTTTTTCAATTGAGTCTACTAGACTTTGCATTAGAATTTGCATCTTTTGTGCACAGGCGTATGTAAACCGGAAATAATATCACATTCTCCCTTGCTGTAGGTTAAAGTAGGTTAAATTGATATCTGTCAATTAAATAATTCAATTACAGTCGAATACCGTTACCTCGAAGTTGAACGGACCGTGAAAAAATATCGACGTATCCGTAGTTCGAGCTAATGGGAGTTTCTCATTTGAGATCTGTATCGTCATATCGAAGTTTTAAAGTTATACTCGATCCTAGTGTTTATTGACAGTTATATGATTGGTAATTGAAAATAAATGCGTAGGCAAGTAGAATCTGACAAAATCTTCAACTCATAATTTTCAAATTGATGAAGGTGGTCAGTATTTTTAAAAGTAGAGAATCTACGCGTCTATTAGATATGATATGCGGGAGCGAGTAAACAATTTTCGTATTTTAATACATTTGGTAGATCTACCTGATTTCATCAGCATAAACATCCAGCGCATGGGTGCTAAGTTGCTAACACAATTTTTATAACATAAAATTAGGTTTACACATTTCATCACACCAACACAGTGAAGTGTTTACACTTCCGGTGACACTCTGGAAGCGTAAGTTGTTTACATGTTTAATTTTCAAAAGGGTGTGTCCGACTTCGAAACGCCGGCGAATTATTTCGGCGTTTCAAACAGAAGCGGCGTGTTTGAACTGACTTAGATAAAAAATAAATCAGAAATGTTTGATATTACTACACTTGTTCGCCGTACGACACCTTCAGTTTGCACTACAAAGAATTCTGTAGTCTGATTTAAACAGCGCGGCCATAATTGACCCAGGTTTGACAGAATCGTCATCGAAAATATTTACGCAAACTTCGTAACCAAAGTTATTCGGGAATTCATTAATAATATTGATCCAGTGCAATTAAGATGGGATTATCTTTCATGCAGATTAGTGCACTTTCGGACATGTTCACACATTTGGTGCTACAATCAGTCACGGTGGCCGAGAGCCATTTTCGCACCTCCATCTAATGTTTGGCGAATGTGCGATAACCGGTCGCGGTGAAGCAGATATCGACGTAAGGGTGAGAAAATTTCTCTGGTTCTGAAAAATTACATCGACGTAACCGATAATATCGAGGAAACAATATCGAGCAAATGAGGGATTTACTATATAGATAAAGAAGGAATCCGCCGGGACCAGCGAAAAATATCGACGTAAGCGGAGTATCGACGTATCGAATATCGAGGTAACGGTATTCGACTGTAGCTCAATCAGTCAGACATGTTACTCAATTTTCATTTTCCGTCCCCCACATGCTGGGTCCCAGGTTCAAATCCCACTATTGATAAATTCTGTTTTCTTTGAAATGCAATTTTAAACAGAATTTTTTTATCCTAAACTAATATAACCTGTTTATATAAGCGTTTGCCATACATGTACAAATTACTAATTCTTTTCTAAATCCGGTTGCCATTCACATTAAATGCTTTTAATTTTATCTTCAACTGAAGAAAATAGTTCAACTTTATAAAGTCATTAATGTGCACTTTTTCTCTGTTAACCATTCAGTTTACAACTTTGGGACAAATAACTGTGTGATAAAAAGCAATTGGTTCAAATTTAATAAATGCCCCACTATTATTTTTTTTAATTCTACGATATAGTCACCTTCAGTTCTTTGTTAGTCTTGTCCAATTTCTCTGCCAAACTTTTGAAGTTATTTAGCTCTGTAGCTGATGCTTGCAACTGTTGTTGGTATCGGTCTCTCTCCGAGGTAATTTCCTAAAGAAAGGAAGATATATACAGTGGAGAAAAACGTCATTCTTTCCTCTTTAAATGAAAACGAATTGAAAACACATTATACTAAAATTAGAGAAATTTATTTTTTAGTTATTTCTAACAATTTGTTCTAATCTGAGCTGCAAACAGTTTGGAACCTGATCAGACACGGGGTTACCCAGCATCTGATCTGGCTCCAAACTAGTTGCAGTGGAAGAAATACTGTTAGTGTAAACATATTTATTTTTATCTCTCTGAGGTAATATACATGATAGGGAGGATTTAGCTTGCTTTTGATCTTTACAAAGCAATGGCTGCTAGAAATTCCACAACTTTATATAACACTGCTATACAGCAAAACCTCGCAATAACACAGCAAAATTATCAACTGCTTTAAGTACATATGTATTTTACTGTCAACTTGTTTAACTCTTTCCTCCCTGAAACTTTAAATGGAAAATTCCAATTTCGATTTTTGTCTAGTCTATTTCTGGCTTTTAGAGTTGTTTTTGTCAATTTTGGCATTACTGACAAACAGGGAAGACCTTGATCAGAGGGCTTTTTTCTGAGCCCTCTGATCTGGGCCTTCACTGTTTGCACAGGACAACTGTATTATTCACATGTACACTGTTTGAAATGATTACTATATGCGGGACTAGGGTTCAAAGGGTTAACCCTTATCCTGCGGTGATGTCGTCTGCTTCGAAATTTTCGTCTGAAAAATTTGTTAAATTTAGATCTATAGATTTTTTAAGTAAAGAAACCTAAAGACGAGTGTCAAACAGTTTGGATCCAGATCAGACGCCGCGTTACGCGGCATCTGATCTGGATCTAAACTGTTTGCAAAAATCAATAAAGTCGCGACCAGCAGGCAAAGGGTTAAGTAATCATCAGTCCTCAAAACTAGAAACAGGTTATGGAGTAAAGGGTTACCTAATTTGTTACATACCTGCAACTTGCGGCGTATTTCCAACATGTTAAATTCTACTTTGGCAAAATACACAATTGAATACTGAAGATGTGTGTTAGTATCATTTAGAAGATGTTCCGCCAACTCTCTTTGCGTTCCCTGAAATGTATAATTATATCACTGTGAACAAGATCATCGCAAGCTGGAGCATGATACACCTGTCACATCCATCTTAAAATGCAGTGACATTCAGAGCATGAGTTGAAAATGCATGGAAGTCTTAATTTACTGTTTGAATGAAATTTGGCATGCTGATGCAAGAAGCAAGGCTATTCAACTTAAATTATGTTTTTTTCACTCAAAATCAACATTAGATGATTAACATGTTTTTGCCTTTTAATGCCGAAACAAAGGGGCATAACTCTGAAAATAAGAGGTCACATGTAAACCTGTAATATACACAGTGCTGCCTCCCTACAACAGCCCTTCTAACAAACACTCCCTCCTTACAACAATGATTTCCGCTGTTCCCCCAAACAAGATAAGACAATAATGTCAAACGGTTTCACTGCTGCACAATATCATCTGCTTAAAATTGCTGTTTGTTACTTAATCTCAAAGTTACGTATGGGACATTTTAACTCATTGAGCCCTAGTGACGCATATATGCGTCTTTTACCAAACGTGTACCTGTGAGGAGTACACTTATCCTATGCAAACAATGAAGTCCCTGATCAGAGGGCTCCTGCAGGAGCCCTCTGATCAGAGACTTCACTGTTTGTCATTTTGCAAAATTATTACTAAAACAACCCTAAATAGTCTAAAATGGACCAGCCTTTATAAAAAACTGGAATAGTCCATTGGAAGTTTCAGGGGATAATGAGTTAACAGAAGAAATCTAATGACAATTGACAAACAGATATTATCAAGCTTTTATCTGGATTCAAGCTGTTTGCCAATGTAACTCCCTCCGAACAACACAAACAATATTTGTGTCCCATGGGGTGTTGTTAAAAGAGAGGGAGCACTTTTTGTCACTTCTTGTATCACACTATTAAATCTGAAAAGAATTGAACAGGAACTAAAAAGTTCTTGCATTCTCTACACAAAGTCCATTTTTTATAATAAAGGGACATAACTCTGGAGTGTCTAGGGAAATCTCTCTTGTTATCAAACTTGACCAAGCTCTGTTAGTCAAACATACCCATATTTCAAAGTTAAAACGTGGCTAAGCCACGTTTTAACTTTGAAATATGGATATGTTCGATTTATGGATATGTTCGATTTCACCCAATTCAAGATATCGAAATTCGACTGTATTTGAGTTTAAACAAATATTCATGAACAGACAAACAGACAGAAAGTTCCCTACCGTAATTGATTACCGGCAGATAAGAAGTAATGGAAAGGAACAGTAAGAAATTAATTCTTCTTTCATGCAAGCACCACTTTCATGCAAGCACCGGTCTATAATCTTGAAAAATAATTTAAGTAGGAAAGAGTTAAAAATAATCTTCCTTTTGAAAAGTCGTAATATTCTGATTTCTTTCTGTATGTTTATGCTTGCCAACAAGGCAAACCTGATAACTAATTCCTGTAACTTACCATAAAGTCACAGCCAGCAGGCTTGAAGGTACATTCTCTAGGTTTGTTTGGACAGCTTTCATAATGTTGCTCAAGCTAAAAAAAAAACAATGAGCAAAAAATTAGACCTTGTTCAGAAGTTACAGCAAATATCATATACTACTAGTAATGATGATCTACATGTAATTTAAAACAAATAACTACCTTACTTTAGTCAGGCTTAGTGTCACAACTCCAAATGCAAGCAAGACAAAAGCTTCAATAGCTTCATCCCTTTTCCCACTGATTGTTTTGAATTATATGACACTCGACCAACTATGACTATCTATCATCTAAACTTCTACATTGGTATATAAAGTAAGGAAACTCTACCCCAGCAAAGAGTGTAGCCTCATTTTAGATCCTTTAACCCATTACCCCATGGCATGTTTCTAGTTTTTAAAACAAGTTACTACTTAAAGCAGGTTGAAAGTAAAGCAGAATGTGCCCTGGCACATTCTGCTTTACTCTCAGCTTGCTTTAAGCAAAAATCTGCTAGAATATAGAAAATATTTCTTAAGGTTCATTTCTATAATTGTGTAAATTGGACCAATTTTACTCAATGGATGAATAAACTAGAGACGTATAAAGGCAGATTTATTGGGTAATGTATTAAGAAAATTGCAGACCCTGATCAGTCAGCTTCTAAAGTAGCCATCTGATCTGGGTCTACACCCTTTTCAAAGTGTCAGTATTAGCAGGTTAAACCAGCCAACATTCTGTGGATTGCTTGCAAGGGTCTAGTTATTGAATACAGACAGAAGATATAAGCCCTTTACTCCATAGATACACATTTCTACGCATTTAATTTATTCCTCCACTGAAGAAAATATAAACTTTATACAAGCGTGAATATGTACAATAAGTATTTTAGTTGACAGTAGCTTAAAGCAGGTGCATTCTGCTTTACTTTCAACCTTCTTTAATTAGTGACCTGTTTTCAAAAGTAGAAACTATGGAATAGAGGGTTAACTACAATCTTGTATGCAACCAACAATATTGGTTATCTTAACTTAAGATATAACCATTTGGGCAGTTTTATAATCTGTCTTAGTTTTATATATTCTACTAGTTTGCATGACATAGTGTATTTGGCTGAACTGTACAAATCAATGCATCAGACACTGCAACCATGGTCAAAGCCCCCAGGGAATAGTGGGGACTTTTAACTTACTGCTAACTTTGAAAAATATTTCATGTTGTTTAATATGTTCTTACCTTTTTGTTTGAGTCTATAATTTTGGACGTGGCAAACTTCAGTTAACTCATTGAGCCCTAGTGACGCATATATGCGTCTTTTACCAAAAGTGTACCTATGAAGAGTACACTTGTCCTATGCAAACAGTGAAGTCCCTGATCAGAGGGCTCCTACAGGAGCCCTCTGATCAGGGTCTTCACTGTTTGTAATTTTGTAAAATATTATCAGAATCAACCCTAAATAGTCGAAAATGGACCAACCTTTCTTGCAAACTGGAATTGGTCATTGGAAGTTTCAGGGGATAATGAGTTAAAGCTTGACTAAACCCTGTACAAGAGTCATACCATGCTCATTAAAAACATGGATTATCCGAGACCCTTGACATGGCTAGATTCCCTGCTATTTTGACAGGAAACAAAACCATTGCATTGTTCCTGCACTGTAGGGACAAAGGGAAATTAAAAACATGGCTCTTTTAACCTGCTATCCCAGGTCCTGCCTCAGGTGCTGAGGGGCAGTTGTTGTTGTTTATGGCGTACCTTTGCTTAACACTCACAGGACAGCTTGGTACAGACAGAATGGCCTGTCAAGCTGGAGGATTACGTGCATAGCTGTTTTCAATTAGGGGCAGTGATTGTAATAGACTGATGCTTAAGTATGGTGTACACTGCCCTTTTGCATCATCAAACCTTTCCTTCACAGTTTGTTCTCATGATTTACAATGCTTGCAGGTTGAGTACCAGCCAATATGACGGAACAAACAAGTGTTTTCAAGGTCTCATGCTGCATGTATCCATGCCTGAGACGAAATAAAGTTTTGTTCTGTTCTGCTGTGAAAGGTATTGTTTACAGTAAAACCTCTCTATAACAGCCACTAAAAGAAGGCTAATAAGCTGTATAAAAGACAGGTGATAGCTTAAAGCAAGGTGACAGTAAAACAGAAATCTCCTAAAGGAGATTTCTGTTTTACTGTCACCTTGCTTTAAGCAATCACCTGTCATAAACACCTAATAACTAACACTAATTAGTGGCTGTTATAGAGAGGTTTTACTGTATTTCACTCACTTCCCTCCTGGTCAATGGTTCACTTCCACAGTTCCAGGTACACTGATGGGGCTTTACTTCACATTCACTATCATAGTGCTCCTGTAAAATAAGAGACCTCGTAACCTCTGGCAGCTGACCTCACATCAAACAGTTAGTTATGTCAATCAATCAATCAATTTCTTTGCATTACACATACATCGTATGCTTATAGCAAGCATGGTAAATAACACAACACAGTTGTACATGAACATGTCAATAGAGAAAAAACAAATATAAAATTCATGTATGTATCACTTTCAAAGAATAAATTCTAGATTTTAGTTTTAGATATAATTTTCATAGAAGAGCTGTCTGAAGGTTGAACTTTGATTTAAATTTATATAGTGAAGTGTATGGAGACTGAATTTCCAAAATCCATACCGGTAATTCTCTCAAAACCAAATTCAATAACTTTGCAAAAAGGTTCATTTAGCAGGTATTATATTTCATAGTGAACGTTCTTGAGACACTGCTAACAAAGGTATATTTACCCAGACAGTTTCGTGAACTGGACTGTTCACTTGATCACAGATCCGAGCGAACCCCAGCGTTATGAACAGGGACCAGGGGGCGTTCCGACTCAGCAAGGTTTACAACCCTTTGTTTACTGCCACTTCCGGTAGTAGCAAAGGGAAGTAACACCCGTCGACTACAGTTCAGTTGCCAGTGATCAAGTGAACAGTTAGTTCACGAAACTGTCTGGGTAAATATACCTTTGTTAGCAGTGTCTCAAGAACGTTCACTATGACAAATTCAATAACCCTTTACCACATAGCCTGTTGAAACATAAATTTGACTGTATCTTTGGTCTGTATGTATCCAATATCATCTTTACTCTTACCTGGTGTTTTATTTTGGGAACCATATTTCGGCAATACTGGCAAGGCATGGGTCTGTAATCACACTCATTTTGTTGATGATTCTCTAACTCGTTGACCCGTACAGGCACATTACAGCCAGCCTCACTGTACACACACTCAACTAATCTGTACTCACAAGATGCTACATGTTGCTGCCAAGTAAAAACAATGTACAGTCACTGGAGAAGACGTTATTCTTTCCTAATCAACATGTTTACATCAAAACTATTATCAGAGCACCAGATAAGGGTAGTTTTTCAAATACTAAAATCTTTATTTCTGAATTAAACCCTATGGTGTCACTACTCATTAGAATCGTCTCTTCGAGACGATTCTAATGAGTAGTAACACCATAGGATTTGGTTCCAAAAAGAGTGAGAAAATCTTGGATTTGTTGAAATAACTACCTCTTATCTGGAGCCCTGTATTATACCACGCATGCAGAAAGTAATTCAAGAAGACCTGAATGGGAGTTACAGGCTGCATACCCTATATCCTGTAAAAGAGGTATCAAGGTATTATTTCCATTGCAAACAGTTTGGAGCCAGATCAGACGCCGGGTAACCCGGCGTCTGATCAGGCTCAAAACTGTTTGCCCCTCAAATTAAAATATACAGTCAGGGTAACTCACCTTCTGATCAGGCTCAAAACTGTTTGCCACTCAAGATTAAAATAAATTGTAAGAAATTTCAAACAGTTGTAATTTTCTACATTTTGGTGCTTTGTGTTTGTGTTTCATTTGCGTTTAAACAGGAAAGAACAACATTTTCTCCACTGTATAACAATCACTTTTACCGCCACTCAAAAGTACTTAACCCATTACCCCATAAATACCCTTTTTAACCTTTACTCCATAGTCTGTTTCTAGTTTTAAAGAAAGATGGTCACTTAGAGCAGGTTGGGTAATATTTGGTGGCCTTTTTAAATGTCGTCTGCAGCGGATATAACTCAAATATTTGCAAAAGATTTTAGCAGTTTCTGATAGAATACTAACTTAGCTGCAAACAGTTTTGATCTCGGATCAGGCCCCACAATGTGAGGCCTGATCTGAGATCAAAACTGTTTGCCTAGAGGTACATGTACACCTAAAAGTATATCCATCATAAAATGGGTTAAGATACAGAGTGAGCAAATCTGACTGAATTTTTTTAACGTTCTTTCGTCAAGTGGATATCAATTTCAGTTTGAATAAAAAAATATCTTGAAGGGTTCTTAGAGATTTACTGTGTGTAATGTTAATAACCTAAGCATCCATGAGCTGAAAAACAACTGTTAACCATTCTTAAGCTCTCTTACCTGTAAAACAACTGTTAACCTTAGCCATCTTACCTACAAACAGGTAAAACAACTGTTTACCATAGTTTACCATAGCCATCTTACCTACAAACAGGTAAAACAACTGTTTACCATAGTTTACCATAGCCATCTTACCTGTAAAACAACTGTTAACCTTAGCCATCTTACCTGTAAATCCTTCCATGGTACTTTCGTTTTACACGCAGGTTTATTTTCACAGTAGACTAAAAGTTTCCTAACTTCTCTTCGAGCACCTGGGTCTGGAATTATCTGTAAATGTAATAATAATAAATCACAGGGCTCCAGATAAAAGGGAGTTAACTGCGTACTTCCAACATTTTCTCAATTATTTTAAAATCAAATCCTATAATATTACTAATCATTAGAATCGTCTCGAATGAGTAGTGACACCATATGGTTTAAAGCAGAAATAAAGATTTTAGTTTTTGAAATACCCCCCTTAGCTAGAGCCCTGAAATCATAAGAAAGATTTCCCTCAAAAAATCTCCATGCATGCATGCCTTTTCGTGTTTCTACTCAGTCCTGGTCAAAGAAACCTTTCTTTAACTCTTTACTCCATAGATACACCTTTTTATGCATTTAAATAATTCCTCCACTACAGAAAATATTTTCATTTTATACAGTCATAGATGACCAACAACAGAAATATTTGCTATATCCTGGCCATACTTATAACCTGCTTTAAGTGATCACCTGTCTTGAAAACTAGAAATAGTATATGAGGTAAAGCATTAATTCTGATTGGTGGCTGCATAAAACATTGCAGAAATATACCTACATGTTAGTCTTACACAAACTTCACATCAGGCCTTCTTTAAATGCAGTCATCAATCATACTAAAGCACTGAGTAAAGCTGTGGGGGAGCTGATTTGAGAAATCTTAAATTACATTTTGACCTACATTGTAGTACAATTACTTATATATAATAACAAACCTGTATTGAATGACCAAGTTTTATGCACATGCATCTTACCGTGGAGAAAACGTTATTCGTTATCATTTAAACTAAGTGCAATTTATTTTAAGTAGACAATTGAGTGCCAAACAGTTTAGTGCCTGATCAGATTCTGGGTTATCTCAGGGCTCCAGATAAGGGAGTATTTAAAAAACTAAAACCTTTATTTCTGCTTTAAACCCTATGGTGTCACTACTCATTAGAATCCTCTCGAAGAGACGATTCTAATGAGTAGTAACACCATAGGATTTGGTGCTGCATGAGTGAGAAAATGTTGGATTGGTTCGGACTACTCCCTCTTATCTGGAGCCCTGAATATCTGTTTGCAATGGACATCATTGTTAAGCACAAACACATTTATTGGGAAAGCGTCTTTTCCACTGTACAAGACAGATGGTTACTTCATGCAGAACAAAAGAAACAGGGCTCCAGATAAAAGGGAGTAAACTGAACAAATCCAACATTTTCTTACTCATTTCGGCACCAAATCTTATGATGTGACTACTTATAAGAATCATCTCGAAGAGATGGTTCTAATGAGTAGTGGTACCAAAGCGTTTAATGCAGAAATAAAGATTTAAGTTTTTGAAATAATCTCCTTATCTAGGGCCCTGAGAAAGATCCCTAACTGTGTCTAATAGCACTAAAATGGAGGGATGTGTTAAGACCTGTTATACAGGGCTCCAGATTAGAGGGAGTAAACTGCACAATTAACACTTTTTCAAACTTATTTTAGCACAAAATCCTATGGTGTTACTACTCATTAGAATCGTCTCTCTGAGACGATTCTAATGAGTAGTGACACCATAGAGTTTAAAGCAGAAATAAAGATTTTAGTTTTTGAAATACTCCCCTTATCTGGAGCCCTGTAAATATATTATCTTGACTTACACCTGCTCTGGTTTGAGCCTCACAGTCATCCTCATTGGATGGACATTTCACCGGTTCCTCTTTCCCATCAAACATAGCAGGTACACATGATTCACACAGACGATGGCCACAAGTGGCCTGCATGGCGTCCCGCAGAACTTGGCGACATATCAAGCACCTGTAGTCAGGTCTTAGATCAACAAACTCTGGATTTCCTGGAGGTGTTTGCAGCGACGATATGCCTCCAAATTGTCCTGATGTCATACTTTACTGTCTGCAATGATACAAGGCTCCAAATAAGAGGGGGTATTTCAAAAACTTAAATCTTTATTTCTGCTTTAAAGCCTAAGGTGTCACTACTCACTAGAATCGTCTCGTAGAGACGATTCTAATGAGTAGATACACCATATGATTTGATGCTAAAATAAGTTTAGTATTTAAATAATTTCAGCAGCTCAACAGTAGATGATTATGAAGAGGTAAAAGGGTTTTACTGCTACAGTTGCACAATAAATGTTTGTCTTGTTTGACACATTTAGAATATGTAGGTCTTTAAATAAGTACTTTTGATTTCATATATAGATATGTATATAAAATGAGTGTGGCCATGACAGTATGATATGTGTTTAAATTTGTTGTGGCCATTAAAATACTGGTACAATGTACCCTTTTTATAGAACGATCGTAGCCTGGAAAGATTTTCACTTTTGCTTCCCTTTTGTCTATAAATTCTATGTAAAACATCATAATATTGAGTAATCTCCCTTTAACTCTTTCCTCCTTGAAACTTTAAATGGACAATTCCAGTTTCCATTTTAGTCTTGTCAATTTCTGACTTTTGAGGGTTGTTTTTGTCACTGTTTGGCATTATGACAAACAGTACAGACCCTGATCAGAAGGCTCCTTTCGGAGCCCTCTGATCTGGGTCTTCACTGTTTTACATAGGACAAGTGTACTATTCACATGCACACTGTTTGAAAAGGACGCCTATAGACGGGACTAGGGCTCAAAGAGTTAAAGAGACACAAAAAACCAAATGATGTATTAGCACAAAAAATAAAAACAAAATAAAAGCAATTATGTTACTTATCATGCATAAACAACATTTAAGAACCATTATCAGTATAAAATCATTCTCAAGTCAAGCTAAATCGCTCACATGGTACACCATGTAAAACATGACCTATGGTGTCCTAGATTACGACTGGACATGGCTCATAATCAACCTCTAGAGTGTTAACAAGATTTTTCTATGATTTGACCTAGTTTTTGAATTTGGACCAGGCACAATCCATGTTTGATTTGACCTAGATTTGTTGTAGGCAAGCGGGTTACCACTATTTTTCTTTGATTTGACCTAGTGACCTAATTTTTGACCCGACATGACCCATATTGGAACTTGACCTAGATATCAATAAGGCAAACATTCAGACCAATTTTCATTAAATTCCAATAAATTTGTAGCCTCTAGAGTATTCACATGATTTTTATATCATTTGACCTAGTGACCTAGTTTTTGATTGGATATGACCCACATTCAAACTAGACTAAGCTATCAATAAGGCAAACATTCAGACCAAGTTTCATGAAGATCTGAACAAATTTGTAGCCTCTAGAGTGTTAAAGACTTTTCCTTAGTCCATTGATGGACTACCCCCCCCCCCCCCCCCCCCCCCCCCAATTGCCCTGGATAGGTGAGAAAAAGCATGCAGATAATTCATACCAATCTCAGTTTACCTGGTGAGGCCAAGATAATACTCATGCTCTAGTGCTTTTCAATGGTCATTTCTAACCAAACTATCAACTATAAAGGTCGGGTCTCACAAAACTCTTCAATGGTTCAATATGCACAAGACCCATGCTTTTTGCAAGGAAATTGTCTGGCAAGGCGTTATGACCAAAAGGTCATCAGGAGATGTCTTTAACAAGGTTTTCCTATGATTTGACCTTGTGACCTAGTTTTTGACCCGACATGACTCATATTCAAACTTGACCTAGATATCAATTAGGAAAACATTCTGACCAAGTTGTATTAAAATCTAGTGAGATTTGTTACAGCCTCTAGAGTGTTCACAAAGTTTTTCTATGAAGTGACCTAGTTTACGACCAGACATGACCTACATTCAAACTTGGCCTAGATAATAATTGAGGTCAGAACAATAATAGTTTAACATTTGTCAGACTAAAAGATTTAATGAAACAAAAACAAAGTATAGAAATGACTAAAAGCTATTCAATTACATGATAAATATGCTTTATGTCACTTTTAATGTTATATTAACAAAGAACTAGATAACACCCGTGCCTGTAACACTCCAGAGAGGGGTCGGCACTATACGAGAGATAGATAACTATATGCTGTCGATGCATTTTTACGACCCGGACACTCGATGGACCCTATTTTGTAGGATTTCAGGACGTTTCGCTACCTGGATTTTCGCCACCCTAGCGTGTTCGCTACCCTGTGGCTTTCGCACCTGGTCTTTTCGCTACCCAGTTGTTTTCGCTACCCTGATTTATTTTTCACACCCCTTACTTATATATTAATTTGTAGGCGCCAATTTATATGGACATTGATTTAATGATCTCGATCCAAACTAATGTACGGAAGAGGAAGAGGTGTTTTATTTACTAACCTGGATCCACAATAACGGACAAATATACGTAAAAATCAAGAATTGACTAATTATTTGCAGAGACGAGTTGCGTCCGCCGCATTAGAGATCTTTTATGTATTAATCTGGATCCAAACCAATTGAATATACATTTATTTACTGATCTGGGTCAAAACTTATGAACGGAAAGTAGAAAATATGGTTTTTTACTAATCTGGATCCACACTAAAGGACAGATATAAAAATCATGATTTGACGAATTATTTGCACAGACGACACGCGTCCACATAATATATCTTCTATTTATTAACTCAAGCCAATTTAATATACTTTTATTTACTGATCTGGATCCAAACTAATATACGGCATTTTGAAGAGGTTTTATTTACTTAGCTAGTTCCACACTTACTGATAGGAATAAAATCAAATTTTTACGAATTATTAGCCAGGGCTGCCATAAGTTGACATGAAAAATCCTAAGATTTCCAAATTTGCTTTTTTCAAGTGCGATTTTAAGACTCGTACATTTACCCCTTAGCCTGTTTCTTGTTTTGTTGACATGCGACTACTTAAAGCAGGCTGTAAGTAAAGCAGAATGCGCCTAAAGCAGAATGCGCCTTAAGACACATTCTGCTTTACTTTCAGCCTGCTTTAAACTACCATGTACTGGAAAAAAATCCGAAGATTTAGGAAAAATCCGGAGAAATCAATTGACGGAACATACAAGGTTTATTTATTGATCAGGATCTCAACTAACAGACATAAGTAGAAGAGTTAATCATATAATAATCTCGATCCAACATAACCTGTATCTGTATAATACTGGTTAGCCTTCAATACTGAAGATAATACCAGGGAGGTGATTGCGCAAGAATTAGTAGCGCTTTGCAGCAACAAACGTTTTGAATGTTGCCAGGTTCTCAGAGTTTACATAGTCTTCGGTCAAATTGTTCCAGTCTATTAAGGTTCGAGGAAAGAAGCTGTTTTTGAAAATGTCGCAGTTTGTTCTGATTGTTTTAAGGGTTTTTTGATGGTTTTTTCTTGTTCTGGTGGAGTGAGAGAAATAATTAAATATTTTGTTCCCACTGATTGATTTACTGAATGGATTGTCTGCCTGATCTTCATCACACAAAGAAAGGTAATGGCATGAGTAAAATAAAGTAGGATAAGGAATATAACAAAGAAGTCATCGGCTGCAATCTATATTTTAATATATCATATATAATATTTATATAAATAGTTTACATTTGAATAGTACACTTCTTTAAATTAATAATTACTTCATATATAGCATAAAAGTATAGGAACATATCTTTCATATAGGGTAAATAAACCGATCAATATATATTGGGGGTAGCGAAAATGTACGGGTGGCGAAACGTCCAGGGTAAAAACCCGCTAGGTAGCGAACTGACAGGCGCGAACACAACAGGGTAGCGAAACGTCCAGTAACCTTTTGTAGCACCCCCTGAGAAAAATACTGAGGCCAAAAATTGACTCAAAGTTAAACTTGTATTTAAGTACAGGCAAAACAAGAAATATCTTTAAAAAAGATATTCCGTCGCAGGTTAAAGTTTTGTGTGGGGTACAGTGGAGAATCTGTTATTCTTTAACGTACGCAAACGCAAAACACTAAAACGTAGCAAAGAACAACTTTTGGACAATTATGATATTTCATGTTTATCTTGGTGGCAAACAGTTTGGAGCCTGATCAGACGCCGGGTTACCGGCGTCTGATCTGGCTCCAAATTGTTTGCACTGCAAATAATAGTTTTAGCGTAAACAGGTTTATTGGGAAAGAATAATACATTCTCCACTGTACAGTATTCACTTAACCAGAGACAAGTGTATACACCGATTCTGACTTAACATCTTTCGTAAACAGACTTTCCCACATGCTAAATTTAGAGCTTATCCACGCTAAATTTAGAAATGATGACATAGACTGCATCTCAATGTTTTGCCAGGTTTACACTCGCAAGATTGATGTGAAAAAATAACAGAACGCCAGTCTAGGCCATTGGCCGATAAGAGTACTGCATTTCAAGCACGTGATCATTGACCAGGATTTCTGATCATTCCTGATTGGTTAAATTGTTTCTTAGAGTTGCGGTCAAAAGACAAAACAGACCCGTCTGCGACGGGAAAAAAGTATGAGTCCCTCTAAAATTGGGGGTAGCGAAACGTCATGGTTAAAAATACCCTGGGTAGCGAACAGACAGGCGTGAACGCAAGGTAGTACGTACGTGAAACGTCCAGTAATTAACCTTTTTGTCAATGAGCATGGAAATTTAATGAGTATCTATAGGACCTCTGAGGACAGACAGTGTGTCAGTCCTCCATGATAGGATTCATGAGGAGTTCAACATAATTATATTACTTCCTTATTGAACCTGATATTTAACCAAAACCCTATTAAAATATTTTTTGCCCGGGAAAATCTCAGCATGTTACGGCGGTAATTTCTAGAAACTGCATACGCATAGGCATTGTACGTTTACATGCCACATCATGGCACATGGTTTATAAAGGCTTGATATGATTGTTTCAAAGTGGCTTAGTCAACAACTCCCCTTGCCTCAATCATGAGCTCAGTTCCGTCACTTTTCAGTCACTACATTACCTTGCAGGCTCGAACAAATTATTGAGGTCAGAACAATAATAGTTTTACATTTGTCAGACTAAAAGATTTAATGAAAGCATAAAATGTGTGTGCCGATCCATCTAGCTTGGGTTCAACCATTTTGGATGGGTATAGACACTCTTGCGGATAGGTATAAATCCGGGGTCCATGGAAAAACCCCATACGACTGGCACACAACTGGCACACTACTGGTATGGCTGCCCATACGTATCCATACGAGTTGAATCTATACTGTAGGGGCTTTTTTATGGGTTTTATTCTATCATATATGATAAATATGATCTTTATGAAGATATTCCATAAAAAAGATTACATTAAATCCCATTATTAATCATATAATATCGATATTTCCAAATACGTATGAATATCCCATACGAGTAAATGACCATACGAGTTGAATCTATACCGTAGGGCCATTTTTATGGGTATTATTCTATCATACATGTTAAATGTGATCATTATGAAGAAATTCCATAAAAAGATTAAATTAAATCCCATTATTAATCATATAATATCGATATTTCCAAATACGTATGAATATCCCATACGAGTAAAAGGGCCAAATACGAGTTGAATCCACACCGTAGGTGAACGTGTGTGGACATAAGTCTATATAAAAAATATATGACCATAATATAAACATATAGCTATATCTTTGGTTTTTTTTTAATAATGTATCAAAATTTCCCAAAAATGTCAGAAAAGGCACGAAACTAGTATTTTTCTATTAGAGATAATAATTATAATTTTACACGTTTTAGAAAGTTTTTTTCTCCATTTTCTAATTATGAGAAAGATATTCTATTAGGTCTTTTATAAAATATACAAATATTGAACGTGTAACTCAAGCTAAGCTTGTACATTCCAAACACGCTTGATCTCGCCTATGTTTAACACCTTTGCCAATCACTTCCTGTAACACGTGTCGCTTTTAATAACACGTGTCGGTAACAGCACGTGCCCCTAATTGCACTCAGGATACGAGTTTTGGAAGAAAGCTTCCGCCACAGGAATTCAACAAGTGTAGGAAATACATCAACAAGAAGCTGAAGACAATTTTTGGAGAGGACTTTATTCAAGTAGGAAAGCGTCTGAGATACCCACTACATTATGACAGTGACCTAGTGCACCCAGGATTAGAAGAAGGAGGACTTAATATTTTTAGACATTATGTGCAGAATGTGTTTAAGAAATTGGATTAACCCTTTCACCACCAAAATATCTCTTCACTGTTTCAATTTCGTCTGCTTCATTTCTTTTGTATGCAATATCGTTTAAATAAGAAGGTATGAACAATTTAAAAAACGAGTGTCAAAAAGTTCCGAACCTGATCAGACGCCGCGTTTCGCCGCGTCAGATCAAGATCAAACAGTTTGCAAATGCGCTTGAAAGTGAACGGGTTGACTCGAGATAACCAGTGTTGGTTAATATTAATTCACTACAAAAGTTTGTTAGTTTTTTGTTTAACCCTTTCCACACAGAAGACCGTTATTTTGGATCCTAATCATGGCCCATTTTTCATATATTGTATCCTGATCATTGAATCATTTGGATCATAACCTTTAACAAGTCTCAAAAATCATTAAATTACTGGAAAGACAATTAAAAAGCGGCTACTTAATTACCGGTCAATCAGTGTGGAAACAGATTTTTTTTATAATCAAATCCACTTACCTGGCAATAAATGGTCCCATCTCTGCAAACCTTGGTACACACGTAACACAGGTGTTTAACCATGTTGATTTCCTATCTATCACTATATTTAATAACGACTCACAAAACTTGGTCTAAACTAAACGATTAATTTAGCTAACTTAGCCAATTTAAACTACGCTAAGCTTTATGAAAGCAGAAGCTGCCAAATCCTGCTCAACTAAACTTTTTTTCTAATTTCTTTATCCAAATCTAAAACGTAATATTCTAAAATGCACAGGCTAAACTAAACTAGCACTAGATATCAATTCCAAGTAATCTAAAGAACTATCACCGTAGCAATTAGAACTAGATTAACTAATGATAAAGTGCTCACAAAATAACAGTATTAATACTATTCTCTCACAATGTGACAATCAAACTTCCCTTAATCTGTTTTGTTTCTAATAATACAGGTGTTAATCAATTATGACAGTTTATCCGGGAATTAAGAGCAATCGTCAATCATCACGCGGTGTGTAAAGAGGATTAAGTCTAATTAACAGTATCGGTATGACACCATTCACTCGTTAAAGCGATTAACGGTAGTCTGATTGCATCATCAATCAAACTTTGATCTCATATCAAAAGAACCGTACTTATCTTATGTCATTCTGATCTGTAACTATACCACAGACATTTTTTTTTTAAATTTGTGTTTCCTTATAAACAGTATGCTTGTAATGTATGATTTTTGCTTATTGCTTAACTTTATGTATGTATGATTTGTTTTATGCTGATTGTGTATATGATGTATGTACATTCGAACTTCATCAATCTCAAACTCGGTTAACTCGGACTTACTCGTATTTCAAAGTTAAAACGTAACATAAATTGTGCATTTTATGTGTCGAATTACTGGATAGTTCGATATCATCAAAGTCCCTCTTCGCAGCAGTTAATAATCGTGATATTTAAATATAACCATATACAGACTGTTCCGTATTACCGACTATCCCTGGCAAATTTTGGTTTCGATTATACTCTGCATGCTTATATTCCTTATAGTGTAGATTCAACTCGTATTTGGTCTGGTTCATATGATCATTGACTCGTATATGGGATATTCATACGTATTTGGAAATATCGATATTATAGGACAAATAATGGGATCTAATCTAATTCCATTTATATGGAATTAATAAATAATGATCATATTTAACATGCATGCATTAGATTCAACTCGCTTGTTGACAATCAACACAGGTAACAGATAACAGTTTGGCGGCACATTAAAGCCAGGCGACTATCACCTTGCGGTTTGTTAAAGGGGATTAGTGGTATGTAATTAAAGGTCTCAGCATGACACCCTCCATGTTTTATAAGTGATTATCGAGTCTAATTGATAGTTTGCATCAATGAAATAACCCATCAAAAGGACCGTGTCTCATATTATTTATTGAATAGTATGTATCCTTATCGTAAAAATCTGATCTGCATATACACCAAACTGATTTTATTCTGAATTAATGTTATTATTGCGTTTATTGTCGTTTTTATTATCAGCATTTAGTCAGCATATATTAAAATAAATTATAGATTCTATTCAATTGTGAATTTATTTGTGTTTTCCATACCTTACGAATTGTGTGTGCATTTAAATTTGTGGCCATGTATTATAGATTTAATTCGTATGGGGTTCGGGTTCACATATTTAATCATAGGAATATTATAGGATAAAATGGAATTTAAATTAAAACAAAATATTTGGATCTCTAATTATCATATCTATTGTTTCTAATAGAATATCAGCCATATAAATGAACCTTACAGTGTAGATTCAACTCGTTTTTGGCCCTAGTTCATATGGTCATTTACTCGTATGGGATATTCATACGTATTTGGAAATATCGATATTATATGATTAATAATGGGATTTAATTTAATCTTTTTTATGGAATATCTTCATAAAGATCATATTTATCATATATGATAGAATAATACCCATAAAAATGGCCCTACGGTATAGATTCAACTCGTATGGTCATTTACTCGTATTGGATATTCATACGTATTTGGAAATATCGATATTATATGATTAATAATGGGATTTAATGTAATTTTTTTAATGGAATATCTTCATAAAGATCATATTTATCATATATGATAGAATAAAACCCATAAAAAAGCCCCTACAGTATAGATTCAACTCGTATGGATACGTATGGGCAGCCATACCAGTAGTGTGCCAGTTGTGTGCCAGTCGTATGGGGTTTTTCCATGGACCGATAAATCCGCGACCTAACCTATCTTAGCCGAGTAGGAACTCGTTTTTTCCTCGTAGCAACCAGCTCCCATCATATCATCAATGCAAGCGAGGTCCTCTTGGGTTTCACTGCTAACCTTTGCTCTTCTAAACACTAATCTCTTAACAAGTTTTAACTGTTTCTAACTTTTCTGTTTAAGTGCACTGTACACATACGTCACGTATATGACTAGATCTACTAGGAAACAGCAGTCACTTTTGTATTACTTTTCTTTCAACACTGTCCCCGACCTCTCTGTAATTATCAGCATTTGATAGTGGGGAGTAACCACGTAGAAGTAGAAATTACAAGCAAAATTAATAGACACTGTCTGCAATAGACATGACAGCATATTTTTATTTTTAGATATGACATCTGTTCAAGTATACGAGGGCTACCCCAAAACATCGTAGACTTTCGTTATAAAATTGTTATTTATAACAGCAGAGACAACCCCTCGTCATGGTTTATAAACATAGGGATTAAGTAAGCATGTGTGAATTTTTAACGCACTATCTTAAAAACTGTCTAGTGCAGATTAGTTTGAAACACCCTACCCGTGCAACCCCGGCGCACACTATAGCTACGTAATGACGTTATCGACGTTAACGACGTTAACGTCAACGTTACTCTTTTTCAAAATATTCGCAGTGATGAGCGATGCATTCGCTGTTTCACACAACCGGTTAACTTGTCATATACGCTGGCGAACAATGCCTTTCTTCATTCCTCACAATACTCAATGTTTCTTGTTTCAGCTTCTCAAAGTTTTCAAACTTAAGTCACAGTATTTGAAATTTTAGGCATATAAATACGACGAAATCTGATGGGGCTATGTCAGTGATGTATTGCACATGTTCAAGCTTTCGAAAAACCCACAACGAAAATTTTGAATTGTGTATACTGGTAAGTGTGGCACCGAACGTTATCCTGGTGGAATATGATGCGTTCATCTTGAAATCCAAGGTTTTCAATGAACCCTCAGGTCGCTTCTTTCGTATCG
This sequence comes from Gari tellinella, assembly GCA_922989275.2. Taxonomy (NCBI): domain Eukaryota; kingdom Metazoa; phylum Mollusca; class Bivalvia; order Cardiida; family Psammobiidae; genus Gari; species Gari tellinella. The sequence continues at coordinate 24,914,526 of OV277857.1, read as the reverse complement.
AAATGCGGCATGCAAGAGATCTGTGCGATGAATTTGTTGAGAATAGCCTGCTCTCTCGCATACCGTTGCAAACCTGGACATGTCTTTCTTTTTTTCTGCACATAGCAAGCGAGACATCCACCTAGTATAGCCTCCCGAGATGTTAAGTTTCTCAAGCAAAATCCGATGCAAAGACGAGTTGCTGACCCCGACGATTTCAACAATTTTTATCACCGCAAGATGCTGATCACCATTGATGACGCACCACACGTTTTTCTACAATTAAGCCGTCAATTTATATCGACCGTCCGTCTTTGTAAACTAAGTTTCAATCCATCCTTTTAAAAAATGCTTATGCTGTTTGGAGATCAGAGATATACTTTTCTGTTGATTGTAGTTGTTTAAACGTCTGTGTCGGGGTCATATTTAACCTAACACAGTAGTCTATAACATTTTGCTGCGCCGCACTTTCCTTTGACGTCGTCAATTCTAGCGTTTTCAGAACACGGTACCATTCGCGATAACTCTATAGATGTTTTCAAAATACCGCTACGTTAATGATACTTTCCAGGATGACGTCACACATAGCAACGTCAACGTTCATGACGCAATTTCGCGCGAATTCAAGCTCGAAGTTGCATTGTAGGAGGTTGAAAGATGCACACCTTTAAATCTACCTGCAAGATTTTTGCGTGCGCCGCACAATCTTACCAGCAATTAATAATTGCTAATAAATAAGGGTCAAGTTTGTTAATGAACCTCATTCTTTTTCTACAATTGTGAAAATGTTTGAAATAGCATCAGTAAAAAAATCATAGAAATAATACGTCGGGTTCTTCAAAAAAAAAATTTGTCCACGGTGTTTTGGGACAGCCCTCGTAGTTTGTTTCAAGAAACTTCATGAATTAAGTGTGATATAAAAACAGTAGATTAATGCAAGATTCTAGAATCATCCAGGATATACATGTATAAGGTTTCAATTATCGTTTGGCAATTCTGTAAATAATAGCTTTTTAGTAGCTACTGGTATTAGCCTAGGCGGATTTTGGAGAATTCTGACCCCACTAGGCATTTCGTGTTAAAAGTTGGCAAACAGTTGTTTTTACATAATTTGGGTGTGCTGAATCCAAATATGCCGTTTGACAAGCTCTATTTTCAGTATTTAAGGTCAAAATGGTGGAAACAAAATGGCCGCCGAAAACTCTATTTGTAACCCCTTAAACTTGTAAATAATAAAGAGTAGTTGGCATTTCGTGTTAATAGTTGGCAAACAGTTGTTTTTACATAAGTTGAGTGTGCTGAATTCAAATCTGCCATTTGCCAAGCTCTGTTTTTAGTATTTAAGGTCAAAATGGCGGCAAACAAAATGGCCCCCATCGAACGCTATTTCCAGTCAATTAAATCAGACATATGGGCATAATATCAACATTGCCTGTTAAAAAGGCAGAAATATAATTCTACTGCATTTCGAACTAAACTTCAAGGGTTAGGGAAATGGCGGAAACAAAATGGCTGCCGAAGAAAACCGAATGTAGCAAATCAAATATACGCTTCATTATATATAGCAGCAAAATGATAATGATAATAAAAAAACATTCTTTAAAGAAAGAACTAACATACCAGAAAATAAATTGGTGTCAAACTCACTTTGGCTACCTGTCTAGTTGTATCTTTAGCATATAATTGGAAAATGGCAGAAATCAAAATGGCCACCTATAAATACTTACTAACAAACATGTGTGAACACTTTACTTATACTTTTGAAAATTGTGGAGCAGATAGTCGCAAATTTGAAGAGAATAACAAGCACAACAATTGGCACACATACTCCTTAGGGATTGCTCTTTTGAAAAAACCCGTCAGCCACTTAAAATTCAAGATGGCCGCCATTTTTCAAGATGGCCATCATGGAATATACAGAATAATTGCATTTAGCAATAAGTTGCAAAGAATTATTCTTTTCAATGCTTTTGTGTCATATAGTACTTTTTGATTATGTAATATTCAAATTTTAAATGATGATATTATTCAATGGCTTCTTTGTATCTGTGAGTCACTTAAACTTCAAGATGACCGTTATGTCTTAATAATATCTGCTACAGAAATGTTGCATTTCACAGTAAAATCGTTGAGACTTGTCCTATTTCAATGATATTTGTTTCAAATATTTCTTTTTGACTCTGGACAATTTAAATTGATTACCATGGAATTACTTTGTATCTTTCTTGTACCCGTAAGTCAAGATGGCGTTCAGTTTTCAAAATGGCTACCTTAGAACAATTGCATTTTACAATAATTTCAAATGAAGAACCACGTTAGTACTCACTTACTTTTGTGTACCTGTATGCTACCCAAAAAGGAAGATAGTAGCCATTTGCGAGAGTACCGCCATAGAATATACAGTTAAATTACACATGTCAATGTTTTTATCCTGAATGGAGTTTAGAAATTGTGGCATCATCATTCTCCATAATGCTTTAAGAGTAAGTATATACCTCCTCATTCCTCTTGCATAGTTCGTCCATGCTAAGACTTGTTCTGCTGCTCTGGGGCAAGGGTGTGGCCCCCTGTCCATACATCGAGCAGTCTACTTGATAACACGTGTTGCCCTATAGATTTCAGACAATTGAGGGCAAGTATGAAGTCCACCAAGATTTACAAACAAGTGCTTTTCATACTCATGTTTTTGCCCACTTCAGCCTCTTTAACTTTCAAAACAGTGCCTCATTAACTGTCAACACAACATATTGTTAACCCAAGGGCAAGAGCAACATGCCTACAATGCCTAACAACTGTGTTTAACGTGTCTAATTCATGTGCAGGAGCTTGTATAAATCTAATTCATGTGCAGGAGCTTGTATAATTGGCATATAACCTACATTTGTTACATGGTTTCTACTTATCAGTGTTTAATTGCACCGTGTCCAGCCAACTCTTCTTGAATCAGAGTCATCTTGTCTGCTGATGAAAAACGTCACATCGCTCTCCATTGAACGGGTTGATGAAAGGTTATCCGATGTTTCAGAGAACCATTTCCTTTTTGTTTCATTTGTTGACTTGGGTTCCCTCTTAACCTCTGGTATTTCCGCTGGTAAAATCGCCTCAATAATTTCAGGGACCTGTAATGTAGTTCTTGTCGATGGGCGTAGATCTTGCAAACCTATATCGGATTCTGGACCTCTTTGCCACCAAGCTAGCTGGGTAGCATGACAATTGTTTTTGCCACAAAAACTGGCATCATCGATGTCAGTGTTATCGCATGTTAAGTAAATAAATATATCATGAATGAAATTTGGCTGCGTTACTGCCCAAGTCTCTGGATTCATTGTTGCCAATGTATTTTTCGGCAAGAGCAGTGTCAACTTGCAGGACATTATCCTAACTGATAATGTGGCCTGTATTGTGAAATAATTGGACAAGTTCCCATGATCTAGTTGCCCGATGAAGGGTATTTGCTATGGTCAGGTGTTTTGGGGTCCAGTGTTTGCCTCCACTGATGTTATAGACCTGATGTTGTCCAGTGCTGAGAATCTTGGTTTGCAGTTTCGATACTGCGTACCAAGTTTCTCAGCATTGAACAATACATGTATCGGACAAGAACCATATGCCTGCTTGTCGCCCTTTTGATCAGTCTGGATCAACCCCTGCCCTCCAAACATCAAGCGAAAAAAACAGAAAGTGACTTTCAGGCACGGAAGATATCATCTCAACCTCATTAATTATATACTCTTTTACAATGGATCTGTCATAATATCAAATCTCAACTTTAAGGCAACATGTACCATCCCCAGGAATGAGTCATCGCCATGGTTATAAACATGCACTATGGATGGCTCTTCAGTGTCATCTGTGACTTAAACCATAAATTGTTGAAGGTTCAAACTTTAAAGGTACAAGCAATGTTTGCTAATGTCCGGAATTGTTATGAAATCATGATCTTCTTTGACATGTGGTACTAGCTTCTCCTTGAAAGAGATTCTTCTGCTTTTAAAAGAAGCAGGAACTTCTACACCTGCAGTTTCTGTTAATGAGCAATATCTCTTCCAAACATCGAACAGCTCTAGTACATGTGCATTTTCAGTTCAAAAACAAGCCACTGTATAGCCTATATGTCGTTATTGACTGATTCTTACTTTGTCTATGATGTGTGTCTGTTGAATTGTACGAAACACCCAACATGGGTTTTCCCTTTTGATGCAATGAGGTCATTAACTCCAGCAAGACGGATACTGAGAGTTTAGTCAAATTTTGAAGCTTCGAGAATCTGTTCGCTCATTTTGAATGTTGTGATAGATGACAAATTGCTTTTTGCATGAGTATTCTGACAAAACATTCATGCCTTCCAGTTCATGACAGGCCAAATAGAACTAATAGATGTTCTAGAAACGTATACATGTATTTGCTGTTGCTTTGCAACAGTTACTGCAGCTTGCTTCGCCTTTGTCTGCCTCAGCAAGTCTTGGGATATGACTCTTACTCGTGAAGGTGGCATATCATGTTTGTGCCAAACCATGGCATGACTAGCACTAGAACTTGATAAAATTCAATAGCGACTCGATTGCTTGGATCTATAAAGTTTTGCCTTGAATTAGCAGCATCTACTAGCGACGAAACTCCATTTTCTGTTGGCTTTAGTAGCTTGTCCTTCTTTTCCGATTGGCAAATAATGCACATTCTGAGTTCTTAACCCCTGCCCCTTTTGAGATAATACGCTGCTTCCATTATGTTCGTTTTGCAAATACGCTACACCACAAGAAACAATATTGGCGAATAGTTGATTCCGGCATCATTTGAAACTACATATACAATGTATAATGTGATGGCTAAAATCAGATGCAAAATGCAAATAACAGTGGTATTCTGATGATCTTGAGACAAGCAGACAATCAATGCTTACCATTTAAATAGATCGTTTTTGCTTGACACTTTTTTCACACGGGCATTAGAAACTAAGTGCACATGAATATTTTAGTTGAATACAAAGTAGATATATACCTTGAATAGACTCTACTGCGCTACTCGTTCTTAAAACAGTTTGTATCTTTAAACAGTTTTTCTTTCAAAGTGATTATGCTTTTTAAACTGAATGAAACTGAAAGGACAGGTTATTCCAGCAAAACTGTCATTATCCCGAATAAGGGCATATAGAGTGGACATGTGATTCACGATCGAGACTGATATTTGCTTTTTACAGTGCAAACGTATGCATTGCAACTTACATATGCACTATTACATTTATGTAGGATATATATACTTCCTTTGAATGGCGGCATAATTGTGATTACCATGGTCTAAATAATGATATTTGCTCTACACAGACACTACAAAATATTCATGCTACCATTATATGATTGTTGCGGTATTCAAGAATAAACTGTTTGGTTGGATTTATGATTTTATTTGAAAACAAAATATTGTGATGTAGCATATTTCCTTATCCCAAAAAATAAATTTTAGAAATAGGAATAATGAAAAGAAATCACTATCCGTAAAATAGAGACACGCAGCAGACTTACATAGGCAACTGCATGAATCGACTGATACCTTGGAATATATACATTAGTGAAACTCCATCTCAAACTATATGTTATAACATGAGTATGTCATGAGACTACATGGTTAATAGTTTATGTCGATATTTCTGTCCACCTTATACATTGTACATGTACCTGAAATACCTGTATCCCAGATGCAGATGGGCAGAATGGTATTGAGATTCCCAAAATTATGTTAAAGTATGTGTTTGTCCTCTAATACAAGTTATTATCATCGTGTTGACCATGTGCCTAACATAATATAATTTTAGGGGGTTACAAATAGGGTTTTCGGTGGCCAATTTGTTTTTCCGCCATTTTGACCTTAAATACTAAGGATAGAGCCTGACAAATAAAATATTTGAACACAACAACTGTTTTCCCACTTTAAACACGAAATGCCTACTACTCCATTATTATTTACAAGTTTAGGGGGTTACAAATAGAGTTTTCGGCGGCCATTTTGAATTCCGCCATATTGACCTTTAAACCTAAAACCAGAGCTTGGCAAATGGCATATTTGAATTTAGCACACCCAATTCTTAAAACAACTATTTGCCAACTATTAACACGAAATGGCTACTACTCCATTATTATTTACAAATTTAGGAAGTTATTAATAGCGTTTACGGCTGCCATTTTTTTCTCCGCCATTTTGACCTTCAAAACTAAAACCAGAGCTTAGCAAATGGCATATTTGGATTCAGCAAACTCTTATTATGTAAAGACATCTGTTTTCCAACTACATGTACTAACACGAAATGCCTACTACTCCATTATTATTTACAAGTTTAGGAGTAACAAATAGAGATTTCGGCAGTCATTTTGTTTCCCGCAATTTTGACCTTATATACTAAAAACAGAGCTTGGCAAAGAGCATATTAAGATTCAGCACACCCAAGTTTTGTAAAAACAACTGTTTGACAACTATTAACACGAAATGCCTACTACTCTTTGATTATTTACAAGTTTGGGGGGTTTCAAAAAGAATTTCCGACGGCCATTTTGCTTTCCGTCATTTTGACATATAATACTAAAAAACAGAGCTTGGCAAATGGCATATTAAGATTCAGCACACCCAAGTTATGTAAAAACAACTGTTTGCCAACTATTAACACGAAATGCCTACTACTCCATTATTATTTACAAGTTAGGGGTTACAAATAGAGTTTTCGGCGGCCATTTTGTTTCCGCCATTTTGACCTTAAATACTAAAAATAGAGCTTGTCAAACGGCATTTTTGGATTTAGCACACCCAAATTATGTAAAAACAACTGTTTGCCAACTTTTAACACGAAATGCCTACTACTCTTTTATTATTCACAATTTCTAGAAATCCGACTAGTCTATATGCTATATTTTACATAAACGTTACTCTAGAACTGATTTTTGTTTGCATTTCAGTTCAAAGTATTATGCTCAATTCTTATGCTTCATTCACTTGCCCTCTACTACTTCTATTTCTACTTATTAATTGGCCATTTTCAACTAATTGTTCAAAGAATACACCAATGTTCAAAATAGCGTACTGGATGCACTAGGAAGCGACCGAGAAGGATTAGTTATATACTATCTTTCCCAATTTTATTCGCTTTTTTGTATGTATCAGCACAACTGTTAGAGGACAAGCAGTGGCGTAGCTTCTTAGTATAGACCGTATTTTTAGAAAGTCAACAAATGAAAGAGTCTAAAGACATAAACAATTCAATAAAAATACAGCCGAAGTGGGGTTGGTCTCTAATTGATATCAACAGCGAGAAACATCCTTGATGCCCTGAATTCAACACAGGAAAACACAAGGATCAAGCTTTTCACCTTGTACGCAAAAGAACAAGTCTACAAAATTGTTCAAACTCCAGATAGTTATTCTTCATTCTTCTGTATCAAGTTCACAGGTTTGAAGGTTTCACTGTCTTGTTTGATACAGGCCCAGGTGCTCAGGTAGCGATCGAAACATAATAAAACATACCAGAAATTGCCCGAGCATATACAGAATATTACCGGTCAGCACCTCATGGCCTCCATGCGTACGTTCCGTGGATGTGATTCTACAAGTGCATTAAAGGACAGAAGCCATGTGACAGACACCACTTAAGACCCTTAAAAAGCCAAGGTTTATAAAACCATAAGCAGGCTTGGGTAACTATTATATATCTGGAGAGCTTGTACTAGACTTTGCTGAATACATGTGTGCAATACATGTATATGGAAATGCTAGATTCCACACAGTAAATGCATTGAGATTGTTAAACATCAATAATCCAACAGATGCACTACGTTAACTGTTAAGCTGATATGGGAATGTGCCCCTTGAATGACCTGCTCAATGCAGCACATACGAATATTTAATTGCCAGGTCACAATTTAGAAGAGGTCGCACATTCCCGACTTAGAAATTCCCCCTGTTACATAGGAGCATGGTTGGCAACATGTAAATGGGGTTCTGGTATCTCTGTCAATAGGTGGAGTCATGGTCCTTCCAAAAATGGTCGATGTACTAGAAGAGACCGTTGATTCAAAAGAAGAAGTAGAGGTGATAGATGATCTGGCAGAATCGTAAGATCTCAACTGATATTTAAACGCCCGTGAAAGCAAGTCGTATTGTTGTATAACTTGCGCTGTCCGTCCACCCGTTAACCTTTTCCTTGTAAACTAGCGCTCTCTAATCTTCATTTATTGACTAATTTTATTTTAACTCACCACAAATAATCCTTACCACAATAGCTCGAACGAATTCGCGTTTCAGACATTTGCGGCAAATTTTGGCAGAGTTATGCCCATTTGTTGTCAAATAAGGTTGTATTTGTTTTAAAAAAAGACCAAAACTTTCTTGTGGTATGTTCAATTCCTGGTGATACAGGGAGTGAAGCGACTTTACACATGTTACCAGTTTTATTCGTCTCAGAATTTGCAGAGTCACCCCCCTTGAAACATTTTTTAAAAATGTTTTCTGTAAATAAGTTTAGTTTCATTTGGCTTAATGTAATAACATTTAATATTTAGATTTTTCAGTATACATGTACATGGAACATAGTTTCTAATTTGTTGCTTTTTTCGTTGTTTTTTAATCTGCATTTATCGCTATGCGACAATAAATGCTATGGAAATTGAAACTAATACTTTGGAAACATATCTATACGTTAAGTTAACTTAAAGTTCTTAAGTACTTAAGGTACTTAACTACCACGGTGTCATCTGCTTTAAACCATTATTGTCTCCCTTTTTTCTCAAAAATAAAGTTGATGTGTTTCTACATTGGAAGCAATGGTTTGAATCCAGATCAGTAGCCGCGATAAGGATCAAAGCTGTTGGCAAATAACTAACTAGTGCATCCGCTGAATAAGCATATGAAAAGCCGTCAGCTAAGAATTATTATGCATGAACATTAACGTTAGCATAACTTTGCAAAAATAGTCAATATACGTTTATACCAGGAGAATTAATATATTATTTGTTGACAGTGGAATCCATCTATCACAAGCATTAAAACAGATATTTTACGGTTTTAAAAGACCAGTGACTGTTTAAAGAAATGTGAAAGTAATACAGAAAGTTTCTAAAGGAGCTTTCTGCTTTTCTTTCATTTTGCCTTATGAAGTCATCTGCCTTAAGGGTGTATCAATGTCATGACTTTGGGAAATTTTCAAAGTATATGAAAACACTCTATGATGGTTTTGTATTGAAGAGCTATTTAAGATGAATGAAAAAATAGAAAAAGTGTACATTTTGGTGAACAACAGTTGGCTCTACGGCCATGTAAAATTTACCCCCACCCACTTCCTCATATTTTGTCCTTTTCAAACAACCTGCTTCAATAAAATCCATTTTAAATGAAAACAAATATGATAATTTGGTTTTGTGTTATTTATTTCCTATCTATGGTAGTATTTCTTCATACAAAAACTAATTTAAGGGAAAAAAGGCACCAAATGTGAAATTTATAAAGCTCTAAATATCATCGATATGGTACTTTTTTGGTAAATTTTGTAAGGGGAGATAACTCTTTTTACTCTAATAACTCAAAATTTTCAACACTGACCTTTCAATTTCTTTTCATATTTTGAACTGCCTTAGCATGGGCTTTCATCTGGTAGAATATAAAAAAAATAGTTTAATACTAGAACTATTTCATTTTCAAACTTTTTTAATTTTTTTCATAAAATAAAAAATCTAATAAAATCATGCCCTATACAAAGCATATTTTTGATATTCAAGGATCCATATTGTTCAAACCTGGTGCCTGCTTTGTCAAAATTTGGTTTCTATATGTGAAAATACCACCATAGACATGAAATTAATAATGAAAACCCAAATTATCATGTTTGTTTTGTTTTGAAATAAATTTTACTGAAGCTTGTACTCTGAATGGGTAAAATTTGGAAAAAAACATCAAAATTTGACATACCTTTTTCAAATCGCTGTACATCATCGGGACACCGCGGGGACGTACTACTTTTCCAGACGAATTTAGGCATAAAGGAGTTATTGCCCTTTGGTGAAAATCACATGCTTTTGGCTTCATCTCTGAAATTTTTATATAGTCCTTCTCATACAGTGGAGAAAACGTTACTCTTTCCCAATAAACGCGTTTACGCTAAAACTATTATTTGCCGTGCAAACAGTTTGGAGCCAGATCAGACGCCGGATAACCCGGCGTCTGATCAGGCTCCAAACTGTTTGCCACCAAGATAAACATGAATTATCAGAATTGGCCAAAAGTTGTACTTTTCTACGTTTTAGTGCTTTGCGTTTGCGTACGTTTGCGTTTAAACGGGAAAGAATAACAGATTCTCCACTGTACTTGCTCAGATTGTATATGTCCACATATTCTCTTGAATATGGGTTATGTGGGGGTCAAACAGTAGGTCACTAGGTCTAATCTTAGGAAAATACTTGCGAACACTCTAGTAGCCACACTCACCCTTTTGACCGAATCTTTCTCACACTTTGTCAGAATGGCCGTTTTGACAAAATCTAAATCAAGATTTTGAAATAGATTAAAAAAGTAGGTCACTAGTTCAAATCTTAGGAAGACCTTGTGAACACATTTTAACCACAATTTTGACCGAATCTTTATCAAACTCATTCAGAATGACGACCATCACAAAATCTAGATGAATTTTGAGAATGGGTCATGTGGAATCAAAATAGGTCACTTGGTCAAATCTTAGAAAAAGTTTATGAACACCCTAGTAGCGACAATTTGGGCTCTATCTTAACAAACTATTGACAAAATCTAGGTCAAAGCTGAATTTTTTTATGTGAGATCCGAATATAGGGGTCACCAGGTCAAATATTGTGAACACTCTAGTAGTCACGTTTTGAGCCAAAACTTTATCATTCTTGGTCAGAACTACTATCTTGACAAAGTCTAGGTCAAGATTAAATACGGTTAAATGGGGTCAAAAAGTAGGTCACTAGGTCAAATCTTAGTAAAAAGATTGTGAACACTCTAGTAGTCACAATGTGAGACCAATTTTTATCAAAATTTGTTAGAACGACCGTTTTGACAAAATCTAGGTGAAATTTGGGTATGGTGTAAGTGGGGTCGAAAAGTAGGCCACTAGGTCAATTTTTGACATCTTAGAAAAAGCGTATGAACACTCTAGAAGTCACGATTTGAACCAAATCTTTATCAATCTTGGTCAGTATTGCCATCTTAACAATTCTAGGTCATGTTGGAAAATGTATTATGTGGGGTCAAAAGGTAAGTCACTAGGTCAAATCTTAGTAAAAGCTTGTGAATACTTTAGCCACACTTTGAACACTTTCTTTATCAAGGCAAAATCTAGGTCAAGTTCGAATATGGGTTATGTAGTGTCAAAGCGTAGGTACTAGGTTAAAACTTAAAAAAAGCTTGGGAACACTCTAGTAGCCAGACATTTGACCGAATCTTTCTCATTCTTAATCTTGTGAACAAACGTTTTAGCCCTTTCTTTATCATGACAATCGTGTTCATTTGGGATCATAAAGACGGTCACTAGGTCAAGAGAGGGGAAATGAAAGGATTCAACAAATGAACAATATATAGTGGCCACCATTATAGATAAATCTTTATCAATTTTTTCCAGAATAACTATCTTGACACAATAAGTAAATGTCAAATTATGGGTCCCATGGGTTTAAGAAGAATGTCACTATGTCTTTGAGAAAAACTTGTGAACAAACTTTTTAGCCCTATCTTTATCATGACCATCTTGACAAAAATCTAGGTCAGTTATGAATATGATTCATTTGGGACCATAAAGTCGGTCACTAGGTCCAATGAGAGGAAATAAGATGATTCAACGGTTGGCTTAAGCAATCCGATTCAATCAGGTGAACTACCAAGGGTCATCACGTCCCTCAAGTTTACAAACAAGCATGTGTTTCTTCGATACTACATTGTAATTCAATTTTCTCCAACCCACACTATTGAATTGGGCGATCAGTAAGGTGTTTGTTTTCACCTCGCACTGATACCAAGTTACAGGTGTGCGTTGCTATGAAAGTACCCGGGTGTCCGAAGGAACCAGTAAACAAAGTCAGTGTAAGAGGCTCTACAACACTACTTAAAAATAATTCTAGCACCCAGTGCTGCTAAAGTATATGGGGATTGGGGAAGATACATGGTCCTCAGCCGGATAACTTGCGAGTCGGTTGATGGACATGCGGCACTGTAGGTGCGAGTCGGTTGATGGACATGCGGCACTGTAGGTGCGAGTCGGTTGATGGACATGCGGCACTGTAGGTGCGAGTCGGTTGATGGACATGCGGCACTGTAGGTGCGAGTCGGTTGATGGACATGCGGCACTGTAGGTGCGAGTCGGTTGATGGACATGCGGCACTGTAGGTACTGTAGGTTGATCACATATAACATTCGCTTGTAACTTACGTAAACTGCGGTAGTCCAATCAATTCCTCTCCATTTCATGTGTTTGCTTTGCGATATCATGTTGTAAATAAGATTATAAAAGCATTCAAATATGTATTAAAAGAAATATGTGTCGTAAATTAACTTGCATAAACATGGCCGTCAGTGTGTTTACGTGTCATTTCCTAGCAATCACAAAAATGGAATCCTGCTTGGAAACCCAGCAATAGCTATACATAGGTTTAGTCTTATCAATGTACCCCCTGTGACGGCATGTTAATTTTGTTACAGGTGCCGTCTCTGGTCTCATGGCAATACCGCAAATACGGAGAGGAAAATAAGTTTTCCGAATTCCGTAAAATCACAGATTTAGTCACATTCACTAGTTAAAATCAGACAGTGATTGCTAAATAGCATTTGATCGTAAACGTGGGGGGTTTTCTGTACATTGCAATTGTTTCGTAACTTACAGTTATGTCAACCTCTCTTTTATGTACCCTTGAACGAATTATGTTTGATTATAAAAAGACAGATGGCAGATGTGATATTATCGTCTGTTCATTATCTACATGTACATACGATGCTCATTAGTACAGTGGAGAATCTGTTATTCTTTCCCGTTTAAACGCAAACGTACGCAAACGCAAAGCACTAAAACGTAGAAAAGAACAACTTTTGGACACTTCTGATATTTCATGTTTATCTTGGTGGCAAACATTTTGGAGCCTGATCAGACGCCGGGTTACCCGGCGTCTGATCTGGCTCCAAACTGTTTGCACTTCAAATAATAGTTTTAGCGTAAACGCGTTTATTGGGAAAGAATAACGTTTTCTCCACTGTAATTACTTGTAGGGGAAACCCATTAAAACTTTAAATAGGATATCTAAAAATAGATTCCTAAAACAATTAGCTAGCTAGAGCAAAGCAGGGCATTTTTGACAGTCAATTTTCACGGTACAAACCCCTATGACCGGATACTACACTTTTATCGGCCATATCGGCGATTGTAAGATGGATTAGCGTCCTTATCTTTGATTTGATATTCTTTCTTTACAGAAACTGTTGAAACTATATATAAACATGAGCTGGCCTATTCTCTTTAAATAAAGAGTTGTGGTTTAGTGGTTATGTACTGGAATGGTAACAAAGGGATCGCTGTTTCGAGCCACCAATAATGGTTTTAAGTTGAGACCATAAATATAATTCCTATGATTGTAATGTTCTATTCGCCGAGCATGAAAAAAGCAGGCATTTCTCCTGCAGTGTAATTCCATCTGTATCCACCCAAAAGATTCAAATACCTGCCTAAGGCACACAAAACTATAACAGAAATCGCTCACCGTTGCCATAATGGCATCATTAAGAGTCTGAAGGAAAATTAAACCTTATTTGTTACAGCAACAATAATTTTCTAAAAACTCCTACTCAGTGTAAGAGGTGAAATTCATTAATCAGGTATCGATCAATGATAGACATTTATCGACACTAAAGACATTTCCTGGCACACTTTTGGTGAAAATTCCTAGTCTGTCAGTTCCCTGGCAAAAATATGATTTTGGTGCATGCCTGTATTACTGTGAATCATTGATGGGTCTCATGTGAGGCCCGATCATTGAAAAACCTCTTGAGTATGAGTATGTCTGGGCTATAGTAGGCAAACCGAGATTGGTATAGCATAACGCTGCATGCTTTAGCAGTTATTTTTACGTCTATCGAGAACAATGTGTGGGGGCGTTCTAACCAACTGACAGAAGAAATGTCTTTAATTTTCATATTTGCAATTTTAATGTACTAACAAATTACGCAAGGCTTATACAGCTTTGAGAGATCTACACGGATTCCTCGTCGTTTGTGCTTAAGTGTAGATTGAAGTAAACTGAATAACAATCAGTTGCATTTTGCGGGATACATATCAATTTTAATATTTTAGACGATTCTGGGAAATGTCTAACGCTTTGAGCAAATTTCGTTTGCAGTTACACTATCAACTCACCCCATCCATTTTCATCTATATCATGGGGTTGCCATTGATGTGCTTTGCCTGACGTACTTTTTAAAAACGACGGGAACCAGACTTTTTTATTTCTATGACTGCCGACTGCAGTTAATAATACTGTTTCGCCAATTTGAAGTGTTTAGCTATGCAAGTACATGTACACTGTATATACTATACATCTGAAGTCGCCTTTTGAAGGCATTTTTCTCTAAAGATAGCTCGAATGTATTGTACATAACCCATCTTTCCATGATTGACACTTTATTTTCCTTCCCGTTGATTAATTATGTATACTGATTTGTCAATTTGTCATAATGTAATTGCACTAAATCAGAGTCAAAACCTTCATTATTGTAGTCTTAATCGACAAACAGGGAATACCAAGACCCTACATGAGCTTTCTTCTCTTAGTAGATCTATATCCTTGTAAATCTCCATTATTTGAGGTAATACATACCTACTTCTCTATAACAACCGCTGAAAAGGAGGCTTATTGATTTGACAGCTTGAAATGAGAAAGTTCCGAAATGAGCTTTCTGTTTTACTTCCAACTTGCTTTCAGCAGTCACATGTCTTAAACACTAGTTTATTAACACAATTTAGTGGTTGTAAAAAAGAGGTTTTACCTGTATATATCACTTGAGATATTCAAGATAGTACAAGTTATCCGCTCGCGCAGATGATATTTCAGGTGCAATATGTGTAAAGCATATATCCTTTCCACGCCCATAACGTATTAAAACGTTTTGACGTTTATGTCACATTTTGGCTTCCGTAGAATGAAAAGTTATGATTCGCACATCGCGTTGGAAGACTTTTCTGAAAGGCCAGATTCGGCACTGCCTATTTCTAGAATATCAATGGTCTCCTGCAAAATGTGACACTTTCAGGCAGCATCCAAAATGGATCCAGACACAAATTTGCAAGATTGGAAAAAGGCGAATGCCAGAGGGGCCGAAACGGTCCATCTTTCTACTTTCGGTTTAAAATGTACTCGACCTTTTTGTCAAAACCCGTTATAATAGCACTCATGCTGGAATTCAGTAACACTGACATGTCAACACAAAGCTCACAAAGCTCAAACTGAGCTCAAACTGAGCTTAGGATCCACTTTTTTTTTTTTTTTTTTTTTTTAACTAATTCGCGCATTGCGTGAACGCGACTTAAATATAGCGCCTCTAAAAATAGAATGTCACTTTCAGTTTCGTTTTGACACGTCAGAGTAGTTTTGAGATGTCGGAGTGTAGTGTTTATTCAGAAAATGAGCTCCAAACTAGTCCAGTAGTGTCTGTGTTATGTGTACAAAATCGGCCGGGCTTGCTAAGGATATAGATAAGTTTTTTTAGCTGTATCATTTCAGCACCATTTGATATAGGCCTACTGTTTCTAACATTTCGTTTAAAAATGCTGAAACTAACTATTGAGCGAATTAATATATTCTCTTTCAGTTTATTTATCGTTTTCAATTTGACACCTTGGGTTCGGTACTTTGTTACGCGTCGTTAACATTCTGTACACTCTTTATTGTCTGTGCTTCTTTACCTTTAGCGTGTTCAGTTACTGAATTGGAGCCTATCGATGGCGTCCGATCGTAACAAATTAAACAAAAACGACATGTTTGCATGATATTGTTGACCAGCTACATGGACAACATCGAGGGTCTTTTGCCAAAGCGAACAGGAATTCTGAAATGGCATCCAAATGAGTACACAAGCCACAACGAACAGTACCGAGTACATTTCTCTTCAATAAACCAGCCATGTCCAATACTTAATGTATCAAACAAAGAAGCTTGCAATGTCATACTTAAATCTTATTTTTGTATGTGGTAAAGTTGATTAGTACACTTGTGCGTGTGTTATTCCGATTCGTAGATAATTCGTTTGTACCCTTGAAAAGTACATACACATTTTGGGCGCAATAAATTATTATATGTATTTGAGAGTATTGAAGAACGTTAGACGGCGTACGTTGTTTCTATGCTTCAGGACGTTGGACTTCGACACAATTAACTGAACACGCTACTTGTCATTAACATTTACAGTCGAAATTCGATACTTATAAGAGCTCCTGTTTAAATCGAACATACCAGTATTTCATAATTTCCTTTCGATAACTCGAACTTCAGCCACGTTTTTATTTTGAAATATGGATATATTCGAGCTAACGCGAGTTCGAAGTATCGAGTTTTGACTGTATTTAGAAAAATACGAAATATCGGACAATTTGGCAGTTCGCCACTTAAAATAGCTAAATATAGCACCGATGTAATTTCTCGTTCTATTTTAAGTAAAGTAGGCGGAGTTTCCAAGCGCATTACAAGGACGTATTAATACAGGCAACAACAACAACAACGTCACGCTTATAAAAGGGTGTTCCTCGCAAATATTAGTTCAAAGATCAGAATAGCTTAAGGCGCACCTAGCCGCTAGTGTTGTAATATTGCCGATTGCAACAGCAATGCTGTGTGGATTTTAGTACGGACACTCTCTGTTTACATTGTTGACAAACGTAATACTTTTCTCGGTTCAGATTGTGTATATATATATATGATCTTTCGTTTAGTAGCTTTTGCAGAAAGCACTCCGAATTCGGGGCGAAATATAACTTAATTTCAGTGACTGCGTATAATATTGTAAAACCACGTGTAGTATACTCAACATGAGATATTTTTATCTGATGGTGCGATATTTTGGGAACCCGTAAAGAGTACTAAAGACAATATTAGCTTGGTATTCCGTCACAAGTTAAAAATGTGTATCTGACAACCATAATGTCAATTTATATGTTACGTGGATAATGTAGAATTGGTAAGAGAGTGTATCGCTGCATACAGGTGCTGAAAGTTTATATAAATATATTATCATTCGTCGTAGATCCAAACTGTTAAATGCCGCTGGAGCCCAGCACAACAGTGCTACGTGTAACCTTACACGGAGGTAAACAGTCTAAACACACACTTAACCTGCTACAGTATAGACGACGTAATTATTGCCCGTTTCGCTCGTTTTAATCTTAGTGACAAACAATTTAAATCCTGATCAGACGCCGGGTTAATCAACGTCTGATAGCATCAAACTATACGAAATATAATACTTCAAACTTCAGCTTCGCTAGCAAAAATACGTTCACTAGCCACAATAAAGTAAAATAATGACTAAAGGTTAATAATAGAGCTGTAATAAAGAGATTTAACCCTTTACCTCATAGCCTGTTTCTAGTTTTGAAGACAGGTGACCACTTAAAGCAGGTTGAAAGTAAAGCAGAATGTGCCTTAAGGCACATTCTGCTTTACTTTCAGCCTGCTTTAAGCTCAAATCTGCTAGGCTATATAAAATATTTGTAATGGTAATTGTTCATGAGGGTATAAACTGGAACTATTTTTCTTCAGC
Source organism: Gari tellinella (assembly GCA_922989275.2). Lineage (NCBI taxonomy): Eukaryota > Metazoa > Mollusca > Bivalvia > Cardiida > Psammobiidae > Gari > Gari tellinella. Next base: position 24,896,772 of record OV277857.1, on the reverse strand, counting down.
GGAGGAATAAATTAAATACGCTAAAAGTCGCTTCTATTGGGGAAAGGGTTAAACCCATTTGTGCCTAGTGTCCTATAAACGGGACATAGGCAAACTGTGTAGAGTCTGATCAGACGCCGCGTAATGCGCGTCTGATCAGACTCTACACTGTTTGCCCAAAGGAATTTCGTTATAAATAGTTATAAAGCAAAACGAAAATGAAAATATAGACAAAACACTCCTTATATCAAAATAAACTAATCCAGTACAAATGTTTGGTAGAAAACACTGGGTGCAAATGGTTTAAATGTCTAGATAAATAAATCTGTGAGAAAAAAGACAATAGAAAACTGTTTACACTGTGTTCCATCCAAGTGATGAATATGCCAAGCACATCGATAATCCAAACACGCAATAAAGTGAATTCACTTATCTCCCTTGATCTACTAGTGTTAGTTAACTTTTCGAATATTTCCTCCTTTTTAATTAATCAACGTCATTCTCCTTAACCACTTAAAACAGTTTTCGTGGAAATGTTTGTCTTGTTTACATTTACATAACGTTGATGATAGCGTTCAGTATTACCATAACGAGAACCACTTAAATCTAATTATACAGAGAATTCTCAAACAGGTTCGCCTACGGATCATAGAACACTTTTTATCTTACTGAATATGTATACATGTATATAGTTCACGCGGATACACACAGTGGTTATCGCTTATTGACCAGACTCCAAATTCTATTTCCAAATAAACGCATGATTTTGGTGTTCGATCCGACTTCAAATTGCTGACCGCTCAGACCAAAATGAGTCTTCATTTTCCAATAACTGGAGTTCTCTTGTATCGAAATTGTCGAAATTACCCTATTCATTTGTGTCTATCGTCCTATAAAAGGGACATAGGCAAACAGTATAGATTCTGATCAGACACCGCACAGTTTGCTGATAGGAATTTCAATCTAAAACAAAACGAAAATGAAAATTTAGACAAAGCACTCCGTATAGTAAAGAATCGATTAATCAAATGTATAGAAATGCATTTCGCACTTTCGCTTTAACTATAAGGTAAACCCCGAAACGAACATCTCGGGACCTACCAAAAATGTTCGATATAGCCGCAGTTTGCTATAAACGTATATAACGAACTACATGTATGTCTAAATCTGGCACCAACCGGCCTCCCTCTGTAAACAAAGGTTTCTATATACTAAATGTTCGTACAAGTGTGTAGACAATGGAACTGCTTGTTGCAGTTGTGATATCTGTGGGCCAACATCGCTAAGATGGCGTTCAAGATGGCCGCCACAAACATGAAATATCACGAACATACTACCTATTGCAAATTTTTTTCAGATTATTCGACTAAATATTATGCAAATGCACTTTGAACATTATATAGGAATCATATTTTCACGTAATAATGACCGTTTAACCTTTCTTCAGCGACCAAAATGTTCAAATGGCGTCAAAGATGACCGCCATAAGAATAAAAATATCACACACAAACTAACTTTTACAATAATTTTCTGATGGTTTTACTCAAAGTGTTTACAATTGAACCTTCAAATAGAGTCATAATGTTCGCTAAATGTGAATAAAGTCCGTTTAAATCTTATACTACGAACTACATGTTCAAATATGGCGTCACAAAACTACTTGTTTTGATCATAAGTGTTCTTTTATAGTCAACTAAAAAGATGACAATGCACTTTTGACAGTTCAAAAGGGATATATTTAAAGCCGCATTGTGTTTTTTGAGAAACCTGCATAAAACGGTTGTTTGGGGTCCCATTTAAACAACGTGGGACGTGATTTTTTCACAAAAACCGGCTTTATCTAAGAAATTCGCTTTTTAAATTTTATTTATATTTTTTTGTGCGGCACAATTTAAAGAGCCTCCCTTGTGAATGGAAATAAGGACAACTCTGTAAATACAGGGCTCCAGATAACGGAAGTATTTCGAAAACTAAAATCTTTATTTCTGCTTTTAAATCCAATGGTGTCATACTCATTAAAATTGTATCGAAGACACGGTTTAATCAGTAGTAAAACCATAGCATTCGGTGCTGAAATGAGTTAGAAAATGTTGGATTAGTTCAGATTACTCCCGCTTATCTGGAGCGCTGAAAATGAAGCGGTTAACCCTTATTCTGCTGCACAGACGTCTGCTTTGACATTGTCGTCTGCAAAATTTGTTCAGTTTAGATTTATGCATTGTTTTAATTAAACAAACCTTAAGACGAGTGTCAAACAGTTTGGATCCAGATGAGACGCCGCGTTACACGGCGTCTTTCTAGATTCAAACAGTTTGTAAACTCAGTAATTGTTACGACCAGTAGGCACAGGGTTAAACTATGAGATCAAGTCAAAACGTGTAAATAATATTCACGGTGGGTGAGCGTGTACAAAAATACGGAGATTCTTTTCCAAGCTTGCTGAATATGACTGTTTCAGCCTTGTCCGCTCTCTACCTCAAACACTTCTTTTTGGATCTTCACCAAACTTGCTACAAATGTTTATAAGTATAGAATCTAGGTCAAGTTCAATAACTAGCAAAATCGCATGAGGCATGTCTGAGTTATTGCCCTTGAATAATTAAAAAATGACTTTCAGCATTTTCTGCTCTCTAACACAAACATTTTTTATTGGATCTTCACCAAACTTGCTGACAATGTGTATTGGTATTAAATCTAGGTCAAGAAAAAATCGAATACAGTTGAATGAAAATCCTTCAAGAGGTAAAGGAGAAATGGAGTGGTCATTTATTACTTAATTTATTACCAGCACGGCTTAGATGAAGCACATGCAACCATTGACCAAAAATATTTGGCTAAAATAGAATAAAACCTGGTCCTTTTACAGAGTGGACAGGGCAAAAATAAGGATAAAATAGCAAAAATTTAAAAATTGAAGAACCATAACTCCAACATGCCTTCGGCGATTTGGGTATTTATAGAACTAAACCAAGATTTTATACAAATATTATTTTCAGCAAATTTGGTGAAGATCCAATTAAAACTGTTTGAGTCAGAAAGCTGACAAATAAATACGAAATACTCAAGCAGGAAACGCAACACAAACAATACACCCATCTCTCAAGCAGAACACACACACAGTCATAAGCCTGAAGAAGTCAATTTTTAGTCATTCAAGGGCAATAACTCCAACATGCCTTGTGCGATATTGGTAGTTAAGATGAGTGACCTATATTTTATATTAATAAACATTTTCAAGTTTGGTGAATATCCGATACAAACTGTATGTGTTAGAGTGCAAAACTTGCTGAACATTCATTTTTAGTACTTAAGGGCAAAAACTCAGACATAGCTTTTGCGATTTTAGTAGTATTCAAACTAAACCTTGATGTTATATAAATAAACATTTTCAGCAAGTAAGTTTGGTGAAAATCACAAAAAAAGTTATTTGTGTAAGAAAGCAAAACTGGTGAAACAGTCATTTTTTAATACATAAAGGACAATAACTCAGACATGCCTTATGCGATTTAAAGCCGCATTGTGTTTTTGAGAACCTGCATAAAACGGTTGTTTGGGGTCCCATTTGAACTACGTGGGACGTGATTCTTTCACAAAAACCGGTTTTATCTAAGAAATTCGCTTTTTAAATTTTATTTATAATATTTTGGTGCTGCACAAATTAAAGAGCCTCCCTTGTGAATGGAAAGAAGGACAACTCTGTAAATACAGGGCTCCAGATAACGGAAGTATTTCGAAAACTAAAATCTTTATTTCTGCTTTTAAACCCAATGGTGTCATACTCATTAAAATTGTCTCGAAGAGACGGTTTAATCAGTAGTAACACCATAGCATTCGGTGCTGAAATGAGTGAGAAAATGTTAGATTAGTTCAGATTACTCTCGATTACATCTATAGCTGGAGCACTGGAAATGACCCTGTTAACCCTTATTCTGCTGCACAGACGTCTGCTTTGACATTGTCGTCTGCAAAATGTGTTCAGTTTAGATGTATGCATTGTTTTAATTAAACAAACCTTAAGACGAGTGTCAAACAGTCTGGATCCAGATGAGACGCCGCGTTACGCGGCGTCTTTTTAGATTCAAATAGTTTGCAAACTCCTAAAAGTTACGACCAGTAGGCACAGGGTTAAACACTATGAGATCCAATAACAACATGTACATAACTATTCACTAGGGGTAAACGATAAAACAAACTACGGTGAATCTATACCTTGAGCTTGCTGAAAATGAATGTTTCAGCCTTGTCCGCTCTCTAACTCAAGCACTTCTTTTTGGATCTTCACCAAACTTGCTACAAATGTTTATTAGTATAGAATCTAGGTCAGGTTCAATAACTAGCAAAATCGCATAAGGCATGTTTGAGTTATTGCCCTTGAATAATTAAAAAATGAATTTTTAGTCATTCAAGGGCAATAACTCCAACATGCCTTGTGCGATTTTGGTAGTTAAGATGACTGACCTAGATTTTATATTAATAAACATTTTCAACAAGTTTGGTGAATATCTGATATAAACTGTATGTGTTAGAAAGCAAAAAATGCTGAAACATTCATTTTTGCTTGGGGAGATTATCTCCCCGAGCACTATCGAATCCTATTATTTTTACCTGGTGCGAGTCTAGCTCCCCCTGGTGCATTTTCAGTTCTGTCATACGGGGTCTCCCTATACTTTCTCAAAGCGCTTCTGACAGTCTCAATACCCCAAACGAGTATAGGTGTAACGATAGGTCGACCTATCGAACTATTGCGTACCGACTCCGATAGCAATAAGTCGATAACATTTTTGAAAGTCGATACCATTGCCGATCGATAGTGACACTTTACTTTTAGTGGAAAACTCTTTTGTCGGAATCAGTATTTTTTTATTAAATTCAAGCGACAAACGCTTGTATTTCTCTCTTATTCGGTTTACCCACGGAATTATACAAAACGGAATAGCAACTAAGCGAAATTGAATAGGCGAGTACCTGAGCTCTCGCGGCGGTTGAATTTTGCGAGATTATGTGTCACGTGACACCATCTTCACTTTTTTGCCTCGTTGTCCGCGATTTCTGGCGTGAAATTTACCGACTCGAGTGTTTTTATTGACATTTTATAGGATTTCAACGACTATGTGGACATTCCTATCAATTCACGGGAATAAAAACCAGTGAACAATGCTTCGAAAACACACATTTATCATATTGACTACCGATAGACAGTCTCTTATCAAGTCTCGCGAGTCTCGTATCCGCCGCACGAGATTTACGATATTGCGCGAGGTTTCGATTCCGTCAGTGTATAATTCTGTGGTTTACCGTAAAGCGTCCAGACGATATGATCGCACGTTTTTTGGAAGGTAAAGACAGACCGAGTGGAAAATTCGGAAATGAGAATCAATGACTTAGAATCGTTTACCATTTAATAAGTTTAGTTCGTAACTTATATACGTCTTTTCCCCTTACTTTAAATCATTTTATTTTAGTCATAGGACTGCGAAAATTGAATTAACTTGAATCCTGGTTCTCGGAAATGAGACGCCGGTATTCCATTCGATTTACAGTCACAAGGCCGACCCTACCTAAGACCGACCTTAATTTGTATAGTAGACCTACGTCGTATAGTCACAAGGCCGACCTTATGTTTATATAACAATTAGGGTTTCACACCTCTTTTACCGGCATGTATTTGATGGTAGATTGTATATAACCGACACGAGCCGGCAATTGTTGCAAAGACCCAAATAATAGTTCAGATCCAGATCCTGATAACATTAATATTTTTTATTAAAAAGTCATGTAGTTTAAAAATAGACATGTAATTGTTTATAAATAAATATTAAACATTTATGTTTTTATATAATCGACACGAGTCGGCAATTGTCGCAAAAACCGTAGTAATAGTTCAGATCCAGATCATGATCACCATAATATTTTTCTTTTAAAAAGGATGTTATTTATATCTATATCAGAAGGTATGTAAATGTTTATAAATAATTCTTAAACATTTATGTTTTTATCAATGTTAGCCTATTCCATTAGGGCGTGATGGCAATTAGCCTGCAGATTTAATAGTTTCGATCCAGATCAAGATCCAACATTTTTGATAAAAAAATTGTTATTCTCAAGACCCCATGAAAAAAATGTGCCTGACAGTATATAATATGCCGAGTTATTAATTATTTACTCATACGAAGCTTAATATAAAAGAAAGTATAAATGCATGTTTTTATTTTATTCTATTTTCAGAGTGCACATTTTACATAGCAGATAATTTGAGTTGTTCAAATTGAGAAAAGATGCTTCAGGAAATAGTACAGATTCCGATCATATGGAGCTGTTCAAGAACAATTTTAACCACCTGTTACCGATAGTTGATGATTGTATGTTGAATGTCATAAAAATAAGAGGAAAATATTATAAATCGATGTAGAATAAAATGAACAATTTTAATTTAAAATATTTTCCAATTCAGTCCTCTGATTGATTTCAGCATTATTTGTACATTTTTATTATAAATAGAGATTGTAATGATGCTCTTGGCATATGTCTGTGATTGTATAATAATTATGACTATGTTGATGAAACAACTCTGTGTGTATATGTTACTGAATAAAGACACTTTGACTCTTGAATGTGTTCACGGTCTCAACTCGTCACTGTTGGTCACTGGTTGACATTTTAGTTCCCAGGGTTAATTGTTTTTGAAACGTCGTTACTATTTTCATTTTTATCTGCAATGTATATTGCATCAATATAATGTCATGATTATGTGTAATTGTCGAACGATTAGGTGATCTTGGTTATATTTTCTTTTGCCTAGAAAGTGAGAAGGATTGTTCCATAATTAAAGTTGTAATATATAAAAGATAATGTTATATCTATACCCTGGGTAAGATCTCTCTATTACGATCAATATAGTTGGTTAATTTCCTGACATTTGAAGCAGGTAATAGGTTAATATGTCGTAACAGAAAGGTTTTATTTTTCTTAAACATTGTAAAATGACAAACGGTGCAGACCCTGATCAGGGGACCCAATTAGGAGTTCTGGGATTTGGATCTTCACTGCTTACATAGGACCAGTGTATGTTCAGGATACATTCAGGAGATTTTGATTAAATTAAATAAAGGTATGGATAAAGTTTTTAAAACACTAAACAATTGTATTATTAGGGAGAGTTGGCAGCCCTGTTCAGGTACTTTTATGTTAAATGTAGCTAAATATGTTTCTAGTCATTCTATGAATTATGTTAAATGTAGCTAAATATATTTCTCGTCAGTGTACACTGTAATATAAATACATATAAATGTGAGTTGTTTCAAATGTGTGTGCGTTTTGAATTTATAATATTATGTATTGCGTCTTGGTGTGTTAAAGGAAGAGAATATTAACAATTTTAATAAACGTCGAATTCTGTTTTATTTTATTTCCCTATAGAAAATCTAATCACGGTTTACACATTGAATTTAGACAATGTACACTCTATAAAAGATACAAAACATAACGTTATCAAGAGATTTTTCGATGATGATCTGGGTCTGAACTACCTACATGTATATATATAGAGCAACAACTGACCATGACCTCGGTATGAGGTATTAAGAAAGTTAATTACCCATAAATACGGTAATAAAAGTCTGCAATGACACTCATTTGCATAAAATATAAAGCGGTTATGATCTGGGTATAAACAATAATTATGCGTCTATCGATAATTGTCACCACGCGCCTAACTTACCTGTAAAATAGGTGTGAAACCTAAATTGCTATATAAAGATAAGGTCGGCCTTGTGACTATAGGTCTACCATACAAATTAAGGTCGGCCTTAGGTAGGGTCGGCCTTGTGACTATCAACCTTTCATTCGATCTTGCGTAAACTGAAAAATGAAAATGGCAGACGAAATGGAAATTGTTGACATCAAGAAAGGTAAAGCTGCAGTTTGCCAGCACTTTGGCTTCGTCAAGCAAAACGACACACTTTAACCAACAGGTTCGGTAAATTAAACTGAGCCCCATAATTAAGATTTGTCATTCACATCCACCAACAATAGACCCGCGCAGTCTACACTGCTGGCCATTTCTTCAATACCATAGACAGTAAACAATGGACCAAACTAATATGCTGGCCTTTATGTCACTTCCACATAAACCACTTTATATACTGATCCGGCTAATGCTGATAAATGCTCACGTGAGTATACTGTCCTTTAAATAGAAACTTCAGGCTTTAAAGATTAAATTTTTGTTCGTCTATACTCACACTTACTTTGGTTCACACTCCAGCTTTTACAACTACATACCATATCCTCATCATAAATAAATCAATTTACAATTTTACACAATTTTATGCAAATATCTTACACTTCCACTTACCACCACACAACTGCAATCCCCAAGCATTCAGCCATTTCAGTGCTTTGATTAATACTGAAATGGCAAAAACTCAGACATGCCTCATGCTATTTTAGTTGTATTCTAACTGGACCCATATTTTATATTGATAAACATTTTCAGCAAGTTTAGTGAAGATCCGATAAAAAATGTTTGTATTAGAGAGCGGACAAGGCTGTAACAGCCTTTTTTAATATTTCAAGGGTAATAACTCCGACATGCCTAGTACAATTTGAGTAGTTATCGAACATGACCTACATTTTAATACTAAAACACATTTTCAGCAAGTTTGTGGAAGATCGGATAAAAAATATTCGAGTTAGAGAGCGGACAAAAAAGTGTGATAGTCTAACTGACTGATGGAGGGACGGGCTGGGGAACGAACAGACGTTTACTGTAGGGCCACACGACGGGCCCTAAAATGCGCATATATACTTATCCTCTTTGCTTTCGTTTTACCACCGTTGTGTCGAAATGTGACTCATTTTATAGCAATATCGTAGATACGGTTGCACAGTGTGACGTTGATTCCGGCTGTATCACGTGACACTAAGCCGTGTGGTAATGTTTATGTCAGGCGTTCTATTTTCGGTTTGTTATGGTTTTAAATCGCCCTTTTTGTGATTTAGGTCCGTCTTCAACATTTCATGGGTCAGTTTAGCCCATAAGAATGTTCAAACATTATTATTAACCGTTATTGTATTTCAGACATTAAAAAAAGTCTGAAAACACAAAGGGACTTTAACATAATGCGTATAAAGACCGTTTTACTCCAATTCTGTGAACAAAATGTTAAAGATTGCGACCAAGATGGCCGCCATATACAGAAAATACAAGGAACCTACTATAACATTTTTTTCTTATACATGTAGTTTGGTTGAAAAGAAGGACAATGAACTTTTGCTCTTAAAAAAGAGTCATGTTATTCACTTAATGCGAATAAAACCCGTTTAATCCTTGTACTCAGATTTAACAATTCAAGATGGCATCCGAAATGGCTACCACAAATATGAAATGTCAAAAAAGATGCTTACTATTACAAATGTTTAATAAAAGTGAAGACAATCGCCTTCAAACATTACAATAAGGGCTTTTTATTCATTTCTTAACTGTCTTACTGCTTTGACTCATACACGACCGTTTTTAAAACCTTTCTTCTCCAAACAAAATATTTAACATGACTGCCACAAGAATAAAATATCAGGAGCATACTGACTTATACAGATGCGCTCTTGAGTTTTGATTAAAAGTGATGAAAATTGACTTCAAACATTACAAAATGGACGTATTAATCAATTTATGTGATAAAAATCTGTTTAATTCTTTTATGAAAACAAAATAATTAAGATGACGTCAAAGATGGCCGCCATGCATCAAACTATCACTAACATACAAACTATTACAATTTCCGATGGTTTGACTAAACGTAATGACAACTGACTTCGCAAATTACGAGAGAGAGGGGGTGGTGTATATTATTATTTTATGTGTGCCAAGACTTTAATCTTCCAGCTAAAATTAATATATTCACGATGGCTTCCAAGATGGCCGCCATAAACCTAAAGTATCAAAGAACACATACTACAATTACACTGGATGTCGAAACTGACGAAGTAAATCAACGAGTAAAAAAAACCATTCTATATAAATAAGTATAATCATTTTAATAGTAAGTATCATTCTGATGAGGCTGAGTCAGTTACAAATAAGAATCTATGAGTGTTGGTTTTTTATTTGTTTTTCTTTTTTCAGCATTTCCATCACCATTTGATCGACATCTTGAATATACGGAAATGCTCAAGGGTGAAAATATGTCACCGGTAACATTTCAATAATAAGTATCATCATTTTAATAATGAGCATCACTATTGTGATGTAAAGTCAGTTAAGAAAAGTAAACAATGACTGCTGAATTTAGGACTAGCTTGTTTTAAAGAAATTTGGTAGGATTTTTCCCCATGAAACAATGAATGCTGATTTTTGGTCTATTTTGTTTTAAAAGCATTTCGATTACAATTTTGACCGCCATCTTGAATATACTGAAAATGAAACTGGTTTATGTGATTAAACGCCTGTTTTTACAATTGTATGTATTCAATGACGTTTTACAATGCATGAAATACAGTAAACATTAATATTTAAATATGGTATATTTATATGGTATTAAGATTAGTTTAACATTAAAAAGTAGTTATATAAATTAATTCTAAGAAATGGTACTTTAACCCTTTTCCCCATAGAAACGACTTTTAGCGGATATGATTTATTCCTCCGCTGAAGAAAATAGTTCCAATTTAATCAGCCATGAATATATAGTATAGGGAATATTTTCTATATTTTAGCACATGGAAGCTTAAAGCGGGCTGAAAGTAAAGCAGAAAACTATAAACAGGCTAAGAGGTAAAGGGTTAAGACTGGTTTAATATCTCGTCAATCATATGGTTAAAAATCAGTTATAAACATTAATTCTAAAAAATTGTTTTTAACTTAAAAAGATAATGAAAGATGAGGATTTCTGGAAATTTCTGAGTTGGGCTGTACGGCACGGCGACACAAAATAGGTCATTTAGCGCCGACTAATAATGATATGATGACGATTTTAGAATGATGATATCAAGAAGATGATGATGTAGTATGCTTCTGTCTCCTATTACCCGTGGTCTTAGTGTAATCGAAAACTTAAATAATTACAAAGACCTTTTATACTTGCTTCTCTGGTTATTTTCAGTTGCTGGACGTTTTATTTATGAAATGCAAACGTCAAAACAGCAAGAAATTCCATAAGTTTTCTGATCTTTTACCTAATTTCAGCCGATACACACCAAAGGGTAAACATCATTTCTTCTGTATTACCGGTGCATCAGCCGAAAATTCCTATAGAAAAATGTCTTCGTGCAAAATAATGTCCAAGATGTTGCGATTTTAGTCAATGACCGGAAACAGTTTCTTAAGATGCGCAGCAGCAGACAGAACTTGTATACAGAGAAGTTCTGGCATAAAAACAAAATGGACACTTGAAAATGTTAGAAACGTGTTGGAATTTCTTTGCAAATGTGAACTTTTATCGAGAAAAGGGTACATTTACATGAAAAAGCTCATAATAGACACTTTTGATGGATTTGGCAGTTGACGCGGGAGTTTTATGTTCTCTATGTAAATTTCCGGTATGTAAATGAAGTGACGTCATTGCTATTTGGATTTTTCGGATTACACCGGTATAACATATACTCCGGTATTAGGTCGCATGTACGGATGTTAACAACAACAAACCAAACCCAATTCTTAAGAAGTATTCTGTTTTGTCTGCTTGTCAGCGATCTGTATTTCTTGGCCGAGGGGATAATTTCATCAAAATAAGCAAAAATATCACCTATGGGGAGTATTTAGAATGGACATAGAACATTGTAATAATGTAATTGTTCATGCAATCGTCTAAAACTGTATTGTTAATAATGTTCTATCTCCACAAAATGGGCATAGAACATTGTAATAATGAGTGAAATAGAAGGTAAAGTTTGAGAAATGATCTATCTCAAACCGAAAGTAAGTTATATCTCAAAAACCATGCTTACAATCCTCATAAAACTTTAAATGGAACCCTTTCCATTCACAATTCATCAGGTAAAGTCAAAAGAATTTTCAAAATCCATCAAAATTATGCTGTTTAATGGGTCCAAAACTTTAAAGTCGATTTTCTCAAAACAACCCTCATGTGAGATAGAACGTTGTAAGACTAACCCGGCGTGCAACAATATGGTAAAACACTGGAAACAAAATAATTGTTCACGGTTATACACTGGAACTATTGTCCGTGTAGTTTCAGCTCAGGTTATAGTATGTAAAGAGTCTGGAAACGAAATGGAAAGAAATGTTAATGCTAGTAATACACTGGCACTATTGCCAGTTTATTGCCAGGGACTGGATATAGAATGGATCGACACTGGAAATACAATGACAAGAAATATCTTTAAAGTTGTGCTTCTTAAACCTTCAAAAATCACAAAATAGATCTATCACAACACATTGTATGTGTTTCTGGCCATACATTGGTAATATAAATAGGTATACTGATTTCTTGCAATGCACTTGATATTAACCTGGAACAGTCGTCTAGTAATATCTTGTTTGAGAATAATTTACATCGATGTATGTACCCTATATACACGTGAGAAGGGAGGGGGGGGAGGGAAGGGGGAGAGATAAAAAAAAAGTTTTAAATGTTAACTTTTAAGACCAAGATATGTAGCACAAAGGTCAAGGTCGCTACTGGATGTCAGGGATATGAAACACACTGACAATACCATGGTAGTACACTGACAATACCATATTACTGCTATAGTATTGTCAGAGTATTGCCATATTAATGCCATACTGATGTCAGCTATCTGGTATTAAGGTTCTTGTAAAGTGTTTTTTGGTGCATTTTTGAAAGGTGATATTTTGGTCATTTATGGAGCAATGTTGCATAATTTCATATCAAAATGTTCGTATTGAAATAAACAAGCTTATGAGATAGCTTACTGTGTATCTTGATTTTGAACAATATGTTTGGATTTGCACCAAAATGTGAAGCAAATTTTCTGTACTGAAATTCAACAAATCCTTCCTCTATATTGAAGAATATGCTTTACATGAGGTAGTAGGACCAAAATCCTGACGAAATCCACTCAAATAACAACAGAAGAAGTCATAGAATATTTGACAATTTTCAAGGACAACACTATTTTGCCATGGGGGGACTACTTATTTTTTCCAAAGTATGGTGGGCAACACGAGCCTCTGTCAAACATTATTACATGTATAAATATGCAGACTGTGTTATTTTTTTATCTGAATTATACCTTGAGAATACATTGAGAATCGTTGTTGGGCTCTCGCGGGAGGATCTGCTTCTTTATAAGCCCATCCTCTTCCTAAAAGTCTTCTATAACTGTGTTTTAACGCATGTTGCAAGATATATACATGATTATAATGACTTCATTGCGTATAACGATTACACAATTGCTATTCAAATCCCAGGTCTCTTTATGCGTCTAAGCTTGCCAACGTGTTCCTTACTTTGCACGTGCGCAGATACAGGTGTTTCACTGTAAAGAGCGCTACATTCATTACCGCGAGGCAAGGGAATCTCTCGCCACGGTCCGCTCGCCTCAATGCGCAAAAAGGAGGAGTGACCGTGGAGAACGATATGTTTGAGAGAGACATAATGGGTGGTGGCAGCGCTATGGTCTGTGTCATAGGCATTCGGCCCGTTGGCTACGACACTACCCCCGCCCCCTCCACCACCACCAAACGTGGATATAATACCCTAAAATATATCCATACATTCAATAATCATCATAAAAGAACTTTTCCTGAAGTTTCATGAAATTTAAAAAAAAAATTTTTTTTGCTAATTTATAAGTAAAATAGTTGTACATGTATACATACATGCTACGAATTTTTTCTTTTTTTTTAAACTTCTTGAAACTTCTTGAAACATTTGTTAAGGATGTTTGTTGAACATATGGATGTATTTTGACTCATTTTGAAAGATTTATGGGGGGTAGTAGCTAGGGGGGGGGGGGGGGGGTCATAGCTTACGCGCCGAAAACCTGTGTATAAAGCATCACACGGCGCGTATCACCACACAATTTCTTGCTAAAAATACATTAACGTCCTGCCTTGGCCTGTTTTATCCTCGGACGTGAGCCCCATAGAACACATATCGGATGTATTTGATAACAAGGTCGGGTCAAATCATCAAATTTATACCATAATGACCTCCAAAGTGCATTGTGGTTGGAATGGCAACGTATTTGAAACGTTACGTAAAATCAATGAGGGGACGTATTCTGCAATGTATCCGTAAAATGGAGGGAACAGTGGTTACTAGTGCTTTTGTTAACATCACTTTAAATGCGCATCAAGTAAATGTTTGTTTCCAGATGTTGTGTGGTCATTCTAATTATTAAGAATATTCTATTTCGACCCCTCTCAACTGAATTATTCATTAAAAAGTATGCAATATTTGATTCTAATCCAATGAAGTACACAAACACATGACTATGACATTGAAGCTTCGATTACAAAAATAATTCATCCGGCATATAAATGTATCAACAAAATTTATTATTTTTAATTCTATATAAACTGAAGTGCGATCCGGTTGTTTATAATTCTCTGTGAAAAGTGTTGTAAACTTAATGACGTTTTTTTAATTCGATAAATATTTTTAAGGTAAAATCTTTCTATATGTATATCCTCCATTTCTTAAAATAATTTTCAACATTGTATCATATCACCACGGCTTCGTCGATGACCAAGCAATTTTTGAAAACCAATCTTTCGGTATATGTAAGGTTGACAATCCAGGAGACGCTTAATGGTAGGCTTACATAATTTTTTAACACTTCTTTTAAGAATAGATACCATAGTACATGATAATAGTGTTTCCATATTGACCTGGCGAGTGCTTTGTACAAAATTATGAAATAGCTTTTCGCAATGTAATAATACATTCTGATTATTAAGGATAATACACTGTTGGATTTGTTATCTTTTTCAGCTATATGACTACTTACTTTTTAATCCTGTTAAAATATTACCCCTAAATCCCCCTTTTCACTAGCAGACTCAATGTCCGCAAAGTTCAAAGTATACTGGTAATATTGGTTGTCTCTTCCAAAGTGTATGGTTCTGTAATTTTTCACATTTCACATTAAAACGCAACAGCCACTTTGACTATGTGTAAGGCATCTAAGTCGTGCTGGATAATATCAATTTTAATGTCTTTGTTGTATAGTTTGGTACCATAAGCGAATAATTTCACAATACTACGTATAACTTCAGGGGTAGGGGGTCATCTATTATAAACATATGAATAATATGGGTCCCAGGACACTTCCCTGGGGTACCCCACTTAAAATGTCTTTCCACGAAAAAGACCAGGGTCCTTTCACAGATACATATTGCCTACGTCCAGTAAAAAAGTCACGTTTCCATGACAAAACTGGACCCCTGATACCAAATACTGATACTTTGCGAGAAAACGTTGATGTACTATGCTCTCAAAAGCTTTGACAAAATCTAAATATACAATATATTTTCCCAAATTCTATCACCCTCAATGTAATGTGACTAATCATCTATGTATTCAATTAACTGTAAAAGGCAGGATCCCCTAGAACGAAAACCAAATTGAGCATCAGATAAACTAATATATGATTGTTTCTGACTAAATTTTCAAATATCTGTGCCCTTATGATTGTTTTTAAAGACTTTTCCTCAGTCCTTTGAAAGAGCCCCCCCTAGAATTTGAGGTGTCAATGTAACTGTCAAAACATGTTCAGCACGTGCAGCCGGTGGGTGTACCAATCTCAGTTTAGCTGGTAATAACCAGATTATACTCACGCTCTAGTGCTTTCCAATGGTTAGTTCTAACCAAACTATCAAATATAAAGGTAGAGTCTCACACGAAAGGCTTCAACGGTTCTTTGCTAGCGAGATGGCAATAAAATCCATGATTTTTGCAAGGAAATTGTCTGGCAAGGTGTTATGATCGAAAGGTCATCTAGGGATGTCTTTAAAATCTTACAACTACTGAAGTAAGGCTATCAGGATGGTAGTTGCATAATTATACTCATGAACTAATACAGTATTTTAATGTGTGTGTATGTGTGAAATGCAGAAGCAGAATATACGTGAAAAAAGTAGTAAGGACAAAAAATAATTGTGTGTCTCTGCCCAACGAAATCGTCGGTTGTGTCTCTACTAGGACACCATAGAAAGCCTTGTCCAAATCGTGCAATAGTATATACATGATGAGCATTAAAATGTTTACCCCTGTACCTGCCAAAGGCTTCAGTAGTTTCACAACAATGTAAGCTTTATATAATAGAGATCGCAATGCAAAGTGAAATATTAATCAACATTACAATAGCCGGAAAGATGTGGAATACTTGAATGGGTGTAAAAAGGTGATTTAAAGGGACAAACTCTTGATTTTCCTGAAACAAAGGTCAGCTGTACAGGGACGGAATTACTTTCGTGTAAAGTAATCCGCTGAAGAATCGTGACATTCGGAGAAATTTATGATCGAAAGTGATGCGCAATGCACTTATTTTATTGTTTATGTATCAAACAACAATAGTGTACTGAAATAAAAGTCGAAAATATGGATATTAAAAAATGAGAAAATGCGAATTAATCGGAAAAGTCGATGTGTTGGACAAATTACATATTTCGGTGACCTTGATATAATTGAACGGATATATTGTGTAACTGCAGTGATTCGGGTGAGTGACATTCCATCAATCATATTGCTTGTTCTTTTCTCTGTCCGCACGTATATAACAATTGTCAATCGGTTTTGTAGATTTGGAGTAAATGGACTTTAAATGTTGGCAAACTTCTACAAATTTGTAAAATGCAAATGGCTGCCCTTGAATCAAGCATGGGGTATTCTAAGGGCCAATTACAAGGTTTTTTTCTGACTTTTGTAAGACATTCTGTGTAGGAGTACCTAGTATGTAATGGGTTCTTTGTATGTATTCTACCAGATTTCCGAAAATACGTGCCATTAAGTGATTTGATATATTCTGCTGAAGAGGCTATTTTCACTCCATGTTCGTTACTTGTGGATCTTCTGACATCACAAGTACACTTAAATTAATTAAAATTTAGGCATGCTCCTTTTCATTGACTAATTATTTATACTGTGTGAAAATATTTTTAGCCAATGTGGTATAGTTATTGAGTATTGCAACTTTTCAAATTTGGGTATTTTTTCTCGTACAGGGACATTACATGAACCTTAATGGTTTTTTCAGTGTATTACCCTAAGAAATACAGTGTATTACTAGAATTGTTAGCTTATTGCCAGTTATTTGACAATAGTCTGGAAATACAAATGCCCTCATACTACCTGTGAATTACCAGTTTATTGTCAGTCGTTTAATATACTGTCAGTGTATTGCCATATTTTTTAAGTAAAATGTCAGTTTTGTTGCCATTCTACATTTCGATTTTCTCCTTAAACATTTTATTTTCTTGATGATTTAAAATAGATGTTCTGATGCCAGGTTATTGCCAGTTCTGAAAAATACACTGACAACATACTGGATTTACACTGTCGTAAACTGATAATATAGGATATCAAACTGACAATAAACTTGTTTACACTGACAATACTATGGTAGAATAGTGACAACAAGCTGGATTTCATATATTTCGTAAGGGTACTAGTTTGATCAATAGTTTTTAACATATTTTGTTTTTCAATGGTTTGTCACTGGTCTCTTTTCTTGCTGCTGAGTCTAGCACTGATTTATTCGCTGTAATCCGGGTTAGGAAAAGACAACGATGTATGTATAAATGGGAAAATTATGGTAAAAGATTACAGGGACTGAAATCGGCCTAGCGACAACTATACGGCTAGAACATAAAATACCACATAGTTAATGACTCATTCACATTCCTACAACGTTATCATGTTGAAATGACCCAGGTAAATTATTCAATATTACGTTAGTTTCATATACAGTAAACCCTTTTATTACGAACACAACACGAGATCAGGTTATTGGTTTATTTGCAGCTTTCTGTTTTACTTTCATCCTATTTTCTGCTTAAACATATCTGAAATACCATTAATCATGCCCTAACACATGGGGTTTTCTGTACATCATTGAGTCAGCTAATATAGTATACAATATAGTAAATGTGTAGGTATAGCATGCATAAGATATTTATAAAAATCTATTTTAAGAAATTATGTGGCTCAAATACAAGGGAAAGAATTGTCTTTAATGTGTGCTGACATTGATACGAAGTTATCGCTCTTTGAAGCTGTGCCACTTGTTAAGTGAGACAGCACATATTCCTATTCATAATATCGTACAATAAGCATAGCTTGTGTCTATCGTCCCATAAACGGGACTTCGGCAAACAGTGTTTCCGTATCAAAAATAAAATAAACATAAAAATTAAGATTCGGCACCCTTAACCCTATCCTGATAGCTTGTTTGCAGTATTGAAGACAGATGCATGGTTACTTAGAGCAGACTGAAAGTAGAGTAGAATGCGCATAAGATCCATTCTTTGTTTACTTTGAGCCTGCTATAAGCCAACATCTGCTACATGTATAACATAGTAAATATTGTTTCTGATATATAGCTATAACTGTATCAAATGGAAATATTTCTTTGGCGGAGGATAACCATAAAACTGCGTATCTATGGAGTAATGGGTTAAATAAAAAATGTGTTCATCCCATATATACGCATGGAAGATTCCATTTGGCATTCTGTTTCTGGGGTTGACAATATGAATGTCACGCAAACTGCCATCTCATATTTATATAATATAATAACTGTTCCCAAATGCCTGTTGAATGGCACCCAGCTTGACAATGGCGGGACTGATCCGTCCATCGAGAACATATGATCTTCTGTATTAATTTTTCACCACCATAATAACGTCTGCATTAATAACTCACGTTCTGTTTTCTTAAAAATTGCTTCAATTTTTCAACTTATGCAGTTTAACTCAAACTCTATTTTTACATATCTGATCGGGACCCAAATGGTTTGCAGTCGTCTGTGATTGTAGATGTTCTTCTGAATGCTTTGAATGAGAAAGATTCGTATAAATATATAATTCTTTATTAAAACATATCGGCTATACGCTATATTAAAGTCAACAACATTCTAGTATTCTGAAGAAAAAAACGGCTGGAAGTTTATAGATCTAGCAGTTTCGGCCTGATCAAAATGTCGTCTATCGCACCCTTGTATTCGTCGATAATGCACCCGTTGGCATGCTGGAAGAGTTCATTATAGATAAAGAATAGTGATCTAAAGCTAGGGTAAGTGTTTGTCCATACAGCAGATATTTTCATATGAAATAGCAACATTTTTTGTAGACTATGATGAGATGCCGCATAACGCGGCGTCTCATCAAAGTCACTGTTTGATGAAATGTCTACTTTTGTAGACACTAGGCATTAATTGGTATAACTATACTACATGTATTTTTTTTATTTTTATGTACTTGAAACAATGTGAGAAAGACGCAGTTTAGATCCTTGCAATAGCGAATCTGATCGGGATGAAAATTGTTTGCAAATATCAGTCAAATCACATTGAGCAGTTTAACCCGTTGCCCAATAGCCTCTTTAGCCAGTTTCTAATTTTTGAAGACTGTTGACAACTTAAAGCAAATTTGCAGTAAATCAGAATTTGCTTTCAATCGACAGTCTACTTAAATTCAACCTGCTTAAGCTAAAACCTGAAAAATACCGGAATGCCTTTTGTATTTTATTTTCAGGAGTAAAGAAATAATTAGAGGCGTATTTGGGTAATGGGTGAAGGATTTGAACATGTTTAGTGAGATAATGTTTTATACTTATTTAGTGAGATACTGTTTAACACATATTTAGTGAGATACTGTTTAACACATATTTAGTGAGATACTGTTTAACACATATTTAGTGAGATACTGTTTAACACATCTTTAGTGAGATACTGTTTAACACATATTTAGTGAGATACTGTTTAACACATATTTAGTGAGATACTGTTTAACACATATTTAGTGAGACACTGTTTAACACATATTTAGTGAGATACTGTTTAACACATATTTAACAGTTCATTGTCTTAACCCTTTCTTTGTTGTTTTGCATTATCGATTGAAATTTATATTTAAGGCTGTATGACTGACATAATTCCGGAAACGAATGTCAAACAGTTTGGATCCTGAACAGACGCCGCGTTATGCGGCGTCTGATCAGGATTCGAACTGTTTGCAAATGCGCCTTCTGACATCATTGGTTAAATACTACAACCCTTTGGTGGTTTCGGTCGATCTTTAGGCTCTCCCAGGTTTTCCGGCGTTAGACCTTCGCGTTCATAGTGCCTCGCCCAGAGCATAGGTAGCATATATGTGTTTAATAGTGTACAATCTTCACCAGTTACATTAAACCCGGCTCCAAACTTTGACGCCGGAATCGTGACGTATTCTTTAGGATATTTCCACATACTCTCAATGAAACAATATCTTTCCACAACCATCTGAATAAGCCTAAAATGTTCAACTTCGTCCCTGAACTCGGGACCTTCTGAAGTTACTTTTCTCCAAAATGTTTTATTAAAATGGTCAAAAAGCATATAATCGACATGACTCCAGTTTTTATGGATGTCATACAAATTTGATGTTAGTCCATAATTATAGTTACCGACGTTCGAATGGTGATACACAATATCCTTGAAACCCCAGCACAACTTTCTTTTCAGCAGAACCAAAGACTCTGCAAAGTAGTCCGCGATCATAACAAGGTCGAACGCTTCATCCAGATCCTCTATGTAATGTTTCACAGCTTTAGTATCGTTGTTAATATCCTCACGTCCTTTTGGAAACCCGAGTGGCATGCCAAGGCAGTGAGACATAATGTTCTTTGTCATTGAAAACTGGTCAGGTATACAGTATCGGGTGTTGGTGGATTCTGGGCTCATGTAGATAGTCTCGTATTGCTCTAACCGCAGTAGGTATTCCGTAATATTCTCATTCGGAACCTGCGCAATTCTTCCCAAACCGAAATAATTGAAGGTAGATTGAAACTGTTTCCATGGGTTACGGATAATAGTGATGAACGAGGTGCCCTCTGGCATCATGGCGTGCATAATACTTCTGTTATAAATACTGTGCTCCATGAGAATGTTATATGGAAATTTGGACGACCTGGCATCTGAAAACTCGATGGGAAAGGGCCACCCTAGGTATAAGTTCCGCTTGACTGGTAGTGCAAAGTTCAAGTCCCGTACGTAGCCAAACCTGCGCAGTATCGTCGCCATAGTCTCAGTAGCACATTTCATACATTTAATAAATACAAAATTAGTTGTCTCTGACCGGCAACTCTTTGTTTCTACTGTAACAGTAGACTCCTGAAAGCGCCGTACGCCAATTTTCATACCGAACTGTTGAATGTGAGAAACCACCGTCATATAGAATGTCAGGCATATGTATGATGTCACAAATATCCCGATTAAAAACACGACACATTTCTTCAGTGATCGTTTTATTCTCATAACTGCTTTTTCGGAAGAGTTTTTTATTGCTAAAGAGATTCATCCAAACAGAGCAAGATTCTGGTATAACTCTCGACTTATATACCAGTGAAAGTACAGTGGAGAAACCGTTATTCTTTCTCAATAAACGCGTTTACGCTAAAACTATTATTTCCATTACAAACAGTTTGGAGCCAGATTAGACGCCGGGTTTACCCGGCGTCTGATCAGGCTCCAAACTGTTTGCCACAAAGATAAACATCAATTATCAGAATTGTCGAAAACTTGTACTTTTCTATGTTATAGTGCTTTGCGTTTGCGTTTCCTTTGCGAAAGAATAACGATTTCTTCACTGTACATGCAAACTTACGCTAAACTGACAGTATTTGCGGGAGCTCATTGAGGTCTCTGAAAAAGGTGACTTCTCTATGTAGGACATAGCTAAGTATAAATACAGTATACTATCATATCAGTTGTCTACTTTACTTGCATATATATGCAGTCAGTATTTAAGACTGATACATCATGTGTGAAATGACCGTCCAATACAAGCTCGACTGTACATTAGCAAGAAATACGAGGGGCTTTCTCATAAGTCTATTAATCGACAATGTTTTTGTTTCGTTCATGATGTCAGTTTTCCTTGTCGGGTCTAGGATTGACCCCCGATAATTAGTTTGGAACAATTCGCCATCGTATTATGATTACACTTTCACAGAGTTGGCACCAGTTTAATTATAAGTGAAATAGCTTGGATGCTGATCCAACGTGGAATAACTCGGCTCCTGGTCAAAAACTAAACTAGTATGCATGTACATAGAGCCTTCTTTAGTAAAAATGACATAAATTAAGTTTTATGGACAAAATAGTATTCAACATCTAGTGGACAATATTGTGACAGTAAAGGGGTTATGATGGCAGCTACTGTCAGCATCCCACGCTCTTTAACCATTTCTCTGAAATATCACCGTCAGCGTAGACATTATCGTTTGCATTCTAGATTTCCATTATGTGCGCTAATCCTGGAGAAACAATGAAATGAGTGCAAAATGGTTCTGTTTTTGCTAAGAGTCTCTGAAAGAGATTTTTATTCGTTTAAAATTGGTATTTCTCGTCTGCAAAATGTGTCGCTTGCAGCAGTCTTAAATTTACTTTCACAAGTATATGTATCTGTCATTTCTTGAATTTGCATATTACATAAAGTAAGGTATTTTTCGAACTGCAATCGGAGAAGAGGATATGATTGTTTGTTTTATTTGTGTGTTCTTATTACACATCGCGTCCTTCTTAGTTCCCAAGTATTGTCCATTTTCCAATTAGAATAAATTTAAAATAATAATAATAATAATGAAAATATTGCGAGTTGTGAAGTATCAACTTGGTCTTATAGAATTGATATTTCATACCATTCATTGCCTCACACATTAAAGAGGCTTGAAATCAAATCGTGTATTTGCAAAAAGAAAATACTCAAATAAAAACAACTTTACGGCATTACTAAAACATGCATATGGTTTTTAAAAATGTGGTCAGTTTAAAAGAAGTGACGAAGACGTGAAGA
The DNA here is from genome assembly GCA_922989275.2 of Gari tellinella. Classification (NCBI taxonomy): domain Eukaryota; kingdom Metazoa; phylum Mollusca; class Bivalvia; order Cardiida; family Psammobiidae; genus Gari; species Gari tellinella. The sequence continues at coordinate 24,873,815 of OV277857.1, read as the reverse complement.
TGTTAACAACTACAGTTCTCCCTTTCTACAGTGGAGAATCTGTTATTCTTTCCCGTTTAAACGCAAAGCACTAAAACGTAGAAAAGAACAACTTTTGGACAATTCTGATATTTCATGTTTATCTTGGTGGCAAACAGTTTGGAGCCTGATCAGACGCCGGGTTACCCGGCGTCTGATCTGGCTCCAAACTGATTGCACTGCAAATAATAGTTTTAGCGTAAACGCGTTTATTGGGAAAGAATAACAGATTCGCCACTGTAACAACTACAGTTCTCCCGTTCTACAACAAAACCAAATGAAAGACAAATAGTGTGTGTTGTTCGGAGGGAGTTGTTATAGGAAGGGAACATTAATAAATACACTAAGAGTGTGGAGCACGACTGTAGGAATACACTTGCAAACAGCTTTAATCTAGATCAGACGACGCGTTACGCGGCGACTGAGCTGGATTAAAGCTGTTTGTCACTCGTCATTATGAAGTTGTTGGTTTTTTTCTGCCAAAGTGCACAATATGTAACTTTGAGGAAAACATCATGATTGCAGCAGTGAAAATTATGCAAAATTGTCTTATTTGGGGAACAGTGGCAAGTGTTGTTGTCAGGAGGGAATCGCTGTTCAGATGGACGTTGTAGGGAGGGAGCAATGAAGCTACTGTTTAGGCATGTGACGAATAGTTACACTTGTGTCAAGTATCCAGCCGATAAAACAATAATGAAAACAACTGCCAGACAGAAGGACGTTTAAGGTAGTCCGTCCCTAATGAGATCGGGTCAATGTCGGTCAATACCGTATTCTATACGTAGAGCGATCCATCTATCTCGTCTAGTAACGGCCTTTACTGAGCAATATTCGACCATGGTTCGGTGCGTTGGGTTAGTTGACGAGAACTGCCGATCACCCTACGTAAAGTATCGAGTAACTGACCAAAATAAGCCCGATTTCGAAAACTCCTATAGGAAATTTCTGCAGTACTTTCTGCCTGCATAAAACTACAGTATTTTCAAAAGTTTGGTATCGCCTTCTCTTGACACTAGTTTGTCTGTATGGCTAAAAATATCAAAAGTTTGGCAAGCATGAATAGTAGGAGGCAGGCGTATATATTGACGGAAACTGTATACCTCTTTCCATTAAGTCTATTTCCGGTGATTTGCAGTATCTGTCGAAAAGAGGTTCAATGTCAATATAATAAATCGTGAGCTAGTGATATACTGACTTGTACCCTTTGGAATAAATAGCAAAGTTCGGAACTGAAATGAGAGAATAATATTTATAATAAAAAAGACAAATAGTATAAGTCATATCTGTCGCCGCATGTTATACGCAGTGGCTTGTCCGGCTCTACACTGCGCACAGTGTCGCTCACTACTTGCAGATCTTTATTTTTGCCAAGCGGATCATGTGGTAACTAATATGCATATGTACATGTATATAAAAACTGTGAGGTATAGAAACTTCACTTTAACAATTATATCGGAAACTGTTTAACTCTTTTACGGTCAAGTTTATCGTGATGCTTTAGCCCTTCGTCGCCATATTGCTTAACCCTTTCCCCCATAGAAGCGCCTTTTAGCGGATATGATTTATTCATCCGCTGAAGAAAATAGTTCCAATTTAATCAGTAATGAATATGTATTATAAGGAATATTTTCTATATTATAGCACATGATAGCTTAAAGCAGGCTGAAAGTAAAGCAGAATGCGCCCTAAGGCGCATTCTTCTTTACTTTCAGCCTGCTTTAAGTAGTCACCTATCTTTAATACTATAAATAGGCTATCAGGTAAAGGGTTAAATATTGTTTTCTGCAATATCGTTTCGTAGTTAGATTTAGGTAGCTGACGATATTTCGAAACGGTCCTCAAATCTAGTTTAGATCATAATCAGACCTCACGTTAGATCTACACGGTTTCAAATTAGGACAGTGACTTTTGCAAAAGCGCCTTTTATTGGCGTCATTGATAACCAAAGGGTTAAGAGAAATACTCAATACATACTACATGTACATGTTTAATTGTGTGTGTTTTTTTGTTTTATTATCAAAATCAAAGTTAAATATAAAAAAAAAACCAGCCTAAATACGAAACTGTCCTTTTGTCCTGCAATTCGTTGCCATCTACATTTTAAAATGTTATTTGTTATTGTGGCTCAAGTTCAGAACCCTGGTAAGATAGGACCGGTATTCGTCAGTATCAACACTCTCTTTAGAGCGATCTGCACTCCTTATCAACTGCCAATATATACCGTCAGTTGACTAGAATGGCCGACACTGTACGTAGAGTACCCAGTTTGGTTTAATCAATGTCATTAGGGGTTCTCAACAGAAACAGGATTATTGCGTTATTTTTCATCAACATCAGGGCTGCCATTTCTCCGGATTTTTCCTAAATCTTCGGATTTTTTTCTAGTACATGGTAGCTTAAAGCAGCCACGTGTCAACAAAACTAGAAACTGGCGATGGGGAAAAAGTACGATTCGTAAAATCGCACTTGAAAAATGAAAATTTGGAAATCCTAGGATTTTTTATGTCAACTTATGGCAGCCCTGCAACATCATAGCTTATTCATTAACCTATTATCCAAATATATACGCCTTTTTACGCCATTACTTTACTCTTCCACTGGAGGTAATATTTCCACTTTTTACACTTATATATACCATAAGAAATATTGCCCTATATGGCCTAGCTGGAGGTAGCTAAAACAGGTTGAAAAGAAATTCTACTTAAGGATGTTCCTTTCTTTCAGCCAGGTTTAAGAAAGTGCCTGTTTTCAATACTATAAACAAGCTATGGGGTAAATGAATGACTGAACATGGAATGACGTATACATTTAGATTAATGAATCAACAACACTTCAACTTCTCATACTAATACTCAGAAATATCACTGTCAAAAAGATAATTGTAGAAAGCAAGAAAAACTTCCGATATTATGATTGAACAAAAGAAAATCTGTATTAACATCTTCACTGCCTTGCCCACGAGCACAAAATGTACAATGGTTAATATTATCACAGTTTGGATCCAGATAAGACGCTGCGTTATGCGTAGTCTTGGCTGCCTATATGGCGAGGTAATTGAAAACAGCTATATAGGCACGTAATCCTCCAGCTTGACAGACCATTCTGTCTGTACCATGCTGTCATGTGAGTGTTAAGCACAAGTACACCACCACCACCACCAACAACGCGGTGTTTGATCAGGATCTGAACTGTTTGATACTCATTACAATATCATTAAATTACAATTTCTTCTACTATAATAGTTCGACCTACATGTATATGGCCCTGTATCAAAGACATTATTGTCTTTGATAAAGGACCATAATAGAGGTCGAAATAATATAATACAGCAATTTTGTAATTTTACTACTTTTTTAATTTCCTCTTTAGAATAGTGTTATCTTCATAACGATATTATATAAATAGCATATGGCAGTTTGCGTGACATTCAAATTGTCAACCCGAGAAACAGAATGTCACCCCGAGGCGTGGCCGAGGGTGACATTCTTGTTTTCGAGGGTTGACAATTTGAATGTCACGCAAACTGACATCTAATATTTATTTTATTGCACCGAGCTTATCAACCCTGGCTTTGGAATCGTTTTATTCGTATTTAAAAAATGTGTTGTGAATACCAATTTAGCGCGGACATGTACACGTAACGCGGGAAATGACGTCGCCGTCTTACGACGTCACATTGTTTATAACTATATTACAAGAAAGAAAGAAGAACGTTATGACAAGTAAATTGAAGAAACAGCGTCTTTACATTGTTTAGGTGGCAAATATCCTCTTCCAAAATGGTGGCAAATCGTTAAGAATTGGACAAAAGGAAGCAACTTGTACAGAAAATGCCAAAAGTTGATTAGAAGTTACAACTTTTTTAAACGTTCTATTATCGCCCATAGCGAAATTCATGTCAATGCTAACAGTATTTTTAGGACGGAGAAAAAAAGTAATGTCCTTTAGAGTGACGTCACAAAAAGAATATCATAAAGAGTGACAGTATATTTTGGATAGATGTAAAAGACATGCAAAATGTTAACTGTAGGTCTATGGGAAATTAACATTGTAACTCAAAGCGAGGTGTAATATTACTTAAAGCTACATGTATCTATCTAAAAGAGAATGCAGACAAACCCAAGTTTAGATTAACTGCATACGACACAGTTTGAATAGTATCGTTCCGGCAAGTTAACGCTTATCTTGTTACATGTATTGTATTGTTTATTCCAAATATGCAGTTTGCGATTGTTTTTATTTTAAACTGCAGGAACACTTATATATATATTCAAACAGTTTGAATTTTGGTCAGACGGTAAGCTTTTGCGGACAGGTCTAATAGTACACCTGTGTCTGAGTCAAACAATCACTCGAGTTAGGCAAACGGGGAGAGACAGTGTTTATCTTTTGGGTTACTGAATGTGCAAGGATTAATATCAAAACATGTAAATAAACTAGAGATATGTGAATTTAAATCTTACTTTAGTGAAACGGATTTCATTTTTCTAACGGAGACTTGGTCCTGTGAAGAAACCGATTTATCAGTAGAGGGTTTTACTAGCTTTTCTCTACATAGAACTGACATGTCAAAAAATGCAAAACGAAACTCAGGGGGTATATGCTGTTATATTAAGAATAAATTTATAGACTCTATAAGCTTAGTAAAAACTGTCAATGATGACATCATGTGGCTTAGATTTTCAGGCAATCTTTTTGATAGAGCTGATGACATTTTTGTGGCCTTGTGTTATTTAGTACCGGAAGGTAGCAGCCGAGCCGAATTAATAGAAACGTCAATGTATAACAGACTTTTAGATGATATTATGTCTTTTTCAGAGGAAACAAATAGCAGATGCTCTTTTCTTTGTTTAGGAGATTTTAATTCTAGAGTTGGGCACCTGGCAGACTTTGTAGAGTATGACACTTATGATCACAATGTACATGTACTACCCGATGATTACGTCAGCGATACATACTTACCAAGGAGCTCACAGGATTCGGTTATAAATAGTAACGGCAGACTTTTAATAGATTTTTGTAAAGAAAGCGGCCTGCGCATTATGAATGGGCGCGTTGGTGCTGACGCTGGTGTTGGAAAATTTACGTTTATTGGTTTTCAAGGAAAAAGTTTAATTGATTATGTAATTGCAAGTCAATCACTGATGGAAGAATTTAAAACATTTACAATAGAGGATCCAAATGTATTCTCTGATCATTGTATGGTAAAGTTTGCTTTAAAATCTACAATGAACAACTTACATGACAGCTATAACATGCAAAATGCACAAGGCGAAACTGTTACTTATATGTACAAATGGGACAATGCAAAAGCCGATAACTTCAAACAATTATTGAATGGAGATGACATTAAAAATAATTTAGAGTATTTGTGTGAATCTTTAGATGCGATAAACAATGCAAATGATATAGATATAAATTTAGATAATTTTTCATCAGTGATAAATAAAATATGTGACCCACTTTTTGGTAAGAATATAAGCCGTAATACGAACTGTAATAACGATAACCGACCACATACAATAATGAACAATAATACATGGTTTGACTCAGAGTGTAAGGGGAAAAGGGATATGTTTTATCAAAGTTTGAATAGATATAGAGCTAATAACTCGGAAGAAAACCGAGTTGACATGTGCATCTGCCGTTCGGAATTTAAAAAGGTAATTAGAAATAAAAAATATTTGTTCAAAAAGGATAATACTGATAAACTCATAAAGGCAAGATTTTCAAATGCTAAATTGTACTGGAAGTTACTAAAAGAGTCTTCTACAAATCGACCAGTAAATAGTATACGCCCCGATATTTTTTCGACATATTTCGATGCAATAAATAACCCAGATGACAAATTTTACCAAGCTGATGACGATATTATAGATTTTAACGAACGACATCTAGACTGCGAATTACAGACTATGTTTAAAGAACTTGACGAAGAAATAACTGAAGAAGAGATATTACAAGCTATAAAACAGCTGAAATCAAACTCAAGCAGTGGGCCCGATCTGTTTTTAAACGAATTTTTCATTCACGGCACAAATTCTCTGATGCCGTATCTAAACAAGTTATTTAATACATGTCTTAATAATGGGTATTTCCCAACTAAATGGAGTGAAGGTTATATTGTGCCTATACCTAAAACTGGAGACTTATCCAATCCTTCAAACTACAGGGGAATAACTCTTTTAAGCACACTAGGTAAATTGTTCTCACGAATCCTAAATAACAGACTTGATTCTTGGGCAGAAAATTATGGTATTTATATTGAAGCCCAAGCTGGTTTTCGGAGGGGAATGAGCACAATAGATAATGTTTTCATTTTAAATAGTGCAATAAATCACTTTTTTAATAAAGGTAAAAAACTTTTTTGTGCCTTTGTAGACTTTAAAAAGGCGTTCGATTTTGTAGTTAGAGATAATTTGTGGTTTAAACTGATTAGGTACGGAGTAAGGGGTAACATTCTGAGTGTAATACAATCTATGTACAAAAACATCAAGTCCAAGGTAAAATGTCAAAACGAGGTCAGCGATAATTTCTCTTGTAATTTAGGAGTACGTCAGGGAGAATGCTTATCTCCCTTTCTTTTTAGCCTGTTTTTAAATGATATAGAAGAAACGTTTTTAGCAAAGGGGATCGAGGGTATTGACATTGAAACTTTTAAACTGTGCCTTTTGTTATATGCTGACGATATAATTATATTTGCAAATGATGCTAAAAGCCTACAAGACTCATTAGATGCATTAGAGGAATACTGCAAAAGGTGGAAACTAGTGGTTAATACATCAAAAACAAAAATAATGATTTTCCAAAAAGGTGGTAGACTATCAAAAACGTTGAAATTTATTTATGATGGAAATGAACTGGAAATAGTGAGACAGTTTAAGTATTTAGGGGTTATGTTTAGTTCAGGGGGGTCGTTCAGTGAAACTGATAAAATGCTTGCAGGTCAGTCACTTAAAGCAATATTTAAAATGAATAGTTATTTATGTAAATACACCGACTTATCGCCTGAACATACCTTAGAGTTATTTGACAAACTAATCCTTCCTATACTTAACTACGGGTCCGAAATTTGGGGTTTTCATAAGGGGATGTCTACTGAACGAACTCAATTGAATTTCTGCAAACGTTTGTTAGGCGTAAAAAAATCTACACAGAATAATTTTATATACGTAGAAACAGGTAGATGCAAACTTCAAAACTATCGATTATATAATATAGTGAAATACTGGCTGAAGGTATGTACAAACTCTGGAATAAAATATAACAAAAAGATATACGACTGTATTAAAATGTTCTCTGACAGAAATCCCAGAGTTGTAAACTGGGCCACACATGTTAAAAATCTTCTATCTAAACTGGGTTTCTATGAGGTGTGGTTGGCCCAGGGCGTTGGAAACTCCGGTTTATTTTTAAAAGCTTTGAAACAAAGGATAAAAGATATTGATATGCAGGATATAAACGATAACCTTAATAACTCTACAAGAGCACTATTATACAAACATCTCTTTGACCATAATTCATCAAAATATTTAGAGGTAGTTAGAATTCAGAAATACCGAATTGCCTTAACAAGACTACGAGTATCATCCCATAGATTAGCGGTAGAAACTGGCAGGTGGAGTAAGCCAAACAGGACTCCATTCGAACATAGAAAATGCACATTTTGCAACGTACTTGAAGACGAATACCATTTTGTAATTGAATGTAAAGTATACGAGGACCTAAGAAAACAATTTATTAACAGATATTATTGGAATAACCCAAGCTTCTTCAAGTTTTTACTTCTGTTACAAAATGAAAATAGCACAATAATAAGAAACTTAGCTATTTTCACATACAAAGCGTTTACAAAAAGACAAGAGACACTACAGATTGAACGATGATTCATTGCCCGGCATATTTACATAAAAGCTATACACATTTGTTACACTCAAAACATTAATTGCTCTACAAAGCTGCCAGGTGCTATGCTAAGCAATATAAATTGCTAACTTTGAAATTGCCCATACCGTTTAAATTTGTTGAACAATATGAAAATGAAATATGTTGTCGCATATAACAATTTCCTCTCTACTTTACCCAGTTTCCTAGTCTAAAAAGCTGTACATGTAAGCCCATCCGCACACAGAAAACTAAGACGCCCTCTATATACGCGGCACATCTTAGGGGTTCTTGCATTATACAGAAATACTATGATATTACCGATTATTACATACAAAAATGAGTCTTAACTATACCAACCATTTTTAAAAAAATTAGCAGACTGTTAGTTTGACCCCAATTGCACAATCATCTAAGACGCCCTCAATATCACGCGGCGCGTCTTAGGGGTACTCAAATAAACAGACTGAAATATGCTGCATCAAAGGTACAAAACTTACATACTTTTTAAATGTGAATGAATGAAACACAGTCCGAAACTTTGAACTGTAAATATAGCGTGACCCTATGAGTCGCGGTAGTATAACCTATAATTATGTTAAAAACATAAATACACGTACCGGTAACTTGCTCTGAATTAATAAATAATCATTTGTAACTGGTGCTTATCTAGATCGGAGGGCTCTCGTATGAGCCATCTGATCTAGGTTTACACTTGTTACAGTATAAAGCTTTTAAAACCAGGGTTAATTGTGCTGTGTTGTACTGTGTTGCAATGTGCAGTGCTATACCGTGCTGAACTGTAACAAACATCTGTATACTCAACTATCTTATGTCGTACTAAAATGCTCTGTGCTGTCCTATAATATGTTGCGATGCCTAGTGAAAAACAGCAATACAATATGCTATATTATGTTGTGCTAAAATTTGCTATGCGGTAGTGGACTATACTAAACTGTTCTAATTCATGAGATACTGTAGTACATTGTACTGCATTGTGCTGTACTGTAGTGTGCTGTGCTATAGTGTGTCATAGAGAGATATACAATTTAATACCGTGCTATATTGTCCCGTCCTAAATCGTACTGTATTGCACTGTACTATATTGTAATATACTGTAATGTGCTGTACTGTACAAAAACATATTTTTCTTCATTGTATTGTACTGTGCTGTGATGCTTTATACTATACTGAGTTGTTTAGTGATATATTATATCACAATATGCTATAATGTGCTGTAATACACCGAACTATAATGTGTTGCATGTGTGTTATACTGTGGTATAGTGTTCTATATTATGACGTACTAAATTGTGCTGGGCTGTGGTAAACTTTACTTTACTATGCTATAGTATAGTATGATGTGCTCTATTGTGCTGTACGAAGTTGTGCTAAACTGTAGTGTACTATACTATACTGTGCAGTATTATGATATTCAATAGCATACCGTACGATATGGTGCCGTAATACACTGTACTGTAATGTACGATATACTGTTATATACTATGCTATATTGTAGCATAATGTGCTCTTTTGTCGCACTAAATTGTACGGAACTATAGTGTACTGTACTATACTGTGTTGTATTATGACATACAATAGTATAATGTGCGATATAGTGCCATAGTAAACTGTACTGCACTAGACTATATATACTTTACTATACTGTGTTTAACTGTATCATAATTTGTTATATATTATGTTATATATTGCACTGTGTTGGGCTGTGAAGCACTTTGCTCTTATATAGTGCGTCCTGCTTCGCTGTACTGTGCAGTGCTATATACTACATATTGCTATACATTAAACTTTACTACGAGGCTCAAACGATATTCTCAAAATGCTACGTCCTCGTTAAGGAAAAACCATTTAAAACAGGTGTTTATGAAATCATTAGTTTCGATATGATATAAAATAAGGTGTTCTGGCAAAATATGATTTGATAAATGAAGATTTACCGTCGGAAAAGATCATGAATGTATCGGTCTGTCTCTCCCATATCTAGAACAGATTACGATGAGAAATTACTTTTGAACTTCGATATATCGACTTATGCTTGAATAACCTATCATAACATATTCAGCTACATATGTAGACCAAAACATATTATGCCAAACGCCATCTTGCCATACCGTTTTCCCTGATTTGTGTTTATTGTTGCTATGCTCATGGCTCATGTTAGAGTTATTGCATAATAAAGATTCTATTCTATTCTACAAACCGGTTGCAAGGGTTTATAATGCTCAATTTACAGTGCTCCCTTTCCGCAACAACACGCGATGGGAGACGAAGAGTATGTATGTTGTTCGGAGTGAGTTGTTATAGGGAGAATGAATACCCTCAGATTTCTGAGCATGAATTTGTTTACATTTGCAAACAGTTTGAACCTAGACCAGACGCCGCGTCTGATCTGGCTTCAAACTGCTTCACTTTCATTGGGATAACGTCATCAGCATTTTGCAAAACAGTTTGATTCAAGATCAGAATGAGAATGCGAAGGGTATTAATGTCCGTGATTCATCAGTGAAATTACTTAATACATGGAACCCTGTTCAGTCCCATGTTCGTCAATTACAAAAGACGTGTATGCGGAGAGGGCACTTGTCATATGCAAACAGTGTAGACTCTCAACAGAGGATTCATATAGTAGCCCTTTGACCAGGGTCTACACTAATTTGTAATTTTGAAATACAGTGTTAAAACTACCCTATAATTATTATTATAAACAATGGATTAGACTCATTGGAAGCTGGAGTTTTCCATTTAACCCTTTACTCCATAGTCTGTTTCTAGTGTTGAAAACACGTGACTACTTAAATCAGATTGAAAGGCGCATTCTGCTTTACTTTTAACCTGATTTAAGCTACCATCTGCATATATAAACTATTGCTTAGGGTAATGATGTATATTGTGAAGGGGGTTCATCACTCTCTCTCTGCAACGATACCCAATGGGAGACAAAAAATATGTGTTTTGTTTGGAGAGAGTCTTTATAGGGAGGGAAATTTGCTTACATTTGTAAACAGGTTGAATCCAGATAAGACGTCGCGTCTGATCTGGATCCACGCTGTTTGTCACTCCTCATCTTAAGCTATGTCTGTCAAAATGTCCATTATTTAACTTTGAGAAAATCAGCAGACGGCAATTTGAATCAGACGACATTACAGCCGTGAATAAGTTGGGTATAATTGCGGCAAGTGACGTTGTAAGGAGATATTCGTTGTTGGGAGGGTCGTTGTAGGGAGGGAACACTAATATATATTTCAATGGTTTAGATGTTGTGAGATTGTCCCTGACAATTGTTTCTGTTCATGGCGACATCTGGGACTGTTGTTCATTGAATCGACTTTTCCAGGATGATACTACTTACAATAGGACATATAACTGCAATAAATCATCAACAGCCTTTACCTATATTTGCAACTCTCCATTTACAGTGATCGCTCCCTACAACGGCCTTCCGAACAACGAGTCCGTCCTTACAACAATGAGTGCTGCTGTTCCCCAAACAAGACTATTACAGTCGAACTTCGATATCTCGAACTCGCTTAACTCGAACTATCCGATAGTTCGACATATGAACTGCATTATTTCATGCTCGGTTATGTCGAACATACCCATATTTCAAAGTTAAAACGTGGCTAAGCCACGTTTTAACTTTGAATTACGGTACGTTCGATTGAACCGAGTTCGAGATATCGAAGTTCGACTATGTGCCTTTCACATTCACTCCTACAATATCGTCTGCTGAATTTTCTGGAAGTTTCATATATTGACAGAATAAATATGACGATGAAATTTCTTGAATTCAGATCAGACGCCGCATCACGTGTCTGTGATCTGGATTAAAGATGTTTGCAAATGTAAGCAAAGTCTTACTTTTCCCTCCCTTTAACAACTCACTCCGAACAACACGCGCAACCGGTGTCTCCTGTTAGGTGATGCTGTAAAGAGGGGGCACTGTAGATTAGCAAGAATGGTCTGCCGCTAACCCCTTCATTGCCATGACGTCACCCATTTAAACCATTGTCGTTTATTTCTCAAATTTAAATTTTACGAATTTTGACTTAGGATTTATTGAACAGGGTGTCAAACAATTTTGATCTTGATCGGACACCGAACTGTTTGCAACTGAGTTATTTTTCTCGGAGTAAGGCAGTAATGGGGGTTTAATGTTAATTACTCTTTTATATATCAGGCTCCGAGGTTATAAAGCTTTTGACTCGAGTCTAAACTCGTTCCCAAGCATTTGATTGGTCAGATTTGAGCCTAGGCTCAAATCTGACCAATCAAATGCTTAGGAGCACACTCAGACTGAACTAAAACGCTTTATAACTTCGGAGCCAGGACTTGTGTAGATCTAACACAGTGACAAGTCAGAGTCAAACATTTCAAATTTTGAACAAGGGATAAAAAATATTAATAATAAAAACCTTGTATATTGTAAGGAAAGCACACATGTCACGTTTATACTTGCAGTGGTCGACATATTGCGACAGATATCCTTTGTTCGTCCCGTCATGTTTAAACAGTGAGCTCAAGACATACCTACATGTGAAGATAGTTGACTACTTAAAGCAGGTTTAAAATAAAGTAGAATGAGCCTTAAGGCACACTCTGCTTTACTTTCAGCCTGCTTTAAGCTACCATCTGCTAGGATTTAGACATTAATTCTTATTATACATATTAATGACTGTATGGTATCAATTAGAAGTTTTTTTTTATTTAGTGGAGGAATATATTAAAGAGGCTCGCAACCGGATCAAGCATTAAAAATAGTAATTTGTAAATATATGTCAAATGCTTATATAATTGTAGTTATTTTGTCTTTTCTCGATTTATAGGTACATATGTGTTATTTCATGTAAAGCGCTTTTGAACGCACAACCCCTGTGTGAAAAGAGCGCTATATAAATCTGGTACATGTATAATAATAATAATAAATGGGTAAAATTTAGTTTATGATAATAAATTCTGTTAAAAAATGCATTTCCCCCCCCCCCCCCAAAAAAAAAGAGGCTCTGGTGGGATTCGAACCCGTGACCATACATGCGGAGACAAAAATGATAAATGAGGCATCGCCTTTACGCCCTCGGCTACGGACGCTCTCTATATATATGGTAGCGAATTAACGTACTTCAATGATAGCTATTAATAGAACATTATTCGGCTCGGGTTTATGTCTGACCCCGTGTAGAGAAGCAACAACAACAACTATACCGTTAGCTAACGCTATGGAAAAACGATGGAAAATATCTAAAAAACTAAGATTCGGTGACGATTCTTGAGACGTTTTTTGGACTGATCATATTTTTTTAATTTCAAAAGCCAAATAATGCCACAAATTTGCTTTTATTTGAGTATTTTATTTTATTTTGACAAGAACACCATCCGGTTGCGAGTCCCTTTAAAGCGTAAAACTGTTTATTTATTGGGTAATGAGCTAAAAATAATACATGATTTGTTTTCAGTATCTAAGACAGGCTGTGATTAACGCAGATACAGATGTGCGAGTAGATTGTTGGATGACTCGGTACCATTTTCAATCGTTTTTGTATCATTTTCAGAACGAATTGCAATATACATATGTAGATGAAAACCGGGTTTTCTTGCGCATCCTTACTGGCCAGGGTCTGCACTGTTTTTCATTTGCATTATATGGCAGAAAACAATCATACAGTGGAGAAGACGTTATATAATAGTATTATTTACCGTTTAAACGAAAACGCATTACAATATAACGTAGAAAATTAACAATTTGTTGAAAATTCTGACTGCTCAATTTTATATTAGTGGCAAACAGTTTGGAGCTTGATCAGACGCCGGGTTACCCGGCGTCTGATCAGGCTCCAAACTGTTTACAATGACAATAAACGTCTTAGCGTAGACGCGTTTTTTGGGAAAGAATAACGTTTTCTCCACTTTAAGGGTGTATCAATGTCATGAATTTAAGAAATTTTCAAAGTACATGTATATGAAAACACTCTATGATGGTTTTGTATTGAAGAGCTATTAAAGATGAATAATAAAATAGAAAAAGTGTACATTTTGGTGAACAACAGTTGGCTCTACAGCCATGTAAAATTTACCCCACCCACTTTCTCTTATTTTGCCATTTTCAAACAGCCCGCTTCAATAAAAATCCATTTTAAAGCGACTCGCAACCAGATGGTGCATTAAAAATAGTAAATTGTAAATATGTGTCAAACGCTTATATAAATGGTAAAGAATTAGTTTAGGATAAGAAATTCTGTTTAAAAAAATGTATTTCAATAAAAAAAAATATTGGTCTCTGGTGGGATTCGAACCCGGGGCCCGGCATTGGCGGACAGAAGGCAAAATAGGGGAAACCGCTTAGACCAATGGACCACGGAACTATCTGTTTATCTCGGATCGATTTATCGTATTTCAATGTGTAGCAATCGAAAGTGCATACAACTTCGTAATTCGGCTCGTGTTTATGTCTGAGCCCGTGTAGAGAAGCAACAACAACAACTATACCGTCTACTAGTCGGTATAGAAAAACGATGGAAAATATCTAAAAATCTAAGATTCGGTGACGATTCTTGAGACTTTTTTTGGACTGATCATATTTTTTTAATGTCAGAAGCCAAATAATGCCACAAATTTGCTTTTATTTGAGTATTTTATTTTATTTTGACAAGTACACCATCCGGTTGCGAGTCGCTTTAAATGAAAACAAATAAGATAATTTGGTTTTGTGTTATTTATTTCCTATCTAAGGTAGTATTTCTTCATACAAAAACTAATTTAAGAAAAAAAAGGCACCAAATGTGAAATTTATAAAGCTCTAAATATCATCGATATGGTACTTTTTGGTAAAGTTTGTAAGGGGAGATGACTCTTTTTACTTTAATAACTCAAAATTTTCAACACTGACCTTTCAATTTCTTTTCATATTTTGAACTGCCTTAGCATGGGCTTTCATCTGGTAGAATTTTAAAGAAAAGTTTAACACTAGAACTATTTCATTTTCAAACTTTTTTAATTTTTTTCATAAAATAAAAAATCTAATAAAATCATGCCCTATACAAAGCATATTTTTGATATTCAAGGATCCATATTGTTCAAACCTGGTGTCTGCTTTGTCTAAATTTGGTTTCTATATGTGAAAATACCACGATAGACATGAAATAAATAATGAAAACACAAATTATCATGTTTGTTTTGTTTTGAAATAAATTTTACTGAAGCTTGTACTCTGGATGGGTAAAATTTGAAAAAAACCGTCCAAATTTGACATACCTTTTTCAAATCGCTGTAGCTCAAAAAAAGGACACCACCATATATATTTATTTCATTTGTTCATTCATCATAAACAGCTCTTCCAAAAAAACAATGTTAGAAAAAAAGTTTGATAACTTTGAAAAATTGGCTTATGACATTGATACACCCTTAATAAGGCAATAGTAGACTACACTTACTTGGAAATGAGAACTTTTCAAGACAAGTTTCAGGACTGCATGAGTGAATGCAACCATGAAGAGACATTTGAATACCATAAAAACATGGAGGCATAGACAATATATAAACTCTAAAATAATTTTATTTTTCAGATTTTGAAATGGACATATACATATAAAATCAAGAATGCATTTCATGCACAAACACAACAATAAATCATATTGGCCCTTTCCTCCATAGAAGCGCCTTGTAGCACATCTACCAATACCTCAATATAAGCACCACATGATCACAAATGAGTATTCAGTGAGGCCGTTGGTGGCAGCTTAACCCAGTACCCTTAAAAACGCCTTTTTAGCATTTAACTTATTTCTCCACTGAGGAAAATAGTTCTAATTTATACAATTATGAACATGTATGATAAGAACGATTTTCTATAGTCTAGCAGGTGGTAGCTTAAAGCAGGTAGAAAGTAAAGCAGAATGCGCCTTAAGGCGCATTCTGCTTTACTTTCAACATGCTTTAAGTGGTCACATATCCTCAAAACATGAAACAGGCTATGGGGTAATGGGTAAAAGCTAGATAAAAACAATGAAAAAAGTGTTCTGCTTTATTTTCATCCTGTTTTAAGCAGTCACAAGCCATAAATACAAATGGAAGTAGGTGTTTTGTACTATGGTATATAAAGGCAACTTTTAGCCATAAGGATTCAGAACAGTTGCAATCTGACAATAATTCAGCAGCCAGTAGCCATTTTTCAAGGTTTATTTCCACAGATTTCTCAAAAGAAAATTGTAACACGTGGTCAAAATGTCAAACTCTTTGGAAATAACTTAATTGACATCATAACGAAATGTCGTTCGGCAAGAATTGGTTGTTCGGCAAAAATTGGTTGTTAGACAGAACTTAAAAGTACATCTTTTTTTTTTATTTCTCCATCTTACACTGTCTTGTGACATTTCAAGACGAAACCAAACAGATGCCATAAGACAAGATTAGATAGAAAAATCAATAATAATTAAGAATTTCATAATCTGACTTACGACAACAATTGTCGTACGACGTTTCGTAAGACGGGTCCATGGTCCAACTCTTTGCAACTGGTCTGACAAGTCTCCCACAGAATGCTTAATGTTAAAAAACAAATTTTAAAACTTAAATGCTATTTTCAATTTAAATTAACAATCAATGCATGAATATCAGGAGTGGTACATGTATGTGGTAACTGGTTATTTATCTGACATATAACTGTGAACCGACCGATGCCAGGGGTCTTGAGTTCGATCACATGCCGGACCAAGTCCTTCGGATGAGACTTTGTGAACCGAGATCCAATGTATTGATCAGTACTTTACACTGGACATCCGAAAGAACCAGATAATAAGAGTACGGTATCGTGCCCGAGTTTTCTGTATCCACTCCCCTCTCTCTGGGGCATCCAAATGAACAATATATGGCAGAAACGAGCGTTAACAAAGAAACCAAACCAGTAGGGCGTTCAAGTGCCGTATCAGCGAACAGTAACGTTAACCGATGCAAACAACCCATATAGAACGTTCACCAATACTCTTCAATAATAACTCATTGCGCCCCAATGTTTATTAACTTTTCAAGGGTACAAACGATTTATGTGCGTATCTAAATAACACAAGCAAAAGTGCACTTATCAACTGAAATGCATCAATTTTACCGCATATAAAAATAAGATTTAGCTGCTCAGATGTAAGCTGCTTTGTTTGATACATTAAGTATCGGAAAATGTTGGTTTATTGATGAGAAATTAAGTCGGGACTGTTCGCTGGTTTTATTAAATTCATTTCGTAGCCATTTTGTTTTCATTGTTGGCGATGGCGAACTACCTCTGAGGCCGTTCGTGTCGTTCGCAATCGGTAACAGCCTAACGGTCGTTAAAGGTAAATTGTTTACCGTTTTCTGTTGCAATCGATGCAATCGATACGGTACTTGAACGCGCTACAGAACTGAGAACACAACAGAACAGTCGAAATAAAAAACCAATCATCTCAGATTGAACCATTTTTATGCTGTAAACCAGTACAGTGGAGTACACGTTATTCTTTCCTGGAATAAACGCGTTTACGCTAAATCTATTATTTCCATTGAAAACAGTTTAGAGCCAGATCAGACGCCGGGTAACCCGGCGTGTGATCAGGCTCCAAACTGTTTGCCACTCAGATGAAAAAATGAATAGTCAGAATTATCGAAAAATTGTCATTTTCTCCATTTTAGTGCAATGCGTTTGCGTTTCAACGGGAAAGAATAAAGTTTTCTCCACTGTATACGGTAAAACCTCTCCACTTCAACCATATATAATTTACCCCATAAATACGCCTTTTTATGCCTTTACTTTATTCTTCCACTGAATAATACAGTTTCGCTTTACATGTATAAAGTCATGAATATGTTGCATAAGAAATATTTCATATATATCCTAGCAGATGGTAGCTTAAACCAGGCTGAAAATAAAACAGAATGTGCCATAATTTGCAGTCTGCTTTACTTTCATCCTGATGTAAGTAGTGACCTATATATCTTCTATTTAGTAAACTACATGACATTGGGTAAAGGGTTAAAAGAAGGATAATTAGTTGTACGAAAGACAGGTGGCAGCTTAAAGCAAGATTGAAGTAAACAAAAGGCTCCTTTAGGAGCTCTCTGTTTTAATTTCACCTTGCTTTAAGCAGTCATCAATTAAATGCGCTAAAAGACCCTTCAATGAGGGAAATAATTGATTAATACACTATCACCAGCTAAGGGAAAGAATATCCATCAATGTTTTGTTTGGTTGTTAAAAGGCAGACCTGCAGTCAACCTGTATAATTAACCTATTACATGTACCCAATAGACATTTTCTATGGTCTTTAAGTTGTTCCTCCACGGAAAAATAAAAGTCCACTTTAGACATCAGTGTGTATGAACATAAGCCATATTTCATAAATCTTACAGATAGTAGTTTAAATAAGGCTGGAAGTAAATCAAAATGCTCGTAACGGACACTCTGCTTTATTTCCATTCTGCCTTAACCCATTACTCCATAGATACACATTTTTAGACGGATGTCTTTACATGTATCTGTAAGACGAAAATGATGCACCGACGGCATAAACTTAAGTTCAACTGACTGTAACTTTGTGAAAAAATAACGCAAATCAAAATCCTGTTCACATGCACATCTATGGTATATGTACAAACACTCTGCCAAGTTATAAGGTTGTAGGTTGAAAACTTTTCGAGGGAGTAGTCAGGCAATGTATGTACTATTTGTTGAACGGACGTACAGACTACGGACGGACGAACGAACAGACGGACGGACAGAGATAAAACGATATGCCCCGGCTGATCGTCGCGAGGTTTAAAAATAGTTCAAATTTATACAGTCATGGATACGAATCAGAACAAATATTTCTATATACATGTCTACTCGCTGAAGGTAGCTTAAAGAACTTTTAGTAGAAGGCTGAAAGTAAAGCAGAATGCACCTTAAGACACATTCTGTTTTATTTTCAACCTGTTTTAAGAGCGTTTTGTTTTCAAAACTAGAAATAATCTAAGGAGTAAAGGGTTACGTCAACTGTCCTAAAAACTAAAAAAAAAGTTAAAAATGGTATGTGGGGAAGGGTTAAGTGACCATGAAAAATTAGATACAGTAGAGAAGACATAAATTTTATCCGTTTAAACGCAAACGAAACGCAAATGTAATACACTAAAATGTAGAAAATGACAAATTTGTTGACAATTCTAAATATTCATTTTAATCTGAGTGGCAAACAGTTTGGAGCGTGATCAGACGCCAGGCTACCCGGCGTCTGTTCCGGCTCCAAACTGTTTGCATTGGAAAGATTTATTTTTTTTCATAAACGTGTTAATCGGGAAAGAATAAAGTTTTCTCCACTGTATGTAGTACTAAGTACCATATCTAACACAGGTGGCAGTATAATGAAAGACAAAGGTTAAGTAGAAAACTCTTATGAGATTTATCTGCTTTACTTTTGTTCTGCATTAACCTGCCACAAGATTTTTAAATAGCGCCATACTTATCAATAAACCCATTACTCCATACATTAACATTTTTTAGCAAAACTTATTTTTCATTGGAGAAAATAGTTCCACTTTATAAAGTCATGAATATGTGTTGAGATTGATAAGATATTTTTTCTTTATTCTAACAAATGGTACCTGAAGGCAGGCTGAAAGTAAAGCAGATATGCATTAAAGTGCATTCTGCTTTACTTTCAATCTGCTTTAAGTGGTTACCTGTCTTCAAAACTTGAACCAAACTATGGGGTAAAGAGTTAAGCATTTAATCATTTTTCTGATAGCTCATTTTCCCTATGAAAGGCAGATGGTTGCCTAAAACATGCTGAAAGTATATAAAGCACAATACTCCCTAAGGAGCATTTTTCTTTACGTTCAGTCTACTTTAAGCTGCCATCTGCTAGCATGTCGGAAATATTTCGTATGGTGCATATTTAATATAATTATAATTATTCATTACTGTATAAAGTGTAACCAGTATTTTATTCAGTTAAGGAATACATTAAAGGCGCAAAGAGGCTTACATTAACACATTCAACCCTAGCGACGAATTTACTTGCCATTTACAAACAGTGCACCTATGAGGATTACACTTATCTTATGCAAACAGTGTAGACCCTAGTCAGAGGGTTCCTTAAGGAGCTCTCAAATCATTGTTTGTCATTTTGAAATATATTGTTAAAATCAACCCTAAATTGCCTTAAATGGACTATTCAACCCTAGGCGCATTCTGCTTTACTTTCAGCCTGCTTTGAGCTATCATCCGCTAGTATATAGAAAATGTTTTATGATTCTTATTTGTAACAGTATAAATTGTAACTATTTTCTTCAGTAGAGGAGTAAATTAATGGCATAAAAAGGTGTATTAATGGAGTAATGGGTTATACACATTCAGCATCAGCATGTGGTCTTAGGTAATTTCTTTTCATGCTCGGGTTCTACCCAGCTCTCTTCAGCGTTAAATCTTTCCTTTATAAATGTCAACAAATCTAGACACCTAATGTCAGACAAAAGTCAGGAGTCACGGTGTCAAAGTTCGACTATTTAAGGTTTTTTTTATAATACATTTCAAAACCACAAACAGTGAAGACCATGATCAGAGGGCTCCTGCATGAGCCCTCTGATCAGGGACTTCACTGTTTGCATAGGACAAGTGTACTCTTCACAGGTACACGTTTTGTAAAGGACGCACATATGCGTCACTAGGGCTCAATGAGTTAAGGAGCCCCCTGACCAGGGTTTACACAGTAACACTGTTTGTCATTTTGAAATATACTGTTAAAATCAACCCTAAATAGTCAAAAATGGACTAGACTTGTTTTGCAATTGGAATTGTCCATTAAATGTTTCAGCGATGGATGAGTTATTACTAGTATGATTGTATATACACATTCAGCATCAGCATGTGGTCTTAGGTAATTTCTTTTCATGTTCTGGTTCTACCCAGCTCTCTTCAGCATTAAATCTTTCCTTTATAAATGTCAACAGATCTACACCTAATGTCAGACAAAAATCAGGAGTGACAGTGAAAGATGTGTAAAACTTTGATGCTGGCAGCTCTAGAGTTCTGCCATCAAGGTTACTACAAAACTCAGACACTTGACTCTGGAGTCGGTTATACAGTGTGACCTCTTCAAAAAACTCCGCCCCCTGTGCATTCACTTTCCTCCAGAATGTTTTGTTAAAATGATTATAAAGCTTATAGTCCACTTTACTCCACTGTTGATGAATGGCGAGGTTATCTCCCGTTGGCACTGTGCTCTTGTATGTGTAGTGGCCAACATTTTCTGTCCTATACAGAATGTCTCGGATGGACCAGCACATTAATCTTCTCATGAGAACCAGAGATTCGTGGAAATATTCCATGATCATGACGAGGGTGAAGTCTTTGTCAAGGTCTTCTATGTATTGTTGAACTGAGGATGTGCTTTCAGCGATGCTTGTTCTCGAGGATGGAAATCCAAGTGGCATACCTGCATTTATAAATTTAGAAATCTGGGGCCCGTTTTACTAAACTACTTACGCAAAAATTTTGCGTAAGTCAAAATTTTAAATTTTAGTTTATATTTTTTGTTATCACTTGCTACAAACAGCAAATAGCCAGATCAGAGGACGCGCTATTTGCTATTTGCTGTTTGCAAACGTTTATGATCGAAAAATAAGAGTAAAACGATTTTGACTTACGCAAAAATTTTGCGTAAGTAGTTTAGTAAAACGGGCCCAGGGGCCATTCATAAAACTTCGTACGCCAAAAATGGTCGTAAGTCAAAAATTTAAAATACATTTAATTTCCGATTTCTCTATCTAATCCTGGCTTGTGACTTCTCTTTGGAATCGTCTTTTCAAGATGATACTAAAGAGATGTCACAAGAAAGGATTAGATTGAGAAGTAAATAATAATTCATAATTTTAGAATTAGACTTACGACAATATTTGCTTACAACGTTTAGTAAGACGGGCCCGGAAGAACAAGTCATTGGGATGCACATTCTGTAAACAAAAAAGTTCTTGAGACAAAAGTTGATTCCTTAAAGGGGTAGTTTGTACTCTTCATGCCCCCCCCCCCCCCCCCCCTCTCCTTAAAAAATGAAAGAAAAGTGACCACTTAAAGCAGGTTGAAAATAAAACAAATTCTGCTTTACTCTTAGCCTGCTTTAAGCTGTCTTCTACTACTAGGGTATAGAAAGTAGATCTATTTCTGATGTTGTAATGTATGACTGTACATGTGAATATTTTATTTTCAGTGAAGTAAAACATTAAAGGCATAAAATGTGTAATTATGGAGTAACAGGGCACGCGATGTAGGGAGTTTTTCAGAAACTAAATACTTATTTCTGCAATAAACCCTATGTTGTTACATGTACTTCTTGTTTGAAAAGCTTTAAAGAGACGAGTTACTACTAATTGGATTCGTCTCAAAGAGACAACTCTAATGAGTTGTAACAACATAGGATTTGGTGCTGAATGAGTGAGAAATTGTTAGATTTATTCAGTTCACGCCCTCTTATCTGGAGTACAGGAGTAATGGGATAAATTTAACCCTTTCCCTTATAGAAGCGACTTTTAGCACATTCATTTTATTCATCCGCTGAAGAAAATAGTTCAAAATTATACCGTAATGAATATGTGTCATATTTAATAATTTCCTTATTCTTGCAGTTAATAGCTTAAAGCAGGCTGAAAGTAAAGCAGAATGCGCCTTAGGGCGCATTCTGCTTTACTTTCAACCTGCTTTAAGTAGTCAACTATCTTAAGTACTAGAACTAGGCTATCAGGTAAAGGGTTAACTGGCATACCTAGACAATGGGACAAGAGGTTCCTGGTGACTGAAAACCCATCTGGAATACAGTATCTAATCTTCGAGCCTTCGTGGCTCTGGTAAAACGTTTCATATTTGGCTAGATAGTGAAGATACTCCGTCACATGGTCGCTTGACTTGATGCCCGTTATGTTGGCAACATTGAAATAGTGAAAACTGGATTTAAACTGACTGTACGGCTCTCTGATGATTGTTATGTAGGCTGTGTCCTGTGGCATGAGGGACTTCATGACAGTCTTGTTATATATGGCATGCTCAGTTAGAATGTTGTATGGTTTAGAGGACGGTCTGTAGTGAAGTGGAGTCATAATATATGGCCATCCCAAGTATATATTCTTTCCTCTGGGTAGAACAAAATTTAAATGCCTTTGGTAACCAAATCTTCTTAATATTCGAACAACTGTCTCTGTTGCACATTTCATTGTCTTGATAAATACAAAATTCCTTCTTTCTTTACAAGTCTGTCCATTAATGGTGTTATGTTCATCTACAAAATACTTGACTACACTCCCCACTGGTGCTTGGACGTCATCTAATCTCCGTGGAGTGTTGTTTTGATTTGCAAATACTAGTCGGTCTCTTGGTAGATCAGGCACCATTCCTTTGTCAGTTCCATGGAATTGGTGAATAACGAACATGACGAGAAAAAGAAAAGCAAACCCAACCAGCAATAATCTCAGGTTCTTTATCTTTATGCGTACGATCTGCATTTTGATAGTTTCTCTAATCGCCGTAGGCACAGTTAGATATATCAGCGTTATAACAAGTAATAACTTTCACTTATAAATAACATCAAAAATAATTGTTTAACAAATTAACAGTCATTTCGATGCTGGCAGTAGCCTACATCGAATGGACATCGAGTTCTACTTTCAGTTTTACTTTCTGTTTAGTTCAAGCTGCAAACAAACCAAGTTCTACCTGTTTACACTGTGATTGACATCTTTTTGAAGCTGTCTATTAAACATATCATACCAAATACAATGCTGAAACCTCCACACGGCAACTTTATACGACCAGATCCGACTATTCTCCAGTTGATTCTATTTATGGTCGACGCACCTGTCGTATCACAAGGTAAAGTTGTGTGTACATGTAGAAGTAATCGAAACCCTTCACAACTGTACACCGATCGTTTTAATTCACAAATTCACGTGTCCGTCCATCCTTATAACAGATTTTTGAGATTTATATGTGTCCTCACATTTATATGTGTCCTCCTGTCTATGTCTTTGTTGTACCTTGTCACATCGACTACACACTTGTGTTTTATGACGCTTGACAGTTTGTGTCTATATATAGAACATCATGTACACGCAACAGTTTAAACCTTTGTATCGGCTATAAGTATTGATTTGCGCGAAACGGACTATAGGCTAACAGTGCTACCTCTCTAAAACGACACCAAATGGGATATAGTATGTGTGTTGTTAGGCTACTTGTTAGGATGGAGTCGTTATAAGAAGGGACGATTAAGCCTTTTTTACATTTGCAAACAGCTTGAATCCAGATCAGACGCCGCGTGAATTCAAGCTGCTTGCCACTCGTCAAATGTGTTTTTTCAGTTAAGATGTCCATTATGTAACTTTGAGAAAAACAGCAGACGACAATTTTAAGCAGACGATGTTTCATTCATGGAAAGGTTGGACATAACAGTCCTTACTTGGGGAACAGCGGCAAACTGTAGGGAGGGGGCACTGTAATTATTTATGACCAGTTAGAAGCGTACATTACAATCTATTAAAACCACTTTGGCCAGACTCAAGAACAATTTTATGAGTGCTATGGCCTAAAAGAACTAACCCCAATCCCGTCGTAATATTATCTGCTTTGGAATTGTCGTCTGCAACAAATTCAACAATGATTTATTATTTTAGATCTAAGTAAAGAAACTTAAAGAAGAGATTCAAATAGTTTGGATCCAGATCATAGGCGGCATACGCGGCGTTTGATCTTAATCCAATCTGTTTGTAAATAATAATAAATATGCGATCGACAGAATAAGGGTTAATCATCAGAACAGAACAGTACAATAGCTATATTTCATCTAAGGCATCGTATACGTGGGATATTCAGTCATAAATCAGGTATACAGTGGAGAATCTGTTATTCTTTCCCGTTTAAACGCAAACGTACGCAAACGCAAAGCACTAAAACGTAGAAAAGTGCAATTTTTGGACAATTCAGATATTTCATGTTTATCTTGGTGGCAAACAGTTTGGAGCCTGATCAGACGCCGGGTTACCCGGCGTCTGATCTGGCTCCAAACTGCTTGTATTTGAAATAAACGTTTTAGCGTAAACGCGTTTATTGGGAAAGAATAACGTTTTCTCCACTGTATCTATATAGCCGACAATATCATAAATAGCCTAAATATAGATCTAGATCTACAAACCAAATGGTAAACATGTAGATCTAGATATACCAATGTAAGGTGATTGGTTGAATTTATTTAGGTTGTCATTTCTTGTTCTGAATTTACTAACCGATGTAACAAAATTACAACGTTAAAATATACACAGCAAGATATAGATTCTAATAGATCTACACACTAATAAATGTAACCCATTAACTACCATGACGTCATCAGCTTTAAACAATTACCGTCTGCTTTTATTTCTCAAATTTTATTAAAGGTAGATCTAGTCTCATCAATGAACCCCTGTGACGGCTTGATAGTTTTCGCTGTTCCCTAACTGTACACAGAGTGGACTAAAATACTGAAGAAATACTATTATAGATCTAATTGAGCGTCAAATAGTTTGGATCCTAGCGGCGTCTGATCCGGATCCAATTTTTTTTTTGCAAATAACCATTGTACTCGAGATAAGACGGAGAATGAGTAAAATAATATGAGGGTTTCAGTTCAATATCGATCAACATCTGTATGCATTAATCAATTTATGAATTTAGTCGGTCAAGCCTATTCATATTTAGCAAAACGCAAATAAAAAATTTAAATTTGTATAAGTAGATATTTCACACTGACTGTGTGCATGTCCGCAGGCTCTTTATTATAGGCCTAGATCTACGAAATGCCCGAGAGAGTTACACATTAAAACATGTTTTGTAACCTTGACCTTTGTCTTAGATTGATTTTAAACACTTAAGATTACAGTAATTTAAGGTGACGGCTTAACAAAGGATAGAAATAATGTAGGATCACGTGGACCCGTGTTTGTAGATACATATATAATGTTATGATCGTTTAACCCTTTCCCCATCTAGAAGCACCCTTTATAGCGCAAATATCCTTGAATTTATACAGTGGAGAAAACGTTATTCTTTCCCAATAAACGCGTTTACGCTAAAACTATTATTTGCAGTGCAAACAGTTTGGAGCCAGATCAGACGCCGGGTATCCCGGCGTCTGATCAGGCTCCAAACTGTTTGCCACCAAGATAAACATAAATTATCAGAATTGTCCAAAAGTTGTACTTTTCTACGTTTTAGTGCTTTGCGTTTGCGTACGTTTGCGTTTAAACGGGAAAGAATAACAGATTCTCCACTGTACATCATGCCCTGCTTAAGAGTCATAACATGTTTTCCTGCATTCTGACCGGTGAATGTTATAACCCATTACTCCATAGATAGACATGTAGACACATTTAACCCTTTGCCTGCTGGTCACGACTTTAATCATGTTTGATACTCGTCTTTAGGTTTCTTTACTCGAAAAACGTATAGATATTGATTTAACAAATTTTGCAGACGACACTTTCGAAGCAGACGATTTTACCGAAGGATAAGGGTTAATGTACACTGAAGAAAATAAAGTTCCACTTTATGTGTATACAGTCATGTCTGTGTAGTTTGTACCATAAGAAATATTTTCTTTATTCTAGCAAATGGTAGCTTAAAGCAGGTTGATTCTGCTTTACTTTCAACCTGCCTTGACTGGTCGACTATCCTCAAAACTAGAAACAGGCTATAGTTTAAAGGATTAATAGAACAGGCAGATATTCATGAAGGAACCAGCTTTTAATAAGCAATCGCTGTCTAAAACAGTGTGCACAAGTTAAGGAAAAAGGAATGAGCATATATCTATATATACGGAAGTTATGAAGCGAAAAGGAAGACACGGCATATATGCTGTACATTTAGCGTCCTTCTATTCATCCATATCCAACTCATTGTCAAATTCATCGTGAGTCTTTTACCTCTTCACCGCCATATGTTCGTCTGCAATATTGTTGTTTACAGTATCGTTACAAAATTAGATTTAATGCAGAATGACTTGCGAAATATCGAAACGAGTGTCAAACAAGTTTTTAAATACTGACAAGACGCCGAGTTACGTGGCTTATGGTCAGGATCTAAATTGTTAACAGTTTGCAAACGCGCCTTTTGGCGCCATTTACAGTGAAAGGGTTAAGGCTTAATTGATATTTTTTATTCAAAGCAAGTTTAAAGTAAAGCAGAAATCATATTATTTAGCGTTCTGCTTTTACTTTTACCTTGCTTTGAGCTGCCACATGACCCAACGAACAGTAACCATGCATGGATATATCGTATTGTCAGCTTTCTGTCGTCTGCTAAATATGATAAATATTACTGCCAGGTATCTTTAACAATTACCCCAAAACTACGCATTTTTACGTCTTAAAGTTATTTCTCCACTCTGGAAAAGTTCCAATTTATACAGCTTGAAGCAGGCTGAAAGTAAAGCAGAATGATTTACTTTTAACCTGTTTTAAGTGATCAACTGTTTTCAATACTACAACAACTTGGCACTTATGTAGTGGGTTAAGGCAGCACACCCACAATGTCATAAGTTGACGGGAATGGACCGATCGCATTAGAAAATTAGAAACGTATTGTACATGCATACAACAAAATCTAGTCAGTAAAAAGCCACTTATTAATGTGTTTCTTCATACAGCCAATTTACGTTAATCCGTTTTTCGGTAGAAAACGATTACTGCTTTATTGCAGCTTAACATATTTTATTTAAGATAGTATATATCTACATGAACACTCTACATTGATATTAAAATGAAAATCATGTTTCTACTTTGAAGATAGGTAAGCACTTATATAAAGCAGGCTGAGTGTAAAGCAGAGAGTGCCCTAACTGGCCCCTACTTATTAAGGCGCACCCTAATTTACGTTCAATCTGCTTTAAGATATCATCTGCTAGAATATAGAATATATTTCTTATGATACATATTCAATATGAACGAATAATGACCTTATAATTGGAACTAGAACACCCCCACACCCACACACACACACCCGGTGGAGTCATAACCGATCTATAAAGGCGTAAAAACGCGTACATGGCTGACCGTGCATTTTCCAGGGCCCCAGATACATGTAAGAGGGAGTAAGCTGAACTAATTTAACAATTTCTCACTCATTTGAGCACCAAATGCTATGGTGGTACTACTCATTAGAATCTTCTCTAAGAGACGATTCTAATGAGTAGTTACACCATA
Organism: Gari tellinella; assembly: GCA_922989275.2. NCBI lineage: Eukaryota > Metazoa > Mollusca > Bivalvia > Cardiida > Psammobiidae > Gari > Gari tellinella. The sequence continues at coordinate 24,845,678 of OV277857.1, read as the reverse complement.
TAGGGTTTAATCCAGGAATAAAGATATAAAGATTTTGAAGTAGATCTACCCCTCTTATCTGGAGCCCTGCTACGGAATTTATATTTAAACTTGTTTTCAGTGATGCAGAGTATTTGGTTTCAACAACAATTAAACCCTCATGTGCAGCTTGAAGCCCCAGCCCGATAACAAGCTATTTTTACACGCGTGTAGGCCAACTCATTTACCACGCGTGTGTATTGATTTTAGTCGACACACTAAACCGAACAGAAACGAGGCTTAAATGCGGCGGAGTATTTACTACACGTATGTAACAAGCTACTGATCTGAAATATGGATGACCAGAAACCAGGTAAGATGCTTTGAGCTGAATTCAGAGCTAGGTGCATATTTTGATTGTAGCACAGTAGGATGTTACCACGTTTTGGCAAATAGATCTAGTGTAGAACAATGCTTAAAAACAAGCATTTTCGTTTTAAAAGTACAGAGCTGCCATTTCTTAGGATTTTTCCGAAATCTTCGGATTTTAGCTAAACTACGAGCGATTGTCATCACTCCAGCTTCTGCATTGTCGTTGTCGTCCGAAATCTTAACGTTGGCCATAACTTAAGTGAACATGTAGATCTACAGACTGTCAGTATGTGGTATTTTACAAACTTTATATTGGGTATGTGTACTCATCTCAAATAAATCTTCAGCTCAGTAAAATTAAGGTCATGTCCAACAAAGGTCAATGTCATTTAGAGGTCATAAGAGCTAAAATAGTGTGGACTAATATTGGCCTTCATTTTTTAACTGCATGTGATAGATACTTTATATTTGGCATGTGATTCAACTCAAGAAGCTCCTCAGCTCAATACAACTCTGGTCATATCAGACAAATGTCAAGGTCATTTAGAGGTCGAATTACGGTTAATTTCACATTTTACATAACTCTGAAAAAACATATGATACATGTTTCAAATGGGATGTTTACTCAACGCAAGTAGCTCTTGGGCTCAGAACAACTTTGCTCATGACAGACAAAGGTGAAGGTCATTTAGAGGCCAAATACCGGTAGTTGAATTTAACAATGGCCATAACTTTGGAACTCAACTGCATATGATATAGACCTTACATTTGGCATATGTACTCAACTCAAAAAGTCTTCTAAGCTCAGTACAACTTGGTCATGTCAGACAAAGGTCAAGGTCATTTACAGGTCAAAATTGACATTTCCCATAACTTTGGAACAGCATGTGATAGAGACTTCATATGTGGCATGTCTACTTAACGCAACAAGCTCTTGAGGTCATTACAACTTTGGTCAGACAAAGGTCAATGTCCCTTAGAGGTCAACATCTAGGTAAAGTTCGAATATGGGCCATGTGCGATTAAAATGCAGGTCGCTAGATCAAACCATATAATAACATTTTGAACATCCTGGAGACAACAATTTAGGGGCAAATCTTCATCAAACTAGATCTAAATGTTGTTCTTGACAAATCTAGGCCAAGTTCGAACTTTGATTATGTGGGGTCAAAAGGTGGGTCATTAGGTCATATCATAGAAAAAACTTGTGGACATGCTAGAGGCCACATGTGCTGTTTGGGTCAATCTTTATCAAACTTCGTCCAAATATTGTTCTTGACAAAAGCTAAAGGTCAAGTTTGAACATGGGTTATAATCGGGGTGAAAAAGTAGGTGACTAGGTCAAATTATAGAAAAACCTTGTGAACACTTTAGAGTCTGGTAAAAAAGTAGGTCATTTTATCATATGTAGAAAAAACACTGTGAAAATTCTAGAGGTCACAGTTTGGGGGTCAATTTTTATCGAAATTGATCCTAAAGTTTTTTCTTGACAAAAGCTAATTAAAAATGAGTCATATCGGGTCAAAGAGTAGATCCTACAATTGTGACTAGGTAAAATCCTAAAAAAGTTTCTAAGGAAACACTAAGAGCAAATTCACGTGAAACTATAGTCCGGTCTATAGTCCGGTCTATAGTCAATCGAAAGTGAGACTGGCACATGCGCTTTAAGGTCGGCAAAAGAACACCGTTTGTCGAACCAAAAGAAATGTAGAATGGGTTGTCTGCGGGTCGAACCAACTGGTGTTCTGTTGGAGTTAAAATCACTATAGACGACTATAGACCGGACTACAGTTCCACGTGGTTTCGCTCTAATTGGTGTTGTATATACAGACGTAACGTCAAAAGCTCCTGACCAACGGCGTTACACATGACGTTGAAATACAGTTCTACTTGATCTACCAGGCTAATGAACTAGGCCGCCTATACATGTATACATACCATTTATAGTGGGTTTTTTCGTTGATGACGTAAATATACAAATACTTGTGACGTCAATTATGACACCACTTTTCCCCATTAAGAATCAATATTGACTATATTGACAGGGTTGGTTTCCCATAACGACAGGTACATTTGTACACCTGTCAATGTGTTTGAGGATATGAAAATGAAAGGCTGTCGAGACTTTGAAGAAATAAAAGAGGAAAGAAGAGTTTGGTTTGTTGACTGTAAGCAGTTGTGCATACAGTAAATTAGTACAGAATATGACAATCAGTCTATACTCTGGTCAACATCTGTATGAAAATGCGGTGTCTGATCAAGGTCTGCATTGTTTACAATTCATGGGTACCTACGCGCCATGTTTTCTGGACCCATGCAGACCGATACATGTATCAGTTGCGGCATTTCAATGTGGTAACGCATCTTTGTTAACACGGTTTGCTACGTTTTATATGTTGAAATTCACTCGAAGTTGGATCTAGAGTTGTAGAGCTAGTCAATAAAAAACTTATTATTTATATTTTACACACGCGTTCTTTCGAGTGTTAATTCTGCTTCTGTAGAGACACGGATACTTCCATTTGCAAAATGTAAATTGCACAAGAAGCAAAGAACAATAACATATGTTCAAAGTAATTTCAATGAAGGTGTTTTACTAAGTTTTAACGATTTGATCTTGGCTTAAACCCGTCCTTTCTTAGAAACGTCGAGGAAAGTGGTGTGTGACGTTATTTACGCAGTGTAACGTTTGGGGACATTTTACTGCATACTTCAATTTACGGATTAAAAACTATGATGAAGCAGATTTTTTAAAGCAAAGATATGCTAGAAAATTGTCAAATATTCTTATTTTTTCTATGAAACTCTTTTCTCGCTAACACAAATTTCTGTTTTTCAAATTAAACGCTAGTTTTATGCATTTGTAAATATGGAATAACAATGACGTTATTTTGTAATTTGGGACATTTTACTAGACAATTCATTTTAGGGACTAAAACGATACATGAAGCGGTTATGTAAAGACGACAATTAATTTGAAAAAAATAGAAAAAACGTATTTTTTCTATGTAATTTTTATTTTTCTAAAGCCCATTATTGTTTTGAAAAAATAACGCTACTTTTTCGGAACTTGAAAAAATGACGTTATTTTTTACTTTGGGACATTTTACTAGACAATTCATTTTACGGAATAAAAAATCACCTGCAGTGGTTTGGTTAAAAGAATGATATTTTTGAAAACAGTAGACAAAACGTATTTTTTTCTGCAAATATAGTTAAATTTCATCAATCCTTTCAATGTCAGTAATCAGGCAAAAACAAATACTGAAATTTTTTCGGGAAATTGGGACAAATTTCTGCCGTTTGAATAATTCTCATTTCAAGCGCTTCTAACGTAAGATTTTGAAAACAATGGACGTTGAAACCGGCAATGACATTCAGTCAACGTTGCAGACGAGATGTGCGCATTTTCCGGCTTTTAAACGGAAAACAGGCGGTTTTTTCTGTCTCCGCGGACCGCAATTGTAACGTGGGACATTTGATTTTTTAATGATCGGCGCTGATAATGACGACTGATTTTGAAAAATACTTTTATAATTTTCAAGCTATACATACTTTTAAAAAACGAAAGAAGCGCCGTGGGAGTGATTTTCTCCGGGGGCATCAGTTTTTGACGTTACGTCACAGTAAAATCTCGCTATTACGACCACTAAAACGAAGGCTAATTGAGTGTATAATAGACAGGTGACAGCTTAAAGCAAGGTTACAGTGAAACAGAAAGCTCCTATAGGAGCTTTCTGTTTCACTGTCACCTTGCTTTAAGCGGTCACCTATCGTAAACACCCTAATAATTAACATAATTTAGTGGTCGTAATAGAGAGGTTTTACTGTAATATAGTGGGGAAGACGTTACAGTGCTCCTTCTCTAGAACAACACCCAAGGAGAGACAACTAGTGCGTGCGTTGTTCGGAGGGAGTTGTTATGGGAAGGGGAAATTAAGACTTGGCTTACATTTGCAAATAGCTTGAATCCAAACCAGACGCCACGTTACGCGACGTCTGATCTGGATTCAATCTGTTTGACACTTGTCATACATCTTCTGTCTACTTGTATGTAACTTTGCGAAATAAAACAGCAGACGATATTGCAGCCGTGATTTTTTTTGACATAATTGTCTTGTTTTGGAAACAGCAGCAACTTGGAAGCTTTGTTGTAAGGAGGGACTCTTTCTTTAGAGGGTCGTTGGCAATGTATATTTGCCAAATCAAACGCAAACCCGTCGCCTAATTTTTCTCCAAACTGTTTGCAATAGAATTAATTGTTTTAGCGTAAATGTGTTTACTTGGGAACAAATAACGTCTTCTCCACTACACATATAAAGTATATTAATCTTATTCTATTTACAGAATTGGACGATTACAGTCACCGTAATTTGGAGGAGTATGCGGACCGCCTGTGGCAGCAGCGAGTCAAGACCGAGCGAGAGTCCGCGGACAGCGAGGAGGAGGCTGGAGGATACTCACCAAGCCGTGAATATTACGACAGCTACTACACCGGGGACACAGACACATTCAGGGAGTCATTCGAATATCCGCTGAAAAGGAGCTCAGACGAGCTGTTCCCTTCTACGAGCGCAGCGAGTCAAGCCACGCCTACAAAGAGAGGACGAGGGCGGCCCTACAAAGAGGCGTGCGTGAAATTGACATGTTTGAGACCAGAGGACCGCCTTTCTTCTACGTTGATTGTAGACTTTATAAAGCTACAGGAAGAAGAACTAGGTATGAAGCTACAGTGGAAATTCAACAAATGTTATTCTTTCCCGTTTAACGCAAACAAAACGCAACAATTTTGACTATTAATTTTAGTCTGAGTGGAAAACGCAAATGCAATACACTAACATTTCTAAATATTTATTTTAATCAGAGTTGCAACCCGTTTGGAGCCTGTCGGCGTCTGATCTGGCTCCAAACTGTTTGCAACGGAAATGAGTTACGCGTTACAGTGGAGAAAACGTTATTCTTTCCCAATAAACGCGTTTACGCTAAAACTATTATTTGCAGTGCAAACAGTTTGGAGCCAGATCAGACGCCGGGTAACCCGGCGTCTGATCAGGCTCCAAACTGTTTGCCACCAAAATAAACATGCATTATCAGAACTGTCCAAAAGTTGTACTTTTCTACGTTTTAGTGTTTTGCGTTTGCGTACGTTTGCGTTTAAACGAGAAAGAATAACAGATTCTCCACTGTATTGGAAATGGATAACGTCTTCTCTACTGTACGTGCATGACTGCGTTGGTTGGTGTTCATTGGAAGACACCTACACAGAATAACAGGGCTTCCATAAATTGACATGAAAAATCCTAAGATTTCAAAATTTGCATTTTTCAAGTGCGATTTAACGAATCGTAGATCTACCTTTACCCCATAGCCTTTTTTCTTGTTTTGTTGACATGCGACCACTTAAAGCAGGCTGTAAGTAAAGCAGAATGCGCCTTAGGGCGCATTCTGCTTTACTTTCAGCCTGCTTTAAGCTACCATGAACTGGGAAAAAATCCGGAGATTTAGGAAAAATCCGGAGAAATGGCAGCCCTGGAATAATCGACCAAAGCTCAGTTAAACAACCTATTAAATCTTGAAATGCCTGTCCTGTGAAATACTCTGGGAGTAATTATTACCTGAAAGGTTGGCCCTGTTGAAAAATTGTCTCGGAGTCAATTCGCTGATATTGTGAAGAATTGGGTAACCCGTTCGCTTCCAGGCTCTATAACACTTAAATTGTTATGCAAACAGTTTAGATCCAGATCAGATGCCGCGTAACTCGACGTCTGAAGTTGATCAAAACGGTTTGGCACCCATATCAATGTTTCCTTAAAATACGCATAAAAATCCAAATTTTAAAAGTAAGACATCCGAAGATTTCGGAAAAAATCCGTAGATCTTATATAGGTTTGGAGAAATCAAGAAAAAAATTGCATAATCCGGAGAAAATCCGGCAACTCTGTACTGACGCAAGTTTCATTTAAAGGAAAAAGAAATACCAAATGTTTTGATTTTTAGGCGTTCCGAAGTCTGAGTTGGTCGGTGGCCTTCGGACCTCATCTAAACTTCCGCTCACGTGGACTAGTGAAGACATGCGGAGCCATATCCTGAAGCTGTTTCCCCGCGTCCGTAACTTCCAGTACATGAAATGTACGCCTCGTAAAACCCTGGAACCACTACCGGAAGACATTAAGCCATCAGACTTGAGGAATCTACTAGGCAGGTCGGGGCTCTATATAGTGCCACTTGGTACTCTCCTACCAAAGGTTAGTTTTGTCAAACACATCCTTCAGTTTCACTGATTCACGTTCAGTGCTTAAAATTTGCGGCATGTTCGGTATAAGTAAGTGAGTGCGTCCGGTCTTGTTCTTACTCGATCTCAATGGATGGCTTGTGATGGCGCAGAAATCAGGTGTCCGTTTCATAAACCTTCGTACGACAAACCCGGTTGTAATTCAGATCATAAAAGTCTAAATTATTATCTATTTCTCAGTCTAATCTTGTCTTGTGACATCTCTATGGAATCGACTTTCAAAGTCGATTCCAAAGAAATGTAACAAGACAGGATTAGATGGACAAATCAGAAATTAAATAGATTCAAAGTTTTGACGTACAACCGTTTTTGTCGTACGAAGTTTATAAAACGGGCCCCAGGCTAGTAGCTGAAATTAGAGGTCAAAGTTAAAAAACATATATGTTTGGCTTTTCCGGGCTCTATTACACTAAAAGAGAATCTTGAGTCCTGGTCAGTCAAACATCATACAGGGGAGAAGACGAATCTACGCTAAACCTTTTCCCCCATTGTAAACAGGTTTTAGCCGGATCAACCCGATGTCCGATATCATAAGGTTCCAAAAAGTGTGCCACTCAAATTAAAATCAATATATCTAGTCAGAGTTGTCAACTACATGTTACCGTCATTTACTACAATTTAAATGCAATGCGTTTGCGCTTCAACGGGAAATAATAACGCTTTCTCCACGTTGCAGGGAACAACAGCGGAGAACCAACCAATGTCACCCACAAGCCCATTACCAACAGCCATTTCCCCTGGCTCGAGTACCAGCGTGGGAACCAGTGCTGAACCCTCTAGCACAGCCGGGAAACAGTACTGGAAACCAATCAGAGTTGGGGGCGAGAAGGTAGCACCAGTTGTTCCAGTTACAGTAAAACCTCTCTATTCAAACAAAGAGTAATTGGTTGTATAAAAGACAGGTGTCAGCTTAAAGCAATGTAACAGTAAATCAGAAAGCCCCTAATGGAGCTTTCTGTTTTTCTGTCACCTTGCTATAAGCAGTCACCTGTCATTAACACCTAATAATTTACACAATTTATTGGGCGTATACAGTGGAGAATGTGTTATTCTTTCCCAATAAACGCGTTTACGCTAAAACTATTATTTGCAACTGCAAATGCAAACAGTTTGGAACCAGATCAGACGCCGGGTAACCCGGCGTCTGATCAGGCTCCAAACTGTTTGCCACCAAGATAAACATGAATTATCAGAATTGTCCTAAAGTTGTACTTTTCTACGTTTTTGTGCTTTGCGTTTGCGTTTGAACGGGAAAGAATAACAGATTCTCCACTGTAAGAGAGGCTTTACTGTACTTATTGACCCCAGAAACTTCAACTGGACAATTCAATTTTCCAATAAGTCTAGTCCGATTTTTAATCACTAAGCTTTGCTTTTTACAATGAATTTCAGAATGGAAAACAGTGCAGACCCTGATCAGAGGTCTCCTAAATGAATTTCTCTGATCTTGGTCTACCCTGTTTTCATAGAACGGGAACCGCTCAAAATCCCCTTAGTCCAAAAATGACAGGGTAGTCAAAATCCCCTTGGTCAAAATTCCCTTGATGAAAATTGCAGGGTAGTCAAAATCCCCTTGATGGGTAGTCAAAATCACATTGGTTAAGAAAATAATTCTGAGGTTTGATCAGGATCCAGACTGGGGCCAATACAGCGAAATTGAGGTAAAATTGATTACAAACAGTTGGGCCTCGACAACTGCATTGCATTATTCTTCAAGCTGAGTGCAAACACAGTTAAATAACTGGATCCTTATTATTGCATTGAACAAATTCTACTAAGTTTTTGATAAGATTCAATACTGCAAACAGTTGGAAACTATTCAAATCTTTGGCAAAAATGGTACTGAAATAGATCTGGGTTATATCAAGGATTCAAATTTTACACACAAAATAATTGCCAATACATGTAGTTGAAACCTGACAATCTAAGGTTTTTTAAAAATAATATTTGGTTATACATGTACCAATAGGTATTCAAACTATTTAACTTGGTCAACATATGTTTGTTGTCTGAATGCCTTGTACACATCATACTCAAATTGTTGAATCATGATCAAAACTGTTGGACAATCATTTATATGATTGCAATGTAAAGCAGACATCATTTAAAAGCAGACATTAGTAAGACTGTGAAGATGTGAAATCCACCTGTTCATTTGTGAAAGCTGAAAAAAACTTCTTTGAATAAATTGTTATCAATTATCTGGTTGGTGCATCCACCTGTTCATTTGTGAAAGCTGAAAAAACTTCTTTGAATAAATTGTTATCAAGTATCTGGTTGGTGCACTCTTAGCTACTGTCATAGAGTTGAGAAAAAGAGTATTTTTTTGGTTATATACACATATCTCCAATTACAAAACAAGTTCGATTAAAACTACTCAAAATTTCTAATCTCATTGAGTTGGGGATTTTGACTACCCATCAAGGGGATTTTGACTACCTTGCAATTTTCATCAAGGGAATCATGACTACCCTGTAAATTCTATCAAGGGGATTTTGACTACCCTGTCACTTTTGGACCAAGGGGATTTTGACATACACTCGCATAGACCATGTGCATTGTTATCACGTACAGTGTTTGTAAATTGCAGCAATTTAGAGAGTGTTTCAATTGTCCTTTACGAGGAGACGTTATTCTGTCCCAATAAATACAGTTTTGCTTAAACAATGATGTCAATTGCAAACAGCTTGGAGCTTGATCAGACGCTGGGTAACCCAGCGTCTGATCAAGCTCCACACTGTTTGCCACTCATTGTAAAATTAATCGTAAGAAATTTCTAAACATTCACATTTTCTTCATTTCATTGAATTGCGTTTGCGTATAAACGGGAAAGAATTACGTAGTCTCAATTGTACATAGTCTTTATCACGTGACCTCATATGTTACAGGTAAGTGACGAGGAAGGTGAATTCCGAATCACACTGGACATATCTAACTTCAGCCCTGACGAAATCTCACTAAAAACTAAAAACAACCGAATAGTTATACATGCCAAACACGGGGAGCGAATAGATGAATACGGTATCGTAGAGCGAGAGTTCAAACGACAGTATAACATACCAAAGGTATATGTAATTGTCAAACGACAGTATATAACTATTAGATGGATGGCAGTTTTCATGACATTAAAATACAGAACCCCTTCCCCGAGGTGAAGCCGAGGGTAACATTCTTATTTTCGAGGGTTGACAATTTTTATTATTTATCTTATTAATCAACCCTGGCTTTAGAATCGTCTTATTAGTATTTTATAAAATAAGAAGCAAAGCGTTCTTAATAATATAGAACGAAAATAAGAGTTACTTGTCCCTATTGGACATTCCAATGAATGTCACATAGCAAAAGAATGCTGCATAGCTCAGACAGCATTGGCTTACATTGACAGAGATCAAGAGACATTCGAGTTACTTGCCCCTATGTGACATTCCAAAGAATGTCACATTATAGCAAAAGAATGACATGGCATAGGGTGACAATGAAGTTTTTGGATAGATGTAAAAAATATGCAAAATGTTACATTTTGGTCAATGGGAGATTTACAGTGTAATTCAAATCAAGGTATAATAATTTAACATACCAAAGGTTATTGTCAATATGACACCAAAGATTGACAGTTCAATCGGCAGTGTAACATACCAAATATTCGGGGCATAGGTTTTGTATTCGTTCGCCAGTCTTTTTGTCTGTCCGTTCGTACCTTTGGTTAGGGTTGTCACTAGATCGTTCACCGATAGGGGACATGTAGTAATTCAACAATACTTTGATTGTTCCAAGTGTACTGTTAAATCCATGTTATTTTTATTCTTTTTATGCCCCCGGCATCGACAGATGCGGTGGCATATAGTAATCGTCCTGTCCGTCAGTCCGTAACAAGGTTAAGTAGAATTTACCGTTTCGTCTAGCATCAACACCGCTTACCCAAATGCTTGGATACTTATACAGCTGTTGCCTTGGACCATTCCCTATCCACCAATATCACCGAACTTTGATTTTGACCTTGACCTTATTTGGACTTAGAATATTTTAAATAGGCTATTTCTTGGTTAACTAGATTTTACCGTTTCGTCTAGCATCGACACATCTGACTACAATGCTTTGATACTTATACAGTTGTTGCCTTTCACCATTCCCTATCCACCAATATCATCCAACTTTTATTTTGACCTTGACCTAATTTTTACTTAGAATATTTTAAATGGGCTCTTTCTTGGTTAACTAGATTTTACCGTTTCGTCTAACATCAGCACAGATTACTACAATGCTTCGATACTTATACAGTTATTGACTTGGACCATTACCAACTCACCAATAATACCAAAGCGCAGTTTGACCTTGACCTAATTTGGACTTAGAAAAAATTCAGAATATATTGTCAAGGATGCCACCGGGGGCATAAGCGTTTATTGAACACGCAGTCTTGTTTTTTTCTTGTTTTTTTTTTAAAAAATGAACATTACAGAAGAGTGGCGACGTTTTGTGGGTGTCTTTTTTTGTACGAGTCGTCTTCTCTATTTTTAATCCTGCTTCAAAAGTAACTTGTCTTTATTGTAGTCGTAGTAGTAAACACCGAAACTCAGGGCTGCCATTTCTCCGGATTTTTCCTAAATCTCCGGATTTTCCCCCAGTACATAGTAGCTTAAAGCATGCTGAAAGTAAAACAGAATGCGCCCTAATGCGCATTCTGCTTTACTTTAATTACAGCCTGCTTTAAGTAGTTGCATGTCAACAAAACAAGAAAAGGGCTAATGGGGTAAAGGTACGATTCGTTAAATCGCACTTGAAAAATGCAAGTTTGGAAATCTTAGGATTTTTCCTGTCAACTTATGGCAGCCCTGGAAACTGTCTGTCAATAACATCTCAAAATAAAGTCTTATTGATAAAGCATGACCGTTCCGATAGAATGGATTTTGATGTTACGCTCTTTTAATTTTCAGGAAGTTGATCCAAATGAAGTGACGTCATCCCTATCTACTTCCGGTATTCTAACGCTAAAGGCTCCTAAAATGCCCAAAGACACTGGCAAAGAGAGGATAATCCCACTACATTTTTCATCAGACGATTCGTGACGACAGTTCTTTTTATTATACTTCAAAGTAAATTCCTTACTTTTCTTTGGTCAATGAGCCCGAGACATAATCCCATGTACCCTGTGAGCTGACAGGGTACATAGAAATGTAGCTGTTTTCATTGGCTGACAGGTCCCTGAGTGTTGATTTGCAGAAAATAAGATGGCCGATTGCTCGACAGGGTTGAGTGCATTCAATCGTATATCCTCCGTTTTAAGTCCATTTCGGCTAAGAACCAATCGGTGTTTGGATCTTTCAACAGTCGCATTATTTCTGGGAAAGTTTGACGTCGAATAATGCCGAGTATGCCCATTATTCTTTTGAATAACAACCATGCAGACGTGACGACATGACGTCATTTACGCTCAAACGTTATCTGCTTTGGCGCGATTTTGTTACAGTTTATTATGAGCGCTGTACACGACAAATTCCGAAATATTTCGTTTGAACAGTGAAAACTTTGCAGTATAATAAATTCGTTATACATTTTCTTCACAGTGTACATGAGGATTTCTTCCCGGCTGGTAAAATTATGTAACCCTCTCCTAACGGCTCGGGCAACATGATTTACCTCAGCCGGGAAGAAATCCTCATGTACACTGTGAAGAAACTGTATAACTAATAATGTCCACTTACAACAGTTCTTATGTCCACTTACATCCTGACCAATACAAACAAGCCACCACAAGACTTAGCCACACTTCTGTAACGTTCATTTTTTTTAGCTCACCTGAGCACAAAGTGCTCAAGGTGAGCTATTGTGATTGGTCGCCGTCCGTCGTACGTCGGTGTTGGTGTCCGTGCCCGTGTCGGTGTCGTCCGTTCACAATTTGTTTCAAACAACTTCTTCTCTGAAACCAATGGCCCAATTTTAACCAAACTTGGTCAAATACATACTGTAGTTGTGAGCTTTACAAAAAGAAAAAAAAAGTGGGTGGGGCAATCGGTCTTGTTGCCATGGCAACCATGCACAATATCTTAAAAAATCTTCTTCTCAAGAACGACTGGTCTGATTTCAATTTCGTTTTCACCAAAATGTTTCTCAATTAATATACTTCCAAAATTGTTCAAATAACTTTGATCCGTCAAAAAACATGGCCGCCAGAGGGCGTGGTCAATTTCCGTACTTACATCATCAGTTTTACATAGACTTATATAGGAAAACCTTTAAAAATCTTCTTTTCTGAAACTGTAAGGCCCAGACCTTTTAAATTTTGCATCTAGCTTTGCCTTATGGTCCTCTATCAAAATTGTTCAAATCATGACCCCTGTGTCAAAAATGGATCCGCCCCGGGGCTTATCAATTTTACATAGACTTACATAGGAAAACCTTTGAAAATCTTCTTCTCTGAAACCATGTCCAGACCTTTTATATTTGGCATCTAGCTTTGCCTTACTGTCCTCTACCAAAATTGTTCAAATCATGACACCTGTGTCAAAAATGGACCCGCCCCGGGGCTTATCAATTTTACATAATAGGAAAACCTTCAAAAATCTTTTTATCTGAAACCGTAAGGCCCAGATCTTTTATATTTGGCATCTAGCTTTGCCTTATGGTCCTCTACCAAAATTGTTCAAATCATGTCCCCATGGTCAAAAATGGCCCTGCCCCGGGACTTATCAGTTTTACATAGACTTATAATGGATTTTTTTTTAAAACAATTGCTTCTCTGAAACCATTGTCAGAATTCAATAATATTTTGAATGAATATTGTTAAAGTGACCATTTATTAGCACTATTTATATCATTGCCATAGTTTCCCCTTTTGCTCAAATAGTAATAATGACAAACAGATTCCGAATTACTTCTTCATGCAACAGTCCACATACATGCAATGACAAACTTCATTTTGCATTGAGTAATATATAACACAATAGTCCTCAGGTGAGCGATTTAGGGCCGCATGCGGTTCTTGTTTTTATTTTTTTTTTAAAAAGATAACATGGTTTTAACAACAATCAAAGTATTGCTGAATTACTACACGTTCCCTATCGGCGAACATTGTAGTGACAACCCTTTATCCAGAGGTAACGATCAAACAGACTGACAGACGGCGGACGAAGACCAAACCTATGCCCCCCGCATATTTGGTATGCTGTACTGATTGTTGAATTTTCACTCATTGGTGTCATACTGACAATAACCTTTGGTATGTTACAGTGGAGAATGTGTTATTCTTTCCCAATAAACGCGTTTACGCTAAAACTATTATTTGCAGTGCAAACAGTTTGGAGCCAGATCAGACGCCAAGATAAACAAGAATTATCAGAATTGTCCAAAAGTTGTTCTTTTCTACGTTTTAGCGCTTTGCGTTTGCGTTTAAACGGGAAAGAATAACATATTCTCCACTGTATTATACCTTGCTTTGAATTACAATGTGAATCTCCCGTAGACCAAAATGTAACATTCTGCATATTTCTTTTACATCTATTCAAAAAACTTCCCTGCCACCCTATGTCATAGCTGTCTGAGATACATGTAAGCGATGTACATTTGGCATACAACTTAATTAACATCTTCATTGCCATGACGTCACCGTTCAATACAGTGGAGAATCTGTTATTCTTTACTGTTTAAACGCAAACGTACGCAAACGCAAAGCACTAAAACGTAGAAAAGTGCAATTTTTGGACAATTCAGATAATTCATGTTTATCTTGGTGGCAAACAGTTTGGAGCCTGATCAGACGCCGGGTTACCCGGCGTCTGATCTGGCTCCAAACTGTTTGCACTGCAAATAATAGTTTTAGCGTAAACGCGTTTATTGGGAAAGAATAACGTTTTCTCCACTGTACCATAAGCTTTAAACAATAAATTGTCGGCCGATTGAACTGACTAAAATAATATTGAAATGAGTGCCGAACAGTTTGGATCCAGATCAGACACCGCGTTACGCGGCGTCTAATCAGGATCGAAACTGTTCGCAAAATAACCCTGGTACTCAATGTATGGCAGTGAAGGGGTTAATTGTTTTATACTGTGCAGAGCACAATTATTTCTGACATACAAGAAACTACCCAAATGCAATGCAATAAAATGAAGAAAACTACCACTCGTCAGGTTGTGATCCGAATTCATAAATAGTGAAGTGCATGCATCTACAGTGGGGAATCTGTTATTCTTTCCCGTTTAAACGCAAACGTACGCAAACGTAAAACACTAAAACGTAGAAAAGTACAACTTTTTGGACAATTCTGATAATTCATGTTTATCTTGGTGGCAGAACAGTTTGGAGCCTGATCCGGCGTCTGATCTGGCTCCAAACTGTTTGTATTTGAGAAAAACGTTTTAGCGTAAACGCGTTTATTGGGAAAGAATAACGTTTTCTCCACTGTACTACTACTAACAATGTTTAAAGCACACTTTTATTTAATTGTACATGTTCAGTGCTCCCTCTCTATAACAACACCCAATGGGAGACAATATTGTGTGTTTTGTTCAAAGGAAGATGTTGTAGGAAGGGGAAATCAATACTTAAAATGAACTCTGTGCTCAAAACATGCTCTAGTTTTTACAAAACATGCTTGAACTGATTTAAATAACTTGATATTGATATATTTTTACAGTGTTGTTATGATATGCAACTACTACACATGTAGTTATATACAAAATGTTTGCTGAAGAGTTATGAGCTGAGAAAAATTCCGAGTTTTGAGCACAGAGTTCATTTAAAGTTTTATAACCTCGGGGCCAGAGTCTGAGTACAGAGTTCATTTCTGACCTGAGTCTAAAAAAAGTTTGATAACAATCCCGAGTTCGTACTCAGAAACGAACTCTGTGCTCAAGCTGAGTACGAACTCAGGAAAGTCGAGGGTTATAAAAAAGCTTGAGTCGAGTTTGTTTACAGCATGAGTCGTTTTCTCTGAGTTTGGTAGTTAGTAGTCTCTGTGCTCAACAAAACAAGAGCCGCATGTGGCCCTAAATCGCTCACCTGGTACCCATGGTTCAGGTCACGGTAATGAACCAGTTATGGTAAAGTTTTCACTATAACTTATAAGCCATCACTGGTAAATTCATCCCCACCCTCTGGCGGCCATGTTTGAGCTAGGAAGATTATTTGAAGAAAACTGGCAAAGGGTCACCCATGAATCATTATTTGTGTAAAAATATTCTTAAATCGGACCAATAGTATCAGAGAAAAAAGATTTTTAAAGATTTTCTATACAGAAATATAAGGAAAACTTGCCCCACCCACTGGCAGCCATGATTTTAAAGATAACAAAATGATTTTAAGAATTCTGGTAGAGAGTCATGAATGGATCATTTGTGTAAAGTTATTTTCAATTTGGACCAGTACTTTCACAGAAGAAGATTTTTAAAGTTTTTACTATACAGTAAAATAAGAAAAATGTGCCCCACCCACTTGCGGCCATGTTTTTTTAGATATCAAAATTATTTTAAAAAAAACTGGTAGAGGGTCACCCATGGATCATTTGTGTGAAATTACTTTCAAATCGGACCAGCGGTTTCAGACAAGAATATTTTTAAGATTGTGTAAAGTTATTTTCAATTTGGACCAGTACTTTCATAGAAGATTTTTAAAGTTTTTACTATACAGTAACATAAGGAAAATGTGCCCCACCCACTTGCGGCCATGTTTTTTTAGATATCAAAATTATTTTAAGAAATCTGGTAGAGGGTCACCCATGGATCATTTGTGTGAAATTACTTTCAAATCGGACCAGCGGTTTCAGACAAGAAGATTTTTAAAGTTTTCACTATATAGCCATATAAGGAAAATGTGCCCCACCCATTAGCGGCCATGTTTTTTAAAACAGGAAAATTATTTTAAGAAATCTGATAAAGGGGCACCAATGGCACATTTGGGTAAAATTATTTTCAATTTGGATCAGTACTTTCACAGAAGAAGATTTTTAAAGTTTTTACTATACTGTAACATACCGGTAAGGAAAATGTGCCCCACCCACTTGCGGCCATGTTTTTTTAGATATCAAAATTATTTTAAGAAATCTGGTAGAGGGTCACCCATGGATCATTTGTGTGAAATTACTTTCAAATCGGACCAGCGGTTTCAGACAAGAAGATTTTTAAAGTTTTCACTATATAGCCATATAAGGAAAATGTGCCCCACCCATTAGCGGCCATGTTTTTTAAAACAGGAAAATTATTTTAAGAAATCTGATAAAGGGGCACCAATGGCACATTTGGGTAAAATTATTTTCAATTTGGATCAGTACTTTCACAGAAGAAGATTTTTAAAGTTTTTACTATACTGTAACATACCGGTAAGGAAAATGTGCCCCACCCACTGGCGGCCATGTTTTTTTAGATATCAAAATTATTTTAAGAAATCTGGTAGAGGGTCACCCATGAATCATTTGTGTGAAATTACTTTCAAATCGGACCAGCGGTTTCAGACAAGAAGATGTTTAAAGTTTTCACTATATATATATAGCCATATAAGGAAAATCTGCCCCACCCACTAGCGGCCATGTTTTTTAAAACAGGAAAATTATTTTAAGAAATCTGATAAAGGGGCACCAATGGCACATTTGGGTAAGATTATTTTCAATTTGGATCAGTTGTTTCACAGTAGAAGATTTTTAAAGTTTTTACTAGACTGTAACATAAAATGTGCCCCACCCACTGGCGGCCATGTTTTTTTAGATATCAAAATTATTTTTTAAGAAATCTAGTAGAGGGTCACCCATGAATCATTTGTGTGAAATTACTTACAAATCGGACCAGCGGTTTCAGACAAGAAGATTTTTAAAGTTTTCACTATATAGCCATAAAAGGAAAATCTGCCCCACCCACTAGCGGCCATGTTTTTTAAGATAAGAAAATTATTTTAAGATATCTGATAGAGGGTCACCAATGGCACATTTGGGTAAAATTATTTTCAATTCGGACTAGTAGTTTTTGACAAGAAGATTTTTAAAGTTTTTTCAATTGGTTGCCATGGCAACCACAATTTCAATTGGATGACCTATATTTGAAGAAATCTGAGAGAGTACCCTACAAGGAACAATCCTATGAAGTTTTGAAGAAATTGGCCCAGTGGTTTCCAAGAAGAAGATCTTTAAAGAAAAAGTTTGACGACGGACGGACGGACTGACGACGACGGACACAGGGCGATCACAATAGCTCACCTCGGCACTTCGTGCCAGGTGAGCTAAAAATGGCTGCAGCCCACATCCGCGTTCATCGCAGAAATGCTAGAGAAGGGAAAAACCAGAGGGTTCCCCGGTTACATGTATTCAAAGACCGGTCGAACCCTCTGGAGGACCTAGACGAGCAATCTGTGTTTGCTATAGGTATAGGTTTAGGCCTGCAACCATTTATTTTTTATTGGACTTTTGCCGGAGCTGGCCTCCGAAACCCAGAGGAACCTACCCATACCCCCTTACTACAAGTCCTAGTTATGCTGAGGTATTTGGCTACCGGTGCCATGCACCTCTTGATTGCTGACTCTATCAATCTGTCAAGAGAAACGGTAGGCAGGATTGTACGGAAAGTTACCACTCAGATAGAAAGACTTGACCACCAATTCATAATATTCCCACATGAAGACAGCGACTTACAAAATTTTAGCTTCGGCCGTATACGAGTACAGTGGAGAATGTGTTATTTTTTCCCAATAAACGCGTTTACGCTAAAACTATTATTTGCATTGCAAACAGTTTGGAGCCATATCAGACGCCGGGTAACCCGGCGTCTGATCAGGCTCCAAACTGTTTGCCACCAAGATAAACATGAAATATCAGAATTGTCCAAAAGTTGTTCTTTTCTACGTTTTAGCGCTTTGCGTTTGCGTACGGTTTGCGTTTAAACGGGAAAGAATAACAGATTCTCCACTGTAGTTTGTAACCACTGTAGTGTCACGATTTTGATTAAACTTTTACAAAATGTATATAATATTATATGGAGTTCTCAATTGTGATTGAAATTGCACCAAAGAATAAAACGTTATCTGCCCTTGGTGTGTTGAACACGGCATATTCAACCATTTCTCCTATACAGAAGCGCCTTTTAGTGCATTCAATTTATTCATCCAATGGACAAAATAGTTCCAATTTATAGAGGATATTGAATGAGTGATTTTTCAGTAATGAATTTATTGAACGAGTTGGATAAAAATGATATTTTGCGAGCCTTGGCGAGCAACATATCATTTTTATCCAACGAGTTCAATAAATTTATTACTGAAAAAACACGAATTTGATATCCTATTTATCACATAAACACCAAATGACACGAAAATCCGAACGGTCTTACTTTCACTTTTGCCCTCGGCTCTATGGAAAACGATTCGCCATAGGTGTTATTCGGTTTTATTCATCCGAAGGTAAAAACACCTTCCAAGCTAAAATAAAGAAAATCAACATCAATGTGTTGCGAAAAGACTTCTCCGATACCATATTCAAATTTTAAATTAATATTTGAATTAAAACTGTTCTAACTGACTAAAATTGATCATTTGACAGTTAGAGTCAAGTTTTGTTTTCAAATAACGTCGTTATAGTAACACGACGTCATTATCATTGTAACGTCTAAATTTGAAAAACTGTCTCAGTCACTGTAATAACAGAGCTCATGTAGCCTAAGTTTGCGGGACTGCTCGGAATAATGTTTTAGGACACTTGGAAATGTTTTAAAACCCTAGTGGTGATCTTATTTTGTCTAGATTTTCTTAACTGATTTAAAGTCGGCGTAGTAATACAGTATTTTGGTGATTCGAAAATTAGTATAAAATATATGCCCAGTGGGCCATACGATTTTTACGGCCCTCTATATTTTGCACGTTTATGTGATAAATACTGTTATGAACATTTACCATATGAAATATTTACTATATTCTAGCAGATTGAAGCTTAAGGCAGGCTGAAATAAAGCAGAATGCGCATTAAGCTTTACTTCCAACCTACTTAAACTCTTTCCCCTATAGAAGCGCCTTTTAGCGCATTTATTTTGTTCATCCGCCGAAGAAAATATTTCCAAATCAAGTCATAAACTTGGAAAACAAGAAATATTTTCTAATATCCTAGCAGATGATAGCCTAAAGCATGCTGAAAGTAAAGCAGAATGCGCCTGAAGGCGCTTTCTGCTTTACTTTCAACCTGCTTTAAGCAACACCTTACAATTAATATTAAAAGCAGGCTATGGGGTAAAGGGTTAAGGGGTCATCTGTCTTCAAATGTAGAAATGGGCTTTAGGGTCAAGCATTAACAGTGCTTCTGATTCTACCAGCTAAATTATTACATGTATTTTGATTTTACTTGCCCACAATGTCTGATACATGTGCTATAAGTATTTGGACAAGTTCGATTATGGCAATTCTAAATCGGACCATTGTACCAAGAGACACCTGCAATATATGTACTTGTTGTTAATGCTAAATAAGGTTAAGCGCCCCACCAAGCATTTTAAGATGCCTCATCATTGATTTTGACACTGGTCAACTGACAACAGCATGCTTATTTTGGTCTGGACGTAGGCATATGTACTCAGATGTGCTTGAAAATGCCCTTTTCAGGGTTTTATTTTAAACTGTAGTGATTACAAAGAATGAACTTTAGCCAAACGAGGTCAAACTTTAATTGGTTATAAGTTCTCTGATGAGACAGTTACCGAAAGCGGAGACACAAAAATCCCATAATTATTAGCAAATATCCTTCATAAAACTTCGTACGACAAAATTAATGTTGTCGTGAGTCAGATTATAAAAGTCTCAATAATTATTTGTTTCTCCGTCTAATCCTGTCTTGTGGCATCTCTTTGGAATCGCCTTGAAAAGACGATTCCAAAAAGACGTCACAAGACAGGATTAGATACAGAAATAAGAATGTATTTTAAAGTTTTGACTTACGATCGTTTTTGTCGTGCTTTATGAAACGGATCCTGACGAGGACAGTCTTGATCTCTGAGAATGCCCCAGAATATTGGAAGGTAAGACTTGCGGTAAAATTTACAGTGGAGAATGTGTTATTCTTTCCCAATAAACGCGTTTACGCTAAAACTATTATTTGCAGTGCCCGGCGTCTGATCAGGCTCTAAACTGTTTGCCACCAAGATAAACATGAAATAACAGAATTGTCCAAAAGTTGTTCTTTTCTACGTTTTAGCGCTTTGCGTTTGCGTTTAAACGAGAAAGAATAACAGATTATCCACTGTACAAAAAAGGAGGACATCACACACAGACCGCAACAATTGGAGATGAATTAAGCTCTTTCAGAAACCGGTGAGATTTTAACCCCTTCACCGCTTTTACAAGAGTGCAATAATTATTTGCAAACAGTTTGGATCCTGGTCAGACGCCGCGTAACGCGACGTCATATCTGGATTCAAACTGTTTGACACTCATTTCAATATTTCTTAAATCAAACCTGAATTTTACACATGAGTAATAAAGCAGATGCTAATGACGTTATGGCAGTGAAGGGGTTTAGCAGGGTTATTTTAAATAGAAGTTCAGCGCTTTTCTTTTCTTTTTGAAAAAAAAAAGAAAGACTGAATAACAAAAATACAACAATTAGCCATATCTGAAAAACCTGTCCGTACCACTGGCCGCCATGTAGATTTTATGAAAGGGAGATTATTTTTTTTAAAAGCTGATGGAGGTGCACCAATGGATCATTTGTGTAAAATTATTTTCAAATTGAGCCAGTTAATGGGTTTAGACTAGGAGAGCTTTTTGCCTGAACCTTACGCCATATAAGGGAAAACCTACCCCGTACGCTGTGGGACATGGTCTTTAAGCTAAAAAACACTCGAAGAAATCTTGTTGATGGTCTCCATTAAACGTTGTGTAAAACTAAGTATGCCTCTCCAACTTTAGTGGGGAGACTTATTGTTTTGTCCTGTCCGTCTGTATGTCACGCTTTGCCGACCAATAACTTTTTCATGGGGCAATTATGACATGCCAGTTTTAGTACACTGGTTTACAACGATGATTGGCGCTGTTCCCTGAACAATATAATTAAATCTAACCTTTTTTAGCTCGCATGTTCGTAGAACAGCAGAGCTAATGTCATACCCCCGGCGTGAGTGAGCGTGAACGTGAGCGTGAGCGTGGCCAAGGTTAAAGTTTTTTGGACGGGTTGTTTTAAGCTTAATATGTGTGCTAGGGTGCTGAAATTGTGTATGGAGGTTCATTTGGGGTTAAACATTGATGTTGTGAAGTTGAAACTTAAAAATAATTTTAATTTATTTCAATTTTAAACATGTTTTGGACTTAGGTTTTTTGCTGCAAAACCCCAGGTTAAAGTTTTTTGGACGGGTTGTTTTAAAGCTTAATATGTGTGCTAGGGTGCTGACATTTTGTATGGAGGTTCATTTAGGGTTAAACATTGATGTTTTGAAGTTGAAACTTAAAAATAATTTTAATTTATATCAATTTTAAACATGTTTTGGACTTAGGTTTTTTGCTGCAAAACCCCAGGTTAAAGTTTTTTGGACGGGTTGTTTTAAAGTTTAGTACTTGTGCTAGAGTGCTGAAATTTTGCATGGAGGTTCATTTGGTGTCAAAAATAGATGTTATTAAGTCGGAATTAAAAAATTGATTTAATTTATTTCAATTTTAAACATGTTTTGGACTTAGGTTACCCCAGGTTAAAGTTTTTTGGACGGGTTGCTTTAAAGTTTAATACTTGTGCTAGAGAGCTGAAATTTTGCATGGAGGTTCATTTGGTGTCAAATATAGATGTTATAAAGTCGGAATTTAAAAATGATTTTAATTTAAATCTTTTCAATTACTGACATGTTTTGGACTTAGGTTTTTCTCTACAAATCACCAGGTTAAAGTTTTTTGGACGGGTTGTTTTAAGATTTAATACTTGTGCTAGAGTGCTGACATTTTGCATGAAGCTTCATTGGGGGTCAAACATTGATGTTATGAAGTTGAATTTAAAAAGAACTTAAATATTTGTCAATTTTTGACATGTTTTTGACTTATGTTTTTTTGCTACAAAACACCAGGTTAAAGTTTTTTGGACGGGTTGTTTTAAAGTTGAACATATGTGCTAGGGTGCTGGAATTTTGTATGCATGCATGGAGCTTCATTTGGGAACAAACATTGATGTTATAAAGTCGGAATTAAAAAATTGATTTAATTTATTTCAATTTTTAACATGTTTTGGACTTAGGTTACCCCAGGTTAAAGTTTTTTGGACGGGTTGCTTTAAAGTTTAATACTTGTGCTAGAGAGCTGAAATTTTGCATGGAGGTTCATTTGGTGTCAAATATAGATGTTATAAAGTCGGAATTTAAAAATGATTTTAATTTAAATCTTTTCAATTACTGACATGTTTTGGACTTAGGTTTTTCTCTACAAATCAACAGGTTAAAGTTTTTTGGACGGGTTGTTTTAAGATTTAATACTTGTGCTAGAGTGCTGACATTTTGCATGAAGCTTCATTGGGGATCAAACATTGATGTTATGAAGTTGAATTTAAAAAGAACTTAAATATTTGTCAATTTTTGACATGTTTTGGACTTATGTTTTTTTGCTACAAAACACCAGGTTAAAGTTTTTTGGACGGGTTGTTTTAAAGTTGAACATATGTGCTAGGGTGCTGGAATTTTGTATGCATGCATGGAGCTTCATTTGGGAACAAACATTGATGTTATAAAGTTGGAATTAAAAATGATTTAATTTATTTCACTTTTTGACATGTTTTGAACTTAGTTGTTTTGACCACAAATCACCAGGTTAAAGTTTTTTGGACAAGTTGTTATTTATTAATCTTTCTAAACTGAAAATTGATTTTCGATACAAGATGTTTTTAGACTTAAGATTTAAACAGGCGAGCATCAGGTGGCTTTGACACCCATTTCTGGTTACAGCTGCAATATTGTCTAACACTCTAGCAGCTACAAAATTCATTCGATCTTTACTTTTTATCTTTGAAAAAGGCTACAAACCGAAACTTGCAAGAAATAAAAGAACAATTTGTTCAATTTTTGAGATTTTCTCTGTTATAAATATATTCGATCTTTATGAAACTTGATGACAATGTTTGTCTTGATAAAATCTAGGTCATGTTCGAATGTTGGTCTTAAACTAGGGCAAATCATATAAAAACCTTGTTAAGGTGGTTCGACAGCGGGCGGCCCGCATCTCGAGTTCCGGAAATGCTGATGACTTTCACCTGATCTTTGCGGCACGTGCTTATAGTAGAAAATTTAGATAAAGAAAAGTTTGATCTTACTCAGTGTCTGTTCTGTTAACGCAGTGGATACGGTGATAGACTTGCAATCCAAAGGTTCTAGTTTCGATTCCCACTCGGTTCAAAACTTTTTTTTTTAACAAATTGTCTGATTTTAGTGACTAGTCATTTCATAACGCAGTGATCAAAGGACAGGCTATGTTTAGTCAAGTAATAATGAATAATATCAGATGCAAGTATAGTCAAGTGACAGCTAAATTTGTGAGTATTTATAGCCTATATGACAGATGGCAGCTTAACACAGGACAAAAATAATGCTAAAAGATAGATCCTAAAGGAGCTTTTATGCATTACTTTTGTTATGCATTAAGCAATCGCTTGCCTTTAAAGATCTACAGGCTACCGTTTTCAATGGTCCCTTATTACAGGTTTGACTTATGGTATTATTTAGAGCTGACGGCATTTTAAAGTTGAACTCAAGGGAGGTTACTCGTTTTGTGTTTACATTTTGTCAGAATTTCAGGAAATCATGTATAAAATGTAAATTCCACTTTAGATTTTCATTAAATTTTTGT
Organism: Gari tellinella; assembly: GCA_922989275.2. NCBI lineage: Eukaryota > Metazoa > Mollusca > Bivalvia > Cardiida > Psammobiidae > Gari > Gari tellinella. Next base: position 24,821,287 of record OV277857.1, on the reverse strand, counting down.
GACTAGTAGAATTAAGTTATATCTATCTAATAAGAGTAAAATAAGTATACGTTAAACAGCTAGTTTTTTTGAAATTTGAGATTTTCAGAATTTAACTTTTTTTCAATATTGATATTTCCAACAAATATGTCATAAAATACTTTTGTTTGCCCAATATCTTATAGTCTATGTACAGTTTACTTGAATGTACAGAAATTATTGAGTTATATCATTTTATAAAGAAAATATTCCTGTTTATCAAAAAAGGAGCTTTTTTCGACAAAAGGTCCTGTCAGAAAAAAACGGCACTGTAACTTTTTTCTATTTTAACGATTTTTCACTCTCCATATGGTATATTTCATTTTAATCAAGGTTTCAAAGAATTCTGACACAGAATAAGCTGACCCGCGAACCACCTTAACACTCTAGAGGCTATACTCTGTATCTTCATGAAACTTTGTCAAGATGTTTGTCTTATTGATATCTATTTCAAATTGGAATACAGGTCATGTCCGGTCAAAAATTAGGTCACTAGGTCAAATAATAGACAAGAAGGCCTGAATGCCTTGATTTCGCTCACCTGTTATAATAAAGCCTGATAGCTTTACCTTTGAATTTCACCCATTTTTCTAAGTCCATTCAAATTTGTAGTTTAGCATGCAAACAATATTGGAATATGAACTACTCTAGTTTACTCTAGAAACCTCTTTGGATGTACTCTAGTATAATAGAGTACATGAAGGGTAGATAACTAGAGCCTAAATAATACTTAGATTAAGTCTTTTCTAGCATTTCAAAGTATATCAAGGGCAGATAACTCTTGCAACAATATTCAGATTACAACAATAATTTCACTCCCTCGAGAACGTCTATCTGAATACATTGTGTGCAAGTATAATAAAAATTCATCGAAACTGTAGTTGCAAGAGTGTAAACACTGTAAGATATGACATTTTCTGCAATTCAAGGGCGGATACCTCTTGACCTATTTCAACCATTATCAAACTCATCTGAGTTCTTATAGTCATATACAATCTGAGCAAGTTAAGGAAATATTGGATAAAAAGTGTGGACTCTAGAGTGTAAACACCGTTAAATATGGCATTTTTAGCAATATAAAGGTAGATAACTGTTGACCTATAAGTCCGATTTTCAACAATAATCAAACTCATCCAAACTCTTATGTTAATATACAATCGGAGCAAGTTTAAGAAAGATTGGATACAAACTGTGGCCTCTAGACTAAGAGTGTAAACACCGTTAAATATGGCAATTTCAGCAATTCAAAGGTAGATAACTCTTGACCTATAGGTCCGATTTTAACCATAAACAAACTCATCCGGACTCTTATGGTAATATTTGATCAGAGCAAGTAACAGAAAGATAGGATAAAAAGTGTGGCCTCTAGAGTGTAAACAGAGTGTTGACGACGGACGACGGAAGCCAGACATTCAAGGACTGCAAAAGCTCATCCTGAGCTAGCTCAGGTGAGCTAAAAAAAAACTTAATAACACTCTGGAGGATACAATTCTCATTGGATTTTTATGAAACTACATATATGTCAAAATGTTTGCCTTATATTGATATCAAGCTTAAGTTTGAATGTGGGTCATGTCCGGTCAAAAACTAGGTCACCAGGTAATATCATAGACAAGGGCCACTATGGCCCTAAATTGCTCACCTGGTACACCATGGCAAACTTGACCTATAGTGACCTAGATTATGACTGGACATGACCCACAATCAACCTTTTGAGTGTAAACAAGATTTTTCTATGATTTAACCTAGTGACCTAGTTTTTGACCGGACATGACCCATATTAGAACTTGATCTATATATCAATGAGACAAACATTCTGACAAAGTTTCATCAAGATCCAATGAGATTTGTAGCCTCTAAAGTGTTATCAAGATTTTTCTATGATTTAACCTCGTGACCTAGTTTTTGACCCGACATGACCCATATTCGAACTTGTCCTAGATATCAATGAGACAAACATTCTGACCAAGTTTCATCAAGAACCAATGAGATTTGTAGCCTCTAGAGTGTTGTCAAGATTTTTCTATGATTTGACCTCGTGACCTAGTTTTTGACCCGACATGACCCATATTCTATCTTGTCCTAGATATCAATGAGACAAGCATTCTGACCAAGTTTCATCAAGATCCAATGAGATTTGTAGCCTCTAGAGTGTTAACAAGGTTTTTCTATGATTTGACCTAGTGACCTAGTTTTTGACCGGACATGACCCATATTCAAACTTGACCTAGATATCAATGAGACAAACATTCTTACCATGTTTCATAAAGATCCAATGAGATAGGTAGCCTCTAGAGTGTTAACAAGAATTTTCTATGATTTGACCTAGTGACCTAGTTTTTGACCAGACATGACCCACATTCGAACTTGACCTAGATATCAATAAGACAAATATTCTGACCAAGTTTCATTAAGATCCAATGAGATTTGTAGCCTCTAGAGTGTTAACAAGGTTTTTCTATGGTTTGACCTTGTGACCCAGTTTTTGACCCAACATGACCCACATTCGAACTTGACCTAGATTTCCACTAGACAAACATTGTGATCAAGTTTCATGAAGATCCAATGAGATTTGTAGCCGGTAGAGTGTTAACGAACAATTGTGAACAGACAGACGGACGGACGGTCTACTAACTTAGGTCTAAGGGCCAGCCTGCTAAGGGGCCAAATTTAAAGGGCCATCTGTCCAAGTTAAAGGGCCACAAGTGGCCCATTGATATTATCTGAGCAACCAAAATGGCCCTTTAATGGCACATCCCCACATATGGACAGATTATGGACATTTGTGGTAAAGGGCCTTAATTTGAAAACTTATTTTTTACCTCCCTTGAGGCCCTCTGATACCATTTTTGCAAGTTTTAGAACCAGTTAAGGGGCCATGGCCCTTTAACTGCCAAAAGCCCTATATTTGTTCACAGTCCACTAAAATGGCCCCTTACTCTAAGTTAGCTGCACGGACGGACAGATGGACGTTCTCACAGTTGGACATTTGTTGGGTATTTTTTTTGTTTAAAAATACCCAACAGTACACTAAAATACCCAACAATAACAATAGGGCAATCACGGAATGAATGGAATCTATTGTTCTCCCTACCCAACAAAGGACCTTTCGTGCGCTCGGACGGACAGACGACGGACATCCAGCGATCCTAAAAGCTCACCTTGGCACTTCGTGCCAGGTGAGCTAAAAATCCTTCTCAAGGCTGTTAGGTCTTCAAATCACATTGGATCTTTATGAAACTGGGTCAAACTATTTGACCTTTTTGACATCTAGGTAAAGTTTGAATGTGGGTCATGTCCTGTCAAAACTAGGTCACAAGGTCAAATAATAGAAAACCTTGTTACCACTCTAGAGGCTACAAATCCCATTGGATCTTTATGAAACTTTATCAAAATGTTTGGTTTATTGATATCTTGGTCAAGTTTGAATGTGGGTCATGTCCGATCAAAAACTAGGTCACAAGGTCATATCAAAGAAAACCTTAACACTCTAGAGGCTACAAATCATATTAAATCTGAATGAAACTAATAAAAATGTTTGCCTTCTTTATATCTATGTCTGGTTTGAATGTGGGTCATATTGGGTCAAAAACTAGGTCAAATCATGAAAATACATTAACACTCTACAGGATACAACTCTCATTTATTCTTGATGAAACTTGTTCAAAATATTTGCCACCTTGAAATCTAGGCCACCATTGAATGTGGGTCAAGTCGGATCAAAATCTAGGTCACTATAGGTCAAGTTTTCCATGGTGCCAGGCAGGTGGTGAGCAATAAAGGGACATGGTGACCCTTGTATACTTAGAAAACATTGATATGGGTGTCGAACAGTTTAGATCCAGATAAGACGATGTGTTATCTGATCTGGATCTAATTGTTTGCATAATCATGTTTCTGTTGAAGAGACTGGCAGCGAAAAGGTTACAGGTAGGATTCCTAAAATTGCAATGGAAAAATTTGGATTTTTATGAGCAACTTATGGTAGCCCTGAAGATAGCTGGTGTATACCATCACCTAGTGAACATCTCTATCAAATTTGTAAATATTTAAGCCCTGGATTCAAAATTGACCCTGCCAATGGGGGTCAAAGTTTTACATACATATAAAGGAAAAACTGTTTAAAAATTATGCAGAAAACCACATAGTTAAGGCCTTAGTTTTTTTGCATGGTGAATAGAATCATTCTGAAGGGAGCTTTCTGTCTTTCTTTAATCCTGCATTAACTCTTTCCTCCCTAAAACTTTAAATGGACAACTCCAGTTTCCATTTTAGTCTAGTCCATTTCTGACTTTTAAGGGTTGTTTTTGTGAATGTTTGGCTTTGTGACAAACAGTGAAGACCCTGATCAGAGGGCTCCTTTCGGAGCCCTCTGATCAGGGTCTTCACTGTTTGCATAGGACAAGTGTACTATTCACATGTACACTGTTTGAAAAGGAGGCCTATATGCGGGACTAGGGATCAAAGGGTTAACCCATTTGTGCCCACGATCCCATATATGGGACATAGGCAAACAATGTAGACTGATCAGACGCCACATTATGTGGGATCTGATCAGAGTCTACACTGTTTGCTGATAGGAATTTCAGTATACATGTAAAACAAAATGAAAATTTTGACCAGGAATCCCCTTGATAAAAAATGGACTAATTTAATATAAAACATTGAAGAATCCACTGGGCGTAAATGGGTTAAGTAGTCACTAGTCTTTGTTGGTCTACTTTCTTTTCCAAAGAGTGCAAGGTTTAGAGAGGTTTACAGTATCTTGTTTACCGTCATACATATGCTTGCAGTCATTCATTGAGATACAAGTTGTTTTAATAACTGGCATACAGTCAAACTTCGATATCTCAAACTCGCTTAACTCAAACTAACCGATATTTCGACATATAAATCGCAGTATTTCATGTTTGGTTCAGTTGAACATAACCGTAGTTCAAAGTTAAAACGTGGCTGAGCCACGTTTTAACTTTGAACTACGGTAATGTTCGACATGACTGAGTTCAAGATATCGAAGTTTGACTGTATATCTTTCTGGAAAAACTGAAACATGTCTATTTTTAAATCCTTATGTGTTTGGATCAAATTTTTTATATCAAAAACATTTTGGACTAGGTTAAGATCAACTCATGAGCTTCCACAAGTTTTTATGTGTTTGGAACACCCAAGACTTAGTGGCTATTCTTGCTTATTTGAGTAAAGGGCTTTAACCATTTATTGGATTGGCAAGCAAACTTTTGACTCAATTTGTCATTCTTCAAAAGCCTTTTAGACAACAGTATAATAGAATAAGAAACAACTAAACTTTAGTTTGTGACAATAGTTTATTTATAAAAGCCAATTTAAGAAAAACTTTCTTTAATTCTGAAAAAAAAAAGAGTACATGTAACTCTTTTTTACACAAAACTTTGTTTGTTGGTCTCTTTACCCTATAGTTTAACTCTACCCCTCCCCACCAAATTAGAGATATTGAAGTTTGACTATACTTACTTTCTTATTTCTCCATTCTATGTTGTGACTACTCATTAGAATCGTCTCGAAGAGACAATTATAATGAGTTGTCACATCATAGGGTTTGATGGACACATAAAAGATTTTTTTTGGAAATGTTCAATTTACCTACTCCTATCTGAAGCACTCTAGTACATCTCTTGGGAATGATTATACCAAGCCTCCAGATGGAGAGTAAACTGAACAAATCCAACATTTTCTCACCCATTTCAGCACAAAATCCTATGATGTAACTACTCATTAGAATTGTCTCAAAGAGACAATTCTAATGAGTAGTAACACCATAGGGTTTAATGAAGAAATAAAGATTTTAGTTTTTGAAATACATGTACTCCTTATCTGGAGCCATAATTATACAGTGACTCAAAGTTTCACATCATGAGCTGCAGCTGTTGACTTCCATGACGTGTTTGTTGTTGTTGTTTCTAACCAAGATTTGCGTCCACTCAACATCATGTATTGATGCAAGATCCCATTCCATGCAGCTCTGGCCAACATTGGCTCATTGTTGACTTCTATGCAGTATAAGATCTGCCTTTTTATTTCCCTTCACACTGTCCAAATATTTCTGTAAAGTCTGCCTATTTATTTCACCTCAGACTGTCCAAATACTTCTGTAAGGTCTGCCTATTTATTTCCCTTGACACTGTCCAAATATTTCTGTCGTATCTGGGGCAGGTCTTTATACATCTCCATTCCAAACTGTAATGTCACATCGGCTGCCTTGTAGTACAGCACATGCTGTTTTACCTCCTGTAACAGAATGAGATAACAATATACACTGGAGAAAACGTTATTCTTTCCCAATAAATAGAGGATATTGTATGAGTGTTCATTATTTATCATTTTTAATAAACGAGTTGACTAAAATAATATGACGCAAGCCTTGGCGAGCGTCATATTCATTTTAGTCAATGAGTTTATTAAAAATGATAAATAATAAACACGAATGTCATATTCTATTTATCACATTACAAGTTCAAGCACCTATTAAATTGATTTGAAGCCGTAGTTTGTAGACCCTACGCTATATAGATTTTCCGCCAAACGTTACGTTGTTTACGTTAACGTCATAGTAAAGGATGTCATTTGGCACCCCGCTACATGCAGCGCTTATGGACGAACAAGTTAGGCCGGAGCCCAAAAAACGATATTCCACTAGTGGATTACGATATTTATACCATCGCTTTATGCAACTCCCAGACCGCAAATTATGTGATAAACATGTTTATCAGGGCTGCAATAAGTTGATCATGAAAAATCCTTAGATTTCCAAATGTTCTATTTTTCAAGCGCTATTACTTAAAGCAGGTTGAAAGTAAACCAGAATGTGCCTTAAGGCACATTCTGCTTTACTTTCAGCCTGTATTAAGGTACAATCTGCTAGGATAAAATCTGACAATTTGCGAAAAGTCCAGAGAAATGGCAGCCCTGGTTTGTGCAAACAGTGCGGAGCCAGATCAGATGTGGTAACCCATCTGGGTTAACCCGGCATCTGATCTGGCTCCAAACTGTTTGCCACTCAGCTAACAAGAGGGCCATATGGCCCTAAATACCGTACTTGGCCACTACTCTTGTTTACTTGAAAATCTCAGAGTCCATTTGTACATTCAGCATTATGACTGGGCTCCAGATAAGAGGGAGCAGAACTTTATATTTTAAACCCTATTTTATATTCTAAATCAAACCCTATGGTCAAAGCTATTCTAATGAGTAGTCACACAATAGGGTTTTAAGCAGGCATAAAGATTTAGTTTCCAAAATACAGTGCCCCTGCAAACAAAAGCCTTCCAAACATTGATGCCCTCATAACAACATTGTCTGTCGCTAATCCCCAAACTAGAAACTTCCGTCTAATGCTTTCTATGCTGCAATATTGTCTGCTTAAAATTGTCTTCCTCAAAGCAACATATTGGAGTTATGACAGAAAGAAACATAATCAGTGGCAAACATTTTAATTCCAGGCATCTGATCTGTGTTCAAACTGTTTGCAAATGTAAGCCAAGAAATGTTCAGCACTCTAAGGGTACTAATGTTCCCTCCCTATAACAACTCCCTCCAAACAACAATCTTTGTTTCCCATTGAGTGTTGTTGTAGACAGAGAGCACTGTACTCCCCTTATATGGAGCCCTGAATTATGTGAGCTTATTGGAGTATACTGGGGGTCATTTACAATTTATCTCAAAATGATCAAATCAAATACAGTCAAACCTTGTTTAAATAAACTCGGTTATGTTGAACTAAGCTTTATTTCAACCGTTGAATTTTGAGATCTCGAGTTTGCTATAACTTACCCAAATTTCAAATGTGGCTAAATTTTGGAAAATAGGTACCGGTAAGTTCTTTACTTTGTTTTAACTTTGAAATACAGATATGTTGGCAAGTTTGAGATACTGAGATTTGATTGTATTACAAAAACAGTGTTCCCTCCCTACAACTGCCCTCCTAACAACGACTTGCTCCTTACAAACCTTGTTGTAGTTCCCTTAACAGGACAATTATGTCCAATGCCTTTACTGATGCAATACCGTTTGCTTAAAATTGATGTCTGCTGAATTCTCTCAAAGTTACATATAAGCTAACATTTTGATAGAACTAACATAATGACGAGTGATACGCAGCGTCTGATCTGGATTCAAGCTGTTTGCAAATGTAAGCAAAGACTTAATTTTCCTCCCTCCCTCTGAACAACACACACAATCTGTGCCTCCAACCGTGTGTCATTGTATAGAGGGAGCACTGTTTTATCAAACATGTAAATTTGTTACAACTCTACTAGTCACAGACACCTGTTTTATTTTTTATATTTTTTGCAGTTTGGAGAATATTTTGCCCATCAAGAATTATCCATTATTCACAGCTTTTTATTAGTAGATAATTTAAGGTATTCATAGACTGAAGATCGCCTTTTTCCGTGTTATCTCGGCATTATCCGTGTTTAACGGAATATACCGAACACTCCCATATAAAACCTGGACGATAATGTTAGAAAGTATCCGAACGTAGTCCTAAATGTTGCAAATCTCGTCTCGTAAATTTGCATGGCCTTCCCCGCACGGGTTCGAATCCCGACCGAGCTCAATATATTTTTCTTTGAAATATATATCTTTTTTTAAACAAAACTTTTTCCTAAATCAATGATTAGATGTTTATAAATGCGCCTGACATTAACTTGCAAAAATATTTAATTATAAGCCAAATTTATTGTTCAGTCTTTATAAAGTATTCAAGGTCTCCAACACTTTTTCGAAGAAAAAATTAAAAAATTCCAGTCAGGTGCGGCCAAATGTCTTCATATTTTAAATTTAGATTGCGTAAGTATTGTATGAAACAAGAGCCCCATGGGGCATATGTCGCTCACCTGAGAATAGCTGTACATCAAAATGGAGATAATGATTTATGTCCAGGACAGGGTCATTTTTTACCCGAGGGGCATAATTTGAACAATCTTGATAGAGGACCTGTAGATGTAGCTCAGCACATTATTACATTTTTTGGGGTGAATCATGCACTTAGTGATACAAGCATCAAACTTGGCACACTTGCACTTCTAGCTGTAGTATTTCATAAAAGCCCGTTAGCCACTTGAAAAAATCAAAATGGCGGCCATTTTTCAAGATGGCCGCCATTACAGGTTCGAAAATACAGTTTTGTTGCTAATATTTGACATATATGGCCGTTCTTTACAGTTTTGGTGTCTAAGTATATGTTTTAAAGTATAAGGAAACTAATTAAGTCAATTTCAAAGTGTTTTGAAACTTACTTTATCATGTAATGGCAAATTTGTGACAAAAATACATACTTTTTTCGAAGATGGCCACTATTTTTGGTTCAAATTTACGATTCTCTTTCTTACATTTGACGCATATATTGCCATGGTTTTACGCTTTTGAGTCAAAATATATTTTTACAGCAGAAGGAAGCTAATTTTGTCAGCATCAGACTGCTGTGTTTGCACAATAACACATTTTTGACAAAAGATAGTCTATTTTTAAAAATTTACTTAATTGCGTAATGACAAATTTGTTGAGTTTGTTTGCATATGTTTGCCAACATAGTCTCTAATGTAGAATATATTTTCTTACATATGGTTTATATGACGATTTGTCATACTTTGGTGTCAAAGAATGTTTTAAACAGGATGAGAAAACTATTCATGGAAGCCTCCGGTCGGCTAGAAACTCATATCATTGTCTAATGACCTATTTTAGCCACACATATATTTTTTACTCCGTAGCTGACCAACGCTTGTTGTTTGTTGTTATGTGACTGTATGTGCTATTTTCTCACATTTACAATTTCATTTATCTGAACAATGATTGCCCAAACTATACTACTTTATCTGACACTGCAATTACTTTACCATACAATATTCTACCTTTCAAGTAAACTGTAAAGTCTTGAATATGTTTCTTTTTTCTCAATTTAAATATAATTGCATTTCGAAAACAAACATAATTCCTTTAATAACAATTGTCTACCATAACAATTAATCCCTGTACCAACAACAAACATCATGCTAATTCTGGAGATCATTTAACCACTTTGTAACTTCTTACCAGAAAAAGTACATGTATATGTAAGACGCAGGTACATGTATCTGCATTCCGCCACATGTTATAAATGTGACCAAAATTTAATACAGTCTAGCATATCCCAATAGCCTTTATTATATTTAAATCAAACAATGTGCCTACAGAGTTGATGCCCATTATGAACCATGTCCATAGTAATAGGAACTAGATAATTCATGGATACCATTTATCTTACTACTGCATGGGCGTGTAAGTAATCATGTGAACAAGGGAGCATCTGATAAATTGATTAATATCGTTCAAATTCAGATGAGTAATCGGACGACAAACCAGTGTTTCTTATATGTTTTGAAGAAAATCAAAATTTCGAAGTAAAAGATTCGGTGGTGGAATTTGAAAAAAATGAATGAATGTACCCAACACCCAACACCTAAATTACTGATTATATCTTGCAGGAATTACTGATAGGGCTTAGTGGCTCATGCATTATAGTATCATGACACTGGTTAAACTGATTTTCACAACAGAGAAAGGGGCCATTTTACACCAATAAATATGGATTAAGCGTCTTTTGCATGAAACAGAAATACTTTGGCTTATATGTTTTAGATATTTGTCTGTATAGTAGGTAAAGTCAACAAAATTGATCCTTTAATGTTTTATCTTGGTCAGCTTGAATTTTTGCACAAACAACATCTTCGTTAAGTTTGGTATATGTACACCAGGCCCCGAGGTTATAAAACTTAAAACGAACTCTGTGCTCAAAACTCAGTTTCGATAACAGGCTCTAGTTTTTACAAAACACGTTTTATTTGGGGATTTTAACCTCATTTCGATACATTATTACAGTATAATTATGTATGAAAATACTAGAAATAAAATAAAATGCTTGCCGATAAGTTATGAACTGAGAAAAATTCTGAGTTTTGAGCACAGAGTTCGTTTTAAGTCTTATAACCTCGGGGCCAGATGTTCACTGTTAATAAAGAAAGGCTGCGCCATGACAACATTTATAGTTTTTATTTTGCTTGAAGACGCCTAGCATCTACTATACTTGTTGAATAAGTTAATATATGAAAAAGATGAATGACCGTAAGCGTGATGAAAACAATAAGGAGAAATATCAGATCCAGTATGGATAGTGTGTTTTTCTTTTACGTAAGACAACCGTTCTTATATATGGTGATTGACCAATCAAAAAAGCAAATCAAAACCATTATCAAAGATGAAGGCAGTGTGGACTCCTTTCAATAAAATCAGATTTAAGCAATGTTAAGAAATATACTTTACACGAAAAGTCTGGTCTCTTCTCCAAATTAAGTCAATACATGCAACCATTTGAGAGTATGACCCTTAAAACTCCGCATGAATCGTTTTGAAGAATATCCATTCCTGAGTGTGGTGTAAAAGTTGTAACGTTTCTGTTCTGTAAACATAGGGACGGATGTATAGTCTACCTATTCTGACAACAGACTTTTAAAAGCGATATGATGTGATACATAGTCACAGGTAGTATACGTTTCTTGTGGTACATTGCATAAAGACAGAACGTTTCAGCTGTTTGCTAAAGCTATTTGATGTGGGCACATAATACTGCTAATATCATATTTGAGATTGATCTCTGTGTAATCTTCAACAACATGTTTTAGAAATTATACAATGTTAACATGACGAAGTTTGTGCACAAATGTTTATGCATGAAATGCAAGCCATAACCGGAGACCACAACGCTCCCATGTTAAAAGCTAATGACATAACATTCCATGTCGATGTGGATTTTAAATGCTAATTCAAACTCTCTTGTTCTACAGAAAGTGTTGGTTGCAATTGGTCAACGGTCAAACATGAGCTAGTTTCACGCCAAATTTCCATATAAGAAAGAGAAAAGGCTGCATAGAATACATAAACTGAAAGATATGGTGCATGTGCAAAGTCCAGTCTATAATCATAAATCATAATGTACAAACAATACAATCTTGAAATCATTGCATCATTTATGCCAAGTCATCAAGTCATGGGATAAGATTATTGTGTTTGATTGGACATGTTAGCTTGATGGTATAGATCTTAAGGTGCAGTTCCTAAAGGTCAAGCTCCTCTGTTTGAACATGCAAAATGTTCTGCATACCAAATACATGTAGCTTGTGACATGATGGAAATATCTCATAGAGTTGGAATGAATGATACATTGCTGATACATTGGACAACCCTGTTACCTAGTGATATGATTGAAAATACCCGATTAAACATAGATACTATTAAAGTAAACGGTTTGCAGTGACAGATGCAAGTATTTACGATGTGGCCTTCCTTGTTCAGACTAATATACCGATATTAAGAAATGTGAAAATAAACACCTACATAAGTATATATAAGCGATTATATACCAACTCCAGCATGTACACTAAGAAATTACTGCTAAAATAGTCATAAACCACATAATTATATGCCATTAAAAAAAGTCATTCGTTTAAACATATTTATTTCAATAATTTACATGTATTTTACAAACATACAACAAAGTTTAGGATTGAAACGAAAGCAAAACAGCTTATTGTGTTTCTCGCCTTAAAAATAAGTCATTACCGATTCCTAATAAAGTAAATGATCACATAATTAGCTTTCTGTGCTCTTATCATGATGCTTTGACACCAAAAGTATGACAGAAGTATATAGAAACGATCAGAAAGTATATTAATAACTATTGCAAGAAGTAACGATCATCTGTGAGCAAAAAACTCTTATTTTGTCTAGATTGGTAATTGTGCAAAAAAATTAGTTTCAATTCAGAAAGAAGGTGTCTGAGTTAGCTTCTTCATACTTAATGACATCTATGTTAACACAAAAAACATAAATTTTGATCAAATTTAAGAAATGATTTTGCTTATACCAATATAAAATGGTGGCTGTTTTGAAAACAAACGATGTAGCTTTGCCATTTTGCATTAAAGTAAACTTCTGTTCAGCTTGAGGTTGACTGAATTGGCTTCCTTATGCTTAAAATCAATTTTTGGGTGAAATTTGGTCAAACATGTCAAACGTTAGAAAAAAAATTGGTTAACGATCATAGTCCATTATAAAAGCTCTTCAGAGCTTATGTTAATTGTATATGTATTGCCGACTCAAAAATAAATCTTATCATATGTTATCTTTACGAGAACCAAAAATGGCAGCCATCTTAAATAAATGGAGGCCACTTTGAATTTATATGTGGCTAACGGCTTTTGTTTAAAGTAGTATACATACCAAATTTGATGCGTGTATCACCAAGTTCGTGATTTTGTTTTAGCACTGATGTGTACAGATTTATGTAGTTGTTATGTGTAAAATAGCATCTTCAGACAAAAGCAATTGAAAACAATATCATTAAATAACATGACAGAAGGTAAAGTGAGTGAATACCAGTGAGTGAACACCAGTGAGTTCTTGCCTGAGGGTTACACATTATACCGTGAAGACAGGTGCCACAAAGGCAAGCGAAGCGGGGGTGTCTTCATCATGCTAAGTGACAAACTTGTTTGCTCTCATCAACCCCAGTTTACTACCAGGTGCGAAATCACCTGGGTTAAACTGGAGGTTGCTGGATCCAAACCTCTCTTCATAGCGGCATACTACAGACCGCATGAGCATGATGAAGACAGCCTTGACGAGCTGAGACGGTCATTAGAAATGATTAAAGAAGGCAAGGGCAACATCTGGTTAGTTGGGGACCTAAATTTCCCCAAAATGAGCTGGAATGACCACATACCCCAAATCCATGATGACTGCCAGCACCGTCAGGTGTATGAAAAATTTATTAACATTATTGAGGATTTTAATCTTGTCCAGATGGTTCAAGAACCCACCAGGTTAAAAATTGTTCTTGATCTTTTTCTTACCACAAATGAAACTCTTGTTGACAATGTTTATACTATCCCTGGTGTAAGTGATCATTCCGGAGTATGTGTAGAGGCTAATTTAAAGCCAAGACTGCAGAGGAAGAAACCCAGATCAGTATTCATTTTCAAAAAAGCTAACTGGCATCTGCTCAGAGAAAAAATGGAAATATTTAAAAATGTCTTTTTGGCCAATTTTTCAGGTAAGTCAGTACATACTCTGTGGACTGAATTTAAATCTGGGTTAGAGCTACATATGAATGAGTGTATTCCATCAAAGACAATAACAGGCAAATCTTCACTACCATGGATAACACAGGATATCAGACGGACATCCAGACGGAGAAACAGGTTATATGGGAAACACAGACGGACAGGAAACCCAAAGGACAGACAGAAATACCTTGACCAAAGACATCTTGCTCGTAAGAAAATTAAACAGTCTTACGAGCAATACCTGGAAGGCATCATTGGTGTGGACCGAGATGATTGCGACCCTCCTGTAAACTCAAAGAAACTCTTTTCATTACTGAAACATTCTAGGCAAGACAACCAAGGAATATCCCCCCTAAATTCAGATGGAAACTTGGTAACAGAAACAAAAGATAAAGCAAATGTCCTAAATAAACAGTTTCAGTCAGTTTTCACTCCCAAATCTCCTCTCAGCCTATCCAAACTATGTGAAATGAAATCTAAAGAACACACCAGTGATGATCCTTCCATACCCACTCCGGACGCAGAAAATACAGACGCATTATCTGATCTAGAGATTTCAACTGCAGGGATACTTAAATTACTGAAAAACCTAAAACCTGACAAAGCAGCCGGCCCGGACAAGATTAAGCCACTCGTCCTCAAGGAGCTTCGTGAGCAGATAGCACCAGTCTTGCAGGTAATTTACACAACTTCCCTACACACAGGCGAAGTACCTGCAGACTGGACTACAGCGAACGTAGCACCGCTGTACAAGAAGGGAGACAAGTCTGCTGCGGCAAATTACCGCCCAATATCCCTTACTTGCATAGCATGCAAGCTTCTTGAGCACATAGTGGCCTCTAATCTTGTGAAATTTCTTGATGCAAACAGCCTGCTTTACGACCTACAACACGGATTCAGAGAAAAACGTTCGACTGAGACACAGCTAGTCATGCTCGTGGAGGACCTGGTCCGAAACGCCAGCAAAGGTAAACAGACCGACCTCGTCTTACTTGACTTTAGTAAAGCCTTTGACATGGTGTCCCACGAGAAGTTGCTCTACAAGCTGCATTCATACGGAGTCCGTGGTAAGTGCCTATCCTGGATACGAGCATTCCTAGGCGGTAGGACACAGACAGTGGTGCTGGAAGGTGAAAGCTCCGATATTATACCAGTGACGTCCGGAGTCCCCCAAGGGTCTGTCCTGGGGCCGATACTGTTCCTGGTTTACATTAACGACCTGCCTGAAAGCATTGACTCGCAAGTAAGGCTGTTTGCAGATGACACGGCAGTTTACTTGACAATCAACGACGAACAGAAAGACGGTTCGACTCTACAAGAAGACCTTGACAAACTACAAGTATGGTCACAACAGTGGGACATGAGCTTCAACCCCTCCAAGTGCCAAGTTATTCATGCCACTAAGGCTAGGGTACCAATTCCCACAACTTATACACTACATGGACAAACTTTGGAGGCCGTCAGTAGTGCTCGCTATCTAGGTGTGGACATCTCGAGCAACTTGTCGTGGAACACTCATGTCAACCGCATGACAACAACAGCAAATCGCACACTGGGATTTCTCAAGAGGAACATAAAATGTAAATCTAAAAAGATCCGAGAATGTTCCTTCAAAACCCTTGTCCGCCCGCAACTTGAGTACGCAAGTAGTGTCTGGGATCCTCACACAAAGTCCAACATTGACAAAATTGAGATGGTGCAACGTCGAGCCGCTCGCTGGACTTTGGGTGAGTACTCCAGATACTCGAGTGTCTCTACCATGCTGGAGACACTAGGATGGCGTACTCTGGAGCAGCGGCGGGCAGATGCACGACTGTGTCTTTTCTATAAGATAATTCATGGCTTGGTGGCTGTACCAGTGCCAGCGTACATGCAGAGTAATACAAGGGTGTCTCGTCACTGCCACTCTGCGGGCTATACACAGATCCACACTGGTGCAGACTACTATAAGTTCTCCTTCTTCCCCCTTACCATTGTTCAGTGGAATGCTCTGCCATCAGATGTTGTGCTGACTGGTGACTTGAACCAGTTCAAGTCATCAGTCAGCAACATCTGTCATTTTAAACCATGAGTCCTGCAGTTGTGTTTTTATCCTGATTTTTATCTTTTCACCCTAGTATTTTAACCCCTATCACCTTTACACCCTTATTTCCTTAACTTTTATCTGTTCCTATTTCTACTAATAGGCACTTGGCGCGCAAACTGCTCGAAATTACCCGTGAGGGTGTGCAGCAGAAATATCGAGATAGATAGATAGAATTATCTATAAAAACACTGTGAATTTGGTTTTTACCTTGACACACACTTTATTTTTGTACAGTTTTGCTTATAATACGATTAAATAAACTTCTTACAAGTCTATGGATCACATAATTAGCTTCTATATGCTTGTAAACATATAATTAGACACCAAAAGTATGAAAATCGGTCAAATATATCCGATGTTAGAGATAAAACTGTATAATAGAACCGGAAATGGCGGCCATCTTGAAAAATGGCCGCCATTTTGAATTTTTACGTGGCTAACGGTTTTTTTGTTGAAAGTAGGAGCATACCAGTATACCTACCAAATTTGATGCTTGTATCACCAAGTGCATGATTTTTGTAATAATGTGCCCAGCTAATGATGCTATGTTCCAAATATCTAAGATCAGGGTACTAGGGTTCTAGACAAGAAGATTTTTTCTAAGTTTCCATTGAAAAAATCTATTTTTAGCTCCTGTGACCTACATATGCAACAGACTGGAACCATTTGAAGAAAATAGATAAAGGACATCTAGAAGTAACACCATGCCGAATATCAAAGCTCTGGCTATATTAGCTTCAGAAAAGAAGACGTTTGAAAACTAGAACCCCCGGAGTGGGGCTAATTTTGACCCCAGGGGCATAATTTGTACAAACTTGATAGAGGACCTGTAGATGATATGCAATCGACCAGAACCATTTGAACCTTATTGGTATAGGACATCTAAAAGTGTCACCATGCCAGATATCAAAGCTCTGGCCATATTAGTTTCAGAGGAGAAGACGTTTGAAAATTTCACTATATAACTCTATGTTAAACTGTGACCCCCCGGGCGGGGCCAATTTTGACCCCAGGGGCATAGTTTGTAGTTTGATAGAGGACCTGTAGATGATGCTATGTGACAAATGTCTAAGATCTGGCCCTTGTAGTTTCAGACAAGAAGATTTTTTAAGATTTCCTTATTTTTTCACTTGGTTGCCATGGCAACCAGAGTTCTACATTGTTTTTTATTCTTTGAACAAATTGAAAGAACTTGACCCAAGGAACATTCGTGTAAAGTTTGGTTGAAATCTTTTCAGCGGTATATGAGGAGATGTCATTTGAAGCAATTGTTAAAGACAACAATGACTGTATAAAGTGAAATTATTTTCTTCTGTGGAAGAATAAATTAAAGACATAAAAAGGAATATGTATGGGTTAATAGGTTAATAAATATCATTATTTACATTTTCTAAATATAAGAAACTATATGTAAATGAGTGGCAAATAGTTTGGATCCAGATTAGATGCAGCATTATGTGGCATCTGACCTGGATCCATACTGTTTATGGCCAAGAATTAATTGTGGACTGATAGACAGAAAGATAAACAAACAAACAAAACACAAACAAACAAACAGACAGACCAAAAGTAATATGCCTCGAACTAAGTTGTGCTTGAGCATAAAATAGCAGACATCACTATCATTTCTGTTATGTATCTCAGTGACCTGAGTTCAGAGCTAGCTATGGGTCAGTTATGCAATAAGAGACGGTCTCAGAGAGAAATGACTATTATCATGCTGAACTGTTGTCTGCTCCAAATGTTTGTATGTGAAATATGTAAAAAATAATAACTTATATTTTCTAAATATAAGAAAATATGTAAATGAGTGGCAAATATTTTAGATCCAGATTAGATGCAGCATTATGTGGCATCTGACCTGGATCCAAACTGTTTGCAAAAATGTTGCATTTAGTATAAGGGTAGCTTCTTAGCCTGGAAGATACAATGGGTCTGTATAAAAACGGATCATTAGAGAGTTTTTACTGTCAGACCTGCATAAAAAAGCACTGATATGGCCAGGGTTGAGTCAAATTTGACCCTAGGGTTTTGATTTTTTACAATTTTGAAAGTGAATTAGTAGAAGATACTATTCATGCAATATCTAAGGCGTGGGAACAGTGGTTTTTTACAAAAAACTTGTTTAAAGTTTTTCACTTTTTTTAATAAATTTCAATAAGTAGTCCACCAATGAATTTTATTTTAACAATTTCTGTAGAGAAGCATCCAAGGAACACCGTCAGCAATTTAGTTTTTCCCTCAAACTCGCGGTTTCAGAGGAGATGTCGCTTGAAGTAAATTTGAACGGACGGACAGATGGAGAGACGGACGGCGGGCGATCACAACAGCTCACCTTGAGCCTTCGGCTCAGGTGAGCTAAAAATAAGCAAGGGGTTTGCTTTGCCCAAGTTTTCATTTTTGTACAAACATACAACCTTTTAAGTCAAATAATGCAAAATCGTATGGAAAATATTGCATATTTTTAAGAGGATGGTTCAGATTTTTTAATTTTTCACATCATATGATGCGAATATTGGGACAATAACTTAAATTTTGTGATTTTCACGTCTTCTGGATAGGCATGACATAAAAAAATTCAGTATTTTAGGTAAGAATAGGTAAAAATCACCTTTCAGGAATATTTGTCTTTTAATTTTCTCGCATATTTTCCTACCTGTAAGGCTATATACAATATTTCAAATATTTTCGAGATGAGATGGCGAAAAGCCTTCATATTTCACACAAGACACGGGAATTACATGTAGTATCCATTCATAATATCATTTTCACATTACAATTACCCTATCATCAGTGTTGGAATACTTTAAATTCTAACACACCTCACACACACCCCTATATAAAGGAGGGACATTTCTATGTTTGAATTCGCTATAAAACATGCATGCCCTGTAACATCTTAATGTGACATAATATAACTTCGAATATGCATGCATCAAGAAATGAAGCGCTGTTGCGGCGGTGCAATGTGTAGTTAAATTAAAGGGTTAGAATCGAAATCATATAAATTTTTCTCACCCAAAAAACAGTTACAATATTTCATCAGAATTGCCTAAAACAAAACTATTTTACTATATGTTAACCAACACATAACATTATAAGTACCTCTTTTTATGCAATGAAATTATTCCTCTACTGAAGAAAATCATTTATACAGCAATAAATATATATGTGTCATAAGCAGGTTGAAAGTAAAGCAGAAATTAATGTACGTATTATCGGGAGGACTTTTTTACCTCGTGTTTGTGTGACATCAAACTGAGCAACATTTTGGCCTTGAGATCTTTATGCTGACCATCCTGTGTATATATAAATCTGTTGACGTGATGTACAGCCATCAAGTATAGAACTGGGGACCATGTCGGCCTCAGAGTTTGGCTGTAGAGAGACTGGAAATACAGGCGAATCAGGCCAACATCAACCTCTTCCGGCACCAAGTACTCTCTGATAGGGACAAGAAGCTGAAATAATACACAGGCTCTATAATCTTATGATTCACTTAACTCATCTATCACCCCTAAAACTTCAAATGGACAATGCCAGTTTCCAATAAAGTCTAGTTAACCCTTAGCCCGCCAAATAAATTGTCGTCTGCTATATTTCTCGTCTGCTTCAAGTTTCAAAGTGCTTCAAAGTTGCTCTAAATTGCTGAAAATGTTGTCCGAGTGTCAAACAGCTTGGATCCAGATGAGACGCCGAGTTACTCGGCGTCTCATCCGAATCCAAGCTGTTTGCATATGGAGCTATAGTCGTGAGTGGCAGGCTAAGGGTTAATAGTTGACTACTTAGGGTTTTTTAGTTTTGTTTAACATTACATTGTTAACTGACAAACAGTGAAGACCCTGATCAAAGGGCTCCTCTTCACAGGTAAAGTTTAAGTAATTGGTTAATATTTATGTGGCACACGGGTTAAATCCATTACTTCATAGCCTGTTTCTAGTTTTCACTTTTGAACAAGGATGATAACTTACAGCTAGTTTTAAACACGGATGACAACTTAAAACAGATTAAAAGTTAAGCTGAATGTGTCGTAAGGTGTATTCTGCTTTGCTTCAACCTGCTTTACGCTACCATCTTTTAGGATATGACGTATTTCCTAAGGTGCATATTCATTACTGTTTGAGTTGGAATTATCTTCAGTAGAAAAATTCCTATCTATGGAGTAATGAGTTAAAATGGAACTTTTTTTAATAGAGAAGAAATAAAGCAGAGGCATAAAAAGGCATGAGCAATGCCATGACAAAACCTGCCTAAATGCATTGCAAACAGTGTAGATCAAGGCCAGCCCCTGCATAAAAGATGCGGCGACTGGCCTTGATCTACACTGTTTGACACCTACATGCATCTAAAGCATTGCATGTGGCTGTATTATATATGTTTTGGTAGTGTAGATCAAGTTCAGATGCAGAACGAGGGGATGACAATGGTGCTTGCTACAGTGGAGAATCTGTTATTCTTTCCCAATAAACGCGTTTACGCTAAAACTATTATTTGCAGTGCAAACAGTTTGGAGCCAGATCAGACGCCGGGTAACCCGGCGTCTGATCAGGCTCCAAACTGTTTGCCACCAAGATAAACAAGAATTATCAGAATTGTCAAAAAGTTGTTCTTTTCTACGTTTTATTGTTTTGCGTTTGCGTACGTTTGCGTTTAAACGGGAAAGAATAACAGATTCTCCACTGTATATACAATTTTGCAATGCAATAAGGCAGGTTTTGTCATGGCACGGCTTGCATATTTATGAAGTACACTCCCCTATATATCAGGAGGTATGGCTTACCTCAGTCACTGACACTGACAATGTACGTAACAAGCCGGTATACTCTGTCCATATAGCTCGGCGGTACTGGACACTGTGTTTCTGTTGTAATGGTAGTAAGACATAGCAGCCAAACAGAGAGTCTCCAAATGATACAGCCTCATACTGCTGCAGTAGCCCAGCAAACCTGGGGAATAGAATTGGAATTGCACAACTGGAGTTTAACTAAGCCACCCCTGAAACTTTTAATGGACAATTAAAATTTCAAAATACTTCTAGTCCATTTTTTTTACTATTTGGGAATTATTTATTGTTTCAAGATGACAAACAGTGTAGACCCTGATCAGAGGGCTCCTTAAGGAGCCCTCTGATCAGGGTCTACACTGTTTGTATAGGACAAGTGTAATCTCCACAGGTATACTGTTTGTAAATGACGATTATGCTAGTGGCTAGGATTGAATGTGTTATGGCTTGAATGAGACAAGGTTAGTTAAACCTTTTCGCCCATTGCTTGTTTTCAATATTGAGGGCAGATGATTGCTTAAAGCAAGCTGAAAGTAAAGCAGAATGCTCCTTAAGGAGTATTCTGCTTTAATTTCACCTGCAAACAGTTTGGATCCTGATGAGACCCCTTGTATAATACGGCATCTCATCAGGATCAAAACTGTTTGACAACCTGACACTATTTTGAAACGAAATTTAGAAAATTCAATATTCAGAACAGCAGCGGATGAAAACTCTTTCAGACCAAACAATAACCCAGCATGCAGATGGAGAACTTACAGGTCGTAGAATGAAGTCAGGCCGGGTATGGACTCTGTAAAGTCTATCTTCTCCAATATGTTAGGCTTTGTGTAGTAGTGGAGTAGCCCAGCCATGTAGCAATGAATAGTTTGATCAAGAAACATGTCATTCCCTATAAAACAATTAGTATGTAGCAGCGAATAGTGTGATCCAGAAACATGTCATTCCCTATAAAACAATATATATGTAGCAGCGAATAGTTTGATCCAGAAACATGTCATTCCCTATAAAACAATATATATGTAGCAGTGAATAGTTTGATCAAGAAACATGTCATTCCCTATAAAACAATATATATGTAGCAGTGAATAGTTTGATCAAGAAACATGTCATTCCCTATAAAACAACAAATCTGAATATCAAATATCTTAACAGGTATATATCTTATATATCAGAATGTGAAATTATCTAACAGTCTTGTATTCTATTGGATGAATACACAGCTTTACTCGAATGAGGTAAGTGCCAAATCCAAATATGAATTATTAAAACTGTGTTAATTGATATTATTATACTTAAGGGTGTATCCAACCCATAAGCGATTTTTTCAAAGTATCGAATTTTTTTCTGTCATTGTTTTTTTGGAAGAGCTATTTATGATGAATGAAAAAATAGAAAAAAATATATGGTGGTGTCCTTTTTTTTTAGCTACAGCTATTTGAAAAAGGTATGTCAAATTTGGACTTTTTCTTTCAAATTTTACCCATTCAGAGTACAAGCTTCAGTAAAATCTATTTCACAACAAAACAAAGATGGTAATTTGGGTTTTCATTATTTATTTCATGTCTATGGTGGTATTTTCACATATAGAAACCAAATTTAGACAAAGCAGGCACTAGGTTTGAACAATATAGATCCTCGAATATCAAAAATATGCTTTTTATAGGGCATGCTTTTATTAGATATTTTATTTTATGAAATAAAAGTAAAAAAGTTTAAAAATGAAATAGTTCTAGTATCAAACTTTTTCTTATATTCTACCAAATGAAAGCCAATGCTAAGGCAGTTCAAAATATGAAAAGAAATTGAAAGGTCAGTGTTGAAAAATTTGAGTTATTAAAGTAAAAAGAGTTATCTCCCCTTACAAAATTTACAAAAAGTACCATATCGATGATATTTAGAGCTTTATAAATTTCACATTTTGTGCCTTTTTTTTCTCTTAAATTAGTTTTTGTATGAAGAAATACTACCATAGATAGGAAATAAATAACACAAAACCAAATTATCATATTTGTTTTCATATAAAATGGATTTTATTGAAGCGGGCTGTTTGAAAAGGACAAAATAAGAGGAAGTGGGTGGGGTAAATTTTACATGGCCATGGAGCCAACTGTTGTTCACCAACATGTACACTTTTTCTATTTTTTCATTCGTCTTAAATAGCTCTTCAATACTAAACCATCATAAAGTGTTTTCATATACTTTGAAAATTTCTTAAATTCATGACATTGATACACCCTTAAGAGAACATTTTTTAAATTACATGTGTATCTACAGTTCATTTACATTGGATTTAAGATGAAATCCGATTTAATGGTAAAAAATTAAAGTGAATATCACCACCACATATTTTAACATTCACTATCAAGACAATTCATTTGGTATAGATTTTTTTTAAATGAAACAGCTAGGATGTGTGTGAAACATTTTGCCCCTTGACATGACCATGATCTCTAATGACCTTGACCTTTGTCTGGCATGTACTGAACTCAGAGACTTCTTGAATGGAATACACATGCACATCAAGTCACATGATGTTCCAAGCTTTCGAGGCATAGAACAGCAGGGGGTTTAATTGGTGAATTGATTCTCAAAAAAGTCCAACAAAAAATGACTAATTGACAGTATGATTATGATAGTTGTAACAATTGAGAAGATGGTATTCTTTTCCTTTTAATCCAAAACAACACAAACACATCACAATAAAACAGAGAAAAGGACAACTTTTCGACAATTCTGACTATTCACATTAATCTGAGTGGCAAACAGTTCGAAGCCTGATCAGACGCCAGGTTACCTGGCGTCTGATCTAGCTCCAAACTGTTTGCAATGGAAATAATAATTTCAGCGTAAACACCTTCATTGGAAAAGAATGACTTCTTCTCCATTATATGGGGGTGACTGCACAATACCTGTTAGGAAGACACACATAATTCTGGACAATTTCAGTGTGACCGACACCTGGCACAAGAGAGCGGGTCTTTCCACTTCCATCAGGTATATCCATCTTAGTACATTACGTACAGCATCCAACTGTGTAGCTGACAACACGTTCTGAACTTCTGCCCCGCTAGGAAATAAACAAACAACAAACACAAATAACACAAACAAAGGAATAGAGAATTACACAAACACAAATAAAGATCTAGTGCATGGCGCAAACAAAGGTATAGTAGAACCTCTGAAAATGGCCTCAAGAGTATAAAACATTTGAGTAGAGTCTTAGATTGTTCATAAATATTTGGTTTGTCAGATTTGAGCAAAAGCTCAAATCTGACCAATCAAATGCTTGAGAACAAACTCAGAATCAACTCAAAAACTTTATAACCTTGGACTCTGGATTCCCCATAACCTGATTTTTTCGGTTCTACAAACCCATTGATCTTACAATGAAGAGATTTACATAACTCAAAGGACAGGTGACTGCTAATTACTTTAGAACCTATTTGTATTACTGTTGTCCTACATTACAATATGCACCATAAGACATATTTTATATCCGAGCAGATTGTAGTGTTACGAATGCTGAAAAATGAATTCTGCTTTACATTTCAACCTGCTTTAAGTGGTCAGCTATCCTAAATATTCAGGATACCATAATTTTTAGACAAAATGCCTTAGAAATGTTTGAGATTTGAATTTTATATATAAAATAGGGACAGCAAGAGTATCGCATGCAGTTGCCTATGTATGTCTGTTTTTGGAGATCATAGAAAAACAAGAATATCGTTCCCAACGATGGATGCTCCCCACAAAGAAAAAGCCCAAGGTATAGCATGTTTAGTAGGTGAACATAGTATCAAGTTTCATCAATTTTCGATGTAACATTCAGGAGATATGCTTCGGACAAAAATGAATTTATTATGAAAAAGGGAGGCAATTCAATATTTGGAGATGACAGAGTTATAATTCTTGTGTACTACACTTCTTTTTGTCATCCTCTAACACAGTATCAAGGTTCACGTTACAGTGTGGCAAAATTGGGAGATGAGAGCTAGAGTTACGGTTCTTGTGTACTGCACCTCCTCCTGTCATTCTCTATCACTGTATCAAGTTTCATCAACTTACGGTGTACCGTTCAAGAGATATGCTCCGGACAAAAAAGCGTGACGGACGGACTGACAGACGGACTGACGGACGGAAGTTCTAACGAGAGGATACTTATGTGGCTATTTTCTATTGTTTTCTTTTGGGTGGCTAGCCACACAAGCGACAATTTATTTTTGCTCTAACTTGAAAAAAAATGATCTGGAGGCTAACCCTACCCCTAACCCTATGTCCTACAACTGGCCAGGTTAATGTCACAAGAAATGGCCAGGTTAATGTAACAAGAGACGGCCAGGTTAATGTTTTTCAATTATGGGGCTAAGAATTTTAGCCACGTAAGTACCCTCCCGTAAGCACGGACGGACGGACAAAGCGGCGACTATATGCCCCCCCCCTAAAGGGGACCATAATAAAGTAAAATTAAGTCAAAGGTCATGGTCAATTGGTCAAATATTTTAGTTGATTTGGTTTGCTTGACTTAGGTATGTTGACTAGGACTTGTCAAGATGAACATGCACACCAAAAATGAAGATTGTAGATGAAAAATGGAAGAAGTTATGGCCAACGCTAAGATTTCAGACGACAATGATGGTAAAACCAGAGTGACGACAACTTGTGTTGTTGTTTTTTTCTTCCAAAAACAGGCGAGCTAAAAATTGGGAAAATGCCTGAGACTACTGCTCAATATCTGAGATATGGCAGCCCAGAATACATGAAACGGGCTATTGGATGGGAGAACATTTCTTTAACCCTTTCCCTCATAGAAGCGCCTTTTAGCACATTTGATTTATTCCTCCACTGAAGAAAATATTTCCAATTGATACAGTCTTGAAAATGGACATAAGAAAAAAATTCTAAACCTTATCAGATGATCGCTTAGAGCAGGCTGAAAGTAAAGCAGAATGTGCCTTAAGGCACATTCTGCTTTACTTTCAGCCTGCTTTAAGTGGTCACATGTCTTCAAAACTAAAACAGGCTGAGGGGTAAAGGGTTAAGCAGATGATATACAACATCATGTAGGGTAGATAAGGGTAAATTAGTAACCACTTACACAGACATATACGTGTTGTAGAGTTCTAAAAGACCACTTACACGGACATATACGTGTTGTAGAGTTCTAAAAGACCACTTACACAGACATATACGTGTTGTAGAGTTCTAAAAGACCACTTACACAGACATATATTCTAAAAGACCACTTACACAGACATATACGTGTTGTAGAGTTCTATAAGGGGTACAAACATCCAGTCCTTCGGTAGTAGACACTCTCCAATACTGGAGGTAAAACAAGTCTCTGACACATGGCTCATCCCCGAGAAATGGTTTCTACAAACAAATAAATATGAAAACAACATGAAAGTAGCAGGGTTTGATCAGGACCATGCACTGATATAATTTCTACCAAGTTTCAACAGAATTGGTCCAGTAACGCAGAGCTACAGATAAGAAGGACATAAGAGTAGACATTTTCAACATTTTCTTATCCATATTGAAATCTTACTCTATGTTTTGACTACTCAATAGAATCATCTTGAAGGACAATTATAATGAGTAGTCACACCATAGGGTGTTGAGCATGCATAAAAATTTTAGTTTTCAAAATAGTCCCCTTATCTGGAATCCTGGTATAGTAGCGTTCAACTTTCAGTTTAAAATGTATAAGTCAGCATACAACAGATAAAAATGGATAGCAATACTTCACATGATATTATCATGTTAGTACGGAAGCCGGATAGTGCCACTTTTACAATTTTTTTTTTTTTATCTTGAAAATTCAAGTTATTATCTTGAAAATTCAAGATACTATCTTGAATATTCAAGATAATAACTTGAAAATTCAAGATAGTATCTTGAATTTTTAACATACTAACTTGAAAATTCAAGATAGTATCTTGAAAATTCAAGATAATATCTTGAATTTTCAAGTTAGTATGTTGAAAATTCAAGATATTATCTTGAATTTTTCAAGATAGTATGTTGAATTTTCAAGATAGTATCTTGAATATTCAAGATAATATCTTGATTTTTCAAGATAATAACTTGAATTTTCAAGTTACAGCGTTCCCTCTCTACAACGACATCGCATGGGAGACGAAAAATGTGTGCGTTGTTCGGAGGGAGTCGTTATAGAGAGGGAAATAGGATTACATTTGCAAACAGCTTGAATCCAGATCAGACGCCGCGTAACGCGGCGTCTGATCTGGATTCAAGCTGTTTGTCACTCGTCACTAAGGTTTGTTATGTCAAAATGCCCAATATGTAATTTTGAGAAATACAGCAGACGACAACTTTAAACAGAAGATATTGCAGACGTAAAAAGGTTGGACATAATTTCTTGTTTCGGGATCAGCAGCAAGCGTCGTTGTGAAGAGGGAATCGTTGTTGGGAGGGCCGTTGTAGAGAGGGAGCGCTGTACTTATCTTGAAAATTCAACATATACTATCTTGAAAATTCAAGATAGTAACTTGAATTTTCAACATAATAGAGATGGGATAAATCTGTTGTATGGAAGGTGGATAGTGTCACTTTAAGAATTCATAGAAGGCTGAGTCTTGTAAAAATATACAAAGAGGAAATTATTAAAGGCGTTTATAGAAGGTCAAAGGGTTAAAATACAGGTGACACAGCTCATGTTGAGGTTTTGTGATCCCTGGAATGTCCTTTGTGCATTGTGCATCTTTCGTCAATATTCTTAGCTCACCTGAGCTTATGTTCCGTGTGAGTTATTGTGATCGCATTTCGTCCGACGTCCGTCTGTCTGTCCGTCCATCAACCACTTTCTGTAAACGTATTCTTAGCTGAAAACCAGTTGACCAGCTTTTATGAAACTTGATCCTTACAAAAAGTATTCAAAGAAATTGAATCCACTCAAAACTGTGGTTGACATGGCAATTTTTTAAAGTGTTCTTCTCTATAACCACAAGGCCTAGGGCATTGATAATTGGTAACTGGTATGTAGCATAACGGTATGTAGTTGTCCTCTACCAAGTTTGTTCAAATTATACACCTGGGTCAAAATTAGCCCTGCCCTAGGGTTCACTTGTTTTCTCTGAAGCTAGTAGAATTCCTAAAGGTGGGCGATTTAAGGTCCAACATGGCCATCTTGTTTTAGCAGTCTTCTCTGTGAAATTCACCAAAATTTACCTGAATGATACTTGTATATTAGTCTTATGCAAATTCCTAATGTTTATGGTATTACGTGAAGAATCGTGGTTGTCATGGCAACCAACCACTTAAAACTTTGAAAAATCTATGAAAACCTTTCCAGAAATTACTGAGCTAATTTCTACCAAATCTCCCAGTTTAGTGATGCTTTTAAGCTCACCTTGTTAGCAAATAAAGTTGTATGAATAAATCTATTACAACAGAAAAGACATTACTCTTTCCCAATAAAAGTGTTTATGCTAAAATTCATGTCCTTTGCAAACACTTTTGAGCCAGATCAGATGCGGGGTAACCATGCACCTGATCAGGCTCCCAACATTTTGCCAATCAGATCAAAACAAATCGTCAACATTTTCAAAAGTTGTCATTTTCTCCATTTCATTGCAATGCATTTGCCTTCCAATTACGTTTAACCCATTACCCCTTAAAAACGCCTTTTTACGCCTCTTACTTATTCCTCCAGTGAAGAAAAAAGTTCCAGTTTATACAGCAAAAAATATGTACCAAAAGAAATATTTTCCATATCCTAGAAGATGGTAGCTTAAAGCAGGCTGAAAGTAAAGCAGAATGTGCCTTAAGGCACATTCTGCTTTACTTTCAACCTGCTTTAAGTGGTCACCTGTTTTCGAAGCAAGAAATAGGCTAAGAGGTAATGGGTTAAAAGGGAAAGAATAAAGTGTTCTCCACTGTAGTACCTTGATTTGATCACCTCCCTTTCAGACTGGGAAAATGCCATTAGATAGGTTGACCTAATGCCTGTCAGGTGTGCCTGGGCGTCATGTGACAGCTGCTGTAAGGTGAAGGTCACCTCCTTCTCTGTTGCTGACCTCAGGTGAGAGGGCGTGGCCGACAGTGATAGCTCTCCCAACCCGGCAGCTGCTGAGTCTTCGTGTTCCTGTCTGTAAGAAAACATATTAGCCGTGCCATGAGAAAACCTGCCTTACTGCATTGCAAACAGTGTAGATCAAGACCAACTGCTGTGTCAAAGATGCATAGACTGGCCTTGATGTACAGTAAAACCTCTCTATAACGGCCACTAAAGTGTGCTAATTTATTAGTTGTTTTTGACAGGTGACTGCTTAAAGCATGGTGACAGTAAAACAGAAAGCTCCTGTAGGAGCTTTCTGTTTTACTGTCACCTTGCTTTAAGCTGTCACCTGTCATTTAAATAACCAATTAGTCCTCGTTTTAGTGGCCGTTATAGAGAGGTTTTACTGTACATTCTTTGACACCCGCAAGCATCTAAAGCACTATATGTAGTTGTATTATACACAGTTTTTGGTAGTTAAGACCAAATTCATACAGAGCCTGTGATGACAATGGTGCTTTGAGTGTTTATTGTTTCAATGCAATAAGGCAGGTTTTGTCATGGCACGGCCCATAGCTTGGTGAATCCAAGTGGACACTATGACCTTTCACCCATTCCCCCTACCATGCTTTCAGTATTGAAGACAAATAGTTGCTTACAGCAGGTTGAAAGTAAAGTAGAATGCTCCTTATGAAGCATCTTGCTTTACCTTCAACCTGCTTTAACTTAAGTTTAAGCTACCAACTGGAAAGATACTGAAAATGTCCTTTATATAATGACTTTAGGAAACATTATTTAGTAACAAAATTTAACAATAATCAAAATATGTACACATCTTATTTCTTAATGACACATAAAAACATTGAAACTGTATAAAATCTAGCAACATACATTTATTATGCCTTTCGTTTAGACAAGAATTACGTAAATCATGTACATGTAATGTAAATGTAAATGTGCCAATGTTTGTTTGTTTATATATTATTAGACAATATGTGTATTCACTGTTTATCTTGCATCCGTGTCAGATCCAGAGGACTGTATCACAATAAAATTTGTCTTGTCTTTTATGGCTAGTGTCCTTAAGTGTAGAAAAAATTAGAGACGTAAAAAGGTGTATAAATGAGGTAATGGGTTATGGCAGTTTAAGTGTGTATTAAATCTTTAGCCCTTTACCTCATAGAAGGGCCTTTTTAGCGCATTCAGTTTAATCCTCCACTGGAGAAAATAGTTCCATTTCATACAGTCATGAATATGTATCAAAACAAATATTTTTTTATCCTAGCAGATGGTAGCTTAAAGCTTTAAGTAGTTATCTATTTTCAAAACAAGAAAATAGGCTACCGGGTAAAGGGTTATTAAAGACCCACCTCCAGTAGACTGGACTAAAGCAGCAGGTCGACATGAGGTCATGGATCAGATGTTCATCTCCATGGTGTACACCAGTCAGGAGGCACAACGAAACACAGTGTAGAATACTTCTGTCCTCCGCTGACAAATCCATCTGATCAGCCTGTGTGAAAAGATAACAGTAACTCTAGCTATACTCAAATATTTATGATAATTGTTACGGCTGATTAATTGCTTGATGTATGGTAAAAAAGCATTCAGAAAGCTCTTTTAGAAGCTTCTGCATCACAGGTCATTTGCTTCCACATGTTTTTTAAACTAAAAATTGTGACAGTTAAGTTTTTTTTAACCAATTACCCCATAAATATGTCTTTATATTATCCTTCAATGAAGTAATCAGTTCCAATCTATACAGTCATGAATATGAACTATATGAAATATATTCTATATCCTAGCAGATGATGGCTTAAAAAAGGCAGAATATAAATCAGAATGTGCCTTTTTAGGTGCATTCCGTTTACTTTCAATCTGCTGTAAGTGATCACCAGTCCTAAAAACTAGAAACAGGGTATAAAGTACATTGTAGTGAGTTAAATTGCATAATTAAGGTGAAGAGGGTGGGGCTGTGGTAGCCTGGTAGGAGGCCAATTTTTCCAACAGATATATGGACATATTGATTTAAGCATATCTTTACTCATAACTTCCTATTTCAAGTCCGAGATATTTAAAAGACAGGTGACAGCTTAACCCTTTACCCCATAAATACACGTTTTACCCCTTTAATCTATTCCTCTACTGAAGAAAATATTTCCATTTTATACAGTCATAAACATGTAGCATAAGAAATATTTACCACATCCTAGCAGATCTGATGGTAACTTAAAACAGGCTGAAAGTAAAGCAGAATGTGCCCTAAGGCACAATCTGCTTTACTTTCAACCTGCTTTAAGTGATCACTTCTCTTCAAAACTAGAAACAATCTAAGGGGTAATGGGTTAAGCAAGGTGACTTTTCTGTTTTACTATCACCTTACTTTAAACAGTCACCTGCCATAAACACCTAATAATTTACACCATTTAGTGGTTGCAATAGAGATGTTATACTGTATATGCCCTGCATCACTTAGTGACGAGGTATAAATAGAGGATCTTACATGAGTGCTCATTATTTATCATTTTTTATAAGGATCTTACATGAGTGCTCATTATTTATCATTTTTTATAAACGAGTTGATTAAAATAATATGATGCAAGTTTATTAAAAATGATGAATAATGAGCACAAATGTGAGATTCTATTTATCACATAATCATTTTAAAAACCTGTTTAATTATTTGAAGCCACAGGTTGTAGTCACTTTCGCAAATTGTAATTTTTCTGCCAAAATGTGACGTTGTTTACGGTAATGTCATGGCAAATGACGTCATTTGGTGGCCCCCTACATGCAGCGCTTGCGTACAAAAAGGTTAGGCCGGAGACCAAAAAACAATATACCACTAGTGGATTACGATATTTATACAATCGCTTTATGCAACACCGAGACCGCAAAGTCAGGGCTGACATTTCTTCGAACTTTTCCTAAATCTTCGGATTTTTTTCTTGTACATGGTAGCTTACAGCAGACTGAAAGTAAAGCAGAATGCGCCTTAAGGCGCATTCTGCTTTACTTCCAGTCTGCTTTAAGCAGTCACATGTCAACACAACTAGAAACAGACGATGGGGTAAAGCATCGATTCGTAAAATCAAACTTGAAAAATGCAAATTTGAAAATCTAAGGATTTTTCATGTCAACTTATAGCAGCCCTGCAAAACATGCTTTACTTACCTGCAGTGTGGCAATCTTCAAGATGTAGTACTGTAGGTGATTTTCAAACTTGGTGAAGTAGTTACCCGACAGCCAGCTAGGTTTGCCCAGTGATAACTTGCGTAGGTAGGTCAATACATCAGGGCAACTGAGGACACATGATACTGGTGATGTACACTGGTCAGCTGGGCCCTGTGGTGACAGAATATTGTATAAACTATTATGTTATGTCAAATGATTGCACGATATGAGTCCCCCGGACAGGCCCCCAACCGGATTTTGTGTGAGAGGAAAGAAGTCCCTCTCCACCTCTTTTGCAGGGGCAGATAGGAGGCCCCCTGGTTAAATTGCACTGGTTGGCATGATATATTTTTTATGTCGAACATTATTTCATGTTATTATAGAACAGAACAGAGCAGATGTTTTATTTGATTTTAGCATACAAGCTCATCATCATAACATACATGTATATACATAATAACATAAAACTGATGGTACTATATGTGATACAAGTCCGTGACGAATAAAAAATGGAAAAGAGTAGATGAATCAAGGAATACACAGGGCCGTTGACACATTGAGAATGTGTTGGCCTGTTTGTCTTGGATAATTGGGCAGTCAGGTAATTCTGATTCACGACAATTAATCAAGTAAAGATGGTCACGGAGGTGTGAAAAATTCGACACACCAAATTCCGGTCCTTCGTACAGTCGAACATCGACACATGTGTAGTGAATTTTGAGTGAAACAGTACGTACGGACCCAGAAAAAAAGTCGATATAGCGAAAAACTCGACTTATAAAAACTTGAGTCATACATAGATTTTACATAAGGTTATATAGGGAAAAAAGTTGGGACTTTGTAAAAAGATCGACATACCGAGAAACTCGACTCTTCGAAGTTCGACACGTGGAAGTTCTACTGTATATGATCTACTAACTGTAACTTCATAAATATGCGGTTTTATATTTCTAATTGTTCCTACACTCAGAAAAGTAGTTCCACCTAGACAGTCCTTAACATGATAGAAACACAGAAGGCAATTCCAGTATGTTTAACCCATTGTCCCATGCATACACCTATTTATGCCTATAATTTATTCCTCCACTGAAGACAATAGTTACTTTTTATACAGTCATGAATATGTTTCATAAAAAATATATGCTATATCCAACAGACAATAGCTTAAAGCAGGCTGAAAGTTAAGCAGAATGTGCCTGAGGCGCATTTTGCTTTACTTTCAACCTGCTGTAAGTGGTCACCTGTTTTCAAAACTAGAAACTGGCTATGGGGTAAAGGGTTAAGGATGAGAACTTAACGACTGCCATCTGTAATATGTCAGGAAAAGCTAATAGATGGATTAAGTGGTCTTCTACAAAAAATATATTTTAAACTAAACACTGTTATCCCAAAACAAAACTTGGTCTTCAGACTCCAGACTCCAGACTACAGTAAAACCTCTCTATTACAACCAAAAAATTGTGTTAATTGTTAGTTTTTTATGACGGGTGACTGCTTAAAGCAAGGCGACAGTAAAACAGAAAGCTCCTGTAGGAGCTTTCTGTTTTACTGTCACCTTGCTTTAAGCTGTCACCTGTCCTTTATATATATATACACTCAAATAGCATTCTTTTTAGTGGTCGTAATAAAGAGGATCTACTGTACTTATATTACATGACTTACCTTGGATATTAGCAGTCCTTTATGTATTTTGACTAAGGTTAAAATAGTTCTTAACAATGATGTTATGAAGTTGAAAGGCGAGTGACGAGCAAGGATTGGCAAATGTTGGTGTTCCATCACTGCAGTGTTGCCATACTCAGGTAGACAAGGATGCTGTTCTGTATTCTTTGATTCTATTGGTTGTAATATGTTGGAATGTTGGCTGTAAACCAATGAAAAAAGTGTTTACTAAAGTTTACTGTTTGCATGCTAGGTTAATATTTTCATCTGCAACAATTGTCATCTGCTATATTGAACTAGAAATAGAGCGTTCAAAATTTCTTTTCAAAACAGAGTTAAAGTGTAAAAATGCCCGGACCTGAAGAGACGCTGTGTTACCATTCTCATCAGAATCCAAACTGTTTGCACAGAAAATCTGCTGAAAAGGATGCCTGCTAATACTCTAAAATTATCCCATCTTCTTTATCCAATATTATGTGTCACAGGTCAATGGTTTTGATCCAAATCGCTACTTTGAAGAAAATGGGATAAGCAGAAATCATCTTCCTGAAATCAGCCCTCATCATCATCTCATCTCATCATTCATAGTCCTTAGATAGGTCTATGCCGTGTCGCAGTGCTGTAAAACACAACACACTCACTTGTTTTGCATATACAGTGGAACTCCTCCAAACCAGAACCACTTAACCCTTAGCCCGCCAAATAAATTGTCGTCTGCTATATTTCTCGTCTGCTTCAAGTTTCAAAGTGCTTCAAAGTTGCTGAAAATGTTGTCCGAGTGTCAAACAGCTTGGATCCGGATGAGACGCCGAGTTACTCGGCGTCTCATCCGGATCCAAACTGTTTGCATATGGAGCTATAGTCGTGCGTGGCAGGCTAAGGGTTAATACCGGAATTCTATCTAAACCGGACGGGACAAAAACTTTGGTCCTGTTTCCAACCCTTTTTTTTATTTTATAATACGCATTTTTACGCCTTTGAATTATTCCTACAATTAAGAAATATAATTATGAATAAATTTCTATACTTTAGTAGATGAAAGCTTAAAACAGGTTGAAAGTAAAGCAGAATGCGCCTTCAGGCACATTCTGCTTTACTTTCAACCTGTATTAAGTGTCCGCTATCTTCCATTCTAGAAACAAGCTATTGGATAATGAGGTCCCCACTAATGTCCGATTTAGAGGGGTTTCACTGTAAATGGGAAAGAAATATAGGATCTGTCATGAGTCGATGTTTAAGACAAGCTGAGCTCAAACGAGTCTAGAATTGAAATGTTATTAAGTGAGCCTTGGTGAGCTTAATAACTTTTCTATTCTAGACTAGTTTGAGATCAACTTGTCTTAAACATCGACGAGTGACAGATTCTGTTTCTCACATAACCAACGATTAAAGCTATTTTTTAAGCAATATGCATTTTTATAGAACCCCAGTGACGTCAAAACGCTGTTATAAAAAGTGATGTTATCAAAGTGATCTTAAACATGTTGGAGATAAGGATATTCGTCACCGTTGTTTGCTATAGAAAACAGGGGTAGTTATGTGAGAAAATATGTTCTCCACTGTTCTTACCTCAGTCTAGACCTGATAGTCTTCAACCCAAAAGAGTTCCAGTGCTGCATACATTCTGTGTACATGTTCTTCACATCATCCAGCCTGGCTACAGGGTCAGATCCAATCTGCTGAAAATATAACACATTACTCAATAGATACAACTTTACTGTATTCCTCCACTTAACTCTTTCCTCCCTGAAACTTTAAATGAAGAATTCCAGTTTCCATTTAAGTCAAATCCATTTCTGACCTTTAAGGGTTGTTTTCGTCAATGTTTGGCATTATGACAAACAGGGAAGACCCTGATCAGAGGGCTCCTTTCGGAGCCCTCTGATCTGGGTCTTCACTGTTTGCACAGGACAATTGTACTATTCACATGGACATTGTTTGAAAAGAACGCCTATTGGCGGGATTAGGGTTCAAAGGGTTAAGAAAATAGTTCAACTTTATACAGTCATGAATATGTAGCATTTATAAGAAATGCTTTCTATTTCCTAGCAGATGGTAGCTTTAAGCAGGATGAAAGTACATGTAAAGCAAAATGTGTCATATTGCATATTTTGCTTTACTTTCAACCTGCATTAAGTGCTAATCTGTTTTCAAAATTAGAAAAGGGCTATGGTGTTAAGATTCATACATTTACTATGTATTGTAAGGTGTAGAGTGGGATGGATCTCCGACCCACATACACCTATTCACGGAGACAATAAAATATTGAACTGAAAAAAAAAAAGAAGATACATGTATATACATTATACTGATTTTGATCTTGATTTCCAATTTTCATCTTCAAGTTTACTTAAAAATACAGTAAAACCTCTCTTGAGCAATACAGAAAAATTCTGTCTGAATGACCCTAAATGCAAAACTACATCAAGGGTCCAGAGGTGAAGATCAAAACCTCAAGGTCACAACACTACAATGCAATATTTCATACTTATAAGGTGCATCAGATTGTGAAGTTGCATAACAGTAGCTGCAGTACTTAGTCCATAACTGACCTAAAGGCGAAAACTTATTCTTGGTCAGAGGTCAAAGTCACCAAACTGTAATGTAACATACAGTGGTCATTGAGGGGCATCGGCATGAGAAGTTGTGTGACCCCAGCTGCTGTCCATAACTGACCAAGAGTTAACCCTTTTCTCCACAGGAGCACAGCTTTAACCCTTTCTACTGTTACATTTTTGGTATGACAACAAAACCAGTGAAAACATCAAATAGTTCAGACCCTGATCAGAGGGCTCCTATTGGAGCCCTCTGATCAGGGTCTACACTGTTTGCAAATGTAATCAGTAATCTCTACAGAGGGCTGTAGGGTTGAAACGGTTAAGCAGTATCCAATACATTTTAATGCATTTAATTTATATATATATAGTTCGTCCTTCGATTTCGAAGAAGACCATAACTTCATCTCCGTGAACTTCTGTGTTGAGCAATATTGTGGGTTCGAAGGTGGCTGACCAATCCAATTCTTGCACTGAACGTTCTACCACACTCTGGACATGATGGGCCTGATGGAACAGTCACTGAAGCTTCTCTCGCTTTATGCTGAGCTCTCTTCTGTTTCGCCAACACAATGTGTTCTTCCTCATAGAGTTTTGCCCCCTTCTTAATACTGGATCACCAGGAGCTTCTCTCGTTTGCTAGGTCTTCCCAGTTGTCAGGTCCGATTCTAAACAGCTTCGTGGATACTTTCAGTGAATCCTTGTACCTCATTTTCTGACCACCATGTGATCTTGAGCCTTTTTCTAGCTCGCCATACAGAAGCTGTTTTGGTGTCGGCCATTCTTCTGACATGACCAGACCTAAACGTAGCATGCTGTCAACGCTGTACAGATGGGCACGGCCTAGCACCTCAGTGTCTGGGATCTTGTCTTGCCATTTGATGCCTAATAACTTCCGAAGGCACACTGTGTGGAAATGGTTTAACTTCTTAGCATGTCTTTGGTAAACCGTCCAAGTCTCACTTGCATATATATTGTAGTAAGGTTGTAAGTACAACTGCTCGGTAGACATTGATCTTTGTCTCAGTGGTAATGACTCTGCGGCTCCATACAGACTCGTTTAGACGACCAAATGCTGAGCTGGCTTTTGCTATGCGAGAGTTGACTTCATCATCGATTTGGACATTTCTGGACAGAGTGCTACCAAGGTAGCATTTAATTTATTTCTCTACTGAAGAATATATTTCCATTTTATACAGGTATGAATATGTATTATAAGAAGTTTTTTCTATGTTCTAGCAGAGAATAGCTTAAAGCAGGCTGAAAATGAAGCAGAATGTGCCCTAAGCATTCTGCTTTTCTTTCAGTCTGTTTTAAGTGGTCACTTATCTTTAATAATAAAACTACAAACTGGGTATGGAGTAATGGATCAAGCACAGGTATATAGGGTTGATTTGGACTACGGAGGAAAGCACAGGTGCTTGTATTGTATTTTTGCTTAATTAAATTACCTCATTACATGTATATTGTATTATTAACTATAAAGAAATGATTTTACCAAAAATACAATACAGTAAAAACCTCTCTATTACAACCACTAAATTGTGTACATTATTAGGTGTTTAAGAAAAGTGACTGCTTAGAGCAAGGTAACAGTAAAACAGAAAGCTCCTTAAGGAGCTTTCTGTTTTACTGTCACCTTGCTTGAAGATATCACCTGTCTTTCTTTATGTTTTACTGTCTTGTTGCTTTAATCTGTCACCTGTATCTTATACAATTAATTAGTCTCTTTTTTAGTGGTCATAATAGAGAGATTTAATTGTACAAGCAGCTGTGAACGAAAGGTTTAAGTTGCTCATACCAGGTCCCAAGATGAGGGGAGTATTTCAAAAACTAAAATCTTTATTTCTAAATTAAACAATATGGTGTTGCTACTCATTAGAATCGTCTCAAAGAGATGATTGAAAGATTCTAATGAGTAGTAACACCATAGGATTTGGTGCTGAAATGAGTGAGAAAATTGTGGATTTTTTTTAGTTTACTCCCTCTTATCTGGAGCCCTGTCATATTATTAATTTTCACTGACCTGAGTTTGGCTTTTCATATAGTAAGTTGCAATAAAGTTCAGGCACGAAGAAGGTACAAGTAAATGCGGATTCTGAAACAAAAAGGAAAGAAGAATACAGTGGTAAAGACGTTATTCATCTAAATGAGCCCTATAATCAAGGTCTGCACTGTATGTAATTTTATAATATATTTCCTAAAACAACCTTAAAATAGCAAAACATGGACTTGACTTAATTGGAAACTGGAATTATCCAGTTTAGGTTTCAGGGGAGAATGAGTTAGACTGTACCTTTATCTGGTAGTTAGTGGCTATCTCAGCTAGTAGAGACTTCAGGGTAAGACTGATAGGCTGTATGAGGCCCTCGACATGACTCCAGTTTAACAGGGGCTGGGCAACACTCTCTGTCCTCTCCATTTCAATGTCTTCACCATCCTGCCTGGTATGAACAAAATACCACAGCAATGTAAGAAGCCACAGGCAAGAGCAACTTGCAAATAAACAAAATATTTAAACATTTTCTTCTTTATTCCATTACCCATTAGGTAATTTAATTTATTCCTGAACTGAATGTTGTTCTTTCTAGCAATGATTTATGTCTGCTCAAAGCCATGTAACAGTGATAATTTTACCTGTGCATCTTGAGTCCTATACTCATTAAATTTGCCAGGGATTCATTATTTGAACAGTTGAGAGTAGCATGAACCCATAGCTTTTTTGGCACTTATTAACACATTACGGTACTCTATATTACACAATTTTATGCCTTTACTATATTCTTCCAATAAAGTGAATAGTTCCATATAATATGCAACATCAGAAATACTTTCTATATCCTATCAGATACTGTAGTAGCTTAAAACAGGTTGAAAGTAAAGCAGAATGTGCATTATGGCACATTCTGCTTTACTTTCAACCTGCTTTAAGTGGTCACCTGTCTTCATAACCAGAAATAAGCTGTGGGATATTGGGCTAATTTTTCACCCCAAGGACTCAATGTTAGTCTCAAGGACTCATTGTTTTACAGAATGTGCATCCCGAGGACTCATTCATCTAATTTCTAAAATCATCACTGCATGTAACCTGCTTTAACTCTTTCCTCCCTGAAACGTTAAATGGACAATTCCAGTTTCAATTTAAGTCTAGTTCATTTCTGACTTTTAAGGGTTGTTTTTTCAATGTTTGGCATTATGACAAACAGTGAAGACCCTGATCAGAGGGCTCCTTTAGGAGTCCTCTGATCTGGGTCTTCACCGTTTGCATAGGACAAGTGTACTATTCACATGTTTACTGTTTGCAAAGGACGCCAATATGCGGGACTAGGGTTCAAAGGGTTAAGTAGTCAACTGTTTGCAAAACTAGAAACAAGCAATAGAATAAAAGGGTTAAGGCTTGATGTATATGAAATCAGCAGCTGATGGTAGTTTAAAGCAGGCTGAAAGTACAGCAGAATGCTTAGCTTTACTTTCAGTCTGCGTTAAGCAATCATCTGTCTTTAATACTAAACACTTATTATGGGGAAAGGGTTCATAAAAAGAAATCTTACAACTGCTTGAATATTTAGCCTTTAACTCTTTCCTCCCTGAAACTTAAAATGGACAATCTCAGTTTCCATTTTAGTCTAGTCCATTTCTGACTTTTAAGGGCTGTAAATTTTGTCAATGTTTTGCAATATGACAAACAGTGAAGACCCAGATCAGAGGGCTCCGTAAGGAGCCCTCTGATCTGGGTATTCACTGTTTGCATAGGACAAGTGCACTTTTCACATATACACTGTTTGAAAAGGACGCCTATATGCAGGACTAGGGTTCAAAGGGTTAACACAGCTGTGTGTGTCTATGTCAAGCAGCTTAACCCTTTTCCCCAGTAGAAGAGCCTTTTAGCACATTTAATTGATGCCTCATGCCTCCACTGAAGAAAACAATTCCAATTTATACAATAAATAATACCATAAACAGGCTATGGGGTAATGGGTTAATTCTTTGAACCCTAGTCACGCATATATGCGTTTTTAGCCAGCAGTGTTCCTGTGAGGAATAAATGTGTCCTATGCAAACAGTGTAGACCCTGATATGAGGGTTCCTTCAGGAGCCCTCTGATCAGGGTCTTCACTGTTTGCATTTTTGACATATTTTGTAAAAGTCAACCCTAAAAAGTAAAAAACGGACTAGACTAAATTGAAAAGTAGAATTGTCGATTTAAGGTTTCAGGGAGAAGAGGGTTATTACCTGTGTTTGAATGCTTGCTGTGTCTTTGGAGTACTGGCCACACACACAGCCATCTCTAGTGCTCCCAACATGGCAGCCAGTCTCACCTGGTCATCCTCCGCTTTATACAGCACTTCGCTACTCCCTCTAAGGTGCTCCACAACTTTAGGATACAACTCTCTGAAATGTCAATCACACGGTAAACAACTACAAATGTTGACGTGTCTGTAAGAAACATAAGATGCCCCCTAGCTCCATGAATCAAATATGAAAAAAAATGTTGTTTACCTACCCTAAATTCTATGACAAGAGGCCCATGCGGGCCTAAATATCGCTCACCTGGAAAAACCAACACAAGGGTCACATGACCCCTGGTGTGGGATCACTTTTTATCCCAGAGACATAATTTAAAAAATCAGGGTAGAGCGGGTGCGGGTATTACCGACCACTTAAGGTTCATGTATAGTGTTTTTTGGTGCATTTTTGAAAGGTGATATTTTGGTCATTTATGGAGCAATGTTGCATAATTTCATATCAAAATGTTTGTATTGAAATGAACAAGCTTATGATATAGCTTAAAATTTGAAAGGAAAACTGTGTATCTTGATTTTGAACAATATGTTTGGATTTGCACCAAAATGTGAAGCAAATTTTCTGTACTGAAATTCAACAAATCCTTCCTCTATATTGAAGAATATGCTTTACATGAGATAGTAGGACCAAAATCCTGACGAAATCCACTCAAATAACAACAGAAGAAGTCATGGAATATTTGACAATTTTCAAGGACAACACTATTTTGCAATGGGGGACTACTTTTTTTTCCCAAAGTATGGTGGGCAACACGAGCCTCTGTCAAACATTATTACATGTATAAATATGCAGGCTGTATTATTTTTTTCATCCTTTTTTAACTGAATTATACCTTGAGAATACATTGAGAATCGTTGTTGGGCTCTCGCGGGAGGATCTGCTTCTTTATAACAACATCCTCTTCCTAGAATTCTTCTATAACTGTGTTTTAACGCATGTTGCAAGATACATACATGATTATAATAATGACTTCATTGCGTATAACGATTACACAATTGCTATTCAAATCCAAGGTCTCTTTATGCGTCTAAGCTTGCCAACGTGTTCCTTACTTTGCACGTGCGCAGATACAGGTGTTTCACTGTAAACAGCGCTACATTCATTACCGCGAAGGCAAGAGAATCTCTCGCCACGGTCCGCTCGCCTCAATGCGCAAAAAGGAGGAGTGACCGTGGAGAACGATATGTTTGAGAGAGACATAATGGGTGGTGGCAGCGCTATGGTCTGGTTTGGGAAAATTGGAACTCTGGAAATTGACTTGGTTATTATTCAATAAAATGCCAATGCTCAGCGTTACATCAATGTTTTAAATAGCACAGTGATTCGATTCATGCAAAAGAAAGGAAGGACCTGGCATTTTCAGCTTGACAATACATGTATAAAGCATCACACGGCGCGTATCACCACACAATTTCTTGCTAAAATACATTAACGTTCTGCCTTGGCCTGTTTTATCCTCAGACATGAGCCCCATAGAACACATATCGGATGTATTTGATAACAAGGTCGGGTCAAATCATCAAATTTATACCATAATGACCTCAAAGTGCATTTTGGTTGGAATGGCAACGTTTTTGAAACGTTACGTAAAATCAATGAGGGGACGTATTCTGCAATGTATCCGTAAAATGGAGGGAACAGTGGTTACAAGTGCTTTTTTAAACATCATTTTAAATGTGCATCAAGTAAATGTTTGTTTCCAGATGCTGTGTGGTCATTCTAATTATTAAGAATATTCCATTTCGACCCCTCTCAACTGAATTATTCATTAAACAGTATGCAATATTTGATTCTAATCCAATGAAGTACACAAACACATGACTATGACATTGAAGCTTTGATTACAAAAATAATTCATCCGGCATATAAATGTATCAACAAAATTTATTATTTTTAATTCTATATAAACTGAGGTGAGATCCGGTTGTTTATAATTCTCTGTGAAAAGTGTTGTAAACTTAATGATGTTTTTTTAATTCGAAAAATATTTTTAAGGTAAAATCTGTCTATATGTATATCCTCCATTTCTTAAAATAATTTTCAACATTGTATCATATCACCACGGCTTCGTCGATGACCAAGCAATTTTTGAAAACCAATCTTTCGGTACATGTAAGGTTGACAATCCAAGGAGACGCTTATTGGTAGACTTACATAATTTTTAAACACTTCTTTTAAGAATATATACCATAATACATGATAATAGTGTTTCCATATTGACCTGACAAGTGCTTTG
The DNA here is from genome assembly GCA_922989275.2 of Gari tellinella. Classification (NCBI taxonomy): domain Eukaryota; kingdom Metazoa; phylum Mollusca; class Bivalvia; order Cardiida; family Psammobiidae; genus Gari; species Gari tellinella. Next base: position 24,778,307 of record OV277857.1, on the reverse strand, counting down.
TACAAAAATATGAAATAGCTTTTCGAAATGTAATCATACATTCTGATTATTAAGGATAATACACTGTTGGATTTGTTATCTTTTTCAGCTATATGACTACTTACTTTTTAATCCTAATATTACCCCTAAATCCCCCTTTCCACTAGCAGACTCAATGTCCGCAAAGTTCAAAGTATACTGGTAATATTGCTTGTCTCTTCCAAAGTGTATGGTTCTGTAATTTTTCACATTAAAACGCAACAGCCACTTTGACTATGTGTAAGGCATCTACGTCGTGCTGGATAATATCAATTTTAATGTCTTTGTTGTATAGTTTGGTACCATAAGCGAATAATTTCACAATACTACGTATAACTTCAGGGGTAGGGGGTCATCTATTATAAACATATGAATAATATGGGTCCCAGGACACTTCCCTGGGGTAGCCCACTTAAAATGTCTTTCCACGAAAAAGACCAGGGTCCTTTCACAGATACATATTGCCTACGTCCAGTAAAAAGTCACGTTTCCATGACAAAACTGGCCCTCTGATACCAAATACTGATACTTTGCGAGAAAACGTTAATGTACTATGCTCTCAAAAACTTTGACAAAATCTAAATATACAATATATTTTCCCAAATTCTATCACCCTCAATGTAATGTGACTAATCATCTATGTATTCAATTAACTGTAAAATGCAGGATCCCCTAGAACGAAAACCAAAGTGAGCATCAGATAAACTAATATATGATTGTTTCTGACTAAATTTTCAAATATCTGTGCCCTTATGATTGTTTTTAAATTCTTACAACTACTGAAGTATATTATAATGATATCAGGGTGGTAGTTGCATAATTATACTCATGAACTATTACAGTATTTTAATGTGTGTGTATGTGATAAATGCAGAAGCAGAATATACGTGAAAAAAGTAGTAAGGACAAAAAAGAATTGTGTGTCTCTGCCCAACGAAATCGTCGGTTGTGTCCCTACAAGGACACCATAGAAAGCCTTGTCCAAATCGTGCAATAGTATATACAGTGGAGAATCTGTTATTCTTTCTCGTTTAAACGCAAACGTACGCAAACGCAAAGCACTAAAACGTAGAAAATAACAACTTTTGGACAATTCTGATATTTCATGTTTATCGTGGTGGCAAACAGTTTGGAGCCTGATCAGACGCCGGGTTACCCGGCGTCTGATCTGGCTCCAAACTGTTTGCACTGCAAATATTAGTTTTAGCGTAAACGCGTTTATTGGGAAAGAATAACACATTCTCCACTGTACATGAGCATTTACCCCTGTACCTGCCAAAGGCTTGAATAGTTTCACAACAATGTAAGCTTTATATAATAGAGATCGCAATGCAAAGTGAAATATTAATCAACATTACAATAGCCGGAAAGATGTGGAATACTTGAATGGGTGTAAAAAGGTGATTTAAAGGGACAAACTCTTGATTTTCCTGAAACAAAGGTCAGCTGTACAGGGACAGAATTACTTTCACGACAAGTAATCCGCTGAAGGATCGTGACATTCGGAGAAATTTATGATCGAAAGTAATGCGCAATGCACTTATTTTATTGTTTATGTATCAAACAACAATAGTGTACTGAAATAAAAGTTGAAAATATGGATATTAAAAAATGAGAAAATGCGGATTAATCGGAAAAGTCGACAAATGACATATTTCGGTGACCTTGATACAATTGAACGGATATATTGTCTAACTGCAGTGATTCGGGTGAGTGACATTCCATCAATCATATTGCTTGTTCATTGCTCTGTCCGCATTTATATAACAATTGTCAATCGGTTTTGTAGATTTGGAGTAAATGGACTTTAAATGTTAGCAAACTTCTACAAATTTGTGAAATGCAAATGGCTGCCCTTGAATCAAGCATGGGGTATTCTCAGGGCCAATTACAAGGGTTTTTTCTGACTTTTGTAAGACATTCTGTGTAGGAGTACCCAGTATGTAAGGGGTTCTTTGTATGTATTCTACCAGATTTCCGAAAATACGTGCCATTAAGTGATTTGATATATTCTGCTGAAGAGGCTATTTTCACTCCAAGTTCGTTACTTTTGGATCTTCTGACATCACAAGTACACTTATATTAATGAAAATTTAGGCATGCTCCTTTTCATTGACTAATTATTTATGCTGTGTGAAAATATTTTTATCCAATGTGGTACAGTTATTGAGTATTGCAACTTTTCAAATTTGGATATTTTTTTCTCGTACTGGACATTACATGAACCTTAAGCAATTTTATATGATATGTTCATTAATATAAGCATATGTATTCAATGTTAGCAACACGGTATAAGGAACAACTGTAATAAGCATTTTCGAGCAACACTCCCCTACATAACGCTATATTTGACAGAGAATAAGCCAATTTTGCAACTAGACCAAAATGCTTTTATTACCGACTATTGTCTGTAACACCGAACACATATGTTTGTATTTCCGAACACTTTGTATTCTTTTTTAAAAATCATCCAAATTATACCTGAAAGTAGGCATGAAGCATTTTATTCCCACTATATGGTTTAGACCCTACGTACGTAGTTGCGATATCGTAACTGTAGACTGTGTCTAGTGTTTACAGGTACGGAACCGCAACTACCCCTATGTTGCAACAACGTTTATTCTAAATCAATTAGCCTATTTACAAATGTACCAGTGCTGGGAGATAAGCAATGTCGTAATAATCATTGTCCATACCAAACCTTATTTTCTCACTGTATTAAAAAGTCAGGGAACTGCCACATTAGGAGTAATCACTGAATACACGTGTCATGATTTCTGCCGAACATGTGTAAACCAACACAACATCAAACTGTTCAAAATAACTGGCAATATCTGAAAGTGTCTGTCTAATAGGTGTGTTCTGATTATTTCCCTGGTTATAATCGCCACAAGGGCATTGGGCATTAAAAAGGAATTCAGCACCGTAATATAATCTTTGGTATAGTACAGTATATTTTTTGTTCCATGTCTTTGTGGGATTTAGTTATGAACAGTTGGTATGATTACTTTGACATAAAAGGATGTTGGTCAGATCAAAGGATTTAGGAATGGCGAGACCGTCTTCAAGCTTAGTGAGAGTCCCCAGTACAGAAAAGAAAGGAACTTATCTATCTGGTTAAATAGAATAAGCAAACACCTATATAACAGCTTTAATTGTGTAGTTTAAGCTAATTAGATCATTTTAATCAATCCAATCCCATTGGCTATGTATATAGTCAGTAATAGAAACATATATAAACATTACTGTTCCTATTACCGAACACCCAGATAACTGTGTTTAATTTATCCCGATTTCAAAGCAGAGTTGTCAAACGTGAAGCAGTAGCCGTTTATAACTCTAAAACAGTGTTCTAATTATACAAGACAAAAATCACATGACGCTAGCATCTTATGACGTCACATGTTCAGAATTCGAAACTGCGTAACACTGCACCAACCCCAACCTGTGATTTATGTTTATATGCATAATGTTGAAAATGTACACAGCGGCGGCTTCAAAGTATCACGGTCGTTTCAGAAAAAGATATGACGTTATAATTGTGACGTCATATTGTAGATTATCCAGTTCTGAGAAGTGATACCGCATATATTTAAAAGTAGTCGGTGTTATAAGCATGTTCGGCAATACCCGCACCCGCTCTACTGTGGTTTCAGACAAGTAGATTTTTTAAGATTTCATTGAAAAAATCTACTTTTAGCTCCTGTGACCTAGATATGCAAGTGACCTGAACCATATTTACAATATTGGTTAAAGGCTTCTATAAGTTTCATCATGCCAAATATCAAAGAAGTTTTCATTGAAAAAATCTATTTTTAGCTCCTGTGACCTAGATATGCAACGGACCGGAAATGTTTGAACAACTTTGGAAGAGGACCATATAAGGATCATTCAGGCCAAGTTTGGTAAAAATCTATCCAGTAGTTTCGGAGGAGATGTCGTTTAAAGAAATTGTTGACGACGAACGACGCACAGACGAACGAACGGACGAACGAGGACGGACAATCAAAATAGCTCACCTTGGCACTACGTGCCAGGTGAGCTAAAAAGTCGAAGTGTATCAATCAGGCTATGGAGTTAAGGCTCAAAGCTTGATGTACATGAAATACTCCATTGAGGAAAATACATAGTTCCACTTCATAAAGTCATGAATATACAAAATATGAAATATTTTCTATATCCTAGAAGATGGTAGCTAAACCGTTTACTTCATAACCTATTTCTAGTATTTAATATAGGTGACCACTTAAAGCAGGTTAAAAGTAAAGCTGATTGTACATTAAGGCATATTCTGCTTTACTTTTAAGCCTGCTTTAAGCTCTGGTAATGGGTAGTGTAGGGTATTGTTGGGTAACTTACATGTAAATGCCATCTGCCAGGCCGTAGGACAGACATGTTTTCCAGGTGTTCCAACTCTCAATCTGTAGACCCAATGCCTCGCTCTCAGGTAGCTGCAGATTTCTAAACAGGGTAAAACATAGGTCTTAACTTTTTGATCCTTGAATCTTCAAAAACAATACTGTGCTAATTATTAGGTGTTTAACCCTTTCGTTTGCAAACAGTTAAAATCCTGATCAGAGGCCGCATAATGAGGCCGCATAGTGACACATCTGGTCAGGACGAAAAACTACTTGACACCAATTTTGGAATTTTTTCAGTCATACTGTCTTATTTTAACTTTGAAATGACATTGCAGACAACAAAATTGAAGCAGACGACAATAACATAGTGAAGGGGTAAAAATCTCACTAACAATTTGGTAGTGAAAGGGTTAAAGACATTAAGTCAGTCCATTCACTGATTCCCCCCTCTCATTGTTCTCACTAGGTGTGAAAATTGCTCAGGTAACGGCTCAGCCATCTGAAGTTTTGAATAGAGACCCTTACATTATAGATCTCAATAGGTTTTTCAATGGGTTTTACTTACCAAGCTATCAAATATTAGGTGCGGACCTCACATGAGACGCCTGAATGATTCTTTGCCTAGACCCTAGCCGAGTAAGTGCATGGGCTCCATGCTTTGACTCAAACTTTCTAGGTGCTAGGTGTTACCACCCAAGCTTGGTCATGTAATGTCTTTAAGAAAGGTGGCTGCTTAAAGCAAGGTGACAGTAATACAGAAAGCTCCTTTAGGAGCTTTCTGTTTTACTGTCATCTTACTTTAAGCCATCACTGCTCTTTTATGGTAAAATCAATTAGCCTTCTTTTTAGTGGTTGTTACAGAGAGGTTTTACTGTACATTTATTAACTAATTATCCCCTGAAACTTCCAATGGATACTTCCAGTTTACAATAAAGGTTGATCCATTTTAGACTATTTAGTGTTGTTTTTTATAATATATTTCAAAATGACAAACAGTGAAGTCCGTGATTAGAGGGCTCCTGCAGGAGCCCTCTAATCACGGACTTCACTGTTTGTATTAGACAAGTGTACTCTTTACAGGTACACTTTTGGTAAAGGATGTATATATGCGTCACTAGGGCACAATGAGTTAAGTATACTGACCTGGGTTCATCAGCTAGATACCTCAGCAATACGCTCTCTAGATTGTGTTTAGATAGCTGCAAACATAAAATGAAACATTACCACCCATCCTAATACAATCATGGTTCCCATTGGATAACATATAAAATATTACTTGAGTGTTCATGGATTACATAAAGTATTACATGAGTGTTCATGGATTACATAAAATATTACATGAGTGTTCATAATTTATTGGATTTATTAACCCATTACCCCATTAGTATGTATTTTTACACCTTTAATTTATTCTTCCACTGAAAAAAAATAGTTTCACTTTATATAGTCCAGAATATAAACCGTAAGAAATATTTTCAATATTCTTGTAGATAGTACCTATATAATAAAGCAAGTTGAAAGTAAAGCAGAATGTGCCTTAAGGCACATTCTGCTTTACTTTCAACCTGCTTTAACACATTAAGCCATACTGACTCATATTGACTCATTGCGCAATAGCCTCATACTGACTCATTTTGACACACTTTAATCTACTAGCTTGTATTGAGATAAGCATTGATAATTGTTTATTGTTTATGAGTTAATGGGTTAACAGGTCACCTGTCTTCAAAATTAAAATCAAGCTACGGGGAAATGGGTTAAACAAGACTTTTAGAAAACCAAAGAATATCTTCTCTACTGTTATCTTTTAACTCTTTCCTCCCTGAAACTTTAAATGGACAATTCCAGTTTCCATTTAAGTCTAGTCCATTTCTGTCTTTTAAGGGTTGTTTTTGTCAATGTTTGGCATTATGACAAACAGTGAACACCCTGATCAGAGGGCTCCTTTCGGAGCCCTCTGATCTGGGTCTTCACTGTTTGCTCAGGGAAAGTGTACTGTTTATATATACACTGTTTGAAAATGATGCTTATATGCGGGACTAGGGTTCAAAGGGTTAAAGTGTTTGTAAATGTTTCAAGAATATAATTAATATATATTAAATTTTGACAAGGCAGAAAAGATCCTACCATTATTGCAGAGATATGCTTCCCAGCCTGGCATAGAGTCCTGACTAACTTCATGGTCACAGCTAGTGGTACCCCATATACCATGGACAAAGATTGTGTCACATCTGTCAAACATAGTACAAAATATTAGTACAGTTTCACTTAGAGGACTAACTTCATGGTCGCAGCTAGTGGTACCCCATATACCATGGACAAAGATTGTGTCACATCTGTCAAACATAGTACAAAATACTATTACAGTTTCACTTAGAGGACTAACGTCATGGTCGCAGCTAGTGGTACCCCATATACATGGACAAAGATTGTGTGACATCTGTCAAACATAGTACAAAATATTAGTACAGTTTCACTTAGAGGACTAACTTCATGGTCGCAGCTAGTGGTACCCCATATACCATGGACAAAGACTGTGTCACATCTGTCAAACATAGTACAAAATATTAGTACAGTTTCACTTAGAGGACTAACTTCATGGTCGCAGCTAGTGGTACCCCATATACCATGGACAAAGATTGTGTCACATCTGTCAAACATGGTACAAAATATTAGTACAGTTGCACTTAGAGGACTAACTTCATGGTCGCAGCTAGTGGTACCCCATATACCATGGACAAAGATTGTGTCACATCTGTCAAACATAGTACAAAATACTATTACAGTTTCACTTAGAGGACTAACTTCATGGTCGCAGCTAGTGGTACCCCATATACCACAGACAAAGATTGTGTCACATCTGTCAAACATAGTACAAAATATTAGTACAGTTTCACTTAGAGGACTAACTTCATGGTCACAACTAGTGGTACCCCATATACCATGGACAAAGATTGTGTGACATCTGTCAAACATAGTACAAAATATTAGTACAGTTTCACTTAGAGGACTAACTTCATGGTCACAACTAGTGGTACCCCATATACCATGGACAAAGATTGTGTCACATCTGTCAAACATAGTACAAAATATTAGTACAGTTTCACTTAGAGGACTAACTTCATGGTCGCAGCTAGTGGTACCCCATATACCATAGACAAAGATTGTGTCACATCTGTCAAACATAGTACAAAATATTAGTACAGTTTCACTTAGAGGACTAACTTCATGGTCACAACTAGTGGTACCCCATAAACCATGGACAAAGATTGTGTCACATCTGTCAAACATAGTACAAAATATTAGTACAGTTTCACTTAGAGGACTAACTTCATGGTCGCAGCTAGTGGTACCCCATATACCATGGACAAAGATTGTGTCACATCTGTCAAACATAGTACAAAATATTAGTACAGTTTCACTTAGAGGACTAACTTCATGGTCACAACTAGTGGTACCCCATATACCATGGACAAAGATTGTGTCACATCTGTCAAACATAGTACAAAATATTAGTACAGTTTCACTTAGAGGACTAACTTCATGGTCGCAGCTAGTGGTACCCCATATACCACAGACAAAGATTGTGTCACATCTGTCAAACATAGTACAAAATATTAGTACAGTTTCACTTAGAGGACTAACTTCATGGTCACAACTAGTGGTACCCCATATACCATGGACAAAGATTGTGTGACATCTGTCAAACATAGTACAAAATATTAGTACAGTTTCACTTAGAGGACTAACTTCATGGTCGCAGCTAGTGGTACCCCATATACCATGGACAAAGATTGTGTCACATCTGTCAAACATGGTACAAAATATTAGTACAGTTGCACTTAGAGGACTAACTTCATGGTCGCAGCTAGTGGTACCCCATATACCATGGACAAAGATTGTGTCACATCTGTCAAACATAGTACAAAATACTATTACAGTTTCACTTAGAGGACTAACTTCATGGTCGCAGCTAGTGGTACCCCATATACCACAGACAAAGATTGTGTCACATCTGTCAAACATAGTACAAAATATTAGTACAGTTTCACTTAGAGGACTAACTTCATGGTCACAACTAGTGGTACCCCATATACCATGGACAAAGATTGTGTGACATCTGTCAAACATAGTACAAAATATTAGTACAGTTTCACTTAGAGGACTAACTTCATGGTCACAACTAGTGGTACCCCATATACCATGGACAAAGATTGTGTCACATCTGTCAAACATAGTACAAAATATTAGTACAGTTTCACTTAGAGGACTAACTTCATGGTCGCAGCTAGTGGTACCCCATATACCATAGACAAAGATTGTGTCACATCTGTCAAACATAGTACAAAATATTAGTACAGTTTCACTTAGAGGACTAACTTCATGGTCACAACTAGTGGTACCCCATAAACCATGGACAAAGATTGTGTCACATCTGTCAAACATAGTACAAAATATTAGTACAGTTTCACTTAGAGGACTAACTTCATGGTCGCAGCTAGTGGTACCCCATATACCATGGACAAAGATTGTGTCACATCTGTCAAACATAGTACAAAATATTAGTACAGTTTCACTTAGAGGACTAACTTCATGGTCACAACTAGTGGTACCCCATATACCATGGACAAAGATTGTGTCACATCTGTCAAACATAGTACAAAATATTAGTACAGTTTCACTTAGAGGACTAACTTCATGGTCACAACTAGTGGTACCCCATATACCATGGACAAAGATTGTGTCACATCTGTCAAACATAGTACAAAATACTATTACAGTTTCACTTAGAGGACTAACTTCATGGTCGCAGCTAGTGGTACCCCATATACCATGGACAAAGATTGTGTCACATCTGTCAAACATAGTACAAAATACTATTACAGTTTCACTTAGAGGACTAACTTCATGGTCGCAGCTAGTGGTACTCCATATACCATGGACAAAGATTGTGTGACATCTGTCAAACATAGTACAAAGTATAATTACAGTTTCACTTAGAGGACTAACTTCATGGTCACAGCTAGTGGTACCCCATATACCATGGACAAAGACTGTGTCACATCTGTCAAACATAGTACAAAGTATAATTACAGTTTCACTTAGAGGACTAACTTCATGGTCGCAGCTAGTGGTACCCCATATACCATGGACAAAGATTGTGTCACATCTGTCAAACATAGTACAAAATTCTATTACAGTTTCACTTAGAGGACTAACTTCATGGTCGCAGCTAGTGGTACCCCATACACCATGGACAAAGATTGTGTCACATCTGTCAAACATAGTACAAAATATTAGTACAGTTTCACTTAGAGGACTAACTTCATGGTCACAACTAGTGGTACCCCATATACCATGGACAAAGATTGTGTCACATCTGTCAAACATAGTACAAAATATTAGTACAGTTTCACTTAGAGGACTAACTTCATGGTCACAACTAGTGGTACCCCATATACCATGGACAAAGATTGTGTCACATCTGTCAAACATAGTACAAAATACTATTACAGTTTCACTTAGAGGACTAACTTCATGGTCGCAGCTAGTGGTACCCCATATACCATGGACAAAGATTGTGTCACATCTGTCAAACATAGTACAAAATATTAGTACAGTTTCACTTAGAGGACTAACTTCATGGTCGCAGCTAGTGGTACTCCATATACCATGGACAAAGATTGTGTGACATCTGTCAAACATAGTACAAAGTATAATTACAGTTTCACTTAGAGGACTAACTTCATGGTCACAGCTAGTGGTACCCCATATACCATGGACAAAGACTGTGTCACATCTGTCAAACATAGTACAAAGTATAATTACAGTTTCACTTAGAGGACTAACTTCATGGTCGCAGCTAGTGGTACCCCATATACCATGGACAAAGATTGTGTCACATCTGTCAAACATAGTACAAAATTCTATTACAGTTTCACTTAGAGGACTAACTTCATGGTCGCAGCTAGTGGTACCCCATACACCATGGACAAAGATTGTGTCACATCTGTCAAACATAGTACAAAATACTATAACAGTTTCACTTAGAGGACTAACTTCATGGTCGCAGCTAGTGGTACCCCATATACATGGACAAAGATTGTGTGACATCTGTCAAACATAGTACAAAATATTAGTACAGTTTCACTTAGAGGACTAACTTCATGGTCGCAGCTAGTGGTACCCAATATACCATGGACAAAGACTGTGTCACATCTGTCAAACATAGTACAAAATATTAGTACAGTTTCACTTAGAGGACTAACTTCATGGTCGCAGCTAGTGGTACCCCATATACCATGGACAAAGATTGTGTCACATCTGTCAAACATGGTACAAAATATTAGTACAGTTGCACTTAGAGGACTAACTTCATGGTCGCAGCTAGTGGTACCCCATATACCACAGACAAAGATTGTGTCACATCTGTCAAACATAGTACAAAATATTAGTACAGTTTCACTTAGAGGACTAACTTCATGGTCACAACTAGTGGTACCCCATATACCATGGACAAAGATTGTGTGACATCTGTCAAACATAGTACAAAATATTAGTACAGTTTCACTTAGAGGACTAACTTCATGGTCACAACTAGTGGTACCCCATATACCATGGACAAAGATTGTGTCACATCTGTCAAACATAGTACAAAATATTAGTACAGTTTCACTTAGAGGACTAACTTCATGGTCGCAGCTAGTGGTACCCCATATACCATGGACAAAGATTGTGTCACATCTGTCAAACATAGTACAAAATATTAGTACAGTTTCACTTAGAGGACTAACTTCATGGTCACAACTAGTGGTACCCCATATACCATGGACAAAGATTGTGTCACATCTGTCAAACATAGTACAAAATATTAGTACAGTTTCACTTAGAGGACTAACTTCATGGTCACAACTAGTGGTACCCCATATACCATGGACAAAGATTGTGTCACATCTGTCAAACATAGTACAAAATATTAGTACAGTTTCACTTAGAGGACTAACTTCATGGTCTCAACTAGTTGTACCCCATATACCATGGACAAAGATTGTGTCACATCTGTCAAACATAGTACAAAATATTAGTACAGTTTCACTTAGAGGACTAACTTCATGGTCACAGCTAGTGGTACCCCATATACCATGGACAAAGATTGTGTCACATCTGTCAAACATAGTACAAAATACTATTACAGTTTCACTTAGAGGACTAACTTCATGGTCGCAGCTAGTGGTACTCCATATACCATGGACAAAGATTGTGTGACATCTGTCAAACATAGTACAAAGTATAATTACAGTTTCACTTAGAGGACTAACTTCATGGTCACAGCTAGTGGTACCCAATATACCATGGACAAAGACTGTGTCACATCTGTCAAACATAGTACAAAGTATAATTACAGTTTCACTTAGAGGACTAACTTCATGGTCGCAGCTAGTGGTACCCCATATACCATGGACAAAGATTGTGTCACATCTGTCAAACAGAGTACAAAATATTAGTACAGTTTCACTTAGAGGACTAACTTCATGGTCGCAGCTAGTGGTACCCTATACACCATGGACAAAGATTGTGTCACATCTGTCAAACATAGTACAAAATACTATAACAGTTTCACTTAGAGGACTAACTTCATGGTCGCAGCTAGTGGTACCCCATATACCATGGACAAAGATTGTGTCACATCTGTCAAACATAGTACAAAATATAATTACAGTTTCACTTAGAGGACTAACGTCATGGTCGCAGCTAGTGGTACCCCATATACCATGGACAAAGACTGTGTCACATCTGTCAAACATAGTACAAAATACTATTACAGTTTCACTTAGAGGACTAACTTCATGGTCGCAGCTAGTGGTACCCCATATACCATGGACAAAGATTGTGTCACATCTGTCAAACATAGTACAAAATACTATTACAGTCTCACTTAGAGGACTAACGTCATGGTCGCAGCTAGTGGTACCCCATATACCATGGACAAAGATTGTGTCACATCTGTCAAACATAGTACAAAATACTATTACAGTTTCACTTAGAGGACTAACGTCATGGTCGCAGCTAGTGGTACCCCATATACCATGGACAAAGATTGTGTGACATCTGTCAAACATAGTACAAAATATTAGTACAGTTTCACTTAGAGGACTAACTTCATGGTCACAGCTAGTGGTACCCCATATACCATGGACATGTGTCACATCTGTCAAACATAGTACAAAGTATAATTACAGTTTCACTTAGAGAACTAACGTCATGGTCGCAGCTAGTGGTACCCCATATACCATGGACAAAGATTGTGTCACATCTCTCAAACATAGTACAAAATATTCATACAGTTTCATTTAGAGGACTAACTTCATGGTCACAACTAGTGGTACCCCATATACCATGAACAAAGATTGTGTCACATCTGTCAAACATAGTACAAAGTATAATTACAGTTTCACTTAGAGGACTAACTTCATGGTCGCAGCTAGTGGTACCCCATATACCATGGACAAAGACTGTGTCACATCTGTCAAACATAGTACAAAGTATAATTACAGTTTCACTTAGATGACTAGCTTCATGGTCACAACTAGTGGTACCCCATATACCATGGACAAAGACTGTGTCACATCTATTGAACATAATACAAAATATTATTACAGTTTCACTTCTATCTTCTGTGTCACGTCTGTCAGATATAATACAACATGTTTCAATATAAAAGTAAAGGTTAACATGTGGGTTTATAAAGTCTGCTATTATTGTATTCTGCGGACTTTTACATTTACCTCCCCAATCATTGTGTCACAAGTCGGCCATTGACATACGGCGCTACTAGCAGCCATGACACATTGACTTATTTCCCATTTCATTCACCTGGGTTAAGTGGAGCAATGTAGGGTTAATTTTTTGCTCAGAAAAATTCCAGTGATCCTGACAGGGCCCCAACCAGGAACCTCTCGCTTTCTAGGTCAGCGTCCTACCACTTGACCACCGCCCTAACTAAATACTATTTTTATGGTTGCAGAAAGTGGTACCCTATAAAACATGGACAAGACTGTGTCACATCTGCACATAGTACAAAACAAAGAAGTAGTCACCTGTTCAGACAATTTCTTTAGTCACCTGTTCAAACAATGTCTTTAGTCACCTGTTCAGACAATTTCTTTAGTCACCTGTTCAGACAATTTCATTAGTCACCTGTTCTGACAATTTCTTTAGTCACCTGCTCAGACAATTTTTTTAGTCACCTGTTCAGACAATTTCTTTAGTCACCTGTTCAGACAATTTCTTTAGTCACCTGCTCAGACAATTTCTTTAGTCTCCTGTTCAGACAATTTCTTTAGTCACCTGTTCAGACAATTTCTTTAGTCACCTGCTCAGACAATTTCTTTAGTCACCTGCTCAGACAATTTCTTTAGTCACCTGTTCAGACAATTTCTTTAGTCACCTGCTCAGACAATTTCTTTAGTCACCTGCTCAGACAATTTCTTTAGTCACCTGTTCTGACAATTTCTTTAGTCACCTGTTCAGACAATTTCTTTAGTCACCCATTCAGACAATTTCTTTAGTCACCTGCTCAGACAATTTCTTTAGTCACCCTGTACTCAGACAATTTCTTTAGTCAAAAATGCTGCTCAGACAATTTCTTTAATCACCCACTCAGACAATTTCTTTAGTCACCTGTTCAGACAATTTCTTTAGTCACCCACTCAGACAATTTCTTTAGTCACAAAGGCTGTCCAGACAATTTCTTTAGTCACCTGTTCAGACAATTTCTTTAGTCACCCATTCAGACAATTTCTTTAGTCACCTGCTCAGACAATTTCTTTAGTCACCCTGCACTCAGACAATTTCTTTAGTCACAAATGCTGCTCAGACAATTTCTTTAGTCACCCACTCAGACAATTTCTTTAGTCACCTGTTCAGACAATTTCTTTAGTCACCCACTCAGACAATTTCTTTAGTCACAAAGGCTGTTCAGACAATTTCTTTAGTCACCTGTTCAGACAATTTCTTTAGTCACAAAGGCTGCTCAGACAATTTCTTTAGTCACCTGCTCAGACAATTTCTTTAGTCACAAAGGCTGTTCAGACAATTTCTTTAATCACCTGTTCAGACAATTTCTTAGTCACCTGTTCAGACAATTTCTTTAGTCACCTGTTCAGACAATTTCTTTAGTCACCTGCTCAGACAATTTCTTTAGTCGCCCACTCAGACAATTTTTAAATCACCCACTCAGACAATTTCTTTAGTCACCCTGCACTCAGACAATTTCTTTAGTCACCTGTTCAGACAATTTCTTTAGTCACCTGTTCAGACAATTTCTTTAGTCACCTGTTCAAACAATTTCTTTAGTCACAAAGGCTGCTCAGACAATTTCTTTAGTCACCTGTTCAGACAATTTCTTTAGTCACCTGCTCAGACAATTTCTTTAGTCGCCCACTCAGACACTTTTTTAATCACCCACTCAGACAATTTCTTTAGTCACCCTGCACTCAGACAATTTCTTTAGTCACCTGTTCAGACAATTTCTTTAACTCATGACTGCTAGTGACTTGTATACCAGTTTGTCAATTATACACAGGGTATCCGTAAAGAGTACACTCATAATATAATGTATATAATTAAAACAAAGTGGACTTTTAATATCATACATCTTTTCCAATTCTTCATGTTTATTCAGTGATGATTTTGCTGACAGTTAACAGTTGATGCACACTTCCCCGCTTAACAATTCCAGTTTCTATTTAAGTCAAGTCCATTTTTGACAATTTAAGGTTTATTTTGTCAAATGTCCTCTGATCTTGGTCTACAATGTTTGAATAGGACATATGTACACTGTTTGCCAAGGATCTGGGTCTACACTGTTTGTATAGGACATATGTACACTGTTTGCCAATGATCTGGGTCTACACTGTTTGTATAGGACATATGTACACTGTTTGCCAAGGATCTGGGTCTACACCCTTTGTATAGGATAGATGTACACTGTTTGAAAAGGACGAGTATATGCATGACTAGGGTTGAAAGAGATAAAGTTTACAGTTTAAATCCACAGGCAGTAGAACTTTGATATCTCAAACTCGATTAGGTCAAACATACCCGTATTTCAAAGTTAAAACCTGGCTAAGCCACGTTTTAACTTTGAAATACGGGTATGCTTTACTTAACCTAGCGTGAAATAATGCAATTTATGTGTTGACAAATCGGATAGTTCAAATTAAGTGAGTTCCAAATATTGAAGTTCGACTGTACTGTAATTCTTATGATTATAAACATGACAAAAATACATTCAAGGATGAGAAATTTACCTGTAATCTTCCAAGACAATGGCAGGAAGTTGTCTAGAATCAACTTCAGTAGTCCCTTATGATTAAATACCTGTGAAATAAAACAACATTATTGACAAGAGCCCCATGGGGCATATTTCGCTCACCTGAGAATAGCTGACAAAATGGAGAAAATGATTTATGTCCACGACTGGGTCATTTTTTACCCAAGGGGCATTATTAAATTTTAACAATCTTGATAGAGGACCTGTAGATGATGCTATATGCCATATATCTAAGATCAGGGTACTAGGGTTTTAGACAAGAAGATTTTTTTAAGTTTCCATTGAAAAAATCTATTTTTAGCTCCTGTGACCTACATACGCAACAGACTGGAACCATTTGAACAAAATAGGTAAAGGACATCTAGAAGTGTCACCATGCCAAATATCAAAGCTCTGGCCATATTGGTTTCAGAGGAGAAGACATTTGAAAATTTCATTATATAACTCTATGTAAAACTGTGACCCCCCCCCCCCCCCAGGGCAGGGCCAATTTTGACCCAAGGGGCATAATTTGAACAAACTTGATACAGGACCTATAGATGATGCTATGTGCCACATATCTAAGCTCTGGCCCTTGTAGTTTTTGACGAGAAGATTTTTTAAGTTTTTATAGAAAAAATCTAGTTTTAGCTCCTGTGACCTAGATATGCAACAAACCGGAACCATTTGAACAAAATAGGTAAAGGATATTTAGAAGTGTCACCATACCAAATATCAAAGCTCTGGCCATATTAGTTTCAGAGGAGAAGACGTTTTAAATTTTCACTATATAACTCTAGACCCCAGGGGCATAATTTGAACAAACTTGATAGAGGACCTGTAGTCGATGCTATATGCCAAATATCTAAGCTCTGGCCTTTGTAGTTTCAGACAATAAGATTTTATAAGTTTTCATTGAAAAAAATCTATTTTTAGCTCCTGTGACCTAGATATATAACCGACCAGAACCATTTGAACAAAATAGGTAAAGGACATCTAGAAGTGTCACAATGCCAAATATCAAAGCTCTGGCCATATTAGTTTCAGAGGAGAAGACGTTTGAAAATTTCACTATATAACTCTATGTAAAACTTTGACCCCCGGGATGGGGCCAATTTGGACCCCAGGGGCATAATTTGAACAAAGTTGATAGAGGACCTGTAGATGATGATTTGTGCCAAATATCTAAGCTCTGGCCCTTGTAGTTTTAGACAAGAAGATTTTTTAAGATTTCCTTATTTTTTTACTTTGGTTGCCATGGCAACCAGAGTTCTACATTGTTTTCAATTCTTTGAACAAATTTGAAAGAGCTTGACCCAAGGAACATTCCTGTAAAGTTAGGTTGAAATCTGTCAAGCGGCATAGGAGGAGATGTCATTTGAATCAATTGTTAACGACGACGAACGACGCACGGCGGATGACGGACACAGGGCCATCCCAATAGCTCACCTTGAGCCTTTGGCTCAGGTGAGCTAAAAATGCAACTTCACTTAATCCATTACCCTTTTGATAAGCCTTTTATGCCTTTAATTCATTATTGTACATATTTTCTTTATCCTAGCAGATGGAAGCTTAAAGTAATTATGTTTTGCCATGACTGTTGTTTACACTTTTTACTGAAATAAATTTAATGTCCAATATAAGAAAAACAGCTAACAAAAATTTTAAGCAGACGATATTACAGACGTGAAAAGGTTGAACATAATTGTCTTGTTTGGGGAACAGCCATAAGCATTGTTGTAAAAAGAAGGAATAGTTGTTCAGAGGGAGCACTGTATCTTCAGGATAATTGAGCTACAGTGGAGAATCTGTTATTCTTTCCCGTTTAAACGCAAACGTACGCAAACGCAAAACACTAAAACATAGAAAAGTACAACTTTTGGACAGCTCTGAAAATTCATGTTTATCTTGGTGGCAAACAGTTTGGAGCCTGATCAGACGCCGGGTTACCCGGCGTCTGATCTGGCTCCAAACTGTTTGCACTGCAAATAATAGTTTTAGCGTAAACGCGTTTATTGGGAAAGAATAACAGATTCTCCACTGTAATCACAAACGAACCAACATAACTTTATAACTAAAAGGTGTCAACACTATTATTAGGTTTTCAATAGTTGGAGGAAATAGAAATTATGTCTTGAGTATCAGCCAATTTAACCCTATCATGCTAAGCATGACTTGTCTATCCCATTACCTAATAAGTACGCCTTTTTACGCCTCTATTTTATTTATCCATGGAAGAAAATAGTTCCAATTTATAAAGTTATGATTGTGTACTATTACAAAAAAAAATTGTCTTTGCAGATGATAGCTTAAAGCAGGCTGAAAGTAAAGCAGAATGTGCCTTTAAGGCACATTTTGCTTTACTTTCAACCTGCTTTAAGTGGGCACCTGTTTTCAAAACTTGAAATGGGATATGGGGTAATTGGTTAACATTGCGGCATCTGATATGGATCCTACTGTTTGTCACCTACAATATTATTATAGGACAAAGGCATCAACACAATTATCAGGTTCTCCATAATTGGAGGAAATAATTATGTCTTTAGTATCTGTCAATTTGACACCAGCCTCAGGGACTTCAGATATATGTATATAATAACTCTCCAAGTTTCTATGACCAGGCATCATTCAGAGTTTGTACAGTTCAACAATCAACATTCATACCAACACCAGAAAGTTTGTCTCAAAAGGTAGGCCACTTTATGTTCAAAAAAATTCTTTGAGGAATTTTCAAAATAATTATTAATTTTTTGATAACCCTTAACCAGTTTTAAGTTTTGCCCACAGGTAACCATTTAAATCAGGCTGAATTTTAGTATGTTACATATTTGTTTCTGTATAAATTTGAACAATTTTCTTCAGTGCAGGAATAAATTATAGGCGTAAAAAGGCGTATTTATGGGGGACTGGGTTAAGCAGAAATTTTTGTTGGTTGCGCATTCAGAAAAAATACCATGAATCTGTCATTTGGCTATTTATAGCCTAAACGCAAAGTTTTCATTTTTTGGTTTATTGCACGTAATATACAATGTTCTCTTCCTACAACTGCCCCAGGGCTCCAGATAAGAGGTAGTTTTTTCAACAAATCCCACATTTTCTCACTATTTTTAGCACCAAATCCTATGGTGTTACTACTCATTAGAATCGTCTCAAAGAGACGATTCTAATGAGTAGTGACACCATAGGGTTTAATTCAGAAATAAAGATTTTAGTTTTTGAAAAACTACCCTTATCTGGTGCTCTGCCGCCCACTGGATATCGATTGACATTGTTCACAAAGCAATTCTGTCTGTTTTCACTGCTGCAATATCTCTCTACAACGACACCCAATGGGTGACAAAAATTATGCACATTGTTTGGAGGGAGTCATGATAGGGAGGGAATTGACTTACAATTGCAAACAGCTTGAATCCAGATCAGACCCAGTGTAAAGTGGCGTCTGATCTGGAATCAAGCTGTTTACAAATGTAAGCAAAATCTTAATTTTCCCTCTCTATAACGACTCCCTCCGAACAACGCACACAATCTGTGTCTCCCATTGGGTTTCCTTGTAGAGAGGGAACACTGTATGTGAAAAGTCATTTAAAGGAAAACGGACAGCTGATGACAATATGGTCTTAGATCCTAGATTTTATCCTAAAAGCAACATTCATGAAGGTCCTGCAATTATTACTCATCGATAAGGTACGAAAAAGATCGATTTACTGCATACAGGTAAGCTATCGCTAATTGGAACGGGCGCCGCCATATTGGCAAAACTATCATTCGGAACCCTCGATTTTTATCCATTTTGTGACGACACAAAGGCCTAAACGCTGATTGGCTCTTTCACTCAACCACTGTAACTTGGACGGACATTTCACACTTCGCCAGTAAGGATAACGGCAAGCTTAATTCAAGGTCGCATACAGTTAAAAAAAAAAGATAATAGATAGATGGTATATTCATATTGATTATGATAAACTTGAAAGGTCGTGTAGATCCAGAAACGATCAGAAGCTATCGTTAATCGGCTTAGAGAAATGTCCGTTCCAATTCCCAGCTATAGAATCTGGGAAAACAATGCTGCGAAATGGCTAACAGTAGAGTATTGCGACATCCATAATACCTTGATTGATGATTATAATAATAGATCTAGATCTACAATAAAAAAAAATCTGATAATCAGTGCGATATTGTGCTGATCTAGACCTAAATGTTGAACTGGCTTAGATCTACCAACTCGTTTACAAATCAGCATTTTCTAGCTGGTTCGTCTCGGTTTAGGAATTCAACGCTACAGAAATTCTTAATGAAAAAAGTCTCATTACTAGATCTACATATTGTACGGGTAGATCTAGATCGGTTTTTCTTTCTTAATTTAATCATCGCGATTCTCTAGATCCCGATCTGATAGAGCGATCTTACTTGAGTCCAAATCCGATTTTGATTGGATCTAGTTTTATCGTTCTTATTTCTGGGTGTAGTTTTACACTTGTCATTTCTGTAGAAAAAAATTCAAACAACTTTTAGATAGGCCTAAATGAATTTTAATTTAAGATTTAAATTCGAGATTTATGGTAGACTCTAGCCTTTTTA
This sequence comes from Gari tellinella, assembly GCA_922989275.2. Classification (NCBI taxonomy): domain Eukaryota; kingdom Metazoa; phylum Mollusca; class Bivalvia; order Cardiida; family Psammobiidae; genus Gari; species Gari tellinella. The sequence continues at coordinate 24,758,036 of OV277857.1, read as the reverse complement.
AAAAAGCAGCATACACATCTAGATCAATACAAAACCACAAGAGCTAGAAGTGTCCAATATCCTTTTCTTTTTTTTCTTTTTTAAAGATCTTGGCTTTTTTGTTTTGATGTAACCCTTTCCCCCATAAATACGCCTTTTAACGCCTTTAATTAATTCCTTCATATACTGAAGAAAATAGTTTCAATATCATACTGTCACAAATAAAAATCATAAGAAACATTTTCTATATTTTAGCAGATAAAAGCTTAAAGCAGGCTGAAAGTATTTTCAACCTGTTTTAAGTGGTCACATATTTTCAGAAGTAGAAACAGGGTAAAAGGCTCGTGGCGTGTAATCGCATATTTAAGTAGCCAAATTGCTAGCCTGTGTTTAAAATCACAACCCTGTTTGGCAAGTGCGGCTAATTAGATTACGTAATATGGATATTTATGCCCTGCAGGGCCTAAAGCTTCTTACTTCTTCACAGAGGGGGTCTTAGGCAGAAAGGGGTTGTGTATAATTATTTCCGGTCCATATCGTACAATTTGCAAGGCAGCTTAATTGATTAGTGGTTGATGATGAATGTCAGCATAAAATGCGATCTAGATCAAAGCCGCCTGCTGAAATATGTCCTGAATCTGTTTCGATTATGATTTTCATAGATCTTTATATAAGCTCAAGATATATAACGATAAGTAAAAAACGACATTAATACAATAAATGAGCACTCGGGTCACGTTATCTAGAGCGTTCAGTTTTGACCCAGATCAGAATATCAAATACTTTGTTCAGCAGACAATTAATCAGTTTAGATCTTAATCAGACATTGCCAGTCTCAATTGCTGGATGATAAATTGATATTCCACATTTGTCATGTTAATGACTGTGCAAAAAGTTCAGCAACGGTTTGGATCCAACTGAGATATTGAGAAACTCTGTGATTGAAAATCCAAACTAAGGTTTGAATGTATTGAAAAGCTCATTGAAGAAACTTTTATCCGTACGAGAGACTGACAAACAGTTAGGACCCAGATCGGAATCAAAACTGACTGTACTTAAAGGTCAGCAACAGTTTGGATCCAAATGAGATATTGAGAAACTCTGTGATTGAGACCTGGATGTACGAAAGTTCCCGGATGTTGCGATACCGAGAAAAAATGGTCTATTTTCTTAAAATGTATGTCCGATTGAGGACCAGAACCGATGTTAAACGTCACGGAAAATTCATAACAGACCAGAAAAATAATTTGATCCCCCTTATTTTATTAAAAAAAAACCGTAATACCTCATCCGTTTTGTACTGGATGCAGAGACAGTGTATAGCCATATGGCTATACACTGTCTCTGACTGGATGTTATAAAAATCGGCACATGTATTATCGTCTTTATCTGCTCGTGTTTTAGTCGTAGCCCCGTAAAAAACCCGAAGATATCCTGGAGCCGATGTTTATGATTAATATTTACGGAAATATTAACAGATAAGACTAAATATATCGGAGAAACTTTTTTCGAAAGTCACAGGGCTTCGATGCCTTTATTCACAACCAGTATGCAAATATTATCAAGAGTATCCGTGCCCGATTCCGGTGTCCTATGATATTTGCCTGATATACGCTACCTCAAGTATGGCTGGATTAAGCACTAATAGCTCGAAATTTTGATGGTTCTGCTATGCACTCATTGTCACCAAGACATCCAATCGTCATTTCATTTGTTCTTCAGCAAGTATTAACCTCCTTTGTAGGCATTTATACACAAGTATTGCAGTCGCAAATTCGTCCGGCGAATGCGCTTTCTCTTCGCCCGACCCGTCGTAGTCTCTGTCTTCTAATATTACATTCTCTGATAATTTAGGATCGAAATCGTAACACTGAAGTTCTAAAGTGTTTTTACCTTCCTCCACATGCCCAATTTTTCTCAGTATTTCAGTTTATTAATGTTATCGATGTAAATTCCGCGCACTCTACGGCATTCCCGGTTAGACTCGCTATAACCGGAAGGTCGCGGAAGGCCTTAGTTACGTCACACAGGTAAACAAAATGGCGGCCCCCATGGTCGCTTGCACAGTCATATATCACAAAGTTTAAACGGCTCTAACTACTTCATTTTTTATTATTTTTCAAAATTTCAAAGGCAGAAGGCGATTTTTTTTCAATATCTTTCATTTAAAAGATATTTATCACCAGCTGTCCATTTCCCTTTAACTGATTACCCAATAAATATGCAACTACAAGTAGATATGCCTTTTTACAACTTTAATTCATTATTCCCCTCAAGAAAATAATTGCACTTTAAACAGTTGAGAATATTCATCAATAGAAATATTTTATATATCTTAGCAGATAGTAGCTTAAAGAAGACCGAAAATACAGCAGAATGCGCCTTAAGCCGCATTCTGTTTTACTTTCAATCTGCTTTAAATGGTCACCTGTCTTTAATACTAGAATTAGACTATGGGGTAATGGATTAATATGAAAAGCACTTTAGATACACACATAAGGATATATACAGGAGAGGCATCTTACATTAAGTATGAACAACCAGTATGCAAAAAGTAATTCAATTCAAAAGGCAATCTAGATTTAGCAAGACACATGAAGATACATATCCTTTCCACGCCCATAACGTATAAAATCGTTTTGACGTTTATGGCACATCCCGGCTGTACTTTTTCCAAGGTTCAGTGTAAAATGTCCATGGAATATGAATAATTTACGTGGAATTTACATGGAATTCTAAAAGTTCCATGGTTATTCATAACAATTTCCAAGGTTTTTGTTTAGTCACCAAAATTTCCATGGTTTATGCATGCTTATGAACAAAAAAACCACGTAAATATCAAGAAAAAACCTTGGAAACTCTTAAAACCTTGGCAAAAGCTCGGAAAAATTGGACTTTGGCAAAAATAAACACGGAACAATCTCGGAAATAAGAACTTAACCATTTTTTAGCACGGAAAATCCTTGTAAAATAATAACTTAAACAATTTGCACCTCGTAAAAATTGTACTTAGACATTTTCCAGCACGGAAAAACCTTGGAAGTACAACTTAGTGAATTATAAATATAAGTAATATTTGCTACAATTGTAAGTTTCACAAAACAGTGAATATTATACACACCCAGGACACCAGCTCACAACAATCAGAGGTCAGAGATTTAAGTTGTCTGTTTATCTATACTTTAAAATGTGAATGTGGCAAAAATTAAAGACTCCAAACCAGTTCAGACTCCTGACAAAAGATTCATGGTAAGTTACATAACTTACATAAATACAATTTTATCATGATCATAATATATTTTGGATATTTACATGATACAAACAAAAGCATGTGGTACCCCACCCACTAGTAGTTAACTATTCCTCGTATATATATACTTTTCCATGGTATTTTGTCGAAACCACGTAAAATGGTTCTAATATTTCCATGGTTTTTTCTAAATATTTTACAAGGATTCCTCGTAAACTTTTCCGAGGATTTTTTGTTTCCGTGGTTTTTTGTTTCCGTGGTTTTTTGGAGAAAACCTTGGAAATTAAATATTTTACAAGGATTCCTCGTAAACTTTTCCGAGGTATTTTGTCAAACCATGTAAAAACCAAGGTCTTGTATTTTCTAAGGTTTTCTCGTCTTTTTTCCAAGGTTTTTGTAATATGACCGTCCGAATACTCCGTGGTTTTTTCCATGGTTTTTTTTCATAAAACCTAGGAAAAAGTACAGCCGGGAATTTTGGCTTCCATAGAATGAAAACATTGGGTTGGAAGATTTTTCTGAAAGGCCAGGTTGGCTCATGTCCGCTTACCAAACTGGCCAGCCCTTTCAATAGGGGGGGGCACTATAATAAACAAAGCCTTTACCTTTACCTTTATACATGTTATTGTAGCTTAATTATTCATTCACACCTCGATTTTTGTAACGGACTATTTGCTAACATTCCAGCATATCAGCTAGATAAACTTCAAAAAGTCCAAAATCATGCTGCCAGATTAGTAATGAAAGCAACATATGAGCAGCATAGCTACGACATTCTTAAACAGTTACACTGGTTGCCTGTTCGTGCGAGGATCATGTTCAAAGTGCTTGTCATTGTTTTCCTGGTTGTACATGGGACCGCACCGAGTTATCTCAGAGACTTGTTCACTAGGGTGCGAGGGAATTACCGCCTGAGATCGTCTAGCGACATTCAGTTTGTTGTACCTAGACATAGGACGAAGATCGCTGAACGGTCACTTGCGATGGTTGGCCCAAAATGGTGGAATATGATTCCTAGAGACTTAAAAGCAGTAAAAACTGAAACTGCTTTCAGGAAAAAACTTAAGACACACTTGTTCAGTCAATTCTACAATGAATGACTAGTGTTTATTAGTGTTCTTAGTGACTTTGATACCTATTGCCTAATATTGTAATTATGTAATAATTAGTATGATCAATTGTAAAGCGCAATTGAATATTTATACTTTTTGCGCTATATAAGTGTTTCTGTATTTGTATTTGTATTTAATTAGCATGAAATTTCTGTTTGTCCAATTCCTAAGTGGTAAAGCCAAACAATGACTTCTTTTGTGTCAGGGATAAGTTCCTTCCGTCTTCCTACCATTTTAGTTTACATGAAAATGAAAGTACATGTATATCTAAACTCTTGTTTGAAATTTATTACTAGTACCTAATATGACGTCATGATAGCTTTAACCCTTAACCTTATAGAAGCGCCTTTTAGCACATTCCGTTGAATCCTCCGCAGAAGAAAATAATTCCAATCTATACAGTCATGAATATGTATCAGAAGGAATATTTTCTTAATTCTAGCATGTGGTAACTTAAAGCAGGCTGAAAGTAAAGCAGAATGCGCCTAAGGGCGCATTCTGCTTTACTTTTAACCGGCTGAAAGTAGTCACTTATTTTCAAAACAAGAAACAGGTTATGGAGTAAAGGGTTAAAACTAATATTATGGTGTGAAGGAAATAAATTCTACTTTTTTTAAAGTCTTGAGGTCCTTTAATTCTCCCCCTTAATATCCTGTGCGATTTTTTAATGATCTCTTGATGATCACTTATGGCATGACACTGTTTATGAAAAGAATCATTCAATACAAAATGCAGTTTAGTGATTCACAGGAGGATATATACTGAGAGACACTTGCAAGTGTGACATCGGTGGAAACTGGAAAGTCATATAACCCATTACCCCATAGCCTGTTTCTAGTTTTGAAAACAGGTTACCACTAAAAGAAGGTTAAAAGTAATGCAGAATGCACCTTCAGGTGCATTCTGCTTTACATTCAGCATACTATAAGCTATCACCTGCTTGAATATAAGAAACAATTCTTATGCTACACAGAGCTCCAGATAAGGGGAGTATTTCAAAAAATAAAATCTTTATTTCTGATTTAAACCCTATGCCATGGTGTTACTACTCATTGGAATCGTATTGAAGAGACGATTCAAATGAGTAGTAACACCATAGGTTTTGGTACTGAATTGACTGAGAAAATGCTGGATTTGTTCAGTTTACTCCCTCTTATCTGGAGCCCTGGCTACATATTCATGGCTGTACAGTACAAAGTGGATTTATTTTCTTCAGTGGATGAATAATTTAAAGGGGTAAAATGGTGTATTTATGGGATAACGGGTATCAGTCAATTTGACGCTAGCCTCAGGGACTTCAGATATGTATATTGAACTTTAAGTTTCTATGACCAGGCATAGTTTGTACAGTTTAACAATCATCATTCATTCCAACACCAGAATTTTTTTCTCAAAAGGTAGGCCACTTTATGTTCAAAACAATACTTTGAGGAATTTTCAAATGAATTATTAATTTTTTGATAACCCATTGCTCCATAGCCAGTTTCTAGTTGTGCGCATAGGAAACCACTAAAATCAGGCTGAATTTTGTTATGTTACATATTTTTTCTGTATAAATTTGAACTATTTTCTTCAATGCAGGAGTTATTTCTTCAGTATCAGCCAAAACATTTAACCCGGTAAGCGGACATGAGCCAGACTCCCCCCCCCCCCCCCCCCCCCGTACAAATTGCTACAAATATTAACAATTTAGATCCTACTGTTTGTCACCTACAATATTGTTATAGTACAAAGGCATCAACATAATTAACAGGTTCTCCATAATTGGAGGAAATAATTATAATTTCTTAAGTATCTGTCAATTTGACATCTTGCAATCTGAACTGAAATGTTTAGGGTAGATAATAATCTAATCACAAACAAAGCCTCAATACTGTTATGGTACAGAGCTGTCAGAATAATTATCAGTCCCACCTTACTTGGATGAAATAAAGATCATTCTTAATTATCGGTCAATCTGATGCTAGCCTCAGGGATTTCAGATATATGTACAGTAAAACCCCTCTATTACGACCACTAAATTATGTTAATTATTAGGGTGTTAACTATTGGTGAACGCTTAAAACAAGGTGACAGTGAAACAGAAAGCTCCTTTAGGAGCTTTCTGTTTCACTGTCATCTTGCTTTAAGCTGCCACCTCTCTATTATGCAATCAATAAGCATTCGTTTTAGTGGTCGTAATAGCGAGGTTTTACTGTATATATAGTCTCCAAGTTTCTATGACTATGCATCATTCATAGTTTATACGGTGTAACAGTCAACATTCATATCAACACCAGAAAATTTGTCTCAAAAGGTAGGCCACTTTATTTTCAAAACAAAACTTTGAGAAATTTTTAAATGAGTTATTAATATTTTTTCCGCCATAGCCTGTTTCTAGTTTTGTACACAGGATTCCTTATTTCAAAGTTTAAAAGACTGATATCGAAGTTTGACTGTATACTAATTTTACATGTATTTACATGTATTAATGTTGGAAATACATATATACATGGTATAAATTATCATATTAAACCCTTTCCCCAATAGAAGCGCCTTTTAGCGGATATAATTTATTCTTCCGCTGAAGAATATAGTTCCAATTTAATCAGTAATGAATATGTATTATAGGAAATATTTTCTATGTTATAGCACATGATAGCTTAAAGCAGGCTGAAAGTAAAGCAGAATGCGCCTTAGGGCGCATTCTGCTTTACTTTCAACCTGCTTTAAGTAGTCACCTATCCAAAGTACTAGAAATAGGCTATCAGGTAAAGGGTTAAACAGGAAATGACTTGGTTAATAAAGTGAGTATTTCTTTTTACTAGCTATAAATAGTCTTATTCTAGAAAACTTTCGACACTCAATGAAATGGTAAATATGGGGATGCTAGCTAAGGGGCAAATTTCCACATGTGCGAAAATAGGGAAGGGGAAAAAGTCTGCCTCTTCAAAAACTGAAAGGGGCAAAATTCTACACCGGAAGGGGCAATATTCTACCTTCGATGGGACAAAGTTCCATGTTGCAATAATTGATGAAGGGGCAAAAGTCCAGAGGGGCAAAGTTCCGGTATTCCATATTTTACATAAGAACATTTAAATTTGGCCTCATATGAGTTAACAGAGCCCTTACATTGCCCCTATCCCCTTTCCTGAGGTCATTGTGCCTTAGCTGACTAGGCAAGACAACATTTTAATATAGCAGTAAATGGAATTATCTTCCATACAAGAAACATGACAAAGGGGAATAACTAAAAAATATTGTTGGCAGGATTATGGCCCTTATCCATGACACTTCCTCTTATCAAGCTATTTCCATATATGATATCTAATGCACATTCTGATTTACTTTTAACCTGCTTTAAGCTATCATCTACTAGGATATAGGTACTATTTCTTATATCTTACATTTTAATGACTGTTTAAAGTGAAATTATTTTCTTCAGTGGAAGAATACATTAAAGGTGTAACCAGAAATGGGTGTCAAAGCCACCGGACGCTCGCCTGCTTGAAATTTAAGTCTAAAAACATCTTGTATCCAAAACAAACCAATTCTCTGTTAAGAAAGATTTTTAAATGAATGATGAGTCTTAATCTAGTTATATAAAACTTTAAAACAGCCCGTCCAAAAAACTTTAACCTGGTGATTTGAGGTCAAAACAACTAAGTCCAAAACATGTAAAAAAAAATGAAATAAATTAAAATCATTTTTAATTACAACTTCATAGCCTCAATGTTTGTTCCCAAATGAAGCTCCATACAACATTTCAGCACCCTAGCACAAGTATTAAACCTTAAAACAACTCGTCCAAAAAACTTTAACCTGGTGATTGCAGTATAAAATCTAAGTCCAAAACATGTTAAAAATTGACTAATATTAAAATTGTTTTTAAATTCCAACTCCATAACATCAATGTTTGATCCAGAATATAGCTTCACACAAAATTTCAGCACCCTAGCACAAGTATTTTACTTTAAAACAACCCGTCCAAAAAACTTTAACCTGGTGATTGCAGTAAAAAAGGAAAGTCCAAAACATGTTAAAAATTGACAAATATTCAAATTGTTTTTAAATTCCAACTTCATAACATCAATGTTTGTCCCCAAACGAAGCTTCATATAAAATTTCAGCACCCTAGCACAAGTATTAAACTTTAAATCAACCCGTCCAAAAAACTTTAACCTAGAAATTTGTAGTCGAAAAACTTAAGTCCAAAACATGTCCAAAATTGATATAAATTAAAATTATTTTTAAATTCGAACATCATAACATCAATGTTCAACCCCAAATGAACCTCCATACAAAGTTTCAGCCCCCTAGCCCAAGTATTAAACTTTAAAACAACCCGTCCAAAAAACTTTAACCTGGTGATTTGTAGTCGAAAAACCTAAGTCCAAAAAATGTTGAAAATTGACATAAATTTAAATTATTTTTAAACTCAAACTTCATAACATCAATGTTTAACCCCAAATGAACCTCAATACAACATTTCAGCCCCCTAGCCCAAGTATTAAACTTTAAAACAACCCGTCCAAAAATCTTTAACCTGGTGATTTGTAGTCGAAAAACCTAAGTCCAAAATATGTTGAAAATTGACAATTATTAAAATTATTTTTAAACTCCAACTTCATAACATCAATGTTCAACCCCTAATGAACCTCCATACAAAATTTCAGCACCCTAGCACAAATATTAAGCTTTAAAACAACCCGTCCAAAAAACTTTAACCTTGGTCACGCTCACGCCCACGCCCACGCCCACGCCGGGGGTATGACATTAGCTCTGCTGTTCTTCGAACAGGCGAGCTAAAAAGGCATATGTATGGGGTAATGGGTTAATAAACAGTAAATTTGGAGTTATCTCCCGGACAAGAAAGTATGACAAGGGGAAATAACTCAAAAAAATGACATTGACCTTTTTTGCACATTAACGTAGATGTACATAGCTCAAGAGCTTTTTGAGCTTAGTACACATAACAAATATATAGTCTTTATCACGTACAGTGGTTAAATTACTCTATTTTATGTATTTTTGTATGTGAGATATGTAAAAAACAAAACATAATTTACATGTTCTAAATAAATGAGTGGTAAATAGTTTGGATCCATATTAGATGCAGCATTATGTGGCATCTGATCTGAATCAAAACTGTTTGCAGAAATTTATCATTTTGCGCTTAGTATAAGGGTGGCTTCAGCCTGTGGAAGTACCATTGTGCATGTATAAAACAAATCATAAGACCTCGCTCAAGTGGCACTGGAAATCCCTAGGGAGGGGTCAATTTTGACCAGAGTGCTTTGATTTTAACAATTTAAAAAGTGATCTAGTAGAATATACTATACAGCAAATATCTAAGCTGTGGGAAAAGTGGTTTTTGAAAAGAAGATTTCTTAGTATATAAAGATGGCTTCTTAGCCTAATATTGGAAGTACTATTGTGCATGTATAAAACGAATCATAAGACCTCGCTCAAATGGCACTGGAAATCCCTAGGGTGGGGTCAATTTTGACCAGAGGGCTTTGATTTCAACAATTTTAAAAGTGATCTAGTAGAAGATACTATACACTAAACATCTAGGCTGTGTGAATAGTTCTTACGGGAGGATACTTATGTGGCTAATTTCTATTGTTTTCTTTGGGTGGCTAGCCACACAACAGACAATTTCTTTTTGCTCTAACTTGGAATAAAATGATCTGGAGGCTAACCTTACCCCTAAACCTATGTCCCACAACTGGCCAGATTAATGTCACAAGAAATTGCCAGGTAAATGTCACAAGAGACTGCCAGGTTAATGTTTTTCAATTATAAAGCTAAGAATTTTAGCCACATAAGTACCCTCCCGTAAGCACAGGCAGATGGACGGACAGACGTACCCACAATCTTCATTTAAGTGGCCATTTCCTTCTTTATTGTATCTCTTTTATGTGGTTTAAATGTGTGTGGTTAGCCATATAAATGAAATCTAACTTTGTTATATAATGATCTGGAGGCTAACCCTACCCCTAACCCTATGTCCCACAGCTGGCCAGGTTAATGTCACAGGAAATGGCCAGGTTAATGTTACAAGAAACTGCCAGGTTAATGTTTTTCAATTATGTGTCTGGTTATGGAAGCCAGTTTTAGCCACGCAACTATCATTTTGTGAGCATGGATGGACAGAAGGACGAGGGGGATCACAACGCCTCACCTTGACCCTTCTGCTCAGGTGAGCTAAAAATAAGAAACAAGAGCCGCTTGCGGCCCTAAATCGCTCACTTGGTACCAATGTTAACCATCATGTTAATGGACCAGTGATGACTAAACTTCCACTATAAGCCATCACCGGTAAATTAACCCCTACCCACAGGCAGCCATGTTGTTTGAACTAGGAAGATTATTGGAGAAAAAAACTGGCAAAGGATCAACCATCATTACTTGTGTAAAAGTATTCTAAAATCAAACCAATACTTTCAGAGCAAAAGATTTTTAAAGATTTTCTATACAGAAATATAAGGAAAACTTGCCCCACCCACTGGTGGCAATGTTTTTAAAGATGACAAAATTATTTTACAAAATCAGGTAGAGAGTTATCAATGGATCATTTATGTAAAATTATTTTCAATTTGGACCAGTAGTTTTCTTGCAGAAGAAGATTTTTAAAGTTTTTACTATACAGTATCATAAGAAAAAAGCTTAGATAGCAGTTTATGTGATATTCAAATTGTCAACCCTTGAAAACAAGAATTTCACCCTCAGGTCAGCCTCGGGTGACATTCTGTATCTCAGGTTGACAATTTGAATGTCACACAAACTGCATCTAATATTTAGATATTATTACACCTCGCTTTGAGTTACAATATTAATTTCATATGGACCAAAATTAAACATTTTGCATGTCTTTTACATCTATCAAAAAAATAAATACAGTCACTATATGATATTCTTTTCACTATGTGAATGTTGTAGAAAATCTATAAGGGCAGATAACTCATTATCAGCTTTTAGCATTTTCTATACGAGTTGCTTCCCTTTGTCCACTCCTTACAAAAATTTAAGCATCTAGACAACTTGATCATGCTTTTTCTGACACAGATTACTGTCATCAGAAGCCACCAAACATGGCATCCAAACGATTTGCCACAATTACGGAGAAGTATATTTGCGAACTAGACAATCAAAAAGATGTTGCGTCTTCAATCTACTTGTCTTAACATTCTTCTTTCTTTTTTTGTAGTAATATAAACAATGTAATGTCGTAGACTTCAACATTGATTCTTACGTTACGTGGCGGTGCACAACAGCGCTAGATTGGTATTCAACACATATTTATACAAGAGCTGTCGGAGAACAGCAAAGCTCGCCTAATTAAACCTTTCTTAAACAGGTAACTATCAAAAAAAAAAGTGTATCAGTACATTGATATTCAAGCCACAGGCAACCTCCATTCAAAATATCAACTTCCTAATGCAAATATGTCATGTAGTATAAGTGCATTCCAACACTTACTCCACAACTAACTAATTTCAGTCCCAAAACTCTAAGTTCTCAACAGGTGAAATTTTGACTATATTTACATTTCTTTTCATTTTAACTACGCAACATCAATGTTCAACACACAGGGCACCTCCATTCCAAGTATTAGCTTCCTAATACAAATATTTCATGTAGTATTAGTGCATCACAACACTTACCCCAAAACTTTAACCATGAGAAATCAGCCTAAAAACCTAAGTCCTCAACAGGTAAAATGTTGACTGAATTTAAACCTTTTTTTTTTAATTTTAACTATGCAACATCAATGTTCAACCTACAGGGAAACCTCCATTCCAAATATCAGCTTCCTAATACAAATATTTCATGTAGTATTAGTGCATCACAACACTTACCCCAAAACTTTAACCATGAGAAATCAGCCGAAAAACCTAAGTCCACAAAATGTATAATTTTGACTAAATTTAAAAAAAAATAAATTAATTTTAACTATGCAACATCAATGTTCAACACACAGGGCACCTCCATTCCAAATATCAGCTTCTTATACAAATATTTCATGTAGTATTAGTGCATCACAACACTTACCCCAAAACTTACACCATGAGAAATCAGCAGAAAAACCTAAGTCCACAAAAGATGAAATTTTGACTAAATTTAAACTTTTTTTAAAATATTTTAACTACACAACATCAATGTTCAACCCACAAGGCACCTCCAATCCAAATATCAGCTTCCTAATCCAAATATTTCATGATATATTAGTGCATTACAACACTTACCCCAAAACTTTAAACATGAGAAATCAGCCGAAAAACCTAAGTCCACAAAATGTATAATTTTGACTAAATTTAAACTTTTTTTTAGAATTTTAACTAAGCAACATCAACGTTTAACACACAGGGCACCTCCATTCCAAATATCAGCTTCCTAATACAAATATTTCATGTAGTATTAGTGCATCACAACTTTAACCATGAGAAATCAGCCGAAAAACCTAAGTCAACAACAGGTAAAATTTTGAATAAATTTAAACTTTTTTTAAAAATTTTAACTACGCAACATCTATGTTTAACCCACATGGCACCTCCATTCCAAGTATCAGCTTCCTAATACAAATATTTCATTCATTATTAGTGCACTACAACACTTTTCCGAAAACTTTAACCATTAGAAATCAGCCAAAAAACCTAAGTCCACAAAAGGTTAAATTTTGACTAAATTTTAACTTTTTTTTAAATCTTAACTACACACAACATCAATGTTAAACCCACAGGGCACCTCCAATCAAAATATCAGCTTCCTAATGCAAATATTTCATGATGTATTAGTGCATTACAACACTAACCCCAAAACTTTAACCATGAAAAACCAAAGCCGATGCAGACGCTGACGCCGGGGTGATTCCATAAGCCCCCCCCCCCCCCCCCCCCTCCCCCATTCTCCGAATAGGCGAGCTAAAAATACAAACGAGACGATTCCACAACCAACAGCTTAGAATTGTCAACCCTTGAAAACAAGAAAGTCACCCTCTAGGCTCAGCTTTGCCTCGGAGTGACGTTCTGTTTCTTGGTTGACAATTTGAATGTCACACACTCTGCCATCTTATATTTATACATGTATAATTTCCTAGTTCAGTGCCCATGCAGTGATAATAGACAATGTCCTAGCTCATAACCACCTACAATAAGATAAAAATAACATGGAAAACCAAAGGCCAATTAATCTTACGACACTGGTATAAACTAAGAAATACTATGTGGAAGACCAGTGTAATATGTAATATGTATCAATCGCAACCTGTGTAGACCCTGATAAGAGTTTTACTTAAGGAACCCTTTACTGTAAGTCTGTATTGTTTAAAATATCGTCTAGAAATAGCCATTTATTCAGCTCATCATTTTTTTAAAGGCAGAACAGTCAATTTGCAAATTTTGCCATTACTAAATCGGTGGTATTTTGGCAGATAAGTTCAGTAACAGCAATTAACCCATTTTATGCGGGATACACTTTTAGGTGTACCTCTAGGCAAACAGTTTTGATCTGAGATCAAAACTGTTTGCAGCTAATTCAACATTCTATCAGAAACTGTTGAAATCTTTTGCAAATATTTGAGTAATATATGTAACCGGCTGCAGACGACATTTAAAAATTGCCTCCAAATATTACCTAGCATACAATGGGTTAAATCAGTTTGTTTCAAGTTTCATTTTCTGTTTCAGGTCTGGTATATGTAAGTAATAAGCTATATTACTCCCCTCCCCCACCTAAAAATATTTTTTACATTTTCCCTATACTAGTATCCCCCCCTCGAGGAATAAAGGTAAAATTTTAAAAAGGCCGTATGTTCAAGAACATCCAGAAAACTATTTGACAAGAGAGAAAATGCAAAAAATAAATTTTCTTACCCTAGTAATTCTATTAATAATCCAACGGTTACTTTTTCTACTGTAGCATTATATGATAAAGAAACAATATCAATAACTGAACCTGCTGGAATTAGTTTACTTTTATCTAGTTTATAATGTTTTACTGGATCCCAAAAAATATTATTAGTAGTAGTTTTAACACTAATATTATATATTTCATCTCCAGTAACTTGTCCATCTTTATAAACGCCAACTTTAACTTCACCAGTTTTAACTATAGCTGATATACTTGCCCCTATAATTATACCTGATTTAATCATAACATAACCTCCTCCAGTTTCTCTTCCTAATTTATCAAATGATATAACATAATTCTTAGTCAATGGACCTTTAGATTCTGCAACAAGTGAAATAATATGGTTATCCTTTAAAACACTTTTCATTTTAGCATCCAATTCAAAAAGTTTTCCCCAAGGTTTAGAATCTAATTCAATAATTTTCTCCCAAAGTTTTTCTATCTGGTCGGAAATATTTCTAGAAAATTTGTTTAAATCACTTTTATCAGATATTAAATTTTCATATAGTGCTATATCTGGTTCCTCAATAACTTCTAACATTAATGAAACAACTGCATGTGAAATTCCTACATTATCAGTTTCACACATAAAAGTAATAACTGAGTTTGGTTCAATTTCTTTTGTATTTGTAACATAATTATAAGTTACAATCTCATCCTCTAATAAAGTAATATCACACATTAGCATGTTGCCGTTAACAAGCCCCCATACTATTACTTTACCTCTATTTAGATGAGGAGTACAAGATATACTAATGCCAACAACTTTTG
The DNA here is from genome assembly GCA_922989275.2 of Gari tellinella. Taxonomy (NCBI): domain Eukaryota; kingdom Metazoa; phylum Mollusca; class Bivalvia; order Cardiida; family Psammobiidae; genus Gari; species Gari tellinella. The sequence goes on along the minus strand of OV277857.1, from coordinate 24,743,030 downwards.
ATTTTTTAATTATAGTATAACCAACAGGTCTAGAACTTCCAGCAGCAGCTCCAAATGAAAACCTTCCAAGATAATCTAAATTAGCTGCTTCTGCCCATATTGTATAATAATTCTTTTTTGATTTAAAAACATTATCAGTGTATTTTATAATTTTATTTCTTTCATTTTTTAATCTATCATCAATGTATTTTTCTAAACCATTATCATTGTATTTTTCATTTCTTTTATTCCCAAATATACTCATTTTTTTTAACAAAATTTAACCATCATATTTCGGCGGTGGATCATTTACTATAATAGTTTTATTAAATAAAATTAAACATCTTTTTCTATTTTTTTTTTTATTTCTGATAAAGCCTGGGCTTTACCTTCTTCAATAAGTTTTTTTCTTTCAATATCATTAATATTATCATGTTTTGTGTGTAAATTATTTTTCATTTCATTATATTTTTCATGTTCATCTAATATAAGTTTAAATTCATCTTCAGTTATTTTACCGTCTGTTAAAGACTTAGAAATTAAATCTTTTATTGTATTAAGTTTACTATTTGCTATTGTTTTTATTTCATAATGTTTTTTTGATTTTGTTGAAAACTTTCTTCTAATAAGTTTAACGCCCATTCCTATACCACCACATGAAACAGCTACTATTTGTAATGGTAACATAATAGGAATAATTAGACTTATTCCTGCTAAAACAACACTTCCTGAAATTAATAAAGTATCAATACTATCTGAAAAATTTATTCCCCGTTTATATTTTTTATATAATGATTTGCGATTATCTCTCTCATTAATTAATGTTTTTTCTATCTCTGATATTTTCTGTAATCTATAATTTTGTGCATCTTCTGGTAATTCAGGGTATAAATCCGGCGCTGTTGGTTGCTTCATTTTTAAAGATATTTTTTGAAATCAAATTAAAACAATTCAATTAATAATGATGCAACTGTATTCTCTGATGTTGCATTTGCTGTTTTACACACAAAATTAATCACACTTCCTGCTTCAACAATAAAAGGTGATTGAAATGTTTCATGATTGCTTGTGCTCGTGTCAACAGTCGTTTCACAAAATGGAAGTACATATTCATTTACATTAATACCTACAGTCATTTCTCCCCCTATTCTTTTGCAAGATAATCCCATTTCTAGTATCTGCCCTCGTCTGGTTATAACATAACCAATACCGTTTTCTCTACCACCATTTCCAAAAGAAAGCATTTCTCCTTTCATAATGGGTCCTTTACTTTCTGCAAATATTGAAATAATCGATGGCGCATCTTTTATATTATCAACCTTATTGCGATATATACGGTTTTCTATTGAAAATTCTTTAAATTTCTTCTGAAGTCCGTTATACCTCTCAGTTTGATTATCTATTTGAGTTAACATCGCGTTTCTATTATTATGAACTTCCTGTTGAAATTTTGTTATTCTATCCTCTAAATCTGTTACTGGTTTCACTCTACTGTTTAAATTATGAACTTCCTGTTGAAATTCTGTTATTTTCTGCGTGACAGGTTTTACTCTATTGTGTAAATTCCTAACATCCACTGTTAAAGTTTCAATGTCTTCACTGGGCTTCTGTTTTTTAACGCCAAATATACTCATTTTTATATAATAATTATATTATTTCTAACACACAATTAATTGGTAATCCATTGTTATTTATTTTCTGACCGTTTTCATCACAAACGTTTATACTTAGTTCTGAAATATCACCATGTGATAATTGTTTGTATTCTGGATTACTAAAATGTATATGAACAATATCTCCAAACGATTTATTCTCAACAGGAACAACACTAAGAATATTACTAGGAGCTCCATTAAAGAAATTGTAAGCAGTATTTATCTGCTCAAGATGAACATATAGTTGTTTATAAGGTGCAAAATCTATTGTTCTTTCACCATAGTGTGTTTTATTTTCAGCAAATTTTTTCTTTTTTCCAAATCCTAATATTTGTTTTAAACCTCTACTTATCTTAATTTCTTGTTGAGTAAATAAAGAAGCAATGCCATTTGTTTCATTTATAGATAATGTAATATTATTACTTTCAAATATATCTTCTATTTGTTGGAAACTATAATAACCATTTGTAATCTTATTAGGACTCTCTTTAGTCTTTTGGATATATTGATCAACTAAATTATACCAACCTATAGTATAAGTAAAACTCTTCAAACCAATTCTCTTAGTACCGCATTTGTTATTTATATATTGTTGCAAGTTTATTGTTTTATCAATATCAGAAATTGTATGGTACATTTTTAATATAAAAAAATGATTCCACAAGAATTCAAATACAATCCTAATGCAAAATATAAACATTTTGCTTCATATACTAAAAAGAGTATTGAACTTATAAAACAAACAATTTATGTTAACAAAGATGACTATTTCCCTGCAACGTTTCCCAACATATTTGAAAAATACCTATTACCAAAAGTAGCATCAGAAACAATAGTAAACAACTGGAATACAGACTGGTTACCATTCTGGCAAAATCAACTAAACTTTGCAATATGGTGTGCAACTACAGGTTGTGGTATAGACGACAATAATCATTTAAAAGCAGGTGGATTAACTGGATCACTATTCTTATTCCACGTTTACTACCAAACAAGACGAATACTATTTGAATTAAGTATTGCTCTACCACAAGATACAAGCTGGAATGCTTTTAACAATAGTTATGACCGTGGTTCTTATGAAAGAATATGCAAAGAGTTTAATGTAGATCCCAATGCAGACTGGAGACAAAAAATGTATCCAAGTGGTGATGGTCTTGGAGTAATATACACAACCAGTCATACTGCTTGGAAACGAACAGATTTTAGACATGATAGATCATCCCAACACATTGCTAGTAGTACAGCAACTGATTTAGATTTATCAAAAATGACATTTGGACCTGAAGTGTCAGGCGGTAGACGTTGTGGTATTTCATCATGTGAATATCTTCCACCTAAAAAAGTCCACATTGATTATCTTCAACAAGAAGATGATGCTAAAGATGTATGGACCACATTTATTCTTGATACGTCAAAAGGGTTTACAAGAGCAGGTGTTGAAAGGATTAATGAATCTATAAGAACCTTTTGCTGGGCTATCCTAGGTTCTCAATCTCAAACTAGAACAGACATACTCGGAACAGGAACCGCTTTTGATGCTCAAAAACAATTCCTTGCAAACGTTGAGGATGCTATTAATAGTCCTGTAGATATACCGAGTCAAATTACGAGATATCAAAACACACTAAAATATGCTCGAAGTAAAGTTGACTATGTTTACGGAATTGAGTTGTACATGTCTCCGAGTAATATGGAATTACGAATAGGAACAATCCAAGATTATAACAATAAGATTGTAGTAGCCGCTGATGATCAAGAGCTTGGTTTAAATAATGGTGTGAATAACCAGCCCACCCCACCAAAACAAAATGTAGAAGTAAAAGGAACACCAACAAAGAAATCTCTACCAGAACCTGTTAAACCAAAATCAGTAACAAAATCACCGGTACATGTAATATCACAAGGAAAAAAAGAAGCAATTCAACACGAAGATAATAAAACAGCATTAATAGTAGGAAGTATAGTAATGGGTATTGTTGCGCTCACTATCTATGAGATTTACTAATATACTCTCTTGCAGTAGCATATAATAAACCCGCAACAAGAACAACCAATGCCCATAAATGATCTCCAAACCAACCGACAACTTTACCTGCAGAAGACAACAACCAAGAAACAATAGCTCCAATAATTCCAGGCAATGCTGCTGCTGCTTTTCCTGCAAGATTAGCTAATAGTTTACCAAGATTTGATAATTGTTTTTTTATCCAATCTTTTACATCGCCTTTTGGAGTTGGAGGTTTTGCTGGTGTTCCACCACTAGTAGTAGTAGGAATAAAAGCCTCAACAATAACACCTATAATCATCCCAAAAGCAGTTAAAATACTAACAATTGTAATTCCCTGTTCTCTGAATAACGTTCTAATTCTCTCTCTTAATGTAGTGTCTTCGTTTAATACTTTATGTATTGTTTCCTTGATTCTATTCACCTGACTACGTATTTTATCTCTATTAACATTAATTACTTCCAGTCTTGCACTTCTCTCAGACTCCAAATCTCTTATTCGACTACTTATCCTCTCTATTTGAAATTCATCATTATCTTCTTTGGCTTGTTCTAATTTACCTTTTTCTTTTGCTAAGTCCTTATTTGTTTCAGTAAGTTTAGCTAATTCATTTGCAATCTCTTCTTTTACACTAGTCATTGCTTTGATGATACCATCCATTTCTCTCTTTGTCATATCTGTTTGTATTCCCTCGGTAAATGTTGTTTCTATTACTTCTTTCACTGCAGTTTCAACACTTTCAGTTGCTCTCGGTAAATCAGTCATTTCTATATTATCAACATTATCGGGTAGGGTATTTTCTGCAATATTTAATCTTGCAACGGCCTTTGTTGGTAATTTTTTCTTACTAGAATATTCAGGTAAATTTAAATACATTCTTATTGCTCTTGTTCCGCCCTTTTCAAACAATGTATTATAATCTTTAATCAAAGATTCAAGAGTACGAAAATTACCACTACCACTTTTTGACATTATATTAATTTCTTTATCACCAATAACCCAATACAATGTTTTTCCATCTTCTGATATATTAAACTGTTTTAAATCAATTTTAACAGGCCTAATTTTATATTGCTTCTGAACTAAATCATAAAAATCATTAACAAGTCTCTTTTTATCTTCTTCAAGTTCTGTCTCCCTTAATTCTCCTCTTAAATGTTGTATATGATCATTTCTATTCAAAATACCACCTGCTGGTTCATATGGAATGTTTGGCAATTCAACATCATCATCATCATAATCATCATCATCATACACAGGATTATCAAAATCATAACCACCTTCAGCCATTTTTTAATGTTAAAAATATCCTTTAAAAATGTCAGCTTTTGGAGAAAAATTAAACCCTTACAGAAAAATAAGAGAACCACGTGGTGTGAGAGGAATTCGTCAGAGTGTTGTAATAACCAATAATCCTTCAACTATTGACCAAAATCAACAATTGTTAGTGAGATTTCCTAATCTAAGTAGTAATGATGTTATTGTTCCTGGAACAGTCAGATTAGCATTTGAAATTGATTTAAAAAGCACAGATGCTAATGCAACAATATATCCAAATATTGGAAGATCTATAATAAAAAAAACAACAATAAGAATATCAGGTAATGAAGTGATGTCAATTGATGATAGTGACATATATCATTGCTATATTGATTTATGGAAGTCTCCCTCTGAACTTGCTAATATGGCTTATCAAGGTATTGGGAAAGGTAATATGTTAAAACATAGAATTGGAGCCGGAGATGCAAGTAATGATAAAGAAGATAAAGCAATAGCTAAAGCATATAAAAACAGATTTTGTATCCCACTTGATTTTGAGCTATTAGAAACCCATATGCCATTTTATCAAGCGGGAATAGGCGATAGACTTGAATATGAACTTACGTTCAATGATTATAACAAAGTAATTAAATCAACTGACACATCAGCTTCATACATCATTAAGAATATTTGTTTGGAATTTGACACCGTTTCTGATATTGAATTAGCAAGACAAATAAGACAGCAAGTCAGTGGTAAAATGGTTATTTTATATGACAGAATACTTAGACACAGAAAATTAACTAAAAACAAATCTGATACACTTTGGAATATTAATCTAAATGTTCCAGCTAGAAGTATGAAAGGTATTCTAATGTTGTTTGAAGACCCAGATAGAACATCACCTGATACTTATTACAATCCTAAAATAGAAAAAGTAGAGATGACAATAGAAGGAGTCCCAAATCAACTTTACAGTCAAGGAATGAAAGCATATCAACAATGGGATGAGATTAACAAATTCTTTGGTTTAACATCAAAGAGAAATAAGGAAATAGATAAGATTGCAAAAGATTTATACTTCACTAGTACAACCTTAGAAAGGTATCTGACTGACAACTATGCATTGTGGTTAGATTTACGTTCAACGGATGATAACTCACTACACGGTTCTGGAAGAAGAATTGAAAATGCATCAGAAGGTATCACAATACAAATAACGAAAGAAGAAGAAGCAGATGAGCCAATAAATGTTTATCTGTTTGTTATACAAGATGCACAAATTAATTTTGAAGATGGTAGATTTAAAGAAGTCAATTATTAATCACTTAAAAAATGGAATTACCTAAATACCCGCACTGTGCAATTATTTGTGGTCAAACTGGTTGTGGAAAGACCGAATTTGTTTTAGACTTACTTGAAGGTAAATATAGAGGTGTATTTAAATATATTGTTATACTTTGTCCAACTATTCAATGGAACAAGACATATAAAAATCGTGAGTGGATTGGTGACGTTAAAAACCCTAAAACAAAGAATATTATAATCGTAAATCCAATAGTCAAAGGAGAAGAGAAATTACAAGAACTATTAAGAATGTTTTTCAATAAATATGCTGGTTATCCAACTCTGTACATCATTGATGATTGTAGTGCAACAAAAGAACTAACAAAGAAAAAAGATATGCTGTCTGAACTTGCATTTTCAGGCAGACATGCAGAACAATCAGTATGGGTTATATCACAAAGATATAATTCAGTTTTGAAAGATTTAAGAGAACAAACAAAATGGTTGTGTATGTTCTACACTAAGGACAGAGATAGTTTTGAAAATTGTTTGAGAGAGAATGATGTTATTCCCACATTGGAAGAACGACAAAGAATAAAGGAAGAACTAAAAAAAAAGAAGCATCGTAAATTAATTTTAAAAACTGACCAACCTGCTGATTATTGGGTGGTTGCTTAAGTAATGCTTAAGTAATTTAACAAAAAATAAGCGGATGCTTAAGTAATGCTTTAGTTATGCTTAAGCAATGCTTAAGTAATGCTTTAGCTATGCTTAAGTAATATAGCAAAAAATAAGCGTATGCTTAAGTAATGCTTAAAAAATAAGCAATAAAAAAGCCAATGCTAACAATTATCTGTCAGATAACATTTTTGATAACAAACACTGCAGTCTTATCAATAGTGGGATATGTGATATTTAATTTTTTTAAAATAAAAAATAAATATTTGAAAATAAAAAATAAATATTTAAAAATGGATGCTGAAGTCTTACTTACTAAAATCGATCAAAATAATGAACACGAAGAAACAAAACGTGAAAGATTATCAGCTATTGTTGCTGGTGGTGGAAGTAAACAATATCTTGGAAAAGACTTACAAATGTCAGAAATTGATACAATGACACAAGAACAAATAAACAAACTATACTGTAGATATGAAGCTAGATTAGGAGCAAGTATGACTAAGACATTAGGAAACTCTTTTATTAATTTATATGTTATGGGTGTATCTAAATATTTTAATGTTGTTAATCCTCCAAAACTAATACAAGATTTAGAAGAAGATCCATTTATAAATCATGCTTTGACTAGTTCATGTTGTGAATTGTATTATAATTATGGAATGTATCTGGCTCCTTTTACTGCTATGCTAACAACAGCAAAACATATTAATTTTAATCAAGAAGAGAAAAGTGAAAATATTACAATAAAAAAAGATGAATGAAGAAACAAAAAAACAGAAAAACCCGAAAAGAGTAGCTGCAGGTAAAAAGGGTGCAGAAGCAAAAAAAATGAAAGCTGAATTAAAAAGAAAAGAAACGGAAGAAATAAAGAAAGAAAACACACAATTAAAAGCTATAACAAAAGATGTGAGCGATAGCGCGCCTATGACAAAAGATGAAGTTAAATCTATAACAAAAGATAATGATGAAGTTAAAAAAGATATATATAAAAATTATATCCCTTTATGTCTAATTGGAGTTGTTGGATTGGGATTATATATATATAATTCTAAACAAGTTGAACCAGTGATAAAACAGGAACCTGTGATTCCGGAGGCCCCTATGGGAATACAAAAGAAAGAAATTGATCCATTTGAATTTAATTAAATTTAATATATAAAAATGACAACACAAATAGACGGAAAACAAATAGCAAACATGTTATATCATGCTGGAGTGGAAACTGTATTAACAATTGGGTATTCAGAATTAGGTAGAAAACTATTGAAAAGACCACCACCAAAAGTAGATTTTAATATGGTAGATATTGGCATGTTATCTATTGATATATTACTTGCAATGGCGACAAAAGATATGTTGGTTAAACAAGGTATTATACCCGCTGATATTATGAAGTAATTTTATTTTCTTTAAAAATGGCAAGTGCAGTAGTAATGATGATTGGAGGGGCAGCAGTGAATGCATTAGCTTTTTCGGGTAGTAATTATTTATTTTCACATATGGGTAGAAATAGCGATGAAGAGAGAAAAAGACATGATATGGCAATGGAACAATTAGAAGCAGCACAAACAGAATGGAATGAAAAAAGAACAGAGAGGTTGGATTTTATTAATAAGCAACTGAAAAAGGAACACCATGCTGTGAATGAATTTGATGATGCCGATACAGCAATGAAGAATTATTTTTATATTACTGGTAAACTATTACCAGCTTTACCTCCGAAACCTACATTAAGTGATTTCTATACTCCATCAGAAGATCAGAAGAATAGGGAGATTGCATTTATTGTTGGTGGCATGGTATTAACAGGGTTTGTTGCATGGAAGTTTATTATATAAAGTATAAAGACAAAAATAAATTAAGTAAAGTATAAAGATTCAATACCATAAGGTTGTGTATCTATTCCATTGTCACATATATATCTTTTATCATCAAAAGGAGATAACCCTATTTTATTCATTTGATTTAAAAATATATTATGTTTCTTATGTACTAAATTAAACATTGTTTTATGAATTATTCTTCTATTAAATAAACAATCTTCATATGACTCAGAATTAAATTCTTTTTTAGTTGTTTTATTAACACCTTTTGCTAAACATTTGAATTTAATATTTGAATCTTCTAAATATTCATATCCATACATTTTACTTTTTATTGCAATAAATTTTGACATTACATTACCACCTAGTTCATCTTTGAACTTTCCGATTACTTTTTCATTTATATTTGAAAACAATGGATCTTCGTTTGGATAGTTAGAGGTATCTAAATGATCTTTTATTTTTTCTAAATCAGAATATAGATCTTCTGTGAATATATTTAATACCATACTGTCGGTATCACTGTATAAAACCTCATTATTTGGAAAGTATTTTTCAATAATATCATAATAAAATTTATACATTACTAATTTTGAATAATCTAAAACACACATTCCTAAATAAATTGGTTTATTAAAGTACATTGATTTATAATTTAATAATACCGCTTTAAAATCATTATTGAAATCTATAATATCTTTTAAATTATCTTTTGAAGCTAATCGTTTTAAATCTTCGGGTTTATTTATTAATTCTACTATACATCTATTAGAAATATTTTCTAAAGTCTTTCCATAAAAAGAATTATTCATTAACTTCCAGAAATCTTTTTCAAAATCATTTGTTGCTTTTGCTCTCATTTTTGTATTGAAATCAATATAATCTTTTAACCATGGTTTATGATTAAAGGATATTATGCTATGAATTTTTGTTACTTTTATTCCAAGAGAAATGTAATATTTGAGAATATCATAATGTACAATATACTCTTTTTTATCATGAAGATCTAATATTAATTTTTCAACATTTCCTAATTTCATATTATTTTGTTTTAATAAATCTCTTGAATAATCTGATATTTCTTTTTTATTTATCTTTCTTGAAACAGGCATAGGCGGGAATTTTCTTAATTTGAATTTTGTTAAATTATCATATTCTAAATCTACTTTAAAAACCATACCATCATCTTCATTACATTTGTCCAAATAATAGTTTATATCTTGTTTTATATCTTCTTCCCATTTAAAGTTTTTATAAGGAAGTTTCTCTGACATTCCACAACCATATAAGTTATTAGCATCTGTATACCATAAATAATTTGAGTTTTTTATTTTATTACGTGAGTCTCCGATATCTTTAACTGTATATTTATTATTTGCTTTAACAAAACGATTTCCTAATACGCCAGAAAATCCACCTCGTATTCCTTTTTGAAACATCATTCTCATATCTGTATCAGTTAACAAATCTAATTCAATTCCTGTATACTTTAATCCTGCATTCCATGTTAATCCCGGTGCAGAATAACAATAAGCTGGATCGATTTCATATGATTTTAAACAGAGATCTCTAAAATTTTCAAATACATCTGTTAATATTAACACATCTAGTTTTTGATAAAGCATTAAATAATCTTTGAATGTTTTACAGTATCTGTTGAATATCTTTTTCCCATGTTCATATTCTTTTTCAGATATATCCTTTTGGTATAATATTGAATAAAATTCTTTTTTATCGGGGAATTCTTCTAATTTTAATTTTTCAAAAGAATCAAAGAAATCATAAGGAAATACTCCTTTAAAACTTCTTCCTTCATCATTATATTTCAAATCTTCAAATAAAACATCATCAGATAATTCTCTTTTAAGTATTTTATATTGATCATCTTTTAATGTTTTAGATAAATTATCTATGCTACTCAGTAAAAATCTATAGCTATCTTTAAAAACTAACTTAAAATATCGATCCCCAAATGTTATTGATATATAATTTTCACTATCCTTTGGTAATACCTTTACTTTTTTATATTCTGTTTCATGTTTTAATAATTCTTCTGTTATAAAATGAAAATCATATCCACTTCCATTATGAAAAAAGATCGGAAATTGTTTTCCATCTCTAGATTCTTTTCTATTACAACTAGAGCAGGATATTCCTCTAAATTGAGCTGATAAATGATTATGTTCAATTACTTTTTCCTCTCTTTCTAATTTCTGTTTACACAAATAACAACAATCAGAAGTATTATATAGTTCTTCTTTTTTCGTTTTTGATATTTTAAAATTCTTTTCTGCACGAAAATAAGCCCATTTAATTTTATCATTATAATTTAAACATGTTTCAATAAAATCTTTTTCAGCATTTTCACTAGGTGCATAGTTAATATTTTTATTTGGTATAATATCCGGATATTGAGAAACTAATTGTAAATTATATGAAACTACTTTTTGTTGTTGTAAATTTATTGTATTATCTTTAAAAGATAGTTTAATACTTTCTCTTTTTATCTTTTCTTTTATTCTTTCACTAAGTCTATTAATCTTTTTTTCATTATTTTCACAATATTTATTTATTTCATAATCACTTACTTCAATATGTTTTCCATCTTCAATCCATTTATCAAAAATGTTATCTATTAATTTATTAAAATATTTTGTAATGTATTTTTCTTTGATTTTATCTAAATATATTTTAGTTCTTTCATCAGATAATTTATTATTAACATAATTATGATAAATTATTTTAGATCTTTTTTTAGATATTTCTTCTTCTTTCATTATTTTATTGATAATCATATATTTTATTTTAGAATTAACATTATGTGATTTATATTTAATTCTTAATTTATTTGTTTGTTTCCGGAGATCAGGATCCATATAATTTAATTTTATATTAATTGATTCAAAGTCTGCATATCCAACAAATGGCAGTTTTAATTTAAAATGAGGATTTTCAAATTTACACTTACTTCCTTTATTTGGCATAATAAATTTTAATGGTTCATTTGTTGTACATTCTTTCATGTGTTTTTCTAAAGCTTTTTCAGTAGTATATGAAGCAGCAATACAATTTCTACAATGATATCTTTTATTATGATTATGATTAAGATAAGCATTAAAATTTTTAATTAAGCAATAATGTTTTTTATCGTTTAGAGTGACATATAATAAATCTATAAGATATTTTCTATCTTTAAATTTACTTCTATATAATGGATATATATTACGTAGATTGTTTTCTTGTAATGATTTAGAAAAATCAACTTCTTCAGTATCTAAAAGGTTCTTTTCAATTCCAAATACATTGATAGTTATATTTTCATTTTGTTTTTCAAATGTTTCAATCGAATTTATACTTACTGGAGATTTAATATTTTTCATATTAATAATGTCTAAATAAGGTTTGTAATTTGATGCTCTTGCGGGGTTTTTATTCATTTTTGAAAATGTATCTGAAAAATTAGGATTATCATCAGGATTCTCTTTTAATTTATATAGCATTCCAGCAATTACACTATAGGCAAAACATTGGGTATCATTGTTTTTAATATTTAATAGACTATTGAATTTTATTCCTAGATCAAAATAAGAAGAACCATTTAAACTTTTTACTCTAACAACTTTAACTTCTGTATTTTCTATTTCATTAAATATTAAACCAGATTCTTTTCCCTGATGTTCTTCTTCCCATACTTTATACTTTTCAATAATAGAATTATAAACTTCATTAAATTCGTTTTGTGCTCGAAGTTTTATAAACCCACTATTATAATGTCTCTCTATTTTTTCATTCATGGCTAAAGGTTTTGAATAAATAGTTTTCATTATTAAATTAAATTTAACATTAGGAAATGATAAAACTAATCTTTTAACATCTGGTTTAATCTTTTTAAAATAATTATTTATATTAATGCCACTTTTGTTAATAACTTCTTTAATATAGTTTTTATTATTTTTAGAGTTTTTGGATCTCATTTTATAAGAGAATATTTTTGATTAGGTATTTTTAATTTTATAATTTTTATGATAATCAAGATTTCTTAACATAAACTCTTGATAAGATTGTTTATATTTTTCTTTATTATTTTTATAATGTTTTTGTTTTACTGGTCTTTCACAGTCTTTACATGCAGATTTAACTCCCATCCTTCTATCTTTTGCTTTGTGATACTCACTTAGTACCTTATATTCCTTACATTTTGTACAAGTTTTACCTTCGCTCATTTTTAAAGAACTCAATTTTAAATATTAAAAAATGGAGCAACAAAAAATATATTGTTTACGTTGTAAAAAACATACTGAAAATGATTCAGTAGAGCAAGTAACAACAACCAATAATAGACAAATGTTAAAAGCTAAATGTTCTGAGTGTGGATCTAAAAAAAATAGATTTATAGGAGGTCTAACAAATAAATTAGCAGATGAATTACATCACAGGGTTATAAAAAAATTTCCTAAAAGACGAGTTTATGTTGATTCAATAGATCAAACATGGGCAGTTGATTTGGCAGATATGCAACAGTATTCAAAACAAAATAAACACTATAAATATTTATTAGCAGTTATAGATGTTTTTAGTAAATATGGTTGGTTAATTCCTTTAAAAAATAAAACAGGAGTAACAGTAAGTGAAGCCTTTAAAACATTATTTAAAGAAAGAAAGCCGAGATTTATTTGGGCCGACAAGGGGAGAGAATTTTATAACTCTCAAGTAAAAGAATTGTTAAAAGATAATAACATAAAGTTATATTCAACTGAGAATGAAGAAAAATCTAGTGTAGTAGAACGTTGGATAGGAACAATGAAACAACGTATGTTTAAATATTTTACTGCTCATGAAACTACTAAATATTATGATGTATTAGATGAATTGGTTAATGATTATAATAATACAGTACATTCTTCAATTAAAATGACGCCTGTTGAAGCGAGGAAATTAGAAAATGAAGCAACAGTGTATGAAAATTTATATCCAGAAAAAGAAGAGGACACTAAAAAACCTAAATTTAAAGTCGGAGATAGAGTAAGGATTTCAAAAAAGAAAGGAACATTTGAAAAGGGTTATACTACTCGTTGGAGAACAGAAATATTTGTTATTGAAGAAGTTTTAAATACAGATCCTATTACTTATAAAATAAAGGATTTAAACGGGGAAGAAATTAAAGGTAGTTTTTATGATCAAGAGTTACTGATTACTGAGTTTTAGACTTTATACCCAATAAAAATAAATGAACAACACAAATATACATTTTAAAGTTTATTTTTACCATTTTAATTCTTTACAAATTTCTTTTATTATTTTACTATTTTGAGTAAGAAAACTAACAGGAACATCACAATGAATTAGATTAGTAAATTCTGAAACTAAATTAAACACAATAACAAGTGACCTGCATTTTTGTGGAGAATAAATAATGTTGTGTTGTAGTAAATATTCATGTATTTGTTGAATGTTGGATTTAATGATCTGGAGAAGCTGTCCTTGTTGAGATGCTATTAAGATTGATTTTCTATTGTTGCTACATTCTAATTTGTTTAAGTCTTTAAGATTTTGTATAATTGCTTTTTCACTTGAGAGGTCGATTGTCACTTCTCCATCACAGTGTCTATCAAGGGAAAATGCTGTTTGAAGTCGTTGTTTAATACGATCTTTCTTTGTTTGTTTGTTTTGTTGGGCTTTTTGTGTCTTTTGTTGTTTCGTTGTTGAAGTGTTCGTTGTTGAAGTGGCTGTTTTGTTTAATATTTCGTCGTGTTCTTTTAAAAAGGTTTCATTCCATTGGTTTATTGTTTCATCTTCTGGATATGTGTTGCGTAGATAATTGGTGAGATTGTGTAAGTCTTCTCGAAGTTGTGCTGCTTGTGTGTTGTCCCTTAAAAATAGAATATAATCAACTATTACAATTTATTCTGTATCAATATATGGTTTCACCGTTATTATTCTTAACGGGGTTCATACAAATTATGCTACTGAAATAATTTCCTAACTTCCGGGTATTAATATACTGTAACACCGTTATTATTCTTAACGGTGACGGTGTAAATTATTCTTAACGGTGACGGTGTAAATTATTCTCTTTAGTACTGGTAAATTAATATACTATAACACCGTTATTATTCTTAACGGTGACGGGGTAAATTATTCTCTTTAGTACTAATAAATTAATATACTATAACACCGTTATTATTCTTAACGGTGACGGGGTAAATTATTCTGCTGAAATAATACCCTAACTTCCGAGTATAAATATACTGTAACACCGTTATGAAAAATAACGGTGGTGGTGTAAATTATTCTTCTGGGTATTAATATACTATAACACCGTTATGAAAAATAACGGTGTAGACATATAATTACTCAAATATGTCCTGTTATTAAAAACTTCATATTAAAAATACACTAAACTAATAAATATAATTACCTACAAACAATACAGAACACAAAATATTAAATAAAATGCAGTACTTACATGATTTAGCTTTTGATTTGGTTTTAGAAGTTAATATAACGTGCTGTTAACAAGAGGCAAGGTAAAAACGTCTACTCTCTACTGTTAGTTTGAAAGAAAGACCGCTCCAGTCTGCTATATGTTTACAGGTAACTAATGAATATATTATGACAACGTCCTAGGCAACATGTAAACAGACTAGCTCACCGCTGTCTATATTTGTAATCGATACTGTTTTCTTTTGAAAATACACACTTCATGGCCACTGATAAGTGGGTAGATAGTCCGTTGTGTTATTTACCTGTTAGAGCTTATTGATTTTTCACTCAACCAGCGGGTGAGGTGTGTGTTTACATAGTACAATGTAGGACTTTTTACTATTTCTCGAGGTGACCAGCTAGGGCAAGAAAATTTATTTTTTTGCATTTTCTCTCTTGTCAAATAGTTTTCTGGATGTTCTTGAACATCCGGCCTTTTTAAAATTTTACCTTTATTCCTCGAGGGGGGATACTAGTATAGGGGGAAATGTAAAAAATATTTTTAGGTGGGGGAGGGGAGTAATATAGCTTATTACTTATGTAGAAAGTCACCCAGTAAAAGGTAGCTCGGATTAATACACCAGGTTGCATGTACAAGAAGGAGACCTTTACAAGTGTGACCTAGACGTGTGACCTAGATGTGAAAAGTCAATTACATGTAATATGAAAGGCGATTTAGTCACAAACATGAGGGTACATACAGGAAGGAGACCTTTACAAGTGTGACCTAGACGTGTGACCTAGATGTGAAAAGTCAATTACATGTAATATGAAAGGCAATTTAGCCACAAACATGAGGGTACATACAGGAGAGATAGCTTACAAGTGTGACCTCTGTGGAAAGTCTTTTTATCATAAAAGCAATTTAGTGGAACACATGAGGATACATACAGGAGAGACACCTTACAAGTGTGATCTCTGTGAAAAGTCATTCTATAGGAAAGGCACTTTAGATAGACACATGAGGTTACATACAGGAGAGAAACCTTACAAGTGTGATCTCTGTGAAAAGTTCTTCAAAGAGAAAGGCAATTTAGCAATACACATGAGGATACATACAGGAGAAAGACCTCACCAGTGTGGTCTATGTGAAAAGTCATTTAAAACAAATAGCAATTTAGAGAGACACATAAGGGTACATACAGGAGAGAAACCTTACAAGTGTGACTTGTGTGAAAAGTCATTTAATAATAAAAGCAATTTAGTGGTCCACATTAGGATACATACAGGAGAGGCACCTTACAAGTGTGACCTCTGTGAAAAGTCATTTAATACAAAAAGCATGTTAAACAAACACACAAGGATACATACAGGAGAGATACCATACAAGTGTGACATTTGTGAAAAGTCATTTAATCAGATAAGCACTTTAGACATACACATGAGAATACATACAGGAGAGAAACCTTACAAATGTGACCTCTGTGAAAAGTCATTTAATGATCAAGGCAACTTAGCAAGACACATGAGGATACATACAGGAGAGAAACCTTACAAATGTGATCTATGTCAAAATTTATTTAAAACTAAAAGCACTTTATACAAACACATGACAATACATTCAGGAGAGAGACCATACAAGTGTAATATCTGTGAAAAGTCATTTAACCAGAAAAGCCATGTAACGAGACACATGAAGATACATACAGGAGAGAGACCACACAACAGTGACCTGTGTGAAAATTAATTTCATCAGAAAAGCCATTTAGGGAAACACATGTTGTTACAGCTGTAACAAGAGCCTAATGGGCTCTAGGCGCTCACCAGAATACAAAGTTCCCAGATATAACTAGACTTTATCACTACAAGTGATTAATACCCCAACCAGTGTCTTATGTCACAAGAAGCAAACATGTCAGGATAATGGTGATGGGTGTACTCCATATGAACTAATCTCAGGGTTCATAAGCCATATCTATGATTTGATCTAATGACCTACTTTTTCACCTGACATAACTCACATTCATGTATACATTGCCTAGATTTTGTCTTGGTGTTTGTTTTGAGCAAGTTTTATGAATTTGGGGAAATAAATATGGCCCTAAAGTGTTCAGAAGCCTTTTTTTATGATTTGACCTACTTTTTTTCAAGACATTAAACCCATATTCATAATCAATCTAGATGTTGTCATGGTAATTATTCTGAGCTAGTTTCATGAAATTAGGGCAAACTATGTGGGTCCTAGAGTACTTTGAAGCTTTTCCTATGATTTGACCTAGCCACCCACTTTTTGACCCCAAGTGATCCATTAGTACATTGCCTAGATGTTGTCAGGGTGATACTTTTGAGCAAGTTGTGTGCAATTATGGCTACTAAAGTGTTTAGAAGCTTTTTGTATGTTTAGACCTACTGACCTACTTTTTGTTCTTATGCAATCCATATTCACAAAGTGCCTAGCTTGTGTCAAGATAATTATTCTAAGCAAGTTTTAAAAAGATTTAACTAAAAATATGACCCCTGAAGTGGCAAAAAGTTTTTCTGTAATTTGACCTATTGACCTACTTAATGATCCAGCATGACCTACATTCAAGTAAAATATAATTTTATCAAGACCATGACACTGACAAAATCTCATAAAGATGCAGCGAATAATATGACTTCTAGGAAGTTTTTTTCTTTTAATTCGATATTTCCAAACACAGAAAAATGACCGCGCCTCTGTTCTTTGACGCATGAAAATTCTTTGAACAGCTTTTAAGGTGTATCCATTTGAGAAATCCAAATTGAAATCTGACCAGTAGTTTTGTATATGAAGATTATTTTAGACCATTGGCCCCTCCCACTTTCTTCGAACAAATTTTGAAGCTCATTTAACCAACAGCACAAATCTCACCAAGTTTAGTTTCACTGAGGCTATCCGTTTCAGACAGACAGATGGACCGACGGACAAGACAAGAAAGACAGACAGACAGGACAAGACAAGACAAGACAAACAGAGAGAGAGACAGACAGACAGACAGACAGATAGATGGATGGTCCCCAGACGTCAGACAGACCGTACTATCACAATAGCTCATCTTGAGCACTTCATGCTCAGGTGAGCTACAAACAAACAAACATAATTTAAACTGATCTAAATAGAGGGTCTGAACTCAATTATTTCTGATGTAGCCTTGCCTTTTGATTTAACCCATTACCCCATAGCCTGTTTGTAGTTTTGAAGAAAGATGATCACTTAAAGCAGGTTGAAAGTAAAGCAGAATGTGCCTTATGGCACATTCTGCTTTACTTTCAGCCTGCTTTAAGCTATTATCTGCTTGAATATAGAAACAAATTTTTATGATTCTTATTTGTAGCAGTATAAATTGGAACTATTTTCATCAGTGGATGAATAAAATAGAGGCGTAAAAAGGCGTATTTATTGGGTAATGGGTTAAGCATATTCTAAATATCTGATAAAGTCGGCTTCCTATTCTTCCTGGAACTATTCTCAAAAGTCTGCGACTGTCAAGATCACTGATTTTTGTTGGAGCACCACTTCAGGGCTGCCATTTCTCCGGATTTTTCTTAAATCTATGGATTTTTTTCTGGTACATGGTAGCATAAAGCAGGCGTAAAGTAAAGCAGAATGCACCTAAGGCGCATTCTGCTTTACTTCCAGCCTGCTTTAAGTAGTCACATGTCAACAAAGCTAGAAACAGGCTATGTGGTAAAGGTACTATTCGTAAAATCGCCCTTGAAAAATACAAATTTGGAAATCTTAGGATTTTTCATGTCAACTTATGGCAGCCCTGCCACTTCTAGGCAGATTTTGTATTTTACTATGTTGCTGAACATTACAAATAAGAGATGAGATTCGGGTGGTACTGTGCGTGCAAAAAAGACAGGTGTCTCATAAGTCAAAACTGACCGGCCCTTTCAAAAGGGGTGACACTGAAATAAACATAGCCTTTACCTAAGTGGCACAGCCAACAATGACTTCTTCCGTCTTCCTACCATATTTGTTTACATGAAAGTTAAAGTACATCTAAACGCTTGTTTGCCATTATAATGGCATACAGTGGAGAAAACGTTATTCTTACCCAATAAACGCGTTTACGCTAAAACTATTATTTGCAGTGCAAACAGTTTGGAGCCAGATCAGACGCCGGGTAACCCGGCGTCTGATCAGGCTCCAAACTGTTTGCCACCAAGATAAACATGAAATATCAGAATTGTCCAAAAGTTGTTCTTTTCTACGTTTTAGTGCTTTGCGTTTGCGTACGTTTGCGTTTAAACGGGAAAGAATAACAGATTCTCCACTGTATGACATCATTATAGATTTACAAATAATATTATGGTGTGAGGGAAATAAATTCTACTTGTTTTTAAAAGTCTTAGGGTCCTTTTATTCTCCCCCCTAATATCCTCTGGGATTTTGATATGATGTTTTGGTGATCACTTATGGCATGACGCTGTATATGAAAAGTCATTCAATACAAAAGGCCGTTTAGTGGAGCACAGGAGGGTATATACTGAGAGACACTTACAAGTGTGACATTGGTGGAAACTGGAAAGTCATATAACCCATTACCCCATAGCCTCTTTCTGGTTTTGAAAACAGGTTACCACATAAAACAGGTTAAAAGTAATGCAGAATGCACTTTAACCCATTACCCCATAAATACGCTTTCTTACGCCTCTAATTTTGTGGCATACAAAACTTCTCGTTCTGCTTCAAATAACTAATAAATTTTGGATGTAAAATGATTTAAACAACTATTTAGTTGTTTCTGGTTTGTATTCAAGGCATATAATAAACACATTACCAGTTGACAGTGCGCAACAGAGTGTTGCATTTAGCTCTCGACGTTTTTGGCGGAAACAACCGATCAGACTCGCGCCAAGGCGCTCATCAGATCGGCTATTTCCGCCAAAAACGTCTCGAGCTAAATACATCACTCTGTATCGCAATGTCAACTGGTAATGTGTATAGCTTAAATCAGGATGAAAGTAAAGCAGAATGTGCCTTAAGGCGCATTCTGCTTTACTTTCAACCTGATTTAAGAGGTTACCTGTCTTCAAAATTAGAAACAGACTATAGGGTAATGGTTTAAGAGGCCATTCTTTGAAAAAACATGTGAAGACTGTATAATGTTGGCCAAAAGTTGAGGTGTCCTGCTAAATTTACCTTTTGTATTGAATGACTTTTCACATACATGTAGATCACACTTGTAATCTCTCTCTCCTATATGTATCTCTATGTATGTGTATGACATGCTTTTCGAATTATATGATTTTTAACCTTGTAAGGTGTCTTCTTCTTGCCAATCTTGCCATCACGTTAAATCGAAAGCGACGTCAGAGTAAAATACAAAGTGGCTGATACAAGGTGGCTGATACAGACTCTTGTATTTTACTCTGCAGATACACACGGAAACGCTCGATATCATTCGAAGGCATATAATAAATTACTTGTATCTGTTAGGATATAGAAAATATTTATAATGGTACATACTCATGACTGTATAAAAAGGAATTATTTTCTGCAGCTGTGGAATAATAAAAAGGTGTAAAAAGATGTGTTTATGAGGTAATGAGTTATAACACATGCTTGACTGTATAACAGTAATTGCTTAACTCTATATTTGGTACATTAGTATGCATTCTAACACATTCAATTAATTCCACCACTCAATAAAATACTTCCAATTTATTCAGTCATGAATATGTACCGTAAGAATTATTTCCATTATCCTAACAGATGGTAGCCTGAAGCATGCTGAAAATAAAGCAGAATGCTCCATTAGGAGGAAAAATCAGACTGCTTTAAGCAAGCATCTGTCTTCAATACTGAAAGCTATGGAATAATTTTAGGGTTAAATAAAACAAGAGAGCCATGATGGCCCTGAATTGCTTGCCTGGTAGGTGTACTATGGTCATGGTGACATCAAAATTGGGCAAATTGTTTCAGAAATGAAGATTTGTAAGCTGTCACTAAAGCTGTATTAGGAAGCTGTGCTACACCCACTGGCAGCCATCTTTTTTAAGCTAAAAAATTTATTATGAGAATCTGGTAGAGGATCACCCATGGATCATTTTTGTAAAATCATCTTCAATCAGGTCATTTGTTTCAGACTTTGAGATTTTTTTAGGTTTTCATTGAATAAAAAGCCAAACTGTTCTTTAGCATGTGTACTACATATGCAACAGACCAGAACCATCTCAACAATACTACAACGGCCCTTTACACAACTTTCAGTGCTGCAATATCCTCAGCTAAAAATTGTCATCTACTGTCTTTCTCAAAATTACATATTGGTGGACATTTTTTAATTCCAGTTGCAAACATATTGAATCCAGATCAGACGCCGCGTTACGCGGCGTCTGATCTGGATTCAATCTGTTTGGCAATGTAAGCCAAATCTAAATTTTCCTCCCCATTACAACTCCCCCGAACAACACACACACTCTTTGTCTCTTTTTGGGTGTTGTTGTAGAGATGGAGCTTTGTACTGTTTACTGCACAAATCAGCAACAATAAACAACAATTTGACTACAAGCATTTCTCACCTCATATGCAAGCTGTGTGGAGTGTCTGGCCACGCGAACGAGTATCTGCAGGATCTCAATCACCGTCGGAGCTTGTGGACGAACCTTCTCCAGAATAAACTTTAATCGTGCCAACAAGTCCATCCTGTACACTAAACCCTAAATAAAGTTGAGATCTTTTTAGAAGAGAGATTTTGATTGAGTGACGCCACATTAATCAGTCTTAATAATGATAGAAAATGAAGTCTTTAACCCATTACCCCATAAATATGCCTTTTTACGCCTTTAATTTATTCATCCTCTGAGGAAAATAGCCCCACTTCATACAGTCATGAACATGTTTCATCCGAAATATGTTCTATATTCTAGCAGACGGTAGCTTAAAGCAGGCTGAAAGTTGAGCAGAATGCGCCTCAAGGCGCATTCTGCTTTACTTTCAACCTGCTTTAAGTAGCAACTTGTTTTCAAAGCTAGAAACAGGCTATGGGGAAATGGGTTAAATAAAACATATAAAAGAATGGTAGAACAAACAAGACCTGTTTGTGAAACCATATACCCCCTGATGTAACCATGACCTCTAAATGACCTTGACACACATGATCCAACTTAAACTGAGCTCAAGAGCTTCTTGACTTGAATACACATGCTAAATATGATATCTCTTTCACATGTAGTTTCAGAGTTATGGCCAATGTTAAAATTAAGCTAATACAGAAATGACCCAAGTTGTATTTAGCTCAAGCCCTTTTTTAGTTGAGTTATGTACACATGCCAATAATGAAGTCTCTATCACATGTATTTCCAGAGTTATGGCATTTTGGCCTCTAAATGACCTTGACCTTTCTCAGACATGACCAAAGTTGTATTGATCTCTGTCACTAACATAAGTGGAAACATTTAACCAAACAGTAAAGAAACGTGCTGAATTCATCTACAAACACATGAAGTTTCAGGACCATAATTGCAGTACTTAGTCCATATTTTATCTATACTCAAAAACTTACATTATGTCATAAAGGTCAATGTCAAAAGGTCAAAATCACACAACTGCAATTCAACTAGCTGTACTGATGATGCAAGAATATTAAGTTGAATGTCTGTAGTTGAAACAATAAGTCCATAACTGAATTAAAATGAAACCTGACAAAGGTCACAAAGGTCAAATGCACCAAGGTCACAAAGGTCAAAGGCACCCCACTGCAATGCAACATTCATTACCTTGACAAGATCATGCTTTGTTACATCTGCATCAGTTTCCTCAGGGTTTTCATCTGGTGCATCTGGAAGCTTGAAGCCCACTGACACTGGCTGTGCAGGTGCCTGGCAAGCCACTCTGTGACCCTGATGCCAGTGGAAGGTCTTGTCTAATGCCAGCTGTAACAGACATTATCTTCCAGTGCTCCAGATAAGAGGGAGTGAATCGGACAAATCCAATATTTTTTCACTCATTTCAGCATCAAATCCTATGATGTTACTATTCATTAGAATCATCTTATAGAGATGATTCTAATGAGTAGTGACATAATAGGGTTTAATTCAGAAATAAAGGTTTAAGTTTTTGAAGTACTCCCCTAATCTGGAGCTCTGGTCTTCATTACATAGAGGATAATTGTTTTTTTCAGTATAAGATAGAAATTTAATCCATTGAGTGAACATCAGACGTTATATTTTCACGAGTGGCGAAGCCACGAGTGAAAATATAACAGTCTGATGTTCACTCAATGGATTAAATTCGATCTTATACTGAAAAAATACAATTATTCTATTTATTTATGCTTTTAAGCCACTTTTTAAACGAAATTGTTCGACAATTGAGAAAGCTAAAGTAAATGATTTACCCCGTGTTGAGCCCCAACTTTATATCGAACACATTTTCGAAACAGTTTCCCGTACGATGATGTCACTTATTTATTGATTTGACGTCATCCGAATTACTTCGTTGCTCCCGAGTTTGGATTCGTGCTCTTCCGGTGAGTAGATCGCGACAAATCGGACTGCCAGAATTTAACGATAAGACACAATTGAATACGATTCTTGGAGAGCCCTACGGGGAAAATTCATAATAAAAGCGATTGGTGATAATCCACTGCAGTGGATTACCAAGTGATAATCCACTGCTATTTCGTGGTAATCCACCGAAAAGCATAAATAAAGTTTCATTCCACTATAATAACTTGTTTATGATATAAGAAAATTACATACATTAACTTGTTGCTTAACCCATTACCCCATAAATATGATTTATTACTTCATTAGTTTATTCCTCTACTGAAGAAAATAGTTCAATATTATACAGTCAGGAATATGTGCCAGAAAAAATATTTGCTATATTCAAGCAGACAGTGGCTTAAAGCAGGCTGAAAGTAAACCAGAATGTGCCTCAAGGCACATTCTGCTTTACTTTCAACCTGTTTTAAATGGTCACCTATCTTCAATGGTCACTTATCTTCAATACTAGGAAAAGGCTACTATGGGATAATGGGTTTAATATGAAAAAAAAAATGATTCCTCTCACTAAACGTGATATTAAACACCAAAATATTTTTATAGTCCTGGTATTGTTAGCCAAAGTTCTACTCCATGTTTGAGCTTTTGTTTATCTTTTTCTTTTATTTATAGCTAAATGCACAGTAACAGCTAAATTATTAAAACATGCTCTGAAAGTCTAATTAAGTAATTCTCCAATATTCCAGCAACTCAAACAAATTTGTTTCCATTTCTAAACTAACTTGCTGTTTACGCAAAATAACTATCAACTCTTTACCCCATATAGGCATGTCTCTAGTTTTGAAAACGGGTGATCATTAAAAGCAGGTTTAAAGTATAGCAAACTGCACCTTTTTGCCTATTTTGCCTTACTTTCAGCCTGCTTTAACTCTTTCCTCCCTGAAACTTTAAATGGACAATTCCAATTTCGATTTTAGTCAAGTCTATTTCTGGCTTTTAAGGGTTGTTTTTGTCCATATTTGGCATTATGACAAACAGTGAAGACCCTGATCAGAGGGCTCCTTTTGGAGCCCTCTGATCTGGGTCTTCACTGTTTGCACATGACAAGTGTACTATTCACATGTACACTGTTTGAAAAGGATGCCTATATGCAGGACTAGGGTGCAAAGGGTTAAGCTACGATCTGCTAGAATTAAAAAAAATATTTCTTATAATGCATTTTCATGCCTGTATGAAATGGAACAATTTTTTTTTATGGGTGGGGAAGAGTTAAAGAAATAGCCCATATAGGTGCTTCTTTATTCAATTGCATCTTGTTCTGGCTGTCATCCTTCAGATCAATATCTTGTTTTGAGTGCACATTAACCCATTTCTCCATCTATTATAATACACCCTTTTCACACATTTGGTTTATTCCTCTACTGAAGAATATACCGGCAGTTGAATTAATATATGTTCATGAATATGTGACATTAAAAAAATCCTCTTCCCTTGCAGATGGTTCCTTAAAGCAGACTGAAAGTAAAGCAGAATACTCCTTAACAAGCATTCTGCTTTACTTTTAGCATGTCTTAAGCAATTATCTGTTTTCAATACTGAAAACAAGCTATAGGGAGAAGAGTTTTAATTAATTTTTTTACTGCACCCAATTGATAAAGCCACATTAAACTGTTATTTAACCCATTACCCCATTGCCTGTTTCTAGCATTGAAAAAAGTTGACAACTTAAAGCAGGTTGAAAGAAAAGCAGAATGCGCCTTAAGGCGCATTCTGCTTTACTTTCAGCCTACTTTAAGCTACCATCTGCTAGAATATGAAAAATATTTCTTCTGGAACATATTCTTGGCTGTTTAAATCGGAACTGTTTTATTCAATGGAGGAACAAATAAAAGATGTAACAAGACTGCGCGTTCAATAAACGCTTATTAGGCCCCTGGTGGCATCCTTGACAATAAATCTGAATCTTTTCTAAGTCCAAATTAGGTCAAAGTCAAGGTCAAACTGTTTATGCTAGAAGAAACGGTAAAATCTACTTAACTTTGTTACGGACGGACACACACACGGACGGACGGACAGGACGATTACTATATGCCTCCGCATCTATCGATGCCGGGGGCATAAAAAGGTAAATTTATGGGGTAAAGGGTTAATGACTAGGAATGATGCCTACCTCATCTGCCTGGTTCACCAGCACGGCATTCAGGACACTTACAGCTGCCCCAACCACCGAGTCTACACTGTCATCCAGGGACCATCGGAGCAGGAAGACAACTCCAGCATCTAGAACACTGGGTAATATCGGGCTCTGCACCAGCTGGGACAAGTTACCTGCCTTAGCCTACAACAGTATAAATATACAAGATAGACAACCCCCTCATCCAGAACGCTCAGTAATATCGGGCTCTGAACCAGCTGGGACAGGTTACCTGCTTTAGCCTACAACAGTATAAATATACAAGATAGACAACCCCCTCATCCAGAACGCTCAGTAATATCGGGCTCTGCACAAGCTGGGACAAGTTACCTGCCTTAGCCTACAACAGTATAAATATACAAGATAGACAACCCCCGCATCCAGAACGCTCAGTAATATCGGGCTCTGAACCAGCTGGGACAAGTTACCTGCCTTAGCCTACAACAGTATAATTATACAAGATAGACAACTCCAGCATCCAGAACGCTCAGTAATATCGGGCTCTGAACCAGCTGGGACAAGTTACCTGCCTTAGCCTACAACAGTGTAATTATACAAGATAGACAACTCCAGCATCCAGAACACTCGGTAATAACGGGCTCATTACCAGCTTGGACAAGTTACCTGCTTTAGCCTACAACAGTATAATTATACAAGATAGACAACCCCAGCATCTAGAACACTCGGTAATAACGGGCTCTGTACCTGCTGGGACAAGTTACCTGCTTTAGCCTACAACAGTATAATTATACAAGATAGACAACCCCAGCATCTAGAACACTGAGTAATATCGGGCTCTGGACCAGCTGGGACAAGTTACCTGCTTTAGCCTACAACAGTATAATTATACAAGATAGACAACCCCAGCATCCAGAACACTGGGTAATATCGGGCTCTGGACCAGCTGGGACAAGTTACCTGCTTTAGCCTACAACAGTATAATTATACAAGATAGACAACCCCAGCATCTAGAACACTGGGTAATATCGGGCTCTGGACCAGCTGGGACAAGTTACCTGCTTTAGCCTACAACAGTATAATTATACAAGATAGACAACCCCAGCATCTAGAACACTGGGTAATATGGGGCTCTGGACCAGCTGGGACAAGTTACCTGCTTTAGCCTACAACAGTATAATTATACAAGATAGACAACCCCAGCATCTAGAACACTGGGTAATATCGGGCTCTGGACCAGCTGGGACAAGTTACCTGCTTTAGCCTACAACAGTATAAATATACAAGATAGACAACCCCAGCATCTAGAACACTCTGTAATAACGGGCTCTGCACCAGCTGGGACAAGTTACCTGCTTTAGCCTACAACAGTATAATTATACAAGATAGACAACCCCAGCATCTAGAACACTGGGTAATATCGGGCTCTGGACCAGCTGGGACAAGTTACCTGCTTTAGCCTACAACAGTATAATTATA
The DNA here is from genome assembly GCA_922989275.2 of Gari tellinella. Classification (NCBI taxonomy): domain Eukaryota; kingdom Metazoa; phylum Mollusca; class Bivalvia; order Cardiida; family Psammobiidae; genus Gari; species Gari tellinella. Next base: position 24,715,804 of record OV277857.1, on the reverse strand, counting down.
CAAGATAGACAACTCCAGCATCCAGAACGCTCAGTAATATCGGGCTCTGAACCAGCTGGGACAAGTTACCTGCCTTAGCCTACAACAGTGTAATTATACAAGATAGACAACTCCAGCATCCAGAACACTCGGTAATAACGGGCTCATTACCAGCTGGGACAAGTTACCTGCTTTAGCCTACAACAGTATAATTATACAAGATAGACAACCCCAGCATCTAGAACACTCGGTAATAACGGGCTCTGTACCTGCTGGGACAAGTTACCTGCTTTAGCCTACAACAGTATAATTATACAAGATAGACAACCCCAGCATCTAGAACACTGGGTAATATCGGGCTCTGGACCAGCTGGGACAAGTTACCTGCTTTAGCCTACAACAGTATAATTATACAAGATAGACAACCCCAGCATCCAGAACACTGGGTAATATCGGGCTCTGGACCAGCTGGGACAAGTTACCTGCTTTAGCCTACAACAGTATAATTATACAAGATAGACAACCCCAGCATCTAGAACACTGGGTAATATCGGGCTCTGGACCAGCTGGGACAAGTTACCTGCTTTAGCCTACAACAGTATAATTATACAAGATAGACAACCCCAGCATCTAGAACACTGGGTAATATGGGGCTCTGGACCAGCTGGGACAAGTTACCTGCTTTAGCCTACAACAGTATAATTATACAAGATAGACAACCCCAGCATCTAGAACACTGGGTAATATCGGGCTCTGGACCAGCTGGGACAAGTTACCTGCTTTAGCCTACAACAGTATAAATATACAAGATAGACAACCCCAGCATCTAGAACACTCTGTAATAACGGGCTCTGCACCAGCTGGGACAAGTTACCTGCTTTAGCCTACAACAGTATAATTATACAAGATAGACAACCCCAGCATCTAGAACACTGGGTAATATCGGGCTCTGGACCAGCTGGGACAAGTCACCTGCTTTAGCCTACAACAGTATAAATATACAAGATAGACAACCCCAGCATCTAGAACACTCTGTAATAACGGGCTCTGCACCAGCTGGGACAAGTTACCTGCTTTAGCCTACAACAGTATAATTATACAAGATAGACAACCCCAGCATCTAGAACACTGGGTAATATCGGGCTCTGGACCAGCTGGGACAAGTTACCTGCTTTAGCCTACAACAGTATAATTATACAAGATAGACAACCCCAGCATCTAGAACACTGGGTAATATCGGGCTCTGGACCAGCTGGGACAAGTTACCTGCTTTAGCCTACAACAGTATAATTATACAAGATAGACAACCCCAGCATCCAGAACACTGGGTAATATCGGGCTCTGGACCAGCTGGGACAAGTTACCTGCTTTAGCCTACAACAGTATAATTATACAAGATAGACAACCCCAGCATCTAGAACACTGGGTAATATCGGGCTCTGGACCAGCTGGGACAAGTTACCTGCTTTAGCCTACAACAGTATAATTATACAAGATAGACAACCCCAGCATCTAGAACACTGGGTAATATGGGGCTCTGGACCAGCTGGGACAAGTTACCTGCTTTAGCCTACAACAGTATAATTATACAAGATAGACAACCCCAGCATCTAGAACACTGGGTAATATCGGGCTCTGGACCAGCTGGGACAAGTTACCTGCTTTAGCCTACAACAGTATAAATATACAAGATAGACAACCCCAGCATCTAGAACACTCTGTAATAACGGGCTCTGCACCAGCTGGGACAAGTTACCTGCTTTAGCCTACAACAGTATAATTATACAAGATAGACAACCCCAGCATCTAGAACACTGGGTAATATCGGGCTCTTGACCAGCTGGGACAAGTTACCTGCTTTAGCCTACAACAGTATAAATATACAAGATAGACAACCCCAGCATCTAGAACACTCTGTAATAACGGGCTCTGCACCAGCTGGGACAAGTTACCTGCTTTAGCCTACAACAGTATAATTATACAAGATAGACAACCCCAGCATCTAGAACACTGGGTAATATCGGGCTCTGGACCAGCTGGGACAAGTTACCTGCTTTAGCCTACAACAGTATAATTATACAAGATAGACAACCCCAGCATCTTGAACACTCGGTAATAACGGGCTCTGTACCTGCTGGGACAAGTTACCTGCTTTAGCCTACAACAGTATAATTATACAAGATAGACAACCCCAGCATCTAGAACACTGGGTAATATCGGGCTCTGGACCAGCTGGGACAAGTTACCTGCTTTAGCCTACAACAGTATAATTATACAAGATAGACAACCCCAGCATCTAGAACACTGGGTAATATCGGGCTCTGGACCAGCTGGGACAAGTTACCTGCTTTAGCCTACAACAGTATAATTATACAAGATAGACAACCCCAGCATCTTGAACACTCGGTAATAACGGGCTCTGTACCTGCTGGGACAAGTTACCTGCTTTAGCCTACAACAGTATAATTATACAAGATAGACAACCCCAGCATCTAGAACACTGGGTAATATCGGGCTCTGGACAAGCTGGGACAAGTTACCTGCTTTAGCCTACAACAGTATAAATATACAAGATAGACAACCCCAGCATCCAGAACACTGGGTAATATCGGGCTCTGCACCAGCTGGGACAAGTTACCTGCTTTAGCCTACAACAGTATAATTATACAAGATAGACAACCCCAGCATCTAGAACACTGGGTAATATCGGGCTCTGGACCAGCTGGGACAAGTTACCTGCTTTAGCCTACAACAGTATAATTATACAAGATAGACAACCCCAGCATCTTGAACACTCGGTAATATCGGGCTCTGTACCTGCTGGGACAAGTTACCTGCTTTAGCCTACAACAGTATAATTATACAAGATAGACAACCCCAGCATCTAGAACACTGGGTAATATCGGGCTCATTACCAGCTGGGACAAGTTACCTGCTTTAGCCTACAACAGTATAATTATACAAGATAGACAACCCCAGCATCTAGAACACTCGGTAATAACGGGCTCTGTACCTGCTGGGACAAGTTACCTGCTTTAGCCTACAACAGTATAATTATACAAGATAGACAACCCCAGCATCTAGAACACTGGGTAATATCGGGCTCTGGACCAGCTGGGACAAGTTACCTGCTTTAGCCTACAACAGTATAATTATACAAGATAGACAACCCCAGCATCCAGAACACTGGGTAATATCGGGCTCTGGACCAGCTGGGACAAGTTACCTGCTTTAGCCTACAACAGTATAATTATACAAGATAGACAACCCCAGCATCTAGAACACTGGGTAATATCGGGCTCTGGACCAGCTGGGACAAGTTACCTGCTTTAGCCTACAACAGTATAATTATACAAGATAGACAACCCCAGCATCTAGAACACTGGGTAATATGGGGCTCTGGACCAGCTGGGACAAGTTACCTGCTTTAGCCTACAACAGTATAATTATACAAGATAGACAACCCCAGCATCTAGAACACTGGGTAATATCGGGCTCTGGACCAGCTGGGACAAGTTACCTGCTTTAGCCTACAACAGTATAAATATACAAGATAGACAACCCCAGCATCTAGAACACTCTGTAATAACGGGCTCTGCACCAGCTGGGACAAGTTACCTGCTTTAGCCTACAACAGTATAATTATACAAGATAGACAACCCCAGCATCTAGAACACTGGGTAATATCGGGCTCTGGACCAGCTGGGACAAGTTACCTGCTTTAGCCTACAACAGTATAAATATACAAGATAGACAACCCCAGCATCTAGAACACTCTGTAATAACGGGCTCTGCACCAGCTGGGACAAGTTACCTGCTTTAGCCTACAACAGTATAATTATACAAGATAGACAACCCCAGCATCTAGAACACTGGGTAATATCGGGCTCTGGACCAGCTGGGACAAGTTACCTGCTTTAGCCTACAACAGTATAATTATACAAGATAGACAACCCCAGCATCTAGAACACTGGGTAATATCGGGCTCTGGACCAGCTGGGACAAGTTACCTGCTTTAGCCTACAACAGTATAATTATACAAGATAGACAACCCCAGCATCCAGAACACTGGGTAATATCGGGCTCTGGACCAGCTGGGACAAGTTACCTGCTTTAGCCTACAACAGTATAATTATACAAGATAGACAACCCCAGCATCTAGAACACTGGGTAATATCGGGCTCTGGACCAGCTGGGACAAGTTACCTGCTTTAGCCTACAACAGTATAATTATACAAGATAGACAACCCCAGCATCTAGAACACTGGGTAATATGGGGCTCTGGACCAGCTGGGACAAGTTACCTGCTTTAGCCTACAACAGTATAATTATACAAGATAGACAACCCCAGCATCTAGAACACTGGGTAATATCGGGCTCTGGACCAGCTGGGACAAGTTACCTGCTTTAGCCTACAACAGTATAAATATACAAGATAGACAACCCCAGCATCTAGAACACTCTGTAATAACGGGCTCTGCACCAGCTGGGACAAGTTACCTGCTTTAGCCTACAACAGTATAATTATACAAGATAGACAACCCCAGCATCTAGAACACTGGGTAATATCGGGCTCTGGACCAGCTGGGACAAGTTACCTGCTTTAGCCTACAACAGTATAAATATACAAGATAGACAACCCCAGCATCTAGAACACTCTGTAATAACGGGCTCTGCACCAGCTGGGACAAGTTACCTGCTTTAGCCTACAACAGTATAATTATACAAGATAGACAACCCCAGCATCTAGAACACTGGGTAATATCGGGCTCTGGACCAGCTGGGACAAGTTACCTGCTTTAGCCTACAACAGTATAATTATACAAGATAGACAACCCCAGCATCTTGAACACTCGGTAATAACGGGCTCTGTACCTGCTGGGACAAGTTACCTGCTTTAGCCTACAACAGTATAATTATACAAGATAGACAACCCCAGCATCTAGAACACTGGGTAATATCGGGCTCTGGACCAGCTGGGACAAGTTACCTGCTTTAGCCTACAACAGTATAATTATACAAGATAGACAACCCCAGCATCTAGAACACTGGGTAATATCGGGCTCTGGACCAGCTGGGACAAGTTACCTGCTTTAGCCTACAACAGTATAATTATACAAGATAGACAACCCCAGCATCTTGAACACTTGGTAATAACGGGCTCTGTACCTGCTGGGACAAGTTACCTGCTTTAGCCTACAACAGTATAATTATACAAGATAGACAACCCCAGCATCTAGAACACTGGGTAATATCGGGCTCTGGACAAGCTGGGACAAGTTACCTGCTTTAGCCTACAACAGTATAAATATACAAGATAGACAACCCCAGCATCCAGAACACTGGGTAATATCGGGCTCTGCACCAGCTGGGACAAGTTACCTGCTTTAGCCTACAACAGTATAATTATACAAGATAGACAACCCCAGCATCTAGAACACTGGGTAATATCGGGCTCTGGACCAGCTGGGACAAGTTACCTGCTTTAGCCTACAACAGTATAATTATACAAGATAGACAACCCCAGCATCTTGAACACTCGGTAATAACGGGCTCTGTACCTGCTGGGACAAGTTACCTGCTTTAGCCTACAACAGTATAATTATACAAGATAGACAACCCCAGCATCTAGAACACTGGGTATATCGGGCTCTGGACCAGCTGGGACAAGTTACCTGCTTTAGCCTACAACAGTATAATTATACAAGATAGACAACCCCAGCATCTAGAACACTCTGTAATAACGGGCTCTGCACCAGCTGGGACAAGTTACCTGCTTTAGCCTACAACAGTATAATTATACAAGATAGACAACCCCAGCATCTAGAACACTGGGTAATATCGGGCTCTGGACCAGCTGGGACAAGTTACCTGCTTTAGCCTACAACAGTATAATTATACAAGATAGACAACCCCAGCATCTTGAACACTCGGTAATAACGGGCTCTGTACCTGCTGGGACAAGTTACCTGCTTTAGCCTACAACAGTATAATTATACAAGATAGACAACCCCAGCATCTAGAACACTGGGTAATATCGGGCTCTTGACCAGCTGGGACAAGTTACCTGCTTTAGCCTACAACAGTATAATTATACAAGATAGACAACCCCAGCATCTAGAACACTGGGTAATATCGGGCTCTGGACCAGCTGGGACAAGTTACCTGCTTTAGCCTACAACAGTATAATTATACAAGATAGACAACCCCAGCATCTTGAACACTCGGTAATAACGGGCTCTGTACCTGCTGGGACAAGTTACCTGCTTTAGCCTACAACAGTATAATTATACAAGATAGACAACCCCAGCATCTAGAACACTGGGTAATATCGGGCTCTGGACCAGCTGGGACAAGTTACCTGCTTTAGCCTACAACAGTATAGTTATACAAGATAGACAACCCCAGCATCTAGAACACTGGGTAATATCGGGCTCTGGACCAGCTGGGACAAGTTACCTGCTTTAGCCTACAACAGTATAATTATACAAGATAGACAACCCCAGCATCTAGAACACTGGGTAATATCGGGCTCTGGACCAGCTGGGACAAGTTACCTGCTTTAGCCTACAACAGTATAATTATACAAGATAGACAACCCCAGCATCTAGAACACTGGGTAATATCGGGCTCTGGACCAGCTGGGACAAGTTACCTGCTTTAGCCTACAACAGTATAATTATACAAGATAGACAACCCCAGCATCTAGAACACTCTGTAATAACGGGCTCTGCACCAGCTGGGACAAGTTACCTGCCTTACTGTTAGCCTACAACAGTATAATTATACAAGATAGACAACCCCAGCATCTAGAACACTGGGTAATATCGGGCTCTGCACCAGCTGGGACAAGTTACCTGCCTTAGCCTACAACAGTATAAATATACAAGATAGACAACCCCAGCATCCAGAACGCTCAGTAATATCGGGCTCTGAACCAGCTGGGACAAGTTACCTGCTTTAGCCTACAACAACATATACATACAAGAAACTGTTTAACCCATTACCTCATAGCCTATTTCTAGCTTTGAAAACAGGTGACCACTTAAAGCAGGTTGAAAGTAAAGCAGAATGTGCCTTAAGGCACATTCTGCTTTACTTTCAGCCTGCTTTAAGCTACCATCCTCTAGGATATGGAAAATATTTCTTCTGGTACATATTCTTGGCTGCATAAACTGGAACTATTTTCTTCAGTGGAGGAATAAATAGAGGCGTAAAAAGGCGTTTTTAAGGGGTAATGGGTTAAACCCATTCCTCCATAGTTATGCCTTGTTCCCCTGTCAATAGCATACATTGACAATTTTTAAAAACAGTGTAGACCAAAATAAGAATCTTATTGATATAATTCTGGCTACATTCCTGGGGGAAATTCTCCCTTACTTTATTAGGCAATGTAATAGTTCAGATGATGATAGATGTCAGAAATGCTTTGACTGAACTTCAAACTATCAGTGGTAAGGAGCTAAATGATTGTCAGTCACAGTGACTATATAGTCGGTGACTATATGTGATTATAACACAGTGGCTATAGATATATATATACATATTCAACTTCGGAAGCCCAGTCATTGAGACTGCCTAAGATATGTTGTCTGTGCAAATATCACTTGCCCAAATCAGAAACCACTTGCCCTGAGTTTGGGGCAAGTGAATTAGGGCGAGGACTACAAAAAGACAAATTTCAGACCAATAGGCATTGTTTAGATGAAAATTTCACTTCTACGTGTAACTATCAAACAATATAAACTTACCATTTACAGTAAGTGTTTTCTATAACTATAATGCAGCATTGTGTATGTACATGTACCTGGGTGATAACTCTAGCTAGTGTATTGAGGGCCAGTGCTCGCTGCTGAATGTTGGAACTTCTAGCCAGAATAAACAACTCTTCTAATGTATAGCCAGCTCTCTACAAATATATAAAACAAACATGGATTAAATAAAATTACTAGCTTCAACTGCAAGGTAAGAAAGTCAATGATATCACATTAAAGTCAAGCAGGGAAAAAAAGGCAAGATTTTGTGTTAACAAAGGAAACAAGAATGCGCGTTCAATAAACACTTATGCCCCCGGTGGCATCCTTGACAATATATTCTGAATTTTTTCTAAGTCTGAATTAGGTCAAGGTCAAGGTCAAAATCAAGGCTGGGTAATATGGGTGGATTGGTAGTGATCCAAGGCAACAACTGTATAAGTATCAAAGCATTGTAGTCAGTTATGCTGATGCTAGACGAAACGGTAAAATCTAGTTAACCAAGAAATAGCCCATTTAAAATATTCTAAGTCCAAATTAGGTCAAGGTCAAAATCAAGGTTGTGTGATATTGGTGGAAAGGGAATGGTCCAAGGCAAAAACTGTATAAGTATCCAAGCATTTGAGTAAGCGGTGTTGATGCTAGACGAAACGGTAAAATCTACTTAACCTGTTACCGACGGACGCACACACGGACGGACGGACGGACGGACAGGACGAGACGATTACTATATGCTCCCGCATCTGTCGGTGCCGGGGGCATAAAAATAATTACAATATAAATAAAAAAAATGAAATTGGTTGTGTTGCTTTCAGTGTTCATGTGAAACAAAAGACAGAAAATCAGATTCTGTTAATCAACTAAAATGATGTATGGACGGACTGAGGAAAATTCAAACACTTAATACCCATCGACTATTGTTCTGGGGAGACATATAGGATCTGTCATGAGTCGATATTTAAGACAAGCTGATTTCAAACAAGTCTAGAATTGAAATGTTATTAAGCAAGCCTTGGCGAGCTTTAATAACATTTCTATTCTATACGAGTTCGAGATAAACTTGCCTTAAACATCGACCTGTGATAGATTCTTTTATTTCACATTACCAAGTTATTTTTTTAAAGCAAAAGGCTTTTATTTGGACCCTGGTGACGTTTTGAGGCCTTTATAAATAGTGACGTTAGAGTGACGTCATCAAATTTATCTCACACATGTTGGAGACAAGGATATTCGTGAATGTTGTTTGCTGCAGAGAACAGGGGAAGTTATGTGAAAAAATAAAAACCCTAACTAACCTCTGGCTCATCGCCATGGTGATGGAGTCCTATATTCACTGGAACATCAGCACCTGGTGGTATCAGTTTACCATGGAAATCAAACCTCGCTTGTTGACCAGTCTGAAACAGAACATGTTCATGTAATATACAGAGCTTCATATAACGTACGTATTTAAAATACTAGCTTTCTTAGTTCTCATACAAACCCTATGATGTGACCTTCGAGACAATTCTTATAAGTATCCATAACATAGAGTTTAACCCATTATCGATTAAATACACCATTTTATGCCTCTAATTTATTCCTCAACTCAAGAAAATAGTTCAACTTTAAACAGTTATGACTATGTTCTACAAGAAATATTTTCTGTACTCTAGCAGATAGTAGCTTAAAGCAGGTTGAAAGTAAAGCAGAGTGTGCCCTAAGGGCGCATTCTGCTTAACTTTCAACCTGCTTTAAGTGGACACTTGTCTTCAAAAGGAGAAACATGCTCTAAGAGAGATTCTAAAGGTTAAGAGGAGACATAAAGTAGAACATGTTGCAAATGTTTTGTTTACCCACTCTTATCTGGAGCCCTGAAAATATCATATAAGTTGTTACTTCTGTGCAGAACAGGGATGTAAAATTCTACTTGCCCGCTCGCCACATGTGGCGAGTAACAGTTTGTCATGGCGAGCATATTTTCTGATAATTTACAACAGAAATAATGAGCAAAATGTCATTATCACCCAGTAGGGCAAGTAACAATTCTGAATTTTTTACAACCCTGCAGAAGTAAAGCAGTATGTGCCTGAAAACTTACAAACAAGCTATGGGGAAGTGGGTTAAGAAAAGAATTTAGCTGTCATTAGAGATCCCCATGCTTCTTTGATGACTGGCAACCACTCTACCTTACTATCCCCTGCTGTAGGAGGTGGCAGATCTTTCATCCACTGTAGTTTGTCATATTCCACCTTGTCCATATGTACCCAGTCTTTCTTCACTTCTACATGGATCTCATCCTTTGCTGTAAACAAGACACACACTACAACACCTGGCTCTAAAGTTATAAAGCGTTTGAGTTGAGTCTGAAGTCGTTCTCAAATCTGATTAATCAAATGCTTGAGAACACACTCAGACTCAACTCAAACGCTTTATAACCTTGGAGTCTGGTTTAGGGAATGTGAGACTCACACTGTTGATTGAGACAAATATCCCATCTGGTTGAGACAGAGCTCCCCGGATAAGGGGTGTATTTCAAAAACTTAAAACTTTTGTTTCTGGATTAAACACTGTGGTGTTACTACTCATTAGAATCGTCTCTTCGAGAGGATTCTAATGAGTAGTAACACCATAGGATTTGGTGCTGAAATAAGTGAGCAAAGGTTGGATTTGTTCAGTTTACCCCCTCTTATCTGGAGCCCTGTGAGACAATTGCAATCCCATTGATTGAGACAATAAGCCCATCTTACCAAACTTTGTACAACAAAATAATATTGTCATACGTTTGATTCTAAATTTCTCAATTACCAGAGCACCAGATAAGGGTAGTTTTTCAAAAACTAAAATCTTTATTTCTGAATTAAACCCTATGGTGTCACTACTCATTAGAATCGTCTCTTCGAGACGATTCTAATGAGTAGTAACACCATAGGATTTGGTGCTAAAAATAGTGAGAAAATGTGGGATTTGTTGAAAAAACTACCTCTTATCTGGAGCCCTGAATTACTATTTATATTGCCATCTAATCCTGCCTTGTGACATCTCCTTGGAATTATATTGAAAAGTCGATTCAAAAGAGATGTCACAATACACGATAAGATGGAGAAATAAGAAATAAGATATGTTTTACAGTTTAGACTTGTGAACATTTTTTATGTATCATGTTTCTTAAGATGCACCCCAGGAGTCAGATTATTAAAGTCTCAATTATTTTTCATTTTTTCATCTAATCCTGTCTTGTTACATCTCTTTGGAATCGTCTTTTTAAGACGATTCCAAAGAGATGTCGCAAGACAGGATTAGATGGAGAAATCATAAGTTCCGCTTAACGACCGGTCCGAAATTAAGACCGGTCCGAAATTACGACCACTTTTTAAAAGAACGGAATATATCCCTTCATAGTTTAATGGTCGTATGGTCCGTTATTAAGACCGGTCCGCTATTCCGTATTACGACCACTAATCCCAGAACAAAAGACCGATTAGTGTTGTTTTAGGGTCCGATATTAAGGGCAGGCGTTCACACTTCGCCGGTCGCGACAAAAGCCAGTTTGACACTTTTACGACAAACACCGATTACTTTACGGCAGAGGTCAAGGCCGATTAAACAATAGGGATGCTTCAACGAGGGAAATGTTTTGATAGCAGATAACTAAAAATAATGCGAAAGTATGATGAATACGGCACTTGTTTAATCTCTTGATTGCTCTATTGGTGCATGTATATTTCGTTTATCTCGCATTAGGCCAAATATAGTTACAGAAAAAACTGTTTGTAGCGCATACATCGGACTCGATGACAGAGGGAGAGATAATTGGGCTAATTAGTAAAATACTTACAAGCGTGTGATTTACTAATTAAAATGTTAATTTATCACTTTAGACTTTCATCTGATCCGCCCCAATCGAGTTTTATGTTTGATAAATTATTTTTTATTGGTTATCTCGAAAGATGATTTTTGTAAACAATGAAATAATTGGTCGAACTTTGGATAATTAATAATATTAAACCCGACGAATTTCTTCATAAACATGTCGTGTGACAGATTAGATCCAGATCAGATATCAAACAATTTGGAATCTGTTCAGGATCTAAACTGTCCAAAATGATATTTCTTTTTTCTTTTTTTTTTTTCTTTTTTTTTTCCAGTTCAATATTTTATTATCTCCGTGAATAGGTGTATGTGGGTCGGAGATCCATCCCACTCTACACCTTACAATACATGTGAAATATTTTAGTCTATAATATATCGAACATATTTTGTGTATATACAGTCGAAACTCACTACTTTCTGTTGAGCTTACATATATTTCAAAGCGAAAACGTGGCATATTCACGTTTTAACTTTGAAATACGGGTATGTTCGACTTAGGCGTAATCGATTTAGGGGAAATGTCGATTTATTTGAGTTCTAAGTCTCGAGTTTCCACTGTATATAATAATAATTATTTCTTTGTCACTGAAACTCATAGACTATGTGCTAAGGCCCATCTTTATGTGCTAAGATTTTTTTTATTGAAACATCGTTTTAATTCAGATCAGACATCAAGTAATTTGGAGTCTGGTCAGGATCCAAACTTAAATGCCACTTCTTATAGATTATAGTCTATGTGTTACACTGCTAATGCCCCTCTTTATGTGCTAACATTAATAATTTATTCAATTAATGAATCTTCATAATAGCATGTGTATGACAGTTTTTAGTTTCTGTGTATATGTGTATTTTCAAAAATTAAATTATGGTTGTTTGAAATAGGCTTTTTTTGTGCCGATCTATTCAAAATAGGTTCAATATACCTATCTATCTATATCTGACCAAAAAATCCTCATCGATATCAAGGGTCTCAATAATAAGACCGACTCGATATTAAGACCACTTTTTGTCAGTACCACAGGTGGTCTCAATAGCGGAACTTTTTGTAGATGTATTTTTAAGATTTGACTTACGACTGTTTTTATCATACGAAGTTTTATGAAACGGGTCCCAGGGCTCTAAAAGGGTGTAAACTCAAGTTTCAACATTTTCTCTTATATGTCTGAACATAACCCTATGGTGTGCTGCTCATTAGAATTGTCGCTTTGAGACAATATTGATAAGTAGTCTTACCACAGACTTTAGTGAAGACATTAAGATTTCAATTTTTGAAATACTCCCCTTATCTGAGGCCCTGGGTTATAACCACCGGTATACAACAGTATGAGGGATGGTTGAGAAGTTTCATATCTTTCTATTATCCAAGGTCTACACTACAAAGAGGCCATACTACCCATTTATCCACATACGAGGGGTGTTTCATAATTAATGCAACTCCATTTATAACTTCGACATAATAATTGTAATATGCATGTGTGATATATCGTTGGAAAGGGCAATTTCTTACCTACACGACGGTGTAATGCACTTTTAGATCATATTACGGGATAAATCACAATACTTATCTAAATGACCCCTCCTCAACGGCACTAGAACATAGCACTAAGTGAAGAAATAAGTTCCAATGCATACATGTAAAAAATGTTTTTTTATACCCTAGCAGATGGCGGCATAATGCAGGATGAAAATAAAGCAGAATGTGCCTTAAGGCACATTCTGCTTTATTTTCAACCTGATTTAAGTTTTTTGTTTGTTTTGTTTGTTAACGTCTGTTTCTGCCATATTTGGGCTTATTGGACGCCCCAATGAGAAGGGAGCTGATACAAGGAACCCCGGTGTGATGCCCTACTCTTATTATCTAAAGAGTTCTCTGGTTCTTTTAGATGCCAAGTGTAAAGCACTCATACATCCGGACCTCTGTTTATAAAGTCTCATCCTAAGGACCCGGTCAAGCGTGGGATCAAACTCACAACCCCTGATGTCCTAAGCTGGTGCTTTACCTCTTGACTATGTCCACTTTGCTTTAAGAAGTCACCTGTCTTCAAAACTTGAAACAGGCTATGAATTAAAGAATACAAAAATATAGAAGACTGACAAGAGAAAACCCGGCTGGAATGTTACTTTGGTGTCACATATCATTGACTAGTTTCGTTCTTGTTTGGACTCATCAGAATGAATGAGATGTACCATTGTGGCATCACACTTTTATACCTGAGGGTTGCTACCATGTGACCTTTGTTTGGCATCATGAATTAAAGAGTTAAAAGTAAAGCTCAGGTGTTCACATCATCATTCATTGTACATTATATAAACAGTGGAGAAAACTTTATTCTTTCCCAATAAACGCGTTTACGTTAAGACTATTATCTCCATTGCAAACAGTTTGGAGCCAAATCAGACTCCGGATAATCCGGCGTCTGATTTGGCTCCAAACTATTTACCACTCAGATTAAAATAAATAGTCAGAATAGTCAATAAGTTGTCATTTTCTACGTTTCATTGTTTATTGTTATTTGCATTTCGTTTGCATTTAAACGGGAAAGATTAACGTGTTCTCTGGGTAATCTGGCGTCTGATCAGGCTCCAAACTATTTACCACTCAGATTAAAACCAGAGGGCCTGAAGGCCCTGATATCGCTCACCTGTTATAATGAAGCCTCATAGCTTTACCTTTGAATTTCACCCGTTTTATTCTAAATCAATTCAAATTTGTAATATAGCATGTAAACAACATTGGAATATGAACTACTCTAGTATAGTAGAGTACAACAAGGGCAGATAACTAGAGCCTAAATAATACTGAAATGAAGCCTTTTCTAGCATTTCAAAGTATATCAAGGGCAGATAACTCTTGCCACAATGGTCAGATTTCAACAACGAGAAACCGCCAAGGTCGGTATGGCCGGATTGTCTGCACTTTTGCTTTGTATATATATATATATATAATATAGTTACCCATGGCATGTGATGATGACCTCACTACAACTGTACATGCCAAAATTGGTTGCTGTAGGACTTAAATTTGACTAAAACTGACACTAACAAAAAGGTAAACCAAGACGCAAACGAAAAGGTTAACCAAGAATTCTCTAAGTCATTGGACCTTGAAATCTAGGTCACAGTGACCTAGTTACCAATGGCATGTGAAGATGACCTCACTACAACTGTATGTGCCAAATTTGGTTGCTGTAGGACTTAAACTTTGACTAAAACTGACACTAACAAAAAGGTAAACCAAGACGCAAACGAAAAGGTTAACCAAGAATTCAGATTAATTCTCTGAGTCACTGGACAGTGAAATCTAGGTCACAGTGACCTTGTTACCCACAGCATGTGATGATGACCTCACTATAACTGTACATGCCAAATTTGGTTGCTGTAGGACTTACGCTTTGGCTAAAACTGACACTAACAAAAAGGTCAACCAAAGTGAGGACGGACAGACAGACAGACAGACAGACAGACGGACGGACGGACGGACGGACAGACAGACAGACAGACAGACAGACGGACGGACGGACGGACAGCATTCGCCAATCAAGACAGACAGACAGACAGACAGACGGACGGACGGACGGACAGCATTCGCCAATCTATAGACCGCATTTTCAATCCGGCCAACAATTGCACTCCCTCGAAATGTTATAGCTATAAACATTGTGTGCAAGTATAATCAAAATCCATTGAAAACTGTTGTTGCAAGATTGTAAACTCTGTTAGATATGACATTTTCAGAAATTCAAGGGCGGATAACTCTTGACCTTTTTGTCCAATTTCAACCATAACCAAACTCTTATAGTCATATACCATCTGAGCAAGTTTGAGAAAGATTGGATTAATAAATTGTGGCCTCTAGAGTGTAAACACAGTTAAATATGGCATTTTCAACAATTCAAAGATAGATAACTCTTGACCTATTGGTCTGATTTCAACCATAATCAAACTCATCCGAACTCTTATGGTAATATACAATCTGAGCAAGTTTGAGGAAGATTGGATAAAAATTGTGACCTCTAGAGTGTAAACATTGTTAAATATGGTATTTTCAGCAATTCAAAGATAGCTAACTCTTTACCTATTGGTCGGATTACAACCATAATCGAACTCATCTGAACTCTTATTGTCATATACCATCTGAGTAAGTTTGAGAAAGATTGGATTAATAAATTGTGGCCTCTAGAGTGTAAACACTGTTAAATATTGCATTTTCAGCAATTCAAAGGTACATAACTCTTGACCTATTGGTCCAATTTCAACCATAATCAAACTCATTCGATCTCTTAAAGTTATATACAATCTTAGCAAGTTTGAGAAAGATTGGATAAAAATTGTGGCCTCTACAGTGTAAACACTGTTAAACAAGGCATTTTCAGCAATTCAAAGGTAGATAACTCTTGACCTATTCATCCAATTTCAAAGATAATCAAACTCATCCCAACTTTTATAGTAATATACAATCTGAGCAAGTTACAGAAAGATTGGATAAAAATTGTGGCATCTAGAGTGTAAACACTAAAATTGTTGACGACGGACGACGAACGACGGACGACTGACATTCAAGGATTGCAAAAGCTCACCCTGAGCTAGCTCAGGTGAGCTAATAAATAGTCAGAACAGTCAATAAGTTGTCATTTCCTATGTTTTATTGTTTATTTGTTATTTGCGTTTCGTTTGTGTTTAAACAGGAAAGAATAACGTATTCTCTACTATACAGTGTTCTTACTGTCTCTGACTTTCTGTTTTATCCCAGGTTTTCTTGTCTTGTTTCCCTCTTCATCAACTATAGCTTGTTCACCAGTATTCTCCACTTGCCTAACTTTCCTTGTTTTCAGGAATTCAACCAATTTCGGATCTGAAATTAACAAAGAAATTGACTTTATGTAAAAAAAAAAGAAAAAAAAAAGAATGTTCACCGGTCTTTCACTGGTCTTCAAAATAAAGACACAAGCTATGGGGCAATGGTAGTTAGGTAAAGGGTTAATCCTTTATACCATGGCCTGTTCCTAGTAAAGAAAATAGCTGACCAATCAAAGCAGGTTGAAAGTAAAGCAGAATGCATGATACGCTTGTTGCCAACATTTTATGTTTATGCTCATAAAGTCACTGGGACATAAAATGCCAGCCATATTCAGCATCTGAGGCAAACAGGCAGACGAGTACCTCTGCTGCATCTATTTTCTAAGTTTTGTGATCTAGTACCTAACCAATTACCCCATAAATACGCCTGCTTACGCCTTTAATCTATTCCTCCACTGAAGAAAATATTAGAAATTGATACAGTCATGATTTATATATGTATCATAAGAAATAATTTCTATATTCCAGTAGATGGTAGCTTAAAGCAGGCTGAAAGCAAAGCAGAATGTGCCTTAAGGCACATTCTGCTTTACTTTCAGCCTGCTTTTAGTAGTTACCTACCTTCAAAATTAGAAACAGGCTATAGGGTAATGGGTTAAACTTTGTTTATCTAGATCACGTAAAGTACAAAATTATGAAAGTTGACAAATGGTTGAACAGACAGACATGTGGACACATACTGTATTCCATAATAAATCCGGCCAAATCTAACAGGAGTAACAATATACATTGCTAGCATGTAATGGAGGAAATATACAGTAAAACCCCTCTTCTGCGACCACTAAAACAGGGATTATTGATTTCATAAAATACAGGTGACAGCTTAAAGCATGGTGTAGGAGCTTTCTGTTTTACGCTCACCTTACTATAACTCATTCAACCCTGAAAGTTTAAATTTATGGACAATTCCAGTTTACAATTAAATCTAGTCCTTTTTTGAATAATTAGGATGGATTTTATCAACATTTTACAAAATGATAAACAGTGTAGACCCTCATCAGAGGGCTCCAGATCAAATCTACACTGTTTGCATAGGACAAGTGTACTCTTGAAAGGTATGTAATTTGTTAATGACGACTATACTCGTTGCTAGCGTTCAATATGTTAAGAAGTCACCTGCCTTAAACACCTGATAATTAACACAATGTAGTGGTGGTAACAGAGAGGTTTTACTGTATTGAGCTGTTACCTAACATTTGTAATAGTTTCTTCTGCTCATTGACAATCTCCTCTTGGTTCATAGCTGTCAGTGTCTGTGTATTTTCCTCGTGTATTTTCTGCGCTTCAGTTTTACCAAATGTAGCGCTCAGTCCTGATCCATCAATCACACTGGGTACACTAAACCCTGTATCAATATCTGGAAATAAAAGAAAATACAGTCAAAACTTGATTCTTCAAACTCACTGAAATTGATAGTTCCAGTATTACATAAGTTTTTTCGACAAGTTGATATCACTTAAGTCAAACATACCAGTATTTCAAATATGGGTATGAAATATGGGTATGTACCAATGCGAGTTCAAGGTATCCATTTTGTTTACAGTAACATTTATTCTCCTCAGGGCTACATTGAAAATTATATTAGATTATAATTTTTCTTTTGTTAGTTTCAAAGCAGACAATAATTAGCATATTTATATACTAGAAGATAGATTAAACCCTATCTCCCATAACTTGTTTTTCAGTATTGACAGATGATTACTTAACCCTTTATTCCATAGATATTCATTTTTATATTTAAAAAAATATTTCCAATTTATACAGAAATGAATATGTACCATAAACAATGTTTTCTATTATTCTAGCAGATGGTAGCTTAAAGCAGGTTGCCTTACTTTCAACCTGCTTTAAGTGGTCACCTGTCGTCAAAACTAGAAACAGGCTATTGGGACTCACCTGTCACACTACTTTGCTCTTGGCTAGTGTTGACTCTATCTCTCTTAACTCCAAAAACATCAGGACCAGCCTCAAACTGCTGGGCAAACACACTCTTTTTCTTCCCACCTCGTACACACTGAAACCAATAAATTTGATTGATTGATTGGGTTTTATGGTCCTGAGACACAAAACTGGTCATATAGCCCTGATGTGTAAGTATGAAGTGATTGCATGCTTCCAATTATTGGAATATCAAATGTATCTGGATATAAAATGCTTGGAACAATTTGTTGAGTTGTTGGGGTGTATAATGAAGGCATACAAGTATAGTAAACATATCACCAGTTGCTGGTTCGCAACAGGGCATTGTATTCAGCTCTCAGTGTACTTGACGGAAACAGCTGATTACACTCACACCAAAGGCACTTGTGTTTCTGTCAAAAAGGTCTTGAGCTGAATACATTGCCCAGTATCGCACTGGCATTTGGTAGTGTGTATATCTTTCACAGTATACTAAACTCTATTGCATTTTGGTTAACTGTTATATTTAGTGATTACCTGTGATGTTGTGCTGGCAGAAACAACAGTAGGGAATGCCTGAGACATCGGAGCTGGTGATCTGTACTGGGCACATCTTGTATCTCTCTCCTGTAAAAAGTTACCATGGTGACATAATCTCATACATAAACTATAAATACAGAAACAACAGTAGGGAAAGCCTGAGACATTGGAGCAGGTGATCTGTACTGGGCACGTCTTGTATCTCTCTCCTGTAAACAGTTACCATGGTGACATAATCTCATACATAATCTATAAATACAGACTAGAAAGGTATTCCTCAGAAAACATTTGTCTCCTGTCAGCAAACATCAGTTGAACAGGAGTTATAGCCAACATTTAAAAGTTTTAGAATAGCAGATGTTATCTGCCAGAAAAGAAAGTGCAGAAAAGGGGAATTACTCTCATGGTATTGATGCAAGAATTATACAAACCTCCACTTGTCAAGCTCTTTCTATAAATTTTATATAAGTTTCATCTTAAAAGGTTCAAAATAACAAGACTTATAGTCAACAAGAGGGCCAGAATGGCCCTTAATCGCTCACCTGTACATGGTGATGGGTCAGTGATTTCAGAAAAGAAGATTTGTGAAACTTTGACCCACGGGCGGGGTCACTTTTGACCCCAGGGACATAATATGAATGCTCTTGATACAGGACCTGCAGACGATGCTATGTGCCAAATATCTAAGCTCAGTGTACTATGATTTCAGACAAGAAGATTTTTAAAGTTTTCATTGAAAAAAATCTATGTTTAGCTCTGGTGACCCAGATATGCAACAGACCAGAACCAATTCATCAACATATGTGAAAGACCTCTAGACATTACATCATGCAAAATATCTAAGCTCTAGCCATATTGATTTCAAAGAAAAATGTGTTTGAAAATTTCACTATATAACTCCATGTAAAATGGCGACACCCGGGCCGGGGCCAACTTTGACCCCAGTGGCAAAATTTGAACAAATTTGATAGAGGACCTGTAGACAATGCTTAGTGAAGTTTGGTTGCAATCAGGCATGTGGTTTTGAAGAAGAAGATGTTTGAACATTTCACTATATAACTCTATGTAAAACGGTGACCCCCGGGGCGGGGCCAATTTTGACCCCAGGGTCAAACTTTGAACAATCTTGATAGAAGACCTATAAATGATACTATGTGCCAAATATCTAAGCTCTAGCCCTTGTGGTTTTTGACAAGAAGATTTTTTAAGATTTCCTTATTTTTTCACTTTGGTTGCCATGGCAACCAGAGTTCTGCATTGTTTCAAATTCTTTGAACAACTTTGAAAGAGCTTGACCCAAGGAACATTCCTGTGAAGTTTGGTTGCAATCAGGCATGTGGTTTTGAAGAAGAAGATGTTTGAACATTTCACTATATAACTATTTGTAAAACGGTGACCCCCGGGGCGGGGCCAATTTTGACCACAGGGTCAAACTTTGAACAATCTTGATAGAGGACCTATAGATGATGTCATGTGCCAAATATCTAAGCTCTAGCCCTTGTGGTTTTTGAAAAGAAGATTTTTTAAGATTTCCTTATTTTTTCACTTTGGTTGCCATGGCAACCAGAGTTCTGCATTGTTTCAAATTCTTTGAACAACTTTGAAAGAGCTTGACCCAAGGAACATTCCTGTGAAGTTTGGTTGCAATCAGGCATGTGGTTTTGAAGAAGAAGATGTTTGAACATTTCACTATATAACTCTATGTAAAACGGTGACCCCCGGGACGGGGCCAATTTTGACCCCAGGGTCAAACTTTGAACAATCTTGATAGAGGACCTATAGATGATACTATGTGCCAAATATCTAAGCTCTAGCCCTTGTGGTTTTTGACAAGAAGATTTTTTAAGATTTCCTTATTTTTTCACTTTGGTTGCCATGGCAACCAGAGTGGCAACCAGAGTTCTGCATTGTTTCAAATTCTTTGAACAACTTTGAAAGAGCTTGACCCAAGGAACATTCCTGTGAAGTTTGGTTGCAATCAGGCAAGCGGTTTTGAAGAAGAAGATGTTTGAAGAAATTGTTGACGCACAACGCACGACGGACAAAGATCGACCACAAAAGCTCAGGTGAGCTAAAAATGAAAGTGTGACAGAAAAAGCAAACAGATGTAGACATATGGAGATAAAACATGTGCAAACATTTTAGCTGCACATGTACCCCTAAAATACAGAATGAGATATGCAAGTGATTATGTGAAAAGTCAAACTATTTGGGCATCTTAGTAGAAGTTGATTATCACAGTTCACTAATTCTACTTACTATTATCTTGGATAGGACTGTTGCAGTACTTGTATCATATACTGAAAAATAAATGTGTAAAAAACATAATCAATAGCAAGTGAAGTAACTTTTTTTTAACCCTTATCATGATGAACTGTCAGCTGCTTCAAATATATTGTCTGTGAATACAATTAAAAATCACTGTTCATGCATTTTAATCTGAAGGGAAGAACGTGTTACGTAGCGTCTGATCTGGATTCAAACTGGAAACGTCAGCCAAGTCGCGCTCAGCTTGATAAGGTTTAATATGATGCATTGTGTTCACACAAATGTGACAGATGTCAATAATTATTAATAAACTCTCAAATTTAATCTTTCAATTAAAACTTGTATGTAGTAACTGTAAAATAATAAAATGTTGAATTTCAATAACTTTAAGTTTTCTTAACTCTTTCCTCGACAGCCTAAATGAAAATCACATATATCAAACTTTGTTTCAGGAAGGATATGTTAGCTTAAAGCAAGATGAAAGTAAACCAAAAAGCTCCTTTAGGAGTTTTCTGTTTTACTTTCATTTTGCTTTAAGCTGCCATATCTATTCAACAGCATCCATAAATATTAAATTGTAATGCTAATGTGGAGGGAGAGTTAAAAGGTGTCCTATTGAGCTCGTGTGGAGGAAAGGGTTATGTCAAACTTACCCTAATTATAAGTTTGGCTACAATTTACAGTGGAGAAAACATTATTCATTCCCAATAAAATTGTTTACACTAAAACTATTATTTCTTTTGCAAACAGTTTGGAGCCTCATCAGACGCCGGGTAACCTGGCATCTGATCAGGCACCAAACTGTTTGCCACTCAGATTAAAATAAATAGAATTGTTAACAAGTTGTCAATTTGCTAAGTCTTATTGTAAAGTGTTAATGTTTCGTTTGCGTTTGGACAGTAAAGAATAACGTCGTCTCCACTGTGACTTGAAGTATTGGTAAATTAGCCATAAGCAAGTACAAACTATTGAGAATCTGCTGATTTTTTTCCCCTATAATAATCGTAAAATTTGACTGTCTATTTTGTAAACATTTAACCCTTTACCTGATAGCCTATTTCTAGTATTGAAGAAAGGTGACTACTTAAAGCAGGTTGAAAGTAAAGCAGAATGCGCCATAAGGCACATTCTGCTTTACTTTCAGCCTGCTTTAAGCTTCCATGTGCTAGAATATAGAAAATATTTCTTATACTATATATCTATGACTGATTAAAATGGAAATATTTTCTACAGCGGAGGAATAAATCATATCTGCTAAAAGGCGCTTCTAATGGGGAAAGGGTTAACTCACCATCACTTGGTCCACCGCTGTCATCAGCTGGGGTGTTAGTCTGAGATGCTGCTCTCTTTTCCTGGGACGCCTTGAACCTGGATTTCTTGACTGGTGGAACTGGATCACTTCCTGCTGCTTTGGAAGGCAGACCTAGAAATGTTGTTTTCATAAAAAAAAGAGTTAACCCATTTATACCCAGTGGATTCTTCCATGTTTATATACATGTACCGGTATTGGATTAGTCCATTTTTTATCAAAGGGATGCCTGGTCAAAATTTTCATTTTCATCATTTTGTTATATATTGAAATACTATCAGCAAACAGTTTAGACTCTGATCAGACGCCGCATAATGCGGCGTCTGATCAGGGTCTACACTGTTTGCCTATGTCCCATATATGGGACCGTGGGCACAAATGGGTTAGGTATACAAATACAATCAAACTTTTTATCTCAAACTCGCTTAAGTCAAACATATCCATATTTCAAAGTGAAAATGTGGCTTAGTCACATTTTAATTTTGAAAAATGGATGTTTGATTTATGTAAGTTTGAAATATTGAAATTTAACTACTGGTATTAGAAATACAAGAAAGAATTGGTGTCAGTCAAACTTTCAAATTTCGAACCGGAAAATATGATTCCTAATTTACGAGTCCTTTTCTTATTTCACAATTAATTGAATACAATGCAACACACTGCACCAATAACATACGAAGTGTGTAAATGACACACAGAACTATGTAAGAAAAAGTATTTTTAACGTTTTCTGCTAAAATGTACTTTTGCAGAAGGTTTGAAAGCATCAAAGAGGTGAAATTTTCTAATCTACGAGACCTAATTTACAAGTCCATACCATGCCTTTACCCTGCCATTTTGCTGTTTTTCTACACCGTTCCATCGCCTTTTCCCCATTCCCTGCCCATACATTACAACAGGTTGTCAACATGTAGCGAAAAAAGTAATTTTGACGTAACAGCTTTCGTCTCCATACCACAGACATTCGGTAAGTTTTACTGAATTGCTTTTATTCACTTATGTAAGGTATATAAATATAATATATTATGTTTTGCGAGAAATCTGCTAACCGTTAATCAAGAAATGCAGGCAATGTACATACATAGTGCAAATGCATACACAAGCATGTGGATTTTCTCGTTTACTGTGTGTCCCGTAGATTAGGTAAAATGTCCCGTAGATTAGGGTTTATAGACACTGTTCATTTTCTTTTCTATGACATGATTTTTGTATGGAACAACATCTATTTATGATGTTATTTACTTTGAACATGTAATAAAGAGAACATATACGATTCTTGATTAATCTTTGGGTTCGCTCCAGTAGAATGTGACATCTTAGAATTAAAACTTTACTTTGCTGAATTTTATATACCTGTGAGAAATATTATTCAATGACATCAGGCCCAATAGATAACAAAATGTATTTCTTCGTGTTTGTGAATGCATATAACGGTATTCTGCTAAATTATGCCAGACAAGGTCACAAGATATAAATGTACAGAATTAGTGTTGCGCTTTATTTGAGTGTCCCGTAAATTGGAATCCAATTGTCCCATGAATTAGAATTTAGAATTTTGAACAATGGTTTGCTCCACATCTTAAGTATAATACACGTTACATAATTCAGTTTTACATCAAAAGCATTCTACAAACATTCATCTTTTACGGATTTTCAGATTTAGAGCAGTCGAATTATGATCAACAATAACAATATCTGTATGAACTGATGATGCATTTTTTTCAATTTCAGTTTGGGTTTTGTTTTACAGCATGGCAAAATAAGAAACTGAATTTTATGAATGTGTACAGAGCATACAAAAAGAAGAACAGCTGAGAGATCAATGGATGAAAAAAAAGAGAGAAAAGATAATCCCTAAAGACAAGGTGAAAGTAAAATCGAAAGAGAAACAACAGAGACGAAGATAGATGTATCTGACTTAATAGTGAGTGTGTATGATGGTGCCTGTTATGTTGGACAGCTTGACAAATACTTGAAATTAACACTGAAGATGACACCATGGCAATGAACTTAATGGCTCCAAGTGGTAAATCGATCAAGTGATTCAAATTGACATCGAAACCTGCTCAAATTTGGATGATGAGGACAGATTTCCTTCGCAAAATAGAGTCAACTGAAGCTACCGGAAATGGCGGGCCAATACTTTCAGTACCAGATGAAGTGATAAACTTCTGATATATAAAACAAATGATATGTGATTTACACCCTGACAAACAAACTTGTGTTGTACTATTGCTTCAACAATAATTTCTCCAGTTTCTATTTCCGTACAGTTTATCACTTTGATCATCTTACAAAAATTTACAGACGTTTTGCACAAATTCTAATTTACGGGACAGACACAATTTGTGTCAGATGTGAAAGGGAGGTGATGTATTAGATTAATATAAAAGAGAAAGTAGTGTTTTGCAAAAGTCTTTAAAGAATGTGAATGAATAGTAGCATACTTTTTTATCTTGCAATTACTAGATGTATCTGGGTATTTGAACTATTGGTCTATTGGAGTGTTGAACCAACGTCTGCATTGTTTCAGTCATCCATACCCAATCAGTAATACATTCTAATAAAATTTTAGAACTACACTTGTGAAACTTTTTACTTATGAAAACATATAAATTGCATTTTAAGATTGTATCAATCTGAAACATGATCTGTTTAAAGATTATATTTTACGGGACAATTCATTCTAATTTACGGGACAAGTAGAACTAATAGAACTATGCTTTGTCAATGATTCAAACATGGAAAATGGCTCTCTAACTTGATTAAGCTAATACATAATGTGAATACAAGGGCCATAGATTTGCATAAAGAGAGCTTTGATTTTAGTTATGTTAAAAGTTTAAAATGTGAGCTTTAAAATACACAGTTCAGTATTAACATGTCTATTAATATCCTGGGATACACAACATGCACAGCTTGGTAGGCGATTGATTCCTAGATTTTAATGTCACCATGGACATATAGTGAAAAAAACATTAGCATATAACAAATAATTTTTTTTAATAAACAGTCTCTAACAAAGATGTGTTTGTTTAAAATACACATAAAGAAATAAAGACTTACATCTTTTCAATCTATATGAAGGTCAATGAAGTATTAAACGATGTAAAAATGCTTCTAGATACAGCTTCAGTAGACTTTACACAAACCATATGAAAAACAATAAATTGTCTATTTCAAAGTTTTAAAAAATCGTTTTTGAGAGGCCAATTGTCAACTGTACATGAGAATGAGTCAGCAGATGGTGGTTTAAAGCAGGCTGAAAGTCAAGCAGAATTGCCTAAAGGCACATTCTGCTATACTTTCAACTTGCTTTAAAGCGACTGGCAACCAGATGGTGCATTGAAAATACTCAAATATAACCAAAAGGGTAGCATTATCGTGCATCTGGCATTGGAAAAATATGACAAGTCTAAAAACACCCTCTAGAAAAGTCTTTAAATCTTATTTTTTTTTATATTTTCCATCGTTTTATCCATAGCGTCGAAAGACGCTATAGAAATTGATCACGGGCTCAGACATAAACCCGAGCCGAATTATGTAGTTGTTAGTACTTTCCATCGCTACACACTCAAATACGTTAAATAGATCCAAAATACATGAAAAGTTCCGTGGCCCATTGGTCTAAGCAGTTTCCTTATTTTGCCTACTGTCCGCCCATGCCGGGCCCCAGGTTCGAATCCCACCAGAGCTCAATTTTTTTTTAATTAGAATACATTTTTTTAAACAGAATTTCTTATCCTAAACTAATTCTTTACCGATTATATAAGCGTTTGACACATATTTACAAATTACTGTTTTTAATGCTAAATCTGGTTGCGAGTCTCTTTAAGTGGCAATATGTCTCCAGACCTAGAATCAGGCTATGGCGGGGTAATGGGTTAAGGGGCATTCTGCATTTCTTCCTACATGCTTTAAGTAGTCACATGTCTTCAAAACTAGATGGTAGGTTGAAAGAATGCTCCTCACTTTTAAGCTGCTGCCTTGAAAACTAGAAATAGGCTACGTAATGTGATACAGTGTTAAACTTCAATAAATTACCTTCCATCTTCACCACATCTCTATCAACTAATGTTTCATCTGTTTTCCTCTTATCCCCTGCTTTTGATACCACAGAAGCAGAGGGTGCTGATTTCTGAGCAAGAAATTGTTTCTGGAATTCTAGTAGATCCTCTTCGGATTCTCCTGGTTTGGGACGGCGAAACATTTTCACCAAACCTATGGAAATAGAAACATAACTACGGTACCAAATATGTTCCAGCTACATAGAACCATAGAGCTTAAAAATGTCATACCTTGAAAAATAACGTATATTGGAGCAGGGGTAAAAAATTCTCAAATTTGACAAAGAGTTACAAGACAATAATGCATGCCAGTTGCACTTTTGGAAACTTTAAAGCAGGGGATGGAGTCAAGGTCACAGGGGTCAAACTTTTCTCATGGATGGAAAGGTCTTGTCCGAAGGTATGTGTGCTGCAAGTATGAAAGCTGCAAGTCATATGATATCTAGCAACTGTGAGCACTTTTTAATACTTATATGCAATTTTTAAAACTTAAACACAGAGGCTGAGGCCAAGGTCAGGCAGTAAAGGCATATGTGCAGCAAATATGAAAGATGTAGGTCAAAGGGTATAGAGATTATGGTTAAATGCTGAGAGATTTGTGTAAGCAGTCTGATAGCTCAGTTGGTAGAGCACTTGCTTAGTTGACCCTGCCTTTTGTCTCATACTGATCATTGAGTCAAGATTCCCAATCTTACACCGAGTCACGGACTGACAGTTTCACCTTTTCTATTGTTAGCTATTGAAACAGGCACCTGTTTGCGAGTACAATTTATATAGCACAATATACAAAAGGCATGGCAAGTGTATGTCTCAAGTTTTAAATATATTTTGAAAAATAGTTTTGAAATTAGAAAGATGGATGAAACATTAATGACGAAAATCTAACTATATGTACATATCTATTTCACCAGCAGACAAAGCCAAGGGGTAATTAAGCGCTCAATTACGACATCAAGGGTCGAGAGTTCAATCCCCGGCTATACCAAGTCCTTGGGATGAGACTTTATAAACTAAGGTCTGATGTATCAGTGCTTTACATCTAAAAGAACTCTGCTGATAATCCACCATTTGTAACATTGATCAAATTAAACTAATAAATGTTTCTGGGGAAATTGAGATACTTTCAGTGGTCAAATCTTTTTTTAAACAATGCTAGTCCTGCAGAATGAGTGGTTTATAAAAATTACTTGTCCTGCACAGAATTTAATCTTTCTTTAAATATGTATGCAACATGGAATCCAAACATCTAGTTTATGTCAAACACTGGTCGTCATTTTTGATCTTCCAAACAAAATCAACAGGTTTTGTACTTTCTCTTATCCTTATAACTAGGGTAGATTTAGTGTCACAACAGGCAAGGGAAGGGTTTCTGGGAACACTTTTGTTTTTCAATGTGTGCCTCTTCTTTTAAAGCCTCGCACTCTTTCCCCCAAATTTTATCGCCTCCTCTATTTACCCATTAAAAACATTTTTAGGTCTGACATGTTTTTCAGTTTCAGCAACTAACAGACGCTTTTGACTGGTTTACATGTGGTATGACTAAACAGCGAAAGAAAGGTTCCTTCCACGGAAGGAAGATTCTCAAACAAAAGGAAGATTTTATTTCTTCGTGTGTACCCACATGAATGAACAAAACATTATTTTGAATGAAATTATGTTATTCACTGCTATATTATATCAATACGCGATACTAACATGATGAAATCTGATGTTAAGCGTTCCTTCCGCGGAAAGAAGGGTTTTCTGTGTTACTTTTTGTCGTCACTAAGTTGACGTCACCCCTTTATTAGATACCCATGTTTAATTCTAGATAAAAGTAATGTAGAAAGCTCCAATCGAGCTTTCTGCATTTCTTCCGTTCCGCATTAAGCTGATTCTTTTTTTTTTAAATTTTAAATGACTTCAAGCGGAGGCAAATGAATTAAAAGATTATTAGATTTGATTTGATTTGATTTGTTTTCATTTACGTCGCTTTCAACAGTATTTCAGTCATATCGCGACGTCCAGCTAATTATAGGTGGAGGAAGACCCCAGAAGCCCTTTATGCACTGTTTCAGGCACAAATCGGCAACTGGGTAGAACCACCGACCTTCCGCAAGCCAGCTGGAAGGCTTCCTCACATGAAAAATCCGAACGACCCTACTGGGATTCGAACTCGATTATTAGATATATACATGTATAAATAAATAATTTAAATAGAGAATGGTCGAGGCGTTTTCGGTAAAACGGTAAATTATATTAATTATAGGTGTATGCTCCGGTATACCACACCGGTGGGAGAATAAACAATCATAAATTATAACAGTAGTATAGTGGATTGATCTATATTACGTTTTCCCGATACATTAATACATAAATTTTAAAAGTAAAATACCACCTAATGAATATTTTTTACGTTATCCCGCGTAGACAAATCAGCATGGAGCCGCTATTCTATAGCTCCGCCCACGATGTAATTGTCCATAGGCGTATCGGTGACCTCTGCTTCGCGCTATGCTATTGGCTAGTAGCGGGGAGATTTCGGCCAACTTACGCCCAGTAATTATTGCAGAATTTGGCATCTTTGGAAAAGAAATAGCTGTAATTAATTGTTTTGATAGAGGCAATAACTGTATTTCAAAACATTGCATGGAACGGCACTGATAACATAATACAGCACCAAACGTAGAATAAATTGATTCAAAATGTTGTTGCAAAATATTTGGCGTAAAACAATATATACAAACATTAACCCTTAGCCCGCCAAATAAATTGTCGTCTGCTATATTTCTCGTCTGCTTCAAGTTTCAAAGTGCTTCAAAGTTGCTCAAAATTGCTGAAAATGTTGTCCGAGTTACTCGGCGTCTCATCCAGATCCAAGCTGTTTGCATATGGAGCTATAGTCGTGAGTGGCAGGCTAAGGGTTAAGACATTATACGGAGAATTTAGACGGTTTCCTATGTATAACTTCTAGAGAAGTGTTCAAATCATCAAATTATGAACGATCATAATTTCATACTTTTGAAGATAAAATATAAAACTGCATTGTATATGTGTTTATCCACAATATTCAACATTCAATAATTTGAATTAAAATACATTATTTTTAAAAATTCAATTTTCCAACTTAGAATTTCAAATGAGTTAATAGGAAAATTAACGAAAATAACTTTCTATTTTATCTTATCATATGTTAAGGATTCATAGTGTATGTTTTATGCAAAATGAATTAAATTTAATTGATTGCTCGAAATCAACTAATTAAGTTTGGTAGGAGAATGGTTAAAAGTTAAAACGTGTAAGCTGTCACTTTTTAAACATAAATATAAGCAGGTAAGCAAAATCTGATTTGATTTTATCGCGTTACAGACATATGACTTTGTCGTTCCATGAGGACACCAGACTTATTGTATTGCAAACATAATAGACCCAGACCAGCCTCCGCGTCTGATCAGAATTTTGTCTCTAAATTAAACCCCTGCTTTCCCCATAGATAGCTGCCAAGACGTAATACAGATTATGAGATAGCTTCTTAAAGGATGTTAAAAGTAATGCAAAATGGGCCTTAATGCGCATTTTGCTTTACTTCCAGCCCACTGTAAACTACTATCGGTTAGGATATAGTAAATAATTATTCTATTCATGTCATCTGTTACATTAGATGTTGTGTGTTAAACTATTTCCCGATTGATAGCTGCCAGTATGTAATACAGAAAGCTGCTAAACGAAGGCTAAAAGTAATGCAGAATGCCCCTTAAGGCGTATTATACTTTACTTTCAGCCTACTGTACTCCACCAGGCAACGGCTTATAGCAGGGAGCATTCTGCTCCACTTTCTGCCTGTTTACAGAAGATTCTTGCTTTTAACTATAATATACAAGTATATCATATTGGTTCATGACAGGCGTCAGCTTAGAGCAGACTGAAAGTAAAGCATATTGCTCCTTTAAGCTGTCACTTCATGGTTAACTGTTATATAGATGTTGTGTGATTAACCATTTTTCCATAGCTAGCTGGCAGTACGTAATACGGATGGCTACTTAACAGAGGCTAAAAGTAATGCAGAATGTTCCTGATGGGGAATTCTGTTGTACTTTTAAGTTTCTTCCACATAATGAATATCTTCTTTTCGAGGCCGAGAGTATCAACACTTTAGATATTTATATTATTTTATAATTATATCATAAAAGCAGGAGATGACACTTTAAACAACAACAAAATCTCTCTTTTGAATGGAAATCTTCCTTTTGCTTATGATAACAGCGATATTAAGCTGGGTATCTAAATGCATTCTGGCTATACATCTATTCAGATATATTCGTTTTAACATCTGATTTTATAATTTTGATATTGTGAATTCATATAATATATACATTAAACATCATTTCATTAAAAATGTAGGTTTTTTTCGTTCATATATGTACACATTTCCTTTTGTAGAAATCTTCCTTCCGCGCAAGGAACGGTTTAACATCTGTTATTATCATTTTAATATCGTGTATTCATATAATATAGCAATTAATAACATGATTTTTTTCAAAATAATTGGTTTATTTTCGTTCATATGTGTACACACGGAGAAATAAAATTTTCCTTTTGTTGAAAATCTTACTTCCGCAGAAAGCAACCTTCTTTCCGCGGAAGGAAGGTATTAACATCTGATTTTATCATTTTAATATCGTATATAGCAATGAATAACATAATTTTATTCAAAATAATGTTTTGTTCGTTCATATGTGTACATACGGAGAAATAAAATCTTCCTTTTGTTTAAAAATCTTCCTTCCGCGGAAGGAACCTTCCTTTCGCTGTTTAGTCATACCCGTTTACATGCCTACTATTGGCTAGCAGACAAAGAATAAAATTGGATACACAGTCTGATATAGCAACGGTGAATCTTTATTAAATTATGAGCGGACAGGTGGATTGTTTTTAGCCCTGACTTTTCATGCAGTTTGGTTGACTTTAAGCGAATGAATATCAATTTAAACAATGACGGTCATAGTGAATGGAGATTTAATGTGTGAAATCTCATTTTTTTCTGAAATGTCATGCAAACCTCGCAAAAGGTCTGCATTGATTGGTTAACTTTAAAACTGTCAATCGATGTATTGAAATAAAAAAAAAAAAAAAAAAAAAATCATTAAGAAGTCTCAGTCTACAAGTATGCAGCTATGTAAATGAATAAAGAACCCTTTCTCTCTCACCAGAGAAAATGTCAGCAATTTCTTTAACTATATACTGGAACGAAACGACCATAGCAATGGGCCGAATGAAAACGGACGAGGCGAAACGTTTCGGGGCCGAAACAACCCGCCATTCGTTTATTGGATAATTAAAGACACTTTGAGTCTTTGGAAACCAGTTTCGTGAAAATAGTCTTACTTTTTAAATGATGTTCCAATCACAATGCACGATTAACCCTGTTTAGTGTTATGGTCTAGATATTCGTGTCAATTCAAAATTACACGGCAAACTTGAAATTGGACATGGGCGCGGACATATTGGATTTTAACTGATTTCCGGTTCCGGTTTTTTCACTTCCGTTTCTAAACCCATAGCAACGTACACAACCGAGGTAAGACATCGTTTATTGAGTCCTCTCATATTTAAGTTTGACAATTCTTTTTTCTGATTTGAGAAAGTAGAATTATTTAATCAGAGAATATATAGCTTATCTTTAACGGTTTGCAAATACGTTTTGAGTGTTTCCATTTCCATACTGCTAAAGCTAAATCCACCAGTCTTCATGCACTGACACAGTGACAGAAGAGTTTTTACACATGCCACACATTTTCACTGAAATGCAGATAATTGCAGCACAATGCATTTATATGAATTATCTGTCTGCATATCTGCATTTTTGCACAGAAGAGCATTTCATTGTCATTGCTGAATCCTTTGATTGATCCTTCTTTCTTGAATAAAACTTTCTTTGTTTACATAAAAGTTATCATTTGTTTTGATGCCTCCTAGCCAATCTGCTATTATAAGACCTAGCTTTTAATGACCTTGGAGCCAATGTGCTGTCATAGCTAAGTGCATTTATGATAAGTCATGTCTGTACGTACACATGTATGTAGATCTATGTCAGTATGTCGGCTGGCCCGCAGCTCGATCATGCTTTAGATCTTTCCATGCTTTAACGATTTGCAACGATTAAAGTTGTATGCTATACCTTAACATTTTTTAGCTAGCTATAATAATACGGAAAAAAGGCTTGCCTTTTTTCCGTTCTTAAGTAATGCGTGATAAAATCAAAGGTATTCCAATTCTATTCAATCACTGACAGACTTTGAAAAGTGTTTGATTTGCGCGTGAATAATTTCCTCAAAACTAGGCAACTACAAAACATGGTGGCTGACATCTTGGATGATGACGTCACGGCTTTTACGAAGAGTTGTGCGTGACGTTTCGGAATTCCCGATTTCGGTGATATTTTTAAACCAGTTTAAGAATGAATAACCCACAACACTCACTTGTACTGATTTCCTCCATTCCTCCATTTCCTCAATTCATACCCTTTAACGCTAAAAATGAACGTTATTTGCAAAAAGCTACTTCTCAATCGAACCGATAAAAATAACGGATTTACCAACACGTCATCAATATAAATAATGACGTCATTATTGGTGGTCATATGACTTCCAAAAATAGTTTCAGATTGCATTATAATACAGGACTGCCATCTAATAACTTGGTTGAAATGAAAAAACCCAAGATTTCCAAATATGCATTTTTCAAACGCGATTGTACGAATCGTACCTTCACCCAATAGCCGATTTCTAGTTTTGTTGGCATGTGACTACTTAAAGCAGACTGGAAGTAAAGCAGAATGCGCCTAATGGCGCATTCTGCTTTACTTTCAGCGTGCTCTAAGCTACCATAACCTGGGGGAAAATCCGGAAATTTAGGAAAAATCCGGAGAAATGGCAGCCCTGATAATATAGCTGTACGGAGGAGTTTTAACTTTTAACATTGTATACACTTATATATCTATTTGATTATTGGGTAACAACATATAGATCTTGTCCCAAACAATTTAGGTTTATAATAAAAGTTCGAGTCGGTTGTGTAATCCAGATCTCAGTCACGAGAGGCGTAGCCTCGAGTGTGATCTGGAATACACAACGAACTGATACAAGAGCGCTGGTCACACACTGGAGATAGATCTATTCCGTTTTCATTAGTACAATTTTGCTTTTTTCCGTCCATAGGCAAAGCCTAAATACATATTACCGTTATTTGTCTCATTGTGATGATGCCATGTGTTGTGATCTATATTCGTGTTAAAAGCTTTATAGAGCTTATGTTATATTGTTAATATGAACCGCCAGTAAATAAAGCTTTTGTATAGTATTGTATTTGTATTGTATGCTGTAAACGTCACACCTTGATGAGTTCTGCATGTTGCATTGCAGGTTGGTGACAATCTTAATCTAGTATGTCATAGAAACCTATAAAGGCTTTAATCACTTCAAAATCTTGACCTATTTGATCCTCTAAAAGCAGTAAATGAATAGTCCAGTCGCATATAAAACTGTAAGTAACAATTAAAGGTGTAAATTGTACATGCTATAGTTGAGCATTATAACATCAACATCAATAGTATACTCCCGAACAATCAAAACTAATTATAATTGGGAGGCGCGTTGTCTGGGAAAGACAGTATTAGTAGAGTATTACATATGTCAAATTAAAATGTCATAGATAAGAGAAAGATAAAACAAAAGTACAATGTATACATAATGTACAGAGATGCACTCACTCACTGTGTCAGTCACATGTTGACTTGGTTTTTTGTTAACCACATCACTGTTTTCCTGTAAAGTTTTTGCCAAATTAAATAATCTGGGTAATTAAAAAAAACTAACTATGCACCATTAGGAACCAGCAGCTGTTGTTTTATTAAAGGGAACAATGTGATTAATGCCTTGGTTTAACTTACAGATGGCTGAACCACCAGTCACAGATGAAACCCCTCGCCAGGGGGAGGGCGACCAGGCAGAAGAGGATGCCAAAAGCCTGAAAAGTGCAGTCAAAAGTCAAGCTGGCTCAAAGCCAGCATCAAGGGTTGGATCAGCACAATCCAAAAAGAGTGGCAAAAGTGGAGAAGAGAAGAAACTTAGTGTCCCACCTTCACCTACTGGGTCAGCTAAAGATAATCCTGCTGCAGACATGCGCAACATGCGGCGAATTATTGCTGAGGATCCCGAATGGTCACTAGCTACAGTTCCACTGCTAGTTGAGCTCACATTAAAACACATCATAAAGGATTTTGATAGTAAGTTTAAAGCTTGCAAAATAAAACGTATGTGCTGCTGGCATGGTCTGTCATTAATTGATATTAATTATTAGTAAATATTTAACTGTTTACTACAAAGCCTGTAAGGTAAAGCAGAATGCTCCTTCATGCGCATTCTGCTTTACTTTCAGCCTGCTTTAAGCTACCATCTGCTAGAATTAAGAAATATTTCGGTATAATTGGAACTTTTTCTGCAGTCTAAGAATAATTTAAATGTGTTAAAAATGTGTCTATGGAATAATGGGTTTATTACTTAATATACTTTGTATAAAATTGTTTTATTTTGTAAATTAGCATTGACATGTTATTATGCTAAGTAATAAGATACACAAGTAGCGATTGCCATCATCATCATCACCTGATTTTTGATAAACATGCAGGTTCAGGGGCATTATCCACATCAGTGGGCCCCCTTTCAGGTAGCTGACTTGCTGCACTCTTACACCTATTCTCCTGAACAGTTCTCCAGGTGTCTCTCTCTTGAGAAGCAATGAAAGAACTTAATGAAAATGTTTATTGAACAAATGTTTAATGTATACAAAATCCTAAATAAACATTTGACATGTTGGATGCTTTTGTGCAATGAGTTTATGCCAATAACAGTTAGATGTTGCGACCTATTTTTAGTGACATTCGAGTCTTCATATATCTGCCTTTATTTTTCAGATAATTCTACCATCCTAGACCAACTCCTACCAAAGCATAAGACCAAAGTTCTAGAGAGGATCTCTGTTGATATACCTCTGAAGATAACTGCTAATTTAGTTGAAGATGACGGTTATTGGAAAAGATGTTGTAAGGCAAGATGGGAGATTTGTGATATCTCTGCATATGGTGGAAGTTGGAAGCGAATGTACTTTGAGAAAAATTTACAAGACATTGTAGAACATTATGTCCCTGAAACCACAGATCCAGCACGTTTGACTGAAACACTTCCACTCTCTGCTAACTTTGTTAAGAAATTGGATGTTCGACAGTTGCTGCCACCTGTCCGTGAGGCTCCAAAGGGACCAGATTTTGATGATGCATCTGACGCTGGAAGTGACGCTGGTGATGAGCCTGAATGTGACCATTTTAACTTTGGTCCTGTTCTTAAACTGCTACCAAACTTAGAAGAACTACATCTTACATACGGAGTCAGAGACTGTGGCATGAACTTTGACTGGACATTATTTCAATTCACAGCTAGAGACTGCCTTCAGTTGGCACAGTGCTTAGCAGCTTGCAAACACCTCAAAGTGTTCAGGCTGCATAGAAGTAAAGTTGATGATGATAAAGTGAGAGTATTAATCAGTCATATTCTGGATCATCCAGGACTGATAGAGTTGGACTTGTCACATAACTGTATTGGAGATCGTGGTGCTCGAGCTGTTGGGAAATTCTTGAATAATCACAGTCAACTGGTGAAGTTGAATCTCTGTGATAACCAGGTCAGGTCAACTGGAGCTCAGGCCATAGCTCATGCTCTCACTAAGAACACAACTCTGCTTAGTTTGAATCTGCGGCTAAACAGACTTGGAGATGAAGGTGGTCAGGCAATATGCAGGGCCCTGTTGAAAAATGCTACACTTAGGTAAGACATTACTCTTGAAAACAGTGAAAGGCTGTAATGATTTACTTTATTACATCTTATATCAGCAAGTAGATTTTTATATTTGCACAAAATTTATGTAGCCTTTACCTCGTTAATCCTTTACCCCATAGCCTGTTTCTGGTATTGAAGATAGGTAACCACTTTAAGCAGGTTGAAAGTAAAGCAGTATAACCCTTCATGGACATTTGCTTTACTTTCAACCTGCTTATTAAGGGATATCCTGTTTTCAGACCAGACACAGGGTAAATGGTTGTCACATTCACATGTCTAAAACACACTAAACAATTAAGATTTACTGATTTACAGTGAAAACCCTTATAAGACTTTGCATCTCTGATGTTACTAAGTAGCTGGTCCGAGTTTTTAGACAGATGGTTGCTTGAAACAGGCTCAAAGTAAAGCAGAATGCTCCTTAAGGAAGCATTCTGCTTTACTTTTAGCCTGCTTTAAGCTGTTATCAGCCAGGATACAGGAACTATTTTGTACGGTGCATATTTATGAATGTATACAGTGAAACTAGTTTCAGTTGAGGAATATATATAACCCTTTACCCCAAAGTCTGTTTCTAAAACAGACCCCTTAAAGTAGGTTGTACGGGTAAAGAAAAATGCTTATTAAGGCAATTAGCATTTTTCAAGCAGAATGTGCCATATGGTGCTTTCTGCTTTAATTGCAGCCTGCTTTAAGCTACAATCTGCTAGAATGTAGACAATATTTCTTATGACACATATTCATGACTGTATACAATTTGTCAACCATAAACGGAGCCTGTGGTTATTCACACTTCCTTGAACTTTCATTGGATTTTTCTTTAGGGTTTGAATACATTAAATGCCGTAATATGTGAATAAATGGAGTGAAGGGTTAAAGTCATGAAAAGGCAAACCCAAAGCGTTAAATAATGCTTACTGAAAATATGGAGTTTGCTTTATGTATTTCAGCTTTTAAACCACATGTACTGACATATGTTGTTTGTATTTGTAGAGAGATTAACTTGGGTAGTAATGAGATGGCTGAGCCAACAGCAGCAATACTGTCCCAGGTTGTCATACAGAACATGACTCTCAAGTCCATTGACCTGTCTTGTAACAGACTAGGACCTGTGAGTATAACAGCCAACTCCTCTTCTTTTGTTTCCTCTGTCTCTATCCGTCAAAATCGTCTGAAATTGTGCACCTGCGATTGCGGTATTAACCTGTTAGGCTATTACCCCATAGCCTGTTTCTAGTTTTGAAGACAGGTGACCACTTAAAGTTCTGCTTTACTTTCAACCTGCTTTAAGCTTTCACCTGCTAGAATACAGAAAATATTTCTTAAGGAACATATTCGTGACTTTTTAAATTGGAATTATTTTCTTAAGTGGAGGAATAAATTTAAGGCGTATTTAATGGGTAATGGATTAATATATCATATCGCCCTTGAATGATCTCCCCTTTTGTAATTTTAACAAATGAAAAATTATGATTTTATCATGCCTCAACAGAACATTTTTAAATTTTGCATTATTGTTAAACAACATCTGATTGTGCACCTGCAATTGTGGTTTTGATTCCTCACTTACTTTTTGAATTATCTCCCTTTTCTTACTTTAAACTTTTAAATGAAACTTTGTCGGCAGATTTATTCTGTTAGATGCCGTCAACAGAACTTTTTTTTTTTAAATTATGTAGTATTGTTAATAATCATCTGAAATTGTGCACCAGTGATTGTCACCGATTATGATTCATTTATTTTATCTTGAATTCATCTCCCTTTCCATAATTTTAACAAATTGAGCAATAGACATTTGTATATTTGTCTTTGTCAAATGTGGTGGAAGTGGATATAAATCACCATAAGTAGTAGTTCTTGTTTCACAGAGATTTTATGTTGATATAATTTGAATGAAGATGAGTTACATAAATTGTGATCACTGAACTTCTGTCGCCCATCCATCATTCCTCGATATCTGTTCAAATTTCTTAAACATAACATCTCCTATGGGAAAAAGTTTATGGAAATGAAAGTGCTACTTGGATGGTTTCATACTGATACAGAAGTTTTTAAAACTTATTGAATCCATGCATAACTTGTTACCAACTTACCATGGCAACCAAAGTAAATAAATTTACATTACTAAGCTTGTTTTACTACATACTGATGACTTTAAGTGTATGTATTTTCTTCAGAGGAGAAATAAATGAAATGCCTAAAATTGTGTTTTTATGGAGTAATGCAGGGTTCCAGATAAGTGGGGTATTTCAAAAAATAAAAATCTTTATTTCTGCCATTAAACACTATGGTGTCACTACTCATTAGAATCGTCTCTTCGAGACGAATCTAATGAGCAGTTATACCATAGGATTTGGTGCTGAAATAAGTGAGAAAATGTTGGATTTGACTGTTGCAGTTTACTCCTTCTTATCTGGAGCCTTGTAATGGGTTTATTTAGTTGAGTATAAATCAGGGCTACAGATAAGTAGAGTTTTTCAAAAAACAAAAATCTTTATTTCTGCATTAAACCCTATGGTGTCACTACTAATTAGAATCGTCTCATTGAGACGATACTAATGAGTTGTAACACCATAGGATTTGGTGCTGAAATAAGTGAGAAAATGTTGGATTTGATTGTTCAGTGTACTCCCTCTTATCTTGAGCCTTGTAATGGGTTTATTTAGTCCGGTATAAATCAGGGTAAGTAGAGTTTTTCAAAAAAAAAATCTTTACTTTTGCATTTAACCCTATGGTGTCACTACTCATTAGAATCGGCTCGAAGAGACAATTCTAATGAGTAGTAACACCATAGGATTTGGTGTTGAAATGAGTGAGAAAATATTGAATTTGTTTGGAAAACTCCTTCTCATAAATAAATGGAGCCCTACTTAAAGTATAAATGTTTGGTGTGTTATTTCAGGATGGTGGGAAACAGTTACAGGAAGGCATGGAGGAGAATACCACTATAACCACCATGGACCTCAGACTGACAGAGAGCGGCCAGGAGTCGGAGTACTGTATCAACCAACGACTACATGCTAACAAAGAGAAGGAACGGGAAAGCCAACTGGATGAGCAGCCAATCCTGTCAAAGAAAATACAGCCACAGGCAGCTCATAGGTTTAAAACTAGACATACCCGTACATAAAGTCTAGGGATACTGAGGAACTTTTAGCTTTAAAAAAGTGTTAACAGAAATATGTGAACAGACATTTTATATGTGTAAATGTTAATGTGAAGAACTTATTGTGTGGATAGAAGAAATTTTACTTGTTATATGTTTTGAAAAAAGACATCATGTTAAAAAAATATTAAATCTGTGATATAAAGTCTTCACTTGTTGTAAAAGCTCCTTTCTTCATAGTTTGTTTTTCTAATGTACTTGTTTTAGGAAAAATAAACAAAGGTATTTTATTTTCAAATATATAGTTCTCATAAAAGAATTAATCACTCATTTTCATATAACTTTATAATATAAGTGCTTTGAGAGACTGACACTTAGACAGACAGAGATAGTGAGAGTGAGAGAGAGAAAGAGAGAGCATAAACATATAGTCATTCAGAGAGAGAGAGAGAGAGTGAGAGTGAGAGACAGACAATCTGACATTCAGGGAGAGAGAGAGAGAGAGGAAGAGACAGATATTCAGAGAGAGAGAAAGAAAAATCATTATGGTAGCCTTTATTATAGCTCCATAAAGCAGTGTATTTTAGATATTAAAGTCTGTCGTTATGTTGTGAGTTCTTATTAGAATCCCCGTTTTGGGGTAATTCTTATGAAAACTTCAAAAAAATGATTTGACGGAGATGCAGTAATTCAAACATTGTGGGAAATATAAAACACCGTAAATAATTGTCATCTGCTTTTATTTCTCAAATTTAAATTTCAGGTATTTTGAATTTAAAAATATTGAAGTGGGCATTGAACAGTATGGATCCTGATTAGATGCCACATTATGTGGCATCTGATCAGGATCCATACTGTTTGCAAATAACTAATAATTGTACTTGAGGCAAGGCAGTGAAGAGGTTACGTTTATTGAAAACTTTTAAGCGCTTTGCTTTAATTGTTTTCAGATATCTGTTTAAGTGTAAAAATTGTGTCATTGATAACCAAAATGTACAGTACAACCTCTCTAATGTGACCACTAAAAAGAGGGCTAATTGGTTTTAGAAAAAGTCAGGTGACAGCTTAAAGCAAGGTGACAGTATAACAGAAAGCTCCTAAAGGAGCTTTCTGTTTTACTGTCACCTTGCTTTAAATAGTCACTTGTTTTAAATACCTAATAATTCACACAATTTTGTGATTGTAACAGAGAGGCTTTACTGTATTGCTATATCAGCATTTAAAGACCAGGTAAAGAAGTCCATTAATGTGCAAGGCAAGCAATTTTGTGCAATTGCTAGTGTAAGGATTAATTTGGCAGGTGATTGCATAATTCCTGACAAAGTGAAACAGTTTCTGGTTTACCTTTGTCTTGCATTAATGTGTCACCTGTATTAATTCTACTTTTATTTACCTGAGCACTTAATTTGTCACCAGAATAAAAGGCTACAAAACATTGTCTCTTCACACAAATTTGACATCTGAGATAGAAGGAAATTGCATTAAAATCTAGATCTATATTGACCATTTACTTGTGTTTATTGTCAGGTATTTAAGGCAAGTGGCTGCTTAAAGCAAATGACAGCTGTGTAAGGCAAGTGACAGCATGAAGCAAGATAAGCGTATAAAAGAAAGCTCATGAAGGAGCTTTCTGGTTTACGTTCACCTTGCTTCAAGCTGTCACCTAGTCTTCTATGCAATCAATTTGTCCTTCTTTTTAATGGTTAGAAAGGTTTAACTATATAAGCAACTGTAATTTCAAATTTACACAACTTTGTGAAAATTCTGTTTGTGATCAAATTATGTTACTAATTGTAAATAAACTTCAAATCATTTCATAACTTCTTCAGTTACAATATAGTCTTAAATCCCTCTCATTTATGCAATTAATCATGTGCCTTAAAGAAATACCTTTTCATGTCTTACCCCACAACTCCATCAGTATGCCCTTATTTTCACTCCAGATCTATGATAAGGGGGTTGCATTGTTTTGCCTTGTGTGTTTGTTTGTCCGCAACTTTAAACTTTTGAGCTATAACCAATACACAAGTAACACTTGGCATATATGTTGCTCATATGAATAGATATATACATATGCAGGCTTTTGGCATGTCAGGTCAAAGTACAAGGTCAAAAGGTCATATATTAGTTCGCCGGACTGTGTCCAAGAGCTTATGTTCTCACCCAGTCGTTGGCGTCGGCGTTGCCCTTCCTGTTCCCGTTCGCATTAGCAGTTTCAGGAAAATCCTTATAACTTCTATGTCCCTTGAAATATTGCTTTCATATTTGGTATGTGTGTGTATATGGACAAAACCTTCTTATGCACTCAGAAATGTTGACCCCTCTGACCTTGACCTTGAAATTAGGGCCTGTGTTTAGGTTTGGAAATCTGTGTTTAGGTTTGGAAATATGCCTATAGATCCTATGTTCATTGAAATTTTCCTTTCATATTTGGCATGCATATGTATATTTGCCACACCTGTTCATGCATACAAAAAATTTCAGCCTAGTGACCTTGAACTTAGGGCCAGCGATTAGGTTTTGAAATCTGCGTTTAGGTTTCGAAAATCTTATCACTCCTATGTCCATTGACATATTGCTTTTATATCTGGTATGCATGTGTATATGGACAAGTCCTTACTATGCACATAAAATGTTTTACCCCTGTGACCTTGAAATTAGGGCCTGCGTTAAGGTTTCGAAATCTGTGTTTAGGTTTTGAAAAATGCCTATAAATCCTATGTTCATTGAGATATTCCTTTCATATTTGGCTGCATATGTATATGGGCAATACCTGTTCATGCATACAAAAAATGTCAGCCTAGTGACCTTAACCTTAAACTTAGGGCCAGTGTTTAGGATTTGAAATCTGCATTTAGGTTTTGAAAAATGCTTACCACTCCTATGTCCATTGACATATTGCTTTTATATCTGGTATGCATGTGTATATGGACAAGTCCTTACCATGCAATCAAATATTTTAACCCCAGTGACCTTGACCTTGACCTTAAACTAAGGGCCTGCGTTTAGATTTCGAAATCTGTGTTTAGGTTTTGAAAAATGACCTTTATTATATATAAAAGACATGTGAAGTCAAAGGTCAAGATCACAGAGGTCAAAAGTTCAACTTTGTTCCACAACCTTAAAGTTGGCAATAACTTTTAAACTCTTACCAATGCACTGTCAAAACATAGTATATACGTTGCCCATATGAAGAGGTATATGAACATTCAGGCTTTGGGCATGTCAAAGGTCAAGGTCAAAAGGTGAAATATTTGAAATTGCAATAACCTTTGACACTCAAGTAATAGGGCCTTCATATTTCATGTGCATATTGCTCTCATAAAGAAGAATTTGAATAAGTATATTTCAGACATGGCCTCAACTAGGAAGTCTTGAACTGGACACACAGAATATATTTCCATTATCTTTCCAGATTGTAGCTTAAAGCAAGTTGAAAGTAAAGCTGAAAGTCAGTAATGGTTGCTTAACACATTCACTGTCATGAAGGCTTCAGCTTTTAACAATTGTTGTCTGCTTTTATTTCTCAAGTTCGAATTTTAGGTATTTTGACTTATGAAATATTAAAACGAGTGTTAAATAGTTTGGATCCTGATCAGATTCAGCTTGATTCAGCATTTGATCAGGATCCAAACTGTTTTTTGACAAACATTGTACTCAAGGTAAGGCAGTGAAGAGGTTAAACCATTTCCCCATTGATGGTTTTCAGTATTTTTTAAGACATTCAGGGCTCCAGATAAGAAGAAGTTTTCTGAACAAATTCAATATTTTCTCACTCATTTCAGCACCAATCCTATGGTGTTACTTCTCATTAGAATTGTCTCGAAGAGACAATTCTAATGAGTAGTAACACCATAGGGTTTAAGGCAGAAATAAAGATTTTAGTTTTTGAAAAACTACTCTTATCTGTAGCCCTGGACATTACCTGTAGCCTGTTGCTAATTTTGAAAACAGATGGCCACTTAAAGCAGATTGAAAGTAGAGTAGAAGGTGCATTCTGTTTAACTTTCAGCCTGCTTTAAGTTACTATCTGTTATATAGAAACTATTTCTTATGGTACATTTTCAAAGCTGAAAAAGAGGAATTACTTTCTTTACTGGAGGAATATAAATAAATAAATTAAAGATGTATCTTTAGGTTAATGCCGGTTAAAGCAAACTGGAAGTAAAGCATACAACTGTAAGAGCTTTCTGCTTTACTTTCAGCCTGCTTTAAGCAGTCCCCTATCAGAATGCAGGAACAATTTCCTACGTAAAGTCGTCACAAGGAATATAAATGTATATATGGGGACAAAAGGTTAACCTTTACTCAATAGCTTGTTGCAAATTTTGAAGTTTTGTATATTCCTAGTTTCTATATCCTAGCAGATGTTACTTTAAAGCAGTATGAAAGTAAATCAGAATGTGCATGAAATGCAGATTTTGCTTTACTTTCAAGCTGCTTTAAGTGGTCATATTTCCTATGATACATGTTCATGACTGTATAAATTGTATCTACAGTCGAACTTTGAAATATGGGTCTGTTCGACTAAACGGAGCACGAAATGATGCAGTTCATATTTTGAACTATCCGATAGTCGAGTTAAATGAGTTTGAGATATCGAAGTTTGACTGTATTTTCATTTGTGGAGCAATAAATGAAGTGCACCCAAAGGCATGTCTATTGGGGGAAAGGGTTAAGCAGATATGGTAAGCAGAACTCTCCATAAAAAGATGTGCTCCATGCTGCGAGCAAACTTATGCATGGTTTCAGATTTTACAGTAAAACAGTATATTTGGCAATACAATAAAATCCGTCTAATAGAGCTGTTTGCCTACACTGTAGGTGTACTGTATGATTCTGCAGGTGCAAACAACTCAATCTATCCACTGAGGCGCCTTAATTTTAGCACATTCAATTTATTCCTCAACTGAAGAAAATAGATTTATACAGTAATGAACATATGCCATAATAAATATTTTCTCAATTCTAGTAGATGGTAGCTTAGAGCAGGCTTAACTCACTCACCCCTGAAACTTTAATGGACAAATCCAAGTTCAATATAACTAGTCCATTTTTTACTATTTAGGGTAGATTTTACCAGAACAGAACAGAACAATTCCTTTATTCAACTCAGATTACATACTTACCAATGTTTTACAAAATGACAAAAAGTGTAGACCCTGATCAGAGGTGAATGGGTTAATATTTCTTAATCAAGTGGGGCTTACTATATTGTTATTCTATTGGTTGAATTGTCTCCCTTGCAATGTTTCCTGTCCTGCTTCCAGTTGGTGCTGCCTTCCCTGCAAGCCCCTTCACTGCCTTACCCCAAGTACAATAGTTATTTGCACACAGTT
Source organism: Gari tellinella (assembly GCA_922989275.2). NCBI lineage: Eukaryota > Metazoa > Mollusca > Bivalvia > Cardiida > Psammobiidae > Gari > Gari tellinella. Next base: position 24,670,965 of record OV277857.1, on the reverse strand, counting down.
TGGACCCTGATCAAATGCCGGGTAAAACGACGTCTAATTAGAATTCAAACTGTTTGACACTCATTTCAATATTTCTTTCATCAAAATACCTAAAATCATTTAAATTTGAGAAATAAAAGCAGACGACAATTGTTTAAAATTGATGACGCCATGGCAGGGCAAGGGTTACATAGACATTGACACGCGTCCTGGGTTGGACGTCCCAACGAAAGTGAGCCGATGCTCAGGAGCCCGTTTTACTAAACTACTTATGCAAAAATGTTTGCGTATGTCAAAATTTTAAATTTTTATTGATATTTTTTATTATCACTTGCTACAAACAGCAAATAGCCAGATCAGAGGACGCGCTTTAAGCGCGTCCTCTGATCTGGCTATTTGCTGTTTGCAAACTTTAATGATCGAAAAATAAGAGTAAAACGATTTTGACTTACGCAAAAAATTAGCGTAAGTAGTTTAGTAAAACGGGCCCCAGGTGAGCCGCAAGGCATGGGAGGAGAGTGGACGTAACAACAACAAAACAGCTATTCTACAGTAGAAAAGACATTATTGTTTCCTAGTAAAAGATGTTTAGGCTAAAACTAATACGTCCATTGCAAACAGTATTGAATGACCTGTTAGTTGGTAACCTTGCGTCTAACCAGGCCCAAAACTGTTTGCCACTCGGATAAACAGTTAACATAAAACGTTTTTGGATGCGTCTGAGATCATTCTCAAGCATTGATTTTTCAGATTTGAGCCAAAGCAGCTCAAATCTGACCAATCAAAAGCTTGGGAACGATCTCAGACTCAACCCAAACTCTTTATAATTGTGTTACCCTGTGTCACTTTGAGTGGATTCGTGGTCACTAGCGATAACGCGTTTTACTAACACATGAGTCAATGGTTCGAGCTCCGCTACAGTTAATAACTTTACTAGTGGTCTTTAGGATGAAAATACATTCATAAATATGCACCATAAATATATTTCCTAGTCCTTACACAGGTATTAGATTAAAGCAGACTGAACTGACCGTAAGACAGATTCTGCTTTACTTTCAGCCTGCATAAAGCAAACTTATAATTGTCTTCGTTACTTACACACGAGCTAATGTTAAAATGTTTTATATGAATAAAATTTGAATTGAATTGAAAGTTTAAACACAAATTTCGATGTTTAGATAATAAGAGACCTCACTGCCAGATGAGAAAAATCAGTAATTGAGCACAATGGAAAGAATAGTTGAGTAGAGTGAGCCATAGCCCAATTATCGTCTGTACTGGATGACTTTCCAATACCCGATATACCCCGGTGTATAGTTAGACTAGCGTGGTCATGTGATCAGTGATAGGCTCTCGTACATTGGCGAACCGCACTTGTAATATACCGAACACTGGGATAGGCGCAAATATAACTCTTTAAACGTAATTGTCGTCTGTAACTTGCCGTCAGCAATTGTTTTAAACTTATTTATGTATTATAAATTCTATTTTAAAAACTGGGTCAGAGTGGCAAACAGTTTGGAATCAGATGAGACGCCGCATTATGCGGCGTCTCATCTGGATCCAAACTGTTTGCTATTGAAATCACTTTTCCACATCTAGCGTGCAAATAATTGAAAAACAGACATGCATACAACGCGCTTCAACGAAAGAGACCATTTAAATATGGACTGAAAGTGTCAGGACGTGTATTTTGTCCTTCTGTGAAGATCGTACATTGTATTCGAAAGTGAAAAAGAAGTGAAATTGGTATATAGCATCTAAAAAGTAAATTTCGTGCGTCTTCTTGTTGCTTACTTTAATAGTTAAGCTAACACTAGCGCGGACGATGGAGAATTTGACTATGACAACGGTGTTTCACGAGATTAATTTACGAGAATTTGACGACATCGAAGAAGAAAGTGAGACTCGAGATGATCGGGGACTTTGTGAAGATGATGACCAGGAAGTGAACAGCTCGCCGGAACATTCGTCCGGAGAAGAATGGGACACGGATCTCGAAGACGAAGGTAAGGCTGAGTTGAAAACTCTTTGCCTCCATCTGCCTGTCTGTCTCAATCTCTGTCTCACTCTCTCACTCTCTGTCTCTGTATGTCTCTGTCTGTCTGTCTGTATGTCCGTCTGTCTGTCTCTATCTCTCTCTCTCTGTTTTACTGCCTCACTCTCAAGTGTATGTATGTCCTTCTGTCTTTCTCTCTACGCCCCTGTCTCTCTTTGTCTCAAAGTCTATTATATATTTGTATGTCTCTGTCTGTCTGTCTGTCTCTAACTGTCTGTTATTTCTACGTCTGGTTGGCTGCCTGTGTCTGTCTCTATTTCTCGCTCTCTGTCTCTTCCCCTCTCCTTGAAATGGATTATGTCATAATTTTGCACTCATGGTTTACCTCTTTGTCAGGCAGCGCACCTATCTATTTGCCTATGCTTACTTTACAGAGCGTACATTGTTTCACTGATATATACAGTGGAGAACACGTTGTTCTTTCCCCTTTAAACGTAACATACCCAAACACAGTGCAATGAAATGTCGACAATGACATGTTTACAAACCATCGAGTCATCAATTATGTTGAATACGAGTGGCAAACAGTTTTGAGCCTGATCAGACGCCGGGTAACCCGGCGTCTGATCTGGCTCTAAACTGTTTGCAATGGAATTAATTGTTATAGCATACACGCCTTTATTGGGAAATAAAAACATCTCCACTGTATTCGATCTCCACTTGTGAGTGATTTACACTTGTTGATAGTTCAAAAATGACAAATGACTTTATCGATAAAATTTCTTACATGTTCTCTCGGTATAAGATGGTCGTATTACACGTTCATTTATATTTGATATCAAATAAAATCCACCTTATCTAAAGCCAAGTTCAAATACAAAGCTTTAGACACTTGTTAAATGCTTGGACACCTGTGAGAAAACTTTAGAAAACTTTAGATTCTGAAATTCAACTCTTGCCATTAACCCTTTCCCCCATAGAAGCGCCTTTTAGCGTATATGATTTATTCCTCCGCTGAATAAAATAGTTCCAATTTAATCAGTCATGAATATATATTCTAGGGAATATTTTCTATATTCTAGCACATGATAGCTTAAAGCAGGCTGAAAGTTAAGCAGAATGCGCCTTAAGGCGCATTCTACTTCACTTTCAACCTGTTTTAAGTAGTCACCTATCTTCAATACTATAAATAGGCTATCAGGTAAAGGGTTAAAGTTCATTGACTTGTTTACAATGGTATCTAGATGATTCAGAATTTATCACAAATGTATGTCAACTTATAGCAGAATACAATTTTTTGTGAAAATGTCACTGTTTGCCTAGTATCCCATGACCCGTGTCTAGTTTTAAAGATATGTAACCACTTAAGGCACATTCTGCTTTACTCTCAGCCTGCTTTAAACTACAATCTTCTACGACATAGAAACACATTTCTTATGGTACAAATTCATGACTGTATAAAGTGGAACTATTTTCTTCAGTGAAGACATACACTAAAGGCGTAAAAAGGCGTATTTATGGGCTAATGAGTTAACTCATATGCTCAACATTGACGCAATAGGACGCCATCTCACCTTCTTCAACATAATAACCAAACAGAAGATTCATTGATAGTTTGGTAAACAGGTGGTAGCTGAAATCAAGATCAAAGTTGAGCAGAAAGCTCCAATTGAAGCTTTCAGCTTTTCTTTTATACAAATGTATCTTGATTTAAAGAGGCTCGCAACTAGATTTAGCATTAAAAATAGTAATTTGTAAATGTCAAACGCTTATATCAGCGGGAAAGAATTAGTTTGGGCTGAGGAATTCAGTTTAAAAATGCATTTCAATAAAAAAAAATACATTATAGGAATAAACAACATATTTTTGACGTTTATGACGGTATGACTACATTAGCTTCGCAGGGGGTAAATTTCGTAAACGCCCAAAGGGCGTTTTCGTTAAATTTACCCCCCGAAGCTAATGTATTCATACCGTCATGAGCGGCAAAGAGATGCTGTTTATTCCTTATATTTATATTTATATTTTCTGTCTTGTCAATTTAATGTGTTTATTGGCCAGATTTGTTTTTCTGTATAAGAATTTATCATATACCGGTCAAAGAGGTTTGATAGATGTAATGTCGATATAATAGCCATTCCAGTTTCTAAATATGGTGAGAAAGTAGTCCCAACTACATATACTGTAACTGTATTAAAAATTCAGGATTTTTTTCAGTAAACTTTCTCTCTGTGAATGGAAAAGACTTAAAAGGCAAACAAATAACAGTGCAACTTGAATATCTATTGCCAAAGCACATTCTAAAAATACAGGTCGCGGTTGTTTTCTTAACCCATTTACACACATAGTAACGCGATGGCAACGACCTATGGGTCTGTATCACTCCGCTAGTGTCATATGACCGTCGACCAATGGGAGCTTAGTGTTAAATGCCCGATGTAGTCTATTTGAAGAAGTCCACGAATAGCACGGGGAAATCCGAACTGGCTAAAACCAGTTTGGAAGTGTAGGTTCGTCGGCAGATGTACTGCACCTTTTTAATAGGATTACATAAAGACTTTACAGGGTGAATGTAAATATTGTATATTGAGCTCTGGAGGGATTCGAACCCGGGACCCGGCATGCGGGGACAGAATAGCAAAATAAGGCAACCCCTAAGACCACTCGACGCAATGGATAAAGCGATGGAAAATATCTCAAAAATTAAGATTTGCAGACCTTTCTTAATGAGGTTTTTAGACTGATCATATTTTTCTAATGACAGATGTACGATAATGCTACACATTTGAATATTTTCTTTTATTTTCGTCAATGCGCCATCTGGTTGCGAGTCGCTTTAAACGGTTATCGTGAATATGCTCCGTGAGAAATGTTTCCTATAGCCTAGCAGATGAAGCATGTAGGTCACATTGTTTATGTTCTTCTTGTATATATACAGTACCTCATGCTGCATGTAACCATGCCTGAGATGAAATAAAGTTTTGTTCTGTTCTGTTCGGTTCGGTTCGCATGCGTAGATTAAAGCATGCTGAAAGTAAAGAACAATATCCCTTAAGGAGAATTCTGCTTTACTTTCAGTCTGTTTTCAGCAATTATCTATCTGTATTCAACACGGGTAACGATTCATAAGCTTAAAGCGTTTTCAAGGGCAAAAGTTTCAGGTTAATTCAGATTATTTTCATTTTTGGTGATTTTGGGGATTTGTATATTAGAGTGGGTGTTTTAACAGGAGTATACGGTATATCACATAACTTTCGTTCAGTTTGACATAGAGTATATCACTTAACCCCTTCACAACCATGACGTCATCAAATTTAAACAATTGTCGTCTGCTTTTATTTTTTAAAATTTTGATTTTAGAAATCATAACTTTATAAACAGTGGCATGAGTGTCAAACAATTAGGATCCTGATCAGGCGCCGCGTTACGCGGCGTCTGATAAGGATCCAAAATATTTGCAAATAACTAGTGTACTCTGGGTAAGGTAGCGAAGGGGTGAAATAAAAAGGCTTAAAACCCTGTCCCCGTTATTGATACAAGTGTTTAACCGCTGGGGACAAGTGTACACCGGCTTCTATTATATTTTTATGAAAATATTCAATACAGTGAACGGGTTTCTAATGTGATTATTGACAGACAACTTAATTTTCTTTTCATGCCAGTTTCTTACAATTTAAAGCTGTCTTTATTGACCACGTAACAGTGTGTCAATAGACCTGAAACTCATACACCCCTCAATCTTGAAATGAACAATTCCAGTTTCCAATCAAAATTATTTTTTTACTATATGTATGTATGTTTTATACAGTATATTACAAAATGACAACCAGTGCAGACCCTGATCAAACGTTCTTACAGGAACCCTCCGATCTGGATCGACACGTTTTGAGTATGACAAGTTTTCCCTTCGCATGCATGTAGAATCTACACTTTTTTTTCATTTCCATTAACTGACGGCCCGTTCCGAACAATGACTAAGCATGTTTCCGAACGGGACGATAGTTGACGAGAGAGATTGAAATAATAGTTTTAGCATAAACGCGTTTATTGGGAAAAAATGGCGTCTTCTCCACTTTGCTCGAATAAGGCAGCATGACTGAAGACATATCGATTGCCAGATAGTGTAGATCCAGTTTTGAAGCAGACTGTATTTTGAGCCTAATTAAAGTTAAGACCTGTTTTTAAATACTGTCATGTTCATTGCAATGTCCCACTCACTGTCGTAAACGTCACCGACTTTAAACAATTATCGTCTGTTACTATTTCTCATACTTAGTTTTGAGCCAGTTTGACTTCAGGAACATCGGTGCGAATGACAAACAATTTAGATCCTGATCAGACGCCGCGTAACGCGGCGTCTGATCAGGGTCTAAACTGTTTGCAAATAACTAGTACCAGGGGTAAGGCAGTTAAGGGGATAACTAAACATTTACCTTTTCACCCCGTGAAATTAACCAATTTCAATTTCAATTTCCTTTATTACACTCCGTTCATGATATACACGAATACATGAGGAGTGTATATACATGTATCTGAATATTTTCAGTCGGAGTTTTAATTGTTTTTGCTGAACGGGTACACAGTTTTCCTCGTTTTCATGTAAAGTCGTGAACTGAGAGTAACATTTAAAAGATTTTGTATTGTATCGTAAAAGCAAACAAACTATAAGCAAGAAATATCAAAACATGTCGACCCTGATGACACGTTAATTTGTTTGCTGGTGAAGATGAATGTGCGATCAAATGTTCAATGTAACTAAAAATACAATAAAGAAGAATACAAACCTTGCACTTGTGTCATGTTGTTTATACATCGTCTGCAAAAGAAAAAAATATTCTTAAACTGTGAAAATGTTTATGTGAGTGTCAAGCAGCTTGAATCCAGATCAGACGCCGCGTCATAAGTCGTCTGGTCTCGATTAAAGCTGTTTGCAAACATTAGGTAGATCGCACTTAGCACGATAAAGGTTAAGATATGTCTGTGAACGATTCCTAAAGCTGTGACATGAACGATTATCCTTTTTTATTTAATTTGATTGTTTCACTCCGTTGCCACTTCAGGTTACCGACCTGTCCGCCGTTACCTTGACGATAGTGAGGCATGCCGCCAGTTATATCTTGCAGCCTGTCGGCATTTAAACATCGTACCCGCAAACTGCTTCATCAAGGGCATGCGCAATAAAACCATAAACCTTAACTTCCAGGGGCTGGGACCTTTAGGAGTGAAAGCTGTTGCAACTGCTCTCGTGGTGCGTATAGAAGATGCTTATATGTTTCTAATGTATATACATCTAACTTTCGTATGAACAAGTTATCTCCGTCCGTACTATTATTTATTTCTTATGCATATCTATGTAATTCTCATATGAAAACATTCTCTACGTCCGTACTGTTATTTATTTCTAATGCATATCTATGTAATTCTCATATGAAAACATTCTCTACGTCCGTACTGTTATTTATCTCTAATGCATATCTACGTAATTCTCATATGAAAATATTCTCTACGTCCGTACTGTTATTTATTTCTAATTCATATCTATGTACATTATGTAATTCTCATATGAAAACATTCTCTACGTCCGTACTGTTATTTATTTCTAATGCATATCTATGTACATTATGTAATTCTCATATGAAAACATTCTCTACGTCCGTACTGTTATTTATTTCTAATGTACATCTATGTAATTCTCATATGAAAATATTCTCTGCGTCCGTACTGTTATTTATTTCTAATGCATATCTACGTAATTCTCATATGAAAACATTCTCTACGTCCGTACTGTTATTTATTTCTAATGTACATCTATGTAATTCTCATATGAAAATATTCTCTGCGTCCGTACTGTTATTTATTTCTAATGCATATCTACGTAATTTTCATATGAAAACATTCTCTACGTCCGTACTGTTATTTATTTCTAATGCATATCTATGTACATTATGTAATTCTCATATGAAAACATTCTCTACGTCCGTACTGTTATTTATTTCTAATGCATATCTATGTACATTATGTAATTCTCATATGAAAACATTCTCTACCTCCGTACTGTTATTTATTTCTAATGCATTAGGATGTAACGTTTCTTCTGAATTTTTTTTATTTCTAATGTACATCTATATGTAATTCTCATATGAAAATATTCTCTGCGTCCGTACTGTTATTTATTTCTAATGTACATCTATATGTAATTCTCATATGAAAACATTCTCTACGTCCGTACTGTTATTTATTTCTAATGCATATCTATGTACATTATGTAATTCTCATATGAAAACATTCTCTACGTCCGTACTGTTATTTATTTCTAATGCATATCTATGTACATTATGTAATTCTCATATGAAAACATTCTCTACGTCCGTACTGTTATTTATTTCTAATGTACATCTATGTAATTCTCATATGAAAATATTCTCTGCGTCCGTACTGTTATTTATTTCTAATGCATATCTACGTAATTCTCATATGAAAACATTCTCTACGTCCGTACTGTTATTTATTTCTAATGTACATCTATGTAATTCTCATATGAAAATATTCTCTGCGTCCGTACTGTTATTTATTTCTAATGCATATCTACGTAATTCTCATATGAAAACATTCTCTACGTCCGTACTGTTATTTATTTCTAATGCATATCTATGTACATTATGTAATTCTTATATGAAAACATTCTCTACGTCCGTACTGTTATTCATTTCTAATGCATTAGGATGTAACGTTTCTTCTGAATTTTTTTTATTTCTAATGTACATCTATATGTAATTCTCATATGAAAATATTCTCTGCGTCCGTACTGTTATTTATTTCTAATGTACATCTATATGTAATTCTCATATGAAAATATTCTCTGCGTCCGTACTGTTATTTATTTCTAATGTACATCTATGTAATTCTCATATGAAAATATTCTCTGCGTCCGTACTGTTATTTATTTCTAATGTACATCTATTTAATTCTCATATGAACAAGTTCTCTACTTTTGTACTGTTTTTCTATTGAATACTTTTGTAATCTTCATATGAACAAGTTCTCTACGTCCGTACTTTTATTTGTTTCCAATGTATATCTATGTAATTCTCATATGAACAAGTTCTCTACGTCCGTACTTTTATTTGTTTCCAATGTATATCTATGTAATTCTCATATGAACAAGTTCTCTACGTCCGTACTTTTATTTGTTTCCAATGTATATCTATGTAATTCTCATATGAACAAGTTCTCTACGTCCGTACTTTTATTTGTTTCCAATGTATATCTATGTAATTCTCATATGAACAAGTTCTCTACGTCCGTACTTTTATTTGTTTCCAATGTACATGTATATCTATGTAATTCTCATATGAACAAGTTCTCTACGTCCGTACTTTTATTTGTTTCCAATGTATATCTATGTTATTCTCATATGAACAAGTTCTCTTCATCCGTACTTTTTTGTTTCTAATGTATATCTATGTTATTCTCAGATTGACAAGTTCTCTAGTCTATATCCGTGCATTGTTTCTTCTTCTTGGATGGACAAGTCATTTACTTCTGTATTGGTCTTTATATAGTATGTATACCTATGGAGTTTTCAGATGGACAAGTTCTCTACCTCGGTTCTGTTGGCCGGGAACTTCATGGGACGAGATGGTGTTCGATATATCTGTGAAATGCTGAAAGAAAATTTCTACCTGACACATTTGGTGAGTGTGTAAATATATTAAACCTGTAACTCATTCACCACTGAGACTGTAAACTATAAATGGAGCCTTCCAGTGTGCAACGAAGTCTAGTCTATTTTTTACTCATTAGGGTTGCCTTAAATGAGTTCTTCGTGGTTGGTAAATCCGTTGTTGTTGTGGGGTTTTCTTTTTACAATTTATTGCAAAATGACAAATGGTACTTACCCTGATCAGACGACTCCTTAAATAGTCCTCTGAATTGGGTCTACGCTGTTTGCATTTGACAAGTGTACTCCTCACTGGTACACTCTTTGTAAAAGACGAGTATACTCGGCGCTATAGGGCCGAAAAGGTTAATCCAAAAGTTACGTTAGACGGTGCATTTTGCTAAATATTTATATTTCATGCGAAAGTAAGGTTCCTTTCATCTGCAGCGAACGAACATCTGATACAGTTGTGAAACAGTTTTGATCTAGATCAAGTGCATGTTTACCGGCATCTGATTTAGAACCAAGCTGTTTGCAAATGATTGTCATATCGTCCTTAGCATGAGAAGAATCAGCATGAGCTTGCTACAGTGGAGAATCTGTTATTCTTTCCCGTTTAAACGCAAACGTACGCAAACGCAAAGCGCTAAAACGTAGAAAAGAACAACTTTTGGACAATTCTGATATTTCATGTTTATCTTGGTGGCAAACAGTTTGGAGCCTGATCAGACGCCGGGTTACCCGGCGTCAGATCTGGCTCCAAACTGTTTGTATTGTAAATAATAGTTTTAGCATAAACGCGTTTATTGGGAAAGAATAACAGATTCTCCACTGTATACAGTATTGAATTCAATCAGTATATATGAACGTAGTTGCTTCTCGATGGACAAAAGGAATGTAATTTACATATTACAGTGGAGATGACGTTATTCTTCCCTACAAACACTTTGATGTTAAAGCTAACTAGTATGTACATTGCAGACAGTTCGAGTAACCCGGTGTCTGATCTGGCTCAAAAACGTTTGCAGCGGAAATATATCTAACTTTAACCTTTTATTGGGCAATAATATAGAGGATAATCAATTCCTTCGGATTGATAGGAAAAATATATCACGAGAATGGGTTGTTTTCTGGTTAAAAAACGAGCCCGCTGGACGAGTTTTTTAACCAGATAACAACCCATTCGAGTGATATAGTTTTCATATATATTCTATGGAATTGATTTTTTTATTTTTTACATACATTTAAAAGACGTTTTAACAGAAAAGCACACCAAATTAATTGCGCGACGTCATTAAAGATATTGTGACGTGACGTCACAAAAAGTGATATCATCACTAGTGATGATATCAAATGTGACGATATGAAAAATTTATCTAACTGAGAAATCTCTGTAAATCATCGATAGGTATATAATAAATAGAGGATAATCAATTTCTTTGGATTGATATGAAAAATATATCACGAGAATGGGTTGTTATCTGGTTAAAAAACGAGTCCGCATGACGAGTTTTTTAACCAGATAACAACCCATTCGAGTGATAAATTTTTCATATCTATTCAAAGGAATTGATTATTCTATTTATTATATATATTTTAATGACGTTTTTACAGAAAAAAACGCACACAATTGATTACCGCGACGTCACTAAACTAATTATGACGTGACGTCACAACAAGTGTAGTGATGATAGCAACAGTGATGATATCAAATTTATCTAACTGAGAAATCTCTGTAAATCATCGATAGGTCTATAATAAAATGTCTTCTCCACTATAGATGCTGCCTATTGTACTCGTTTGTCAATATATGACTATGAATCCGACAGTCTGCCACTGGGTATCAAATCTATAGAAACTCTTGTCTGTCCAAGAGAGGAAAGTGAAACCACTTGTGTTTTATCGATTGTTGGCCTAAGTAGCTTTGAAACTGGTTTAGGAATGGGTCAAGTGCTCGGTCAAGACTCTTGAATGCCTTTATCATTGCAGGACCTGTCTGAGAATGACCTAGATAGCTATGGGGCCGAGGAAATAGCGGAAATATTCCGGGAAAACGACACGCTCACTAGTCTCAATCTTTCCGGTACCAACTCTGCTTACATGTTTATACAGTAGTCAGTGCGTTATAAGTTTTAACAAAAGGAAACGGAAATCGACAAAATGATGTAGATTTGATTTTAAAATAGTGTGACATCTCACACACTAACCTCTGTTCTAAAAATAGCTTAGTGGCGAATGATGTATCCAATATCGACATCCTTAGTCATGGGGTCGACTCTTAACCTCAGAGATTATGGTATTGGACTGCCATGCATGCGTCTCCGGTTCGATTCCCGCCCTGGGTTCCCATAATATCAAATATGGATTGTTCGTCTATGCGTTGTTACGGGAGTTTGTCGTTAGAATGTACAATGTATATACAAATGAAAAGTCTATTCGCCATGATACAAATCGGCACCGGTTCATAGCATTGTATTTTCGTAGTCTTGAGATATAATTAGAAACTATAATCTCTATATCAACTTATTTCTTTGTTTATTTATTTAGCCCAATTAAGGCCCTAGTCATGCATTATACTCCTCATTTACAAACAATATACCAGAGAAATTATATTTGTCCTATACAAACAGTGTAAACCAGACCAGAGGGTTCTTTAAGGAGTCCTGTGATCAGGATCTTGCACTGTTTGTAATTTTACTTTATACATGTATTTTAGAAACCAATCCTAATTAGTCAAAAATGAAAATTTGACACTGGAACTGTCTATTTGAGGTTTGAGGGATGAAAAAGTTAATTTACTGAATTCAATTGTTTCAGTGTAAATCTCATGTACAAAACTCATGTCTGACCGTCTCTTTTTGTTGGGTGTACATGTTTGTACCCTTATATCTAATACTCTCCTCTTCAGGAAACAAGTTCAAAGGACCGGATGCTGATCACATTGCCAATCTTCTAGCCATGTCGGTAAGAACGACCATTCAGAATCCCTTCACTACCATGACGTCATCTGCTTTAAACATTTGTCGTCTGCTTTTATTTATCATATTTAGATATTAGTAGGTATTTTGACTTTCGAAAAGTTGAAATGAGTGACAAACAGTTTGGATCCTGTTCAGACGCCGCGTAGACGAACTTTTTGCAAATAACCTTTATATTCGGGGTTCGTACGTGAAGATCAGACTCTGAGTCTGACCAGAAACCAAACTGTTAGATGCACATGTTCAATGCTTTTGTTATGACAAATAACAAACGTCAACCAGTCAAGAAAAATACAGACGACAATAACCAGACGATGGTATGGCAGTAGATGGTGTTTTACTTAAATCCCAATCACTAATCTAATGTTCACAAAATGCTTACATTCAGTACCACGTTTGTGTTAAGGTAGTGCACTCCTAGTAAGTTCGGACTAATGTCGGTCAATATCGGTTCTTTACGAAGAGCGATCGGCCACTCTCGTCTAGTACCAAACTTTGGTAGAACATACCAGATCTATTCACAAATACATGTAACTACACTTATGGGCTGGATTTTAGCTGAGTTTCATTTAAGCAAAATTTCAATATCTAAGACGTCTGCGTGTTTTAACTCTTTCCTCCCTGAAACTTTAAATGGACAATTCCAGTTTCCATTTAAGTCTAGTACATTTCTGACCTTTAAGGGTTGTTTTTGTCAATGTTTGGCATTATGACAAACAGTGAAGACCCTGATCAGAGGGCTCCTAGGAGCCCTCTGATCTAGGTCTTCACTGTTTGCTTAGGACAAGTGTACTATTCACATGTACACTGTTTGCAAATGACGCCAGTATGCGGGACTAGGGTTCAAAGGGTTAATTGCCCTGCAGTTTTGTTGGACACGTCATTTGACGAGATTGGACAATCGCTCTACGTAAAGGCGTGTGTTTTTGGCGTCTGAGTCAACATTGTTTGCAATGATGATCAATGCTAGTTTGCTGCTGACTCAGTCGATCGTCAGTGTTGCGCCGAGTCAGGATCGAACATAATGCCTGAATCCTATGTTATAAAGCGTTTGAGCTGAGTCTGCGCGTGTTCTCAAGCATTTGATTGGACAGATTTGAGCCTAGGCTCAAATCTGACCAATCAAATGCTTGAGAACGATGTTAGACTAAATTGAAAAGCTTTATTACCTTGGACCCTGGGCTCCAGAAAAGAGGGAGTAAACTAAACAAATTAAACATTCAACAATCTCTTTAATGTCAGCACCAAACCTATGGTGTAACTACTCATTAATAGCATCATCATTAGATAAAAAAAATCTAATGAGTAGTGACACCATAGGGTTTAATGTAGAAATACAGATTTTGGTGTTTGAAATACTCCCCTCAGGATCTGGGACCCTGAGAATGTAAACGCTCTGTTTGATCGTGTCTACACTGTTTGAAAAACAGTATTATAACTCCTCTATTACGACCACAAAAAGGCTGGTTGAGGGTATATAGAATACAGGTGAACGCTAAAGCATTGTGAAAGTAAACCCGACATCTGCTAAAGGAACGTTTTTGCTTCACGTTCACATTGCAGTCACATGTCTTAAAACACTTAATAATTTCCACAATTGGCGGTCGTAGTAGAAAGTAGGGGTTTTGATGTATATTTGCAGTACCCCTTTCCGCTTCTGTCGAAGATAGTTGGATAAACAAGAAGAATAATTTTGTACAATGTATCATACAAAGTATGTAGAATAACAATTACCAACACATTATCTCAAGTTCTCCTAATTTAACAAAAGAATAACAGGTTTCAAGACGTTATTATTTCCTGTTTAAACGCAAATGAAACGCGAAGGCAATGGCAAAAAAATGTTGAAATACAACTGTTTGAAAATTCTTAAGTTTTATTTTGAAATTGGTGGCAAACAGTTTTGAGCCAGATCAGACACCGGGTTATCCCGCTTCTGATCTGGCTCCAAACTTTTTGCAATGGAAATAACAGTTTTAGCTTAAAGCGCATTTATTGGGGAAAATAACGTCATCTCCGCTGTTTCACCATTATTGGGAGTCGTTGTAAAAGTGTATGGCTAATTGCTGGCTATTGTGTACTTTGATATAATTGTGACATTTAAATATTTTGTTACCGATTTAGCAGCACAACAGATTTGGCGTAAGTATTCCTCGCTCAGGACACATTTCTTTTCTTTTCTATGATCTGTCAAAATAATGGTAGGTAATGTTAACACAGAGGAGAAGATGTTATTCTTTCCAGTTTGAACAATTCTTAACGCCAATACAATGCTCCCTCCCTACAGCGGCCCGCCGAACAACGTTTCTCTCCTTACAACAGTAATTAGCACTGTTCCCAAAAACAACCCCTTTCAATACTGCACTGTCGTGCATTGTCGTCTGCATATTGGACATTTTGACCAAAAACAAAAAAGACGACTGACAAACTGTTTGAATTCGCATCAGACGCCGCGTTACGCGGGATCTGATCTGGATTCAAGCTGTTTGCATGTAAGCGAAGGCGTGACCATCAATTAAAGAGTATTAACCCCCCCCCTCCGAACAATACATGTATACACTATTTGTCTCCTATTAGGTGTTGTAGATAGGGAAAACTATTCAAATAAATGTAGATGTTACAATTCATGATATATAATAATGTAGATTATTATGTAATAACTTTCTATCTGTGTGGCAAACAGTTTGGAGCCTGGTTAGACGCCCGTTTACCTGGGGCCCGTTTTACTAAACAACTTACGCAAAAATTTTGCGTAAGTCAAAATAGTTTAACTCTTATTTTTCGATCATAAACGTTTGCAAACAGCAAATAGCCAGATCAGAGGACGCGCTAAAAGCGCGTCCTCTGATCTGGCTATTTGCTGTGTGTAGCAAGTGATAATAAAAAATATAAACTAAAATTAAAAATTTGACTTACGCAAATTTTTTGCGTAAGTAGTTTAGTAAAACGGGCCCCTGGCGTCTAACCTGGCCCCAAACTGTTTGCAATGAAAATAATTATTTCAGCATAAACTCATTTATTGGGTAAGAACAACGTCTTCTCCACTGTACAATGTTTTAGTAACTTTTGCTTGACCTATTTGTATACTTCTTGCCAGCAGAGCAATGAATCTTTAGAACTGCATGTCTACATGTATATAAATCTCACGTTTGCTTCAAGCATGCTCAGCTGCAAGATTTTCCGCATCTTTTCAAAATCTATTAAAAACCGTTAGTATACAGATGATATCTGGACGAGATTTGATGTCTTATTAGTATGTAAACCGTTTGAAAAGGTTTTCGACTTTCTCAGATTTAGTTCTTGGCCTCCGTGGCCTAGAGGTTAAAGTCACAGTGACTGACACAATCACTAAGCTCCTCGCCGCTGTGGGTTCTAATTCCCACCATGGCACTTTGTAGTTTTCTTGTGGGGAAGCCTCCCAGCAAGCTTGCAGAAGGTCGGTGGTTCTACCCAGTCGTCTATTTGTGCCTGAAACAGCGCATAAAATGGCTCCTTGGGTCTTCATCCACCCGTAATGAGCTGGACGTCGCCATGACTGATATACAGTTAAAGATAAAACGTAAATCTTCCAACTAAGTTCTAAAGGTTTATGTCACTCGTATTCATTCAGTTACTTATTCATTATTATTTGTGTTCGTGTTGCGTGCTTTGTATACAAGCCACTTTCGTCCATAATGAGATCGAGTGTTGTCGGTCAATATCGGTACTCTTAGTAGAGTGATCCACAATTCTTTTCAACAGACGGAAATTACCGAACTATGCTCGTGCACTGTTTGGTATTGGCGACCAGTTGACGAAAGGTACCAATAATGCTCGGTACTTGCCGATCTCATTAGGGATTTACAAACTTGATAAAGGGACCTTTTTTCTTTTTACGAGTTCTTCACTCTGTATATTTCTACTTTCGTCTTTTCTTCTTTTACATGAAATTGTAATCTTAAACTGTTCTCAAATATAATCCAAAGCTACTAAAGAAATCTGAATTGTCTTAAAGTTACTAACTTTTGAAAGCGTGATGGTGGAAAAGATAGTTCGAAAGATGCAACGTACAATTGTATATGCTTATTCGCTATGCGCGATTTGGTGATGAAAACCGATTTTGACAGGACTACCATTACATGTGTAGCTGCTCATAACAATCCTAAGATGTCCATATTGTTAAGCTCGATTTTAGGAACTGTTCCTTTACCGTTTTCGCTGCCAGGCTCTATAACACAAACATAATTATGCAAACAGTTTAGATCCAAATCAGACGCCGCGTAGCGAGGCGTCTGATTTGGATATAAACTGTTGGACACACATGTCAATGATATGAAGTAAAAAGAACGTATAAAATTCCAAATTTTGGAAGTAAGAGCAGAAATCCGAAGATTACGGGGACAGTTCCGTAGGTCCGAAGAAAACGAAAGTCTGGTTTTGTTAATCCTGTAGACGATACGTTTAACCCTTTCCCTGATAGAAGCGACTATTAGCACATGTATTTTATTCATCCGCTGAAGAAAATAGTTCCAATATAAACCGTACTG
The DNA here is from genome assembly GCA_922989275.2 of Gari tellinella. Taxonomy (NCBI): domain Eukaryota; kingdom Metazoa; phylum Mollusca; class Bivalvia; order Cardiida; family Psammobiidae; genus Gari; species Gari tellinella. Next base: position 24,653,823 of record OV277857.1, on the reverse strand, counting down.
AATATGTGTCATATTTAATACTTTCCTTATTCTAGCTGGTAATAGCTTAAAGCAGGCTGAAAGTAAAGCAGAATGCGCCTTAGGGCGCATTCTGCTTTACTTTCAACTTGCTTTAAGTAGTCACATATCTTCAATACTAGAAACAATGCTATCAGGTAAAGGGTTAAGGCACACACTGATTGAGTGTTTTATAGTTGCAGAGGACAATAACTCGGCACGTAGAAAGTTAATAAAGATAAATAATTTATGCCAAGTGGATTTGTCCATGCTTATGTGATTGGATTTGTCCATTTTTATGTAAGGGATGCCGGGTCTAAATTTTCATTTTGATATGTATTACAATTCCTATCAGCAAACAGTGTATACTCTGATCAGAGTCTACAATGTTTGAATAGATCTATAGATGTCCCTTTTATTGGACGTTAGTCACAAACACAGGTACTTGACACATACTTTATTATCTATTAACACCCCCCCCCCCTTAAATTTTTTTTTTTTTTTTTACTATACTTCTATTATAGATACAAGGTAAACAGCGCAATTCGACACCTAGTCTTTACTATCCACTTAAACTGATGCTAAAATAGACTCGATCGCCAATATTCTCTTGTGGTATCCTCGGGAAAGGATTAATTTATCAATATCTACTTTTTATTTCATCAAATTCCGTCAAATAACGCCACAGTACGTGAATTATAACGAACATTTTCATCAAAAAGTTTTATGTCGTTCTCTTGGTACAGAATTTATTGCCCAAAATAAGGGGTAATCTAGTCGGTTTGCACATTTAACGGCCTTTACGGCTGAAACTTTCACCTAATTTCATTAGAGCAAACGCGTTTGTGTCGGAACATGACCCTCTTCACTATCAGCTATATGAAATATACATGTAATTTGGCATGAAATTGACAAGTGAAAGACTCATTTCATTGTGAATGCCATTTTGAATACCGGAATGAATTGAATGAACGGAGCGATCTCATTGGTCAAAATTAAACAGGTAAAGTTTCTTTTAATTTTGCATTCTATGTAAATTATATAAAACTGATAATATTTCATTTCAAGATGATTTATAATATTTGGTGAAAGTTCCAGTGGCATAGGCCGTTTATTGTGGACAAATAACAGATCACCCCTACATGTACATTCGTTGCTATGTACCATGAAAACGACAGAAAACTTTTTGATGCTTATTTTCGTTATAATTCACATACTGTGGCGTTATTTGACGGAATTTGATGAAATAAAAAGTAGATATTGATAAATTAATCTTTTCCCGAGGGTACCACAAGAGAATATCGGCGATCGAGTCTATTTTAGCATCAGTTTAAGTCGATAGTAAAGACTAGGTGTCGAATTGCGCTGTTTACCTTGTATCTATAATAGAAGTATGGTAAAAAAAAAAAAAATTTTTTTTTTTTTAAGGGGGGAGGGGGTTCATAGATAATAAAGTATGTGTCAAGTACCTGTGGTCACAAATGGGTTCACCGTGTGGTTATTGGTTTGTGTGTATTAGAACTCATATTCCAAAGATGCATGATTTCCAGTGTATGTTGGTTGTTTGCGCATGTGCTCTCTTTGAGGTGTCTCTGAAATAATTTGCTACTGTTTTTTTTTATTTTGGGTCTCGACAAGACTTAGTGCTTTGCTTTTTCCGTACTTTTTTCAATCTGTCTTAGTGACACATGGGTTTTTGGTTGTTTTTTGGGTGTTTTTTTTTTGTTTTTTTGTTTTTTATTTTGCTTTTTGTTTTTTTAGTATGTTTTTAGTTTTTTACTAAGGGGAAATGGTTCCCTCTCCCCTCCTGATCTCATGATTATAAAGCTTTCTTTTTTCAGAGAAGCTGTATTATATCTATTTAAACCAGTATTTTCAACCAATTATATTTGATCATAAATCTAGGTCTAAGGACACCTGCTTAAAACTGAATGGTCTGTCATGATGGGACAGCGGGCAGGCTGGTCTATGTACTTTTACAATTTAATGGAGATTATCTGTGAGTGCAAAATTAAGAGACACAGACTGTTACTGGTTGCAATGCAATGACAAAGTATTTCTTATTTTAGATATGACATTGTTGAAGAATAGTTTGTTTCAAGAAACTACATGAATGAAGTTTGATATATAAAACGATTATTCGATAATCTGCGATCAGTAGGATAATGTTTGAATTATTGTTTTGCATATCTGTAGATGACACTAGTAGCTTTTTTAGAACCTTATGCTATAATTTACATAAAAGTTACTGTAATTGTATACAGCGTTCCCTCTCAACAACGACCCTCCCAACAACGATTCCCTCCTTACAACGACCCTTGCCGAAATTCCATAAACGGGAAAAGTATGTCTAACGCTTTTACTGCTGTAATATCGTCTGCATAAGAATGCCATCTGCTGTTTTTCTCAAAGTTACATAATAGACACATTGACAGAAAAAGGTAATGACGTATGACAAACAGCTTAAATCCAGATCAGACGCCGCGTAACGCGGCGTCTGATCTGGATTTAAGCTGTTTTCAAATGTAAGCCAATTTCCCTCCCTATAACGACTCCCTCCGAACAACGAATATTATTGTGTGTCTCCCATTGGGTGTCGTTGTAGAGAGGGAGCACTGTATTTTGTTTTGAAATGCAAGATATTACAATTCTTTGAAAACCTCAATTTTATACATTTTGCATTTACCTTTTATGCATTACTTACATTTTCAGCATCACTTCTACCATGCACTTCGATGAGTATATTTTTAAAAGACATTTCTTGTTAATCATGGGGTAATGCTTAATACTTAAAACAAGTTCGTAAATTGCGACAATTCGAATACCGTATCCTTTTTGGAGTTATACACCCTTAAGTCTCATCCAGTCGACCCCGACTTAACCGTGGATCATAGGCAGTTTGCATCAATTTCAATAATTTCTTTATTCAAGTAATGTATCAATCTTGACTGAATATTTTATCAGACGCCAGTTTAAAGGCATGATACAGTGGAGAATCTGTTATTCTTTCCCAATAAACGAGTTTACGCTAAAACTATTATTTGCAGTGCAAACAGTTTGGAGCCAGATCAGACGCCGGGTAACCCGGCGTCTGATCAGGCTCCAAACTGTTTGCCACCAAGATAAACATGAATTATCAGAATTGTCCAAAAGTTGTACTTTTCTACGTTTTAGTGTTTTGCGTTTGCGTACGTTTGCGTTTAAACGGGAAAGAATAACAGATTCTCCACTGTATATTACGACAGGAATTAGGGTACCGGACGTATCTTTTGCTCAGTTGTCTTGCATTGAACCGATAAAAACATGTTAATGAACTACATGTAGTTATATAGATATTTATTGTCTTCATGCACTAATTGTTGCTAGTTAGTAATCCTATAGGATTGTTATAATATGTTTACAGTTAAAGATATGACACAAAGTTAAATTTAAGTTAAATGTACACAAAATTTAGGTTAGATATATTAGAGAATAAAATATTTAACATGTATTGTAAGGTGTAGAGTGGGATGGATCTCCGACCCACATACACCTATTCATGGAGATAATAAATATTGAACTGAAAAAAAGAAGATAAATGTAGTTGATGCTGTGTGTGATTTACGATAATTTATCTTACATTTTTCAGAGATCAAGTGGAATAAGAAGACTTGATTTGTCCCATAACGAAATCGGGGACATTGGTTCGTCCGTCATAGGACATGTCCTAGGTAAGACTGCACGGGACTAGATACGTAAACTAACATCATTAAATCATAGTCTGACAAGAAACATACTCGTACATAGACGTAATTAACTTTTACCTACAGTATTACAATGGATTTCAATTATTTAATACCGTTTACTGACTTTAGTAATTCCTCGCCGTATTGTGACCTTTATTTACGGTCATAATACTGAGTATACTCTTTACAGCGAATCCGACTGAATTATCACCACTCACCAGGGGCCCGTTTAATACAACTTTAAAATACATTTTATTACTGATTTCTCTATATAATTCTGTATTGTGACACCTCTTTGGAATCGTCTTGAAAAGACGATTCGAAGTAGATGTAACAAGACAGGATTAGATGGAGATATAAATAATAAATGAGACTTTTACAATCTGATATAGGACAATATTTGTCGTACGAAGTTTTATGAAACGGGCCCGGTCATCTTGTAGGATCTATATTGTTTGCATATGCTATAATTATACAGTCGAGTTATAGAACAGAACAGAACAGAACAGAACATATTTTATTCAGACTTAGGGGCGTGAGCACTGTTGCATATTTCAGTATTGCTCATGAACAAACTCAATTAAACCGAGTCTGCAATTTTCAGTATTTGCTTTGTTTTCTGTGCTTTCAAAGGATCTCTCCTTATTCAGATTTATATAATTCACAACAGCAGATGTTAAGTGCTTGTGTGGCGGCTGTAAAAAGTCGCCCCGTACTTCATTCTCAGTGTTGTTATACTTTCTGGTCCTTTGGACTCATTGATTTCAGCGCATTTACAGTTGAAAGTTGAATTCCGCTTAAGCTGGTGCTAGGGGGCGTGAGCACTGTTGCATATTTCAGTATTGCTCATGAACAGACTCAATTAAACCGAGTCTGCAATTTTCAGTATTTGCTTTGTTTTCTGTGCTGTCAAAGGATCTCCCCTTATTCAGATTTGTACATAAGCACATCATCTTAAAACATAAGTAACAATACCACATAGCATGTCATATTCAATTAAATTCAAGTAATTACTGTTGGTAATAACTGTTTTAGTTAATATTAGTCAAAAGTCACTAAATACGCAATGCGTACAATATTTACTATTTCAGTATTATGATAGTTTTAAGATAATTTTAAGAGAAAGATTCAAACGTCATATGACATAGAAATCCGTTGTATAAAGGCAAACGTCAAGTATTTTGCCAGATTACACAACACAATTATATCATCAGTTTGAAGAAGTTTAGCCATATTTGGTCTTTCATAATAGTATATATTCAAATATTTCTTTCGTAGCTCTAAATAACATGGGCATTTTTAAATAAAGTGATATTCATCTTCAACATCATTATTAACACAATATATACAATATCTTTCAGCTCGTTGAATTCTATTTCTACCATATCGTCCAGTTTGAATGTGTAGAGCATGTGCTGACAATCTAATTTTTGTAATAAAATGTCTCAAATCATATGAAAAATTATATAAGTAGCTTTCATAGCCAAACGTAGTTTTAATATTGTTATACAAATTTAAAACTTCGCTGTTAGCTTTATCTGCATACCAGCTTTGATAAAATATATCAATTAAACGCTTTTTGATTTTAGCAATAAACGATTTATCAACTATAGAATATTGTTGTTGCCATACGTATTCAAACCCGTTTTGACATAGCATAATTTAAAATTTGACAACCAGCATTTACGTCCTGCAATACATTCTTCATAACAAAGCTTACATACAGTCTTCAATATAACATCATCAGTTTTTAACAGTTTTACCCAGTAGTTGAGAATACTCACATATCTTTGTATATATAAAGGATACCTACCCAATTCCCCATATGCCCCTACTGTAAGCAGTAACATTCAAACATTCTAACATTCAAAATAGATTTACAAAACTTCAGATGAACTCTTTCAATTGTTTTGATTTATGTACCCCCAAATTTCAGAAGAATATCCTAGAATTGATCCTACAAAGATATATACATGTTACATTGATACAGGTGACAACGAAACCTTAGTCAATTTGTCCCTAGCCTGGAATCAGATACGTAAAGCCGGAGTACAGTGTCTGTCGAAAGGTTTGGCGGTAAGTTGACTCTAACATTGGATTATCCCAAGTCCCCAACTATTTTACACTCTGATTGTATTATCTGGAAGAAAATGCCTGTAAACCAACTTTGATCATTGTTGCATACGAATGTTTACACGTCGTGCAGAATGTTAAAGCGATGACATAAATACATAAATGTTTCATTAAGGTATCTCTACTTTGTTATAGTTGAAACATGTAAGAATATGTTTGTTTTAGCTCGCCTGTACAAAGTAAAAGACAATCTTATGCTATACTCTCGGCATAGTCGTCATTGTATTTTGTCGTTGTTGTCGTCGTTTATGGCGTAAACAATTTTAAGAAAATGCTCATTACTGTTCCTTGAGATATTGCTTTCATTATCATTGACCTTGGTCTTAGGACCCGTGTTTATGTTTCGAATTCATGAAGTTATGTAATAATAACTCCTATGTTCCTTGATGTATTGATTTCATAATAGGTATGCATGTGCATATGGACAAGACCTTTCTATGCACGCAAAAAGTTGGACCTCAAGTTACCTTAAACTTGAACCGAAACCCCGCGATTAGGTTTCAGAATCTGCGTTTAGGTTTCGAAAAAAATGCTTATAACTCCTACGTCCACTGACATATTGCTTCCATATTTGGATGCATGTGTATATACATGTATGAACAAGACCTTTTATTGCATGCAAAAAGTTTGATACCTGTGACACTGACCACATATTGTGCTTTTAACTTTCGAAATGTGCCAACGGCAAGTTTTTTAGCCTCTCTAACAACTCTTTTTTCTGTTGTTTTATTGCTAGAATGTGTGTTTTTGTTCTGCCTACAGGAGAACACGTGCCTTAAGACCTTAGACTTGTCTAATAATGGGATAGACAATGAAGGAGCAGAGTTGATAGCCAAGGCTCTTTTAAATAATACCACATTGGAGGATCTCAACCTCAACTCTAACAGAGTCGGTATTGTCGGACTGACCAACCTCTTCACAGTCATAGGCAAAAACGAGGGCCTCAAGATACTCAGGGTAAACCCAACCTCCCTTACTGTCAAAATTGTCGTGACAGTTTTATCCATTGGCCACCAAACTATCTCTGCTTCAATTTTGTTGTCTGCAATATCGTTCCAAAATGGCAATATGACTTGTAAAATGTCGAGACGAGTGTCAAACAGATTGGATCCTGCTCAGACACCACATTACGCCGTTTCTGACCAGAATCCAAACTGTTTGCACAGTAAAAGAAGTAATGTCTAATGTCATACTGACCCTGGGTCCGTTTTATTGAACGTCGTACGACAAAAAAGGTCGTAAGTCAAAATTTAAAACTACTTCTGATTTCTCAATCTAATCCTGTCTTGTGACATCTCTTTGGAATTGTCTTGAAAAGACAATTCCAAAGAGATGTCAATAGACAGGATAAGGTGGAGAAATCAATAATTATTTATAATTTTAGTACCTGACTTACGACCATTTTTGTAGTATGACGTTTCATAAAACGGGCCTCAGCAGTTGAACGCCAAATCCATCCGTGTTCCTGTTATTTTGGCAGATGAGCAATCTACACATGTCAAACAGTTTGGATCATGATTAAACGACTAGTTGTTCATCATCTGATCATGATCTACACTATTTGCAGATGCAAGACATGTCGTATTTATCGTAGTTAGGGTTCAAATTTAGTTTATTTAATGCAACTTTGTGTTAACTCAACTTAACTGTCAGTTCGAATTATGATATATAGAGGATATTGAATGAGTGTTTTTTCAGTAATGAATTTATTGAACGAGTTGGATAAAAATGATATTTTGCGAGCCTTGGCGAGCAACATATCTTTTTTATCCAACGAGTTCAATAAATTTATTACTGAAAAAACACGAATTTGATATCCTATTTATCACATAAACACCAAATGACACGAAAACCCGAACGGTCTTACTTTCACTTTTGTCCTCGGCTCTATGGAAAATGATTCGCCATAGGTGTTATTCGGTTTTATTCATCCGAAGGTAAAAACACCCACCAAGCTAAAATAAAGAAAATCAACATCAATGTGTTGCGAAAAGACTTCTCCGATACCATAATCAAATTTAAAATTAATATTTAATTTAAAACTGTTCTAACTGACTAAAATTGATCATTTGACAGTTAGAGTCAAGTTTTGTTTTCAAATAACGTCGTTATAGCAACACGACGTCATCATCATTGTAACGTCTAAATTTGAAAAACTGTCCGAGTCACTGTTATAACAGAGCTCTACATAACCTAATTTGCAGCCTGAGTTTGCGGGACTGCTCGAAATAATGTTTTTAGGACACTTGGAAATTTTTTAAAACCCTAGTGGTGATCTTATTTTGTCTAGATTTTCTTAACTGATTTAAAGTCGGCGTAGTAATACAGTATTTTGGTGATTCGAAAATTAGTATAAAATATATGCCCAGTGGGCCATTCGATTTTTACGGCCCTCTATATTTTGCACGTTTATGTGATAAAAAGAAATAACAATGAATTCACAGAACATTGCAATCAGACGCCAAATTTCACAATCTTTTACAAAAGAAACTAAACGTTTTAGTCATTGATCAGTTTCAATTTTTCTGTTTCTGTAAAATAGTACATGTAATAATATTTCGTCTATACGTCCTAGTGTAAATGTACTGTACTGAGATAGGAGAAGAACTTGTCCAATTTGAAGCATAGTGAAATGAGCTAGTGAAAAAGCTCGTCACGTGTAAAGCCACTTTAACTCATTGAGCCCTAGTGATGCATATTATATATGTGTCCAATTACCAAAAGCGTACCTGTGAATTGTGCATTTGTCTAATGCAAACAGTGAAGTCCCTGATGAGAGGGCTCCTGCACGAACCCTCTTATCAGGGACTTCGCTGTTTGTCATTTGCAATATATTATAAAAAACAAAACAAAAAACAAAAACAAAAAAACAACCCCGAAATAGTCTAAAATGGACAAGCATTTGTTGTAAATGGGATTGTCCATTGGACGTTTCAGGGGATATTGAGTTAATATTGTTACATTTCAGTTGACAAATAATCCAATTACCCGACATGGTCCAATGACGGCCCTCACAATCCTAAACCAGAGCGAGAACACCACACTTAAGGAATTTGAAATTGCTGTGAGTATATATTATATCAATTCTTACATCTGAGCTTTTAGACTTTTATCTTTTCCCCTACTGAAGTTCACTTTATATAATTATGAATATGCACCATAAGATTTTTGTATTTTGTATATTCTATAGCAGATGGTAGCTTGAAGAATGCCATTTCAACATACATGTATTTGCATTTACAGTAGAAACTCGATATTTCGAACTCGCTTAAATCGACCGTACCAGTATTTCGTAATTCAAACAGACATTTACCCGTACTTCAAAGATAAAAAGGTGGTTTAGCCACGTTTTAACTTTGAAATATGGGTACCGGTATCTTCAAAACTAACCCGAGTTCGAATTATCGAGTTTCGATTGTAATCCCTCCGTAATCTCAACGGCGTTAATGCTAAAACGGTTTTATCAATTTAAGAGTAGTTTGGGACCTGATCATTTAGCTACAACAAGATGCTGTCTTTAAGCAAAATTACAATATTTTTCGTCTTCTTTCTCATTTAGGACGCATGCGTACCACGGGATTTTAAGAGTCTCCTAGAGGAAGTCAACGTCACGAGACCAGAGTTTCAGGTGCATTGTGGGGGATTCATGAACTCAAAAGACATGGTCAAAGCAGACACAAAATTGACTCAAGACAACTGGAAGAAGGATCCTGTGCTAGTGTTCATAAATTTCGTGGAGGAGAGAAAATACAAAATATTGGATATGTTTAAAACTTTTGATAGTGACAAAAGTTGTACTCTGTCACCAGTAGAGTTTAAGAGCGGACTAACACGGGTGGGATGTGGCCTGAATGATACACAGCTCAATGAGTTGCTAAGGTCCCTGGATATTGACAGGAACGGCGAAATTGACATAGAGTAGGTTTATTGACATGCAACGGCCATTATTCTTTCCTGTTTTTAAACGCAAAAGCAATTCAATGAAGTTTACAAACTTTATCTAGATATATTTCTTTTAGGAGTCCCCCCAGGTCCCTTCCTACTTCGCCGCAGTTCTGGGGCTTAATTGTCACAGGAAATTATTTCCGTTTATTAGACCCAGATTATTCCCTCTGCCAAGAACTTAAAGGAAGGCAGGTTGGTGGTTTTGATCCCATGCACTGTTTCGCAATGCATGAGATAAGCCAAAATCCCCTTCCTGAAATCATGATCATTTCATCTCACCATCCCTCATTAACTAAATGACCTATTTTGTGTAGCAGTTTCTTAAAACCCAACTCATCCATCCATTTAGGAATCCTGTTACGTGCGTCTTACTTGGCAACTTTCATGTACATCATACATTAACTTGATCATTTATTCATTGTAGAGAATTCTTGGATGGTTTTGACAAACACAAAAAGCGTCTACATCGATATTTAGCCGGAAGTAGGGCAGGTAGTCGGGTATCGTCTGCAAATCAAAAACGCACACCTAGTCGTCCGTCTTCGCGGCCGTCATCTTCAGTGATAAAAGGCGGAGTAATACAATCTGACGCATGCGCAGACGACAAAGAAAACACTGCCAACCAAGTGCCTGCTGGAACAGATTCAAAGCAGTAAGTACACTGAAGAGTTATATGCGACGATCCACAACTAATGGGAGACAAATAGTGAATGCTTTGTTCGGAGGGAGACGCTTAGGCTATAGGGAGGGAAATTGGCTTACATTTGCAAACAGCTTGCATCCAGATCAGACGCCGCTTTACGCGGCGTCTGATCTGGATTGAAGCTGTTTGTCAGTCATCATTAATTTATTTTCTGCTAAAATGTCCATTTTGTCTCTGAGAAAAACAGAAAACGACAATTTAGAGCAGATGATATTGCAGCAATGAAAGCGTTAGACAAGTTTTTCCTGTTTATGGAACTGCGGCAAGGGTCGTTGTAAGGATGAAGTCGTTGATGGGATTACTGTTGTAGGGGGGGAGCGCTGTACATAGCTTGTTTCTAGTTAGTTTTTGTAGTCGTTCCTGTGTCCGCGTTGTCGTCGTCCGAAATCTTAACCATATTTTAACACTGTTTCTCCCCTTAAAACAGGCTCTATCCTGATTACAACGGTTTGGTTCCTGGTTAGACGCCGCATGACGTCTGATCAGAATCAAAACTGTTTGACACTTAGATCTATGTCAATCACTTTAAGACAAAATACTTACATTTAAGATTGAGAAATAAAAGCAGACGATATTTATTTAGAATTGATGACGCCATGGCAATGAAGGATGACGTCTTGGCATGCCAGTGAAGGCACTAAACTTGCACAGTTTGTGTGATCATGAGTCAACACTAGAAATAAAGTGACAGTCAAATCATTGATTGGGAAATGGTTTACAAATGCCGTGTTCGCAATGAATAACACGTGTAACACTTTATGGCCTGTATTTAATTCACAATTAAAACTTTATTCCAGTTTCCATTAAAGTCTGGTCCATTTTTTGACATTTTTGGTGATTTTTACACTATATATCATATTGACAAACAATGTAAACCCTGGTTGGCGATTACTTATATATTCGTTGCTAGGTTTGAATATAATGATTAAAAGCAAGGAAACATTCACGCATATTTCATTTTCAGAGAACCAGCTAACTTGCTGCAACCATCAGAAACAATATCGCCTCTACAACAGACCAACTCTGACACAGCTACTGAAAACGGCAATCTACTGACAGTACCACATAGCAGTACAATGTAGACCGGGGTACTACATTTATCAACACCATGTCAGCTGCAGAACCACATAGCAGTACCATATAGACTGTCACTGTGTATTGCACCACATATCAACAGAATATAGGTTACAATACCACATTGCAGCACCATAAAAATAGCAGTACCTCATTGCAATATATTGCTATATATTGTTAACTGCTGTACCACAGAGTAATATCATGTGTATTGTTGTACCACAAAGTAATATCCTATTTACTGTTGCACCACTAAGCAACATGATGTAGACTGCAGTACCACAAATATGGAATGCCCTAGCTGTCTCCTGTTGTCGAATTTATTCTTGTTTTTTTCTAACAGAGACTTGTCATCTCAAAAGACCATGCCATTATGTCGAAGCGCTATGTGATCTTGTCTACAGCATGCTTTGTGATGTTTAACAGCTATGTTATTATGTTAAAAACTAGTGTCATCTTGTTAAAGAGCAATGTGAACTTGTCTATATAATATTTATATAATGTCAAATACACATGTTGTTATGTCAATATACAATGTAATATGTTATACTGTTAAATGTATGTGCTGTTGTGTCAATATACAATGTTGACTTGTCAAAATTGTGTATTATTATGTTCAGTGCCTGCCTATGTTCTTATGTTACAAAGTGGTCTCGTTATATTAAAGAGTAATGTGAACTTGTCTACTTATAATATTATGTTGTCATGTTAAATACACATGTTGTTATGTCAATATACAATGTTAATTTGTCCAAACTGTGTCTTATCATGTTCAACATCTATGTTATTATGTTACAAAGCAGTTTCGTATTGTCAATATGTAGTGTTATCTTGTCCATACGATAATTATGTTATCATGTTAAACGCACGTGTTGTTATGTCAATATACAGTGTTAACTTGTCCAAACATTGTCTTTTTCATATTCAATACCTATGCCATTATGTTACAAAACAATTTCATCTTGTCAAAGAGCGAGATGAACTTGGCTATATGCTATGCTATCATGTTTAATGCACTGTTATGTCAACATGCAGTGTTGACTAAAAACGGCTTGTCCAAACTATGTCTTGTCATGTTCAACACCTATGTCATTATATTACAAAACAATTTCATCTTGTCAAAGAGCGAGGTAAACTTGTCTTTACGAGGGGTGTTCCAAAAATAATGTCACTTGCATCGGTGCTCATATAGCGGAAGTGCTTTTGTTCATTTTAATTTGCTCTGCCCTTCAAAATACTCTCCGCCAGCCAGAACACACCTTTTTAGCAGGTCAATCCATTTTTGGAAGCATTTTTCATACTCTTCAATGGGGACACCCATCAGACACTGATAAACAGCAGATCCAAGGGCATTTCTCGAATTGAATCTCCTTCCAGATAAATGATATTTAAGTTTTGGAAAGAGAAAATAGTCGCAGGGGGCCAAGTCTGGCGAATACGGAGGGTGCGGAAGTACGGTAACCTTCTCTGACTCCAAAAAGTCAGTCACAATACGTGCCTTGTGAGCGGGTGCATTATCATGCAAGAGTCGGACATACTTAAGTTCTGTTTTGGGGCGGCGACTTTTGTAGTAGTTCTTCAATTTTCTCAGAACAACGTTTTTATAGTACTTGCCTGTGACCGTTATGCCTTTTGGCACCGGGATTTGAATAACTGGACCCTTATTAGTGAAAAAGGATAGCATACAAAACCTTCTTTACCGTTCGTATTCGTTTGGCAATACTTGGGCGTCTGGCATTTTTAGTGGCCCATATTCGGTTGGAAACCTTCCGCTATGGTTCAAAATAATACACCCAGGTCTAATCACCAGTGACTATATTATCAAAAGCCTTTTTACTATATTTTGGGTACATTTTGAGAAGTTTTTTGCCATTGTTACACGCGTCTTCTTTTGCTCATCCGTTAACAAATGGGGTATCCATCTTGCATCTATCTTTCTAACTTTTAGGTGTCTCTTCAAAATTGCATGAACTCTTGCTAAAGACAAGTTTGTCATTCGAGTCAATTGTCTTACGGTGAATCGAGCATCAGTTTTGAGGATATTTCGGATTTTTTCTATGTTACCTTTGGTCGTAGTTGTTGCAGGACAACCTGGGCGAGCAGCATCTTTCAGTTGCTGCTGTCTAGCACTAAATTTAGCTACCCACCTACAAACAGTCCTGTGAGACATTTGGCCCTCCCCATAAATGTCACATACCTCGCGGTGAATATCTACAGCCTTTAAACCGAGTAATGACCTACCTTTTATATAGGCCCTAATTTCAAGAACATTTTCAGCTCGTTTTCCTGTCATTTTGTGTATAGTCTAACGAATAGGCTATGAAACGATGTACACTGTACCGAGGGCAGTGAACGTGTGGACGAGATATTTACCTGTGTCACGAGCCAGTGATCACTCAATCGACACGAGGTGGTTTTGTGCATAAATTGCACGATTTCCGCGAAATAAAGCACAGATGACATTATTTATGGAACACTCCTCGTATGATACGTTATGATGTTCAATGCACGTGTTGTTATGTTGACTTGTCCAAATTCTGCCTGATCATGTTCATGAGTTATGTTATCATGTCAACAATTGTCAACATAATAAGACATGGTTCAGGCAAGTCAACACTGCATATTAACATAACAGCACGTATATCGAACATGATAACATATCATATAGACAAGTTAACAATACACCTTGACAACTTTGTAACATAATGACATAGATGTTGAACATGATAAAACACAGTTTGGACAAGTCAACACTGTATTTTGACATGATAACATATTATATAGGCAATTTCACATTGCTGTTTAACAAGATGACACTACTTTTAGGTATGCCGTAGATCCGAACTCGATATGATTGTCAGTACAGCATGTATAGGATGTCGTTTAGTTACTTATCGGAGCCAAAGAGGCTCCGATAAGTTACTGAAATACATCCTTATTGTCACCACCTGTCACCATCTGACCCCTTAGAATCATAATCTATATACAAATTACATGCTCTGGTGAAAATCCGATACAAGTATAGATAAGTCAACCAGAGCCTTAATGAGCATTGTCAGTTCTTAGATAAGATGAAACAATGTGTTTACACTATGAGTTTATCCAGATATATACCTCCTAAATGTGTTAACCAGAACATAATATTGGTTCATATTTGATTGTGTTTGCTTTTAGTTGTTTTGTTTGGCTTTCACAATTATGTAGCATACTGCCAGTTTAAGCAACATATTCACAACATGTAACCCGATATACTGCCTTTCTGTAGCTATCCAATGATGTAATAGCAACCAACCGAGGGTATGCTGCCAGTCTAATCTTATTATATACTCAACAAAAGAAGTTAAGGAATTCTCAGAAAACCATTGAACAAAAGAACACCACCACCAACCATTGTTTAATTTTCATCAATTCGATTAGATGCATGTCTTGGCTTTTCTAAAGTGTTTACTATAGTTTGATATCACTTATATCCTCGCTGTAGCACTGTGCAAAGTAACCTAGTAGGGGGAACTGGCTTTCAAGTTATGGAAAACTCGCAGCTTGATCATGTGTTTTACATAAAAAGAGGGACTACTCTGTAGACACTATTTTTTTGAAAAATGACTTTGACCCCTAGGTTATTTGGCAGAGTGCTACGGCAAGTGTATGGTAGGAGGTATCAGATTAAAGGCAACATTTTGATAAGCTAAGACATGCATTTAATCGAATAAATAAATATTGGATAAAAGGTTGTTCTGGTATAATTTTGTTCCATGATTTTCTGAGAATTCCTACTTTTTTTGCTGAGCAGTTGAAATTTATTAGGAGGTCAGATAAGCATGTGCTTGTGCTGTATAGAAATTTAGCAGTTCACCATATTATCGCTCACTGTCCGTGAATATTGCATATATGGTAACAATGCATATATGGTGACATGCTGACCTTGTGCAAGAGTACACTCAGTGCAAAAAGAAACGCACACTTTTATTACAATAGTATCTGTATGTAGAAGGAACGTATTGTGAAATAATCTTTTCATTACAGTCAGTAGTTCCGTCTTGGGCTATCAATATTGAAAATGGGAGGTTTATCATTGAATTGGTATCATCACAACCTGTACAAATCGGTGCGGTGTTTTCAACAGGCACTAGTTAACTCTTTCGCTGCCAAATTAATCGTGAGATTTTTATCCCACAACCGTTTCATTGTCGTCTGCTTCAATTTTGTTGTTTGCAAGATCGTTTCAAAGTAAGATTCAAAGTAGTTTGACTTAAAGTATATCTATAATTCTATACGAGTGTCAAACAGTTTGGATCCTGATCAGACGCCGCGTTACGCGGCGTCTGATCAGGATCCAAACTGTTCAAAACGCGCCTTTTTACGTCATTAAGATTGAAAGGGTTAAAATACAGCACAGTAATTTTAAGTATATGTTTTTCGAAACTTGTGGCAGAATTAAATTGATCTTGAGATATGGTCTTAGTATCTTAAAAAAGTCTCTTAATCTTCGCCTGAGCACAATGTGCGTTTCTTTTTGTACTACATACGATACAGAGAAACCATTGATAGAAACACTGCAATTATCAGTGAAATATCAGTGAAATACAAACAGAGCAAATAGTTAACCCTTTATCTGCCATGGACGACTAAAGTTATGTAAGCAAACAGTTTAGATTACAAAAGAAAGTCTATACTGTATCTGCCGTTTCCTTTAACACGGAAAATTGTCGTCTAATTATTTTTTAGGTGTTTTGACTAATGAAGTATTGAAATGAGTGTCAAACAGTTTTAATCCTGACCAGACGCCGCATAACGCGGCGACTGATCAGGATCAAAACTGTTTAGAAATAACCAGTGTACTCGGGGTAAAGCAGTGAGATAGTTAATTCGTACCCCATAACATATTTCTAGTCTTGTAAACAGGTTAGCCTACTTCTTAATGCAGGATGAAAGTAAAACAGTTTGCACCTAAAGAAGCGTTTTGCTTTACTTTCAGCATGTTTTAAGTTCGCATCTGAAAGGTAATAAAATACCTTTTATATTTCATGTTCGTGACTTCCTAGCTGGGGACTACTTGTCTACTCTGAGCGTTAGCAAGTGTATTAGTCTAGTCAAATTAGCCCAAAAAAGGAATTGTATCAATTTTGACACAAAATAACTTTTATATTGAACGGGCGATTTTATGGGACTTTTAGTATGACAAACACTTTGGTGTATATTTTCGCACAGTACCAAATTAGTTTCCGTTGCAATTAGTTCTACCTCAAGATCTAATTTGACAGGACTATATTTATTGTGTAATGGTTTAAGAATCACCCAAGTTTCACATGCTCGTCTAGATCCAAATTGTATGCAATAGTTACCCTTTTGTGCTTATGGTTTAGAGGAAAACGAACAAGGTAATGTTGAGAAGGCGTTTTTTTCTCCAATAAATGAGTTTATGTTAAAGCTATTATTTTCTTTGCATACAGTTTGGAGTAAGACCAGACGCCGCGAAACCCGGCGCTTGATCAGGTTCCAAACTGTTTGGCACTCAGATTAAAATTATAGAATTGTCAAGAAGTTTCTACATTTTTTGCCATGCGTTTGAGTTTGGTAAATGCATTTAAACGGAAATAAAATAACGTTTTCTCCACTGTAAGCAGTAACCTTGTGATGAAACATGTACATGTAGTATGATTGTTTGCATGCGTTTCAAATATTTATTTCCTAAATCATGCTGTTGCATTTAAATAAAGTGTACAATAACTTTATATTGACTTTGTAGAAATAGCCCTAGCTTGTATTTATTTAAAGGTTATAAGATCCGAAAATTGTCATTTGGGATAATCTTATTTTGCATTTTCAGGTCTGGATAAGGTTGTCATACGACCCTTTTTGCGACTTAAATAGAATAAGTGATGAATTTTATAAATAAAATATTTCAATTGACAATGAGTAAAATATTATATAATTATTAAATGGCAGTTTGCGTGACATTCGGGTTGACATTCTTTTTCTTAGGTTGAAACACCGAGCTTATAAACACTGGCTTTGGAATCGTCTCATTCGTGTTTATAAAATATGTTGTGAATACCAATTTAGCACCGTCGTGCACTTAAAGCCGGAAACATTACATTGTTTTTATATATCATTATCAGAAAGAAAGAAGAACGTTATGACAGGTAGGTTGAAGGCACAGCGTCATTTTCATTGTCTATTTGGCAAATATCTTCTTCCGAAATGGTGGTCAATCGTTTGGAGGCCATGTTGTCGTCTGGTGACAGTAATCTGGGTTAGAAAGAGCATGATCAAATTTTCTAGACGCTGAAAGTTGTGTAAGGAGTGGACAAAGGGAAGCAGCTTGTATAGAAAATGCTAAAAGCTGATAAGGAGTTACCTGTCGGTATACGACAAACACTTAGCAAAAAGAATGTCACATAGAGACAGTATTTTCTTTTGAAAGATGTAAAGACATGCAAAATGTTTCATTTTGGTCTATGGGAATTAACATTGTAACTCAAATTTTTTTTAATAATCTCTTTTATCACGGGTTAAATATAATTCATAGTTCCAAATGACGTTACTTGCATAATGGATAACAGTTACCTGTACATGTACTCAAATAAATAGTTAACTACCTCTGATTTCTATAGCGAACAACAATCATAAATATCTTTGTCAAAAAGTTATTAAGCTTGCCAAGGCTCGCTTAATAGAATTTCAATTCTACACTCGTTTGAGACCAGCTTGTCTTAAACATTGACTCATGACAGATCCTATATATCTTCAATATATACCTTTTCAACCACTTCAAATAAGTTCAAAAATGTAAAAAACTAAATTGGAATTTCTGGTTGTCATAATTATTAGGACATACAGTGAAACCCCTCTATTACGACAACTAAAAAGAACCCTACTTGGTTGCTTTAAAAACGAGTGACAACAGTAAAAAAGAAAGTTCCTTTAGGACCTTTCTGTTTTACTTTCACCTTACTTGAAGCAGCCACCTGTGTTAATTAAATATAGAAAAAATAACCTCAATGAGTGGTCGTTAAAGAGCAGTGGTCGTAATAGAGGGGTTCTACAGTATATTTATAACAGTGAGCTAATTCTAAGATAATATCACTCCTCGGGCGGATCTAAATATTTCAGTATTTGAGAATACACTGTAAATGTTACAGCGTTAACAGGAAAAGCCCGTAAACACGTAACAAATCCACCGGTATAAAACACTTTTACCCCTCCCTCTTTGAACAGCATCTGTGCACAATGAATAAGTCCTCGGTATTCTCCGGCAAAGTCCGCCTGATATCGACTTTTAATGACGTCAAACGGCAATATTGATAACCATGTCAAC
This sequence comes from Gari tellinella, assembly GCA_922989275.2. Taxonomy (NCBI): domain Eukaryota; kingdom Metazoa; phylum Mollusca; class Bivalvia; order Cardiida; family Psammobiidae; genus Gari; species Gari tellinella. The sequence goes on along the minus strand of OV277857.1, from coordinate 24,634,928 downwards.
GTGCCTGCGATACCACCGGAAAGAAGACTCGCTGTGATGCCATTTTTGTCCGTCAAATTGTATTCGAACATTTTTGCGTAGAGAACCTCGTAACTTAGACAGTATATACCATAGGAAGGTATTTCTCTATATGCCAAAGCAAGTCCTCCTTTGTAGAAGCCTTTTAGCCCACGGTCTTTATAAATTGAAATGGCGCACTGGACCGGACCATGGAAGAACTGTCGTTTTGTTCCTATTGAAAACAAAATGAAAAATCAAACATGGTTTTATAAACAGTCCCTTGAAATTCGTACACTTCCGGTCATAGGCACTCTATGCCAGGTGTCATTTATAGCGTGTTTCGATGTTTTAGTCGTGTCTATTCTCATTAAAACAAAATATTCAGAGCCTTAGTTTTGTTCAGTCTATAAACTATCCAAAAACTCAATATCCTATCACTATATACACGGCTAAAATATGGAATGAGCTATAGATTGACCCCTGATCTCGATTGTCTCCAGTCTGTTCAAAATAGCTTTAGCAATTTTCTGTACAACTGTAGCCTATTTTCGAAAGTTTCCAAATCGCAAAAATATTCAACCTCAAACAGATATCAGTTGAAATTCGTTTAAACTAAAACATTCTATTCGCTTAAAGCCACTATATTACTCCCACATAAACAGAATCAAACATTTTTCTTTCATGAAATTTATGTCACTATCGTAAGCGTTCCATATAAAAAGAAGTAATACGTGGTGATATTTGAAGCAATATTGCTAACGAACAGTGAAATTTGTGGAAACAAGTAATCAAGTTTGTTTATTTTTGAATAGCGACGAAAATTTACGGACATACTCGGTAAAGCTCATTTGCATAATTCTATACAACAAGTCGAGTGCTTTACAACCAAAGAGAGACAACTCCTTTAAGTTTGGCCGTTAAACTGATGCAATTATACACATTGTCGCGGCCGAATCAATCACGTGACCTTTATGCGATCGATCGAGAGTTCTCGGAACCAGCCCGTAATCTTATTTGTAAACAAACCCGCTTATAATGTAAACCACCACGATAAGAATTCGACACATTTAGGTAGGATTCTTTACGAAGTGGGTGCATATGTCAGGCTTCTTACACTCGATTTCACTTAGTTTTAATACATAGAAAATGCACACATATAAGAAATTGCGCGTTTTAAACACCAATTTGAGCGGGATTGTGCCTTTAACCAATTACCCCATAGCCTGTTTCTAGTTTTGAAGATAGTTGCCCACTTAAAGCAGTTTGAACGTAAAGCAGAATGTGCCTTGAGGCACATTCTGCTTTACTTTCAGCCTGCTTTTTATCTATCATCTGCTAGAATATAGCAATTATTTCTTATGATTTTCATTTGTTAAAGTATAAATCGGAACTATTTTCTTCAGTATAGGAATATATTAAAGGCGTAAATTGACGTATTTATGGGGTAATGGGTTAAACTGCCCACCTGCTTTGCTAGCACTTCCGATTTCATGTGGTATCTGAGATTGCAGCGCCACCTTTATATAATCAACAGGCTGCAAGAAGATTAACTGCGCAGCTCCGCCCGAACATCCGGCAAGGTAGATGTTCAGGTAATTGGACTTCCGCTTTGACTTGTCTTTCTCCAAATACTTCAATGTAGACCCATACACGCCGAAGAACACCGAATATATCAGTCCGTATGACCAGAATGGCCATGACATTCCTCTGAAGAAGCCTTTTGTCTGAAATTTAGACAAATTGATTGAATTGTATTTTAATTCTCTAAAAATGCACACTGACTTTGAGAATTAAAATTGCTTACAAACCCTTTACCCAATAAACCTGTTTATTTTGCAGACGGGTGATCACTTATAGCAGATTGAAAGTTAAGCAGAATGCGCCTTTCATCTTGCTTTAAGCCTCTATCTGCAAGGATATAGAACACATTTCTTATTGCGCATATGCATGACTGTATAGTGGAACTATTTTCTCTAGTGCATGGAGGAAAAATAAAAGGCGTATTTATGGGGGTAATGGGCTAAACAAACAATGTGGGTCTCAGATAAGTACCCACACAATACATTATAATGTTAGAGCAGCTAACAAAATTATACTTGATAATTACTGAGAATTGAAAGTTAGAAATCGACCTTAAATGAAATTCAAAATGTAATCAAAATGAATAAAATCCATTGAAATTTCCTGGCATGTCAATAGTCATACAAATTTGATTATCTTTGCATTCAGAATTGTCAATTTGTCATCTGGTTTTCAATCTCTCTCATATCTAGCCTGTGCGTGCGTGCGTGCGTGTGTGCTTTTATGTGTTGGTATTGAGCGTTTGCACGCCACAGCCACAGTGTCGCAGTTAACCAGCTTTAAGATTGTGGATTCCTAAAGAGATCGGGCCAATGTACCGATTTTGGTTAGATCTCATTAGGGGTCCTCAACTTTAAGTTTCATAACATATATACACACCAGCCCATATTGCTTGATGTTCTTGAAGGCGTCCAGTGTGCCAGTATACTTGGCGCCATGATGCTGGGTCTGTAGCTGGACCTGCAACACAAAATACCTTGTCAGACGATATAACTGTACAGAGGAGAACAAGTTATTCTTTCCCGTTTAAATGCAAACAAAACGCAAACGCGTTCCAAAAAATATAAAAAAATAATAAAAAAAATTACTACAGTGATCCCTCTCTACACCGCCACAGATTGTATGTGTTGTTCGGAGAGAGTCGTTATAGGGAAGGAAAATTAAGACGTTGTTTACATTTGAAAACAGCTTGAATCCAGATCAGACGCCGCGTTATGCGGTATCATATCTGTATTCAAGCTGTTTGTCACTCGTCATGATTTTTATTTATCAAAATGTCCACTTCTATGTAACTTTGAGACAAACAGCAGACGAAAATTTAAGCAGACGATATTGTGTTGCCTGGTTTTGGAACTGCGGCAAGGGTCGTTGTAGGGAGGGAGTCGTTGTTTGGAGGACCGTTGAAGAGCGGAAGCATCGTATTTATTTATAAATCTGAGTGGCAAACAGTTTGGAGCCTGGTCAGACGCCGGGTTACCCGGCTTCTGCTCTGGATCCTAACTTGTTTTGATGAATGGAAATAGTCGTTTTTGTTTAAAGGCGTTTATTGTATCTTGTATGCGATTCTTTAAACTCACTCCTCGCTGAAATTGGACAATTACAATTAAGTCTAGTCCATTTCATTTTTGACTATTTGTTTTTTTCAGTGTCTCACAATATGAAATACAGTGTAGACCCTGATCAGAATGCTCATTTTGAAGCCCTCTGATATGGGTACACACTGTTTACATGGGACAAGTGCACTCTTCTCAGGTACAATGTTTACAAAAGACGCTTATTTGAGTGACTAGTGTTCATCGGGTTTAGGAAGCAAGCGTTTTATTTTTTCGACCAATACAACGAAAGCTTATTTGTTGTTTAAAAGACCTTAGGGTGACAGCTTAAAGCACGGTGACAGTACAACAGAAATATCCTGCAGGAGCTTTCTGTTGTACTGTACCTTGTTTTAACCCTTTACCTGATAGCATATGTCTAGTAGTGAAGATAGGTGACTACTTAAAGTAGGTTGAAAGTAAAGCAGAATGCGCCTTAAGGCGCAGTCTACTTTACTTTCAGCCTACTTTAAGCTATCCAGCGCTAGAATATAGAAAATATTCCATATAAAATGTATTCATGACTGATTAAACTGGAACTATTTTCTTCAGCGGAGGAATAAATCATATTCGCTAAAAGGCGCTTCTATGGGGGAAAGTGTTAAGCAATCACCTGTCGTAGAACATCTATTATTTCCACAATTTAGTGGCCGTAAAAGGAAGGTTTTACTGTACCTTGGTTGTATCAAACGGATGTCCGACGATAAGGCCAGCCCCACCTGAAGAATAAAGGGCACCAATTTATTCTTTTTTTCTTCTTTTTTTATTATATAATTATAAAATTTATTAAAGAGTATTACAATCACATATTTATAAACACTCATGTTCATATCAATTACAAATATATTTAATAAGTTTTCGTTGGCTCCTTGAACGCTGATTAAGGCTTGTGTTAGAAATATTTCCAAAGCAAAGTCAATTTTACTCTTTATTCTCAACACATTCAGTGCTAGCGACTAGTATACTCGTAGTTTATCTGTATTTAGTACACGTGTTCTATATAAAAAAAAGTGTATATCCTGATCAGTGGGCTCCTCCAGGAGCCCTCTGATAAGGGTCTGCACTGTTTGTCGCTTTGCAATATAATATGTTGTAACTGGAATTTATTATTTGACGTTTCAGGGATGAATGCGATAACTGAACATATTGATTTTCACTCTTTAAGGTTATTTTGTGAAACCATGTGAACAAATACAAATTTAAAAAGTGTACACTAGAACATGTAAGCTATATAATAGATAGCTAAGACGTTATGTCTTATTTTCAAATAGCACCTGCTGTAGTTCAAGCAGTTACAGTGGAGAAGACGTTATTCTTAATAAGCAAACGAAACGCATTGCAATAAATGTAGAAAAGGACAACTGTTTGTCAATTAGTTTAAATCGGAATGTCACCTAGTTTTAAGCCTGCTAAGTCGCCGAGCTACCCGATGTCTGATCTGATGCCGAACTATTAATCATAAACGTGTTTAGTTGGAAAAAATAACGGCTTCTCATAGGTAGTGTCAAATCATCTCGGTTGGACCCCCTCTGATGAACATCGCTGGATCCACGCATGCATCTAAGTAATAGATACAGTACCAGTTTCTCTTTAAACAGTTTAAAGTGTCCGGTAACGATGGTAAAGAAGACTGTTTCGCTCGGACTAACAACAAATATGGCATCGGCTTCGCCTCGGACAGTTTGTCGTTCGTCCTCACGAAACAGTCTTCTTACCATCGTAACCGGACACTTTCAAAGCGAAACTCGAACTGTATCTATTACGTACATTACAGCTATGTTATACATCTGACATTGACACTGCACTGCCTTATCCCTAGTACAATGGTTATTTTCATGCAGTTTGGCTCCTTATCAGACGTCTAATCAGGATATCTAAACTGTTTGACAATATTTCAAATATTTCGTAAGTCAATATACGTACCTAAAATAAAATTTACGAAATCAAAGCAGACGACAATTGCTTCAAATGGGTGACGTCATAGCAGTGAAGGGTACGTTATCTTGGCTAGATGACCTGCGGCTGCAAGATTCCTGTGTATGGGAGACTTCAACCCACGGCTATGGAAAACCAACAGCCTGATAGTTCTATACCGCTACCACTAAGCAATTAATGTTGCTATGCGAAGGAAGAAGCAAAGACTTACCCCCGACGGCGCCGGCGATGAAATCGTGAATGACTTTATCCGACGGCATAGTCCAGTGTGTCGGGCTAACTTTGTCTACACAAACCAGCTATACCCAGCTAACCTTTACCCTTATCCGGCTAAGAGCAACTTGCTTAACATTTGCAAACAGTTTGGATCCAGATCAGACGCCGCGTAACGCGGCGTCTGATCTGGATCCAAACTGTTTATCACTCATGCTTAACTTTCCTTCAGCCCAAAACACTTTCAAAATGATATTGAATATTTTTTGCAGACGATATATTTGAAGCAGACGACAATTCAGTACGATAAAGATTAAACTTTTCACTGTCAAAGGTATTGTTTACTTTAACATTTACCGTCATAATATCAATACATGTATATAGACCTTCTGTAGTATACAGTGCAGTCGTTTACACAGTGGAGAAGACGGTATTCTTTCCCGTTTAAACGCAAAAGAATCGCACACGTATTGCAATAAAATGTACAAAATGGCAACTTTTTGACAATTCAATTTTACATGAGTGGCAAACAGTTTGGAGCCTGATCAGACGCCGGGTTATCCGGCGTCTGATCTGGCTCCAAACTGTTTGCAAAGGAAATAACAGTTTTAGCGTAAACGCGTTTATTGGGAAAGAATAACGTATTCTCTACTGTATCACTGATGCACATACAGGGCGACTTTGCACAAGGTATGCCTTTTTGAATGTCCAGACAGGATCAATTTGAGTAAACTTAGACATGAGCGTCAAACAGTTTAGATCGTGATCAGACGCCGAGTTACTCGGCGTCTGATCTGGATCCAAACTGTTTGCAATTTCGATTGCGGTAGTTTAGTTTTGGTATAAAATTTAATCCGTCAACGTTTAAGTAAATGTCACGTGCTTAAAGTGACGTCTGCTAAAATCTTGATTTTTCTAGTTATAAATGCTAAACATTTGCTTAGGTTCAACGTAAATGGCGTACAATATGAATTTACAACTACAGTCAAACAAGACTGTGTTAAGCGACTGCCTATGTTAAGCAACCACTTGTGTTATGCGACCACTGAATGCAGATGCATAGTGATCTTTAAAGACAGCTAGTTGACCGCTAAATGCAGGGCAACAGTCATGTATAAGGATCCTATAGGAGTCTTCTGCAAGACTATTTCCTTGCATTAACTTGGCTGCCACAGTCCTGCTAGGAATACAACAAATGTATCGTTCCTTTTGTGGTTAGATTGTATACATTTGCATTTCGCAATGCAATAGGTCGTAGAAAATGGCAATTTCTTGAAAATGCTGACGATTCTTTAAATCTGATTGGCAAATAGTTCGGAGCCTGATTAGACGCCGATTTACTCGGAATCCGATTTGGTTCCGAGCTGTTTGCAGTTGGGGGGAAAGCTAACGTTTTTACCTTTTTAGCATAAACGTGCTATATTGGAAGGAATGCCGAACACTCTACTGCATTATTGAATATTCTCAGTTGGACCTCGGGGTAACTCCGAGGTTGTACTCCCTCTGGGAAACTTCGCTGGGTCCGCGCATGCATCATTATATCACATAAAGTATGTCACCAGCAGGTAACATGCGCAGATCAGACAAAATCAATCAACTTCGGACAAATTTGAAGAGCATGCTACAGTGGAGAAAACGTTATTCTTTCCCAATAAACGCGTTTACGCTAAAACTATTACTTCAAATGCAAGCAGTTTGAAGCCAGATCAGACGCCGGGTAACCCGGCGTCTGATCTGGCTCCAAACTGTTTGCCACTCAGATCAAAATGAATAGTCCGTATTGTCAAAATGTTGCCTATTTATACATCTTAGTGCGTTGCGTTTGCGTTTTGTTTGCGTTTAAACGGGAAAGAATAACGTTTTCTCCACTGTACACTCGAAGGACTGGTTCTTTCCGATTTCATCTATTTCAAGTGTTCTGTAAAAAGTGTAAATTGTATTTTACATATGTCATTTTTTGTCATTCAAAGGATATACGAATGAGGAAAGTCCAAGCCGACTAAATTACCACTGTACAGTGAAACCCGTCTAAACCGGAACCTCTAAATACCGGAATTCTCTCTAAACCGGATAAAAACTTTGGTCCCGTTTCCAACACTTCTTTATTCTAACCCATTACGCCATAAATATGCATTTTTACACCTTTGATTTATTCCTACACTGAAGAAAATACATTCATGAATATGTATCATCAGAAACATTTTCTATACTCTAGCAGATGATAGCTTAAAGTAAGTTGAAAGTAAAGCAGAATGCGCCTTAAGGCGCATTCTGCTTTACTTTCAACCTGCTTTAAGTGAACAGCTATTTTCCATACTAGAAACAAGCTATGGGTTAAAACCCCTCTAAACCGGACACCCCTATAAACCGGACGTTTATGTTGTCCCCAAACTTGTCCGGTTTAGAGGGGTAATGGTAATCCGGTATGCACACGGATAACGAATAGGGTCACAATGAGATACGATAATCCTGACTAATCTATACAAGAATGGAAAACTTATTTAATGTAGTTATCTCCACTTCTTTAAATGTAGTATTCTCCATTGAAACGATTTGCAGTTTTACACAGACTGTTTGAATTTCTGGTTTTAAACAGAATATCACTTAAAGCAGGTTGAAAGTAAAGCATACTGCTTTACTTTTAGCCTGCTTTAAGGTCCCGTCTAGAAAGATGCTGGATATATAGCTCTATCCTTTTCGATTTGGTATACAAGAAGATTTCTGAAGTTTTTTTTCTTTGTATTTAACCGTATGTAAAATTGGTAGTCCATGTGCAGGGTAATTTTGAACCATGAACAATCTGTGTAATGGTGTACATGATGCTACATAAACCAATCAAATATCTGTCTATCCCAAGACATTTGGTTGTCCTATGATTTATGGTTTTTGACCTAATTTTTCTCTCAAATTTTTGGCTTTGGTTGTTAATATTATGTAAAAAAACATTTTGGTGGAAATCAAATTATAATGGGACAAGCCATTCTAAAGAATATTGTTAGATAGTGTGCATGGTCACTGTGTATACCCGTACACAGGATATTGGTACCAGCGAGTCGAGAAAGTTATGGATTTGTTAGCAGATCGCTCTGCAGTGCAGGTATGTTTTCGTGATTTCCTGAATTATATGTCTAAGATCAATATGGAAAATAATACTGTATCAAAGTGTGATGATTCTGGAACATGCTGATGTCATAACATTTCAGTTTTACCAAGAGAAACTCTCATAAGACGTATAAACATGCTGCCTGGTACCGGTAAATATCAACGGTTGCTGACAAAATATCATTGTAATATTTTTTTTATAACTGCATAAGAGAATTATTCATGTTATACGAGTAATTTGTACTATCTTGATCAATATTTATGAAGCTTTAACTATTGTATTTGCCGTATGTGCTTTAAAAACCCGAAATGGAATTTGGCTAGGTGTACGGCAAATTGATACGCTAGTGAACGGCATATTGCAAAAGCCTTTCAATCCAGTGTACGGCATCTTGCTTAAATCTACATTGAAATCGACGGCAGTTTGGTTTGTACAAGTATACATTCTGTACATTGTCATTTGTTTTTTACAGATTATGGACCTGTACAAATGTACCTACTGTAAGAAACAACTACCAACGTTCCGGGAGGTAATACCACACTTGATAGAGAGGCATGGATGTCAGGAGTTAAAATACCTTCGCCAGCGTGGTTGTTCAGCAAAAGTGTGCAACTTTAAAATTATACCTGACCAATGTAGAGAGGAGGGGAGAGTTATAACTATAATAGACGAAACTGAAAAAATCATCTATCTAAGTTTAGATTTCGAAATCTGTGTTTAGGTTTCGAAAAATGCCCTTAACTTCTATGTCCCTTGATATATTGCTTTTATACTGGGTATGCATGTGTATATGGACAAACCCTGTCCATGGACACACATCATTTCCCCCAGTGACCTTGACCTTGAAGTAAGGACCCGCGTTTAGGTTTCGAAATCTGTGTTTAGTTTCCCAATGGCCAATAACTCCTATGTCCATTGAGATATTCCTTTCACATTCAGAGTGCATACATGTGTATATGAACATGGCATTTCATTGCATGCCAAAAAATATTAGATCTCTGTGACCTTGACCGTGAACTTAAATGCTTGGGAATGATTTCAGACTCAATTCAAAAGCTTTATAACCTTGAAGCCAGGCATAACAAAATATCAAATAACTAATTTTCATGTAAGTATATAGGCATTAAGTTTCTCAAAATGCCTTTAAACTCCTACGCCCATTGAGATATTCCGTGTGCATGTGTATATAGACAAAAAAGTTTGACCCCATTGACCTTGACTTTCAACTAAGGATCCAGCTAAAGGTTTCGAAATCTGCGTTTAGGTTTCTCCAAATGCCTATAACTCATAAATCCATTGAGATATTCCTTTGATATTTGGCATGCATGTGTATTGACACTACATTTCAATGCATGCAAAAAAACAGCCCAGTGACATTGACCTTTAACTTAGGTCCCGGGTTTAGGTTTCGAAATCTACGTTTAGGTTTCAAAAAAGGCTTATACATGTAATTCCTATGTCCCTTGAGGTGTTACTTTCATATTTGGTTTGTATGTGTACATGTGTACATGGACAAGACCTTTCCATGCATGAAAAGTGGTTGACCTCGGTGACCTTGAGTGTGTCAATGGCGAGCTTTGTTGTCTCTCTGACAACTCTTGTTCATTCTTCCCCCGTGTGTTGAAAATTATTTCATTGTATACAGTAATGAAGATGTAACATACGACATGTTTCCTTTATCCTAGCAGATGGTCGCTGGAAGCAGACTAAAAGTAACTCAAAATGCATCTTACCTTAGCGCTTTCGGCTTTTACTTTAAACCTGCCTGAAAGACATTTCCTCCGTCAATGGATGGACCCCCCCGTTTTTCTCACTAGGTGTGAACATACAGGTAACGCAGGAGTAAAGTGTAAAAAGCCAATGCATCCAACCTCAAGCTGTCTAGAGAGGCCCTCACATACTCGCACTGAAGGGTTTTTTCAATGGGTTTTACTAACCAAACTTTCAAATTTAAGGTAAGGGCCTCACATAAAACGCTTAGATGAGTATCCATAGACAAGATAGCAGTAAGGACAAAACTCGCACATTTTACCTGGTTTGGTGGTACAACCGAATGAAAGAAATGTCTTTAAGTACTCATCCGTCTGCAAAACTAAAACATGCTAAAAAGGTTTCAAGATATATCCTCAGTTCATTGATGAAGTCCCCCATTGTTCTCGTAAGGCGAGAAAAAGCATGCAGCATAAGCTGCCAGCGGCTATACCAATCTCAGTTTACCTCGTGAGGCCCAGATAAACTCATGCTCAAGAAGGCTTTTCAATGGTTATTTCTAACCAAATTATCAAATATAAAGGTCCGGTCGCACACGAGGCGCTTCAATGGTTCTTTGCTACCGGCATGTCCACAAGACCCATGTTTTTTGCAAGGAAATTATCTCGCAAGGCGTTATGACCGGAGATGTCTTTAAAGGATATACCAACCCCGCAGAGCTATCCAAAAACTGTCCTCTAACGTCTGTTATTGTACACTTACTGTTAGTGTTCATTATTACAGGCGTGCTGTCCGTGCTGAGCAACATGTGTGCTAAATATCATTTTTGATCCGCGATAGCGCAGCGTAGCGTAGCGTTTCGCGGATTCATGTATACCACATTCGCAAAGTAACACATTTCTTACTGCAAAACTGACTACAGCTAACAAGAAAATAGTGCTTGCTTTTAGAAGTGATCTATGCTTTGATAGCACTACATGTGGGTTGAAGTAAGTTGTATCTCTTCTAATTAATTTAATATGAGATTTTTCAATGTTTTCCGGAAGGTCAGAATATGTCTTTTGCTTTATTTTTAAGAAAATGTTGAATAGTATTCATTCGCGAAAATCGCTGATGACCGTTTTACGAAGCATACTCGGTCCTGTCCGTATAGCCAATAGTTTCGACCGACGAGTATAACGGGGAAAGCCGAGCAGCTGTTCGTATTACATTGCGAACATCGTTGATGTCCGTTTTACGAAGCATACTTGGTCCTGTCCGTATAGCCAATAGTTTCGATCGACAACATAACGGGGAAAGCCGAGCAGTTATAACGGGAAACCGTCTAGTCTGGTTTCCGGTACTGTAGGATTGTGTGCGTGTTAACCGGGAACCAGAACGAAATTTTACGTGGGTAAATAAAACACGCCATTTTGCCGAAGTGGAGATAAACCTTAGCAGAAAGAAAAACACGAAGAGGAGATTTGCAAATTGTTATTTGCCTCAGCGAGTTTGTCGACGGTATTACTTCAAAGTAAGTACGCAGATCTATATAGATATTACTTTAACATTTATCTGTTTGTGTGCGTTTTATAATACTGTATAGCGACGTGTACGTATCTTTGTTGTGGCTGCTGCACAATCACGACCAGTGTGTCTGTGTCAATTTGTGTTGAATAAGGTAGTATTAATAATAAGAATAATCGAAAGAGGAGAATCATAATATGTGATTTAGTGAGAAGTAATAAAGATCTTGAGTATAGAGTGTTTTTCCATTAAAGAGACCTAATTTAGTAATTAGTTTCAAGAGGTGACTGGTTTCTGTTGGTGAATGTTATTGCAACTTGCTTATCATGCTAATTGATTGCATGTTTTATTGATAAGTTGTTTGGATCTTGTAAAATTAGTTAAATTCCCCTGCTATCTCCAAGCTGACAACTTTGATTTGTAAAGTTTTAAAACTTGCTCTTTGTTTTGTTGTACGGCATCACACTTATTCACAGGTAATTTTGAGCAGTTGCGTGTCTGTGTTTGTTAGTAGAAATCAACTATTAAGTAGAATAAGGATAGTAATAATGTATGGATGTGTAGACTAAAGACGTGTGTCCATGATAGAGTAAGACCTAATTACAGTTTCAAGAGGAGACAGGATTCTTTCAGTGAATGTCAATGCTTATTGTATTCTTTTTTGAGAAGTTGTTTGGATCTTGTAAAATTTGTTTAATTCCCCTGCTATTTTGTTGCTTTAATTCAAGTTGAAGACATTAATTTGTAAATTTATATCTAAATAGTCTGCAAAGTGTGTTGTAGACCTATTAAAATACAGAGAAAAACGTTTGTTGGTTGCAAAATTCAAAGACTTTGGAATTACTGGCTAATAATGCTTATTTCTGTTTAAAATTGGCTACAATTTAAAATCTGTCTTATCTTGTTACTTTCAACAGTCAATTTGGGACAATACTGATACTTTCCCAGGTTATTTTGGTATTCTCATAAATTTCCATTTTTGTGACATTACTCTGGCCATAAATGGAGAAAGGGTTTGCTTTTAGTTCAATCTGTTCCATAATAAGGGCAATGACTTTATTCAAAAATTGACTGAAGTGAATACTGACTTTACAATTGTATTTTGCATTGTGTTATACAGGGTACACTGCTATTGAGTAAATTAGTAATTTGCCATGCATTTAAATCAGAGATTAAGGTTGATACTGACATGCACTGAAATCATGGAATGAAAACAAAATATGGTATGAGAATATGGAATAAGATATATATTCTATTGAATTTCATGGAATGAAATATATATAAATATATATATGTGTGTGTCACATTAAATCATAGAATTTGATGTACTGGTATGGTATTATAGTTTTCATGGAATGAGATAACACTCAAATGGAATGACAAAAAAAACATGGTATGAGAAAGTATGAGAATATAGAATGAGATATACATTTTGAAATGAATTGAATGATATACACATGTCACATATGTATAATTACAGAATGTGATATACTGGTATTATCATTTTCATGGAATGAGATACATGCTTTGAAATCATGGAATGAGATAAACGTAGCATGTCACATGTAATTACAGAATGTGATATACTGGTATGATAATTGTCATGGAATGAGATACATGCTTTGAAATCATGGAATGAGATAAACGTTACATGTCACATGTAATAACAGATTGTGATATACTGGTATGATAATTGTCATGGAATGAGATACATGCTTTTAAATCATGGATTGAGATAAAAGTAACATAATTTACATATCACATATATAATTACAGAACGTGATATACTGGTATGATAATTTTCATGGAATGAGATACATGCTTTGAAATCATGGAATGAGACAAACGTAACATGTCACATGTAATTACAGAATGTGATATACTGGTATGATAATTTTCATGGATTGAGACGTAACATGTCACATGTAATTACAGAATGTGATATACTGGTATGATAATTTTCATGGAATGAGATACATGCTTTGAAATCATGGAATGAGATAAACACACAGTATGAGAATATGGAACGAGATATCTTTTCAAATTCATTGAATGAAGAGAATATTATGGAATGATATATCTGTTAAAATTCATGGAATAAGATGTTGGCATTATGCCAGAAAGTACCAGAAAAAGCTGTATACAGGTTTTAAATTTCATCATCTCATTTTCTTTTGAATCATAGTTTTCATGGAACTTGTTTCATACTTTGATATCATGGAATAAGAAAAACATGGTATGAGAATTTTCATAAAATGAAATGTACATGTACTGATATATACATACAGTGTTACTGTGTGATGGACTAAGATAAATATGCCATCATTTTTATCATGATTTGAGATACTTTAAATGAAATTAAAGAATCTTGATATTGACAAGCTTTGGTTTAAATGCATACTAATGGGGATAAGCTTTTATGTGTATAATAGGAATATTTGAATTCATTTGGTGTTAGGACACTTCCAATTGCATTAAATACTTGTTCATTCCTGAACAATGATTTGAATAATTTTAAGTAAACTATTTATCCATGGCATACTCATTAGTTTCATCAGCTGAATATCATCAAGGGGCATCCTGTTTGCCTACAGAAGCAAGGGGAAGACAATGTGTCCCTTGCAGTTTGTTTTTCTTGATCATAGTGCGTTACATCAAATTGATTAGGGAGATACAATCAAATGATTTGCATGACATACTTCATGCAGGAAGTCAATTGTATTGTGCTATGAAATACTTGAAAATAACAACATCTGATTTTGTGCATCCAGAGGATGTGCCCGTAAGAATTATTTACAAAAATCACAAAATTCATTTTCATCATAAAAAGGTGCTTTCAGGATTAGTTGGTGTACAGACCTGTAATGCACCCAACAGTGAACATTTGCTATCTCTTGAGAAAGCTTTTTTGTGCAGTTTCAATCATTGGAAATACATTGTATTAGTTTTTGCTGAAGTTGCAGTAGCAATATACTCAGATGGTTCTTCTTTTTTCATCTTTGATAGTCATTCTAGAAGTGAAAATGGAAAAAGTTGTCCTAATGGAACCGCTGTACTTGGAGTTGTACAATCTTTACATGAATTATGCGAATATTTACGTTCTTTGGTAGAATCTTTTGGAAAAGATCCATGTGTTGTACAATTTGACATGCATTGCTATTCATTCTTAATCAGAATGCATACGGATGCAGAGTTTGCTATAGAAATCCTCCCAAATGGATCAAGCTATAAAGTTGCTAAGATACAAAGCAGGAAAAGGAAACATGTGGATGCAAGAAGGCAAGAACAGCACACAGAAAATTCAGTGGATGGAAATTGTTCAATTGAATCTGATAATACCGTGTCTTCTTCAGAAGAGAAACTTATTGAACACTTTCACGCTAAAGTTTCAGTAGGCCCAGACTACGTTTGCTCGTGCTGCACACAGACATTCTTTAAACACTATGTAAGAAATGTTGAAAAATTGCATATTCAAATAAACAAGCGTTTCTTTACTGGTTTAAGAAGTGTTGATGGACATGAATGGGTTTGCTCACATTGCTGGATGGCTTTGAGAAAGGGAAAGACCCCAACATTATGGTTGAATAATGGGCTGAGATTTCCAGTTAAACCAAATGAGCTTTTATTGTCAAGTTTAGAAGAAAGGTTAGTTTGTCCACGCCTTCCTTTTATGCAGTTGCGCGAGATGCCAAGAGGAGGGCAGTTGAATTTGAGGGGCAATGTAGTCAATGTTCCAGCAGACGTTAACAGTACTATAAAATCTCTGCCCAGGATGATGAATGAAAATGAAACAATCATGTTAAAGCTTAAACGTAGTCTCTCATATAAGCATCATGTTGCTTTTGAAAATATCAGACCAAATAAAGTTTTTGAGGCTGCAAAGTGGCTTGTTGACAACAGTGTTCTCTTTAGAAGCGAAGGTATTGTTGTCAATGAAACATGGCTACAGCAACCATATCAAAACTTCACAATTAATGAGGAAGAATCGAGGTTGGATGTTGATAGTCCTGTAAGTGAATCTGTTCCAAGGAACACTGATGGTTGGACAGAAGATGAAAATTTCAATGATAGACCAACTGGAAACTTGGACACATGCTTACAATCATTAGACTTTAGGGAATTCAACCAGATATTGTGTCTTGCACCAGGGGAAAAAAATGTTCCACTAGGTCTGTTCCAGGATTTGCACTCTGAAATCTTATCTTTTCCTTCCATATTTTGTGGTCAATCCCGTGTGAAAAATGCAAATCGTCTTGTTCCCTTGCAATACAGTGCCATTTGTAAATGGGAATTGAGAAATGTTGATAGAAGAGTGGCCCTTTGCATCCCTAACATTTTTTACAAGTTGAAGAAGCTGCAGATCAAACAAATCCAAGACAAGGTGTCACTTGCTGTCAGAAAATGCAAAGTGAGGGGTCAGTCTCTAACTGCAGGTAATTTGCTGACACCTGGCTTCATTGACAATTTGACAATGCAAAATGATGGTTACAGAGTTATAAGAACAATGCGTGGCTCACCTCCATATTGGGAACAAGCCAAACGAGATCTTTTTTCAATGATACGTCAGATTGGAATACCTACATGGTTTTGCTCATTTTCTGCTGCAGAGACTAGATGGGAACCATTGTTGAAAAGTCTTACAAAGCTTGTTCATGGTAGAAATATATCACCAGAAGAGATCAAAGGTCTATCTTGGCAGGAGAAGTGTAGACTTATAAAAAGTGATCCTGTAACATGTGCACGCTTTTTTGACTATAGAGTTCAGGTGTTCATCAAGGACGTTTTGAAACATGCTAGTAAACCAGTAGGAGAGATAGTTGATTTCTTCTATCGTGTGGAGTTTCAGCAACGAGGTTCACCACATATCCACATGCTTTTATGGATTAAAAATGCACCAGTTCATGAAACTGATAGTGATGCAACAATTGCAGAATTTGTGAACAAGTATGCCACATGTGCAAAAGACAAAAGCATACCAGAACTAATAAATTATCAAACGCACAGGCATGCCAGTACATGCAGGAAACGAGGGGCAAATGTCTGTAGATTCAATTACCCTCTGTTTCCAATGTCTCAAACAACAATCTTATATCCACTTCAAGATACAGAAAAAGATTATGACTATAAAGAGGATGTAGAAAAAGTGACAGCTTTATTGAATGACTTGCATAAGTCAGACATTGATATCTCATTTCCAGCCTTTCTTAACATGCTAGATATGGATATGGCTTTGTATATGACAGTTGTACGTTCCACTTTGAGTAGAGCAAAGTTATTCCTAAAGCGAGAGGTATCAGAAAGCAGAATTAACAGCTACAACAGGTTGTTGATCAGAAGTTGGTTAGCAAATATGGATATCCAGTATGTGTTGGATGCTTATTCCTGTGTTTCATACATTGTCTCTTACATATCAAAAGGCCAGCGTGGCCTTTCAAACTTGCTGCGAGATGCTTGTGCTGAAGCTCAACAAAATGATACAAATATAAAGCAACAGGTCAGAAGAATTGGTAATCAGTTTTTGTCAAGTGTGGAAATAGGAGCTCAGGAAGCAGTTTATCTGGTCTTGCAAATGCCATTGAGAAGGTGTACCAGAGATGTCATATTCATTGATACAAATCAACCTGGAGATAGGACTTCTTTGATTAAATCGTATAGCCAGTTGAAAGATTTACCTGCAACATCTTCTGATGTTGAATCAGATAATGTACTGAAGCGTTACATACGACGCACCAATTCCATGGAACTCTGCTGCTATGCAGACTTTGCATCATGGTATGATTTGTATCATTGCAAAAACAGGAACAAAACTTTGTCTCATGTACCAGAAGAATTACCAGAGACAGAATATGAACATGACAAAGATGATGACATAGACCCTTGTGGTGCAGTGACATATGAAAATGTTATCAAATTTCCCTGTGGGACTTGCATTAGGAAAAGGCAGAGGCAAAAAGTACTTTACACTAATATTACACCTGTCAATGTCGACCGAGAAGAGCACTTTCGACAGAATATTATGTTGTTCAGTCATTGGAGGAATGAAGGCTCTGACTTACTGAGTGGTTTTGAAACCTTTGAGGACAGCTTCAATGCAAAAAAAGATGAAATTCACCCAAAGAAAATGCAATATGAGAGATGCTCTGTAGATGTATGTATGGATGAGAATGAGCAAGAAAATATAACAGAAACCGTCAATACGGAATGTCAGTTCCAAGATGAAGTTGTGATGAATGAAGGTTGTTCTACAGCTGTAGAATTTGGATGTTTTGACCCAGGCATGTGTGCAAATGGCAGGGAAAATTATGACATTGGAGAGGATATTGGAGTCAGACCACGATCATTGGGTAATGAAATACTTCCACATAAGGAAATTGACAATGAACAGTATCTGTTACAAATGAGATGTTTAAACCATGAGCAGAAAAGATTTCTGTACCATATTCTTTCAAAGGTCAAGATGCAGACATCACCATTCTATACATTTTTGTCTGGAGGTGCAGGTGTAGGGAAATCAGTTGTCACAAGAGCCATATATCAAAGTTTGTTGAAGTACTTCAATCACCAAAGAAATGAAAATCCTGATGCATGTAAGCTGTTGATGTGTGCACCAACAGGTAAAGCTGCCCACAACATTGGTGGCTTGACAATTCACTCTGCCTTTTGTATTCCAGCAAACCAAGGCTTTCAGTTCAAACCTGTTGATATGCAGCAATTAAATACCCTGCGTGCTCGCTATCATAGCTTGAAAATTGTGATAATCGATGAGATATCCATGGTTGGGCGTAGTATGTTCAATTTCATCAATTTGAGGTTGCAGGAAATAATGGGTTGCAATTTACCATTTGGAAATGTGAGTGTACTTGCTGTTGGAGATCTTTTTCAGCTAAAACCAGTCATGGATTCATGGATTTTCTCACAAAGTTATTCCACTCCACAGATTAATTGCCTTGCCCCAAACTTATGGTCAGATTTGTTTGATTTCTATGAATTAAAAGAAGTCATGAGACAGAAAGATGACCATTCTTTTGCACAATTGTTAAATAGGTTAAGAGAAGGTATTCACACCAATGAAGACTTGCAAGTACTTCAAACTAGGACTGTTCATGGGAATGAAAAAGATGTTTTGAAAGGTTTGCCTCATCTATTCTGCCGCAGACAAGATAGCTTTTCACACAATTCTACAGTTTTGCATAAACTGCCAGTTTCTGATTTGGTGACTATCAATGCTTTTGATGCTGTGTCTGGTGATGTAAGTTCCAGTCTTTCTCAGTCTGTTCTATCCAAGATACCAGATGATACCACCATAACAATGGGTCTTCAAAAACAACTTGAGCTTGGCCTTGGCATGCCTGCTGAAATATGTGTTAATATTGATACAAAAGATGGTCTAACAAATGGTGCTGCATGTGTCATAAAGAAATTTGACTTCAGGGTGCCTGGTTCAAACAGATGTAGCATTGTATGGGTAGAGTTTGATGACCAATCTATAGGGCAGGAGTGGCGCACAAAGTACAAATTCCTGTATACAAACAGCATACTGCCAAGCTGGACGCCAATTCTAGAAACAAGCCGCAAGTTTTCATTTCGTCATTACAAAACATACCTTATTGCTCGTCGTCAATTCCCAATTTGTTTGTCTGCTGGGAAAACAATTCACAAAGCTCAGGGATCAACCATGAAAACAGCTGTTCTACATTTTGGTAAGCGAAAAATTGACCACATTCATTATGTTGGTCTTAGTAGAGTAACAAGCATTTCCCAAGTTTATATAACTGAACTAAACGCAGCAAAAATTAGTGTCTCTATGGAGGTTGAAGCAGAAATGGAACGGCTACGGAATGAAAGATACATAAGTTGTATGCCAAACTTAGATTCATTCCATTGTGATGTGACAAAACTATGCTTTCATAATTGTCGCTCTCTTCAGAAGCATTTTGAAGATTTCAAACATGATAACAACCTTTTATGTTCTGATTTGATAGGCTTTGTTGAAGCAAGAGTCTGGGGAGAGTTAGGTGACAGATACAAACTTGAAGGTTTTACAGCCATTTCTGGATCCAGAGAAGAGACTGCACATGGTATTGTCTTGTACTATAAGAACACATTGCCACTTGATAGATTGTGTTGTAAAACTGTTTCTGGAATTGAATTTCATTTAGTTGGTGTCAGTCATAACATTGTTATTGGCTTTGTATATTGTCCTCCAGGAAATGCAACTTTTGCAACTTTTTCTCATTTTCTTGCTGATGTGTCTGTTGAAGTTTCAGAATATTTATCAGGCAATTGTACAAAAAAGCTTGTGTTGATGGGAGATTTCAACTTCAACTTCATGGAAAAATCTTTTCCCCAGCTTTTCAGTGATACATATCATCTGACTCAGTTGATCAAGAATGTTACAACAGATTATGACACTTGCATAGATCATATCTATACAAACTTGTGTGGAAACGATGTGTTGTCCTGTGGTACACTGGAATCATACTATTCTGATCACAAACCACTTTACCTAGCATTTTAGTGCATGACATCTGTATGAATAGACATGTTTATGTGTCTGCAATTTACACTCTCAACTCACTAACTGAGCTGACCATCTCTTATATTGAATATGGGTGACACCATAGAGAAGTTAAGAGTATCTGATACATCAACTTTTAATATCCTATATCTTCTGCAGAAGTACATCAGAGCACCTATCTTCTGTTTCAATATAATCCCTTGTGGGGGTCTTAACCTTTTTGCTGTGTACATATTTTGCGTGCCTACATCAAAGCTACAGAGGACTATTCAATAATTGTATTGGAATCATGAACTAGCCTTAAACAGATGACTGTAAAGCAGAGAGTTCCCATACAAATACTCTGCTTTACACTCACTTAAGCCATGTCTTATTGTAAACACAGTTTGATATGACAGATTAGCACAGTTGCCTATGACTGTGATCTCATGTGTATAATACTTTACTTTGCTGTGTACATATTTTGCAAACTTACGTCAAAGCCACAGAAGACTATTCAATAATTGTATTGGAATCATGAACTAGCCTAAAGCAGGATGAATGTAAAGCAGAAAGTTCCCATACAAATACTCTGCTTTACACTCACATAAGCCATGTCTTATTGTAAACACAGTTCGATATGACAGATTAGCACAGTTGCCTATGAAGAAATAGTCAAGACTGTGATCTCATGTGTATAATAATTTACTTTGCTGTGTACATATTTTGCAAACTTACATCAAAGCCACAGAAGACTATTCAATAATTGTATTGGAATCATGAACTAGCCTAAAGCAGGATGAATGTAAAGCAGAAAGTTCCCATACAAATACTCTGCTTTACACTCACTTAAGTCATGTCTTATTGTAATCACAGTTTAATATGACAGATTAGCACAGTTGCCTATGAAGAAATAGTCAAGACTGTGATCTCATGTGTATAATAATTTACTTTGCTGTGTACATATTTGCGTGCCTACATCAAAGCTACAGAGGACTATTCAATAATTGTATTGGAATCATGAACTAGCCTTAAACAGATGACTGTAAAGCAGAAAGTTCCCATACAAATACTCTGCTTTACACTCACTTAAGCCATGTCTTACTGTAAACACAGTTTGATATGACAGATTAGCACAGTTGCCTATGAAGAAAAAGTCTAGTCTGTGAACTCATGTGTATAATACTTTACTTTGCTGTGTACATATTTTGCATGCCTACATCAAAGCTACAGAGGACTATTAAATAATTGTATTAGAATCATGAACAAGCCTTAAACAGGATGAATGTTAAGCAGAAAGTTCCCATACAAATACTCTGCTTTACACTCCCCTAAACCTAAGCCTTGTCTTATTCTTAACTCAGTTTGATATGACAGATTAGCACAGTTGCCTATGAAGAAATAGTCAAGACTGTGATCTCATGTGTATAATGCTTTACTTTGCTGTGTACATATTTTGCTGACTGACGTCAAAGCCACAGAAGACTATTCAATAATTGTATTGGAATCATGAACTAGCCTAAAGCAGGATGAATGTAAAGCAGAGAGTTCCAATACAAATACTCTGCTTTACACTCACTTAAGCCATGTCTTGTTGTAAACACAGTTTGATATGACAGATTAGCAAAGTTGCCTATGACTGTGATCTCATGTGTATAATACTTTACTTTGCTGTGTACATATTTTGCTGACTTACGTCAAAGCCACAGAAGATTATTCAATAATTGTATTGGAATCATGAACTAGCCTAAAGCAGGATGAATGTAAAGCAGAGAGTTTCATAACGAATACTCTGCTTTACATGCCCTTATGGTATTTCTGATTGTAAACACAGTTTGATACGACAGATTAGCACAGTTGCCTATGAAGAAATAGTCAAGACTGTGATCTCATGTGTATAATAATTTACTTTGCTGTGTACATATTTTGCAAACTTACGTCAAAGCCACAGAAGACTATTCAATAATTGTATTGGAATCATGAACTAGCCTAAAGCAGGATGAATGTAAAGCAGAGAGTTACCATACAAAAACTCTGCTTTACACTCACATAAGCCATGTCTTATTGTAAACACAGTTTGATATGACAGATTAGCACAGTTGCCTATGAAGAAATAGTCAAGACTGTGATCCCATGTGTATAATACTTAACTTTGCTGGGTACATATTTTGCGTGCCTGCATCAAAGCTACAGAGGACTATTCGATAATTGTATTGGAATCATGAACTAGCCTTAAACAGATGACTGTAAAGCAGCGAGTTCCCATACAAATACTCTGGTTTACACTCACTTAAGTCATGTCTTATTGTAAACACAGTTTGATATGACAGATTAGCACAGTTGCCTATGAAGAAAAAGTCTAGTCTGTGAACTCATGTGTATAATACTTAACTTTGCTGTGTACATATTTTGTGTGCCTACATCAAAGCTACAGAGGTCTATTAAATAATTGTATTAGAATCATGAACAAGCCTTTAACAGGATGAATGTAAAGCAGAAAGTTCCCATACAAATACTCTGCTTTACACTCCCCTATACCTAATTCTTGTCTTATTCTTAACTCAGTTTGATATGACAGATTATCACAGTTGCCTATGACTGTGATCTCATGTGTATAATAATTTACTTTGCTGTGTACATATTTTGCAAACTTACGTCAAAGCCACAGAAGACTATTCAATAATTGTATTGGAATCATGAACTAGCCTAAAGCAGGATGAATGTAAAGCAGAGAGTTTCATAAAGAATACTCTGCTTTACATGCCCTTATGGTATTTCTGACTGTAAACACAGTTTGATATGACAGATTAGCACAGTTGCCTATGAAGAAAAAGTCGGTGATCTCATGTGTATAATACTTAACTTTGCTGTGTACATATTTTGCTGACTTACATCAAAGCCACAGACGACTATTCAATAATTGAATTGGAAACATGAACAAGCCTTAATCAGGATGAATGTCAAGCAGAGAGTTTCCAAACAATTACTCTGCCTTACACTCCCCTAAACCTAAGCCTTGTCTTATTCTTAACTCAGTTTGATATGACAGATTAGCACAGTTGCATATGAAGAAATAGTCAAGACTGTGATCTCATGTGTATAATACTTAACTTTGCTGTGTACATATTTTGCGTGACTTCATCAAAGCTACAGAGGACTATTCAATAATTGTATTGGAATCATGAAATAGCCTTAAACAGATGACTGTAAAGCAGCCAGTTCCCATACAAATACTCTGCTTTACACTCACTTAAGCCATGTCTTATTGTAAACACAGTTTGATATGACAGATTAGCACAGTTGCCTATGAAGAAATAGTCTAGTCTGTGAACTCATGTGTATAATACTTTACTTTGCTGGGTACATATTTTGCCCACTTTAGAACCAGGAATTTCATTGATATTTACATGAAAAACAAGACCATAGACTTATATATCATGTACAGTTACAACTTTAAGTCACCAATTACCAATTACAGAACACCTTTTACAAAGATTTGATATATAAATCTTCAAAAACCTAATAATCTATACTATAATTAAGCTTCAGTGAACAGTAAAACAACCAATTATTGTGTTAACTATTAGGTATTTAAGGCAGGTGACTACTTTAAGCAAGGTGCTTTCTATTTTTACTGCCACTTTGCTTTATACTATCATGGTATCACCTGTCTTTAACACCATCAATGTTCAGTGCTTGTAATAAAGAGCTTTAATTGCCTGTTTCTAGTCTGAAAGAAAGATGATCACTTAAAGCAGGTTCAAATTAAGCAGAACAGCATGTTGGCCATTCTGATTTACTTTCAACCTGCTGTAAGCTATTTACTACGATATAGAAATATTTCTTATGCTACATATTCATCAATGTATAAAAACTATTTCTTCAGTGGAGAAATAAATTTTAGGTGTATAAAGAAGTATTTGTGGGGAATAGGATCAATGTTTTTTTTTTCAGACATAGGAAACAGTAGACCAATTAAGATCTGTTTTCTGCATTCTTAAGAGCCCTAATCATTCAGTCTTATGCAACCTGCACTGTCTGATAACATTGACCCCTGGTGAGGAGAGTCATGTAAACTTGGGGCCACCATACTAGCAGTGTCTGCCAGACATATACACCTGTTGTGCAGCTGTCAGTGCACTTCCTGTTTCCTTATCTTCAAATAAATAATGATTAGTGGTTCAATAAGTATCATGGTTGTTATGTAACATATTTCCTAGAGAAATATCTTTGATGTTATTTGATGAAGAGTGTCCAGCTGTTTTAAAAACTGGTACTCCATTGACTAGACTGGTGACTTTTTAAGCCAGGTTGAAAGTTTAAAAAAAAAGATAAACTATAAATGCACATTCTTCTTCACTTTCAGTCAGCTGAAAGATACTTTATGACAATTCATGCATTTAAATTACTGTATCAAGTAGGTATCATATCATAACCTGTTTCTAGTTTAACTCTTTCCTCCCTGAAACTTTAAATGGACAATTCCAGTTTCCATTTTAGTCTAGTCCATTTCTGACTTTGAAGGGTTGTTTTTGTCAATGTTTGGCATTGTGACAAACAGTGAAGACCCTGATCAGAGGGCTCCTTTCGGAGCCCTCTGATCAGGGTCTTCACTGTTTGCACAGGACAAGTGTACTATTCACATGTACACTGTTTGAAAAGCACGCCTATATGCGGGACTAGGGTTCAAAGAGTTAAAGACAGTTGGTCACTTGAAGCAGGTTGAAAGTATAGCAAATATGAATCTACATTTGAAGAGTACACTTGCTCTGTGAAATAGTGTTGACCCTGAGCCCATTCATCAGTCTGGATTGTTTGTCATTTTGCAATTTATTGTTCAAAATCAAAACTCAAAAATGGATTTTTTTAGAAATTGAAAATGTCTGTTAAAAAGTTTTAGGTATCAACCAGATCGTTTTTTTTCATGTAGTTATATTCCACAAATCTTTTACATATTTGACTCTTGTACTCTTTTAGTTATGTATTTTTGTATGTTAACAGGAAATATGAAGCACTACATCAGTGATATGGCATGGTTGAATTTCAAGTTCTACAGGTTTTGCACGTAAGTTATATTATTATTTATAGACTTTGGTGAAACCTATATTAAGTGACCATTCAATACAAATTATACAATGTCTATTATCAGTCACTGAAACAGGTCATTGCTGAATGCAGGAAAAAATTATGCATTTAGCAGTCACTAAAACGTCTTGACTTTGATTATCTCAACACTTCCTGAAAAAATGGTCACTATTATTTTTAGCTCACCTGAGCTAGCTCCGGGGTGAGCTTTTGCAATCCTTGATTGTCCGTCGTGCGGCGTCAACAATTTTAGTGTTTACACTCTAGAGGCCACAAATTTTATCCAATCTTTCTTAAACTTGCTTAGATGGTATATTGCCATAAGATCTCGGATGAGTTCGATTATGGTTGAAATCGGACAAATAGGTCATGAGTTATCTACCTTTGAACTGCTGAAAATGCATATTTAACAGTGTTTACACTTGTAATTCAAATGTAACTGTTTAGTATTTTGGTAACTTTCCATTAACTATTTGTAATGTTTGACACATTTTTATATTTCATTCTAAACAATGTGACCTGTAACCCATCATCCCATAAGTACCCCTTTATAAGCTTTCAATTTAGTCCTCCAAGATATATGTTCTCATTTACTAGCAGATGGTAGCTAAAGCAGGCTGAAAGTAAATTCGAATGCACCTTAAGGCCAATCTGGTTTACTTTAACCTGCTTAAGTGGCCACTTGTCTTCAAAGCTAGAAACTGGCTATGTGGTATTTGGTTCAAATTTGAGTCAAAATGACTACTGTTGTCTAGATATAAACTGATTACACTGGATTGCATGCAACACACTGAAAAAAAACTTCAACATTTTCTAATATAACAAAATTCCACATTGGTAGCTACATGTATATAAATTCATTTATTAAAAACATACTTTTAGTTGTTGGCAGTCCTCAGTTTTACAAGGGAATTTGTGTGCATGTCTGATCATACAGAAAGTATTCCTGTATTAAAGTTTCACGCATTGCTTAATTTAATCAAACTCAACTTATAAAGACAGCAACTTAATAAAAGAAAGATAAACATTGATGTAATAGTTGGCATCTCGGACTCTGCTTCTATAGATGTCTTACACCCATTATGGCAAAAATACAAATTTTCCACCCTTAAATGTTTTCTTCCACTAAAAAAAGTACTTCGGTTTATGCAGTTATGTATTTTTACACATTTACGCAAAGAAATATATTCTACAGTGTAGTTTATGATACCTTAGGTCAGACTGAAAGTTAAGCAGGATGTACATTAAGGCACTGTCTGTTTACTTTCAACCTGCATAAAATGGTCACTATACTTCAAATCTAGAACCTTGCTATGGGATAATGGGTAACCCTGAACAAGCAGGACTTATTAATTTTATAACTCAAATCCTGTTTAAACCATGTGCTGAGGAAGGAGTAAAAGGAAATTGAAAGTTCTCAAATTTGAATCGTTACTGCATAGACTGTTTCTTGTTTGGGAGATAAGTGACCTCTTAAAGCAAGTTGAAAGTACATGTAGTTAAAACAGAATGCATTTGAACCCATAGCCTGCTTCATGTTTTGAAACTGGTGCCTACTACACAGGTTGAAAGTACAAAAAATGTGATAATTGAATATTTTGCTTTACTTTGCTTTATACAATCTTAAATATGCACCATAAGAAGTATTTTCTATATTCTAGCAGATGGTAGTTAAAGCAGGTTGAAAGTAAAGTAGTCTGTGCCTCAAATCCAAAGTAATAAAGGATTTATTGAACATAAATTTCCTTTGTATTTTTGTAAATAGTTAAGTTCATATAAGGTGTTTTAAAAATCAGAATGCCTATTGACTTATGTGTCATTGTGATTTAACTCTTTCATGCTTAAAACGCTATCTCTTGAAATGATAGATAACTAGATTTTTTTTTTTTAAATTCTGACCACTAATAAATTTCAATGAGTTGATTTGCATGTAATTCTAGATGAAGGCGGAGCTAAAATGTGATTGTCAATCATATTACATAAGTAATCAGTGCTTCTTATCAGCCAATCAATTAACCTCTCCTTATTTGTAATCAGCCAATTAAAATTAATCATGACAGTGCTGCCATCTAGTACCAAACAGGTATATAAGCTGGGGTCAAAGTGACCAGTTGTATTGTGCCCATTTGACAGAATTATAAACTACAGGAGCTGCTAAAGTGAATAACTGCATTCAAAGGAGTCAAGGTAATATAATTATTTCTTTTTCTACTAATTCTTCTAGCTACATTTCAGAAGTTGATTTGAAGAATCATCCAAACACTTAATCAAAGTTGTTCTTAAAATTCTAGTTAAATCTACCATCTTATATATGTGTGTGTGTACATCACTGTTAATGCAATTCAAAACAAACCTATGAAGTAGTATGTTAATTAACCATGATGTTAAAAAAAACCAAAAGGATTCATTTAAAGATTTTTTTAGTAAAAAATGG
Organism: Gari tellinella; assembly: GCA_922989275.2. NCBI lineage: Eukaryota > Metazoa > Mollusca > Bivalvia > Cardiida > Psammobiidae > Gari > Gari tellinella. The sequence continues at coordinate 24,607,272 of OV277857.1, read as the reverse complement.
AAGCATTTCTGGACAATTCTGAAAATAACCCCTCATAGGTGAGCAGTCTGCACTCGCTTGTCAGGCAAAACAATTACTTATTGAAAAAATACCACTTCCATGTGTGTCTGCATGCAGATATATTTTCAATTTCAGAATATGTTGAACTGTGTTCTTCTTTAAGAGACTGTTTGTTTATTTACAAATGTTATTATATTATCTAAATAGTTCTTATATGGGAGATGGCTGTCAGGTATCAAAAATATTGTTTTAAAGAATATATATAGACATTGTTTTAAAGAATATATATAGACATTCTCTTTGTATGTAAATCACACAAATAAGTGATAATTGTCAGTTGTTTGCATTAATTTTTCTTGTCTGCCATTTTGGATAATTCTTAATGCATATTTGTTAATTGAATGCAAACATTTATATAAGTTACTAATTGATGTGTTTGCTGCAATAATTATCCATCTGCATAGGTCTTTGATAGCTAATAAAAAGAGTTAAGATGCAGATGACTTTTTAACCATGTGCATGTACAGACAAATAAGTAATTTATCTAACAAATATTTTTGAGCTAGAATACATCTGGATCAGAACTGTATGTTGCTGGGCTGCCATCTGATGATTAAATAAAATGGAAAAAAATATCGTTTGACAGACTAAGTGTGCCACTGCCCAAATGTCCCACTGCCTAAGTGTACCAATTCTAGACTAAGAGTGCCACCTTTGCAATTATATAAGGTCAGGGATAATATATATAAATAAACATATCCCTGATAGGGTAGATCTGTCGGGTGGTCAACAATAATGTTCTTATTACACTTAATAGTTAACTGTTAGCTAGTGTGGTTTTAACAGGTATCCAAACTGCGACCAAGTTTGGATCCTAATGACATTTAGGTGTGAAATAAAACAAATTCTAAATACGTTTTATTGTCATTTCCTGTGCTGTACTATATGGATTAGATTTATAGTGATGGATATATCATATTCTTTCAAGGAGAAAATGAATAAGTGTGATAAAATTGAACATCTAATTTCCAAGTGTGTACATTTAACTTCATGTTTTTAACATCTAAGGGTTCAATATATTTCACAGTTTCCCTTCTTTGATTAATACATTATTAAGAAAAATAGAATGTGGTAATATATCTTTGGTAAAGTATTAAAATATTTCTCTATATAATTCATATGTGGCACGCTTAGTCCTGAAATGGCACACTTAGACCTGGCACGCTTAGTCCGTGACACGCTTAGTCTATAACTCAAAATATCACATCAGCAAATAGTTGGTGACAGCAAAGTTTGCAGATATCAATAATAAAGCAAGCAGAAAAGTAACACATTTTTAAGGTAGTGACTAGGGGTACATGACAGTACCTCTTATATTTGAAATTAGCGTTACGTTCACGTACCCCTAGCAAACCCTGTGAGGGTTGACTTGAGGTTCGTGAGTCATTTACACTATGTGGCATCACACTATTTTGTTTGCAGATACGTTAATATCGATGCTAAAATTATCTACTTTCTACTTTCTTCTATGCCTGTTTAACCCAGAAAAGCAACTTAGTTAAGATAAATTGCACTTTTGAATTGCGATCCATTGCCAAATGTGTTTTTTTTTTGTTGACTTTTGTAAAAGGTCAATAACCAGTACACTTACATTTATTATCGATACTTGATGAGAGCCGAAGCTCCGATAGTTGGCTGAGTCGCTATATAATATTATAACCACATTATATTCAGCGCTAAGTTCAGAGGCTACAGCAGCATTAATTTCGAACAAGCTAGCTTATTCTAAAAATAAAAAATACATTGGTCACGGATTTCAGATATTGGGCATAAAAACACCATGCCCTACTGCAGAATACATCTGTTCTCATTGCTGACATCAAAACAATTTAGGTGGAGAATATCTTTCCAAGTTTCTTTTAATCCATTAAATATCTATAAGATAAGGTTGAAATGAGAGCTTATTAATGTTAGCATCAATAAAACATATCTGCAGGCACAATAGTGTGTTGCTATATAATGTAAATGACTCATGTAGTCCTAGTCAACCCTCACAGGGCTCGCTATGGGTTTGTGACCTACCACTATTTTCAAATATTAGAGGTACGGTCGCGTACCCCTAGTCACTACCCATTTATAAAGTCTGATTGTTTTTGCAAAAACTGCATTCCCGAAGAGATTAAGATCTTATTGATTAGTTAACAATAAACTTATTATTTGGATATATTTTACTTACAGAGAATAACGTACCTTTAAATTGATGTTTGATGCACAAAGTTTAATTCATTTCTACATTATGATCTTTATTGAATCAATGTGCAGAAAGCACCATATGTGATGGTCAGAATTTTAACATACAATTGTACTTGGAAATGATCATTATATTTAGATTAAGTGTCATAGATAATGTTCGTAAGCTTAAACCCATTACCCCATAGTCTAATTGAAGTTGAGACAATAGGTAACCATTTAAATCAGGTTGAGAGTAAAGCAGAATGATCTGTAAGGCACATGCTGCTTCAATTTCAGTCTTCTTTAAGCTTCCATCTGCTAGTATATAGCAAAAATTGTTATACTTTTCATAACTGTATAAATTGGAACTATTTTCTTAATTGATGAAATCAATGAAAGGCATTTAATGAGGTAATGGGTTAAACACACTCATTATTAAAGTACTTCGTAAATTACGTTTTTTCAGACATATATACAAGTTTTTGATAATTTTATGGTGAATTGAAAATCATTAATGGCTGTCTCACCTTTCTGAAGTTAGAAACCATTATCAAATCACTGAACATTCTGCATGTGTATAAGTATTATATCAAAATAACAGAGTATCAAAAAGAACAACGCAGCATAGTTCTATAAATGAGTGAAAATGTATTGTTTGTCACACCCTAAAATGTGTGCATTGAATAAAAATTACACTTGTGTTACTGTACACATGATTTGGCATTTATCTTACAAGAATTATTGTAAGATATATCAAAAATTAAAAAAAAAGAGTAAAATATTGTATATTATCACATTGGTGCACAGTAAATGGGCCAATTCAGTTAGCATCTAGGTGAACAATGAAAGTTTCTCATATTTTTTTATATATGGCTTTGGGAAGCATACTTGTGTGTATAGAATCATGTTCATTATAAGCAAAAGATTAAGTAAAATTGCATTTTCATTGATAGGCCATGCAGGGGGCTGACATTACATTTTAAGCATTACATGAATATAAATGAAAATTTATAACAAAATAGAATGTTAATTTATCTATTTTTGTTGAAGAAATCAGAGTTGGCAAAGGTGTTCAATCATTTTAATCATATGATATAAAACTAGTTGGAAATCAATGAAATTGAAACTAATGTTGATTTTAAATGCCAATACTTCCAGGTTTATTGAATAAGTTTTGTTCTAATCTAAGAAGCACAAAATGCAGTTACATAAAAAGAAAAACATTATATGTTGATAAATTTGACAATTTAGAGGGGGGACTAAACAGTTGCTCTTCATTTAGAAACAAGGTATTGAGTTAAGGCTTTACCCTTGCTGCGCACTAGTATCCTAACTATTTGTTATGCTATCATCATCATAAAGCACATGTCCCATTCGTCAATCTGGTAACAGTCATGACTTAGTAGATTAAATGCTGTTATGTACATGTTTTTGAAGTAAAACCTGTTTCAGCCAACCATTAATATTTAAATTTTTATTTCACAAAAAGTGTTTCTTCAGACAGAATATTTCAGATGGGTGCTTAATGCAGTGCAAAATGATGCATCATGCTCCTTATCACTATCACACTGCATTAAGCTGCCACCTGGTTTAAAAGAGTAATGTGATTCTTGTTAGAAGTCTGATAAAAAATGGTTTTCTACTGTATTATGTTTGCAAAAACATTTACTCCTGACACTGTAATTTTTGTCTCCATCTAAGTAAATATAGACCTATGTCATCATCATTAATTCAAAAGCCCACAGTAAGGGTTTGTAAATACTGTACATATCATTTTTTGCTCACCTGAGCTAGCTCAGGGTGAGCGTTTGCAATTCCTTAATGTCTGTCTTCCGTTGATTTAAATTTTATTGTTTACACTGTAGAGGCCACATTTTTAATCACTTCCTTCTCAAACTTGCTCAGATTGTATATGACTATAACAGTTCAAATGATGTAAGTTATTGTTGAAATCAAAACAATATCCAAGCTCAATCAACTTTTACCGTCACCTAATTTGGACTTAAATGGTTCAGAATATATTGTAAAGTATTGTAAAATCCATTCAATGTAATATAGCATGTTAACAACATTGGTTTACAACATACTCTAGCAAAGTAGAGTACATCAAGGGCAAATAAGCTTCCTAAATAAAATTTAAATGAAGCCTTTTCTACCATTTCAAAGTATATCATAGGCAGGTCACTATTGCCACAATGACCAGATTTCAACAATAATTGCACTGCCTCCAGAACTCTTAGCTATATATATACATTGTGTGCAAGTATAATAAATTTCCATTTCAAATTGTAGTTGCAAGAGTGTAAACAAAGTGTCAGATATAACATTTTCAGCAATTTAAGGGCAGATAACTCTTAACATTTTCGTTTGATTTCAACAATCTGAACTATTAGGTCATGTACAATCTGAGAAAGTTTGAGAAAGATTACATTTAAATTGTGGCCTCTAGAGGGTAACCACTGTTTGTATTTGAAAGGTAGATAACTCTTGATCAATTGTTTTGGTTTCACCTATAATCTAACTCATCTGAACTCTTATAGAAATAAACAATCTGGGCAAGTTTGAGTAAGATTGGATAAAGAATGTGGCCTCTAAATTGTAAACATTGTTAAAGATGACATTTTCAGCCAATCAAAGGTATATAAAAGTTAACCTATTGGTCATATTTCAATCATAATCAACTCTTATGGTAATATACAATCTGAGCAAGTTACAGAAAGATTGGATTAAAATTGTGGCCTCTAGTGTGTAACACCAAAATTGTTGACAACAGACGCCATACATTCAAGGATTGCAAACGTTCATCCTGAGCGAGCTCAGTTTAAAGTAAAAAAAATAATTATATGCAAATTCTAAAACGCTTTTGACATATTTCAGTGACAAATAGTTTATTCAATATATTTAAATGTTTAACTTATTAAGACCAACTTTTAAGCTCACCTTAGCTAGCTCAGTGTGAGCTTTTGCAATACTTGAATGTTCGTCATGCGTCATCGTCGTCCATTGTCAACAATTTAACCCTTTACCCAATAAGCTGTTTTTAACATTAAAGACAGGTGATCACTTAAATCAGGTTGAAAGAAAAGCAGAATGTGCCTTAAGGCACATTCTGCTTTACTTTCAGCCTGATTTAAACTAACATCTGCTAGGCTATATAAAATATTTGTTATGGTAAATGTTCATGAGGGTATAAACTGGAACTATTTTCTTCAGCGGAGGAATAAATTAAATCGCTAAAAGTGGCTTCTATTGGGGAAAGGGTTAAGTGTATACACTCTAGAGGCCACAATATTTATCCAATCTTTCTCCAACTTGCCCAGATTGTAATATATTACCATAAGAGTTTGGATGAGTTCAATTATGGTTGTAATCAGACCAATAGATCAAGACTTTTCTACCTTTGAATTGCTGAAAATGCCATATTTAACAGTGTTTACACTGTAGAGGCCACAATATTTATCCAATCTATCCTAAACTTGCCCAGATTGTATATTACTATAAGAGTTCGGATGAGTTTGATTATGGTTGAAATCAGACCAATAGACCAAGAGTTATGTTCCTTTGAATTGCTGAAAATGTCATATTTAACAGTGTTTACACTCTAAATCCACATTATTTACCGTATCCAATCTTTCTCAAACTTGCCCAGATTGTATATTACCATAAGAGTTTGGATGAGTTCAAATATGGTTGTAATCAGACCAATAGATCAAGACTTATCAACCTTTAGTGCTGAAAATGCAATATTTAACAGTGTTTACACTGTAGAGGCCACACTATTTATCCAATCTTTCTTAAAATTGCTCAGATTGTATATGATTATAAGAATTCAGATGAGTTCGATTTTGGTTGAAATTAGATAGGTCGAGAGTAATCTACCTTTGAATTGCTTAAATTGCCATATTTAAGGATGTTTACACTCTAGAGGAGATCTCTCAATTTTTATCCAGTCAATCTCAAACTTGCTCAGATTGTATATGACCGTAAGAGTTCGTTGAGTTCAAATATGGTTGAAATCTGACTCATAGGTTGAGAGTTTTCTACCTTTGAATTGCTGTAAATGCACCATTTAACAGTTTACACTCAATTTTTATTCAGTCATTTTCAAACTTGCTAAGATTTAATATTACCATGAGAGCTTGGATCAGTATAACCCTTTACCCAAAGCCTGTTTATGACATTAAATATAGGTTATCACTTAAAGCAGATTGAAATTAAAGTAAAGCAGAATGTGCCTTAAGACACATTATGCTTTAATTTCAGCCTGCTTTAAACTCTCATCTGCTAGGCTATATAAAAATTTTTTGTTACAGTCATTGTTTATGAGGGTATATTAAACTATTGTCTTCAGCGAATTATCTGCCCTTGAATTGCTGAAAATGCCATATCTTACAGCGTTTACACTCTTGCAACTACAGTTTTCAATGGATTTTGATTATACTTGCACACAAAGTATATAGCTTAATAAGTTCTCGAAAGAGTGCAATTATTGTTGAAATCTAATCATTTTGGCAATAGTTTTCTGCCCTTGATATCCTTAGAAATGCTAGAAAAGGCTTCATTTCAGTATTGTTTAGGCTCTAGTTATCCGCCCATGATGTACTCTACTATACTAGAATTATGAGGTTGTATTCCAAAATTGTTTACTTGCTATACTACAAATTTGAATGGATTTAGATTAAAACAGGTGAAACAGAAAGGTAAAGCTATCAGGTTTCAGTACAACAGGTGAGCGATATCAGGGCCTTCAGGCCCTCTTGTTTGTCTCCAGGTAGAAAAATTACATGATATGGTGCCAATTACTTACGCATATAACTGCAGAAATGTGGTAAAATGTCTATTTTTCAACACAAACAGTAATATACGTTTACACAAGAAAAAAAGAAACAATGGATAGTTATAACACCTAAAAACGCACATTTTGCTGCAAAGTCTATTCTTAACAGAATGCAAGCTTAGCACCTGTGTTTGTTTATATAATTAGATGTTACTAATATAAACAAGTAATTTTTACGTTAACCCTTTGAACCCTAGTCCTGTGTCATTTCAAACAGTGTACATGTGAATAATACACTTGTCCTGTGCAATCAGTGAAGGCCCAGATCAGAGGGCTCCAAAGGAGCCCTCTGATCAGGGTCTTCACTGTTTGTCAGTAATGCCAAAATTGACAAAAACAACTCTTAAAAGCCAGAAATTAACTAGTCAAAATCAAAACTAGAATTGTCCATTTGAAGTTTCAGGGAGGAAAGAGTTAAGTAATTTTAATTGAAATGTTTACATGTTTCTCTGTTGTACATTCATCAAATGACAGTCCCCAGCGAAATGTTATAAGCAATCTTCAATGTAGTATATTTATATTAAATTGCAGCAATACTTTTCGGTGGCTCATTTCTCAAAAATCATTCAAAATCACTGTTTGTAGGTGTAACTGCAATTGTCTACACACTTATAACACACAGCTTAAAAACTTTAGTTGCAATCTAATTACAGCAAATCGAAAAGTTACTTTCAGAATGGAAGCTTAATAAAGTGGAGTGCTGCCAATCCCTTCTATGATAAACAAATATAAAGACATAAAAAGCTATTTGTCCGTCCCATATCCCCATAGTTTATTTGTTGATTTGATTATTAGGTGGCCACTTAATTTTGGTTCATCTCAATAAGTTTTGACAACGTTATGTCCCTTGGAGTGAGATTGCTTAACTTTCATGTTGCTTTCAGCTGCCATCCACTAATAAATAGAAAATAGTTTTTATCATTGATATATATGTACCATGCTGGACAAATCTACTTGCCTGTCCCATAGGCAAGCTCAATTTCTAATTGGGCAATCCAGTTCAGACAGCAAATTGCCCTGGGTAACATTGATTTTTCCGATCTGGGCAAGCTCAAAATCTTGGAAAAGTTGTAAATAAACCAACCCATTGTCTAGTTGTATTTGGTTAACAATCAAACAAATAAATAAACAGTGCCCCTGCCCCAAACCGTGACCAAAATTCAAAATTCCGCTATGAAAATATGAAGCAATCCACAACGTTTGAGCAGCTTGCCCTGATAAAAATTCGCCCAGCCCTGATGTACGTATAATATTTCATTAGAAGAGAAAAAAAGTAAAGACTACAAAAGAGTATTAATTGGGTAATGGGTTATAGCAAAGGTTATGACTAGTCACTTTCAATTTCGATATTCTTAGTCTGTTAAAACTAAGAAGGCCTTCAAGCCCTTTAGCTACAATACATGTTCAATGCTTCCAATCTAAGGCGAGCATTCAGTTTCCAACATCAAAAGAATGGTGGGATGTTAAGTAAGCTATTTCACACTTTGATTTCAGATGTCAGATATTGCAACTGCATTCAAAAAGACCACAACTGGACCATATGACCTTGGCTTGAAAGTAAAGGTTGTAGCTGTGGACACCCCTGTTAAATATACAGGAAAAGATGGCTCCCCAAAGGAGGTGTTGTCATCTGCTGTCAGTGATGGCAATGATGTAATAAAGGTGACCTGCTATGACGCTAAGAAGTTTCGATACTTTCAAGTAAGTAGTTTTATTTTTAGCTCACATGAGCTAGCTCAGGGTGAGCTTTTGCAATCCTTGAATATCAGGCGTCCATCGTTCGTCGTGTTTACACTCTAGAGACCACAATATTTATCCAATCTTTCTCAAACTTGCTCACATAACATATTACCATAAGAGTTCAAATGAGTTCTATTATGGTTGAAATCAGACTAATAGATCAAGAGTTATCTACCTTTGAATTGTTGAAATGCCATATTTAACTTTGTTTACACTCAAAATGCATTATTTTTTATCCAATCTTTCTAAAAAATTTGCTCAAATTGTACATGACGAAGTTATCAGTTGAGTTCAGAAATGGTTGTGATCAGACCATTATGTCAAGGGTTATCTGCCCTTGATTTGTTGAAAATAATTTATCAAACAGTTTTTACACTCTTGCAAAGTCTATACAGTTTTGATTATACTTGCACACTTGTTTATAGCTAAATTCTCAAGAAGTGCAATTATTGTTGAAATCTAATCATTGTGGCAATAGTTATTTGTCCTTGATCTACTTTAAAATGCTAGAAACCCCTTCATTTCAGTATTGTGTGGGGCCCCAGTTATCTACCCTTACTCTACTCTACTATACTTGAATTGGTTGTATTCCAATATTTTTTACATGCCATTGGGGATATGACAATATGGTGAAAATAATATTGCAATACCAGGAACTGTATTGCAATATTACATATATTATTGCAACTTGTAAGTACTAAATTAGATAGAAATTATCCCCAAAAGGATGTGTGCAGAATAAAGTGCATTCTGTTTCAATCAGCTATAGGCTTTCATTTCCTTAATAGTAACAATTTGCACCAGATGGAACTTTTTTGTGAACTGGATGAATTAATAACAGGCATACTGTTTACATAAGAGTATTGTTAGTACTATACAAAATTTAATTGGCTTTCATTGCTCACCTGAACTAGTTATGCAATCCTTGACTTTGTTTTTAGCTCAGGGTGAGCTAGCTCAGGGTGAGCTTTTGCAATCCTTGAATGTCCGTTGTGCATCGTCAGTCATGCGTCCTCCGTCGCCCATCTTCAACAATTTGAGTGTTTACACTCTAGAGACCACAATATTTATCATATCTTTCTCAAACTTGCTCAGATGGTAAATTGCCATAAGAGTTTGGATGATTTCGATTATTATTGAAATCAGACAAATAGGTCAAGAGTTATTTACCTTTGAATTGCTGAAAATGCCATATTTAACAGTGTTTACACTCTAGAGGCCACAATATTTATCCAATCTTTCTTAAACTTGCCCCGATTGTATATGACCATAAGAGTTCGGATGAGTTTGATTATGGTTGAAATCGGACAAATAGATTAAGAGCTATCTACCTTTGAACTGCTAAAAATGCTATATTTAATAGTGTTTACATGGTAGAGACAACAATTTTTATCCAATGCATCTCAAACATGCTCAGATTGTATATGACGATAAGAGTTTAGAAGAGTTTGATTATGGTTGAAATCAGACTAATAGGTCTAGAGCTATCTACCTTTGAATTGCTGAAAATGCCATATTTAAGGGTGTTTACACTCTAGAGGCCACACATTTTATTTAATCTTTCTCAAACTTGCACAGATTGTATATTGTCATAAGACTTTAGATGAGTTTAATTGTGGTTGTAATCGGATCAATATGTCAAGAGTTATCTACCTTTGAATTGCTGATAATGATATATTTAACAGTGTATACACTCTAGAGGCCACAATATGTATCCAAACTTTCTCAGACTTGCCCAGATGTATATGACCATAAGAGTTCGAAAAATGTGATTATGGTTCAAATTGGACCAATAGATCAAGAGTTATCTACCTTTGAGAATTGCTGAAAAGCCATATTTTACAGCGTTTACACTCTTGCAACTACAGATTTTAATGGATTAAGATTAAACTTGCACACAAAGTAAATAGCTGTACATTCTCGGAAGGAGTGCAATTATTGTTAAATCTAATCATTGTGGCAATAGTTATCTGCCCTTGATATACTTTGAAATGCTAGAAAAGGCTTCATTTCAGTACGGTAAAGCTATCAGGCTTCAGTACAACAGGTGAGCGATATCAGGGCCTTCAGGTCCTCTTGTTAACTTAGGTTTCACACTCTAGAGAATACAGTTATTATCCAATCTTGCTTGATCTTGCTCAGATTGTATTAGTACTGGACAAATTCACTTACCCATCCCACAGGCAACCTCAAATTCTGTTAAGGCAAATACATTGCCCTTGGCAAGATTGATTTACCAATCTGGACAAGCTCAATTTCTTGGAAAAAATGTAAATAAACAAACCTATTGTGTAGTTGCACCAATAATCAGTGCCCCATATACCCCCAACCTCACTAATCTTCCCCAATGAAAATATGGGGCAAATCCTAAATTGTGAGCAGCTTGCCCTGAAAAATGTTTGTCTAGCCCTAGTATTTATCCATAAAAGTTAGTCCAATTGTGGCTAAATTTGATAAATAAATCAATATTTATCTACCCATGCATTGCTGAAAATGCCATATTTAACTGTTTACACTCTAAGAGGCTACAATATTTACCCAATCTTTCTCAAACTGGTATATGACCATATCAAGTTCTGATGAATTCAATTATGATTGTGTTCATTCCAATAAGTCTAAGTAATCTGCGCTTGAATTGCTGTCATCAACAATTTTTGTAATCCTTGGTTTTTTGTTACTACAGGTTGACAAAACAGTCATGTTGCGAAATACAATAAAGAAGATGGATGATGGGAAGGTCATAGTAGTTACGACACCCTCAAGAGTTGCCTTCTGGGCACCACTGCAGGTTGATGTGCCTGAGGCCCACAAGGTTCAAGGCCGCAATATCCTTACGCCACCTCCTGCAGAGGTTGTAGCAATTTCAGCTGCCCTTGCCTCTCCAAAGAGACGAAAGGTGTCTGTGACTGGAAGGCTGGTTCAGGTAAGAAATAAGCAAAAGAGCACTGACACCAAGTCATAAATTTTTAGCTCAGTGTGATTTTTTTCAATTTTATAGAAATCCAATTTCTGTCTTTATTGTCAACAATTTAGTGTTTAATCTCTAGAGGCAACAATATTTATCACATCTTTCTCAAACTGTAGATGACTATAAGAGTTCAGATAAGAGTGTTTAAAATTGAACACATAAATAGGTCGAGAGTTACTTGCTTAGATTGTATATTAACATAAAAGTTCAAATGAGTTTAATTTTGATTGAAGTCAAACTAAAAATTCAATTGTTATCTAGAATCTACCTTTTTCATTGCTGAAAATGCCATATTTTACAGTGTTTACACTCTAGAGGCTACAAGATCAATCCAATATTTCTCAAACTTGCCCAGATTGTATATTGCATTATTCTAATAAGCTTAATTTTGGTTGGATTCAAACCGATAGATTTAGTGTAGTCTTCCATGAATTGATAGAAATGCCATATTTGTAACAGTTTAAAAGGGTTTAGATTAGCTCATTACAATTAAAATCGCACTGAAAGGTCAAAAGGTATTCACCTTTGAATTGCAAAACGTGCCTGAAACCATTAGCTCATTAATACACCTTTGTACGCTTGTGACCTATAATCTATTTCTGCAGTGAAGATATTTGTTCCATTCTATACAGATATGAATATGTATCATAAGATATTTGCTATATCCAATCAAATAATAGATTTCAGCAGGCTGAAAATAAAGCAGAATGCACTTTGGCACATTCTGCTTTACTTTCAACCTGAAAAATGTGGACATCTGTCTTCAAAATTAGAAACAGGCTATTGGGTAATGGGTTAAGGGTATTTACACACAAGAGGTCACACTTTTTAGCTCACCTAGTCAACCGTAAGCACTTTTTAATCAAAACAAATAAAATAGATTATCACAAAACAATATTGTAATGAGCAAACATTACATAGTAATGATGTTTTTCAGCATTAAGGCACATCTGTTTCTTAGGTTAAGACCCTTTCTACTTACTTTGACACATATTTTCTGTATAACTATTTGTAGTTGTAGTTATATTTGTGTGGCATATTTTTCTCTTCAACACAGAAGACATGAGTTTCCCTGAATACATGAGTTTCCCTGTAATAGGACTTCACTGATCAATCTATAGCAATTATGGCTTGTACAGTCTCAGAAATACTAAGCAGCATACCGCATTTCCATTGTTCATACATCTGAGCATCAATCTATACAAACTTATGTCAGTTGTGGACTATGTGACCCATGTAACGTAGCTTCATTACATGTAATACACTAATGAACTTGTACATACATGCTCTGTTTCTAATATTTATAGGAGGAAGAATGTAAGACCGTGAAGGCGAACAAGCAAGATGTTCAAATCAAAAACATCATAATCGAAGATAATAGTGGCCGGGCAAAGATCACCCTTTGGCGAGATAATGCGTCAGCTGAGATTAGACCGGGTGACTTCGTTGAAGTTACAGACGTCCAGACAAATGTGTACAATGACATGACATCCCTTTCAACTACAATGAAATCAACAGTAAAGGTATGACATCTTCTTTTTCTGGATATACAACCTGTGATTTACTAGTTCATAATCTTAGAAATTTTGTGTTTTAACACATAGTAGACCTTAAGATTCGTTAAAACATAGTCCTAGGGTCTAAACTTGACCTGTCCTATAGGTTACTTGTTTTACTAAAATCTATATAAAACCAAAATCAAAAGTTCAAATCAAAAACTACATGTAAAGTTCTGATATATTTTGTGTCACAATATTTGTAGCATCACCTAGTAGTTCTTTGCCCCGTACATCTTAGGATGCAGCAACATATAGTTATTGCACTGTCCAACTGTCTGTCCTTGGTAACAAACTTAACTAGTTTTTACCATATTGTCTATCACCAATCCCACTTATTCAAATGCTAATCAGAATATATTGTCATGGGTGCCATCGAGTGCACAGGTGTTAATTGAACACACGGTCTTGTTTCATTATAGCCCTAGGATCATAATAAGACCCATCCTAGCACTCAGTAGTTTCATAAATTTACATATATATAAAGGCACAATTACAAATCTTATCAAAAGCCTTAAGGCCCACAGCTTCAGTATATGGTATCATGTCTGGATTGTTATTGTCAATTCTGTTTAGAAATCTCTTAAATCTAGATACCCTGTTGCTAATTTTAGTGATGAAAACAGGTCACCATTTCAAGCATCTGAAAATAAAGACAAATGCATAAATCTGGTATAATAATAATTATATGAATTAAACAAAAAGAACTTTAACAACTATATGAACAAAATTTCTAACTCCAAAATGCAACTATTCCTATTGCAAGGAATGTTAACATTTATAAAGTGCAGTACATTTTCCAATTTACTGTTTAAAGTGCTGCATGCATGCTTGTGAAAGGAGATGACAAAGCAATTTGCAGATACATACAAGCCTTACTTGTCAACATTTCATGCAAACCAAATTTGTTGGCTCTCAGTGTAATATTAACAATAAAATATTCTTGATAATTGGTATATAGTATCTAACATAATCCTTATCTCTGCAGAGCCGCCTGATCTTATTACCCCATTGCTGGTTTCTATTTGAAGATACCTAACAAACAGGGTTAAATTAAAGCTGAATGCAACTACAGGCATATTCAGCTTTACTTTCAGCCTGCTGTAAGCAACCCTAAAGTTTAGAACTGTTGATAAGGAATTTATTCATATAAAATGAATTCTTTACTGATCAAATAGATAAGGAGTAAAAAAGGCATATTTATGGTGTAGATGGTTAACCCATTACCCCATAAATATGCCTTTTAAAGCCTGTAATTTATTCCTCTACTGAAGAAAATAGTTCTTATTTGTACTGTTACAAATAAGACTCCTAAGAAATATTTTTAATAATCTAGCAGATGATTTAAAAGTTAAGCAGAATACGCCATAAGGCTATTCTGCTTTAATTTCAACCTGCATTAAGTGGTTACCTATCTTTCAAACTAGAAACAGGCTATGGGGTAAAGGGTTAATACATCTCTTACCAGACAATAACTGTAAACACTTGAAAATGCATAGACTTGACAAATTCTACTTGCTTTTCAGAAAATCGAAGCACCAGAGACAACTGAAATCATAACTGTATGTGGCCTATCTGTCCATGAGGATGTGGCAGAGCTTTTCCTAGACATGGATTCCAATACGATAAGCGAGCTCAGCGTGCCCGCTGAAACCCTTCAGCAGGCACTTCTTACAGAAGAAGACTGGGACTTCGATATTGAGAATGCATGCCAGAAGGGGCCCTTCAAGTTATCCATAACCAGGAAAGGCTCAGACATTATGTCACTCATCAAAGTAGCAGATGATGAGTAATGAGTAATCTGAAAGACCAGACTTTCACATATTCACATAAGGAATCACTCTATCCTCTATAGCAACATCAAATGTTTTCCCTGTTCTACGACCAGGTAATTTGTGTCATGTTTTGGCTGAAAAACTGCACAAGAGCTGTACACTGTTTTTGTCTCATGTTAAATGATTGAAAACTAGAAAGAACAATTCCACCACTTATTTGGGTGATATAGGATAGGAAATTCTCCTCAACGGTTAGAAAATTGATGCAGGGACTCCGCAAGCCTAGTCCTGGCAGGATTTTTCTCATCCTTGGTGTTGAAATTACTATCCTACATCAACACTAACATGGATTTTTAAAGTCCATATGCAAATAGTGAAGAATATAAAGAGGTAATTTCTATGAAATCTTATGATTAATGTCTGCACAATTTCACATCTAGTTTCTGATTTTGCTACTTAGTTAAATAGAATAAAGGAAGTCAAAAAAATTATTAGATCTTACCCTTTCTTCTCTGAAAATATCATGAAGTACATGAATTTAATTGTACGTTATAAACTTTATGACTTTATCTAACACAACAATTGCAGAATCTGATCTATGTCTTCACTTTTGCATAGGACAAATGTACTTTTCAAATCTATGCACTACAAAGGATGCATTTGTGCATCATAATGGTTGAATGCACAGTCGATCTTTGTTTCTTTATGTTAAGTTACGTTTCATACTCTAAGCTAGAAAATGCTTAGTTTTAATAGTTTTTACTTTACGTTTCTACAAGCTAAAATTTATGAATTTTGATAAAACTATGTTAAACTCAACCCATTATCCCATAAATACGCCTTCATTACCACTAAAGAGTTTTATAAGTTATGACTATGTATAATTCAAAACATTTCTTATATGTAGCTGATTGTTGCTTAAAGGAGGCTGAATGTTTGCAACATAAGTAAAGCAGAATGTGCCTTCTGCTTTACTTTCAACCTATTTAAATTGTCTTCAAAATAAAAAAAACAGGCAATAGGGTAATGGGTTAAATATCTAAAAGTGACTAGTAGTATTTGTTTTGAAATCTGACTAATTCATGTAGTATTATGGCTAAAAGAGCCAGTATTTACACTCTAGCAGGTATCTGAATAGTATTAACTAATTAATAGGATACAGTTAATTTCCAGTTTTGTACCCAATTATACTAGGATATTAACATATTGTTGACATAAAATTGTTATGATGGTAATATGGTGAAATTTTTGTGCTCCTCATTCACAAGTAGTCATGAAAAGATTTCTTAGTAAATAATGCAAAGGTATTCAACTATTAGCATAAGGAACTATTTTTGCTTTACATGCAAAAAATGTCAGAAAATGATATGCTTGCAAGTAATGTATTTGCTGTTCATTTACTCCAAGCTCATGATAAGGAAAGTATTTCAAAACAAAAACCTATTCCTGCATATAATTCAAAGCGTTACTTCTCATTGGGATCATCTCTCCCAGACAATTATAATGATTAGTTACAAAAAAGGATTTTATTGTTTAATGAGTGCAATAATGTTGGATTTGTTGAGTTGAGCAAATGTCACACTGACAGCCATATCATATACTTTATTTTGATACCAACTATTGCTTAAGTGAAAGAGTTTCTCTTTGGAGGTAAAGTATAAACAGTGCTATTATTAAGTATGTCAGATCAAATAAAAAACAAACTATAAAGTGTTGGAATAGAAAACATTTTTATTAAAAACAGTGAAGGCTCAGATCTGGTGTTAAACATAAGATCACAGTTCACTGATCCTTGTTTTTTACAAATTATTTGTTTGGCAAGGAATTTATAAGACTGTTTGATACACATTCAGAAGAATACTGGTGTTAGTGTGTGAATGTGTGTGTGTGTGTTTGTGTGTGTGTGTGTGTGCGCAAAATCAATGATATGCCACATATGAGTCTTGAAATGTATATAGTATTTTGTTTTGATTTAGAGACCCTTTGTAACAAAAAAAACCCAAATCTGATTGTTTATGTACTCTTTGGATATCATTGATATCAAACTGTTATTTAAGTCATTGCCCCATAGATAATCATTTCTACAAATGTATTCATATTTCACCCAAGAAAATAGGTCCAATGTATACTGTTATGAATATGTATCTTACAAAAATTTTCTAAAAAGCATAAAGCAAACTGAAAAAAAAGCAAAATGTGCCATAAGGCACGCTGTCGCATTTTCTTCATTCAACATGCTTTAAATGACGACCTTTTTGCAAAGGTAAAAAGAAGCTATGGAGTAAATAAAAAAGATGAAGATAATACAAACATTCACAAGAAAGCTTCTATTTAACTACAAATCAACTCCAGACTTAAACTTAATCAGTTATTGTCAGTTTCATTAGGCTTCCTAAGCTTCCAACCTAAAGAATAGGATTAATGTTTTCATTGCTATTAAAAAACTCTGGATTCAACCTGTTTTTATATAATTTTTGCTTCACACTTCATGTGAACTGCTTGATTTCCTAAAGAATTACATAATAGTTAACTGAATTGTTTTTTATCATTGCATAAAGAGCTAATACATTGTTTGTCTTGCTACTTACAATTGTCAACCATATACATGTTTTCCTTTACTTGATATTTTCAAATATTATGAAAAAGTCTGTCATAAAGTGTACAAATGTATCATGAACATGTAAATGTAAACTTGTTTTCCTAAATTTTCAGGGAAAATTTTTCTTCAATAAGGGGCAGAAGCAAAGTTAGTGTACAAAATTAACCAACAGGTGTAACTAAACATTTGTATCTTATGAGAAAAAGATATGCAATGGTTCTTTATACTGCTTTTAAAGCAAACTGGGCAATATTGTTGATCACCATTTGACATTTGTACTTATGGTTCAGTTTAATTTCTCATTTTCTTTCTCAAATTTTTCTTCTGTTATTTAATAAATTATTCTCTGTCATGCCTGAATAGGGCTATTCAGTATTATTGAGCACCATCTAAAGTTGTGCACCTGTAATTGTTCAATTACAATTTCCAAAACAGTAGACATACTATTAGATGTAAACTATTAACCACTGTGTTAGATGTAGTTATATGGGAGGGGGGGATTAATCAACTACAGTGATAGTAATACCTTTTCATGTCATACAAGTGCTTGTAGAATCTATACCACGACACTCCCACAGTGCTATCCACTTGCATGCACTTCTCATACTAATTCAAATTCAAACCCTGTGTTCAACCGTGAAATTATACTATTAGAAGGCAACAACTTTAGTGTTATTTCATGGTCTTGGACAAATGTTTCTACTTGGTTTTGACTTAATTATGTAATGAGACTGCTTGTGTTTGTGTCCACAGTTGCTCAACACTTAGAATCTATACCACAACACTACCACAGTGCTAATCACTTGCATGCACTTCTCATACTGATTCAAATTCAAAACCCTGTGTTAAACCATGAAATTATACTATTAGAAGGCAACAACTTTAGTGTTATTTCACGGTCTTGGACAAATGTTTCAACTTGGTTTTGACTTCAATTATGAATTGAGACTGCTTGTTTTTATGTCCACAGTTGCTCAACACATGCTTTGCCAAAAAAAGATAGCTATAAGGTTGTATCCTGTTCTAATAGCATATAGGGAAATCATGTAATGATAATATCATGGAAACCTATTAAAAAAACATTGTATTGTATGATGGTAAGATGAGATTTTTGTAAATATCATGCATGGCCATCTCTGATATCCAGATCAAATAGCATAAGATTGTGACCATTAATCACAAAAAAGTACACAAGGTACAAGATACAAAAACATTCCTCTGTAACCATAAATAGGCTTGCTTTTTTTAGACAAAGGTTATTCATTCAAGCAATACATTTCAAGTTAATTTATGAAACTTAGTTCAGATAGTTCCTGAAAAATATTGCCAGTTCACTATTTCCCTTCATGCTATCAGACACATCCATATAATTCAGTTGTATAGTGATTAGTGAATGCATTCACTGATTTTAACAACACGTTTTATAAAAAAAAGAATTGTGGAATGTTGAGGTACAAACAAAGCATGCAACAAGCAACTGTGTGAAGTTGTGGTACATTTTTAAGCAAAGCTTGGATTATAAAATGTGTTTGTGCAATTTTCAATAAAAATAGTTCCTATTTATATAGTGTTCTGTTTTCAGTACCCCTACATCAATAGATTTTTTGTGTCATCTGCTGTAGGCACAGGTGACACATAGTGATAACTTTAACAACATATGTCCGTCCGTCCGTCTGTCTGTCTGTATGTCTGTATGCTTTTTTGTGTCCAACCTCATAACTCCTCTTTTTCTGATTTTTATTAAACCAAACTTCATTTTAGAAAGATTTTAGGGTATTGCACAAGAGTTATAACTCTTGCTACAATATCTTAATCTATTTATTCGAACCCGTGTCTTCAACGTCTGCATTGGTTTAGTCTTTAGCCGACTGAGCTAGCTCAGGGTGAGTTTTGCAATCCTTGAATGTCTGGTGAATGTCTGTTGTCAACAATTTTAATGTTCTAGAGGCCACAGTATTTATCAAATCATTCCCAAAATTGCTCAGATTGTATAATTCCATAAGAGTTTGTAAAAGTTCAATTATCTATGAAATCAAACCAATAGATCAA
The DNA here is from genome assembly GCA_922989275.2 of Gari tellinella. Taxonomy (NCBI): domain Eukaryota; kingdom Metazoa; phylum Mollusca; class Bivalvia; order Cardiida; family Psammobiidae; genus Gari; species Gari tellinella. The sequence goes on along the minus strand of OV277857.1, from coordinate 24,587,516 downwards.
GAGTTATCTCCCCTTTTCTCATAAAATAAGTAAATTTTGTTTGGAGCATATCTCTTGACTGTTACACTGTAAGTTAATCAAACTGGATAACATTAATATTCCCTTCAACTACTTAACATGCTATACCTTGGGGTTTTAACTTGTGGTGAACATCCATCGTTGGGACAATATTCTTGTTATCCAATATGCCTCAAATTTACTAGTACTGTATATAACCATAAGTATTCAGATGAGTTAAATAATCATCAAAATAAGTCCAGAGTTATCCGCTCTTCAATCACTGAAAATGCCATTATAAATGTTTACACTCTAGAGGCCAATATCTTAAACCAGTCTTTTTCAAACTTTCTCAGATTGTATATGATCATAAGTGTTCAAAAAAGTTCGATAAGAGTTGAAATTGAACCAATAAGTACAGATTTGTCTACCCTTGAATTGCTTAAAATACCATATCTTAAGTGTTAACACTCATGCAACTACAGTTTTCAATAACTATTGATTATATTTGCACTCAAAGTATAAAGCAATATCATCTCAAAGGAGTGCACGTATTGTTAAATTCTAATCCTTGTGACGATAGTTATCGACCCTTGATATACTATAAAATGCCAGAAAAGGCATCAATTCAATATTATTACGGCTCTAGTTATCTGCCATTGATGTACACAGTACTATACTAGAATTATCATACTGTAATTGAAAATGGTTTACATGCTATACTACAACTTTGAATGGATTTTAAACGGGTAAAACAAAAAGGTTAAGCCCTCAAGCTTCAATATAAGATATCAGGTGCCCGTTTCTAAATTCGTACAACAAACCGGTTGTAAGACAAAACTTTAAAATACATTTAATTTCTGATTTCTCTATCTAATCCTGTATTGTGACATCTCTTTGGAATCTTCTTGAAAAGACGATTCCAAAGGGATATCACAAGACAGCATTAGATCGGGGAATAATAAAAATTAAGACTTCTATACTCTGACTTACTAAAAAAACATGTACTAAGAAGTTTCATGAAACGGACCCCAGGTGAAGGCCCTATTGTTAGAAAAAGCTTTTAGTAAGACATCATTTCTCAATAACTATCAAAGGTATCCTTTTGAAACTGGGAATACTTCGTCTTGTTCATTATCAAAAGGCAAACTCATTCCAAAAAAACACAAACTTGTCATTTCTGAGTTTTGGCCCTTGTTATATTTACATAAATTCTGTAAATTGAAATATCTTAATAACTATGAAAGGTAATAACTTCAAACCTTGTAAAATTGAAATATCTTAATAACTATGAAAGATAATAACTGCAAATCTTGCATTCCTGTTAAGTATCAAATGAGAACTAGTTACAACAAGACAGGTTACTGTTTATTTGTAACTTCCAATACTTGTTAAATATCAAATGGGCAACTAATAACAAGGCCGGCAAGATAGTGTACTTGTTTATACTTACTGATTTCTTTGAATGCACTTAACAGGTGTCTAATCATCACTATGGTTCAATTAAACTAGATTATTTCACTAATCGCGGATCTCTCAGTGCTTTCAGCACTTTGATTAACTCTTTCATTCGAATACACGTAACCCTAAGTGCCCATTGGATAATGTTTGCAAACAGTTACTGTTTGGGTCAAGACAAGACGCCGCTTAACGCAACTTCTGATCTATATTCACGCCGCTTAACGTGACTTCTGATCTATATTCAAACTGTTTAGCACTCTTATTGAAAAAAAGGATTTAGTGGTTCTTCGCACACGATATTATTGAATCAGACGACAATTCAGCAAGATAAGGAATAACAAGCAAGTGTAACACGACCGCGGCAGTTTTCTAAAGAAAAGAACTCTGGGTTGAATTGAATACCGCACACTTTAAAGTGGGCAACTTATTCTGATTGCACTGTGGTAAATGATACCGCATAACCCAATCTTACTGCACGATATGTCCGTGCAAAATGGAAAAACACAAATGGAAATTATAGTTGTATACGTGTATTTCAATATTGTAGAAGTGGGTGGATTAGTTTGATATCATAAATTTACTGCAATCATTATTGACTCTGTGTTAGATTTTTAATAGAAATCTTCGAATTAGGTAAAGTCCGATACAGTTACTCGTTCGCTTAAAAGTGTCCCATTACGTGAATAGCTATCAGAATATGTTCAAAGTGTATTCATCGTTTCAATTTAAACTTCTTAGGTATACTCGCTCTAGATCTAGTTTATCTATTCTAAGTAAATTAACAATGAAAAGTATATAATTTATAAATAGGAAGACTGTTCTCGGTATTCAGCTACCTTTGGCTGAAAGTAACACCCCGAGGATGAGCTGCAACAGAGCAAAACGTTTTTAGGGCCAAATACCTGGTACCAAACCTCCGTACAGTGACACATCAATATGCCGTGCAGTGAAATTTCATTCACAACCAAGATGCCGTACACTTGACACAAATTTGTTTTAATTCTATTCTTAAAAGTATGACCCAACAGTGTGGTATTAGTGAGTCACAGGAATTATTATGAAAAGGATCGAATGTTTTATGAAAAGATTGTAGTCGGGATCGTTTTAAACAGTTGATATCATAATTTTTTGTCAGCAATCGTCGTTATTTACCGGTACCAGGCAGCATATATATATGTTTTACGAGAGTTTCTCTAAATAAAACAGAAATGTTTTGACACCAGTGTATCCCAGAAACATCACGCTTTAAAACGGTATCATACACATGTTGATCATATACTTTTTATGCTATAAATCATGAAAAAACATACCTGAGGTGCAGAGCGACCGGCTATCTCTCTCGACTCGCTGGTACCAATATCCTGTGTACGGGTATACACAGTGATGGTTACCATGGCAACATGTCCTTACCCACTTTCTTTGAAAAACTTTCGAAGCTCACTACAGTACCTGACAAATGGGTCATTAGTTTCAGAGAATTTATTTGAAACAAGGGCCGCCATGGCCCTAAATCGCTCAACTGGTACACCTGTTAAACTTGACCTAGATTATAACTGGACATGACCCACATCCAACATCTAGAGTGTTTCAATTGACTTAGCTTTACACCTGACACAATCCACATTTGATTTTGACCTAGATTTGATGTAGGCAAACATTCTGACAATACATGTACTTCATTCAGATCTAATGAGATTTGTAGCTCTAGAGGATTAACACTGTTTTTCTTTGATTAGACCTAGTTTTTGACCTACATTATCCATATTCCAACTTGACCTAGATATCAATGAGGCAAACATTTTAACCAAGTTTCATTACGGTCAAATAAGATTGATAGCCTCTAGAGTGTTAACAATGTTTTTCAATGATCTGACCTAGTGACCTAGTTTTTGACCTAACATGACTCATATTCGATCTTGACCTTGATATCTATTAGGCAAACATTCTGACTAAGTTGCATTAAACTCCAATGTGATTTCACTGATTTGTAGCCCCTAGAGTGTTAACAAGGTTTTTCTATTATTTGACCTAGTTTTTGACCAGACATGACCCATATTCATCCTTGACCTAGATAGCAATGAGGCAAACATTTTGACCAAGATTTATTATAATCCAATGAGAATGAAAGCTTCTGGTGTCAACAATGTTTTCCTATGATTTGACCTAGTGGCCTAGTTTTTGACCCAACATGACTTATATTCAACCTTGACCTAGATATCTATAAAGCTAACATTCTGACTAAATTGCATTAAACTCCAATGTGATTTGTAGCCTCTAGAGTGTTAACAAGGTTTTTCTATTATTTGACCAAATGACCTAGTTTTTGACTGGACATGACCCATATTCATCCTTGACCTAGATATCAATGCGGCAAACATTTCCACCGAGTTTCATTAAGATCCAATGATATTTGTAGCCTCTAGAGTGTTTTTAACACGTTTTTTCTATGATTTGACCTAGTTTTTGATCCACATGACCCACATTCGAACTTGACTTAGAGTTAGATTTCTTCAAGAGTGTAACATAAATGGTGCACAACATTTGGTCTTGAAAATACAACAAAACACCATGTCAACTCAAATCAACATTATCTTTCCTTCATTTAGATATAATTGTAATCATCAAATCTAATATACATACCAATATATAACCCCTTCCTCTAAAAAAGTAACTTACAATGTTTCTTCTTAATCTGCCACATTATCAACAAAAATAATTTATATTGAGCGTGTTAAATACAGGTAAAACATAAAGAATGGTGAAAGAAAAGCAGAAAGCTTTACTCAGAGTTTCAGATAAGAGGAGTATTTCAAAAACTAAAATCTTTATTTCTGCATTCAACCCTATGGTGTCACTACTCATTAGAATCGTCTCAAAGAGACGATTCTAATGAGTAGTAACACCATAGGATTTGGTAATAAAATAAATGAGAAAATGTTGAATTTGTTCAGTTAACTCTTATCTGGAGCCCTGTTTACTTTCATCCTACTTTATGCTTTCACCATTCTTAACCCTATACCCCACAGCCTGTTTCTAGATTTGAAAGCAGGCTATCACTTATGATAAAGCAGGTTAAAAGTAAAGCAGAATGCACATTAAGGAGTATTCACCTTTACTGCCAACCTGCTTTTAAAGCTTACCATCTGCTAGGATATAGAAAAAGGTTCTTATGGTGGATATCCATGACTGTATCCAGTGGAACTACAGTAAAACCTCTGTACTACAACCACTACATTATATCAATTAGCAGGTTTTAACCTTTTGAACCCTAGTCCCGCTTATAGGCGTTCTTTTCAAACAGTGTATATGTGAATAGTACATTTCTCCTGTGCAAACAGTGAAGACCCAGATCAGAGGGCTCCGAAAGGAGCCCTCTGATCAGGGTCTTCACTGTTTGTCATAATGCCAAACATTGACAAAAACAACCCTTAAAAGTCACAAATGGACTAGACTAAAAAGGAAACTGGAATTGTCTATTTAAAGTTACAGGGAGGAAAGAGTTAAGGCAGGTGACTGATAAAAGCACATTATTACATTCACATTAATTTAAGCTGTCACCTGTATTCCATGCAGTTTATAAGCCTTCTTTTCAGTTGTTGTATAACGAGGTTTACTGTACTTTCTTCAGTGGAGGTGTAAATTATGGACATAAAAAGTCATATCTATTGGGGTAATGGGTTAAACATACAGTGGAGAAAACGTTATTCTTTCCCAATAAACGCGTTTACGCTAAAACTATGTTTTCCATTGCAAACAGTTTGGAGCCAGATCAGACGCCGGGTAACCCGGCGTCTGATCAGGCTCCAAACTGTTTGCCACCAAGATAAACATGAATTATCAGAATTGTCCAAAAGTTGTTTTTTTCTACGTTTTAGTGCTTTGCGTTTGCGTTTAAACGGGAAAGAATAACAGATTCTCCACTGTAGCTGGATATAACGATAAGTGTTTTCACTGTTGGCTATGGAAGAAAGGGTTTAACTCTTTCAACACTAAGTAACTCTTGTGGGTTATTAGGTTCCCTTGTTGATCATTATAGTTACCAATCTTGGAGTTCTAAGTAGTTTTATTAAAATATTGATCTATATCAGTAATAACAGTATAGACCCTGATCAGCGGGCTCCTATAGGAAACCTCTGATCAGAGTCTACACTGTTTGAAAATGTAATTGGGTATATTTTAAATAGGTCCATGGTGTTGAAAGAGCTTAAAACTTCAAACTGGAATGGCATGCCTACCAATACATAAAATTCCATCCTACAAGGCCCCAGATAAGAGGGAGTAAACTGAACAAATCCAACATTTTCTCCCTTATATCAAATCCTATGGTGACACCATAGGGTTTAATTCAGAAATAAAGATTTTAGGTTTTGAAATACTCCCCTTATCTGGAGCTCTGCTTTCATATAACAAGACATCACAAATGATACAAATTTCCTCACCTTCAATTTCAGAAGAGGACCAGACAAGTGGAGTATTTCAAAAACCAAAATCTTTATTACTGCATTAAACCCTATGTTGTCACTACTCATTAGTGACACCATAGGGTTTGGTGCTGAGATGAGCGACTAAATGTTGTATTTGTTCAGTTTACTCCCTCTTACCTGGAGCCCTGATAATAGTTATAAACAAACAATTTAGATAAAGTAACATAATGCAACAAACTTACAACAAAAACACAAACATTCTCTAATCTAATTTTAATTGGAAAGTATAACAGTGCACAAGGTGATAACGAGGCTCAGCAATGTGATGTTATAGACTTAACTGTAGTTAATGTATCAATCAGCCAGACTCCAAGAAACTTGAGAAACAGTTAACTATTAAGTTGACACCCTCTCATCTGGAGCCCTGCAATATCCTACCCAGCAAAAATTATTGCTAGAGAAAATATTTAGTTGACACCCTCTTATCCGGGCCTTGCAATATCGTAAGCAGCAATTATTAAAGCTAAAGTTGACTATAGTTTGTGTGTCAGTCAGCTAGGCTCCAACACTTGACCTATCCTAAGAGCAGCACAAGCTGACAACACAGCCATCTGTAGAGCATTCCTTCTCACTGACAAACTATCCCACACCACTCTACACTCAGGCGAATATCCTGGCTTGTACATCACTGAAGGAAGTGTATCAACATTATCTATATGGCCGGCTCTAAGGTCCGACAAACTATCACCCTCGGAGAGTCTAGCTAACCCACAGCAACAATATACATCTCTCCCATTCTTGATGCCAGATTTGTTGGTCACTTTCGTTTTGTTATAGAGATGGCCATTGGTACAGTTGAACATAACTTCTGTATCCCACTGTACGGAGCTGTGCAGTATGGCAGTTGTAAACAGATTGCAGGCTTGGTCGAGTGTGTAACTTGGGATATCTAGTAGCTCAGCAAATGTTTGTCCATCTTCCTGCAACTAAACAAATTAAAGTACAGTAGAACTTCTCTATAACGACCACTTCTCTATGACGACCACTTTTCTATAACGACCACTTCTCTATGACGACCACTTCTCTATAACGACCACTTCTCTATGACGACCACTTTTCTATAACGACCACTCATTGAGGTTATATTTTTTATACCTAACACAGATGGCTGCTTAAATCAATGTGAAAGTAAAACAGAAAGCTCCTAAAACCACTAAGTTGTGTCAAATATTAGTTGTTTAAGACAGGTGACTGCTTAAAGCAATTGAAAGTGAAACAGAAAGCTCCTACAGGAGCTTTCTATTTCACTTTCACATTGCTTTAAGCAGTCAACTGTCCTTCATACGATTAGCCTTCTTTTTAGTGGTCATAATAGAGAGGTTTTACTATACTTGAGAGTGCTGATCATGGTTTTAAACTGAAATACAGTAGTATGGTTTGAAAAGAAAACCAGGAGATTAATATTGAACATTCTATAAACTCTATTTCTTTTTATTTGTCTTTGATAGTAGGATTTTTAACAGTTTATATTTACACAGAACTTCTAATATACATGTATACACAAAACTTCTAACATTGAATAAAACTGTAAAGAGCCAGGGTCCATGCTTATAAAGCGTTTGAGCTGAGTCTGAAATTGTTCTCAAGCATTTGATTGGTCAGATTTGAGCCTAGGCTCAAATCTGACCAATCAAATGCTTGAGAACGTGTGCAGACTCAGCTCAAACGCTATATAAGCATGGACTCTGAACATATTTTTTAACACTTTTCAACAGCCGCGCAATAGACCATACAAAAGACAACCCTTGGTGCTGCTGCATTTAAAAGAATCATGCAACTTTCTTGGTCCTGAAATTATTCATACACAAAATAAATTGAAAGAAGAATCTACTAATTTTACGTTTAGCTTATTTACTTCAGGAAATAATGTTTATTCACTAGAAGTTTTATCATTTCATATTGTTTCACTATATATCATCTGATATAGTACTCAAAATTAATAGAGTTTTCTTTTTTAAGGAACAGATAAAACCCAACAATATTATTGAGTGTTGTTTTCTTGAAGGATGAGGACTGATGAGTAAAAGTTGAACTAGATGCTGACTAAAGATGGTTCCAAAGATTTACAACCATCAAAAACAACCTCATAGCTTGATTTCCCTCCTGAAGCAAAGTGAAAGTTTAAAGCAGATTATAGGTAACAGGATCAAATAAGCCATTGGAACTTTTGAAGATTGCTAACAATTGTCAAGCAAGGTTAAATGAGATGGTTCGGGCATGTGACGAGATCATCAGGGCTTTCCAAGACAATAATACTAGGCACAGTTCAGGGAGGAATAAGGAGAGGCAGACAGAGAAAGTGATGGGAAGATTACATTACAGAATGGACAGATTTAAGTCTAAAGGAAAGAATGCGGATGGCAGAAAACAGAGGGGAATGGAAAAAGCTGGATGTCAAGAAATATATGGTGCCCCAACATTCCCACATGACTATGTAATAGGTGCAGGTGGTGAAGGTAAAGGGTCATTTCAGGTTTTAGGGGTCAACTTATTTGTATTTGAATAGTGACTTACCTTGGTTCTGAGATGGTGTACCAGTCCAGCCTGCCAACATCCCCCACCACACAACACTGCTGGCTCCTGTAGCAGCTGGTCCAGACTGGTTAAGGCAGCATGGCTTAACTCCTAAAGATTAAACACATGTATTAATACATTACTCCCAGGGCTGCCATTTCTCCGGATTTTTCCTAAATCTTCTGATTTTTTTTCTAGAACATGGTAGCTTAAAGCAGGCTGAAAGTAAAGCAGAATGCGCCTTAAGGCGCATTCTGCTTTACTTCCAGCCTGCTTTCAGTAGTCACTTGCCAATAAAACTAGAAATAGGCTATGGGATAAAGGTATGTATCTTAAAATTGCACTTGAAAAATTCAAATTTGGAAATCTTAGGCTTTTTCATGTTAACTTATGGCAGACCTGTACTCCTTAGATACACATTTTAATGCGCTAAATCTATTCTTCCACTGAAGAATACAGTTCAATTTTATACAGTAATGAATGTGCATCATAATAAATACTTCCTTTATCCTTTGAGATGGTAGCTTAAAGCAGGCTCATAGTAAAGCAGAATTTGCCTTATGGCACATTCTGCTTTACTTTCAACCTGCTTTAAGTGGTCACCTGTCTTGAAACCGGAGACAGGCTATGGAGTAAAGGGTTACTTAGCCCTATATCACAGGGGACCTGACAGGCCCACCAAAAACTAGACGATTCTAATGACTAATGAGTAGTGACATCATAGGGTTTAATCCAAAAATTAAGATTTTAGTTATTGAAATACTTCTCTTATCTGGCTGGAGCTCTGATAAATGACTGCAGATATATTCTAAAAGACCAGCACTTTTGTTTTTAGCCCATTACCCAATAAAAACACTTTTTTCGCCTAACATTTAATCATTTGCTCATGAAAATAATTCCACTTAATACAGTCATGAAAATGCACAATAAGAAATATTTTCCAAATATTTAACTAGCAGATTTGCATTTAAACAAGAACGAAGAAGTCTTTTCCACTGCATGCTTCATGAAGCATGCTGTGGAAAAGACTTCTTCGTTCTTGTTTAAATGCAAATGCAATTCCTTTCTGCTTGCTTTGAGCTATAATCTGCTAGGTTTTGTTTTGATTTACATACTTGGTGCCCTTCACATGAGACTTTTTACCAATTTGAGTGCTATTAACTGGCCTTCAACAGATCCAGAGGGCTCTGGGTTCCTTTGTTCAGATTCCCTCTCACTGAGACATCCAATTAACCCAAAGTTGGCAGAAACGGATGTAAATCAAAACAAAACCTTTTAATCACAGCTCAACATTTTACCTTTATTTCATTGAGCGGCTGTTCTTGCTGGTGTGTTAACAATAAGGTGGTTACTGGATTGTCTCCCTTGATGAGATGGACGTAGCTTTGACCACAGAGAATTACATGTTTAACATCGTCAATCCACCCATACTGCACCTCCGGGATGTCGCTGTCAAGACACCCAATGGCTGTAGCACCTTCAGAATGAAACAACATTGAATTAGTACAGTTAAAACCTCTCTATTATGGCCACTAAAACAAAGACTAATTGACTGGATAAAAGCCAGGTGACTGCATAAAGCAAGATGACAGTAAAACAATTTTGTGTTTTACTGTCACCTTACTTTAAGCAGTCACCTGTTTCCAGTTCCTAATATTTAACACAATTTACTTTTTATTTAGTGGTTGTTATAGAGGGGTTTTCAGAGCACCAGATAAGGGTAGTTTTTCAAAAACTAAAATCTTTATTTCTGAATTAAACCCTATGGTGTCACTACTCATTAGATTCTAATGAGTAGTAACACCATAGGATTTGGTGCTGAAATGAGTGAGAAAATGTTTGATTTGTTGAAATAACTACCTCTTATCTGGAGCCCTGGGTTTTAGTTCTTTTACTATAGCTAAGTAGTGAAGACATTATTCTCTTCCCCCCCCCCCCCCCCCCCCCCCCCCCCCCCCCCCCCCCCCCTTTACTCCATAACTATGCATATAATTATTTAATTTTTTCATACCCTGAAAAATATAGTTCCACTTTATACAGTCATGAGTATGCACTATACGAAATATATTTTTTATTCTAGCAGATGTTATATTAAAGCTTGATGAAAATAAATAAGAATGCACCTGAAGGCACATTCTATTTTACTTTCATCCTTCCTTAAGTGATTGGCTGTATTAAAAACTAGAAACAGGCTATGGGGAAAAGGGTTAAACGTACACAGAGAAACTAACTGGATCTGGTAAATGTTGAATGTTTATTCTACTCCGAGTAGCAAATAGTTTTGGGCCAGATCAGATGCTGGGTATAATAGGTGTCTGATCTGGCCCCAAATTCTTTGCAATGGACATATCCTTTTAAGCATAAATGCATTTATTTGGAAAGAATAACAATTTGTCCAATGTATTTACATCAATTGAACTAAAACCAGTTTCTTGTATATGGACTTCATGACACATTCTGTCTTAAACCCATTACCCCATAAATACACCTTTTTATGACTTTTATCTATTCCTCCACTGAAGAAAATAGTTCCAATTTATATATTCAAGATTAGAATATGTACCATAAGAAGTAGTTTGTATTGCCAAGCAGATGGTTACTAAAGCAGGCTGCAAGTTAAGCAAAATGTGCCTTAAGGCACATTCTGCTTTACTTTCAACCTGCTTTAAGTGGTTAACTATTTTCAATACTAGAAATAGGCTATGGAAAAAGGGTTAAAGAGTTCTAAACTAAGCCAAATACAGGTTGCTTATTTAACTATAGATTCAACTCAAATGCTTTATAGGCACAGGCTAGTGGATATTTACCTGAAAGTTTAGAGATATAGCGAACTGGCTGAAGCCCAATTCTGTCCACAACCAATACTCCCTCTGACCGCAGATATTTCTTGAGGCTTGGGTGAATGACCTTCTGGCACAACACGAGCCCAACATCGCGCTGGACAAGTCTATTACACACCTGCAACAGCTGATCAAGTACTGTCATCTCTATATCAATATCACCACTGATGTTAAACTTCATATCAGATAACTCCTCCAAGTCACCTGACATTGAACTGGTTATTAAGGCCACTTTAATGGCTGTCTTTCCGCTGGCATGTACTGCTGTTGTAGGTGACAGTGTTGTAGTTTTGTATTTAGATAACTCTGGGGTAGGTATCAATATACCAGGGAAGGTTTTGCTATGTTGCACACTTTCTGCATGAGCCGTTGTAACAAATATATTGTCTGATGGAGCACCGATATCTTTTTCAGCCACTGAATTTAGGAAGCACTCAAGAATCAGGACTGTCAAATGTTTCTGGTTTTCACTGCTCAGTCGACAGAGACGTTTGCTACTAACAATAGAACTCACAAATGATGACATAAAGTTTATATCCGCCACATTAGCACTATATCTGTAGTTGCACTCGCTTGAGTTGAAAAACTCCATACATAGTGTCAGAAATGTCTCAAATATTTCGGAAAGAATCTTGCAGTTGATCTCTGAGTCATAACCACTCTTAATGAGACCAGAAGCTAAGCTTGCACAAAATAGGCCGCCATCTCCACAATTGCTTAAATGGCTTTGTACTGAACTTGTCAAAAATTTCAAAATAGGTGTTCGAATTGATACACAGGAAAAAAGGCGCTTAGAAACTGAAGTCACTGTAAGAGACCCTCCAATACTATTCTGGATAAATTTAACTTTGCCCCTCGGGCCTTGACAGGATCTGGTGAGTTCATGATAAAGTTGGAGGGCACCTCTGCATTCCTTGACATCATGTGCAGTCACAGTGGCTTCAGGTCTAGATTCTCGCTGTATTCCAGACATTCTGGATAAAAATAAATAAAATCAAGGGACATGTTTCATAAAACTTCGTACCACAAATGTTGTCCTAACAGTAGGTCAGATTATTAAAGTCTCAACTTTTATTTATTTCTCCGTCTAATCCTGTCTTGTGACATCTCTTTGGAATCGTCTTGAAAAGACGATTCTAAAGAGATGTCACAAGACAAGATTAGATAAAGAAATCAGAAATTCAATGTACATTTATTTTAAAGTTTTGACTTTTGTCTTACAAAGTTTTATGAAACTGGACCCAAGGCTCCAGATAAGCGAGAGTTGAATGAACAAGTACAATATTTTCTCACTCATTTCAGCACCAAATCCTATGGTATACTTATTATCTAGACTTGTCTGGAGGAGAAGATTCTAATGAGTAGTGACACCAAAGGATTTAATTCAGAAATAAAGATTTTATATTTTGAAATACTCCCCTTATCTGGAGCCCTGCATGACGTACAGTAAGACATCTCTATTACAAGCATCAAATTGTGTTAACAATTAGGTGTTATGACAGGTGATTGCTTAAAACAAGGTAACAGTAAAACAGAAAGCTCCTACAGGAGCTTTCTGTTTTACTGTCACCTCGGTATAAGCTGTCAGATCTGTATTTTATACAATCAGATAGCCTTCGTTGAACTCTTTTCTCCCTGAAACTTTAAATGGACAAATCCAGTTTCCATTTAAGTCTAGTCCATTTCTGACTTTTCAGGGTTGTTTTTGTCAATGTTTGGCATTATGACAAACAGTGAAGACCCTGATCAGAGGGCTCCTAGGAGCCCTCTGATCTGGGTCTTCACTGTTTGTATAGGACAAATGTACTATACACATGTACAAGTTTTGCAAAGGACGTCAATATGCGGGACTAGGGTTCAAAGGGTTAGGTGGTCATAATAGAGAATTTTATCGCAAGCATAGGAAAATCTCAATAAATAAAACTTAAACTGACAAATATTTCTACAGTAAAATTTCAATTTTTTCGCAATCGAAAGTTTGATTTTAGTGAGTTAAAATAATCAAGACTTCACTACATATGTATGTGCAACGCAAGCTGGAGCATGATAGACCTGTCGCATGGATCTTAACCCATTGTATGCTGGGTAATTGTCAGCATAAAATAAAGTATGAAAGTTTTGCTTTGCATCATGGATTTACTGTGATTTATACTCTCTAAATACAGAAAACAATTATTCTATTATGGTCTTGCCAAGGTTAAAATCTTTATTTCTGCATAAAACCCTATGGTGTCACTACTCATTAGAATCGTCTTGAAGAGACGATTCTAATGAGTAGTAACAACACAGGATTTGGTGCTGAAAAAAATATTTTAATTTTTTAAATACGCGCCCTATTGATGGTAGACCAGTCACCCAAGTTGTCGTGGATGGTGTTCAACTCGAGGTGGAAGCCAGTTTCTGCTATCTAGGTGACACGCTGTGTGCAGGGGGAGGATGTCACCAGATGCGGTACAGCCTGGGGAAGGTTCAAGAAACTCCTGCCTCTTCTTACATCTAGGCATGTGTGAGTGTCCCTCAAGGCTCGTGGGAGAGTTTTTGATGCTTGTGTGCGCTCTGCGCTACTACATGGAAGTGAAACCTGGGCACCGTCTGCCTCAGATTTGCAGCGTCTACGTCGGAATGACAGAGCCATGGTCCGTTGGATCTGTTGTGTCAAGTCCCAAGACGACATCACTACAGATGCACTGTATGCAATGCTGGGGATTCAGGATGTGACAACGGCCCTACGCACAAGGCGTCTGAGATGGTTCGGACATGTATCCCGTGCACAATCATGTATCAACTCAATGATGGATATGGAAGTGCCAGGATCCAGAGGGCGTGGGAGGCCAAAGAAGACTTGGTTGGAATGTGTCGAGGCTGACATTAGGACATGCAGCCTCGACGGCATTGATCCGCAAAATAGAGAAGCCTGGAGGTTAGGTGTGGGAATCTCTAGCCGCCTGCTGCCTACCCCTGTAGGGACACCCACAGCAGTTGAAAAATAAACTCAGGATTTAGTTAGTTTTTAGTTACTACCCATACCTGGAGCCCTGTCTTACCTTGGTTTTACAATGACTTTCCCTTCTCCCTTGCTTTTTTCCTGTCATAAGCATACTGATAGCTGAGCATTTCTCTTGTTGGGCTAAACCATAATGTCACACAGGCAAATATTCCCACGAAAGCCAGAACTGGATGATCTTTCGTCCAGATAAAAAATCTAGCGAAAATGTTTGGTTTTTTCTTCAGTTTTTCTTTTAACATCTCTCTGAAACATGCAAAAAACTGCTTGAATAAAGGTAAACAGTAAAATTCTTCAGAAAGCAAGGTGTTTGTGAAAAATGAAAAGCCTCTGGGTTTTTAATCCTTTATACACTAGCCTGTTTCTGATTTTGGAGACAGGTGACCACTTAAAGCAGATTGATTTTGGTGCCTTAAGACACATTCCGCTTTACTTTCAACCTGCTTTAAACTACAATATACTCTTGGCTCTTCTAGCATATAGAATATATATAGGATCTGTCATGAGTCGATGCTTAAGACAAGCTGATCTCAAACGAATCTAGAATTTAAATGTTAGTAAGCGAGCCTTTGCGACAATTTTAAGCTACAATGTATTTTTTTAAAGCAATAGGCATTTTTGGAACCCCGTGACGTCAAACGCCATTATAAATAGTGACGTTATAGTGACGTCATCATATCGATCTCACACATATTGGAGACAAGGATATTCCTGATCGTTGTTCGATTTAGAAAACAAGGGCAGTTAACGTTATATGAGAAATTTCTTATAGTCACAGTCACTAAATTCATCAATTTCATGACTGTATAAAGTGGAACCTTTTTTCTTCAGTGGAGGAGTCAATAAAGGTCACAAAAGTTAAAGGTATCTACGGACAAATCCAACATTTTCTCACTTGTAAATAAATAAATTAGTACCAAATCCTATTGGTGTCTCTACTTATTAGAATTGTAAGATGATTCTAATGAGTAGTGACACCATAGGGTTTAAAGCAATTACAACGATTTAAGTTTTTGAAAATCTAATCTGGAGCTGTGTATGGAGTAATGGGTTAAAAGGTTTAGTTTCAACACAAATTCAACAGGATCCAAACTGTTTGAAGTGGGGTCTCATCAGGATCCAAACCTTTTGAGTCTTTGACACCGACCAGGCTGTTTTGAAAAGAATTTTTTTAAAAATTACCCAGCATGCAAAGAGCAAATCACAAACTTGCCCTTAGCGTGCAAAAAGGTAAATTTGTTGCACTCTTTCAACATTTATGGCTTTCAGTCTGATACTTCAGTCCTTGAAGATGACAATATCGCAACTAGTAGATGACTCGCATGACATTATTCTGACATTATATTGATTTTTTCCCAAAATGAAATTACCCGGGCATCTTAAAATGGAACTTAGGGGTTGCCCGCCGGGCAGCAGTTTGAAAAATATGATTGCCCAAGTCCAACATTTGGTTGCCCGCCGGCCTCCGGGCACAGGATTTGTCGTGCCCTGGACTATTTATTTAATAAATATTGGTCCAAATTAGCAGTGTTTAAGGAACCCTTCTGATCCACAGGGACCCGAAACAATTGAATTTTGAGAAAAAAAAAGGAAAAGGTTCATATCTTACCTTAAGAGTGTGATGTTTTCTTCGACCTACAGGTCTGTTTATTTTGATTCACTAAACTCAGATGACCCTTCTTTCTTAACTTTGATTGTGTACCCTGCTAAATTCACGTCTTTCAGTTCGGGATTAAAAACTGGGCTAAACTGTAGTCGGTACCAACCATAGAAAAGTAAACCAATGGCAGAGAAAAAGAACAGATTTTTTCGAATTATGGCAACTTTCCTTTCCTTTGGAAGTTTTGCCCAGCCGGTTTTGTCGGGATGGTCCTGAACGTCTGACATGCCTATGACTGCAGAATCTGAAAATAAACATTCAATAAAACAGAGCTCCAGAAAAGCGGGAGTGAACTGAACAAATCCAATATTTTCTAACTCATTTCAGCACCAAATCCTATGATGTTACAACTCATTAGAATCGTCTCTTTGAGACGATTCTAATGAGTAGTGACACCATTGGGTTTAATGCAGAAATAAAGAATTCAGTTTTTGAAATACTCCCCTTATCTGGAGCCCTGTAAAAGCTTACCTTGCCAATATTTTCATAATCATTCTAAGTCCAAATTCGTTCAAGGTAAAATCAAGGTTGAGTGATATGGGTGTATTGGTGAGTGATTGGGAATGAGCCGAGGCAACAACTGTGTACTGTACAGAGCTCCAGATAAGAGGGAGTTTTCCAAGCAAATCCAACATTTTTTCACTCATTTCAACACCAAATCCTATGGTGTTACTACTCATTAGAATCGTCTCGAAGAGACGATTCTAATGAGAAGTGACACCATAGGGTTTAATGCAGAAATGAAGATTTTAGTGTTTGAAAAACTCTACTTATCTGGAGCCCTGCTGTAAGTAAGCAAGCATTTAGATTCTAGTAAATTGAGTAAGCAGTGTAGATCTTTTACTCAGAACACAGAAGTTATTCCTTAACCTTGGAATTTTCAGAAATGTCACATGATCATCCCCTTTATTGGCAAGACTCAGGGCTCCAGATAATTTTTCTTCTAATCAGTACAGTACTGATTAATTTTGAAAACAATCAGTCCCCAGTTTTTTTAATCAGTACACATGGATTTTCAATTCATCGGCAGATCGCGGGTTAAATAGCCAACTTTAGAAGAAAGGAGAAATAATGACTCAGTAATAATGCTATGCAAAATTTCAAATAACCTAATACATGTAGTTGTAGACCGTAAACATCTCCATCCATCCAGAAATCTCAACTTTGTCATACCTTTCTCTACTAGGACACAGTATCAATCAAACTCATTCTTTCCACGTACCATTAGACTTAGGAAATAAACTACCACACAGGACTAAGGCCAGTGACAGTCTTACAAGCTTCACCCAAGTTCACTGCCAGCCTCAGATCTCACAACCCCTACCTGCATAAGTTGTTTTTATACTTTTTAACCTCTGTTTATAATTGATCTTTTAACTCTGCATTGTTCATCATTATGTTTTACTTTTTTTAACAGTGTCCCCGACCTCCCTGTCATTGTCAGAAATTGACAGTAGGGGGTAATAAAGTAGAAGTAGAAGATACATGTATGTAAATTACGATTTTCAAGAGTCTAACATTTTAGCTGCTTATGTGGTTTTTTCTCCGCCGATGAAACAATGTTCGAATTTGTATCATTAACAAACTACCAAAAGTTTCATTAGGTGTTAGTTCCTTTTAAATCAGATAGCTGACAACCGATGGTTTTCAACTTTCTATCGTTTTTCTGACTCTTTCATGCTTAGATTTTGACATTTTGTTCCGAGGTTTTCAACCAAAACACTTTTCGGAGAACTTGGATTTTATCGTCCATATATCAATGAAGATATAGATGTATATGCGAGTGCGCAGTAACCTCCCTTTGCTAACGGTGCACAAGTAAAAATTACCATCCGATAAAACGAAGCTTCATTACGGGACCGCAAATCAATAAAATTTGACTATGTCGCGGTTGACTATTTGCAAATCTCGATATGACAAAAACTCGGCTTTTGAATTGATACACGCGTCCCCGAGAATTTCTCGCGTACACAGAACTTCAATATTTTGAAATTAATGTGTACACGGTTGAAACGTTCGCGTATTTCACTTGAGTACGCAGGCTTATCTGGAGCCCTGAAGACTGATCAGGATCCAAACTGTTTTAGTGAGACAAGCCATTTTTGGGGGGACCCATTCCCAATTGAACAATTTTTTTCTCCAAAAATGAGCATTTTGTGGTGAGATCTTTTCCCAAGCGAGCATTTTACCGTTCAAATTTTCCCCAAACCAAGTATTTAACATTTTAGGGCATATTCATTTTTTTCTTTCATTCTAATTCTATTAATACTCTCTGACTCCCCTTTGGGGTATTAATGAGAGTGGCATGTCGTGCCAAGATAAAAGTAAATAAAAGCATTGAATAGGAAAGACTTCAAAGAAAAATAGTGAGCGAGAAGCTCAGAGAACAGTGAGAGGCATCCCTCCCGCTCAATTAAACTAAAGCCACGCTTTTTGACAATTTAGGGGAAATTGACAAAGTTAGGCTAGAGTTTACAATTAGTCCGCCACCAAATCCTAGGGTTAGGAACTTAAGGTTAGGGCAAACTTTACTATCTGTCCGCAGTTTTTTTTTGTATTTCCGTAGAAATTACATGTAACTGGCCATCTCTTGTGACATTAACCTGGCCATTTATTGTAACATTAATCTGGCCATTTCTTCTGACATTAACCTAACCATAAAAATGACATTTTGGGTGGCGGACTAATTGTAAAATTGCTCCCAAAGTTACGGTATCATGGCACCTGAAGTGACTGAATACCTATTTTCAGCATTCAGAGATACCTACCTTGTTATTATATAAGTTATAACAAGGATGTAAATTAAAAACAGTCGTAAACATAGCCAGTTCGTAATTATAATACATTTAATATCATTTATTGATTTGTGACAGTTGTGGTTAAGTTTAGGCCGGACTTTTGGCTCAATGGTTACAACGCTGGCCTAACCAGCGGGAGGTTCCAGGTTTGATTCCCTGGTCTGGTCACCATTAATGATTAATGGCGTTGTCAGCAAACAGATTTTTCTGCCCCATCTGGTGATGACAATTCTTGCCCTTATGCATGGATCACCATCCTAAATGTTGTGTGGTAGCTACTGTACTTCGAAACAGGTATGATCTCTGAGAGATAATAAAAGGGCCTCAAACTTTTGGCTCAATGGTTACATCGCTCGCCTTCCAATCGGGAGATCCCGGGTTCGATTCCCAGGTCTGACACCATACAGTCATCTTAATAAATACATTACGATGTCATATATATATCTACAAATCAATAACAAATAAAAACTTCCATATATATGCGGTACGCTTCTACCAATGGGTACGCTTTTGCAGTGTCACGTTTTGACCATGGTGCGCTTTGACCAATAATCCGATCGGACCGACTTTAGTCTTGTCTAGATTTATATTACTTGCTACTTATCCTTCATTGATGAATCATTCGTTTAATTTATGTTCTTTCTATGTTGAAAAATTATTATTGAATCTATTGACTAACAGAAACACATTACCATTTCAAGTTAACGCCGAGGTCAAAACCTTCACCATGCAATCTTTGAACAATTTATGTCCACACCGTATTGAATGCCAAAAAACTGAACGCGGGGAACCAAACTAGGAAAATACAACACAGTTACCGTTCCTTGATGTAGGAGAGAAATCAACACAAGAAAAAGCAATGATATCGTCATGTACACGTTATATTCGAGTAATTAGAACGTTAAATAATACATTTCAAATTGCCACATACTCTGACCATTAACTATGGCATTTAATTGTTGAATTCTAACTTTGGGATTTTAGCGGCATTATTTAGCGGTGCATAGTATATTATCATTCGTAAGATACATCCCATTGGATCATTGAATATTGTGATTTCGCCTTATGGCGATTTCGCCTACAATTACAGTAATTATGATTTTGAGTGTAAATCATTCTTGTACGATCTTCAACTTCAACTCCTCTTGGACATCCACGCTGAGGGGTGTGTGCTGAGGCACAGAATTATACACTGACGGAATCGAAACCTCGCGCTATATGATTATATCGTAATTTAAATCTTGTGCGGCGCATACGAGCCTCACGAGACTTGATAAGAGACTGTCTATCGGTAGTCAATATGATAAATGTGTGTTTTCGAAGCATTGTTCACGGGTTTATATTCCCGTGAATTGATAGGAATGTCCCCCAAGTCCTTTAAATCCTATAAAATGTCAATAAAAACACTCGAGTCGGTACATTTTCACCCCAGAAATGACGGACAACGAGACAAAAAGTGAAGATGTTGTCACGTGACACATAATCTCGCAAAATTTAACCGCCGCGAGAGCTCAGATGCTCGCCTATTCAACTTCGCTGAGTTGCTATTCCGTTTTGTATAATTCAGTGCTTAGATGCTCGCCTATTCAACTTCGCTTAGTTCACAGCTATTCCATTTTGTATAATTCCGTGGCTGAGGGGTGTGTGCGGGTGTGCTGCACATTGGTGCTAAGGGCGATGGTGAGGTGTTCCGGCTAGCTGACGATAAAACTTTTTACAAAATTCCAATGTGACATAATAAATGATGACATGTAGAGGTCCGCCCTGCACACTTTCAAGATAAAAAGTCCCAAAAGACTAACATATATTACACTATACAGTTCTGGCTTTGGATTAGTTATAAGGCACTGTCACAAGCTGGACGACACTTGAACTCATCCAGGCTTGTTGAAGAGATGCACTCGTTAGGTAAAGAGTTCCATCCGATCACAGATCTCGGGAAATATGAATAATGGTAGACGTTGATCCTAGCTTGGTATTGTATAAACATCAAGCTGTGACTGTTCCTAGTAGATCTGACAGCAGCTAAAACTGGATGATATATAATTGGCACAGCAATCAGAAAGTTCACAATCTTGTACATAGTGGTCATGTCTGTCCAGAATCTTCTCTGTTGTAGAGTTGGCCATTGCAATTCTTGTAGTAGTTGAGTCACACTAGTAGGATTTGTTGGGTTAAAAGGTTTATTTTTTACCCAATGGGCTGCGTTTCTTTGTACTTGTTCTAGTTGCTTTGTTAGATTCTTTTGGTCTGGATTCCAGATAGTAGACGAATATTCAAGCTTTGGCCGAACTAAACTTAGGTATGCTTTTTCTTTCACCTCTGGTTTACAATAACGAAGATTACGTTTCAAGAAGCCTACTAGAACACTAGAGACTTTTTCAACAATAGATTCAATATGAATGTTATATTTAAGTGTGTCACTTAGTTCAACCCCTAGATATGGGTGGTGGTGTACAGTTCCTAAAATTTCACCTTTCATGGTATATTCAAAATGAGATTTCCGTGACGTTGAAAATTGCATCATGGCGCACTTCTTAATATTGAAGTCCATCTGCCAGACATCACCCCAATGCTCAAGAGTGCGAAGATCCTGTTGTCATTTTCACCACTGACAGTACGATAAAGAACACAGTCGTCCGCAAACAAACTTATGGTAGATGTAATGTTATACGCAATATCATTAATATATAATAAAAATAATGTAGGTCCTAAAACAGATCCTTGCGGAACTCCGGAAGTAACAGTCTGCCGTGTCCGAAGAGGTGTTATCAATTACAACTTGTTGAGATCGATTCGAGAGAAAGGAGTTGATCCAAGAACATGTAGATCCGGTTATACCATAATAAACTAATTTACTAGATAGCCGAGAATAAGGAACTTTATCGAACGCCTTTGAAAAGTCTAATATGGCCATGTCCACATGTTTGCCACGATTAAACTCCTTTGCGATGTCATCAGTGGTCATAAGTAATTGCGATTCACATGATCTCTTCATTCTCTTGGCACGAAACCCATGTTGATTTTCATGTAGTATATGTTGAGAATCCAAATGGTCCATAATTTGTGAAACTATAATATGCTCCAGCATTTTGGAGATAACTGCGGTTAAAGATACGGGGCGTAATTCTCTGGTTTTGTCTTATCCCCTTTTTAGCTCGAGCAGAGCTAATGTCATACCCCCGGCGTGAGTGAGCGTGGCCAAGGTTAAAGTTTTTTGGACGGGTTGTTTTAAAGCTTAATATTTGTGCTAGGGTGCTGAAATTTTGTATGGAGCTTCATTTGGGGTTAAACATTGATGTTCTGGAGTTGAAACTTAAAACTAATTTTAAGTTATTTAAATTTTTAACATGTTTTGGACTTAGGTTACCCCAGGTTAAAGTTTTTTGGGCGGGTTGTTTTAAAGTTTAATACTTGTGTTAGAGTGCTGAAATTTTGTATGGAGCTTCATTTGGGAACAAACATTGATGTTATACAGTTGGAATTAAAAAATGATTTAATTTATTTCAATTTTTGACATGTTTTGGACTTAGGTTTTTTGCTACAAAACCCCAGGTTAAAGTTTTTTGGACGGGTTGTTTTAAAGTTAAATACTTGTGCTAGGGTGCTGAAATTTTGTATGGAGGTTCATTTGGGGTTAAACATTGATGTTATGAAGTGTTATATTTTAAAAATGATCTTAATTTATTTCTATTTTGGACATAGGTTTTTTGCTACAAAACCCCCAGGTTAAAGTTTTTTGGACGGGTTGTTTTAAAGTTTAATACTTGTGCTAGAGTGCTGAAACTGTGTATGGAGGTTCATTTGGTGTCAAACATTGATGTTATAATGTTAAAATTTAGAAATAATTTAATTTGTTTTCAATTATTGACGTTTTGGACTTAGGTTTTTTGCTACAAATCACCAGGTTAAAGTTTTTTGGACGGGTTGTTTAAAAGTTTAATACTTGTGCTAGGGTGCTGAAACTCTGTATGTAGCTTCATTCGGGGTCAAACATTGATCATATGAAGTTCGAATTTAAAAAAACAAATCTAATATTTGTCAATTTTTAACATGTTTTGGACTTAGGTTTTTTAGCTCGCCTGTTCGAAAAACAGCAGAGCTAATGTCATACCCCCGGCGTGGGCGTCAGCGTGAGCGTGAGCGTGGCCAAGGTTAAAGTTTTTTGGACGGGTTGTTTTAAAGCTTAATTTTTGTGCTAGGGTGCTGAAATTTTGTATGGAGGTTCATTAGGGGTTGAACATTGATGTTATGAAGTTGGAGTTTAAAAATGATTTTAATAATTGTCAATTTTGAACATGTTTTGGACTTAGGTTTTTCGACTACAAATCACCAGGTTAAAGTTTTTTGGACGGGTTGTTTTAAAGTTTAATACTTGTGCTAGGCTGCTGAAATTTTGTATTGAGGTTCATTTTGGGATTAACATTGATGTTATGAAGTTTGAGTTTAAAAATAATTTAAATTTATGTCAATTTTCAACATGTTTTGGACTTAGGTTTTTCGACTACAAATCACCAGGTTAAAGTTTTTTGGACGGGTTGTTTTAAAGTTTAATACTTGGGCTAGGGGGCTGAAATTTTGTATGGAGGTTCATTTGGGGTTAAACATTGATGTTATGATGTTGGAATTTAAAAATAATTTTAATTTATATCAATTTTGGACATGTTTTGGACTTAAGTTTTTCGACTACAAATTTCTAGGTTAAAGTTTTTTGGACGGGTTGTTTTAAAGTTTAATACTTGTGCTAGGGTGCTGAAATTTTATATGAAGCTTCGTTTGGGGACAAACATTGATGTTATGAAGTTGGAATTTAAAAACAATTTTAATATTTGTCAATTTTTAGCTCACCTGAGCTAGCTCAGGGTGAGCTTTTGCAATACTTGAATGTCTGTCGTGCGTCGTTCGTCGTTTGTCGTCAACAATTTTAGTGTTTACACTCTAGAGGCCACAATATTTATCCAATCTTTCTCAAACTCAGATTGTATATTACCATAAGAGTTCGGATGAGTTCGATTATGGTTGAAATCGGACCAATAGGTCAAGAGTAATCTACCTTTGAATTGCTGAAAATGCCATATTTAAGGGTGTTTACACTCTAGAGGCCACAATTTTTATCAAATCTATCTCAAACTTGCTCAGATTGTATATGACCATAAGAGTTCGGATGAGTTTGATTATGGTAGAAATCTGATGAATAGGTTGAGAGTTATCTACCTTTGAATTGCTGAAAATGCCATATTTAACAGTGTTTACACTCTAGAGGCCACAATTTTTATCCAATCTATCTCAATCATGCTCAGATTGTATATAACCATAAGAGTTCAGATGAGTTCGATTTTGGTTGAAATCAGACTAATAGGTTGAGAGTTATCTACCTTTGAAATGCTGAAATTGTCATCATATTTAAGGGTGATTACTCTCCAGGGGTCACAATTTTTATCCAATCTATCTCAAACTTGCTCAGATTGTATATGACCATAAGAGTTCGATTGAGTTCGATTATGATTGAAATCTGACCAATAGGTTGAGATTTATCTACCTTTGAATTGCTGAAAATGTTATATTTAAGGGTGTTTACACTCTAGAGGCCACAATTTTTATCCGGTCTTTTTCAAACTTGCTCAGATTGTATATGACCATAAGAGTTCAAATAAGTGTGATTTTGGTTGAAATCTGACCTATAGGTCAAGAGTTGTCTGCCCTTGAATTGCTGAAAATGCCATATTGAACAGCGTTTACACTTTTGCAACTACAGTTTTGAATGGTTTTTAGCTCGCCTATTCGTAGAACAGCAGAGCTAATGTCATACCCCCGGCGTGAGTGAGCGTGAGCGTGGTCAGGTTAAAGTTTTTTGGACAGGTTGTTTTAAAGCTTAATATTTGTGCTAGGGTTATAAAATTTTGTATGGAGGTTCATTTGGGGTTAAACATTGATGTTATGATGTTGGAATTTAAAAATAATTTAAATTTATGTCAATTTTCAACATGTTTTGGACTTAGGTTTTTTAACTACAAATTACCAGGTTAAAGTTTTTTGGACGGGTTGTTTTAAAGTTAAATACTTGTGCTAGGGTTATGAAATTTTGTATGGAGGTTTATTTGGGGTTAAACATTGATGTTATGATGTTGGAATTTAAAAATAATTTTAATTTATGTCAATTTTCAACATGTTTTGGACTTAGGTTTTTCGACTACAAATCACCAGGTTAAAGTTTTTTGGACGGGTTGTTATAAAGTTTAATACTTGTGCAAGGATGCTGAAATTTTGTATGGAGGTTCATTAGGGGTCAAGTATTGATGTTATGAAGTTGGAATTTAAAAATGATTTTAATTTATGTCAATATTTGACATGTTTTGGACTTATGTTTTTCGACTACAAATCACAAGGTTAAAGTTTTTTGGACGGGTTGTTTTAAAGCTTAATATTTGTGCTAGGGTGCTGAAATTTTGTATGGAGGCTCATTAGGGGTCAAACATTGATGTTATGAAGTTGAAATTTAAATATGATTTTAATATTTGTCAATATTTGACATGTTTTGGACTTAGTTGTTTTGACTACAAATCACAAGGTTAAATGTTACACGAGTTGTTTTAAAGTTTAATATAACTAGATTTAGACTCAACATTAATTTAATAATCTTTCTAAACTGAAAATGATTTGCTTTCGATACAAGATGTTTTTTTAGACTTACTTTAAACAGGTGAGCATCAGGTGGCTTTGACACCCATTTCTGGTTGAATTTACTTGCACACAAAGTATATACCTATAAGTTCTCAAAGGAGTGCAAATATTGTTGAAATCTAATCATTGTAGCAATAGTTATCTGCCCTTGATATACTTTGAAATGCTGGAAAAGGCTTCATTTCAGTAGTGTTTAGGCTCTAGTTATCTGCCCTTGATGTACTCTACCATACTAGAATTATGAGGTTGTATTCCAAAATTGTTTACATGCTATACTACAAATTTGAATGGACTGATGAAACAGTAAGATAAAGCTATCAAGCTTCAGTACAACAGGTGAGCGATATCAGGGCCTTCAGGCCCTCTTGTTAACATGTTTTGGACTTTCCTTTTTTACTGCAATCACCAGGTTAAAGTTTTTTGGACGAGTTGTTTTAAGGTTTAATACTTGGGCTAGGGGGCTGAAATTTTGTATGGAGGTTCATTTGGGGTTAAACATTGATGTTATGATGTTGGAATTTAAAAATAATTTTAATTTATATCAATTTTGGACATGTTTTGGACTTAAGTTTTCGACTACAAATTTCTAGGTTAAAGTTTTTGGGACGGATTGTTTTAAAGCTTAATATTTGTGCTAGGGTTATGAAATTTTGTATGGAGGTTCATTTGGGGTTAAACATAGATGTTATGATGTTGGAATTTAAAAATAATTTTAATTTATTTCAATTTTGGACATGTTTTGGACTTAGGTTTTTCGACTACAAACCACCAGGTTAAAGTTTTTTGGACGGGTTGTTTTAAAGTTTAATACTTGTGCTAGGGTGCTTAAATTTTGTATGGAGGGTTCATTAGGGGTCAAACATTGATGTGATGAAGTTGAAATTTAAAATAATTTTAATTTTTGTAAATATTTGACACGCTTTGGACTTAGGTGTTTTCCTACTAAACACCAGGTTAAAGTTTTTTGGACGGGTTGCTTTATAGTTTAATACTTGTGCTAAGGTGCTGAAATTTTGTATGGAGGTTCATTAGGAGTCAAACATGTTATGAAGATGAAATTTAAAAATAATTTTAATATTTGTCAATTTTTGACACGATTTGGACTTAGTTGTTTTGACTTCAAATCACCAGGTTAAAGGTTGCACGGGTTGTTTAAAGTTTAATTAAACTAGACTAAGACTCAACATTAATCTAATAATAGTTCTAAACTGAAAATTGATTTTCTTTTGATACAAGATGTTTTTTAGACTTAAACTTTAAACAGGCGAGCATCAGGTGGCTTTGACACCCATTTCTGGTTTACTACAATCACCAGGTTAAAGTGTTTTGGACGGGTTGTTTTAAAGTTGAATATGTGTGCTAGGGTGCTGGAATTTTGTGAGGAGCTTCATTTGGGAACAAACATTGAGGCTATGAAGTTGGAATTAAAAATTACTTTAATTATTTCAATTTTTGACATGTTTTGGACTTAGTTGTTTTGACCTCAAATCACCAGGTTAAAGTTTGTGGACAGGTTGTTTTAAAGTTTAATATAACTAGAATAAGACTCATCATTCATTTAATAATTTTTCTAAACTGAAAATTGATTTTGTTTTCGATACACAATGTTTTTAGACTTAGATTTTAAACAGGCGAGCATCAGGTGGCTTTGACACCCATTTCTGGTTTGAAGATGGGGACCACGTTGGCCTGCTTCCAGTCCAATGGAATATTACTACTGTTTAAGGATTGTTGAAAGATTTTAGTTAATATAGGGGCAAACTCCCAGGGACACTGTTTCAATACTTTAATAGGAATTTTGTCAGGTCCACTGGCCTTTTTCTCGTTCAAACGCTCGATAGCCTTCAATACTCCTCTTTCACTAATCACAATATCCTTCATCGGTCTGAAAGGTGAAGGTCCCTTGTCCGGAATACTATTCAAGTCCTCGCGGGTAAAAACCGATACGAACTGGTCATTCAGTAGGTTTGCTTTACTTTCTGGGGTGTCAGCAATAGTTTCATTAGCTTTCAATGTCCCAATGCTAGATGCATCCTGTCTTCTTGCTTTTATATATCTCCAAAACTGCTTGGAAGCTTTATCTTCTTCTGGATTTAATAATTAAGTTGTTTAAATAATTATGATAGTCAGAATGTAAAGTGTTCCTTACTTTGGATCGGAATGTCTTAAATTCGGAAAAGTCCTCGCTGCTTTGGGTTTTCTTTGCGCGTTTATACATACGTCTTTTCTTCCGTAGCAGTCTCCTAGTGCTTTTACGAATCCAAGGTATATCCTTCTTACTATTTAGACTTTTTGTAGGAATCGCTTCCGTCATATTCGAGAAAAGATTTTGTTTAAAGAGTTCCCAGTTATCGTTTACACTACGGTTCTTATAATCACTGTTCAGAAAGGAAACTTTAAATTTACAAGTACAAGCACGCTTTAATGACTTTGAACTGGGAATCCTTCGCAGAATCCTTAAGGGCCAAAATGTTGCTGTTATAGTGACCACTGACAGACCCGGGAATCGAACCCAGAACCTCCTGCTTGAAAGGCGAGCGTTGTAACTATTGAGACAAAAGTCTGGGACCACTGCCTAATATATATATGTCAGCACACTCCTCCCCATCTTAATTTTGAGGTCCTTTTATTGTCTCTCGGAGATCATACCAGTTTAGACTTACAGTAGCAACAACACATCATTTCTGACGGTGATTCATGCATAGGGCATGGACAGTCATCTTCAGATGGGGCGGAAAGATCCCGTTGCTGACATTGCCATTATAGTACCAGACCCGACCTCCGCTTTTAAAGCGAGTGTTATAACCATTGAGCCATAAGTCCGGACGTTATAAGGCTCGAGAGCCTTATAACACTGCCTATATTTCACCACACTCTCAAATTACCAAAATGACCAATTAATAATAGTGTATACACACAGTAAAGCCTAGGATATAAGAGCCAGATACATACAAGCCACTTATCTTTCTCGCAATCAATTTAACCAGAACTAAAAATTTGTTGTCCGACACTTTGAAATTTTCATCACTTTTGGCGACAAATGCGAATCTCAAAGGAGGCCCTAGTGTTTCTTTATAAGAAGATCTGGTTACGTGTATAAAGCGATTGTATATCACACCTTATAAGTTTTATCACAGGAAGCATTTAACCCATTATCCTATACATAGTTTACATACACCTTTTTAGCTCGCCTGTTCGTAGAACAGCAGAGCTATAAATGTCATACCCCCGGCGTGAGTGAGCGTGAGCGTGGTCAGGTTAAAGTTTTTTGGACGGGTTGTTTTAAAGTTTAATACTTGTGCTAGGGTTATGAAATTTTGTATGGAGGTTCATTTGGGGTTAAACATTGATGTTATGATGTTGGAATTTAAAAATAATTTTAATTTATGTCAATTTTTGACATGTTTTGGACTTAGGTTTTTTGACTACAAATTACCAGGTTAAAGTTTTTTGGACGGGTTGTTTTAAAGTTTAATACTTGTGCTAGGGTGCTGAAATTTTGTATGGAGGTTCATTTAGGGTTAAATATTGATGTTATGAAGTTGAAATTTAAAAATGATTTTAATTTATGTCAATATTTAACATGTTTTGGACTTAGGTTTTTCGACTACAAATCACAAGGTTAAAGTTTTTTGGACGGGTTGTTTTAAAGCTTAATATTTGTGCTAGGGTGCTGAAAATTTGTATGGAGGTTCATTAGGGGTCAAACGTTGATGTTATGAAGTTGAAATTTAAAAATAATTTTAATTTTTGTCAATATTTGACATGTTTTGGACTTAGATGTTTTGCTACTAAACACCAGGTTAAGTTTTTTGGACGGGTTGTTTTAAAGACATATTTGCGCAATTGAAATTTTCATAAGAATGTCTATATACTTTGTTAACATATAAACTTAACTATTCTAAGAAATAAAATAAAAATTATGCATTGGGTTGTCGACCTAAATTTTTAAATATAGGCTTTTGTAAATATGACCCATGATTTATTTTTGGACGTCGCTGAAAAATAAATGTCAAAACTGCTGTTGATCACCTTTATGTTTCTTTCTTTGTTAATTTGGTGATATTTAATGTTAATTAAGTTGTATCTCATAAAATTGATATAAATAAAGTATATGAAATTGATTTTACTGGTAACATGAAACAATGGCATTGAAAAACTGGGAAGCAAAATTTACACCAGCACTCTCTTTTTATAGAAATTTTTCCATTTTCAAAATAAAAATCTCATAAAAATTACTAAATTTTCATAATAACAAATAATATTTTATTCCAACTTAGCATGAATGATGATTACACTAATACCCACCAGAACATGTAAAGAAACCTAGAAGTCACCATGCTTATTTATTAAATATGGTCAAAATCCTAACTCTACCCCCTAGATTTTATGCTGCAAAAATACTTCCAACACTAGCCAAATTAGGTCTCTGTTGCCCTAAAAAAGAGAAATATGCACCTAATTCTTGCTTAAAATGGTAAATATATGAATGTATGTTAATACAAAAGCCTTTATTAAATTATTAGTTACTTCAAGAATTTACAGTGCTGCTGATAAATCAAAAACATGTTTTCTACAAGAAATGCCACTCTAAACAGTTTTCTCAAATCTTGAAACAGTGCCTGTACGGAATGGGCTGTATTTCACATAATTTACCAGTGAGAACGTTTTAAGAATAATTTTTGTGTTTATAAATGCATTGCAAACCAGAAAATATATAGTAATCAAGTTATTTAAGAAATTCATTTTTCAACAATTTTGCATTGTGCAACTATGTCTTTAAAGTTTAATACTTGTGCTAAGGTGCTGAAATTTTGTATGGAGGTTCATTTAGGGTTAAATATTGATGTTATTAAGTTGAAATTTAAAGATGGTTTTAATATTTGTCAATTTTCAACATGTTTTGGACTTAGGTTTTTCGACTACAAATCACAAGGTTAAAGTTTTTTGGACGGGTTGTTTTAAAGCTTAATATTTGTGCTAGGGTGCTGAAAATTTGTATGGAGGTTCATTAGGGGTCAAGCGTTGATGTTATGAAGTTGAAATTTAAAAATAATTTTAATTTTTGTCAATATTTGACATGTTTTGGACTTAGATGTTTTGCTACTAAACACCAGGTTAAAGTTTTTTCGACGGGTTGTTTTAAAGTTTAATACTTGTGCTAAGGTGCTGAAATTTTGTATGGAGGTTCATTTGAGGTTAAATATTGATGTTATTAAGTTGAAATTTAAAGATGGTTTTAATATTGTCAATTTTCAACATGTTTTGGAATTCATGTAGGTGGGAACAGCGTAGCGCAAACTAACCAGGAACAGCTAATGAAAGATATTTGTAGCGATATTAAGTACATACGCGACACTTTTGTTAATAGTATAATAATTTGGTGTGACATCCTCCCCAGAACATCATGGCGATACAACTTGCAGTCCACACCAAAAACTCTTAATAAAAAGACCCGTAGAATAAATAGAGGCGTCAGACAGTTTTTAGACTCTACCTCTAATAGCTATAAAGTGTCATTCAAAATTCACGAATCCATGTATGAATTGTTTAACCAAGATGGGGTACATCTATCTCAACATGGAAATTTGCTATATTTACAAACAATAAAAAATCAGTTAAAGGCTTTGGTCTTCGACTAGAATTTGGCGGAAAATATTCGTAATATTTTAGTGGCGGAAATTCTAGCCTTCAGCCCCTAAAGTAGGACCAAAAAAGCTCTTATATAGCGTTCATGGTGACTGGACTGAACCAGCATCATGAACAGCTGCTAAATTGAAAATATAAACATTAAGTCGCATAGCGTTCAGGGTGACTGGACTGAACCGGCATCATGAACAGCTGCTAAATTTAAAATACATGTATACAGATTAAGTCCCCTTGGTTGTGTGCCAGTATACACGTTGATGGTTGCAGGTTGCTTGGTTGCTGGTTGCTCGGTTGCTGGTTGCTTATTAAGGAGTAGGGTGTTTGGACGGAACAATTTTTCATTCACCTGCGTAACTCCTTAATATTTATTAAGTAAACTGAATTATGATAAATTCATGAGAAGGTTGCTGTAGGCACACAGCCAGGGTTTATACATTTTAATAATATGCTAAAGTGAAATTGGTCCTACAATTAGGGGTTGAAGTTGATATTAAATAAAAAGTTGCGGCCTGATATTGCCAACCATACAATGAATATTGTTCTTCTCACATCAATAAAAGAATGTGTGAAAATCTGAATTGCCTGTTATTGTTTGCAGCCAACCCTACAAGGTAGTGATAAGCTGGCGTAATTTTCAAATAAACACCAGGTTAAAGTTTTTTCGACGGGTTGTTTTAAAGTTTAATACTTGTGCTAAGGTGCTGAAATTTTGTATGGAGGTTCATTTGAGGTTAAATATTGATGTTATTAAGTTGAAATTTAAAGATGGTTTTAATATTGTCAATTTTCAACATGTTTTGGACTTAGGTTTTTTCGACTACAAATCACAAGGTTAAAGTTTTTTGGACGTGTTGTTTTAAAGCTTAATATTTGTGCTAGGGTGCTTAAATTTTGTATGGAGGTTCATTAGGGGTCAAACATTGATCATATGTAGTTGAAATTTAAATATGATTTTAATATTTGTCAATTTTTGACATGTTTTGGACTTAATTGTTTTGACTACAAATCACCAGGTTAAATGTTACACGAGTTGTTTTAAAGTTTAATATAACTAGATTTAGACTCATCATTAATTTAATAATCTTTCTAAACTGAAAATTGATTTGCTTTCAATACAAGATGTTTTTTAGACTTAAACTTTAAACAGGCGAGCATCAGGTGGCTTTGACACCCATTTCTGGTTACGTCTCTTATGTATTCCTCCTCTGAAGTAAATAATCTGTGAAAGTCATGATGACTCATGAAAATGTATCATACAAGATAATTTCTATATTCTAGCATAGTATAATGAGTTTTCATTATAAGAAATATTTCCTGTATTCTGGTAGATGGTAGGTTAAACCAAGTTGATGGTAAAGCAGAATGCTCCTTAAGGGGCATTCTGCTTTACTTTCTACATGCTTTAAGTGGTCTTGAACTTGAACATATCTTCAAAACTAGAAATTGGCTATGTGGTCATGGGTTAAAAGAAAGCCTTGCTCAGCTGCGGTCTAAATACTATATAAGTAAACCCAGTAATCTGCTGCCTTACTCCTGACAGCATTATGTGAGGCAGTTTTTAGCTGGCCTGTTCGTAGAACAGCAGAGCTAATGTAATACCCCCGCCGTGAGTGAGCGTGAGCGTGGCCAAGGTTAAAGTTTTTCGGACAGGTTGTTTAAAGCTTTATATTTGTGCTAGAGTACTGAAATTTCGTATGGAGGCTCTTTTGGGAATAAACATTGATGTTATGAAATGGAATTTAAAAAGGATTTTAATCTATTTCAATATTTAATATATTTTGGACTTAGGTATTTTTGCTACAAAACTCCAGGTTGAAGTTTAATACTTGTGCAAGAGTGCTGACATTTTTATTGAGGATCATTTGGTGTCAAACATTGATGATATTAAGTTGGAAGTTAAAAATAATATAATTTGTTTTCAATTACTTACATGTTTTGGACATTTTTTTTTCTACAAGTCACTGCGTTAAAAGTTTTTGGACAGGTAGTTTGAAAGTTAAATACTTGTGCTAGGGTGCTGAAATTTTGTATGAAGCTTCATTTGGGGTCAAACATTGATGTTATGAAGTTGGAATTGAAAAACAATTTTAATATTTATATCAATTTTTAACATGTTTTCAACCTAGGTATTTTGGACGTGTTGTTTAAAATTTTTTGAATATGTGTGCTTAGGTGTTGAAATTTTGTATGGAGCTTCATTTGGGAACAAACATTAGGGCTATGAAGTTGGAATTAAAAATTGTTTTAATTTGTTTCCATTTTTGACATGTTTTTAGCTCACCTGAGCCAAAGGCTCAAGGTGAGCTATTGGGATGGCCCTGTGTACGTCGTCGTGGGTTGTGCGTCGTGCGTCATGCATCGCCGTTAACAATTGCTTCAAATGACATCTCCTCCTATATCGCTTGACAAATTTCAACCAAACTTTACAGGAATGTTCCTTGGGTCAAGCTCTTTCAAATTTGTTCAAAGAATTCAAAACAATGTAGAACTCTGGGTCATAACTAGGTCATAGGAGCTAAAAATAGATTTTTTTCAATGAAAACTTTAAAATCTTCTTGTCAAAAACTACAAGGGCCAGAGCTAAGATATTTGACACATAGCACCCCTATAGGTCCTCTATGAAGTTTGTTCAAATTATGCCCCTGGGGTCAAAATTGGCCCCGCCCCCGGGGGTCACAGTTTTACATAGAGTTATATAGTGAAAATTTCAAACCTCTTCTTCTCTGACACTAACATGGCCAGAGCTTTGATATTTGGTATGGTAACACTTCTGAATATCCTTTACGTATTTGTTCAAATGGTTCGGGTCTGTTGCATATCTAGGTCGCAGGAGCTAAAAATAGATTTTTCCTATAAAAACTTAAAAAATCTTTTTGTCAAAAACTACAAGGGCCAGAGCTTAGATATTTGGCACATATCATCATCTACAGGTCCTCTATCAAGTTTGTTCAAATTATGCCCCTAGGGTCAAAATTGGCCCAGCCCCGGGGGTCACAGTTTTACATAGAGTTACATGTATATAGTGAAATTTCCGAACGTCTTCTTCTCTGAAACTAATATGGCCAGAGCTTTGATGGCATGGTGACACTTCTAGATATGCTTTACCTATTTTGTTCAAATGGTTCCAGTCTGTTGCATATATAGGTCACAGGAGCTAAAAATAGTTTTTTTTCAATGGAACAATCTTTTGGTCTAAAACCCTAATACCGTGATCTTAGATATTTGGCAAATAGCATTATCTACTGGTCCTCTATCAAGATCGTTCAAATTTAATAATGCCCTTCGATTAAAAAATGACTCCTCCTGGACATAAATCATTATCTCCATTTTGTCAGCTATTCTCAGGTGAGCGAAATATGCCCCCAATGGGGCTCTTGTCTATACAAGAGGTTTTTAGACTTAAGTTTTAAACAGGCAAGCATCAGGGGCCCGTTTCATAAAACTTTGTACGACAAAAACGATCGTAAGTCAAAACTTTAAAATCCCTTTAATTTCTGATTTCTCTATCTAATCCTGTCTTGTGCAAGACGATTCCAAAAAGATGTTACAAGACAAGATTAGATGGAGAAATAAATAACAATTGATACTTTTATAATCTGACTAACGACAACATTTGTTGTACAAAGTTTTATGAAACGGGGCCCAGGTGGCTTTGACACCCATTTCTGGTTGACTTGTTTTACTTGTTGTTTGAACTTTGTTGCAGGTGTCTGAGAGAGGTGTACTGCCAATAGAAATCCATGGTATTGGTGAAGATAAAGCATCTGTTGTTGAACTTTGTTACAGGTGTCTGAGAGAGGTGTACTGTCAATAGAAATCCATGGTATTGGTGATGATAAAGCATCTGTTGTTGAACTTTGTTGCAGGTGTCTGAGAGAGGTGTACTGCCAATAGAAATCCATGGTATTGGTGATGATAAAGCATCTGTTGTTGAACTTTGTTACAGGTGTCTGAGAGAGGTGTACTGTCAATAGAAATCCATGGTATTGGTGAAGATAAAGCATCTGTTGTTGAACTTTGTTGCAGGTGTCTGAAAGAGGTGTACTGCCCATAGAAATCCATGGTATTGGTGATGATAAAGCTGTTGTTGAACTTTGTTACAGGTGTCTGAGAGAGGTGTACTGCCAATAGAAATCCATGGTATTGGTGATGATAAAGTATCTATTGTTGAATATTGTTGCAGGTGTCTGAGAGAGGTGTACTGCCCATAGAAATCCATGGTATTGGTGAATATAAAGCATCTATTGTTGAAGTTTGTTGCATGTCTCTGAGAGAGGTGTACTGCCAATAGAAATCCATGGTATTGGTGATGATAAAGCATCTGTTGTTGAACTTTGTTGCAGGTGTCTGAGAGAGGTGTACTGCCCATAGAAATCCATGGTATTGGTGAAGATAAAGCATCTATTGTTGAACTTTGTTGCAGGTGTCTGAGAGAGGTGTACTGCCAATAGAAATCCATGGTATTGGTGATGATAAAGCATCTATTGTTGAACTTTGTTACAGGTGTCAGAGAGAGGTGTACTGTCAATAGAAATCCATGGTATTGGTGATGATAAAGCATCTGTTGTTGAACTTTGTTACAGGTGTCTGAGAGAGGTGTACTGTCAATAGAAATCCATGGTATTGGTGAAGATAAAGCATCTGTTGTTGAACTTTGTTGCAGGTGTCTGAGAGAGGTGTACTGTCAATAGAAATCCATGGTATTGGTGAAGATAAAGCATCTGTTGTTGAACTTTGTTGCAGGTGTCTGAGAGAGGTGTACTGCCCATAGAAATCCATGGTATTGGTGATGATAAAGCACCTATTGTTGAACTTTGTTGCAGGTGTCTGAGAGAGGTGTACTGCCCATAGAAATCCATGGTATTGGTGATGATAAAGCACCTATTGTTGAACTTTGTTGCAGGTGTCTGAGAGAGGTGTACTGCCCATAGAAATCCATGGTATTGGTGATGATAAAGCACCTATTGTTGAACTTTGTTGCAGGTGTCTGAGAGAGGTGTACTGCCCATAGAAATACATGGTATTGGTGATGATAAAGCATCTGTTGTTGAACATTGTTGCAGGTGTCTGAGAGAGGTGTACTGCCCATAGAAATACATGGTATTGGTGATGATAAAGCACCTGTTTGTTGAACTTTGTTGCAGGTGTCTGAGAGAGGTGTACTGCCCATAGAAATACATGGTATTGGTGAAGATAAAGCATCTGTTGTTGAAGATAACAATGTGAAGGTTAGCAAATTAATGAGTACTGGTTGCCTAATAATACAGCACTCCCTCTCTACAATGACCCTCCCAACAACCACTCCTTCCTTACAACAAACCTTACTGCAATTCCCTAAACAGGACAAGTATATATGATGCTTTTACTGCTGCAGTATGGTCTGCTTAAAGTTCTTGTCAGCTGTTTTTTCTCAAAGTTACATATCAGTGGAGATTTTGATAGAATAAATATAATGATAAGTGACAAACAGCTTGAATCTAGATCAGACGCCGCTTTACGCGGTGTCTGATCTAGATTCAAGCTGTTTGCAAATGTAAACCTATTTCCGTCCCTATAAAGACTCCCTCCGAACAATGAACACACTTTTTGTCTCCCATTGGGTGTTGTTGTAGAGAGGGAGCGCTGTATGTCTATTGTAAATCATGTGTTGTTTAGTTACCACTCGTTAGAATTGTCTTAAAGTGATTATTCTAATGAGTGGTCCCAACTTAGGGTTTGGTGGAGAAGTTAGAAAGTTAACTTATTAACCCATTAACCCATAGCCTGCTTCTAGTATTGAAGATAGTTGAACACTTAAAGCAGGTTGAAAGTAAAGCAGAATGTGCAGACACATTCTGCTTTACTTTCAGCCTGCTTTATATAGTTTAAGCTACCATCTGCTAGAATATGGAAAATATTTCTTATGGTTCATATTCATGGCTGTTTAAATTGGAACTATTTTCTTTGGCGGAGGAATGAATTAAAATGCGCTAAAATGTGTTTCTATCAGGTAAAGGGTTAATTGAAATACCTGTCTTATCTGAAGCTAGAGGTCTATTGGCTAATGGGCTAACTGTTAACCCTCTACCCCATAGCTTGTTTTAAGTTTTGAAGACAGGTGACTACTTAACCCTTTACCTCATAGCCTGTTTCTAGTTTTGAAGACAGGTGACCACTTAAAGCAGGTTGAAAGTAAAGCAGAATGTGCCTTAAGGCACATTCTGCTTTACTTTCAGCCTGCTTTAAGCTAAAATCTGATAGACTTAATAAAATATATGAAATGGTAATTGTTCATGAGGCTATAAACTGGAACTATTTTCTTCAGCGGAGGAATAAATTAAATACGCTAAAAGTCGCTTCTATGGGGGAAAGGGTTAAAGCAGTGTGAAAGTAAAGCAGAATGTGTTTTAAGGTGCATTTTGCTTTACTTTCATCCTGCTTTTGGGTACCATCTTTATTAAAAAAAAGATCTAATGTTGCATATTCATAACTATAAATTGGAACTATTTTCTTCAGTGGAGGAGTGAAAGAAAGGTGTGTTTATGGGAGTGATGGGTTAAATAGTAGTCTGTCTTAAAGTTCTCAAACTTTTGTCATGCTGCAGGAAATTATTCAGCTTCTTCAAGATGCTGTAAGGACCCATGCTTCTTCTGGCAGAAAGACTACAGACCAATCCAAACAAGAGCTCAAATCTGGAATACTGACTGGTAAGACACTTTAGTATATGCCTTCGTATAATATTGAGCCTCTCTGCGTGTATCTGCACAGTAAAATACAAGAGTCTGTATCAGCCACGTTGTATCAGCAGGCCTTTTTAGCTCACCTGGCACGAAGTGCCAAGGTGAGCTTTTAGGATCGCTGGATGTCCGTCGTCCGTCGTCTGTCTGTCCGTCCACAATTAGTTGTGAACACTCTAGCGGCTACAAATTTCATCTGATCTTCATGAAACTTGATGACAATGTTTGTCTTGATGAAATCTAGGCCAAGTTTGAATGTGGGTCATGTCGGGTCAAAAACTAGGTCACTAGGTCAAATCATAGAAAAACCTTGTGAACACTCTTGAGGCTACAAATCTCATTGGATCTTGATGAAACTTAATCAGAATGTTTGTCTTATTGATATCTAGGTCAAGTTCGAATGTGGGTCATGTTAGGTCAAAAACTAGGTCACTAGGTCAAATCTTAGAAAAACCTTGTTAACACTCTAGAGGCTACAAATCTCATTATATCTTAATGAAATTTGGTCAGAATGTTTGTCACATTGATATCTAGGTCAAGTTTGAATATGGGCCATGTCCGGTCAAAAACTAGGTCACTAGGTCAAATCATTGGAAAATCTTGTTTACACTCTAGAGGTTGATTGTGGGTATACATGTCCAGTCATAATCTAGGTCACTATAGGTCAAGTTTGCCAATGTGTACCAGGTGAGCGATTCTGGTGTATCCACGGGTCCGGTAAACGGACCCATTCCCAATGGGAAATGGTAAAAAATATTCCCAATTTAAAAAAAAAAAAAATCCCAATTTAAAAAAAAATTTTTTTTGGATACAGCTAATAAAACAAGTGGAAAGAACTACTACATGTCATTTTTCTAGCCATTTAGTTTCAATATATGTGAAATCAATTCTAAAAATTCTTCCCAAAACATGATTTTTCA
This sequence comes from Gari tellinella, assembly GCA_922989275.2. Classification (NCBI taxonomy): domain Eukaryota; kingdom Metazoa; phylum Mollusca; class Bivalvia; order Cardiida; family Psammobiidae; genus Gari; species Gari tellinella. The sequence goes on along the minus strand of OV277857.1, from coordinate 24,548,792 downwards.
AGCCGAAAATTTCCAAAATCAGACAATACAGTTTTTCCCAAAATGGCCAGAAAAAGGCCAGATCAGCCACTTTGTATTTTACTCTGACGTCGCTTTCGTTTTAGCGTGACGTCATTTACGTACATGTACAAATGCCTCGTTATTCTTTGTGGCATAGAGATCTACAAAAATTATTGTTCTGCTTCAAATAACTAATAAATTTTTGGATATTAAATATTTTAACAACTATTTAATTGTTTCTGGTGTAATCAAGGCATATAATAAACACATCACCAGTTGGCAGTGCTACAGAGTGTTGCATTCAGCTTGAGACGTTTTTGGCATAAACAAACGATCAGACTCACACGAAGTCGCTCATCAGATCGACTATTTCCGCCAAAAACATCTCAAGCTAGATACAGTGGAGAATCTGTTATTCTTTCCCGTTTAAACGCAAACGTACGCAAACGCAAAGCGCTAAAACGTAGAAAAGAACAACTTTTGGACAATTCTGATAATTCATGTTTATCTTGGTGGCAAACAGTTTGGAGCCTGATCAGACGCCGGGTTACCCGGCGTCTGATCTGGCTCCAAACTGTTTGTATTGTAAATAATAGTTTTAGCGTAAACGCGTTTATTGGGAAAGAATAACACATTCTCCACTGTAAACTGGTTATGTGTACAGTGAAACCCCTCTAAACCGGACATGTGTGGGGACAACATAAATGTCCGGTTTAGAGGGGTTTCCGGTTTAGAGGGGTTTTAACTAGGGATGTCAACGAATACCCAAATATTCGAATAGTTCACCGAATATTCGGATAGAAGATCACTATTCGGATCGAGTTTTTAAAAAAAATAAAAATTTAAAGAACAAAATTGTTTCGATACTGTTCCGCGTTCATTAATCATTGCCACTTAAATCGATGTTTTCGCACCCCCGTTAGCGTTAAAAGTTTGTTTTTACAACAAGTGTCAATGGTAAGATAATTGCGTGACCCCTATAGCACATGTGATTGTCATCATTAACGGTTTGCTTACCCGTCTAGGCTAAAGAAAACAATACGCGATTAAAGATCCCAATGTGTTTGTGTTTGTATGCAACTTCCATTACGTCAGGGTATAATTCACGGACCCCGATTATTAAGCGGGTAAAGGGGGCGTCGCTAATTGGCCATCATCTCACACAATTTCAAATAAACAGTACACTATTATCAGGGATTATGTAATTTTATCACACTGACATGAAACAATGATATTTTCATTATCCAATCATTGTATCATACTGATAGACAGTTTGTTACGGCGTGAAAAGCATTTGCTTATGATTGGTTATTCGTACAGAAACTGTCAATCAAGAGCAGTAAAGCACGACATGTATAATTATCAGCTTTATGATTAACCAAGCAGAATAGATAGCCAAAAGAAATACCGTTTCATTGGCTAAAAGTAATTATATAGTTAGGTAATTGTTCAACAGAAGATATACATTTCAAAGACGAAAAAAACGATGAGCGCAGATAACATTTTCAGCGCTGTATCTCTTCATTTTAAAAATACAAATGGATCAAAAATTTGGTTCAGGAACGGTTGAGTACAATAACTTAATAAGTGATAACAAAGGTGTACCTTTCTTTGCTTTTAATAATCATTCAAAATCTCTTGAATCTTGATAAACTGATCCATTCCTGTTATGTGAATTGCTGAAAAGACAAAGAGTGAATTTTACAAAAAGGCTCAGATCATGGCACCGTGACGCTTACTCGCAGGTAAACTACTCTGTAACTCGAAACAAAAATGGTCTCATTGCAAAAATCAACGCCAAATAGATCATATCCCTCTTCTTGGTTGGAACTAAATCAAAATTTAAATCGATTCAAGTCTGCTTTAACTGAATGCTTTAACAATATTATGCCACGAGAGAAGCTTTACGGGATATCATCTAAATTACCTCTATACTATTCAAGCAACTTACGAACATACGATGATTTGTATGGTTTTCAAAACCGAATATCCGAATACTATTCGGATAGAACTTTTGAATATTTGGATAGCGTTTTGGTATTCGTTGACATCCCTAGTTTTAACAAATATCTTGTTTCTAGTATGGAAGGTAGCTGACCACTTAAAGCGGATTGAAAGTAAAGAAAAATGCGTCATAAGGCGCATTCTGCTTTACTTTCAACCTGCTTTAAACTATCATCTGCTAGAATATAGAAAATATGTTCATGAATGTATTTTCTTCAGTGAAGGAATAAATCAAAGGCGTAAAAATGGGTGGGAAACGGGACCAAAGTTTTTGTCCGGTTTAGAGAGAATTCCGGTATTTAGAAGTTCCGGTTTAGAGGGGTTTCACTGTAGTCATTATATGCCTTCCTGTGACATCATGCCTTTTCAAAAGTCTGTATCTTACTCCTTGTATTTACAGTGCTCCCTCCCTACAACCACATCCAGTGGGAGACAAAGATAGTGTGCGTTGTTTGGAGGGAGTTGTTATAGAGAGGGAAAATTAAGACTTGGCTTACATTTGCAAACAGCTTGAATCCAGATCAGACGCCGCATAACGCGGCGTCTGATCTGGATTCAAGCTGTTTGTCACTCGTCATTATAATTCTTCTATCTAAATGTCCACTTATATGTAAAAAAAGCAGACAAATATTTTAAGCAGGCGATATTGCAGCAGTTAAAGATGTCATGTTTACATACATGTAAATGTTTATATGTATTAGTTTATGTGGCATTAAAGTACATGTATTCTAGTTCCTGCTTCAAAAAAAAAAATTATTTCAACAACTGTTTAACCCATTACCCCCTAAAAACGCCTTTTTAGCTCGACTTTTTCAAAAAGTCGAGCTATTGTCGTCACCCTGTCGTCTGCGTCTGCGTCAGCGTCTGCGTCGGTTAAGTCTTTTGCTTAAGGGTTTTGTAAGAGTCCATTTCTCAATAACTATCAAAGGTATCCATTTGAAACTTGGAATAGTTGTTCAGTATTAAAAGGGCAACTCATTACAACAAGGCAGGTAACCCTGGGATTTGTCATTTCAGAGTTATTGCCCTTGTTTTATTTACTTAAAAATTATAAATTAACATATCTCAATAACTATCAAAGGTATCCATTTGAAACTTTGAATAGTTGTTCAGTATCAAAAGGGCAACTCATAACAATAAGGCAGGTAACCCTGGGATTTGTCATTTCAGAGTTATTGCCCCTGTTTTATTTACTTAAAAAATTATAAATTAACATATCTCAATAACTATCAAAGGTATCTATTTGAAACTTGGAATACTTGTTTAGATCAAAAGGGCAACTCATTACAACAAGGCAGGTAACGCTGTGATTTGTGATTTTAGAGTTATTACCCTTGTTTTATTTACTTAAATATTATAAATTAACATATCTCAATAACTATCAGGGGTATCCATTTGAAACTTTGAATAGTTGTTAAGTATCTAAAGAGCAATTCATTACAACAAGACAGGTTAACCTGGGATTTGTCTTTTCACAGTTATTGCCCCTGTTTTATTTACTTAAAATTTTTAAATTAACATATCTCAATAACTATCAAAGGTATCAATTTGAAACTTTGAATACTTGTTTAGTATCAAAAGGGCAACTCATTACAAAAAGGCAGGTAACCCTGGGATTTGTCATTTCAGAGTTATTGCCCATGTTTTTTTACTTAAAAATTGTAAATTAACATATCTAAATAATTATGAAAGATATTAACTTGAAACTTTAAATACCTGTTAAGTATCAAAAGGACAACTCATTACACCAAGGTAGGTTACTCTGTGATTTGTGATTCCAGAGTAATTGCCCTTGATTTATTTACTTAAAACTTGTAAATTGAAATATCTTAATAACCGTCAAAGGTTTTAACTTGAAACTTTAAATACTTGTGTTATAACAAAAGGGCAACTCATTCAAACAAGAAAGGTGACCGGGGATGTGCCATTCCAGAGTTATTGCCCTTGTTTTTATTTACATAAAACTTATAAATTGAAATTTCTCAATAATTACCTTAGGTATTAACTTGAAACTTTGAATATTTGTTCAGTTTCAAAAGGGCATCATCTTTCAACACAACAGATAACCATGGGATTTGTCATTGCAGAGTTATTGCCCTTGTTTGACTAAGAATTTGCGTATGAAATTATTCAGTAACCGTAGAAAGTTATTAATTTCAAACTTCAAATATATTTGAATACTTGTTTAGTTTCAAAAGGGCAACAACGCATTGCAACAAGGCAGGTAAAGCAGGCAAAGATATTGTCCTTCTTTTGACTTATAGTTTACTTTAAGTGGAATGTAGACTGTCCAAGTATGTTTAAGTTGTTGTTGCTTACAAACTTCTATGATCAATAGGGCATTAAACACCCATATTCATTCTTTAAGTTTGAAAAAAATAACCGTCTCAAGTATATGAAAGTCGAGCGTCCAGCACCCGTTTGCGGTGCTCTCGTTATGCTTATAATTTGTTCGTCCATTAAAGAAAATAATTCCAATTTATACAATTATGAATATTTATCACAAGATATATTTGATATTTTCTAGTAGATAATAGCTTAAAGCAGGCTGAGAGTAAAGCACATTCTGCTTTACTTTCAACCTGCTTTAAGTGGTCACATACCTTCAAAACTAGAAACAGGCTATGGAGTAATGGGTTATTTACATCCCACCACTTGTGGTTGAGGCTATGTAGGAGTCACCTTTACTCCATAGTGTTGTTCTAGGTTTAGAGACAGGTGACCACTTAACCCTTAGCCCGCCAAATAAATTGTCGTCTGCTATATTTCTCGTCTGCTTCAAGTTTCAAAGTGCTTCAAAGTTGCTCAAAATTGCTGAAAATGTTGTCCGAGTGTCAAACAGCTTGGATCCGGATGAGACGCCGAGTTACTCGGCGTCTCATCCGGATCCAAGCTGTTTGCATATGGAGCTATAGTCGTGACTGGCAGGCTAAGGGTTAATCCCTCAAAGAAGCACCTTTTAGCGCATTTAATTTATTCCTACACTGAATAAAATAGTTCCAATTTCTACAGTCATGAAAACATACCATAAGAAATATTTTCTTAATCTTAGCAGATAATAGCTTAAAGCAGAATGAAAGTAAAGCAGTATGGGCATGAAGGCACATTCTGCTTTACTTTCAATCTGCTTTAAGTAGTCACCTATTTTCAAAGCTAGAAACGGGCTATGGGGTAAAGGGTTGAAGCAGGTTGAAAGTAAAGCAGAATGTTCCTTATGATGCATTCTGCTTTACCTTCAGCCTGCTTTAAGCTACCATCTGCAAGAATATAGAACATATTAATGATACATATTTATGACTATAACTTGGAATTATTTTCATTAGTGGAGGAATAACTTTAAGGCGTAAAAAGGCGCATCTATGTCATAATGTTATTTGTTTCATTACAGGGAACCATGTTCGAGTGGGTTACGTGTTCAAGAAGAAACCAGGACACCAGATATGTCTTATCCCTGCTACTTATATAACAGAACCAGGCAATGAGAAACAAGGTAGGTCCCTAATGGGCATGGGTCACCAAAACGACTCTCCTATATACCCTTGCACAAGTGAAAAATGCAGAGAAAACAGGGGGTCATGTGGCATATAAGAAAAATTTCTTGGCTTCAGTGACATGACTGGTGTTTTGCTAAATTTTGAAATAGGCACCGGCTAAAACAGGTCACTTCAGCTCACATAATTTCTCCAAAAACAAACCCATCTATTATGACAGAAAGTCTATGGATCTATTCCCTAGCACCCATGTATTACATAAAAGGCTCAAAATAATAAATATTTCCTGACAAAAAGCTATTCTGAGGTAAAAAGTTTGGCGCTTTTTCTTTGCTGGACTTCTTTCGACTACACCATGAAGCACTTCCGGTCTTTTTGGTTGCACAATACCTATTGGTGGACACAGTTTAACCCGTTACCCCATAAATACGCCTTTTTATGCCATTATTTTATTCCTGCACTGAAGAAAATAGTTCCAATTTATGCAGTCATAAATATGTGCCATAAAAACTATATTCTATATCATAGCAATTGTATCTTAAAGCAGGCTGAAAGTAAAGCAGAATGTGCCTTAAGGCACATTCTGCTTTACTTTCAATCTGCTTTAAGTGACCACATGTCTTCAAATTTAGAAACAGGCTATGGGGTAATGGCTTAAGTTTAACTTAACCCTTTACACCATAGCTTGTGTCTAGTTCTGATGACAGGTGACCACTTAAAGTAGGTTTCAAGTAAATACTTAACCCTTTACATCATAGCCTGTTTCTAGTTCTGAAGACAGGTGACCACTTAAAGTAGGTTTCAAGTAAATACTTAACCCTTTACATCGATATCATAGCCTGTTTCTAGTTCTGAAGACAGGTGACCACTTAAAGCAGGTTTCAAGTAAATACTTAACCCTTTACATCATAGCCTGTTTCTAGTTCTGATGACAGGTGACCACTTAAAGTAGGTTTCAAGTAAATACTTAACCCTTTACACCATAGCCTGTGTCTAGTTCTGATGACAGGTGACCACATTAATCAGGTTTCAAGTAAATACTTAACCCTTTACATCATAGCCTGTTTCTAGTTCTGAAGACAGGTGACCACATTAATCAGGTTTCAAGTAAATACTTAACCCTTTACACCATAGCCTGTTTTTAGAATTAAACAAAGGTGATCACTTAAAGCAGGTTAAAGGTAAAGCAGATTGTGCCTCGAGGCGCATTCTGCTTTACTTCCATCCTGCTTTAAGCTACCATCTGCTAGAATACAGAAAATATTTCTTGTGCTACATATTCATTATGTATCTGGGTTTTCTGATGAAGTACCAGCTAAGAACTGGTGGTGACCACGGTCACCAGGTTTGCTATCATGTTGCAATAAAGGCATTCTTGTATAGCAAGTCTGACTGTCCAAGTGATGATAAACCTACACAAGTTGCGACATACTGCCTCAGCAAGTTGAATTTTAATGGGTATGATCGAGAACAACTTTGAATCCAATTTGAGCACATACAGTCACAGTCTCTCCTAGGGCGCCAAATGTAACTTGGTATTCTTTTAATATAAAGAAACATGCCTGCTCAGGCGCGGGATTGATCGCTAGGTTCGCAGTCATGCACTCAAACATGTCAGTTGTCACCATAAAAGTTGCTTGTACAGCAGGTAAACCTTCACACTCTGACAATAACTGTATAAAGTGGTATTATTATTTTCTTCAGGTGATTGTCCTGGGTATGACGTAAAACTGCATCCGGCTGTGGCACCTAACAGTGAGGGGTTTATTGGAGGATACCCCCTTTCACCGCAGTTTTCCTCCCTGCCTTGTCCAGGAAGGCAGGGCTACTCTGGCAGGCGCCAATAGACTGACGTTCTGGCATTTTAGCCATGGTGGCTCGGCGGATGATCTTTCATTGTAGACAACGGCGAGGCACCCTAGCCCAGTATGGGAACGGAGGTCTCCTTCACTCACCGTAAGAGTAAGGTGGGATGTTAGCTAGGACAGGCAGTCCCGTAAAACCTACGTCAATACAACATGGCTAGAAATCTACAAGAATCCACGTTGGGCGGTGCCGGCAGTACGCAGTTACGGGTCGGTAGTGCCTCGGGCTTGGCTTCCTCTCGGGGGCGGGAAGCAGGGTCCGGTCGTCTCGACAAATCAAGTAAGCACCCCACCAAGTTCAGGGTTGCCACCTGGAATGTGGGCACCCTGAAGAGAAGAGGAGAAGTTGTAGAGACACTGTCTCGTAGGAGAGTGGACCTGTGTGGCATTCAGGAGCACAGATGGGCAGGTCTGCTTACCCCCAACCAAACAAGGCTCATCAGAGGAAAAGACACAACGTACAAGTTCTTCTGGTGTGGAAATGAGAAAGGTCTAGGTGGAGCGGGTGTTCTTTTAGCTGAGCGTTGGATTGAGAAAGTGTCCAGCGTATCTCTGACAGGATCATCCTGGTAAGGTTGATCATTGGCAAAGCGGTATTCACCTTTATCTCCGTATACACACCACAGTCTGGACTCCCTGAGGCTGAGAAAGACCGCTTCTATGACCAGCTTCAGAGTGTTGTTACCAAAATCCCAGCGTCAGAAATTCTTGTGCCTCTTGGGGACTGGAATGGCCATGTTGGCGCCAAGAGTAATGGTTTTGATGACGTCCACGGTGGTCTAGGCTTCGGTGATCGCAACACGAAGGGAGAGAGAGTATTAGAATTTGCCCTAGCCAACGATCTGGTTGTAGGCAACACCTGGTTTGTAAAGATGGAGAGCCATCTTGTCACCTACTGCTCGAGAAATCACAGAACGCAGATTGACTATATCCTCTACCCAAAGAGGTATCGCAGAGCAATCACTGATGTGAAGGTAATTCCAATGGAGGAGTGTGTCCAACAACATAACCTTGTTGTTTGTGACATCACTATTTTCATCCCCAAAGTCAAGAAGCGCAAATTCACCTCTCGCATTCGCACTTGGAAGCTGAGGGATAAGGCTGTGGCAGACAAGTTTCGTGATACCTTCACAGAAAAAGTTGTTACTGACGATGTCAACCCTGCCGGCACTGTTGAAGAGGTCTGGATGAGGATAAAGAACCCTCTGCTTGAAACAGCAGGTGAAGTATGTGGTCTCTCCAAAAACCACCAGTGGAAGAGGGAAACCTGGTGGTGGGACAGCGATGTTGAAGATGCGGTGAAGTTGAAGCGAACCCGCTACAAAACCTTCAAAGCTCTGGATAAAGAAGGCCGTACCATTGAGGCTAACGCTGCCAAAGCTGCCTACCACGAGGCTAAGCGTGCTTCTAAGCACGCTGTCTGGCTAGCCAAGTCTAAAGCTGAGAAGGAGAAATTCGCCAACCTCTCTCCATACGATGGAGGTATCTTCAAGCTGGCCAAGCAAATGGACAGGACAAATCAGGATGTTGTAGGTGAGAAATGTGTCAGAAATGATGCGGGTGAACTGTCTCTCAGTGATGAAGAGAAAATGAAAGCTTGGGAGGAGCACTATTCAAGATTACTCAATGTTGAGTTTGAGTGGCCCAGTGAGCTACTTCCTGAAGCTGCTCCTGTCGAAGGGCCTCCCCCACCAGTCACAGAAGATCAAATTTGCAAAGCTCTTGGCAAGATGAAATACGGCAAAGCCGCTGGACCATCAGGAGTGATTGCCGAGATGTTGAAAGCAGCTGGTGAGGAGGGTACCGAGATGCTGAGACAGCTGGCTGAGGCCGTTTTCAGCAATGGTGTGATCCCCAAGGACTGGGAGGAAAGCCACATCCTTAATCTTTACAAAGGTAAATGAGAGGCTCTAGACAGAGGAAACTACCGTGGGCTAAAGCTTACGGACCAGACGATGAAGCTGATTGAGCGTGTACTTGAAACCCACATTCGCGAGATGGTCGATATCGATGGTATGCAGTTTGGTTTTGTTCCAGATAGAGGTACGACTGTTGCAATTTTCATCATACGCCAGCTACAGGAAAAATACATCGCCGCAAACAAGCCACTGTATATTGCCTTCGTCGATCTTGAGAAAGCTTTTGATAGAGTGCCAAGGAAAGTCCTCTGGTGGGCTCTGAGGAGTCTTGGGGTTCAGGAATGGGCAGTATGTGTCATACAGGGTATGTACACAGGCACCAGGAGCCGAGTACGTGTCAACGGACAGTACAGTGAGGAATTTGAAGTTGGAGTAGGTGTGCACCAGGGTTCTGTTCTCAGTCCCCTGCTTTTCATCTTAGTGCTTGAGGCTCTGTCGAGGGAATTCTTCGGCTCTAAATGACCTTTTTGTGTCGATGGGCCGTAAAACACCATTCATTCATTCTGTCGAGGGAATTCCGTGTCGGGGTTCCATGGGAGCTCCTCTACGCTGATGACCTTGCAGTGATCGCGGACTCACTGGAGGAGTGTCTCTCCAGACTGAAAGGTTGGAAGGATGGTATGGAAAGCAGGGGGCTGAGGGTCAATATGAAGAAGACAAAGCTCATGATCACCGGTCCAGGTCTGAATCTTCTGCGTGACTCGGGGGCACATCCCTGTGCAGTATGTAGGAGTGGAGTAGGTGTGAACTCGATAGAGTGCACCCAGTGCAAACTGTGGGTGCACAAGAAGTGCAGTGGCATCAAGGGAAGAATCACCAGCATTCTGGACTATGTATGTCCTAGATGCCTGGACCAAGCACGTCCAATTGATGGAAGACCAGTTACCCAGGTCGTCGTTGATGGCTCCCAGCTTGATGTTGAGGCCAGCTTCTGCTACCTGGGTGATACCCTATGTGCTGGGGGAGGCTGCGAACTTGCCATCATCACCAGATGCTGCACTGCCTGGGGAAAGTTTAGGAAGCTCCTGCCAATACTGACGTCGAAGCATGTTTCCCTCAAAACCCGTGGCAAAGTGTTCAATGCGTGTGTCCGTTCTGCCATGCTACATGGTAGTGAAGCGTGGGCACCATCTACTTCAGATCTACAACGACTACGTAGAAATGACAGAGCAATGGCCCGCTGGATCTGCGGCGTCAAACCTGACGACGGAGTCGACACTGACACGCTGTATGGTAAACTAGGGATACCAGAAGTCACGGCATCACTGAGAGCCAGACGTCTGAGGTGGTACGGGCATGTCGAGCGTGCCACTTCTTGCACCAACTCTTATCACGAAGATGGCCATTCCTTGTGCCAGAGGTAGAGGAAGACCAAGAAAATCGTGGTCGGACTGTATTAAGGATGACCTGCACACCTGTGGCATGGGTGACACAGACCCACAGAACAGAGGATCGTGGAAATCAGGGGTTAGACGCTCTAGCCGCCTGCTGCCTACCCCAGCTACTGGGACTAATCCCGCAGCAGATGACAAATAAACTCAGGATCAAGTCAAGTCAAGAGGAACAAATTAACTCTTTACCCCATAGCCTATTTCAAGTTTTGATAAAAGGTGACTACTTAAAGCAGGTTGAAAGTAAAGCAGAATGCGCCTTAAGGTAGCGTTTTACGAAATAAATGGTAAAATAGTCGTTTTATACTTTTTTACAAATCCTGATAGATAAAGGTATTTTCTACAAGTTACCAAATTCTCTCTTGCTTTCTCGGTCATTTTACCGGTAAATCACGCGTCAGAATACCCGCTGGGTGCCTAAATTGCGTAGATTACGTGACTAGATAGGTGGTTTATTCCGAAGCTGTCAGAGGTGATTTACGACTTTTACCTTATTAAAATCGTTATTTTTATATGATTGGCTTTGTTAATTTGGGGCGGAGTTTAACGAAATGGTTGATCATAAGCCGGGTCATGTTATTTGTTGACAAAGAAGGTCTTAGTTGAATACTGGGTGGTCACGGGAGCCTAATCGACACATCAGTCAGTTAATTGGAGTTTCTGGCATTACATAATTTGAAGCAAGCGGTATTTTTGAACACCCCTAACTTTCGCTGTTTGGGTTCGATTTTCGTGCGATTTCAAGCAGATGAAAGGGTATTATCTACCCGAGGGAACTGTGTCTCAGAAATTGTATAAGTAGCTCCAGTGGTCCGTTATAATGCGTTACGTAATAGTGGTCGACTTTAAACCGTAAAAACACTTTGATGTTTCATAACAAAGGTTTGAAGCGGTATTTTAAAAACAGATCCCTAGATATGTTTATAAAGAGTATTTGGGGTAATTTTAATCATGTTACAAATAAAGATGGCTTTGATATCGTTGTTTGAAAAAAAATTTAAATGTTCTAATAAAATCGTAAAAAATTAAAATATTTTTTGTAAAAATTGACATATTCTGATGGGATGTGTACCATTTTCATCCGTCAGCTATAAAATTGGGGGGAAAATCATCAATCACGACAATTAATTAGAAAAATCCGCTTGCAGTATCGATCATATACAGATACCTTAAGGCACATTCTGCTTTACTTTCAGCCTGCTTTAAACTATCATCTGCTAGAATATAGAAAATATATCTTATGATTTTTATTTGTGACAGCATAAATTGGAACTATTTTCTTTAGTAGAGGAATTAATTAAAGGCGTAAAAAAGCGTATTTATTGGGTAATGGGTTAAATGCATTAAAATGAGAATCTTTGGAGTAAAAGGATAATGATAGTTTTCTTGTATGTTTAGGTATCCTGGCACTTGTTTCATTTCAGATGAAGTGGTATTATTTTCTTTAGTTGAGGAATAAATTAAATGCTTTAAAATGAGAATCTTTGGAGTAAGAGGATAATGATAGTTTTCTTGTATGTTTAGGTATCCTGACATTTCTTTCATTTCAGATGATGAATTAAGGAGCTTTCAGGTGCTCCAAGAAAAGGTGATTGTTTATGCTCACTTACTGTGTCCAGGAAGTCCAAACAAAATGTCACAGGTACGGAGTCGGTGTTAACCCATTACCACATAAGTATAGAAAGTTCTTTAACCCATAAATACGCCTTTTAACGCCTCTAATATATTCTTCCACTGAAGCAAATAGTTCCAATTTATACATACATGAATATGTTTCGTAAGAAATGTTATCTATTTTCTAGCAGGTAGTTGCTTACAGCAGACTGAAAGTAAAGCACAATGTGCCTTAAGGCACATTCTGCTTTACTTTCAACCTGCTTTAAGAAGTCACCTATTTTCAAAACTATAAACAGGCTATGGGGTAATGGGTTAAACCCTTTACCTCATAACCTGTTTCTTGAATTTCAGAAAGGTGACCACTTAACCCTTTCCCACATAGAAGCACCTTTTAGCGCATTTAATTTATTCCTCCACTGCAGAAAATAGTTCCACTTTATACAGTCATAAACATTTTAAGAGAAATATTTTTCTATATCCTAGCAGAGGGTAGCTTAAAGCAGGCTGAAAGTAAAGCAGAATGCGCCTTAAGGCCCATTCTGCTTTACTTTCAACCTGCTTTAAGTGGTCACCTATCATCAAAACTAGAAACAGGCTATGGGGTTAAGGGTTAAAGCAGGTTAAAAGTAAAGCAGAATGTGTCTTAAGGCGCATTCTGCTTTACTTTCAGCCTGCTTTAAGCTACCATCTTATAGAATATAGAAACTATTTCTTTTAATTTGTATTCATTATGGTATAAATTGGAACTATTTTCTTAAGTGAAAGAATAAATTACAGGCGTAAATAGGTGTATTGGTTGACCCAATACCACATACGTGTAGAAAGTTCTTTTTACACTACTTGAATGAATAATTTACCTTCGACAAGAGGCAATTCACATAAGGATAAAGAACTCTGTAATGAGCCGGTGCTCATTGTTTCCACAAAAGTGGAAACTGATGGACAAGGCCGAAGATAGCTGATCGTCACAGTGCGATTCTTGAGAAAAACATCAGTATATGTCCAAACTGTTGAACATTGATAATATATTGGAGTAGTGTAAAAAGAATGCTCTATACCGTACTTTGGGAATAATTGGCGTCGTCATAATTTGGCCATTTTGTGCTAAAAGATCGTTTTTTATTTTGGTTTGTTTAATTTTGGCCATTCTGAGATCCAAGGGGCGAAAATTAAACGCCTATATGTATCAATGTTCCGTTTCATGAAACATCGTAAACCTATCGTATAATTACGCACCATTGTCTTATTAACGATAGCCTTGATGAAACGTATTTCGATATATGGTATATAAGATCGTAATCCACCTATAGTACCGTATCGTATATATACGTAACGATATAATATAATTACGATTGTAAATATATCGTATATTTTGATGAAACGGGCCCCAAACTCGTCACACAAAAAAAACCTTGTTGATAAAATGGCTTCGAAAGAAGAACGGATGCTCAAACGGAATGACTAAAATACTCTATGTCCGAAAATGTCAGTATGTTATTGCATTCGGTTCTCAGAAAAAGTATTCACAATAGAATGATTTTTAAGGCTATTTTACATCTGGTAAAAATCCTCGAGTACAAAAATTAAAATTTAATACAACTCCAACTTAGTTCGTAAATTGTTCCGATGCGTAAGGCGAATAATAACGTCAGTCAGACTGGTTTACAGTATATCGCTTGATTGTATCGATTTTAACGTGCTAAAAATAAGAACACCGTCTAAGGTAAATAGTGAACGTTTCCTGTTTCATTTTGTGTTCGAGAATGTTTGTTTTTAAGGAATTAACGCTCGTGTAAATTATAGTTTGGGATATCTGCTTACACAAACGACTTGGATAAAAGAAAATAAAGGTAAACAATAGCCCTAGTTTGCATATCGTTCACGGTTTACCTAATACAAATTACAGGTTAACGGACGGAGGTGTGAATCTTCAGGCCTATGTTTGGGTCGAGTTATATGTCGCCGGCGATAATTGACTTCTTTGTTGGTCTATAATAAGGATATTTTGGGGTGTTGAATTTTCGCCATTCGTGTCAGGTGGCCAATTAGGCCAATTATTAACCACGACCAATTATTCCCAAAATACGGTATACAAATGGATTTGACCTACTAAATGAACACATTCAAGGACATTACCACATAGCCTGTTTATGGTTTTGACGGCAATTGACTTACAGCGGGCAAAAAGAAAAGCAGGCCTGCTTTATCTCCTGCAACTCTAAGTAAATCTTGTTGGTTATTAGGTTCTCTTGTGGATCTTTTTAGTTACCAAAACATGTACTAGTTTACTTGGAATTTTGAGTAGTTTAAAAATACTGGTCTACATTAACAAACAGTGTAGACCCAGATCTACACTGTTTGTTAATGTATTGAGATTATTTTAAACAAGTCCAAGGTTTTGAAATGGTGATCACCAGTTTCAAACTAGAAACAGGGTAAAGGGTTAATGGAGTACGGTTTGAATGTCTGTTTCTTGTGACATATATTCTAAACCAAATGACGCTTTGTTGTCAGTATATAACTATGACTCAGGTGAAGGATATAGATTTACTAATGGTCTCTTGTTTCTAATAAGCCTAAACATAATTACTTAACCCCTTAACCCTTAGCCCGCCAAATAAATTGTCGTCTGCTATATTTCTCGTCTGCTTCAAGTTTCAAAGTTGCTCAAAATTGCTGAAAATGTTGTCCGAGTGTCAAACAGCTTGGATCTGGATGAGACGCCGAGTTACTCGGCGTCTCATCCGGATCCAAGCTGATTGCATATGGAGCTATAGTCATGAGTGGCAGGCTAAGGGTTAATCCATAGCCTGTTTTCTATTTTTGAAGACAGATCACTTAAAGCAGGTTAAGGCACATTCTGCTTTACTTTCAGCCTGCTTTAAGCTATCATATGCTAGAACATATTCGTTATACATATTCATGACAAAGTTTGTATTCTTGACGTCACATCACAATTCTCGTGGTATATAGATCGAGCCTTGAAGACGCAACAGTAAATGGTCAGAGTGCATTATATTCATGTTAAGATTAAAGTAAACTACAAAATTAATAAATTGGATGATTGAAAGAAGACTTAACTCTTTGAACCCTAGTCCCGCATATAGGCGTCCTTTTCAAACAGTGTACATGTGAATAGTACAATTGTCCTATGCAAACAGAGAAGACCCAGATCAGAGGGCTCCTAGGAGCCCTCTGATCAGGGTCTCCACTATTCGTCATAATGCCAAACATTGACAAAAACAACCCTTAAAAGTCAGAAATGGACTAGACTAAAATGGAAACTGGAATTGTCCATTTAAAGTTTTAGGGAGGAAAGAGTTAAGAGGAAGTTAACATTTTCAAATTGAGTGTTTATATTCATATGGTGAAACCTTCATTCTTCTGGACAGTGAATACGCCAGAGAGTGGTGTTTTTCCTTACCACTAAAATACTGCTCATTTTTCATGTTTAACCCTTTCCCACATAGCATGTCTCTAGTATTGAATATAGGTGTCCACTTAAAGCAGGTTGAAAGTAAAGCAGAATGCGCCTTAAGCGCATTCTGCTTTACTTTCAGCCTGCTTTAAGCTATTATCTGCTAGAATATAGAAAATATTTCGTATGGTACATATTTATGACTGTATAAATTAGAACTATTTTCTTCAGTGAAGGAATAAACTTAATGCGCTAAAAGGCGCTTCTATGTGGGAAAGGGTTAAACACTGAATTATACATATGATTTGGTGGTCTACATGATTTTTTATCAGATTGTGAAAAGTATGTCAACTGTGATTGACAGGAAAGCATCAGTTTTGGCCAGTACGTGTTTACCCCAAGATTAGTGATGACGCGAGAATTGTGATGCCGAGTACAGTGGTAAATACGCTATTCCTACCCAAAGCATTTCCTAGTCGTTTCTTTACGCGTTTAACGGCAATCATCAATAAGATCCGACATCTCCGCATGAAACGGAAAAAATGACGCACCAATCGCAAAATCTCTGGTATAATTGTTCATTAATGTGTTTAAATGCGTTAAAACCGTTAGGCGTTAACCGTTCGCTATGCGTTTCTTACGCATAGATTAACGCGTAAATGGGTAGGAAAAGCGTATTTACCACTGTATATGGAGTAAAGGGTTTAATAGACAAATGATGCTTTGTTGTCAATATATCGCTATGACAGGTCTACCATGACATACTTGTGTCTTATAAGTCTAAACATAACTACCTGTATTTTGACATCTTCATAGGGACACTGCATGTTTATTAATTTTATTTACTTGCCAGCTTATGAAGCATGTTGGTGATAGAAGACAGTCTATGGGCTCTGGAGTGAGTATAAGCAGCTATTTCCAGAGGATGTCTACACACGTGAGTGGTACCAGCCAAACTGGTTCTACATCAACCTCCAGTTGCCATGGTGAAACATTAAAGTGTGAGAGCCAGTCTGTAGGAAGTGTTCAAGCAGCTCCCCCTAGTGAAGGTCGCAGACATAAAATAAAGAGCATGTAGGTATTTATAATAACCCATTATCCTATAGCTTATTTCTAGTTTGGAAGTCAGATGATCACTTAAAGCAGGTTGCTTTACTTTCAGTCTGCTTTAAGCTTCCATCTGCTAGAAAATAGAAAAATCTTCTGTAGAATATTCCTTACTGTGTAGAAAAAATTTCTTCAGTAGAGGAATAAATTCAAGGCGTAAATAAGTGTATTTATGGGGTAATCATTTGAGAGGATGTAGGTTACATATAGTTATTATTATAATAATAATTTGTCCTAGTAACTTACATACCCCTAAAGCATAGGTTTCAGGGTATATTGCTCTTGTACAGTTCCTGTTTGATTGTGTGGATGTGAGTGTGTGTGGAGAGAGGTGGGGGCTTTACCGTTCTCTCCTGATCTTCTTGTCTGTAGCATATTAATTTTCTTATTCCACATCAGCTAGGATACCAAATTTGGTGTTGTGTGTATCCTCAAAATGCATGACCGTCCTAAGTGGGGTATCATAAAGGTATAAACTCTTAAAAACTGGTTCTAAATGGAGTAAATTTAAGCTGATATGTGAGGGTCCTTAACATGTAACTTAATCAACACCTGAAATTGACATGTTTCTTAACACAAAATTGACTTTTATGTTACAGTGGAGAAGACGTTATTCTTTCCCAATAAACATCATCATCGGTATTTATATTAACGTGCAGGAGTGGGAGTGTCGTCCACATCGGTGGGCCCCCTTCCAGGCAGCTGGCTAACTGCACGCATAGCAGATCTCACATTGGATCTCCATACATCCCTATCACAAGGGTCGACTTCAGAAAGTTTCCACTCTTGTCTATCTCTCTCTGATAAAGTCTTCCATGTCATCTTGGGTCGTCCTGGACCACGTCTTCCCTCAATCTGTATGGTGCAAACTGTCTAAACATGTTTATACTAAAAACTTTATGTCCTTTACAAACAGTTTGGTTACTAGATACTGCATGATCAAGTTTACTGTTTGCCACTCAGATCAAAATGAAAAGTCAGAATTGTCAAAAAAGTGCCATTTAACCCTTTGAACCCTAGTCCCGCATATAGGCGTCCTTTTCAAACAGTATACATGTGAAAAGTGCACTTATCCTATGCAAACAGTGAATACCCAGATCAGAGGGCTCCTTAAGGAGCCCTCTGATCTGGGTCTTCACTGTTTGTCATAATGAAAACCATTGACAAAAACAACCCTTAAAATTCATAAATGGACTATACTCAAATGGAAACTGGGGTTGTCCATTTTAAGTTTCAGGGAGGAAAGGGTTAATACATTTTATTGCATTGCATTTGCTGCTTTAACTCTTTGCACGCTAGCGGCGGATATAGCTGCCACAGGCATAACCTTTGCAAACAGTTTGGATCCAGATGAGACGCCGCTTAACGCGGCGTCTCATCAGGATCTAAACTGTTTGTCATTCTGACACTGAATTGAAAAGAAATTTTGAAAAATTCTAATTTTAGAACAGAAGCAGACGACAATTGTTGCAGACGAAAAAATTACCCAGCATGTGGAGTTAAGGTATGCTTCACTGATTTATAAAAATGAAATTTATTTTTTAGAGTGAGCAGAGCTGATGAAAATGCTTCAAAGCGAAGACACAGGAAGACTGTTAAATCGAGAGAGTCTAAACACACAGTGAAGAGTAGCAAGACTAGCAGCGTATTTGAACTTCGGTCTGACACTAGCAGTGATGAGGAATCTAGTGGTGCTAGACCTTTAAAACAATCACATACAAGT
Organism: Gari tellinella; assembly: GCA_922989275.2. Classification (NCBI taxonomy): domain Eukaryota; kingdom Metazoa; phylum Mollusca; class Bivalvia; order Cardiida; family Psammobiidae; genus Gari; species Gari tellinella. The sequence continues at coordinate 24,530,257 of OV277857.1, read as the reverse complement.
AGAGAGGAATCTGGTACGGCACATTTAAAACAAACGTCCGCAATTAAAGAGGAATCTGGTGGTACAGTACCTTTTAAATCAACATCTGCAAGTAGAGAAGTGGGCAAGCTAAATTTATCATCAGATGATTGTGATAATGAAAAGAAAGATATTTATCAGCCCAATAAGTGTTTGGAAGAGGAGAAAGAGAATAAAATTTGTTTTGGAGAAATGAAAGTATTTGAATCAAATACCAACACATCTGTCTGTGAAATAAAAAGTGAAGTATCTGATACAGATGAAAGACTAAGTAGTTCAAAGGGAGACCAAGCTGCAGGTTGGGAATCAAGTTTGCAGGACACCAGTGTCAATAGTGTAGCCGAGGAGACATCCAACAGTTGTATAATAGGCGGTATGACAATAACCCCTGTCAGTGTACCAACACTGAACATGATGCCACCAGATGTCACTGACGCTGGCTCTGTCACAGTGATTAGTGTAGAACAGATGAGAGAGATACAAGACAGCACCTGTAGCAGCGACTCTCAGACAGATGAAGCTGTTCTACCCACAGCAAGCTTTTGTACCAGGTCATATGATACCTCTAGTCCTAAGCAAAGTTCAGATCAAGGGATGCGGAGGCAATCTAGTGATATGAAATCTGTCAATTCCTTGCCAAAATTTTCGTCTTACAGATCAGGAGATATGGTACCTGCCTCTGATTTGGAGAGTAACCAAAGTTCCCCTGGCAGATGTCAGGTCTCTCAGGACTCTGAAAACTCAGAAGAAAGCTGTCCCAAGTTGAGTGATCTTAAAACCAATTTAAACCGTTTCCAATTTAAGCGCAAGCTGCCTAATTTTTCAGACACTGATTCAGATGATACAGTTCCTGTTACCAAAGCTTTAAAGATACACACAAGTAACAATGTAAAAAACAGAAAACAAAAATTTGTCAAACCAGAGACTAGCAGTCTAACATCAAAGAAGTACACCTTCACAAAATATTTATCAGAATCGGATACGAAGAAACAGACCAAGTTGTCATTTTTCATGAATAAGGGAAGTGTAGAAGGTTGTGGTGATACTGAAGACCACAATGACATGGATATAACACTGGGTCTGATGGAAGAGCTGAGTCAGACTACAAGAACAAAACAACACATCGACTCCAGTCTGAAAAAAGAGGTTGCAAAACTAAGGTACATAATACTACATATACAGTTGAACTTCGATATCTGGAACTTATGTACCTCGAAAAACTACCCGATATTTCAATACAACTATTACATTACTTCATGCTCGGTTAAGTTTAACATACCTGTGTTTCAAAATTAAAACTTGGCTTAGCCACGTTTTAACTTTGAAATACGGGTATGTTGGACATAACCGAGTTTGAGATATCGAAGTTCGACTGTACTAAACAATTACTCGATAGATATGCATTTTTACGCATCTTATGAAGTCCTCTGATGAACAAAAAAGTTTCAGTTCATACAGTCATTAATATGTTTCATTTGATATATTTTCTAGGTTCAAGCAGATGGTACCTTAAAGCAGGCGGAAAGTAAAGCAGAATGCTTTAAGTGGTCACCTATCTTTAAAACTAGAAATAGGCTATGGGGTAATGGAAGTAAAAAAGGAAAGTTCCTCTGGGAGCTATCTGTTTGACTTCTACCTTGCTTTAAACTGTCACCTGTTATTTAAACAATCAATTAGCCTTCTTTTATGTGGTCGTAAAAGAGAGGTTTTACTGTATATCTTAATCATATTCTTCATTTAGTTTGTTTAGGTCAGTTGTTGGTTTTTATTGCAAATAGTTGCCAATCAATATTTCACAATTCATTTCAACCTACAGTTCAGAATATTTGATAGTGAGGTTTGTAATGATATGAGTAGATGACCACTTATTTCTTCTGAGAATGCTAGGTTAAAGGTCAAGGTCATTCAATGATGTGATGTTTTCCGTTTCTGATAAAACAACAACATATCCAACATTCAACCTAGTCTTCTAGGATTTGGATGGTAGCTTTGTCATGACCAGGTCAAGCGTTAAGGTCAGTATTGTAACATGGTGGTTTTTACAGCCAGATGGTTCAAAAGTTAATTACAATACTAAGGTTTTAAAGGAAAAGAATGACCTTTTGACCTCTGTGACCTTGACCTTTGACTCCACATGTCGAAAATATCCATTTTCAGATTCGTCTTATGTAAACCGAATATGGAGTCCCGATCACTTTAGGGTCATATGTTATAGCCATTTTAAATGTTTGACCTTTTGACCTCTATAACCTTGACCTTTGACCTGACATGCCCAAAACCTGCATATTCATATAGCTTTTCATATGGGTCACACATGTGCCATGTATTGAATATGTATTGGTTATAGTGCAAAAGTTATTACCAACATTCTGGTTATGGACACGGCAAAAAAACTTGTGGTGTGATGACTCATTGGAATCATCTCCTTCATAGAGTTTAGTGCATATATAAGGTTAAAAATGTTAGAAAACTTGACTCCCTCTTATCTTGAGCCCTGGGTTCGTGGTTATGAGATATTTGGCCCAGAACTTATAAAGCGTTTGATTTTAAAATGAGTACATTCTCAAGCATTTGATTGGTCAGATTTCAGCCTAGGCTCAAATCTGACCAATCAAATGCTTGAGAATGATTTGAGACTCAACTCAAATCTTTATAAGCATGGACTCTGATAAGTCAGATTTTAGCAAAATCTCAAATCTGACCAACCAAATGTGTGACAACGATCTCAGACCCACCTCAAACTGTTGTATGTTTCAGGTCAGTGAAGGAGTTGAACGAGGAACATTTACGTTATTTGACCAATGAGAATGAGAAACATCTACGTAAAATCTTCGAAGGTAAACTGAAGTGCCTGAGACATGACCAGTATAACCAGGGTGGTCGGAGCAGAAGTAAGAAAATAGACATATAGGATCTGTCATGAGTCGATATTTAAGACAAGCTGATCTCAAACAAGTCTAGGAATGAAATGTTATTAAGCGAGCCTTGGCGAGCTTAATGACTTTTCTATTCTAGACAAGTTTGAGATTAACTTGTCTTAAACATCAACGATTGACAGATTCTTTTTCTCATATTACCAACAATTTAAGCTATTTTTAAAGCAATATGCATTTTTTTAACCCGGGTGAGGTCAAACGCCGTTATTAATAGTAACGTTATTGTGACGTCATCAAATTGATCTCACACATGTTGGAGATAAGGATATTCTTCATTGTTGTTCGCTATAGAAAACAGGGGTAGTTATGTGAGAAAAACAAATCATACACTCTTACTCTTTCCCAATAAATGTGTGTTGCTCTGAAAACAGTTTAACTCTTTGAACACTAGTCATGTATGTATGCGTCATTTGCAAACAGCGTACCTGTGAGGAGTACACTTGTCCTATGTAAACATTGTAGACCCTGATCAGAGGGCTCCTTAAGGAGCCCTCTGTTCAGGGTCTTCACTGTTTGTCATTTTGACATATATTGTTAAAATAAACCCTGAAAAACTAAAAAATGGACAAGACTTATTTCTACATGTAAATTGAAAACTAGAATTGTCCATATGTGTTTTCAGAGAGGAAAGGGTTATGGCCATATCAGTGCACTAAAAATCTTAATTCTATTGCACAGTTTGGAGCCAGAATAGACGCCGGGATAAGTATAAAGCTTTAAAATTTTAAAAGCAGAGATTATTTATTATATTATTGCAATGTAAAGTGGGGAATGAATAAAATTATTCTGCCAGTTTAATATTATCTCTTTGGTGTTCTGTCTGTTTATCTGTATTCTGTCTATCTGTATGATTTTCTGTCTGTTTATCTTAATTCTGTCTATTTATCTGAATGATATTCTGTCTGTTTATCTTTATGATACTCTGTCTGTTTATCTTTATGATACTCTTGTCTGTTTATCCTTATAGTATTCTGTCTGTTTATCTTTATGATACTCTGTCTGTTTATCCTTATAGTATTCTGTCTATTTATCTTTATGGTGCTCTGTCTGTTTATCTTTATAGTATTATGTCTGTTTATCTTTATGATACTCTGTCTATTTATCTTTATGGTACGGCTGTCTGTTTATCTTTATAGTATTCTGTCTGTTTATCTTTATGATACTATGTCTATTTATCTTTAAGGTACTCTGTCTGTTTATCTTTATAGTATTCTGTCTGTTTATCTTTATGATATTCTGTCTGTTTATCTTTATAATATTCTGTCTGTTTATCTTAATAATTTTCTGTCTATTCATTATTACATGTACTTGTTTTTTGCTAGGGAACCTGAACTATGAGTCTGGACTGGGTCAGTTCAGTGATGAGCAGGTTGATGTGGTGATGGAAGTCTTGACATCAATGTTCTGTAAGAGACACCACAAGGTGAGCAAATACATGGCAATTGTCCATTAGAAGTTACATACAGTAGAACCCCTCTATTACGACCACTAAAAAGAAGGCTAATTATCTGTATAAAAGACAGTTGACAGCTTAAAGAAATGTGAAAGTGAAACAGAAAGCTCCTGTAGGAGCTTTCTATTTCACTTTCACATTGCTTTAAGCAGTCACCTGTTTTAAGCGACTAATACTTGACGCATTTTAGTGGTCGTAATAGAGAGGTTCTACTGTAGTTCAATTAGTTAAAAGCTTCTTCTTGTCCATAGTATCATCATAGAGTATAGAATGCTTAGCACATTTTATAGGGAATCAGAGCTCCAGATAAGGGGAGTGTTTCAAACACTAAAATCTTTATTTCTGTATAAAATTCTATGGTGTCACTACTCATTAGAATCGTCCGGAAGAGACGATTCTAATGAGTAGTAACACCATCGGATTTGGTGCTGAAATGAGTGAGAAAGTGTTGAATTCGCTAAGTTTACTCACTCTTATCTGGAGCCCTGGGGAACTCTTATGCACTTAGTGGAGATTTGTCCTTCACACCTGAAACTTCAAATGTCCGTCTCCAGTTTCCAAGGTATAGTCCATGATTATTTGACTTTATAAGAGAAATTTTTGCAATGTATTGTAAGTGTAAACTCTGATCAGAGGGCTCCTATTGAGGCATCCATGTTTAACAAACACATTTCTAACTTCCAAATTATACAAACAACTTTAAAATGTGAGTAAGTTTTGTGTATTAAACCATTACCCAATAAATACGCCTTTTTATGCCTTTAATTAATTGGTTTATGGTCTCAACGTCCCAATACCTCAACGTACCAGACGGAACGTCCCAATTATTTGGATGGAACGTCCCACTTTATAAAAATTATAGGAAATCAGTTTTATTTATACTATTTTTGTATAATTTATTGTTTTTGAGATTATTCACGATATATAATCTGATTGATTTAGGATATCTGTTATTACAAAAATGAACACCCGATCGTAGAAAAAATTGCAAATAGTACACTCCGACGGCCGTGACGGCAGCTAAAGCTAATCTCCTGATAACCTTTTCAAACAGTTTCATCCAGATTAGAGACCAACTCAATTCTCATCATATATTCCAAACTGTTTGTAAATTGGATATTAATAAAGTCACATATAGAGGATATATTGATTTAAGCAGGCGTCATATTTAGCAGAATTCATTTTCTTTGTTTTCATCGACGGGCGACTCGAAATGCAGAGAACACCACAGGAAAATGGTTTTATGTTGTAACAGCGTATTTAAAGGTATCTGTGCACCAGTTTATAAGTCATATATGAATTCCCGCTCAAAAAGATACTTTTATTGTCCAAAAATCGGCGACGATATGAAAAATGCCGATCCTACCTAACCTTCGTGAACACCAACTAAAATAAATTTGATGTACTAATATCGTATTTAAAGGCATATATATATTGTTTAAATAACTGTGTCGACACCCCTGTTAAAAAATGTGGCTTTTCTTGGTTTACCGTGAATCGCCGATAATTTGAAAATACCCACCTTCCTTAACCTATTCATCCCTGAATGGACAATTCCAGTTTCCAGCTAAGTTTTGTCAATTAATGACTATTTGGGATTGAATAAGACAATATATTGCAAACTGACATACGAGCAGACATTGGGCAGAGGAGCCCTCTGATCAGGTTCCTCACTGTATTCGTATGACATGTGTACTCTTCATAGGTACATTATTTGTTAATGACGAGTATACTCGTCGTTAGGGCTGAATGTATAAACCTACGAAAAACGCCCCGAGTTCCCCATTTAAAATAGGGGTTATGCATTAATTCTATTTTTGGACTTTTTTCGACACTCCGATACCGAATACAACATTTAAAATATGTTTAAGATATAGTCTTGAAACTTATTATATCAATTAAAATTTATAGTATGAACTATGGTCGAACATTGACGACCATATAAAAGTGCCGAGTATCCCGGACATACGAAAACAAAAGCCGAAATCATCATTTAATATGTACATAATATAAGCTCGTTCCCTTGTGAATATTCTTTCCAGACTCCACCCACTATGAATAATTAACTAAATTTCCACTCTGTTATAATTAACAATCGTTTTTGCTAAACAGTTGTGACAACTCTGATCTATGATAACTCTATAGACAGGTATAGACCTATGTCTGCTCTGTTTGCAGAGGCGTTAAAAGGCTCATTTGGGAAAGGGGTAAAAGACCTACAAATTGGTGTTAAAACAAAAATCCCATTCAAAATGATTCTTTTATTGGATTAAATGCGGCTACACTTAAAACTGAATTCTCAATCTGCCGTTAAATTCGAAAAATCTCATTTATGAAATTTAACTTGGTACTTTTATATTGACGCCGATTTTAACAGTCCACAAAGGCATCTTTTTGAAACTTGACTGAAATTAGTCGCAGGTTCGAAAACACATGTAATTTCAAAGAAATCGTAATATCAGTAAAACTTGCACATACAGTGAAGAAGACGTTATTCTTTCACGTTTAAACGCAAACGAAATGCAGTTGCAATAAAATGTAGGAAATGACAACTAGTGGTCAATTCTGAATATTTATTTTAATCTGAGTGGCAAACATTAAGGAGCCTGATCAGACGCCGGGTTACTCTCCAAAATGTTTGCAATTTCAATAATAAGTTTTAGCAAAAATGCGTTTATTTGGAAAGAATAATATGTTCTCCACTATAATTACCTAACAAATCAATAGTCCAGTCAATATTATCTGTAACAAAACTGATTCGACTCATGCACACAAACACGTAAGGGACGGGTGATTGACAGGACCAGGTCTTTTGAAGTTATAACGAAACAGCTTCTTACAGGTTAACCGCTTTCTGATGACATGTACTGTTTCATCTGTTTCTGCAGACTTTATTTCGGCAGTCGGCTCCACTTCAAAGTCTTTGATGTTGCCGCACAGAGGGCGATTTTTTTTGTTTTTAAAAAGGGACCACCAGATGATAAGAATCACCAGTCAAATTATCAGAACACACTGTTTAAATGTTATTTAAAAAAAAAATGTAATAGTTATGCACCCATGCAAACCTGGCCTATTAAACTACCGCTGTACCCAGACCATTTAGCCTTATCTATTTTGTTAAGTAAACATGGTAGACACTGCTCAGATGAATCCTTCACGAGTTCTTTGATCAGAATCTGCACTATTTGATGCCCCCGGTATCTATGAATGCGAAGGCGTATAGCGTTGTCCTGTCCGTGTGTCCGTCCGTTAAGTAGACTTTACCGTTTCCTCCAGCATCAATACCACTTACTCAAATCCCTAGATACTTATACAGTTGTTCAGGGCTCCAGATAAGGGGGGTATTTCAAAAACTAAAATCTTTATTTATCAATTAAACCCCATCGTGTCACTACTCATTAGAATCGTCTCCATAGGATTTGGTGGTAAAATGAGTAAGAAAGTGCTGGATTTGTTCAATTTATCTGGAGTCCTGGTTGTTGTCTTTAAGTTGGTTTACGGTAAAATATTTAACCCTCATCATGTTTTAAAGTGCGACTTGTCTAATAATTGCAAACAGGTTGTTTCCAGATCTGGATCCAAACTATTTGTCACTCATTTCAACTTTTCTTCTTTTTCAAATGCATGAAAACTAGTTTTCAGCTTATCAGACAATATGTTTAAAAAAGACGACAATTCAGCATGAACACGTTAAAAACTCTTTGATCAAATCTTCAAAGTTAGCCGACTTCGCTTCCTCGCTCAACATATTCAACTCACAAGTAGAGTTTGTTGTTTTCTAAAAGTGATTGACAGCGGATTTTACTAATAATTATCCAATTGAAATACACGTTTTGGGAGGTGAAACTTTCCTATTAGGGTCCAGATGTGAAATTAACAAATGGATAACGTTTCTAAATCTTCGAGTTACGATGTTCGTGTGTATGTAATGAGTTTACACGCAGTGATCTGTGAATGATTTTCTGGAATTTTACGAAAAATGCTGAAGATAAAAAATAAACTTGGCGAAAACAAAACACTTTTCATGGGAGTATAATTATAAGGTAAATCGTTAATTTCATTCAACTGTCATATATAAACCAATAATTTGCTGTCTAATTATGATCTATTATGATATCAATATCTTTTTTTTTATAATGGCAATTTTGAATTGGAATTGAACCTTTGCTAAATAAATGAAACAAGTTGGAAGATGGTTTCTGTGTGAATCAATCAGACATTTAAAAACGTTAAGAAAAGTTAAGAAAGTCGCAAACATTTGAACAATTTATCAAAGCGTGCCGATGTTCACACCCTCGCGAAAAATATGCTATGCGATTATCAGCGCGTGCCGAATACACAGTCAGTGGCATATTAGACTTGACACGTGTATTTGTTACGCCTCTCGTCTGCAACTTTTCCCTTTCATGTATGCCGACATTTCAAAGAGTGTAATCGTAGACATGAAACATATACACAGTGAAAAATGGAAGCTACTTGGGTGTGGCATTAGCGAAAGGAAACTTATCTTCTACCAAATACGAAGATTAATGCGATGCTATAAGTGGATAAAACAACCCCGACTAACGGAGGATAATACTCACATAGGAACATCGTATGTACACAGTATGTAAGCAAAAAATATTTCATTTAATCCCAGTTACTCATTTAAATCACTATTTCACGTTTGCATCAATTAATAATTGTCAAATACGAGTGATATATATAATTTTAAAAAAATGGCACGTTGGATCCACAAATGGTACGTTGATGTAGTGGGGCGTTAGTGCGATGGGGCGTTGAGACCAGACACCAATTAATTCATCCACTGAAGAAAATAGTTTCAATTTATACTGTTGCAATTAAAAATCACTGGAAATACTTTCTTTATTCTAGCAGATAATAGCTTAAAGCAGGTTGAAAGTAAAGCAGAATTCACCTTAGGGCGCATTCTGCTTTACTTTCAACCTGTTTTTAGTGGTCACATATCTTCAAAACTAGAAACAGGCTATGGGGTAATGGGTTAAACCATAACCACATAGCCTGTTTCTAGTTTTGAATACAGCTAGCCACTTAAAGCAGGCTTAAAATAAAGCTGACATACATTCTGCTTTACTTTCAGTCTGCTTAAAGCTACCACCTTCTAGGATATAGAAGATATTTCTTACAGTGTATTCTCATGACTGTATAAAATGGAACTTACTTCTTCAGTAAAACAGATTTTACGTCAAAGGCACAAAAAGGCGTATTTCAGGCAGAGGCGTAGCTTGGCCAAAATGAAAATGTAGGCATACCTTTTCTAGGGGGGTCCGGGGGCATGCTCCCCCGGGAAAATTTTGAGTTCTACAACACTGGAGATGCATTTAAGGAGGGTCTGGGGAGATATTTATATGAAGAATTAATGAGATGAAAAGGTTAAAAAAACAGACTTTTTTTTTTTGCAAAAGAATATGTCTGCATATTTTTCTTGAAAACAAAAAACCCCAAAAACAAACCCACGTCAATTAATATATCATAGGGTCTGATACCGTATTTCTTCATTAACAGACTCGCTACTTTTCTAGGGGGTTTCGGGGGCATGCTCACCCGGAAAATTTTTGAGTTCTACAACACTGGAGACGCATTTAAGGAGGGTCTGGGGAGACATTTATATGAAGAATTAATGAAATGAAAAGCTTACAAAAACAGACAATTTTAATTTTTTGCAAAAGAACATGTCTGCATATTTTTCTAGAAAAAAAAAAACCCAACAAAAACCCCACGTCAATTAGTATATCACAGGGTCTGATACCGTAATGTTTTCATTAACAAACTCGCTACTTGAAATTATTTGCAAGTAACTTTCTTTTCGGGACAAGTTGATCGAGCACACTACAGGCCCGTAGGAAGTCCATTTAGTAATTATACCAATTTATGGAACGCACTCTTACTAGGGGGGATAGGGGGTTATTCCTAGGTGGCCTTTGGCTTGTTCTGAGGACGTTTTGTGCGTCCAAGACAGGTAAAATTCTGCCATAAATCTATGTAAAAAGTAGGCTGAAAATAACATAAATTTTCTGTTCCAGGTTAATATAATGTAATTGTTGACAGGTTGTCTTCCATTAATCTATTAGACTATAACACCATCCTTTTCCGATTTTATTGCATTTTTTTTACTTTTTAAGTTGTCGCCAGTATGAGTACAGGGTGTACGCAGTAGCGCGCGTTTTGCAAAAGGCAGCTACATGTACAAATGTACATGCGTGCCAACAGGGTGACTAAACCAATTAATAAGTGTACGCTTTCTTACTAGGGGGGTCCGGGGGTATGCGTCGCCGGGAAATTTTTATTCCTAGATAGTCTCTAGATGCCTTCTGAGGTCTTCTCCCGTGTTTGATAATGGCAAAATACTAACATGAATCTATGAAAAAATAGTTGGGGCTCACCCCTAACCCCCCTTAGATGTCAATTTTATTGCTTTTTCTGCATTTTTAGCCTTTTTTATTTTTTGGACTTCTGAAAAAAAAGTGTAGGCACGTGCCTACTTGCCTAATAGGAAGCTACGCCAATGTCAGGATTAAACAGTTACAGTATGTATATACCATGCCCAAAAATCTATTTCTACATCATTGTTGCAGTACTTGGATTACCTGATGAAGGTTCTTCTACCTGAGATGTTGATCAAACTTCACATGGATGTTCATGGCACAAGTCATGAGGAGAGTGAGACTATATTAGGGCACCAGCCATCATCATCACCATGACAACAGCAGACAGTGTCATCACCATGACAACAGCAGACATTGTTATTACCATGACAACAGCAAACATTGTAATCACCATGACAACAGCAGCCAGTGTCATCACCATGACAACAGCAGACATTGTTATCACCATGACAACAGCAACCAGTGTCATCACAATGACACCAGCAGACATTGTTATCACCATGACAACAGCAGCCAGTGTCATCACCATTACAACAGCAGACATTGTTATCACCATGACAACAGCAGACATTGTTATCAACATGACAACAGTAGCCAGTGTCATCACCATGACAACAGCAGACATTGTTATCACCATGACAACAGCAGACAGTGTCATCACCATGACAACAGCAGTCAGTGTCATCACCATGACAACAATACCCATTGTTATCACCATGACAACAACAGCCAGTGTCATCATCATGACAACAGCAGACATTGTTTTCACCATGACAACAGCAGACAGTGTTATCACCATGACAACAGCATCCATTGTTATCACCATGACAACAGCAGACATTGCTATCAAAATCACAACAGCTGACAGTGTAATTACCATGATTGCAGCAGACATTGTTATCACCATGGCAACAGCAAACATTGTCATTTACATGGCAACAGCAAACATTGTCATTACCATGACAGCCGCAAACATTGTATTCAACATGACAACAGCAGACATTGTCATCATCATGGCAATGGCACACATTGTTATCGCCATAACAACATGTTTTACTAGTGTAGCAGCTAAATACTAAATGTACTCTACTGAAACCATTACCCCAGAGCCTGGTTCTAGTTTTGAAGACAACTGACCAATTAAAGAAGGTTGAAAGTCAAGCAGAATGTGCCTTAAGGAGCATTCTGCTTTACCATCAGCTTGGTTTAACCTACCATCTTCTAGAATATAGGAAATATTTCTTATGATGAACATTCATTTCTAAATAAAATGGAACTATTTTCTTCCGTGAAGGAATACATTTAATGCGTAAAGATGTGTATCTATGGAATAAAAGATTAAAAGATACTACAGTGCTTGGCTTTGTGAGATAAAAGGAGAAACGATTGAATGTATTCAGTTTATTGTCTTATTTAAACAGAATAACAAACAAATATGTTCATGTTATTACATAGTTATATGTGCTATGATACATCTTAAGTGATATATACAGTGGATGTGTATAATGATTGGTCTATGAGGCTTTCAACTTTCCTTCATCTCTTCACATTCTCTAGAAGCAGCTGGGATAGAGCTGAAATAAACCATAAATAATACAGTACAGTAATATTCCTCTATAAGGACCACTGATAAGAACACTAATTGGTAGTACTTAAGACAGATGACAGCTCAAAGCAAGATGAGAGTAAAGCAACTCCTATAAGAACTTTTTACTTTATATCCATCTGGCTTTAACCCATTACCTTATAGTCGGTTTCTAGTTTTGAGGATAGGTGACCACTTAAAGCAGGATGAAAGTAAAGCAGAATGCGCCATAAGGCGCATTCTGCTTTACTTTCATCCTGCTTCAAGCTACCATCTGCTAGAAAATAGAAAATATTTCTTAAGGTTTATATTTGTGTATGAATCAAATGGAACTACTTTTCTACAGTGGAGGAATAATTTAAAGGCGTTAAAAGGCATATTAATGGGTTAAGTAGTAACATTATTTAAGCACCAAATGCATTACCTCTTTCAGTGGTCATAAAGAAAGACCGGTTTTCTTTCACCTGGCAGGGCGGAGCTAACCTTTAGCAAAGATAAACTAATTTGCATTTGATTTTAGGGGTGATAGGTATAGTTCCTTATTATATCATTATTGTCCGATACTTTCAACATGGAGAAACACAATTTATGCGTGCATCCATATCTATGTGAAAAGGGTATTAATATACAGTACCTTCTCTACAACAACACCCAATGGGAGATAGATATTTCGTGTGTTGTTGGGAGGAAAATTTTAAGACTGGGCTTACATTTGCAAACAGCTTGGATCCAGATCAGACACCGCGTAACGCGGCGTCTGATCTGGATTCAAGCTGTTTAGCACTAGTCATTGTATTCCTTCAGTTTCAATGTCACCTAACATGTAATGATGAGAAAAAAAGGCTGACAACATCAGTAAATTCCGATATTTAATGAACATGATGCCGCCCCCAAAGTTGAAATGCAATGGTCCTCATCGAAACCTCCCCCTGCCAGGTCAATAAAAATGGCCTATAATAAAGGGGTAAACCCTTGATGCATTTAACAAATGATTCAAGGGGGGTAATCCATATGTATTTATTATACATTATATTGTGATTTATTTCCCCTTGGTTAATGCTCTTATTTGGAATACAAATTTCATATTGTCAGAATGTAGACATCTTGATCATTAAAAGAAATGCATTGATTAAAGTGTTTAATTTAATGATACATTGCTCACACACTGAAATACCCTAAACTTTCTCTCCACAACATCAAATGGGAGCCAAAAAGTGTGTGTTTTGTTCAGAGGGAGTTGTTATTGGGAGAGGGAAATGAATATTGTTAGATTGCTTAGCATGACCTGGCTTACATTTGCAAACAATTTGAACCCAGACCAGACACCATGCAACCAGACGTCTGATCTGGGTGCAAAACTGTTTGTCACTTGTCTATGTTTCTTCTATCAAAATGTCCAATACATGACTTTAATCAAAAACAGCAAAACACAATAGCATTAGACATAAATGTTGTATAGGGGAACAGCTGTAAGCATTGTTGTAAGGGGGTAATCGTTGTTCGGAGAACCATTGTAGGGAAGGATCACTATAGGGTACATACTTGATCCGTCTTAACTTATACAGTTTTCAAGCTGCAACCCTAATAGTTTACATGTTGATTGCACATATACCACAGATGTGCATAATTTTTGTCATGATTTTGATATGCTTTAATTTTTCAAAGAATTACTGCCATTTAAATTTCAGTATCAGTCGGGGGATTTATCAAAAGCCGAGTTACTTGGTGTGGCTTATCTGGTTTCAAAATTGTTTGTTATAGGTATAGTTAAACCTTGCTATTATGACCACTAAAACGAAGGTCAATAGATTGTATAAAAGACAAGTGACAGCTGAAAGCAATGTCACAGTAAAACAGACAACTCTTAAAGAAGTTTTGTGTTTTACTGTCACCTTGCTGTAAGCAATCTCCTGTCGTAAACACTTAATAATGAACACAATTTTGTGGTTGTAATAAGTTTTACTGTATTAGTACTCTGAGAATTTATATCCCAACACTTTGTATCTAGAGGGGTTACTTATGTAGTTTAGTAGACATTATGTGTAGTTTAGTAGACTTGCTTGTGTAGTTTAGTGGACTAACTCTGCAGTTTAGTGGACACACTTGTATATTTTATTGGCCTTGTATAGTTTAGTAGACTTACTTGTGTAGTTAAGTTGTCCATCAGCGTCTAGGTTTGCTACTTCTAACAAATCATCAATCTCCTTGTCTGATAGCTGCTCCCCGAGGTTCTTCAGGACAAATCTCAGCTGTTTGGCGTCAAGGTAGCCAGTATTCTCTCGGTCAAATACCTAGACAGAGGACAGCACCATTAGTAAAAAATGAGCCATGACAAACCGGCGGTAGTGGCCCAATGGTAATACCATTGGACTACTTTCCAGGGGTCGTGAGTTCGATTCCCCGCCGGACTAACGGTCTGACTAGGGGATTTTTTCTGAATCCCCGATAATGTACAGGAATGTTCTTGAGCAAGACATGTACTGTGAATTGCTCCTCTCCACCCAGGGGCTCAATATTGTAGCAAGATGGCTCAATGATCAGGGGAGTAAATGTACAGTTGGTTGAGCGGTCATTCGGACTGAAAGTAGACTTTAGCTTGGTTTATTACTCTTTTTTACAAACCCTGCCTTATTGCATTGCAAACAGTGTAGATCAATGCTAGCCGCATAGTCAGAGATCTACACTGTTTGATACCCACATGCATCTCAAGCATTTTATGTATATACATAGCTGTATGATATACCATTTTTGGCAGTGTACACCAAACTCAGACACAGAGCATGGAATGACAACAGTGTTTGGTTGTATAATGTTGCAATGCAATAAGGCAGGTTTTGTCATGGCGTAGCTCAAATATAATCATCCTTTACACAAGTGACCTCTTAAAGCAGATTGAAAGTAAAGCAAAAATTACCTGAAGGCGCATTCTGCTTTACTTTTAGCCTGTTTAAGGCACACTTTGCTAGGATATAGAAAATATTTCTTATGATACATATTCATGACTGTATAAAATAGAACTACATTCTCCAGTAGAGGAATATATTAAAGGCGTCTTTATGGGGTTATGGGTTACACCCTAGCTAGCTATATACTTGTCATTTACAAACTGTGTACCTGTTTAGGGTCTGCATTGTTTGTCCTTTTGAAATAGATTGTAAAATAAAAAGCCTGAAATTTCAAAAAGGAAAACAATGCAGATCTACTGGACACTGGAAGATTGTTAATCCACACCCAATTCGAACCTCAATGATAATCCTCTTAAATGCTTTACTTAGTGTACAATAGTTAATGCAAACAGTTCGGATCCTGTAACGCGGTATCTGATCAGGATCCAAACTTTTTGACACTCATTTCAATATTTCTCCAGTCAAAATATTTCAAATTTAAGAAATAAAAGAAGGCTTTATAGCTCATGACGTCATGTCAGTGAAGGGGTTACATTGATCATTGATAATCGTCTTTAGTCGGGGCTACCATAAGTTGCTCATAAAAATCCTAAGCTTTTCAAGCGGGATTTTAGGAAACGTACCTTTAACCCTTTAGCTGTCAGGGTCAATGACACCAACATAAGTTTGCAAACAGTTGTTTGACACCCATATTCAGAGATTCTTTTTTAACCCTTATTCTGCAGTAAAAAAACCTAAAGATGAGTGTCAAACAGACGCCGCATTACGCGGCGTCTGATCTTGATCCAAGCTGTTTGCAAAAATCAATAAAGTCACGATCAGCAGGCAAAGGGTTAAAAATCCGAAGATCTCGGAAAAATCCGGAGATATGGCAGCCCAGGCTCCGAGGTTATAAAGCGTTTTAGTTGGTCATATTTGAGCCTAGGCTTGGGAACGAGTTTAGACTAAAGTCAAACACTTTATAACCTTGGAGCCTGTTCAGTTATGTACCTTAAATGCATCAATAATATCCTCTTCAGTGTTGACTTGTTTCCAGTATTTTGTGATGACAGACGTGAACTCCTTTTCCTCAATGTACCCTTTACCTGAAAATACAATAGGATATAGTGATGTGCCATGATCGAATAACCTTTTCCTCCCTGAAACTTTAAATGGACAATTCCAGTTTCCATGGGTTGTTTTTGTCAATGTTTTGCATTATGGCAAACAGTGAAGACCCAGATCAGAGGGCTTCGTAAGGAGCCCTCTGATCTGGGTTTTCACTGTTTGCATAGGACAAGTGCACTTTTCACATGTATACTGTTTGAAAAGGATGCCTATATGCGGGACTAGGGTTAAAGTGTTTGAGTCCGAATCCCAACAGCAGGGGATACTTTCTCAATATTTTCCAATATCCTTGACTGTATAAAATAGAACAGTAGATGAATATTTTAAAGGCGTCTTTATGGGATAATGGGTTAAACCCTAGCTAGCTATATACTTGTCATTTACGAACTGTGTACCTGTTTAGGGTCTGCATTGTTTGTTCTTTTGAAATAGATTGTAAAATATTGCTAAACAAGTACAGTGTTCCCTCCCTACAACGACCCTCTCAACAACGAGTCCATCCCAACAACAACGCTTACCGCTGTTCGCCTAAAAAGACAGTTATGTCCAAGCTATTCACGTCTGCAATATCTTCTGCTTAAAAGTGTATTCTGCTGTTTTACTCAAAATCACATATTGGACAATTTGGCAAAAGAAACATAGTGACGAGTGACACACAGTTTGAATCCAGATCAGTCGCCGCATTAAAAAATTTTTGCAAATGTATCAGATGCCGGGTTACCCACTACCCCATAAATATAGTGCCTTTTTACGCTTTTAAATTGTTCCTCCACTGAAAAAAATAGTTCCAAATTATACCTTCATAAATATATACCATTAGAAATATATTCTATATCCTAGCAGATGGTAGCTTAAAGCAGGCTGAAAGTAAAGCAGAATGTGTCTTAAGGCACATTCTGCTTTACTTTCAGCCTGCTTTAAGTGGTCACCCATCTACAAAACTAGAAAAAGGCTATGAGGTAATGGATTAAAAAAGTTGCTTGCTTTTATTTATCAAATTTAAATACTAGGTAAGTTGACTACTTCAAAGTACCTTGATGAGTGTCTACCAGTTTGGTTCCTGGTCGGTATCTACACTGTTTGCAAATAAATATTGTTCTCGCGGGTGATGCAGTGAAGGGGTTCATGAGTTGTTTGCAACAGTTGGGATCCTGATCAGACGCCGCGTCTGATCAGGATCCCAACTGTTTGATGCTCATTTCAATATTTCTTAGGTCGCAATACCTAAAATTCAAATTTGAAAAATAAAAGCAGACGACAGTTGTTTAAAATTGCTGACGTCATGTTAGAGAATGGGCTTATGGTTCTGTCGTGCCCTGATAATGCATTGAACCAGGGGATGTCTTACGAAACGCCGTACGAAATAAAACAGCCGTCAGTAAAGTCTTGAAAATACATCTAATTTCTTCTTTCTCCATCTAACCATGTCTTGTGATATCTCTTTGGAATCGTCTTTTCAAGACGATTCCAAAGAGATGTCACAAGATAAGATTATATGGAGAAAAAAATGAAACTTGAAATGTTAAAATCTGACTTGGGACAATATTTGTAGTACATGTACTACGTTTCTTAAGACGGGCCCAGGTGACGTTTGTCCTAACATCTATACCTTTATTGTCGACTTCCTTCATCATTTTCTCAATCTCGACCTCGGACGGGTTCTGTCCCAGAGATCTTATAGCGGTGCCAAAGTTCTTTGTGTCAATCTTGCCCGTGTTGTTGATATCAAACATGAAAAATGCTTCTTTAATCTCTGAAAAAGGGGTATCAACATGTTAAACTCTTATAGCACATCAGGGCTGCCATTTCTCCGGATTTTTCCTAAATCTTTGGATTTTTTTCTAGTACATGATAGCTTAAATAAGGCTGAAAGTAAAGCAGAATGCGCCTTAAGGCGCATTCTGCTTTACTTCCAGCCTGCTTTAAGCAGCCACATATAAAAACAAAACTAGAAACAGGCGATGGAGTAAAGGTACGGTTCGTAAAATCGCACTTGAAAAATGCAAATTTGGAAATCTTAGGATTTTTCATGTCAACTTATGGCAGCCCTGGCACATGCTTACCGTATACATGTATTATCGTTTAAACGCCCCGGAAATGATGCAAAATTTCACAAATTATTTAAAAGTCAATACATGTATTTGACTTTGTGCACCCTAACGGCGAGTATTCCATGAAACGCCGCATAATGTGGCGTCTTATCAGTATCGGATCCAAACCGTTTGATAAATCTACTCTGGTATACACTTTTCAAAGATTATTTTTATTATAAATGTAGAAAAAAAACGTACCAGACGAAAAACATACTTAAACATCAACAATTTTAGTTAAAGGCACAATCCCGCTCAAATTGGTGTTTAAAACGCGCAATTTCTTATATGTGTGCATTTTCTATGTATTAAAACTAAGTGAAATCGAGTGTAAGAAGCCTGACATATGCACCCACTTCGTAAAGAATCCTACCTAAATGTGTCGAATTCTTATCGTGGTGGTTTACATTATAAGCGGGTTTGTTTACAAATAAGATTACGGGCTGGTTCCGAGAACTCTCGATCGATCGCATAAAGGTCACGTGATTGATTCGGCCGCGACAATGTGTATAATTGCATCAGTTTAACGGCCAAACTTAAAGGAGTTGTCTCTCTTTGGTTGTAAAGCACTCGACTTGTTGTATAGAATTATGCAAATGAGCTTTACCGAGTATGTCCGTAAATTTTCGTCGCTATTCAAAAATAAACAAACTTGATTACTTGTTTCCACAAATTTCACTGTTCGTTAGCAATATTGCTTCAAATATCACCACGTATTACTTCTTTTTATATGGAACGCTTACGATAGTGACATAAATTTCATGTAAGAAAAATGTTTGATTCTGTTTATGTGGGAGTAATATAGTGGCTTTAAAGTCTGTTTTTGGATTCTTTTTGCCAGCTATTTTGAAGGGACGTTTATAGAGGAATGCATTTAAACGGAAGTATACGGTATTTATACACGCGCATCCTGTAACTGAGCCTTCCAATTTTTTATACGAAGTTCATATATATATCGTCGGTGTCGTTCGAAAAGGACGGGAATGCACAATTCCAACTTTTCAGGAGACACAAAAAACTGTTTTTCGTGTCACTTGTTACATTGCATATATGACCTTTTTGACCGGTCATATATTGAATAACAGCTAAATTGCAGAACTTTATTAAAAAAATATGATTTTGTATTATCTTTGTCGCATATTTCAAATGGTTGCATATTGCATTAAAATAGTTGATATACTTGCTACTTACAGTCGAAGAGAGACTCTAAGGGTTTGTTATGATGTCGATGACACGACTTGTTTAACATCAGTATCCGGCGGGGTTTTTTTACCGGTTAAAAATTGGAACCAATCGAAATACGAGATTTGCTTATGTGACTATATCTCATCCTTTTTATTGGTTATCAATACCGATATTATCGCATTCGAAGCAGGAAAATATATGTATTCGAAAATAGGAAAAATCCATTTTTTGCAGAATCGTATATACATCCTAATCGAACGTAACCGACCTTATCTACATGTTTATCTTAAAATTCATTTTTAAAGCAAAAAAGTCAAAGATAAATGACTGCAAAATGCAACATATACATCACTGCGGTTATACCTTTGAGCTGGTCTTCCGAGGGCTTCGTAGCCTACAAAATAAATCAGTGAGAATAAATCATCAGGGCTGTCATGTAAGTTATCATGAAAAATCCTAAAATTTCCAAACTTGCATTTTTTAAGTGCGATTTTACTAATCGTACCTTTACCTCATCGTCTGTTTCTAGTTTTGTTGACATGTGGCTACTTAAAGCAGGCTGGAAGTAAAGTAAAATGCGCCTTAGGGCGCATTCTGCTTTACTTTCAGCCTGCTTTAAGCTACCATGTACAAGAAAAAAATCCGAAGATTTAGGAAAAATCAGGAGAAATGGCAGCCCTGTAAATCATACAGTATGTCTGGTAATACTACTTATTTCGCGATATTAAGAATAACATTCGGAGGCTGCACAAAAAAACAACAAACCAAAACGAACAAAGTGTAGCCGTGGAACTGGATGATACGCGTACATGTCTTCTTAAAGTTTTTTAATCTAATTTTATTTATGAATTTTCGAATTTTATGTATTTTTGGAAATATTGACGTGTTTGTAAAACAGTTTGGATCTTGATCAGAATCCGAATTGTTTGCAAATGTCAGTGTCGTCTGCCTTGGCCTTGGCAGTGAAAGTATTAACCCTTCCCCCCGTAGAAACGACTTTTAGCGTATTTAATGTATTCCTCCACTGAAGAAAATAGTTCCAATTGATACAGTTATGAATATATATCATAAGAAATATTTCTTATTTTCTAGAAGATGGTAGCTTAAAGCAGGTTGAAAGTAAAGCAGAATGTGCCTTAAGGCACATTCTGCTTTGCTTTTAACCTGCTTTAAGTGGCCACCTATCTTCAATAATAGAAACAGGCTATGGGGTAATGGGTTGAGTGGAGATAAGATAAGATTTTATTTTCACCTTTAGACTAAATACAATTTTAACAAAGATGTGAAGATGACTGACAAAACAATAATTCTAGCTAGTTATTCTTATATATTATTCTAGGTTGACAGAAGAATTGCATAGAGAGAGAAATTGTTAATGACAGAATGCAAGATAGAATAACTATTTTTGTAGCTTTCTGCATTATTGAGACCCCCTAGACGTCTCATACAGAGAGAGAGGGGGAATCGAATGCAAAGGAACATGTAGGCGATGCTCTACTCTTTTTCGATAGAGTCGTGTCTATTGTCATCCGCCGTTATTTTAAAAGAAGACGATATTAACTTTAAAAGGACCGCATACTCATACCGAAAAATGTGAAACAACGTGTTTACAATTTCTGAACGTGAAAAAAAGAAACAAAAATTCACAACTACACTCTTCTTCTATTCTCCTGGGTCAAAAAGTTACAAAGCGTTTGAGTTGGGTCTGAGATCGTTCTCAAGCATATAACTTGTCATATTTGAGCATTTGCTCAAATTTGATAATCAAATGCTTGAGAACGATCTCAAACTCGCCTCAAATCTGACCAATAAAATGTTTGAGAACGATCTCATACAGTGGAGAATCTGTTATTCTTTCCCAATAAACGCCTTTACGCTAAAACTATTATTTGCAGTGCAAACAGTTTGGAGCCAGATCAGACGCCGGGTAACCCGGCGTCTGATCAGGCTCCGAACTGTTTGCCACCAAGATAAACAAGAATTGTCCAAAAGTTGTTATTTTCTACGTTTTAGTGCTTTGCGTTTGCGTACGTTTGCGTTTAAACGGGAAAGAATAACAGATTCTCCACTGTACTCAAGTTTTTAGTAAAGTTGGGCTTTGCAAGGATTGAAACGCTTTGGTATTGAAAGAGAAACATAGAGATGGTAGAGAGGATGAAGGCATATCAGCCTCTAAGGTTATAAAGCGTTTTAGTTGCGTCTGAGTGTGTTTTCAAGCATTTGATTGGTCAGATTTGAGCCTAGGCTCAAATCTGACCAATCAAATGCTTGGGAACGAGTTCAGACTCAAGTCAAAAGCTTTATAACCTCGGAGCCAGGACATAGACATGGACATAATTTATAGTCACCATTTTGTCAGATCCTTTCCTTCCTTGTAGTGTAAGAATAAATCTGAAAAGTATTAAGGTGAATCATAGGCGATACACGATATTCCTATATATAGTCATAAAGACGAGAAGACGCAAGTCTGACCTTTTGAAACGAAATTCATGAAACGCAATGTACTAAAATTGAGAAAATAAATGAAAATTTATTTAAACGGTCTGCATTTTTACACAGATTGGCCAAAAGGTTGGAACTAGGGTCCCGTTTCATAAAACTTCGTACGACGAATGTTGTCGTAAGTCATTATAAAAGTCTCAATTATTATTTATTTCTCTATCTCATCCTGTCTTGTGACATTTCTTTGGAATCGTATTGAAAAGACGATTCCAAAGAGATGTCACATGGCAGGATTAGATAGAGAAATTAGAAATTAAGTTTTGATTTGCGACCGTTTTTTGTCGTACGAAGTTTTATGAAACGAGCCCCTGATCTCAGTACTGTTAGCAATTTCAAAATAAAGTGCATGTATTGCGTCTTCTCCCCTATACTCAACACATGTATTTCTACTCCGATAACTCATGTCAAATGCAAACAGTATTGAGGCAGATCAGACACCGAGACACCCGACGTCTAATCAGTATACAAACTGTCTGACCATTGGAGTAAAATAGTAAATAATCCTGAACAGTGTGCAGATACTGTAATGTACTTACAATATTTTATTGCATATGACTGGCGTTTGATTAGGGATTTCGTCGCTATATAAGAAGGGGTACATGTACCGTATACCACCGATTAAACACCACCGGGACGATTAAAAATCCCAAAAGCTTAAAGCAGGCTGAACGTACAGCAGAACAGGTGCATTCTGGCTTACTTTTACTGAATCAGCCCGCTTTAAGCAACCATATTGCCTCAGTATTAGTTATAGGGGATGGTAACGTAGTGTTTGGCATATGGGGGCGTTTATTAGATGGGAGCGTTTAAACAGGGTAACACGGTATTCGTAATATCCAATGTCAGCGTACTTTGACATGGGGGAAAGTATACCAAATTTATCATATCAGAATAAATAGTACTGTCAAACTTGTGTTAAGCTATCACTGAAATCAGCATTCCTATATCTAAAGACGCATGCTGCAAATTGCATGTCGAAATTAATTAATGTTTATGTGTGTCCTGCATTAAGCTATAACACGTCCTAAATACTTAACTCATTCACCCCTGAAACTTTTAATGGACAATTCTAATTTCAAAATATGTCTTGTCAATTTTTTACTATTTAGAGTTGACTTTAACAATATATTTCAGAATAACAAACAGTGTAAACCCTGATCAGAGGGCTCCTTAAGGAGCCCTCTGATCAGGGTATACACTGTTTGCATGGGACTAGTGTAATCTTTACATGTACACTGTTTGTAAATGACGAGTATACTCGTCGCCAGGGTTGAATGTGTTAATATGCCATTTTCGATCGGTCGCTTGATAAGAAGTTTTACTGTATTTCAGTACATGTATAGTCGATCCAAAGTGGAGTGATAAAGATTATCTAATCAAACCATGTTTAACAATTAATAAAAACCATCCTCATTAATTTTGAAATAGAGCGTGTTTTCAAAAAAGAAGAAGAGGAAAAAACTAAAGTAAAAGAAGCAAATTTGTGTCATAACTTCATTGATAACTTATTATGGCATTGACAATTTATGATCGGTCTTGAAACATTCTCAAGAAAACTTCACCGAATCTTATTATCATTATTACTTTTAGGTATTTTCCGCGGACGGAGTAGAGCATGCATTGTTTTAAACTTCGCTATATACAATTAAAAATATAACTTTGATGACTGTGAACCCTTGGGTAAGAGCGTAAGGATATATTTTAAGGCATAATCTTGTGTTGCCTCTTCCTCACGGGTTCGAATCCCGATCTTTTGTTGCCTCTTCCGCACGGGTTCGAATCCCGATCTTGTGTTGCCTCCTCCGCACGGGTTCGAATCCCGACCAAGCTCATTATTTGTTTTCGTTGAAATGAATTTTTTATATTAATCCTTTTTTTCTAAATGTGTTTATACGCACCTGACATAAACACATTCAATCCTAGCGACGATTAAAGTCGCCATTTAAAAACAGTGTGCCTGTGAAGGTTACACTTGTCCTGTGCGGACAGTGTATACCCTGATCAGATGGCTCCTAAAGGAGCCGTCTGATCAGGGTCTACGCTGTTTATCATTTAAAATATATAAACCAACATAAAAAGATAAAAATGGACTAGACTTATTTTGAAATTTGAATTGTCCATTATACAACTCGTAAGTTTCAGGGCTGAGTGAGAATGAGTTGATAAACAGAACGACCAAATTTGGGTTTTAGTCTCTGAAGAAAATTATTTTTTCTCAATAAAAGCGTTTGTGCTAAAACAATGATATTAATTGCAGACTAGTTAAAAACAAGATCAGACGCTGGGTAACCAGGCTTCATGCTGTTTTTCAAAATTTAAAAAGTGTTATAGTTATTTTTACAGTTTGAATTGCGTTTGCGTTTTGTTTGCGTTTAAACTGGGAATAACAGTGCCCTGTTCAGGGCTGCCATATCTCCGGATTTTTCCTAAATCTCCGGATTTTTTCCCAGTACATGGTAGCTTAAAGCAGGCTGAAAGTAAAGCAGAATGCGCCCTAAGGCGCATTCTGCTTTACTTACAGCCTGCTTTAAGTAGTCGCATGTTAACAAAACAAGAATAAGGCTATGGGGTAAAGGCACGCTTCGTCAAATCGCACTTGAAAAATGCAAATTTGGAAATCTTAGGATTTTTCATGTCAACTTATGGCAGCCCTGCCTCTTCACTGTTTAAAATTCGAGTTAACAGCCCACCGCCTACACCCCTACAAAAAATAATTATAATAATGTTTAATGTATTTTGACACCTCTATCTTATTTTTACATAATTGAAACTATATTTTCAAAACCATCTCTGGCAGTTTCTAGTTTAAAGTAGACCTTCACATAACTGTTGCTTTTTTGTTTCTTTCAAAAGTGGAAATAATAATGACAATCCACTAGTACACTGTTACACATTAAATCCTAGGGACGAATATACTCGTCATTTGCAAACAATATGCCTACGTAAAATACACTGGAACATGTAATATGTTAACAAGGTAGACCCTGACCAGATGTCCCTATCTCAAAGGGCTCCTATATGAGTTATCTGACCAAGTTCTGCACGGTTTTATAATTTTGAATTTCATACATTGTAAAAACCACCATTAATAGCAAAACAATGGACTAGACTCAATCGGAATTTTGAACTGTCCATTTGTATACCTGCGAAGAATAAACTTGTAATTTAATTATTCAAACAATGTAGAACCTGATCAGAGGGCTCCTATACGAATTTGTACCTTTGAAAAAACATGTATTAGTAAAATCTACCTTTTAAAATCGAGAAAAGTGGAGTAGACTGGAATTGTTAATTTGACATTGCAGGGGTGAATAGGTTAATGCAACTCTATCTGTCGAAAATTTAGCACTTGTCAAAAAGCATACTATTAAACTTCGATATCTCGACTTCGCTTAAGTCGAACATATCCGTCATGATTTCAAAGTTAAAACGTGGTTGAACAACGTTTTATCGTAGAATTACGGACAGGTTCGAGTTAAGCGTGATCGAAAAAATGAAATTAAACTGACCGGTCCAATGCGGATATAGTCGATTGAAGCAAATTCGAGAGATCGAAATTCGACTGTACTTTTTTCTATTTCCGTTCAAGATGGAGAAACCAAGTAAGCCACCAAGTACCGTTATGATGTTATCTGGCATGTTCTGATAACTCGTGTTTCACAGTGACAAGATAATCTGTGCGTTATCTGATGGAGTTTCCTTGTAGACTTCGCTACAGCGGCTGCACGTGCGGCAGGTGTAAAAATAGCAACAATGACGTGACATGATTGGCAGCTCCCCGCGTGAGGCCAAAGTCTCGCACGAAACGTGATACTCTGTGACATGCTTCAATGGCATCCTATTCGTTACCAAGAACCCCCGTTTAGTTATGACACAAATTATCATATCTTATTATTATCGAAGAATATTATTAAGAATAATATCCCTGTCGGAGTTGATGCACGTCATATTGATGTTCATAAATCTATTCAATCATTTCTGGCAAATTTGTAAAAACGAGAAATAAAATGTACTACATGAATATGTGTATAAAAAATAATTCATTTAATGTTTTTTTTCTGTGTTTTCAAAGATAACCCATCACTTGTCACTTAGGAACAGTTTGCATCCTGATTAGACAATAGACACCTACAGTACTGAATCTTAATAAATTAACAATTTTTGCGATTCGCTTGCAATTCGATGGCAATTCGATGGCGATTCGCTTGCGATTTCAAAATACTAATTTACCCTCGGATAAGTTTTCTTGAGTGATGTATCTCACAAATGTTCGCAAATATGCCATCGTTAATTATTTCGATTCCATTTTTGTCACAACTGCTTCTGAAAATTTGCGTTAAAGTATTCAAACGTAGGATTTGTTTTTTGAAGCGCCCGATTCGATGGCAATTCGATGGCAATTCGCTTGCGATTATCAATTTAATTTAATAAGGTTCAGTACTGTAGTATTCGTTTGGCATCGGATGAATCTCTGCTATAAAAAGCATGCAGAGCATAACTTCGTACGTACAGTGGAAAATCTGTTATTCTTTCCCAATAAACGCGTTTACGCTAAAACTATTATTTGCAGTGCAAACAGTTTGGAGCCAGATCAGACGCCGGGTAACCCGGCGTCTGATCAGGCTCCAAACTGTTTGCCACCAAGATAAACAAAAATTATCAGAATTGTCCAAAAGTTGTTCTTTTTACGTTTTAGTGCTTTGCGTTTGCGTACGTTTGCGTTTAAACGGGAAAGAATAACAGATTCTCCACTGTAGCATGGGTTAAAAATTAAGGTAAACAATTAGTTGTTAAACAATGTTGTCAATGTCAATAAATTTGATTTTTGACTTAAAAATCCGAGAAACAACACTGGTTTATATTTATTTTAACTTTTAAATCTCATATTTCTATTCAATCTAAACGCAGTGTCTCTTTGACAACCAAGTGCAATTAAATGATACAAGGCCGCCATTTCTCCGCATTTTTTCGAAATCTTCGGATTTTCTTAATTTCTCCGGAATTACGTTCGGATTTTTGCTCTTACTTTGAAAATTTGGAATTACATATGCATTCTTTTTACTTAGAAAACATTGATATGGGTGTCAAATAGTTTAGATCAAGAATCCAGATCAGCCGCCGTGTTACGCGGCGTCTGATCTTGATAAAAACGGTTTGCATAATTATGCTTCTGGTAAAGAGCCTGATAGTGAAAGGGTAGAACATGAAGGTACGATTCCAAAAATCGCGATTGAAAATTTGGAAATCTTTCGATTTTTAATAGAAAGTTTGGTAGCCCTGCATGAAACATTACTGATAATCTCAAGCTTGAAGGTGTGGTCATATTCGCATAGCGATGGACGAACAACACATGCAATAAAAATCAAGGCCAAATTGACCGTCATATAAGAATGGCCTGGCAGGTGGCCGGGAAGTAGAGCATAGGGTGTATGCTTTTAGCCTTCTTCCTACGGGTTCGAATCTCTGTAAAGCTAAATACTTTTCTTTGAACATAAAAAATAATTTTCCTCAACTAATATATTTGTTTTGCTTTGGGCGTCTGACTTAGATCTAAGCTAAATCTGGTTTTCAGTCAGTAATAATTGTCGTCTGCTTTTATTTCTCAAATTTAGATTTTAGATCTTAACACCATAACATTCTGCTTTGAAATACATTTACTTTTTCGTAATACCATAAACACCCTGTTTTAAGATACCATTACTTTTGTCTTAACATCATAAACATCCTGCTTTTTACCTTAATACCATAAACATTCTGCTTTAAGATACTATTACTTTTGTCAAAATACCATAAACATTCTGCTTAAAGATACCAATCATTTTGTCTTAAAGCGACTCGCAACCAGATGGTGCATTAAAAATAGTAATTTGTAAATATGTGTCAAACGCTTATATAAATGGTAAAGAATTAATTTAGGATAAGAAATTCTGTTTAAAAAAATGTATTTCAATAAAAAAAATATTGGTCTCTGGTGGGATTCGAACCCGGGGCCCGGCATTGGCGGACAGAAGTCAAAATAGGGGAAACCGCTTAGACCAATGGACCACGGAACTATCCGTTTAGCTCGGATCGATTTAACGTATTTCAATGTGTAGCGATCGAAAGTGCATACAACTTCGTAATTCGGCTCGTGTTTATGTCTGAGCCCGTGCAGAGAAGAAACAACAACAACTATACCGTCTACTAGTCGGTATAGAAAAACGATGGAAAATATCTAAAAATCTAAGATTCGGTGACGATTCTTGAGACTTTTTTTGGACTGATCATATTTTTTTAATGTCAGAAGCCAAATAATGCCACAAATTTGCTTTTATTTGAGTATTTTATTTTATTTTGACAAGTACACCATCCGGTTGCGAGTCCCTTTAACACCATAAACATTCTGCTTTAAGATACTATTACTTTTGTCATAATACCATAAACACTCTGCTTAAAGATACCTTTCATTTTGTCTTAACACCATAAACATTCTGCTTTAAGATACTATTACTTTTGTCATAATACCATAAACATTCTGCTTGAAGATACCATTCATTTTGTCTTAACACCATAAACATTCTGCTTTTGTCTTAATACCATAAACAGTTTGCTTTAAGATACCATTCATTTTGACTTACCACCATACACACCCTGCTCTAAGATACCATAACTTTTGTTTTGCATCATAAACACCCTGTTTTAAGATACCATTAAATTTGTCTTAACACCATAAACATTTTGCTTTAAGATACCTTACTAACTATCAGTCGATTTTGTATAAACAAACTACCATGACCATCCTCCACTGCAATGGCGTCATCAATTTTAAACAAATGTCGTCTGCTTTTATTTCTCATATCTAAATTTGTATATTTTGACCTAAGAAATATTGAAAATAGTGTAAAACAGTGTGGATCCTGAGTAGACGCCGCGTTACGATAACTGTTTGCAAATAATTGTTGTACCCGGGTTTACAAGGAAGTGAAGGGGTTAACGCATTGATCCCTGAAATACCCGTTTCAAATCAAGTTTGACTATTCTATGGTTGTTTTGTTAATGTATTGCAATATGATATACAGTGTTCCCTCTCTACAACGACATCCCATGGGAGACAAAAATATGTACGTTGTTCGGAGGGAGTCGTTATAGGGAGGGAAATTGGATTACATTTGCAAACAGCTTGAATCCAGATCAGACGCCGCGTAACGCGGCGTCTGATCTGGATTCAAGCTGTTTGTCAATCGTAATTATTTTTTTTCTGTCAAAATGTCCATTATGAAACTTTAAGAAAAAAAGCAGACGACAATTTTAAGACGACTACATTGCAGCCGTGAATAGGTTGGACATAATTGTCTTGTTTGGGGAACAGCGACAAGTGTCGTTGTAAGGAGGGAGTCGTTGTTGGGAGGGCCGCTGTAGAGAGGGAACGCTGTATAGTGCAGAATTACTGCAGATCATCCTCAGAATGTTTCTTTAAGAACGCTCTGATCAGGTCTGGGTCTACACTGTTTTCATAGGACGAGTGCATTCCTTGCAGAGACGTTGTTTACACAGTAAGCCTAAATGCGTTACTAATGTTCAAATGATTAAACAAGCACCGAATGAACTTGGAAGCTTCATATTAGGGAATAACAGGTGACTGCTAAATTCAAGATTACAGTGATACATTAACTTTTTGATAAATGTTGTCCTGTATTGAACTGCTACCGGTACTAAACACTACGAAACGTTAATTCCCCGACCATATAATACATTTTTTTCTACCTCACATTATAGTGTATGTCCAGTGGAGAAATCGTTATTCTTCCTCATTTAAACAAAACTAAACGCAAGGCACTAAAATTGAGAAAATGACAACTTTTTGATAATTCTGAAAAATTATTTGAATCTGATTGTCAAACAGTTTGGAGCTAGATCAGACGCCGGGTTACCCGGCGTCTGATCTCGCTCCAAACTGTTTGCAATGGAAGTGATATATAGTATTATTATAAACAAGTTTGTTTCGGAAAATCTGTATGTATTAACAATCTTACCAGTGGTATATGACACATCCAGTCTTGTCTCTGTCACGGCATATATATACAACCTAGTGGAGATTACACATGGTTCCCCCTATCAGTTACTTGATTTAAATATGATAATTTAGACAACAGACAGGACATCTATTTAAAGACACGTCAGTCAAGTAGAAACCACGTATATAATTTATAATGCAGAAAGCTCCTGATAGAATTTCCCGTTTGTAATGCTTTCTGCATTAAACTACATCAGCATAGCGATACATGAAGTGTACACTACTTTTCTCAAACTATGTCCATGTTATTTCTTTTGCTTGATCGCTGTTCACACGGTTGGTTGTATGTAGTATCAGGTTGTTAAAGTCATTTTATGACGGCACGCCATTAAACCCCTTACCGTGTTGTTAACGAATTTTGATTTTTTTTTTCTAACTTACCTATGTTTGCAATGTTTTCAGAATAAGATCTAAGATAAAAAAAGAAAAAAAAAAGAGCGTGTACCCTTTCCTGGTTATTACCCATCATATTTTATTAAACAGAGTAACAGTTCTCTTGGTATATATTCATAATGGAGCGGTTTCATATATGGTATATTAAACGGGAGAATGGTATTGCACAGTCTAGAAGATATAAATTATTTCCTGTGTAACTATTACACTGTCAAGTTTTTTCGTCTGCTTTAACCCTCTTAACGCCAAAATATCGTATGCATTGGTAGTGTCGTCTGCAATATTTTTTAAAGCCAGCTGAATCATACTATGGCTGTTTTGCCGGAAGAAATGTCGAAACGAGTGCTAAACATTTTGGATCTTGATCAGACGTCGCGTAACGCGGCGTCTGATCAAGATCCAAACTGTTCGCAAAGTCGCCTTTTGGTGGCGTAAAAGAATTATAAGCTAAACTAAAACAATTGCACTAAATTGTAGAAAAAGGTAACTTCTTAATTGATTCCTTCAACCTCTTCACTGCAATGCAGTGTCGGTAAGCGCGTGAGCATGTCTGATACAGTATAGAATACGTTATTCTGTCTCATTTAAACGCATTGCAATACAGTTTATAAACAGATAACCTTATGACAAATCGAACTATATGCATTTATATTATTCTAAGTCGCAAATAGTTTGGAGCTCTGATCTGGATCCAAACTGTTTGCAATGGAAATAATAGTTTTAGCGTCAACGTGTTTATTGGAAAAGAACGATGTCTTCTCCTCCGCACATGCCAACAAAATTCATTCTACTGTCAGTAAGCGCTTAAAGGTGTCTGTTATACTAACTGCGTCACATATGTTCTTGTTTTTTCGTTCAGTTTTATCTTTCCATATTTTGTCAGAATCGTCTCTTAATTTTAACTCGATCTCTGAAATGAATGTACAGGTAGCATTATTAAAGCAGAAAATACGCCATGGAAATCCTTATAAACCCTTTTCCCAATTTAGCCTGTTTCTGGTTTTGAAGACCGATGGCCGATGACCTCTAAAAGCATATTGAAAGTAAAGCATAATGCGCCTGCATTCTGCTTTACTTTGAATCTGATTTAAGCTTCCGTCTGAAAGGATATAGAAGCTGTTTCTTATGATGTACATGTAATTTCATGACTGTATAACCCTTTACCTCATAGCCTGTTTCTAGTTTTGAAGACAGGTGACCACTTAAAGCAGGTTGAAAGTAAAGCAGAATGTGCCTTAAGGCACATTCTGCTTTACTTTCAGCCTGCTTTAAGCTAAAATCTGATAGGCTAAATAAAATAGTTGTTATTGTAATTGTTTATGAGAGTATAAACTGGAACTATTTTCTTCAGCGTAGGAATAAATTAAATACGCTTAAAGTCGCTTCTATGGGGGAAAGGGATAAATTGAAACTATTTTCTTCAGTGGAGCTGCAAAGGCTTAAGAATGCGTATTTATGAGGCAATGAGTTAAAATAATCAAACATGATTTTTTGGGTCAAAACTGGAGAGAGCTAAAGGATAAGTCGATAACATTATTATAGTACTATCTCTCGACCACTAAATTTTATATATAAAGTGTTTAAGACAGGTGACTGCTTAAAAGCTTTAAGCTACCACCTGTCGTTAAAACATCCAAATAACCTACTTTTTAGTGTTTTAGTGTTCTGTTCTGCTCTGTTCAGAAAGTCAATAACATATTTGTCATTGAGGCTATACGTGTGAAATGGTAAGAACAAACAAATATGTCATGACAAGCAGGTAGGTAAACACTGTCAGCCCGCGGTTAGACTGTCTGACTGGCCAGCCCTGGACCCAGTGAGTCCCGGGCCCAGTTATTGTGTCGATGGTGGACGTATGACACGATTGTTGAATTCCTTCTTGTAAACTCCCGGTGTGACTTAGCTGACCATACCTGGGATACAAAATCACCCACAAAATATGACACTAGTGCCATAATACCACTTAGCTGGTGTGCCCGAACAAAAATGTTAAACACCGCTATTCGTACATATTCATTGCGGCTTATTCGGTAACGCACTGGACTAGTGACACAGGTGTCGTTGGTTCGAGTCCGCGCTGTACAAATAAAATTTACGAATAAACCTTCGGATGGTTATCACGAAATCGGTGCTATACACGGGGCATGTTAACTCATTGTACCCTAGTGACGCATATATGCGTCCTTCACCAAAAGCGTACCTGTAAAGAGTACATTTGTCTAATGCAAACAGTGAAGTCCCTGATTAGAGGGCTCCTGCAGGAGCCCTCTAATCAGGGACTTCACTGTTTGTCATTTTGCAATATATTATAAGAAAAAACCCTAAAAAGTCTAAAATGGACTAGCCTTAATTGTAAACTGGAATTGTTCATTGGAAGTTTCAGGGGATAATGAGTTAAACAACCATCAATATATTACAACATGACAAACAGTACAGACCCTGATCAGAGGGCTCTTTACACTCCAGTCAGATAGTGAAGGAGTTAATTCGCCTGTATTTCATATCAGTCTGTCAACAGGACTTTAACGATTTACGCTTCGGCTAGTATATTTATAGTACAACACCGGTTGTAATCAAATATCAAAATGGCAGATTTGATCATCGATACATCTAAGAAACATAATAATCAATTACATGTATGTATTAAATTTCCACTAGAGAGTGGTTTTGCTATTCTCGTTCAAGTTTGGAAATTAAAATGCATTCAAACTCGTTTTCCATTCCTTTTCAGTCACTGACTTACGTATATAGTACGGGCGACTATATAGCCTCTCCCACCAGCCACATGACTGCTACGCGGCGTCTAATCAGGATCCAAACCGTTTGCAAACTATTGTGTACAGTAAAGTGGCAGTAAAGTGGTTAAATCAATAAAATATGTATCTAATATTCCTTTGTATTCGATGGGCAGTATATAGTATAGGCCTATCTTTCATAGGATGAACTACGAGCATATCTGTTTGGTTACGTGTTTTATCCGATGTAGTCCACGTAAGCCTTGTTTATCTTTAAACAAACATGACTTGACACCTTGTAACGAGGCCGCTGTTTGTTTAACGTTTCACCCGTAATCATTGCTTATTAATGTGATAATATGGATCAGACTATAGCGTGCAAATACGACAAATACTACACAAGATGTGCGCATTGTCTTCAAACCGCTTTCACTCTCAATGACGTCATAAAGCGCATTTGCAAACATTTTTATCCCGATCAGACGCCGCGTGACGCGGCGTCTGATCAGGATCAAAACTGTTTGTCACTTGTTTTGAAACTACGTCAGTCATAACAGCCTTACATCTTACTTTAAAACAATATTGCAGACAACAAAGTTGAAGCAGACAGTATGGTGGTCAAGGGATACAACCTTACGATAAACTTGATCATGAAATTGAAGACAAAATGTTGTTTAACTCTTTACTCCAAAGATATTTGTTTTACGAATTTTATTTATTCATCCACTGAAGAAAATAGCTCTGCTTTATATTCCGTCATGAACATGTATCACAAGAAATATTTTTCTATTTTCTAGCAGATGGTATAGCTTAAAGTTGAAAAAGGTAGACTTTGATCCGCGTTAAGGCGCATTCTGCTATACTTTCAACCTGCGTTAATAGGTCAAATGTCTTCAAAACTTAAGACAGATTGTTGTTATAGCTACCTGAAAGTAAAGCAGAATGATCATTTAGTATAATAGTCTGCTTTACTTTTATGCTGCTTTAAGCTACCATCTCCAATGGTATAAATCTATCATATACATGTACACTGATTACGATTTCTTATGGTTAATAATCATGGCTGTTTATAGGAAAACATTAAAGGCGAAAAAAGTCGTATATTTTTGGTAATGGTTCAACCCCGTCTCAGTTTAGGAAAACAACAGTTTGTCCGGCAGTGCTTTCAGGAAATTTACCGTACAATCCTTGGTTCGTCTTTCAAACAGTTCACTTATATATAGTTGTTTACTTAGGCCACCGGCCCATAATACATATACAGCAAACAAGACGTTATTCTTTCCAGTTTAAACGCAAACGAAACGAAAAAGTATTTAAATCAAATGTAGAAAAGAACATTTTCCGACCATTTTGACTATTCATGTTAATCTGAGTGGCAAACAATTTGGCGCCAGGTCAGACGTGTACCGGCGTCGGATCTGGCTCCAATCTGTTTGAAATCATGGAAATAATAGTTTTAGCGTAATTGCGTTTTGGCAAAGAATTACATGTTCTCCGATGTAACAGGAATTAAATAGAAATCACTAATTTAGTTTGTTTAAACATATTTTATTTCAAATTTGTACAGAATACATAATAAATACAATATATTTTATTACAGGTTTCGAACGATCGCCAAGTTTCATTTTGTTTTTGTTATGTTACAGCACTCACTCTCTACAACGACACCCATACATGTACGATAGGAGACAAAAAGTGTTTGCGTTGTTCGTAGGGAGTCGTTATAGGGATGGAAATTGTATTACATTTGCAAACAGCTTAAATCCGCGGCGTCTGGTCAGGATTCAAGCTATTTGTTACTCGTCATAAAGTTTTTTGTCCATTATGAAACTTTGAGAACAGCAGACGACAATTAAAGTCAACGGCATGGCAGCCGTGAATTAGTTGTTGGGAGGTCCGTTGTAGGGAGGAAACGCTGTACAACTAAAACGTTAATGGGCAGTGCGAATAATAAGTTCTTACCTTTAACCCTTTCACTACCTTATCCCGAGTTCAATGGTTACATGTATTTGCAAACAGTGTGGATCCTGATCAGACGTCGCCGTAAGCAGACGACAATTATAAAAAGTGATGACGTATTGGTAGTGAATGGGTACAGTGGGGAATCTGTTATTCTTTCCCGTTTAAACGCAAACGTACGCAAACGCAAAGCACTAAAACGTAGAAAAGAATAACTTTTGGACAATTCTGATAATTCATGTTTATCTTGGTGGCAAACAGTTTGGCGCCTGATCAGACGCCGGGTTACCCGGCGTCTGATCTGGCTCCAAACTGTTTGCAATGCAAATAAAAGTTTTAGCGTAAACGCGTTTATTGGGAAAGAATAACGTTTTCTCCACTGTAAATCATTAAGGCATCATTGAAGAGATATTTTTAGAAAAATAATTGTACTTTTGAATTTAAGATGAAAACAAGGGCGAAACAATTTTAAAATATATTTTTGTAAACCAATTTCGGTAGTAAGATATCATGCTAGATACGTAACCATTCAAAGAGTTCTAAAAAACCAAACTTTTACGAAACGACCATGGGTTTAACTCCTTCACTGCCATGACGTCACCAATTCTTAAACAATTATTGTTGTCTGCTTTTAGTTCTTAAATTTGAAGCGTACATGTATATAGATCTGTTGTGAACTAAGATATCATAATAAGTGTCAAACAGTTTGGATCTTGATCCGACGACGCGTGACGCGGCGTCTGACCAGGATCCAAACCTTTTTGCAAATAACTAGCGTACTCGGGGTAAGGCAGGGGAGGGGTTGAAATTTCAGCTCTTTATCAAAATAGTGAAATTATATCAGTAATGACTGGAAACAAATAAAGCAATATTTAATCAACTGTCACATGCGTGTATCGATGTCAATATAGTACTTCACATATTTCATAACTTCATAACTGTTTTGCTTAAACTTTTAAGCTGAAACCTAACAGACATGCCACTATGGTATTTTCTTTTTTCAGAATACTTACATAACGTAAATAATAAGAATTAATTAGTTCAATAATCTAACAGAACATTACTATCTCATTCCATGCAACCACACTAAGCACTTGAAATACATGATGAACTGACGTTCTGCTAAAAGCACTCAACAAATCTGACAGAACACACATTTTAGATATCAGTAACTTTAACCCAATACCCCATAGCCTGTTTCTAATTTTGAAAACGGGTGACCACTTGAAGCAGAGTGAAAGTAAAGCAGAATGCGCCAATAGGCGTATTCTGCTTTACTTTCACACTGCTTTAAACTACATGTATCATCTTCTATAGGATATGGATAATATTTATTTCAGTTTAAACATATTCATTTATTTAAACAAAGGAACCATTTTCGTCAGTGGATGAATAAATTACAGGTGAAAATGCGTATCTATGGAGTAAAGGGTTAAACTTAATTGAACAAGTCTTAAGAAGTATTTAGCCAGTCTTTGTGGAACTAACTGACATGGATTGGCAACTTTGAAGATAGGCGACCACTTAAAGCAGGTTGAAAGTAAAGCAGAATGTGCCTTAAGGCACATTCTGCTTTACCTTCAACCTGCTTTAAGCTACCATCTTCTAAATTATAGAAAATATTTCTAATAATACATATTCATGACTGTATAAATTGGAACTATTTTCTTCAGCGGAGGAATAAATTGAATGCGCTAAAAGGCGCTTCTATGTGGGAAAGGGTTAAAAATGTTAACCCATTCGCTGCCATGCTCTCTAACTACATTAACCCCTTCACTGCCACGACGTCATCAAATTCGAACAATTCTCGTCTGCTTCCTTTTTTAAAAATCAATTTTTAGGTATTTTGACTCAAGAAATATTGAAACGGGTGTCAAACGGTTAGGATCCTGATCAGACGCCGCGTTACGCCGTGTCTGATCATGATCCAAACTGTTCGCAAATAACGAGACTGGCTTCGGGCCCAGGGGCCCGTTTTACTAAACAACTTACACAAAATTTTTGCGTAAGTCAATATCGTTTAACTCTTATTTTTCGATCATAAACGTTTGCAAACAGCAAATAGCCAGATCAGAGGACGCGCTAAAAGCGCGTCCTCTGATCTGGCTATTTGCTGTTTGTAGCAAGTGATAATAAAAAATATAAATATAAATTTAAAATTTTGATTTACGCAAAAATTTTGCGTAAGTAGTTTAGTAAAACGGCCCCAGGTCTCAGTATAAGAGGGAGTCAAGTGAACAAATCCAAACATTGTCTTCTTCCATCAACATCAAAGCTCGAAGAGACGATTCTAAAGAGTAGTCACATCCTATGATTGAATGCAGACATAATGCTATTAGTTTTTGACATACTCCCCTTTTCTGGAGCCTTTTACAACAATGGCGCAGTGATACGTATAAAGTCACGTGGCGGAGAAACCCGAGTGTTCCACAACTTCTCATCTTCGTTCACTGTCGAGATATGTCGCGGGATATCGTGTCTGTGTCGGAGATAAACGAGCTGTTAAAATTAGCCGAGTTACCCTCCGGGGGCATGTTACTCATGTCATTTTTCTGGAGAATTTCGAGCATTTTAGAACTATGTTTTTGAGCTTTGGCTCTGAGCAGGGCTATACTCTCGGACTTCAGATCATCATTGTCTCTGTCCGAACAATCCGAACTGTCATTGTCTTTCTCTTCTTCTTTCATCTTCGTGGCTGCTTCTATCGACTTTTTATGCATTCCTACAAAGAGCAAAACGAAAATAAATATATTGTGGTAAATGGCACAGATTTGGTTTCAAACATTGACTTAGACCAGAGAAGTACATATGTACATACATGGATTGAAAAATATTGTCAAGCGGTCTTTCTTTACGCCCGTCACTACCTTACGCCGAGTGTTATGGTTATTTGCAAGCGGTTGGGATCAAGATCAGACACCGCGTAACGCAGCGTTTAATCAGGATTCAAACTGTTTGGCACTCTTTTCAATTTTTCTCAAATCAAAATACCTTACAAAATAATTTTAGAAATAAAAGCAGACGACTCTTGTTTTAAATTGCCATCATGGAGGTTAAGGGATTTTAAAAACACAAACAAACAATGTGTGTTTCTGAAAGACAAATGTCCCCAGCCAGGAGCAGTGTGGATGATGTAATGCTTATTTGCAAACGCAGTTCAAAACTCAAGGTCACATGGTAAAAACATTGGTTTCGTGAAAAAAACAACCCATAAGCATACCCTCGTATTGGTTCCTATATACCAGGGCTGCCATTTCTCCGGATTTTTCCTAAATATTCGGATTTATTTTCTAGTACATGGTAGCTTAAAGCAGACTGAAAGTAAAGCAGAATGCGCCTGAAGGCGCATTTTGCTTTACTTCCAGCCTACTTTAAGTATTCACATGTCAACAAAACTAGAAATAGGCTATGGGGTAAAGGTACAATTCGTAAAATCGCACTTGAAAAATGCAAATTTGGAAATCTTAGGATTTTTCATGTCAACTTATGGCAGCCCTGATATACTAGGCATTTAATGATTGTGAAAAAGAAGGTAAAATGTCAGGATCAGAGGGGTATAAATGTTTGCATAGTCATACCAGGTATGGAAGCCTTTGCCTATTGATTTCAATATCATTTGTAAAAGTAGGTCAAGGTCAATGTCAGATATGTGCATTCACTACAAGCAACTTCAAGTTCTCGAAAGGTCCCGTAAATTCACTAAACAAATGAAGTAAATTCACTGCCTTACTCAAAGTAAAATAGTTATTTGCAAACAGTTTAGACCCTGGTCATACGCCGCCAAACGCAGCGTCCGATTATGATCCAAACTGTTTGACACTCATTTCAATATTTGCTTAAGCCAAAATAGATATACCTAAACTTGAAAAATGAGCAATGAAGTTTTTGATGAAGTGAATGGTGACGTCATGGCAGTGAATGATGACGTCGTGTCAGAGAATGATGACGTCATGGTACTGAATGATGACGTCATGTTAGTGAATTATGACGTCATGGCAGTGAAGGACTTAAAGCCACATCGATTTGTAAAACCTTAATTGAATATGTCATCTTTCTTTTTTTCTAAATCTCGAAACATCTTCAAACTACATACCTAGGAGCCATGGTGCGTTCGACTTGTCTATACCCCTGTCAGCACTCTTGATGATGGAGTCGGGCAACGGAAGGGCGTGTCTCACCATCGCCCCATACAGCCCGTACTCTGCCATGATGCTGCTCTTGCCCCACGTCTTCTCTGTCTTTCGCCATTTAGCCCGTCTATTCTGGAACCAAACCTGAAGCAAAGCCATATTATATTACCCATAAGGTATAATCTAGTCTACCAGTTAACCCATTCACTGATATGAGCAATTGCCGTCTTCTTTTATTTAATTTTATTGCTTTTCTTTTTAGGTAATTTCACTTTTAAAGTAATATCGTTATGAGTGTCAAACAGTCTGGATACTTATTAGAAGTCGCAAAACGTCAGATCAGGATCAAGTAACCATTGCGGTCGGGGTAAGGCAGTGACGTCTGATCTGACCCCATGCTTATGAAATGTTTGAGATTAGTCTCAGATCGTTCTCAATAGTTTGATTAGTCAGGTTTTGTTGTTGAGAGGATTCAGTGGAGAAGAAGTTATTTTTTTCTCAATAGTTTCTACTGTTATTTCCAGTTTAAACAGTTTGGAGCCCGGGTTCTCCGGCCTCTGATCAGAAGCCAAACTGTGTGACATTCATAGTACAACTTACAAAGCGAATGTAATGGGAAAATATTTATAAAGACCGTTCTTTACTACTATTTTCATGTATTCATTTGCCACATGCCTTATCCCTTTACCTCATAGCCTGTTTCTAGTTCTGAAAACAGGTGACCGTTTAAAGCAGGTTAAAAGTAAAGCAGAATGCGCATTAAGGCGCATTCTGCTTTACTTTCAGCATGCCTTAAACTACCATATGCTTGGATATAGTAAAATACCATTTTAGAACATGCTCATGACTGTATGAAATGGAACTATTTTCTTCATTGGATGATTAAATCAAAGGCGTCAAAGATGCTTCTATAGAAAGAAGGTTAAAAACCAAAAACATGCGTCCTTTACATTATAATTTTTACCACTCGCTGATACTAATTTTTATAGCTTGACCTGACCCTGAGGTTATAAAACTTAAAATGAACTCTGTCCTCAAAACTCAGACTTTTTCTCAGCTCATACCACTTCGGAAAACATTTTATATATACTACATGTACTAATATTTGCATACCATAATTCTACTGTAAAAATGTATCAAAATCAGGTAACTTAAATCAGTTAAAACATATTTTGTAAAACCTAGAGCTTGTAATCGCGATAGAGTTTTAAGCACATGGTTCGTTTTAATAAGGTTAAGATTCTTTTTTTTTTTTTGAATTTTGGACCAATCGTGTTATAGCCGCCTCTTTCTATTGTTTTGTCTCGTGTTGTGAAACTTTGTTTTATATCAGATGGTGGGTTGGTAAATACGTGTTATATGTATGATGTACTTGCTGTACTTC
This sequence comes from Gari tellinella, assembly GCA_922989275.2. NCBI lineage: Eukaryota > Metazoa > Mollusca > Bivalvia > Cardiida > Psammobiidae > Gari > Gari tellinella. The sequence continues at coordinate 24,489,414 of OV277857.1, read as the reverse complement.
TCTCTTGTTATTAGTATAGCGGCGTGTCGTTGAATGGCGGTTTTTCAATATTTTACACTTTAAATAGCTTTCTTCTACTGACTGCTAACGAATACCAATTTGTCCAATTTACCTAATTTAGACACTAGCTAGGGCAATTAGGAGTCATTTAGTGCTAGAAGCGCTGCTCCCATCCTGTAACAATTAGGGAAAACAACGAAAAGGGCCATGTACCTGTCAATTTCATATCACATTTATGAAGGCTCGCACAATCCAGAAATGCAAAAACTACACAATTCAGCCAATTTCCCCCGCTGTGAGTCTAAATAAGCAGTCTAGATAAGCTACTTATCTTCTGTATGCTATTTCAATGTCGTCGGCAAAACTTTTCGTCTGCTACAATTCTCAAAATTGATTTAAAAACTTTTTTTTTTCAAAACATATACTCAGAGCGTCAAACAGTTTGGATCCAGATGAGACGCCGCGTTACGCGGCGTCTCATCTGAGTCCAAACTGTTTGTAAAAATATCATAAATTCGATCGTCGAGAACTGAAGGCTAAACTGAGTAATTCTCCTGCCATCCAGCCGCTCGGCTCAACAGCGTCATCTGCTCAACTGCTACTATACAAGATAAGTATTTTCAAATTCGAAACAGGGAGTACGAATCTACGATCAAATACGAAACTAAATCTTAAACTCTGAGTGCATCTTTGATTATCTACGATCTAATCAAGTTATACAAACAAGAAGAATTATTTTTGAAACTCGAGAACAAGCTTCAACATGTACCTGTATGGCGTCAACATCCTAGAGAGTTTCTGGGGGAAATTATTTACCCGTTTCACTGTTTGTATGACACGTGTGCACATTTGGTGCATTCGGTGCTAGCAGGGATAATATATACTGCTAGCTAGATAATAATTTAAATTGCATTTTTTGTTAATAGTGATAGATATTAAAGTATTTATCACAATGCTTTGGCTTGATATGCTTTAATGGGCAAGAAAGTACAATTATTAATAAATTATTATTATGATGAATTTTCAAATCTTCAAGACGAATATTGCTATCAATCCAAAAAGGCAATACATCTTTTTTAAAAGAATTGATAATTCATCCAGTGTCGCGTGATCGCTTACAAAGTTCAACTGCAGAGTGTATTTTAATCTTAAAGGGGTATATTATATCCGAAAGATGATACTTTCGGCAAGATTATCACACTGGCTAAATGAATACTATTCAGACGTTACCATTATTTTGTTTTAGTTTGTTTCATTCTTGGCCAAAACTTTACATTAACAGACACCAACAGTAGTCACTAAGAGTCAACTTTAGTATACATTAGCTTTTTCCTTTTCGAACACCTCCCGCCGAAATCTTAGTTAATGTCTTTTATAAGCTACATGTATCAGCTTATAAATTATGGTTGAATAAGTAAATATCATGTTTTTTATTTTAATTTATTTTGCCAACTATCTGAATCCTATGTTCCATACATTGTATTTTGTTTGCCATTGGACAGTTGTTGGGAGAGGGTCGACTCTAATGCCGTAAGAACTTATGAACCGACACTGTATTTCTTTATTTACACGGTAATACACTATTTTGAATTTCACCCAACGTCGTCGCAACCAAAGTGAGCCGATGCTGACCAGGGGCACGTTTTACGAAACGTCGTACGAAACGGTCGTAAGTCAAAACTTTAATCGTGTCTTGTGACATCTCTTTGGAATCGTCTTTTTCAGGCGATTCCAAAGAAATGTCATAAGACACGATTAGATGGAGAAATAAAATAAAAAATGAGAATTTAAGAATCTGATTTTCGACAAGATTTGTCGTACGATGTTTCACAAAACGGGTTCCTGGACCGCAAGGCAAGGGAGAACGTATCATAATACATGTATGACTTTGAGTGGGTGTAAAACCTTATCAGCAACAACAACACCAACAACACACTAAACCCGTACCTGTATGCGGTCTTCTGGTAAGTCAATCTTGAGGGCGAGTACTTCCCTGGCGTAAAGGTCTGGATAGTGAGCGTCTTTAAAGGCTCTCTCTAACTCCTCTTGCTGGAACGCCGTAAAGATTGTCCTGTAATCAAGAGATACCTGTGTAATCATCTTAGGAAAATGGCACAATGGCTATTATATAACTACATTTTATTAAAGTTACATTTGGAGTAAATAATGCAATTATTTTTTTCTCCTGAAACTTGAATAGCTAAGGACGTTATATTCTTGCACCAATTGCCATATTGTAGCGAATATGCAACATGTACAACATGTACAGCATGGACATCTCTGCTACAAAAATACGTACGAATTGGTGAATCTGGTCTGAATGCACAGTTGTTTACATTTTAGATGGATTTTATGGCAAAGAATATTTGTAAGGATGGGGCATAATGAATAGATATACAACATAGTTTCTTTATGACAATGAATGACTAAGGTCAATATATAGTAAATACTTTTTATAATACATAATTTATAAATACATGGACTTATTTTATGCATCAAAATAAAAGATATCAGGTTTGTCACTGTAAGAATACCTTGCCCATTGTTTGAATTACATGTACTGGTTAACTAATTACTAGTTACTGATTAAACTAAAACAATTTACTAACAAACACTTTTTATTTGACTTATATATTTGCTGAGCAAATCGCAAATATTTAAATACTTGGAAACTAACGAGCTACTAAATACAGGCTAAAGGAGATTTGTTCGTAAATATACTCATGTTAGCAAAATACTGGTGTTTTGCAAAAGTCTTTGAAAAGTAATTTTGAAATAAAATTAAAAGAAAATAATTCTCATTAAATGTTCTGTTGAAGAGTGACGACATTTCATGTCAGGCGTATGTTTGACACTCGTATTGACGCGTTCTGATCTGTCTCAAACTTCAAATGTTTGCTATGAACATACTGGTTTTAGCAAAAACGCGTTTATTGGGAAAGAGGCAAAGTAAAAGGTATATTTCCTAGCACTAGTTCTTTGCATTTGCTAATTTTCAGACATTTTGTCTCAAACAGACTTTACTACTAACTACAATGGCTGCCAATTAAGACTATTGTTGAATGTACGTGTTTTCGGGACTAATTGACATTAGGACACCACAGAGTGGCCGATTAGCTCGAGGACGGGTAACAGGATCATGCTCGTGAATAAATAAGCTACCAATTTAGAAATAACCCCATCATACATGTCCTGTCTGGCGAGAGTTTTCATTCTTCAACGCCCTTCTTTTAGGATGATAATATTGTGAATGCTTGTGGCATATGATTGAATTACACAGATTGTAATAAAGACATGTACAATATTATCAAACTGAACACTATTGTGTCTTCTGTTGTACAATCTGTCAAACTGTTTGGATACTGATAATTTCGAGTTAATCGGCATCTGATCAGGTTCTCAACTATTTTACATATAGATTAAACCACTTGCCTAGACAATAAAATTGGTCTGCATCCAAAAAAACGTCGAAGCTAGGACAGGAACTCAATATGCTGATAAAGGTATATTACATATGTAATGCATTTTGTTTAAGTAAATTTCATTGAATTGGTAAAGTATAATGCAATCATTAAACACTAAGTATGGTTGGTTGGACGTGGAAAAGACGTTCTTCCCCGTTTATACAAAACAAAATGCAATACGATGTAGAAATTGACAATTTTGAATGTCACTTTTGTGTAAGTGATTTATTTCAATCTCAGTGGCAAACTGTTTGGAGTATGATCAGACGTCGGGTTACCAGGTGTCTGATCTGGCTCAAAACTGTTTGCAATAGAAATGGTTCGTTTGAGCACAGTTACGTTTATATGAAAATAATAACGTATACTCCACTGTTTTATAGTATTACAGATATCAATACATAGATGTAATATGTGTTGATATAAATAAAGATTATACAACGTTCCCTCTCTATAACGACACCCAATGGGAGACAACAAATATGTGCGTTAATCGGAGGGAGTCGTTATAGGGAGGGAACTTAGTTAACATTTGCAAACAGCTCAGATCCAGATCAGACGCCGCGTTACGCGGCGTCTGATCTGGATTCGAACTGTTTGTCATTTGTCATTATGTTTTTTTCTGTCAAAATGCCATTTATGTAAGAAAAACAGCAGACAACAATTATAGGTAGATGATAATGCATCAGTGCAAGCATAAAACATAATTTTCGTTGGAACAGCGGTGAATGTCGTTGTAAGGAGGGAGTCGTTGTTCGGAGGGCCGTTGTAGAGAGGGAACGCTGTACTATATATGTATATTACCTATGACGTCGTCGTTTCTTTTTGTTTTTGCTGATGCCCGGCGTTGTACATGATTCATATTTGTCTGCTGTTGGTAAACAGTGGTTTGTAGAAATTGGCGGGGAAACTGAAAGAGAAGTGATGGTACACGTTAGCCATAGTAAAATGTAATATATTGTTGTCTTGTAAAATGAAGAGAAATATATCAATAATATTTTTCCTCAACAGATAGACCAGACTTAATGTACATAATACGATGTAGTACTTAATAATATACTACAATATGTTGGCCTTTGAGCTACAAATTGATATACAGGTCAAACTTAATAAACGAACTCTTTATTAAAATCCTATATCCTCGTTTTACAAAGATATACTATATCTTCGTAGCATTTTGCAGCTTTTAAAACAAGTAGCCAATTAAACCGGGTCATGAAGAACATTCTGCTTTACTTTAAGCCAGCTTTAAGCTTTTGTCTGGATATGGACTGGATATGTATTTTGTATTTCATTTGTAGGACTTGTTCGTTTGGGTATACTGTTTAATGTATTAATAATTAGGAGGGTTAAAAGGTAAAGTTATGAGGTAAAGGTTAAGGCAATCGTTAGCTAAACGACCTTCTTACTCTGCCATACAAGTATTTTTTGGCAGATTAAACTGTATTTAAATCTACAAAAATTGGCAAGACTTTAATTTCTAATTATACGTTTAACCATTCATGGGAAGGTGTTGGAAGAGGGTTGGCATTGACGTTTACCCTAGCGCAAAAATTGGAAACGTATTGGTGAAACTGTTTGCAAACTGTCTACATACATGAGTTATATTCACTAAATACCCAAATCGATGTTTTACCTTTTGCTAGACTTTCATTGTACACTAGATGCATTTAGGGTTTTTATGTACTTGTATGTTAAGGGGCTCATGGAGGGCTGTCATATGAACTATCTCATTAAATATTTTTTATTATTATTACATGTTTTTGCAATTTCGGGTTTCGTTATATACTACCAGTACACCAACAACGGTTTGTTTCCAGAGCAAACACCTTGTAATTCGGCGTCCAATTAGAAAAAAAATGTTTACTACTCATATCAGTTTAAAAACATATTCAAATAAATCTGTAAATATTTGCTGACTATAACTTTGGCGCAGGTGATGTCATGGCATAACGAATGTTAAATGGAAAATCGTTTTTGAACACCATAGTATCAATGATGTTGTAATGGAGGTTTGTGGTTTACCATTTACAAACTACGATCGAATTTGAGTATAAATTTTGCAAACAGTGTGGATCCAGATGAGACGCCGAGTTAATCGGCGTCTCATCTGGATCCAACCTGTTTGACCCTCTGATACCATTTTTTGAAATAAAATGTCTTAAAAATCAATTTTAAGACATGTATCAGACTACAAATATTGCAGACGACATTAAACATGGCGCCCAGAGGGTTGAGGAGTCGTACAATTAATGATAACGAAGAATGCGGTTTTATTTTATCGCTTTATCCCTGTCACTATCAATGACGACAAAAGGCGCGTTGGCAAACAGTTTGGATCCTGATCAGACGCCGCGTTTAGCGGCGTCTGATCAGGATCCAAACTGTTTGACACTCGTTTCAAAATTTAGTCAGGCATACTGCCTTAAATCTAACTTTGAAACGACATTGGAGACAATAATATTAAAGTAGACGACAATATGACGGTGAAGGCGTAAATTTTTCACGATTAATTTGGCAATGAAAGGGTGAAAGGCATGTTGTTTGAAAATTTATCCCTTCAATGCCTAACCCTGAATAACATGTCAGTTTGCAAACAGTCTTGATCCTGATCGGACACCGCGTAACACGGTCTTGGATCAGAACTTAAATTGCTTGACACTCAGTGCAATTTTACATTATATTACCATAGATTTGGATTTGAGAAATAAAAGCAAACGACAGGTGTTAAAACAGATGACGTCATGAGAGTGAAAGTATAGAAAGTATACTGCTCAAATTTCGTCTGTTTAAAAAAGGTGTCCTCCGTAAAGCTTTGTTGATTTAGTGATGTATGTTACATGTATGTATGTTAAAAACTAAGACACTTTTATTTAAAAACAGTTTGAATCCAGGTCAGACGTCAGCTTTGGGTCCTAACTGATCACCAATACAAGTGTAATGTTGTTTTGCAGGGTAGAGACTGAATTACGAGCAATGTAAACACATCGCCGACAGGTTTCTTGCGAATCTGGCGCCCGTCGGTCAGAGGGTCACTCCTCTGACACAGCCGTCGCGCAAAACTTTAAAAGCTTGAACGCCAATATACTGTTAGGGACTTGATGGGACTGTCTTCATAACATGTCAAACCCAAGTGGGCTCTTTGGTAACATATAGGGCTTATGAAGAGCTTAAGCGATTTGAAGTTAAATGTACAGACAGTGCTAACTTCGTCGTGCTCGTTGTTAATTGTGCGTGAAATTGTCAGAACAGGCGAGCAATTAAACCAATGTCAACTTCAAGAGTCGGAGATTTTGTCACGAGAGGCGACGTGTATCAAAACTGACTTCAACGGCTCGACGAAAGTGAGAGTGGAGACTCGAGAACTGTAGAGGAATATGGAGTAGGGTACGCCTCTGTTAGATTTGGCCATTAACACATTTAACCCTGGCGACGAGTATACTCGTCATTTACAAACGTTGTACCTGTGGGGATTATATTTGTCCCAAGCAAAAACAGTATAAACCCTGATCGGAGGGCTCCTTAAGGAGCCCTCTGATCAGAGTCAACACTGTATGTCATTTTGAAATATATTCTTAAAATCAACGCTAAATAGTTTAAAATGGACTAGACTTGTTTTGAAATTGAAATTTTCCACAAAAAGGTTCAGGGTGAATGAGTTAACACATTCCCTGCTTTACCCAGGGTACAATAATTATTTGCAAATAGTTTTGATCCTGATCAGACACCGCGTCACGCGGCATCAGATCAGGATCAAAACTTTTGACACTCATTTCAATATTTCTTAAGTTAAATTAACTTAACGTTAAATTTTGGAAATGATAACAGACGGTAATTACTAATTGTTTGAAATTGATGACGCTATTGCAGTGAATGTTGTAACACACTTAACCCTAGCGACGAGTATACTCGTTATTTACAAATACAGTAAAACCTCTATATTTCGACCACTTTAAAGGAAGGTTAATTGACTGCTTAAAAGACAGCTGACAGCTTAAAGCAAGGTGGCCATTAAACAGAAAGCACCTGAAGGCGCTTTCTGTTTAATGTTCACCTTATTTTAAGCAGTCACCTGTCTTAAATAATTGATACTTAATACAATTTAGTGGTCGAAATAGAGGGTTTTTACTGTAGTGTGCCCGAAGAGAGAACTCTTGCCCTGGGCAAACAGTGAAGTCCCAAATCAGAGGGCTTCTAAAAAGTATACACTAAATGTGAAATGAGCGAGCCTTAGTTATTATTAATAGTTATGCTCGAGCATCGTTCGGCACGGACCGTCATTTGACGAGAATGGTTGATCGCTACATAATGTACATGTAGAGGATCGATATTGATCGATATTGACCGCCATTGACCGACATTCTCCTTTACAGGACTTCCATATCTCCGGAGTTTTAAGAAATCTTCGGATTATTCTTAATTTCTCTGGACCTACGGCTTTTTACTGAAATCTTCGGATTTCTGCCCATACTTTTGAAATTTAGAATTTCAAATGCACTTTTACTTAAGATTTTTACTTGAGATGGATGTTAAACAGTTTAGATCCAGATTATACGCCGCGTAGCATAGTTATGTAAGTGCTGTAAAACCTGGCAGCGAAAGGCTTAGAGAAATCGCGCTTGAATATTGTGAAATCTTAGGATTATAATAAGCAACAAATGGTAGCCCTGCCTTTAAATTGTTTATTCGTTCGTTTTCGTTCGTCGGAGTATCCCGAGTATCGACAAGCCGAGTTCACACGATTATGATTGACTCCGGTACCGGGTATCGGGGATTGATCACACCCGGGTCCGTGTATGTGTGAACGCCCAGCGAGGGCAGTGTCTCACTGTCACAAATTCGCACGTCTAATCTGTCTTCTCACAATTATCTACCCTGTTCTCTTGCAACTTGGTTAGCAGTTTCGCAGACTAAACCTATTTGACAGCGGAAGTTCTGCTTAGGTATAGTGAAAAACCCCTTGCCCTGAGAACAGGCAGCTTGACATGCATGGGAACTAGTTTGTTCATCTATTTCCCGCCAGAAATGCTTCTTCAAGATTATTATTTCACTTTGGTTTAGAGTTGTTTTATTCTTATATGCATCAGTATGTATACCAACATTTTACATTATCGTATTGCATTTATATCATATCATATCATATCATACCATCAACACTCATTGAATACTATTTCGAACAAAGTATATTATTTTATATGATAATAATATTATCATAATCATTATAAACGTTCAATGTTGATTTTGATTCAATGTTATTTTACACATAATTTTCGTACTTCATTAAATATTTAAAAGACTGCTGACAACTCCTTTGGGATCTTTCTTCTTTATTAACCCTTTCCCTCATAGAAGCGACTTTTAGCACATTCATTTTATTCATACGCTGAAGAAAATAGTTCCAAATTATACCATAATGAATACGTGTCATATTTAATACTTTCCTTATTCTAGCAGTTAATAGCTTAAAGCAGGCTGAAAGTAAAGCAGAATGCGCCTTATGGCGCATTCTGCTTTACTTTCAACCTGCTTTAAGTAGTCACATATCTTCAATACTAGAAACAATGCTATCAGGTAAAGGGTTAATTATGGTTCGAACAGAAATCTGTGTAACGTTTTCCCCATAGTTTGTTTGTTGGAGACAGGTGGTTGCTTAACCCTTTACCTCATAGCCTGTTTCTAGATTTGAAGACAGGTGACCACTTAAAGCAGGCTGAAAGTAAAGCAGAATGCGCCTTAGGCGCATTCAGCTTTACTTTCAACCTACTTTAAGCCACTATCTGCTAGTATATAAGTAATATTTCTTATTGTACATGTTCATGCCTGTATAAATTTGAACTATTTTCTTTGGAGGAAGAATAAATTAAAAGGCGCTAAAAGGCGCTTCTATTGGGGAAAGGGTTAGAGCAGACTGAAAGTAAAACAGAATGATTATCATGGCGTTTCCTGCTTCACTTTCTACCTACTTTAAAATAACATCTGCTAGGATATAGAAAATACTTTTCATGGTTCATATTCATGACTGTAAATAGTGGAACTATTTTCTTTAGCAGAGAAATAAATTAAAGGCTTTAAAATGGCATAATTATGGAGTAATGGGTTAAACAGTCAAGGCTGCGTTTAACTAAGTGTTTAGTGATCAATTATAGACACTCCGCCTTGTGTTAAGCAAGGGCTAAAATGTGAATTAATTAGTTCTCTTTAATATCATATACAATGTAGATGTCAATTAATTCAGGGAAAGGGTATACATGACCTAGAATTTCTGCTTTATTTCTTTTCGCTATTCAGCAGTCCGGGCTTTAGAAATCACAATGCCTCTCCAACGAATAAGATACTCGTACGTTTACAGCAAAGCGAATTAAAATGCAATGCTATAAAAATATACAATATTTATACATTTGAGAACCCGTTATTCCTTGCCGTTTTACTCTTTCAACACCGTTGACCTGTTAAAAGTATACTAATTACATTTGAAAACAACATGGACCTTAATCAGATGGATCATAAAGGAGCCATCTGATCAGGGTCTATACTGTTTTCTAATTTAGAGTAGTATTTATTAAACTACCAAGAATTCCAAATAGACTGTTTCATGTTTTGGTAACTAAAATACCCACAAGGGAACTTAATAATTAACAAAAGTTACTTAATGCTTGAAAGAGTTAACCCTTTACCTGATGGTCTATTTATAGTATTGACGATAGGTTACTACTTAAAGCAGGTTGAAAGTAAAGCAGAATGCGCCTTAATGCGCATTCTGCTTTACTTTCAGCCTGCTTTAAGCTTCCATGTGCTAGAATATAGAAAATATTCCTCATAATATATATTCATGACTGATTAAATTGGAACTATTTTCTTCAGCGGAGGAATAAATCAGGCGCTTCTATGGGGGAAAGGGTTAAGCGAGACTAACCGCAGGCGCAATGATATAAGATAGAGAAAATGACAACTTGTTGAAAATGTGGACAGTTCATTAATCTAAGTGGCAAACCAACTTGGAGCTTGTTCAGACGTCGTCTGATTAGGCTCAAAAACTGTTCGCAATGGAAATGATTGTTTTAGAAGAAACGCATTTCTTGCGAAAGAATAGCGTCTTCTCCCCTGTATTCGTTGGTTACAGTGGAGAATCTGTTATTCTTTCCCAATAAACGCGTTTACGCTAAAACTATTATTTGCAGTGCAAACAGTTTGGAGCCAGATCAGACGCCGGGTAACCCGGCGTCTGATCAGGCTCCAAACTGTTTGCCACCAAGATAAACATGAATTATCTGAATTGTCCAAAAATTGCACTTTTCTACGTTTTAGTGCTTTGCGTTTGCGTGCGTTTGAGTAAGTTTGCGTTTAAACGGGAAAGAATAACAGATTCTCCACTGTACTAACTTTGTGTTGGTTTCACTTTATAATGTTTCGAGAGGGCCTTTACTAATGTTGCTAGAACTTGTGACCCAACCCATTTACTAATAGTCTACTTTGTGGTGTTACACGTTTTGTAAATATGTACAACTGTATTACATGTATATGAGTAATAAAATATGTTTAAACTATAATGTTGAACACTAAAGACTTCTGAAATTAGCATTATTAACGCCGATTAAAGCAAAATACAATAACGTTTAACCACATCTCCCTTAGAAGCGCTTTTAGCGCACTTAACGAAAACCTCCACTAAGAAAAAAGCCCCACTGTATTTTCGTATAGAATCGTTCAATTTATGCAGCGATGTATTTGTATCATGATAAATATTTTCTCTATTCTAGCAAATGTTTGCTTTAAGCAGGCTGAAAGTAAAGCAGAATGTGCCTTACAGGCGAATTCTGCTTTACGTTCAACCTGCTTTAAGAGGTCGCCTATCTTCAAAACTAGAAACATGATATGGGGTAAAGAGTTAAAGTCTGAATATCATCTATACATCAACTTGTAGCGGATACAGAAAACAAAACTTCTAAAATATATACAGTAAAACCTCTCTATCACGACCACTAAAGTGTATCAAATACTAGTCGTTTAAGACAGGTGACAGCTTAAAGCAATGTGAATGTGAAACAGAAAGCTCCTATAGGAGCTTTCTGTTTCACTTTCACATTGCTTTAAGCTGTCACCTTTCTGTTATACAGACAATTAGCCTTCATTTTAGTGGTCGTAATAGAGAGGTTTTACTATATATATTTATGCAACACGCACTATTTCAGAGCTGCAAAGTGGTTTGACTGGCTAAGGAAATATACATTTAACCCTTTACGCCTGTTTAAAAGTTTTCTATTAAAGCAGGTTGAAAGTACTGGAGAATACGTTAATAAAGAATAATTTCCTTATATGCATGACTGTATACATTAAACTATAAACGTAATCTCCTATAGCCGATATATCTTACAATTTAAACGGTAGAAGACATGTAAATATAAAAAAGATATGTCTTTCGGGGAGTCTATGAGACCATGAACCCATAGCTTTCTCATGCAACATTTAAACGCGAATCCCAGAATACATGTACATGTAGTTAGAAACAAAATAATTCAGCTAACAATTCAAAATACATTTCATAACATCGGATTTTCGTAATTTATTGGTGCCTCACTCTTGAATGGCCTTGCGTAAGAGTGATTGCTTAACGCGTCAATAGTGTTTTCTTTGCAAACCAAGTGTTTATATTTTACTATAGTAACCCATAATCATCCACTACGTGATCCAGTGCCCGTCCCACTGGTCTGCAGTAATTGTAGTACTCTAGCCGACCATCCAGCACCTCCAATCAACGCATTCCAATATTTGAGAATCTGATCAATGCAAAACTAAACATGTTTACACATCGTTAAGGTGACTAACTGACTTTACAATATTTGACATTTATTATTTCTGTCTTGGGCCCATTGTATCATTATGACGGGGTGTCCCCATGTTCTATAGCTCTTCATCTTGACCAGGTGATACGGCCCAAATTGACAGATATTGTGTTAGCTGTGCACTAAATTAGCGCTTGATGGCTTTGTGTTGCCTTTTGTCTCCTATAAAAACTCTCTTAACTTGCCATTAGACCCAGAGCGCTTCTTCACGAGGCGGCCATGTGGACAAATTGAAATCAAAGATGCCCACGACGGAATTCCCGCTATGGTAACACCGGTTGACCTGCCTGGTCCCCGGCGTGACGTTGTGAGCGCATTGAGCGGGGAAATAAGTGGCGGGTTATTTTTGCCGAGAGTCCTCAATGGCTAATATTTCAGAATGGACAGTTTCGAGGCGACCCTAGTTGACCAAGAGAAGTTAATGACCATATCTCGGGGACTAATAAGGCATCTTGCTGTGAGGATCGAGGGTTATTTAATTAAATAAAGGACCAAACGTGCAAATATCAGCAAAAGAAGAATCAGTCCTAGGGCTCGCCACATCGTTATCATAGTGATAACTATTTGAAGAGATCGTTAAAATTGATAAATGGACACGCCGTATTATTTTTGAATACCGGTAACTAAAACAGTAACTCCAAAACCTCTGTAAAATAAAGGCCCAATAAAGCGGTATGAAAGTAAAGCAGAGTGCTTCTTAATGAGATTTCTGGTTTACCTTCTGCCTCCTTATGCTGTCATATCCAAGGATATAGGACATATTTTATGGTGATTAAATATATTGTATTCATGACTGAATAGTATTGAAATTGTCGATAATTGTTCATATCTAGGAGTATATTGTACGTATAGTGTTAACGTGTCTTCAGCCGTTAAATCACTCTCAGAACAGGACATAAATCTAGTAGCTATTTTGGACAGGGTTAAACTTAACATAAAAACCAATTTATCTAGTTTTCATTCATTAGTTGCTCCTATACTATTGTACGGGGCTGAAGTATGGGGTGTTTATAATTTTACTGAAATTGGTAGGTTACATCTTTTAAGTTTGTTTGTTTAAAATATGTACTTGGTTTTAACAAAACTATTCTTAATCATATTGTCTACGGTGAGCTTGGTCGATTTTTATTATCTGTTGTAGCAAAGGAAAGAGCGATCAAATGTTTGTTAAAAATAATGAAGAATACTGATTCACCTAGTGTCTACCACATGTATATTGATTAGTGTAAAATGTAAATGTGGGGCTAAAAGATTCAACTCAGTTGTTGGGCATCTTGAGACCACTGAATTAATACACCATTTTAACACAAACTTACCTTCTATTAAAGTACGTATACGAGACCAAATTATTCAAGAATGAAATGCCTCAATATTAATATGTCAAAACTGTCAATGTTTTGCAAATTTAAGAAAGAATTATGTAACGAGCCTTATTTTGATAAAACAAGATATGAGTCTAACAGCATTCAACTTACGCTATCGGCACATTCACTAGCAATAGAACCAGGGAAATATAGAGGCACATGTATTTAAGAGAGAATCTTTTTTGCGAAATGTGTAACTTTAACTGCGTTGGATCAGAATATCATTTTGTATTATGTTGTCCAAAAATGCAAGCTCATGTCGACAGTACCTGGAAAATGTTTCTTGGCCCTCTATAGGAACACTCAACTCATTGCAGAGTTATAGAAATAGAAGTGTAATTAATAAGCTTTCAATTTATGTCAAGAAGGCAAATACTATACGCCAAAATAACCTAGAATCCTTGACTGTTTCGTAATTCTGTAAGTGTTTGTATTTAGTATTAATGTTTGTGTAAGCATATTTTTTGTTTGTAATGCCATGTTTCTTGTCTGTATGTATTCAGTCAAAGGCAATTTAGTTGCCGATATGCTAATAAAGCTGAAACTGAAACTATTTTCTTTAGTAGAAGACTAAATTGAAGAAATAAAAAGGAGTACCCATGGGCCAAAGGCTAAATAAAGACTATGCATATGTGAATAGTACTAAAATACACTGTGTACAAGTATGGAGGAATTAACTTTTCCGATTAGGTTCTATCTTAAAATAAAGTCTTTATATATTTGATACTGGGCGCCCCTTCACTTGCATTACGCCATCTACTCTTTATATATATATATTTTAGAAATATTGACTGCAGAAACACCCTTAAACTAGACACATTTATTGTGATACAGGCTTCCGACCCTGGCACATGTACATGTACATAAATAACAAATCAATATATCCATATTCTATACGAGAGCCAAACAGTGTTTAGCCTGATCAGGGTCGAAACTATTAGCAATAGTCGATGTACCCGGGGTAAGGCAGTGGGTGGGTAAGACATTTTTTCGTGATTAGATTTGGGCATACAGGATGTCCGTAATCTCGCCTATTCAGCGTTTCATATCGGAACCAGCGGTGGTAGACATACCGGAGGTCAGTCTAACCACATGGGCTGTCAGCAAGCCGGGCCGAAGTGATGATAAAGTTTACAAACACTCCCTCTGTAAGCTAATATCATAACGTAAACTGTTTTTATAGTAAATTAATACGCCTTGGTCAGTATCGCGAACTGGTCAAACTTCAAAAGCTCCAATCAGTTCATAGAGATTGAGAACTGTATATATCTACGCCACTGTGAAATCTGCGGAGTTATTCATCCGCTACGTAAAATAGTTCTTATGTAAAAATCGGCGAAATAATCTGAAACGGTAAGGGCCAGGCTCTAAAGAAAACAAATATACTGATATTTTGAAGGTCTTCAAAAGGTCAGACATTTCTGAAGCAAACCGAGATAATATGTTATGAATAAAATCATACGAAAACATGAGAAACTGTATATCAAACGCAGGGTATGATGACCATATCATCAACCCCACGTGTTTTCAGGATGGTGGTAACTGCACGTGAGAAAATGCATTAAGCAGTTTTTACTCTACCCTTTAAAAGGTGAAATGAAACAAGCAGTAATGAAAACAAATATGAAAATAAAGTGGAAAGCTCCTAAAGTATGGTTTTGTTTTGCTTCCATCTATTTCTATGAGTCAAATTTCTTAAAATTCGAAAACATCTGTTTTTATTAGTATTAAATTGACTGGGAATTTATCTAATGCAATACCATACCCGCAACGGTTATTTCAAATAACTTATTTTGACTCTGACCAAACGTCGCCTAATGTGCAATGTCCAAACTGTTTGACTTTCAATATACTGTTTTATAACTTTTATCCATTTACTGAAAATTAAATTTGAAAACTTGATGTAAGTAAACAACAATAATAAATCATTTTTAAAGCAGATGAAATCATGTCAGTAAAGGTTTCCTATATTATAGGACACCACAAATACAGTGTTGTTTTGTTGTGTTGTTTTGGCAGATATTCAATCAATATAAATGACAAACAGTTTAGAGTCTATTCAGACGCCATATCAATTGGTCTTAACCCACTGACCCCTGAAACTTTTAAAGGGATTTCCAGCTTCAAATTAGGTCAAGTTCTACTGTATACAGTGGAGAATCTGTTATTCTTTCCCGTTTAAACGCAAACGTACGCAAACGCAAAGCACTAAATCGTAGAAAAGAACAACTTTTGAACAATTCTGATAATTCTTGTTTATTTTGGTGGCAAACAGTTTGGAGCCTGATCAGACGCCGGGTTACCCGGCGTCTGATCTGGCTCCAAACTGTTTGCACTGCAAATAATAGTTTTAGCGTAAGCGCGTTTATTGGGAAAGAATAACAGATTCTCCACTGTATGGCTATTTAAGGTTGTTTGTTTTGCAATATATTACTACATACTGTTTACCACGCAGATTAAAACAAATTGTCAGAATTTTCAAAAGAAATGTCATCATATTGTACAACTTCTATTGCTTTGTTGCTGCAGTTAGTTTTGTTTAAACTGTAAATACTGATAAATAAGGTCATTCAATGTTCATGTAATATCAAAAGTATATGTACTATCTGCCGGTTAGTTATAATTAGCTTACTGACATTTCAAAATGTAAATGCATGTGCACAATGGACAGGGTTCATTCTTTTCCATTTAAAGTGTTTATATAAAAACTATTATTTCGACTACAAACAGTTTGAAGCCAGTTCAGACGGCGGATAAGCCGGTGTTTGTTTAGGCTCCAAACTGTTTACCACTCAAAATAAATCATACATGTAAGAAGTATCAAAAAATTAATTATTGCAATGCGTTTGCGTTTCGTTTTGTTATTACCTCTTTCATTTTATGGCCGAATGCATTAAACAAATATGTTACATGTATTTGTATTTGGATGCTACATGTATTTTGGATATGTTTTTCTTTGGTAAAGGTCCATAGAGGTCGAAATATGAAACAATAGCAATTTTATAATAAAATACTATATAAATTCCCTTTATGGAATAGTTTTATTTTTATTGAAAACTGGAGAGAATAATATATAAACTTTCTTTTACGCCTCTAATTTCCCCCAAAGTATCTTGATTCTTATTAAGGAGGTCTTGGGCAATTTAAGGAAACATTTGCAGTATCTTTTTTAGATGGTAGCTTGAAGGAGGTTAAATTTACTGTAAAATGTATACTATCATTATGCATCAAGCTACCGCTAGCCAAATCATATTCTATTGAGTGTTGGTTTTACACAATATTCTAAGATGGAGAGTTTAAATAACAGTGATAATTAAAGGAGCTAAATAGATGTACATGTACTTGCACACTATTCAAACCAAAAGACAGATCATTCATTCATTGCTGAGAGTCTTGTTTTATTTCGACAAAATATCGTACGTGAGGATTGGAGAGGCATGCCTCTCTACATCTTATTGCAGGGCTGCCATTTCTCCGGATAATTCCTAAATCTTCGGATTTTTTTTCTAGTACATGGTAGCACATGGTAGTACATGGTAGCTTAAAGCAGGCTGGTAGTAAAGCAGAATGCGCCTCAAGGCGCATTCTACTTTACTTCCAGTCTGCTTTAAACAGCCACGTGTCAAAAAACTAAAAACAGGCTATGGGGTAAAGGTACGATTCGTAAAATCGCACTTGAAAAATGCAAATTTGGAAATCTTAGGATTTTTCATGTCAACTTATGGCAGCCCTGTTATTGCAGAGAAGATGCTATTCTTTCCGAATAAACGCGTTTGTGCTAAATCTATTATGTCTATTACAAACGGTTTTGAGCCGATCAAACACAAGGTAACACGGTGTCTGATCAGGCTACAAACTGTTCGCCGGTCAGGTAAAACAAGGTTATCGGAATTTTTAAAAAGTTGTCATTTTCGACATTTAATTGCATTGCGTTTGCGTTTAGTATCGTCTAAACGATAAAGAAAAATGTATTCCCAACTGTACACACGACCAAAGAAATAGTAATTGTTTCAATGCAATGCAATAAAATTGGGAAATGGGAATACAATATTATTCAATTTGAAAATGTACAAGATTAGTTGAAATCTGAATAGCAAACATGTAACCTTGCGTCTGATCAGGTTCCTACAGTGGAGAATCTGTTATTCTTTCCCGTTTAAACGCAAACGTACGCAAACGCAAAGCGCTAAAACGTAGAAAAGAACAACTTTTGGACAATTCTGATAATTCTTGTTTATTTTGGTGGCAAACAGTTTGGAGCCTGATCAGACGCCGGGTTACCCGGCGTCTGATCTGGCTCCAAACTGTTTGCACTGCAAATAATAGTTTTAGCGTAAACGCGTTTATTGGGAAAGAATAACACATTCTTCACTGTACAATATTATTCAATTTGAAAATGTACAAGATTAGTTGAAATCTGAATAGCAAACATGTAACCTTGCGTCTGATCAGGTTCCTAACTGTTTGCTATTTTCTACATATTATTGCATTACGTTTGCATTGCGTTTAAACGGGGACTAATAGCGTCGTTTTCACTATGTGTACATTAAATTCCCATGACAACTGATAGCATAGTGCGAAATACGTGTAAAGTAAAGCAGAAAAATCACACAGAAGTTTTCTGCTATTTATTTGTGCTATTTATTTTGCTATTTATTTGTGTTCTTAATCTGACTTTCAGCCTGTACTAAATGCTTCCTTTGGTTGGCGTTTGGGTGGTGATTTAACCCATGCCTTACTTTATACAGTGGAGAATACTATTTAAAGTCCCATTGTGTTTTCAGACCTTTTCTTAATGTCTGAAATACAATAACGGTTAATAATAATGTTTGAACATTCTTATGGGCCAAACTGATCAATGAAATGATGAAGACGGACCTAAATCACCAAAAAGGGCGATTTAAAATCATAACAAACCGAAAATAGAACGTCTGGACATAAACATTACCACACGGCTTAGTATCACGTGATACAGCCGGAATCAATTCACCGTGTGCAACCGTATCTACCTTCGCCCGTTCATCCATCAGTCACTTAGACTATCACACTTTATTGTCCGCTCTCTAACTCGAATATTTTTTATCCGATCTTCCACAAACTTGCTGAAAATGTTCATTGATATAAAATCAAGGTTTAGTTTGATTACTACTAAAATTGCATAAGGTGGTTTTGAGTTATTGCCTGTTAATTAATAAAAAAAATGACTGTTTCAGTCATTTTTGCACTCTAGCACATACAGTTTTTATCGGATATTCACTAAACTTGCAGAAAATGTTTAATTATATAAATTTTAGGTCTAGTTTGATTATTACAAAAATCGCATGTGGCATGTCTGAGTTTTTGCCCTTTAAGTATTAAAAATGAATGTTCCAGCAATTTTTGCTTTTTAACACATATCAGGTATTCACCAAACTTGTTGAAAATGTTTATTAATATAAACTCTAGGTCAATCATCTTAACTACCAAAATCGCACAAGGCATGTTGGAGTTATTGCCCTTGAATGACTAAAAATTGACTACTTCAGGCTTGTCAGCTTTCTGACTCAAACAGTTTTAATTGGATCTTCACCAAATTTAATGAAAATAATATTTGTATAAAATCTTGGTCCAGTTCTATAAATACCCAAATCGCCGAGGGCATGTTGGAGTTATGGTTCTTCAATTTTTAAATATTTGCTATTTTATCCTTATTTTTACCCTGTCCACTCTGTAAAAGGACCAGTTTTTATTCTATTTTAGCCAAATAATCGGTCAATGGTTGCATGTGCTTCATCTTAGCCGTGTTGGTAATAAGTTAAGTAATAAATGACCACTGCATTTCTCCTTTACCTCTTGAATGATTTTCATTCAACTGTATTCGATTTTTTTATTGACCTCAATTTAATACCAATACACATTGTCAGCAAGTTTGGTGAAGATTCAATAAAAAGTGTTTGTGTTCGAGAGCAGAAAATGCTTCAACAGTCATTTTTTAATTATTCAAGGACAATAACTCAGACATGCCTCATGCGATTTTGCTAGTTATTGAACCTGACCTAGATTCTATACTAATACACATTTGTAGCAAGTTTGGTGAAGATCCAAAAAGAAGTGTTTGAGTTAGAGAGCGGACAAGGCTGAAATGGTCATTTTCAGCAAGCTTGATAAAGATTATCCGTAATTTTTTGTATTCGCTCACCCTCAGTGAATATTATTTACACGTTTTGACTGGATCTCATAGTTTAACCCTGTTCCTACTTTACGGAGTTTACAAACTGTTTGAATCTAGAAAGACGCCGCGTAACGCGGCGTCTCACCTGGATCCAAACTGTTTGACACTCGTCTTAAGGTTTGTTTAATTAAAACAATGCATAAATCTAAACTGAACAAATTTTGCAGACGACAATGTCAAAGCAGACGTCTGTGCAGCAGAATAAGGGTTACATTGAAATAGAAATAGAAACCGCTTCATTTTCAGTGCTCCAGATAAGTGGGAGTAGTCTGAACTAATCCAACATTTTCTCACTCATTTCAGCACCGAATGCTATGGTGTTACTACTGATTAAACCGTCTCTTCGAGACAATTATAATGAGTATGACACCATTGTGTTTGAAAGCAGAAATAAAGATTTTGGTTTTCGAAATACTTCCGTTATCTGGAGCCCTGTATTTACAGAGTTGTCCTTCTTTCCATTCACTTGGTTAAACTCTTTTATGGATATAATATCCATCAATTGAAAAAAAAATTAAAACGCGAATTTCTTAGATAAAGCCGCTTTTCGTGGAAGAATCACGTACTATGAAGTTCAAATGGGATCCCAAACAACCGTTTTAGGCAGGTTTCCCCAAAACACAATGCGGCTTTAAACACCAAACACAAACGAAACATATGTTAATACAATGTTTAAAATGACACTTGTTTTAAATATTTCAAACCAACACTTTTGCCTGATATGCAAACAATTTGTAGCCTGATCAGACGCCGGGTTTCCCGGCGTCTGCTCTGGCTAAAAACTGTTTGCTTTGGACAACGCTTTTATTTGGCAAGAACAGCGTGTTCTCCACTGTATGAGATTTAAATATATATAAGGAAGGCATGTTCCATGGCAGACAGCGGCTGTCGTCAAAACTATTGACGGGGTGATCTGTCAAGGAATATTGCAGGTAAAATGTCACGGGTTTGATCGGAGCGACCGAGCTCCTGGCTGGAAATGTTATCTGCCCTCGTATAAATATTTACTTACATTTTAAGTGTGGGCAAATAGAACAGATAGAAACACTCAACGGAAATGAGAAAGTGCGGTTATGTCGGATTAATGCAGATAATCCGAGAACAATTACGCGCCGCTCTGATCGGTATCTATTGAAGTGACGGTGACAGTGATGCTCGCTTATAACGAAGTAAACATGACCGTTTAATTTATATCGTTATATCAGAATATCGTTATATCAGGTCCATTTTACTTAAATTTACTATACGCTAAGTAGGGAATCAGTTTTTTGTTATATCCAATATATCGTTATCAAGCATTTGCATTTTACTATACATCAGCTGTAAATAGAGATTGGTAATAAAACTTATTTGTTATTTCGAATATTAAGTTATATCAAATTTCTTTATAAGTGAACTTCCCTATCTTCTATAATTTCGGTAAACGGTAGGAATAAACCCCGCACTAATCCTTTCTCTAATTCAAAGACGGAAAACGGAGCACATGTTGTATTCTACACACATTTTATTATTACTACATTTGTATTATTATTTATTTATTTATTTATACATTTATCAATATCATTATTATCCTCAATTATTATTATTGCTATTATCATTGCATTAATTATTATCCAAGACAGGCGCCCAATCACTCCGCAGTTGATATGTGTGAAATATTAAGTAAATAAGCGCGATAAGTATAAATCAACTTTCATGCATAAGATAATGAATTACAAGTGTACTTTTATCGCATATGATTAGTCCATTGCCCAATATACATATTCCTTTGTCCGCCTTTTATTTACTTCGCCACTAAAGAAAATAGTTCCACTTTCTACAATATATCCTAAAGCAGATAGAAGCTTGAAGCAGACAAAAAGTAAAGCAGAGTAATGTTTTCATTAATGCATTCTGATTTACTTTGAACCTGTTTTAAATAACCACATGACTTTAATACTGAAAGATAGTTATGGGGACATTGAACGCACAACTCCTGTGTGAAAAGAGCGCTCGATATAAATCGAGTACTACATGTATAATGATAATATATTGAGTTAAGTGTAAGTTGTATGTATCGTCATTTTCATTTACATATTTAGTATGTGGTTTAAAGTCCCTGGTGTCCTGTGTATATCCTATTAATATAGGCATTTGTACCTATAAACACACATTTCACGTCATGCCCTTTTTTGAATTGTGTTTGTCTAATTATGTCATATTTCTTTCTTTTCTTTGCCATAAAATAGTAATCTCCATATTATTAAGGAAATAAAGATTTTCTGATGTATACTAAATGGCGAAAATGACAGCTTGTTGCTAAATTTTGATTATTTATTTTCTTATCTAAGTCGCAAACAGTTTTGATACTAATCGTTCTCCGGATTTAGTGGAGAAAACGTTATTTCCCTTACGCTTAAACTAATATTCTCATTGCAAACAGTTTGTAGCCAGATCAGACGCCGGGTAACCCGGTGTCTGATCAGGCTCCTAACTGTTTGACGTCCAGGTATAATCAACATTCAGAATTGTCAAGAAGTTGTAATTTTCTTTGTTTTATTGTTATGCGTTTGCGTTTCGCTTGCGTATGTAAATGAATATTTAAAAATAAGCGGGGTATATTGGAAAGAAAAACGTCTTCTTCGTTGTACTGCATGCGAGCGCGCTCATCTGTAATGTTTTCATTTGTGCGAATAATGTTTTCCCAGTGACATGTGGTTTTGATTCATCAGCTCCGAAATTATCCCTGACCCAGGTTGATACCCTTAACCCCTTCACTGTCATGACGTCATCAATTTTAAAGAATTGTATTCTGCTCTTATTTCTCCAACTTAAATTTTCGATATTTTGGCTGAAGAAAATATTGAAATGAGTGTCAAACAGTTTGGATCCTATCAATCTATGTTATCCTTCCGTCGTCTAAAATGATCTAACGACTGACCAGATCGTTGATTTTTATATATTTTTTATATACATGTAATATAAACACAACTGCATAAAGTGTATTTTTGCAGATGTTTGTCAAACTGACCATATTATGAACAGAAACAAACATTTTATTTGACTTGTACACAAAATTCATCGTAATACATGTACTTGTAATACAATTCAAGTACATTTTAGTGTTACGTGCATGGACCAATAAGCTGTTAATTGTCTTTGCTGGTAGGGTGAATCTTGATTGCCATACTAGATCTATAGGTTTAATAAACATTAAAAACAGTTTAACACAGAGATCCGGTATTTAAAAAAATCCACAGTTACTCTTGTACAATTAATTAAATATTATATACATATATATGTTTCTTAAGCTGGATGCTTCTTTAGTATGTAAAAAACTTAACTCCACAATTCTTACTTAACGTAACATGAAAATATTTAGCATAAATGAAACATTATAAAGTAAAGTTTATCTAAATATCTGTTAAGCTGAATGCTTCTTTAGTATATACAAAGCTAAAGCCCGCAATGCTTACTTAAAATGACCTGAAAACAGTTAGCATACTTGAAACAGTATAAAAAAAGTTTATATAAATATGTTTCTTGACTATAAATTGGACAAATAAATATGTGTTCAATATCTTCTGTATCCGAAAGATCAGAACGTGTGAAAAATCTCTCATTTCTAGGAATTCTGTTTATGTCGTAACACTATGATGACAGAAGACGGATTAATTCTTCGTGTCCGAATTGGTGTTCGACTTGAGTGAGAATCGGACATGGCTCAATAGCATCTGATGGTTGTAAAGCTGTTACCCAGTGGGGTTACAAGATTTATTTAATACCACATATATTTATGTAATAAAATCACACATTCAGAACTGTCTGTATGCCACTGTGGCGTGAAATAAACGTTATTCTCTCCCTCCTGGTCCCTTCACTGCATAACCCCTTTCTCTTCACTGCCTTTCCCACAATAGTTATTTGCAAACAGTTTGGATCCTGGTCAGACGCCGCGTCACTCGGCGTCTGATCAGGGTCCTAACTGTTTGCCACTCGTTTCAATATATATGAAGTCAAAATACGTGGGATATAAATTTGAGAAATTAAAGAAAATAACAATTGTTTAATGTTGATGAGAACTTATTAGGATAAAGATTGTTAGTCTTATTATTAAACAATATTATTTTGTTGTGGTTCATTCTTGATTGTACGGAAGCCGGATAGTGCCACTTTTACAATTTTTAAAAAAAAAAAATATCTTGAAAATTCAAGTTATTATCTTGAAAATTCAACATACTATCTTGAATTTTCAACATACTATCTTGAATATTCAAGATAATAACTTGAAAATTCAACATACTATCTTGAATTTTCAAGATAGTATCTTGAATTTTCAAGTTAGTATGTTGAAAATTCAAGATACTATCTTGAATTTTCAAGTTATTATCTTGAATATTCAAGATAGTATGTTGAAAATTCAAGATACTATCTTGAATTTTCAAGATACTATCTTGAATTTTCAAGATAATATCTTGAATTTTCAAGATAAAAAAAAAATAAAAAATTGTAAAAGTGGCACTATCAGGCTTCCGTATGATTGAAATACATAATACAAGTATTTACACAGGTTAACTAGTTGCTTTTTATTTATACGCATTACAGTTCAGTAGACTTTCGAATTTGCTGTTTGTTGGTCAGTGACAAAATAATGGTTTCATAAACTTTCTTCTTAGTGAGTAATAGTTTGGACAAATATGTTAAACAAATGATGTTCTTCACCTATGACACCAAATTGGGATGTTAGTATAAAAATGACCATCGTCTTCTTTACACCAAGATGCGATGATGTTCTTTCCCAACAAATGTGTGTTGTGACAAAACTATTACAGTGGAGAATCTGTTATTCTTTCCCGTTTAAACGCAAACGTACGCAAACGCAAAACACTAAAACATAGAAAAGAACAACTTTTGGACAATTCTGATAATTCTTGTTTATCTTGGTGGCAAACAGTTTGGAGCCTGATCAGACGCCGGGTTACCCGGCGTCTGATCTGGCTCCAAACTATTTGCACTGCAAATAATAGTTTTAGCGTAAACGCGTTTATTGGGAAAGAATAACAGATTCTCCACTGTATGTCTACGGGTCAGGGTCAGACCAGACTTGTTTGCAACTCAAATTAAAAAGAATCGTCGACATGTTCAATAACTACCATTTTCTACATTTAAGTACATTGCATAAAGTTAAATAGGGAAAGAATCGTGTATGTTCCAAGGTAATACAGGAGAGACTGCCATAAGTTTATCATGAACAATCCTAAGAGTTCCATTTTTTTCTATTTTTCAAGCGCAATTACTTAAAACAGGTTGAAAGTAAAGCAGAACGCGCCTTATGACGAATTCTCTTTACTTTCAGCATGATCTAAGCTACTATCTACTAGGATAAAAATCCTAATTTGAAGAAATCCGGAGAAATGGCAGCCCTGGAACGACACTTCCTGAGTTGTCTATATAAGTCGTTTTCGGACAGTGAAGATGACGTTATTCAAGATAGTTCCCATTTGAACGAAACAAATTTGCATTTAAAATTAAGAAAATGGCAACTACATGAATTTGATAATTCTGACGCATTGTTTTTTTTTATCTAAGTGACAAACAGTTTGAAACCAGGCCCCGAGGTTATAAAACTTAAAATGAACTCTGTGCTCAAAACTCAGATTTTTTCTCAGCTCATAAAACTTCTGCAAACATTTTATTTTAAAACCAGTATTTTCATACATAATTATACTGTAATAATGTATCCAAATGAGGTTACACAAATCAAATAAAACGTGTTTTGTAAAAACTAGAGCCTGTTATCGAAACTGAGTTTTGAGCACAGAGTTCGTTTTAAGTTTTATAACCTTGGGGCCTGGCCTGACGTCGGGTTATCCCGGGCGTCTTTGCTTGCTCTAAACTGTTTGCAATGTATATTCATATAATTATTTTAACATTTTATAAACGTTTTTATTGGAAAAGAATAACGTCATTTCCATTGTATATTTGCTGTACTACAAATACAATGTACATGTAAATGTACAAAGCTGTTCTATGAATATTTTAACGAGTGACAATTGTTTCTTGGTAACTCTTTCCTCCCTGAAACTTTAAATGGAAAATTCCAGTTTCCATTTTAGTCTAGTCTATTTCTGACTTTAAAGGGTTGTTTTTGTCAATGTTTGGCATTGTGAAAAACAGTGAAGACCCTGATCAGAGGGCTCCTTTCGGAGCCCTCTGATCTGGGTCTTCACTGTTTGTATAGGACACGTGTACTATTCACATGTACACTGTTTGAAAAGCACGCCTATATGCGGGACTAGGGTTCAAAGAGTTAAAGAAGAAAGGTCCCGAAGACACAGTAGACATATATCAACCCTTCTCCTATCATGGCACAGTCTGCTTTAACCCGTTATTCCACAATTAACGCCTTTAATTTATTCGAAAAAAAATAGTTGCACTTTTTAGGCAGGTCCGGAATTTGCCTAGGCCATATTGAAATTCTGACATTTCTGCTTTTTAAGTTACCATCTGCTTGCCATGGATATGTTGGGTATGAAGGTAAACACACAGGCGTATTTATGGGGTAGCAGGTTAATAAAAAAACATCAACATTAAAACTAAATGTTGCAGGCGACAGAGTTTGCAGTCGACAATAGTCAAACGTTCTTATTGTTAAGTACCAAATTACAGATCTATTTCAATTCAGAACATATTTTATGGAATATATTTATTTGCATGCATTGGCCTTTGTTAGAGAGGTTTAACAGGCATTTGAATAACTGTATGCGTTATGCAATGTCCATTTTTTTTTGTAAAATCCTAAACAATCTATTTTAAATACAGTGCATTATCGATTACTCGAACTCTGATATTTCAAACATACCCGTATTTCAAACTTTCAAACGTGGTGTCGGCAGTAAGGGTGGTGACGAGTTACACTAAAGCTACAGCTCGAGTTACATTTTCTTACTTTAAAATGAGTGATAAAATGGGGTTTGTTAGGAGCATCGGGGAATTTGTATTTTACCATACTGTTCTCTAATACGGTAATGGTATTGTTAACGATTACAAAACTCGACGTTGCAAACAGTTTGTATCTACTCAATGCGGTCTCTGATAAGAATGCGTTTACAGTGGAGAATCTGTTATTCTTTCCCGATAAACGCGTTTACGCGAAAACTATTTTTTTTTCTTTTACAAACAGTTTGGAGCCAGATCAGACGCCGGGTAACCCGGCGTCTGATCAGGCTCCAAACTGTTTGCCACCAAGATAAACATGAAATATCAGAATTGTCCAAAAGTTGTTCTTTCTATGTTTTAGTGCTTTGCGTTTGCGTACGTTTGCGTTTAAACGGGAAAGAATAACAGATTCTCCACTGCAGCACTCGTACCGATAGTTATATTCAGCCATAGTGCCTCTATAAATCTAGTTAAGAAACTTATTGTTTAAAATAATCGGACATGACAAAATGTACAAGTACAGTATAAAAGACGTTTTTTTCTTTCCCAATAAACGCATTTATGCTAAACATTTATTTCACATGTAAACAGGTTGGAACCAGATCAGACTCCGGGTCACCCGGCGTCTGATCAGGCTCAAAACTGTTTGCCACTCAAATGAATATATATGATCGAATTTTTTCAAAAGTTGTCAATATCTCCATCGTTATAAAATGTGTTTGTGTTTAGGATCGTTTAAACCGGAAATACAAAAACATTTTCTCTACTGTTAACGTTCACGTTTTAACTCATTGAGCCCTAGTGAAGCATATACACGTTCTTTACTAAACGTGTACCTGTTAAAAGTACACTTGTCTTACATGTATGCAAACAGTGAAGTCCCTGATTAGAGGGCTCCTGTAGGAGCCCTCTAATCAGGGAATCCACTGTTTGTCATTTTGCAATATATTATAAAAAAAACAAAAACCTAAATAGTCTAAAATGGACCATCTTTTTTTGTAAATTGGAATTGTCAATTGGAAGTTTCAGGGGATAATGAGTTAACCCACCTTCATGTTCCAATCCTGGTGACGTCTTGTAATTTACGTAGTTGACGTTCTCTGTATGACGCGGCACTACCGACGGCATCGACTGCATGAGCGGCTGGTTCCCAACCGGTGTTTGCGCCAGAGAGTCAAAACGCCATGGACAAAATGACGTGTTTGTCGTCGTCGGATGCTGAGGTGTCGCTTCTCGGGTATTGACGTACCCTTGACCCATGGTATCTTGACCTATGGTTTGATGCCCATTAAAACCACCATGATTGTACACAGAATAGTCACGGGATGCAATATACATGAGGTTTCCCGGGGACATTGCCTGAGAATCCATAAGGTCTGGACTAGTGTTTTGTCTGCATGCCGAAGTGTTTGCAAGACCAAGTAATTCCTGAATGGCGAAAGACGACCGTTGATTGGGTGGATACATCTGGCCGAAATGTCCACTGTTTCCGCAACCATAGTGATTTTGGAAGGACATCGAAGGTGGGTTATTATTTAATAACCCATTAACATCCTCTGCACA
Organism: Gari tellinella; assembly: GCA_922989275.2. Lineage (NCBI taxonomy): Eukaryota > Metazoa > Mollusca > Bivalvia > Cardiida > Psammobiidae > Gari > Gari tellinella. Next base: position 24,461,057 of record OV277857.1, on the reverse strand, counting down.
GTATCCTCGCTCCAACATTATAACTACTTCCTTATAAAGTAACAAATAGCACTACTAGCTGGGTTTTCACAGTCTGCTAGATAATTATGTTAGTTGCGATTCAAGAAATCATTGACATTTCATTATTACTGAAATGTTTAATTCAATATTTAAAGTGTCACTTAAATTATCGTACGTTCCTTAATCATAAGTTATTCCAAGGCGCACTAGTGATCAGTGAATGACGATATTTATCACCTCTTAAGGTTCTTCTCTCCCCCAGTTTGTCAATAAAGACCCTAATCTTTTAACACTTGTCACTGTTAAAATCTACACATGTCATTAATCTCTGAGGACCTGTCGTTAAAAGTTCTTTCCAAAACGTGTCTCTCAAACTGGTTATGAACAAGGCACTAAGTCAACTACTGTTAAAATATGCCGGCTATTTAACGCTGCATGCTCGTATATCTACGTCCACGCCTATGCAAATAATTCTTAAATATTTCTGCTGAGTTGATTCTTTAAAAGCCATTCGTTAATTCAGTTTCTAAGGAAAACTCACGCATAATTATTAGCGATGACTGATGCTTAAATTAGGTCTTTGACATACACCCTCTGCGATACCCCGTAGGAGATATTGGGTAAAGCGTGGAATGCTGATTGCTAACAGCCAATCAGAAACAAGATCGGATTAAGCGCTGAACCACTATTGGCGATGCAAGAGAGGGAGGGGCTAAACTAATTCTGACACGAAAAAGTATTTTACGATGCCAGTGTAGATATTTAGAATTGTAAATAATCAAAACTATTAGAAGAGATGGACAGAGCGAAAGACAGAGAGGGAGAGAGAGGAGAGAAAGAAAAAAGGGAGAGAGAGAGAGAGGGGGGGGGGGGAGAGCGAGAAAGAGAGATATAGAGACTGTGTTAATTCAGTCAGAGACTTATATACTAACATCTCTCTGATTCAATATATAATAGAAGATGCGTTCGTATTATTTAACACATTGTACATATGCATGCAGCCTTTTGCAGGGCTGCCATAAGTTGACATGAAAAATCCTAAGATTTCCAAATTTGCATTTTTCAAGTGCGATTGTACGAATCGTACCTTTACCCAATAGCCTTTTTCTTGTTATGTTGACATGCGACTTCTTAAAGCAGGCTGTAAGTAAAGCAGAATGCGCCTTCGGGCGCATTCTGCTTTACTTTCAGCCTGCTTTAGGCTACCATGAACTGGAAAAAAATCCGGAGATTTAGGAAAATTCCGGAGAAATGGCGATGCAAGAGAGGGAGGGGCTAAACTAATTCTGACACGAAAAAGTATTTTACGATGCCAGTGTAGATATTTAGAATTGTAAATAATCAAAACTATTAGAAGAAATGGCAGCCCTGCTTTTGAATAAGTTGAAAGTTTACGAAGCTTCGTGTAGAATTATATTATAAGCCCTGGTTTAACTCATTATCTAATAGATATCCCTTTTTACCCCTTTAGTTTAGTCCTTTCCTGAAAAATTTAGTTCCAGTTTATACGATCATTGAATATCCATCATATTTATCAGTTTCCTAGCAAATAGTACCTTAAAGCAGACTGAATGTAAAGCAGAATAGTAGCTTAAATCATGTCGAAGGTAAAGCAGAATGCACATTCTGCTCTTTTTCAATATGCTTGACTTAGTCACATGTTTTCAAAACAATTAACAAGCTTCGTTCAAAAACATATAATCTACTTTGAGATTGAGATAATCAACTGAGGATGGGCAGTTTTCTTCAAGGAAACAGATCAAGCAGTTTTCATATTTAATGTATCCACCACTGCTTATGCAATGGAAAATACGTTTTTCTATGCCATGTAAATGCAAACGAAACGCAAACGCAATTAGATATAGAAACTTCCCTTGATTCTAACTTCTAAGAATTTAATTGTATTGCAAAAAGTTTGGAGCCTTGACCGACGCCGAGTTATCAGGTGTTTGACCAAGTTTCAAACTGCTGGCAATGGATAAAACTGTTTTAGCATAGACACCTGATTGGGAAAGAATATTGTCGTCACCATTGTTCTATAGTTAATCACCTAGTTATCTCTTTCACTGTCATTGACGCCAAAAGACGAATTTACAAACAGCTTGGATCCTGATCAAACGCCGCGTAACGCGGCATCTGATCAGGATCTAAACTGTTTGACATTTCTATAGATATTTCTTCAGTCAAACAATCCCTAAATCTGACTTGAAAAAAATATTTCAGACAACACTATCCATGGGGATATATCAATATTTATCGACACTGTGCGGAAAACGAGTATCCTCCATTTTCTGGGACAACGGTGTAGACCCAGATTCTGAAAGAAATCCTTTGATCAGATTCTGACAGAACTTTGTATGAAGTTGGGACAAAAAGGTTTTCAGAGTCAATGTAAACTGGTCTATATATTTAGAAAATGGAAGAGTCTTTTCGGCAATCAGTATAGTAAAGATTAAACAACTGCTAGAGTTTAGAAATAACATATACTATACATGTATATGAGCCTCAATTTTTACATGTATTGTCTATAAACTGGCGTTAGGGTCTGGGCGACAAACGGAATCTTAGATTTCGTTAATTCGAAACCTATAAACGTTTACAGAAAACATAGGAACAAACGCTATGCTGTCATTTCCCATTGACGGCTTACAAGTTAGGAGCGAGATCTTGATAGACGGCCCCCGTGGAGGTTTTTTACCCACCCCACTAATTATCACAGGTCCGCAGAAACGACTCGGCGTGACAGGTGTGACAGTATTGTGCAATAGTATCAATGCTCGCAATGCGAGTTGAAAGATGTGCACAGAAAACAGTTACAGTGGAAAACACATCAATCTTTCTCGTTTAAACGCAAACAAAACGCAAGAAACACAGAATATCAACATTTTGAAAATGAAAACTTTATGAATAATCGAACTATTTAATTGTTATCTGAAAGGCAAACAGTTTTGAGCCTGATCAGACGCCGGGAAACCCGGCGTCTGATCTGGTTCTTAACTATTTGCAATGGACAATATTGAAATTTGTATTCCCATAAACGCGTTTAATGGGAAAGGATAACATCTTTACTACTGTACTTGAAGCGAGGTTGTGTGTGAAAATTCAACAAACAACGATCTGTTTTGAATGAGTTGTAACTGTCTTAAGTACCAATTACATTAAGATTGCCCAATGTTAGCGGACAACAACCCGATGTCGTCACCTTAAAAAATGTAACATCCATTCTAAATTATTCCATCTGCTTTAACCCATGACCCTAAAGCCTGTTTCTAGTTTTGAAGACATGTGATCACTTAAAGCAGATTGAAAGTAAAGCAGAATGCGTGTCAAAGAGTATGTCAACTAAATTTAGTACAGTGGAGAATCTGTTATTCTTTCTCGTTTAAACGCAAACGTACGCAAACGCAAAGCACTAAAACGTAGAAAAGTGCAATTTTTGGACAATTCAGATATTTCATGTTTATCTTGGTGGCAAACAGTTTGGAGCCTGATCAGACGCCGGGTTACCCGGCGTCTGATCTGGCTCCAAACTGTTTGTATTTGAAATAAACGTTTTAGCGTAAACGCGTTTATTGGGAAAGAATAACGTTTTCTCCACTGTATAGAAATAACTATTAAATGTATGTCAAATGTATTAAAATATCTAAACTACTAAGATTCGGTGACCTTTCTTGCGGAAACTGATGATATTCTTAATGCCAGATGCACCAAATTGCAACGCATTTACTTTTATTTGAGTATTTACTTTTTCAAATAGAAAATATCCGTTTTGGTGCATGTTCATGTCTCGATACTATGGAATTTTTTTCTACAATTGAGGAATGAATCAAAGGCGTTAAATATGCATACCGATGGAGAAAATGCATAAATGCCTGGCTGTTTTTTCTCCTGACAGATTTTAGACAATATGTCTTCAGAATCCCTGATTATATTAACACTCTGGACCTCTACCATACTCCAAGAAATATGGGGTCTGCAGCCTGAGGACGAAAACTCCAAAAAATAGTTACAAAACTCAGCTTTCTCTCTTCCAGACGTGGTGTTGTTGTTGTTACTGCTAAGGTTTAACGTCCCGCCTTAGTGCTGAAGGCGTGCTTATTTATACTGACGTCCTATAATTGACTTACGTCACCGTTGCTCCGATAGAGGTCGCTACAGTATTAAGTCACGTGATCACTGGATTACGTCCAGCCTTTACTGTCCATCTTCTAGCAGTGTCAGAAATTGAGAAGTTAATTAGAAGCCCGAAGATGTACTTCTTTCAAGTTGTAAGAAACGAAAGGCAAACGCAATGCATTACAGTGGAGAATCTGTTATTCATTCCCAATAAACGCGTTTACGCTAAAACTATTATTTGCAGTGCAAACAGTTTGGAGCCTGATCAGACGCCGGGTAACCCGGCGTCTGATCAGGCTCCAAACTGTTTGCCACCGAGATAAACATGAATTATCAGAATTGTCCAAAAATTGTTCTTTTCTACGTTTTAGTGATTTGCGTTTGCGTACGTTTGCGTTTAAACGGGAAAGAATAACAGATTCTCCACTGTAACTCTTTCACTGGCAAGTTTTAACCCTCTCACGGCCAATAGATTGCCTGCATTGATAATATCGTCTGCAATATGTTTTCAAATCAGATTTAGAGGGGGGGGGGGGGGGGGGGGGGTTACGTAAGAAATATGCATACGAGTGTCAAACAGTTTGGGTTCTGATCAGACGCCCCAATAAATGCGTCTCGTAATAAAACAAGGATTTCCGGAATCGAAAAATGTTTTGTTTGCCACTCAAAATAAATTGATTAATTGGTGGATATTTTTCTTTATTTCATTTCATTGCTTTCGCGTTTCGTTTGCATTTAAAAGGGAAATAATAACGTGTAGCATCCCCCAACTCCCTTTCACTATATAAACTCTTAGCCAGGGCTATCAAAAGTTGCTCATAAAAATCCTGAGATTTCCCAATTTCAACTTGTGACGCTAGTTTAGGAATCGTACCTTTTATCCTTTCGCTGCCAGACTCTATAGCACTTATATAATTATGCAAACAATGTGAGTCCAGATTGAGACGCCGCTTTAAGCGGCCCTGACCTGGATCTAAACTGTTTGACTCTCATAGCACTGTTTCGTTATTTAGAAACGCACGACATTCCAAATTCTAAACGTTAGAGCAGAAATCCGAAGATTTCCGAAAAGATCAGTAGGTCCGGAAAAATTACGAAAAATGCAAAGATTTCCGAATACTCCGGAGAATGGCGGTCCTGCTAAACACGCTAGCGGTTAAATCATAATAGCCATTGCAAATAGTTTGGATGCGGCATTTAATCAGGATTGAAACCGTTTGAAACTGACCTTACTTTGAGAAGAGGTTTATCAATCTATTTTAATAAAAGTAGCAGACGACTATTGCTGCAGATCAGTGAACAAAATTACCCCGCATGCAAAGAGTTAACTCTTTACCTGATAGCCTTTTTCTAAAATTGAAAATAGGTTACTACTTAAAGCAGGTTGAAAGTAAAGCAGAATGCGCTTAAGGCGCATTCTGCTTTATTTTCAGCCTGCTTTAAGCTATCCTGTGCTAGAATATATAGAAAATTTTTCCCTATGATATATATTCATGACTGATTAAATTGGAACTATTTTCTTCAGCGGAGGAATGAATCGTATTCGCTAAAAGTCGCTTCTATTGGGTAAAGAGTTAAGTTATTCGGACACTACATGGATTACGTCCAGCCATTACTGTCCAGTTATTGCAGTGTCAGAGTTTGAGAAGTTACTTAACACTACGAAACACGGGTTAGCAGTAGTTGGGAAACACGACATAGATAAAGTTTATTTCTTAATCTAGCTTAAGCCCATTGTATCTCGTTATATCAGCATAACTATTTAAAATCAAGTCAAATTATTTTTGCAAACACTTTCGACCCAGAGAGCGTGTGACTGCATCAGGCAAATTGATCGTCACTAGCAAAGACGATTCCAAAGAGATGTCACAAGACAGGATAAGATAGAAAAATCAGAATATAAATGTATTTTAAAGTTTTGACTTACAACAGTTTTTGTCGTACGAAGTTTTATGAAACGGGCCCCAGGTACGATAGAGAAGACGCTATTCATTCCCGTTTAAACGCAAACGAAACGCAAATGCAATAAAGTGTAATAAAAAACAACAACACTTACCGACAACTCTGACTATACAATTTAATCTAAATGGCAAACAGTTTGGAGCCTGTTCAGAATCCGAGTTGTTTATCTGACTCTAGATTCACCATTTTCCCTGTAATATTTATTAGAACTATTTCCGATTTTAATCAAACAAGATCTGTAAGCCACCAGTGACGAGCCATTGAAAAACAGAATACAGTGTAAGTTAAAACTAACACTTTTTCAAATCACATGTACAGTGGATAAAACGTTATTCTTTCCCAATAAACGCGTTTACGCTAAAACTATTTTTTCCATTACAAACAGTTTGGAGCCAGATCAGACGCCGGGTTACCCGGCGTCTGATCAGGCTCCAAACTGTTTGCCACTCAGATCAACATGAATAGTCAAAATTGTCCAAAAGTTGTCCTTTTCTATGTTTTAGTGCAATGCGTTTGCGTACGTTTGCGTTTAAACGGGAAAGAATAACAGATTCTCCACTGTATCAGCTAGTCTAAGCTGGCCAATACTGTGGAGAAGAGGTTATGTTCCCCTAAACCCAGCGTCTAATCAGAATCCAAACTGTTTGCCATTCATATCAAAATTAATTGTCAAAAAGTTGTCATTGCAATGCGTTTGCGTTTCGTTTTGAGTTTAAACCGTAACTGCTTACAATAAACGACCGTTATTGGACTACGAATGTTTGGTATTGCCTCACTAAAAACGTCTCTATAGTAGAGAAGTTGTTATTCTTTCCCAATAAACGCATGTGTGCTGAAACTTTTATTTCTTTTACACACAGTTTGGTGCCTGGTCAGACGCTGGTTAACCTAAATACATGTAGCTATGCAGATAGAGGATGAAATAAGTGTTTTGAGTTCAACTAAAACGAAAGGAGAAAATGCAGCTACATGTATAAGATAGCTTGCAAGAATTAATAAAGCGTTATAATCATTTGTTTGGAACATTTCTATAAATGTTAACATACTGGGTATTACGTAGAAGTATTTATCTTAAAGATATGTCTAGGTCAGAAATTGAGAATGAATTGAGAAACGACAGAGAAGACAGGCGTCTTTTGCTCATCAGCAAGCGACCAAAGTTTTGTTTCAAATGACCAGGCCCGTCGATTATTTCAAGATATATCCCAGGACCATGCCTCTAGTGGGATGTAATTAGCCTAATTGTGTTATGTATAAGCCGGTTTATAGAGTAAACAAACAGTTTTACAGTAAACAAACAAATGACCAGGTAGATCTAGCAAGAGATCAAATAAAACCCGCTCTCTCAAATACAACCACCCGTTACACTGTTGCCTATTTGTCTTAACGCATTAGCCACATGTAGCTTGTTTCTATATTTAAATATCGGTGACCACTTAGAGCAAGGTCAATATCTTTATTTCCTCCAAGAATGAAGAGACAGCATTGGTACAGTAAAAATATTTACAAATAGCATGTAACATATTATATATATATACAGTTTTATACACCTTTTTACAGGACATGTTAGGATTTGAATACTATCTTTGGTTGAAATTGAAGGCAATTAGTTTCAATATATCCAATGAACATGTACCATAAGAAATTTTGTATGTACCTATATTGTAGCAAAAAGTAGCTTGAAGCAGGTTGAAAGTAGAGCAGAATGTGTATTAAGGCACATCCTGATTCACTTTCAACTCGCATTAAGTGGTTATCTGTCTTCAAATCTAGAGACAGGCCTATATGGATTTAAAGGTCAAACCCGCCCTCTCAAATACAACCACCCGTTACACTGTTGCCTATTTGTCTTAACGCATTAGCCACATGTAGCTTGTTTCTATATATTTAGATATCGGTGACCACTTAAAGCAGGTAGAGAGTAAAGCAGAATGTGTTTTAATGGGTATTCTGCCTTATTTTAAACCAGCTTTAAGCTACCACCTGCTAGAATAATGAACATACATTTTTGTATTTCTTATGGTGCATATTCATGACTGTATAAACTATTTTCTACAGTGTAAGATTTAAAATAAGGCGTAAAAGGGCATATAGATGAGTAATTGGTTAAACCTTTACTGTGAGTATACATTCTGCTTAACACTCTGCCTTCTACAGTGGAGAAAACGTTATTCTTTCCCAATAAACGCGCTTACGCTAAAACTATTATTTGCAGTGCAAACAGTTTGGAGCCAGATCAGACGCCGGGTAACCCGGCGTCTGATCAGGCTCCAAACTGTTTGCCACCAAGATAAACATGAATTATCAGAATTGTCCAAAAGTTGTACTTTTCTACGTTTTAGTGTTTTGCGTTTGCGTACGTTTGCGTTTAAACGGTAAAGAATAACAGATTCTCCACTGTATATGTAATTGTATAGTTTGCATATTTTGTAGAAAATGAAAATAATGATAATGAACAAAACAAGTGATAGGGACAGGATTTATTCCGTGCTAAAGCAAACTGTTTTTCACTTTTTATCTACAGTAAAGACCTCTCTATAAGGACCGCTAAATTGCTCTACAATGCTCTCTCCCTATCAACGATTCCCTTCTTTCAACAATGCTCGCCACTGTTCCCAAAACAGGACAAATATGTCTAACGCTTTCACTGTCGCAATATCGTCTGCATAAAATTGTCGCTTATCGGTAACTTTTTTTCTCAAAGTTGGTTATTGGACATTTAACAGAATAAACATAAAGACGAGTGAAAAACAGTTTTAACCCAGACCAGACTGTTTACATATGTACTTTAATGGCAATAATATTACCCCCCTATAACAACTCCCTCTGAACAACACACACACTACAGTAAAACCTCGCTATTACGACCACTAAAATGAAGGCTAATTGATTGTACAATAGAGAGGTGACAGCTTAAAGCAAGGTGACAGTGAAACAGAAAGCTCCCGAAGGAGCTTTCTGTTTCACTGTCACCTCGCGTTAAGCGGTCACCTACCTTAAATACCCTAATAATTAACATAATTTAGTGGTCGTAATAGAGAGGTTTTACTGTATTTGTCTCCCAATGTGTGCTATTGTAGAGAGGGAGCACTGTATTATCAGGCGTTTGAGGCAGGTGGCTGTCAAGCTTAAAGAAAGATTAATGTTAAACTGAAAGCTCCTTTAGGAGCTTTCTGTTTCAAGCTCAACTTGATTTTAAGTTTTCACCTGTATTTTATGCAATCGATTAGGATTCTTTTGATGGTCGTAATAGAGAGGTTTTTACTGTACTTGGCCAAAGTTTGATATCATATGAAATAAGTAACTGTGGTCTAAATGTGGCTTAGTAAAGGGGCTTTGATGCAAACCAAAACTAGAACACCTTTTCATCCAGCTAGTTAACCTATTACCCCATAAACACGCCTTTTTACGCCTTTAAATCATTCCTCCACTGAAAAATATAGTTCCATTTTATACAGTCATTTATATGTATCATTAGAAATATTTTATATATTCTTGTAGCTTAGAGCAGGCTGAAAGTAAAGCAGAATGCGTCTTAAGGCGCATTCTGCTTCACGTTAAACCTTTTCTTAAGTAGTCACCTCTCTTTGGAATTAGAAACAAGCTTTCAGGTAAGGGGTTAAGAAAGTGATATGCATAACTGAACCTCCATACATTACGGAAAAGGCGGCGTCTGATAGGGGTTTTCAGGGCTGCCATTTCTCCGGATTTTTCCTAAATATTCGGATTTTTTTCTAGTACATGGTAGCTTAAAGCAGGCTGAAAGTAAAGCAGAATGCGCCTCAAGGCGCATTCTGCTTTACGTCCAGCCTTCTTTAAGTAGTCACGTGTCAACAAAACTAGAAACAGGCGATTTGGTAAAGGTACGATTCGTAAAATCAAACTTGAAAAATGCAAATTTGGAAATCTTAGGATTTTTCATACCAACTTATGGTAGCCCTGGGTTTTACAGTAATAAAGTACATGTACTTTGAACAATGTTCTGACAACACTTTCTAACCAACAGAATGCATATGAGGTCATTAGCAACGGACACTGAAGAATGTCCTTAATCCTTTCACTGTCACGACGTTAAACGAATTAAAACAGTTGTCGTCTGCTTTGTTAATCAAATTTTAAATTTTGAAATTTTGACTGAACAAAATAGAAATGAGTTTCAAAGAGTTTGGATCCTGATCAGACGCAGCGTCTCAGGATGTAGGGGCTAAATATTAGACAAACCTTTGGAAAGGTTTATTTCATGAATGTGTACTTTTATATCCTGTAGGAAATATATTTTAAATCTATATCTCTTGATACATGTGCAGTATACAATACCTTATCAATTCCCAATAAATGCGTTTAAGCATATACAGGGCTGCCATTTCACCGGATTTTTTCCTAAATCTTAGGATTTTTTCCCCAGTTTATAGTACACATGTAGCTTAAGGGTGTATCAATGTCATGAGCCATTTTTTTCAAAGTATTAAACTTTTTTTCTATCATTGTTTTTTTGGAAGAGCCATTTATGATGAATGAAAAAATGAAAAAAAAAAATATATGGTGGTGTCCTTTTTTTTTAGCTACAGCGATTTGAAAAAGGTATGTCAAATTTGGATTTTTTTCTTCAAATTTTACCCATTCAGAGTACAAGCTTCAGTAAAATCTATTTCAAAACAAAACAAAAATGTTAATTTGGGCTTTCTTAATATATTTCATGTCTATGGTGGTATGTTCACATATATAAACCCAAATTTAGACAAAGCAGGCACCAGGTTTGAACAATATGGATCATTGAATATCAAAAATATGCTTTATATAGGGCATGATTTTATTAGATTTTTTATTATATGAAAAAAAGTAAAAAAGTTTGAAAATGAAATAGTTCTAGTATTAAACTTTTTCTTATATTCTACCAGATGAAAGCCCATACTAAGACAGTTCAAAATATGAAAAGAAATTGAAAGGTCAGTGTTGAAAATTTTGAGTTATTAAAGTAAAAAGAGTTATCGCCCCTTACACAATTTACAAAAAAGTACCATATCGATGATATTTAGAGCTTTATAAATTTCTTATTTGGTGCCTTTTTTTTCTTAAATTAGTTTTTGTACGAAGAAATACTACCATAGATAGGAAATAAATAACACAAAACCAAATTATCATATTTGTTTTCATTTAAAATGAATTTTATTGAAGCGGGCTGTTTGAAAAGGACAAAATAAGAGGAAGTGGGTGGGGTAAATTTTACATGGCCGTAGAGCCAACTGTTGTTCACCAAAATGTACACTTTTTCTATTTTTTCATTCATCTTAAATAGCTCTTCAATACAAAACCATCATAGAGTGTTTTCATATACTTTGAAAATTTCCCAAAGTCATGACATTGATACACCCTTAAAGCAAGCTGAAAGTAAAGCAGAATGCGCCTTTAATGCCCGCTTTAAGTAGTCGCATGTCAACAAAAGTAGAAACAGGATATGGGGTAAAGGTACGATTCGTAAAACGCACTTGAAAATGCAAATTTGGAATTCTTAGGATTTTTCACGTCAGCCCTGACTATACCAGGTACCGAACAAATCGGCGTCTAATCAGGCGCCAAACTGTTTTCACTAAGATTATTATTTTTAAAATTAGTCGTCCACATTTTCAGAAATATGTCATCTTCTCCATTTTATTGCATTTGCGTTAAAACGGGAAAGAGTAATGTCTTCTGCTCTTCTTACTAAACGTCGTACGACAAAAGCAGTCGTAAGTCAAAACTATAAAATACACTCAACCGCTTTAAAAACGCAACAGCAGAGAAAAGTTTGACAATATATTTCATTGACAAATGATAGCAATGCCATTCTGACAGAGTGTAAATCAATGTGTTCTGCGAAGGTACTCAAAATTTCATGACAATCGAACAATCCAAACACTCTTATTTTATCACTCGATGGAATAAACCCACAAACTGAAAATTCACGACTCTAGTACCGTGTATACAGGGCTGCCATTTCTCCGGATGTTTCCTAAATATTCGGATTTGTTTCTAGTACATTGTAGCTTAAAATCCAGCCTTCTTTAAGTAGTCACGTGTCAACAAAACTAAAAACATGCGATTGGGTAAAGGTACGATTCGTAAAATCAAACTTGAAAAATGCAAATTTGGAAATTTTAGGATTTTTCATACCAACTTATGGTAGCCCTGTGTATATCCGCCATATGCAGCAATACAGGCCTGACATCTACGACGCATGGACTGAAAGATGCGGGTAATAACTGGTTGTGGTAGGTTTATGCATTCTTCCTGGATGACTGTTGTGAGATTCTGCACTGTGGCAGATGTGGTTGACGATGACATACACACTTAAGATTGTTGTTGCAGTAAATGTGTCGGAATATTAAGTCAAAATAGCGTGATGAGTAAAAATAGCAAAGTCACAATTGTTTGTCAATAAATATTTCTTAATTAAATTGTGAAAAAGCGATACCGTTTTGCGGGAAACTTACCCATGACTTCCACGTGTCTGCATTGTGGTTCATGTGGCTGTTGTACAGCGAACTCTCAGATGTGACGTTCTGATATTGACGTCCTGACGACGTTACTGTTGGTCTGCCTACTGGTAGTTGATGGTCACGAACCTCGCCAGGAGCTTTCCATCGTTGAAGAAGTCTCGTAATTGTCGGCACATTACAATTTAATGTTTCTGATATGGCGCGCGCTGACATAGTAGCCATCACCATGCCAATTGCGCGTTGGCGCTCATTGTCAAAAAGATGTTGCTTGGACAAAACAGATTTTTTTTGTTCGATTTTCCTGACCTGTCAGTGTTATTTTTAGAACAGAATAGTTCATAATGGTAAAAAGATAACAGGGTAACATCGGATCTATATAGTCGTACACTTTCCAACTTGAGATAAGCATGATCCTTGTGCAGCACGAGACAGCTGCGCTTATTTTACTGATATGTTATTCATTCTCAATAAACGTGTTTATGCTAAAAACTTTTAAATACATTGCAAACAGGTTGGAGCCAGATCAGACACCGGGTAACCCGGCGTCTGATCAGGCTCCAACCTGTTTGCCACCTAGATTAAAAAGCTAAAATTAATTTTTTACAGTTTAGTGCACCGTGTTTGCGTTTATTCGGGAAATAATAATGTCTTCTCTACTGTACATTACACACAATAAATACAGCTTTCCGTATCACGGAAATCAACGAGTACGGTGATCATCCCTTTTAAAATTTTAGAATGTTCCAATCTAAAAATAACTCTGACAGGTCAGAAGAAAACACTAATAACATGCTGTGTTTATAACTCCTGAGTCATACTAAAGTTCATTCGGTGTAAATTATTGCTTAGTACCACATGGACAAATCAATGAATTTCACCGATCGCGTCAGAAACACTTATCGCTTGAATGATTTTACAACAAATTGGCAGAAAGAACAAATTGATGCACGTGCAAATGATGATATCTTGTTACCTGTTTTCATACTTTTCTGGAACACGTTAAAAATAGGGTTTGAAAACGTTGCGTTTTAAAAGCGGTTGAGTCTACATCTTATTACAGATATTTCAATATAATCCTATCTTGTGACATCTCTTTGGAATCGTCTTTTCAAAACGATTCTAAAGAGGTGTCACAAGACAGGGTTAGATGGAGAAATGAATTACAATTTAGAACTTTAGAATCTGAAATACGACAATAGTTGTCGTACGACGGTTCGTAAGACGGGTCCCTGATGTACATGACACATCCGGGTAAAATGCATAGAATTTCGTGTTGCTTAACTCTGCATGCTGAGGAATTTTTCGTCAGCAACAAATCTCATCTGCTGTTGTTCTTAATATAGAAGTTTCCACATTTCGTTTCAAAACAGGTTAAGAGTGTCAAATGGTTTGGATCAGCGGATCCGGAGCTTTACGCGCGGTGACGTCTCATCAGGATACAAACTGTTTGCACAGATACTCACGCGTTCGTCGCTAGCGTGCAAAGAGTACGTGTAAGTAAGCCAAGGGACATAACTGTTGAGCCACAGTAGACGTAGTCATAGTTTTGAGTTGTTGCCCTTTGCTTACTGTCTCTTTGTGGGATGATGCGATATGACTGTATAGCCCCTCCACTGCTTTCTACCGAGTACAATGGTAATTTGCAATTAGTCTGGAACATCTATATCCTAACTGTTTTGATACGCATTACGAGTAATACTTTATTTGATTTATCTAATATTAGAATTTGAGATTAACTGCACGACAAGTGTTTAAATAAGGTGACGCGATGGCAACGTATGGGTAAATTCTTCGATAAATAACTTTGACTTGTGCTGCACGGTTTCAAAAAATTATTGAAGGATTAAACTACATACTGACATTTTGATGTTTTATTCGTTTTTGAATAACTTACGTGACAATACACATGTAAACAATTCGCTGCTATTGTTTGAAATTCATAGTTTATAAAAGAACATAACGTTTGGGATCATGTCACCTTGCCTTTGCTTTGTTTTATTTTTATATATCTCTAAATTATGTAGATAACAATTAGTTTGAAGTATTGCCTCTCCTTTTTCTTATTGTAGATGGGCGCCGCTATATGATTCCCAACCATATGTCACTGCAAACAGTGTAGACCCAGAACGGCTACTGCATTGCGAATGCAGCTTGTGATCGGGGCTTACAACGTTTGTAATTCATCAGTATTTTCACTATTTTGTTAACTTCAATAAAAAAAACCGGGATATATCCTGTTTAGATGCTGCATATTCATTGCAACAGCTAGTCTTGGTCTTCATCGGTTGTAATTTCTTGTGGTTGGATTCTGTTATTCGTTTTTAAATATGTTTTATGTAGAGTAAATGTTTAGTGTATATTCTGTTGTTTCATTGTAAATATGTTTAGTGTATATTCTGTTGTTTCATTGTAAATATGTTTAGTGTATATTCTGTTGTTCATTGTATACATGTTTTGTGTAGATCCTGTTGCTCACTCAAAATGTGTCCTGTGTGGATTCTGTGGTTCACTGTAAATATGAATTGTATAGATTCTATTGTTCATTGTAAATATCCAAATATGTTTTGTATAGATTCAGTTGGTTAATCTAAATATGTTTAGTGTAAATTCTGTTGTTCATTCTAAGTATATTTTGTGTGATTCTGTTGTTCATTGCCAACATTTTATGTGAATTCTGTTGTTCATTATAAATAACTAAATATGTTTTGTGAAGATTCTATTTTTAATTGCAAGTATGTTTTTGTTGATTCTGTTTTTCATTGCAAATATGTTTTGTATTGATTCTGTTGTTCATTGAAAATATGCTTTGTGTGGATTCAGTTGTTCATTTTAAATATGGTTAATGTGGATTCTGTTGTTCATTGTAAATAGGTTTTATGTGAATTCTATTGTTCATTGTAAATATGTTCGTGTAGATTCTGTTGGTCATTGTTAATATGTTTTGTGTAAATTCTGTTGTTCACTGTAGCAATTTGGGTGTGGATGCTATGTTCATTCTTATTATGATTTGTGTACTTTCTGTTATCCATTGTAAGTATATTTGTGTGGATTTTAATGTTCGTTGTAAAAACGTTTTGCGTGGATTCTGTTGTTCTTTGTAAATACGTTTTGTGTGGATTATGTTGGTGATTGAAAAAATGTTTTGTTTAAATTTTGTTTTTCATTATAAATAACTGAATGTTTTGTGTAGAGTCTGTTGTTCATTGATATATGTTTTGTGTATATTCTGTTGTAAGTATATTCTGTTATTCATTGTAAATATGCTTTTACACATGCTGTTGTCCATCGTGTGGAATCTGTTGTTCATTGTAATATGTTTTGTGAGGATTCTTTTGTCCATTGTGTGGATTCTGTAAGTGTTGTTCATTGTATATATGTTTCGTGCATTCTGTCTTTCATTGTTAATATATTTGGAGTTGATTCTGCTGTGATTTGTAAATATGTATGTGTGGATACTGTTGTTCATTATGAATAACTAAATATGTTTTATGTAGATTCTGTTGTTCAAACTTTTGTCAAATTAAAAATTTAAACTGGTGTGTTGTTATGCTTTTAGTTATGTTTTGTGTTTATTCTGTTATTCATTGTAAATATATTTTGTGTATATTCGGTTATCCATTGTGAATATGTTTTTATATATAGATTCTGATCTTTATTGGAATATGTTTTGTGGAGATTCTTTTGTCCATTGTAAATATGTTTTGTGTGAGTTCTATTGTTAATTGTAATACGTTTTGTGTAGATTCTGTTGTACATTGTGTGGATTGTGTTGTTCATTGTCACATGTTTTGTGTACATTCTGTTGTCCATTGTGATGATTATGTTGTTCATTGCAAATATGTTTTGTGTGAATTCTATTGTTAATTGTCATATCTTGTATAGATTATGTTGACCATTGTGTGGATTCAGTTGTTCATTGTAACATGTTTTGTGTACAGTTTGTTGACCATTGTGTGGATTCAGTTGTTCATTGTAACATGTTTTGTGTACAGTTTGTTGTCCATTGTGTGGATTCAGTTGTTCATTGTAACATGTTTTGTGTACAGTTTGTTGACCATTGTGTGGATTCAGTTGTTCATTGTAACATGTTTTGTGTACAGTTTGTTGTCCATTGTGTGGATTCTGTTGTTCATTGAAAATATGTTTGTGTAGATTCGTATGTCCATTGTAAATAAATTTTGTGTGAATTCTATCGTTAATTGCAAACTTTTTTGTGTATATTTTGTTGTCCATTGTGTGGATTATGTTGTTCATTGTAATATGTTTTGTGTATATTATGTTGGCTATTCAGTGGATTATGTTGTTCATTGTAATATGTTTGTGTATAATTTGCTTTCCATTATGTGGATTCTGTAAGTGTTGTTCATTGTATAAATGTTGTGTTTGCATTCTTATTTCATTGTAAATATATTTTGTATGTATTCTGCTGTTATTTGTAAATATGATTTGTGTGGATGCTGTTGTTCATTATGAATAACTAAGTTTCTGTTGTTCAAATTTTTGTCTAATATAAATGTAAACTTGTGTGTAGTTTTGCTACAGTAAAACTCTTATGCCGCCATAACAATCTTCTATAAAGTTTTATAACATATGTATCTTGTTTTAATGAAAATTCTGTGATAGGTTTGTTTTATTGAAAAGTATGTGATAATAGTATGAATATGGGCAAACAGAATGGATACAGACAGACCAGGATAACCCTGCGTCTCATTAGAACCCAAACAGTTAAACTTGTTTTAATAAAACTACAGATACATGCCTTAACCACTACTGCTCTCCTTGTATATAATACTGATGTGCTTTACGTATGGATGTTTGTTGTTAATTGTTGCATGTGCTATTTTAATGACAACTTAAAATCTAAATTAGATTGTTACTCTTAATTTTACCTGAAACAGCTGTTTTCAGATTAGATGCTGATTAATTTGCCACCTGATCAGGACACAGGCTGAACTTGCATACTTTTTTTTTTATATAGTTTTTAACCTTAAATCAGTATCCGTGATAATACTGTTGTATTTTAGTAAATAGTTCCAATCAGATGAAGGGATGCAAATCTGCTGCAAATACATTCAATTATGTCAGAGTTACCTCCCTTGATCTAACAAGTACGTTAATAAAACGAGTGTTCATAATTTCATTTCGGTCTACCATACAGTACTATCTAACGTCTGTTTTATATTAAACTAGATCTAAATTAATCTGTATCCTTAGATATGTATCTTATTTTTTGTCTTTATTTCACATGCTGTTTGTTTTCATTGTGTTATTGTTACTATAGTAGTAAAATTAACTTTCATATATTTAATTTCCACCGCTGTAAACCCTAATTAAAATAAAGCTTCTTGCATCTTGTATCTTGTATTTAAGCATAAGCGGGTCAGGTCCTGTTTAGATACCTGTTTAGATTTTCATTGCAACAGCTAATCTGGGTCTACAACGGTTGTAATGTCTTGTTACTGAATTCTATTGTTCATTGTACATAAAATTATGTTTTGTGTGGATTCTGTTGTTTGTTGTAAATATGTTGAGAATAAAATCTCGTGTTCATGGTAAATATTTTGCCGTTGTTTAATTGTAAATAGTTTGTGTGGAATTTGTTGTTTATTGTTCAAACTTTTTTTGCAGAATGTGTTTTTCATTGGTAATATGATTTGTGTTAATTGTATTGTTTATTCTGAATTTATTTTGTGTGGATTCTGTCGTTCATTGTAGATATGTTTTGTGTAGATTTTGTTGCACATTGTAAAAATGTTTTGTGTATATTATGTTGTGCATTGTTAATATGTTTTATGTGAATTCTATTGTTCATTGTAAATATGTTTATAGTTAATTCTGTTGATCTTCTAAATATGTTTGGTGTTGATTCTGTTGTTCATTAATATGTTTTGTGTGCATTCTGTTGGTCATTGTAAAAATGTTCTGTGCGTATTCTGCTGTTCATTGTGAAAATGTTTTATATGGAGTCTTTTGTTCATTCCAAATATGATCTGTGTAGATTCTGTTTTTCATTGTAAATATGTTTTAGTGGATTCTGTTGTTCATTGAAATTTGTTGTGTGTGGATTCTGTCATTGTAAATATGTTTTGCATGCTTTCTATTGTTCATTGTAAATATGTTTTGTGTGGATTCTGTTGGTCATTGTAAATACATTTTGTGTGATGTCTATTGTTCATTGTAAATTTGCTTTTTGTGGATTCTGCTGTAAATTATAGATATGTTTGAGGGTTTCATGAAATATTGGTTGTTATGTAGATAACAATTAGTTTGAAGTCTTGTCTCTCTTTTTTGCTTAGTGTAGATGGGCGTCGCAATATGATTTCACTCGACATGGCACTGCAAATGATGTAGATCCAGACCGGTTACCGCATCGAGAAAGCGGCCTTTCGGGGTCTACAACCTCCGTTCATCAGTGTTATACGTTTTGTTTGCTTTAATCATTAGCTGGACAAATACTGGTTATTTGCTGCATATCCATTGAAACAGCTGATCTTGGTCTACATCGGTTGTTATGTCTTGTGGGTGGACTTTATTTATCATTGTAAATAAAATTATGTTTTGTTTTGAGTCTGTTGTTTGTTATAAATATATTTTTGTGTAGATGTTCGTGTTCATTGTAAATGTTGATGTAAATTTTGTTGTTTAATTGTATATATGTTTCGTGTGGATATAAATATATTTTATGTAGATTATTCTGTTCATTGTAATATGTTTTGTGTATATTCTGTTGTTTTATTGTAAGTGTGTTTAGACTGGATTCTCTTGTTTATTGTAAATATGTTTTGTGTAGTTTATGTTGTACATTATAAATATTTTTTGTGGGGATTCTCTTGTTCATTGTTAATATGTTTTGTGTAGATTCTGTTTTTTATTGTAAATATGTTTTGTGTAGATTCTGTTGTTCATTATTAATATGTTTTGTGTGGATTCTGTTGTTCATTGTAAATATGTTTTGTGTAGATTATGTTGTGCATTGTAGATATGTTTTGTGTGCATTCTGTATTTCATTATAAATATGTTTTGTGTGGATTCTGTTGTTCATTGTAAATATGCTTTTTGTAGTTTAAGTTGTTCATTGTAAATATGATTTTTGTGGATTCTGTTACTCATTGTATATATGTTTTTTGTAGATTATGTTGTTCATTGTTAATATGTTTTGTGTAGATTCTATTGTTCATTGTAAATATGCATTGTGTAGATTCTGTTGTTCATTTTAAATATGTTTCGTGTAGATTCTGTTGTTCATTTTAAATATGTTTTGTGTGGATTCTGTTTTGCATTGTTAATATGTTTTGTGTAGATTCTATTGTTCATTGTAAATATGCATTGTGTAGATTCTGTTGTTCATTTTAAATATGTTTTGTGTAGATTCTGTTGTGCATTGTTAATATGTTTTGTGTAGATTCTATTGTTCATTGTAAATAAGCATTGTGTAGATTCTGTTGTTCATTATAAATATGGTCTATGTGGATTCTGTTGTTCATTGTAAATATGGTTTGTGTAGATTATGTTGTTCATTGTAAATATGATTTTTGTGGATTCTGTTACTCATTTTATATATGTTTTATGTAGATTGTGTTGTACATTATAAACATGTTTTGTGTGGATTATGTTGTTCATTGTAAATATGATTTGTGTGGATTCTGTTGTTCATTGTAAATATGTTTTGTGTGGATTCTGTTGTTCATTGTAAATATGTTTTGTGTGGATTCTGTTGTCCATTGTTAATATGTTTTGTGTAGATTATGTTGTTTATTATAAATATGTTTCGTGTATATTCTGTTCATTGTAAATATGTGTTGTGTAGGTTCTGTTGTTCATTGTAATTAAATTTTGCGTATATTTTTGTGTTTATTGAAAATATGTTTTGTGTGGGTTCTGTTGTTCATTGTAAATAATTGTTGTGTGGATTCTGTTGTTCACTGTAAATATGTTTTGTGCGGATTCAGTTTTTCAATGTAAATACATGTATGTTTGGTATGGATTCTATTGTTCATTGTAAATAGTGTTGCGTTGATTCTGTTGTTCATATGGCATCCTTGGCCTAGTCGTATAGTCACCGTGCCTTATATCACTAAGCTCCTGACCGCTGTGGGTTCGAATCCCGGTCTGGGTATTCGGGTTTTTCATGTAGTTTGCCTTGCTTCCATTGTGAAAAAACTTCCGTTTGCCAGAGTGCAAATTGCTGAGTTAAAGATGTTAAATTACTAAATTCCGCAGGTTGAATATTTATATATTTCAAATTGTCGATGGAAGTTTATATAAAACGTTTTTCCGTGATTTATTCTTTAATGGTATGAAACATTTCGTTATTCAGAAACGTTACGCACAATACTGAAATTAACTCGACTCGTACTTGATAGGAATAATCCGCATTTGGAGTCTGCTTTCGCCTCGTCCAAGTAAGGATTATTACTGCTGTGTACTCGTCCAAAAAATTTCAATATTGTAC
This sequence comes from Gari tellinella, assembly GCA_922989275.2. NCBI lineage: Eukaryota > Metazoa > Mollusca > Bivalvia > Cardiida > Psammobiidae > Gari > Gari tellinella. The sequence continues at coordinate 24,440,051 of OV277857.1, read as the reverse complement.
TCAATACTGTCAGATAACCATACACGTCTTGCAGGAGTTATGCCCCTTTATTCGATGGATAGGGACAGACATTGCGTCCATTTAGCACTCCAGGATTTCTAACATCAAGGTCCAAGGTTATAAAGCGTTTGAGCGGAGTCTGAGTGTGTTCTCAAACATTTGATTGGTCAGATTTGAGCCTAGGCTCAAATCTGACCAATCAAATGTTTGAGAACGACTTTAGACTCAACTGAAAAGCTTTATAACCTTGGTCCCTAGAAATTAGTTATTATGACTATAGATACATGAATACGAGCATCATCTTGAACTGTTTTGATCCTAACCAGATGAAGAGTTTATCAGCTTCTGATTATGAGCAAATCTGTTTGAATCATGCGGTATTCTTGGGACTGACAGTGCACGGGGTGTATAAAGAAAACAGAAACAAAGAGCTGTTTCGGAAATTACCTTCGTCGCCTTTGTATGTTATGTCCAAATGAGTGTCAAACCGTTTGGATCCATATCAATCGGGTCAGGATCCAAAATGTTTGCAAATAGCTATCGTACTCGGATAAGGCAGTGAGTTTATCGAAATACAGTAGAACCTCTCTATTATGACCACTAAAATGTATAAAATATTAGTCGTTTAAGACAGGTGACTGTTTAAAGCAAAGTAAAAGTGAAACAGACAGCTCCCACAGGAGCTTTCTGTTTCACTTTCACATTGCTTTAAGCTGTCACCTGCCTTTTATACAGACAATTAGCCTTCGTTTTAGTAGTCGTAATAGAGAGGTTCTACTGTATATCAATGGACTTATGATGATTATAACATGCACGCCAATATGTAACAGCACTAGTTCTGCCTATTGCAGGGAACCTCGACAATACAATACTATAAATAATGAATATATAAATGTAATAATGAAACAATACTATACTGTTTTATACACATCAAAAATGATACAGTGGAGAATCTGTTATTCTTTCCCGTTTAAACGCAAACGTACGCAAACGCAAAATACTAAAACGTAGAAAAGTACAACTTTTGGACAATTCTGATAATTCATCTTTATCTTGGTGGCAAACAGTTTGAAGCCTGATCAGACGCCGGGTTACCCGGCGTCTGATCTGGCTCCAAACTGTTTGCACTGCAAATAATAGTTTTAGCGTAAACGCGTTTATTGGGAAAGAATAACGTTTTCTCCACTGTACGTGAATATAGACAATACAGTTCCATAAATATATAAATGTCATAACGAATCAATAGTATAATGTTTTATAAACATCCAAAATGATATGTGAGTATCGGCAATACAATACCATACTTATTTAGATGTAATATCGATACAATATTATAATATTTTAGAAATACCCCAAATGGCACGTGAATACAGTGGAGAATCTGTTATTCTTTCCCAATAAACGCGTTTACGCTAAAACTATTATTTGCAGTGGAAACAGTTTGGAGCCAGATCAGACGCCGGGTAAAACGCCTGGTAAAACGCCGGGTAACCCGGCGTCTGATCAGGCTCCAAACTGTTTGCCACCAAGATAAACAAGAATTATCAGAATTGTCCAAAAGTTGATCTTTTCTACGTTTTAGTGCTTTGCGTTTGCGTACGTTTGCGTTTAAACGGTAAAGAATAACAGATTCTCCACTGTAACGGCAAAACAATACCATAAATATTATTAATGTAATAACGATACAATATTATAATGTTTTATAATAATTCAAAATGACACGTGAAAACGGTGATTTTAAACATTAAACATTAGTCATCTATTAGGTATGCAGAGGAAACAACAAATTAATATTTAAGCTTGTTTATTTTTCGGGAAAAGTAGCGTTTTCCCTATATAAATACATAAATACACATTATATACACAATTAAATTAACACTTTCACTGCCATGGCCGACAACACTAACATTTGCAAATAGTTTGGATGCTGATCAGACGCCGCGAAACGTTGCGTCTGATCATTATCCAAATTTTTTGACATTCATATCAATATTTCACAAGTCAAAAATGCGTCAAACTCCAAATTTAAAAAATACAGTGTTCCCTCCCTACAACGACCCTCCCAACAACGATCCCCTCCTAACACCGATCTTAACCGCTGTTCCCCAAACAAAAGATGCATGTCAACCTTTTCATGAATGCAATACCGTCTGCTTAAATTTGTCGCCTGCTGTTTTTTCAAAGTTACATATAAGTGGAAATTTTGATAGAATAAATATAATGACGAGTGACAAACAGCTGGAATCCAGATCAGACGCCGGGTTACGCGGCGTCTGATCTAGATTCAAGCTGTTTGCAAATGTAAGCCAATTCTCAATGTTCCCTCCCTATAACGACTCCCTCCGAACAACACACACAATATGTGTCTCCCACTGAGTGACGTTGTAGAGAGGAAGCGCTGTAAAAGCAAACGAAAAATATGAGCAGACGATAATATGGCAACGGCTGTGTTGCACCGGTTATGATGTCATATTGGCAGTGAAAGAGTTAAAATTGTTTATTGCAACAAGGTTTCAAATATCACACTTTAGGCATTAATATAAATAAATGATTGACGTTTTAGTTGGCCTGTGTAATAGATCGTATCACGTGACTGTCAACTATCATCACGTGCTGGGTCTCCACGTGCCGCCGAAGGTCTACTTTTCTTTGGAATGCCCTGCCACATCTCTCACATGGGAATGGTTTGAATCCAGTATGCTTGCGACTGTGAGTGATCAGGTTCGAAGACTGGCTGAAACATTTGCCGCACTGCATACACTTGTGAGGCTTTTCTCCTGTAAAATTTCAAAAGATAATAGTAGTGATATAATAATGATGATGATAATGAAAATAATAATTAATAATTATAATAAAAATAATATTTTATTATTATTATTATTATTATCGTTATTAGATAATATTTTTTATCATTTTTATAAAGATTATTATTATCAATAATATTATAAAGGCTTTATTGAACGAGAAAACTCACTTGACATCAATCTTCTATGAGCCCCTGTATTAAATATAACTTCAGATATCTATCCCATACACTCCATAAATACGCCCGTTTACGCCTTTATCTTATTCCTCTATTAAAGAAAATACAGAATGTTCCTTAATAGCCAAAAGCAGAAAGCTGTACTCCTTCGCCCTTTACTCTTTAGCCTGTTTCTAGTTTTGAAGATAGTGACACCTTAATACTGGATGAAAGTATTCTACTTTACATTCAGCCTGCTTTAAACTACAATCTGCTGTAATATAGAAAGTTCAAACTAGTCTATTTCTTATGATACAATTTCATTACTGTATAAATTGGAACTATTTTCATCAGAGAGGTAAAAACAAACTGTGCTAAAATGTGTAGTTGTGGAGTAATTGGTTAAGACGCATTATCACTTTCAATTCCGTGACCATGGGGCCGTTTTACTAAACAACTTACGCAAATTATTTGCGTAAGTCAAAATTTTGACTTTTAATTAATATTTTTTATTATCACTTGCTACAAACAGCAAATAGCCAGATCAGAGGACGCGCTTTTAGCGCGTCCTCTGATCTGGCTATTTGCTGTTTGCAAACGTTTATCATCGAAAAATAAGAGTAAAACGATTTTGACTTACGCAAAAATTGTGCGTAAGTAGTTTAGTAAAACGGGCCCCATGGCTGCAAAACTGCAACTGAACTTAACGCAAAGCATAACATTAAAGGCGTAAAAGGGTTGATCTATTAGGTAATAGGATAAATGTACGGACACAAGGACGGAGGTAGGATATTAGGGCAATACATGTACTGTTTGCCCATATACCTTTATGACGGGGCATTAAACAGTAAATGTACTTGATAAAACTTTATAAAACAACATATAAAAAGAGACTGTGAGTATATTCTCTGATATGCTATTTTCATCTATATGGTCATTGATTCCATTGTATACATATACTTAACATCTAATCGGTCACTTTTTAAAGCAACATATGTCTTTAAATACTACGTTCACATTTATTATATTTTACACACAACATGATAGGTTCTAAGTGCTCCTTATTTTTGCATTTATACACGTTGCCCTACTTCGTGAAGGTCAGAACAGCCACGTGGCTTGTTTGACCTAATTTGCACGTGTAACGTATGGAAGAAAGTCTCTGCCCGCAATATTACACGAGTGGAATCTCCAATTACTGCCTAGCCTGAAAAACACCTAAAATGGCGAGATTAACTCACGAAGAGAGCAGCAAAGCCGTCGGAATGTTGCACGCTAGTGTATCCTTACGGCAAATAAGATTCAACCACCGAAGAATTCCGGAAGTGGAAACAAAAAAGACTAATGTCCGTTTATTCCATATTAGGAAATGTTTCCGTCCATTTTAATGTGGCTAGAACTTTAAACCGGATACGTTCGACCACTTTAAGGCTATAACGCGGAAATTTGACGTCACCGGAAGTAGAGCAACCCGCCCAAGAAAACCAAAACGACGGGTAAAACACTCCTATGATCGATACACTGTAATGACGCACCTGGGAGACAGATTTCTTTTCCATTGCAAAGACGGTAAGACAGTTTAAGGGTCAACACGGGCGTAACGTCACACCCAAGACGGTGCGTAATCGGCTGTAAGTGGCGGCAGTCGCTGCTGACGACTACTTAAGGATAACACCACAACCAGGCAGCTTTGGCCCGATGATAGAGATGAGTTTAACCCAACAGAACACGTTTGCGACATTCTAAAGAAACACATTCGTTCCTTACTACAGCCTCCAAACGCTGACGCTGTGGAGCGTGACATCGTCAATGTGTGAGTAAGTTAGGTCATCAATACTTCTGTTGAATTCTTCTCGTCTATGAGAAGTCGATACGAAACTGTTATTAAAGCTGACGGGACAATACGCGTTACTAACATAGGGCCTAAGATCTATGGGAACACTCCTGCGACTTTCAAAATCTGGGGTGCCTCCATAGAAGTTGTTGTTAAAACTTAGAAGGAAAGGTGATAGCCGGGAAATTGGAATCATCTGTTTCACAATTGATTACATTTGCATTGTAAAACAATTAAATGGTTTATAAGTTCTTCATTTTTCTTTTTCTGAATGAAACATAAGGTGACCGATTAGAACTTTGAGTATATGTTACAGGAATAACGTGTAATCAGGGAATAAGTGAAATCACTGAAAAATCAGGGATTTCACTAAAACCCTAAATCTCCTAGGGAAAATGAGTATTTTTGAAACTTTTCGGAGAATGTTTGTAAATACTTGGCAGTTAAACTTTTGGTTAAAGTAATTAATCTTACCCTCATTAAGTTCAAAGGTAAGTATCGCGCTTTGAAATATTATGTTAAGCTTATAAACAAAACAGTGGTCTGGGGATTTTTAAATGTCCTGGCTTATATGCACATTGTCATTTATTTTAATTCAATTATGCGAGAAAACTGTGTATGAACGTTCATTAGACCATGATATTTCAAGAAAGCATGATGTTTTAAACCAAAAGAACTATCATGATAATAAAACTCTATTTATTTGATAATAAGAGGGGGTATTTTATCAATTCCCTAAAACGCCCAGTGATTACACGTGATCCCTGTACAGTGGAGAATCTGTTATTCTTTCCCGTTTAAACGCAAACGTACGCAAACGCAAAGCGCTAAAACATAGAAAAGTACAACTTTTGGACAATTCTGATAATTCATGTTTATCTTGGTGGCAAACAGTTTGGAGCCTGATCAGACGCCGGGTTACCCGGCGTCTGATCTGGCTCCAAACTGTTTGCACTGAAAATAATAGTTTTAGCGTAAACGCGTTTATTGGGAAAGAATAACACATTCTCCACCCACTGCCGGTAACACATCCACGAGTGTGATACAGTGGAGAAGACGTTATTCTTTCCAATAAACGTATTTATGCCAAAAGCATTATAACCATTGACAACTATTTGGCGCCAGATCAGACGCCAGGCAACCCGGCGCTTGATCTGACTCCAAACTATTTGCTACTCAAATTAAAATGTATCTTATAGACAATTCAAAAATAACTATAATACTTATGTTCTCCTTTGTACTGAATTGCGTATTGCATTTCATTTGAGTTATTACGAGAAAGATTAGAATAAACGTCTCCTTCACAGGGCTGCCATAAGTTGAAATGAAAAATCCTAAGATTTCCAAATTTGCAATTTTTCAAGTGCGATTTTACGAATCGTACCTTTATCCCATAGCCTTTTTCTTGTTTTGTTGACATGCGACTACTTAAAGCAGGCTGTAAGTAAAGCAGAATGCGCCTTCGGGAAAAAATCCGGAGATTTAGGAAAAATCCGGAGAAATGGCAGCCCTGCCTTCACTGCAATGCCTCATTTGCATCATTTACTCGCGTAAACTTATGTGATCGCGATTCTCTACAATTTCAACATCGTAAATGCCAAACTCATCAATTTAATACTGATCGAAGATGTTGTCAAATTGTCCGTCAATGTTTTATACAGATTTCCCACTGAGCGACATAGTGCAATACGGGAACGGCTCCACTATCTGGTATTTGCGCGGAGAGGAAAATCCGGAAACCCAAATGTTAAACGGCGGACTGGGACCAAAATCACAAAGGTCAGGGAAATCTAAATTGGCTCGGTGTAATACCAGAGCCCGGAGAGACGGTTTTGGAACATTTGATAGCAAAGCATAGAGAAATCCTAAAATGATTACTGTAATGGTCTATGCATTATTAAACAAAGCATTGTTGAGTGCGGTCCGTGTATCCTTTCTAAAGCTTGAAACTTTGTTTGATTCTGTACTATTTTGCGTCTGCAAATTTCATCAAATGATCTGAAGGTTTGTAATTGTTTGCAGAGGATCTGCGGTTTCTCATATGCAGTTTGGCCCCTGACCAGACGCTTGATGACTCGGCACTTCACCTGGCCTTTCGACTTTATAATATTCTGCACGTGAAACAGGGAATACAATACCATTGGCGACTGGCTCCCCGCAGAGGTCTGGAAGGGTAACTAGGAACATTGTGTCATTTTTATTCGGCGGTAAGACGATATTCGTCTGACAGTTACTTCCAATTAAAGCTTCTGCATGATGAAGTTCTATGGATACAGTTGAGAAGATACCATTCTTTCCCAATAAACACGTTTATATCCAAACATGCATGACCACTTCAAACAGTTTAGAGCCAGATCAGACGCCGGGTAACCCGGCGTCTGATCTGGCCCTAAACTCTTTGCCACTCATATAAAAATAAACTATTGAAACAAAATTTGAAAAAGTAATCTTTTGCATTTTATTGCAATGCGTTTGCGTTTCGTTTGCGTTAAAACGTGAAAGAACAACGTCTTCTCCGCGGCATAACTAAGCAGTACATGAACTTTTCGATCCGAATGCTAAAATAGATTGCAAAACTAGAGTTTGTATATTGCTTCAGTTCAATATTTGAGAGAAGGGAGTGGGGGGGGGGGGGGGGGTATTTTGACTTAATAAATACTGAACTGTGTGGCAAACAGTTAGGAGCCTTATAAGACGCCGCGTATGCATATAAAGTTGTATTCTGCTTTTATTTCTAAAAATTAAATATTAGGTATTTCAACACTTAGAAATATTGAAATGAGCGTTAACCAGTTAGGCTTCAGATCACACGCTGGGTTATGCAACATGTCATCTAGATCCAAACTGAAACTAACTATTGCACGCGTGGCAAGGCAGTGATGGGTTTGAATTAAACAATCCCTGTATCAATCCCGAGTAGGAGCAAGCTTACACGAGTTAACGTATTAGCCATAGAAATTCCATTTTCTGTCCAGTGTCAAAATTTATATTTATATAAAAATCTGACGAATCAAAAGCTTAAGAACGATCGAAGACTCAAACGCTTTATAGCCGTTGGACATGTCCTGATATAAAGCAAAAATGAAATGTTTCAAAATACATGTAGTGGACAGTTTGGTGTCAGATCAGTCGCCGGGTAACCCTATGTTACCCAGATTAAAACAAATTGATAAAAAACAGTTGTTAGCGCTTTATTTTCAGCATGCTTTAGGATATATAAAATATTTATGATGGTGCATATTCATGACCGTATAAAATGGAAATATTTCTGTTCAGTGTAGGAATAAATTACAGGAGCACAAACGTATATCTTTTGGTAAATAGGTTTAAATAGAAATATATTTTTGTTTATTTTCCGTCTGCTGTAAGAAGTACATGTCTGAAACACCGTAAATCAGGGAAACGGTTAAACTCAACTACAGTCGAAATTCGATAGTTCGAACTCGCATTAGTTCGAAAATACCCATATTTCAAAGTTAAAACGTGGCTTAGCCTCGTTTTGCTTTGAAATACGGGTATGTTCAACTTGAGCGAATTCGACTTATCGAAATTTAACTTATGAAATAACTATACGGTCGATTTAAGAGAGCTGGACGTATCGAGTTTCGACTGTATATTCATTTCCAAGAACGCATGACATAATTATTTCCAGAATTATCTGGTTTGACCAACTGTAGGGCGGACATGTTATACATTATCTGCCTTGATACATGTATCAATAATCGATAATCGATAATTCAGACGTATTGAAATCCTATCTTGGGTGAATGGGTGGGAGAATAACATCTTCTCCACTCTCCTAAACGAGCTCTTTGGTCAGGTTCTGAACTGTATTACTATTGCAACGCATTGACAAAAAAACCTTATCTCGTATCACAAACGGACTACATTTAGCTGGAAACTAGAAATGTCAATTTGAAATATCAGGGAGGGAGGGTCAAAGGTATTTTTTATGACGTACCTGTGTGAATGTAGGTATGCTTCTTCATGTCCGACTTCTGGTGAAATCGTTTGCCGCAATACATGCAGGGGAAAGGTCTCGTGTCACTGTGTATAAGCAGATGGGTGGCCAGTGTAGACGACCTCTTAAATGTTTTCCCGCACTGTTTACAAGCGAAACTCCGCTCTTGTGTGTGCACGATCTTGTGCTGATCTAGACTAACTGCGTGTCCAAATGCTTTATTGCACACTTCGCACGAGAAAGGGCGAGAACCCGTATGCGTTCGCCGCACATGCACTTCTAGTCCATGGGCAGTGCTGAAAACCTTCTCGCATTTTGTACATGCATATGTACCGACGGAAAGGTCAAGGACGCCGTCCTGGGTCTTGTAAATATAGTTGCGATTGGAATCTAAGGGTGTCCGAGCAGTTGCATAGAGATGGTGAAGGTAAGGGTAGTGGGTAGCGAGTAAGAAACTCTGTGAGAGAAGAAAGTTGTTGATTAGATGCCGAGCGTCCGGTCGAAGTGACTGATTTACAAATGCAGGATGGCACAGGCCAGGGTAGATCATCTGCTTCTGATGAGGCCAGATCTTTCCTGTAAAAAAATAGATACATACTTATATATAATTAGTATACTCTGATGAGGATTTAGCGAAACCAGTTGTTTTATTTGTTGTTTTTGTATATGCTCTGTTTGTCATTCTACAATATATTGCCAAAATAAACACTAAATGTTTAAAAATTGACAAGACATAATTTGAAACTGGAATTATCAATTTGAATGTCCAAGGTTGGGTGAGTTATGAAATAATAAATCCATATCAGTGTTTTATCGTGCAATAAAACACGGGTAGGAATTGAGATGCGTGGTAATTAAATCACGTGGCCGAATGCCGGCTGATTTAATCACCAGCATCTAAACGACTATCCGTGTTCTATTGTACGATAAAACACTGGTATTTATTATCATTCCTAGCCTAACACTTCAATTTAACCTCAATTTACAACAACACAACGGCGCTACATTTCTTGGCGTACGCATTTTCGAAGCCATGTTACGTCACGTTAAGCCGTTAAAGCGCGTACATGTACGTGTTTTATTGAGAATTTAAACACAGATACGTTCCTTCATTGTTTATATAGGGATGCTATGCGGCGTCTGATCAGGGTCCGGGCTGTTTGTGACTAGTTAGTGCACTAGGAGTAAGCTAACGAAGGGGTTAAAACTCAGAACCATGTCGAATTGTAACTTCTTCCCTGCCTTGCCCCAAATCAAATGGCTATTTGCAAAGAGTTTGAATGCTGATTGGACGCCGCGTTGAGTGCCGCCTATCCGTATCCATGCTGTTTGACACTCATCATTACTATATACCGGTAACTTACAACATTTTATTGCACTGCGTTTGCGTTTAAACCAGGGCTGCCATAAGTTGGCATGAAAAATCCTAAGATTTCCAAATTTGCATTTTTCAAGTGCGATTTTACGAATTGTACCTTTACCACATAACCTGTTTCTAGTTGCGTTGACATGTTACTACTTGAAGCAGGTTGGAAGTAAAGCAGAATGCGCCATAAGGCGCATTCTGCTTTACTTTCAGACAGCTTTAAGCTACCATGTACCAGAAAAAATCCGAATATTTAGGAAAATTCCGGAGAAATGGCAGCCCTGTTAAACGGGAAAGAATAGCGTCTTCTCCACTGTAACAAAATGTTGGTGTCAAGCCCCCTAATGTCAGTGACACTTATTGTACTTTCAATATTTCTGGCTATTCAGAAAAAAATCGCTCCACCCCTCTAATAGATACATTCAATAAACCAATTAACCCCTCAACTGCCTTACCCAGAGTGCAATAGTTATTTGCAAACAGGTTGGATCCTGATCAGGTGTCGCTTTACGCGGCTTCTGATCAGCATCCAAACTGTTTGAAACTCATTTTCAATATTTCTGGAGTAAAAAACGTGAGATTTAAATTTGAGATAAAAACAGACGACAATTTCTTAACATTGATGACTGCATCGGAGTGAAGGTTTAACGTTATTGCAGACGACAATTTTGTATCAGATAATGTTGCATTATAATGCTCAAACCATTGTCAAACCACAGGTGCGCGTGTGACCAACGGTCTCGTGCCTCCGTTATGAAAAGAAGAAGAATAGAGAACCTTTGTGCAGCTAAACATATTACCGCTCTCATAGCATTTAGTTGGGATCCAGATCAGACACAACCAGTTGTAATCAATTAAAACAGAAACATAAGACTAACAAACAAGAATAATTAATGACGATGCCAAAGCAGACCACATATTTACCGTGTGACTGTGAAATAATAAAGTCGGGCTTTCTCAAAGAGGCCCTTTTAACACTTTTCCTGAAAGTGCATTTGCAAACATTTTGGTTCCTGATCACTCAGGCGCCGAATTCAAGATCCAATTCTGTGTGAAACACCTGTTGAAACCATTGCTCCATATACAATCATTTTAACACATTAATTTATTCATCCACTCGAGAAATTAGTTCCAATTTAAACAGTCATGAACATTTTACATAACAACTATTTTCTAATATAGCAGATGATAGCTTAAAGCAGGCTGAAAGTATGGTTATTTTAAAGCAGACGACACATTTTAGAGGGACAAAGGTTTGGGGCGTGTTTACCCACCCCGGGGCTTCCGACAGCACATGGACAAGTCTCAGGGACATGTTTAGCCACGCCAGGGTTTAGAAAGCATCACTCGTTTCCGATCACAATAATTATTTGATTTATTTCCACAAGTGCTATCAAATAATTAAAAGTGTTCATAATTGATCCTATTGTTCGATTTAATATTTGAGATGCTCTGCTTTTAATTCCACAATTAAAGGTAACCTAACTGAGGTAAAGCGGCATCATTGTGGGGACATTGATTTTGGAGAGATTTGAAATTGTTCTAATATTTACATAAGATCACATTGAGCTAGTTATTTCGTTAATTGAACTGCAGCCACCTGCTAATGATGGGGAATGCCCGCCGAGTTGTGACAACAAATTTCTGATTCTCCGCCGAACCCCTTTCCTCCCTGTTACTTCAAATTGACAATTAAAGTTTCCAATATACAGCAAAATCTCTCTATTACGATCACTCAAATGCTAATTATTAGGTGTATAAGGTTGTTGACTGCTTAAAGCAAAGTGAACGTAAAACAGAAAGCTCCTTTAGGAGCTTTCTGTTTTACATTCATCTTGCTCTAAACCGTCACCTGTCTTTTACGCAGTCAATTAGCCCCCTTTTTATTGGTCGTAATAGAGAGGTTTTACGGTAGTTCGGTCCTTTTTTTCCCTTTTAACTCGCCTGTTCTGTTTGTGCTATTCCTCCGTCGTGAGCGAGAATGTGAGCTTGGACCAAGGTTAAAGGTTTTCGGACCTCTTGGTTCAAAGCTTACTATTTGTGCTAGTTTGTATGAAGCTTCATTGGGGATCAAACATTGAAAACTCTAAAGTTGTAATTTGAAAATAATTTTAATTGTTATCAATGTCTTACATGTTTTGGACTTTGCTACAAAGCACCAGTTTAGAGTTTTATCGGGCGGGTTCTTTTTAAGTTAAATATTTGTGCCGAACTTTTCATAATTATGGAGGTTTTTGTTTTTTCAAATTAAACATTGATATTGTGAAGTTAACACTTAAAAGAACATTTGTTTTTATACAGTATTTGATAAGGTTTGGACTTACCGGTAGGTTTTTGGCCACAAATCACCAAGTTAACGATTTTGGACGGCTTGTCTTAAAGCTCAATAGTAATTATTTTGCAAGAGTGCCGGAATTCTTATGGAAGTCTTTAGTGGGGCAAACCTTAATGCTGTGAAGTTAAAACTTTTGGAACCGATTTTAATAAGTTTTAGCTTTGACAAATGTTGGACTTGAATTATAGATATTTCATATTTGGCTTGCATGCTAAAACGAATAAACTATTTAGCCTAGTAATAAAACGTGGGTCATATCATTCAAAGGTCAATGTCAAAAAGGTTGAATATATGTATAACCTTGATCGTAAGTTTGAAACTTCATCGTTTTTGTATTTATTATGAATGAAACACTATGTCAAACGTCTATAATTATGGTAATTAGCTGGACCTTCTCGATGTTCTAGGGAAAACGGGTCATATTATATAGACGGTTGTTTGCTAAGACAACTGGACGAAATGTCGGATCTTAGTGGATACTATGCTTTCGAAGATTTCGGGCTACGGCCGGTTGCAAAAACTATGGTTTTCGTTATTTTAAAGTAAGTAAGTAAGAAGTGGAAAGGGAATAGGAGTAGAGAGAAGGGAGTAGTCCTGCAGGGGCGTTCTAATCAGAAGTGTTTGCAGTAGACAAGTGTGCTCTTCACCCTACGATTGTTCAGAAGGCGTTTCTTTTGAAAGTACAGCGCTCCCTCTCTACAACGTCATCCAATGGGAGACAAAAATGTGTGCGTTGTTCGGAGGGAGTCGTTATAGGGAGGGAAATTGGCTGCGTCTGATCTGGATTCAAGCTGTTTGTCACCCGTTATTAAGTGTTTTCTGTCAAAATGTCCATTATGTAACTTTGAGAAAAACAGCAGACGACAATTTTAATCAGATGACATTGCAGCCGTGAATAGGTTGGGCATAATTGTTCTGTTTAGGGAACAGCGGCAAGTGTCGTTGTAAGGAGGGAGTCGTTGTTGAGAGGGCCGTTGTAGGGAGGGAACACTGTATTGTGGGGCTCTGAGTGATTTTTATACACAGAGGAAAAGGCGCTAGTGTTTCTCTTTAAACGAAACAAAACGCAGATAAAATGTAGAAAACAATGAATTTATTTTTATCTGAGTGGAAAACAGTATACTCCTAAGATTTAAGACGTCATAATACTGGCTATTTAAATTGAGCAAGTTAAGACACACCAGGGCTCTACATCAGGGAGGTATTACAAATACTAAAATCTTTACTCCTGCAGTAAACCCTATGGTATCACTACTCATTAGAACTGTATATTTAAGACGATTTTAATTAGTAGTTAGGACCATAGGATTTGGTACCGAAATGAATGGGAAAAGGTTGCATTCGTTCCGGAGATAAGGGAAGTTATTCAATTACTGTAGGACCTTGTTTCTGCATTAAACCTTATGGTGTTACTACTCATTAGAATAGTATCTTCAATGCGATTCTAATACTTCTTCTTCTACTACTAATACTTTCAAGAACTTACCAGTGGGAGGGGTTTCGTAAGTCCATGGTCTAAAAGCCGTGAAGTCCTGGTTCGAGTCCTCTTTACAACTAGGACTCAATTCTGACGGATCATCAACTTCCAGCCTCTCACGACTCCGGTCTGAACAGTCGACACCGTCGGTGTTAGTTGTAACAGTGTCTGTAAGATAGTAATAATAAAATATGACAATCTATATTGAATTATTTCCATGTACATGTAAACGAGTTTATGCTCAAAACCATATGTCGATTGTAAACAGTTTGGAGCCAGCTAAGACAGCCGGGTAACTATGCATCTGGGGCCCGTTTCATAAAACTTCTTACGACAAATGTTGTCGTAAGTCAGATTATAAAAGTATCAATTATTATTTATTTCTCCATCTAATCCTGTCTTGTGACATCCTTTTGGAATCGTCTTGAAAAGACGATTCCAAAACGATGTCACAAGACAGGATTAGATAGAGAAATCACAGATTAAATGTATTTTAAAGTTTTGACTTACGACAACATTTGTATTAAGAAGTTTTATAAAACGGGCCCCTGATCTGCCTCTTAACCATTTTCCACTCAGTTAAAAAATAATCCTTTAGAAAATTATCAAAACGCTGTCTTTTTCTCCATGTTTATGTTTCAATTCTTTAAACAGAACGTGATAAGGTCTTCACTGTATACAAGAAATACAATATATGAACGTATGTTAAGTATACATGTAAAATGTCCGTAGTTTTCATCCAAAAAATTCAACATTAACTCTTTCATTGCCATAGGCGCCAAAAATGCGACTTTGCAAACAGTTTGGATCCTGATCAGACGCCGCGTAACGCGGCTTCTGATCGCAGTCCAAACTTTTTGACACTCGTATCGTCATTTCTTTAGTTAAAACAGCCATAAAGCTGACTTTAAAATATATTGCAGACAACACTACCAATGCAGACGATAATTTGGCGGTAAGAGAGTTAAAGCAGGCGATAATATTTGGCAGTTAAAGAGTTAAATAAGTAAATCAACAATAAGAAACACTGATCCACCCGTTATCATCTGTTAAACAAGTACTATATAACGTAAATTGACACTTACCATTTTGCGATTTACTAACAATTTCAAAAGCGCTCTTCATGTCTAACTCTGTCTCCATTTCTGGTTTAGATTTAATGAGAAATGATTTAGGCATGATTCGCTAAATACTGAATCAAATGCGGCGGTGCCTTTGAAAAGCTGAAAAGTTCGAACTTAAAGCCGCCTGCCTCTATTGTATAAACATCCATATAACTGATCTAATTGTTGCAGCGCGTGCCGCTCATTACGCACAGCCAATCAGAACATGGTCGCGTGCCAGGGGCGGGGTTTAATGTTGACTCTATTCCTTAGTGTGTTTACTCGACAAATGTTGCAATTCACAAGAAGTCAGTTTGAATAAAATTGCAATATTGTAAACGTCTGATGTGATAAAAGGTACTCAGAGAATGGCATTTGGGGGGAAAATCCTACTTTTTTAACACAACAAATATGATTTTGTATTTCTTTTCCAAAAGTCAAATTGATTTCTTTAGCAGATGGTACATGTAGCTTAAAGCAGGCTGAAATTAAAGTGAAAATGCATTAAGATGCAAATCTATTTACTTTAAATCTGCTTACCTATATATCTTCATAGCTGGAAACAGGCTATGGAGCAAACGGTTAAACTCCGTGTCCCATTAACACTTTATAATCGTTTCAAGGTTTACAGAAGGTTCCGTAGTTACTCTAGATGGAATTATTAATAAGCAACGTCCCGAATTAAGACTTCTGAAATTAAAAACTAAGCGACCACTAATTTCAGCTTGGCGCGAGTCTGATCAGATGTTTCCGCCAAGGCGAGAGCTGAATACAACACCATGTAGCGCATCGCAACTGGTAATGTGTCAGGGCTGCCATAAGTTGACATGAAAAATCCTAAGATTTCCAAATTTGCATTTTTCAAGTGCGATTTTACGAATCGTTTTGTTGGCATGCAACTACTTAAAACAGGCTGTACGTAAAGCAGAATGCGCCTAAAGGCGCATTCTGCTTTGCTTTCAGCCTGCTTTAAGCTACTATAAACTGGGAAAAATCCGAAGATTTAGGAAAAATCCGGAGAAATGGCAGCCCTGATGTGTGTGTTATACAGGTATGCCTTTAATATACACCAACAACAAGTAAATACTTGTTTACGTCATTTTATCCAGAAACATCTTATATTTGAAGCAGAACCAGAGTTATTATCGAAAACGAGTTCAAAGTAAAATATACAAACAGTAAAATACAAGGAGTAAGTTACAAACCTTTTGTATCCTACTACATGTATGTACAGCCACACGCGGAAACGCTCAATGTCACATGAAGGCATATAGAATAATATATTAAATGGAATTATCATTTCAAATGATAATTCTATTTAATATATTAGTCTATATATTTCGAGTCGAAAATGCAATAAAAAGTTGTTGCTCAAACCAGTCTCTAATCTGACTCTAGTATTTAAGATAGGTGACAATTTAAGCAGATTGGAAGCAAAACAGCCTGCCTTTAGGTACCGTCTTCAAAGATGTAGACACTATTTCTATTGTATGTATTTATGATTGTATTATATGAAACTATTTTCTTGTGTGGAGGAATAATTTAATTGTGTAAGAAAGGCGTATATGTGGAGTAATTTGTAAACGACCGTATATTCAACTTGTATTAAGGTTGAGGACCAATAATGAGATTGGGTCAATACCCCCCAGGAAACTCTACGGAGAGCGTTCAGCCATTCTCATCAACTGCCGACCTGTTCTGAAACATGCTAAAGATCGGTTCGGGACAGACCGACAGATGACAAGAATGCTACACGTAGAGTACCAATTTTGGTCCGATCTCACTTGGGATCATTAACCTTAAATGGTATCAAAACCTATCTTAACTCGGTCAGGGTGGTTTCGTTTTTCAGAAGTTTAACTGTATATTTAACGACTGTCGTCGACGATTAAAGTCGTTCTTTATTAGTCTTCTAATTTGGGTTTACTGCCAGAACGCATTATGAAATGTGACGTTACTGCGGAGAAGACGTTATTCTTTCTTGTTTAAACGCAAACGATACGTAAACGCATTGCATTTTTTATAACATTGCGATTGCCAGAACAGAACGGAACCTTTATTATCGTTACACGTTACATACAAAGGAAACACTATGTGAGCATATAAAGTTGAGCATGTAAAGTATAAAGCCGAATAGATTTGTAGAATATCAGAAACTTGCTTCAGATGGATCTAACAGCTAAATGGTTTAGATTTATGGAGCAGCCAAATAAACCGAGTCAAATAATGACATGAATTAAACCACTAAATGAAATGACGCAGATTTCTTACTAGATCTAGATCTATTCGATTAGGCTTTGAACATAGATCTACATATACCAACTGATCTGGACAAAGAGCGAAGGTCAATGACAGTAGGGCTCCGAAAAGAGTCCTCTGATCAGTTTCTACACTGTTTGCAGCATTTACCTAATATTTTCCAGATAGATCTAAATCAATGAAATGCGAGAACAGGACAACTTTTTGATAATTCTGACTATTTATTTCAATCTCAGTGACAAATAGTAAAATGGTGAGTCAGATCAGACGGGCGTCTGATTTGGCTCCAAACTGTTTGCAATAGAAATAACAGTTTTAGCGTAAACGCGTTTTATGGGGAAAGAATAACCGTAACAGCAAAGGGTGATTATAGATAGATATTTTTAGTGATTAATATTTATTAAGAGCTCGCAGAGTTAATGACAAACGCTAGACTCCTGTTGATTAGGCGACATAGTGTCGGCAAAATAATTTCCATTTTACTCTTCTCAAATATGTCGGTATGGTGGTCCAAATACAGCAGCATTCTATGTTAAAGAGCATTGTGAATAAAATATATACTTATATAGCTTGAATTTCACGGTTTTAACCCATTACCCAATAGCCTGTTTCTAATGTTGAAGACTTGAGACCACTTAAACAAGGTTGAAAGTAAAGCAGAATGCGCCTTAAGGCGCATTGTTCTTTTACTTTCAGTCTGCTTTAAGCTTTCATCTGATAGGATTTAGAATTATCTTTTTCAGATACATTGTATAAAATTCAATGGAGGAATATATTAGGAATATATCAGAGCTCCAGATAAGGGGAGTATTTAAAAAATAAAAATCTTTATTTCTGCTTTAAACCCTATGGTGTCACTACTCATTAGAATCGTCTCAAAGAGACGATTCTAATGAGTAGTAACACCATAGGATTTGGTGCTGAAATAAGTGAGAACATTTTGGTTTTGTTCAGTTTACTCCCCTTATCTGGAGCCCTGATATATAGTTTAGCCTGTTTTAAGCTACTATCTGCTATAGAATATAGAAGTATTGCTTATGATACATACTATTGACTGTATAAATTGGAACTATTTACTTCAGTGAGGGAATAAATTAAAGGTGTATTTATGGGTTAATGTGTCAAACTGCATTGAAATCTGTACAAATTAAAACAAAATTTCGTGAAAAAAGAGAGAGCGCAACCAATGCATATTTAGAGAAAACAAACCTGTATTTGTTTATACACATTTCTTTCAAATGTAACTCATTCACGCCTGAAACTTTAAATGGAAACCTCCAATTTCCAGTTACGTCTAGTCCATTTCTGGCCATGTTTGGGTGATTATTACAATATTTTGGAAAACTATAAAGAGTGTTGACCTTGATCAGAGGGCTCATTAAGGAGTCCTCTGATCAGGTCCAACACTGTTTGCATAGGACAGTTGTACTCTTCATGGGTGCATTGTTTCTAATGACAAGTACAGTGGATAATCTGTTATTCTTTCCCGTTTAAACGCAAACGTACGCAAACGCAAAGCACTAAAACGTAGAAAAGAACAACTTTTGGACAATTCTGATAATTCATGTTTATCTTGGTGGCAAACAGTTTGGAGCCTGATCAGACGCCGGGTTACCCGGCGTCTGATCTGGCTCCAAACTGTTTGCACTGCAAATAATAGTTTTAGCGTAAACGCGTTTATTGGGAAAGAATAACGTTTTCTCCACTGTATACTCGTCGCTAAGGTTGAATGTGTTTTAACCCTCTGCCCACTAAGTAATTGTCGATTGTAGAATGTGATGTTTGCAACCATTTTTAGAGCTGATATATTTGCATTTTCTATCAGAAAATAACTTGATCGACTTACAATGAAACAGTGGAGACATTATTTATTCCCTTTTTAAATGCAGACTTAACGCAAACGCAATTCAAACAATGTGGAAAAAGACACAATTTTAAAAAATCTACCGATGTAGTTATCTGATCTGGCTTCATCTTGTTTGCGATGGCATAACGAATTTAGCATAAACGTGTGCAGTTACAGTGGAGAATGTGTTATTCTTTCCCAGTAAACACGTTTACGCTTAAACGTTTATTTCCAGTGCAAACAGTTTGGAGCCAGATCAGACGCCGGGTAACCCGGCGTCTGATCAGGCTCCAAACTGTTTGCCACCAAGATAAACATGAAATATCAGAATTGTCCAAAAGTTGTTCTTTTCTACGTTTTAGTGCTTTGCGTTTGCGTACGTTTGCGTTTAAACGGGAAAGAATAGCAGATTCTCCACTGTACATCAGGGACCAGTCTTACGGAAAAGAATAACAGATTCCCCACTGTATCTCCTGCAGGTTAAATGTTACATTAACCCTGTACCGCCTTTATACGCCTTTAATATTTCTTCACTGAACTTGTTTTAAGTGGTCACCTAACTTCAATAATACAGTGCTCCCTCCCTACAACGACCCTCCCAACAACGACTCCCTCCTTACAACGACCCTTGTCGCAGTTCCCTAAACAGGACAGTTTTGCCAACCTTTTCACGGCTGTAATATCGTCTGCTTAAAATTGCCGTCTGCTGTTTTTCTAAAAAGTCACATACAAATGTATTTGACATTTTGACAGAAAAAAACATAATGACGAGTGTCTGATCTGGATTCAAGCTGTTTATAAATGTAAGCCAATGTCCCTCCCTATAACGCCTCCCTCCGAACAACGCACAACCTTTTTGTCTCCCTTTTGGTGTCGTTGTAAAAAGGGGACGCTGTAGAAACAGGCTATATGATGTAATTGGTGGTAGCTTAATACTTAACAATAGAAATACAGAAAGTTTGTTTACTCGTTTGTAACAATGTTACCATTTACTATCCAAATCCATAGTCAGGGTGATTTTCTTTTCGTTTATTGTTATCTGTAACGTATGACTAACAAATTGCCAATTATACATTGCTGTTTAGTTGATATGCATTTTAACTTTATTTGTAGTACTGTGAATGTATTCTCAGCCAAATGCCTCCATTACACTAGATAAATTGAATTGAATTGAATTGAACATTACCTCTCAAAATAAAATCTTATACTAGTTTCTGTATACAGTCAAACTTCGCTATCTCCAACTCGCTTTAGTCAAACTTACCTGTATCTTTACAGTTGAATTTCATATTTAAAGTCGAATACATGACTTAGCCACTTTTTAAATTTGAAATACGGATATGTTCGACTTAAGCGAGTTTGATATATCGAAGTTCGACTGGGGCTATTCAGTAAGACGGATTCCAAGAAGCAAACACTAGTTTTCAGTTTTCAAAGGACAAAAATAACGGTCCTTAAGCAGTAATTGACTGTACGATGTAACAGTTTACTGTTATCCAGATTAGCGACCCTGTCGACCCCCTCCGCTCTAGACCAAATATTGACACTTGTTTCTTCACAACTTTGAAGCAGTACCTGTTGATTTCTTGATCATACACTGATCAGGAAATATTCCTTTAATATGGTTATCAACACAATAGAAAACAAACAGACAACGTTAGAAGACCCTGGTATAGATATAGGAGTCAAACAAAAACGGTTTTCCCGGATTGATTTTCGCCATTATTTTCACCCATTTCGGAAGAAGTTTTGTCATTAGCGTTATTCAATCCCATTTAGGTAGGTCAATGCAGATCCGTGCCGCCAATCTTTCGGGCGCCGGTTCGTTTGAATAAGGACAATGATTTGGCACAATAATTTAGTGACTCTACATTGATATATTTGCAAACAAACAAATGTATTAAAAACTCTAAATTAATGTGAGAACCCGGCACGTGCTACTAGAAAGCTTAAAGATTTGGCGATATATATCAATATTTAAAATAATCCGTGGAATTTTTATTGAAAGAAATGTTTTGATAGGGACGGGTGTGAAGAGGTGGTGGGGAATACAAACAGTCTTGACCCTCTCGTCCCCGTAGGCGACTTTTTCGAATTTGCAAACAGTTTGGATCCAGATCATACGCCGCGTAACGCGGCGTCTGATCAGGATCCAAACTGTTTGATACTCGTATTGAAATTTCGCCAGTCATACTGTATTTAATCTAGCTTTGAAACGATATTGCAGAACACAATATGAAGGCAGACGACAATATAACGGTGAAGGGGTAAAAAACTCATGATAATTTTGGCGATAAAAGGGTTTAAACTGGGTACTGCTGCGAAGTTCCGTTGAATGCGTCTGTTGTGAATGCTTGAAGAAATCCTTGTCAATTATTGTGGACCATATTGAAAATTGTTCTTGTTTTTATATACCAAATATACATCAATATTGTTGTCGCTGATGTTTGAACTGGAACTCAGCATATTCCGCCTTTTTCCGTGAGCTATTTTTTATCTTCCGGAAAAAGATTTGGTATTTAGTCAGTGAACAATGACTGGACATCATTTACTACACAGTCGATAGTAGCTAAGTGGTTTGTTCACCGCACTAATAATACCAGGGTCGTGAGTTCGATCCCCGCCATGGTAGTTTTACATTCAAGTGACTTTTTCGATGTATACATGTATATGTTACATTCTCTGTCGGGTTGACGCATGCTTTTTTGTGTGTAAATTTTGTATGTAGTGAGACTTGTCTTACACTAGAATTAAAGACGCAAAAGTAGTCTAACGAACTCCAACCTTTCTGCTGAAAGCATTTTACTGTACGCTTTACACAAAATATCTTTAGAAGCGCACTATGTAACTTTTTTATTTCGCTAAGAAGTAGATTTTTTACGTAGGTTCTGATATAAAGAGAGAATAAATTCACAATGAAAGATATACTTCAAATCTTTATGGCGAATTTAAATTAGATTTTACCTAGATTCGAACCCACAACCTCTGTCCGTCGAGTCGGCGACACATGCCACTGAGCTATTATTATTGGAATGAGTGTGCTTAGTTTGAACCGTAAGTAACTTACCCATAACATGGAAGGGTTGCAATTGTGGTGACGGTCAGCTGGCTCCAAATTGAAATATATCCAGATTCCTAAGAATTTTCAAAAAGGTGACATTTAGTAAATTTTATTGCAATTGCGTTTGAGTTGAGTCTCGCTTAAACGGGAACAATAACGTGATCCTGACCAAACGCCGTGTATGCAAATAACCATTGTACCCGGGATAAGACAGTGAAGGGGCTAAGCAGGTTGAAAGTAAAGCAGAACGCGCCTTGCTTTATGCTATCATCAAGTAATTGAAAACGTGAAGCTTTTATCCATTATATTTTCGTTCTGCCATTTTTAGATACGTATATCTGTGTTTCTCCTTTAACCCTTTACCCAATAGCCTGTTTGTAGATTTGAAAACAGATCACCACTTAAAACAGTTTAAAAGTGAAGCAGAGTGCGCCTAAAGTCAGCCTGCTTTAGAAATGAATGAATGAATGGTGTTTTACGGCCCATCGACACAAAAAGGTCATTTAGAGCCGAATCAGCCTGCTTTAAGCTACACTATGCTAGGACATGGTAACTCTTTCTGCATACAGTGGAGAATGTTTTATTCTTTCCCAATAAACGCGTTTACGCTAAAACGTTTATTTCCATTGCAAACAGTTTGGAGCCAGATCAGACGCCGGGTAACCCGGCGTCTGATCAGGCTCCAAACTGTTTGCCACCAAGATCAAGATGAAATATCAGAATTGTCCAAAAGTTGTTCTTTTCTACGTTTTAGTGCTTTGCGTTTGCGTACGTTTGCGTTTAAACGGGAAAGAATAACAGATTCTCCACTGTATAAAGTGGAACTATTCTCTTCAGTGGTTGAACGAATTAAAGTCGCATTTATGGAGTATTCGGTTAAGTTGTAGCTCAACAAGACTCACTGTTTATGAAAACTCTCCCGTTAATGAATAAGAAAATATTATTTTTTTATATGCATTACTTGATATTTTCGTTCTGTCATTTTTTTAACTTCGAATACCTGTTTTTCTTCGTTAAAGTGTTACTGTTAATAACACATAATTGAATCAGAAATTATTGTATACCAGATTTAGGCGTGTCATTTTTAATTAGGGGGCATTCATATCGACACATATTGGCAAACTCAGCAACCCTAAATTGATTTCATCTACATTGTAACAGTAGTCCTTCAAACTACAGTCGAACCTCGATACTTCGAACTCGCTTAAATCGATCGTTCCAGTATTCCATAAACTGAATTTGGATAAGTCGATCTCGCTTATGCCGAACATATCCGTATTTCAAAGTTAAAACGTGGCTATGCCACGTTTTAACTTTAAAATACAGGTATGTTCGAAGCATCGCGATTTCGAATTATCGAATGTCGACTATATTTTTCAAAACCTTTATAATTAGAAATTGGACTTAGGAACTATGGTTATGAATAATAAATGATTTCAAAGAGTTAATTATGTAGAAATCATTTAAAAGATTTGCGTATTTTATTTTCACGCGGCGGTTGGCCTATTGGTTATGCTGGTAATTAACGGATTTGTTTTGTCCCATCTGTCAGTTCCCAGAGTCCGTGTTTGCTCAAGCCCCTCTACCTTTACCACTGAGTCTGATATAAGTGTCGTCTGTTGTAGCTGTAAGTGCCGTCCGCTACAAAAAAGTGTCTGCTGTCTTTAATACATTTGCGCCCATTGGATTCTTCTATGTATATTGGATTAGTCCATTTTTGATGAAAGGGATGACCGGTCTAAATTTTCATTTTCGTTTTGATTTTATATTGTATATTGAAATTCCCATCAGCAAACAGTGTAGACTCTGCTCATACGCCGCATTATGCGGCGTCTGATCAGAGTATACACTGTTTGCTTATGTCCATTTTCATGGGACGCTATATAGGCACGACTGATTGGCTGATACGGTAAACCTAGGAAAACAACACTTAAGTATTTAGCGACATATACATGTAATTAACACTGTGCCCAATACCTCTGAAACCTCAAATACAGTGAAACCCCTCTAAACCGGAACTTCTAAATACCGGAATTCTCTCTAAACCGGACAAAAACACTGGTCCCGTTTCCAATCCTTCTTTATTTAAAGCCATTACACAATCAATACACCTTTTTACGTCTTTGTGTTATTCTTACACTGAAGAAAATAGTTTGTACATTCTAGCAGATGATAACTTAAAGCAGGTTGAAAGTAAAGCAGTATGTGCCTTAAGGCGCATTCTGCTTTACTTTCAACCTGCTTTAAGTGGTCAGCTATCTTCCATACTAGAAACAAGTTAAAACCCCTCTAAACCGGAAACCCCTCTAAACCGGACATTTTTGTTGTCCCCACACATGTCCGGTTTAGAGGGGCTTCACTGTATACAATTTACAATTAAGTCTAGTCCATTTTTGACGTTATAGGATAGTTTTGTCATTGTATTGCAATGTGACAAACAATGCTGATTAGGGTCAGGGCTGCCATAAGTTGATCATAAAAATCCTGAGATTTCAAATTTTCAGACGCAATTTTACTAATCGTACACTTACCCCATATTCTGTTTCTTGTAATGAAGACACATGGCTGCTTAAAACAGATTGAAAGTAAAGCAGAATGCGCCTCAAGGCGCATTTTGCTTTACTTTCAGCCTGTTTTAAGCTAACATCTGCTAGGATAAAAAATCCGAAGACTTAGGAAATATCCGGAGAAATGACAGCCCTGTAAAGGGTTCAGAGTGTTGAAATATTTTGTTGCTGTTAACTTCACCACATTAACATTTTCACCCGAGCAACGAGTATACTCGTCTTTTACAAACGGTCTACCCATGAAGTATACACTTGTTTTACACAAACTGTATAGATTCAGACCAGAGTATGCTTCAGGACCTGCACGGTCTGTTATTGTGCAATACGGTGATAAAAATCCCTTAATAGTGTAAAGAGGCCAAGACATCATTGGAAAATGGAACTATATGAAGATTCCGCGGTGACTGAGTTCAGTTGTATATTCTGCATACATTAAGGGCGCTGTTACTTCGACCAATCACTGAAGTAGAATGGAGATTTCAAAATTCAGGTAATTGTTGAATGCAAGATAACAAAACACCTAACATTAGGCGACCACCTGAATAAATGATAGCCCAATGATGTCCTGGGTGTTCGCTTGCTTTATTTACTGTACCTGTAGCGTCAGTTACTGCACTTAGGATGTTATCACGCGGCAGTTCTCTTAGTTCCTCCGGTACGGTTTTTTTTTCCCGAAATCTTCGGATTTTTACTTGCTCCTCCGGACCTACGGATTAATCTTCGAATTTCTGCTCTTTATTCAACTTGGCATTTGGAATTGTGTGCGCTTTTATTGATATTGGTGTCAAACAGTTTACATCCAGATCAAACGCCACCTTACGCCGCCAAACTTTTACAAAAATTAGATTAATGTTAAAAGAGCCTGGCAGCGAAATAGTAAAAGGTACGATTCCTAAAATCGCACTTGAATATTTGGAAAACTTAGGATTTTAATGAGCAACTTATGGAAGCCCTATTTCTACATTTTCATGATTTGCGTATAGTTTACATTTGGTTTGCATTTGCCCTTTTCCTACAGTGGAGAATCTGTTATTCTTTCCCGTTTAAACGAAATGAAACGCAAACGCAAAACACTTAAACGTAGATAAGTTCAACTTTTGGACAATTCTGATATTTCATGTTTATCTTGGTGGCAAACAGTTTGGAGCCTGATCAGACGCCGGGTTACCCGGCGTCTGATCTGGCTCCAAACTGTTTGCACTGCAAATAACAGTTTTAGCGTAAACGCGTTTATTGGGAAAGGATAACACATTCTCCACTGTACCAGGGTCTCTTACACTACCATTTGCAATTTACAGATTGGATCCAGATCAGATGCCGTGTAAGGACAAAAACTGTTAGACACTAACATTTACAGGGCTGCAATTTCTCTGGATTTTCCTAAATCTTCGGGTTTTTTTTTCTATAAGATGGTAGCTTAAAGCGACTCGCAACCAGATGGTGCATTAAAAATAGTAATTTGTAAATATGTGTCAAACGCTTATATAAGTTTAGGATAAGAAATTCTGTTTAAAAAAAATGTATTTCAATAAAAAAAAATATTGGTCTCTGGTGGGATTCGAACCCGGGGCCGGCATTGGCGGACAGAAGGCAAAATAGGGGAAACCGCTTAGACCAATGGACCACGGAACTATCCGTTTATCTCGGATCGATTTAACGTATTTCAATGTGTAGCGATCGAAAGTGCAAACAACTTCGTAATTCGGCTCGTGTTTATGTCTGAGCCCGTGTAGAGAAGCAACAACAACAACTATACCGTCTACTAGTCGGTATAGAAAAACGATGGAAAATATCTAAAAATCTAAGATTCGGTGACGATTCTTGAGACTTTTTTTGGACTGATCATATTTTTTTAATGTCAGAAGCCAAATAATGCCACAAATTTGCTTTTATTTGAGTATTTTATTTTATTTTGACAAGTACACCATCCGGTTGCGAGTCCCTTTAAAGCAGGCTGAAAGTAAAGCAGAATGCACCTTAATGCGCAGTCTGCTTTACTTCCAGTCTGCTTTAAGCAGCCACGTATCAACAAAACTAGAAACAGGCGATGGGGAAAAGGTACGAATCGTAAAATCGCACTTGAAAAATACAACTTTGGAAATCTTAGGATTTTTTATGTTAAGGCAGCCCTGCATTTATATTTCCTAATTCAAAACGTATTCACCACTGTCAGACATGCGCGCTTTGAACAACTATACTTTCTATAACCCTTCACTGCCATTTAATTATGACGTAACAGGTTTATAACCCGTCTAAAACACTAGCTGTCATATCGTCTGCTTATATATTGTTTTTATGTACATTGTATATAAATATTGGAAATTATCGCGGTTTTTACTTCAGAAAAATTGATATCAGTGTCATCGAACAGCTTGGATCCTGACCAGACGCCGCGTTGCGCGGCCTTTGGTCAGGATCAAAACTGTTTGCAAATTTCAGTGCTGTCAGCATTGCCACTTTTTGTTAGTGAACAGGCTAAATGACAAAAGAAACCTGTAAACTAGAAATAAAAGTTCGACAGAGATCGGAAAACCTTCAAATCAACGTTATGTTATTGAAAGGGTCTTTTGTTGTAGGTATTCAATGTCGCGGGTCTTTGTTGATCTTAATAATTTATATACAGATCGATTTTTAGCCTTACCCTGCAACAAGTTGGTGTCTTAAAAACATCGTGTGTTAAACTGATAAAATTTAGTTAAATAACTTTAAAACAATTAAATACTATAGTAACAAATACGAGTTTAAACCTGTTTATAAGGCATGTTACCCGGCCTCTGGTTTTGATTTGTTCTGTTGAAAAATAACAAAAAGAGCGCACTTAGTATGGTAAGGGATTGAACCAACAAAATTATTGTCTGCTTTTCTTACCCATTTCATTGTCAAATTTATCGTGAGCTTTCTACCCCTTCACCGCAATATTGTCGTCTGCTTCAATACTGCAGTATCCAACAAAGTTTCAAAGTTAGATTTAAGGCAGCATAACTCAAGTAATTTATAACCGAGTGTCAAGCAGTTTGGATCCTGATCAGACGCCGCGTTACGCGGCGTCTGATCAAGTTCCAAACTATTTGCAAATGCGCTTTTTGGCGCCATTGACAGTGAAAGATTTAATATCCCTTGTACGGCTTTTAAAATTGATTTTCTTTATGGTCTTAACAAAATGTAAAGTTAATGGGTATCGTAGATTAGGCACTGTGATTGTCGTGTTTACCTACTTGGGTGCACACTGCTCGCCATTTATAACTTAGGACTAGTGAGTAGTGACCCTTGTAAAGGGTTAAGTGACGGGAATGTTTGTCACTGTTAACACTGCCTTAATGTTTAAACCCTTCACCGCCATGACGTCATCGGTTATAATCAATTTTCGTCTGCTTGTTTTTCTCAATTATAAATTTTAGGTATTCCGACTTAAAGAATATTGTATTGTGTGTCAAACAGTTTGTTTCCTGACCAGACGCCGCTTTACGCGGCGTCTGATCAGGAACCAAATTGTGTTCAAATACCCATTGTTGTCGGGGTAAGGCAGTGAAGGGGTTAAAGCAAATATAGAGAGCTCTAAGTTATTATTTAACAGATTAAATAACATAGCGCAAATGTATACGGGCGCGTGAGAGTTTTGATAAGTTGTGAATATTCTATTATTAAGCAGACGAACGTGCACGGTTATTATGAGCCGGAGCAGCAAAAACGGGGTAAGTAATGAATTAACTATTCCCCTCAGTTCTTGTATTCAGTATTGAAGACATGCTGATGCTTAAAGCAGACTGAGAGTAAAGCAGAAAACTCCTTAGGGCGCAACCTGCTTAACTTTCAGCCTGCGTTAAGCTGCTACGGTATAAAAAGGATTTCTTAAGGTGCACATTCATGACTATAAATAGGAACTACTATAAAAGGCGTAAAAGGTCGTGTCTATTGGGCAATGTGTTAATAGTTTTATCAGTTCGATACATGAACTTGCATAGATCTATTGGATATATGACAAGCAGTCGTATAGATGCTTAACTACTCATCCCTTAAGCATCAAATAATACATCCCAATGTCCATTAAGTCTAGTCCATTTGTTGTCTATTTAGGGTTGATTTTTACAATTAATTGCTCAGGGACCATCAGTGCGGACCCTGGTCAGGATCCCGTTTAATAAAACTTCGTACGTAAAATGCTGTCGTAAGTCAGATTATAAAAGTCTCAACTATTATTTATTTGTCCTTCTAATCCTGTCTTGTGACATCTTTTTGGAAAGAGATGTCACAAGGCAGGATTAGATAGAGAAATCAGAAATAAAATGTATGTGAATCACGACAACATTTGTGGTAAGAAGCTTTATGAAACGGGCCCCAGATGAAATGAACATTTCATTCTAAGGTAAACATGATGGATAATTTCGGGACTAGGAAAGTGACACGCAGCTTTGAAATGCGTTGGCATCACGGGCTGTGGATTCCACAGCTGTTGAAAAAGCTTTCTTGAGACTGTTTAATAATATTTAAAGACCATATGTATAGAAAATCTGCAAATTTGGCTGAAATAACCTTCACGTGTTTCATGAAATCATTTACAACTTAGGGTTTAGACAAAAAATATTTTCAAGCTCCTTACATATTATTCAATGGTACAAGTTTTCTGAGCATACGTTCGTATAAATAGTTTCAAATCCTACTAAGAAAGTCATTTAAACGTAGAAGTAGTAGTAGTAGTAGTAGTAGTAGTAGTAGTAGTAGTAGTAGTAGTAGTAGTAGTAGTAGTATAGTAGTATTTTATTCATTCATCCATACATGGAGATCTATAACATATAAAAGTATACAGATAATGTGAACTGAATAAACATATACATGTATGTGACAAAACCATGCTATTTTACAGTATAAATGTTTGGATATCACATTTAGATACATATATATTACCACACTAGTAAATGCACGTAAATGTTAGCGATGATCATGTATATACGTCAACATTAACAAACGCATTACACCAATTAGCATATATAATTACAATTATTAATACACTAGTAATGCACGTAAATACTAGCGATGATCATACGTCAACGTTAACAAACGCATTACATCAATTAGCATATACAATTACAATTATTAATACACTAGTAATGCACGTAAATACTAGCGATGATCATACGTCAACATTAACAAACGCATTACACCAATTAGCATATACAATTACAATTATTAATACACTAGTAATGCACGTAAATACTAGCGATGATCATACGTCAACATTAACAAACGCATTACACCAATTAGCATATACAATTACAATTATTAATACACTAGTAATGCACGTAAATGCTAGCGATGATCATACATCAACATTAACAAACGCATTACATCAATTAGCATATACAATTACAATTATTAATACACTAGTAATGCACGTAAATGCTAGCGATGATCATACGTCAGCATTCACAAACGCATTACACCAATTAGCATATACACTAACAATTATTAGTACACTAGTAATGCACGTAAATGCTAGCGATGATCATACGTCAACATTCACAAACGCATTTCATGTACAGCGCTTCCTCTCTACAACAACACACAGTGGGAGACAAAAAACATGTTCGTTGTTCGAAGGGAGTCGTAATAGGGAGGGAATTAGCTTACATTTATAAACAGCTTGAATCCAGATCAGACGCCGCGTTACGCGGCGTCTTGTCTGCATTTAAACTGTTTGCCACTCATCATTAAGTTTTTTATCCTAAATTGATCAAATACAGTCGAACTTCGATATCTTGAACTCGCCTAACTCGGATTATCCGATATGTCAACACATGAACTTCATTCTTACATGTTCGATATGTCGAACATACCCGTATATCAATGTTAAAACGTGGCCAAAAAGTTGAAATATAGGTATGTTCGACTTAACCGAGTTTGAGATATCGAAGTGCAACTGTATGTAACTTTTAGCTGACGACAATTTTAAGCACACGATATTGCAGCAGTAATAAGGTTGGACAAAATTGTCTTGTTTGGGGAACATCGGTGAGCGTCGTTGTAAAGGAATTTCGTTGTTCTGAGGACCGTTGTAGGTAGGGAGCACTGTATATCAATTAGCATATACAACTACAATTATTACTACACTAGTAATACACGTAAATGTTAGCTGTATTGTTTATGAATGTTCACTATTAATCTCCAGGTTTTCTTTTAATTCCATGCCTTTTCGGTTTGAAACCATCATCAGCACTCTCAAGCAGTTTGATTTGGTTAGCAGTAAACAAAAGTGCTAGATCTAACATTGAAGATGCTGTATACATGCCCTTAATAGACTACACGTGTAGTTCGTGTTTCATGAAGTTTCATCCAATATTTCGCTAATTTCTTCAGCACCAAACCCTATCGTGTTTACTACTCATTAGAATCGTCTCGAAGAGACGATTCTAATGAGTAGTGACACCATAGGGTTTTATGTAGAAATAATGATTTTAGTTCTTGAAATACATGTACTCCCCTTATCTGGAGCCATTTTTGTGTTGTATTTTTTGGCATATTTTGCTTATTCTTACAGCGAGCTGCCCTAACAGATGAGCAGGTGGCAGGTATGTACCAAACAGTATCAGTTTTGTACAGCAAAACATCATCGTTCAACGACATTCAGGGCTGCCATTTCTCCGGAATTTTCCTAAATCTTCGGATTTTTTCCTAGTACATGGTAGCTTATGCAGGCTGAAGGTAAAGCAAATGCGCCTTCAGGCGCATCCTGCTTTACTTCCAGTCTGCTTTAAGTAGTCACATGTCAACAAAGTTAGAAACAGGCTATGTGGAAACGGTACAATTCGTAAAATCGCACTTGAAAAATGCAAATTTGGAAATCTTAGGATTTTTTATGTCAACGTATGGTGTCCCTGGACATTCAATATATGGAGATGTTATTTTCCCAATAAACGCGTTTACGCTAAAACTAGTACAGTCGAACTTCGATAGCTCGAACTCGGTTATTTCGAACATACCGTTAGTTCGAGTTAAGCGAGGTCGAGATATCGAAGTTTGACTGTATGTACATTGCATTGCTGCCACTGGGATTTAAATCAATATTTAGAATTGACAAACAATAATTATTGTCATTTTCGACATTTAATTGCAATACCTTTATGTTTCATTTGCGTTTAAACGAGAAAGAATAACGTCTCACTGTACAATAAACCATAATGAAGTGACCATTACACTGAAGGCTCCTCTTATATGAGCCTTCTATATTACTTTTGTCCTGTATTAATTAGCCATCCCCTTTTTAAAGGCACAATGCAGCCTCCACAGGACTAACCGTAGTACAGTGGAGAATCTGTTATTCTTTCCCGTTTAAACGCAAACGTACGCAAACGCAAAGCGCTAAAACGTAGAAAAGAACACATTTTGGACAATTCTGATAATTCATGTTTATCTTGGTGGCAAACAGTATGGAGCCTGATCAGACGCCGGGTTACCCGGCGTCTTATCTGGCTCCAAACTGTTTGCACTGCAAAAAATAGTTTTAGCGTAAACGCGTTTATTGGGAAAGAATAACAGATTCTCCACTGTA
Source organism: Gari tellinella (assembly GCA_922989275.2). Classification (NCBI taxonomy): domain Eukaryota; kingdom Metazoa; phylum Mollusca; class Bivalvia; order Cardiida; family Psammobiidae; genus Gari; species Gari tellinella. Next base: position 24,407,737 of record OV277857.1, on the reverse strand, counting down.
TCAGTGTCTGCCTTCATTGCATACAGTGGAGAAAACAAAATTGTTTTCCAATAAACAACTATTACAGTGGAGAAGACGTTCCCTTTCCAAATACATGTATACGCGTTTTTACGCTAAAACTTTAATTTCCATTGCAAACAGTTTGGAGCCAGAATAGACGTCGGATAAACAAGACAAATAGATAGTCGGAATTTTCAGCAAGATTTTATTGTAATACGTTAGAGTTTAATTTGAGTTTAAACGGGAAAGATTAACGTCTTCCCCCTGTACAAACAATTCGGAGTCAGGTTCCAAGTGAGTCACGATGAGAAGAAGTAGAGGAAGTAAAATACCGAGCATTCTACTAGAAGCCCTCCAGTCCTCCAAGTTTCATTTCTTATCTCAACTTCCATATGACACTCGGTCTAATTTGGAAACTATGTTAAAACAAAGTCGACCTAGACCAGACAGCTCTGAACCTACTTCAACCTGTCTTAACAATAAGAACTCCTACATTATATCATAACTAATAAGTAAAACCTCTCTATCACGACCACTAACAGATGCTACGTTATTGTACAAATAGCATGTGTAGGCTTCGACGCAGAAAGCACCACCAAGAACTTTCTCCTTTACTTTCAACTTGCTTTAAGCTGACATCTACCGTTAACTCTAAATTGTATTGCACTGCTACGTTATTTCAAAGTTTAAACTTGCCCTCAGTGTATTTGACAATGTGTATTAAACGATGTTTTACTGCTATTTCAGAGTTTAAACTTGCCTTCTGTGTATTTGACAAGGTGTATTTGATGAAGTTTTACTGTTATTTCAGAGTTTAAACTTGCCTTCAGTGTATTTGACAAGGTGTATTTGACGAGGTTTTACTGCTATTTCAGAGTTTAAACTTGCCTTCTGTGTATTTGACAGGGTGTATTTGACGAGGTTTTACTGCTATTTCAGAGTTTAAACTTGCCCTCAGTGTATTTGACATGGTGTATTTGACGGGTATTACTACTATTTCAGAGTTTAAACTTGCCTTCAGTGTATTTGACAGGGTGTAATTGATGAGGTTTACTGCTATTTCAGAGTTTAAACTTGCTTCAGTGTATTTAACAGGGTGTATTTGACGAGGTTTTACTGTTATTCAGAGTTTAAACTTGCCTTCAGTGTATTTGACAGGGTGTATTTGACGAGGTTTATATTTTATGTACACTGTTCGTCTTTATAGGTGCATATAGGAGATAAGTGTGAGGTTGGGCGGCCCTAAACCCAGGTTTAACCCCCCAGTGGTTGTTAATGATTAATTAATTTATAGTTAATTATTGATTGCTACTGACCGTACCAAGGCGGGCTCCTATATTCACTTTGCTTTATGTTTGTCTTGCGTGTTGTTTTCTATTTAGTGTGCAGATGTAGGAATTGTATTGCGTGTGTGTGTGTGTGTGTGTGTTTGTTGTGGTATGACTGTGTGTGTGTGTTCTGCTTGAGAGGTGGGTGTATTGTTTGTGTTACGTTTCCTGCTTGAGTCTTTCGTATTTATTATTTACTGTTATTTCAGAGTTTAAACTTGCCTTCAGTGTATTTGACAGGGTGTAATTGATGAGGTTTACTGCTATTTCAGAGTTTAAACTTGCTTCAGTGTATTTAACAGGGTGTATTTGACGAGGTTTTACTGTTATTCAGAGTTTAAACTTGCCTTCTATGTATTTGACAAGGTGTATTTGCCGAGGTTTTACAGCTATTTCAGAGTTTAAACTTGCCCTCAGTGTATTTGACAGGGTGTATTTGACGAGGTTTTACTGTTATTTCAGAGTTTAAACTTGCCGTCGGTGTATTTGACAGTTTGTATTTGGCAATGTTTTACTGCTATTTCAGAGTTTAAACTTGCCTTCAGTGTATTTGACAATGTGTATTTGACGAGGTTTTATTGCTATTCCAGATTTTAAACTCGCCTTCTGTGTATTTGACAAGGTGTATTTGCCGAGGTTTTACAGCTATTTCAGAGTTTAAACTTGCCCTCAGTGTATATGACAAGGTGTATTTGACGAGGTTTTACTGTTATTTCAGAGTTTAAGCTTGCCTTCGGTGTATTTGACAATATATATTTGACGAGGTTTTACTGTTATTTCAGAATTTAAACTTGCCTTCAGTGTATTTGACAATGTGTATTTGATGAGGTTTACTGTTATTTCAGTGTTTAAACTTGCCTTCAGTGTATTTGACAGGGTGAATTTGATGAGGTTTACTGCTATTTCAGAGTTTAAACTTGCTTCAGTGTATTTAACAGGGTGTATTTGATGAGGTTTACTGATATTTCAGAGTTTAAACTTGCCTTCAGTGTATTTGACGAGGTGTATTTGACGAAGTTTTACTGTTATTTCAGAGTTTAAACTTGCCTTCAGTGTATTTGACAGGGTGTATTTGATGAGGTTTACTGCTATTTCAGAGTTTAAACTTGCCTTTGAACAGTGTATTTGTCGAGGTGTATTTGACGAAGTTTTACTGTTATTTCAGAGTTTAAACTTTCCTTCAGTGTATTTGACATGGTGTATTTGATGAAGTTGTACTGTTATATCAGAGTTTAAACTTGCCCTTCAGTGTATTTGACAAGGTGTATTTGATGTGGTTTACTGCTATTTCAGAGTTTAAACTTGCCTTCAGTGTATTTGACAGGGTGTATTTGATGAGGTTTACTGCTATTTCAGAGTTTAAACTTTCCTTCAGTGTATTAGACAGGGTGTATTTGATGAGGTTTACTGCTATTTCAGAGTTTAAACTTGCCTTCAGTGTATTTGACGAGGTTTATTTGACGAAGTTTTACTGTTATTTCAGAGTTTAAACTTGCCTTCAGGGTATTTGACAGGGTGTATTTTACGAAGTTTTACTGTTATTTCAGAGTTTAAACTTGCATTCTGTGTATTTGACAGTTTGTATTTGGCAATGTTTTACTGCTATTTCAGAGTTTAAACTTGCCTTCAATGTATTTGACAATGTGTATTTGACGAGGTTTTACTGCTATTTCAGATTTTAAACTCGCCTTCTGTGTATTTGACAAGGTGTATTTGCCGAGGTTTTACAGCTATTTCAGAGTTTAAACTTGCCCTCAGTGTATATGACAAGGTGTATTTGACGAGGTTTTACTGTTATTTCAGAGTTTAAACTTGCCTTCGGTGTATTTGACAATATTTATTTGACGAGGTTTTACTGTTATTTCAGAATTTAAACTTGCCTTCAGTGCATTTGACAATGTGTATTTGATGAGGTTTTACTGTTATTTCAGTGTTTAAACTTGCCTTCAGTGTATTTGACAGGGTGACTTTGACGAGGTTTTACTGTTATTTCAGAGTTTAAACTTGCCTTCAGTGTATTTGACAGGGTGTATTTGATGAGGTTTACTTCTATTTCAGAGTTTAAACTTGCTTCAGTGTATTTAACAGGGTGTATTTGATGAGATTTACTGATATTTCAGAGTTTAAACTTGCCTTCAGTGTATTTGACGAGGTGTATTTGACGAAGTGTTACTGTTATTTCAGAGTTTAAACTTGCCTTCAGTGTATTTGACAAGGGGTATTTGATGAAGTTTTACTGCTATTTCAGAGTTTAAACTTGCCTTCACTGTATTTGACAGGGTGTATTTGATGAGGTTTACTGCTATTTCAGAGTAAAAACTTGCCCTCGGTGTATATGACAAGGTGTATTTGATGAGGTTTTACTGCTATTTCAGAGTTTAAACTTGCCTTCAGTGTATTTGACATTGTGTATTTGATGAGGTTTTACTGCTATTTCAGAGTTTAAACTTGCCTTCAGTGTATTTGACAGGGTGTATTTGACGAAGTTTTACTGCTATTTCAGAGTTTTAACTTGCCTTCAGTGTATTTGACAGAGTGTATTTGATGAGGTTTACTGCTATTTCAGAGTTTAAACTTGCCTTTAAACAGTGTATTTGACGAGGGTTTTTTGACGAAGTTTTACTGTTATTTCAGAGTTTAAACTTGCCTTCAGTGTATTTGACAGGGTGTAATTGATGAGGTTTACTGCTATTTCAGAGTTTAAACTTGCTTCAGTGTATTTAACAGGGTGTATTTGACGAGGTTTTACTGTTATTCAGAATTTAAACTTGCCTTCGGTGTATTTGACAGGGTGTATTTGACGAAGTTTTACTGCTATTTCAGAGTTTAAACTTGCCTTCAGTGTATTTGACATGGTGTATTTGACGGGTATTACTACTATTTCAGAGTTTAAACTTGCCTTCAGTGTATTTGACGAGGTTTTACTGCTATTTCAGAGTTTAAACTTGCTTCAGTGTATTTAACATGGTGTATTTGACGAGGTTTTACTACTATTTCAGAGTTTAAACTTGTTTCAGTGTATTTGACAGGGTGTATTTGACGAGGTTTTACTACTATTTCAGAGTTTAAACTTGCCTTCAGTGTATTTGACAGGGTGTATTTGACGAGGTTTTACAGCTATTTCAGAGTTTAAACTTGCCCTCAGTGTATATGACAAGGTGTATTTGACGAGGTTTTACTGTTATTTCAGAGTTTAAACTTGCCCTCAGCGTGTTTGACAGGGTGTATTTGATGAGGTTTACTACTATTTCAGAGTTTGAACTTGCCTTCAGTGTATTTGACAGGGTGTATTTGACGAGGTTTTACAGCTATTTCAGAGTTTAAACTTGCCCTCAGTGTATATGACAAGGTGTATTTGACGAAGTATAACTGTTATTTCAGAGTTTTAATTTGTCTTCAGTGTATTTGACAGTGTGTATTTGACGAGGTTTTGCTTGCTATTTCAGAGTTTTAACGTGTCCTCAGTGTGTTTGACAAAATGTATTGACGTAGTTAACTGTTATTTCAGAGTTTAAACTTGCCTTCAGTGTATTTGACAAGGATGGTGATGGGACTATCACAGCTACAGAGCTGGTTCCCGTTCTTAAGAACATGGGTCAGAACCTTACAGAGGCTGACGTGGACGAGATGGTGAAGGAGGTCGACGAAGATGGTAACGTCTACAATTTACAGTTCAATCTTCTAGCATACAGCTGCAACCTATCTTAAAGACTGGCAATGAGAATGATTTTAAGGGTCGCTTAAATGTTGCTGGGTTTTTTACTAAAATAAAAAATAACGTCCAAGGTGTTTTGATACACTAAATTGTTTTGAGTCTATATTTAAGATGCATAAACAGTATTTTGAGTATTTAACAAAAGGCTGCACGGTGCTAGAAACAATAAACCCTTCACTGCCATGACGTCACAAACATCACTTATCGACTTTTATTTCTTAACTTCAAAATTAGATGATATTGACTAAAGTAATATCGTTATGAATGTCACACGGCTTGAGTCCTGATCAGACGCCGTGTAACGCAGTGTCTGATCTGGGTCCAAACTGTTTGCAAATAACCATTCTCCATCCGTCGAGTCTCAACGTAATAGACCGAAGATCTATTCTCAACGCAAGGGGCAAAATGTCCCTTAACACAATCAGACCCTTCTTACCGTTTAGCTTTAGTCTTTCCTCATTGTTTGTCCAATAGAAGTCCGTAGTTTGACTACCGATACCCTAGCAGTAATAATATATACAGGATATTAGTTCGTTAGAGAGAGATGTCACATTTACGGAAAGACATATGGAGGGAGATAACTCAATAGAATCACGGTGTTTTAGCCTCGTAGAAATATAAGAGACATCTCCCTTTCTATATCCTTGGAATAAATATGATATCACACTCTAACAAACAAATATTATATTTTTCTATGACAAAGGATGGACGGAACTGAAAGATGCATAATCTATAACAACAATGAGCAGAGCATCAAAGTATTGGAAAGTTGTTCTCTTAAACGGAACTATTTCTGTAAAGTATGTGTTATGCGGCCGTTATTCAGGTTAGATCATAATTCGGAACAAATACGGTGATTATTGAACCGAAGTGATTGTGAATAATTAAAGTTATCACTTATTGTCAGTATCTGTGTGGTTTTATTTGTGTTGTATTGAGTGCGTGTGTTACAATTTCAAGGCAATGGGGAGATAGATTTTGACGAGTTCCTCACGATGATGGCAAACAAGATGCAGTACAAGGAAAATGAGGACGAAGTGTATGAAGCTTTCATGGTAAGAACTATTTTACTTGATGACTGCATTAACCCTTTCCCCCATAGAAGCGACTTTTAGCGTATTTAATTTATTCCTCCGCTGAAGAAAATAGTTCCAGTTTATACCCTCATGAACAATTACAATACCAAATTTTTTTATATAGCCTAGCAGATGATAGTTTAAAGCAGGCTGAAAGTAAAGCAGAATGTGCCTTAAGGCACATTCTGCTTTACTTTCAACCTGCTTTAAGTGATCACCTGTATCTAATGTTATAAACAGGTTATTGGGTAAAGGGTTAATATATAAATCAATGTTCAGGTAAACCTGGGTTCAACGACCATTCATTCGGCATTCAACGACCATTCACCAAAAAATGGTACAAAATGTAATTAAGACTTAAAGTTACTGTGGATGGACGGACTTGCATGCATGCATACATACAAATACGGGCGAATGCCTGGCGAATTTTACAATGTAGATCACCTTGTGCGTTGCACAGGTGAGCCATAAATATACATGTGTGAACGTCAAAACAAACTCTGCGAATGGCTAGAATAATTAAAATTAACTTGCTGTAACATTTTTAATGCGAAAATGGCTTCTTGTTGTTGTTTCTGATATGGTTTATAGTCCCGCATAAGCTTTTTCAGGTGCGTCATCTCATCAAAAATGGCTTCTTCTATGAATACTGTCGTATATATATCGCCATTTAAGATGGGATCTGGTTAAAACGTACCCAATCCATTTTGCACCCACATCTTGGTCAGCTCGTACCCAAAATGTACTTATAGTTAAAACGTAACAAACCAAAACGTACCTACTATCTTGGTCATTTCGTATCCATATATATATATAAAAAATTATATATATATATTAAAAAAAAAGACCACACATAATGGTCCTTGAGCAAGACATGTACCGCGAATTGCTCCTCTCCACCCAGGGGTTAAAATGGGTACCTGTGAGGGTCTGAGCCGGTACTGCGGCTGCTTTAGCGCCATATGTTAGCAGGGATCAATATTGTAGGCAAGATGGCTCATTGATCAGGGGGTAAATGTACAGTCGGCTGAGCGGTCATTCGGACTGAAAGTAGACTTTAACTGGTACTCTTTTTTAATAAACATTTACACAGTTTCAGGTGTAGATTTAAGGAAGTTTTGCATGAGAAATAACGATGTTTGACACATTGGATATTGACCAGACACAGATTTACTCATATTCTAATCATAGTCTAAGCTGTTTACAATGCCAATGTATTCCTTCTGTAGCAGTGAAAAGGGATAACCACTTATCTGCCCTACCCCTAGTAATATGGTTAATTACAAGCAGTTTTGATCCTGATAAGACACTGCGTTAAGCGGCGTCTGATCAGGATCCAACCTGGTTGACACTCGTTTACGGTAAAACTTTTTTCAATTAACCTAAAAACCGGCGGATGTGGTCCAGTGGTAGCACACTTGACTGCGGTACAAAAGGGTCGTGAGTTCGATTCCTCGCCGGACGAAGTCCTTCGGGTGAGACTTTATAAACCGAGATCCGATATATCAGTGCTTTACCCTAGGCATCCAAATTAACCTAGAACTCGAGTAGGGTATCGCAGGTTTTTTGTGCCAGGTCCCCATCTCTCTCTCTGGGGAGTCCAGTAAGCCCATATATTGCAGAAACGTACGTTAACAAACAAACCAAACCTTAAATTTAAAAATTGAGATATGAAATCAGACGACGATTGTTTAAAACAGATGACGTCATGGTGGTGAAGATGTTAATATGTGTACAGTGGAGAATCTGTTATTCTTTCCCAATAAACGCGTTTACGCTAAAACTATTATTTGCAGTGCAAACAGTTTGGAGCCAGATCAGACGCCGGGTAACCCGGCGTCTGATCAGGCTCCAAACTGTTTGCCACCAAGATAAACATGAATTAACAGAATTGTCCAAAAGTTGTACTTTTCTACGTTTTAGTGCTTTGCGTTTGCGTACGTTTGCGTTTAAACGGGAAAGAATAACAGATTCTCCACTGTATATGCGTCTTTATTAGGAGTTTGATAACGGTAAGGGGTTCATCAGTGCCAAGGACCTGCGCGAGATCATGGTTACCCTTGGAGACCGGATGACCAATGCGGAAGTGGATGAAATGATGGTTGAGGCAGAGGTCAAGGACGGATTGATTAACATTAAAGGTTGGATACTTTTCTGATATTATATTTATTACATAACTTGCAGTCTGGGAGTGACAAACCTGCCATTCTGCTGTTGGTTAAATGTAAAAGGTAGCGATGTAAAAAAAAATTAATTATCATAGGAACACTGTTGTGTTTGAAATAGTTTTACATTTATTTTTTTTAGTAAAATATCAATGTTTCAAAACATGGCAACTGCAATCCTATCGAACAAATATTCTTTATTGTAGTAACATTGCAGTTCTTTTACATTGAAGTTCTTTTACAGCGAAGTTCTTTTACAGCGAATTTGTTTTTACAGCGAAGCTCTTTTACAGCGAAGTTTAACACTTTATGTGCCAGTGGCAACTTTACAGTGGAGAATCTGTTATTCTTTCCCGTTTAAACGCAAACGTACGCAAACGCACGCAAACGCAAAGCACTAAAACGTAAAAAAGTACAACTTTTGGACAATTCTGTTAATTCATGTTTATCTTGGTGGCAAACAGTTTGGAGCCTGATCAGACGCCGGGTTACCCGGCGTCTGATCTGGCTCCAAACTGTTTGCACTGTAAATAATAGTTTTAGCGTAAACGCGTTTATTGGGAAAGAATAACGTTTTCTCCACTGTACTAGTGTTAGCGACCAACCTCGATACACATCAGACACCGAGAAACTCGGCGTCTGGTCAGGATCTAAAGTGTTACTCTCGTCAATATTTCTTCAAGCAAAATGACATAAATCAAAAATTCAAACGCAGTCAAAAGTCTTCAAGTGTACAGTATTATGGCTGCAAATTTCTTTTTTACATTGTAACAAATTGTAAAGAAGGTACATGTATGTCCAAAACTTTAGAAAAATTAATATCTCATGACAATAATTTGTTTATCTTTATTTGCTTTTCTATTCAAAGTGTATTTTCTTTTTCAGACTTTGTGTCGGCTATCTGTCGGTGACACTTGCTCTGATATTTCTAATATACTAGTAACGTTGAACATTTGTACGAGTACAAAATATACAAGAACAACACATATGAGTACAACACGTGGCAACATACTGTTGCACCCTACAACTTTAGTGATTAACCTTCATACTGTGCAAAAAGGTCGTTATTCTTTCCCGTTTAAACGCAAACGAAATGCAATTCAATAAAATATCAATTTCATGAAATAAATAACTATTTATTTAATTATGAGTGGCAAACAGTTTGGAGCCTGATCAGACGCCGGGTTACGCCGGGTTTCCCGGCGTCTGATCTGTCTCCAAACTGTTTGCAATAGACACCATTAGTTTAGCATAAACGCGTTTATTTGGAAAGAATAACGTTATCCCACTGTACCATATCGGTACATTGGCCTGATCATTGTGTAAAGGACAAAGGGAGTACACTCATTGGTCTATCCAAAAACAGTGCAATAAACTATATATTCTACGCAAGTTCAGAGACTTCATGACGAGTATTGCTTATTATATGTCATTAAGAAAACACTGCATGGCTACCATAAATTGCTCATAAAAATCCTAAGATTTACACGTTTTCAATCGCGATTTTAGAAATCGTACCTTTAACCCTGTCGCTGACAGGCTCTATAACACTAACATGATTATGCAACCAGTTTGGATCCAGATAAGACACCGCGTAACGCGGCGTCTGAGCTGGATCTTAACCGTTTGACACCCATTTCAACGTTTCTTAACTAAAAATTGGTATAACATTCCAAATTTTAAAAGTAAAAGCAGAGATCCGAAGATTTCGGAAAATATCTGTGGGTCCAGAGAAATTACGAAAATTCCGAAGATTTAGCAAAAAATACGGAGAAATAGCAATCCTGAAACCATTTTGAGGCGACATATCACCCGAAGCACCGATTTCGTTTTCAGCATCGTTCCTTTTTTGTTTATATTTTTCTGTGTATTTATACCTTTCACTGAATAAAGCAAAAATTTTATACATAGTCGTTGTAAAGTAGATTTAAAGCCTTTGAAATTTTAACCGTTCCGAACAGAGCAAAACAAGTGACTGGTAGCTTAACTCAATCAGCCCTAACGACGAACATACTCGTTATTTACAAAAGATATACATGTAAAGACTAAAGAGTACACTTGCCCGTGCAAACATTGTAGACCCAGATTAAAGGGCTCAATCATGAGTCATCTGATCAAGGTATACACCATTTGTCATTTTGAATTCCATTGCAGAAAACAACCCTTAATAGTCACAAATTGACTATACTTAATTGGACACTTGAATTGTCCTTTTAAAGCGACTCGCAACCAGATGGTGCATTAAAAATAGTAATTTGTAAATATGTGTCAAACGCTTATATAAATGGTAAAGAATTAGTTTAGGATAAGAAATTCTGTTAAAAAAATGTATTTCAATAAAAAAAAGTATTGGTCTCTGGTGGGATTCGAACCCGGGGCCCGGCATTGGCAGACAGAACGCAAAATAGGGGAAACCGCTTAGACCAATGGACCACGGAACTATCCGTTTATCTCGGATCGATTTAACGTATTTCAATGTGTAGCCATCGAAAGTGCATACAACTTCGTAATTCGGCTCGTGTTTATGTCTGAGCCCGTGTAGAGAAGCAACAACATCTACTATACCGTCTACTAGTCGGTATAGAAAAACGATGGAAAATATCTAAAAATCTAAGATTCGGTGACGATTCTTGAGACTTTTTTTGGACTGATCATATTTTTTTAATGTCAGAAGCCAAATAATGCCACAAATTTGCTTTTATTTGAGTATTTTATTTTATTTTGACAAGTACACCATCCGGTTGCGAGTCCCTTTAAAGTTTCAGGGATAAATGAGTGGAGAAAGTCATGACTAATATGAGCTACAGTGGAGAATACGCTATTCTTTCCTGTTTAAACGCAAACGAAACGCACAACACTAAAATGTAGAAAAAGACAACTTGTTGACAATTCTTACTTTTCATTTTTAACTGAGTCGCAAACAGTTTAGAGCCTGATCAGACGCCGGGTTACCCGACGTCTGATCTGGCTCCAAACAGTTTGTAGTGAAATAATAGTTTTAGCGTAAACGCGTTTATTGGGAAAGATTAACGTTTTCTCCATTGTACAGACATCTGCATTGCTGTTATCCTATATTCAGTCGTCTCAATCTTTAGAGGTTATTGTGTGTTTTCCCTGCCAATGCCGCCAACACCGACAATTTCAAACAGTTTGGATCCTAACCAGACACCGCGTCACGGATCTGTCTTGAACAGTGGCAGTGGTGCAGGTCTGCCTAAAACAGCAACACAGCACTTTGTCGTGACATTTCTGGAAGTTACAAACAGTTTGGATCCAGATTAAACACTGAATATAATGACATCTGGACAACATCTGGACAACATCCAATATCCACCATTGTCATTTTGGTTTTGATGAATGAACTCCGTTTATCAGTAGAAACCAGTTTTGACGAACGAACATTCTGGTGAGCGTCAAATAAACAAGGATTAATCCCTTCACTGTCTTATCCAGAGTACAATGGTTACCTTGCAACAGAATTGTTTGACACTTGTTTCAATATTTCTTAGGTCAAATTACTTAAAATTTAAATTTGAGAAATAAAAACTAGACGAAAACTGTTTAAGATTAGTGAATGTGCTAACAAGCGCTATTTATCCAAGGAAATTAATCCCTGTGCTGGAAAATGTGGTATTGGTTATCTCCCTTAATTGATTTTAGTGTCTTAGGAACTTTAACAATCCAAGCCAGGGCTGATTAAACATCATGGATTCTGACGTTGCATCATGTGTTTTGTAATGTGTGACCATGATGTTACTTAATCTCCTTCCCTGCCTTTATCACCCTAAATAGAATCTACAATGGCTTTTTACAAACAGTTTGACTCCTGATCAGATGCTGCGTCACGCGGCGTCTGATCAAGATCCAAACTGGTTGACACTCAATATTACACCTCTTAAGTCAAAACACCGAAAATTGGAATTTGATAAATAAAAGCAGACATCAATAACAATATTATCTTAAATGATGACGTCATATAGCAGTGAATAGGTTAAGAATGAAACAACTGCTATGTATAGAAAATATACGTTTGTACCAACTTTGATAACAGGTGATCACTTAAAGCAGGTTGCAAGTAAAGCAAAATGCTCCTTAACCTATTCCTCCATATCCTGTTTCTAGTATTGGAAATAGTTGACCACTTAAAGCAGCTTGAAAGAAAAGCAGATGTGCGCTAAGGTGCATTCTGCTTTACTTTCAGTCTGCTTTAAGCTACTATCTGGTAGGGTATAGAAATGTTTTCTTATCGTACCTATTCATGACAATATAAAAAGAAACTATTTTCTTCAGTGGGGGGAGGGATAATTTAAAAGCGTAAAAATGCGTATAAATTTATGGGGTAGTGGATTAAGGAACACTCTCCTTTAGCTACAGTGGAGAATCTGTTATTCTTTCCCAATAAACGCGTTTACGCTAAAATTATTATTTGCAGTGCAAACAGTTTGGAGCCAGATCAGACGCCGGGTAACCCGGCATCTGATCAGGCTCCAAACTGTTTGCCACCAAGATAAACAAGAATTATCAGAATTGTCCAAAAGTTGTTCTTTTCTACGTTTTAGTGCTTTGCGTTTGCGTACGTTTGCGTTTAAACGGGAAAGAATAACAGATTCTCCACTGTAGCTAATCTACCATGTGAAAATATATACGAGGGCGGTTTAAAAAGAAGTGACACTTGATCAATAACTTCAATATAATAAGTGCCTGCATATATCATTTTAAAGAGAAATTATCTGATGGTATAATGCACAATAAGATCACGTAAGTCTATAAGTCACAACATTTACCTTAATGACCACTACCTTGAAAAATTTAAATCAACGACAATTAAACCTTTCAATTGTAATGAAACTTTAATTGCATTAAAATACAGACATAGACTGATATATTTCAAAACAAGTTTTAGAAGATTTTTTAAAGAAGTTAATATGTCAAAAAATAATGTCTGACAAGTGCTATATGTTCCAGTGTCCTGGGGTTTGTATCATTTAGGTTCATGTCGTGACAGTATAAAAAATAACATAAATAATTAGCCATCGGTGTTGCAATTTGATGTCACATCATGGACCTACCTGATGTACATGTACAATCATTCTGAGACACTTAATATACCTTTCCTTTTTAACATTTATTATCACAGAATCTTAAATTAAATACATATATGCACAAATAAATAGAGGATCTTGAATGAGTGCTCATTATTTATCCTTTTTAATAAACGAGTTGACTTAAATGAATATGACGCGAGCCTTGGCTAGCCGGACATATTCATTTCAGTCGACGAGTTTATTAAAAATGATAAATAATGAGCACGAATGCGAGATTCTATGTTTCACATAACAAGTTTAAGCACCTATTAAATTGATTTAATTAAGCCGTACTTTGTAGACCCTCCGTCATATACGTTACGATGTTTACGTTAACGGCATAGTAGATGACGTCATTTGGCGTCCCGCTACATGCAGCGCTTGTGGACGAATAAGTTGGAACGGAGCCCAAAAAACGATATTCCACTAGTGGATTACGATATTTATACAATCGCTTATGCAACTCCCAGACCGCAAATTATGTGATAAAAACAATTTACAAAAAAAAGTTATTTTTAACAACCCTAACCCTAGAGCCTTAGAGAATGTGTGTATAGTGAGATTTAAATGATAGTAAGATTAATCTGAGAAACACATGCAGGCACATGCAATTTTGATTCAGAAAATATAAATATCAAAAAGCAACTTAACCATTACAAATGGTCAATTAAATGAACTGAGCTTTTCAAATGGACTTGTCCATTCTCTAAATTAGATAGATTCTACCATTATTATGTCTCTACATTAAAATGATTTGTCCCCAAACATTTAAAAGCATGGCAAACTGCGCAGGGGCCCTGATCAGCGGGCTCCTTTCAGTATCCATTGATCTAGGTCTACACTAGCACAGAATTATACACTTCCGCGGGTAAAGCCTACGTACGGACACGCGCACTTTTTAAAACGAAAGAAGAAGAAAAAGAAGACGATTATTAATGTAATTAGTTGATCTGATCAACATTTGGTATCTTGACATCATAACCAACGAAACGATCCTCGATACGAGTTGGCACAATGTTATTGATGCTATTTCGGTAAATTTATCTGCAAACATTATATTAATAATGCGGTGTGACCCCGCCCACTAGACTATATTTATCACATTGGGAAATTTCCATAGATGTGTACGCAAAATATGTAAATGAGGTCACACAAAAATAGGGATGTAAAGTGAAATACGATTGGTCCAGGTCTCAGTTGTTTTGAAATCTTTCCACCCAAAATATCTGATTGTTTTACATTTTAGTGAACCGTCTTATTTCTTTATTAAGCTGATTTTGCACCAGACTTTTTTTTATTTCACCCTTTGTTGTTTAAAACTGAATGAGGTGGCGTTATACGCTTTAACGGTCCTCAATATTTACCAAACCTTCGTAAACGATGTGACCAATCATAGTGAGCCTTTTAACAGTTGCCTAACACGCTGTCAACCATGGTATTAATTTCGGTTTAAATGCAAATATTTTTCCAAAATGGAAACATAATTTTGACTTTTTACAGAAAATACTTAAAATTTAATCAGTCGGAAAGAAAACTTTCCATTATTAAGCTATGATTTACTGTTCGGAAATGCACGGCTGTGACGGAAATTATCGAGAAGAAGCGGAAATGGCGGCTATGTTCCAGTTCCAACCGGTTCAGAAAATTTGTAGGAAAATACAGTGTTCAACCACGAGTAAGACGGACAAGGAAATCGCAGGTAAAAATGCTTGATTTGGTGATCTTTGAATATTTTGAAGTATTTCAGTCAATAAAACTGAAATATGAAAGTGTTGCAAACTATCATGCTTTTGTCAGAAAGCTATCGAGGGGGCTGCCATATTGTTTTTTGGTGAATCGGCGGAAGTTATTCTCTGTAACCATGTCCGTGACCTCGATTCTAGCAGTTTAGCGCGCAAATGGAAAATTACTAATGGGCTACAAACTGCGAATACACTATTAACACTGGCTTTTACGTCCTGGTTTAAAAAACAGCCAGTAGAATGTAATTTACTTGCAAGCAAGTTTGAAATAAAATAATCTTCACCTTTATTTTGTTTGTTATTTTATTTTTTTGAACCTGACCATAGTTTTGTTATTGATCAAATGAAAAAACAGCTAGTGTTCAAATAATGGTCGATGAAACGAAAGTAGCGAGGACTCCGTAGCTAATGAAAAACAATGAATTTTGACATCACTGAATAGCAAAGTGATGTCAATCATTTCATAATTTTAATGTAAACAAACCTTCTAAACAAGGTAATTATGAAGGGACTGGACTGTTTCAAATTTTGATAGGAATTTAAAGAAATAAATTCTATTTGAAAGACTGACAATCAGATTTGGTCTAGACTTTTGGCATGGAAGTTTACCTAAAAGTGTTCCCATTCACGTACATGTGCGAGAATCACAGGAATGGTGAAAAAACATACAAAAAATCAAGACAGTCATTTATTTTATGTGACCAGAATGTCGAAAAAATCGAGTTTTTTTTCATAGCCGTGAACAAAATTGATAACAAATGACGAAAATAAATTGTTCCACCTATAATGTGACCTATAGTGTACGCGCATCCGGGCTAAATTTATTGACACTGTCTAGGGGGCGAAACTCAATCGAGTGAAAAAGTATTACAAATGTGTTTCACGAATATTTAAGCCTCTTCATCATACTTTCTCTGTTAATGAGAACAGGTTAAAACAAGTGGTAGCTTATTGCAGGACTATAGTAACACACTGACAGAATTTTCTTCAACCCGTTACCCCATAAATACGCCTTTTTATGACTATAATCAGCATGCCCATTCACGCAAAATCTTGCGTGAATCACGCAAGAATTCAAGCCTGTACCCCATTCTGAGGAAGTGCTCGGGTACATGCACACAAAGCGGGAAATGTATTAAATCAATTGAAAAGGTTAAAAAAGTAAAAAGAAACTGAATATACTTAAATAAAATCTTTTTAGAAAAAAAAACCGCGATCAAAACGGACTTTAAAATGGAAGTTCGGGTGCCGATACCGGTATCGTGAATTGCATCATCTCGGGCGTATTATTGAAGTGAGAAAAAACCCGGAAGCATACCAAATCGTGCGGGGAAGAAACTGATACAAAGTTGTATAGAGTTATCGTTCTTTCCAGTTGACTCTTGCATCATAATTTCCTTAGAGCCAATTATATTTTATGTTTTTTACATTCAACTGATATTTTTGTAACTCTGAAGCTTAATTTGAGTATTAAAATGTTACAAAGTGATTGAAAACGGGCGTAAAATACAAGTTTCTATTCTGTTGGTGCGTTTTCCCCAAGCACAACATCAATCTGAGCATTCCGAATATTATTTCCACTCAAAAAGCCGGGCCGAAACTGCTCGTGAAAGCTTCAGCAAAATCTAAGAGCCCTGTATGGTATCATTTTGGGATTTTTAAAGGGGTCTGATAGAAAAATAAAGAATTATATAACGATATGCAAGAAATACACTGGTTTGAAAACGAAATAAGGTAAGCATACCGGCTGTCGGTCGAAACTTTGAATGATCAAAGCATCCCATTGCCTGAACGTACTCATTTAAAGTGATGCGTATTTGAATAAATCTGTGAATACTTGTGGTGTTATTGAAACTTTTTTTTATCCAGTTACGATCTTTAGACTCTATAATTTATCTTAACACAATTTATGACATAATCTGATGATGAATTAGCAGGACAGTATAAAAAGAAATAGATAAAAATGCACAAAAACTGAGGCAATTTAGTATCAAAATAAAGGTCTTCTTGACATGTACCCCAAATTTACATCATGTACCCCACATTTTCAAAGGTATGGGGTACATGTCCCCCATATTATAAAACCTGGTGGGCATGCTGATAATTTATTCCTGCACTGAAGATTTTTTTTTAAATGGATCCAATTTATACAGTCATGAATAAACACCATAAGAAATCTCTTCCTTATTCTAGCAGATGATAGCCTAAAGCAAACCGAAAGTAAAGCAGAATGTGCATTCCGCTTTACTTTCAACCTGCTTTAAGTGGTCACCTATCTTTAAACTAGAAACAGGCTATGGAGTATGGATGGGGTAAAGGGTTAAGAGCTTTCTGCATTATTGCTGTCTTGCATTAAGCAACCACCTGTTCTTAGAAAACTTTGCCGAATGTAAGTAATATTGTGTTTTTAGACCGAGAGCTTTGTTTGATTTAAAGAGAAATTTGTTTTTGAGGCGTATGGTTATGGAGATGTTACTGTACAGTAAAAACTAAACTAGATGTTTTTGTCTTTACACAGGCAGTTTTTCAGAAATTCTAAATGCCATCAACGGCAGCAATGGGGACCCTGGCGGATGAAGCTGCTAAGCTTCTGGACTTCAATCAGAAGCTTGATATCACACTGCTTGATAGTATTGTGACATGCATGTACACAGGCGATGGGCAAAGGGTAAGGTGACAATTGTTTATTCCTCCTCATGGCTGCCAGGGGCCCTTCTTACGAAATGTTGTACAATGAAATAAGTGGTAAATAAAAACTTTAAAAACTTATGATTTCTCCATCTAACCCTGTCTTGTGGCACCATTTAGGAATCGTCTTGAAAAGTGATGTGACATCACAAGACGGGATAAGATGGAGAAGTTATTAAATATCAATTGAAAATTTTACAATCTGACTTGCAACAATATTTGTCATAAGACTTTTCATAAGATGGGCCCCTGTATATCATCTGCTTAGAATAAATATTTTCACTTTGAGTTAAATTTGTTTTTATAAAAAAAATTAAATCGTCTGAATTCTCTTTTAACAGTTTTCAGTCTTATTGTGACCATTAGGTAAAGAAATATGTCAGGAAGTACATGCAACTAAATTAAAGTAAAATACATCATGTATGTGTGCTGGGGCTGTTGAAATTGAAAGCTTACATACTTAATCAGTCGTATAAAGTTTGAATCCTTGGTTCCGTCTTCGCCTTAACCCGCTTGCCCGAAGCCTTCGGCAAGTAGTTTCTTATTTGGGCAAGTGATGCTTGCATCACTCAGAATTCAGCATATTGCAGGGATCATTCTGGGCCGCGATTTCCGCGATATTTCGCACGAAAATGACAGATATCGCATCAAAATTTGTATAACGCGATTATTTCTCGCACTCGTTTCTCAGATACTTGCGAGCGAAACGTAATTCTTCTCGATTTATTTCCGATATTTACAAACATTTCTGATCAATTTCGTCGAACGCCTTATCGTAATCGCAGCATCCCGCGCACCAATAAGTACAACAGCAAACCAATAAACGGAAAGGACCGAGAGTTCCGAATTTTGTATATAAAATCAAAACACATCCGGTTCAGAATAAAACGCGTACCAGACCGCACGTAGACTAATTGGTGTGCGGTTAGAACCTGGATGGGTGACCGGCAGGGATTACCGTCGGCCCGGTACACGTTATGTCCTCTGTCATAGGATCGTACTTTCTTCCGAAAACAGGAATGTTATTTCCCTTCACTGGATTGAAAAACTGCACAATGCACAAAAATACCGTTCATTTTATTCCTTAGTTATCGTCGTAACCGCGCCGATAATTTTTGTCATTAGTTTTCGCGAACTGACCCTCTACAGACGAAAATGAATCTGCCGATAACATATACGCTAATGGCGTGTGCGGTAAACTATCAATTTATGGTATGGGTTAAATCTTTTAACTAGATTTCGATAAGGAGAAGAAGAATAAGAGTTCCATGTCATATAAATATTATTTACACAAAATTCTCAAGCAGTAGATCACGAATGAATTATAAGTTATAATTCATTCGTGAGTAGATATAGCAGTACTGAGTAGTGCTTGTTGGTACAAACAGACTACCAATTAAAATTTCTCTCATCATCTAAAAAAATCTCTCACTTTTTTTGAAAAATGAGAGAATTTCTCTCACTTGTATTCTGCGACAGAATAATCCCTGATATTGTAGTAAAAAAAGAGCTGTTTTTGTTAACCTTGGGCAAGTATTTGGTGGAGTTGTATATATAAGCCCTTTTAATAAAAACATTCATTAGGTGACGCACATTGTTCTGCAGAACTCGTGTAATATTAGACCTCATTCATTTCAGCAACGCATGGCCCAGGAGGTGCTAACAACTCTGAAGGAGCATCCAGATGCATGGACCCGAGTTGACACCATCTTAGAATATTCAAGCAACCAGCAAACTAAATATTATGCCCTACAGATTCTTGAAAATGTCATCAAAACACGATGGAAAGTGTTACCTCGACCTCAATGTGAAGGTGTGTAGGAATTTATTTTAATCTATTAACCCATTTAGCCTGTTTCTAATTTTGGAGACAGGTGACCATAAAAAGCAGGTTGAAAGTAAAGCAAAATGAGCCTAAAAAGGCATTCTGCTTTACTTTCAGCCTGTTCTACGCTACCATCTGCTAGGATGTAGAAAGTATTCTTGACCGTATAGAGTGATACTATTTTCTTAACCCTTATCCTGCGGTGATGTCGTCTGCAAAGTTTGTTAAATTTAGATTTTTACATTTTTTAAGTAAAGAAACATAAAGAAGAGTGCCAAACAGTTTGGATCCAGATCAGACACCGCGTTACGCGGTGTCTGATCTGGATCTAAACTGTTTGCAAAAATCAATAAAGTCGCGACCAGCAGGCAAAGGGTTAAGTTAAGGAATACATCAAAGGCGTAAAAATTAAAATGTTGTATTCATGGAATAAAGGGTTATTCAGTGATAGTTTTCTAACTTACATACATTTACCAGCTCCTTAATAGGATTGCCAAAAAGTAATATCTGCAGTAAAAATTAATGTCATCGACAAATAAGGTAATTGCACAAATATGCACTAAATTCCCTCTTATCTGGAGCCTTGATCATTCCTTTATACATAAAATTGGAGTTCATTTATGCATGTTTTGATTATTGAAGCTTGACCATTTGATATTATGATTTAACCCTTTCCCCCATAGCCTGTTTCTAGTATTGAATATAGGCCTCTACTTAAAAAAGGCTGAAAGTAAAGCAGAATGTGCCTTAAGGCACATTCTGCTTTACTTTCAGCCTGCTTTAAGCTATCATCTTCTAGAATATAGAAAATATTTCTTATGATACATATTCATGTCTGTATAATTATAAATTGAAACCATTTTCTTTAGTGGAGGAATAAATAAAGTGTTCTAAAAGGCACTTCCATGGAGGAAAGGGTTAATTTTATAGTGGCGTATATTTTCTTTTGTATAGGAATTAAAAAGTACATCGTCGGTTTGATCATCAAAACATCATCAGAAGCATCATCATTGGAGAAGGAAAAAACATACCTAGGAAAACTGAACATGATTCTTGTACAGGTAAATAATAATGCTATATCAATATATAGAAAAGAAATTTGAAAATTCTTTAAAGAACAATAGCTGAGGACAGTTGTTTCAGATGAAAAAATTGCCAATCATCATTCATGCATTTAGGGTTAACCCTTCAGAAGGCTGTAACGACGCACCATATTAAACCTGTGTTTAGGACAGGAGACTTCTTAAAGCATATTGAAAGTAAAGCAGAATATGCCTTAAGTTAAGGCTTATGCTGCTTTACTTTCAACCGGCTTTAAGCTACCATCTGCTAGGATATAGAATTACAATAGTATATATATTCATGACTATAAAATGGCAAATTTTATTTTTTGGAAGAGTGTATTAACCCATTACCCCATAGCCTGTTTCTAGTATTGAAGATATGTGACCACTTAAAGCAGGCTGAAAGTTATTATCTGACAGAATTTAGAAAATATTACTTACAAATTTACAATACATTTACAGGACAGTATAAACTATTTTCTACAGTGGAGGAGTAAATAAAAGGTGTATTTATGGGGTAAAGGGTTAATAGCATAATTATTTATGGAGAAATGGGTTAATATTTTTGTGGTTGATTTCAGATACTGAAGTATGAATGGCCGAGGAACTGGCCATCTTTTATCTCAGACATTGTTGGAGCAAGCAAGACAAATGAATCTCTTTGCCAGAACAACATGACAATCCTTAAACTGTTGAGGTAAGTTTGTCGCCAAAATATGCAGAGTAATTAAAATACTAAAACACAGTAAAACTCCTCTATTACAGCCGCTAGATTGTGTTAATTATTAGGTTCCTAAGGTAGGTGGCTGCTTAAAGCAAGGTAGAGCTTTCCCTTTTACTTTCACATTGCTTTCAGCTATTAGGCTAGAATGTAGAAAATATTTCTCATGATACATATATATTCAAACTGTAAAAATTGGAACTATTTTCACCACTGAAGGAATAAATTAAATACGGGGGAAGGGTTACAACACTACTAATATTAGACGTTTTGTGTGATTGCAGTGAATGTATTACTTTTTGCACTAAATAAATGTTTCTGTATTTGTATATATTTGTATTTGATTACAGTGAAGAGGTGTTTGATTTCTCAAGTGGTCAGATGACACAGGCTAAAGCCAAGCATCTCAAAGACAGCATGTGTAGCGAGTTTTCACAGATATTTCAGCTGTGTCAGTTTGTCATGGATAATTCACAAAATGCACCATTGGTTGGTTCAACGCTGGAAACCTTGCTGCGCTTCCTCAACTGGATACCTCTGGGATACATATTTGAGACCAAACTTATCACCACATTGATTTATAAGGTATGTACAAAAGTTGTAAGAGACTTGGTTTATGTGATTTCTGAATACTATAGTCACTGACAATAACTATGTGCCTCACCACTGTGGGTTCGAATCCTGGTCTGGGCAATAAAGATTTTTCATGTGGGGAAGCCTTTTAGCTGCTTGTGGAAGGTCTATGGTTTTACCCAGTTGCTGATTTGTGCATGAAACCGTGCACACAGGGATTTTGGGTTCTTCCTCCAGCTGTGATATGATGGAAACACCATTAAAGCCACTTTATATCATAAATCCAAATCCAAATTTCTGAATACAGTGAAAATACATACAACTTTGACACTGCTGTAATTTTCCTAAAATGTAAACAAATTGCTTTTATTACGAAAAGCGCAATTTAGTGACCAATCAAAGGGTAAGCTTTTTGTTCACATTCAGGGTTGACTTAAACATAGATTATCTAATGGCATGTTTCATGCAGTTAGTAGATCCTCCTTGAACTCTCTCTTGTCAGTAAAGTTGTAAGTGAATTTAAAAAATAGCATGCTTTTAGATTAGAAAACAGGTGACTTCTTAAAGCAGGTTGAAAGTATAGCAGAATGCGCCTGAGGGCGCATTCTGCTTAACTTTCAGCCTGCTTTAAGCTATCATCTGTTACAATATAGAAAATATTTCTTGTGTTGCATATTTTAACTTTTTTCTTCAGTGGAGAAATAGATTAAAGGCGTATTTATAGGGTATTCGGTTAAGCCAGTATGAATTGTTGTATTGTCAACTTGGTTGATTTGTTTTGCAGTTCCTGAATGTGCCCATGTTCAGAAATGTTACACTGAAGTGTCTTACAGAAATAGGTAAGTACTGTTAAAACACCCCCGCTTATTTTTCTTCAGTGGAGCAATTAATTAAAGGTGTTATAAGGAATGGGTTGACCCCTTACCTAGGAAACATTTAACCAATTAGTACCATTATTGCAATACAAGATTTTTAATCCAGTTGCCATTAATCTATACTTTATTAATTAATTTACCGACTATCTCATTTCAGACAAGAGGACAGGTTTGTTGACTGCCCTATCAAAATTCATACTTGTCTTTTTACAAAAGGTCAGAATGAAATTTGGATGAATACATAAAAGCAGTGCTGCAAAAAAAAATTCTACATACTTATCTAGATGGCATAGCAGACAATTGCTTAGACATTATCTAAAGTTACAATGGCAGCTGAGACAATGGGTCAGACTCTATCTGAATTGTACAAATGTTTGAAAAGTTTATAATTCACACAAATACTCTCAACAACATTAACCATCATGTATTTCAGCCAGTGTCCAGGTGTCCCAGTATGATGAACAATTTGTCCAGTTGTTTAGCTTTACAACTACACAGTTGAAACAGGTAAACAAGACAAAATGTCTGCAATTATTCAACTTGTATTAAGTGAAAAGTATACTACTAGAGGGTATTTACGACCGGTAACAGGTGAAAGCAAGATGAAAATAAAACAGAAAACTCATACAGGAGTTTTTATGCCCCTGGCATCGACAGATGCGGAGGCATATAGTAATCGTCCTGTCCGTCCATCCATGCGTGCGTGTGTGCATCCGTAACTAGGTTAAGTAGATTTTACCGTTTCGTCTAGCATCAACACCGCTTACCCAAATGCTTGGATACTTAAACAGTTGTTGCCTTGGATCATTCCCTATCCTCCAATATCATCAAA
Source organism: Gari tellinella (assembly GCA_922989275.2). Lineage (NCBI taxonomy): Eukaryota > Metazoa > Mollusca > Bivalvia > Cardiida > Psammobiidae > Gari > Gari tellinella. The sequence continues at coordinate 24,384,049 of OV277857.1, read as the reverse complement.
CTTTGACCTTGACCTAATTTGGACTATGAATATTTTAAATAGGCTATTTCTTGGTTAACTAGATTTTACCGTTTCGTCTAGCATCAACACAACTTGTTGTTGTTTCTGCTGAGGTTTATAGTCCCGCATAAGCTTCATCAGATGCGTCATCCCATTGTATCAGGTTTGGGACAATGGTCAGCATCATGCCTATTGTTGAATGGATCAACACAACTGACTACAATGCTTTGATACTTAAACAGTTGTTGCCTTGGACCATTCTCTATTCACCAATATCACCAAACTTTGATTTTGACCTTAACCTTGACCTAAATTAAACTTAGAATATTTTAAATGGGCTCTTTCTCGGTTAAATAGAGTTTACCGTTATTGCCTTGGACCATTACCAACTCACCAATATTACCCAAGCTCAGTTTGACCCTGACCTTGACCTAATTTGGACTTGTCTGTTTTACTTTCATCTTGCTTTAAGCAGCCACCTGTCTTAAACTCCTAAAGTAATACTCAATTTAATGGGTGTAATAGAGATGTATTACTGTATATGACCTTGATATAACCAAAGCATTACGTGAACATATGTATAACCCCATCTCTTTGTCCAGTGGGAGTATTAACTATTAATCACATGTAGTGATAGTTGTAAGTTTGTTCTGAAAACACACAGTTTAAACACAAACTTTTTGCTCGTATTGTTAGGCTTTCAGTTGTTTTGTTTGATACTTTTCAGATGCTTCCAAGTTCAACTAACATCCGGGAAGCGTATCAGAAAGGAACAGATGACGAGCAGATGTTCATACAGAACCTCAGTCTCTTCTTGTGTACATTCTTCAAAGAGCATGCACCCCTCATAGAGAAGAAGCCAGACCTCAATGAAAGTTTGATGGCTGTAAGTATACACATATTACCCCATAGCCTGTTCCTAGTTTAAAAACAGGTTATTTTGGATCATTCCAAATTCACTGAGATAATAAGAGTAGGGCATTGCACCTGGTATTTCTGTATTTGCTCCCTTCTCGCTGGGGCATCCAATTAGCCCATATGATATCCTTTGATATCACCCAACCAAAATTCCACCTTGACTTAATTTGGAATTGGAAAAGGTAATCTTTTGTCAAGGACGTCAAAATTTGCATTAACGTAGATTCAATGCAGCATAATGTTTCTTCCCTGAAAGACAGATTATAAGTATGCCTGTGATTTCCAGCTATCACAATGCAGTCAAACATTTATGAATACAAATTCTGTTGTTAGTATTTTATACAGATAGTTGCTGGAGCTTTCTGCATTATTTCTATCCTGAACCTAGCAGTAATCTGGCCCGAGGTTATAAAACTTTAAATGAACTCTGTGCCCAAAACTCAAAAGCTCAAGTTTTGAGTTGGTTTTAAGTTTTATAACCTCAGGCCCTGGTTTTAATTGGGTGTATGCTTCTTCAAGGATAGTTGCCTAATACAGGTTAGAATATATATCATGGAGGTACCAGTTTCAGTGCACTTAACGTTCAAACTGATCATGGTGATAACAAATCATAAAAGTCTATGGAACAATTATTCCTACCTTTGTAATCAATTGTCTAGGTTAATTCCCTGTAAAAATATTTCCAAAATATTCTATATTTAGCGCAATCGCCACCGTTTCAATGACGTAGTCATTTTGTGCTGAGAACATTTTGTTGTACCTATTTCAGTGAGGGTTGGTTTTATCGAAGTACAGACTGTATTCAAAAGTATGTGATCAATAAAAATATTGTAAGAATCATTCCTGTAATGTTTCCCACCTATATAAATATTAAAGATTAGGATTTTCTCCCTTTTGAATATATAATTGGTTCCTTGTCTATACTGCCTCTCTCCCATTTGAATAAGAAAAACAACAACAGTACATTTTCAGTCATTCCTTTATGAATTATGTTGGTCTCTGTTCCAATTCAGTTCGGCAAGGAGTGGTAACTTAATTTTGACAAGTATACCCTGTAGGCTATTTTCGTCATTTTTATTTCTTCAAAAGAGTCGCTTAAATAATGTATATCAAATCACAATATCAAGCCATTCAAAAAATAATTTACCGAAAAACAGTTTCCGTATATAAGGAGAGCATACTTTTGTAAGTGTACTGTACATGAAACAAAATAGACTGGACCACTTATTTCATGTGATTTTGGTGTAGAAGATAACAAAAAATGCATACCACTACAAAATTATGAAAATCAATTGTAAAAAGTGTTATTTTGGAACATGTGTTTTCGGAGTGAAAACGGACATAAGGAAATTGGTTCAAATTGCTATACTTTATTTTTTATAGTCAATAAATTATCCGTTTGCATCAAATTTTGGACAAAGATGACAGGAAAAGTTTACTTTGCCGATAGCAAAAAGTGATTATGTAATTGAGCTCTTCAGAAAGAAGATAGAGTTGTCGCAGTAAAGTGCACCGAAATAGGTACCTCACTGAAACAGGTACACTGACGATAAGTGTGTGATATTCAGTAAATTCCATATATTGCAGGGCCTTACATACTTGATTCAAATCTCAGAAGTGGATGAGGTTGAGATATTCAAGATTTGTCTGGAATACTGGAACACCCTTGCTGCAGACTTGTACAGGGAAAGTCCATTCTCTGGCAGTGCCTCGCCACTGCTCCTGGGTAAAGCCCATCATGAGATGCCCATCAGAAGACAACTTTACAATCCAGTCTTGTCACGGGTATGTCCTATATAGATACACTAGAGAAATCAGGGGTCCCTCTTATATAACATTGAACAACAAATATTGTTAGATGCTAAAATTCTCAACTTATATTTATTTCTTCATCTTATCTTGTCATGTTAGATCTCTTTGGAATTGTCTTGAAAAGGCGATTCCAAAAAGATGTCACAAGACATTAGATAGAGAAATCAGAAATTAGATGTATTCTGACTTTCGACTGCTTATGTTGTATGGCATTTCGTAAGACAGGTCCCTGGGTTCCAGATTAGAGGAGTATTTCGGGGGAAAAATGTCACTTAGAGACGGTTCTAATGAATTGTAACACTTTAGGCTTTGGAGCTGAGATGAAGTGAGAAAATGTTGGAATTGATCATTTTATTCATTATCTGGATCCCTTGAAGATGTTATTCTTTCCTGTTTTAACTCTTCCTCCCTGAAACTTTAAATTGACAATTCCAGTTTCAATTTAATTCTAGTCCATTTCTGACTTTTAAGGGTTGTTTTTGTCAATGTTTGGCATTTTGACAAACAGTGAAGACCCTGATCAGAGGGCTCCTTTCGGAGCCCTCTGATCTGGGTCTTCACTGTTTGCACAGGACAAGTGTACTATTCACATGTACACTGTTTGAAATTACGCCTATATGCGGGACTAGGGTTCAAAGGGTTAATGCACAAAAATTGACAGCTTTTGATTATTCTGAAAATTATCCGAGTGGCAAACAGTCTACAGTAGGGGAAAATAACTTTTTCTCCAAATGTTGTAAATTGTTTCCTTTAAAGTCCACATTGTTTGTTCGCTTGGCTTATAAGAAATGAGATCTATGTCAATTTTCTCTTGTAGCTAGATTTCAGAGTTGAAAAGATGTCACTTTGCACAAGATAATAAAAGAATTGGATTTACTTATTATATGTTATGCACATTACTTCCAAATAATGATACCTGTGCAAACAAATCCGTTTCAACAAGTTTAAAAACTATTAAGTTTTTCATAAAAATGAAAAATATACAATCACCCCCACCCCTTCTACTAGGGCCTTTCGAACAACAACTCCCTCCTTACAATGACGATTGTCTCAGTTCCCTAAACAGGACACTTATGTGTTTGCAATTTAGATTCCTTCTTTTAATGAATTTGAGTAATATATTAACCCTTTACCCCATAGAAGCGACTTTTAGCGAATATGATTTATTCCTCCGCTGAAGAAAATAGTTCCAATTTAATCAGTCATGACTATATATTATAGGGAAACATTTCTATATATTCTTGCACAGGATAGATTAAAGCAGGCTTAAAGTAAAGCAGAATGCGCCTTAAGCGCATTCTGCTTTACTTTCAACCTGCTTTAAGTAGTAACCTATTTTCAATTCTAGAAATAGACTATCAGGTAAAGGGTTAAGAGTAAGATGAGAAAAAGATTTAAAATAAAGTAGGGAAAACTATTGAAGTTAAGTTGTTCTACTCTTCAGGTTCGTAGAGTGATGATCTCAAGGATGGCGAAACCAGAAGAGGTGTTAGTAGTGGAAAATGACCAGGGGGAAGTGGTGCGAGAATTTATGAAAGATACAGACTCCATTAATCTTTACAAAAATATGAGGGAAACTTTAGGTAAGCTTTTGTCGTTAAAAATTGGATGTATTTTGGTGCTGTCAATGGCTTGTCCGGTTTATTTACATGATAAATTGAAACTCTGTTTCTTTTCATGTAAAAATATTCAAATGTTTTAGAATTAGCTTCACCATTGAATTTGAGTGGTTTTATGAATATTATGCCCTGTCAAAAATTCTTCTTTACTTTCAGCCTGCTTTAAGCCATCTTCTGCTAGAATATAGAAAATATTTCTTACACTGAATTTTCATGACTGTTTAAATTGGAACCATTTTCTTCACTGGAGAAATAAATTAAAAGCGTAAAAAGGTGTATTTAATGGGTGATGGATTAATGTGATATGAAATTTTATGAAATTGTATCTGGCAGTACAGTAAACATCTTTTATAACAACTGCTAAATTGTTGCAATTATTAAGTGTTTAAATTAAGTTTAATGCAGGTAGCTGTTTAAAGCAAGTGGGGAAGCCTTCCAGCTGGCTTGCGGAAGGTCGGTGGTTCTACCCAGTTGCCGATTTGTGCCTGTTACAGTGCATAAAGGACGTCGCGATATGACTGAAATACTGTTGAAAGCGACGTAAAATCAAAACAAATCAAAATCAAATCAAAATCTGTTTAAAGCAAGGTGATTGTTTGAGATTTGTAAGGCTCATACGTTCAGCAATGCATTCAAGTAAAAACATTTAAAGTTTAATGCATGGTGAATGTTTACCTTGCTTGTAACTGCCACTTGTCTTTTATTGAGTCAATTAGCGGTCTCTTAGTGGAGGTAATACAGAGGCTTTACTGTATATCACTCATTGATCTGGTATTATTTTTCAGTGTATCTGACACATTTGGATTATGCTGATACAGAAGCAATCATGACTGAAAAATTGCACAATCAAGTAAATGGCACAGAGTGGTCATGGAAGAACCTGAACACAGTGAGTTGGTTTATTTACAATACTCGGTACAGTGGAGAATCTGTTATTCTTTCCCAATAAACGCGTTTACGCTAAAACTATTATTTGCACTGCAAACAGTTTGGAGCCAGATCAGACGCCGGGTAACCCGGCGTCTGATCAGGCTCCAAACTGTTTGCCACCAAGATAAACAAGAATTATCAGAATTGTCTAAAAGTTGTTCTTTTCTACGTTTTAGTGCTTTGCGTTTGCGTACGTTTGCGTTTAAACGGGAAAGAATAACAGATTCTCCACTGTACAGTAGAGAAGACATTATTCTTTCCTTTTAAACCCATTTATGCTAGAATTATAATATCCAATTATCCATTGCAAACAGTTTAGAGCCTGATCAGACGTCGGGTAACCCGACATCTGATCAAGTTCCAAACTATTTGCCACACAGATTAAAATGAATTTATATCAATGTTAACCATATCCAGTTTGAATATGGAGGAGGTCCATGCATATCAATTAGGTGATATGAACTCTGATTGGCTTATAGTTTATTCACTAATGGTTGACTGTCAGATTTTGATGATACCTTCTATGAAGCTTTACATCAATAAGACACAAGAACTTAAGGTGCCTTCTGTTTTACTGTCATCATGCTTTAAGAAGTCACCTGTCATGAACACTGATGATTATCACAACAGAGAGGTTTTTCTTACATAGTTCTGTAACTTCATATTACATTTGATTCTTTTTCCTCCTAGTTGGTTGTGGTAAAAGAGAGGTCTTACTGTAGTTCTGTAACATTTGATTATTTTTCTCCTAGCTATGTTGGGCAATAGGCTCTATCAGTGGGGCGATGCATGAAGATGATGAGAAGCGATTCCTAGTGACAGTGATCAAGGACCTGTTAGGTCTGTGTGAACAGAAGCGAGGCAAGGACAATAAAGCCATCGTAGCCTCGAACATAATGTATGTAGTGGGCCAGTATCCAAGATTCCTGAGGGCACATTGGAGGTTCCTCAAAACAGTTGTAAACAAGTTGTTTGAATTCATGCATGGTAAGAAAATACTTCATAATCATAACATCATTTCATATGCAATAATTTGATCATATCTGTCAAGTTCGCCACATTGTGACAGAGCTCCAGATAAGGGGGGTATTTCAAAAACTAAAATCTTTATTTCTGCATTATACCCTATGGTGTCACTACTCAATAGAATCGTCTCAAAAAGACGATTCTAATGAGTAGTATCACCATAGGATTTGGTGCTAAAATGAGCGAGAAAATGTTGGATTTGTTCAGTTTACTCCCTCTTATCTGGAGCCCTGTGTGAGTGTAGTCACTTTAAGGTCTCACATTTTATTAGAACTCTTCCCAGAATTGTTCATTTTAACAAAAGGAAACCAAAAATGATAAGTTATAGGTTCTTCTACTACTAGGTACTGTTTGTTCTAGAATCTGTGTATAGATATCAATTCTTAAAATTGTAATTGTACAAACTGATAGTTATAGCTCCTAGATTTGAAAATTTAGAAATTTGTCACGGATGGATAGACCTTCTACATCAATACAGAATTTGATATAGAGCTCCTTGAAAAGACCTGAAAAAGTCCTTGCTTTAAGTTTTGTCAAGTCTGTAGAAAGGCTGTAAGCACAAACATTTTGTCTATACTGAGCATGAATTTTCATTTGGAAGCAGATGTAGCCAGTAAGTTAACCCATTACCCCATAAATATGGTTTTTTTACGCCGTTACTTTATCCACTGAAGAAATCAGTTCCAATTTATACAGTCATGAAAATGTATCATAAGAAATAATTTCTATTTTTAGCTCGACTTTTTCAAAAAGTCGAGCTATTGTCGTCACCCTGTCGTCTGCGTCTGCGTCTGCGTCAGCGTCTGCGTCTGCGTCAGCGTCTGCGTCGGTTAAGTTTTTTGCTTAAGGTTTTTGTAAGAGTCCATTTCTCAATAACTATCAAAGGTATCCATTTGAAACTTGGAATAGTTGTTCAGTATTAAAAGGGCAACTCATTACAACAAGACAGATAACCCTGGGATTTGTCATTTCAGAGTTATTGCCCTTGTTTTATTTACTTAAAAATTATAAATTAACATATCTCAATAACTATCAAAGGTATCCATTTGAAACTTTGAATAGTTGTTCAGTATCAAAAGGGTAACTCATTACAACAAGGCAGGTAACCCTGAGATTTGTCATTTCAGAGTTATTGCCCCTATTTTATTTACTTAAAAATTATAAATTAACATATCTCAATAACTATCAAAGGTATCCATTTGAAACTTGGAATACTTGTTTAGTATCAAAAGGGCAACTCATTTCAACAAGGCAGGTAACCCTGTGATTTGTCATTTCAGAGTTATTGCCCTTGTTTTATTTACTTAAATATTATAAATTAACATATCTCAATAACTATCAGGGGTATCCATTTGAAACTTTGAATAGTTATTAAGTATCAAAAGAGCAACTCATTACAACAAGGCAGGTAACCCTAGGATTTGCCATTCCAGAGTTATTGCCCCTGTTTTATTTACTTAAAAATTATAAATTAACATATCTCAATAACAATCAAAGGTATCCATTTGAAACTTTGAATACTTGTTTAGTATCAAAAGGGCAACTCATTACAACAAGGCAGGCAATCCAGGGATTTGTCATTTCAGAGTTATTGCCCATGTTTTATTTACTTAAAAATTGTAAATTAACATATCTAAATAACTATGAAAGATATTAACTTGAAACTTTAAATACTTGTTAAGTATCAAAAGGACAACTCATTACAACAAGGTAGGTTACTCTGTGATTTGTGATTCCAGAGTAATTGCCCTTGATTTATTTACTTAAAACTTGTAAATTGAAATATCTTAATAACTGTCAAAGGTTTTAACTTGAAACTTTAAATACTTGTGTTATAACAAAAGGGCAACTCATTCAAACAAGAAAGGTGACCGGGGATTTGCCATTCCAGAGTTATTGCCCTTGTTTTTATTTACATAAAACTTGTAAATTGAAATTTCTCAATAATTACAATAGGTATTAACCTGAAACTTTTAATGCTTGTTCAGTTTCAAAAGGGCATCACCTTTCAAGACAGCAGATAACCATGAGATTTGTCATTGCAGAGTTATTGCCCTTGTTTGACTAAGAATTTGTATATGAAATTATTCAGTAACCGTAGACAGTTATTTATTTCAAACTTCCAATATATTTGAATACTTGTTTAGTTTCAAAAGGGCAACGCATTACAACAAGGCAGGTAAAGCAGGCAAAGATATTGTCCTTCTTTTGACTTATAGTTTACTTTAAGTGGAATGTAGACTGTCCAAGTATGTTTAAGTTGTTGTTGCTTACAAACTTCTATGATCAATAGGGCATTAAACACACATTCTTTAAGTTTGAAAAATATAGCCGTCTCAAGTATATGAAAGTCGAGCGTCCAGCACCCGTTTGCGGTGCTCTCGTTGTAGAAAATGGTAGCTTAAAGCAGGCTGAAATAAAAGCAGAATGCGCCTTAAGGCGCATTCTGCTTTACTTTCAACCTGCTTTAAGTGATTTTTTTTATAATTTCTTAATTTACTAGAAACATGCTATGGGGTAATGGGTTAAAAGACTTTTTAACTTTAATGTTTTATAGAGACCCATGATGGCGTTCAGGATATGGCGTGTGACACATTTATCAAGATTGCCCAGAAATGTCGGCGGCACTTTGTGCAAGTACAAGTTGGCGAGGTGATGCCGTTCATTGAAGAGATTTTAAATGGCATCAATACTATCATCTGTGATCTACAACCGCAACAGGTAATTACACAAGTTTCAAAGTCTAGCAAAGTTTGTAAATTTGTATTGTTGCCAGGCCTCATGTTTTAACGCATTTTGAGTTGAGTCTGAGATCGTTCTGAAGTCTTTGATTGGTCAGATATTTCTAACTGTCTTATATTTCTCCACCAAACCCTATGTTGTGACCACTCATTAGAATCCTCTTGAATGAGTGATCATACCGAAGGGTTTAGAGGAGATATAAAGGAGAAAAGTTTTGAAAATGTTCAGTTTACCCACACTTAGCCATGGTTATGGGGCCTGTTTCATAAAACTTTTTACGACAAATGTTGTCGTAAGTCAGATTATAAAAGTATCAATTATTATTTATTTCTCCATCTAATCCTGTCTTGTGACATCTTTTTGGAATCGTCTTGAAAAGACGATTCCAAAAAGATGTCACAAGACAGAATTAGATAGAGAAATCACAGATTAAATGTATTTTAAAGTTTTGACTTACGACAACATTTGTCGTAAGAAAGTTTTATGAAACGGGCCCCTGGATTGTATTTGGTATTCACTCAATAGTTTCATTTTGATAAACAGTTGATGTGGATATTCCAAATATATTGATTATACTGTAAAGCCCCCTATTACAAATAAACTTGTCAAATCATCTCAAATGTTGTGGTTTTTTTTCGGAGGAGCAAGCATTTCGAAGAAAATAATTAATTTTAAGGCAGATAAAGGTAAAACTGAAAAGGTGAACTTGCTGTTTTACTTTAAGCTCGCTTTGAGTGACCATCTTCTAGGAAGCATTGCAGGAATATTATGTATGCTGTAATTGGTTAAATGAATACTACTTATTCTTGCTGCAGGTCCATACATTTTATGAAGCTGTTGGGATGATGATCAGCGCCCAGGCAGACCAGGTAGCCCAGGAACACCTGATAGAACGCTACATGCTGTTACCCAATCAGGTTTGGGACGGCATCATTAACCAGGCCACACAGAATGTCGAGGTGCTGAAAGACTCGGATGCTGTCAAACAGCTTGGAAACATTCTGAAAACCAATGTTCGAGCGTGCAAAGCCATCGGACATCCATATGTTGTACAGGTATAATTTATGGCATTAGTGTGGACATTTCACTCAACCCTCAGTAAACCAGATGGAAATTCTATTTTCTGTAGTTATCTGTACCAACTTAGTTTTTATGGTGCACTAAACTTATTGCATTAAGCTGTAGATCTAGCCAACTTTAATCTTATAGCCTGGTTCTAGTATGAATATGTCTGCCATCGTAAAGCAGGTTGAAAGTAACGATTCATATGCTTTAGGCTACCATCTGAAATTCCTTCTGTTTTTCATGTTTAGGACTTTTTAGGTGGGGATTATTGTCCTTAGTGTACAAATATGAAGAGGTGTAATCATGCAGAGCACCAGATAAGGGTAGTTTTTCAAAAACTAAAATCTTTATTTCAGAATTAAACCCTATGGTGTCACTACTCATTAGAATCGTCTCTTCGAGACGATTCTAATGAGTAGTAACACCATAGGATTTGGTGCTAAAAATAGTGAGAAAATGTGGGATTTGTTGAAAAAACTACCTCTTATCTGGAGCCCTGGGTCTAATGGGTTAACGCACAATACTGTTTCTGAAGGTATTGCTAACTTGTAAATAATTCCTTCTTTCTTACAGCTTGGCAGAATTTATTTGGATATGTTAAATGTGTACAAAGTGATGAGTGAGAACATAAGTAGTGCCATAGCAACTAATGGTGAAAGTGTTACTAAGCAACCTCTGATTCGTAGTATGAGAACTGTGAAAAAAGAGACACTAAAACTTATATCTGGCTGGGTGAGTCGTTCCAATGATCCGGCAATGGTGGCAGAGAACTTTGTCCCACCTTTGTTAGATGCTGTTTTATTGGACTACCAAAGGAATGTACCAGCAGCTCGGGAACCAGAGGTCCTCAGCACCATGGCAACCATAGTCAACAGATTAGAAGTAAGAAAAATACAATTATTTGCATAAATGGTAATAAATAAACCTTGGCTCTATCAAAGTGAATATTTTTAGCTCTCCTTGTCAAAGTTCCAGGTAAGGGGAGTATTTCAAAGTCTTAAATCTTTATTTCTGAATTAAACCCTATGGTGTCACTACTCATTAGAATTGTCTCGAAGAGAGGATTCTAATGTGAAGTAACGCTATAGGATTTTGTGTTGAAATAAGTGAGGAAATGTTGGGTATGTGCAGTTAATTCCCTCTTATATGGAGCCCTGTATGGTGTCACTACATGAGAGTTGTCTCTTCGAGACAATTCTGAGTAGTAACACCAAAGGATTTTGTGCTGAAATGTGTGATTGCCCTGTGCCCATCTTGGAAACTGCTGTTCAAATTTCATTAAAACTTCACAGATTTGTTCCTTGAAGGTCATCTGACATAAATTGTGTTTCCCCTGACATGTCATTCAGTGTTTGGAGTAAGTTTTTCGATATATGGTAGACCATAGTGAACAGTTTTCTATCTACAGTGGAGAAAACGTTATTCTTTCCCAATAAACGCGTTTACGCTAAAACTATTATTTGCAGTGCAAACAGTTTGGAGCCAGATCAGACGCCGGGTAACCCGGCGTCTGATCAGGCTCCAAACTGTTTGCCACCAAGATAAACATGAAATATCAGAATTATCCAAAAGTTGTGCTTTTCTACGTTTTAACGCTTTGTGTTTGCGTATGTTTGCGTTTAAACGGGAAAGAATAACAGATTCTCCACTGTAAAACCAAGTTCCAAATTTGAATGTCACCTGTAGCAATAACAGTACAACCCCTCTATTACCACCACTAAAATGAAAACTTAATTGATTGGATAAAAGACAGGTGACAGGCTTAAAGACGTATCCGGCAGTTGTTACTGCGCATCCCAAACGCGCATGTCCTTTCCGCTCTTTTCTGTATTTTCCTATCGCGGGTGTAATTATTTACGATCACAACAGCGCCTAGATCATCGGATTTCGCGAATACAATATTTACTCAACTATCGTTATCTATCGTTAAAAAAACCTCTTAAAATTCCTGGGGATATGAAGAGACGCAAATCAGGATCATTTGTGACAAAAAAGTGCTCGAAATCTCTGGAAAACATTAGTTTTTTCACCAGGAACTCGCCGACTCGAGTCAGCGTTAATAATCATAATGTGACAGGGAGTGAATTTAGTGTTGACATTGCCCCTTCCTGTGATAGTCTTTTTGAGATAGATAGTCGGGTCTAGACTCCGGGCGACTTTTTCCAGTCGGCCTGAGTCCGGACGACTTTGACACCCGCCGGCCATGACGGGCGTGTTTTGCCGCACTGCGGTGCTCTTGTTATGATATTTTATCTTATGAATGGTTATGTTAACTCACTGCCCACATTGAATAATGATTGAAGATGTGTTTATTGGTGGGTCTACTTTTTGTCCAGAGTATATTTCCTTTGTTACATCAGCTACCGATAACAAATTAGGTGTGTGAGTTCATCTTTGGATGGCGGAGTGTCGCATACCATTTTCAGGTCACCGTGACCTTGACCTTTGACCTTCATTTTACCAAAAGCTTGTTCTGAGCATATATCCTATATCTTACCAGTTACCTATTCCAAATTCAGTGTTTGAGTATGGATACTTTCTACATTCTGAACTGAAATATTTGAACATGTATTACCTCCCTTTGATGTATGAATATGCATGCAGCTCTATGTAGCTTTATTCATTTATTATATAGCTTTAATGGGTTTTAAGCCAAAGAAAATATGTGTGAAAATAATCATAAAGTTGTGAATAAAGAATGAATGAATTATGCACCATCAGCATCATATTTAGGGGGGAGGGGGAATTTCATTTTTCACTCCGACTTGAGATGATGACAACACTGCATTTTCAGCAGAACTTTCTAAAGTGCATAATATATGTCACAATGCAAGACATTTCTGTATAGCTGTGGGTATTATTTTATAAAGTATAACATTTAGACTATTTAAAAAAAAAATTGTTAAAAAAGTGCATATTTCACTGATAAAGGGAGGTAATAAAATTGAACATATCTCTGAAACGAGCAAGGCGAGGTACTGTTTTCTCATTGGTTCTATACTTGTTATATACTTATCTACTGTTATAGGAAAAAATAGGAAATTCTCCGCGCTAGAATTTTTTATTTTTGCAAAAAGGCTCGATTTTTTGACGATTTTCGAGTTCATTTTGCACATATTTTATGCGTAAAATCTGTATAATGCCACTCAAATCTAATTATTTTACATTCATTTGTAACACTATTCCATATACATGTAATTAATTAAAATTGGACTTGAAGTATCGATATTTGTGTGTTTGATGGACTTTCTTCTTATGAGGCCTAATTTCGGAAAATTTGAATATAGTACTTCTAAAAAAGAGTAAATTATACAAAAAGTAGCAAAGCGACCTATGTTTTTGAAGACTGTTTTTACTTTCATTTATATCAATTTACTTATATGCAAAGTTTAAAAAAATTCTCCGCGCTAGAAAAAACTCCCAGATACGTCTTTAAAGCAATGTGACAGTAAAACAGAAAGCTCCTATCAGAGCTTTCTGTTTTACTGTCACCTTGCGTTAAGCAGTCACCTGTCGTAAACACATTATAACTAATACAATTTAGGGGTTGTAATAGAGGGGTTCTACTGTATTTGAACAATTTCAGAAACCAACTACCTCCTTTAGTTTTACATGCCTTTAGAATCCAGCTAACAGTTTATTTGATTTTCTTTTGCAGAATAACATCACTAAGAGTATTCCACAGATATTTGATGCAGTATTTGAATGTACATTAGAAATGATCAACAAAGACTTTGAAGAATTTCCAGATCATAGAACAAACTTTTTCCTGTTGTTACAGTCAGTCAACACTCATTGTTTCCAAGGTAAGACAACCATCCCATTCTCATTTACATGCTTTCAGGGCACCAGAAAAAATGCAGTTGTAACAGGGCTGAACAAATCCATCATTTTTCACTCTTTTAAGCAACAAATCCTATGGTGTAACTACTCATTAGAATCATCTCTGAGACGATTCTAATGAGTAGTGACAACATAGGGTTTAAAGCAGAAATAAAGATTTTTGTTTTTCAAATACTTAACTTTTCTGGATACCTGGAGTACTTCAAAAACAAATATTTTATGTCTGCACTTAACTCATTGGTATCACTACTCATAAGAAAATTCACAGAGAGATGATTCTAATGAGTAGTCGTGCCATAGGGTTTAGTGTTAACATGAAGCAGAAATGCTGGAAAACTTGCTATCTCTCTCTCATTAGGAGCTCTGTATCATAAAGCTTCATTAGATAATTAATAAATAGATAATAGATAATTAATATAAAGAAGGGGTCCATAAGAGTGAGTAAATTGAATATTTCAAAAATCTTGTATCATAACATGCATACCTTAACCCTTAGCCCGCCAAATAAATTGTCGTCTGCTTCAAGTTTCAAAGTTGCTCAAAATTGCTGAAAATGTTGTCCGAGTGTCAAACAGCTTGGATCCGGATGAGACGCCGAGTTACTCGGCGTCTTATCTGGATCCAAGCTGTTTGCATATGGAGCTAAAGTCGTGAGTGGCAGGCTAAGGGTTAACCCTTTGAACCTAATTCATACATATACGAGTCCTTTCAAAATTTGTCAAGAGTACACCTGTCCTATGCAAACAATGAAGACCTAGATTAGAGGGCTTCTAGGCTCTGCACTGTTCGTCATAAAGCAATACATTGACAACAATAAAACCCCTAAATAGTCAAAAATGGATTTATCTAAATTGGAAACTGTTATCGTCAATTTAAAGATTCAGGGAGGAAAAGTTTACATTACTCCACTGAGGCTGCTTGATTTGTTAAAATGGTCTTATGAGCAGAATTTCGCTGTCAAGCATCCTGGGGAAATTAATGTTTCAAAGTCCTTCTGATGTGCAGAACAAATTATTAATTATAAATTTCTGAAATGTCAATAAAGGTTACACTTATAAAAAGTAATTCTTGTTCATTTATGATTTCATCTTTCATTTCTTTCAGCATTCTTAAATATCCCTGCAGCCCAGTTTAAATTGGTACTTGACTCTATTATCTGGGCTTTCAAACACACCATGAGAAACGTTGCAGATACAGGACTTGACATCTTATACGTGTTGTTACAAAACGTTGCCAGTGAGGAGAACGCTGCCCAGAGTTTCTACCAGACATTCTTCACAGATATCTTGCAGCACATATTCTCAGTTGTAACAGACAGCTCACACACTGCAGGTAGGTACTGTACTTGATGTGGGCTTCTTGGTCCAGAGCACCAGATAAGGGTAGTTTTTCAAAAACTAAGATCTTTATTTCTGAATTAAACCCTATGGTGTCACTACTCATTAGAATCGTCTCGAAGAGATGATTCTAATGAGTAGTTACACCATAGGATTTGGTGCTGAAATGAGTGAGAAAATGTTTGATTTGTTGAAATAACTCCCTCTCATCTGGAGCCCTGGGTAGAGCATCTGACTTAGGATCGGAAGGTCCAGGGGCCCCTTTCATAAAACTTTGTACGACAAATGTTTAAGTCAGGTTATAAAAGTCTCAATTATTATCTATTTCTCCATCTAACCCTGTCTTGTGATATCTCTTTGGAATCGTCTTTTCAAGACGATTTCAAAGAGATTTCACAAGACAGGATTAGATAGAGATATCCGAAACTAAATGTATTTTAAAGTTAGGACTTACGACCGTTTTTGTTGTACAAAGTTTTATGAAACGGGCCCCTGGGTCCTGCTGCTGGCTGAACTTGAATTTCGCAGTCACAAGACATTAACTATGAGGCTCCACTGGACCTAGTAATGAATTGGTACCCTGAGAGGGTTGTGACTGTGCATATATTCAAAACATATTGGCTGCAATATTGGGCAGCAGAAATAATTTCTTCAGATAGACTGGAATGATAGTTTAAATATGTAGCCCAATGACCAGGGTAGATTGATTGTTGAATTGTCGGTTGAACGACCCTTTTGAATATGTGTTGAAAGAAGACACTAAAAACTGAACCTTTAACCTTTTACTTGTTTCTTTGACCCTTTACCACATTGCCTGTTTCTGGTTTGAAGATAAGTGACTTTTTAAGCTCACTAAAACTTTGGATTAAGTCAGTTCCTTAACAAGCTCCGTACCTGTTAAGTACATTCACCTATGTAAAGAGTTTAGACTCAGATCAGAAGGCTCCTGAAGAGTCCTTTGATCAGGATGTGCACTATTTGTCATTTAAAACATCACTAAACAGCCGTAAATGGAACTGACTTTATTGTAAATTGGAATTATTTATTTAAAGACTTTTTTTTTTTTAAGTTTCAGGTGCATTGTTCTTTACTTTCGGCCTGCTTTATGTCAGGATATATGAAATATTTCTTCTGTTGTAAATTCATAACTGTATAAAATGGAACTACCAGGTGTTTTCTTCAGTAGAGGTATGATTCAAATGTAGGGCGGTAAAATGCACAAATCCAATATTTTTTTCACTTATTAAAGCATCAAATACTAACCACCAAACACTATGTTGTGACCACTCATTAGAATCGTCTCTTCGAGACGATTCTAATGAGTAGTAACACCATAGGGTTTAAAACAGAAATAAAGATTTTAGTTTTTGAAATACCCCCCTTATCTGAAGCCCTATAAATGTGTAAAAAGATGCATGTATGGAGTAAATGGTTAACCCTTTCCCCCATAGAAGCGACTTTTAGCGTATTTAATTTATTCCTCCACTGAAGAAAATAGTTCAAATTTATACAATCATGAATATGTACCATAAGAAATATTTTTAAGATCCTTGCAGATTATAGCTTAAAGCAGGCTGAAAGTAAAGCAGAATGCGCCCATGGGCTCATTCTGCTTCACTTTCAACCTGCTTTAAGAAGCCATCTGTCTTCAAAACTAGAAACGGGCTATGGGGCAATGGGTTAAAGCTGTGATATTTGTTTGTTGTTTCAGGACTTACCATGCAGGCAACCATCTTGGCATACATGTTTAGTCTTGTAGAGAGAAGCAAGGTTACAATATCTCTCGGAGGAAACACATCAACAGCAGCGGACAACGTCACCTACATACAACAGTTCCTCTTGAACTTGCTTAAAGCTGCATTCCCACATTTAAATGAGTAAGTTACAAGACCAAAGTTGCCCTTCAGTGGACAATGTCATTTCATACAACAGTTCCTCTTGAACTTGCTTAAAACTGCCTTCCCACAGTTGCCCTTTCATAAACAAACTTAAGACAGATGTCTTTGTGTGGCAAACAGTTCGGAGCCTGATCAGACACCAGGTTACCCGGGGTCTGATCCGGCTCCAAACTGTTTGCAATGATACTTTAAAATCAGCTGTTATTATTACCAGTCTGATGAACATGGTCTGGCTTAGATTTTTTTGTAGTTGTTTAACATGTATAAACTTCCATGTAAATCTTCATTATATCTATATCAAAACCGTTTCTAAGGGCAGTAATCTAATCAAATTTATTATCGGTGTCTGCAATGGACCCTTGTGTTCTGATGTCCTGGATGAATTGTTGATACCTTAACTCTTAACCCTTTACCTTATAGAAGCGCCTTTTAGCGCATTCCGTTTAATCCTTTGCGGGGAAAAATAGTTCCAATCTAAACAGTCATGAAAATGTATCAGAAGGAATAATTTTTTTATTCTAGCAGGTTGTAGCTTAAAGCAGGCTGAAAGTAAAGCAGAATGCGCCTTAGGGCGCATTCTGCTTTACTTTCAACCTGCTTTAAGCAGTCACCATTTTTCAAAACTAAAACCAGGCTATGGGGTAAAGGGCTATCAGGGCTCAAGATAAGCTGCAGTAACCTCAAGTTTCAACATTTTCTATTTCATGTCTGAACCACTGACTCGTTTATCTGAAGTCCTGAACATGAGAGATAAAATGTTGGGAAGTTAAGTTTTCTTTTACTTGCTTGGAGTTTAGTACATACAGCAAAATTTAACTATTACGACCACTATTTGACATAAAATGTTCAATGTTTGATGCAAGTGGCTGCTTAAAGCAAGATTAAAGTAAAGGAGCTTTCTGCTTTACTTCCAGATCTTGCTCTAAGCCGTCGCCGCTCTTCAATATCATAATTTAGTTTATTATTTAGTGGTCATAATAGATTTAGTCTTACTGTACCAGTACTTATGTCCTGCCTTCATTTAATGAATTCAAAAGAAAACTCCTCTTTTCTTTTCAGACCACAAATCAAAATATTTATCGAGGGATTGTTCAGCTTTAACCAGGACATTTCAGCATTTAAAGAACATCTCAGAGATTTCCTTGTACAGATCAGAGTAAGTATACATTAACCATTATTAATCCAATACTCAATAGAGATTCGTTTTTCCGCCCCTTATTTATTTCCCCACTGAAGAAATTAGTTTCGATTTATACAGATTTGAATATGTTTCATAAAAATTTGATACATAGGGGGTTTATACACCTGTTGAAAAACTGGATATATTACTTACTTATTATGGTAAGGAATTGGCCAGACGATTTGTTTGTGTGATAATATAACTTTAATCATACTTAGGATGCTTTACTGCCTAAATAGCTCTGACATGTTCATTACTAAACTTGCTCAGTTTCGGCTGTCTCAGAGTTGTAGATAAGCTTTGTCTTGGAATTGGGTATTACTTCACAGATTTTAAAGGAATAGGTTTTTTTGGAAAATTCATAAGTTATTGCATTGACCACAACCCCATGGTTTCTAATTCATTTGGGTATCCACAGTCCAGAACCCCAATGATTTGTAATATAATTGGGTATCAGTAGGAAAATAAATTTGGATTTCCTATCCTTGTCCTTTCAACAGTGCATTCAGGGTATTGTTGTTAACTTTCAGTGTTAAACTTACATAGTTCTATATGCAACTTTTGTTTACACATGTTCGACTAAAGTAAAAGTTCAGTTGA
The DNA here is from genome assembly GCA_922989275.2 of Gari tellinella. NCBI lineage: Eukaryota > Metazoa > Mollusca > Bivalvia > Cardiida > Psammobiidae > Gari > Gari tellinella. Next base: position 24,365,079 of record OV277857.1, on the reverse strand, counting down.
TAACCAGATGAAATTAAAAAGCAATTGAGTATTTGTTTGGTTTTTACTCAATCACTTTCAAATAATTGGGTTTCCTTTTGCTTTTGTTGGGTACTGTCACCCATTATTTTTTAAATAATTGGGTATTTCACCAATTTCAATTGGGTAAGTACTTGGATACTCTGCTTTATATATATACAACTCTGCTATCTGATAAAGTTATGCCTCAAGATGGAGTTAAACTTGTGCTTGCAGGGCTTGAGATAAGAGGGAGTAAACTGAACAAGTGCAACATTTTCTTGCTCATTTAATCACCAATCATATGGTGTAACTACTCATTAGAATCATCTCAAAGAGATAATTCTAAAGAGTAGCAACACCAAAGGGTTTAATGCAGAAATGAAAAATTTAGTTTTTGAAATACTTCCCTTATCACTTGCATTGTCTCTGTTTATATTGCTAATAGCCTTATGCGATGTTTTTTCATTGAACAGGAATTCGCAGGAGAAGACAACAGTGACTTGTTCCTTGAGGAGCGAGAAACAGCCATCAAACAAGCACAGGAGGAAAAGAAGAAGATTCAATTGTCAGTTCCTGGTATCATAGGTCCACACGAGATACAAGAAGATATGCAGGACTAGACAACCCATCTTACAGGGCTTCAGATAAATGTGGGTACAGTGAACATTCCCAATATGTTCTCCTTTGTGTTTCCTCTAAACCCTATGTTGTGACTACTCATTAGAATCGTCTCGAAGAGACGATTCTAATGAGTGGTCACAACATAGTGTTTGGTGGAAAACTAAGAAAGTTAGTATTTGAAAAACCCACATCGTCTGTGCTCTGGGCACTGCTTCTTTCTGCCCAAGAAAGACTACTGAGTCTTCAGTATGAATAGCACCTGGAGTTACTTCAGAGACAGTGAGTGCATCAGAGGCCTGAGGCTTATTAGAATTATATGTGCAGTACAAGATGTAATAATAAATTAACGGAAGATCCAAAATTCTGTGCACATTAGGGCAATACAATCATGACGGCTTTTTGAGAGAACCTAAAACTAGAGGTGAGAAGGAGAAAGGAATACTTTATAGCAGTTATAGTTTCCCGGAGAGAATAGCTGAAGTGAATGTCTTTACAAACTGACCGGAGAATGGCTGGATTATTGATGGCAAACACTGACACTACAGGGCCACTAAAAAGGGCTCCAGATGTAAAAGTCCCAGCTGTATTTCTGTACTAATGGCATTGTGACAGGGCGCCAGATAAGGAGAGTACCGGGTTTTACAAGAGCTAAAGTCTTAATGCCTGCATGAAACCCTATGGTGTGACCACTCATTAGAATCGTCTCTTCGAGATGATTCTAATGAGTGGTCACACCATAGGGTTTCGTGCAGGCATTAAAAGAAAATGTTGGAAAACTTGTTTACTCTGTCTTATCTGGAGTTCTGATTATGTAATTAGATTTTAATTATTACTTTCATATAAAATATAGTTCAATGTTCATATGAAGGTACGAAACTATGTTTGTCGCGTTGTGTAATGTCCGATTTTATTGACCTGTCACTTGTAAATAACGCAGATGTCTGGAGACAAGTTTTATGCAGTGATGGAACTGTGTATTGTATCAATACATGGAAATTGTACTGAATGCATAGGAAAGCTAATAAAAGTTTCCTCAAGATTTTTAAAACCATTTACTCTATAGCCTGTTTCTACTATTAAAGATAGGTGATCACTTAAAGAAGGTTGAAAGTAAAGCAGAATGCACCTTTAGGTGCATTCTGCTTTTAATACTTTCAGCCTGCTTTAAGCTACAATTTGCTATATACTATAAGATATAGAAAATATGCCTCTATATGGAACTTGTTCATGAATGTATAAATTGGAAATAGTTTCTGAAGTGGAGAAATAAATTAAATGTGTTTTAAAGCGTATCTATGGAGTAAAAGGGTTAAACAGCTAGACCTGTCCTGTTATGTTTTAATGATTGACGGGTCAATAAAATGGGACAATAAATAGTTTTTAGTATTGAGGCATTCCCCTACCTCAATGTTTAGATTACATCCTTACCTGTCTTAATTTCAAAATGGCTTGTCTCTGTATATAACTGCTGTATTGTTGCACTGAAATCGTGATGGAAATGTTTAACTTTCAACATCTTCACCCTTCTCATTCTGTTTGCTCATATTGAAACACAAAACAGTGAAGCCCCAAAATCAGACAGCTCCTACAGAAGCGGTCTAATTAGAGTCTAATTTATTAGCGCATTTGACGTGTTTGAAAAATGTTTAGACCCTGATCAGACAGCTCCTAAAGGATCTGTTGTATATCAGGGTTTGCATTGTTAACTTATAGGATCTGTTTAACCTTCCTCTTAAGTTCAATTGGTCCAAAGTTGGCAGACATATACGTAAATCAAAACAAGAAAAAAAAATGACCGTAGTCTGAATCCTTTCTGGGAATTTTTTTGTATCTTTATTTTATTATCCAATGTTGTTGTTCAGAAGATAAATTTTTATTGTTGACCGAGTTTTTAATAAGAATATTCAGTATGAGACCGGTTAAGGTAGACTGGAAGTTGACAGGAAATTTTCATTCTGAATGTGTTGTCATCTGATGAAAGAATGCTTACAGTGGAGAAGATGTTATTCTTTCCCCGTTTGAATGTAAACACAAGTCAATAAAATGTGGAATATGTCTTTAATTTAAAATTTCTAAAGATTTGTCTAAATCTGAGTGACAAACAGGTTGGAGCCTGATCAGACGCTGGGTTACCCAGCGTCTGATCAGGCTCCAAACTGTTTTCAATGGACATCATTGTTTTTAGCATCAACATTTGAATTGTGGAATGAATTACCAGAGCTCCAGCTAATGGAAGTATGTCAAAAACTAAAACTTTTATTTCTGAGTCTTACTACTCATTAGAATTGTCTGTTCAAGACGATTCTAATGAGTGGTAATTCAAAGGATTTGGTACAGAAATGAGTGAGAAAACAAGAATAACCTCTTCTGCATTGTTATGACATTGAAATAATTGAATGAATTGTCACTTTTATGTAGTTGTGTTTGCTGGAAGAGAATTTGACAATTTCAGTCATTATGATTTGTTTTTACATTTCTTTGTTTCATTTGGTGCTGATTGTGATATGATAAAACAATTAAAAAAGGTCACACAATTATTTGGATTGTACGTTATTAACTTCTTATCACTCTTAGTCTTATGGTCTATACATGTTTATATGCCCCTGCACAACTTAGCCGGGACATATTGTTTCTGTCCTGTCTGTCTGTACACAACTGAAATCTTGGTCATAACTTTGGAACAGCATGTGAAACATTCAACTTCCCGCAGTCGTCCTGAAATTTGAAAATTGGTGCCAGTCGGAATTTGAAAAATATGCCAGTCAGACACAAATTTCTCTGGTAGGAAAAGGACTTACAATGCAATTATTGAAAAAAAATTGCCAGTCCGACACAGTTTATTTTGCCAGGCAGGTTTCGGGAAGACTGAGAGAGACTTCATATTTGGTTTGTGTACTCAACTCAAGAAACTCTTTAGCACTTTACAAGTTTAGTTATGTCTGACAAAGGTCTAGTTATTAATAGGTCAAATAGGCTGAATTTTCATTGGTCATACCTTTTATTTTATTAGTTTAAACAATATTTTATCAAGAGAAAATGATTGGACAACAGGCAAAGCCTATGCGAGTCCTCTCCAAACATTCCATAACTTTTGAACATTGTGTGATTGACTTCACATTTTGTATGTGTACTCAACTCAAGAAAACTCTTGTGCTTAGTACAAGTTTGGTCATGTCGGACAAAGGTCAAGGTCATTCAGAGATCATTGGGCATAGTGTATCACAAACACACCTGGTTATAGCCTCTACCTTGGTCTTTGTTATACAGTCAGTCAAAGCTGTATTAACCCTAGTCTCGCACATTGGCGTCCTTTGCAAACAGTGTACATGTGAATAGTACACGTGTCCTATGCAAACAGTGAAGACCCAGATCAGAGGGCTCCTAGGAGCCCTCTGATCAGGGTCTTCACCGTTTGTCATAATGCCAAAAATTGACAAAATTAACCCTTTACCCGATAGCCTGTTTCTAGTTCTTAAGATAGGTGACTACTTAAAGCAGGCTGAAAGTAAAGCAGAGTGCGCCATAGGGCACAGTACTGAACCTTATTAAATTAACAATTTTTGCAATTCGATGGCAATTCGCTTGCGATTCATAATACCCTCGGGTAAGTTTTCTTGAATGGTGTATCTCACAAATGTTCGCAAATAAGTCTTCATTAATTTTTTCGATTCCTTTTTTGTCACAACCGCTTCGGAAAATTCGCGTAAAAATATTCAAACATAGGATTTGTTTTTTGAAGCGCCCGATTCGATGGCGATTTGATGGCAACTCGATGGCGATTCGCTTGCGATTACCAATTTAATTTAATAAGGTTCAGTACTGTAACAGGCAAGGTATTATAAACATTATAAACCCAGATCTTCCCCTTTGTGCAGCAGCTTATTTGGTATGCATACAGTGGAGAATCTGTTATTCTTTCCCAATAAACGCGTTTACGCTAAAACTATTATTTGCAGTGCAAACAGTTTGGAGCCAGATCAGACGCCGGGTAATCCGGCGTCTGATCAGGCTCCAAACTGTTTGCCACCAAGATAAACATGAAATATCAGAATTGTCCAAAATTTGTTCTTTTCTACGTTTTAGTGCTTTGCGTTTGCGTACGTTTTGCGTTTAAACGGGAAAGAATAACAGATTCTCCACTGTACTCTTATTTGCAAGTGTAAGAGGACCATAGACGGTGGAGATGTTATTCTTTCCAAATACAGTAAAACCTCTCTATTACCACCACTAAATTAAGTTAATAAACAGGTGTTTATGACAGGTGACTGCGTAAAGCTAGTGAAAGTAAAACAGAAAGCTCCTATAGGAGCTTTCTGTTTTACTGTCACATTGCTTTAAGCTGTCACCTGTATTTTATACAATCAATAAGCCTTCTTTTAGTGTCCTAAATAGAGAGGTGTAACTGTAAACGTGTTTACGCTACATGTCGATATCAAACAGTTTGGAGCCGGTGTCAGATCAAATTTGGACCCCCGGGTCCAATTTTGATAGCAAAATATGGACAGCCCTCATAAAATTTTGACCCCCCCCCCCCTCAAAATTTGGTAATGCTAATCTCCCTAATGCAAAATAATGGTTACTCCTATCCTGAGGCTACTATGCCCTGCAAATTATTTCAGTTGGAGAAGGGGGTCCAATTTTAACTCTGTTCAATTTTGATATGACACTGGGTAACCAAGCATCTGATCAGGCTCAAAACTGTTTACTAATCAGATTAGAAGGAGCCGTCAGAATTTCTAAATGCATTGCAATTGTGTTTAAATGGGAAAGAATAATTGCTGCAAATCTTTGACCACATTGTACACATAACCAATTTTCTATCATGATACCAAACTGCCCTAATCCTGCATGTTGCAGTGGTGTGTCTGTGGCTCAACATTGCTATTCAAGATGGCCGCCACAAACATTGAGGATTATGAGCATTCCACAGGTACTTGACACACCCCCCTTTAAAATACTTTACTATACTTCTATTATAGATCTAGTAGATCTATCTATAATAGAAGTTTAGTAATAAAAAAAATTTTTTTTTTTTTTAAAGGGGGAGGGGGGGGGGGGGTTAATAGATAATAAAGTATGTGTCAAGTACCTGTGGAGCATTCTATTACAATTGTTGCCTATAATTTGACAAAAAATTGCAACACACTTTGATCATTGCAAAAGAGACGCACTATTATTATCCTGTTTAAACAAGCCCTCTATGGTAAATGCCTCCTCCTAATACAGTGGAGAATCTGTTATTCTTTCCCGTTTAAATGCAAACGCAAAGCACTAAAACGTAGAAAATAACAACTTTTGGACAATTCTGATATTTCATGTTTATCTTGGTGGCAAACAGTTTGGAGCCTGATCAGACGCCGGGTTACCCGGCGTCTGATCTGGCTCCAAACTGTTGCACTGCAAATAATAGTTTTAGCGTAAACGCGTTTATTGGGAAAGAATAACAGATTCTCCACTGTATGAAAAATAAATAAATCCAAAAGACCATTATAATCTTAGATGTGAAAAAAAATTTCATCTACTAAATTGTGCATCTGAATCAATTATGAAAGCATTTCAAAGTTGCTCAAATTCGAAGAAAATGTGTCAAATGGCTTTGGTTTGCATAAGACGGGGTTACTCAGCGTCTTGTCTAGATTCAAGCTGTTTGCAGTATGATGTGTGTGGTAGCAAGCTGCATAGGAAGGGACAAGATGGCTGCCAGCAAACTTCGAAAAAACAAATTTTTATTGTGTTTGATACCAATCTATACCATTCATCGTGTTAAAGCCTTAATAGGATTCTACGTCGTTGATACAGATACAGATTCATTTAAACCCTTTACCCCATAGCCTGTTTCTAGCTTTGAAGTGAACTGGCACATTCTGCTTTACTTTCAGCCTGTTTTAATCTACCACCTGCTAGAATATGCTCCTTATGATACATATTCATGACTGTATATATTTGAACTATTTCCTTCAACGAAGGAATAAACTAAATGGGCTTCTATGGGGGAAAGGGTTAAGTGATAAGATGTCGGTTGCACACTGATTGTCGTGTATATATTTACATTCGCCCCATTCAATTCCATTGAACAAAATGACGTTTAATTTTTATAAACACAAATTTACCTAGGAGCGGGAACTTGTGGTTATCTGTCGCAGAGGAGGAGGGGCTTATGATTCTGCTCTCCGCAAATCATTTTGTTGCCTTTCCTGAGTAATGGCAGTTATGGCTATTCCTTTCAAGGTACACATTATTTGTGTTAAAACCCTATAATATGGATTAAACATACATGCATACTAATAAAATGTTCATTTAACCCATTACCCCATAAATACGCCTTTTGACGCCTCTATTTTATTCCTCCATTGAAGAAAAGAATTCCAATTTATACAGATATGAATATGTACCATAAGAAATATTTTCTATATTCTAGCAGATGGTAGCTTAAAGCAGGCTGAAAGTAAAGCAGAATGTGCCTTAAGGCACATTCTGCTTTACTTTCAACCTGCTTTAAGTGGTCACCTATTTTCAATACTAGAAACAGGCTATGGGGTAATGGGTTAATATTAGAAATTACATCAAATATAATGTCAATATAAGAATTGAACTGATTTTTTTTGGCGCATAAGGGAAGTAAACAACAGAAAAGGATCAGCAAATTTACCATGAATCGCTAGTGCAATTCATGAACTTTGCCGATCATTTTGTCGTTTAATCGCTTCAAAACCCAACAAATTCAGTTCATTTCTTAAATATCGCCCTAGCATACAGTAATCACTTTACGCTATAAGATGACAAGATTGAATATCAATTGCCCTTTTTCGCATAGTCTGTTTACTGTTACAAGTTTTGAATAAGGTTTAGCATTTAGGGACCATTTTGATAAATTTGTAAGGGACCGTCATCAGTTGGTAATGGCTCACTTTGTAGGATATTGAAGATAGTCAGAAATAATTTGGACCTCACAACATGATAACCAGCTAAATCGCATAAAGCATGCCAGGATTATGGCCAATTTTATTCAAAATTGGTTGATTTTGCCTTTAAAGAGGCTCGCAACCGGATTTAGCATTAAAAATAGTAATTTGTAAATAAATGTCAAATGCTTATATAAATGGGTAAGATTTAGTTTAGGATAATAAATTCTGTTAAAAATGCATTTCAAAAAAACAGAAAGAAGAAGCTCTGGTGGGATTCGAACCCGTGACCCTCCATGCGAAGACAAACATGAAACATAAGGAAACGCCTTTACCCACTCGACTACGATCGCTCTCTATATATACGGTAGCGAATTAACGTACTTCACTGGTAGCGATTGATAGCATATTATTCGGCTCGGGTTTATGTCTGAGACCGTGTAGAGAAGCAACAACAACACCTATACCGTCTACTAGTCGCTATAGAAAAACGATGGAAAATATCTAAAAACACTAAGATTCGGTGACGATTCTTGATACTTTTTTTGGACTGATCATATTTTTTTAATGTCAGAAGCCAAATAATGACACAAATTTGCTTTTATTTGAGTATTTTATTTTATTTTGACAAGTACACCATCCGGTTGCGAGTCCCTTTAATAGTTGCTCTCTTAATTCAAATGGTTTTTACCCGACCATATACAAACTTGTTTTTGTGTTAAAATGAATAATTATTAAACACTTTTATGGTTAAAACTTTGTATACACCGGTCATATACTAAGGATGGGATAAAGTGTTCTGTCAGTCCCTCCTTAACCCATTACCCAATACCCTGTCTCTAGTTTTAAAGAAAGATGATCACTTAAAGCAGGTTGAAAGCGCATTCTGCTTTACTTTCAGCCTGTTTTAAGTAATTATCTGCTAGGATATAGAAACTCTCTCATGATACATATTCATCACTGTATACAAGTGAACTATTTTCTTCAGTGGAGAAAGTAAATTATAGGTGTAAAAAGGCATGTTTATGGGGGAATGGGTTAAGTGTGTAGGAGGTTAACCAGATGTTACTGTTTTGTTTAGCATCAATAACACTTTCTTGAATGCCAACCTTGCCTTGACCTAATTTGAATGGGACTATATTACCTATTACCCCATAGCATGTTTCTAGTTTTGAAGATAGATTACCACTTAAACCAGGTTTAAAGTAAAGTAGAATGTGCCTGCTTTAAGCTACCATCTGCTAGTATTAAGAAAAAAGTCTTATTGGTATTTAGGTGATTTCTTGGTCAACCAGATTTTAACATTTTAGTTTATCATCAACAGCTTAATAGAGTGCTTGAATACTTAAGTTGTTGCTCTAGGACCATTCTTACTCCATTTGCATCACCTAACATACCTTGACCAATGTTGGTATGTCACTGGGTGCATACAGTCGTACTTCGATATCTCTAACTCGCTTAATTCGAACTATCCGATTTGTTGACACATGAATTGAATTATTTCATGCTCGGTTAAATCAAACATACCCGTATTTCAAAGTTAAAACGTGGCTAAGCCACGTTTTAACTTTGAAATACGGGTATGTTCGACCTAAATGAGTTCGAGATATCGAAGTTCACCTGTATTTGTTTATTGAACACAGTGTAGTGTCTGTAAAGTGGTGTTATAATTTATCATTATTCATTGTATTGTCTTAACACATTCAACCCAAATGAAGACGAATATACTCGTAATTAGTAAACAGTTAACTTGTGAAGAGTACAATTGTCCAATGCAAACAGTGTAGACCATGATCAGAGGGCTCCGGCAGGAGCACTCTGATCATGGTCTACACTGTTTGTCAATATGCAATATATTGTGAAAATCAACCCTAATTAGTCAAAATGGACTAAACTTAATGTCCATTGAAAGTTTCAGAGGTTAACGTGTTTATAAAAACATAAAGACACAAGTGGGTTCTTATGTAGAGTGTTTTTTAGCTGCAGTAAACCATCGTTGGTGATCTTACAAATATTATTCATTTTGGTGTTTAGCCCATTCCTCCATAAAATACATTTGTACACCCTTAATTTATTACACTACTGAAGAAAGTTCCAATTAAAGCAGTCATAAACAGTCACAAAAAGAAATATCTGTATCCTAGCAGATTGTAGCTTAAAGCAGGATGAAAGTAAAGCAGAACATGCTGTAAGGATCATCCTGCGTTACTGTCAACCTGCTTTAAGTGATCACTTATCTTCAATACTAGAAACAGGCTATTGGATAAAGGGTTAACCCATTACCCGGTAGCCTGTTTCTAGTTTTGAAAAAAGGTGACTACTTAAAGCAGGTTGAAAGTAAAGCAGAATGCGCCATATGGCGCATTCTGCTTTACTTTCAGCCTGCTTTAAGCTATTACCTGCTAGGATAAGGAAAGTATTAAATATGACACATATTCATTACGATATATATTGGAACTATTTTCTTCAGCGGATGAATAAAATGCATGTGCTAAAAGTCGCTTCTATAAGGGAAAGGGTTAAGTTGCGTCAAAAGTTGTGTAGGAATTGTTTTTAACCTGCCTTGAATAATCACTATTCACTTTTATCAAATAGTCCCTTGACAAAGATTAAGTGGTATTTATTGAGTAATGGGTTAAGTAAGCACCTGTAAAAACTTTCAAGTTGTGTCACTAGTTTCGTTGTCATTATTATTGGTGTTTACTTTACAGCACCATGTAACGTTCATAGTTTACAACAAAACTACAAATTATGGTAAAGCAGAAATTGTTCTTCTCAATTGAACTGCTTTAATAAAATAAAAAGCTATATAACTAGTTTATTTTCTTTCCAAGTTTTAATCCATTTCCCCATAATCCATTAATGCATAGACTGTCTCTAGTTGTGAAGACAGATGACCACTTAAAGCAGATTAGAAGAAAAGCAGAATGCGCCTTAAGGCACAATCTGCCTTATTTCAACCTGCTTTAAGTTTATATCTGCTACTGACTGAATATTCATGACTGTATAAATTGAACTTCATTCTTCTTTATAGGAATAAAGTTATGGCATCTTTATAGGTAAAATATGTTTGCCATAAATTTATTTGATGAAAACTTGGAATTCAACAACTGCAATAGTTACCGAATTGAAAGAAAACAAATGCTTACAAATAGGGATGGGTCTTGAGATTTCATAAACTATACTCTATATCTGATACTCCATCGCTATACAGTCAAACTTTGATATCACGAACTTGCTAAATTTGAACTATCCGATTAGCTGACACATGAATTGCATTATTTCATGCTCGGTAAAGTCAAACATACCCATATTTCAAAGTTAAGACGTGGCTGAGCCACGTTTTAACTTTGAACTATGGGTATGTTCGATCTAACCGAGTTCGAGATATCGAAGTTCAATTGTATTGCATTATGTAATTGTGATACTTTGCAATTAACTAAATTGAGCTTATACAATGCATCTGTGTGTTTCAACTTGGTTGTTAGCTTGAAAATGCAACAACTACACTGTATCAATATATCGTTAGAAACATAAAATTTAACATTTCAGTCTTCTACGAAATGAACCGAGTTTTTCGTTATTTATGCGAAATTTACAAGCGAAAGTGATCAAATAATGCGTGAATTGCACAAAACTAAGGAAAATATGAACACAAAACAGAATGCACTTCAAATATCTCTACAGATGGTAGCTTAAAGCAAGTTGAAAGTAAAGCAAAGTCCTCCATAAGGAGAATCCCACTTTACTTTCGACCTGTTTTAAGTTTGAAACCGTTAAAAACTAGAAAATGACCCTTTCATGATCATTTTACCCCCTTCACTGCCACATTGTCACCTGCTTCAAAATTATTGTCTGCCATGTCGTTTCATTTAGATTTATAAGACAGCATAAATGACGTAATTTCAAAACAAGTGGCAAACAGTTTTGATCCTGATCAGTCGCCGCATTCATGCGGCGACTGATCAGGATCAAAACTGTTTGCAAATGCGCCTTATGACGCCATTGAGAGCGAAATGTTTAACTTATGGAACGTTTGTTAATGGCTGTGCAACCTTTGCAAATCGTTTGAAGTCTATGAAAAGACAGGAATACAAAAACAATCTTTAAAATTACTACATGTATTTCGAACAATAGAGGTCTCCAATGAAGAAGGAGTAACATAAAACCGTAAAACACATCTTCGTATAGTGGAGAAGACGGTATTAATTATTCTCCAAATAAATTGCAAACAATTTGGTGCAAGATCCGACCCCGCGTCTGATAAGGTTCTAAACTGTTTGTAGGGCTACCATAATTTGCACATCAAAATCCTAAGGTTACTTATTTTCAATCGCGATTTTAGGCGCATTCTGCTTTACTTACAGCCTGCTTTAAGTAGTCGCATGTCAACAAAACTAGAAACAGGCTATGGGGTAAAGGTACGATTTCGTAAAATCGCACTTGAAAAATGTTAGGATTTTTCACGTCAACTTAGGGCAGCCCTGACAATAACATAATTATTCAAACAGTTTTGATCCAGATCAGAGGCCGCGTTACGCGGCGTCTGATCTGGATCTAAACTGTTTGACACCATATCAATGTTTCCTTAGCAGAAATCCAAAGTTTTCTGAAAAAAATGCGTAGGTTTGGAGAAATTAAGAAAAATCCAAAGATTTCCGAAAAATCCCGAGAAATGAAAAAATGTTATTTTGTTAATTTTATTAAATTGCGTCTAGACAGGACATAATTACGGCTTATCCACTATACTTTCTACATTAATCATTTAAGTTGTGACATCTCTTATTAAAATCGTCTGGTGCAAAACGGTGACGTCACAGTATTATGGTCCATGGACTTATTACTTGGACACTGTGATGTCCGCGCATTGATAGAATGCAGCAGGATTGTTGTTCGTTTTGTAGACAACCTGGGGAAAAACAGAGCAATGGAACATTTAACCATAGGATCTTTGTATAGCACTTGAATTTTCAGAGAAAATGTGCCTTGTTAGGCTTTTAGGTCGTGTGTTTTCGCGACCAAAAGAAGCATGAAAGTTTGATTCGTATTCAACAATAATATGTACAGTAAAAGCACATACACCAAACATTAACTATTGTTTTTAAATACAGTGAGACCCCTCTAAACCGGACACGTGTGGGGACAACATAAATGTCCCGTTTAGAGGGGTTTCCGGTTTAGAGGGGGTTTAACCAATATTTTGTTTCTAGTATGGAAGATAGCTGATCACTTAAAGCAGGTTGAAAGTAAAGCAGAATGCGCCTTAAGGCGCATTCTGCTTTACTTTCAACCTGCTTTAAGCTATCATCTGCTAGAATATAGAATCTAGTTCTGATGATACATATTCATAAATGTATTTTTTCAGTGAAGGAATAACTCAAAGGCGTTAAAAGTCAGTTTATGGTGTAATGTGTTAAATAAAGAAGGGTTTGTAAACGGGACCAAAGCTTTTGTCCGGTTTAGAGAGAATTCCGGTATTTAGAGGTTCCGGTTTAGAGGGGTTCCACTGTATTCTTTACCTGCCTTGGATGTGGTAAAGGCAGAAAAATCGGTACCTTAGGAGAAGCTCTGTCCAGTTTCCGATATTTACGGACATTAGCTCGATTTAATTTTTCACAAAGTGTTCTTTATGGTTACACGGCGCTGATCAGGGTCAAATCTGTTTTACACTTATAACGATATTAGTTCAGTCGAAAAACCATTAAAAGTAGTCAAGAATTGTTTAAAGAAGATGATGACGACATTAAATCGTAACGCTTGCCACATGAAACATTTTCTATATGAATTGCCTACCTGTAGAATGTAATCGCCGTTTGTGCTAGAAAAAAACAAAAAAACAATTGTAGACTAATTAGTTCAGATACAAGTACAGTGCGCCTTCCCTACAACGGCCCTCCCAACAACGATTCCCTCCTTACAACGACACTTACCGTAGTTCCCTAAACAAGACACTTATGTCCAACCTATTCACGACTTCAATGTCGTCTGCTTAAAAGTGTCATCTGCTGTTCCTCAAAGTTACGAAATTGACATTTTGACAGAAAAAAAACTTAATGACGAGTGGGCACACAGTATGAATCCAGATCAGATGCCGCGTTAAGCGGCGTCTGATCTGGATTCAAGCTGTTTGCAAATGTAAGACAATTTCCCTCCGAGTTTAACGACTCCCTCCGAACAACGCACACGTTTTTGTCTCCCATTGGGTGTCGTTGTAGAGAGGGAACGATGTAATTATTTATAGACATGTCGGGAGCTTTTTCAAATCCAGCTTTAATCCGTTACCACATAGCCTGTTTCTTGTTTTGAAAGACAGTTACCACTTTAACCCATTACCCCTTAAAAACGCCTTTTTACACCTCTCATTTATTCCTCCACTGAAGAAAAAAGTTCCAGTTTATACAGCCAAGAATATGGACCAGAAGAAATATTTTCCGTATCCTAGAAGATGGTAGCTTAAAGCAGGCTGAAAGTAAAGCAGAATGTGCCTTAAGGCACATTCTGCTTTACTTTCAACCTTCTTTAAGTGGTCACCTGTTTTTAAAGCTAGAAATAGGTTAAGAGGTAATGGGTTAAGCAGGTTGGAAGTTACGCAGATTGAAACTTGGTTTGTATTCTTCTTTACATTCAACCTGCTTTAATTAAGCGGTCATCCGTCTAGCATCAATTAAAACAAATGACAGGCTCAATGTCAAAGCTGGTAAACAACTACTTTTCTAGTGAACACCCTTTAGTTTAGTTTGAACATATTTATTTGCATATATACAGTGGAGAAAACGTTAATCTTTCCCAATAAACGCGTTTATGCTAAAACTATGTTTTCCATTGCAAACAGTTTGGAGCCAGATCAGACGCCGGGTAACCCGGCGTCTGATCAGGCTCCAAACTGTTTGCCACCAAGATAAACATGAATTATCAGAATTGTCCAAAAGTTGTACTTTTCTACGTTTTAGTGATTTGCGTTTGCGTTTAAACGGGAAAGAATAACAGATTCTCCACTGTAACATGTGCAAAGGGACTGTGCTACAAGTTATTACCACCCTTTGACACATTCACTTTCCCTAGTATCCGAAGTTGTTGTAGAATTCAAATTCAAATTCTTTATTTCACTGAATATACTTTAATGGAAATTGGATCTGTCCATTTAAAGTTCATGGGGCCAAGTTAAGTACAGTAGAACCTCTACATTACGACCACTAAAAGAAGGCAAATTGTCTGTATAAAAGACGGTAACAGCTTAAAGAAATGTGAAAGTGAAACAGAAAGCTCCTTTCACATTGCTTTACTCAGTCACCTGTCTTAAACGACTAATATTTGACACACTTTAGTGGTCGTAATAGAGAGGTTCTACTGTATACGATAATTCATAGTAAACAATATACATAGGTAGGTTAAAAAGCGCACTGACTCGAAATGTATAAAGCTTACATGCTGGCCGGAACCTGCCCTGTCAATGAGTAGATGTGGAGGGATGGCTCGCCGGTGTCCACTAGTTTTGTCAGTGACATGTTGTGACTGTCACCGATAAGGCTAACTTCAAAATATCCCTAAAATATATAGTACATAAAGTATCAAAAGAAAAGAAAGAGTAATAGTATGCATACAATATATGCAACTGTAACTCTTTAAAAGACTGACCCTTTCACTCTCAATGACGCTTTAAAGTGGGTTTGCAAACAATTTGAGTCCTGATCAGACGCTGCGTAACGGAGCGTCTGAACAGGACCCAAACTGTTTGACACTCTTATCGATATTAATTAAGTCATAGAACCTTAGATCTTGCTTTGAAACGTGTCTTGCAGACAACAATACTGAAGCAGACGCTAATAAAGTGGTCAAGAGGTAAAACATATCCCCAATAATTTTATCATGAATGGGTTAACGTCTACTGTTACAGTGGAGAATCTGTTATTCTTACGTCATTGGTGACGTCATACAGTGGAGAATCTGTTATTCTTACGTCATTGGTGACGTCATACAGTGGAGAATCTGTTATTCTTTCCCGTTTAAACGCAAACGTACTCAAACGCAAAGCACTAAAACGTAGAAAAGTACAACTGTTGGACAATTCTGATAATTCTTGTTTATCATGGTGGCAAACAGTTTGGAGCCTGATCAGACGCCGGGTTACCCGGTGTTTGATCTGGCTCCAAACTGTTTGCACTGGAAATAATAGTTTTAGCGTAAACGCGTTTATTGGGAAAGAATAACACATTCTCCACTGTACACATATGCGCAATTTAAAAACAGCGTACTGGTGAAGAGTACACTTGTCCTGTGCAAACAGTGTAGAACCAGATCATAGGGTTACTAAAGGAGTCCTCCGATAAGGTTTTGTCCTTTTTGCCACTCAGATTAAAATAAATCAAAAGAAATTTCAATAAATTGTACATTCGACATTTTTTTTTACATCGCTTTTCGTTTAAACGGGAATAACAAACAGTGTAGGCCGTCACGTTACGCGGCGTTTCACCCAGGGTCTACAATGTTTGCTATTACATATGAAATGTTTTAAGATCACTTTTTCATCGCATAACTTTCAACATTTTTGTTCGATTCATTCCGAAATTGGAGACTTTTTATTATTACGGGTTCACCTTATACGCATTTTGATATTTTACACTGGTCTTGGTCCTGTAAACAAACCCCGATGGAATTATAAAAATGTAATATTTCAAAGCCATTACAATATAGAATTCAATGGGTTTGAAAATTTTGGTGAATTCTCAGAAATTTCACATTTCTATATTTCCTTGGGTTTCGCCTACAAGAAGGGGACAAATTTTAAAAGTTATCAAAATCTTTATTGTGAACCCTTGGCAATATTGTCTCCAAATTTTGAAGAAATCGAACACAAGTGTTGGAAGTTATGCGGTGAGACATAGACACATAGGCATAGACACATTTTATTTTACGTCGCATAGGTTGAACAAATTAACATAAACCCTGTAGGGCTTTTACTCTGACAAACATAGGTAAACTTTATAAGAAACAAAACAAATAAAACAGATTTAAACACGATCACAGGCATGCATGTAAATAAACACTGTAGGCAAGTTGGTCAAAGCATGTAAAAAAATAAATAAAATATTTTGTTGGTCAATGGGAGGCAACTCATGCCAAATACATTTAAGTAATGCATGACTTGTCTCCCTTGACCAGTCTAGTTGACAGTTACAAAGGATAAAATGCAGTTTCTAATTTAGGCTGCATTGATCGTCGGTGTCACTGTTAAGTAATAAGTATAACCTTATGACGGTCAGAAGAAGCCATTCTTGCATAATCCAAGAGAAGTGGTGCCTGAAGGCAAGTCCACTGACTAAAAAATGATATAAAATGTACCTGATAAATTGAATTAAATAAAATAAATAAACTTGTAAATTAAAGTAAAATATAAATTAAGGTAAGTACATGTATTAAAGGATGTTTACATGAAACAGGGTAGCACATAACGAAAATATATCCTATGCAATCAAATCAATCAATCAATCAATCAATCTTTTATTGCATTTTAAATATCATACAGGATGCTTATAGCAGAAAGGAACATTTTAAAAGCTATTGGATGCTTAAGCATGCAGACAGAATAAAAAGGTAGAAACTTAGGGACAATTTCTAAAAAGCATTTACAAATCAAGACGAAACACACAAATAAAAAAAAGGGTAAGTGGTAGATGAAATGCATTTGAACCTATGGAGGTTTTATCCATGGTGTCATGAGCAAACTTTGAGTAGTATACCGGTATGTACACTTAACGAATCTTCTAACTGTGCACTTTTCTCTTCGCTATATATCTGTTATTTATAAGAATTTCTAGTAGATTTTTCTACCCAATTTTTTGCGTGTTGGCTATAGACAGACAAAGAAATATCATATCGTTATAAAATTAAAAAAGAATGCTTGAAGACCCAGTGAACCATGAAACGACAAAATCCTTAATTTGCACGAGAAAAGCGTGATCTGTCGAGAAATTGTTTCGATGAATATCTTGATCGAGCGACGTTGGATATCCGTTCAACTATGCGTAACGTCGATATGACGTCGATGTCAGGCTGTTATAAACGATGCTAGACAAATGCGTTACGGAATTAAAACCGTTTGTATATCTAAATTGACAAAAATACTGTTTTAATGACTTTTTGTTACACTCAACGTCGGACGTGATCGAAGAGTAACGCGCTCGACTACGATACCAGGGGCCGTGAGATCGATCCCCCGCCCGACCAATTCCTTCGGATAAGACTTTATAAATACCAAAGCCCAATGTATTGATCAGTTCTTTACACTGGGTATCAAAAATAACCAGCGAATAAGAGTAGGGAATCGCACCTGAGGTTTCTGTATACGTCCCCTCTCTCTTTTTGAGAAACCAACTTTTTTTACTCACTCATATTTTTCGTTCAAATTTATATATTTTTTGTTTTGTATTGAATAAAGTAAACATATTACCATCAGTAATATGTCTTCTTGATTTCTGCAAAGTTTTAGCACGATCTGGTCATTAGCGCCGGAGATATGATACCGTATATAAGTGTACAGTTAGAAGATTCGTTAAGTGTATATGAGTAGCAGGGCTGCCATTTCTCCGGATTATCCCTAAGTATTCGGATTTTATCCCAGCAAATCGTAGCTTAAAACAGGCTGAAAGTAAAGCAGAATGCGCCTTAAGGCGCATTCTGCTTTACTTTCAACCTGTTTTAAGCAGTCATGTGTCTTCAAAACAAGAAACAGACTATGGGACAAAGGTGCGATTAGTAAAATTGCGTCTGAAAAAATGAAAATTTGAAATCTTAGGATTTTTATCATCAACTTATGGCAACCCTGGAGTAGACATTTCCACTTACTGGGTTCTGTTGGTTCCAATGATTCAGATTCTTCTGAAATATCACCTCGAACTGGCTTCTGTGAAGGAAATGGAAGCAAAATACATCGTGACACAATCTCAGATCATCAAATATAAATGACTGATACCTTAATTTAAGGTCGATGACCCCTAATGAGATCAGACCAAAATCGGCTCTCTAAGTCCAGCAGTCGGTGATTCTCGTCAACTGTCGACCTGTTCCGAACCATGCTAAGCATGGTTCGGAAAAGGTCGACAGTTGACGAGAATGGCCAATCGCTGTCCGTAGAGTTCCGATATTGACCAAAATTTGCCCGATCACATTACGGGTCCTCAACCTTAATCCTAGAATTCCAAATTATAAAAATCGAACATTAAAATTTGTTGCTTGCTGTCTTGTGTTAAATTTGAAGAATGCGTATTACATTCGCGTGAGCGCACGATCCAACAGTCTGACCTGCTTTATTTTCAGCCTGCTTTAAACAACTACATTTCTTCAATATTGAAAAGAAACAATTGGGGAAAAGGTTAAAAAACGTCTGTCATTTCAACTATGGCAGCTTAACTTCCTTATTCGAAAGCTTGTCATTAAACTTAATATTTTGCTTAAATAATACGCACAGGTTGCCAGATAGATAATCTGACCAGTCGCACATTATCTGTTATATTCCAGACAAAAAAAGAAACGTCTACTATAATATATAGTGTTTTTCTTCATAGCAACAGATCTAAATAAATACTATAATTTTTACACTAACGTTATCTTATACTGATGCAGCTATCCTTTTCCTGAATCAAAACAACACTTTTTTATTTTCTTATTGATACATGTGTCTTGCAATTCTGACCAAGATGTTGAGTAAAAGTAAATAAAAGGCACACACTTTAACATTGTAGACGGTTTTTTTGTCTGGTACATGTAATATATTCGGTATAATGTTTTACCCCCAGGTTAATTTGGAATTCTCTTTAGCCCGGCCTCCACATGGTGGGCTCAAAAGGATGCAGTCAGGAGAGCCTGAAACCAAATGATGACCATGCCTTACTCATTTGCATTCTGAATTTTAAGGTAGAACTTCCCTAATATAATGAGAGCAGGTCTATATCGGTAGTGTACGCATCTAGCGATCGACCATTCTCGTCATCTGGCCAAGCGCTTATAAAGCGTTTGAGTTGAGTCGGACTTCGTTATCAAGCATTTGATTGGTCAGATTTGAGCATAGGCTCAAATCTGACCAATCAAATGCTTGAGAACGATTTCAGATTCAACTCAAACGCTTTATAAGCATGGATCCTGATCTTGTTCGAAAAGGGTAAAGCATAGTTCGATACGGACCGTGATTGGACGAAAATGACCGATCACCCTCAATAGAGTACTGATATTGACCAACGTTCAACCTTAAAATCTCAACTCTGCGGAATCGAATCTTCTCTCAGTGGCTTTGTGATACAGTGTCGAACATGTTGTTTTTTCAAAGAAGAAAAAAGACACATAAAGCCACGTCTGTGAAAGATATATACATTACTTTTGTTTTGCATGAAAATGGAACCTTTTTCAGTTCAACATATTATTATCTCCGTGAGTAGGCATGTGTGAGTCGGAGATCCCTTTCAATAGTAAAACATTGTAGTCTACACATATATTGAACATAATTTCAGTGTTTGTATAATATGGAGGAAAGGCGTTTGAAATAAAAAGAAAGTCGAGAATACATGTCTGTTTTTTCCAATAAGAGTGTTTCTAGCGTTAACAGTTTGAAAAGTTTTATACATGTACCATAAATTGTACATTTTTCTTACCATTTACCATTTGACTTAAATGTCTTCTACCCTGTTATGTGTTTGCTATCATAAGGGTTGTAAATATCTTTTATATGAGTTAATACACATATTGGTTTTTTTTACTATCTTGCAGTATGGATATGTTGTTTGAAGTATAAAAATAAGCCTTGCCATGAGCCCATGACAAAAGTGGCTTACTGCATTGCAACATTGTACAGACCAGGGGGCCCGTTTCATAAAACTTCGTACGACAAGTGTTGTCGGAAGTCAGATTATAAAATTCTAAATTATTATTTATTTCTCCATCTAATCCTGTCTTGTGACATCTTTTTGGAATCGTCTTGAAAAGACGATTCCAAAAAGATGTCACAAGACAGGATAAGATAGAGAAATCACAAATTAAATGTACTTTAAAGTTTTGACTTACGACAACATTTGTCGTAAGAAGTTTTATGAAACGGGCCCCAGGTACTATTGTCATCCCAGGCTCTGTATCTGAGTTTGGTCTACACTGCCAAATACTGTATATAATAATAAAGCACTGCTACATACAATGCTTTAGACGATTATGGGTATCAAACAGTGTAGGTTAAGGCCAGCCGCCGCGTCAAAGACTGGTCTTGGTCTACACTGTTTGTAATGCAATAAGGCAGGTTTTGTCATGGCATGGCTCATATATTTTAACATTTCACTTTCATGCTTACAGTGGAGAATCTGTTATTCTTTCCCGTTTAAACGCAAACGTACGCAAACGCAAAACACTAAAACGTAGAAAAGAACAACTTTTGGACAATTCTGATAATTCTTATTTATCTTGGTGGCAAACAGTTTGGAGCCTGATCAGACGCCGGGTTACCCGGCGTCTGATCTGGCTCCAAACTGTTTGCACTGCAAATAATAGTTTTAGCGTAAACGCGTTTATTGGGAAAGAATAACAGATTCTCCACTGTAGCTCTTCCCTCAGCCGCAGAGTGCTATTCACATCATCTATATTTCTTATAGCAATGTCTTTTCGTGTAATTAACGTTGTCTTTGAAGAATCATATGAAATTTTTCCCTAAAGTTTGTCAATTGCTTAAAGCAGGACGATAGTAAAGCAGACATCTCATGTAGGGATATATTTGTTACAAATTTTCAGCGTGCTTTAACGTTCACCTTTAAAACTACAAATGGACGAATCCAGTTTCCAACGACATCTAGACCTTGTTTGACAAATTAGGGGTGATATTTTTACAATGTTTACAGGGCTGTCATATGTTGACATGAAAAATCCTAAGATTTCCAAATTTGCATTTTTCAAGTTTTATTTTACGAATCGTACCTTTACCCTATCGTCTGTTTCTAGTTTTGTTGACACGTGACTACTTAAAGCAGACTGGAAGTAAAGCAGAATGCGCCTTAAGGCGCATTCTGCTTTACTTTCAGCCTGCTGTAAGCTACCATGTACCAGTAAAAAATCCGAAGATTTAGGAAAAATCCGGAGAAATGGCAGCCCTGTGTTTAGTAACAACAGAGGGGTTTCCCATTCTGTTTCTAGTTTTGAAAACATGTAACCACTCAAAGCAGGCTCTTCAAAAGTAAAGAGAATGCGCATTCAGGCGAATTTGCTTTACTTTCAGCCTACATCAAACTATACCATCGGGTGAAAAATAAAACACTTTTCTTATGATGCATATTCATGACAACATAATTTGTAAGTTCTGTTTTCTTCAGCGGAAAAATAAATTAAAGCCATAAAAGTAGTATTTGTGATAGGATTTGAATCAGTGCATTCATTTGTTTCACTTTAACATTTTTTAAACATGTATTGTTTTGGTTTTTTTACTTTGTCACGTATTGTATTGTCATAATTTTGTGATTCCGATGACATCCCTTTTCTCAGTGAATACTTCAGTAGCTTAGCATATATATGTAGGAGTAAGTAAGATCTTGAATAGAGATGTAGACATTGGATTCCTATGAAAATGTTTGTGTTTTCATAAGTAACATGGTATTTTGCGTTGTGTTTAGCCATATCATTTTGATTTTCATTTACTTTGAGCAAACGGATATGTAGACGGTTCAGTAATGTTTAGTTTCGTTTGTTATTGCCTGTCGTATGTATGTTAGTCAGTTTATTTGATAGTACAGTAAAAACTCGATTCTACGAACTCGCGTTACTTCGAACATACCCATAGTTCGGTATGTTCGACTTAAACGAGATCGATTTATCAAAATTAATTTTTCAAAATTCTTGAAAGATTGATTTAAGCGAGTTCGTAGTATTGAGTTTCGACTGTATATATATTTACAATGGAGTAACTTTATATGTCCGAAGCAGGGAGAGGGGTATATTCATTACTAAAGTTTAGATAACATAAAATAGACCTAATTTAGTCCAAAATCTTTATTTATATAACTTAATGTCTTTAAAATATACGTTGCAACTCTAAAATTTACATTTTTTATATTGTCAATGGGAAATAACTCTTATAAACACCTTTCTTGTTCAGGATTAACATGGTAGTATATATATATTTAGAACTTTATATGTTGGGGATGTAATATTTCCGAAGCAGGGGGAGTATGTGATAGGGTATATTCATTACAAAAGTTTAGATAACATAAAACAGACCTAATTTAGTCCAAAATCTTTATTTATATAACTTAATGTCTTTAAAATATACGTTGCAACTCTAAAACCCGGTACTTATATGGTCAATGGGAAATAACTCTTACTAACTAATTTCTTGTTCAGGATTAAATCACTTTCATTACGTTGCACGGGCCACTTTTAGTCACACTTTCAAACAAAGAAGTCGCCGTTTTTGTCATAAACCATACTGGATTAGATTATTCATTTATCCAGATTGTTTTCTATTTTCTGCAAAGCACTGCCATTAAAGATATAGTAGACCTTGAACTACATTTATTTGTACGGACCCCTATTCTACCTGAATGCCCCGTTACATATTTATAGAGTAATGGGTTAACCCAGAGATGAAAAATATATGTGTACAGGGCTGCCATAAGTTGATATAAAAAATCCTAAGATTTCCAAATTTGCATTTTTCAATTGCTATTTTACGAATCGTACATTTACTCCATAGCCTATTTCTAGTTTTGTTGGCATGTCACTGCTAAAAGCAGGCTGGAAGTAAAGCTGAATGCGCCTTAAGGCGCATTCTGCTTTACTTTCAGCCTACTTTAAGCTACCATGTACTAGAAAAAATCCGAAGATTTAGGAAAATCCGGAGAAATGGCAGCCCTGTGTGTAATACAGTACCTGGTTGATTTAGTCCGTACATCGTACCCCTCTGTCTTGGGTTGACGAGACACATATGGGCTGCGCATATCCCCAGGCTGAGGGCAAGGGAGCAAAACACAGAAAATAGACGTTTCATTTTGTTGGCGACACGAGTGCTTCTTACCAAGACTTATTTCACAATAGTCACACAGATGTTTTAAATGCAGGTCAATAAAGTTGGTTAGTGTCTAGACTTTTTCTTATCAGAGAAGAACCTTTTCAGTTCTATACAGTAGAGAAGACGGTATTCTTTCCCGTTTAAACGAAACTATAACGCAAACGATGTGCAATAACTTGTAGAAAATTACAGCTTCTTGAAAATGTTCATGATTTATTTTACTCTGAGTGGCAAACAGTTTGACGCGTGACCAGCAGGGCTGCCATTTCTCCGTATTTTTCCTAAATCTTCGGGTTTTTTTTTCTAGAACATGGTAGCTTAAAGCAGGCTGAAAGTAAAGCAGAATGCGCCTTAAGGCGCATTCTGCTTTACTTCCAGCCTGCTTTAACTCTTTGAACCCTAATCCCGCATAGGTGTCTTTTAATACAGTGTACATGTGAATAGTACTCTTGTCCTGTGCAAACAGTGAAGGCCCAGATCAGACGGCTCCGAAAGGAGCCCTCTGATCAGGGTCTTCACTGTTTGTCAGTAATGCCAAAAATGACAAAAAACAACTCTTAAAAGCCAGAAATGGACAAGACAAAAATCGAAACTGGAATTGTTCATTTAAAGTTTCAGGGAGGAAAGAGTTAAGTAGTCACGTGTCAACAAAACTAGAAACAGGCCGCGACGGGGTAAAGGTGCGATTAGTAAATTCGCACTTGAAAAATGCAAATTTGGAAATCTTAGGATTTTTCATGTCAACTTATGGCAGCCCTGGACCAGATGCCGGTTACCCGCGAAGTCTGACCTGGCTTAAAATGTTTGCAGTGAAAATGATTGTTTCAGCATAAAAGCGTTTATTTGGCGAGAAAAACGTGTTCCTCTGTATAGAAATTTTGAAAATACATGTTAAAGTTAAAGAACACAATTTTGTCAGACACTGAATGTTCGCGTACTAGTGATGGAAAAATGGTAGTAAGGATTCTATCCGATATATAGCCGCAATAGAGAAAACGTTAATATTTTCCCAATAAACACGTTTAGGCTAAAACTGTTTGCAATTGACTAACAGTTTTTACTTTTTAGCATAAGCGCTTTAATCTGGGAAAGAATGATATCTTCTCCACTGTAATATTGATGTCATACCGTGTGAATGAGCTTATGGTAGTTACACTGTTTGCGGTTTATGTTAGCACTTTCTGCCCTGTGTGCAGAGTACAGTGGAGAAAACTTATTCTTTCCAAATAACCGCGTTTACACTTAAACTACTATTTTAAATGCAAACAGTTTGGAGCCAGATCAGACGCCGGGTAACCCGGCGTCTGATCAGGCTCCAAATTGTTTACCACTCAGATTAAAACTGGTAGTCTAAATTGTCAATAAGTTGTTTTTTTCTATATTTAATTGCATTTACGTTTGCGTTTGAAGAACAGCGTTTTTCTGCACTGTATTTGATACCTGTAGCCAACTCGCAATCGATGGCAATCGACGGCCCACGCTTTCCTTACTGAACGCATAGCTGGTAACATCTGTAGATTCTCCAACCTGTGACATAGGACAAGGTCACATGAGATAATATGACCTGATAAACAAGAGGGCCTGAAGGCCCTGATATCGCTCACCATTTGTAATGAAGCCTGATAGCTTTACCTTTGAATTTCACCCTTTTTATTCTAAATCCATTCAAGTTTGTCGACCTACTCTAGTATAGTAGAGTACATCAAAGGCAGATAAATAGAGCCTACACAATACTGAAATGAAGCCTTTTTCTAGCATTTCAAAGTATATCAAGGGCAGGTAACTATTGCCACAATGATTAGATTGCAACAATAATTGCACTCCTTCGAGAACGTATAGCTATATACTTTGTGTACAAGTATAATGAAAATCCATTGAAAACTGTAGTTGCAAGAGTGTAAACACTGTAAAATATGGCATTTTCAGCAATTCAAAGGTAAGTAACTCTTGATCTATTTGTCTGATTTCAACCATAATTATCCTTTTTTGTACTCTTATGGTCATATACAATCTGGGCAAGTTTGAGAGAGCTTGGATAAATAGTGTGGCGTCAAGAGCGTAAACACTGTTAAATATGTCATTTTCAGCAATTCAAAGGCAGATAACTCTTGACCTATATGTCCGATTACAACCATAATTGAACTCATCTGATGTTTTATTGCAATATACAATCTGAGTAAGTTTGAGAAAGATTGGATAAAATTTGTTGCCTCTAGAGTGTAAAAACTGTTAAATATGGCATTTTCAGCAATTCAAAGGTAGATAACTCTCGACCTATTAGTCTGATTTCAACCATAATCAAACTCATCTGAACTCTTATAGTTATATACAATCTGAGCCAGTTTGAGATAGATTGGATAAAAATTGTGAACTCTAGAATGTAAACACCATTAAATATGGCATTTTCAGCAGTTCAAAGATAAATAACTCTTGATCTATTTGTCCGATTTCAACCAAAATCGAACTCATCCGAACTCTTATGGTGATTTACAATCTGGGCAAGTTCTAGAAAGATTGGGTAAATATTGTGGCCTCTAGAGTGTAAACACTGATAAATATAGCATTTTCAGCAATTCAAAGGTTGATAACTCATGACCTAATTGCCCGAATCCAGCCATAATCGAACTCATCCGAACTCTTATAGTGATATACAATCTGAGCAAGTTCTAGAAAGATTGGGTAAATATTGTGGCCTCTAGAGTGTAAACACTGATAAATATAGCATTTTCAGCAATTCAAAGGTTGATAACTCATGACCTAATTGTCGGATTTCAGCCATAATCAAACTCATCCGAACTCTTATGGTGATATACAATCTGGGCAAGTTCTAGAAAGATTGGGTATATATATTGTGGCCTCTAGAGTGTAAACACTGATAAATATAGCATTTTCAGCAATTCAAAGGTTGATAAACTCATGACCTTATTGTCGGATTTCAGCCATAATCGAACTCATCCGAACTCTTATGGCAATATACCATCTGAGCAAGTTTAAGAAAGATTGGATAAATATTGTGGCCTCTAGAGTGTAAACACTAAAATTGTTGACGCCGCACGACGCACGACGGACCGCACGACGGACGACGGCCATTCAAGGATTGCAAAAGCTCACCCTGAGCTAGCTCAGGTGAGCTAAAAGCAATAAGCCCCCATAATAACGACCGTTCAACGAAAGACCCATCGTCAAATTAAAAAAATACACATTCAGTTGATTTGTTTGTTAACGTCCCGGACTCTGTTTCTGCCATTACGTCCATAGGCTAATTGGACGCCCCAGAGAGAGGAGAGCAGGGACCAGTCTTGCGCAACGTCGTACGACAAATATTGTCGTATGTCAGATTTTAAAATGCTCAGCTATTATTTATTTCTCCATCTTATCCTGTCTTGTTACATCTCTTTCGATCGTCTTGAAACAGAAATTCATAGTATGTACATGTATTTAAAGTTTTGATTTACTTCAGTTTTGTCGTACGACGTTTCGTAATAAGATGGGTCCCAGAAACAGAAAACCTACTCTCATAATCGACAGAGTTCTCTTGTTCTTTCGGATGCCCAGTCACAGAATTATACACTGACGGAATCGAAACCTCACGCTATATCGTAAATCTCGTGCGGCGGATACGAGACCCGCGAGACTTGATAAGAGACTGTCTATCGGTAGTCAATATGATAAATGTGTGTTTTCGAAGCATTGTTCACGGGTTTATATTCCCGTGAATTGATAGGAATGTCCACCAAGTCGTTTAAATCCTATAAAATGTTAATAAAAACACTTCGAGTCGGTAAATTTCACGCCAGAAATGGCGGATAACGAGGCAAAAAAGGTGAAGATGTTGTCACGTGACACATAATCTCGCAAAATTCAACCGCCGCGAGAGCTCATATACTCGCCTATTCAACTTCGCTTAGTTGCTATTCCGTTTTGTATAATTCCGTGGCCCAGTGTAGAGTACTGATACATCGGACCGCGGTTTATAAGACTGAAAGTCATCCGAAAGACTTTGTCCGGCAAGGGATCGAACACTAGATCCTTGGTATCGTAGTCGGGAGCGTTATCACTTGAAAGTGTCCATAATTGAAATCTGTAGTCAAGGGTATACGTAAGACAATTGTAAGGGAAGCAACTGTACTAATATCAAAGGCCAAGTATTCCATGAGTTGTCTTCCTTAATTATTTTTTGTTTTGTTTGTTTAGTGTATGTCTTTCCTATGCTTTTGCTTGAACGATTTTTATAGGTTTGACTGCTCCCTGATCACCTAAAGTCTAAACATACTTATCGCAGTCCCTTAACCTGCAAATTGTATATTTATTATATGTAGAATCTTCCTAATAAACACATAACTATTTATAACCTTGGACCCTGTGACTAACAGTGGACATGACAATATTCTTTCCAAAGAAATATGTTTATGCTAAAAACTTTATTTCAGCTGCAAAAAGTGTGGAGTCAGATGTCCGTTAACCAGGCTTCTGAACATGCTACCAACTGTTTGCCACTAAGATTGAAAAGAATCAATATTTTAAAGATTTTGCCATTTTTCTTCATTTAAGTGCACTATGTTTGCGTTTCATTTAAACGGGTTAAAAAGAATATGTTTTCCATACAACATAAATTAAGTGTTTCTATATTTTCTTTTGTCCCTTTTTTAGGATATTCCAGAAGGAGCCCCTACGTATACACTCCCTGCCTCTAGATCCCTCTTTTAAATTTTCAAAGGTCTAAATGGTCAATACATAATTTTGAGAAATAAAAACATCTGATGAAAATTTAAAGCGGACGATACTGCAGCAGAGAAAGAGTTAGACATACAGTGGATAATCTGTTTATTCTTTCCCGTTTAAACGCAAACGTACGCAAACACAAAGCACTAAAACGTAGAAAAGTACAACTTTTGGACAATTCTGATAATTCATGTTTATCTTGGTGGCAAACAGTTTGGAGCCTGATCAGACGAACTGCCTGATTAGACGCCAGCGTCTGATCTGGCTCCAAACTGTTTGCACTGCAAATAATAGTTTTAGCGTAAACGCGTTTATTGGGAAAGAATAACGTTTTCTCCAATGTATTTGTATTGTTAGGGGAGCAGCGGCAAGAATTGATGTTAGAAGGGAATCTTTGTTCAGATGGCCATTGTAGGGAAGGAGTACTGTACAATGTTCATGTTTTATATTGGATTAGTCCATTTTTTTTAAAAGGGATGCCTGGTCAAATTTTCATTTTCATTTTGTTTTATGTAAACACAGTTTCAAATAGTTTTCAAACCCCATTAACCCTTAGCCTGCCACTCACGACTATAGCTCCATATGCAAACAGCTTGGATCCGGATGAGACGCCGAGTAACTCGGCGTCTCATCCGGATCCAAGCTGTTTGACACTCGGACAACATTTTCAGCAATTTTGAGCAACTCTGAAGCACTTTGAAACTTGAAGCAGACGAGAAATATAGCAGACGACAATTTATTTGGCGGGCTAAGGGTTAATTCACCATCAAATTTTAACCACAAACAATTATCATTTACTGTTTTCAAACAACTAACCTTATCACTTATTCTATCAGAAATATATACAATTAGTCCCCCACTGTCTCTGACACTTCTTTTGTGCTTAAATTTTCTATGTAGAGCATTTTATAACTGCCCAGTGGATTCTTCCATGTTTATATATTGGATTAGTCCATTTTTTATCAAAGGGATCCCTGGTCAAATATTTCATTTTGTTTTATATTGAAACTCCTTTCAGCAAACAGTGTATACTCTGATCAGATGCCGCATAATGCCCATATATGGGAACGTGGGCACAAATGGATTGAGGTTCAATGGTGTGTTGGACTAGCTGTTAAGTTCAGAAAAAACAACATATGAGAAAGGTCATTTTTATTCCACTATATGAACCTAGAAATATAAGAAAACATAATTTCCGATTAACAATCTATTTAACTAAATTGATGCTTATTTATAACATTGAAAACAAATTAATAACTTTTCAAAAGTTTGTTTTCAACATACAGAACTTGACAAGAATATACACAAATCTAAACACTTTGTGTAAAATCCATTAGAAAATCAGATAAACTTGGAAATTAATATCTAAATACATGTAACTAGATAGTCACAGTTGCCCTATATCTCTCACCTGAGTCAAAGCAGGGCTGCCATAAGTTGACATGAAAAATCCTAAGATTTCCAAATTTGCATTTTTCAAGTGTGACTTTACGAATCGTACCTTTACTTCATAGTCTTTTTCTTGTTTTGTTGACATGCGACTTCTTAAAGCAGGCTGTAAGTAAAGCAGAATGCGCCTTAGGGCGCATTCCGCTTTACTTTCAGCCTGCTTTAAGCTACCATGTACTAGGAAAAAATCCAGAGAAATGGCAGCCCTGTCAAAGTGATTAATTGAAAACAGAGTACAGTAAAACGCCTCTATTACGACCACTAAATTACGCATGTTATTTTGTCATTAAGGCAGGTGGCTGCTTAACTCTTTACCCCATAATCTGTTTCTAGTTTTAAAGAAAGGTGACCACTTAAAGCAGGTTGAAAGTAAAGCAGAATGTGCCTTAAGGCACAGGCACATTCTGCTTTACTTTCAGTCTGCTTTAAGCTACCAATTGCTAGGATGTAAAAACTAAATTTTATGTTGCACATTCATGATTGTGTAAAGAGGAACTATTTTCTTTAGTACATGAATACATTTAAATCCTAAAAAGGCGTATTTATGGGATAATTAGTTAAATAAAGGTGAAAATAAAAACAGAAAACTCTCTTGAGTGCTTTCCGTTTTACTTTCACCTTCCTTTAAGCTGCCAACTGTCTTTTAAATAATCAGTCGGCATTCCTTTAAGGTGTAGTCATATGGAGGTTTTACTGCATCATTTGCTTCAGGTAATATGTTGACAGAAACAGTCAAGAAAAAAATAATTTAATATATTAGCCGTGCCATGAGAAAATCTGTTGTTAATTTTGCATTGCAAACAGTGAAGATCAAGGCCAGCTTCCGCATATTTGATGCAGCAGCTGGTCTTGATCTACACTGCTTGACACCCATATGCATTTGAAGCATTTTTTAAGAAGCTGTACAGCAAAACCTCTCTATTACGATCACTAAAACCAAGGATAATTAATTGTATAAAAGACAGGCGACAGCTTAAAGCAATGTGACAGTGAAACAGAAAGCTCTAAAGGAGCTTTCTGTTTCACTGTCACCTTGCTTTAAGCAGTCACCTGCCTTAAACACTAAATAATTTACAAAATTTAGAGTCCGTAATAGACAGGTTTTACTGTATTTCAATGAGGCCAAAATCAGAGCCTGCCAGCCTGACATGACAAAGGTGCTTGGTCTGTACAATGTTGCAATTCAATAAGGCTGGTTTTGTCATGGCACGGCTCATATGTGTAACTGACATAACCCTTTACTCCATAGATTCTCCTTTTTATGCATTTAATGAATTCCTCTACAACAGAAAATAGTTCCACTTTATTCAGTAATGAATATGCATCATAAGAAACATTTTCTATATCCTTGCAGATGATAGCTTAAAGCAGGTTGAAAATAAAAACAGAATGCTCATTCTGCTTTGCTTTCAACCTGCTCTAAGTAGTCGTCAGAATTTAAAGATTATAAAGTAATGGGATCCAGGTTTCTTTGCCTTCAGGCTCATGCTGCTTTACTTTCAGTCTGCTTTAAGCTACCATCTATTAGGATATAGGAACTTTTTCTTATGCTGAATATTCATGGAACTATATTCTACAGTAATGACACAGATTTAAGGCATAAAAACACATATTTATGGAGAAATGGGTTAATAGAAGGTTGATTGTTTATTCTATGCTACATGAGACAAACTAAATACTTATATACACCTAGACACTGTTGACTCCGACTTGGATAAACAGCGTAGACCCTGATCAAATGCTGTATTACAATGAGAAATCTGGTCAGGGTATACAAAGTGTATCACTCATCAAAGTCAATTGAATTTTATCCACTACTTGCTGAAAACCATGCAAATGTAAACAAAGCAACTTATTAGGGTCAACCCTACTAGCAATGCCATAGTATTTATATCACAACATACTAGGGTCAACCCTTCTAGCAATGCCCTAGTACTTTTATCACAGTCTCAGTTCTGAAGAATGACATTAACCCTTTACCTGATAGAAGCGCCTTTTAGCGCATTTTAATTTATCCCTCCGCCAAAGAAAATAGTTCAAGATTACACAGACATGAACATGTACAATTAGAAATATTACATACATACTAGCAAATAGTGACTTAAAGCAGGTTGAAAGTAAAGCAGAATGCGCCTAAGGGCGCATTCTGCTTTACTTTCGACCTGCTTTAAGTGGTCACCTGCCTTCAAATCTAGAAACAGGCTATGAGGTTATGGGTTAAACCCTCATGGAAGTGCCTTTTAGCAAATTTAACTCATTCCTCCATAGAAGAAAATACTTCCAATTTAAAAAGACATGAAAATACACTTTAAGAAATATTTTCTCAATCCTAGCAGATAATTGCTTAAAGCAGGCAAAAAGGAAAGCAGAATGTGCCTTAATGCACATTCTGCTTTACTTTCAACCTGCTTTAAGAGGTCACCTGTCTTCAAAGCTAGAAACAGGCCATGGAGTTGAGGGTTACGAGACAACCTAGTAACATTGCAATCTGTGTCGAAAATATTAGCCTTATCCCATTAACCCATACTCTGTTTCTAGTTTTTTAAAACCGGTGACCATTTAAAGCATGTTGAAATTAAAGCAGAATGTGCCTTAAAGCACATTCTGCTTTACTTTCAACATGCTTTAAGATACTATCAACTAGGAAAAGAAAATATTTCTAATGGTACATATTTGTGAATGTATAAAAAAACAAACTACACGTATTGTCTTCAGTGCAGCAACAAATTAGAGGCGTAAAGAGGACTACATATGGGCTTACGGGTTAACTACAGATCAAGCACTTAACCCATTAACCCATAGCCTGTTTCTAGTTTTGAATGCAGGTGACCACTTAAAGCAGGTTGAAAGTAAAGCAGAATGCGCCTTAAGGCGCATTCTGCTTTACTTTCAGCCTGCTTTAAGCTATTATTTGCTAGAATATAGAAAATAGTTCTTATGATTCTTATTTGTAGCAGTATAAATTGGAACTATTTTCTTCAGAGGAGGAATAAATAAAATGCGTAAAAAGGCGTATTTATTGGGTAATGGGTTAACTGTTTGCCCATTACCAGGGTAACCTGTTTTCCTTCAACCCCTGCAAACACTGTAGATCCTGATCCAAACTAATCGATGATCTGAATCTCCACTGATACAAATGTCTAAGGGTCCATAATCTCATGACAAGGACACACATAAATATATACCACACCAAAACAAATGAAGTAAGTCAGCCAGACAAGATCTTCACAAAGAGAGACTTCCTAAATGAGAGGAAAGGTTCCTCCAAATTAGTCATAAACTATTCTTGCTGTGATGTCACCAAACTCTATAAACATGGTTGACACAAAGTAATTTTTTGTTTGTTTTGTGAAAATTGACACAAACTGACTTGCTAGTATTGAATGCATCTACATTTTACTTCCAAATTAACATTTAGTCTACCGACCGAAGGACATGTAGCCTTACTTCTTTCGAAGGGTGACATAAATTCAAAACTGCACTTGCTAGAATGTTAGCATTGTAAAATTTGAAAATTTTCAACAAATCAAGTGCAGATTACTCTTGACCCATTTGTCGAATTTCAATCTATATCAAATACATATGAAAACTTATGGTCAAATAAATAGCAAGTAAACAAAAATTGTTGAGGAACGACATTCAAAGATTACGAAAGCTCAGGTGAGCTAACTAATCCAGGAAGTTGGTAGTAGGGTTCAGCAAGTATCATCTCCCAAATCATGGACAATCACTGATATTGAGATAAAACGGTCCATTACCAACCCCTTCACTTTCATGTTATGATGTCATCAGCTTTAAACAATTGTTGTCTGCTTTTATTTCTTAAATTTAGATATAAGGTATTTTGACTTAAGAAATATAAAAGCGACTGTCAAACAGTTTGGATCCTGATCAGACGGCGTGTAACGTGGCGTCTGATCAGGATCCAAACTGTTTGTAATTAACCATTGTACTCGGGGTAAGGCAGAGAATACTGGTCATTTGAGATAAAGCTATCTAGTATCTATACATGACACAACCCTGCCCTACAGTCTAACTGTATCAAGTGGCAACACTATGAAACATCCTTAAATACAGGTACCAGGTTGATGCAAGACAAAAATAAAGCAAACATTTCTTATTAGGAGCTTCTTGTTGCAAGAGTGCCCTGAATTAAGCAGCCACTTACATTAAAACCTGCCATTGATTAAAACTCATTCTGTTTGGAGTGCACAGTTTGCACAGGCTTCATTGATTGTTGTTGATTAAGTTATATCATAATTATAATATTATGAATATGAAAGCCAAGCAGTTCGGCAGAAATATCAACACACATTCAAAAGAATGGCAGAAAGTTTAGATTTTGTGGAGAATGCTCTTTCATGCTCTATTTGTCTGGACACTCTTCGTACACCAAGGACCTTACCATGTCTTCACACATTTTGTGAGGAATGTATTCAATCTGTGATAACAAACGCAGAGAGTCATCGCCGTGTAACATGCCCAGACTGCAGACAAAAGGCCACTCTGTCCGGGGGCAGAAACACCCCAGCCAATCAGCTTGCCCAACAACTCCCACTGAACTTCGCCTTTCAGAAACTTATTGACGAAATAGACGATAGAAAGAAAGCCAGAGAACGTGCACAGATCTGCAATCAAATAGAGATTTGCTGCGATCATGCCCCAGAAAAACTCAAGTTCTATTGCTTCACCGATGGGATTATTGTGTGCAAATTGTGCATGGCAAAGAAGCACAGAAAGTGTACAGTAAAACCTCTCTATAACAGCCACTAATTAGTGTTAGTTATTAGGTGTTTATGACAGGTGATTGCTTAAAGCAAGGTGACAGTAAAACAGAAATCTCCTTTAGGAGATTTCTGTTTTACTGTCACCTTGCTTTAAGCTATCACCTGTCTTTTATACAGCTTATTAGCCTTCTTTTAGTGGCTGTTATAGAGAGGTTTTACTGTACGACAAAGGCAATTGAAGAGGCAATTGATGGAAAAGACAGCAGGACAGAACACTTGGCTGTCATACACGATATGAAGGCCATAAAGGAAGACATTGAAGGATCCATGGATATCCTTCGGAGGAACATTGATGACATTAAAACAGAGATAGATCGATTTCCGGTAGTGGTTAAAAGTTTGGAAGCTGACCTGTTGAACATTGTAAATAAATTGTGCCAAACAGCTGAGGCAGATTCTGACCAATTGAAGAAGCAACACACCAAGCGGGAGGCGGAGAAGCTGAGTGATTGCGTGAACTGGTTAGCAGCCTTGGAGACGATGACAACGGAGATGCAATATACCTATAGACATGGCACAAGGGTTCAGCAGTTTATAGCGGCTGAGCAGATGAAGGACCGTCTAAAAGACTTCAGTAAAATTGCTAAATGTATGACAGACTCTGCGCAGCATAGAAAGGTTATATTGGAGCTGATAGAGGTGTTAAAAGGAGTGTTGAAAATCGGGGAAGAATTGCTCGGGCGAGTAGAGACAATTAAATCCAAATTGGAGTGAGTGGAAAATTCACCTGGCCATATGTTCACCATTTAATTAAGAATGCTATAGAATCTGACTTAAATTAAACCTGGTGCTAATCACGACTTAGCTATTATTTGCAAACAGTTTATATCAAGATTAAACAAACAGTTTGGATTCACACCAGACACCACCTTTGGTGGCGACTGATCTGGATCCAAACTGTTTGTCTAATCATATTCAACATTTTTTCATATAAAGACCATTTAAACTACTAATGTTTACAATTTTTCAGGGACAATAAATTTCAAGCAGACAACAATTCAAGTGTACCGTAAAAACTCCTACAAATAGGGACACCCTCTATAACTGCTGTTATTATCATTAAATTTGAAGTAATTGCTTTTGTCATACAGTAATACAGTCAAACTTCAATATCTCGTTTTGTCTTTGAAATAGGGGTATGTTCCACTTAACCAAGCATGAAATAATGCAGTGTATGTGTTGACATATCAGATAGTTGAAGTTAAGCAATTTCGAGATATCGAAGTTTGACTGTATGTCAATGTGAGGGCATATCGAATAGTTCGAGATATCAAAGTTTGACTGTATGTCCATGTGAGGGCATATCGAATAGTTCGAGATATCGAAGTTTGACTGCATGTCCATGTTAGGGCATATCGAATAGTTCGAGATATCGAAGTTTGACTGCATGTCCATGTGAGGGCATATCGAATAGTTCGAGATATCGAAGTTTGACTGTATGTCAATGTGAGGGCATATCGAATAGTTCGAGATATCGAAGTATGACTGTAAGTCAATGTGAGGGCATATCGAATAGTTCGAGATATCGAAGTTTGACTGTATGTCCATGTGAGGGCATATCGAATAGTTCGAGATATCGAAATTTGACTGTATGTCCAAAAGGTGCGAGGTGAATAGCAAAAAGTGTAGACCCTGATCAAGCTGCAGTTTGCTAAGGTCTGTCTATACCAATACTAAGGGTTATTATAGTACTCTTCCCACGTACACCTATATAAAGGAACATACATGACCAAGGCTCTAGGGGTTAACATTTTGATGTGTCTCCCAGCTTCTGCAAAACTGGTTGGAACCTAATGAATGGTAATTTGGCAGAGACCTTGACCAAAACCTTGAATTTTATTAACTCATCATCCCATAGCCTATTTCTAGTATTGAAGAGAGATTTTCACTTAAAGCAGGTTGAAAGTAAAGCAGAATGTGCCTGAAGGCACATTCTGATTTACTTTCAACCTGCTTTAAGATAAAATCAGTTGGAGAGAGAAAATATTTGTTAGGGTGCATATTCATGACTATGAATTTGTATTATTTGCTTTAGTGAAGGTATAAATAAAAGGCGTATTTATGGAGTAAAGGTTAGATCAGAATCAACAGTAATCTCTACCCTAGTAATTCAGTCTGCTCAATAAGTTGTCCTAAGCAACTAAATGCTATTGAGCTGTCTTATTGACAATCAATTAAAGTAAAACCTTTCTATTACCACCACTAAAACTAAGCTTAAAGGCACAATCCCGCTCAAATTGGTGTTTAAAACGCGCAATTTCTTATATGTGTGCATTTTCTATGTATTAAAACTAAGTGAAATCGAGTGTAAGAAGCCTGACATATGCACCCACTTCGTAAAGAATCCTACCTAAATGTGTCGAATTCTTATCGTGGTGGTTTACATTATAAGCGGGTTTGTTTACAAATAAGATTACGGGCTGGTTCCGAGAACTTTCGATCGATCACATAAAGGTCACGTGATTGATTCGGCCGCGACAATGTGTATACATTACATCAGTTTAATGGCCAAACTTAAAAGAGTTGTCTCTCTTTGGTTGTAAAGCACTCGACTTGTTGTATAGAATTATGCAAATGAGCTTTACCGAGTATGTCCGTAAATTTTCGTCGCTATTCAAAAATAAACAAACTTGATTACTTGTTTCCACAAATTTCACTGTTAGCAATATTGCTTCAAATATCACCATGTATTACTTCTTTTTATATGGAACGCTTACGATAGTGACATAAATTTCATGTAAGAACAAGAGCGTCTCCCAGTTACACGAATGCCCCCGATGATACAGGGAGGGGAATCCAGACTATCAAACGTAAAAGTTAGAGAGCTGAAACTGTAGTGGAGCGCCATTTTGAGGACTTCAAGGGCCATTACTCCAAAGGGCCTAGCATAAATTGGTGCCGCTGGTTATCCAAATTGGTCTCCATTTTATGTCAACAAACATTTTCAGAAAGTTTGGTGATGATCAGATGAAAAGCAATGTGTTTGTGAAACACAAATGCCCCCAGCCAGCATCATGTTCTGTAATGTAATGCTTATTTGCAAAAGTAGGTCAAAAGTCATGGTCGTAGGGTAAATGAAACATTGGCATGGTTGGAGAAGTCTTAACACTAGAAACATATAAAGTATGGAAGCTCTAGGCCTACTGGTTCAAATGTTATAGGCGTATAAAGATTTATACAAATAAAGGTCAAAGGTCAAGGTCACAAGGGCAAAAACGTAGGTATGGTTGGAAAGGTCTTGACACAAGAAATATATAAACAAAATATGAAAGCCGTAGGCCTACTGGTGCAAATATTATAGCCATTTAAAGATTTCAACAAAAGTAGGTCAAATGTCAAGGTCACAAGGTCAAAAAGTTTTGTTTGGTTAGAAAGGGGAAACACATGTCAAGTATAAAAGGCCAAGGTGCAAAAATGCAAAAGTTATATCCAAGGTTAAGGTTTTTGGTTAAAGTTTGATTAAATAAGTCAAAGATCGAAGTCAAGGTCACATGGTCAAAGATGTTGGTATGGTTGGAAAGGTCTTGACACAAGAAATATACATACAAAATATTAAAGCCCTATGCTAACTGGTGCAAATGTTATAGCAATTTAAAGATTTTTACAAAAGAAGGTCAAATGTCAAGGTCAAGGTCAAAAAGTGTTGTATGGTTGGAAAGGTCTTGCCATGAGGAATACACATGCCAAGTATAAAATGCCCAGGTGCAAAAATGCAAAGGTTATAGCCAAGGTTAAGGTTTTTGGTTAAAGTTTGATTAAATAGGTCAAAGGTCAAGGTCAAGGTCGCATGTTCAAAGATGTTGGTATGGTTGGAAAGGTCTTGACACAAGAAATATACATACAAAATATGAAAGCCCTGGGCCTACTGGTGCAAATGTTATAGCCATTTAAAGATTTTTACAAAAGTAGGTCAAATTTCAAGGTCAAGGTCACAAGATCAAAAAGTTTTATATGGTTGGAAAGGTCTTGCCATGAGGAATACACATGCCAAGTATAAAATGCCCAGGTGCAAACATGCAAAAGTTATAGCCAAGGTTAAGGTTTTTGGTTAAAGTTTGATTAAATAGGTCAAAGGTCAAGGTCAAGGTCACATGGTCTAGGATGTTGGTATGGTTGGAAAGGTCTTGACAAAAGAAATATACATACAAAATATGAAAGCCCTGGGCCTACTGGTGCAAATGTTATAGCCATTTAAAGATTTTTACAAAAGTAGGTCAAATGTCAAGGTCAAGGTCACAAGGTCAAAAAGTTTTATATGGTTGGAAAGGTCTTGCCATGAGGAATGCACATGCCAAGTATAAAAGGCCCAGGTTTAAAAATGCAAAAGTTATAGCCAAGGTTAAGGTTTTTGGTTAAAGTTTGATTAAATAGGTCAAAGGTCAAGGTCACATGGTCAAAGATGTTGGTATGGTTGGAAAGGTCTTGACAAAAGAAATATACATACAAAATATGAAAGCCCTGTGCCTACTGGTGCAAATGTTATAGCCATTTAAAGATTTTTACAAAAGTAGGTCAAATGTCAAGGTCAAGGTCACAAGGTCAAAAAGGTTTGTATGGATGGAAAGGTCTTGATACAGGGAAGACACATGCCAAGTATAAAAGGTCCAGGTACAAAAATGCAAGAGTTATAGCCAAGGTTAAGGTTTTTGGCACAGACAGACGGACGGACGGACAGACGGACGGACGGACGGACAAACCAACAGACATGACAAAAACTATATGCCCCCGAATCGTAGATTCTGAGGGCATAAAAATGTTTGATTCTGATTATGTGGGAGTAATATAGTGGCTTTAATTGATTATATAAAAGATAGGTGACAGCTTAAAGCAAGGTGACAGTACATCAGAAAGCTCCTAAAGGAGATTTGTGTTACTGTCACATTCGTTTAAGCAGTCACATGTCTTAAACAC
Source organism: Gari tellinella (assembly GCA_922989275.2). Classification (NCBI taxonomy): domain Eukaryota; kingdom Metazoa; phylum Mollusca; class Bivalvia; order Cardiida; family Psammobiidae; genus Gari; species Gari tellinella. Next base: position 24,325,660 of record OV277857.1, on the reverse strand, counting down.
CTACTGGAAAACATAAATTAATGGTCGTAATAGAGAGGTTTTACTGTAAACGACATTTGGCTGTCTGATTGACAATCCATTACTGTGAAAAACGGGAAACTTAACCTATATCCACAGTAGGCTGTTTAAAACAGCCTGAAGTAAATTGGAAAGTTCCTAAAGCAGCTTTCCAATTTACTTATGCCTACTTTAACTCTTTCCTCCCCGAAACTTCAAATGAACAATTCAAGTTTCAAATTCAGACAAGCAGTGCAAATCCTATCCATTGGGCCCTCTGATCTGGGTCTTAACTGTTTGCATAGGAAAAGTATATTCTTCGCAGGTACACTATTGGCAAAAGACTGGGGCTCAAATGGTAAAGTAACTACCTGTTTTGAAAATAACAAAATAATGCTGTGTTGACCGTATATTTTGTGATTTATGATGCATTTAAACATGTGGGTTTTTTTCTCACTTAAGTACCCCTGTTTTCAATAGTGAACATTGATCACGAATACTCTTGTCTACAACATGTTGGAGATTAATTTGTTGACATCACTCCAACATCAATCTTTATAAACAGTGATTACGTCGCTTAAATTAAAAAAAAGCCCCATTGCTTTTAAAAATAACTTTAAATTGTTGGTTTTGTGAGAAAAAAGAAGCTGATCTCAACCTTGTCTATAATTGAAAAGTTAAGCGCCCAGAGGCTCACTTAACAATATTTCAATTCTAGACCCGGTTGAGATCAGCTTGTCTCAAATATTGACTCATGAGAACCAGTTTTCAAAGAAAATAATGTCTAAGAACAACCAAAATCATAAGCTTATTTCACAGACAGAGTGATGAGGTATGACAATATATTTACACTTTACTCAATAGCCTGTTTCTAGCTTTGAAAATAGGTGACCACTAAAAACAGGTTGAAAGTAAAGCTGAATGTGCCTTACGGCACATTCTGCTTTACTTTCAGCCTGCTTTAAGCAACTATCTGGTAGGATATAGAAACAATTTCTCATTGTGCATATTCATGACTGTATAAAATGGAAATACTTTCTTCAAAGGAGTAATAAAATAATGGCGTAAAAATGTGTATCTATGGAGAAATAGGTGATTTGGTTTTGCAATGTCTCAGGTATTGAAATGAATCATTAACTCTTTGCATGCTGGGTATTTTTTTTCATCTGCAACAATTTGTTGTCTGCTATCGTTCTAAAATTAGAATGTTCACAATTTATTTTAAATTCAGTGTCAGAATAGCAAACAGTTTGGATCCTGATGAGACGCCGCGTAACGCGGCGTCTCATCTGGATCCAATCTGTTTGCAGAGGTAATCACTATGGCAGATATATCCGCCGCTAACGTGCAAAGAGTTAAATCCTATAGTTAGTACAAGATTGCTGATGATATCACTTTGATTGTGTCACTTCCTCTAATATGTCATCCACTCTCTTTAGTAATTCTTCCTTTGTTAACACAAAATCACTCTCGATCCATTCTTCCCTAAGCCTATTCATGACTTTAGCAAACACAGGTCCCTTCTTCATGTTCCTCTGTATCAAGTCAACGCCGCCACATGGCAAACGGGGCATTTCCCACTTCATAAACACTGGCACTAACTGCTTGTGTCCTTTGTACTTGAGAATTTCTACGACTTTGCCCAGAACCTTTTTGTCCTGGCCAGATGAGCTTGCTGCTAGTCTCTTGTACTGGCTCTCTAGATCAGCATTCTCAGTATAGTCTCTGTACGAGATGACAAACAAACACGTCTTCAACTCCTCAGTCGACACTTTGAGTCTCTGGTTCACTGTGTAGACCTGCACATAAAACATGAAACAATAAGCAAGGTCCAAGGTTATAAAGCGTTTGAGCTGAGTCTGAGTGTGTTCTCAAGCAGTTGATTGGTCAGATTTGAGCCTTAGAGGCTCAAATCTGACCAATCAAATACTTGAGATCACACTCAAACTCAAGAGTAAATCGTTATAACCTTGGACCAAGGGCTCAAGATAAGAGGGAGTAAACTGAACAAATCCAACATTTTCTTACTAATTTCAGCCAAAAACCCTATGGTCTCGAAGAGAGGATTCTAATGAGTAGTAACGCCAAAGTGTTTAATGCAGAAATAAAAAAAAAAGTTTCAAAATATTCCTGTTATCTTGAGCTCTGACCATAAGTAGTACTATAATATAATAGGGGTGTAACGATTCGGCGGTGTACCGATACATTGCGGTGTGAGCTGAATAATATTGCCCAGCGGTTCAGATTCAGAAAAACCGATTTTCTTTGCCTTATTTAAAAACGGTAAAAGAATGGACAAACTTACTTTTTGTTTCGCGGAATTGTTTACGAAACAACGCGTAGACGCAGTCCGGTGTTTTATCCATATCCCTAGCCGGTGCAACAGTAATTATTTCGTTTCCGTTTAATCTCGCTCAACGAGACGCTCTTATTAAGAAACAAACAGCGAATCAAGGGCCTGGTTGAACAATATTAATACAGTAAACACGATGACAGATGCTTGTTCCATACTTACACGGTATATTGCAATATATTGCGATTCGATTTCTCCGTATTGCGATATACTGCGATGCGGGTTTCGGCGAATTGTTACACCCCTATAATATAATATATAATAATTTTACTTGGAGCTTGTTCTAGTGATGAACCCTTTCCTTCATAGCCTGTTTCTAGTTTTGAAAACAGGTCACCTCTTGAAGCAGGTTGAAAGAAAAGCAGAATGCACCTTAAGGTGCTTTCTGCTTTACTTTCAGTCTGCTTTAAGCAAACATTTACGAGAAAATAGCAGGAAAATCTTATGATACATACTCATAACTGTATAACTTGGAACTATTTTCTTCAGAGGAGAAATAAATTGTATGCACTAAAAGGTGCTTCTATGGAGGAAAGGGTTAACCAGTTTCATGCTGAAACTTTTTTTTTATATGTATTATTCCACTTTCGAAATGACCAGTTTAGCCATCTTTAAAAATATTATAAGACTAGAAACATATCTGTGTTTAATACACTATTTGTTAACCCATTACCTCATAAATACACCCTTTTACGCCTTTAATTTATTCCTCCACTGAAGAAAATATTTTTAATTTATACAGTCCAAACTCGTTAATCCAAACTCGCTTAAACCGAAATTCTCGTTAAACCAAATTGTTCTCCCGGTCCCGATTTTTCCCCTTCTTATTCTATATAAATCAACTCCGCTTTATCCAAATTTCGTTTATCCGAATTTTCCGTTAATCCGAAGTATTAATCTGGTCCCTTTGAAAAGACTTACCCTCGAATTGACATGCTTAATCCGAAGTGAAATTTTCACACCTCGATCGGGTGTCAGACTGGTCATAATTACCTGAGACCATACCCCCGCCAAACACTCGCGAAAACTAATTACACCGCCTAAAGGCTGTACACAATGTTTGCAGTATTGGCCAATTAAACACATTTGTATCCAATAGTAACTGTAGAGATCTTTTAAAACACAAGCGGAAGGTGTTGACATACGTTGCTCAAATGTTTGTAACCATATTCTTCTTTGCGATATTGAGATCGCTACTTCACTTTGAACGTTACATGTACGTATGTAAATCGTTTACAAATGCGAAAAAAGTATTATCGCCGTTTTACGAAGTTTCAAGCTTTTGTTACGATTTAATATTTATGACATAAATGTATTAGATAAATTATAATGTATTTCAAGATTTCTGTTATCAAAACCGTTGTCGTAAAACGTGCCGCTTTGTTTATGTATGCATTGTGTAATGTCTTTACGAATACACATATGGGTACCGACGCGTATACATGTCCGTAAGTAGCAGAGAGTAAACAGAGGTTTGTGTTTAGTTGGTTTCATTCACTGGGTTATGGGATTAAACAAAGTTATCAAATTTAAAGCACATCATTATTATTGCACAAGTATTAAACCGAAACAAAAAAAATAACCTTTCTTACGTAGATGCATTTACTGAAAAGAAATATTACGGGAAGGACACCCTATCAAAAAACGATGACCAGAGATGACAAAGTTGATACAAGATGACACTGTAATCGATCCAATCGCTTAATTCGTACTCCCGTTAATCCGAATTATTTTTCTTGGTCCCATGAATTTCGGATTAACGAGTGTGGACTGTATATTCAAGAATATGCACCACAAGAAACAGTTTCTATATCCTAGCTGATAGTAGCTTAAAGCAGGCTGAAAGTTAAGCAAATTGGGCCTTAAGGCACATTCTGCTTTACTTTCAACCTGCTTAAACTGACCACTGATCTTCAATTCTAGAAAAAGGCTATGGGGTAAAGGGTTAAACTGTAACATGGGTCAATTTGTGGCCCAAATACAAGGGTCAATAGGTTCAAAATAGTCAAATTACTATCATAATGCTATTGTCATAGTTTCCAAACTTCATGTATGTGAAAGTAATTAAAATTCTAAGAATACAAAGGGGCATAACTCCAATAAAAATATTTAATATCAATATAACAAGAGTTGTCAGAGAGACAACAAAGCTCGCCAGTGGCACGTTTCAAAATTTTAGAGTAGAGTCTGATGTCACAAGGGTCAAACTTTTTTAATAGAAAGGTTTGTCCATATATACATACATAAACCAAATATGAAAGACATAGGAGTTACAGGCATATTTGGAAACCTTTGTTCGAGGTCAAATTCACAGGGATCAAACTTTTTGTATGCATGGAAAGGTATTTATCCATATACACATGCATATCAAATATAAAAGCAATACCTTAAGGGACGTAGGAGTTATAAGCAATTTTTGGAACCTAAATGCAGATTTTGAAACCTATTCGTGGACCCTGCTAAGCTCAAAGTCAAGGTCCCAAGAATCACATTTTTTTCATTTGCATGTAAAACTCTCATCAATATATACATGCATATTAAATATGAAAGCAATACCTCAAGGGATATAGAAGTTATAAGCATTTTCTTAAAATTATTTACACGGTTCATGCCGCCGCCAACTACCCTGGGGGAATAGCAATAGCATGTCTTTTAACCCTTTGAACCCTAGTCCTGCATATAGTTGTCCTCTCCAAAGAGTATACATGTGAAAAGTGCACATGTCCTATGCAAGCAGTGAATTCCCAGATCAGAGGGCTCCTTAGGAAGCCCTCTGATCTGGGTCTTCACTGTTTGTCATAATGCAAAACATTGACAAAAACAACCTTTAAAAGTCAGAAATAGATTAGACTCAAATGGAAACTGTCCATTTTATGTTTCAGGGATGAAAGAATTAATTCATACAGTTGAGCTAAAGATCATCAGACAAAAAACCCAAATCAATAGATGGCTTTCCTGTATGATGAGAAAGCCAGGGTTCCAGATAAGCCAGAGTTAGCTTAACAAATTCAGCATTTTCTCATTCATTTCAGTACCACATCCTATGGTGTTACTACTCATTAGAATCCTCTCTAAGAGACGATTCTAAAGAGTAGTGACACCATAGGGCTTAATGCAGAAATAAATAATTTAGTTTTTGAAATACTCCCCTTATCTGGAACCCTGGAGAGCTAAGTCTGAAATTTGGTTTCAATAAGGCAAATAGAAGTAAAGTCATCTAGAAACCAGTTTGAGCCGTACAATTCTAAGGATGTAAAGGGGCATAACTGCAGGAAAATCTATTTAACGGAAACCAAAATCACTAGGCACTTTTCATTCATTATTCGTAAGCTAAATATGAAATTGGCTACAATCCTAAATAACAACTGAAGTTGTTGTCTTAAAAGAAAATTTAGAGGGGTAACTGGTTTAGGTTTTTTTTTTCTAGTATGGAAGATAGTTGATCACTTAAATCATTCTGCTTTACTTTCAACCGGATTTAAGCTATTATCTGCTAGAAAATATCTCTGATGATACACATTCATGAATGTATTTCTTCCATGGAGGAATATATCAAAAGCGTAAAAATGCATATTTATGGTGTAATGTGTTTAAATAAAGAAGGGTTGGAAACGGCACCAAAGTTTTTGTCCGGTTTAGAGAGAATTCCAGTATTTAGAGGATCCGGTTTAGAGGGGTTTCACTGTACCTCTTCTTCTGACTTGAGTAGTGATGCCATCATGGTCATAGGATGTGGATCCAGATCTTTGACTCGTTCATACACAGCATGGAACTCTTCTACATTTATATCCTCAGGTAAACCTTTATAAACAAGGCAAGAATCATGCATCATAATTGATACACTTCTTAACAGGGTTCCAGATAAGGGGTATTTCAAAAACTAAAATCTCAATTTCTGCATTAAACCCTATGTTGTCACTATTCATTAGAATATTCTCGAAGAAACAGTTCTAATGAGTAGTCACACCATAGGACTTGATGCTGAAATGAGTTAAAAAATGATTTTGTTCAGTTTCAAAAAATGGTCTAGTCCATATATATGACTATTTAGGGTTAATTTTACAATATATTTGTAAAATGACAAACAGTGTAGGTCTACAATATTTGCATAGGACAAGTGTACTCTTCACAGGTACACTGTAAGAAAATGATGAGTAAACTCATTTAAAGAGTTGAATGTGTTACCAGATTTGTTTTCTGTACTGTATTGAGTTTGCAATTGAAAACCACATATACAGTGCTCCCTCTCTACAACAACACCTTATGGGAGACAAATAGTGTGTGATGTTTGGAGGGAGTTGTTATAGGGAGGAAGAATCAATATCCGTAGAGTTTATTTGTATAGAGTTTGAACCATGATCAGACGCCGGGTAACGTGGTGTTCGATCTGGATTCAAACTATTTGACCAATGTCATTAAGTTTCTTCTGAAAAGATTGTCCAATGTTACTTTGAGGAAAAAGCAGACAATGTTGCAGCAGTGAATGGAAGACATTATTCTCATTTTTGTATGGAGGGAATTGTTGTTCGGCAGGCGCTTGTAGAGAGGGAACACTATAACAGTCTACCATACCTAAATAGCTGCAGATGCCTGTATCCTTCATGACCTTGACCAGGCTGTCGGCATAGTTACCAACAAGAATCTTCTTCAACTCCGTCCATATACGCTCACCAGCAATACCTGCCATCAAATAAAAGTATTTTTTAGTTCAAAATTCTGTAATTGCAGGACTGCCATTTCTCTGGATTTTTACGAAATCTTTGGATATTTTTTAACTTCTCTTAACCTACTGCTTTGTTTTTGCTTTGCTCTTACATTTCAAATTTGGACTTACAGCACTCCCTCTCTACAACGACACCCAATGGGAGACACAGATTGTGTGCGTTGTTCGGAGGGAGTCGTTATAGAGAGGGAAAATTAAGACTTGGCTTACATTTGCAAACAGCTTGAATCCAGATCAAACGCCGCGTAACGCGGCGTCTGATCTGGATTCAAGCTGTTTGCCACTCGTTATTATATTTATTCTACTAAAATGTCCACTTATTTATTACTTTGAGAAAAAGAGCAGACGGCAATTTTAAGCAGAAGACATTGGAGCAGTAAAAGCGTAAGACATAATTGTACTGTTTAGGGAACTGCGGCAAGGGTCGTTGAAAGGAGGGAGTCGCTGCTGGGAGGGCCGTTGTAGAGAGGGAACACTGTAATTGTGTTTATAATTTAGGAAACATTGATATGGGTGTCAAACAGTTTAGATCCTGATGAGATGCCGCATTACCAAACTGTTTGCATAATTTTGTTAGTGATTTATAGAACCTCGCAGCAAAAGGGATCCTGATCAGAAAGAGGCAAAAAGATCTGGGTCTACACTGTTTGGTAGATCAAGAGTATTCTTCACATGTAAACTGTAAAAGTATGTACAGTAAAACCTCGGAAAACCGAACACCCTCCGGACCAGGTAAAAAGTTCGGTTTTCTGAGGTGTTCGGTTTTCTGAGTTATTCATGAATCAGTGCTAACATTCAGGTTGAGGCATCTTCTCAGACCGGACCTATAACCCAATAACATGAACGTAGCAGTGAATTATCATCTAGATCAAAACTGTTTCATAGAATGATCAAGAATGAGAATAAACTTGAAATACGACAGAGCATTTTTAACAATAGCTCAATATTTATTTACCGACTTTTTCCGCGTATAATGTGCACTCGTGTATACTTTGTATTTTTAGGGTTAAATCACAGAATATAAACGTATTCCCATAGGTTAGAAGCATCTGTGTTTTGAATAAACACTTCAATTTTTAGATTGTCACAACCGCCATAGGTATCAACTTTTGATGGGCTTACTTTATTCACATTTTGAGCAGCACATTATTCTATGGAAGTTCGCAGATTCAATATAATCAAGAACGTTTCCCGAATTTTGCGAATATAGCGCTAACGGAAATTTTGCTGTGCAAATCGAGTTTATTAGATGACCTAATTGAGCGGTTGTGTATACAGTAAGACTTTGCTTCTACAACACACGCATTCAGTACGCAATTGCAAGCAATAATTATGAAATATAACTGAATTATTTCCTTTCTTTCTGTCTTTAGAATGCCGTACTGAAATTTTATAAATTTGAATTCTAAACAGTAAAGCGTACCGACGTACTTTGAACAAACCACGAACAATGGAACGCATTTTTGTTGCTGTAGCATTGTCAGATCGGAGCCTTATTTTAATAAGCAATCAAGTGTCACAACGGTGAAATACTCGTGTCATCTCCAATAAACACCCCACCCATTACGCAATCTTACACAGTCATACGCTAAGTGTCCAAGATGTGTTTGCAGGCCGACTCGGTTGAGTAAATTTTCCATGATCGCAATGGTGACATTTGAGACGCGAGGTGATAAATACAGTGGATGTTCGGTTTTCCGAGGTAATTTTATGTGTATCTGAACATTTTGGGCCGAGAAAATCGTTCGGTTTTCGGAATTCTGAGGTTCCGGTTTTCTGAGACTTACTTTTGGTTAAAATAAGAAGGAAAAAAATCGGGACCAGACTGAAAGTTCGGTATTCCGAGGATTCCGGATTACTGGGACTCCGGTTTTCCGAGTTTATACTGTATACCATGTCCCGAGGTTATAAAACTTAAAACGAACTCTGTGCTCAAAACTCAGAAATTTTCTCAGCTTAAATTTTGGCAAATATTTTATTTATAACTAGTATTTGCATATATATTTCTGTGGTAACAAGAGCTGTCGGAGAACAGCAAAGCTCGCCTAATTAAACCTTTCTTAGATAGGTAACTATCAAAAGAAAAGTGTATCAGTACAATGATATTCAAGCCACAGGGAACCTCCATTCAAAATATCAGCTTACTAATGCAAACATGTCATGTAGTATAAGTGCATTCCAACACTTACTCCATAACTAACTTTGAAATTTCAGTCCCAAACTCTAAGTCCACAAAAGGTGAAATATTGACTAAATTTAAAGTTTTGTTTTAATTTAACTACGCAATATCAATGGTCAACCCACAGGGCACCTCAATTCCAAATATCAGCTTCCTAATACAAATATTTCATGTAGTATTAGTGCATTACAACACTTACCCCAAAACTTTAATCATTAGAAATCAGCCGAAAAACCCAAGTTCACAAAAGGCGAAACTTTGACTAAATTTTAACTTATTTTTAAATTTTAACTACCCAACATCAATGTTCAACCCACAGGGCAGCTCCATTCCAAATATCAGCTCTCTAATGCAAATATTTAATGAAGTATTAGTGCATTTCAACACTTACCCCAAAACTTCAACCATGAAAAACCAACGCCGACGCCGGGTGATTCCATAACATCTGTTTCTGCCAACTATGGGCTAATTGGATACTCCAGATTGAGGGGAACAGATACAGAAAACTTGAGGGTGATGCCCTACTTTTATTATCAACAGAGATCTCTGGTTCTTATATGCTCAGTGAACATTTCTGATAAATCAGACCTCGGTTTATAAAGCCTCATCCAAAGGATTTGCTCCGACAGGGGATCGAACTCACGACCCAAGCTACCGCAGTTCAGTGTGCTACCACTGGACCACGTCCACCGTTGTTGTCATGGTTCTTACCTGTCAGTCCCATTCCATTTTCTCTTATAGCAGCCAGAGTGGCTTCATCGTGAGCATCTGGGTTCTTAGCTATCCTACCAAAGAACCTGACAAATACACAAAACATAGCTGTGTTAACTCATTGAGCCCTAGTTACGCATATATGTGTCGTTTACCCAAAGTGTACCTGTTAAGAGTACACTGGTCTAATGCAAACAGTGAAGTCCCTGATTAGAGGGCTCCTGCAGGAGCCCTCTAATCAGGGATTTCACTGTTTGTCATTTTGCAATATACAAACAACCCTAAATAGTCTAAAATGGACCCACCTTTATTGTTAGCCGGAATTGTCCATTGGAACTTTCAGGGGATAATGAGTTAACCTATTACTACAGTTGAGCTTGTCTTATATGACCTTCGATGGGAAGCAGCTAATAAGGTAATTTAAGACAGCCGGTCAGATAACACAACCAGCTCTTATGGCTTGCATTAATTGAATTGTAATCATGTACAAGTAAGTGTATGTTAAAGGTTAAGAAAGATGTTTATGTATTATACAAATGTGTTTATTTCCATATAACAAGAAATATAGCTTATTAAAATTGATGTATCCTGAGCAAAGCAAGTGTATTTAAAATATAAAATTTAATTCATAAGAATTAGAATATAACAAAACATAAAATCATGTAATTTAATTTCAATCATCATTCTATGAAAATGGAAAAGTGCATGACCCTTCATTATCTTTTGCATGTATCCAATAAAGTTTATGTACACTTAAAGATTCAACAGGGTTTGCGCAGGGCTTCAACAAAGGGCCATTCGGGAAAAATAATAATTTTGAATCAGCAAAATGTATGGATGCCGAAATATTTTCAAAATTGTTGCTGTATAATAGTGCAGTTTTTTTGGTGCCGAGAATTTCTCGTCCAACACATGTCGATAAAATCCGACACTATCCCATTGTATTTCGTGATAATGGAGGTGTTTATCACAGCGAGGGCCAATCACCCTTTCTGTGTCAATGATAAGCTTTAATTGGATTAAGTACCTGTGATGATTAATAAACTTCGAAGAAGGGTTGACACGAGACTGTGTTTGACTGATTGGTTGAATAGCATAGTCGATTACACATGCAAACTGCGATGATTGGCTATCTATGTTTGCCGAGTAAGTTTGAAAACTTACAATGTTTACTGGCAATTATATAGCAAATTACGGTCGTTACACATATTTTAAAGATTTCCACTTCTTGTCTTACGGTTAATTAACACAACCGAAATAATTCCCAAAATAAACATTACGGAGCACTAAAAACAGTCAGATAATTGGTAACACAGCACGTAGTTATATAGAACCACAACATATAGTAAATTCGTTCGGTGGCAAAAAGTAAAGTTGTTTAACTCTTTGAACCCTAGTCCCGCATATAGGCGTGGTTTTCAAACAGTTTATATGTGAATAGAACACATGTCCTATGCAAGCAGTAAAGACCCAGATCAGAGGGCTCCGAAAGGAGCCCTCTGATCAGGGTCTTCACTGTTTGTCATAATGCCTAACATTGACAAAAACAACCCTTAAAAGTCTAAAATGGACTAGACTAAAATGGAAACTGGAATTGTCCATTTAAAGTTTCAGGGAGGAAAGAGTTAACACAGCACGTCGGTATATACAGCTGGTCGCTATGACAGTCTCGACTGTACATAGATATGTCTTTCATTTATTCCTTCAATTAAGAAAATAATTCCAATTTATACAGTCATGACATTTGTACCATAAGAATTAGATACTTAATCCAAATAGATGGTAGCTTAAAGCAGTCTGAAAGTAAAGCAGAAGGTGACTTTATACAGTTATGAATACAAAATAATTATGTACTAAAAGAAATATTTTCTATATTTGAGCAGATGATGGCTTAAAGTTGTCTAAAAGTAAAAAAAATGTGCTTTACTTTTAACCTGCTTCAAGTGTTTATCTGTCTTCAAAACAAGAGACATGTTACTTGGTAAAACCTTTCAACCCTAAATTTCTCTTCTTTTGGACTCTTCTAGTACAGGTATTTTGAACCACTGTCTACTGTTGCATTTTTGATATGATAACAAAAACCAATTAAAATATCAAACAGTACAGACCCTGATCAGAGGGCTCCTATAGGAGCGCTCTGATCAGGATCTACACTGTTTGTATATGTAATCATTAATATCTCCAGAGGGATGTAGGGTTGACAGGGTAAAGTGAAAGTACCTGAAGTATCTGAGAATTCTGAGGTAGTCCTCTGTGATTCTGTCAGCTGGGCTGCCAACAAACTTTACTCGTCTGTTCTCCAAGTCTTCAACACCATTGAAATAGTCAAACACTGTTCCATCAAACCCTGGTAGGAAACAGAACAATTAGTTAGTTACAGTCAAACTTCGACATCTCGAACTGCATTACATGTATTTCATGTTCGGTTAAGTCGAGCATAGCCATATTTCAAAGTTAAAATAAGCCACGTTTTAACTTTAAAATACGGATATGTTCGACCAAACCGAATTTGAGATATCAAAATTTGACTGTATATAAATAATCTCTACATCAACTTTACATCTAATAATGTAAGCTTTGAACATCTCAACCCATTTACCCTGGAAACTTATAATGGACAAGTCCCATTTCCAAATTAGTCCTGTCCATTTTTTAGCTCGCCTGTTTGTAGAACAGCAGAGCTAATGTCATACCCCCGGCGTGAGTGAACGAGAGCGTGGCCAAGGTTAAAGTTTTTTGGATGGGTTGTTTTAAAGCTTAATACTTGTGCTAGGGTGCTGAAATTTTGTATGGAGGTTTATTAGGGGTCAAACATTGATGTTATGAAGTTATAATTTAAAAATAATTTTAATTTTTGTCAATATTTGACATGTTTTGGACTTAGGTTTTTTACTACAAAAGACCAGGTTAAAGTTTTTTGGACGGGTTGTTTTAAAGTTTAATACTTGTGCTAGGGTGCTGAAATTTTGTATGGAGGTTTATTAGGGGTCAAACATTGAAGTTATGAAGTTATAATTTAAAAATGATTTTAATTTTTGTCAGTATTTGACATGTTTTGGACTTAGGTATTTTACTACAAAAGACCAGGTTAAAGTTTTTTGGACGGGTTGTTTTAAAGTTTAATACATGTGCTAGGGGGCTGAAATTTTGTATGGAGGTTCATTGGGGGTCAAACATTGATGTTATGAAGTTTATAGTTAAAAATAATTTTAATATTTGTCAATATTTGACATGTTTTGGACTTAGATTTTTTGCTACAACAGACGAGGTTAAAGTTTTTTGGACGGGTTGTTTTAAAGTTTAATACATGTGCTAGGGTGCTGAAATTTTGTATGAAGCTTCATTTGGTGTCAAACATTGATGTTATGGGGTTGGAATTTAAAAACAATTTTAATAATTGTCAATTTCTAACATGTTTTCGACTTAGGTTGTTACCACAAATCACCAGGTTAAAGTTTTTTGGACGGGTTGTTTTAAAGTTTAATACATATGCTAGGGTGCTGAATTTTTTTATGGAGCTTCATTTGGGAACAAACATTGAGGCTATGAAGTTTCGAATTAAAAATTATTTTAATTTATTTCAATTTTTGACATGTTTTAGACTTAAATATTTTGACCTCAAATCACCAGGTTGTTCTCATATCACCAGGTTGTTTTAAAGTTTAATGCATGTGCTAAGTTTTACGGGTTGTACAAGTTTTATATAACTAGATAATGAGACTCATCATTCTTTTAATAATCTTTCTAAACTGAAAATTGATTTGTTTTGGATACAAGATGTTTTTAGACTTAAAGTTCAAGCAGGCGAGCATCAGGTGGCTTTGACACCCATTTCTGGTTACTATTTATGGTTGATTTGTTTACAATATATTTCAACAAGAGCACTGCTATAGGATCTTTACACTGTTTACTAATTCAAAGCAGTATTTATTAAACTATCCAGAATTCAAAGGAGACCGGTTTATGTTTAATTAATTAAAAAAGATCCACAAAGGAACATAATAACTGACGAGACTCACAAGAGTTACTTAGTGTTGAAAGATTTAAACTTTTTTACCTTATCCAGAGTGGGGATCAAATCTGTATAATATTAAGTTATTCACACAGCAGACCACAATCCTTTAACCCATTACCCCATAAATACGTCTTTTTACTCCTATGATTTATTCCTCCACAGAAGAAAATATTTCCAATTTATACAGTTATGAATATGTGTATAATAAGAAATACTTGCTATATACTAGCAGATGGAAGCTTAAAGCGGGCTGAAAGTAAAGCAGAATGTGCCTTAAGGCACATTCTGCTTTACTTTCAACCTGCTTTTAGTGGTCACCTATTTTCTAAACTTTAATCAGGCTATGGGGTAACGGGTTAAAGCAGATGATGTCATGGCAAAATTAAGTATGGTACCAATGCTAAGTAGAGCTGTCATTGATTTAGCAATAGGCATATCTACGATATATACACATTACCAGATGACTGTGCGATACAGAGTGATGTATTTAGCTCGAGAGGTTTTTGGCGGAAATAGTCGATCTGACGAGCGCCTTGGCGCGAGTCTGATCGGTTGTTTCCGCCAAAAACGTCGAGAGCTAAATGCAACACTGTTGCGCACTGCCAACTGGTAATGTGTTTATTATATGCCTTGAATACAAACCAGAAACAACTTAATAGTTGTTTAAATCATTTTATATCTAAAATTTATTAGTTATTTGAAGCAGAACGAGAAGTTTTGTATGCCACAAAGAATAACGCGGCACTCGTACATCCGTAAATGACGTCACGTTAAATCGAAAGCCACGTCAGAGTAAAATACAAAGTGGCTGATACAGACTCTTGTATTTTACTCTGCAGATACACGCGGAAATGCTCGATATCATTCGAAGGCATATAATAATAATATATATCGGGAGACAATAATCGATGATATATCGATTCGAAATTCAAAAGACTCTAGAGACAGCTTATTGGAACTTATTTCTTATTTGAATTGACTGTTGAATTAAATATTCACCATACTTATTACCATGTACCTGTAAATGAACATTCAGCAAAACTCTCAACATCTATGCACATGACAAATTAACTTGTTTTTACATGAATACACAGTAAACAATGAGTGTAATTTGCAAAAGCTAGAACTGTAGAATCAGAGAAGGGACTTTTTCATCAGTACATTTCTGGTCAGTTTTATTTACCATTGTATGGATACTCTGAAAATGTGTATCGATAATTGATCAATGATTAAATATCGACAATACATCAATATCCTTCCTATCAATGACAGCTCTAATGCTAAGGCACATGATAAATTTATCGAGATCAGTATTTACCCAGAAACATGGAGTTGATGGTCAGGTCTCTTCTATTAGCATCCAGCTGCCAGTCCTTAGTAAACTCTACCTCAGCATGGCGTCCATCAGTCCGTACATCAATGCGCAATGTTGTTACCTCAAAGTTTTCCTGGGGGTTTAATAACAAATAACTCATTCAGCCCGGAAAATCTGCATGTAAACTACATGTACTATTAACTCATAACCCCATAAATACGCCTCTAATTAAATTTATTCCACTACTGAAGAAAATAATTCCAGTTTATACTGTTACAAAAAAGAAACATTTTCTATATTCTAGCAGATAATAGCTTAAAGCAGACTGAAAGAAAAGCAGAAAGCACCTTAAGGTGCATTCTGCTTTACTTTCAATCTGCTTTAAATGGTCTCCTATTATCAAGTTTAGAAACAGGCTATGGTGTAATTGGTTATGGGTTGTTTTCAACCATACATTGACAAATGACAAACAGTGCAAAACCCTGATCAGCTTGATAACTCTGACTGTTTTGTGTACTCTTCGCAGGTACACTGGTCTATTTGTTAATGACCCACTTACACTCACCTCTGGGGTTGAATATATTAAAACAAATGAGAACTCCTCCACAAGCGACAGATGAGTGATATAGCCTAGAACACTACACTTAAAGAAGTAAAAAATGTAACGCCTAAAGGAACTTTCTGCTTCATTTTCAGCCTGCTTTAAGCAACAATTTGTGAATGTTCGTGATACTTTACCTGAGGCTCTTTAATTAACAGGAGATGGTATGAGAATGGACAGGTGTGTCCTATAGCCTATAGTAGGAAACAATTTACCCATAAATAAATCTTTTTAGGTCTTTACTTTATTCCCCCACTTGAGAAAAGTTGTGTTTTTTTTTACAATTGTGAATATGCACCATGAGAAAAACTGAAATCATGTTACAGTGGAAAGGGCTCAGAAACTAACTGTATCTAACCATCTTTGCAATTTCAGCATCTTCCATCTATCAAATTCTAAAACTTGACTGATTTTCTATAATGAACTGCGATTAGAACTACACTAGTGGTTAGCAGGGCTGCCATAAGTTGACATAAATTGATAAAAAGTCCTAAGATTTCCAAATTTGCATTTTTCAAGTGCGATTTTATTAATCGTACCTTTTCCCCGTCGCCTGTTTCTAGTTTTGTTGACACATGGCTGCTTAAATCAGGCTAAAAGTAAAGCAGAATGCGCCTTAAGGCGCATTCTGCTTTACTTTCAGCCTGCTTTAAGCTACCATGTTCTAGAAAATAATCCGAAGTTCAAGAATTAGGAAAAATCCGGAGAAATGGCAGCCCTGGGTTAGTCATCACATCAACCTACCGTATTGTTAATCCTGGCTGTAATAGTCCCATGACCTTCGCCCTTTGCGTTGATCATGCGTACTCCAGCAAGCTCAAACATCTCTTTCATCTCAGTGGGCGTGGCTGTAGTAGCAAAGTCTATGTCATCGGCAACTTTACCTAGAATCAGATCCCTGACCGCCCCACCAGCTATCCTCAACTCATAGTTGTTCTTCTCAAACAATTCTATGAGTGTTTTAAGCTCTGGGGTAAACAAGGCATGGAACTCTGGTGTGTCTAGCTTCATCGTCTTAAGTTTCCCACCACGACGTATGGGAAGTGTTGTAAAATGAGATGAAAACCTAGCTGGAGACTCTGTGAGTAGGGACAATGCAGGTGTGCCTTTCAGACCTGATTGTGAAAGTTTTTGGAATGATAACTTCAACAAATTTCGTAGACAGCCGGTCTGCATCTGGAGTAGGATCACCTCTCAATCCAGACCTGAAAACTGAAACAAATATATATACACAGAGCTCCAGATATTGGGAGTATTTCAAAAACTAAAATCTTTATTTTATGCATGAAACCTAATGGTGTTACTACTCAAAGAAATAAGTGAGAAAATATTGGATTTGTTCAGATAACTGAATACTCCCTCTTATATGGAAGTGAAACCTGGGCACCGTCTGCCTCAGATTTGCAGCGTCTACGTCGGAATGACAGAGCCATGGTCCGTTGGATCTGTGGTGTCAAGTCCAAAGAGGACATCACTACAGATGCACTGTATGCAATGCTGGGGATTCAGGAAGTGACAACGGCCCTACGCACAAGGCGTCTGAGATGGTTCGGACATGTATCCCGTGCTCAATCATGTATCAACTCAATGATGTGTATGGAAGTGCCAGGATCCAGAGGGAGAGGGAGGCCGAGGAAGACTTGGTTGGAATGTGTCGAGGCTGACATTAAGACATGCAGCCTCGACGACATTGATCCGCAAATAGAGAAGCCTGGAGGTTAGGTGTGGGAAACTCTAGCCGCCTGCTGCCTACCCCTGTAGGGACACCCGCAGCAGTTGAAAAATAAACTCAGGATTTAGTAGTAGTAGTTATATGGAGCCCTGCATACACTAACAGAACTTAAGATAAGGGAACTTCCAAAGTATTTATATAATATAAGAATTCCACAAAATGACCTAGTCCTATTGGACCTAAGCTAGGCGTTTGACATTGTCAGCCATTCAAAGCTGCTTGAGAACTGACAATCGTGCTTAACCGAGAACCCTGTAGAGTATGCCTCATCTGTCTGGAGCCCATACAAGGCTTACACTCAAGTAAACATTTCCAAAATTGAGATGATACAAAGATGGGCTGCAAGATGGACTTTACAGACAAACTCCCCATAATGGCATATGACAGAGTAACAACCATGCTAAAAACCCTTTGCTGGAGATCACTTGAATAATGCTGAGCCGATTCTAGACAGTAGACTGTCTCTCAGTGTCTTGTATCAGGTTGGAATGGACCTGATTGTAAGTGTAGCTCCTGCAGGCCAGTCGGTTCTGCTTGTTGCTTTACATGCTGCCATGGTTTTACTGTTAATGCTTAATAACTGTTAATGTTATGTTTTACGTTTGATACAAAAGGCTTCGGATAAGATGATTATAATTAAAAGCTACACTAGTTTAATACACTATTTAATAAAACAATAAATCTTTATGTTAGCTTTTAAAGTGTAAACACTATGATGTGACTTTATCCTGACACGACGAACCAGTTCTTATGCTAACCTGAAATCCTGAGTATTCACTGTAAGTGGACGCTCTACCTCCAGTGTTGTAACAACTGTGGAGGTAGAGCGTCCACTTGTAACCTCAGAGCACAGAATTATACAAGATGGAATAGCAGCTCAGCGTTGAATAGGCGAGCATATGAGCTCTCTCGGCGGTTGAATTTTGCGAGATTATGTGTCACGTACGTGACAACATCTTCACTTTTTGCCTCGTTGTCCGCCATTTCTGGGGTGAAAATTTACCGACTCTAGTGGTTTTATTGACATTTTATACGATTTAAACAACTCTGTGGACATTCTTATCAATTCGCGGGAATTTAAACCCGTGAACAATGCTTCGAAACAGACATTTATCATATTGACTACCGATAGACATTCTCTTATCAAGTCTCGCTAGTCTCGTTTGCGCCGCACGAGATTTGCGATATAGCGCAAGGTTTCAATTCCGTCAGTGTATAATTCTGTGCTCAGAGCTATGCAGCTGGTTTATACCAGTGTTCTGCGAAGGTTGGTAAAATGTGGAGACAATTGTCTCATCAGCCCTAAAAAATAGGAGACATTTTTGAAAACTGATGAGACAATTGATTTTTTGAACACTAACCAACTCAACTACAAAAAAACATGGTACCTGTGTCTTTGTTGCAGCAAATATGAAGTGGGCTGGGCATTTTCAAGCAAATATCTTCCTCTTCTTTAGCCTCCACTCCTGGAGGACCTCTTTGAAATCAAAGTGTTCCCTTTCACCACCTTCTAATTTAATAGTCAATATATCATCAACTTTCCCAGCTGATAACCTGTTTCTAGATGCTGTCCTTGTGGCATTTTGTGCACTCTTTCACAATCAGCAGTGTGTATGGGAGCTGTCATAGCCAATGCTGCCAACTTAAGTAAGTTTGGGTAATCTTGTTTATTGTGCTGATGAAAGAGACCCCACAACACTGACATTCTATCTCTGGGGTAGCCTTCTTGTAATACAAGTTCTTTTATCATGGACCATTCTGCTCTGGTTTCCTGTGGGTTTATAAGGGGGTCAGTTGTAACAATTGGCTGATCTTCTGTTGGTTTAGACACTTTTGCCTCTCCATACTGATTGATTAGTACTTCTAGCTTGTCATTCCCCCAGATTTTCAATTCATCCTTAGAAAGAAATGAGACTGGTCTTAATGCAAGAACAGAAAATGCATATATGATATTACTGTCATCATCAGGGAATCTATCATTTAGTCTTTTCAATATTGCATCAATGAATTTAGTTTTGATGGATTCAATATTTCTTTTCCCTTGCACAATGTGATTTTTCTTGAAATAGACTTTCCCCTTTTCAACGGTTAAGTGTTTGTCCTGTAATTCACAAAGGTAGGTATGCTCAGCTTCACCAGATTTTATCTTCTCCAGAGCACGTTTTGTGTGGTCAATCTGAACTTTCACTTGACTTATATCCAAATCTTTCTTCTGGAATACTAGGCACATTTCTGACACTACTGGTAGTACATCCATCAAAAGGTAAGTGCTAGCAATAAAATCCTGCTAAATCATCTTTTTGGCATAGCCCTTGGATTTAGCATCAGTATCTGTGCTAAAAAATGTCCAAGGGTAATCCATTGTCCTGTAAACAGTTTGCACTGCAATGTAAGTTGACAACCATCTCACTTCATGGGCTTCTTTTATTTTTAAATTTGGTTCATCAAGGACATCTTGTATACTTGACAGTTTTGAAACTCTATTAGCTGATGATTTGAAAAAATAAAAAATCCCAGTCAATGTATTTTGAAAGTCAACTAAATAGGGAATGTCATTGGCAGCTTGGGATGTGACAAGTGCCAGCCTATGAGCTATACAATGGTAGTTTAACATCATGGGATTGTCTCTTAGCATAAAACCTGTCAGCCCTTTCCCAACCCCTGTCATAACCTTTGCTCCATCTGTTCCAAGGCCTAGTACTTTTGATGGAGGAATTACTCTATTGCGTTGGTTCATGACAGCTTTCAACTCATTGTAGATTGCTTGGCCTGTAGCACTTTCAACTTTCATATTTGTAATAAAATGTGTTGATGGTGTAAATGTATCCATGTCAATGACCCTAGCATACACAACAAGTTTTTTATTAGTGGCAATATCTGTACTTTCATCAAGAAGAAAACTAATGAATGGACTCTCCATTAGCTGCTTGTCAACTTTTCTCCTTATCACAGAAGCTAGGAAACTTTTCATTTCTGATGCACTCCTGTCTGATTCATATGTGATTGTTTTGGTACATTTCAAATGACTAACATCTGTACATCCCACATCCGACAACAGTTCAATCAAACTACCAAATTTAGTAATGGCTAAGTCTTCTTTCGCTAACCAAAAAGAAGATTTAAGAGCAACAACAATAGCTGCCTCTTGATCAGTGAAAACCCTGTCGACCGATTTCTTCAATTGACCTTGCATAAGGTCAGCCTCAATACTTTGTTTGTGGTCAGCACTGTCTGCATGTCGAATTCGGGTAGTGGTTCTAAAGTTTGTGTTCGTAATTGTGAATGCATTTTTCTTTTTATGCTTAATACAAGTCTTACAAGTCATTGCATTACCCTCTCTATTAAACTCTAACTATGAGTAATCTTGGAGCCACCTTTGCTGAAACTTTCGCTTGATTTTCTTTTGGGACAAGTCGGAAGTTGATGGAGTTATGGCGCACCCGTCCGCATCAGGTGAGAGACCAGTAAATAACGAGTGATTTCATTGGTCAAAGCCAAAAACGGTAGAGACTCCTGACAGCTGATTGCAAATGGCCGCCTCCAGTCAGCAAATAAATCAAATAATGTAATGAAAATGTTTTCTATACTTGCGATAGACATTGTCACACAAGTTCAGTGTAGTTTAGAGAAGCGAAAATGCACTCTGGTTATTTTTTGGAGCGATATTTAATATGCAGTAAATTTCGGGTTGGGTGTAAGAAATTTACAGCAAAACGGGGGTCATCCTGCAGTGCCCCAGATAAGAAATTGTTAAATAGGGTACTTCACTCCTCTCTTTCAAATTAATAGAGTGAAATGAAAAATAATAGAGTACCTGCTGGTTTTCGTAACTCGCATCGCTAAAAAAGCTCTTTCAAAGTGAAAAATGTGGTTTCTTTAAGTATTAATTAGCATCCATTAATCAATTAAGTGCAGTTTACACATTATCGTTGATTTCCACGTATATCTAACCAGGGGGGAAACGTCTAAAATGTCTCATCTTTCAAGGGAACGCTGTACGTAATGTTTAACTCTGAATCTAGTCTGATCGGGATTCTGATTTATCAACTGACGATTGAACTACATGTACAATCAATTAATAACACTAGCTTTACTATACTGGCTGGGGAAGTCTTCGATTCAGATTGAAAATAACACAAAAAAAGATGGTTTTATAAACCAGAATGAATCTTTTACTTACCATTTCGACCGCGGTGCGACGTTTTAACGGAAACCGCGAAAACAAGTGACAATTAGTCTAATTGACCAAGTTATCGAGACGCTTATGGAGATAAAGAACAGCAAGCATCTAGCAATGGATAGGTAAAATTATCAAAAACAAGCAATTGGAATACTTCAGCTATTTCCGCATTGCCCCTCGGAAAAAGGTGTTGGAAATCAGCCGAGAGCCGTTGGCGAAATCGGCTTAGATTGTAATTGTACGCATCTACGGTAATATGTTTAGCGTATTGTATAAAAGGCTTGCGTAATTGATACGCACTGAATTGATTTTCAAAGCGTATTTGGCCATTTTTAATGCGTAAAATACGCCGATACGCAGCTTATCTGGGGCACTGTCCTGTTTCGGCGGATGTAGCAAAAATCTGGCATGGTCAATCTGGCACTTTCAGTTTATTTTTAGATGAGACTTGGTTGGCTCTTTCGAAGGAAAAATACCGTTCCCCTCATCGGGTTCAATTTCGTCACCACAGCCTTGAACGTTATAATGGAGGTCTATGGAAAATGATTTAGTGGTCTCTGACCATCAGGACTTTTACTGGTCTCTTCCGATACGGCCTGTTCCGGCACATCTTCTTTACTTTTGTCACCTTTACTAAAGAAACTCAAAATTGTATGCGGCTTTTTCTTCTTCGGCGACGTAGACATGATTTGCTCTTCAGAAGGAGATTTTTCGGGAAAGAACGTCATGTGCAAGAAGCGTGATCGGAATTAACCAATCAAATGCAGTTTCAGAGTAGTTGCTTGGATACGCGCACCGGTTATCATAATTTTCTGTTTGGCGTTATAACAACCCTGTTTTTACCGATTGGGCCAAACGAATTTCGTCCGCGACAATTTTCGCACTTAAAGGCAAAGGCAAGCTTTATTTAACGTCGCATATGGTAAACAATCAACATAAGCTCTGTAGAGCTTTTATTCATATTGCGACAAACAAGGTATCCATTAACATGCATACTTACCTGGGCATTACCGTCACCTTCCTAGCACTACCCATACAATGCCGAGCGTCAGACAAGGGAGCTACTAGTACCATTTTTATAATGGTCTTTGGTATGACCCGGCCGGGGATCGAACCCACAACCTCCCGCAGACGCTTTACCAATGAGCTATCGAGGCACTTAGACAAATTTACGTGAGACATTTCTAATTTTTCCGCGACATTACAGGGCTTGAACTTTAGATTTTTTCCCACTTGCATTTTTTTGCAAGTGCCCATATTTTCTACTTGCAAAAGGAGGTTCCAACTTGCTTTTTCAATACGATTTTCTACAAATTGATGTTTCACATCATTTTGATCAAAATAATAAGATAAACATTACTTTGTTAAACTTTCATTCTGTATCTCATTCTGTGCTAGATTACTCATGTACATAAAGTTTAAAAATAATAACTAGAGTGTGTGTCTTTTTGTGTATGTACAGTACTGTACAGTTACTATTCTTTACTTTAAATAAGTCTTTATTTGCAGTCCATCCAATATATTCAATTTTCATTCAAACAGCAAGGTTTGCAGATTAATTAAATACGGACTATAGCTGGAACTTTGTAACTGGTTCGTTTTGTCAAGGGGGCGAAAGGACCGTGTTATATTTTCAGAGTTCGATGTTTATGGGTGATTTTTTTTTTATCTTCGGTGAAAACAGTCGACAGACAGTACACTATATTTCGAAAACGCTTTCACTATCGTCCATAATATTATGTTTGAGAAAGATGTGCATTTCTTTCTACCATTTTAGGACAGATTTTAGCGATTCCGTGGTTCGTCCCATTTTCACACAAAGCAATAAAACCCAATTACTTCGTGAGTTTCGTAACTTGGTTTGGGAAAGCTTTCAGCCTGTGTTCGGCGGTTCTTCCTTAAATGTCTCGTCAGCCTTCCGTTTATAAACGCTAGAAGGACGAGTCGACTGGAAAACGTTGATATTTGAGTTCGCCAATAGCAGTTTGTGGTCACTAGCTAATAGACGGGTTCCCCCTTTTCTGATGCTGATTTGGCATTGGTACGTTTGAAGCCGGGCTATCAATCATGCGCATGCGTTAAGTGCTGGGTTTCCCGAAGTTATAAATAGCCGAGATATGAAAAGAACAGGATGGGCGAAAGGCGATAATTATTCAAAAGAAGGTTTAGACACTGTGTTCGTCTTTACCAATTTAACCTTACATTTTGGAACGTCTGAACATCAAAATATACACTCGCAATTTTTTTCAAGTGCTGAATTTTTTAGCTCTAATTTTCAAAATTCCACTCGCATTTTGCGAGTTCGCAAGAACGAAGTTCGAGCCCTGCATTATCGCGGCCTCGGCAGAACACTGTAATATACTATACAATATACATTTTTTTCAAAAGAAAGCCATTGAACAAATAACTGAATGAGTCACAACATTATGATTACAGTTTAAACGAATATAATGAACATAAATAAAACCCTGTTGCAGACATCACCGCGAAATCCCATTACTTTTTTTAAAAAGGAAAATAAATCGGAAGTTGTATTACGTGTCACTGTAGTTAAAACACTGGGATACTTGCTCTTTCTCACGAAGAATATCTCATTTTGTCTGTGAATGCATACTTACTTTGAATGATGCAATTTTAGCACAAGATCGACTTTTTGTTTCCAATCGTGTCGTCACTTTGGCCGGAAGTAATTTACCGACATAGTTGGACAAGTCTAAAACAATTTCTTTTTCGGTCGGCGGCTTGTGATTCCGACTTTTCGGGATTAAAACCGGTTCTCCATGTATTTTGTCCCTGACTGTGTTTATTTACGATTTTTAATATCGAGAAGTTAAGATTTAATTTAGCAAATTAGAAATATACATGTAGCTTGTCTAATCACATGTTTTGATGCACAGTTACTTGCATGACACATATATCTAGATCTATTACAAAAAAATAATAAAAAAATAAAAATATATAAAAATTATATTTTTTTACTAGGCTGCTTTTATATTCTTATAAATTTTATGATCTTTGGGGAATAGATCAAGATGTATGTGTCAAGTACCTGTGTTTTGATGGACACCTCCGCACACTACATGAAACTGTGACATCAATATGAGCACATGGAATTTGTCTCGAACGAATGCCAAATCACGTCTAAATAGAGTCAATGTGAATAATTGTTGCTATCAGGGACGTGGATAAAAATCTACGTCCCTGTTGCTATGCATTATGATATCAAAGTAGAATAGTTAATTAGTTAGTAGATGTAGATCTAGTAGTAGAAGTAGTAGAAGTAGTAGTAGTAGTTGTAGTAGTAGTAGTAGTAGTTACTATAGTAGTAGCAGTAGTAGTAGTAGTAGTAGTAGTAGTAGTAGTTGTTGTTGTTGTAGTAGTAGTAGTAGTTACTATAGTAGTAGTAGTAGTAGTTGTAGTAGTTGTAGTAGTAGTAGTAGTAGTAGTAGTAGTAAAAGTCAGATCTAATAGTATCAGTAGTAGTAGTAGTAATTTACACGAAGGACTTCCGTGTAGTAGCAGTAGTACTTCTACTTCTACTACTACTACTAATAATAATAATAATAGTGGTAGCAATAATAGTATCATATCTCCATCATCATTATAGGACGACTGAGTGACGCATGACGTCGCTGTCACATTGAACTTTGGTTAACATCAACATTAGTTTTACGAAAAGCTCATCACCTAGGAAAACCAAAGTTGTTGCTACGCAGAGATAGGTATCCGATGTGAAAATGGTATGTGGCACTCCACCATCCAAAGTTTTACCTGAATGTGATTTGATCCACAAATTTGATGCTACACCAGTGCTGCCATTTCTCCGGATTTTTCCTAAATATTCTGATTTTTTTTCTATTACATGGTAGCTTAAAGTAGGCTGAAAGTAAAGCAGAATGCGCCATTGGGCGCATTCTGCTTTACTTCCAGCCTGCTTGAAGCAGCCACGTGTCAACAAAACTAGACACAGGCGATGGGATAAAGGTACGATTCGTAAAATCGCACTTGAAAAATGCAAATTTGGAAATCTTAGGATTTTTTATGTCAACTTATGGAAGCCCTGCTACACAAAGATTTACATCCGATGTAAAAATGGTATGTGACACTCCACCATCCAAAGTTTGGATGGTGGAGTGTCACACACCATTTTCAAGTCACTGAACAAAGCCCTGACTTTGACCGTTGCCTTCGATTAAAAAAAGTGCCTATCCGAAGCTCGGAGTTCGGAGCATGTTTTCTATACCACTTAACTCATTCACCCCTGAAACTTTTATAGACAATTCCAATTTCAAAATCAGTCAAGTCCATTTGGACTATACAGGGTTGATTTTAAAAATATTTTTCAAAATGACAAACAGTGTAGACTCTGATCAGGTTATACACTGTTTGCATGAAAAAAGTGTAATCTTTACAGGTACACTGTTCGTAAATGACGAGTAATCTCGTCGCTAGGGTTGAATGTGTTAAAGAAAAATCTTAAAGGAGCAAATTTCCTATACTGCATCAGCTATATCACCCTTTTGCAGGGCTGCCATTTCTCCGGATGTTTTCCTAAATCTTCGGATTTTTTCCCGTACATGGTAGCTTAAAGCAGGCTGAAAGTAAAGCAGAATGCGCCTTAACGTGTCTTAAAAACTAAAAATAGAGTATGGGTAAAAGGTATAATTCGGAAGATCGTGCTTGAAAAATGAATTTTTTTGAAATCTTAGGATTTTTTTATCAATTTATGGCAGCCCTGCTTTTGACGCCAATTTAGGTGCGTGAATAGTGAATACATGTTGGTCAGTGTGATGCTAAATTGTGCTTATACCCATACTCTACTAGGCAGCGATCTACGGCGCTCTGTGTGAGCGACACATATCGCCATATGGACAAGGGAGCGTCTCCCAATTGGGGCTGTATCTCTGTCAATAAATTATTATAAATTCTAGATTTATACTCATAATGTGTCTAAAGGTTTGAAGCTTATGCGCATATGCCTAAAAAGCTCTGCAGTGTATATATCCAGATCCAGATCCAGAAATCAGTATTTTTGTGTATTTGATGATTTTCGGCTGATATCTGGGTCTAGAAATTCTTGACCCTTCACTGCTCATATTTTGAAACTTCACTTATATATTGTATTTGGCCACTCTGAATATAGATTTTATAGTTTTGATTTAATAGCTGTTATTTGAGCTAGATTTTAGTATTTTAGAATGTATCTTTATAATAAGTGATTATTTTGTATTTAGCCCTAACACAGGAAAGGGCTATGATTTGCCCTCAGTCAATCAGAAGGCTCGATTAAGGTCATGTGATTAAGGCTCTCCCTCAAACCTATAAATACAGAGAGAGAAGCTCAATCACACACAAATTAAAGTCCACTCAATAATAGGCATGATGCTGACCATTGTCCCAATCCTGAGACAATGGGATGACACATCTGATAAAGCTTATGCGGGAATATAAACCTTAGCAGAAGCAACAACAAAAATGACAGTTAACGGACCAAACTCAACAGGCATGAACGGCAATCAAGCCGTGGTCTAGCCCCACCCCCACCCCCTCCCCCCAGCACCAAAACCAAACAAACCCCTCAGCACCCCAATCCTATGAATCTCTTTGTTGCAGGCAGTGTGACTACATAACAACGTACCATTCCCGACAATGTGTGACCGTCAAAGATGATCCAACTAGAAAACACAAGCAGCAAGACATAAACAGTATCCGGGCATGTACGGTGCTCGGGCTGGAGGCCCGTGGGATGCACGGACGAACAGGGGTAGGTATGAATACCACCTTATGGTCGGTCGGGCGCCCTGTGCCATGGCTGATGGGAACAGACCGAGCGCTGCACAGGCCACCAGGATCCAGAACCATGGTACGCAACAGGTAAAAGGGGGATTGCATTTGGGCGCCTGGATGGTCGAATCTGAGCAAGGCTCGGGAATAGCCTGACATGTTTCCGGTGGGAGCCCCGAATCAATAAGGTGCATCATGGATCTGTTAATAGCCAACCACTGGGAACCAGAAAAAACAGCGCCTCCAGGACAAGACAGCATTTCCTCCTTCCCGGCGACCAGCGGCAACAAAAGGCCCTTTTCAGGGCCACCACAGCAAAGTCCACTCAATAATAGGCATGATGCTGACCATTGTCCCAATCCTGAGACAATGGGATGACGCACCTGATAAAGCTTACCTCAGCAGAAACAACAACAACAACAATCACACACACTTACTCAGACCAGCAACTAGAAAGATGCATTCTACCATGCCTTACACTGGCAGGTTAGGATTTGTTCTTCTAGGTGAAACTTATTTATTACTTAAAATACACTTAGGAATATTTTCTGCTTTATTTAACTACATTTCTAAATTGAGTGTGTCACTTTTAAAGCCATTTAACTTAGCACCACTTTTGGCATTTACTTCTTACTTTAGGCACTTTGGCTGTTTGCTATTTAGATCTTTTTGCTAAATTATTGTTTGCATTTAAAGCAGCACATTTTAACTTTATCTGGCTTTAGTCATTTGTGTAAATAATCATTTTATGCTTTAGATTAGATTAGATTAGAACTGTTTGATAAAATACAAGTGATTAACACTGATTTTATTCTTTTGTTTTACTTATTTAGTTTTCTGACCTTATGGTTAGTGCTGTCCATCCTGACAAATGTTTATCTCACTAATGTTATGTTACAGTTTTGCGTAACATTGGCAGGGTAAACAAACCTTTAGTAAAAACCCAGCTTAGGGTTTTCCTACCGCTCGTTAAACCCGTTTTAAAAACCCAGCCTTTTAACAACTTTAATTTTGTGATGTTCACGTCTTCTGGCATAGGCATGACATAAAAAATATCAGTATTTTAGGTAAGGATAGGTAAAAAAAAAAAAAACTTTCAGGAATATTTGTCTTTTAATTTTCTCGCATATTTTCCTACCTGTATGGCTATATACAATATTTCAAATATTTCCTAGAAGAGATGGCGAAAAGCCTACATATTTCACACAAGACACGGGAATTACATGTAGTATCCATTCATAATATCATTTTCATATTACTATTACCATGGAGGAATTATACATTCCTCCATGCTATTACCCTATTTTCAGTGTTGGAATACCTTAAGACAGGTGATTGCTAAGGGCAAAATGAAATTTTCAGAAAGTAAAGCAGAAAGCTCCTAAAGCGCTTTCTGTGTTACCTTCATCTGGCTTCAAGCTGTCACCTGTATTAAACACTACAGCGCTCCCTCTCTACAACGACACCTAATGGGAGACGTAGATTGTGTTGTTCGGAGGGAGTCTTTATAGGGAGGGTCATTGATTTACATTGGAAACAGTTTGAATCCACGGCGTTACTTATTATTATGTTTTTTTTTCTATCAAAATGACCAATATGTTAACCCTTCCCCTTATAGAAGCGACTTTTAGCACATGCATTTTGTTCATCCGCTGAAGAAAATAGTTCCAATATATACCGTAAAAAATATGTGTCATATTTAATACTTTCCTTATTCTAGCAGGTAATAGCTTAAAGCAGGCTGAAAGTAAAGCAGAATGCGCCATATGGCGCATTCTGCTTTACTTTCAACCTACTTTAAGTAGTCACATATCTTCAGTACTAGAAACAATGCTATCAGGTAAAGGGTTAATTTGAGAAAACCAGCAGATGATAACTTTAAGCAGACGATATTACAGCCGTGAAAGCTGATATAATTTCTTGTTTTGGGAAGAGCGGCAAAGGTCGTTGTAAGGAGAGAGTCGTTGTTGGGAATGCCGTTGTAGGGAGGGAACAGTGTATCATTAAATTATTCAAACATTGAATGTGTTTATAAGAACTGGGTTGAGGAAAGGGTAACATCTGCAGAGACAAACTGTGATAAATTGTCATGTTGTATACTGAAGAGAAATAAATAAATAAAATTTAATAAATAAAAAAATTCACTGTCATAATAACAGTACATTAGTTTGTTTGCCAAAATATCATATAGTTCTACATGTACCTAAAACACTAGTGGCTTCTACAGGAGACCAGATTAGTTACATTTCCTCTGCATTAACCATGCATGGACAGCGCTCCCTCTTTACAGAAATTGTGTGGGTTGCTCGGAGGGAGTCGTAACGCGGCGTCTGATCTAGATCCAAGCTGTTTGTCATTTCTCATTAAGCTTTTGCTGTCAAAATGTCAAATATGTAACTTTGAGAAAAATGAGTGCACCTGTCAAATGTAAACAGTGTAGATCCTGATCTGAGGGCTCCTGAAGGAGTCTACAATGTTTGTCATTTCTAAATAAATTATATTAAACCCCTCCTAAATTGTCAAAAATGGACAAGACTTAATTGGAAACTGAACTTTTCCATTTGAGCTAATAAATCGTGAACAGTCCCAAATTCTTTGATGTTCTGCACTTGCCTGACAAGGGGATACCAATAACTCACAATGTACAACTCAAAGTAATGAGTATTGTCTGTCAGCTGGTTTCACAGTTTCTATGATATATGATGTTTCATAGGACTGTTTTGTTGTCGAAGCCAGGGTCCAAGGTTATAAAGTTTTTCAGCTGAGTCTAAAGTCGTTCTCAAGCATTTGATTGGTCAGATTTGAGCCTAGGCTCAAATCTGACCAATCAAATGCTTGAGAATACACTCAGACTCAGCTGAAACGCTTTATAACTTTGGACCCAGGCTAGTAAAAGCTTTGCTTTCTATCAATCATATATTGGGTCCTACAACGCATTTGTGCATTGAAATGTATGTTACCGGTTTTGAGCTAGAAGAGACCCCGTGTCAAACGACGTCGGATCCGGCTCCAAACTGGTTTGTTACCCAGCTGTTCGTTAATAAATCGTGCTGACTTGAAATCGCAAACCTGTCACTTTCTAAATTTATTGTACCGCCTGTTTGTTTCTGTTTGTTTCCGTTAAAAGTTTAAAACCTAAAACGGAAAGGAATAAGAAAAAAGGTCTAAATTTATTGATGGGTTACTACATGTGGCTCTGCAACACGACAACTGATCCAGGTCTTCATTACGATCACGCGTATTCAACATGATAACATATTAAATAGACAAGTTTACATTGCTAATTAACAAGATGATTCTACTTTTTTACATAACAGCATAGGTTAAAAACAATTTGGCAGACGATATACTTGAAGCAGACGACAATGCAGCGTAACAAGAGTTAAAGGGATCGTTGTATAGGTTCTGACTCCGTGGTTATGAAGCTTTTGACTTGAGTCTAAACTCGTTCCCAAGCATTTGATTGGTCAGATTTGAGCTTAGGCTCAATTTTGACCAATCAAATGCTTGGGAACACACTCAGACTCAACTAAACGCTTTATAACCTCGGAGCCTGATAGAAATTGCTTAGTACAGACGCGGGGTCTGCTCAGGATCCACACACTTTGTTACTCGCAAGAATCACATGGACAGTTCGGTTTTGGGTTTTTTGGGTTATGATTTTACGTCGAATACTGTTTTTGATAAAAGTGTATATCTAGATCAGCAGCCTCAGGTCCAACGCGGTGAATGATCTGGGTATACACTGCAAGCGATGTACGAGAATTATGGTTTCTGGTCGAAGGACAGAAAGACAAATTATCTCATACCGTAAACTGAGTAGACCAATAGTAGAGAAATGAAATGTTAAAACGGTGCTGTTATGGTCATTTATATTTCAAAAGATGAGTACATGTATTTCAAACAGAATTGAAGTAACGCATATAACGCCTGTCACTTTAACCCATTAGTGTCCACGACCCCCTTATATGGGACATAGTCTGATGCGGCGTCTGATCAGAGTCTGCACTGCTTGCTTGTAGAAATTTAATATAAAACAAAATGAAAATGAAAATTTTGACCAGGCATCCCTTTGATAAAAAATAGACTAATTATAATCACTAATATATAAACATTTAACCCATTTGTGCCAAGTGGATTCTTCCATATTTTACTGCATTGCGAAGGGCATGCGCGTCCTTTACAAGCTTGTCCGTGAAGACTTTTGTTGTCATACTCAACCGAGTCTGACATTAATCAGAGGGCTCCTTCTGTATATTGCCATTGAAATCAACCCTAATATTTAAACATGGACTTGACTAAACTCTTTCTGCGTGGAAGTCGACAGTGCAAACAGTTTGGATCCTGATCAGACGCCGCGTAACGCGGCGTCTGATCAGGATCCAAACTGTTTGACACTCATATCCACATTCCCCTACTACCTTTAACTCTAATTTTGATATGCTCTTGTAGACGACACTATTGAAACAGACGACAACCTGGTGGTGAAGGGATAGATAGAAACCTCTCGACTAATTTGGCGCCGAAAGGGTTACTTGGAAGCTTAGATTTGTTATTTTAAGTTTCAGGACTGAACATACATGGACGTGCTAAACGGTAAATACTAACATCTTCTCCACTGCAAATAGCTGGTGCCACGATGGGAGTAGGTCTCATACATACCAGCCTAATTGCGACGTGTCTCAGCATGACATCAGCCACGGATTGGAACTCGAACCCGAACAGGACTGCTTTACCGACAGAGGACTCTAGCCTTCTCCGGCTGCATCCATCGTCAATGGAGGAATGTTTAGATGCATGTTTGTACCATAAAGAATGTCAGAGCGTTGTATTCACACGTTTGGCAAATTTATGTGTATTACTAAGCATACATTCACCTAGAGAAGAAAGTGACCGAAGAGATATGGTCTTCACTCGCAATGACATAGAGAAGGTACAGTTTGATTTCATTACTTATTGTTGAATAACACAGAAGCATTAATCGTAATTCTTTCCGAACAAAACTGATGTATCAAAGAACTGAAGTGCATAGAAAACCCTTAACCCTTTACCACATAGCCTGTTTCTAGTTTTGAAGATATGTGCCCACTTAAAGCAGGTTGAAAGTAAAGCAGAATGTGCCTTTAAGCTACAATCTGCTAGGATTTAGAACAAATTTCTTATGGTTCATTTCAAGACTGAAAAAATTGGAACTATTTTCTTCCGTGGATGAATAAACTAAATGTGCTAAAAGGCGCTTCTATGAGAGAAAGGGTTAAATATCACGTTTTGTTTTTGGCTGTTTAACTCATTGAGCCCTAGTGATGCATATGTGCGTCTTTTACCAAAAGTGTACCTGTGAAGAGTAAACTTGTCCTATGCAAACAGTGAATACCCTGATCAGAGGGCTCCTGCAGGAGCCCTCTGATCAGGGTCTTCACTGTTTGTAATTTTGCGATTGATTAATAAAATAAAAACCTAAATAGTCTCAAATGGACCAGCCTTTATTGCAAACTGGAATTGCTCATTCGAAGTTTCAGGGGATAATGAGTTAACAATGTTCCCACCAGGGCAGGCGTGATTGGACCGTTTTTTCTCAAACCGGACATTATAATGTAAATCGACGTTTGAAATGGATTCTTCCTAATATTCCGCTGGTAAAAGTTACTGCACATGCGTTTTCTAGGTACATGTATGTATTGGATGGTCGCTTCGCTGTATCTAGATGTGAAGGAATGTTGTGTAAAATAATGGGGGGGGGGGGGGGGGGGGGTTATTATATGAATGTTTTTTTAAAAGAGAGGCGGAATGTCTCTGTAAATATTTGTAATGATTACCAAGATTAACGTTTTTTTGTTTGTTTGAATATTCACACGTTGTTCGACAATCGTACTACTTAGTACCTACCTAATATGTCGTTTTTCCCCCTTTCTGCTATATCTTACAGTCTAATCCTACAGTGGAGAATCTGTTATTCTTTCCCGTTTAAACGCAAACCTACGCAAACGCAAAGCACTAAAACGTAGAAAAGAACAACTTTTGGACAATTCTGATAATTCTTGTTTATCTTGGTGGCAAACAGTTTGGAGCCTGATCAGACGCCGGGTTACCCGGCGTCTGATCTGGCTCCAAACTGTTTGCACTGCAAATAATAGTTTTAGCGTAAACGCGTTTATTGGGAAAGAATAACAGATTCTCCACTGTACTACCACTTTCCTTCAATTGTTGTTTGCAATTATTTCTCAGTTTTAGAAGATTATACTGAAACATATTGATATTCGTATCGAATAGTTTGGATCTTGATCAAACTCTTAGTAATATGGTGTCCGATCTGTATCCATGCTGTTTTCAAATACCAGTGCTCAAGCTTGGTAGTAAAGTTAAAGATTTTTACAGTTTGTAAAACGATAGTCTTTGAACCAATAACCCCATAAATACACCCTTTGACACCTTCCGATCATTCCTTCATTTAAGAAAATAGTTCTACTCTATTTTTTGAATATGCACAATAAAAAAAAGTTTTCTCTCTTCTAGCAGCTTAAACCAGGCTGAACGTCAAGCAAAACGCGCCTGAAGGCCAATTTTGTTTTACTTCCAACATGCTATCAGTGATCACCTATAGTCAATACTAAAAACCGGCCATGGGGTAATGGGTTGTAGGAAACGAAACGAATACGCAAAGAGGAGTGTAGAAAATGACTGTTTATGAAGATTTAAACGATTTAGCATATTAATGCGTCTAGTGGGAAAGACTATTGCATTTCCCATGGTAGACATGTTGAGGAGCTGTTGTGTTTTTATCAGTACTTTAAGCAAATTGCTATATTATTTACTGCTACAAAACCAACAGTGACATGATAAACCAACCCCACAACAACTTTAAATGGTTAAACAAAATTAAAGATATATTGTGCTCTGTAGGGCGACCCGACATATGGGCAAGCCAGTTCGAAGTTAATCTCAATAATATACACCTAAATATTAAATAGTACTAAAACAAATCTTGATTGACCAGTTCAAACAAGGCTGGCACACCAGTCTACAACAGTCAAACAAAGGCAAAATTTACTATAGCTA
Organism: Gari tellinella; assembly: GCA_922989275.2. NCBI lineage: Eukaryota > Metazoa > Mollusca > Bivalvia > Cardiida > Psammobiidae > Gari > Gari tellinella. Next base: position 24,291,014 of record OV277857.1, on the reverse strand, counting down.
TAAACAAAACGTAAATTTCGAAAAATATTTCACACAGCTTGACAGACACAGTTACCTCAATCTCTTTAAATTTCGGACTGCAAACCATCTCTTGCCAGTCGAAACAGGGCGCTATGACGGAACACTTTTCCAGGAAAGATTATGCCCACTGTGTCAGACTAACGACATTGGATCTGAAAAACATTATTTACTTGAGTGCAATTTCTTTCAAGAAGAAAGGCGTAATCTCTTGAACCTTAGTATCCCAAGTGCATATCGTCACACCCCCTTGTATTATTTGCTATCTGAAGCCCCAGTAGACACGCTTATAAATATGAGCAAATTTGTTAACCTCATTATGAAAAGATTTTCACGATAATATCAAGTATCAGAATACTGCAAATCCAACACCTCCAGATATTTTCCCTTTTTTTCTTCCTCTATCCATCCGGAGCGCCAAATAATGGGAGTATTCCAACATCCTAAATCCTTATGTCAGTATAAGACCCCCTACTGTCACTGCTCTTTAGAATCGTCTCACAGAGACCATTCTGTTGAGTAGTTTCACCATGGGAATATGTGTTGAAGTGAGTTAAAAATGCTGGATGTATATGCTCCCTTTGTCTGGAGCTCTGGCGATAAACTGATATGTAGTCAATCCTATCAACGAGTTTAGTCATTAAACAATGTACCTGTAAATAGTACACTTGTCCTAGGTAGGCAGTGTGGATCCAGATCACAGAGCTCCTTAAGGAGCTCTCTGAGCAGGAGCCTCACTGTTTCCCACGTTTAACATATTGCTAAAATAAAACATAAATAGTACCAAATTGACTAAACTTAACGGGAAATTTATATTGTCTAATGTCTATTATAATTTTAAGGGATAAATGAGTTAAGAAACTACATATCTATATATGTTTAACGATTATAACTATTTGTATCGTATGTCATATCAAATACTGTTGACGGAGTGGACCCAAACCAGACTGCCCATGTAGAGCGGTCGGGTTTGGATCTACCCTGTTTGCTACGGCCAAACTGAGTAGAGGACAGTTTGGATTCCAATCAGGCCCCTCACCAAAGGTGTCTGGTATGAATCGAAACTATCTGCATAATATTCAATGTCGAAAATGTCAAAGTCTGTTGTTTCCTGTTAAAATGTTATAGTTATACCATTGATAATTCATGTAACCTCTGTATAACACAATCAACCTAGCGACGAGTATAATAAATTAACAAAGTAAATGTAAAGAGTACACTAGCCCTAGGTAAACAGCACAGACCCAGATCACAGGGCTCCTAAAGGAGCCCTTTGAGCAGGGTCTGCACTGTTTCCCATTTTAAACATATTGCTTAAATTAGACATACATAGTACCAAATGGACTTAACTTAGTACCAAATGGACTTAACTAAACTGGAAATTAATATTGTCTATTATAATTTTCAGAGACACATAAGTTAAGAAACTGCATCCTATTATGCTTAACGCTTATCAGATCGGTGTACCTTCCAACTCTTGTAGATATTCTATTCTTGTAGGCTCATTAGTACCCGCGTTGCAGCTGTATACTGTTTCATCGTAGTCTACGCATGCTTTTGTTGGTGAATAGTACACAAACGCATATAGCGTACTGCGAAATGTCATTGACGAGCGTTTCATGTCACAGGTGTTTTGAAACAACATACCAGTGACCTACAACCACTCGTCTCATATAGCCTCTTTTATTTCAAAATATCTATTTCAAAAGATTTTACCCCCATAACCGAACCACAAATATATTCTTTACTTTGTATACATAACCCCATGCTGTATATCATATACCTGGGTGAAATAAAGTTATGTTCTGTTCTGTTCTGATTGTCTATCTAACAAGTAAAACATCAATATTAATACATGTATACAAATTGCTTTTTTCTAATAGTTCGACCTCTAAGGGCCTTTTTCAAAGGAAATCACGTCAAAAACACACGTCACATTTTTGTTAAGAGCAATTTTTTGTAACAAGGCCCTTAGAGGTCGAAATATTAGAAAAGAGCAATTTATATATTAATTTAATTCCCTATCTGGAATATTGAAAAAAATTGTAAAACAACAATAGTTTTACCGTATATAACGTGGTCTTTTCAGTCTGTCCGTTGTCCGACTTTACCGGATATCGACGACTTGGAAATAGAAACAGGCTAGGTGATCACGTGATACTCGTCAACTATTCCCCGAAGTGCACATACACAACGTTTGTGTGTGGAGAAAATGCAGAGTGGCTTCAGACGGATTGCAGAAACACATCGACATCCACGGACACAGGTTTTTAATTAACCCATTTGTGCCCACGATCCCATAATTTTTTTATTTATAAGGGACATAGGCAAACAGTGTAGACTTTGATTAGACGCCGCATCATGCGGCGTCTGATCAGAGTCTACACTATTTGCTGATAGGAATTTCAATATAAAACAAAATAAAAATGATTTTTTGACCAGGCATCCCTTTGATAAAAAATGGACGAATCCTATATATAAACATGGAAGAATCCACTGGGCGTAAATGGGTTAAGCACGATAGGTACACTTCATTGACATGTGTGATCAGAAACTTTAGGGTACATCCAGGAGCAATATGGGACACCCTAGTACAGTATGTCAGCATATCACATTGATGCAAACTGTAGCACTAGGACACTACAGTCGAACTTCGATATCTCGAACTCGGTTTAGGTGAACATACCTGTATTCAAAGTTAAAACGCGGCTAAAACACGGTATATTCATCTAAACCGAGCTTGAAATGAGGACAATCAATGTTTCGAAATATCGGATAGTTCGAGTTAAGCGAGTCGACATATCAAAGTTCGACTGTATTTTGAAAATTAATATTGCTTTATTCTATTTTGGAACATAAGCAGTCGACGGTTATATTCAGTGTTTAAAGTAAACCTGGGAGCTTCAAAGTCAAAGCATATATTCATTTACAATTTAACAGCTATGTCCATTTAAAAAGTCGAGTTACTTATTTAACTTTGAAAACAAGAAGTAGGCGACAGTTTAGGCGTAGGCGACGGTATTCTAGCTACGATCAGATAAATGAGTATATGTTTAAAGTCCCGTTATATATCGCCAAACAGGCTTTAACCCTTTGAACCCTAGTCCCGCATATTAGCGTGCTTTTCAAATAGTATACATGTGAAAAGTACACTTGTCCTATGCAAACAGTGAAGACCCAGATCAGAAAATGGACAAAAACAACCCTTAAAAGCTTTATTACTGACTCTCATTATTCACATAACCATTGTTTACTATTTCTAGAAGAACGAAACATTGGCAAAGTCATTGTATGAACGATGTTTGTTAAACAAATAGCCTACCTGTTCCGTAAGAGTTAATTTTTGACAGTTAATGTTCACTTGACGTTCTAATATGAGAAATAGTCTTAGAGTTTAAGATGTCACTATTATGTAACTTTTCTGTATTTCCATATTTAGCCAAACCACGTGACTGCGATGATATTGACAGAACAGGAAATCCCTCGTCCGGTGTTTTCGAGATCTTCCCTGACGGCGTCCATGACCCTGTAAGAGTGTTTTGTGACTTTGATGACCCAGATGGACCCTAGACTGTCATTCAAAGACGTGTTGATGACATAGTCGACTTCTACCGCAATTACCGTGAATATCGAGCTGGATTTGGTAACCTTCACGGGAACTTTTGGCTAGGACTTGACAAGATATCGTCAATTACTCTACAAGATGGTATAAATTATACGTTGAAGGTAACCGTCGAGGACAAAGTCAACGGTACAAAATTTGCAAAATACTCACGTTTCCATGTAACGAATGCTACTACAGGATACAGGCTTCAAGTTGGAGGGTACACGGGCAATGCCGGTGATGATTTATCGGGCCTTCATAATGGGCAACCCTTCACAACATTTGACCGGGATATGGACAACAGTAACGGCAACTGTGCAATAACGTTTACCGGCGCCTGGTGGTATAACCATTGCTTGTGGAGCAATCTGAATGGAAGATACGGTGACAACACTTATGGCAAAGGAATAATTTGGCACCAAACCACCGGTTACAGAAGGGCAGCCACATTTGCGTCAATGAAAGTGAAAATTCTTAAAGATCAATAGGTTTTTTCAATGTTCACATTCAGCTCTTTCCGGACAAATGTGTGATACAGTTGTATACAATTTAGACCCAGATGAGATGCCTGTTTAATTTTGTACTGTCATTTGTTAAAACCATATGTTACAAACTAGAAAATAACCCGTTTGTGCCCATGACCTCATATATGGGACATAGGCAAATAGTGTAGACTCTGATCAGACGCCGCATCATGCGGCGTCTGATCACAGTCTACACTGTTTGCTGAAAGGAATTACAATACAAAACAAAATGAAAATGAAATATTTGACCAGGGATTCCTTTGATAAAAAATGGACTAATCCAATATATAAACATGGAAGAATTCACTTGGCATTTATAAAATGCTCTACATAGACAATTTAAGCACAAAAGAAGTGTCAGAGACAGTGGGGGACTAATTGTATATATTTCTGATAGAATAAGTGATAAGGTTAGTTGTTTGAAAACAGTAAATGATAATTGTTTGTGGTTAAAATTTGATGAAGAATTAATGGGGTTTGAAAACCATTTGTTACCGTGTTTATGTTATAACATACCAACTGGCATATCTAGGATTCTGAGAGTTGCCCAATGGTGACAGATGTCCATCAATCAGATTCATAGACTACAAGGTCTCAGCTATCTATAACTGCAAAAACATTTTCTATGCAATATTTTCTATGAAATTTTGAGTTTCCGGCCCGGACTAGCAGCAGTAGAGAGGATTTTGCCTCTCAAAGTATTTTCGATTGTATTGTAGAAGATTTATTATTCTTTGAAAACAAATATGGTAATTCATGTCAGTTTCTAATTAGTGGAGATTTTAATGCCAGGGTAGGTGAAAGACCCGATTTTGTAAAAAATGAATTTTTGTTAAATTTAGATATTTTGCCTGACGATTATGTACAGGATTCATTTATAAGCCGCTCGTCTCAAGATAAGACGGTAAACGAAACTGGCGTTGAATTACTAGAATTTTGTAAACAAACTGGTTTTAGATTGGTATGGTAGAATGTTTGATGATGAAGGCTTGGGTACGTTTGCTTGTGTTAAGAATGCAGGTAGAAGTGTGGTAGACTTTGTTATGTGCCGTACTTCTCTTTTTCAATATTTCAACAGCTTTTCTTTTAAGGATCCAAATATTTTGTCAGATCACTGTGTTTTACAGTTTTCTCTTTGTAAAGCTAATAGGGTAGATACGAACGATGGAAGGGAGACAACCCAAACTACACATACAGTGATGCTCACTTATAACGAACTTGGATAAGATGAAAAACTGCTTAATACAAACTAAAAATAAATCCCCGATTGCTTCCTTCTTTATTTCAATGGCCTCATGCTTGCTTAAGATGAAAACTGGATATAACGAAATATTGGATAAGACAAACTGACTTTCAGGTCCCTAAACTGGATTTTACCTGTAAAATGGTTCTGTTAATACAACATGCCGGTCATTATCACAGTTTGACAAGTGGCTTACAAAGGTGACAGTACTTAATTGCTTAGCTGCTCATCACCTCAGATAACAAAACATTACCCAACCAACATGTTTTGTATATATGCTATTGATAGGATGTTCAAACAACTGGAAATAATTAGTTTACTTTGCACATTATTTTTTTTGGATCCAGATCAGATGCCTTATAACTGGGTGTCTGATCAGACTTCTTGCTGTTTGACACCTGTATTCTGCAAAAAGATAACAACCACTGATGCTTTATCAACATAGTAGAACTTTTTTATATTATAAAGTTTATTTATTAAATATTCATAATAGGTTGAGTTTTCTATTAATACTAAAACAGGGAACAGGTTAAATTTTCAAGAAGAAAAATGGCATTTCTTATGTCATAGCCAATCTTATTTTGTTATTATTTAATTATTCTATTTGGTACAATTAAAAGAAATATTAAGATTTAATTTCTATGCCTTTCTATATTTCTTTCTTTCTAATCAATTATGTACTAGAAGTATAATGAGTAAAAATTTCTTTATATGCAAACTATTCACAAAGAAATTTCGATGTTTGGATAAGACGAAGTTTGCATAAGACGAACTAATTTGTAAGATCCCCTGAATTTCGTTATAAGTGAGCATCACTGTATTGGTTTCAAGTACAAATGGGATCATTCTAAAACATCAGACTACATGTATAAGGATTTATTACTGAATGAAGATTTCATTGATAGAATTGAAAATATTACATCGGATTTGGCATCAGTTCAAAATAACGAAGATTTAGACCGGAACTTAGAAAGTTTTTTTATGTTTTAATGGATGATATATGTGATCCCTTATTTAAGAAATGTACAAATAATGACGGCAAACAGAGTTCATATCGAACTAACAATAATGAACCATGGTTTGATCAAAGCTGCAAAGAAAACGCGATGAATTTTATACTCTCTTAGATTTGTACAGACTGAATGAGACTGAAGAGAACCGCATTAATATGACGTAATCAAGAACAGCATATAAAAGTTTACCCTGTAGTAAGAAAATAGAATATAATAAATGCCAGACTAAAAAGCTGTAATCAATGCGATTTAAAAATGCTAAAGAATATTGGAAAATGTTGAAAGGAACAACTTCAGAATTAAAGTCGAAATAGTTGGATGCCAGGGATTTTTGTGATTATTTTAAGGCTATTAATGACCCAAGTTCGGTATTTTTTCAGCCAGATGAAGATGTGTTATTGTTTAATGAAAATTATTTGAATGGAGAGCTCCAAGTAATGTTTTCAGAGCTTAACGTTTGTATTACAAGGGAAGAAATTTTCAAAGCCTGTAAAGATATTAAATCTGGCAAATCTGGCGACCAGACTTAGTTTTAAACGAATATTTTAAACACGGTATAGATTCACTTATTCTTTATGTTCATAATTTGTTTAATACAGTCCCATTTTTTGATACGTTGTTTCCTTTTATTTACCCAAAAGAACTACGCCTTAATAAAACAAACGAGTCAAATTTATCGGCACCATTTTTAGATTTGGATCTTTTAATAAATAACGGAATTGTTTCTTCTAAGATTTACGATAAACGAGATGATTTTGATTTTAGTATTGTAAATTATCCTCATCTAGATGGCGATGTTCCCCGTTCTACATCTTACGGGGTTTATATTTCACAACTTATTCGTTTTGCTAGGGCCTGTACCTCTGTTGAGGACTTCCACATTCGTAATAAAACTATTACTGAAAAGCTTCTTAAACAGGGGTACAGATTTCATAAACTTCGTAAAACATTTTCTAAATTCTTTTATAGAAATCTTCCTCTCATTAACAAGTATAAATGTAACTTAAAGTCTTTTCTGCGGCAAGGTATTTTCCGGAGTTTTATGGTGATGTGATTTACAGACTTCGTAAGATTCTTGGACATATGCATTTTCAAAACCTATTTGTGAAACGTATTAGATTTTTTCTCAAAAAAGATTATGATCCAACTATATTGCTGCGCATTTCACGTTTGGTTATCGATCAATCTACAATTGATCACTATGCTTTCCTCTTTGGTTGTGCGACGACAGACAGGGCTTAGCACTACATGATGATGTATCTCTAAAGCCGTCCTTAACCGGGAGAGTTATGTCGGATTTTCGTGCTTTGTTTTTTCTCTCCATCTCTGTCGTACCCTAAACCCATCCATGTCTTACAGTTACTCGTGACTACAGACTAGTCGCTTGCGTACAATTTGACCGTTGCCATAGTGGGTTATTTTTAACACGGGCTTGAATGTTTAATTAATTCCCGTGTTACTAATAATCTTGTCATATAATTTTTGTTAGATGTTTTACATGTGTTTACTTACTGTGCTGGCGGTCGTTTTGATTGTAAGGTTGTGGAACAGGGTTTATATTTTATGTACACTGTTCGTCTTTATAGGTGAATATAGGAGATAAGAGTGAGGTTGGGCGCCCCTAAATCCAGGTTTAACCCCCCAGTGGTTGTTAATAATTGGTTTATAATTGATTGTTGATTGCTGCTGACCGTACCAAGGCGGGCTCCTATATTCACTTTGCTTTATGTTTGTCCTGCGTGTTGTTTTCTATTTAGTGTGTAGATGAGGGAATGGGATTGCGTGTGTGTGTGTGTGTTTGTTATGGTATGACTGTGTGTGTGTTCTGCTTGAGGGGTGGGTGTATTGTTTGTGTTGCGTTTCCTGCTTGAGTCTTTCGTATTATTTAATGGTGCTATATCCCATTTTTTGAACGAAAATAAGATTTTTTTGTTGCTTTTATAGATTTTAAAAAAGCTTTCGATTATGTAGTACGTGATGTTCTATGGTTTAAACTTGTGAAATAAGGGGTTAGAGGTAAGATATTGAATGTAATCAAATCAATGTATTGTAAACTTAAGTCTAAGGTAAAATATGACAATTGCTTAAGTGAAAGCTTCTCTTTAACACTTGGAGTAGCTCAAGGAGAGTGTCTCTCGCCTTTTTGTTCGCCATGTTTTTAAATGATCTGGAAGAGACCTTTCTCATAAAGGGATTCGAAGGTATTGACATTTATAGGATAAAGCTTGGTTTAATTTTATATGCAGACGACATTTTGTTATTCTTTACTACAGAACATGGCTTACAAAAAGGGTTAGATATACATGTACTTTATGACTATTGTCAAAGATGGAAGCTTGTAGTTAATGTTGATAAGAACAAAGTTATGATTTTTAAGAAAGGTGGCAGAACACGAAAAGGTACCAGATTTACATATAATAATGCCGATATAGAAATAGTTTCAAAATTTAACTACCTAGGCATAGTGTTCACTTGCGGTGGTGCTTTTTTCTGAAACAGACACTGCACTGGCAGGTCAGGCTTTGAAAGCCATTTTTAAACTTAAGTCACATCTCTATAATTTTACAAATATTTCTGTATCACATAATCTTGACTTGTTTGATAAACTTATATTACCAATACTGACTTACGGGAGTGAAGTTTGTGGATGTTCAAAGGCAGAAAAACTAGATCGAGTACATTTAAAATTTTGTAAACAGTTGCTTGGAGTTAAAGGGCAAACACAGAATAATTTCATTTATGGAGAATTAGGCAGAACTTCACTGAAAGAATATAGATTTATTTCTGTAATACGTTATTGGTTAAAGACTATAAATTCTCCTGATGCAAAATATATTAAGTGTGTATATAATATGATGTTAGATGATTTACAAAAGTGGCCCCATAAACACTCGTGGTTATCAAAAGTGAAAAGTGTATTGGAATCACTTGGGTTTTATGACGTTTGGCTGCACCAAGGTGTAGGGAATCCTAAACTTTTTCTCAATATCTTTAAACAGAGACTAACTGATAATTTCATTCAAGTGTGGCATGATCAAATTTCAAACTCGTCAAGAGCAGATATTTTCAGATTTCGGTTTAAAGAATATCTTAACAAAGTTACTAGACCTATTACTAAATTTAGGAAAGAATTAACTCGATTAAGAGTTGCATCACATAAACTTGAAATTGAAACAGGACGGTGGTACAAACCAAATCCCACGCCACGTCAAGACAGAAGATGCCAGCTATGTAACATCCTACCTACCTACCTGCCTGCCTGCCTGCCTGCCTACCTACCTACCTATCTATCTATCTATAAAAAGGTTAATATTCAGCTCTTTCCGGACATATGTGTGATAATTGTTATAGACCCAATTTAGACACAGCTGAGATGCCGGTTTGATATTGATGAGATGACGGTTTGTTATTGTACTCACTGTCATTTACTGAAAACATGATTACATATTCCAATCTGACTAACATTCTCTATGTTACATGGTAATTTGGGAAAACCTGTTGCAAACGATTTAGATCCAGTAGCGTGTTCAATTACCATTGTTTGCTGTTTAGGTTATAAGTGTGTGCCCCATGTACAGCGTGTGGAGTACAGTAGAGAAAACGTTTTGTTTCCATATAACCCCGGTTACGCTTAAACTATTTTTTTCATTGCAAACAGTTTAGAGTCAGATCAGACGCCGGGGTAACCCGGCGTCTGATCAGACTCCAAACTGTTTGCCATTTAGATTAAAGCTAGTAGTCTGAATTGTCAAAATGTTGTCATTTTCTATATTTTATTGCAATGCGTTTGCGTTTGAACGAAAGAATTACTGTATTTCAGACCGGTAGTCAACTCGCAATCGATGGCCATCGACTGCCATCGATTTCTTTACTGAACTTATCACAGATGAGATGTCAGGTAACTGGACGTCTCGTCTGGACTCCAAACATTTTGTCTCTCTGGGGATTCTTCCTTAACCCTTTCATGATCAATTATTCGAGATAGTTTTACCCCTTCACGGCTTTAACGTCGTCTGCTCCAGAAGTGTTGTCTGAAAGACACGTTTCTGTGTTAGATTTTCGGTTGTATGACTTAATAAATATCGATAAGAGTGTCAAACAGATTGGGTCCTGAGCGTCTGATCAGGACCCAGACTGTTTGTAAACGCGCATTAAGGTGTCATTTAGAGTGAAAGGGTTAAAAAATGGAAATATGATATACATTGACTTCCGAAATCTCAAACTCGATACCGTCCTGATTTCATCTTGTCAACGTATTCTTTTCATCTTTCCTTATTTGTTTGGTCATATATAACCTCATCTTTTACCCTTTCTTATTTTCATTTCATGTCTTTGGCGCGCAACTGATTAAAATTACCTACGAGGATGTATAGCAGAACTGTTTTACGAAATAGATAGAGAGGTCGAAATCAGTCATACCAGTAATCCAAAGTTTGCCACGGTTTTTCTTTCTAATACTGTTATGTTTTACGTCGAGATCTCGATATCAAGGTTCTATGGACATAGTTACAGCGTTACTTTCTTTCAACGGCCCTCCGAACAACGATTCCCTCCCTACAACGATGCACGCCACTGTTCCCCAAACAAGACATTTACATTTAAAGCCTTCTCTGTTGCAATATCGTCTACTAAAGTTGTCATTTGCCATTTATTCTCAAGTTCACGTATTAGACATTTTACAGAAGAAACATCTAGACGATTGACAAACTAATCTTGGTTCAACTGTTTGTAAATCTTCTCTAAGGGTATTAGCATTCCCTCCCTATAACAACTCTCTCCCTCCGAACAACACACATGATCTATATTTCACATTGGATATTGTTTTAGAGAGTGAGCATTGTACGAGCGTATGTGCGAATAGTGGTAAATGTGGTAAATGTCCGTGGCGTCGTTTGAAGTTTCTTGCGACGTCAAACGTCATCATTTGTTCAAAGCCAGAAGGGGAAATGATCCGAGTAAGAACAGAACAGAACAGAACATCTTTTATTCAGACTTGTACATAAGTACTTCATCTTAAAACATAAGTAACAAAACCACATATTATGTCATATTCAATTAAATTCTAGTAATAACTAATGGTAATAACTGTTTTAGTTACAGTGGAGAACACGCCACTCCTTCCCGTATACACGCATACAAAACGCAAACGCGGTGCACTAAAATGTAGAAAATGGCAACTTTACTATGTTTCCACATATTCATTTTAATATGAGTGGCAATCAGTTAAGAGCCTGATCAGACGCTGGATTACCCGGCGTCTGATCTGGCTCCAAACTGTTTGCAATGGAAATAATAGATATAGCGTAAACGCGTTTATTTGGGAAAGAATAACGTTTTTTTCACTGTAATATTAGTCAAAAGTCTAAGAAGTTTTCTTTTGACGTCATTTTGTCCGGACCAAGAAATTATACTTCTTATCTCAAAGTTTGCTAAGCACCACGGTTAAAATATCCATAGGTACCCATGAATTGACCCTATCACTTTTGATTACGTAACTTCCAACATTTTGTTCGCTTTTTTCAAAATTTGGAGATTTTTTCGCCAAAGGTTTATTTTACAGATTTTGATGACGTTTACACTTGTTCAGGGGAAATTATCAAAATGTGAAATATCTGAGATTTCACCAACATTTTCAAATCCATTAAATTCTACAATTTATTGTTCTAAGAAATGTTATAATGGGTACAGTAATGAACATTACAATGTTGGTGAATTCTCAGAAATGTCACATTTTGATTATTTCCTCGGGTTTTGCGTACAGCACTTGAACAAGAGTAAAACTTATCAGAATCTGAAAAGTAAAATTTGTGCGAAAACTTCTCCAAATTTGGAAGAAATCGAACCAAAATGTTGAAAGTTATGTGATGAGAAGTGATAGGGTCAATGCATGGTACAAATGGAGATTTTACACTTGGTGCTTAGCAAACTTTCAAAGTACCGAAATGCCATATTCGTGTATTTTACACCCAAACTGACTTGCTATAAACGATGAAGTGAAACGGTTTATGAAAACTAGACACTACCCTTTATATAAAGACGAGTACAGTATACATGTTATTCGTACTCAATAAGCGGTTTTTTCTGCGCAAACAATTATCTCCAATGTTAAAAGTTTAGAGCAAGAACAAGCTCGATTTTTTTTTCTCACAAAAACTAAATCGTTAAAGATTTCCCGAACCTTCCATTTTGTAATCTTGTTTCGCATTGTGTTTTATTTATTTTTGTTTAACTCATTGAGCCCTAGTGACGCATCTATGCGTCTTTTAACAAATAAATGTGCACCTGTTAAGAGTACACTTGTCCGATGCAAACAGTGAAGTCCCTGATCAAAGGGCTCCTGCAGAAGCCCTCTGATCAGAGACTTCACTGTTTGTCATTTTGAAATTTATTACAAAAAACAACCCTAAATTATCTGAAATGGACCATCCTTTATTGCAAACAGGAATTGTCCATTGGAAGTTTCAAGGGATAATGAGTTAAACTGTAAAGAATAATGTCGTTCTTACTGTGGGTCATCCAGGATACTACGCTGTTGTACATGTAAACGGGCTTGATTATCGAAAAAAGCTGTCCATGGACAAGTTAAAGATTGGGTACTTGCAAGATTGCGTGTTTTCGATATGAACGTTATGGAGATGTTTAGAGAAACGCGGAACTAAAACAGAAAGCTAAATACATATATGTTGTATCGTATTCTACTGAACACGAGTCATGTCTTAACATAATTAATGAGACCTCGTTTAAACTTAGCGTACAATGGTATCTTTAAACAGTTTGGATCCTGACCAGACGCTGCATGATGCGGCGTCTGATCAGGGTTCAAACTGGTTACCACTGATTTTGATGTTACTGAAGTCAAATTACAGGCTACCTAATATTGAGAAATAAAAGCAGATGGTACAGCGCTCCCTCTCTACAACGGCCCTCCAAACAACGACTCCCTCCTTACGACGACCCTTGCATTAGTTCCCTAAACAGGACAATTATGTCTAACGCTTTCACAGCTGTAATATCGTCTGCTTAAAGTTGTCGTCTGCTGTTTTACTCAAAGTTACATATTGGACATTTTGACAGAAAAAACTTAATGACGAGTGACAAACAGCTTGAATCCAGATCAGACACCGCGTGACGCGGCGTCTGATCTGAATTCAAGCTGTTTGCAAATGTAAACCATTTCCCTCCCTACAACGACTCCCTCCGAACAACGCAAAAAATGTGTGTCTCCCAGTGGATGTCGTTGTAGAGATGGAACGCTGTAGTTGTAGCAGATGACGCCATGGTAGAGTTGGAGCTAATCCTTTCATCATCAAATTTGTTAGGTTTTTACCGTTCACCGCCAAATTGTCGTCTGCTCCAATGTTGGTGTCTGCAATATCGTTTCAAAGTTAGATTTAAGGCCGTATAACTGACGTTATTTGTAAACAAGTGGCAAATAGTTTTAATCCTGATCAGACGCCGCGTATGATCAAAACTGTTTGAAAATGTGCTTGAGAGTGAACGGGTTAAGTGACTGTAACCGTTCTCGTATGTCTCGTCACGCGGTGTATGTTCAAGGCCCAAACTGTTTGACACTCATTTAAATATTTCACCAGTCAATATACCTAAATCCAGACGAATAAAGACAGACGACAATCGTTTAAACATTGATGACTTCTTGAAATGAAGGGGTTAAACATTACGATATGTCTGCATCGTTAGAGGCTTCCGACTTCTTGCAGAGTTCCAGCAGAACATATACAGGACGAGGTATCGGTTGTGTTTGTTGTGGACATTTTCTGACTTTGCGTAGTGATGGTTCAGTTCTAATGTAGAGTCTGATCTACAATGTTTGTTTCCCTCAAGAATCAGACAAGTTACAGCGCTTCCTCTCTACAACGACACCCGATGGAAGACAAAAATATGTGCGTTGTTCGGAGGGAGTCGTTGTAGGGATGGAAATTGGCTTATATTTGCAAACAGCTTGAATCCAGATCAGACGCCGCGTTACGCGGCGTCTGATCTGGATTCAAGCTGTTTGCCATTCGTCATTGTGTGTTTTTTCTGTCAAAATGTCTCATATGTTAATTTGAGAAAAACAGCAGACGATATATTTAAGCAGACGATATTGCAGACGTGAAAAGGTTGGACAAAATTGTCAAGTTTGGGGAAAAGCGGCAAGGGTCGTTGTAAGGAGGAAGTCGTTGTTGGGAGGGCCGTTGTAGAGAGGGAGCACTGTATTGTATTTGAATTGTTAACCGTGTTTTCTAGTCCTGTGACGACAAAGTAAAATCTTAATAAATCGCTGACTATACAGATCAAGAAACGTCGCACGACAAAATGGTCGTACATGTAAGGCAAAATAGTGAAGTACAGTACTCCCTCTCTACAACGACATCCTGAGGGAGACACGGAGTGTGTGTGTTGTTTGGAGGGAGTCGTTACAGAGAGGGAAAATTAAGACTTGGCCTACATTTGCAACAGCTTGAATCCAGATCAGACGCTGCGTCTGATCTGGATTCAAGCTGTTTGTCACTCGTCATTATATTTATTCTATCAAAATCTCCGCTTATATGTATGTTGAGGAAAAAACAGCAGATGACAATTTCAAGCAGACGATATTGCAGCAGTAAAAGCATAAGACATAACTTTTCCCGTTAAGGGAATTGCGGCAAGGTTCGTTGTAAGGAGGTAGTCGTTGTTGGGAGGTCGTTGTAGAGAGGATACGCTGTACATCTACTTTCTTATTACTCCACCTAATCCTGTCTTGTGATATGTCTTTGCAAAGAGATGTCACAATACAGAATTATATGAAGAAAACAAAATAATTGAGAACTTTAGAATCTGACTTACGACCGTTTTTGACTGGTTGACTGTGATGTACACTGTATGCAATGTTCACTGATTTTACTTTCTCTTCAGAAGACATGGAAATTCTGTATTGAAAAGAGAGTATGCGTAGAAAGTAATACTTTAAAACGATGTTATATATTCATCTTTATTACAACCATTCAAATTACTGTAAAACATGTAATTTCCGCGACAGCATGCAATGTATCTAGCAGGTGGTAGCTTAAAGCCGGCTGAAAGTAAAGCAGAATGAGCCTTAATGCACATTCTGCTTTACTTTCAACCTGCTTTAAGAAGTCACCTAGTTTCAAAACTAGAGACATTCGCGAGTTAACGTGTAATTATATTCTCGGAATAAAACCAGTTTTACAGTATAAAGGCAGACGATCACTATAGCGGGATAATAATGGAGGAATCAATAAACAAGTTAACCCTTTCCCTTATAGAAGCGACTTTTAGCACATTCATTTTATTCATCCGCTGAAGAAAATAGTTCCAAATTATACCGTAATGAATATGTGTCATATTTAATACTTTCCTTATTCTAGCAGTTAATAGCTTAAAGCAGGCTGAAAGTAAAGTAGAATGCGCCTTAGGGCGCATTCTGCTTTACTTTCAACCTGCTTTAAGTAGTCACATATCTTCAATACTAGAAACAATGCTATCAGGTAAAGGGTTAAACACTCACCTCCGTGGCAAAGAGATAAGAGCATTTTTTTTGCAACCGAGTCTAATCTGTCTCCAACCTCAGAAACAACCGTCAACTTTTTTTTTACGGCAAAGTTAACATCTACGTCAATCTAACAAGCCGGTAACATGATGGGTCTTAGGCTAATGAAACCCATACTTATTGCGACATACCTCTGCTTGACATCAGCCGCGGATTGGAACTCGAACTCGAACAGGACTGCTTTACAGATAGAGGACTCTAGCCTTCTCCGGCTGCATCCATCGTCATTGGAGGAATGTTTGGATGCATGTCTTCACAACGATAACTGTCAGAGCGTTGTATGGATACGTTTGGCAAATATCTGTGTATTACAAACCATACACGAACCACCTAAAGAAGAAATTGACCGAAGAGGTATCGTCTTCAATCGTGATGACATAGAAAAGGTATGGGTTTTTTTTTATTGTTGTTACAGGAGGAATAGTCATAATTCTTTCCGAACAAATGCGCTTCTATTAAAGAACTTGGGTCCGTTTCATAAAACGTCGTACGACAAAAACGATCGTAAGTCTTAAAATACATTTAATTTCTGATTTCTCTATCTAATCCTGTCTTAATTTTGTGACATCTCTTTGGAATTGTCTTTTCAAGACGATTCCAAAAAGATTTCAGAAGACATGATTAGGGGGAGAAATAAATAATAATTAAGACTTTTATAATTTGTTTGTCACTCGTCATTATATTTATTCTATCAAAATGTCCACTTATATGTAACTTTGACAAAATAGCAGACGACAACTTTAAGCAGACGATATTGCAGCTGTAAAAGTGATAGACATAATAATTATTGTCCTGTTTTGGGAACTGCGGCAAGGGCCGTTGTAAAGAGGGAGTCGTTGTTGGGTGGGTCGTTGTAGGGAGAGAGTACTGTACAATGAACATAGACAAATATCAAAATGAACTAAAATTAAGAAAAACAAGATTAAAAGGGCATAATGAAATATTACTTTACTAAATAACGATATATCTGATATGACGATAATTGTCAACATTGAACAAAACAATATACATGGCATGGCGACCACCAAACCTCACATGTTTACCATACTATACCTGAATCGTGCGTAAAATAAGATGTTTTATGCAATATTAAGCAGTAATAAATGCCGAAAGGAGACCGATTGACGCTTGTGTGAAAGAGATCTTACTTTTGAATGTTTATTTAGGCTTGAAATAATGTTCACGTGTTTGATAGGCTTTACTGGCAAAATCTGGTTTCCGATTCTTTACAGTTTTGTCTAATACTTCAAGAAATATTGTTCTCTCAGAATGTTTACGATCAGTAAACTCCTGATTTTCCCTCACCCACCCAACCCTACCTCTGTAGTTCAGTTTAAAATCATTATAACAGGGCTGCCATTTCTCCGGAAGTTTCCTAAATCTTCGGATTTTTATTCCAACAGATGGAAGCTTAAATTAGGCTGAAAGTAAAGCAGAATGCGCCTTTAGGCGCATTCTGCTTACTTTCAACCTGCTTTTAGCATCAAGTGTCTTAAAAACTTGAAACAGACTATGGGTTAAAGGTATAATTCGGAAAATCGCGCTTGAAAGTTTGAAAATTGTGAAATCTTAGGATTTTCTTTATCAACTTATTGCAGCCAAGTTATAAGAACTCTCAAGAACTTTGATATTTCATAGCTGTTTTCATTTCAGAGAAGATTAGGGCAACCGCCGGCAAATTCTCCTATACACAAGTATACAAACGGTAATTAATGTTCATCATTTACCCTTTAATCCATTACCCAACAGCCCATTTCTAGTATTGAAGATAGGAGACCACTTACATGTAAAGCAGGTTGAAAGTTAAGCAGAATGTGCCTTAAGGAACATTCTGCTTTACTTTCAGCCTGCTTTAAGCAACCATTTGCTAAAATATAGAAAACATTTCTTAAGATGCATATTCATGACTGTAAAAAGTGGAACTATTTTCTTCAGTGGAGGAATAAATCAAAAGCGTAAAAGGCATATTTATGGGATAATGGGTTAAATGTCATGACACTATATACTCTCGTTATATAAAAATGGTTGTACGCATGTATTCCTCAATTTTATAATATTAACCCTTTCCCTTATAGAAGCGACTTTTAGCGTATTCATTTTATTCATCCGCCAAAGAAAATAGTTCCATTTTATACTGTCATGAATATGTACTATAAGAAATATTTTCTATATACTAGCAGATAGTTACTTAAAGTAGGCTGAAAGTAAAGCAGAATGTGCCCTAGGGCACATTCTGCTTTGCTTTCAGCCTGCTTTAATAGGTCACATATCTTAACTACTAGAAACAGGCTATGGGTTGAAGGGTTAACTCAAATATGATGATATGAGGATAGAACAGTTTGGATCTTATGCAATGTAGTCAGACTTAACTGAAATATATATATATGGAAAATTTAAATGTTAGTATGGAATAGTTTAGATCTTGATCAATCTCTTGATTATTCGGTGCCTGGCTCCAAGGTTATAAAGCTTTTGTGTTGAGTCTAGAGAAGTTCTCAAGCATGTGATTGGTCAGATTTGGGCCTAGGCTCAAATCTGACCAATCAAATGCTTGAGAACATACTCAGACTCAGCTCAAACGCTTTATAACCTCGGGTCCTGATCTGGATCAATACTGTTAGCTTACGCCAATATAGTGTAGCTTGACACAGAAATATAAGCATCTTCAAATGACAATTGAAACACCAATAGTTTTACTGTACATGATGTGGTCTTTTAAGTCTGTCCTTTGTCCGACTTTACCGGGTATCGACGATTGGGAAATAGGAACAGGCCAGGTGATCACGTGATACTCGTCAACTATGGAAACGATTCCCTCAGATGTACCTTCGCAACGTTCGTGTGTGGAGAAAAGGCAGAGTGGCTTCAGACAGATTGCAGAAACAAATCGACATCCACAGACACAGGTATTTTGCCTTCAATCAATCATAATAGGCAGGCTTCATCGACAATTTATGTCATCAGCTTAAGCTTTGACCCTTTGAACCCTAGTCTCGCATATAGGCGTCATTTTCAAACAGTGTATATGTAAATATTACACTTTCCCTGTGCAAACAGTGAATACCTAGATCAGAGGGCTCCGAAAGGAGCCCTCTGATCAGGGGCTTCACTGTTTGTCATAATGCCAAACATTGACAAAAACAACCATTAAAAGTCAGAAATGGACTAGACTCAAATGGAAACTGGAATTGTCCATTTAAAGTTTCAGGGAGGAAGTTAAGTGTATTTTCAGTTTAAACAATATTTTATTCAGAAGAAATGGATTGGACAACAGGCAAAGCCTATGTTAGTCCTCTCCGAATGTAAGTGTATATTCGAGGTCCATATGAAACACATGGTACGGTAGCTCGGTGTATCATCTTGATCCTAACTGATTCTCTTTTGAAAAATGATTATTGTAATTTTTTTTTTTTGAAACAGAATCAATCGAAGGTTATATTCAGTGTTTAAAAATAAATATGGTACTTTCAAAGTGCACGCTATTCGTTTGCAATATTTTAGGGTGCATTTCAGACGCTGAGTTATTGTTTGCTACTTATCAACTTTTAAAATATTAAACAGTTTAAGGTGTCGTTTTACCTTTAAAGCTGAATATTTGGTGTTTTTAACCCCTTCACTGCGATGGTTATTCGGAAACAGGTTGGATCCTGATCAGACGCCGCGTAACGCGTCGTCTGATCAGGATCCAAACTATTCGACACTCATTTCAATATTTCTTAAATTAAAATACCTAAAAATTAAATTTGAGAAACAAAAGCAGACGACAATTGTTTAAAATTCATGACGTTATGGCAGTGAAGGGGTTAATAGCCGAATATCCGATCTACAAATTAGCACAATCCTAACTTCTACATGAAACGCTTAACACGTCTATTTGACCAATCAATCACCCGTGAACCAGTCACGTGACTAGATAAGAGGATTGGTTGAAAATTTATGGCTTTAACGAGTCAGAATCATTATTGGAACATGATTGGTATTTTGATTGGGAAAGGTGGAGCAATGGAATATCGCCGCTACAGAAAATTGTATTTTCTTATCGGTTGAAAAAAGGCTTCTGTTGAACATAGGAGATATTCACAAGCAGTCAGACAACCAAAATGATACGCAAATCAGTTATTTAATAATTACGCACTCCCATTTTTTAAGAAGCGGTTGTAACATGCATAATTTTCTTGTTCGAAGTGGGTTTTCATGCGGCTTAAAGCAGATGAAGGGATATTATATTTTTAGGGATCCATGTCTCAGATTTTTCATAAGTTGTTCAAGTGGTCCACAGAAAAGCCATACTTAATAGAATGTCGACATTAAACAGTAAAATAACTTTTACAAAAGTAACAGAACAAAAGTTTGGAGGGGAATTTTCAAATGCTTCCTTTTTTTTCACTGTTGTACCATAAGAAGATGTTCTTTCTAAGATAATGGCTACTTTCAAACTCAACACAGCGGAATCCCCATAAAGGGGGTTTCCAATGATTGCATTAAAGAGATATATTGCGAAAGCATACCATTTTAGAATCATTGTATTTTGATTTTTTTTTTTTAAAAAAAAAAAGATATACATTTACTGTCAAAACCTTTGTACAGTGGATAATCTGTTATTCTTTCCCGTTTAAACGCAAACGTACGCAAACGCAAAGCACTAAAACGTAGAAAAGTACAAATTTTGGACAATTCTGATAATTCATGTTTATCTTGGTGGCAAACAGTTTGGAGCCTGATCAGACGCCGGGTAACCCGGCGTCTGATCTGGCTCCAAACTGTTTGCAATGCAATTAACAGTTTTAGCGTAAACGCGTTTATTGGGAAAGAATAGCAGATTCTCCACTGTACATGTATGAACTTTTTTTGTTAAATTAATAACATAAAATATTCACCGGACGTTCTAAAATGTAAAGTGGTCATAAAGTTTTAAGTTGTTACTATAATGGAACTCTTTTGTACTACGATATTTAGCAAAGCAACGTGACTGCGGTGATATGGACAAATCAGAAAATCCCGCGTCCGGTGTTTTCGAGATCTTCCCTGACGGCGTCCATGACCCTGTAAGAGTGTTTTGTGATTTCAATGACCCAGATGGACCCTGGACTGTCATTCAAAGACGTGTTGATGACACAGTCGACTTCTACCGCAATTACCGTGAATATCGAGCTGGATTTGGTAACCTTAGTGGGAACTTTTGGCTAGGACTTGACAAGATATCGTCAATTACTCTACAAGATGGTATAAATTATACGTTGAAGGTAACCGTCGAGGACAAAGTCAACGGTACAAAATTTGCAAAATACTCACGCTTCCAGGTCATGAATGCTTCTACAGGATACAGGCTTCAAGTTGGAGGGTACACGGGCAATGCCGGTGATTCATTAACAGCCTTTCATAATGGTCAGCCGTTTACAACATTTGACCGGGATATGGACAACAAAGCTGACACCAACTGTGCGAAAGAATATACCGGGGCCTGGTGGTATAATATTTGCCACAAGAGCAATCTGAATGGAAAATACGGCAATAAGACTTATGGCAAAGGAATTAATTGGTTCAAAACTACCGGTTATCACAGGTCAGCCACATTTGCATCAATGAAGATAAAAGATTGTCGATGAGTCATACTATACGTTTTAACAAGGTCTGCGTTGTGTTTAGCCATTTTCAGGAGCGTGGTAACAGGGCTTCCATAAGTTAACATAAAAATCCTAAGATTCCCATATTTGCATTTTTTAAGTGCGATTTTACGAATCGTATCTGTTTCTAGTTTTGTTGACACGTGACTTCTTAAAGCAGACAGGGGCCTCCGTGGCCTAGTGGTATAGTCATGTGACTTACATCACTAAGCTCCTCACCGCTGTGAGTTCGAATCCCAGAAGGGTCGTTCGGATTTTTTATGTGGGGAAGCCTTCCAGCTGGCTTGCGGAAGGTCAGTGGTTCTACCCAGTTGTCGATTTGTTCCTGAAACAGTGCAAAAAGGACTTCTGGGGTCTTACTCCACCTATAATTAGCTGGACGTCGCGATATGACTGAAATACTGTTGAAAGCGACGTAAAATCAAAACAAATCAAATCAAATCTTAAAGCAGGCTGGAAGTAAAGCAGAATGCGCCCTAAGGCGCATTCTGCTTTACTTTCAGCCTGCTTTAGGCTACTATGTACAAGAAAAACAATCCGAAATTTAGGAAAAAACATCCGGATAAATGGCAGCCCTGTGGTAATGCTTGCGTGATTAAATTACGCCCGGGATAAACACACAAAAGTATCGTTTTTCTTTCTTCAAACCGACTGGCTACAATATGAAGTGACACGACTTAAGTGTTGTTGTTGGTTCTAAGAAGAACGTTCATGCAATACTGCACCGTCCCATTCCCTGCAGCTCTGCGAAACGTCGTACAAAAAATATTGTCGAATGTCAGATTTGAAAATGTTCGATTTTTATTTATTTCTCAACCTGGTGCTGTTTTGTGATATATCTTTTGAATTGTCTTGAAAAGACTATTTCAAAGAGATGTCACAAGACAGGCTTTAAGGGAGAAGTCTCAAATTAGATATTTTTAAAGGTTTGACTAAAGGGACTCGCAACCGGATGGTGTACTTGTCAAAATAAAATAAAATACTCAAATAAAAGCAAATTTGTGGCATTATTTGGCTTCTGACATTAAAAAAATATGATCAGTCCAAATAAAGTCTCAAGAATCGTCACCGAATCTTAGTTTTTTCTAGATATATTCCATCGTTTTTCAATAGCGTCAGCTGACGGTTTTGCTGTTGTTGTTGCTTCTCTACACGGGCTCTGACATAAACCGGAGCCGAATAATGTAGTATTAAGCGCTACCAGTGAAGTACGTTAATTCGCTACCATATATATAGAGAGCGTCCGTGGTCGAGGCGGTAAAGGCGTGTCCTCATTTTTCTTGTTTGTCTCCGCAATGGAGGGTCACGGGTTCGAATCCCACCAGAGCTTCTTTTTTTTTTTTTTGAAATGCATTTAACAAAATTTGTTATCCTAAACTAAATCTTACCTATTTATATGATCATTTGACATATATTTACAAATTACCATTTTTAATGCTAAATCCGGTTGCGAGCCTCTTTAAGACCATTTTTGTTGTACGACGTTTGTGTGTCCCATGTGGTTGTAGAGAGGGAGCGATGTATCCTATATATATCATTTACCTACGCTTCGACCAACAATGGTATCTGGTACGCTTTGACCATAGTACGCTTTGATCATAGTACGCTTTGATCATAAGTTATCCATAACCCATTTCAAGCAAAGTAATGTTTTTTCGTTCATATATGTACACATGCAGAAATAAATTTCCCTTTTGTAGGAAAAACTTCCCTCCGGGGAAGGAACGTTTCTTACGCTGTTTAGCTATACCCTAACGCAAAGCCACACTTCATTGGAACACATATGCAAAATTCAACAGCAGCCTATGAGAAAATGTAGAATTTGTTTGTGTCACAAGCTTTCATAAGACAACAAAGCCCAATCCAATAACTATGTCCTTCTTGGAACAATTCACACGAATCTATGCATTGTCATTGCCCTTCTTTTAGCACGAAACTATATGTAGTGTTCCCTCCCTTCAACGGCCCTCCCAACAACGATATTCGGGGAGGTACATGTAAAAGTCGTCAGAATATGTATATAATAGCGGACTTTATAAACCACACCTTTAACAATTATTAACACCTTTCACTGGCATGACGTCATCGGTGGAGTGGTGAATAAGAACAACCGACATATTTGTATTTGGTGATTGAATATTATAGGTCCATGACCGTAGGCCTACAGCCGAACTTAGATATCTCGAACTCGCTTAACTCTTTCCTCCCTGAAACTTTAGGACCATTTTTGTCTAGTCCATTTCTGACTTTTAAGGGTTGTTTTTGTCAATGTTTGGCATTATGACAAACAGTGAAGACCCTGATCAGAGGGCTCCTTTCGGAGCCCTCTGATCTGGGTCTTCACTGTTTGCATAGGACAAGTGTACTATTCACATGTACACTGTTTGAAAAGGACGCCTATATGCGGGACTAGGGTTCAAAGGGTTAACTCGAAATATCCGATATTTCAAAACATGAATATGCCTTATTTCAAGCTCGATTTAACTGAACATATCCGTGTTTCAAAGATATGTAAAACGTGGCTTAGTCGCGTTTTCACTTTGAAATACGGATAAGTTCGACATAACCGAGTTCTAGATATCGAAATTCGACTGTACTTCATAAACTATTGAATAAGTTGTCGTCTCACCTGCATTCGAACTGTCGCTCTGATTATATTTCCGTAAGAATATGTTGTTGTTGTTTTTTAAATCATTTA
The DNA here is from genome assembly GCA_922989275.2 of Gari tellinella. NCBI lineage: Eukaryota > Metazoa > Mollusca > Bivalvia > Cardiida > Psammobiidae > Gari > Gari tellinella. The sequence continues at coordinate 24,266,734 of OV277857.1, read as the reverse complement.
AGAGAGTCGTTACAGACGAAAATAATTTTTGTAAGCAGCATAATTTTTTTTTATATATAAAGAGCTTTCCCCTGTATAAACGTCTTTTAGAACATTTGATTTATTCCGCAGCTGAAAAAAGTTCCAATTTAAAAAGACAACAACATGAAACAAAATAAAAAGTTTCTATATTCTATCAGATGGGAGTTTTAAGCAGACTGGATGTAAAGCAGAATGCGGCGCATTCTGTGTTACTTTCAACCTGCTTTTAAGTAGTCACATGTCTTCAAATTATGTGGAAATGGTTAAATTTCTTATATTTGGTTCTTCAGGAAGCAGGATACAATGGCTGGCATCTCTACGGAATTTCAGTGAATGTGAAAAGATAACAAAAGTATTACACCTTTTGAGTGACATTTATTTCTGATTAACCATCGTGTTCGACAAAAACGTCAAAAGAAACAGCAAGATGGTAATTTATACTGTTAGGGTCTCTGTTCATCATATCTGAAACCTGTTGTCTCTTCGAGCCGGCATTGAAGCGTTGAAACGAGTTCCTGGGCATTCCATCTGAAAAGCGAAAAGCAAAACCATGATAAATAACAGTCGTTGTAAGAAACATGGTTGTCCCAATGTGAAAACGACCAAACCGATAAGAAGTGAGCCATGTCATGTTCTCTTTGATCTCATCAATCACTTCAAAATGATTTCATAGATAAATTGATTTTACATGACGTCTGATCTGGATCCTAACTGTTTGCAAATAGTAGCCAAGTCGCGCTAAGAAAGATAAGGGGTTAATCTAAACATATGGTACAATGGACAAAACTTGAATTTATCGATGTTCGAGTCCCATTAAGGTACTTTGCAGGTGCGCTTAGTTTCCATACAAGGTGTTATATTTACATTCGCCTCGCATTGTCCTTATATAACACTATTCTAAAAAGAGACTTGCATATTTCAATGAATGCTCACTTAAAATCCAGTTCTAGCCGCCTGGTTTAGGGGCGGAGCTATATCTGATCACTTTCAAATCGATACAGAGAAGTCCGTATGGTAGGCGCGGTTAACGCGGAGTAATCAAGTATGGCGTGTGAGTAAATCGGTTTTAAAAAACGCGACCTAAATTTAAGATGCTTATCATACAAGTATTTCGTAAATTCGTGTGCTTTTAGATATCTCAAAAGGGATTTTAAACATAACGAGAAAGTTTACCGGTTAAAAGTCTAAATTTATCCAGTAAATATAATATGTGATTGGGACTAGTTTCAGTCCATATATAGAGATCGTTACTACGATAGCAACACATAGCAACGGGCAAAGTGTCTATTAGAACGGTTATGTACATTTCTGGTTCATTTCTCAGCTCACGATAGAATATAAATATAAGAAATAAATTGCGTATTTCCGTTATTCATGAGCTGATGGCACTTCCATGCTTTTACTAGCTTCTCGCTTAACTTTGCTAGTAAAAGCATGGAAGTGCCATCAGCTCATGAATGGCGGAAGTACGCAATTCATTTCTTAAATGAAACTTTTCATGAGAATGATAATAGCCTAAAAAGCAATGTGTGAAAATATAGGCAAAATGTATCGTGTGGTTTGTCTTTAAGGTCTCTTAAAGGAATTTTAATGATTTAATTTTTCTCAAAAATTAATAAAGCTAATGACTATAAGTCTCGCCCAATAAGTAGTCCACAACAATCATTACAAGAAAAACTAAAAACGATTTGAATAAAGGTGTTAAGAAAGATGTTATCATTCAATGTATATTTGTTTTCATTTTATTCAAATATATGGTTGATGAAATAGTTAGTCTGAAAAAATTAGAAAATATTACAGTCAGGGTTTGTTGTAATAACATATTTTCTTATTAAAATGTGAGATGTTTGAAGTTCAGATACAATTACCTACCTTATAATTAAAATTCTGTCATTAAAATGCATTATTATGTATTCATGGACTTGCATACACGGTTAATTATATTGTTTAAACATAATAATAATGGGTAATATCGATCTTGAACAGGTTGACGTATTGATAAGCTTCAATGTGTGTCTTTATAGTTCAATCAAATCGTATATATGTATACCGATTTTATTCGGACTTGTAAGTCATTACATGTAAACTAAAATGTACATGTAAGTGGACATATAATTGGACCGTATATAACATCACTAATTCTAATCAACGAAGACTAAACATAACATGTCCCTTGATCACTGCGTTATGGATTGACAAGTCAATATATCGGACACTTAAAAAAATATTTGGATCGGATGGGTCCCGAACCTATTGCCTTGGAATTGCTAGTCAATCACTCTACTGACTGAGCTATGAAGGATTATACAAAATCGTATCTATATTTCCTTTATGTAAATTTTCTAGTATAAGCACGAACGGAAAAAGTCGATGTCAAGACGCATGTCCGCTGGCCCGCACGACCGACTTCCGTTTGCGAAAGGCCTTAAATATATAGCATTTTTATAAAATAACACATATGCAAGATTCAGAAACATCATGTAAGTCCTTTGCCTGCTGCTCATTGGGACTTTACAGGTACAGTGCGCCCTCTCTACAACTACACCCAATGGGAGACACATATTGTGTGTGTTTTAAGGAGGGAGTCGTTATAGAGAGGGAAAATAAGACTTTGTTTACATTTGCAAAGTTTGCAAACAGCTTGAGTCCAGATCGGACGCCGCGTAACGCGGCGTCTGATCTTGATTCAATCTGTTTTTCACTCGTCATTATATGTATTCTTTCTAAATCTCATTTTATGTGCAACTTTGAGACAAAACAGAAGAAACAATTTTAAGCAGACGATGTTGCAGCAGTAAAGGCGTTAGAAATAATTTTCCCGTTTAGGGAACTGCGACAAGGGTCATTGTAAGGAGGGAGTAGTTGTTGGGAGGGCCGTTGTAGAGAGGGAACACTGTATTTACAAACACCATTTGTATTACAATAAGACGCTGCATGACGTAACGTCTTATCTGAATCAAACTGTTTGACGCTCGTCTAAAGGTTCCACTCAAAACAACAAATACATTTCTTTTTTAAAATACAGACGACAATTTCCAAAGCAGAAGGTCTTAAAGAAGGAAAAGAGGAAGCACTTTCATTGAGCATTACCTGCCACTCCGGACTTTACAAACAGTTTGGACGTAAGTGTAAATGCTAACTTAACTTCAAAAAACAGTAATAGTTCTGCTTTTGTAGTTGAAATAGTGTTACTCGGTGTTGTTATACTTTCTGGTCCTTTTGAATAATTGATTTCAACATACAGTAGAACCTCGCTATTACGACCAATAATACCAAGACTAAATGATTGTATAATAGACAGGTGAACGCTTATAGCAAGGTGTCAGTGAAACAGAAAGCTCACTGTCACCTTGCTTTAAGCGGTCACCTATCGTAAACACCCTAATAATTACCACAATTAAGTGGTCGTAGTATGGAGGTTTTACTGTATTTAACTGTATTTATAACTGGCAAGTATGTCCCACTTAAGCCGGTGCTAGAGGGGTATGAACAATATTTCAACTTTCAGTATAGTTCATGAACAGACTCAGTTAAAACGAGTATGCAGTTTCCAATGTTTGCGTATAACGTTACATGTTTTTGAGTTGAATTCAACTTGTAAGCTCAATAAATGAAAGTAAAGTAAATGTACCTATAAGTTTTGTTTCCATTCTGTATTTATAATTATACTTCGATAATTAGAATAAACTATCCTGTTATTAAATATTTGAAATGGGGCAATTTAAGGCCATGCTAATTTGTTTTCAAACGTTGTCTGGTCTTGATATTCATTGTTTGCGTATGACAAATGTAATCTTCACGTGTACACTGTTTGTGCACTCATAATGCTCTGCAATAATCACCCAATTGACTTTAAGCTTTACTTGTTTAACCCGTTCTTGATCAAAGTATCCGGAGATTTTTTAACCCTTCACCGCTATACCAGGGCTGCCATTTCTCCGGATTTTTCCTAAATCTTCGGATTTTTTCCTAGAAGATGGTAGCTTAAAGCAGGCTGAAAGTAAAGCAGAAGCTTTACTTCCAGTCTGCTTTAAGTACTCACGTGTCAACAAACCTAGAAACAGGCTATGGGGTAAAGGTACGACTCGTAAATTCGCACTTGAAAAATGCAAATTTGGAAATCTTAGGATTTTTAATGTCAACTTATGGCAGCCCTGCTATATTGTCGTCTGCTTCAGTATTTTTTCTTCAATGCCGTTTAAAAGTGAAACAAATAAGGCAGTACGACTGAAGAAAATTCAAATTAAGTGTCAATCAGTTAGGATCCTGATCAGACGCCGCGTTTCCAAACTGTTTGCAAACACGCTTTAAGGCGTCATTAAGAGTGAATATATTGCTGGTTAACCCTTTCAACCCTACAGCCCTCTGTAGAGATTTCTGATTACATATGCAAACAGTGTAGACCCTGATCAGAGGGTTCCTATAGGAGCCCTCTGATCAGGAAGACAAACTGATCTCAAACGAGTCTAGTAGTGAAATGTTATTACAATTTTAAATTATTTTTTGTTAATACAAGGTTTGGTCAAAATATGTTTATTTACACTGAAGAAACTGAGCGGAAAACATTATTCTATGTCAGTCGTAGCGACATTGACCTGTACATGGTGATTATCAATTAAAATCCCAATCTAGGTACAGTGCTCCCTTTCTACAACGGCCCTCCCAACAACGACTCCCTCCTTACAACGATTCTTTCCGCTGTTCCCGTAACAGGAGAAGAATGTCTAATGTTTTAATATTGCAATATCGTCTGCTTAAAATTGTCGTCTGCTGTTTTCCTCAAAGTTACATATAAAGTGGACGTTTTGTTAGAATAAATATAATGAAGAGTGACAAACAGCTTGAATCCAGATCAGACGCCGCGTTACGCGGCGTCTGATCTGAATTCAAGCTGTTTGCAAGTGTAGTCAATTTTCCTCCCTATAACGACCCCCTCTGAACAACGCACATAATGCTCGTCTCCCATTAGATGTCGTTGTAGAGAGGGAACGCTGTATTTTTTTACATTAGCTGTTTACCAAGTTTGGTCAAATTATGTTGATCCAAACGAAGTTATTGGATGGAAACCCCGTCTGCTGCCTCGCCCGCCCCCACACTTGTCCTGTCCCATACCCCATTCTAATTACCAGGAACCTGGGTTAAAAACCTTCCTTTACCCTGTAGGAGAGATTTATTTAGCCGCAAATTCATAACACTTGCTCAGAATGTTCCCACTCACAAACTTTAGCCTATGCGCTAGATTACATGGAGTCAAAATGTGGATCAGTAGTTCAAATCTTAGGAAAAGCTTCATAGTTCCACATTTTAGCCATGAAACTAGCTTAGGATGATCATGATGACAAGCTCTCGGTACATAATGAATATGGGTTATGTCGCACAAAAAGGTAGGTTAGTAGGTCAAATAATAAAAAAGGCTTCTGATCACTTTAGATGTCATAGTTTTAGTCCCAAATTAATAAAACATGCTCAAAATAATCACCTAGACGAAATTGAGGTAATGTATGAATATGAGGTACGTCAGGTCGAAAATAAAAGCAATATATCAAATCATAGAAAATGCTTTTATATGCTCTAAAGGTCACAATTTTAGTCAAAACTTCTTAATCTGACCCAGTTTTATCACATTGACAAGATCTAGGTCATATAATTTCTATTTTCTTATTTCTCAGGTAAGCAATTCAGGATCCTTTTGTTCTATAGATTTTACATAAAACTGTTCAAGTATATCATCGTCGACGTGTGCCCCCCTCAATCACAGTTTGCTTCCTATGGGCCTGCTTTATCATGTTATCAAAACAGATCGTAAATGCAAATGGTTCTGTTGTAGAACTGAATGTTACTGATTGTCGGTTTGAAATTAACATCCATGATTTCAGGAACGTACATTAGATCTATATAGATCTACGGTCGTCAATGTCGTTTTTGTTGTTTTTTTGTCTCAAATTTTTGCATAGATTTATGTTATTTTATCACCTGTTTTGAATGCGAGAAACGCCCTCAGAACACACCAGAGACCATCTAGGAATGAATTTTTTCCCGGGGGAGCATGCCCCCGGCCCCCCCCCCCCCCGCCCCCACTCCCCCTAGTATAGGAGTGCGTACACTTCCTAATTGGTCTAGCTACGCCCCTGATATGGCACGAATCTTGCAAAAGATTAACCTTATAACAAATACAGTATAACATAGCTTAATGGGTTAGAGGGAGTATGGAATATTAAAGTTCGACTGAACGTATATCTAAACTTTGCTTACACCGATATATTGCTCTATTCGAGATCATCAGTTGGTGCCAAATGATGTCAGAAAAACAGGAGATTTACATTCGTCCTGTAACGTCTCTTGTAACTCAGCGTAAAAAAGAGATGTTTAATCTTCGATAACTTTAGTTCTATCCAGTTTAGAACTCCCATATTGAAGGCGAAGACATACCGAATTAGTTTGTAACTACTTGCATCTTCTCTGCTACAATTGAGTGTACAAGTAATTTGTAGACATGTTCAATATTTGCGATGACTACAGGGCTGCCATAAGTTGATATGAAAAATCCTAAGATTTCCTATTTCGCATTTTTTCAAGTGCAATTTTACAAATCGTACCTTTACCATATAGCCTGTTTCTAGTTTTGTTGACATGCGACTACTTAAAGCATGCTGTAAGTAAAGCAGAATGCGCCCTAAGGCGCATTTTGCTTTACTTTCAGTCTGCTTTAAGCTACCATGTACTGGAAAAAAAATCCGAAGATTTAGGAACAATCCTGAGAAATGGCAGCCCTGGACATACCGAATCAGTTTGTAACTACTTGCAGCTTCTCTGCTACAATTGAGTGTACAAGTAATTTGTAGACATGTTCAATATTGTTGCAATGACTAGAGTAGATCTTTGTCATCTCCTGTTTGTTTTATCACTTGTTTTGGTAATTCTAAAGTGTATATAATAAACCTCTTTGTCATTCAACCATGATCAAGTTTTTACCTGTGTAATTACAGGGTTTCTGGAAACCCCGACAGAAAGTCTTACGAAATAAATCATGACGAAAAGTTTATAAATTAAAGTGTTTTCGTTTATAAAGGGAGCTTACACTTAGGCCTAGTCATAAAAGTGCGTTTACGAAACTAATCCAGCCAAGCTCAGGCGTTTAAAATCTCATTAACCCTTTGATCCCTAGTCCCGAATTCAGGCGTCCTTTTTAAACAGTGTTCATGTGAATAGTACACGTGTCCTATGCAAACAGTGAATTCCCAGATCAGAGGGCTCCGAAAGGAGCCCTCTGATCAGGGTCTTCACTGTTTGTCATAATGTCAAACATTGACAAAAGCAACCCTTAAAAGTCAGAAATGGACTAGACTAAAATGGAAACTGGAATTGTCCATTTAAAGTTTCAGGGAGGAAAGAGTTAACTGAAAAAAAATGTCATCAATTCCTTAAATTGGACTTAATTATACTTTACTATCAAATTTGCATTAGGAGCTACTTAAATACGATATATGTGTAACCTATGTGAATAATGGTGATCCGAAAGAAAACGTTTTGCATTACTTTTGCCCTGCATTTAACAGGTACCTTTCCATCTTCTTCGTTCAGTGTTTGCTAAATAATTCAATTTTGACAATTAATAGAAATTGTGGTTTCTGATTTTGATGTTTCTGGTTTTTAGAGATTCTATTGTATCATGATGCCTACTTGTCACTTGCGAAATCAAAGACACCGGTCCACAGGCTGTACTGCATGTGGGTAAAAGAATCCTCGGAGAGAAGATTAGTGGAGAGGTTTTGCGTTCTTGGTAGTGCTTTTCCAATGTTACTATCCTCGGAGAGGGTTCTAAGCGGATGTGTTCAGAATAGTAGGTTGAACCCTTTCCCTTATAAAAGCGACTTTTAGCACAGGCATTTTATTCATCCGCTGAAGAAAATAGTTCCAAATTATACCGTAATGAATATGAGTCATCTTTAATATTTTCCTTATTCTAGCAGGTAATAGCTTAAAGCAGGCGTAAAGTAAAGCAGAATGCGCCATATGGCGCATTCTGCTTTACTTTCAACCTGCTTTAAGAAACCACTTATTTTCAAAACTAGAAACAGGCTATCTGGTAATGGGTCAAAAGCACCTGTATGAAATTGAATAGTTTGATCGGGCATGGGGTCATAATGTTACCAAAGCTTCCTAATCTTATCGGACATGGGTGTAAGCGGGGGTGTGCTAGTTTCTGCCCCAGGATCATAAGGTTCCTCCCTGTCGTCCCCTTCCTCCTCATTCTCATATGCAGCCTCATTCTTCCGAACTGGGTTCAGAATAGTAGGTTTCCGAGCACCTGTATGAAATGGAATGGTCAGATTTGGCTGGAGGTCAGGCTGGTCTATGTTCTTTTGCAATTTTACTAGAGATGAATTGTGAGTGCAAAATTAACCCTTTACCTCATAGCCTGTTTCTAGTTTTTAACACAGGGGACCACTTAAAGCAGGTTGAAAGCAAAACAGAATGCGCCTTAAGGGGCATTCTGCTTTACTTTCAGTATGCTTTAAGCTTCCACTTACCAGAATGAAGAAAATACTTTTTATGATACATATTCATGACCGTAAAAATTGGAACTATTTTCTTCAGTGTAGGAATAAATGTGATGTGCTAAAGTCGCTTCTATGAGGGAAAGGGTTAAGAGACACAGACTGTTACAGACTGCACTACAATGACATCGTGTTTCTTTTTTAAGATATGACATCTGACAAAGTATCGTTTGTTTCAAGAAACGCCATGAGAATCTCCGTTCAGCAGGGCTGCCATAAGTTGACATTAAAAAATCCTACGATTTCCAAATTTGCATTTTTCAAGTGCGATTTTACGAATTGTACCTTTACCCCATAGCCTGTTTCTTGTTTTGTTGACATACGACTACCTAAAGCAGGCTGTAAGTAAAGTAGAATGCGCATTAGGGCGCATTCTACTTTACTTTCAGCCTGCTTTAAGCTACCATGAACTGGGAAAAAATCCGGTTATTTTGGAAAAATTCGGAGAAATGGCAGCCCTGGTTCAGCAGTGCAAGATTTCAGTTATTGTTATGCATTTCTAGCGTTTAAGTAGTTATGCTATATTTTACATAAAAAGTGACTGTGCTTTGATTTTGTGCTTTTCAATCCAACGTATTGCAATTCTTTACCAACCTTTATTTCAGACATTTTGTACATCCATCTACAGCATTATTTCCACCACGAGCTCCGCTAAATATCTTTTTTTAAAAGATATTTCTGATTTATTTTCATTCGTTCTGTTATATTAAGATTAATAAAATATTTGCATACTCTCCAACGTTTCCTTTGAAAATACATCGTCATTATCAAGGGGGTCAAACAGTGCTACAAATTGTATATATAACCGGGAAGATTCTCAATCGTATAGACACGATTGAGAATCTTCCCGGTTATATACAGTGAAACCCCTCTAAACCGGACATGTGTGGGGACAACATAAATGTCCGGTTTAGAGGGGTTTCCGGTTTAGAGGGGTTTTAACCCATAGCTTGTTTCTAGTATGGAAGATAGCTGATCAATTAAAGCAGGTTGAAAGTAAATCAGAATGCGCATCAAGGCGCATTCTGCTTTACTTCCAACCTGCTTAAGCTATCATCTGTTAGAATATAGAAAATATTTCTAATGATACATATTCATGAATGTATTTTCTTCAGTGTAGGAATAAATCAAAGGAGTAAAAATGCATATTTATGGTGAAATGGGTAAAATAAAAAAGGAATGGAAACGGGACCAACGTTTTTGCCCGATTTAAAGAGAATTCCGGTATTTAGAGGTTCCGGTTTATAGGGGTTTCACTGTATAACATTACCTGTTGATAGAAAAACAGTTTAAGTTAAACCTCTCTATCTTGATCACAAAACTTTGTTAATCATTTGGCTTCTCAGTACTTTTGGGATCTGACATCCGCATCACAAACGACCATGATACCATTTATCACCTGCTTTCATGTAAGATTCAAAGCTACATGTGTATCACGTGATCTAATAGCGAAGACATGGATTCAGTTGGTCAGGGATAAATATTGGATAATTTGGACATAAAACATAATTTTTGGATCTGGAACTTTTTGTGAATAATGATCATATAATGATTCTTTCGATGCCTCGTAAAAAAGCCGGACAAAACAGTGGTAAAGCAGAGAAAAAGAAAAGGAAAGCAAACTCGCAGTTTTGTAATGACCCCTCATGTATATCGTGCCAAGGACAAGGTGATCGAACAAAGGATACACAGGTACGTTGTATACACGCTGTGTTAAATCTTGAAATGCGGTCCATGAATGAAAACCTAATTTTCTATGGAATCCCAGAAAAAGCAACAAGGTTATGAGAAGAAGTCGAACACTGTGAAAGTCTTGTTAGAGATTTATTGAGAACATTCTCAACTTTGACAAAGAATCGTGTCAAGAGATCAAGATCGACACAGCTCGCAGATTAGGATCAAACAAAGCAAAAAAACCAAGGGCGCTGATCGTTAAGTTTCATGACTACAAAGACAGGGAACATATCAGACAGAAATCCTTTCAAGACAACATAAAAGCAACTATGAACTCACAAAAACTTGGACTAGGCATACAAAGACCACAGGCTATAAGAGACGCTAGACGGGCATTCAACGACATCATCGAAGACATGAAAAAACAGACACGCAGGGCTTCAAACTTTTCGTAGACAGAAAACTCCACAAGATCTACAGTGACGACAGAGTAGTGGACCCCCCAAAATTCATGACTGAAAACACAAAATAGAGCTGTCAAGGAGAACGCTTGAAAATACTATACTGGAACATCAATGGATTAAGTAGAAAACTTCGTGATCAAGATTTTTTAGACATCATACACCAATACGACATCATACTACTACAGGAAACATGGCTATCCGAAAATACAGCGATAAACTTAGAAATAAATGGCTACCTAAGTAGTCATCTAAAAGGTAACAAATCTGTAAATACAAATAGAGGAAGATACAGCGGTGGTTTATCAGTATATTACTAACAAAATCTGAACGATAAACTGACAATAATAGAAACAAACCAGAATGGAGTTATGTGGATCAAATTAGACAACAGCCTGTTTGACTTTGAAGACAATGTATATATTTGCAACACGTATATTCTGCCAGCAGGCTCTATCGTGCTAAATCAAGGCGATTTTTGATTTAATTTAGCAAATTGAATCTGATATAGAAAATTATAAAGCGGCTGGCAAAATATTCGTGTTAGGCGATCTAAATGCAAGGACATCAAATGCTAAAGATTACATAGAACATGACGAGTACTTAGATAACGAACAAAACGATGATGCTGTAGACAGTACCGTAGTCAAAAGAGAAAACAATGACACAAAACTAGATACGTATGGTAAACGTCTTATTGATATCATAGGCAATCGGCCCGTTGGCTATGACACTACCCCTAGCTGCTATAACCCCCCTCCACCACCACCAAACGCGGATAAAATACCCTAAAATCTATCCATACATTCAATAATCATCATTTCTTGAAACATTTGTTAAGGATGTTTGTTGAACATATGGATGTATTTTGACTCATTTTGAAAGATTTATGGGGGGTAGCAGCGAGGGGGGGTGTCATAGCTAACGCGCCGAAAACCTGTGATTGATATGTGCATGAATACCTCGTTTCTGATTGGTAATGGAAGGCTCGATGCCGACTTATATGGTGATTTCACTTTTCCCTCTCACAATGGATCGAGCACAGTAGACTACCTACTTTTACAACACGAGAACAACAGTTTGATATAAAACTGCCAAATGAATTTTCAGACCACAATCCACTACACATTGCAATAACAACAAAAGCATCAACACAAACTCATACAAAAATGACAATACAGATAACATTAAATGGAACAGAAAAGGTCCGAATACATTGAACTACTACAAAACAATGCAACGGAAATCACAGAAATGATCACTATGCTTGAAACACACACAAAAACTATTGATGAATCTGTAGAAAATCTTATTAACATTTTATATACAAACGCATCTAAAATATTCAATAGAAAAACAAAATGTACGCTAAGTAAATCAAACAAAATAAAACAACCATGGTTAAAAAATATATGTATCGAAGCAAGGAAACAATATAACATGTCACGAAATAGATACCTGAAAAACAAAACAGATAATAATAAAGAAGACTTCGTATATGCAAAACACCAATACAACCTAACTAAACGCCAAGAAAAAAGAAAGTACAAAAACATAGAAGCAACAAACATGCAAGCTATAGCAAAACGAAACCCGAAACAACTCTGGAAAAAAATCAAACAGCAGTATAAAAAGAAAAATGTTGAAAACAACACTCTAAACAAAGATCAATTATATGAACATTTCAAAAACCTGTATGGTGAAGAAAGCAGGAATCATGATAGAGACATACACCAAACAGTCAATAACGAGTTCTTGGACGCTGAAATAACAATGTCAGAAATAAAACAAGCTGTAAATTCACAGAAAAACAACAAAAGTAGCGGACTAGATAACATTTCAGCCGAAATAAACAAATGCTCTTATGAAACCATTGCACCATTTCTACATAAATTGTATAACAGAATATTTGAAGATGGAAGTTACCCAGAACAATGGGGAAAAGGTATCATATTCCCTATATTTAAAGGTTGAAACGTAGATGACCCTCAACAGTACAGAGGTATTTGCTTAATAAACATCTTAGCAAAAATATATTCACAGATTCTATTAAACAGGTTAACAAAATTGGCGCAAAATGAAGAACTTATAATTAACAACCAGTTTGGTTTCCAAAAGAACAAATCTACAACAGACTGTATTTTCATATTATACGCAATGATTGCAAAATCACTAAATAACAAAAGAAAACGTTTTACTGTATTTATAGATTTCGAAAAGTGCTTCGACAAAATAGACAGATGTTTTCTTTGGCAAAAGTTATTTTCAGTAAATGTTAGTTAAAAAATGGTAAACGCTCTCAAATCAATGTATAGTGTTGTAAAACAATGTGTAAGATTCAAAGGCCAAAACTCAGATTTCTTTAATTCAAACATGGGAGTCAAACAGGGAAACCCTAGTTCGAGTCTCCTTTTTCCATTTTTTGTGAATGATATCCTACAAAATATTAACCATGATATTGAAGGTGTCTTTAGTGTTGAAGACTTGCAGTTAGGTCTGATATTATTTGCTGACGATTGTGTATTATGTGCTGAAACAGCCGAAACTCTGCAAACAATGCTTTATGATTTAGAAATGTATTGTAATGAATGGGGATTAAAGATAAACACAGACAAAACGAAAATACTTATTTTCGAAAAGGGAAATACAAAGTCCAACAACTGTCCAACAACTATAAATTATACAATAAACCCTTAGAAACCGTTACTTCGTTCAAGTACCTAGGTACACATCTACATAAAAATGGATCATAGTGCAGAATAAAAAGAATATTGCACAACATGCTAAATTTGCCCTGCATAACTTATTTGTTGCATTCAATCAACTAGAATTGTCACTTACAAATAAAATTCAACTATTCGACAGCTTAGTAGGCTCTGTTCTAAACTATAACGCAGCAGTATGGGGAAATCATGAATCAAAAGACATTGAGGTAATACACTGTAAGTTTTTAAGAAAGATATTAGCAGTAAAACGATCCACGAACCTTGACACACTATATGGGGAAACGGGTAGATACCCAATGAAAATTGCTAGACAGATAATCATGTTTCAATATTGGATAAAATTAATAAAGTCTAAAAATACACTAATGATCAATACCTACAAAATGCTCGCTAAAGATGCTGTGAACGGCAACACGTATAATGGTATGAATTGGGCTGTGCAAATTAAAAATACTCTTGAAAACATAGGGCTTGCAGATATCTGGAACAACCAATGGAATTTAACGTATGAATTTTCTATCATAAAACAAAGATTACTAGACATATACAAACAAACATGGTACTCGCAAATTAATAATTCACCAAAACTATCAACATACAGTTTATTCAAACAACAGTTCGAACCAGAGAAATATCTCTCATGCATATCAGACAAGAAGTTTATAATAACCTTAACCCGGTTCAGGGTATCTTCACATACCCTTAAAATAGAGACAGGAAGATATTCCAATATCGACAGAAAACACCGTCTTTGCCCGAACTGTAATATGAGAACTGTTGAAAACGAATATCATTTTCTTCTAGTATGCCCAAAATATAGAGAAATACGAGACCGCTATCTACCAAAACAATACTGCTCATGGCCGAATATCAACAAATGTATCAGCATAATGACCTATACATCCAGCAATATCATAAATAAAGTCGCAAAATTTGTATATTTCGCAAATAAGTTGCATGTTAGATAAATGCCATCCTTAAAACTAATAATTAACAGTCGAACCATTCACTCACTCATCCTTCCTATCCACCTATCACATACTCAACATTACAGTATACCTACCAACTCTATACTTACATCACTACTACCAGTATCCCGGTCCCACCATTATTCGAACACCTAAGCATCTTCGAGTCAATTACAAATTTCTATGTGAATAAAAGTTATTTTTTACATAGATACTGGATAAACTGGTTATTTTCAACTTATAATACGATGGGTAAGTTATTGCAACTGAAATCGGTTCTCTAACAATGTAAACAAAACAAAGTGGCCCTCTTACCTCATTCTCAGTGGAATGCCAACCTAAATTCGAACAGCAGGTTTGACACCACAAAATCTTTACTATATGTAACCCAGGGTAAGTGTTTGTTCATAAAATGTCAGATAAAACATAAAACAAGAGTCTGTAACCTCATAAAAAATAAATGTCAACTTTTTTACATGTAATTTACAGTAGTTAAGACATTTGGTATCAATTGTTACTGGCTACAGACAGGGCATTAGAAGGGTCTCCCTTTTGATGTGAAATGCATCTAAAACAAAGAAGAAATTTCTTAAAAGTTGTTGAACATATTTTTCTAAAATAAAACTAGTGTACTGGAACCTGTAAGATAAACAAATATTTTGTTTATTCCCTGTTATTTCTTATATGAAACACAATTAGGAAATAAAAAAGTGAAAAACATGATAAGGACCCCTAGTTTGAGATTTGATCAAATTTAGTGGTCTGAACCCTCAATATTATTTATCCGGACCATTAGGAATGAGGTAAATGTAAAAGTTTTGCAGCCGATACACCACTGGTCATTTTTGATGACAGAAAATGTAGTTTGTGGCCAAATTATGCATTGGGAAATTTGGGATTAGATGTAAATACAACATTGATAGTCAGATAAGTTCAACAAATGCCCTTTCACTCATTTACTGATCTTTTTTTGCCGATTTTGTGTTCTTGACATATCTACCAGTGTTACTGTCAAAATGTCACGCGCGGTTATGCAAATTTGTTTGTAACTATAGATGTCACGAGAAATGTTTCAGGTGTTCGATTTTTGGTTGTGTTCGAATAACGGTTGTAAAAGGATATAATTACATTGAATTTAAAACTTGTGTAAAAAATATAAAAAAAAATGTGTAAATGACACTTTATTTCTCCTACGAAAATATTTTCTTCCTCCAAACTGTTTTCATGTGTTTGCTATTACCAGTATATTGTTAAGGCTATGAATGTATGTACATTTTATGCCTAATAAAATATTCTGTATTCTGTATAAAAGGCACATGACAGCTTAAAATAAGGTGTCAGTAACATAGAAAACACCTAAAGGAGCTTTTCATTTTACTGTCATAATACTTTAAGCAATCACCTGTCGTTAACACCTCAGTATCATTTATAGTTAGCACAATTGAGTAGTCGTGATAGAGAGGTTTCATTGCACATAATCATTAAGTCATTTCAAGTGAAATAAAGAGGTATAACACTTGATACCCTCTTGATACAAAATAGGGACATGTCTTCATATCTTTCATGTTATTTTCAGCACTTTTTTTCTTTTTCCTGTTTTTATTATTATATACAGTGGAAACTCGATACTTGGAACTCGATTTAAATCGGCTCACCAGTATTTCGCCTAAGTCGAAGATACCCGTATATCAAAGTTAAAACGTGATTTAGCCACGTTTTGGCTTTGAAATATAGGTATGTTCGAACTAACACGAGTTCGAAGTATCGAGTTTCGACTGTATACGCACAAAAATTATGTTCGATATATTATAGAATAAAATATTTAACACGTTTTGTAAGGTGTAGAGTGGGATGGATCTCCGACCCACATACACCTATTCACTGAGAAAATAAAATATTGAACTGAAGAAAAAAAAAAGAGGTATCAAAAGAATGTTTACTCACCCAAAACAAGCCAGAACGGCACTATAGCCAGGAGGATGAAAACTGAACCATGTGGCATGTTTACCAGTACACACTATGGGTACTGTAGCAATATCTGGTAAAACTGCATAAAACATAATAGGAATAAACAATGGTTTCAATATACACTCAGCATACTTGATTTAGTAGTACAGGTAGTAGTCCATTGTGTAGTGGTCGTCGTCGTCGTCGTAGTAGTAGTAGTTGTAGTAGAAGTAAAAGAAGAAGAAGTGGTAGAAGTAGAAAAAGTAGTAGTAGTAGAAGTAATGGTTCAAACATATTTCATTTCAATTATATACATGAAATGGGGTTGTGCCATAAGTCCTTCAACTTTGAGACGGTCCTTCCCTTACAGTTTTACGAATACAAATTCTTTTAGAGAGCGGGCATAAGTGAGCCAGAGAGAGAGAGAAAAGGGATAGAGAGAGAGAGAGAGAAGTAATATAAGAAATATTAGTAGAAGTAGTAAAGGAAGTAGTAGTAGCAGCAGCAGTAGTAGTAGTAGTACTAGAAATATTAGTAATAGTAGAACTCGTATTGAGTTAGGTTTTACCTAACCGCGAAACATAAAATAGTCATATGACGCCAAAGTAGTAGATGTAATTCAGTATTAGTTGAGGTAGAATAATAAATAGTATTTGTATTACCTGCTAAAGTTGTTACTTTTGTATGAAGCGGTAGTAGCCAAAGGAATATCACTTAAATGTCCATGTGTCAGCTAACTCTTATACTGCCAATTTTTATCGTCTGCAATAACAATACTACCGCCAATTTACCGTCTGCATTAGCAGTGTCGTCTGCAATATTTTTAAAGTCAGCTTTAGGGCTAATTTTGATGGAACAAAAGTAGATACGAGTGTCAAACAGTCTGAATCTTGATTGGACGCGGCGTTAAGCGGCGCTAGATCTGGATCCAAACTGTTTGCAAAGTCGCCTTTGGGCGCCATTGGCATTGAACGAGTAGATAAATAAGTATAAAATAAATATGTTCATATGGGTTTTCGGTTAAAAGCTCTTGAACAGTAATTTTGTTGTAAATTAACAAACAAGTAAATGTCTATTGCAGCTACTAAATTATTGTTCATTATGATATTAGCGTGTAAGATTTAATTAAGCCGTCTGGAATTTAATTAGTATACGAAACATTAATTAGGGGTATACGTTAATATGAAGTGTTATTACATCAAAATAATTTCGCGACATTTATCGATATACATGTACTGCTACATGTATACGATTACATTTTCTAATATGGCTGTATGGCTGAGTTGAAACTAAAACCATAATATTTTAAAGAGGTAAAGACATGTGTACATATAACCAAGAATGTCAATGTTTAGGCTGGCACATGGACATTGAAGTGATATTCCTTCAACTACTACCGCTTCATACAAAAGTAACATCGTTAGGAGGTAATACGAAAATACAAATACTATTTATCATTCTACCTCAACTACTACTGAAACTACATCTACTACTTTGGTGCCATATGACTATTTTATGTGTCACGGTGCGGTAAAACATAACTCAATCAATACTAGTTCTACTATTGCTACTACACTACTATAACTTCTACTACTACTACTGTTTCTACTTCTACCACCACTACTACTACGACTACTACTTTTACTACTACTACTTCTACTACTACTACTACTACTACTACTACTACTACTTCTACTACAGTGGAGAATCTGTTATTCTTTCCCGTTTAAACGCAAACGTACGCAACCGCAAAACACTAAAACGTAGAAAAGAACAACTTTTGGACAATTCTGATAATTCTTGTTTATCTTAGTGGCAAACAGTTTGGAGCCTGATCAGACGCCGGGTTACCCGGCGTCTGATCTGGCTCCAAACTGTTTGCACTGCAAATAATAGTTTTAGCGTAAACGCGTTTATTGGGAAAGAATAACAGATTCTCCACTGTACTTCTACTACTACTTCTACAATTCTAATATTTTAAGTATGTTGTGGGTAGATTTATACATGTACCATTGTCTATTCATATTTTTTATCCAGTTTGCCCAGTAGATCTTGATACCCATAGTGTGTACTGGTAAACATGCCACAAGGTTCAGTGATCATTCTCCTGGCTGTAGTGCCATTCTGGTTTGTTACTGGTGAGTAAACATTGGTACCTCTTTCTATCACTTGAAATTAATAACTATGATGTACAAAAAAAACTCCTCTATCACGACCACTCAATTGTGATAATTATAAATGATTAGGTGTGTACGACAGGTGACTGCTTAAAGTTAGAAGACAGTAAGAAGACGATAAAACAAAAAGCTCCTTTCGGAGCTTTCTGTGTTACTGACACATTGTTTTAAGCTGTAACCTGTCTTTTATGGAATCAATTAGGTTTCTTATTTGTGGTCGTTATAGAGTGGGTTTTACTGTACTCTTCCAATGACTTTGATGGACGTTTTCAGTATAAGCATTAACCTTATTCGTATCTTTCACAATATCGTTCATTTTGAATCTGTACATGAGAGCAAGTGATAAAAAGGTAACATGGTCATTTGTAATGCGGATTCCTGATCCTCAAAGTACTGATAAGCCTCCTAGTTTAATCATGGAGAAATGTCATTTCTCCATGGTTACATCGAGGCTTCTGTACAGATTCAGTCTATACAGTGTTCCCTTCCTATAATGGCCCTCCAAACAACGAGAGCAAGTGATAAAAAGGTGACATGGTCATTTGTAATGCGGATGCCAGATCCTTAATGTACTGATAAGCCTCCGAGTTGAATCGCGGCCTCTGAACAGATTCAGTGTTCCCTTCCTATAATGGCCCTCCAAACAACGACTCCCTCATTACAACGACCCTTGTCGCAGTGCCCTAAACTGGAAAATCATGTCAAACGCTTTAACTGGTGCAATAGTGTCTGCTTAAAATTGTCGATGGCTGATTTTTCTAAAATAAATATATAAGTGGACATTTTTATAGAATAAATATGATGACGAGTGACAAGCAGTTTAACATCTAGATCAGACGCCGAATTACGAAGTGTCTGATCTTGATTCAAGCTACTGGCAAATGTAAGCCAGGTTTTGATATTCCCTTCCTACAACGTCTCCCTTCGAACAAAACACAAAATCTCTGTCTCCCATTGGGTGTCGTTGTAGAGAGGGAGCAGTGTACTTATCATTACTCGTGAGAGTCTTGGGCATTATATACGTCATTCAACCCTTTACCTGATACACATGTAGCCTGTTTATAATATTGAAGATAGGTGACTAATTAAAGCAGGTTGAAAGTAAAGCAGAATGCGCTTTAAGGCGCATTCTGCTTTACTTTTAGCCTGCTTTAAGCTTCCATGTGCTAGAATATAGAAAAAATTCCCCATAATATTATATTCATGACAGATTTAATTGGAAATATTTTCTTCAGCGGAGGAATAAATGATATTCGCTAAAAGGCGCTTCCATAGGGGAAAGGCTAAAAATAATACTGACTCTGAAAACATGTTTCAATCTCAATCTAAGTCTCCACCGTCTGTACCGTCTATAGAGATTACATAGCTTTTTATAAAGCTGCCTGATATATTTTTTAGGCAAAGATGATAATTTACAATAGAAAGACAGGTCGGTGGTTTCGGTCCCATTCGCTGCTAAACGACCAATAGGATAAGCCAATGTCATTCTCCTTAAATCACCCCGGTACATGTATAAGGATTTAGCCATATTGAGGTTTATGAATGTGTGTGATGTATATGATATTATTGACAAAAAGTCTTTGCGATTTTTTTCACTCATAAGGGCCCTTATCGCATCACCGGTCACATGTCATTTTTTCTTTATTTGGTGAATTTAGTCACTCGTTGGTCGTTTATTGTGTTAGCACAATTTTATAAAAGTAATTATTTCTCAGCCCCATGTGACCGTTTAATGTGTCGCGGTGCCGTAAAACTAAACTCAATCAAAGTATAAAGCATCGTATCTATAGATACATTGCTACTGGTTTAAGCTTATTGGTTGTATAAAAGAGAGGTGGAACCAGCATTGTTTTAAGAAGTCACTTGTATTAAACTTCTTATGATTAACAAAATTTAGTGATCGTTATAGAGCGGTTTCATTTAAACTGTTTTCTATCAACAGGTAATGTAATATACGACCGGAGAGATTCCCAACAGTATAGACAATCTGGACCACTGTTTAACCCACTTAATGAGGAGGATGTATTTTCAAAGGAAACTTTGAAGAGTATGCAGCATTTTTATTACACTATTTTTAACTTTAATATAAAAGAACAAACAAGAGGGCATGGCGGCCCTGATATCGCTCACCATTTGTAATGGAGCCTGATAGCTTTACCTTTGAATTTCACCCATTTTATTCTAAATCCATTCAAGTTTGTCGACCTACTGTAATATAGTAGAGTACATCAAAGGCAGATAACTAAAGCCTAAACAATACTGAAATGAAGCCTTTTTCTAGCATTTCAAAGTATATCAAGGGCAGGTAACTATTGCCACAATGATAACATTTCAACAATAATTGCACTCCTTCGAGAACGTATAGCTACATCCTTTGTGTACAAGTATACTCAAAATCCATTGAAAACTGTAGTTGCAATAGTGTAAACGCTGTAAAATATGGCATTTTCAGCAATTCAAAGGTAGATATCTCTTGATCTATTTGTCCGATTCAAACCATAATCACCCTTTTACGAACTCATATGGTCATATACAGTCTGGGCAAGTTTAGAGAGCTTGGATAAATAGTGTGGCCTCTAGAGCGTAAACACTGTTAAATATATCATTTTCAGCAATTCAAAAGTAGATAACTCTTAACCTATTAATCCGATTACAACCATAATTGAACTCACTCTACGTCTTATGGTATATACAATCTGAGTAAGTTTGAGAAAGATTGGATAAAATGTGTGACCTCTAGAGTGTAAACATCGTTAAATATGGCATTTTCAGCAGTTCAAAGGTAGATAACTCTCGACCTATAAGTCTGATTTCAACCATAATCAAACTCTTCCGAACTATTATAGTAATATACAATCTTAGCAAGTTTAAGAAAGATTTGATAAAAATTGTGAACTCTAGAGTGTAAACACCGTTAAATATGACATTTTCAGCAATTTAAAGGTAGATAACTCTTGATCTATTTGTCCGATTTCAACCAATATCGAACTCATCCGAACTCTTACGGTCATATACAATCTGGGCAAGTTTAAGAAAGATTGGATAAATACTGTGGCCTCTAGAGTGTAAACACCGTTAAATATTGCATTTTCAGCAATTCAAAGGTAGACAACTCTTGATCCATTTGTCCGATTTCAACCAAAATCAAACTCTTCCGAACTCTTATGGTCATACACAATCTGGGCAAGTTTTAGAAAGATTGGATAAATAATGTGGCCTCTAGAGTGTAAACACTATTAAATATGGCATTTTCAGCAGTTCAAAGGTAGATAACTCATGACCTATTTGTCCGATTTCAACCATAATCGAACTCATCCGAACTCTTATGGCAATATACCATCTGAGCAAGTTAAAGAAAGATTGGATAAATATTGTGGACTCTAGAGTGTAAACACTTAAATTGCTGACGACGCACGACGGACGACGGACGCCGGACATTCAAGGATTGCAAAAGCTCAGCCTGAGCTAGCTCAGGTGAGCTAATAAAAATAAACCAGAAATATGTTTTAAAAAGATATTTAGCGGAGTTCTTGGTGGAAAATATGCTGTAGATGGGTGTACAAAATGTCTGAAATAAAGGTTGGTAAAGAATTGCAATATATTGGATTGAAGAGCAAGAAATCAAAGTACAGTCACTTTTATGTAAAATATAGAATAACTACTTAAACGCTAGAAATGCAAAACAATACTTTAAACAACGTCCTGCTGATTGGTGATTCTTGCATTAACTTACTGTTCTATATATCACACTTCATTCATGGATTTTATTGAAACAAACTATATTTTAACAGATGTCATATCTTAAAGTAAAACACACGATGTCATAGCAGTGCTGTCTGTAGTAGACTGTGTCTCTTAATTTTGCACTCACAATTCATCTCCAGTAAAAATTGAAACAACGTAAACCAGTCTGATCCCCCTTTCCAATCTGACCATTCCATGTTATGCAGGTGCTCTGGAACCTGGCGTTCGGAACCGAATTCGAAAGAATGGGGACGTGTTTGAGGATGAGGAAGAAGGGGAGGACAGAGAGGAACCTGATGATACTGGGGCAGAAACTGGCACACCCAAGTATACAACCCTGTCCAAGGATAGAAACATTGGAAATACACCACAAAGAACGACTAACATCTCCTCTAACCGTCTCTCCAATGTTGCCATTACCCGCATGCAGTACAACCCGTGTACCGGTGCCTTTGATTTCCCAACTGGCAAGTAGGTATCATGATACAATAGAATCCCTTAAAACCAGTAACATTAAATTCAGAAAATACAATTTCTCAAAAACTTTCAAAATTGCATTATTTAGCAAACACTGAACGAAGACGCCGTAGAGGTGCCTGCTAAGTGCAGGGCAAAATGTCCGGTAAAGCAATGTTTTCTTAGGAGATTTCTACACAGACCCAACTTTCAGTCCATTTCGACTGGCTTAATCAAGTAAGTTGTCCCCCTTGCAAAACGCCGATAAAATCGATATCGATAAATATTTTAAGGTATTGCATCGATTTGTCAATATTTTGGCAGTTATAGAAATAAACTTTATTTTCTTCTTTTTCACATAATGTAAATTCTAACGACTTTTTGCTTCCATTTTGATTACTTTTGTCATAGATAAAGCCACCACTGTCACATTGGCTACACATACTATCCTATTTTAGTAGCCTCCGAACGCATTTTTGATACAGTAAGTAACAATATAATAAAGGAATTGATGACGTGTTTTGTGGTTTAAGGGATTATAAACGCTAGAGCTTGACTCGATCAGTTTCGTAAACGAAGTGCATTTACAATAAACTTATCCCAGTCAAAAACGTCGAGATCCTTTATAAGTTTAACATGTTTGTTCTGAGGAAACAGTTTCTGTCATAGGTCATTGATTTATAAATGTGTAATTGTGATATTTGATCATAAAGTACTCAAATGAACTTAAATTCTTCTATCTGCATTGAAAATGGTAGGCCTATAAATGAATTCTGCAAAGGAATAGAAAATGGTGTTATTACTTGAGAACATGATTTCTTTGACATCGAGACTTATTCTTGTATCCGCTTCCTCGTGGTCAGTGAGCGGCATCAGAATAAATAAATATATTTTGACCAAACCTTGTATTAACAAACACGGCTTGAGCGAGTTCGAAGCTTCAGAACTGTAGTTTTGCTTTCTTAACCTTCAATATTTACAAGGAAGCAATTTCATTGTCCGGTGGGTTTCGTTCTATTTATCCAATAACCATCTTTTACCACCTAAACCTAAATTTAACATTCGTCACTTAAAGAAGGGCATACAAGACTTTCATTCCAAATATGTACTCGTTCCTGCAGACAAAGCATCCAATAATGTGATAATTGTATGACGATTACATTATATTGATACTTTAAACCAGAAACTTGTAAATACCAATTCCTACACATCAACCAATTTTACGGAACGTAATGTAGTATCTGATCATCTTGATACATGTGTACAATTAAAAGCTGAAGTCAACATTACATGTCACAAACTTCCTACAATGTACTGGATACCAAAACTCCACAAAACACCTTATAAGTCTCGTTTTATTGCTAATTCAAGTGCATGTACTACTACTAAGCTTTCCAAACTTTTGACATCGTCTTTAATTACAATCAAAGAACATGTTCAAAGGTATTGTGACAAGACTTACGAAAATTCTGGACTTAATCTGTTTTGGTCTATCAAAAGCTCGAATGAAGTTTTGACGAAGCTTGAAAATAGAAAATACCAAGCTTGCAATATAAGTACTTATGACTTTTCAACACTATATACTACCTTACCTCATAATTTAATAAAAGCTAAACTTATACAACTTATTGAAAAGACTTTTGCCAGAGAAAGGAAACTATTTCTGGCGTGTAATACTGATCGTGCATTTTTTACAAATGACACGGTTAAGCATTACACTATGTGGACTTGCACCGATGTTTGTAAATCACTATCATTTCTTCTGGATAATATTTATGTACGTTTTGGGAGTACCATATACCGCCAAGTGATTGGTATCCCTATGGGTACAAACTGTGCGCCTCTTGTCGCAGACCTATTTTTGTACTGTTATGAGAGGGACTTTATGCTAAGTCTAAAACCTGATACACAGGCAGATATGATCGAAGCCTTTAACAATACATCGCGCTATCTAGATGATATTTTTAATATAGACAACCCATTTTTTGATACCTTGTTTCCTTTGATTTACCCAAAAGAACTACGCCTTAATAAAACAAATGAGTCAAATTTGTCGGCACCATTTTTAGATTTAGATCTTTTAATAAATAACGGAATTGTTTCTTCTAAGATTTACGATAAACGAGATGATTTTGATTTTTTGTATTGTAAATTATCCTCATCTAGATGGCGATGTTCCCCGTTCTACATCTTACGGGGTTTATATCTGACAACTTATTCGTTTTGCTAGGGTCTGTACCTCTGTTGAGGACTTCCACATTCGTAATAAAACTATTACTGAAAAGCTTCTTAAACAGGGGTACAGATTTCATAAACTTCGTAAAACATTTTCTAAATTCTTTTATAGAAATCGTCCTCTCATTAACAAGTATAAATGTAACTTAAAGTCTTTTCTGCGGCAAGGTATTTCACATCCGGAGTTTTATGGTGATGTTATTTACAAACTTCGTAAGATTCTTGGACATATTCATTTTCAAAACCTGTTTGTGAAACGTATTAGATTTTTCCTCAAAAAAGATTATGATCCAACTATATTGCTGAGCACTTCACGTTTGGTTATCGATCAATCTACAATTGATAACCATGCTTTCCTCTTTGGCTGTGCGACGACAGACAGGGCTTAGCACTACATGATGATGTATCTCAAAAGCCGTCCTTAACCGGGAGAGTTATGTCGGATTTTCGTGCTTTGTTGTTTTTTTTCCCTCCCTCTCTGTCGTACCCTGAACCCATCCATGTCTAACAGTTACTCGTGACTACAGACTAGTCGCTTGAGTACAATTTGACCGTTGCCACAGTGGGTTATTTTTAGCACGGGCTGGAATGTTAAATTCTTTCCCGTGTTGCTAATAATCTTGTCAAAGATTTTTTGTTAGATGTTTTACATGTATTT
Organism: Gari tellinella; assembly: GCA_922989275.2. Lineage (NCBI taxonomy): Eukaryota > Metazoa > Mollusca > Bivalvia > Cardiida > Psammobiidae > Gari > Gari tellinella. The sequence goes on along the minus strand of OV277857.1, from coordinate 24,241,109 downwards.
ACTTACTGTGTTGGTGGTCTTTTTGATTGTAAGGGTTTTGGAACAGGGTTTATATTTTATGTACACTGTTTGTCTTTATAGGTGAATATAGGAGATAAGAGTGAGGTTGGGCGCCCCTAAACCCAGGTTTAACCCCCCAGTGGTTGTTAATAATTAATTAATTTATAATTGATTATTGATTGCTACTGACCGTACCAAGGCGGGCTCCTATATTCACTTAGCTTTATGTTTGTCTTGCGTGTTGTTTTCTATTTAGTGTGTAGATGAAGGAATGGTATTGCGTGTGTGTGTGTTTGTTGTGGTATGACTATGTGTGTGTGTTCTGCTTGAGAGGTGGGTGTATTGTTTGTGTTACGTTTCCTGCTTGAGTCTTTCGTATTTATTTGTATTCAACAACATATTAGAACATAAACAATAGCACCACATGCGGGTGCCAATGCTCGTCTGTTTTGTTGTCCTAAAAGATTAGGAAATTTGTGAGATATTCTTATTGCTTTCGTCTGACTTTGACCTCTAAATGACATTGACCTTTGTCAGACATAGCCAAAGTTGTACTAAGCTCAACATATGTTTGCGTTGGGTACACATGCCAACTATAAAGTATCTACCACATGTTGTTTCATAGTTATAATAACCAATAATTAATGAATCCAATTTGACCTTAAATGACATTTATAGGCCATGACTTAAGTTTTACTGAGCTGAAGAACTTCTTGGAACGAGTGTACATACAAAATATAAAGTTCACAAACAATTCTTAAGTTATGGCCAATGTTAAATTCACCCTATTTTACTTCTAAATGACATTGACCTTAGTCGCACACGACCCAAGTTGCACTGGGCTCGAGAGCTTCTTAAGGTGAGTACACATATCAAATATTAAGTTGGTATCACATGTAATTCTCAAGCTATGACCAACGTTAAGATTTCGGACGACAACGCAGATGCCGGAGTGACACCAAAAGCTCGTTTTTATTTTTAAAAGACGAACTTAAAGTATCTAGTTTATCGCCACCCTGAAGGGTGGCGATATATTGGAATGTGTTTACAAATTTATCCATGTAAGAGGGGCAGCGAAAAGTTTCTACAACACTTGATCAGCGATAATGACTGAGTTGAACCAAATGTGTTTAACGATAATGACTGAGTTGAACCAAATGTGTATAAATTCATTTGGTTCAACTTGGTCATTTTCCTAAGTAAAATGGGTAGCAGAGAATAGTTTCTATTGAATGTGCTACAGCAAATCTATAGTATGTTTGATGAAAGATTACCCCTTGATTAGTAACACTGGTAAACAGAATATCTATTAGTAGCACCCAGGTGAAGAGCTTGACTAAAGCTATGCACTGTCAAAGCTATAGTACATTTGATGAAAGGCTACGCCTTGATTAGCAACACTTGGTAAACAGGATATCTATAGTAAGATTGCCCTTGAATAATTAGTAGCACTCCAGGTGAAGAGCTTGACTAAAGCTATGCTCTGTCTGATATGCAGTTCCTGTTGATCGCTGATTTCGGCAAGAAGGAGTTTGTGTATGGACAGTATAACAAAGTTTTACTGTATAGCATCTGTTGATGCTGAGGCGATTGAATGTTATAGCATGTACATGGTAGTTAACCCCTTCACTGCGTTACCCCAGGTAAACTAAAAGTTACATGCAGCCTGGATAATACCGAGACGCCTAGAAAATCGGCGTCTAATCAGGATCCTAACTGTTTGGCTGTTCAACATGCATGTCGCTATGTATACACTCAATATAGTCATATCTTATCTTCTAAATTTAGGAAGCAGCAGCAGACAACACATTATCTGTTCATTTTGCCGTGTTAATTAATATCTATGGCTCCAGATAAGCAGAGTATGTCAAATTCTAAATTATCTGTGTATGCAGCGGACACTGATATGTCATATTACTAATTAGAATAGCCATCTGAGAAGGACAAAATTCTTGTGAGAGTTCATATCATGGCGTTTTGTGTAAAGTATAAAGGAAAAATGTTGGAAAACGAGTTTACTTCGGAATCCCCTGATCTAAATCCATGAACATCTTTAACTCTTCAGCGGCGCATGTATTTACAAGCAGTTTACATCCAACTCGGATGCTGAATAACTCTGCTTCCAAACAGAATAAAGCTACTTGTCAAATGCCAGCATCCAAAAGTTACAAACAAAAAATAAAGAATAGTTTTATATTTCATTTTATAATGTACATGTATCTTCATAAACCTGCTAAGATAAGTTGGGTCACAATGATCCTCTGAAAAGGAAAGTAAACGTTTAGTGTGCATGCTGATATCATGCATTTAGTATCTTCTGTTCATAAATATTTTGCTTTGCTATAGGCATCCTGTATGATTTTTAAATGCAATAAAAGACAAAGCAATTCCATTCAAAATCGAATTGTAAGAGAGGAGGATTCATTAGTCCCATCACATTGAAATAACAGTAGCATTTATCAGTTTTAGCAGCAAGGTATATTAGACGTTCCTGGTACCTTATATTATATATAATAAGACGTACCACTAAAACCAGGAACGTATATCCAATATACATTCCTGATTGTACTTAGTTTCAAATGCTTACGTTTCTACATTTTCCTTGTCATACCCGTTATCTAATTTTTACCATTCAAATGGTATCTCTATATTTTAAGATTGTGTTGTGATTAAGTTGATATTAGTACATTATTAATTTTAAGCTACTTAACAAAACTCAGAATCGGATTTTGCAGTTTGGTGTGAGTAAAGTTGAGTTGAGTATGTGCAATGGCGTTTTAATCTTATTGACACCATTCACTTCCTTGTACACACATTTTGTGGCGATCCAGATGTTTGCATAAGTGTTTGTCTTGTAATTGTTTAGAGGCAAGTAAATTTAGGATCTGTCATGAGTCGATGTTTAAGACAAGCTGATCTCAAACGAGTATAGAATTGAAATGTTATTAGGTTATTGAGATCAACTTGTCTTAAACATCGACGAGTGACATATTCTTTTTATACATAACCAACATATGTTTTGAAGAAAAAAACATTTAATTTGGAACCCCGGTGACGTCAAAACTCAGTTATAAATAGTAACGTTATAGTGACGTCATCAAATTGATCTCACACATGTTGGAGATAAGGATATTCATGATCGTTGTTCGCTATAGAAAACAAGGGTAGGTATGTGAGAAAAACTTTTTCTATTCGCTTTTCAGAAGTGATATCCATGGAACTTTATTGCAAAGCCTCGATGCCGAAACAACAGGACAGTATATTTTAGAAATGTACTGGTATTTAGATATGGAAACAGAGACCCCAATAATATAAATGAACATGTGCGTGTTTCTAATAACGTTGTTGTCGTAAAGGAAAATTAACAGATATAAATGTCACTCAAAAGACGTATATCACTTTGTTATGTCTGACACATTTAGTGAACTAGTGAACTAGTTCCATAGAGATAATTCTTGTACACGTATTTTGTTAGGGCTCAGGCGAGCGATTAAGGCCCAATTTTGCCCTCTTGTTTTGTGATTCTATACATGATGATATGTTTATTGCATATTATTGCAGACTTTGTTTTTGTTTCAAGCATCTTTGAGTATGTGTTTGAAGGAGAGAGCAATGTTGCATCTTACCTGCAAGAGAAAGCAGGCAAGTTTGATTACCATAGCGAGAAACAGTAAGTCATTTGTACCAGAAGTACCAACATTCTATAAACAAGTAATGCTAAAATTCAGTTGGCTGATTATCATTGCAAGATTCCCTCAAGCAGTCCCTAAAGGCGTGCAACATTGATCACCACCAATGGTCCACTATGAACCGAGATGTACCTTTTACATTGCTGCAACCTCCTTTGAGACGTCTCGAATAAACCAACTCAAAGGAAAAAGGGTCTCGAAGGAAGAAACTGTGAAGAAACTGTATAATAACCTACATTTATTGGACTAACAAGTTGTATTCAGTCCAGTTACTGAGTTACTGCATTAGTAAACATGGGAAACTGGAGACTCGTTTTAACCGTTTCATTATCATATTTATCGTGATATTTTAACCCCTTCACTGCCATATTTTTGTCTGCTTGGATATCGTTATCTGCAATATCGTTTCAAAATTAGATTTAAGACAATACAACTGATGTAATTGCAAAACAAGTGACAAACCGTTCTGATTCTGATCATACGCCGCGTTTACGCAGCGTCTGATCAGGGTCAAAACTGTTTGGCATATTGTGTATTAAAGGGAGGTAATCAGATTGCAAACGCGCTTTATGACGTCATTGAGGGTGAAACGCTTAACTGAGTCTCCTCATGAGCAATACTGAAAGGTCGAATATTGTTCATGCCCCTCTAGCATCGCCTTAAGCGGGACTCACTTGCCAATTAAAAATATGTTGAAATCAATTATCGCAAAGTACCGGAAGGTATAACAACACCGAGAAAAACTATTTCAACCACAAAAACAGAACTTAAAAACTTCTCTATTACGCCCAATAAAATCAGGCTAATTGATTGTATATAAGACAGGTGACAGCTTAAAGAGGCTCGCAACCGGATCAAGCATTAAAAATAGTAATTTGTAAATATATGTCAAATGCTTATATAAATGGGTAAAATTTAGTTTAGGATAATAAATTATGTTAAAAAATGCATTTCCAAAAAAAAAGAAAGAAGAGGCTCTGGTGGGATTCGAACCCGTGACCATCCATGCGGAGACAAAAATGAAAAATGAGGCATCGCCTTTACGCCCTCGGCTACGGACGCTCTGTATATATATGGTAGCGAATTAACGTACTTCAATGATAGATATTAATAGAACATTATTCGGCTCGGGTTTATGTCTGACCCCGTGTAGAGAAGCAACAACAACAACTATACCGTTAGCTAACGCTATGGAAAAACGATGGAAAATATCTAAAAAACTAAGATTCGGTGACGATTCTTGAGACGTTTTTTGGACTGATCATATTTTTTTAATGTCAAAAGCCAAATAATGCCACAAATTTGCTTTTATTTGAGTATTTTATTTTATTTTGACAAGAACACCATCCGGTTGCGAGTCCCTTTAAAGCAAGTTGACAGTAAAACAGAAAGCTTCTACAGAAGCTTTCTGTTTTACTGTTACCTTGCTTTAAGCAGTCATCTGTTATTAATTGCTAGTAATTAAAAAAGAGAGGTTTTTCTGTATTGATGAAACTAAAGTTAAGTGAACATTTACACTTACAATAATGTGACTGATTAAACATGGAGATGTGCTTTTGATCAAAACTGTTCATGCTCAATGAAAATGTTCCCTTATCCTTCTGTAAGATTTTCTGCTTTGAAATTGTAGTCTGCATTTTAAAAAAAGGATTTGTTGTTTTGAAGGCGAGTGTTAACTACCGGTAGTTTGGATCCAGATCAGACGTTTCGTTATGAAGCTTCTGATCGTGATACAAATTTGTTTGCAAATACCAATAAAGTCCCAATAAATAGCATGCAACGGGTTAACAAATTGCTTCTGAATATTGCATGATATATGTGTTATACGAGCGTATTACAATAATGCAATGTATTCAATGTGAGTCGAACAACGACAAAATCAAGTTTCAAGTTTTTGTCAATTGTACCGTATGTTTAGATTAACTCTCATCTTGCTAATTGTGACTTAGCTATCGTTTGCAAACAGTTTGGATCCAGATTAAACGTCGTTTAAAATCCATTTATCTATGAAAACATCTTGAATTGATGGATGAGGTCAACGAGAATATGACTTGACTCAATCTTCTTAGCGGTCAGTCTTTTTCACATTGAGACCAGCGATACCTATTGATACAGCCATGTTTCTTATCAAGACAGTTCCTCTTTTACTGCTAAATCTTTCGTTAGATTTTTATCCATTCACCGGTTCATTGTCGTCTGCTTCAATATTGTTGTCTGCAATGTGTTTTCAAAGTTAAAAAATAAGACACATTGACCGAAGATATTTGAGAACGAGTACCCAACAGTTTGAATCCTGCTCAGACGCCGCTTGACGCGGCGTCTGATTAGGATCCAAACTGTTTGCAAACGCGCTTTGAAGCTTCATTGAGAGTGAAAGGGTTAAACATAACGGTTTTGCTATTCACTTTTTCAGAGGGGATATCCATAGATATTCGCTTCACAGCTTCGATGCCGGCTCAAAGAGACATCAGGTGTTAGATATGGTAAACAGAGACCATAACGCTATAAATTATCATATTTTTGTTTATTTTGACGCTATTGTCGAACATGAAAGTTGAACAAAAATAAATGCCACTCAAAAGACGTATCACTTTGTTTATCTTTTTCATACTCTGTGAAATTCCGTAGAGATACTAGCCCGACTATCCTGTTTTATGGTGACTACATAAAAGTAGGTTAAAGTAATGTTGAATGTGCCGCATTGATTTACTTTCAGTCTGCTTTAAGCTCTAGTCTGATATAATATACAGCGTTCCCTCTCTACAACGACATCCCAATGTGTGCGTTGTTCGGAGGGAGTCGTTATAAAGAGGGAAATTGGCTTACATTTGCAAACAGCTTGAATCCAGAACAGACGCCGCGTAACGCGGCGTCTGATCTGGATTCAAGCAGTTTGTCACTCGGTATTAATTATTTTCTGCCAAAATGTCCATTATGTAACCAACAGACCACAGTTATAAGAAGACTATATTGCAGAAGTGAAAGTGTTAAATATATAATTGTCTTGTACGGGGTACAGCGGCAAGGGTCGTTGTAAGGAGGTAGTCGTTGTAAGGAGGGCCGTTGTAGAGAGGGAACACTGTAGAACTTATTTTTGTTTTTACATGTTCTTGACTGTTTAAGTTGGAACTAATTTTGGAAGTGGATGGATATATTAAATGTGCTGAAAGGCGCTTCTATGAGGGAAAGGATAACCCTTCTGCTCGCTATGTACTTGTCGCCTACAAAATTTGTCGTCTGCAACGACTCTCTAGTAAATGATTAAAAAACAACAACAACAGCATTAATTTAAGAAAATATATTCAGAATGACAAACAGTTTGAACTCAGATGAGACAACTGTGACAAATTATTTAATAATTCATGTAGGATTACGTAGGATTACGTATATGGATGATGGATCTATTCAGTCCCCCCAAAACAAATCTATCGATTTTTTATTACACCAAATGATTACCGGTTATACATAGAGGTCTGTAGCAAGGGTAAGGAACGGTATGGGAAATTTTCGGTTTCCTACCGGGGTAACGGGTAGATCTATATTGGGTGCGCGAAAATTGTAACTACATTTTAAAAAGGACAAATGCGTTTAAATGCGGATAGTGCCGAATTTCTACATTCTGACACGGCCATGTAAGATCTACTGTTCAGGCTGCTATAATTGTTCACAGTCGGTTTATTTAATTTCTATACAAAATGAAACTCCCAACAAAACAATCCTATCATACAGTGGAGAAAAACGTTATTATTTCCCCTTTAAAGCGACTCGCAACCAGATGGTGCATTAAAAATAGTAATTTGTAAATATGTGTCAAACGCTTATATAAATGGTAAAGAATTGGTTTAGGATAAGAAATTCTGTTTAAAAAAATGTATTTCAATAAAAAAAAATATTGGTCTCTGGTGGGATTCGAACCCGGGGCCCGGCATTGGCGGACAGAAGGCAAAATAGGGGAAACCGCTTAGACCAATGGACCACGGGAACTATCCGTTTATCTCCGATCGATTTAACGTATTTCAATGTGTAGCGATCGAAAGTGCATACAACTTCGTAATTCGGCTCGTGTTTATGTCTGAGCCCGTGTAGAGAAACAACAACAACAACTATACCGTCTACTAGTCGGTATAGAAAAACGATGGAAAATATCTAAAAATCTAAGATTCGGTGACGATTCTTGAGACTTTTTTTGGACTGATCATATTTTTTTAATGTCAGAAGCCAAATAATGCCACAAATTTGCTTTTATTTGAGTATTTTATTTTATTTTGACAAGTACACCATCCGGTTGCGAGTCCCTTTAAACGCAAACAAAACGCAAACCCCAAACACTAAAATTTAGAAAATAACAACTTTTTGACATTTTTCACCATCTATTTTTATCTGAGTGTCAAACAGTTTGAAGCCTGATCAGACGCCGGGTTACCCGGCGTCTGATCTGGCTCCAAACTGTTTACAATGTAAATAATAGTTTTAGCGTAAACGCGTTTATTGGGAAAGAATAACGTTTTCTCCACTGTACTTTCAAGTAACCGTGTGATTTCTTATGTCTAGGTCACACATTCACGACAGGGCTGCCATTTCTCCGGGGTTTTCCGAAATCTTCGGATATTAACCAGCAGATGATAGCTTAACGCAGACTGAAAGTAAAGCACAATACGCCTTAGGGCGCGTTCCGCTTCACTTTCAATTTGTTTGAAGTAATCAGGCCTGAAAAATTCTAAATTTTTTAAACATTTGGATTTTTCAAGGTCAACTTGGGGCAGTCCTGTCACAGGTGTCATGAGCATCCCGGACAACTACAGATTCAATCCGGCAGCATCCATACTGATCCGGAAAAAACGTAATGATCCGTGACTGAACCGTAATAAACCGTCGGTGTGGTTTCACACCGTACTGGTTGTAAGAACATGTTAAATATCCGGTACGGAAATACTCCTCCTTTTTTATCCTTGCTAAACCGTATCAAACCAGTATCAAAACCTAGCTAAACCGGTCCGACTTGTACGCTGTGACGGTAGCGGTAATTGGAGACCCGACAGGGGCTTCACAGTACGGGTCAGTAAGGATCTTGTTAAGTACGGTTTCAATACGGTTTTCTACGGGTTTGTACTGGGAAACTTAAAACATGAAAATGTGCTACATTGTAGTGCGGTTCAACAAGGACCCTTTACCTGAAGCATTCTAACCATGCTACAACGGAAATATATTGTTACAGTGAAGAAGACTCTTTCCGATTTAGATGAAACTAACCACAAAACAATGCAATATAATATAGAAAATTACAGCTCTTAACCCTTTACCTGATAGCATTGTTTCTAGTATTGAAGATATGTGACTACTTAAAGCAGGTTGAAAGTAAAGCAGAATGCGCCCTAATGCGCATTCTGCTTTACTTTCAGCCTGCTTTAAGCTATTATATGCTAGAGTAAGAAAAGTATTAAATATGACACATATTCATTACGGTATAATTTGGAACTATTTTCTTCAGCGGATGAATAAAATAAATGTGCTAAAAGTCGCTTCTATAAGGGAAAGGGTTAAACAATTGTGAATATGTATTTTATTTGAGTTGCAAGAAATTTTGAGTCTGGTCACGTTTCAGACGAACAACTCAATGACGTCTCATTTGGATCTAAGCTGCATTTAAGCATTACCACAATCCTGCTAAAGGTTAAACACAATCAATACAGACCTGGTTTAAACGTTTAGGACTTATCGACAATCTTTTATTTTCATTGAGGCAAATGTGGCTGACCTGACATAACCGGTAGTTTGGTACCAAATAATTCCTTTGCCATAAGTGTTGTCACCGTAGATTCCATTCAGATTGCTCATGTGGCAACCATTAAACCACCAGGCCCCGCTATATTCTTTCGCACAGTTCTTGTCAGAATTAATGTCCATATCCCGGTCAAATGTTGTAAACGGCTGACCATTATGAAAGGCTGTTAATGAATCACCGGCATTGCCCGTGTAACCTCCAACTTGAAGCCTGTAACCTGTAGTAGCATTCATGACCTGAAAACGTGAATATTTTGCAAATTTTGTACCGTTGACTTTGTCCTCGACGGTTACCTTCAACGTATAATTTATACCATATTGTAGAGTAATTGACGATATCTTGTCAAGTCCTAGCCAAAAGTTCCCGTGAAGGTTACCAAATCCAGCTCGATATTCACGGTAATTGCGATAGAAGTCGACTGTGTCATCAACACGTCTTTGAATGACAGTCCAGGGTCCATCTGGGTCATCAAAGTCACAAAACACTCTTACAGGGTCATGGACACCGTCAGGGAAGATCTCGAAAACACCGGACGAGGGATTTCCCGTTCTGTCAATATCATTGCCAATATCATTGCAGTCACGTGGTTTGGCTAAATATGGAAATACAGAAAAGTTACATGATAGTGACTAATAAACACCACATGCTTTTTCGCATTTTAGAAAGCCTCTAGAATATAGACCAAGTGGATTATTAATATAAAATAAGTCTGATATTTTCGACACCAACTTGATATTTGTTGTTAGTGTGTCATAACTCATCTGTGAATGTGTAAAAATGTTCACGCTTTGACCGAGCGATGGCGAGTATTGCTTGCCTCACATTTTGCATGTGTACACCGTGCGTTTTTGTCGTGCGCTGTTTATATATTCAAAAATGGACTGGTGTAGACTAGTTACTGGTTCATTTACAAGTTGGAATTCACAAATGAATAAGGACATTTGGAAAATATCAATGCACTCTTAAATAACGAAGAAATGACGCGCATTTCAGGAACGATTGATGCAAAAGTTTCGCAAGATTGAGCTCGCAAGACGCTAGCGAGACCACTGTTGTTAGATTACTGAATCGTAGCAACGTCACGGGAAGACTTGCGGAAAGAAAACGTCCCGGAACGCCGCATTTAACGTCTGCATGGCAAGACACTTGAATTCTCTTTAGTCGTTCAAATGGAAACTGCTTAAGCTTGTGTGGCGAAATAGTAACGGGACTTTAAACATATACCCAATCAAAGCTAGAAAAGCATCTGCTTGAACTGGACCAAGACATTTTGTAATCCAATATGTGATCTGACTTTGAAGTTACTAGGTTTTTAAGCACCGAGTACTCGATTTTCGAGTACTTTCATTCGAAAATAAAAATTTAGCAATGTAAAACTTTAAGAGTGCCACAGTGTGGACCAATATGATACGCCGATAAACTGTACTAAGTGTCTCATCTGAACTCTGAATCTACACTTAGAACTACAGCTGATGACAATGTGTTGTTGATGAAAACTTATAAGCGTACTTAATTAAAAAGAAAACAAAACCTGTGTCCGTCGATGTCGATTTGTTTCTGCAACCCGTCTGAAGCCACTCTGCATTTTCTCCACATACGAAGGTTGTGGAAGTACATTTTTGGGAACCGTTTCCATAGTTGACGAGTATCACGTGATCACCTGGCCTGTTCCTATTTCCCAATCGTCGATACCCGGTAAAGTCGGACAAAGGGCAGGCTTAAAAAAACACGTTACATACAGAAATAATTGTGTTGTTTAAAGTGTCTAATTCATTTTCGATAGACATCCGCTGTTGGTTTTGGAACATTCGACTATACTACTCAAAGCACAAGTAAAACCCACAAAAAGCTCCTCAACATGTCTTACAATGGGCAATGTTTTATTATTGTATTAATCTAAATATAACGCCGTTCCATCGAAACAGTCTGGAGCCAAATTAAACGCCGAGTAAATCAAACCCAAAACTGTTTTGCCACTCAGCTTATAACAAATTGACTCATCTTCTTAACCCTTTCCCTGATAGAAGCGACTTTTAGCACATGCATTTTATTCATCCACTGAAGAAAATAGTTCCAATATATACCGTAATGAATATGTGTCATATAAAATACTTTCCTTATTCTAGCAGGTAATAGCTTAAAGCAGGCTGAAAGTAAAGCAAAATGCGCCATATGGCGCATTCTGCTTTACTTTCAACCTGCTTTAAGTAGTCACCTATCTGCATTACTAGAAAGAGACTATCAGGTAAAGGGTTAACAGTAATTTGCTATATTTGATTTTACTGCGTGTTTTTTCGTCCAATAAAACAATATCGTTTCACCCACTGTAAAGACACTTAAATTTCATTTCCAAGCATGACATTGCCATCAGTATGGATCAAATGCGGACACCGAAACAACCCGAGCGTCAGTTCAAGAACCCCACTATTCGATATGTTTAAGTTTATATTCTGAAACTGAGAAATTGCTTACAGCAATTCAAGGAAAACCGGGAGACAGGGCTACCATAAATTGATAAAAAAAAATCCTAAGATTTCAAAATGTTTAATTTTTTCAACCGCGATCTTCCGAGTTATACCTTTTACCCATAGTCGGTTTTTAGTTTTTAATGCCACTATTCCACACCGACTACGAATCCCACGAATCGCTACGAATTGGAAAACGCTAGGATTCGTAGTTGATTCTTAACAGATTCGTGGAGTTCTTACCTGATTCGTAGTCGATTCTTGCAATTCGTGAGCGGTCGGGGATTCGTGGCAAAAGTTTTGAGCTGTTCAAAGTTTTGGCCAAGACCTCCACGAATGGAACAATGGGTAGTTAATTCGTGACAAATTCGTAGTGCATTCGTAGGATTCGTAGCGGATTCGTAGGATTCGTAAACGGCTTTTTTGACGTTCGTGGTATTCTTAACTCATTCGTGGGATTCGTGAGTACTAGTTTGATACCTTTCTCCTGTAGCCAGGAGTCTGAGAGTCAATGCCAGCTTCACTCCCGTATATATATTTGGTCTCACGTGAGTGTCCCTCCTCTGCATGGATGACTGACCTATAATCCTGGTATTCTTACATACAGCGCTCCTTCTCTATACAACGACACTCAATGGGACACACACAATATGTTCGAAGGGAGTCGTTATAGGGAGGGAAACTTAAGACTTGATTTACATTTGCAAACAGCTTGAATTAAGATCAGACGCCGAGTAACACGGCGTCTGGTCTGGATTCAAGCTGTTTGTCACTCGTCATCAAAATGTCCAATATGTAAATTTGAGAAAACCAACAGACGATAATTTTAAGCAGTCAATATTTCAGCAGCAACAATGTTAAACGTAATTGTCATGTTTGGGGAACTGCCGTAAGGGTCGTTGTACGGAGGGCTCGTTGTTTGGAGGGCCGTTGTAGAGTGTGAACACTGAAGATGGTAAAGGTATTCTCATCTTCCACACTAAGCTAATGTTCTAGCGTTCTAGATCGAGTCAGCCACTGTCTAACCTAGCACCTTGTGGATCTCTCCCTTCTTCTGCGGGATATCTTCTTGCTACATGTATTAGCATGCAGCTAGCGTTGATACGCCAGTTCCAAATCCAGTACCACTGCTGCTCTATCTTAAAAGTCCATTTTTGGACTGATGCCCGAGTTGAAACGGGAACTACAGTGCTCCCTCTCACAATGGGGGACAAAATGTGTGCGTTGTTGGAAGGAGTAGTTATAGGGAGGGAAATTGGCTTACATTTGCAAACAATTTGAATCCAGATCCGATGCCGAATTACGCTGCGTCTGATCTGGATATAAGCTGTTTGTCACACGCCAAATGTCTATTATGTAACTTTGAGAAAAACAGCAGCAAACAATTTTAAACAAACAATATAGCATGCAGGCGTGAAAGCTTGGACATATTTGTTTTTGGTTGGAAAACAACGACAAGTGTTGTTGTAAGGAGGGAGCCGTGGTTAGGACGGCCGTTGCAGGGAGGGAACACTATCCATACCTTCAAGAATCCCACGAACCGTCAAGAATCAAATTTCATTCGTAGCTGATTCGTAGATGCATTCGGCACATTCGTAACTAATTCTTAGCGTTCGTGCAGTAGTCGTAGTGGATTCTTGCAATTCGTACTGAATTCTTGACAGTATTCGTAAGATTCTAGCCGAATCCCACGAATAGTCTTAACTCGTTCGTAGCCGATTCGTAGCCGATTCGTAGAGGGCCACGAATTGGATAGAAAGAAATGCCGAACTCCACGAATCCCCACGAATCACAGAATTTATCAATTCGTGGGATTCGTGGGATTCGTAGTCGGTGTGGAATAGTGGCATTAGACACGTGATGCTTGAAGCAGGTTGAAAGTAAAGCAGAATGCGCCTTAAGACGCATTCTGCTTTACTTTCAGCCTGCCTTTAAGCTACCATGTCCTGGGGAAAAAATCCGAAGATTTAGGGAAAATCCGGAGAAATGGCGGCCCTGGGGAGAACATAATATTATAACATTGAAAGGGGTAACGATGAAAGTAAATTACCTTTTGTGTACTTGTGTTTGGGAGGAATTGCCGTCGGTTGTCCTGATTGTCTCTGAAATGAAAACAGCTATACAAATTAATAGTTTAACTCATTCAACCCTCACTTATATATGAGTCCTTAACAGGATCTTCTGGTAAAATACTGCCCGCTGCGGCAACAAAACTTCACATTGGACCAAATAGCTGTCGTATTGGAAGTAAAACATGGAGTATCTTACAGCTATGAAACGTGCAGTAAGCAGTTGGCAGTAAGCAGTAAAGAGTAGACAGTAAGCAGTTGGCAGTTGACAGTAAGAAGTTGGCTGTTGTACATGGAACTCCATAGCGAGGAAAACAAAATAGCACATGCATTTGTTGTCAAATGTTTGGATAGGACTATGAAATGGCGCTCCTGGATGTTTTTAGGCGCCCCATTTCGAACTACGAGTGCATCTGTATATCAATACGTCGTGGAAATGAAAAACTGGAGTCGTGGCGGATTTCCATCAATTATTGATATAAAGCACTAATAGAAGAAAAAAATAACCTTGGAAACGACAAGCTTATTTCAGTAACAGTTCATAGGGGCCACGGTTCCTTGTTCGGGGCTTCGGGTTTATACCCGTCATCAAGTATGCATACAGTAAGCATTTAGCGGTGAGCAGTTGGTAGTAGACAGTTGGCGATAAGTAGTTGGCAGTAAGCAGTTGGCAGTAAGCAGTAAAGAGTAGACAGTTGGCAGTTGACAGTAAGAAGTTGGCTGTCGTATATGGAATTCCATACAGATCAGAGGACATCCTCTGATCTGGCTATTTGCTGTTTGCAAACGTTTATGATCGAAAAATAAAAGTTAAATGATTTTGACTTACGCAAAAATTTTGCGTAAGTTGCTTAGTAAAACGGGCCCCAGGGATCAATGGGTTAAAAAAGAAGTCATTTTAAGGGGTAACGTGTTTACAAGTTATCGACTGTAAGATTCCACCTGCTCAAAGTCAGTATTTGCATATTTGTTCTTAAACCCTTTCAACCCTAAATATCTCTTGTGGGTATTTATAATCCTTTTGGACTCTTCTAGTACAGGTATTTTGAACCAGTCTACTATTGCATATTTGGCATGACAACAACAATCAATGAAAATATCAAACAGTGCAGACCCTGATCAGAGGGCTCATACATGTATATCTGATCAGTGTCTTCACTGTTTGCATATGTATTCAGTAATCATAACAGAGAGCTGTAGGGTTGAAAAGGTTAAGTGTTCGGTTTATGGTTTCTATCTTCAGTTAATGTGAAACCCGTACAAATGTCGCACGGCAAGCTGTGAAGAGTGATAGTAAAAGTAAGAAAATGTAAAATATAAAAAAATAAGAACTATCAAACAATGTTAGGAGGTTTAACTTGAGTAAAATATCTCGACAGTTGGTTGCCAATGGTGAAATATGGTGAGATATGCTCACACAAAGAAGAGTTGGAAATTGGGCCAACATTTTTGTCCGATTTAGAGAGAATTCCTGTATTTAGGGGTTCCGCTTTGGAGGGGTTCCGCTGTATATTTTGCGTTCAAAACAATATTTATTTATTCCCTCTTGATAGTTTTGTATTTATATATTTGCAATGTTCATTCATGTATTGGATCCCACTCCAAAGATTAAAATGTCACTGTCGTTTGAAGTTTTAAAAAATCTTCTATATTTGTAAGACATTTTAAACGATATCTTCGAGTATTTGGTTCATAAATAGTTGACCCATTCTATAACAAACATTTTCGTCCACTTTAATCTATCACCGCACTTATGTCGCTTTTATATACAGTCAAATATGTATAAGGAGACCTTCCATTGTACTTCGCCAATAAGGTCACATATGACAGGTAGTTTTTAAAACAGGGTTGATTATTACTTTCATGAAACAAAGAAAAATAGTGACGTAGTGCAATTTGTTTTATGTAAATCTGCATAATATATGTGATAGCTATTTATTATTCAATAAATATAGTTAATAGAATAATTTGAACAATTTGTTAATGAAACTCATTTTTAACAAACATTTTGTACCTAATTGTAAGCTTGCAGCAAATGTGACAAGTATTGTTTATGCATACTTTGATACATGTGCTATACAATAATTAATCAGAACATATTTTAATAAAGTGCATGTAATAATAGTAGCTCATTAATTTAAAGCCGCATTGTGCTTTTGAGAAACCTGCATAAAACGGTTGTTTGGGGTCCCATTTGAACTACGTGGGACGTGATTCTTTCACAAAAACCGGTTTTATCTAAGCAATTCGCTTTTTAAATTTTATTTATAATATTTTTGTGCTAGCACCAATTAAAAAGCCTCCCTTGTGAATGGAAAGAAGGACAACTCTGTAAATACAGGGCTCCAGATAACGGAAGTATTTCGAAAACTTAAATCTTTATTTCTGCTTTTAAACCCAATGGTGTCATACTCATTAAAAGTGTCTCGAATAGACGGTTTAATCAGTAGTAACACCATATCATTCGGTGCTGAAATGAGTGAGAAAATGTTAGATTGGTTCAGATTACTCTCGCTTACATGTTTAGCTGGAACATCTGGATAACCCTTATTCTGCTGCACAGACGTCTGCTTCGACATTGTCGTCTGCAAAATGTGTTCAGTTTAGATTTATGCATTGTTTTAATTAAACAAACCTTAAGACGAGTGTCAAATAGTTTGGATCCAGATGAGACGCCACGTTACGCGGCGTCTTTTTAGATTCAAATAGTTTGTAAACTCCGTAAAGTAGGCACAGGGTTAAACACTATGAGATTCAATAACAACGTGTACATATCTTTCACTGTGGGTAAACGGTCAAATAAACTATAGAGAATGTATACCTTGAGCTTGCTGAAAATGACTGTTTCAGCCTTGTCCGCTCTCTAACTCAAACATTTCTTTTTGGATCTTCACCAAACTTGCTACAAATGTTTATTAGTATAGAATCTAGGTCAGGTTCAATAACTAGCAAAATCGCATAAGGCATGTCTGAGTTATTGCTGAAAAATGCTGAAACAGTCATTTTTTAATACATAAAGGGCAAAAACTCAGATATGCCACATGCGATTTTTGTAATAATCAAACTAAACCTAAATTTTATATACTTTAACATTTTCAGCAAGTTTAATGAATATCCGATAAAAACTGTATGTGTTAGAGTGCAAAAAGTGACTGAAACCGTCATTTTTCATTAATAAACAGGCAATAACTTAGATATACCTTATGAGCTTTTAGTAGTAATCATACTGAACCTTGATATTATATCAATAAATATTTTCAGCAAATTTGGTGAAGATCCAATAAAACGTATTTGTGTTAGAGAGCAAACCTTGCTGAAAACAGTCATTTTTTAATACATAAAGGGCAAAAACTTAGGTATGCCACATGCGATTTTAGTAATAATCAAACTAGACCTGAATTTTATATGAATAAATATTTTCAGCATGTTTGGTGAATATCCGATAAAAACTGTTTGTTTTAGAGTGCAAAAATGACTGAAACAGTCATTTTTTATAAACTAACAGGCAATAACTCAAAAACACCTTATGCGATTTTAGTAGTAATCAAACTAAACCTTGATTTTATATCAATGAACATTTTCAGCAAGTTTGTGGAAGATCGGATAAAAGATATTCGAGTTAGAGAGTGGACAAAAAAGTGTGATAGTCTAACTGACTGATGGATCGACCGTCGAAGGTAATTGCGGTTGCACACGGTGATGTTGACTCCGGCTGTATCACGTGATACTAAGCCGTGTGGTAAGGTTTATGGCAGACGCTCTATTTTCGGTTTGTTATGATTTTAAATCGCCCTTTTTGGTGATTTAGGTCCGTCTTCATCATTTCATAGATCAGTTTGGCCCATTAGAATGTTCAAACATTATTATTAACCGTTATTGTATTTCAGACATTATGAAAAGGTCTGAAAACACAATGGGACTTTAATGGATAAAAAGTTGCAGTAAGATGTTTAAAGTATATTTTTATTTAATCAGAATTGTTTAATCTAATCATCGATGGGTCTTAAATACATACAGTGGAGAATCTGTTATTCTTTCCCGTTTAAACGCAAACGTACGCAAATGCAAAGCACTAAAACGTAGAAAAGAACAACTTTTGGACAATTCTGATATTTCATGTTTATCTTGGTGGCAAACAGTTTGGAGCCTGGTCAGACGCCGGGTTACCCGGCGTCTGATCTGGCTCCAAACTGTTTGCACGGCAAATCATAGTTTTAGCGTAAACGCGTTTATTGGGAAAGAATAACACATTCTCCACTGTACATGTATTTACAATTTATACACATTTAACAAGATAATAGAGATCTATTACATTAACCCATTTCAATTTTTTCCTACAATGACACTTAAACACTCAAATGTGTTAATGTCACACCTCAAAAAACTAATTGTTGAACTTAAAATATTTGACCATGTGCTAAAATGTGTATGAGAGTGTCTCCCTTCAGCCACGTTTTAACAACTCACTGATTTAACTTAAAACATTTGTTCGGAAAGAATTACGATTAACACCAAACCGGTACGACATTTTGTTTTAGTGTGTAGTCTTTATGTTGAATTAAGAAAAAAGTATATAAAACGTTATTTTTACCAAAGACCAAGTGCTTATGAATAAGTAGAATTGATGAAGTCAAATAATTCAAAACCTTTACTAAATCTATCAAGGTTTGTTTATGAAGCGTTTGAGATGCGGAATGAATGAATGGTGTTTTACGGCCCATCGACACAAAAAGGTCATTTAGAGCCGAAGATGCGGAAGGCTGCATTCAACTACCTTGATTGATTTGACACTAGTTTTTCTGATCGTTTCATATCTTAATTAGTTAATGTATCTAGAGGTTCAACCTCAGTTTCGTTTCTAAATAATATTAGAACCATGATAATAAATACTTTTCATTACGAGCACGTTTGCGCGTGCGTGTATGTGTTTTGTGTGTGTACGTGCGTGCGGATGCATGTGCGTGTGCGTGTGTATGTATGTGGGTTTGCGTGTTTGAGTGACCACAATATGAAAATATGAATATATGTTGTACGTAACGAGGAATTTGTAAGTTCAAGTTACTGAATAAAGAAGTATCTATCTATCTATTAAACAGATATAAACCATACCTTTTCTATGGCATTGCGGTTGAAGTTTATGCCCCTATGGTCACTTTTTTCTTTAGGTGGTTCATGTTTGCTTTGTAATAAACAGGAGTTTACCAAACGTGTGAAATCAACGCTCTGACATTCTTTATGGTACACACATGTATCCAAACATTCCTCCAATGACGATGGATGCAGCCGGAGAAGGCTAGAGTCCTCTGTCGGTAAAGCAGTCCTGTTCGGGTTCGAGTTCCAATCCGTGGCTGATATCAAGCTGAGACACGTCGCAATTAGGCTGGTATTTATTAGACTTAATCCCATCGTGGTACCAGCTATTGAAATTCGAAGAATGTTATTCTTTGCCGTTAAAAGTAAAATATGCGTACATTGCTTACAGTGTAGACCAATATACAGCACTCACTCCCTACAACGGCCCTCCAAACAACGAGTCCCTCCTTGCAACAACCTTTGCCGCTGTTACCCAAACAAAACATTTATGTCCAACATTTTCATGGCTGCAATATCATCTGCTTAAATTTGTCGTCTGCTGTTTTTTTCCCAAAGTTACATATTGGACAATTTGACAGAAAATGGGTTAATGAGGAATAGCAAACAACTTGAATCCAGATCAGACGCCGCGTTACGCGGCGTCTGATCTGGATTCAAGCTGTTTGCAAATGTCAGACATTTCCCCTCCCTAAAACAACCCCCTCCGAAAAAGGCACACAATTTTTTGGTCTCCCATTAAAGGGACTCGCTACCGGATGGTGTACTTGTCAAAATAAAATAAAATACTCAAATAAAAGCAAATTTGTGGCATTATTTGGCTTCTGACATTAAAAAAATATGATCAGTCCAAAAAAAGTCTCAAGAATCGTCACCGAATCTTAGTTTTTTAGATATTTTCCATCGTTTTTCTATAGCGTCAGCTGACGGTATAGTTGTTGTTGTTGCTTCTCTACACGGGCTCAGACATAAACCCGAGCCGAATAAAGTATTATCGATCGCTACCAGTAAAGTACGTTAATTCGCTACCATATATATACAGAGCGCTGGTAGCAGAGGTAGTAAAGGCGCTTCCTCAGTTTTCATGTTTGTCTCCGCATGGAGGGTCACGGGTTCGAATCCCACCAGAGCTTCTTCTTTTCTTTTTTTTTTAAATGCATTTTTTAACAGAATTTATTATCCTAAACTAAATCTTACCCATTTATATAAGCATTTGACATATATTTACAAATTACTATTTTTAATGCTAAATCCGGTTGCGAGCCTCTTTAAGTGTCGTTGTAGAGAGGGAGTGCTGTAAACTGCTACGTTGAACAGGTATTTTAGTTAGTCTTCAAACGAGAAGACAAGATATGTTTACACCGCAAAGACAGTAATCGAACTGCTTATGATCCTTGCGGGAAACAAATATTTTAGAACCAGATCAAACCCTACAATAGATCTGAACCATCACTACGCAAAGCCAGAAAAGTCCATAACAAACACAACCGATACCTCGTCCTGTATGTGTTCTGCTGGAACTATGTAAGAAGTCGGAAGCCACTTACAACGAAGACATGTAATGTTTAACCCATTAACTTAAAGACGTCATCAATTTTTTAAACGGTTGTCGTCTGCCTTTATTTCTTAACCCTCTCACTACCTACATTTCCGCGAAATGTTTACCCCTATACCGTTTAATTGTCGTCTGCTACAATTTTGTATTTTGCAAGATCGTTTCAAAGTCAGATTCAATGAAGCAAGACTTAATAAATTTCGATAAAAGTGTCAAACAGTTCGGATCCTGATCAGAGGCCGCGTTACGCGGCGTTTGATCAGGATCTAAACTGTTTGCAAACGCGTTTTCAAGCGTCATTGAGAATAAAAGGATTGAATTAAGGATTTATAGGGCATATTGACTGAAGCAATCTTGAGTTGAGTCTCAAACAATAACGAGCCTGAACATGCACCCGTTACGCAATACATGATCAGGATCATGATTGTTTGTTAAGCCCATTCACTGCCGTGACGTCATCCATTTTAAACAATTGCCGTCTGCTTTTATTTCTTAAATTTTGATTTGTGCTATTTTGACTGAAGAAATATTGAAATGAGTGCCAAACAGTTTGAATCCTGATCAGACGCCGCGTAACGCGGCGTCTGATCAGGATCCAAACTGTTTGCAAAAAACTGTTGTGCTCGGGGTAGGGAAGTGAAGGGGTTAATAATCATTGTACTCTGGGTAAAACTGCGAAGTTGTTATAATATATTGCTTGTCACTTAAAGCACTCAAAAACAGACAGAAAATGATTTACTTTCGTTTAAGCTGTTCCGTCTTATGTTTTTTTTATCTTCCACACTCTGTAGGATCTAGTATGAAATGGTCGTCAGCAAAATATTGCAGATTGCAATTTTAAGCAGAATAATTATATTACCCTAGATGAGTGGTTGATGAATCATGCATGTTGATGTATTTCTTTCAACGCCAATGTCACATTTTATTGCATTTGCTTATGCTAGAAGAGTTTTTACATACAGAGCATACATGCCGGCGAACAACATGCATTTACAGTGTTCCCTCCCAACAACAACTCCCTCCTTACAACGACCCTTATCTCTGTTCCCCAAACAAGGGATGTATGTCTAACCTATTCACGACTACCATGTTGTCTGTTAAAATTGTCGTCTGCTTTTCTCAAAGTTACATTATGGACATTTTAACAGAAAAACCTTAATAACGAGTGACAAACAGCTTGAATCCAGATCAGACGCCGCGTTACGCGGCGTCTGATCTTGATTCAAGGTGAAGCTGTTTGCAAATGTAAACCAAGCCTTAATTTTCCCTCCCTATAACGACTCCCTCAAAACAACACACACAAGATGTGTCTCCCATTGGTGTATTTGTAGATGGGACACTGTACAATTTTGGTACAGATGATACGCCAGGCTTTTTGGCGTCTCATTTTGATCCAAACTGTTTGAAAAGTTTTACCAAGCGCCATATGAACAATTTATGCGTCACTGTGACGTAAATAGTTTTAGCACATGGCTTGGAGCTCTCGGCCAATCAGATGCCTCAAAAACCTGTGAATATATCGTTTATTTCAACAAACCATGGAATAACTAACAAACTGTTCACTTATTTCTCGCTTCCGTCATCTCAAGGCAATTTGACGTCACAATTCTAAAAACAGTTGAGGTCAGAGGTGAACTGCACACGCTTCATGTCGTTATATTATGTACAGTGAGACCTAGACTTTAAATACAATTACTAATGAACTGTGCTTACATATATAGCTTCAATAAGCGTTATTTATGTTGGTGTTAAAGCATGCTTAATGTCTCAAACTTATAATTTGAAATAACCTTTCAATTTTACTAAAATATTACAAACAAAATGACTTTTTCGTCTAAAACAGAAATCAGAAACGAATGGTTTTCTTGTTTTCCTCGAGCCCAAGCCAGTGCTAAATAGGTTAGACCATGGTTGCGCGCCAATAAACGACGTAGTTCTCGGGGGCTACGCCCCCTCGAACTATATCGTTTATTCGCTTGCAACCATGGTCTAACCTATACATAACAGTCTCAAAGATTCTGCGGAACGATTCGCGAATATAATAGCTGGATTTGTCCTACATTTCTTTTCAATGAAAATGTATCACATCAAATTGGGTAATTTAGAATAAATACGAAAGACTCAAGCAGGAAACGCAACACAAGCAATAGACCCATCTCTCAAGCAAATCACAAGAAAGAAAGCCAAAGAGACGAGTTGTACAACAAGTGCACGCTCCTGCAGGAGGAATGATAACAATATTGATTACATGTACGGGGCGACGTTTTACAAACTCGTTCTATCAATATCAAAACAGTTTGAAACACGTCTGTAACGTTCTTCAATTTCAAAAGCTATTCCAAGATAAGCACACTACACTTTTAAGCAGAAAATAGTACCCTATAGAAAAGTGGTTTATGAATCATGCATGCATATTGATGTATCTCTTTCAAAGCCAATGTCACGAAGAGATTTCCATACAGAACACAGAGACAGGAGACAACATGTATATACTATAAAAACCTCTCTATTACGACCACTAAAACGATGACTACTGGATTGTATAAAAGACAGGTGACAGCAAGGTGACAATAAAACAGAGCTTTCTTTTCGGGGCTTTCTGTACATTACTGTCAAAAGCTGCTTTACTTTCAACCTGCTTTAAGTGGATTCAAGTTTTGTAAACTAGAAATAGGCTATGGGGTATTGAGTTAACCATTTGCCTGCTGGTCGCGACTTTATTGATTTTTGCAAACAGTTTAGATCCAGATCAGACGCCGCGTTACGCGGCGTCTGATCTGGATCCAAACTGTTTGAAACTCGTCTTCAGGTTTCTTTACTTTGAAAAGGTATATATCTACATTTAACAAACTTTGCAGACGACAATTTCGAAACAGACGACATCACCGCAGGATTAGGGTTAATATCTTGTAGTAACTGTATAATTATAGAGCTGTAAAAAGTTTTGTACGATTTCCTCTCCTTGAATGAAAAAAACTCGTAAATTAAATTTTATTTGGCGTTTTTAATTATTTTAGTTTAAATTCGCCATTTATAAGCTTTATTTGATTAGATATTAAGAAAGTAAAGCAGTTTAGGTTGCTTAATATGTTTGTGGGGGTGTTTAGAGATTTGATGTGGTTTTTTGAAGTGTGGGTCTTTAGACGGATGTTTTGAGGAGACCGTAAACCCATTGACCCTCTCAAGCATCAAATGATCAATTCCAGTTTCCAAATGAGTTTATTCCATGTATTAATATATCTTGAAAAATAACAAATAGTGCAGATACTAATCTGAGTGTGTATGTTAGATGCATTTAACCTTGGTCAACATAGTTTTCATATGAACGTTATATTCTTCACATGTACAATATTTCTACAGGACGCACATACAACGGATCAATATTCTCTGCGATGTTCTCATTTCTGCAGCCATCGTAGAGCAAATGTTGTCAGTAATATTTCAGCGTTTCTAAGATGCTGTCAAAATGTGTCCTTTGAGTTCACGGTGTAGTTGGACTGATATGAGTTATGTGAACATGTAGTAAAACCAAGTTGTGTAGCAGGAGATGCATTTTGGTTGCAGAGCATCTGATGAGACTTCCACGGCGGCCGTGCGGTCGCCGTGGGTTTTATTAGAAATTGCAGTTGCTGCAGAGGCGCCGTTTCAACTTTGAAATACATGTATTACTACTGGTCATCAGAAGAACGAGATCTTTATATATAAGTAACGTTTTATAAACCATGGATAACTATTTTCTTCAGTGGATGAATATGTTAACTGTGCTAAAAAAAAGATTATATGGGCGAAGGGGTTAAGTGAGTTAGAGTTTGACTACTTTTTCGAGTTTTGTAATTGGTCTTTGGAATGACAAGTGATGGGAATGTCTTGATTGTCTGGTATGTGGTACTAAATAGTTGGAAATGGGGACATCAACATGACCATTGACCATCTTATAGAAGAGGGCCACACGACTGATTCAAGGGTTTCCCACTGTAGATGAGACATTATATTTGACAAAGCGTGCTGCTCTACGCTGGACATTTTCGATTTTTTTGTCTGTCTTTTTGTATGTATGGGTCCCAGGAAGAAGCACAATACTCCAGTCGGGCGCACTATTGAGGTGTGTATGCGGCCTGTTTTTTCTCAGGGCGATCAAGTGGAAAATTCCGCATAAGGAATCCCAAGCTCTGGCTGGCTTTGCTCGTTATTTTGTTTACATGTGGGGGATAGGTCAGCTGATATCTCCACACCCAGATCTGCTCTTGGTGTACTCAAATACAGTAAAACCTCGCTATTACGACCACTCAAACGAAGGCTAATTGATTGTATAATAAAGAGGTGACAGCTTAAAGCAATGTGAAGGAGCTTTCTGTTTCACTGTCACCTTGCTTTACGCGGTCACCTATCGTAAACACCCTAATATTTAACATAATTTAGTGGTCGTAATAGAGAGGTTTTACTGTATTTATAAAAGGTTGTCTAGTTCCATGCTTGATTGGCTTTTGAGTTGAGTCTGAGATCGATCTTGAGCTTTTGATTGGTCATATTTGAGATCGGTCGTGAGCTTGAGATGGATCTCGGACTCATCTCGTTTTGCTTTAAAAGCGTGGGACCTTTTGTAAATTTTGTACTTTTCTGTTTTTCCGCAAAACAACGTAACGTCATTGTGCGACGTTATACTGAACGTTGCTATGTGACGTCACGTCCGTTGTTTTTATATTTTATCCTGATGAAGGCGTAAGCCGAAACGTCGATAAAGATGAAATAAGTTGAAATTACGTGTTGTTTGTTGACTATTTTTACATATCTAAAAGGTTGTCTGGAGTATTTTCTCGGAAAACTATTCGAAGGATATTAATGAAATTTTACAAAAATGTTATATGCATCAATATCTAAAGCTGAGTGAAATTTGAGATTCATTAGATTTGTCGTTACAGAGTTATCTGTATTTGATGTACTCAGATCTGCAATAAAAGGCTTTTTAACAGTGTTTGTAACACACTAAAACAACAACAGTTTTGAATGGAGTTTGATTATGTTTGCCAACAGTATAATTATAGAAGTATAAGTTCATGAAAGGGTTGAATTAGTATTGAAATTGGATCAATTCATTGTATCAAGCTGTAGTGTCTACAAATTGGAAAAGATATTGATACAAATATATATTTCTTTGCCAGTGGGCGTATTGCATACCGTTTGTGGTGCTCTCGTTTACTTTGGTTAAGGTTGTTTTATACAATTTCGGCTTACAAAATGTAAAACAGTGCAGATCCTGAGGTTTTATTAGCCCTTTGATATTGGTCTAGACTGTTTTTACAACACAGGGTTTGCCAGTCACCACTACACTGTTAACATTTTCAAATACAAAATGACAACAAGAAATATCTTTAAAAAATATATTCAGCGGAATGAGTGGTTGAACTAATGCTTTAGATGGGTGTGCAAAATTGAATGAAATGTAATATCTTGGATTGAAAAGCAAAAAATACAAGTATACAATGGAAACAGTTACTTTTATTTAAAATGCACAACTATCATGTGCAGAAATGCAAAACAAAACAATAATTAAACTCATATCCTAGCTACTGGTAGGAGATCCTCACATTAATCTATTGTATATACATGTATCAAACTCCATTCATAGAGTTTCTTGAAACAAACCATAAATAAACTACTGTGCACAGTCTGCTGTAGATTCTCTTACACGTCACTCTTGTAAATAATGATGAAATGGTTAACTCACTTGAGGCCATTTAGTATATTGCTATTAATGTATGGTAAATATTAAAACAAACTGGTTCCTCTGTATATCTATAAAAAGATTTCAGATGTCATATCTTAAAATAGAAGCATGATTGCATCAGCACAGTTTAGTAAATTGCAGTCTGTGTCTCTAAATTTTACACTGGGATAACTGTAATAGTGCATAGAACAGCCTACATGGCTCCAGATAAGAGGGGGTAAACTGAACAAATCACTTTTTTCACTCATTTCAGCACCAAACCCTATGTTGTTACTACTCATTTGGATCGTCTCGAAGAGACGATTCAAATGAGTAGTGACACCATAGGGTTTAATGCAGAAATAAAGAGTTTAAGTTTTGAAATACACCCCTTATCTGGAGCCCTGGCTACTATCCAATGAGACCTTGACCTTTGGCCTTGAAATTGGTCTTGAAATTGGCAGGCAAAATCTTGTACTTTGAACTCCTCCTTCAATTTCAACCTGATTCACTTGATACTTTGCATAAATGTTATTCAGGAGTAGTAGATGTGCAAGACACAAATTTCAAATCTCTGTGACCTTGACCTTTGGCCTTGAAATTGGTCTTAAAATTGGCGGGCAAAATCTTGTACTTTGAACTCCTCTTTCACTATTAACCTGATTCACTTGATACTTGGCATAACTGTTACTCAGGAGTCGTAGATGTGCAAGACACAAATTTCAGGTCTCTGTGACCTTGACCTTGACGTTTGGTCTTGAAATTGGCAGGCGAAATCTTGTACGGCGAACGTGTCCTTCACTTTCAACCTGATTCACTTGATACTTGGCATAACTGTTACTCAGGAGTAGTAGATGTGTAAGACACAAATTTCAGGTCTCTGTGATCTTGACCTTGACATTTGGTCTTGAAATTGGCAGGCAAAATCTTGTACGGCGAACGTGTCCTTCACTTTCAACCTGATTTACTTGATACTTGGCATAAATGTTACTCAGGAGTCGTAGATGTGCAAGACACAAATTTCAAATCTCTGTGACCTTTACCTTTGGCCTTGAAATTGGTCTTAAAATTGGCAGGCAAAACTCTTGTACTTTGAACTCCTCTTTTACTATTAACCTGATTCACTTGATACTTGGCATAACTGTTACTCAGGAGTAGTAGATGTGTAAGACACAAAATCCAGGTCTCTGTGACCTTGACCTTGACATTTGGTCTTGAAATTGGCAGGCAAAATATTGTACGGCGAACGTGTCCTTCACTTTCAACCTGATTTACTTGATACTTGGCATAAATGTTACTCAGGTGTAGTATTATGTGCAAGACACAAATTTCAGGTCTCTTTGACCTTGGCCTTTGGCCTTGAAATTGGCAGGCAAAATCTTGTACTTTGAAGTCCTCCTTCACTTTCAACCTGATTCACTTGATACTTGGCATAAATGTTACTCAGGAGTAGTAGATGTGCAAGACACAAATTTACAAATCTCTGTGACCTTGACCTTTGGTCTTGAAATTGGTCTTGCTAAACCACCCCGATGCATTGCCTCTAGTATACTGTTAATGGTAAACAGTTACGCTGGGTGGCAAATCTGCATGTTTGACACTCATAAAGAAGTTTCGTCCGTCGAAATGGCTAACATCTAGTTTTGAAATATAATGTATAAGTCCAGATGACAAATGTCAATCAATGCATACCATGGTAGTGAATGCGTTAAATGCATAGCTGAAAGCTTCTTATTCTGACACCTGCGACCTCCTGTTTTGAGCTCGCCTAGCTATGGCACATACAGCACCCCTCTCTACAACGACACCCAATAGGAGACAAAAAGTATGTGCGTTGTTCGGGGGGAGTCGTTGGCTTACATTTGCAAACAACTTGACTCCAGATCAGACGCCGCGTAACGCGGCGTCTGATCTGGAGTCAAGCTGTTTGTCACTCTTCATTAAGTTTTTCTGTCATAATATGTCCATTACCGGTATATAACTTTGAGAAAATTAGCAGACGACAATTTTAAGCAGACGATTTTGTACAGTAAAGGCGTTAGACATAATTGTCCTGCTTTGGGAACACTGGCAAGGTTCGTTGTAAGGAGGGAGACGTTGTTGGGAGGGCCGTTGTAGAGAGAGAGCTCTGTAGTACCACGGTGAGCTATTTTGATAGTGCTGTGTCCATAGTCCGTTCGTCGTCAACAATTCCGTAAAACGACATATCCTCCTATACTTCTGGGATGAATTTTTACCAAACATGACAGAATTTATCCTTGGATGATTTTCTTTCTAATCAACTACTAAAATGCATAAATTTTACCGCATATAAAAATAAGATTTAGCTGCTTTGTTTGATACATTAAGTATCGGAAAAGGTTGGTTTTGTTGAAGAGAAATTAACTCGGGACTGTTCGCTGTAGTTTGTGAACTCATTCGGACGCCATATTGGAATTCTTGTTAGCCTAGGCACACTGCCTCTGAGGCCGTTCGTGTCTTTGGCCATCGATATCGCGCAAACAGGTCGTTTTCGTTTAAACTGTTGCGTTTGGAGGCCATTTTTGGCCATCTGGTACGGTAACTGAACGCGCTACACAATCGGGCTACAGCGCTCCCTCTCTACAACGAAATCCAATGGGAGACAAATATAGTGTGCGTTGTTTGGAGGGAGTCGTTATAGAGAGGAAAATTGACGTACATTTGCAAACAGCTTGAATCCAGATCAAATGCCGCGAAACGCGGCGTCTGACCTGGATTCAAGCTGTTAATCACTCGATTTTAAGTTTTTACTGTCAAATTGTCAACCAGATATGCAACTTTTAGATAAAACAGCAACCTACAATTTTAAGCAGAAGACATTGAAGTCGTGATTACGTAGGTTGGACAAAATTGTCTTGTTTGGTGGAAGAGCTCAAGCGTTGTTGTAAGGAGGGAATCGTTGTTGGGAGGACCTTTGTGGGGAGGGAGCACTGTAATACTAACTCTTGAATACGCTAGCACAGCCCTCGTATTATGATACAGTGACCCATATGTGTACATTCATTGAATGATCCTTTAGCCCAATTACTGTATCAATTCACTGCAGAAAGTAGGTCATATGTTGTAGCGGAATCTAATTATCTAGAATCTACAGTGGCCCATGTATGCCAGGCTGGTTAAAAATGTATGTGGTGTGACTTGATTCGGGGAAATGGGGATCGTTTCTATTTCATTTACTATTGTTGTTGTTGTTGTTGTTTTGCGAGATAAGATGAATCAATTTCAAGGCTAGACTTGGTTCGCAAAATGTCATATCAACTCTTCATCACTCTTTCTTTCTTTCTTTCTTTCTTCCAGGGCTGCCATTTCTCCGGAGTTTTCTGAAATATTTGGATTTTTCTCCTAGCAGATGATAGCTTAAAGCAGGCTGAAAGTCAAGCAGAATGTGCCTTAAGGCACATTCTGATTTACTTGCAACCTGCATTTAAGTAAACACAATTGAAAAATAGAAAGAATTGAAATCTTAGTATTTTTCATGATCAAATCATATGGCAGCCCTGTTCTTCCGATATACAATAGCGCCAACTCCGGGACATTATCGTACAGGGGCACTTAAATGATGTACATCAAGGACTGGACCCGGCCGATCACTTTATCCTGACACTGACGAACCAGTCGTAATGATAACCCCAAAATCCCCAGGACTCGTGATTTCGATCCTCCACCGAACCAAGTCCATCGGACGGGACTTTATAATCCGAGGTCCGATGTATTGATCAGTGCTGTGCAGTACATTATGCATCCAAATGAACCAGAGAACTCTGTCGATAATACGAGTAGGGCATCGCGCCCGGAATTTCTGTATCCGCTCCCCTCTCTGTGATGCTTCGAGTTAGCCCGTAGATGACAGAAGTAAACGGATGTTAGCAAACAAACCAGCTGGATCAATTGTTAAAGCGACCAAACTATTGTTGACATAGGCCTGCCCTATGAATGGAACTACTAGGTGTCTTTACTAGATCTATAGTAGGCCTAACTTAGACTGGACTATGCGATCTAGATTCGGGCCAAAGATTGGAAACATTGTGCTGTACAGATTGATTTTATTAAACCTTATACATTGTATAGATCTAGAGCTAGAGCTAGATGATCTAGATCTATTGATAACTAGATCTAGCTTTAGAAGCTAGTAGATCTAGATTCTATCTAATACTATTCTAGATAGATTCTAGTAGGCCTACGGTGAAATTAAGCTCCTACATTTTCAAATCGGTGTTTCTATAGATCTAGCGAGATTTATTAGATATAGGCCCTACCACGAGTAGATCGATATCGAGATCTTCCCAGTGGCAACACAACGTTGTTTCAACAGTGAACCAATTAACGTCTAATCAACGTTGCAAGTGCGTCTGCTTGGAGATCTGTTCTTACCGTTTGCCCTAGATTGCCAGCCAATGAAAGGGCTCCATTTCAGCGAGAAATGAAAAAATATATCGCATATTCGTTCAATTTTGTACTTGGGTATGGCAGAGAAATAAACAAGTCATGAACCGGTCAAGGACACCGCGTGCTAAGGAGGAGCATAGCGCATCATTACGTCATACAACAACCGCTCAACTGCGAATTACAGTATAACCTATGTACCGCGGCCTTTCAATGAAGAGGCCCGAATAAATCAAATATGTCTGTAGACAGGAGACTATAGTTAGTGCATAATGAAATTAATATGAAACGCATTAATCATGTCCTGCATTAACTCATTGAACCCTAGGTGACGAGTACAGTCAGTACACTCGTCATTTATAATGTACCCGTTACACTTGTCCACAGCAAACATTGTAGAACCACATCGTAGATCTGCTAACAAAAAAGGCCTATACTCGAATTGTTTATTGCATAAGTGTTGGGTTGAAAGGGTTAAACAGCCGACCTGTGGGTATTATTGTCCTCTTTTGTGTAATCGTTTTACAAATATTTGACTGTAAAACGTCTCGAAAGAAATGTGTTTATTTTCAATATTGCACTAAAATACGGTTGCTTTTTATCAATGCATTGGGCAAGAAATACAGGGGCTCCTATAAGCGTTTGATTCTTGCGTTAAAAAGCCACCCGTCTTCAACCCCTGCGGTGCCATGGGCATTTTTGTCATTAATAGTATAATGCACTAAACAACACAGTCCAGATGAATGTCATTTAAAAACCAAGAAAGCATTTTCATGTCACACCAGTCCACAGCAGCTCGTTCACGCCAGTTTTCAACACTTTACTGTCGGAACACAAATAAAAATCGTCCTCAGTTGAATCTATTTTTAAATTCTATTTGGGTAACTCGCTAGCTCATGCTTGGTTTTGTTTCTAAATGGAAATGCCTACAGCGAGCCCTACACGCGTACAGGGTTCCCGGTCGATTTTCTAGTTTTTTCGAGTGACGTCATGTGTTCAAAGTGAACTCGCCGGCTTCCGCAAATACAAAGCACCGCCCTCCGAAATAAAGTTCTTTCATTGGCTGACAAACTAGGTCGAGCGGTTATTTGGGTTGAGCGATAACTTGGTATAGGTAAAGTAGGTTGAACGGTAACTACCATACACTAGCCTACGTGCCATATTTGAGGCAAACGGTAAATCAGTTATAGTTCATTTGTTTGAAAATTATACAACATAACCTGTTCGCTCCCTACGGTCGCTCCAGGTTATATTGCATAATTTTCAAAAAATGAACTATAACTAATACATGTAGGCTATGCGGCACACCGAAAAATAAATAGAGAACTTTAAACTGAGAAAATTATTAGGTAGGCTTAAGACTAGGTGCGATTTTACTTCGAATTTCTTGCCCAGTTCCAAAAGTATTAAATTGACCAATAGTAGTCTAGCTATTAACAGTGTACCGAATGAGACCGACGACTGTCGGAAATTAATGAACTAGTGATTCATGGACATCCGGTTTTTAGCTGACAATTTTTCTTTGTTTGTAATATCATTATAAAATAACAAACTGCAGTGTCAAATTTTTCGAATAGATTACTAAAATTTACACACGACAAAGATGTTACAGATCATTCTATTATCTTAAAGCGAAACATGAAGTATTTTTAGTAAACACTATAATTACCTCCCTTGGGAGAGTTATACAAACCATGTAGCCAGTTTCTTTATAAAACGGATTTGTTATGCTATTATATATGGAATAAAATTAGTAACAGTTGTACTTGCTTCGGCAGTACATATACTAAAATTGGAACGATACAGAGAAGATTAGCATGGCCCCTGCGCAAGGATGACACGCAAATTCGTGAAGCGTTCCATATTTTTCAATTTTAATGCTAAAATCAAAGTAAAATGTGTTATTCGATGTTTTTTCCTGTTTATAAACCAATGTACTACGTTATATTTTACACTTATTTGTTGTTTTGTAAATTAGAAGATCACGCTTAGAAAAAAAGTCGTTTTCATTGGACTTTAAAATGCATTTAGATATTGGAAACATGCCAAAAAATGCAATATCCCTTTCCTGAACCCTTCCTACATCCCGAATTCCCTAGTAAATTATGACAAAAACTCCCTTCCATACTGGTGCTCCCAGCTTTCCCTGCAGATAAACCACCCTCATACAGTAACACTCTTTTATAACGAACACTCAAATGAAGCCAAGAACGATTATGATAATTATGGTTTGTGTCTACTTAAAACAAGATAAAAGTAAAGCAGAAAGCTCCTTCAGGAGCATTCTGCTTTACTTTCATCTTGCTTTATGCATGCCCATGTCCCTTTAACTCCGAAAAAACAAACCTTCTTTTCAAGTACCGTAACAGCGAAGTGATACTGTAACAATATAATCTATATCCATGGCAATTAACACTTCGCCTCAGTGCTAATTGGCCAAAATGGGCAAACAGTTCGGATACAGACACGACACCAAATAACTCACCGTCTGCTCAGAATCCAAACTTGATGGCACTCGTCCTCGTTGTTTTTTAGAAGAAGAAATAAATTGAAGTCTAATTCTTAACTTTTTGCAGTCGACAAATAGTGAAGCAGACGACATTGAAGCAGTTGAAGGGTAAACTAGTTCCGGTTTACATTACCTATTAACACCTCGTTGGGTCACTCAGCAGCCCCGCGGAGTAATGGCGCTTGCCTTCAGGGTGCTGCTGGAATGGATGGAATGGTACAGTGGAGAATCTGTTATTCTTTCCCGTTTAAACGCAAACGTACGCAAACGCAAAGCACTAAAACGTAGAAAAGGACAACTTTTGGACAATTCTGATATTTCATGTTTATCTTGGTGGCAAACAGTTTGGAGCCTGATCAGACGCCGGGTTACCCGGCGTCTGATCTGGCTCCAAACTGTTTGCACTGCAAATAATAGTTTTAGCGTAAACGCGTTTATTGGGAAAGAATAACGTTTTCTCCACTGTATCATGCCTGAGTGCTCCCTGCCTACAACGGCCCTCCCAGTAACGATTCCTCCTAACAACAATGCTTGCTGTTGTTCCCCAAACAAGATCATTCTGTCTTACACGTCCACTGCTGCAATGTCGTCTGCTATAAATGATCGTCTGCTGTTACTTATAAGTGGATATTTTGACAGAAGAAATATAATGACGAGTAACAAACAGCTTTAATCAAGATCAGACGCCGCGTTACGCGGCGTCTGATCTTGATTCAAGCTGTTTGCAAATGTAAGCCAAGTCTTGATTTGCCCTCCCAATAACAACTTCCTTCGAACAACACACCCAATCGTTGTCTCACATTAGGTGTCATTGTAGAGGGAGCACTGTATCTCCTTTATTTGTGAACAATCGATAGCATGGAGAGTATAGATCTACTCATACTTTACAAACAGTGTACCTGTGAAGAGTATATTTGTCCTATGCAAACACTGTAACAGTGTATACCCAGATCAGTGAAATCCTAAATATTAGTAAGTGTGTGCTTGACCTGCTAACGCATTTTGGGTATGCTGAAACGATCCACCAGATGTAAAAGTAACCCCTAAATATGTGAATTTGTTAAGGATTTCTATTTCTGTACCGTCATAATAAAACTTTTGATGAGAAGGTAGTTTCCCGCCTTTTCTGAATACCATTATTTTTGTTTTATTTGTGTTTACCTTTAGTTTCCACGTATTGCAATATTCTTGAAGAATATTTAATCCTTTTTGTACCTGTGATGCATTTTCTCCTATTAATGAAACTTGATATAAGACCATTTAAAACAAAAATGTTATCTACAGTACTCATATTAGCTCTGAACCCAGCTTGGGCTTCAACATATACGTTATAATTTTCAGCCCAGTTTTGCAAGCTGTTATTTAGTACTCTAGTAAATAATTTTCCGACGCAGCTTAATAACGTGATTCCTCTATAATTCGTTGCATCATCTGGATTCCCTTTTTTATGCAGTGGTATTATATACCCCTCAGACCATCTGTCCGGAAACATACCCAATCTAAATATCTTGTTTAACATAGATTGGAGAACAGGCATGAGAATTGCTCTGCATTTATTAAGAATTCATTGAGTATTAAATCTGGACCTGCCGATCGATTGTTTTTTAACTGTTTAATAGCTTTATGAATCTCTTCATTCAAAATATCCTTATTAAGTTCATCAAACATAATATTAAATTCATCTTTTTCATACCTTTCAATAAAATGAAGTACATCTTCATCTGGAGTAAAGAAAGTATCACTAGGATTGTTAATAGTTTTGAAGTACTTTTCAAATGCTGACAGTGGAATATTTGCTGGTTTAATGCCAGCAGTTTCCTTGAGTAAATTCCAATATTCTCTGGCATATAGCTTTAACGCGTTTATTTGGAAAGAATAACGCCTTCTCCTCATTCTTGTATTTACTCCATCCTACAAAAGGGAAATAGACAAACAGTGTAGACTCTGATCAGACGCCGCATTATAGATGTAGAGAAAACTCATCCCTTTTAAAGTTTTAGAAAGTTCCAATCTAAAAATAACTCCGACAGGTCAGAAGAAAACACTAATACTATGTGTTTGTGTTACGTTTTTGTGAAAGGTGGTGGTGGTGGTGGTGGGGGGGGGGGGGGGGGGGGGGGGGATAACACGCAACGGGCATCTGGATGTTATAGGCGAATTCGTGACAGGTTACACTCAATTTCTGCGCCAACGGAAAGCATCTCGCCAGTTAATGTTTATTTGAAGTATAATATAGGTGTTCGGGATTCAAAGGTTCCACTGTAATCAGTCGAACACAACTCTATTGCTATAAATAGTAAAACCTCTCTATTACGACCACTAAAAGAAGGCTAATTGAGTGTTTAAAGACAGGTGACAGTTTAAGAAAGCTCCTCGTTTTACTGTCACCTTGCTTTAAGCAATCAAACTATTGTAAAACCGTAATAATTAACATAATTAAGTGGTCGTATTAGAGACGTTTTATTATTACTCAGAACAAACATACATGTATTTCAAAACTAAAGCTTTAAAAGAAGTATGTATGTTTGATTTAAGCAAGCTTTGAGAATCGAACGCAGAAATAAAGCAGACCATTTTGGGAATGTACTAGTTGGAAGTGGAAGAATCCGACGACCATATGTCGGACTTCTATCCATTGATGCACTATCCCCTTAAAGGAATGGTGCAAAGGAAAAAACTGAGTGACTTACAGGTATAACCAAGCACTCATAGAATCCGAGTGACTTACAGACATAGCCAAGCACTCAAAGAAGCCGAGTGACTTACAGACATAGTCAGGCACTCGATTGCTGCTCTTGTAAAAGAGCAGCAAACGCACAGTCTAATTCACCCCGTCGGTGCAAGACCCGTGCATACAAATACAAATGACACCAAAGGCGTCAGTGATTACCCTTACGGGAATCTATTCAAAGAACGCAATTATTGCACTTTTCAATGAAATTGGCAGAAGGGAAATTTATGACATCTTAAATAAAATATTTCTAACATTCAGCAAGTTAAAATAAATTCTGAAAGTAATACAAAAAGCTTTTAAATTCACATGGTTACGTGGAAATATATCATAATAATTAATTCTTCATTCAATCTTATACTAGCTGTGCTATCTGAATTAATTTTAATGAAAATTATAAAACGTACATCAGTCGTTTTGTACTCCGTATCGCCACTGGTCCTAGATTAGCATATGAATAAAAGGTGTTAGGATCCCAGCACCCAGCTCATACATGTACCACTATTCTACCTAAGTGCTGATAGCTCAGTCGGTAGTGTGGTTGACTAACAATCAAAAGGTCATAGGTTCGAGTCTCATTCGAATCAAAAGTTTTTTTTTTGTTTTTTTTTTTTGTTTTTTTTTTTAAAGAAGTCCAATTGTATTGACTTGTGGATAAATAACTCAGATAAAGGACATGTTTAGTCTTTGTTGGTTAGAATCATTGTTCGCTATATAGCTTGTCGAATTACGTTTTGGTTCATGACTGACACACACCATTGTCTGGATGCAATGTCGTCTGCTTAAAATTGTCGTCTGCTTAAAATTGTCATCTGCTGTTTTTCTCAAAGTTACGTAATGGACATTTTGACATAAAAAACTTAATAATGAGTGACAAACAGCTTGATTCAAGATCAGACGCCGCGTTACGCGGCGTCTGATCTGGAATCAATCTGTTTGCAAAGTTCCCTCCGATAACGACTCCCTCCAAACAACGCCCACAATTTGTGTCTCCTGTTGGGTGTATCCCCTAGTTCCTCTTGTCCGTAGAATTGTGCACCTTGAAGGGAAGAAGCATGTCCTAGACATGCACTGTAGATTGTAAGACCAAATCATGCATTGGTTATGTTCCGTACTGCAATCACGCTATTGCAGTCCTCAGTCATTGTGCACAAACTGGCACACTCTGCAACATTCCGTGCTGGTACCTCAAACCTTATGACACTACTATAACAGAGCTGGTTAACAAACGATTCGTCTAAGATGTTACCATTGTTCAATAATCCTAATAATCTTTCAAATGTGTATAAGTCTTGATACCAAAGAACAGGAGCTTCGTATGGCTGTTTTAGAGATGGAGCACTGTATTTTAAACAGGATTGTTGTTGCTAACTACATCACTTAAGTTAACGTACGTGTCTTCACTATAGCTTGTATTAAATGTACATATGGATTCGAAGTTACTACTGGATTTGATAACTGTTCAAATAATTATGAAACCAGCAGAATAAGATTTTTTTTTTCATTTCTGTGCAGACAGATTACCCGATCTAACATAATTAGATCTATATCTTATTAAATTTTGCGTAAAAATTATGAAATATATCACGAATGAATTATAACGTTATAATTCATTCGTGAATATATGTAATAAAAAGATTTTTTTTCGAGGGAACGAAATAACCAAAAATATGGGTACGAAATGACTAGTGAATTTGAAAGGGTACGAAATGACCAAAAATGTGGGTACGAAATGACCAAAAAAATAGGGTACGAAAGGGCGAGGGTACGAAATGACCAGTTCCCGGAAAATATTCCTAGATGGGCTTTGGTGGGTTTCTGGGGGCATTCTGAGCAATCAAAAACGTTTAAACGGAAAAATACAATCAGGCAACAGCATTTTAATCTATATGTAAAATTCGACTCCAAATTACGTAAAATTGTATATATATATTTGCGTGTGTCCCGGCCATTTATCTCTAATTCTTACCCCGTCTGATTGGTTTAAAACCCTTACTCTAGAGGGGTCCGGGGGCATACTCCCCCGGGAAATTTTTAATCCCAGATGGTCTCTGGTGCGTTCTGAGGGCGTTTCTTGCATTCAAAGACAATGTAAAAATTTGACTCAAAATAACAAATTATTGATTCTAGGATAACGATTTTTTCTGACAGCTTTTCTTCCAGTCTTTGATCTCTACCCCCTACGATTTTTTTTGCATTTTTGGACTTTTCGATTTTTCGATTTTTGAGGACAATGTGTACGCAGTTGCGTTTTTTGCGTACAGGTAGCTACGCGCCTGAATAGTTTCTTAACCCCTTAGTTTGCAGACTTTCCAAATGGATTCCTCGATTTCCAATCAATGGCTCATAAATGGTTTCTCCTCAAAACAGTTTCAATTATGGTTCAGATGGTTCCTTCTGGACCTGAATCTACACTGTTTGCACATGATGTACGTGTATACTTTTTCCAGCAAATTAAAGGTATTTTGTTGTTTAAAACCCCTTTTGAATCTTGTTTTTAGTTTAAAATACAGCAGGTTGAAAGTACGTAAAAGCAGAATGCTCATTTAGAAGCATTTTGATTTATTTTCAGTCTGCTTTAATTAAGCTAGTGCTCAGTGCAGACCCTGATCAAGGTGTCTCCTTAAAGAGCCTTCTGATCAGGCTCTTCACTGTTTGTATAAGACAAGTGTACTCTTTACAGGTCAATGCCTTAAACTAAGCTTAACATTGCAATTCTCTCCGGAAAAAATATTTAATTCAATCAGAGACTTTAAAAGCCAGAGACTTTTAAAGTCTCTGATTCAATATGATATTAGGTGAGCGATATCAGGACCATGTTGGCCCTTGTTTGAAACTTAGCAAACGGAAACTGTTGCAGAAAATACTTTCAGAGTTCAAATTTAGGGAGCAAATTAAACACACAAACAAAAACACAGTCAGAAGGTCCCTCAAAATCCTAGTGGTAAACTGCAGGTCAATAGTTGAAAAGAAACTGGAATATGAAAATCTTGTCTCGTCTACAAATCCTGACATAATTCTGGGCACTGAATCATGGCTGAAGCCAAAGCATTATGACAACGAGATCTTTAACCCGGACATGGACTACACTATATACCGACGTGACAGACCAAAACAAAATGGAGGTGGTGTTTTCATTGCAGTGAAAAACTGCTTCATATCACAGGAAGAAACACGCTTCCAGACCGACTGTGAAAACTTATGGATAAAAATGGAACTTCAAGGTAGCAAGCCATTAATCATTGGTTGCTATTATAAACCGAGAGAGTATGATCCACATGGTTTGGAAGAATTGAAAAAATCTCTCTCAATGGTTTCCAAGTCAAATGCTACTGTATGGTTAGGTGGAGACTTTAATATGCCAAAAATGGCCTGGTCAAATATGTCCCCATCTAAAGACTGTAAATACAACTCCTACTACAGAGAACTCATAGACATACTGTATGACCACAACCTGACGCAAGTTGTTCAGGAACCGACCCGTGAAAACAACATACTGGACCTTTTCTTAACTAGCAATCCATCCATCATAAACAGAACAAGCATCATACCTGGCATTAGCGACCATGATATTGTTCTGATTGAATCTCACACTTCTGCTAGGATGAAGCCTCAGGTACCTAGGAAGATTCAATTGTTCAAAAATGCAGACTGGGACGGTTTTCGGACACATTTGGCCAACTTTCATTCCTCTCTGACAGCCTCAAACAAATATCATTCAAGCTCACTTGAATCACTCTGGAAAACTATATCCACCGAAATTGATGAGGCCATAAACAAATTCATCCCAACCAAATGGGCCTCCTCAAAAGACAAACTGCCTTGGATAAAGAAGGACCTAAAGAAACTATACAGGAAAAGAGACAAAACATACAAGAAATACAAGTCACAAAAACACAGTACAACAAAAGAACACTACTTAAACATAAAGCACCTCTGCAGGAAAGAAACTAAAATAGCATACCAGAAATACCTAGAAGATATATTAAATGTCAACTCTGATGCCCAGGACCTGCAGGGGAAAACAAACACACAGCCAAATACTAAAAAACTATACACATTACTGAAACACTCCAAACAAGACTCTCACGGCATAGACACACTCAAAAAACATAACAAACTGTACACAACAGATTCAGACAAAGCACACACTCTCAACCAACAATTCCAATCTGTCTTCACTTCTAAATCTCCACTCTCTCTTAAATCTCTTGCTGGAATGAAAGTGCAGGATTTGGCAGATGCAGGTAGCGAGCTCCCCCAACAGAAAATCAGTCCTCATGCACCCATGCCCAATATCAAGATCTCAAAAGATGGTGTTGAGAAGCTTCTAGCGAACTTAAACCCCCATAAGGCCGCTGGGCCTGATAAAATCAGACCAATAATCCTCAAAAATGCCCATAAAGAATTTGCCCCTATCATTACAGAACTCTTTAGAAAATCTCTTGTGACCCACACCCTACCAGATATATGGAAAATGGCCAATGTCGCTCCCATATTCAAGAAAGGCTCCCGGTCAGACCCAGCCAACTACCGCCCGATCTCTCTAACCTGTATCCTGTGTAAAACCTTGGAGCACATAGTAGCTTCCAGCATAACCAAACACTTCACTAATAACAATCTCTTCTATGAGCTCCAGCATGGATTCAGGGATAAGCGGTCATGTCAAACGCAACTTCTTATGCTGATAGACGATATCCTTCACTCTGTAAATCTCAAAAGCCAAGTAGATCTCATACTACTTGATTTTTCCAAGGCTTTTGACATGGTTAATCATGAAAAACTTCTGTACAAGCTCCACTTTTATGGTATAAGAGACCAAACACTACAATGGATCAAGAGCTTCCTTGACAGCAGATCCCAGTCCGTTGTAGTAAATGGATCCTCCTCCTCCACTATCCCTGTATCCTCTGGAGTCCCTCAGGGCTCAGTTCTTGGCCCACTTCTTTTTCTAATCTACATTAATGACCTTCCTGAGCATGTCCAGTCTTCTACTGTGAGATTGTTTGCAGACGACACAGCCATCTATCTGTCTCTGACTGTCTCCTCTCACTCCAGCCTCCTACAGCACGATCTTAAACAACTTGAAATCTGGGAAAAAACATGGGATATGGCCTTCAACCCGTCAAAGTGCCAAGTACTACAAATAACTAAACGCAGGACACCTATACCAACATACTATACTCTTCATAATACCACCCTTGACACAGTTAACGCAGCCAAATACTTAGGTGTCACTCTTTCCAATGATCTTTCATGGCACACACATATTGATAACATCACCAAAAAAGCAAATCAGACACTAGGTTTTCTCAGACGAAATATAAAAGTCCATTCTGAAAAGCTCAAAGCTGTAGCCTATAAGACACTTGTACGGCCGCAGCTGGAATACTGCTCAACTGTCTGGTCACCCCACACCAGCACCCTGATAGACCAACTTGAAGCAGTGCAGAGGAGAGCGGCTCGTTGGACTAAAAGGGACTACGGCCGTACATCCTCTGTAACTGATATGCTTAATGCACTAGAGTGGAGACGACTGGATCTCAGACGCGTTGATCAACGCCTGGTTATGTTCCAGAATATTCTGCATAACCAGGTAGCCATCCCACTTCCAAATTATTTGACCCCTCCCTCTAGACCCTCTCGAAAATCTCACTCACAGGCATTCCAATTCATACAAACCAAAACTGACTACCATAAATTCTCCTTTTTCCCCAGAACAGTAGTCCAGTGGAATGCCCTACCATCTGACATTGTCACCCTGTCCGGCCCAGAGTTCAGTCTGGCTGTTAGCCAGATTGAACATGTCTCACCTTAAGTTCACCTGTCCTGTTTTTATCTATATTTTAACAAACTACTTTCTTATCTTTTAAACACTCCTTTTATATTTTCTTATTAATTTTCTCGGCATGTGACGCGCGTCAAAGTCTAGGTCCCCACAAGGGGTTTGACTAAAAGGAAGATAGATAGATAGAATGTTGTTAAAAAGGTATACCTAATTGGCCAAAATCCTCATCTGCATAATCATTGTTATCTGTACCTCAAGTCGTTAGTCGTATTTTCCACAAAAAGCAAAAAGAGCCGCAAGTCATTCGAGGTCTGTGTTTTAGTCATACCTAATGGATGTTATCGTAAATTTGATTGGTTAAAAAGTAGATCATCAGAAAATGAAGTCGACTCTGCTAGATAAACACTGATGTTTCGCATAAAGTATAAACTACTGCTTTTGATCGGCAGTATATGGATATTTGGAATAATATATTTTCTTGTACAAACATCAAGTGACCCAGTAAGTTGAAAATCAGTATAATACTGACTGCTTGTTGTTCAAATTCGTCTCCACATGTTCTTCTTTTCTTCAACTCACACGTATGCAATGTGGGTGGGGCAGTGGAAAACTTGTGTCATTTCAGTTCAACAGTTGCATGCTGCTTAAACATTAATCTATATGTCGAATTGCATTTAACTCTGTATCAAGCTACTATTTAACAAAGAATCATTGCGCTCTTTAGAAAGAGATGACAGCTAACTCGCTGCAAATGTGTAAACGTTGAGCTTTCTTCATAAACATAAAAGTGAAATTTATCATGCAGTTTTTATGCCATGGTGTTTACAGGGTTCGAATTTAAGCTCGCATACTCACAAACTGCGAGTGGAATTTGTAAATTGCAAGTGATTTTTCCACGAACTCTCAAAAAAATGCGAGTAGCGTTTTTGGGACGGTAGTGACTAGGGGTACGTGACGGTACCTCTAATATTTGAAATTAGCGGTACGGTCACGTACCCCTAGCGAGCCCTATGAGGGTTGACTAGGGGTACGTGAGTCCAAAACACTATTAAGAAACACTTTATTTTGTCTGCAGATACGTTAATATCGATGCTAATGTTACTAATATCTCATTTCAACCTTCTATTCCGACTGTTTAACGCAGAAAAGCAAAGAAACTTCATATAAAAAAATTCCATATCGGCATTTTTTTCACGGCAGCGAAAACTATACCTATGATTAAAGAACGTTCACACATTTTTTACAAGCATGTATAATTATCCAATAACAGCTTTATTTAGAATAATTGCACTGTCTTATTGCGATCAACTGTCAAACGTGTTTTTGAGTTGATTTTTGTAACATGTTATTAACCAGCAAACTTACATGTTCGATACTTAATGGGAGCCGCGGAGCTTCGATTGTTTTTATTTTCTCAGATCTGCCACTTTATATTCAACGCTAAGTTAGGAAGATACATCAGCAGTAATTTCGAACAAGAATATTATATAACTAAGTTAGCTTTGAATCAAATTAATCATTTATAAGAAAAACACTTAACATTGGTCACGGATTTTCAGATACCGGGCGTATCTGACGATATATATGCGGAATACATCTATTCTCATCGCTGCCGTGAGAACAAGTTGGGTGATGAACATATGTCGAAGTTTCTTTGTTTTTCTCCATTAAATATCCACAAGATAATGAAGAAATGAGAGATTATCAATATTAGCACCAATAAAACGTATCTGCAGGCAAACTTATATGTTGCTACATAGTTTAAATGACTCACGTACCCCTAGTCAACCCTCACAGGGCTCGCTAGGGGTACGTGACCGTACCGCTAATTTCAAATATTAGAGGTACGGTCACGTACCCCTAGTCACTACCTTTTGGGACAGCTAAACACAGTATAACGTCTGTAACTTGTAAGACTGCTCCGTTTATTCCGTAACATTTCGTGTGACGGAAATAGACGAGTAGACCAGCGAACACTTTCCGTAAGCCAATCATAGCTTTTCGGGCAGTTTCAACCTCTTTTTTGTCTGTAAGAATGACGTAATGATAATAATGACGAACTTTCCCAATTCTCATTGGCTAATGAAACGCGCATTTTACTACTTCGGAGTTCTGATTTGTAAACAATTCTTATCACAGACTCAACAACCGAAACCGTTCTTCAAATACGTGGCCATTTTAAAGACTCGCACGAGTACAAGTATACTTCTAATTTTACTGTGACGTACTGTCTATCAGTCTATTAACCATAGCCCTGAAATATACCGCCAGTGAAAAAACAGTTTGTATCGTAGACGGATTGGCA
Organism: Gari tellinella; assembly: GCA_922989275.2. Classification (NCBI taxonomy): domain Eukaryota; kingdom Metazoa; phylum Mollusca; class Bivalvia; order Cardiida; family Psammobiidae; genus Gari; species Gari tellinella. The sequence goes on along the minus strand of OV277857.1, from coordinate 24,197,017 downwards.
ATCTAAACCTGACCTAATTTTCGAGTAATGAAGTAGCATAAAGAATTTTTTTCAGAATGGCCCATCATCTATAATTTTTTATGTGACATTTCAAAAATCTATATGACATTTTGAAATTTTATGGGCCAATTTTTAAAATGCTTAGATTTCAATAAAATCAACTTTTTTTTTACATACCTTTATTTGTAAGTAAGAACTTAAACAGGTATACTATTTCTGAACTAAAGAAGTGTGGCATATCTGAATGAAAAATAGATAATCATATCATTCAAATTGTGCACTCATGCACAAGTTCACCCTATGCATTTTGTATTCGTTCTAGTTTGTTTAATTAATTGTAACTTGCTCTATCTTTAAACTGCAGAGTGGTTACCGTTACAAAATTCACCGGGTTTACACAGAGGTGCACATTTGTGTCATATCTATTATCTAAGAAAAAATAGTCTAAAATATGTGAGCAGCAATGAATAAAGATAAACAATTCAACAGGAAACAGTGAAGGCCCTGTACAGACAGCTAGTACATGAGCTATCTGATCTTTATATTCACTGTTTTCCAGAAAATTTAGGATCGTTTTCTCAGTCTATTAACTGTATATAATAAATTCATATTCAGAATCTCGTCTTATGAAGAAATAATTCGATCCCGGCGTGTGTTGGTTGTTTGTTTTGTCTTTGTTGTCTCTCTCACACGTAAATCTTTCCAGAAATGTCCAGTTAGTGTGCTCGATTTTTTCGCGCCGCCATTTTGTTTCGAGTCAATTTCAAAATATGACCGCTATTTTTAACGCCGTTTTATTTGTCAATATCTCCTATTAAAAACACAGTCTAACAAAGAAAAAGAAATCATACTTTGTAAAACCGACGAAAAAAAGACGCTTAAGAACCATATTTTTTACGTGTAACACACGTAATACACATATGCCAAAACCCAAGTTTTATCGGCCTATTGAAATGTGCATAGAAATTCTGCTTCGCAATTTCGGCATATCTCTTTGTTTTCTAATGGGATTTTTCATAATGTATCATTGGAAGATCAATTCAGGAAGTTAACTGTCGATCTACATTCATATTAAATGTTCGTTACACGAGTATTTTCGCAGAAATTTACGATTATGATCCTCCAGAGTTTATACGACATAATTTCCCCCACCCGTTCTATCGTAATGGAGTGTTGGATGGGGAACGACTTTTTAACCCTTTTGACCGTAAATCATCACCGGAATATCCTCCAGAAAAACGAATTAGTTGTTAAACGATAGAATCAAGCCATCTAGCATACAGGACATTTTGCATTTGAAAATTATGGTAAGATAAAATCGGCAAGACGCCTGGCGCACCAGTTGGAAATTCTATGTGACATTTTTTATTTTTATCTCAGCATGGCGCATGGGTTTCCAGGTCACTGTATTGACGATATGGTAAAACTATGTACATGCGCAGCTGAAGGCGGACTTCAGTTTAAAAGATGCCATTTATGGGTGCTACAATTTACAAAACAGAGTCCAGTAGTGTCCTGGCCTTAAAAATGCATTTACAGTGTGCAGTGTAGTTCTTCACAGCTATGCACTCTGCCACATCCCCATATAAGTGTGCTTGTACAGCAAGGCCGTACAAGTGATGATAAAGATACACACTATGACTTACTCCCCCAGCAAGTTGAAATTTGTCCGAAATTTCTGTATCTCTCTGTATGCTAACAACTGGGGGTTGAACTCATAGCATATAGTCACAGAACCATGTGAGGCGCCAAATGTAACCAGGTTACTTATAAAGTTGTCCGGGGGTCGAATCCAGGTTGCCAGGTTCGCAGTCATGTATTCTACCACATCGTCATATAAGCGTGCTTTTACAGCAAGCCCTACAAGTGATTATAAACCTACACACTATTTCACACTGATTTCTTGTGGCCTGCTGCACAGTAAAATGCCCAATTGAGTTAACATCAATGTCAAAAATTAAAGTTGCTTATTTCTAATATGTTTCTGCAGATTATTGTAGCATCATATGTCCTCTACATTGGACAACACTCAGATATATAAGTTTATTTCGGGTTTTGTAGAAATTCAATGTTTTGTTCGGCTTTTAGGCAGTGTGACGGACATTACATAAACATGTTCATCATGCTTTAATGAGCTAATGCCTTTAAAACATAACATTGTTTTGTCATTTAATCATTTTGTAGGCCTAGTCCTTTAAGCACAACTCAATATAAGTGGTGTATTGTGATATTTGAGAAAAAAATTTCATCAACATTCTCAATTATTCTAGAATTTCGAAGAAATACTTTGTGTCAAATAATCTATACATGAGATTATTTGATTTTTCTTTCAAATTCTTTCTTTCTGTGAGTCAGATATATATGATAGATAAATGAATAATATATAAAACTGAATTTTATTCATTATATCCTTATACTAAGGCTTAAGCCATACAAGCAAGTACATTTCAGTTGTGACGGACATTACATAAACATTGCTGTTATTGAATAACACATGAATATGAAGGAAAACTACCTAAAAACTTAAAAAGCTATATTTTCTAAATTAAATGCATGTCCTTGTTTAACTGATCTGGTCTATAATATCATTTGCATATATTGTACATAAAAACAATATACTCTGAGGTATTAAATTGTCTTAAATGCAAAAGAAATTGTTGTTGAAATTAATTTACACTTATAATCTTTAATCTTAGTACACTGACTCATTCTTTAAACTTTAGTAGAAACTTCCTCTATTAGAAACCCCCTCTGTGGAAAGGGGACCCAGGGTATGTTATGCAATCACCATCATAAATCAATTAATCCCTTTATCTGGCCAATTAATGGTGTCAGCCTGAGGCATTGTTTATTGAAAATCTCCTTTGTGGGGACCTGGGTTAGGACAGGAAGTCAGACTCCCCAGGGTGCCAGATTATGCTATCTTCATCATAAGGCACAGATCAAAGTTATTCATTTAAATGAGATAGGCATAAAGATCAGTAAATTTGTCAATCTGGAAACAGTCATGACTTAGTAGATCCAGTGCTAAATATGTACATGAAGGTCTATTTACAATAAAACCATTTCATCCAACTATAACATTTTCATGATAAGTGGTTGATACATCAGACAGAATCTGACAGGTGGATGCTTAGTGCAGTGCAAAGTAATGCAGCAAGCTCCTGTTGGAGCTTTCCTTGTCACTTTCATACTGCATTAAGCTGCCACCTGCTTTAAAAGGAGTAATGTGCTTTTTGTGAATGCTCAGATGAAAAAATTTATGATGTTTGCGAAAGCATTTACTCAGGGGGCTTGAGCCTTGATGTTCCTGTAATGTCCCCCCCACCCACCCTTCTATCAAATAATAGACCTTTTTTGTCAAAAAGGCCAGTCAGTTAGGGTTTGTTAATAATTTTACATGTGATTTTATGTTTGTGAGATTCTATTTATCTTCAAGACTATTTTTTCTGACCAGAATGATGTTATCACTGGATTTTGCATATCTTCAGAAACGTCCATGTAAATTATGAAAAAATCTTCAAAGTTACTTAAAATGAGAAAAAACTACGAAAAGGTGTTTATGGACTGCAGTGTACATAAATTGCTTTGAAAGACTACAAAAACCAACAGAAAAATAAAAAACTATTTAGGAAAATAAAAGATTTTAATATATGTCTATTGCGTAATGTCCGTCCCCTTTATAGTGTAATGTCCGTCCCCTGTTATATGTGACTATAAAAAATCATCATGAGTGTCTTAGATTAGAACAAAACATATGATTTCAATAAACCTGCAAGAGTTGGCATTTTAAATCAACTTTAGTTGCAGTTTCAGTGATTTCCAACTAGTTTTATATCATATACAACGAAAATGATTGAACACTTTTTGCCAACTCTGAGTTTCGAAATTCTTCAACAACGTTACAACCACAACAAAAAAGTTTATCACTGGTAATAAGCTTGGGTTTACTTTAAAGATAACTGTTTGTAGTGTATGTATGAAAAGACATATAAGTAAATAGACATTCTATCTTGTTATAAACTATTATTTATAAACATGTAATGCATAAGTTGTAATGTCCGCCCCCTGCTAGGCCTATCAATGAAAATTTGTAAGAAAAATATTTTTTTACAAAAAAGTAGTTTTAAAGGTTTTTTTTTATCTTTTTACTTACTGAACATGATTCTATACCCATGTATGCTTCCAAAAGCCATAAATTAAACAAATATAAGAAACTTCATTTTTTTCACCTAGATGCAAACTGAATTTGCCCATTTACTGTGCACAAGGCACCAGAGTGATAATATATAATATTTTGACTCTTTTTTTAATTTTTGATATATTTTACAATAATTCTTGTTAGAGGAATGCTAAATAGTGTGTACAGTAACACAAATGTAATTAGATAGCATTTTATTCAATGCACAAAATGTGACAAATTTTAGGGTGTGACGGACATTACATAAACATTACATTTTCGCTCATTTAAAGAAAAGTACTGCATTGTTGCTTTTGATACTTTGCTGTTTTAATATGATTGGTATACACATTCAGAATGTAAAGTCATAAATAATTTGATACATCCTTTCTAACTTTTACAGGGTGTGACGGATATTACGGAATTTTGACACAGACAAAAAATCAAAATTTCAATTTATCATAAAATTATCAAAAACTTGTATATCTTTCTAAATAGAAGTAATTTACTAAGTACTATAATATTGAGTGTGTTTAAAGCTTAAAAGCATTTTCTATGACACTATTATCTAAATATAATGATCATTGTCAAGCACAAAGGGTATGTCAAAATTCTGACCATTACATAGGGTGCTTTCTACATATTCGATAAAAACCATAATGAAAAATTGAATTCAACCTTATGTATCATACATCAATTTAAAGGAAACAGAATTCTCTGTAAGTACAAATCCAAATAATAAAGGTATTGTTTCATATACATGTAATCAATAGGGACATGTTTAAAAAACATGAAAAATGTGATGCTAATGCATTACAGGTAAAAAATGTCATTTTTTGACCAATTATTTTGACCAAAATTTTTTTTGGGGAAAATTATCAATAGAATTTCATATATAACCACTTGCAATATGTCATATCTATCAGGAAAACATAACTTTGTGTAATTATATGCATGTTAAAAGAGAATATGACCTAAAACATACATATTTTGTGAAATGGGCACTTTACTGTGCAGCAGGCCTTGTCTAATATGAGACTATGTAACTTCGTATTTGTGATTTCAGGCAAATGAAGAAGAAGCAAGGTATCACAAAAGAGTTTATTTGCCAGCCGAAATTGAAAGGCAAGAAACTCCTGCCAAATTCGAAAACAATGTAATTGAACAAGAGCAGAAATTAAAACCTGTACGGCAACATGGACTGGAGGAGCCAGGAAAAAATGTTATCCACATGGAACAAGTTAATGTGGATAAACCTGCAGCAGGAGACATTGATGATGACAGCAGTGATGTTGCCTGGGAGAAGTTTGATGAAAAGGCATTCATTGACAAAACCAGGGTAGCACCTGGAGAAGATGCTTATGGGAAAAACAAGTTCAACCAAATGGCCAGTGATAACACAAAGTCTAACAGAGAAGTTCCCGATACAAGACATTCTAGGTAATTACAGTAGAACCCCTCTATTACTACCACTAAATTGTGTACATTATCAGGTGTTTACGACAGGTGACTGCTTAAGCAAGTTGACAATAAAACACAATCTTAATTTCTGCATTAAAGCCAATGTACCTTCTGATGTAATTGTGACTGGTAAGTGGTAACAGCTTAAATTTATTATAACTAACGCAAGACAGTTATTGTAATGCAAAACACTCCTAGAGCCTTCTGCTTTAAAGTTTAAACCCAATGTACTCTCACCTTCTGATGTAAAGAGCCTTCTACAGTACTTTTGTCTCGCATTTTAAAAGCAATTCCTTCACTTACATGACAACTACGCTTGACACAGGTTTAGTTGTATGCATATTATAGCATTTCGATTTCTCTTCTCAGGTGTAGATCTGAAAACTATCCCACCGATTTGCCGACTACTGTAGGTGATTGACACAGGTTTAATTGTATGCATATTGCAGCATTTTAATTTCCCTTTTCAGGTGTCGATCTGAAAACTATCCCACCGATTTGCCGACTACCTCAGTCATCATAACATTCCATAACGAGGCAAGGTCTGCCTTGCTTAGAACTATTGTCAGGTAAGCATAACACGGTTAACCAATTACCCTGTTTCTTGTTTTGAAGACAAGTGGCGACTTAACACAGGTCTAAAGTATAGCAGAACACCCTTGAAGCGCATTCTGCTTTACTTTCAGCCTGTTTTCTAAGCTTTCATCTCATTCTATTAGGATACAGATTTTTTTTCGTATGATGCATATTTATAACTGTATAAAGTGGGACTATTTTCTTCAGTGGAAGACTAAATTAAAGGTTTAAAAGGCATATTTGTGGGGGAATGGGCTAAAACCCCAGATAATATGAATATTCCAAACATTTAAACTATGAAATTGCCCAAAGCAAATGATGTGACTACTCGCTAGGGTTTGATGATGGCTTAAATGAGAATGATGGTAATGTTGTTACATCATAAAAGACAGGTGGTTGTGTAAAACAGGCTTACCGTAACCCATTACCTCATAAATACGCCTTTTTACACCTCTAATTTATTCATCCGGTGAAGAAAATAGTTCCATTTTATACAGTTAAAAATATGCACCACAAGTAAAATATTCAACATACTAACAGATGGTAGCTTAAAGCAGGCTAAAATTAAAGCAGAATGTGCCTTAAGGCACATACTGCTTTACTTTTAACCTGCTTTAAGTGGTCACCTATTTTCAATTTCAGAAACAGGCTATGGGGTAATGGGTTAACATAAAGCCTGCTTAAAGTTAAAGCATCCCTCCGTCTGAATACAAAAACAAGAAGTGGCTCAACTGGTTAGTCATCAGATAAGAGAGAGTAATAGAATTTTATTGTATACCTATCAATGATTTATAGAGATTCTTCAGTTAGATCAATTTCATATACGTCACAGTTGATATCATCACTAGTGATGATATCACTTTTGCAGTGACGATACCATTTTTGCCGGAACTTTCTTCTGTGACGTCATGTGTAAACAATTAATTTCGTGTATTTTCTCTGTAAAAACGTCTTTAAAAGATATATAATAAATACAATGATCCATTCCTTTGGATGGATATGATATGAAAAATATATCACTCAAATGGGTTGTTATCTGGTAAAAGAACTTGTCCTGTGGACTCGTTTTTTAAACCAGATAACAACCCATTTTCGTGATTTATTTTTCGTATCAATCCAAAGGAATTGATTACCCTTTATACATGTATATCAATCTTGTTTAGATGAATACAGTCATGTGAATATGAATATAGCAATTATATGAAAACGATTACAAACTTCTTTTATTTTTATTGTAGTGTATTCAGAAAAAGCCCAGCTCACCTTATAGAAGAAATAATATTAGTGGATGATTTCAGCGATAATGGTAAGTAAAACATATTGTCTCATTGAAATTCACAGAATTAATACCAACCAATAATAAAACATTGCGTTTTAATATGGCAAAGTATATCCAGGAAGCTTTCATCGTCCTTCAATAAAGAACTGTATTAACCCTTTCCTCCCTGACAAATAGACAATTCCAGTTTCTATTTTTGTCTAGTCCATTTCTGACGTTTAAGGATTGTTTTTGTCAATGTTTGGCATTATGACAAACAGGGAATACCCTGATCAGAGAGCTCCTTTCGGAGCCCTCTGATCTGGGTCTTCACTGTTTGCATAGGACAAGTGTACAATTCACATGTACACTATTTGAAAAGGACGCCTATATGCGGGACTAGGGCTCAAAGGGTTAAGCGGAACTACATGTTTTTTCTACTGTAGAGGAATGTTAAATTGCGTCAAAGTATTTATGACGTAGAAGATAGGACTGTAGGTGGTGTTTCATTTCGAATTGATCTGTGACAGAGCTATAGATAAGGGGAGTATATCAAAAACTAAAATCTTTATTTCTGCATAAAACCATATGGTGTCACTACTCATTAGAATCGTCTCTTTGAGACGATTCTAATGAGTAGTAACACCATATAATTTGGTGTTGAAATGAGTGAGAAAATGTTGAATTTGTTCAGTTTACTCTCTTATCTAGAGCCCTGTGATCATTCTATGTTTCTATGATTTCAGCCTCAGAAGGAGATGAACTGGCTAAAATTAAAAAAGTGAAAATTATTCGTAACAATAAGCGTGAAGGGTTGATGAGGTCAAGGGTGAAAGGGGCTGATGCTGCTAAGGGCCAGGTGCTAACATTCCTCGACAGTCATTGTGAATGCAATGAGAATTGGCTGGAACCATTGCTCATGGAAATCAAGGAGGTATGTACACATGGTACAGTGAACTTAACAAATCCAACATTTTCTCACTTATATAAGCACCAAATCCTATGGTGTCACTACTCATCATCAGAATCGTCTCTTTGAGACGATTCTAATGAGTAGTGACACCATAGGGTTTAATGCAGAAATAAAGATTTTCAATTCGACTCCCCTTATCAGGAACCCTGATGGTAGAGATTCTCTGTTTTTCACATGGGTTCACCCTTTTCTCCATAGATACGCCTTTTGACGCCTTTGGTTTTATTTCTCAACTGAAGAAAAGAGTTCCACTTCATACAGTCATCTTATGAATATGTACCATATCTTCTTATGATAAGAAATATTTCCTATATCCTAGCAGATGGTAGTTTAAAGCAACCTTCCAGCGTGCGGAAGGTCGGTGGTTCTGACAAGTTGCCCATTTGTGCCTGAATCAGCGCATAAAGGGCTTCTGTGGTCTTACTTAATCTTTAACTAGCTGAGCCTTATGATTTGACCAAAATATTATTCAAGTGACGTCAAAATAACAGGTTAAATCAAGTCAGATCTGTAAAGGTTAATATTTAAATCAAGTTTTGAATTTTTGGGATTGATTTGAATCCTTTGGGAGAATTAACCCATTACCCCATAAAGACACCTTTTTACACCTTAAATGTATTCTTCCTCTGAAGAAAATATTTCCAATAAAAACAGTCCTGGATAAGTACCATAAGAAATATTTTCTAAACTCTAACAGATGGTAGCTTAAAGCAGGCTGAAAGTAAAGCAGAATGTGCCTTACGGCACATTCTACTTTACTTTCAACCTGCTTTAAGTGGTCACCTATCTTCAAAACTAGAAACAGGCTATGAGGTAATGGATTAACATGATCATACTTTATGTTTCAGGATAAAAGGAGAGTTGTGAGCCCAATCATTGATGTCATCAACATGGATAACTTTGAGTACATTGGGGCTTCAGCTGATCTCAAGGGAGGTAAGTCATCAGCTGATCTCAAGGGAGGTAACTCCTGTCCACAATTGCTGCCTGGATTAATTTGATGTATGCTCCCATAATGCTTGTTGGAAAATTTTATTATAAGATATAAGTATTTTATGAATTCATAATGAGGATATCTTAAGCTTGGTTGACTTGGGGAATGGACTCTTTCCATTTGCTTTGTAATGGCCTGTTCAGATTGACTCTTGAGAAGTTTGTCTAAAGATATTTAAAATAATGGCAAACAGTAGACCCATATCAAAGGGCTCCTTAACACATTTATAAACAGGGAGTAAATTGAACAAATCAAACATTTTCTCACTCATTTCAGCACCAAATCCTATAATGCTAATACACATTAGAATTGCTTTGAAGAGACGGTTTAACCCTTTGAACCCTAGTCCTGCATATTGGCGTCCTTTTCAAACAGTGTACATGTGAATAGTACACTTGTCCTGTGCAAACAGTGAAGGCCCAGATCAGAGGGCTCCGAAAGGAGCCCTCTGATCAGGGTCTTCACTGTTTGTCATAATGCCAAACATTGACAAAAACAACACTTAAAAGTCAGAAATGGACTAGACTAAAATGGAAACTGGAATTGTCCATTTAAAGTTTCAGGGAGGAAAGAGTTAAATGAGTTGTGACACCATAGGCTTTAATGCAAAAATTAAGATTTTAAATTTCGAAATACTCCCTTATCTGGAGCGCTGTATAAAAGTTTGACATTCCTTTCTATATGATAAATTAATAATTATAATAATAATTATGATAATAACAACTTTATTTCATGTGGATTACATATTTGGTATCAAACAAACAAACCAATTTTCAATATGGTCCACTTCAATCATTACTTGAAATTTTATTTCTGTTTCAGGGTTTGACTGGAATTTGGTCTTTAAGTGGGACTATATGACAAGTGAGGAACGAAATAAGAGAGCGCTCAATCCTATTGCTGCTATAAGGTAGGACATTCTCCACCCATTACCCCATAAATATGCCTTTTTACCCCTTTGATATATTCCTCAACTGAAGAAAATAGTTCAAATTTATACAGTCATGAATATGTATTATAAAAGATATTGTTTATATTCTAGTAGATAATAGCATAAAGCAGGCTGAAAGAAAAGCATAATGCGGATTAAGGCGCATTCTGCTTTACTTTCAACCTGCTTTATCTGCTCTAAATGGCCTTTTTGAGTCAATGGGCCGTAAAACACCATTCATTCGTTCAACCTGCTTTAAGTGGTCACATGTATTCAAAACTAGAAAGCGGCAATGGGGTAATGGGTAAAATAGAGTTAAATACAGTGATGAACCTTCTCCTGCTGTTTAACCCTTAGCCCGCCAAATAAATTGTCGTCTGCTATATTTCTCGTCTGCTTCAAGTTTCAAAGTGCTTCAAAGTTGCTCAAAATTGCTGAAAATGTTGTCCGAGTGTCAAACAGCTTGGATTCGGATGAGACGCCGAGTTACTCGGCGTCTCATCCGGATCCAAGCTGTTTGCATATGGAGCTATAGTCGTGAGTGGCAGGCTAAGGGTTAATCTCTGCCCACTATGAACACCTATCACCTGAACTTTTGCTAATAAAGTATGAAATTTTTTCCCACTTTTCAGACGGTAGATAGCTACAGTAAGAACCTCTCTATTAGAACCACAAAATTTTGTTAATTATCAGCTGATAACGGCTAGTGACTGCTTAAAGCAAGATGACAGTAAAACAGAAAGCTGTCATCTATCGTTAATTCATTTTAGTGGTTGTAATAGAGTTTCGACTGTATGTGTTTTCCTTGTAGAACGCCAATGATTGCCGGGGGTTTGTTTTCCATTGACAAGGACTGGTTTGACGAACTGGGCAAGTATGATATGGCCATGGACGTCTGGGGTGGGGAAAACCTTGGTAAGTCACTCAAGATAACTCTTGGCAGTATCTTACAACCAGTCACAGAAAAAATATACATTCGAAACTTGATACTTCAAACTCACTTCAATCGACCTTACCTGTATTTGATTATTTTCATATATTTTATTTTGATAGATGGATCTCACACAAGTTGAACATACCCATATTTTAAAGTTAAAATGTGGCTCAGCCACGTTATAACTTTAAAATATGGGTATGTTCGAACTAAGGTGAGTTTGAATTATCAAGCTTTGACTGTATTTAACTATTTTCTTTAAATGAGTATCATGAAACACCTTTGCCACTTCCTCTACATAATCGTTACGCACAAATATTCATTTGGGGAATTGAGTACAGGTAGCTGATTAAAGCAAAGTGAAAGTAAAGCAGAAAGCTCCTTGATGAGCTTTCTGCTTTATTTTATCTTGCTTTAAGCAGTTACTTGCCTATAATATAGTTGGATATAGGAGATTTGCCCATTTGATTATTATATAGATTGGGTCTGCACTGTTTTCAAAATCATCAATATACACTATTGACAGGGGAAGGATAAACTTCCTTTATATAAATCATTGGTAGTTGTAAGTATTAAAAAGTCACATAGTTATACAGTTTAACCTCTCTAATACGACATACTAAATTGTGTTCAATATTAGGTGTTTAAGACAGGTGACTGCTGAAAGAAAGGTGACAGTAAAACAGAAAGCTCCTGTAGGAGCTTTCTGTTTTACTGTCACCTTTCTTTTAAGCTGTCACCTGTCTTTTATACAATCAACTATCCTTTGTTTTAGCGGTGGTAATGGAGAGGGTTTACTGTATGTATTTTCAGCTTAAAAACATCATAACTGTCACTTACAGAAGATTTGATGTCAAAAAGCTGTAGACATATTTTAGCTGATGGGTACTTTTTGACACATTTTATGACAACTGGAAATACCTACAGTGATAGTTTTTCTGTAACTATACACAATGACATGTGATTTTTGTGAATAACATTGCTGTAACTGCCAGGGGGCAATTTCAAACAAAAAGTGGTTTCTTTCTATAGTTACAGCTATTAATCCATTACCCCATAGTCTGTTTCTAGCTTTGAATACAGGTGGCTATCTAAAGTAGGTTGAAAGTAAAGCAAAATATGCCTTAAGGCACATTCTGCTTTACTTTCAACCCGCTTTAAGCTACTGTCTTCTAAGATATAGAAACATTTCTTATGGTGCATATTCATGATTGTATAGTTTGAAACTATTGTCTTCAATGGAGCAATAAATAAGAGGCATAAAAAAGAATATTTATGGGGAAGTGGATTAAGCATATGCATCCAATGGCAAGATCAACAGTTTGACTGTTTTAAAGTTGACAGCTAAATACATGAACAAAGTAATGCTTGCAAATGGTAGCTTATATCCTAACAAATGGTAGCTTAACTGCTGGTTGCAACTTTACTAACTTTTGCAAACAGTTTGGTTCCAGATCAGACGCCACATGACGTGGCGTCTGATCTGGATCCAAGCTGTTTGACACTCAAATTAAGTTTATTTACTTAACAAATGCATAAATCTAAATTAAACAAAGTTTGCAGACAAGAATTTTGAAGCAGACGCCATCACCGCAGGATAAGGGTTAAAACAGACTGGAAGTCAATTAAACAGGCTGGAAGTGATGCAAAAGAAGAACATTCTGCTTTACTTTCAACCTGCTTTAAGTTGTGACCTGTCTTCAAAACTAGAAACAGGTTATAGGGTAAAAGGTTAAGACCTCCTGTAAGTATCCTGTATGTAAAATTCTTGCATTAAATCAGTCACTTATCTTCAATACCAGTAAATTCATATTTAGTGATTAGTTATCGGAGTTTGACTCGGGTAACTAAAAGGTTTCATAAAGACCTTAGACATGCTTATTTTACTGTTGAAGCCTAATTATGGAGTTTAGCTTTAACCCCTTATCCCATATCATGGTTCAATCTTTGAAGACAGGTGGCCACTTTAAGCATATTGAAAGTAAAGCAGAATGTGACTTAAGGAACATTCTGCTTTACTTTCAGCCTGCTTAAAGTTTTATCTGCTAGACTCTAAAAAATGTTATGGTACATATTCATGACTGTATATTTAACTTTGTTTTTAGTGAAAGAATAAATTAAAAGCATGAAAAGGCATTTTATATGAGTGAATGGATTAAATCATGCAAAGTCAAAATGTTTATCTTTAGAGGTTGTAGCCAAAGTAGGTACAATGGAGAATGTGTTATTCTTTCCCAATAAACGCGTTTACGCTAAAACTATTATTTGCAGTGCAAACAGTTTGGAGCCAGATCAGACGCCGGGTAACCTGGCGTCTGATCAGGCTCCAAACTGTTTGCCACCAAGATAAACATGAAATATCAGAATTGTCCAAAAGTTGTTCTTTTCTACGTTTTAGCGCTTTGCGTTTGCGTACGTTTGCGTTTAAACGGGAAAGAATAACAGATTCTCCACTGTATCATTTTTTTTCTGATAGACACTTTTTATCTCTCCACAGAAATATCATTCCGAGTGTGGCAGTGCCATGGTACACTGCTCATTATTCCCTGCAGTAGAGTTGGTCATGTGTTTAGGAAACAGCACCCTTACACCTTCCCTGGAGGAAGTGGCAATGTCTTCGCTAGGTAAGTATGGTTCTGAAATCCAATTGTCACAGGGCTCTAGATAAGGGGAGTAATTCAAAAGCTAAAATCTTTATTTCTACTTTAAACCCAATGGTGTTGTTACTAGAAAATCTAGTAACACCATAGGTTCGGGTGCTAAAAAAAGTGATGAAGTGCTGGACTTGTTCAGTTTATTCCATCTTACTTGGAGCCATGTAATTAGATTATTATTTCATTTTCCAGGAACACGCGACGGGCGGCTGAGGTGTGGATGGACGACTATAAGGAGTTCTACTATTCAGCTGTTCCCTCAGCCAAGATGGTGCAGACTGGCAGGTAATGGCTACAACTTTAAAACTGACATCTGCATCAAAATACTTGTCACCCAAACTTCATGAGTTTTCTGGCATAAGTCCAGGCAAATTGGTTCCCATTCATCCAACCTTAATACAGTAACAAGTCCCCTAACTCTTTTGATATTTCTAGAGTTTTGCCCCTTTCTACTACATCCAGTACCCCCTCCCTGAACAACAATTCCCTCCTCACCACAATGCTAGCAGCTATTTCCCCAGCAAGACATTATGTCTAACACTTTCACTGCTGCAAACATATGAATTTACTGGGGACATTCAGAATGCTTGTCCTGGGATTTTGCTGAGGTGACAAGTTAAACAATAAAGAGGACTATTTCAGCTCTAAATTTAAACTGTTTAGACATACCATTCTGTTACAACCAATACAGACATTGATTGGCCGTAAAAAAAATATTCATTCATTCATTCATTTCTGTACAAACATAGTTATTATTCTGATACCTGAACAGTCTCTGCAGATTTCAGTTCTACTTGGATCAAGATGCAGCATTTTCTCACTCATTTCAGTATCAAATATTATGGTGTAAGTTAACAAACTACAGTAGAACCTCCCTATTACGACCACTAAAAACAAGGCTAATTGTCCGTATAAAGGACAGGTGACAGCTTAAACTTAAAGCAATGTGAAAGTGAAACAGAAAGCTCCTGTAGGAGCTTTCTGTTTCACTTTCACATTGCTTTAAGAAGTCACCTGTCTTAAACAGCTAATATTTGACACAGCTTAGTGGCCGTAAAAGAGAGGTTCTACTGTACTCATTAGATTCGTCTCTTCGAGTGACACCATAGGGTTTAAAGCAGAAATAAAGATTTTAGTTTATGAAATACACCCCATATCTGGCGTTCTTGTTCTACATGTATTTGTATGCTGTCTATTTTGTAGTATTAAAGAGCGCCTTGAATTGAGGAAGAGGTTGAAGTGCAAGTCGTTTGGCTGGTATCTACAGAACGTCTACCCAGAACTCAAGTATGTTACTATTATAGTCTTCACGGGCATGTCTTACAAAACTTTGTACAACAAATATTGTCGTAAGTCAGATTCTTAAATTCTCAATTTTGATTTATTGCTTCATGTAATCCTGTCGTGAGATGTCTCTTTGGAACCGTCTTGAATAGACAATTCCAAAAAGATGTCACAAGACAGGGTTAGATGGAGAAATAAGAAATCATGTATTTTAAAGTTTTGACTTATGACCGTTTTTGTGGTATGACGTTTCGTAAGACGGCCCAATCTTTATTATCTCTGGCGCCTTTAACCTATTATACCCTAGATCTTTTCATTGAATGCTTCTCAGAGATCCAGTTAAGAGGGAGTAAACTAAAAGTTTCTGTTTTCTCATTTATGTAATTCATGCACCAAATCCTATGGCGTGACTACTCATTAGAATCGTCTCTAATGAGTTGTCACACCATAGGATTTGTTCAGACATAAGGAATACTCCACTTATCAGGACCCCTGGCTTTAGTATGCTTCTTAGGCCTCATTATCAGTTATCATGTAGCTAAAAATTACATATAAATGATGGCAAACAGTGCAGACCCAGATAAGACGTCCACGTTTGCAGCATGTTTTTCTAACTCTACTCTGTTTGCAAACTTTGGTATTTGGAGGGACTAGGTATTTCATGGACGAGTAAAACATTGGAAAAATGAGCGTACTTCTAGTCAATGGACTGGTGAATGTGTATTCTTGGATATATGGTTTATACTTTTCAACAGTAGAGGGCATTTTGGTTTGTTTCGCTGCATTAAATAAGTCTTAACAAAATTTATTTTCTGTTGGAGTGGGTGGTAAAAGCAGAGATGATGGTGGTTTTGTGAAAGTTTAATATTAGTCCTGTTTAGTTTTCTTTTTTTTTCACTATTGCTTATTACAGTAATTTTGTTTCACTTTCACTACATGTACTTAGTTTTGACAGAATTCTTGTCACAAACTTTGTAAATCTAAGTCACAACTAGTCTGTCCAAAATTATAATATTTAAATCTTGGGTTAACACTATCCTCCCTGAAACTTAAAATGGACAATTTCAGTTTCCATGTTAGTCTATTTAAGGTTGTTTGTGTCAATGTATTGCAATATGACAAACAGTGCAGACCCTGATAAGAGGACTCCTTTACGAACCCTCCTATCTGGGTCTTCATTGTTTACATAGGACAAGTGTACCCGTTACAGATGCACTGGTTGACATGACATATATATGGGATACTAAGGTTCAAAGGATTAAGCTGTTTATTTAAGATTTGATGCAGTGGTTGCTTAACCCTTTCCCTTATAAAAGCGACTTTTAGCGCATTCATTTTATTCATCCGCCAAAGAAAATAGTTCCATTTTATACTGTCATGAATACGTACCATAAGAAATATTTTCTATATCCTAGCAGATAGTAACTTAAAGCAGGCTGAAAGTAAAGCAGAATGCGCCCTAGGGCGCATTCTGCTTTACTTTCAACCTGCTTTAATAGGTCACATATCTTAACTACTAGAAACAGGCTATGTGGTAATGGGTTAATGTAAAACAAACTTTATGCAGAAAACACATGCTTTCTGCATTGCTTTTTACCTGCATTTTAAAAGCATTTACTGTGGAACATATCAGTAGAATACGTTTTGCTATAAGAAAGAAACAGGAGACCTCCAGGTACAAAAGCTGTATCATACTATCACTATTATTTATTACACCAGATTTATAAAACTTTTATTTTTCACACAGGAGTTGCTTTTATACCAATGGTATATATTCAAGATGAGAACTGTACATATCAGTTATCTTTAACCCTTATTTTGTGCTGAAATTAGCACATACTTTAGCTTACCAGAGCACATGGATAATAATTGAATTAATTCCTCTTTTCAAAAATGACCTTTTTGGGTCCATTTGGAAGGCTCTTTATTAGAAAAGTGAAAGTAAAATAAAAGTAAAACAAACGGTGCAGACCTGCAGGGTCCACAATGTTTGCAAAGTAAACATACTTGTTTCCAGCATAAAAAAAGTTGACAGTTGTATATTATACAGTGGAGAATGTGTTATTCTTTCCCAATAAATGCGTTTACACTAAAACTATTATTTACAGTGCAAACAGTTTGGAGCCAGATCAGACGCAGGGTAACCCGGCGTCTGATCAGGCTCCAAACTGTTTGCCACCAAGATAAACATGAATTATCTGAATTGTCCAAAATTGCACTTTTCTACGTTTTAGTGCTTTGCGTTTGCATTTAAACGGGAATGAATAACGTTTTCTCCACTGTAGTAGAAAGGTGTATTTCAGCTACTAGAATATGCTTTATATCGTTGGCATGTTTCTTGTATTTAACTCTTTCCTCCCTGAAACTTCAAATGGACAACCCCAGTTTCCATTTTAGTCTAGTCCATTTCTGACTTTTAAGGGTTGTTTTTGTCAATGTTTTGCATTATGACAAACAGTGAAGACCCTGATCAGAGGGCTCCTTTCGGAGCCCTCTGATCTGGGTCTTCACTGTTTGCATAGAACAAGTGAACTTTTCACATGTACACTGTTTGAAAAGAATGCCTATATGAGGAATTAGGGTTCATAGGTTTAACCAACTACCCATTAGCCTGTTTCCTGAAGGTGTATACTTGGCACATTTCTCCCACCATCATTGACCGGATGCATAAGTTTTTCTGTTTGTATGTACTTCTATGTGTATGGGCCGGAGGCCTATGATGCAAAATAAACTGACATACTGACCGGATATGATAGGACATCATTTATGACTTTATAGATCACACAGAGAATATGTTGTTCTCATTTTGTCCACTAAATATTTTTATTCCTGGGGCGTGTTTCTTAAAACTTCGTACAATAAATGTTATAGTATTAAAGTCAGATTATAAAAATCTCAATTATTATTTATTTCTCCATCTAATCCTGTCTTGTGACATCTCTTTGGAATCTTCTTTGCAGGATTAGATAAAGAAATAAAAAATTAAACATATTTTAAAGTTTTGACTTGTGACTGTTTTTGTCGTACGAAGGTTTATAACACAGGCCCCTGACTAGCTGTTTTGATGATCCCCGAGTAAGTGCTACTTGCACTCTTTCCTTAGAGACTTTTCTGTCTTGTCTTTCTGTCTGTCTCACCTCTATTTGTCTGTCTCAACTTCTTCAATCAATGTTACAGGATAATAGTGATTAGTTCTTTATTTTGCAAGCCCAGATGGTGTTGTGCTTCTGTCTATATGATTGTTACATCTAGTCTATATTTGTTGTCAGCTTTCACTGACTACAGGAATCAAGAGTACCCTACAGGTAGGATTCGGCCACCTGAGATTGTCGGCCTGCACGTCACTCTAACTCTGTACCGTGTCTACTGCTTTTAAAACTTGAGAAATGACATTGGATGATGAAAAAAAAATGCTTTGACCCTTTCAACACTGTAGACCTAACTGCATGCTTAACTCATTCACCCCTGAAACTTTTAATGGACAATTCCAATTTCAAAATACGTCTAGTCCATTTTGACTATTTGGGAATGATTTTAACAAAATATTTCATCTGACAAACAGTGTAGAACCTGATCAGAGGGCTCCTTAAGGAGCCCTCTGATCAGGGTCTACACTGTTTGCAAAGGGCAAGTGTAATTCTCACAGGTACACTGTTAGTAAATGATGATTATACTTGTCGCAAGGGTCGAATGTGTTGATAAAGTGTCTAAGTTCAGTCTCAGATTATTTTCAAGCTCTCAATTGGTCAGATTTGAGCATACTGCTCAAATCTGAACAATAGAAAGCTTGAGAATGATAGAATGCTCAAATCTGGCCAATAAGAGACATGAGAAACTTTTAGACTCAAAAACTCATACTAAACGCTTTACAAGCATGGCCCCTGTAGTGCTGTAATGAAGATCTATGCAAACACTTTTGACTTTTACCCAGGACTGATAATTTTAACCCATTACCCCATAAACATGCCTTTTTACACCTTTCATTTATCCTTATGCAACTACTGAAGAAAACAGTTACTTATAATAGTTTTGAATAAGGATGCCTTCTTTAAGCAGGTAGAATGTAAACTTCTATAGGGTAAAGGGTTAAGACATCATGTGGTGCAAATAATAGCGCAATCTAGTTGTCACAAATCAACATTAGCGTAGAGAATGTTAACCCTTAGCCTGCCACTCACGACTATAGCTCCATATGCAAACAGCTTGGATCCGGATGAGACGCCGAGTAACTCGGCGTCTCATCCGGATCCAAGCTGTTTGACACTCGGACAACATTTTCAGCAATTTTTAGCAACTTTGAAGCACTTTGAAACTTGAAGCAGACGAGAAATAAAGCAAACGACAATTTATTTGGCGGGCTAAGGGTTAACCTTTTTCACACAATATACACATACTTATGAAGAGTACACTTATCCTATGCAAACAGTGAATACTTAGATCAGAGGGCTACTAAAGGAACCCTCTGATCAAGGTCTGCACTGATTGTCATTTGGCAATACATTGATAATAATCTAAGCTCAGTAATCAAAAATAGACTTGACCTATTTTCCTTTTGAAGTTTCAGGGAGGAAATAGTTAAATCAAGCCATTATGACATAGACTCAGATAGTTTGTGCATATTTGTTTTCATAGCGCCTAATCTAATGATGGTTTCACATGTGTTTTCTTCTCCTTCTAGCCAGCAGCTGGAAGGAATAGAGCCCAGGTATTTTACACCCCACCCACTACAAATAACATTGCTAGACTCAAACACTCTCCGTGTCTATTGTATAGCTGACACCAGGGCTTCAGATAAGATTGAGATTATTCTAAATCAGTTCTTACATTTTCTCCTTTACCCTTCCTATGCTGAAAACCAATTTTATGTATACTTTGCAAACCGTATAGACCTTGATCTCTGAAATATTTTTTCTAGAAACAGCCCTGAAAGTTGAAATAAATTGACCTCTTTTCGGAAGTGGAAAAACCCTTATGAAAATTTCAACATAGAAAGGATCTCTTACCAAATCTTATGTTGTGACTACTTAAATGACTACACATATGAGCCGTGGCATGACAAAATCATCCTTAATGTGTTGCAAAATTGTACAGACCAATAACCGTTATCATCCCAGGCTCTTTATTTGAGTTTCTTCTACAATGCCAAATACCATTAAGGCTAGCCGCAATGTCTTTGACCTAGGGGCTGGCCTTGATCTACACTGTTTGCAGTGCAATGAGACAGGGTTTCTCATGACATAGCTCATATATTTCTTATGAGTAGTCACAACACAGGGTTTTGAATGGAAGACATAAAGCTTTTAGTATTTCGGATACTCTACCTTATCTGAAGCTATGACTACACTTGTTGCCCCTTCACAGTTTTGTATTTTTTTCTGAACCAGATTGTTTTCTCAGATGCGACAGATTTTCTTTCTGACATTTCTTGTGTATGTGCATGTCTCATTGCTTTGTCATCAAAACATGTTAGATTGGTTTAAAATACAGCTAAATCTTGTTTTGCTGCCACCTTGAATAATGCAACTGGCTGGCTATTATAGGGGCGGCAGTTAGATGCATGAAAAAGGTTATAAAGAAAACTTCTTACAGGAGCTTTCTGCATTACTTTTATCCTGCATTATTTGCCAGTCTTGAGAGATCTTTATGTTTTTCATTGATAACAGGTCTGACTTAATTCTTGGGGTGTTGAAAAAAGAAATATATCTATCGTTTGCAAACTGTGAGGACCCAGACCAGAGGGCTCCTAAATAGTTTTGTTCACATCCCTCAAGAGTCTATTTGAACTGGTCATTATTTAGAAAATGGAAGAGCCCATACAGGAAGTCAGCAGTTTATGAGTTAATGCTTGTTACAGTTAGTATTTTTTTGCATGAAAAGTTTTAGTCAGATTTCCATTTTAACAGAAATCAATTGTTTCTAGTCTTGTATTGTGAAATTGTGATAATTGATGTGTCAGTGAAGAATCCAAGCAGTTTGTAGACATGAAGTAGATTCCATGTTTGTAAATATATAGTTTCACATATTTACCCAAACCCCCTTTCCAGGGCTCCAGATAAGGGGAGTCTTTCAAAAACTAAAACCTTTCTTTCTGCTTTAAACCCTATGGTGTTACTACTCATTAGAATCGTCTCTTCGAGACGATTCTAATGAGTAGTAACACCATAGAATTTGGTGCTGCATGAGTGAGAAAATGATGGATTGGTTCAGATTACTCCCTCTTATCTGGAGCCCAGCCTCTCTCCTGATTTGTATTTAGCCCCCTTTAGAAGCTATCACATTTTTCTAACAGTATTTCTATTGTTTGTTGTCTTGTTCCTGTAATAAGGTAGTTAGTCATAGTGCTCTTTGAATGCTGTATAAGTTTAGGTTTTTATGCCCCGACATCGACAGATGCGGAGGCATATAGTAATCGTCCTGTCCATCAGTCCGTCCGTCCGTTCCCACAATATGATAGATACGTGGCTAAAATTGTGTCCATAACCTAGACACATAATTGAAAAACATTAACCTGGCAGTTTCTTGTAACATTAACCTGGCCATTTCTTGTGACACTAACCTGGCCAGTTGTGGGACATAGGGTAAGGGGTACCCTCCAGATCATTCTATAACAAAGTTAGTATTCATTTATGTGGCTAACCACACGTATTTTAGCCACATAAAAGAGATACAATAAAGAAGGATATGGCCACTTAAATGGAGATTGTGGGTACGTCCGTCCGTGTGTCCGCAACAAGGTTAAGTAGAATTTACCGTTTCGTCTAGCATCAACACCGCTTACCCAAATGCTTGGATACTTATACAGTTGTTGCCTTGGACCATTCCCTATCCATCAATATCACCAAACTTTGATTTTGACCTTGACCTTGACCTAATTTTAACTTAGAATATTTTTAATGGGCTCTTTCTTGGTTAACTAGATTTTACCGCTTCGTCTAGCATCAACACTGTTTACTACAATGCTTCGATACTTATATAGTTATTGCCTTGGACCATTACCAACTCACCAATAATACCCAAGCTCAGTTTGACCTTGACCTAATTTGGACTCACAAAAAAATTCAGAATATATTGTCAAGGATGCCACCGGGGGCATACGCTTTTATTGAACGCACAGTCTTGTTTACTAAATGTTACATTTGATCATTGAATTTTTATACGCCCGTCTTCAGACGGGACGTATTATGTCGTGGCGCTGTCCGTCCGTCTGTCCGTCTGTCCGTCCGTCTGTCCGTCCGTTAACTTTTTCATGTCCGCTCTCTAACTCAAACAAATTTAGTCTAATTCTTTTGAAACTTGGTCAGAACGTGTATGACCATAATATCTCGGTCAAGTTCGATAACCAGCAAGATTGACCCAGACATTCAAGAGTTATGCCCCTTTTTTGTCAAAAACGGGCATATTAGTTTGTCCGCTCTCTAACTCAAACAAATGTTTTTTAATCCTTTTCAAACTTTGTCAGCATGTGTATGACCATAACATCTCGGTCAAGTTCGATAACCAGCAGGATTGCCCTAGACATTCAAGAGTTATGCCCCTTTTTTCGTAAAAAACGGGCATATTTTAGTTTGTCCGCTCTCTTACTCAAACAAATTTAGTCTAATCCTTTTAAAACTTTGTCAGCATGTGTATGACCATAATATCTCGGTCAAGTTCGATAACCAGCAGGATTGCCCCAGACATTCAAGAGTTATGCCCCTTTTTTCGTAAAAAACGGGCATATTTTAGTTTGTCTGCTCTATAACTCAAATACATTTATTTTAATCCTTTTGAAACTTGGTCAGCATACGTATGACCATAATGTCTCTGTCAAGTTTGTTAACAAGCAGGATTGCACCAGGCATTCAAGAGTTATGCCCCTTTTTTCGTAAAAAACGGGCATATTTTAGTTTGTCTGCTCTCTAACTCAAACAAATTTATTTCAGGCCTTTTGAAACTTGGTCAGCATGTGTATGACCATAATGTCTCGGTTATGTTTCATAACCAGCAAGATTGCCACAGACAGTCAAGAGTTATGCCCCTTTTTTCATCTAAAACGGGCATTTTTTAGTTTGTCCGCTCTCTTACTCAAACAAATTTATTCCAATCCTTTTGAAACTTGGTCAGCATGTGTATTACCATAATGTCTCGGTTATGTTCTATAACCAGCAGGATTGCCCCAGACATTCAAGAGTTATGCCCCTTATTTTTTCAAAATGGGCATTTTTTAGTTTGTCCGCTCTCTAACTCAAATAAATTTATTCCAATCCTTTTGAAACTTTGTCAGCATGTGTATGACCATAATGTCTCGGTCAAGCTCCATAACCAGCAAGATTGCCCCTGACATTCAAGAGTTATGCCCCTTTTATCGTCAAAAACGGGCATTTTTTGTTTGTAGCTCTCTTTCTCAAACAAATTTATTCCCATCCTTTTGAAACTTGGTCAGCATATGACCCCTTTCTTTCAGGGTTCTTCCCCCTTTTGTTTTTACCTTGATAGGGTTTTGGTATGACTACATTCTAAGATCGATTTGACGGGCGTATAATGTGCCCGGCTTGCGGTGCTCTTGTTGAAACTTATCAGGGGGGGTCGAGGTTTAATCCCTTGAACCGACTTCAGCCCTAGTCAAATCCTTTTAAAACAGTGTTCTTGCAAAGAGTAAACTTGTCCTCTGCAAACAGTGAATACCTAGATCAGAGGGCTCCTTTTAGGAGCTCTCTGTTTAGTATCTGCACTGTTTGTCATATAGCAATGCATTATAAAAAACAACTTTAACCTTTTACCTCACATTTTATCCCTTTAATTTATTCCTTCCCTGGATTATGTTATTTCAATTTATACAGTCAATCATGCAAATGTTTCATAAATCTTTCTTTATCCTAGCAGGTGGTAACTTAAAGCAGACTGAACGTAAAGCAGTATGCTGATCTACTTCAATCTGCTTTAAGTGGTCACCTGCCTTCAAAACTAAAACAGGCTATGGGATAATGGGTTAAACTGTCACAAATGGACTAGACTAAATTGGAGACAAGGAAATTCTGGGAGGAATGGGTTAGAATTAAATGATTTAAGATTGAGACAAGAAGTTGTGTGCTATGGCAGATGCTCATTGATATTAACCCTTAGCCCGCCAAATAAATTGTCGTCTGCTATATTTCTCGTCTGCTTCAAGTTTCAAAGTGCTTCAAAGTTGCTCAAAATTGCTGAAAATGTTGTCCGAGTGTCAAACAGCTTGGATCCAGATGAGACGCCGAGTTACTCGGCGTCTCATCCGGATCCAAGCTGTTTGCATATGGAGCTATAGTCGTGAGTGGCAGGCTAAGGGTTAAAACTTTTGAGAAGCTTTTGTGTGTAACATCTGCTGTAAGATAGCTCAATGCCACTTCTAGGGACTATTGCTGAGTGCTAGATTATACAATCAAATGTTGCTGAACTGGCCTATCCCATTACTCCATAAATAAGAGGACACCTATCTTCTATACTAGAAACATGGGGTAAAGGGTTAACCCTTTCCCCTATAGAAGCGCCTTTTAGCGCATATGATTTATTCCTCTGCTGAAGAAAAAAGTTCCAATTTAATCAGTCATGAATATATATTATAGGGAATATTTTCTATATTCTAGCACATTATAGCTTAAAGCAGGCTGAAAGTAAAGCAGAATGCGCCTTAAGGCGCATTCTGCTTTACTATCAACCTGCTTTAATTAGTCACCTATCTTCAATACTAGAAACAGGCTATCAGGTAAAGGGTTAAGTCAAACTAACTGAATGTTTTCAGTTGAAATTTAATAACTTAGCCCACTTAGGTTAAGTGAGTTATAGATCGAGGTTCCACTATAGATAGTACACGACAATCTATGTTCAATCAGTATCAAAAGTAATACAGTGGAGAAAACGTTATTCTTTCCCAATAAACGCGTTTACGCTAAAACTATTATTTGCAGTGCAAACAGTTTGGAGCCAGATCAGACGCCGGGTAACCCGGCGTCTGATTGCAGGCTCCAAACTGTTTGCCACCAAGATAAACATGAAGTAACAGAATTGTCCAAAAGTTGTTCTTTTCTACGTTTTAGTGCTTTGCGTTTGCGTACGTTTGTGTTTAAACGGGAAAGAATAACAGATTCTCCACTGTACATGTATTGTCAAGTATTAAGTGAATGGGTTTTGTTCTTCAGCAACTAATTCTCTGGTAAGCTGCAATGTAGGATGATGTGTGTGTATCTAATACATTGATCAATCTTAATGTATCCACCACCACTAGCTCACCCTATAGTGTGTTCTAACCTTTAACCTGTCTCCTCCTGTACAAACTCAGATAGTTCTGTTGTGTTAGCAGTTTCATCGTAATTAACCCTTAGCCTGCCACTCACGACTATAGCTCCATATGCAAACAGCTTGGATCCGGATGAGACGCCGAGTAACTCGGCGTCTCATCCGGATCCAAGCTGTTTGACACTCGGACAACATTTTCAGCAATTTGGAGCAACTTTGAAGCACTTTGAAACTTGAAGCAGACGAGAAATATAGCAGACGACAATTTATTTGGCGGGCTAAGGGTTAAGAAAAAGTAAACTTAACAAATCCAACATTTTCTCCTTTATGTCTGCACCAAATCCTGTGGTGGAACTACTCAATAGAATTGTCTCGAAGAGTAGTATGTCACACCACAGAATTTAATGCAGTCACTAAGATTTAATTTTTGAAATACTCCCATTATCTGAAGCTCTCCTGTGATAAATGACAGTAAATTGAAGAGTTGGAGCTCTTGAGCTTCATTAATCCATTACCCCATAAATACACCTTTTAACGCCTTTAATTTATTTCTCCACTGAAGAAAATAGTTCTAATTTATACAGTTATGAATATATATCATAAGAAATAATTTCTATTTTCTAGAAGATGTTAACTTAAAGCAGGTTGAAAGTAAAGCAGAATGTGCCTTAAGGCACATTCTGCTTTACTTTTAACCTGCTTAAAGTGGCCTCCTATCTTCAATACTAGACACAGGCTATGGGGTAATGGGTTAACCCTTTATACCATAATATACCTTTGAACCCTTAGTATTATTCATACACTAAGAAAAGTAGTGCCCAACTAGGAATTCCTAAATATGAAATATACAGGCTTTTCCAGTACCTTTTCAGATTAGAGCTACAGGCTTTACTTTCTGCTTTCATAACTAGAAACAAACTTTGAGTAATTGGTTCAGTAGTCATATAATATTATATGATCATGGTGAAAAAGTACCCTAAATTCCCCCCCAAAAAAGACTAGATTTATTTTGATACTGGAATTGTCCATTTTAATTTCCAGGGGTGAATGAGGCCTTTGGCATAATTATCTAACCATTCCTTATAAACACCAAAATAAGTGGTAGCTTAATTAATAGTTCAATTTTAATACATGTATATATTAGAATCTTCTTAACAATAGATGATGAAACTACATTCCACCTACACAATGACAGTTAATTACATGTATTAATTATATAACATATATCTGTATAGAACTTTTACTTGATTAACCCTTTGAACCCTAGTCCCGCATATAGGCGTCCTTTTCAAACATTATACATGTGAAAAGTGCACTTGTCCTATGCAAACAGTGAATACCCAGATCAGAGGGCTCCTTACGGAGCCCTCTGATCTGGGTCTTCACTGTTTTTCACAATGCAAAACATTGACAAAAACAACCCTTAAAAGTCAGAAATGGACTAGACTAAAATGGAAACTGGGATTGTCCATTTGAAGTTTTAGGGAGGAAAGAGTTAATGTAACAGTAAAGCCTCTCTATTACAATCACTAGAAAGAAGGCTCATTGGCTGCATTAAAGGCAGGTGACAGTTCAAAGCAAGGTGTACGTAAACAGAGAACTCCTTGCTTTTAGCAGTTACCTGCCTTAACCCTTTCCTTAAGCATGTGTAATTTATTCCTCCACTGAAGAAAATAGTGCCTATTTATGTAGTCACGTACCTGTATCATACAAAATGTTTTCCATAATCTAGCAGATGATAGCTTAAATGCAGGCTGAAAGTAAAGCAGAATGTGCTTTCTTTAACTCTTTGAACCCTAGTCAAGCATATTTGCAAACAGCGTACCTGTGAGGAGTACACTTGTCCTATGCAAACAGTGTTGACCCTGATCAGAGGGCTCCTTAAGGAGCCCTCTGATCAGGGTCTACACTGTTTGTCATTTTGACAAATATTGTAAAAATCTTCCCTAAAAAGTCAAAATTGGACTTATAGACTAAATTGAAAACTAGAATGGTCCATCTGAGGTTTCAGGGAGGAAAGGGTTAAGTATATCTATCTTAGAATTGTCACAAAGCTGTCATTTTCTACATTTGGGTGTTTTGTGTAATACCATTTGTTTAGTTTTGTTTTACCAATTACCTAAAAAATACACCTTTTTACATTTAACTCATTACCCCACTGCCTGTTTCGAGTTTTGAAGATGTGCGACCACTTACAGCAGGTTAAAAGTAAAGCAGAATGCGCCTTAAGGCACATTCTGCTTTACTTTCAGCCTGCTTTAAGCTATTATCTGCTTAAATATAGAAAATATTTCTTACAATTTTAATTTGTGACTGTATAAATTGGAACTATTTTCTTCAGTAGAGAAATTAATTAAATGCCTAAAAAGGTGTATTTATGGGTTAATAGAAGAATATAGTTCCACTTTATACAGTCATGATTATATACTTTAAGAAATATGTTTTGTTTTCTGACAGATGGTAGCTTAAAGCAGGCTGAAAGTAAAGCATAATACGCCGTAATGTGTGTTCTGCTTTACTTTCAACCTGCTTTAAGTGGTCGTCTGTCATCAAAACAAGAACAAGACTATGGGGTAATGGGTTAAACATTAAATATTATAAGTAATGTTTGAGTGTACTGTGCATTATAACCCATATGTTGTCACGTTCTTGTATTCTGCATTGTTTATTTTGTGTTGTTACGTTATATTTTTTGTTTTATTTCCCATTAGAGATTTTGCATTGCATGTTGTTTTATATATATTTGTAAACAGATGGCTGACATAGAATGCTATTTTTTGGGCTGACATGGATTGCTAATTTTTGGGCTGAAGTAGATTGCTGTTTTTTGGGCTGACATAGTTTGCTGTTTTTCATTTTTGAAAACTGTTATAGAAGTGTTGCAGTAATTTGATTGAAGTGGGCCAAGTGGCCACAAAAAGCACAACCAGGGGCTTTGTACGACAAAAACGGTCGTAAGTCAAGACTTTAAAATACATTTAATTTCTGATGTCACTATTTAATCCTGTCTTGTGACATCTCTTTGGAATCGTCTTTTCAAGACTATTCCAAAGATATGTCACAAGACAGGATTAGATGGAGAAATAAATAGTAATTGATACTTTTATAATCTGACTTACGACAACATTTGTCGTACAAAGTTTTATGAAACGGGCCCAAGATACAAGGGGTATTTCAAAAAATAAAATCTTTATTTCTATGTTGAACCCTTTGTTGTTACTACTCATTAGAATCGTCTCTTCAGGACACTACTAATGAGTAGTCACACCATATGATTTGGTTCTGAAATGAGTCAGAAAATGTTGAGTTTGTTCAATTTACTCCCTTTTATCTGGAGCCCTGAAGCACAATGAAATACAATGTACAGTGGAGAATCTGTTATTCTTTCCCGTTTAAACGCAAACGTACGCAAACGCAAAGCACAAAAACGTAGAAAAGTACAACTTTTGGACAATTCTGATAATTCATGTTTATCTTGGTAGCAAACAGTTTGGAGCCTGATCAGACGCCGGGTTACCCGGCGTCTGATCTGGCTCCAAACTGTTTTTAGGGGAAATAATGGTTTTAGCCTAAACACGTTTATTGGGAAAGAATAATGTTTTCTCCACTGTAATATGTGAAACAAGATTTGAACTGAAAGCTTTAAAGTTTCAGGGCTCCAGATAAGACGGAGTAAACTAAATAAATCCAACATTTTCTCACTCATTTAAGGACCAAACTTTATGTTGTTACTTCTCATTAGAATCGTCTCGCAGTGAAGATTCTAATGAGTTGTAAATGCAGAAACAAAAATTTTGGTTTTCGAAAGACTCCCTTTATCTGGAGCTCTGACTTCTACTGGAGGTCTCTAGGTAGATTTTGTACATGTAAGAAGATAATGTTACCTATTATCATGTCATATTGAATTTGTTTACAGTTAAACACCTCTGTAACAACCACTGAATTAAGGTGCCACCTGTATTTCATGCAGTCAATTAGCCTCATTTTATTGGTTGTAATAGAGAGGTTTTACTGTGTATGGTCTGCTGCTAAACCATGATATGCAATGTTTTATTTTGTCGGAATTAGTTAATTAGTCTTGCAACCCAACGAAACCTAAACCAAAGTCAAATACATGTAGCTTGGTTCTAAATCAGATAAGTTTTGGTTAGGATTGTTTGGTCTCACGTGGCAGGCTATATACAGGGCTCCAGATAAGGGAAGTATTTCAAAAACTAAAACATTTATTTCTGCTTAAACCCTATGGTGTCACTACTCATTAGAATCGTCTCTTTGAGACGATTCTAATGAGTAGTAACCCCATAGGATTTGATGCTGTATGAGTTAGAGAATGTTGGATTTGTTAAGAGTAACACCCCCCCCCCCCCCCCCTAATCTGGAGAACTGTATATAGGTGATAGGGATTGGCCTCATTTTATTGGTTGTAATAGAGAGGTTTTACTGTGTATGGTCTGCTGCTAAATCATGATATGCAATGTTTTATTTTGTCGGAATTAGTTAATTAGTCTTGCAACCCAACGAAACCTAAACCAAAGTCAAATACATGTAGCTTGGTTCTAAATCAGATAAGTTTTGGTTTGGATTGTTTGGTCTCACGTGGCAGGCTATATACAGGGCTCCAGATAAGGGAAGTATTTCAAAAACTAAAACATTTATTTCTGCTTAAACCCTATGGTGTCACTACTCATTAGAATCGTCTCTTTGAGACGATTCTAATGAGTAGTAACCCCATAGGATTTGATGCTGTATGAGTTAGAAAATGTTGGATTTTTTAAGAGTAACCCCCACCCCCCTAGTCTGGAGCACTGTTTATAGGTGATAGGGATCGGCAAACTAAGTTAGAAGTGAATGAGTGTGCCTGTCGACAAAGAAATTGAGATAAGGTTTGTGGGTCAAATAAAATAAATGATAAACTAAACACCTGTATGAAAATACAGTGCTCCTTCTCTACAACAACACCTGATGGGACACACAGATTGTGTGTGTTGTTCAGAGGGAGGTGCTATAGGGAGGGATTAAATGAATACCCTAAGAATACTGAATATGACTTTAGCTTTCATTTGAAATCATTTTGAAGCCAGATTAGACGCCACGTTGCATATCTTTGACTTGGATTCAAACTGTTTGCAACTCGTCATTATGTTTCTTCTGTCAAAATGTCCAACATTAAACTAAAAGAAAAACAGCAAACAACAATTTTAACCCTTAGCCCACCAAATAAATTGTTGTCTGCTATATTTCTCGTCTGCTTCAAGTTTCAAAGTGCTTCAAAGTTGCTCAAAATTGCTGAAAATGTTGTCAGAGTGTCAAACAGCTTGGATCTGGATGAGACGCCGAGTTACTCGGCGTCTCATCCGGATCCAAGCTGTTTGCATATGGAGCTATAGTCGTGAGTGGCAGGCTAAGGGTTAAGCAGAGGGTATTGCACCCTTGATAAGCTTAAGCAATAAGCATATTACAGGAAAGTAAAAGGAAGACTCACTGATTATGTTACAGATAAGTGCCATGTTAAAGCACTGGGTGAAAGAAAAGCAGAAAGCTCCTACAGGAAAGGTCATGTGATCTGCTTCGGTTTCCACAAAATATCTTTTTCATAGGGTGATCATCTTCATATTAAATGTACATGTCTTTTATATGGAGAAGCTGTTTAAGATTGCATTCTAGGTCAAAGGTTTTGTGATATTATTCTAAAAATAGAATTTTGGTTTTCTTACCATTATTTGTTTTCATGGGACCGTTTTGTAAGAAGTTATTGTCCGATTTTTCTGAACTGTCAGAGTTATTTTTAGAACAGAATAGTTCATAATGGTAAATAGATAACAGGGTAACATCGGATCTATATAGTCGTACACTTTCCAACTTGAGATAACATGATCCTCGTGCAGCACGAGACCCTTGCGCTAACTTTACTGATATTTTATTCTTTCCCAACAAAGGCATTTATATACTAAAACTATTTTTTCCATTGCAAACAGGTTGGAGCCAGATCAGACGCCGGGTTACCCGGCGTCTGATCAGGCTCCAACCTGTTTGTTACTCAGATTAAAAATGTAATTAAAATTTCTTAAAGTAAATTTCCACAGTTTAGTGCATTGCGTTTGCGTTTAAACGGGAAAGAATAAGGTATCCTCTACTGTACATTGTGCACAAAAATTACAGCTATCCGTATCATTAACCATATGTAGAGAAAACTCATCCATCCCTTTGAAAGTTTTAGAATGTTCCAATCTAAAAATAACTCAGACAGGTCAGAAGAAAACACTAATATGTCCCTATATAGGGAGAAAATGTGTGCAACAAACTGCTCTTACCCTATTTGAGGGATTTGCACCAATCTTTCACAGAATAAAAACTTAGAGTATATGTGATGTTGTACATTTGTTTGGATGAATTTTTGTTGCAGCTATTTTGAATTGAATTTTTTTGAGATTTTGGGATACAGAAAGACATACATTTTTATCATAAATAAATTCTAGTGTTAACCCATTACCCTGTTTCTAGTTATGAAGACAGGTGACCACTTAAAGCAGGTTTAAAGTAAACCTTTACTTTCAATCTTCTTTAACATTTTCCTCCCTAAAACTTTAAATGGACAATTCCAGTTTCCATTTGAGTCGAGTCCATTTCTGACTTTTAAGGGTTGTTTTTGTCAATGTTTGGCATTATGACAAACAGTGAAGACCCTGATCAGAGGGCTCCTTTCGGAGCCCTCTGATCTGGGTCTTCACTGTTTGCATAGGACAAGTGTACTGTTCGCATGTACAGTTTGAAAAGGACGTCTATATGCGTGACTAGGGTTCAAAGGGTTAAGCGACAGTCTGCTAGGATATAGAAAAGTTTCTTATTGTATGTATTTATGAGTGTATAGTATACACTGGAATTCATTTTCTTCAGCTGAAGATTAAATTAAATATGTAAAAAGGCATATTTAAAATGGTGATGAAAATGGTCATGTTAGCATTCTAAGGATATACTTCTGTAGTCTTATGTAATAGTCTGTTATAAAAGAAAGGCTGTTCTATTTCCCCTACATGTTTACGTTTTATGTCTTTGCAGGGTACCAGAAAAGGAGGTTCAAGCCTTTGGCAGCATTACACAGGGAACCATGTGCATTGATACTATGGGGAACTTTGCAGGGGGCATTCTTGGCATGTTCCCTTGTCACAATACAGGCGGAAACCAGGTACAGTGCTCCCTCTCAACAACATCACCCAATAAGAGACAAAGCAGGGCTCCAGATAAGAGGGAGTAAACTGAACTAATCCAACATTTTCTCACTCATTTCAGCACCAAATCCTATGGTGTTACTACTCATTAGAATCGTCTCGAAGAGACGATTCTAATGAGTAATGACACCATAGGGTTTAATCCAGAAATAAAGATTTTAGTTTTTGAAATACTCCCCTTATCTGGAGCTCTGCAAAGATTGTGTGTGTTGTTTGGAGGGAGTTGTTATAGGGAGGGAAATGGGCTTACATTTGCAAACAGCTGGAATCCAGATCAGATGTCGTGTCTGATCTGGATTCAATCTATTTGTCATTCGTCATTATATTTTTTTCCATCAAAATGTCCAATTGAGTTTACCTGTAACTATTCTATTTAAATATTGAGCTTGTGTAAGTCAAACAGACCCCTATTTATACTCCGCACCATATGATTATTTTATGTGCTGCGGTGCCTTAAAACTCAACTGGATAAATCAATCAAAGTTAAAAGAGACATCTGATCTAAGTCTTAACTGTTTTCAAAAAGCTTCAGTATACCTTAACAGCATTAGAAGGGTTACCGTAAGTAAAAGAAACCGGTAACAAAATGTATACCATGGGAACTTTAACCCTTTCCTTTATGGAAGCGCCTTTTAGCACATTATATTTATTCCTACATTGAATAAAATAGATTCAAATTTTACAGTCATGCATATATATCATAAATATTTTTTTTAATTTTAGCAAGTGGAAGCTTAAAGCAGGCTGAAAGTAAAGCAGAATGCGCCTTAAGGAGCATTCTACTTTACGTTCAACCTGCTTTAAGTGATCATATGTCTTCAATATTATGGGGTAAAGGGTTAATGACAACACACTTACTCCATAGCATGTTTCTAGTTTTGAAATCGGTAACTACCTAAAGCAGGTTGAAAGTAAAGCAGAATGCACCTTAGGGTGCATTCTGCTTTACTTTCAGCCTGCTTTAAGCTATCACCTGTTAAAATATTGAAAATATTTCTTATGCTGCATATTCCTGACTGTATAAATTTAGTGGAGGAATTAATCAAAGTCGTAAAAAGGCATATATATGGGGTAATGGGTTAACATATTCCTCCATAGCTACACATGTTACACTTTTAATTTATTCCTAAACTGAAGAAAATAGTTCTGATTGATACACTCATGAATATGCATCACAAAAAAAATAGTTTCTATATTCAAGTAAATGGACCACCACTTAAAGGAGGCTGAAAGTAAGGCGCATTCTGCTTAACTTTCACTCTGCTTTTAGTGGTGACCAGTTTTCAGGGGCCCGTTTCATAAAACTTCGTACGACAAATGTTGTCGTAAGTCAAATCTTTAAAATACATTTAATTTCTGATTTCTCTATCTAATCCTGTCTTGTGACATCTCTTTGGAATCGTCTTTTCAAGACGATTCCAAAAAGATGTCACAAGACAGGATTAGGTGGAGAAATGAATAATATTTGAGAATTTTATAATCTGACATACGACAACGTTTGTCGTACGAAGTTTTATGAAACGGGCCCCAGAACTAGAAGCAGGTTCTGGAGACGCTCATTCAGCTGCCGCCATCAGGTTGTTTAACTTTGAGTTGTTGTTATTGTAGCAGTTTATTTTAATGTCTAAAATTATATTTGTCTTATTTTGACAGGAGTTTTCCTTGTCCAAGTATGGTGAGATTCGCCACCTGGATCTGTGTGTAACAATTGTGGACTCTGTTCTCCAGCTTCTACAGTGTACCCCGAACAATGACAAACAGGTAAGCTGAGTACCAACTGTGACTACACTTTAACCTTTCAACACCATTGACCTGTTTAAAATATGCTCATTGCATTTGCAAACAGTGTAGACCCAGATCAGAGGGCTCCAGCAGGAGCCCTCTGATCTGAGTCTACAATGTTTTCTAATTTAGAGCAATATTTATTGAACTGACTAGAATTCCAAATAGACTAGTTCATGTTTTGGTAACTTTAAAAGTTACATAAGGGAACCTAATTACCCACAAGAGTTCCTTAATGTTGAAAGAGTTAGACTTTCATTACCAGGATATTGTCTTAACCCTTTGAACCCTAGTCCCGCATATAGGCGTCCTTTTCAAACAGTGTACATGTGAATAGTACACCTGTCCTGTGCAAACAGTGAAGATCCAGATCAGAGGGCTCCGAAAGGAGCCCTCTGATCAGGGTCTTTACTGTTGGTCATAATGCCAAACATTGACAAAAATAACCCTTAAAAGTCAGAAATAGACTAGACTAAAATGGAAACTGGAATTGTCCATTTGAAGTTTCAGGGAGGAAAGAGTTAAACCTTTACCCAATAGCCTGTTTCAAGTGTTGATGATAAGTGATCACATAAAACAGGTTGAAAGCCTTATGGCGCATTCTGCTTTACTTTGCTGCTTAAACTTTTGAAGCTGCCAACTGTTAGGGGTGTCTGCTTATTACGTTCACCTTGCATTAAGCAGCAACTTGTCTGAACCCTTTCCCCCATAGAAGCACCTTTTAGCACATTTAATTTATTCCTCTACTGAAGAAGGCATGTGCTAACTCTTTGAACCCTAGTCCCGCATATAGGCGTGATTTGCAAACAGCGTACATGTGAATAGTACACTTGTCCTGTGCAAACAGTGAAGACCCAGATCAGGGTCTTCACTGTTTGTCATAATGCCAAAAATGGACCAAAACAACCCTTAAAAGCCAGAAATGGACTAGACTTAAATCGAAACTGGAATTGTCCATTTGAAGTTTCAGGAAGGAAAGAGTTAAAAGGCACTTGGTATCTGAAGAAAGCATGTGTTAAAAGGCACTTGGTATCTGAAGAAAGCATGTGTTAAAAGGCACTTGGTATCTGAAGAAAGCATGTGTTAAAAGGCACTTGGTATCTGAAGAAAGCATGTGTTTAAAGGCACTTGGTATCTGAAGAAAGCATGTGTTAAAAGGCACTTGGTATCTGAAGAAAGCATGTGTTAAAAGGCACTTCTATGCGGGAAAGGGTTAATGAGCTTTCTATTTTACTGCCACCTTGCTTTAACATATTGTCTGTCTTTTATAAAGTCAATTAGCCTTCATTTTAATAATGGTTATAGAGAGGATTTACTTCATGCCTTGTTTGCATTATGTTTTAACTCATTCACCCCTGACATTTTTAATGGACAGTTCCAGAAGACCCTGATCAGAGGGCTCCATAAGGAGCCCTCTGATCAGGATCTTTAATGTTTGCATGTGACAAGCGTAATCCTCACGGGTACACTGTTTGTAAATGACTAGTATATACATCGCTAGGGTTGAATGTTTTAATGGTCATAAAAGAGAGGTTTTACTGTATGTGTTGTTTGTTTACAGCAATGGGAGCGTGTGGAGGAGGACACCATGTTACGTAGCAAGTACCACAGTACCTGTATAGAAAGTGTAGAGGTGCAGAAGAAAGGCCTGATAGCCGGTCCCTGTGATTACAACTCACCCAGTCAGAAATGGAAGTTCACCATGTCCTAGTACATACAGGCCAACAGCTACTGTATCGCTGCCAAAGTGTAACACTTCACCAAAGCCAAAGCAATCTGATATAAAAAAAAATAGTAGTTGCACCATAGGATTTGGGGCTGATATGAGTGAAAAAAATGTTTGGTTTGTTAATTTTGCTCCGTCTAATCTGGAGCCCTGAAAAGCTCAGTAAAACTTTGATAGTATGACTAACAAATAATGGGTACATTTGTCTAGTACAAACATTCTACCTATGCAATCAAATAGACCCAGATTGGAGGGGACCTACAGGAAACCCTCTGATCAGGGTCTGCACTATTTGTCACTTTGCAATAAATTATTGAAAAAAGTAAACTTCAATATTTTAGTGAAAAATGGACTAGACTCATTTGGAAGCTGAATTTGTCCAATTGATGTATTACAGGACAATGGGTTGAAACAGGATGAAAGTAAAGCAGAGAGCTCCTTAAGGAGCTCTGTGCTTTACTTTTATCCTGTTTAATGCAGACTTTAACATCTGACTTTAACACTGAAACAAAGCTTTTATTTGATTGGTTGTAATACAGAGTTTTACTGTAATATGATATTGTTACAATTTTACTGTAATATGATATTGTTACAATTTTACTGTAATATGATATTGTTACAATTTTACTGTAATACAATATCATATTGTTAAAATTTTGTAATTTTTATGGATTTTGATAGATCGAACTTACATCATATTTCATGCAAAACTTGAAAAATTCAAAATTTAGGATTGCAATTTCATTGGTTACAGGATTTTTTTTGGATTTTTTTGGACATTTTAAATTATTAAACAGAATATAAAATGAAATATTCTGTAAGAAAATTATATAAGTTTTTAATCAAAATATTTAAAAGATCAATGCTTTTATGAAATAAAAAGCTGTCACAAACTCACTATTAAAATATCAAAAATACCAAAAATACCAAAAATACCCAATCATATTCAGCTCAGTGTCATGGGAAATGAGCTTACTGTTTAGGTATAGTTTGCTCATATATAATTGAAAAAGTTGTTGAAATTATTTTTTGTACCTTTGCTAATGAGGAATGAAAGCAATTTTGTACATTGCAATATGGTATACCCTATCCTACACTGTTCATATTGTCACAAGTTTATTCATATGGGTTAAATTGTTTCTTTAATCCATTACCCCATAGCCTGTTTCTAGCTTTGAAGAAAGATGACCACTTAAAGCAGGTTGAAAGTAAGGTGCATTCTGCTTTACTTTCAGCTATAACTTGCTAGGGTTTGGAAACTATTTCTTCTGGTACATATTCTGGAACTATTTTCTCTAGTGGAAGAAAATAGTAAAGGTGTAAAAAGTTGTGTTTATGGGGTAATGGGTTATAAGTTGATATGTTGTGCCTTTGTAGTCCTGGTAGGTTATACTGGAAGTTAGGAGAGATTACAGCTTTAAATAATCATACTTGTTATATCAACTTAAAGGCGTAACTAGCCATTACCTTTTCATAAATATTTTCATGTTTTGATACACAATTTGATCCTATATTTTTCAAACAAAGAAATTAGTTGTTTCTTTTTCTCCCAAAATTGTTCTAAAAGTGCTTTTTGTCAGCAATATATATATTAAGAGTAAGGACATGTACATGTTCATGTACTCTTTGGCTGTATCAACCAACAAATATGAAATCTGTGACTTTGAAGTTAATTTGTATTGCTTGCTCTAGCAGAGACATGGTTTAGGTATAAATAACTTATCTTTAACCCTTCGCCCTCATACTTTGTTTTTCAGTGTTTAAGACAGTTGACTGCTGAAAGCAGGCTGAAAAGCAGAAAGCTTATTCATGAGCTTTCTGCTTTAGTTTCAACTTGCTTTAACCCTTTACCCAATATCCTGTTTCTAGTATTGAAGATAGGTGGCTATTTAAAGCAGGTTGAAAGGAAAACAGAATACGCCTTAACCCTTTGAACCCTAATCCCGCATATAGGCGTCCTTTTCAAACAGTATACATGTGAAAAGTGCACATGTCCTATGCAAACAGTGAATACCCAGATCAGAGGGCTCCGTAAGGAGCCCTCTGATCAGGGTATTCACTGTTTGTCATAATGCAAAACATTGACAAAAACAACCCTTAAAAGTCAGAAATGGATTAGACTAAAATGGAAACTGGGATTGTCCATTTGAAGTTTCAGGGAGGAAAGAGTTAAGGCGCATTCTGCTTTACTTTCAGCCTGCGTTAAGCTACCTGAACAAATTGGAACTATTTTCTTCAGCGAAGGAATAAATAAAATGCGCTAAAAGTCGCTCCTATTGGGGAAAGGGTTAACCATTCAATAGTAAGTAAGTAGATAAAGGTTTCAATGACTCTTTATCTGCCTGAAGGGGCTTCTATAAAGGTGGGGTGGGGGTTAAATCTAACTTGGAAGAAATTGACTTACTTTAGGTAAACTTAACTTTACTCTGTTTATTGATAAGAAAAAAATAGAATTAAGGTATCTTGTACTTGCTCAATCATTGGAGTTTTTGTTTGTAAAAATATTTTTATTTAACCCTTTGAACCCTAGTCCCGCATATTGGCGTCATTTGCAAACAAGAAACATGTGAACAGTACACTTGTCCTATGCAAACAGTGAAGACCCAGATCAGAGGGCTCCTAAGGAGCCCTCTGATCAGGGTCTTTACTGTTTGTCATAATACAAAACATTGTCAAAAACAACCCTTAAAAGTCAGAAATGGACTAGACTTAAATGGAAAATGGAATTGTCCATTTAAAGATTCAGGGAGGAAAGAGTTAAAAAGTCAACAGCCGACGGAGTTTTGTAGAACAGTTTTAGGTGCCTTGTTTAACCCTTTGAAAGTTTACAAAATGTGATTTGTGTAACCAATTACAGATATCCCGAAACCTGTTTCTAGTTTTGGAGACAGGTGATCACTTAAAGCAGGTTGAAAGTTAAGCAGAATGTGCCTTAAGATGCATTCTGCTTAACTTTTCACCTGCTTTAAGCTATCATCTATTAGAAAAAAGAAAATATTTCTTTTGATACGTATTCATGGCTGTATAAAGGGGGAACTATTTCCTTCATTGGAGGAATGTATTTAAAGCTTAAAAATGCTTATTTATGGAGTCATGGGTTAAAATGTAAGCTGCTGAACTTTTCTCAAGAAAAATATTTGGCTCTAAATGACCTTCTTGTGTGGATAGGCTGTAAGATACCATGCATTCATTCTCAAGAGATATTGTCCCAGTGACTATGTATATGAGTGTCAAACAGATTGGATCCTGATCAGATGTTGAGTAACTCGACATCTGATCTTGCCCACCTCTTATAAAGCAATTGAGTTGAGTCTGAATTCGTTCTCAAGTATTTGATTGATCAGATTTGAGCATAGGCTCAAATCTGACCAATCAAATGCTTGAGAACAATTTCAGACTCAACTCAAACGCTTTATAAGCATGGACACAGGATTCAGTTTGTTTGCAAATAGAGATGAGTTTTAACTTAATTTTCAAAGGGTTAAATTTGTAATGTTGCGAGTGTTATAGCGGTGAAGGTTTTAGAAACTACAGCCAGCGTTGACATGGCATGTTTGTTATTTATGCATTATGTATATGTGTTATTTGATGATTAACATACAGTCAAACTTGTGTTAAGCAACCAGGGATGTCATCTCTCTGGAATTTTTTTTGAAAATTTCGTATTATTTTTTCCGAGAAAAGATGGTAGCTCAAAGCAGGTTGAAAGTAAAGCAGAATGCGCCTTAAGGCATATTCTGCTTTACTTTCAACCTGCTTTAAGTAGTCACGCTTGAAAAATAGAAAATTTGAAAATCTTAGGATTTTTCAAGATCAAGATTCTTAATGAGGACAAAAGAAAAGCTGAAAGCATGTATAGTAGCTTTTTGCTTTACTGTTATTCTACATTTAGCTGTTATATGTTACAATGAACCCTTTAAATGCAAACTTGTTGACAGTTCTATTTATTTTAACCTGAGTGACTCTAAACTGTTAGCAATGAAAATTATAGTTTTTGCCTAAGAATAACATCTTCTCAACTGTAAATGGAAACTGAAATTGTCTAATTTAAGTTGCAGGGAGAAATGATTTCAGATTGCTAATTCATTATACATGTATCATATAATTATGGTGGCTTAACACAAGATTGATTGTAATAAATTAAGGTATAGAATACCAATAGACACTTGTCACTAATTGACATAGTCAAAGATAGTCTAGTCCGCTTGCATTATGTTACTATAAAGTTTATTGATGTACATTTAGTGAATTGTTGCTTGTTACATAAAGTGTCACCATTGATCATCTCTAGATAGAAGTTTTTACTAGGAGGACCAGTACATTGAAAATTGTATTAAAGGATCATTTTCAATAAGAAAATTCATAGATACTCTTTTTAATAGGTGGTAGCTTACTTCTAGCCTGCTTTAAGCTATGATCTGCTAGGATATAGAAAGTACTTCTTATGGTGCATATTTATTACTGTATTTTCTTCAAAGGAGGAATTAATTTTAATGTGTAACAAGGCATATCTATGGAGTATATGGTTAAAGGAGAAAACAAGTTACTATTTAAAGATATGGTTTGAAAAAGCTGACTTCTATAATACAAAGGGTCAATATAGGCCTCATGTCTTGGTCTTATACTAGGGTGTTATTCAGGGCTCCAAAAATTAAATAAAATCTTTATTTCTGCATTAAAACTTATAGTGTCACTATTCATTTGAACCCTCGCGTAGAGACGATTCTAATGAGTAGTAACACCATAGGATTTAGTGCTAAAATAAGTGAGAAAATGCTGGATTTGTTCAGTTCACTTCCTCTTATCTGGGGCCCTGGTTATCTATCCATATTGGCTGTCTAAGGGAGTCAGCATAGCTAGAAAAAAACCCAGCTCAAGCAGCCAGCAGCATAGGACTCGTCCATGAACCAAGCTGATAAAGGTGTAATATCCTTTAGAAACAATAGCTTGAAAAAACCTCTCTATTACAACCACTTATTTAATGTTAATTATTAGGTTTTCACGACAGGTGACTACTTAAAGAAAGGTGGCAGTAAAACAGAAAGCACTTTAGGAGCTTTCTGTTTTACAGTTACCTTGCTT
Source organism: Gari tellinella (assembly GCA_922989275.2). Taxonomy (NCBI): domain Eukaryota; kingdom Metazoa; phylum Mollusca; class Bivalvia; order Cardiida; family Psammobiidae; genus Gari; species Gari tellinella. The sequence goes on along the minus strand of OV277857.1, from coordinate 24,155,708 downwards.
AAAGCTGTCACCAGTCTTTTAAGCAACCAGTTGGCCTTCTTTTTAGTGGTCGTAAAAGAAAGGTTTTACTGTATTATATATGCTCCTCTTATTCTAGAAATAATAATATGTGCTACAGGCTATTCTTTTTAAGCATTTGTAAGCTATTTAGTGTAGTTTGGTGCTTTGCTTTAGCTTGCCAGTTACTATATTACCAATAAGTCTCATGTTTTACACAAGTTATATCGTACATCTGTTACGTAATCTATTATCTAACCATGACATTATGGTTGTGGTCAGAGTTAGTCCCACAGACAACTAGATCTCAGTGACCAATTATCCATCTAATTGTTGTTCAGTTTATACTTGTGTAAGAAGTTGTATTTTGTAACCTCTTGTAACACTATTCTTCTGCATGCTGTGGGGCTTATTTGTTACAAAGTTACACATTGTTACAAAGTTTCCCAATTTGTTTGAAACTCTGATAATTTCCAGAAGAAAATGCCTTCAACCCATTACCCCATAGACTGTTTCTAGTTTTGACAAATGGTCACCACTTAAAGCGGCATGAAAGTAAAACAGAATGCGCCTTAGGTGCATTCTGTTTTACTTTCAGCCAGCTTTAAGCTACACTCTGTACGGATATAGAATATATTTCTTATGGTGATTATTTATGACTTAATGAGTTGGAACTTTTTTCTTCGGTTTAAGAATAAATTAAAGGCATAAGAAGGCGTATTTATGGGGTAATGGGTTAATTCAACTTTGAGAATTGTTGCAAAACAAAAAAACCTGTATTTCAAAGTTAAAACTTGGCTTTAACTGCTAATAGACAATAATGTCTTTACCAAGCTGTCCTGTGAGTGTTAAGCACAGGTACGCCAACAACAACAACAAACAACTGCTAATAATTGAACATATATAACTACTTATGAACTACTGTATGTAATGATTTAGATATTACTATGTCTTCATATGCTGTTCAGATCGTTTTGCTAAATGTGATTTTTTTCTTTGTGCCAATTTGAAATGAAACAATGCCAATCATAGCCTTTTTTGGTTGCCAAATATTTGAGACATTTTAGGCCTACTGAAGCATGTTTACAGCATTCACTTAAAAGGGCAGAGTATCACTGCCTATATCAAGACAAAAATAATACCAAAAATCCCACTTATTTCTTTTATCCTTTATTAACCTGTTACCTAATAGCGTGTTTTCAGTTTTGATGATAGGTGACTTCTTAAAGCAGGTTCAAAGTAAAGCAGAATGTGCCTTTTAACCCGTTTTAAGCAACCATCTGCTGGGATAAAGAAACTATTTATTATTATGCATATGCATGACTGTAAAAAGTGGAACTACTTTCTTCAGTGGAGGAGTAAATTTAATGCGTAAAAATGAGTCTCTGTAGAGAAAAGGGTTGATTAAGGGAGTATTGCTCATTTCATACTAATATAATTGTATATGTAAGATGTCATATCAGTAATATCTTCACAGGTTTATTTACAGAATATATCAGGTGTCACTCTGTGTAAATCCACATTCAGTTATCTGTCTGTTAAAGTGTCTTTAAATCTTGAAAACAAATCCATACTTGGTGATAAAAGACATGGTTTTAAGTTTGTACTGTCCCAAATTACCTCCCTTTAATGTACTGTCCCAGATTACCTCCCTCTAAAGCCATGGCCAGATTTGTGTTGAATGACCATGACCGGCAAATATCCATTTGCAGTCTTTATCAGTCAGGTGGCAGCTTAATGCAGAACAAAAGTAATGCAGGAAGCTGCATTAACTCTTTCCTCCCTAAAACTTTAAGTGGACAGTTCAAATTTCCATTTAAGTCTAGTCCATTTCTGACTTTTAAGGTTTGTTTTTGTCAATGTTTGGCATCATGACAAATAGTGAAGACCCTGATCAGAGGGCTCCTTTCAGAGCCCTCTGATCTGGGTATTCACTGTTTGCATAGGACAAGTGTATTATTCACATGAACACTGTTTGCAAAGGACGCCTATATGCGGGACTAGGGTTCAAAGGGTTAAGCAGTCATCTACCTTTAGAACATTCTTCTTCATTTTATGGTCACTCAATGCAAGTTTGAGCTATTTCGTATAGACTTTAGTATAGGATTATCCAAACTAGTTCAGTATTATTTGTTTTTCTAGCTGAAGCTTTATTGTACTTATTCTTGCACATTTTCTAAACTGTTTTAACACATTGTTTATTCATCTTTCTACAGTTGTTATCCCGCTACCTACCATTCTATAAATATAATATTTGATATTGTCTTATCCAATAATTTGTCTTTCATAGAAAGTTCTTTTGCTTTATGTCAGCATATGTTAACTCATTCACTCCTGAAACTTTTAATGGACAATTCCAATTACAAAATATGTCTAGTCCATTTGTTCCTATTTAGGGATGATTTTAACAATATATTTCAAAATGACAAACAGTGAAGACCCTGTTCAGAGGGCTTCTTAAGGATACCTCTGATCAGAGTCTACACTGTTTGCATAGGACAAGTGTAATCCTCACAGGTACACTATTTGTAAATGACAGCTATACTCGTCGCTAGGGTTGAATGTGTTAAACTATTTTCATAGATGACGGTTTGACAGTTTAGAGCAGTTTCAGGGCTCCAGATAAAGGGATTATTTCAAAAACTAAAATCTGTTTGTCTGCACCAAATCCTATGGTATGACTGCTCATTAGAATCGTGTCGAAGAGTCTATTCTGATGAGTAGTCACACCATGGAATTTAGTACAGACATCAAGGGGAAAATGTTGAAAAACTCCAATTTACTCCCTCTTATCTGGAGCCCTGATATTGGTTTGGATTCAACCCTTGTGATAAGTATATGCATCCTTTACAAACAGTGTACATTTGAAGAGTACACGTCTTGTCCTATGCAAACCCAGGTCAGATGGCTCCTCTGTCTGGGTTTGCACCGTTTGTCAATTGGCAATATATTGCTTAAAAATCGATAGCTAAAAAAACTGGGTCAGATGGCTCCTCTGTCTGGGTTTGCACCGATGGTCAATTGGCAATATATTGCTTAAAAATTGATAGCTAAAAAAATTTGAAATTGGAATTGTCGACTTAAGGTTTCAGGAATGGATGAATTAAACCTGTCGCAAAATGTAATGGGTGTAATGCTGAAATTGTCAAAAATATTTTGGATTTTCGAGCTGACATGAAGATAGGAGTATTTTTCACTGTCTGTCAAAAGTTATACAATACACTCTTTTGCAACACTCGTGGTAAGCCTCATTATTGTCCTTGAAATCAGGTGTCAGCTTTATGCAAGATAAAGGTAAATCAGAAAGCTTGGTCAGTCATACATTAACTCTTTCCTCCCTAAAACTTTAAATGGACAATTCCAGTTTCCATTTTATTCTAGTCCATTTCTGACTTTTAAGGGTTGTTTTTGTCAATGTTTGGCATTATGACAAACAGTGAAGACCCTGATCAGAGGGCTCCTTTCGGAGCCCTCTGAGCTGGGTCTTCACTGTTTTCATAGGACAAGTGTACAATTCACATGTATACTGTTTGATAAGGACGCCTATATGCGGGACTAGGGTTCAAAGGGTTAATTCTTTGCCCTATAGCCTGTTTCTAGTATTGAAGATAGGTGACCACTTAAAGCAGGTTGAAAGTAAAGCAGGATGCGCCTTAAGGCGCATTCTGCTTTACTTTCAACCTGCTGTAAGCTACCATCTGCTAGGATATAGAAAATATTTCTAATGACAGTATAAAATGGATATTTTTTCTTAAATGGAGGAATGAATTATATACGAAAAAAGTCTTATTTTTGGGGTAATGGGTTAACCCTTTGAACCCTAGTCCCGCATATAGGCATGATTTTCAAACAGTGTACATGTGAATAGTACATGTGTCCTGTGCAAACAGTGAAGACCCAGATCAGAGGGCTCCAAAAGGAGCCCTCTGATCAGGGTCTTCACTGTTTGTTATAATGCCAAACATCAACAAAAACAACCCTTAAAAGTCAGAAATGGGCTAGACTAAATTGGAAACTGGAATTGTCAATTTAACGTTTAAGGGAGGAAAGAGTTAAGCAGTCACCTGCCTTTACTGCTTACCTTTCTGGCTTAGAGAGGTTGTACTGTGTACATGTATTTCATTTGCTCAATTTACTTTTTCCTCCATCAGGTTATTGTGTAATTGTAAGGTTCTTGTTCCTACAACAATTAACCCATTCACCACTGAAATTCCATTTTACGCTCACCTGGCACGTAGTGCCAAGGTGAGCTATTTTGATCGTCCTCTGTCCGTCGTCGTTCGTCCGTCCGTTCGTCGTCAACAATTTCTTTAAACGACATCTCCTCCGAAACTACTGGATAGACTTTTACCATACTTGGCCTGAATGATCCTTATATGGTCCTCTTTCAAAGTTGTTCAAACATTTCCGGTCTGTTGCATATCTAGGTCACAGGAGTTAAAAATAGATTTTTTCAATGAAAACTTAAAAAATCTTCTTGTCTGAAACCACAGTACCCTGAGCTTAGATATTTGGCACAAAGCATCGTCTTCAGGTCCTCTATCAAGATTGTTCAAATGATGTCCCTGGGGTAAAAAATGACCACGCCCCGGGGGTCGTAAATTTACATAGAGTTATATAGTGAAATCTTTAAACATCTTTTTCTCTGAAACTAATATGGCCAGAGCTTTGATATTTGGCATGATGATTATTCTAGAAGCCCTTTACCAATATTGTAAATATGGTTCTGGTCAGTTGCATATCTAGGTCACAGGAGCTAAAAATAGATTTTTTCAATGAAAACTTAAAAAATCTTCTTCACTCTGAAACCACAGTACCTTGAGCTTAGATATTTGGCACAAAGCATCATCTACAGGTCCTCTATCAAGATTGTTCAAATTATGTCCCTGGGGTAAAAAATGACCACGCCCTGGGGGTTGTAATTTTACATAGAGTTATATAGTGAAATCTTCAAACATCTTTACCTCTGAAACTAATATGGTCAGAGCTTTGATATTTGGCATGATGACACGTCTAGAAGCCCTTAACCAATATTGTAAATATGGTTCCGGTCTAAAAATAGATTGTTTCAATGAAAATTATGTATCTGGGGTGAAAAGTGATCCCATACCAAGGGTTATGTGACTCTTGTGTTGGTTTTTCCAGGTGAGCGATATTTAGGCCCGCATGGGCCTCTTGTTTAAAATTTTGTCTTGTCCAATTTTGACGATTGAGAGATGGTTTTAATAATATATTGCAAACTGTCAAACATTGTAGACCCTGATTAGAGGACTCCTGCAGGAGCCCTCTGATCGAGGTATACACTATTTTGCATACGACAAGTGCATCTTCACAGGTACACTGTTTCTAAGTGACAAGTATACTTATCATTAGGGTCCAGTGTGTTAAAGGGATAATGGGTTAATTGGCTAGATGTTATTAGAGATCTCCAGCATTTCTGCAAGCTCTGATTTTCTAGGTGCAGGTTAGTGAGAAGTTGTATCCCCTTTGCGTATTACAATCAAAATGCCCCTTTTTTGGTATAGATATTTTGCTACCAGTTTTGCTTTTTAGATGCTTATACGTTGTCACAGTGTTTAATTTGTAAGTCTGTGTATATGAAAGAAAGTTTTGTAAGTCAAGTGCAGTTGACTTTGTGTTAATCCCATAGCCTGTTTCTAGTTTTGAAAACAGGTGATTTCTTGCTTTATGTGGCACCCTGTCTTTAAAACGAGAAACAGGCTATGTGGTAATATGTTAATGAAAATAGATTATAAATATATTACATTTTGTTATAGAGTGTTGTGGAGTATTTATTGTGTATCTTTGTACATTTCCTGTATGGAATCGGACAGGGCTCGAGATAAGGGGAGTATTTCAAATACTAAAAACTTCATTTCAGAGTTAAACCCTATGGTGTCAATACTCGTTAGAACCGTCTCTTCGAGACGATTCTAACAAGTAGTCTCACCATCTCCCTCTTATCTGGAGCCCTGGAATCAGACATAGTAGGTTCAAGTTTTGGTGAAGGCCTTTCTTTCTTGCTCATGTCATGTTTGTACGTATTTGCTATTATGTAAAGGTTGAGGATTCCTAATGAGATGGGCCAATGTTGGTCAATATTGGACCTCTACGGAGAGCGATTGGCCATTCTCGTTAACTGCCGACCTGTTCTGAACCATGCTAAAGCATGGTTCGGAACAGGCCGGCAGTTGAGAAGAATGGCTGATCGTTCTCCATAAAGTACTGATTCTTGTCCAATCTCATTAAAGGTTCTTAACCTTAAAGTCAAAATTTCATCTTTAAACCTTGTCCTGAAAAATGATAACACTATATAGGGTAGGCCATACAATTGCTAACTGTAGTGATATTTGCAAAAATGTGCCACCTTGTGGAACAACCGCAATAAAGTACCCAATCTTTTAGTGCATGCAATAATTTTGTTCTCTTATGGGTCAAGATCTATGATTTTTATACCCCAAGATGCTTTCTGTTGCAAACATTCATGTCATAAGCTCCTCACCGCTGTGAGTTCGAATCCCAGTAGGGTCGTTCGGATTTTTCACGTGAGGAAGCCTTCCAGCTGGCTTGCGGAAGGTCGGTGGTTCTACCCAGTTGCCGATTTGTGCCTGAAACAGTGCATAAAGGGCTTCTGGGGTCTTCCTCCACCTAAAATTAGCTGGACGTCGCGATATGACTGAAATACTGTTGAAAGTGACGTAAAATCAAAACAAATCAAATCAAATCAAACATTCATGTCATTACCGTCTCAGACATTTAACTTCTCATGGTTTCTTGTGTGTGGCATAGGGGACGTTATTGCTTCTTTGAATGCTGGGTAACGTTTTAGTCATCTGCTCTTGTTCTGAACATGGAATTTTCTAAAATTCTTTTCAATATAGGGTCAGAGTGACTTCTGATGAAATGGTCCAACTGTTTGTCAAGATTATCAAGTGCTTTCTCTGCTAGTAATCTAAGAGTTAACCCTTCACCCAATAACCCGTATATAACATTAAATACAGGTGAACACTTGAAGCAGGTTGAAAGTAAAGCAGAATGTGCCTTAAGGCACATTCTGCTTTACTTTCAGCCTGCTTTAAACAACCATCTGCTAGGCTACATAAAAATATTTGTTATGGTAATTGTTCATGAGGGTATAAACTGGAACTATTTTCTTCAGCGGAGAAATAAATTAGATGCGCTAAAAGTCGCTTCTATGGGGTAAAGGGTTAAACTGTATATGTATTGTTAATCGGTATGGTGTAATTTTACAAATACCTCTGTAGTTAAGCAGCTTGTCTGCTATGTATATATACCAAATATTGTCTCATATTTAGCTCACCTATTCTAAGAATAGGGGATGCTTATGTATCAACCCTTTGTCTAACAGTAACAAAAGCCTGCAAGTGAGATATAGGCAGGGCTCCAGATAAGGGGAGTATTTTAATTGCTGAAAATGTTGTCCGAGTGTCAAACAGCTTGGATCCGGATGAGACGCCGAGTTACTCGGCGTCTCATCCGGATCCAAGCTGTTTGCATATGGAGCTATAGTCGTGAGTGGCAGGCTAAGGGTTAATCAACCCTCTCTTACTCTATGGTCTAACCTCCATACATCTATTTCACTGTGTAGTGTTAAAATATTAAACCTTTTTTCCCCATAACTTGTTTTCAGTTTTAAAGGCATATTTCTGCCTGAAGCAGTCTGACAGTAAAGCTGAAAGCTCCTAAAGGAGCTTTCAGCTTTACTTTCAGACTGCTCTAGGCAATAATCTGTCTAAAAAATGAGAACAAGTTATTAGGAAACAGGTTAAATAGTCATGATGTTTATTGTTTATTAATGGTAAGTAGATTGAATGAGACTGTGCCAAACTAAGTGTCAAATACAGTAGAAACTCGATACTTCGAACTTGCTCAAGTTGAACTAACCTGTAAGTTTAATTTCGATAAATTTATCTCGTTAAAAACAAACATACTCGTTTTTCAAAGTTAAAACTTTGCTAATTAAGCCATGTTTTAACTTTAAACTATGGGCATGTTTGACTTAAGCAATTTGGAAATTGGAATTGGTTTTTACAATAATTTGTATGCGGATGAGATAATGAGCTTCTAGGCATTGCATAGGTATCCAAACCGTTTAAAATAGATAATAAAGAGTTATCAGTATACAGTAAAACCTCTCTATTAAGACCACTAAATTTTGTTAATTGGTCTGTGTTTAAGGCAGGCGACTGCTTAAAGCAAGGTGAAAGTAAAACAGAAAGCTCCTGTTGGAGCTTTCTTTTTTACTGCCACCTTGCTTTAACCCTTTACCTGATAGCATTGTTTCTAGTATTGAAGATATGTGACTACTTAAAGCAGGTTGAAAGTAAAGCAGAATGCGCCCTAAGGCGCATTCTGCTTTACTTTCAGCCTGCTTTAAGCTATTAACTGCTAGAATAAGGAAATAATTTAATATGACACATATGCATTACAGTATAATTTGGAACTATTTTCTGCAGCGGATGAATAAAATGAATGTGCTAAAAGTCGCTTCTATAAGGGAAAGGGTTAAGCTGTCACCTGTCTTTTATACAATCAATTAGCCTTCCTTTTAACGGTCCTAATAGAGAGGTTTTACTGTATACTGTTTGCATAGAAGGTTTAAAACCTCGTACATGATGTATTTTAGCCACACCGCGTACATAATGTATTTCCGCCTAACAAGAGAAGAATCTTTGAGGCAATTAGAAATGGATGTTGGCTTGAAAACAGGATAGAAAAAGCTCTTTCATGAACTTTCTGCTTTTTCTTTCATCCTGCTTTAAGCAATCATCTGCCCTAATAATGGGGTTTACAGGGCTCCAGCTAAAGGGAGTATTTCAAAAAATTAAAATCTTTATGTCTACATTAAACCCTATAGTATTACTACTCAATAGAACTGTCTCTTCGGGACAATTCTAATGAGTAGTAGCACCATAGGATTTGGTGCTGAAATGATTGAGAAAATGTTGGATTTGTTTAGTTTTACTCCCTCTTATCTGCAGCCCTGGTTTTACTCTTTTACTGAAATAGTGTAAGCTCTGTGCTAAGGTATTTAGATTAATGAGATACTGGTCTTTATTAGATCACTCTCTTTGTTGAATGATGGGATATTCCCTTATAGTGCATCACTGGTGATGGTATAAATTTTGTTTTATCATAGGATGTACATGTATATATCTGTTTTGAGATAAACATAAGTGATTGATACGTTGATTCAGTGAATTTACAGAAGCATTTTACATTTATCATCTCATTGAGAATCTGAAGCAAAAGTCCTCAGAACTTAAACCATTACCCCATAGTGTGTCTCTAGTTTTGAAGACAGGTGGCCATATAAGGCCTTAACCCATTACCCCCTAGCCTGTTTCTAGTTTTGAAAATAGATGACCACTTAGAGCAGGTTGAAGGTAAAGCAGTCTACTTTAGGCAACCATCTGATAGGATATAGAAAATGTTTCTTTTTATGCATACATGTATTTATGACTATAAGTTGAAATGATTTTCTTTGGTAAAGGTGTAAAAAGGGGTAATGGGTTAAGGTACATTCTGATTTACTTTCAACCTTCTTTTAGTGGTTACCTGTCTTCAAAACCAGAAAAGGTTATGGGTAAAGGGCTAATCATGCATGTACTTGTACAACTTAAGTGTTGTCAATCTAAGTGTTTAACAATCATTTATTGGCCATTTAAGGAGGCTAAAATAATGTATTGGAATAAGTTTACTACCCAAGCTTAGGACTGGTTAACTCGTTCAATACCTGTTTAAAGACGTATACTCATTACATTTGCAAACAGTGTAGATCCAGATCTGAGGGCTCCTATAGGAGCCCTTTGACCTGGGTCTGCACTGTTTGCTAATTTAGAGCAGTATTTATTGAACTGATTAGAATTCCAAGTAGATTGGTTCATGTTTTAGTAACTAAAACAATCCACAAGGGTACCTAATAACCCACAGGATTTACTAAGTGGTGAAAGTAAAAAGTGTGTACATGAACACCCATGAATATCCAGGATCTTAATATCTATTTTTGACTTACAAGTTTAAAAATAATTTCCCTTTTCCTGTTCTCAGGTGAGCGAAATATGGCCCATGGGCCTCTTGTTATACATGTGATCACCTCTTATACTGTATTAGTCACATCATGGGGAGGGCAAGCATATAGATCTTGGACACAGCAAACATTGTAGACTTGGATCAGTTTCCAATGCATTCAATGCAGTGTCTGATCAGGGTACACACTAGTCATCAGTTATAAAACCCATTTACTGTTTTGAAACATGGCAGTTAGTCGGGATCTATATTACTTTGCAAGGTCTTTTTTTCTTGTGAAGTGGTTTTATACATAACTCTATACCCCTGTAGTGTGTTTCTAGTTTTGAAAATAGGTGACCACTTAAAGCAGGTTGAAAGTAAAGCAGAATGCGCCTTAAGGCACCTTCTGCTTTACTTTCAGCCTGCTTTATGATTTCATCTGCTAGAATATGGAAATTAATTTGTATGATACGTATTCATGACTATAAATTATAAGTATTTTATTCAGCAGAGGATTAAACTGAATGCGCTAAAAGGCGCTTCTATGAGGTGATGAGATAAATTATGTCAAGGATTTATTCAGTGAACCCCCTAAAAAGGATATGTATGTAGGATAGAGAACAAGTGGCAGTTTAATGGGTGACTAGAAATACCGAAAGGCAAAGGGCACCCGAAAGGCAAAAGGCACTGTAATTTTTTTTCAAGAATTAGTAATGGTAAAAGTGGTGGAAATACTGCTAGATAGATCTTTTAAATTTCTAAGAGCACAGTCCGTTCAAGTTGTATTAATGTATGAATGATGTCCAAAAGCCAATATTCATACAGCAATACAGCTTGAACAAACTGAGCTCTTAGAAATATAATAGATCTGTCTAGAAGTATTTCCACCTCTAGATAGTCAAATTTATCAACAGATATTTTTTCATTTATTTACCAACACTAATATTTGAAGAAAAAAATTAGAGTGCCTTTTTGCCTTTCGGATGTCTTTTGCCTTTCGGTTTTTTCTAGCTACTGCAGTTTGATTCATTACTCTTCCTGCATAAGATTGTCACCTGTCTTTAAAGACTGCTTTTCTTCTCATTTCTGTGGTCACTTAACTCTTTAAACACCACCGTCATGTTTAACCCTTTCCCCCATAGAAGCGCCTTTAACTCTTTCCTCCCTGAAACTTTAAATGGACAATTCCAGTTTCCATTTTAGTCTAGCCCATTTCTGACTTTTAAGGGTTGTTTTTGTCAATGTTTAGCATTATGACAAACAGTGAAGACCCTGATCAGAGGGCTCATTTCGGAGCCCTCTGATCTGGGTCTTCACTGTTTGCACAGGACAAGTGTACTATTCACATGTACACTGTTTGAAAAGGACGCCTATAAGCGGGACTAGGGCTCAAAGGGTTAAGCTAATATAATTTATTCCTCCTCTGAAGAAAATAGTTACAATTTTATAAATCATGAATATATATTATAGGGAATGTTTCTATATTCTAGCACATGATGGCTTAAAGCAGGCTGAAAGTAAAGCAGAATGCGCCTTAAGGCGCATTCTGCTTTACTTTCAACCTGCTTTAAGAAGTCACCTATCTTCAATACTAAAAAGAGACTATCAGGTAAAGGGTTAAAGTATACCCATTAGAGCAGTGTTTATTGACCTACCCAGAATTCCAAGTAGAGTGGTTCATGTTTTGGTAACTAAAATGATCCACAAGGGAATGTAATAACCCACGATAGTAGAGTGGTTCATGTTTTGGTAACCTAAACGATCCACAAGGGAATGTAATAACCCACGATAGTAGAGTGGTTCATGTTTTGGTAACCTAAATGATCCACAAGGGAATGTATTAACCAACAATAGTGACTTAGTGTTGAAAGAGATAACTTCACTTTGACTGTACAAGTATGTGTGTCATTGTTTTTTATCTACTTCTCATGTACATGTGTGGCCAATTGAAAATAAAGAATTGTTTGTAATTTTGTAAATGGCCTAATCTTTGTTAGTGCCCATTCCAGAATATGGCACATCAATAAAATGAAAGAAAAAAAATTGTTGTATTTTGACTTTCTTCCCAATAACTTAAGCTCACCTGAAGCCGGTTTCATAAAACATTGTACGACAAATTTTGTCGCAAGTCAGATTATGAAAGTCTCGATTGATATTTATTGATCCATCTAATCCTGTCTTTTCAAGACAATTCCAAAGAGATGTCACAAGACAGGTCTTAGGATTAGTTGGAGAAATCAGAAATTAAATGTAATTTAAAGTTTTGACTTACCATCGTTTTTGTCATACACAGTTTCATGAAACGGGCCCCTGAGGTCTGCTCTGGGTGAGCTTTTGGGAACACCTTTTGCCAAGGCTCTGGTCATATGTCCTTTGTCCACAATCATTTATTTGACCCTCTTAAATGACAACAAAATTGCATGGATTTTTATTAATCTTATACAAATCACATACATGTACGAGATTTTTAGCTAAACTGGCACCAAGTGCCAAGGTGAGCTTTTAGGATCGCTGGATGTCCATCGTCTGTCTGTCCATCTTGAATTGGTTCGTTAACACTCTAGCAGCTACAAATATCATTCAATCTTCATGAAACTTGATCACAATGTTTGTCTAGTAGAAATCTAGGACAAGATCGAATGTGGGTCATGTTTGGTCAAAAACAAGGTCACTAGGTCAAATCATAGAAAAACCTTGTTAACACTCTAGAGGCAACAAATCTCATTGGATCTTAATGAAACTTGGTCAGAATGTTTATCTTATTGATATCTAGATCAATTTTGAATATGGGTCATGTCGGGTCAAAAACTAGGTCAAATCAGAGAAACCTTGATGACACTCTTGAGACTTTAAATTTCATCTGATCTTTATGCAACTTGGTCAGAATGTTTGCATAATTGATACCTATGTCAATTTCGAATATGGGTCATTTCGGGTCAAAAACTAGGTCACTAGGTCAAATCATAGGAAAAACCTGTTAACACTCTCTCATTGAAATTTAATGAATTTTGCTCAACATGTTTGCTTCATTGATATCAAGCTTAGTTTTTTTTAATGATGCCTGGTTGAAAACTAGGTCATTAGGTCAAATCAAAGAAAACCAGTGTTAATCTTTTAGAAGCTACAAATCTCACTAGATCTGCATGAAATATTGTCAGAATGTTTGCCTACATCAAATCTAGGTCAAAATCAAATATGGATTGTGTCAGTTCAAAAACTAGGTCACTAGGTCAAATCATAGGAAAATCTTGTTTACACTCTAGAGGTTAGTCATAATCTAGGTCACTATAGGTCAAGTTTGCCATGGTGTACCAGGTCAGCGATTTAGGGCCATAGTGACCCTAGTTATTTATTAATCGGAATCTTAACCAATGAATGGAATCTCCAAATAAGGGATTTTAGTGAAACAATCTGGATCCAAACTAACGGACAAAATTGGTAACAATTTTGAAGAAATATTTGCGCAAACGCCACGCGTCCACATCAGAGATTTTCATTTATTAATCTGGTTCCAAACCAATGCTAGCTCCATATAAGCCAAACTAACGGAACATAAGGGGCCAGGGTTCCAAACCAATGAAATCTCTATAAATAAAATAATGTCTTTCTTTTTTCTGTTTTCATGCGTTTGTAAATACTGCCATGCTCGAAGGAACGCCTTTCAAAATTGACAACTGTTAATTTCCATTTTTAAACTGCAAATTTCATTTTCGCTACCCCCAATTTTTATCACCCAATATCGTAGTTAAAGTTTATTCACCATAAGTATGAAATATACTTCAAATTTAGCGTAATATAGGAGTATTTGAAATGATTAAATTATTGAAGTTACTTATCTAAAATGTTCAGTTAAAACAGAGTCTCTGGTTAAAAGGGAAATTAAAAGCAGTCAATTTTGAAAGGCGCTTCTTCGAGAACACGTGTGTACAAACGTGTGAACACAGATGAAAGAAAGACATTATAGTTCTGTCACAGTTAGATTGGATCCAGATTAGTATATAAAAATATCTTCTATATTTACGTCCGTTAGTTTAGATCAAGATTGATAAATAACCCCCTTGTGTTTCTTTAGTTTTAAACCGGATTAGACTCGTGTATTAAATAAAAATCTGTAATATTGAGCTGCATTGGTTTGGATCCAGATCACTTTGGTCGGCAGTTTAAACGCACGCCGTATAACATCTCCTACACAAACACCCAATTAAAATAAATCGGAATGCACGTGCGTCCTTAGAAATAAATCGAGGTCGCCAGACATACACCCACTGACCCAGTGGCAGTCAACACTGGCCACGCTTAACTCATTCACCCCTGAAACCCAATTTCGAAATAAGTCTGGTCCATTTTTGCCTTTTAGGGTTGATTTTAACAATACATTTGAGAATGACAAATAATGTTGATCCTGATCAGGGGGCTCCTTAAGGAGCCCTCTAATCAGGATCCACATTGTTTGCATTGGACAAGTGTAATCCTAACAGGTACACTGTTTATAAATGACGACTGTACTCGTTGCTAGGGCTGAAAGTGTCAACTAGGTAATAACCAAAAATATATCACTAAAGAATTGTCAATATTTGATGTTAGAGGGAGATTTCATATAACTGCTTTTGAATAAAAGTTGTCCTCTGTGTTCACGTGGCTTTGATATAGTATTAAAGAATGTATTCTCTTGTATATGTAATTGTACATACTGAGAAAATGAAGATTAAAACTTGGAAACTTGGAAACAGATTAATAAATAAATCTGTATAGATGTGGCGGCTGTGCAAATATTCCGTAAAATATTGTAATGATCTCTGTCCGCTAGTTTGGATTCATCTTCTAGTATAAAATAAAACCATTTATATATGGCGATTCCATTGGTTTGCATCCAGATCAATTAATAACATTCTCTGATGTGGACGCTTGGCGTTTGCGCGTAAAAATGTATTTTTTCTGTCCGTAGATTGAATTCAGATTATTTACTAAAATCACTTATATGGTGCTTGCATTTGTTTGGCTCCAGATTAATAAATAAGAATCTCTGTGGTCGACGCGTGGCGTCTGTGCAAATATTTCGTCAAAACTGAAATTATTTCTTTCTGTGAGTTTGGATCCAGATAATTTTAAGAAAAAATCACTTATATACAGCAAACATGGTAGTGATTCCATTGGTTTGGATAATAAATGAAAAAGTCATCATGTGATGTGCGTGACGTGATTTGCATACGTGCAAATATTTGGTAAAAAAATGACGAGTCTTCTGTTCGTTGTTGTGGATCCAGATTAGTAAATACACCTTCTGTACGTCAGTTTTGATCCAGTTCAGTAGATTCTAGAAAAAAGCATAATGTGCGCGCACGGCCCCTGCATATTAGTAAATAAGAGATGTGAAAAATAAAAATGGGTAGCGAAAAAGTCTAGGTAGCGAAAAGACCAGCCGCGAAAGCCACAAGGTAGCGAACATGCTAAGGTAGCGAAAATCCGGGTAGCAAAACGTCCTGAAATCTAGATAATCATCGATCCATGGAGTTGGACCCGCAAGTAGAGTTATCAGCCCTTGCGGGCTTAGAACTTTATGGTCCCTGTGTTGAAGATTCCGTATAAAACTGTTTACACTCTAGCATTTCTACATCTATATATTTGAATGTAGGCCTACAGTAAAAACTCAATACTACGAACTCGCGTTAGTTGGAACATACCCGTATTTCAAAGTAAAAACGCCACGTTTTAGCTTTGAAATACGGGTATGTTTGACTTAAACAAGATCGATTTTTCGAAGTTTAAAGCCACTATATTACTCCCACATAAACAGAATCAAACATTTTTCTTACATGAAATTTATGTCACTATCGTAAGCGTTCCATATAAAAAGAAGTAATACGTGGTGATATTTGAAGCAATATTGCTAACGAACAGTGAAATTTGTGGAAACAAGTAATCAAGTTTGTTTATTTTTGAATAGCGACGAAAATTTACGGACATACTCGGTAAAGCTCATTTGCATAATTCTATACAACAAGTCGAGTGCTTTACAACCAAAGAGAGACAACTCCTTTAAGTTTGGCCGTTAAACTGATGCAATGTATAAACATTGTCGCGGCCGAATCAATCACGTGACCTTTATGCGATCGATCGAGAGTTCTCGGAACCAGCCCGTAATCTTATTTGTAAACAAACCCGCTTATAATGTAAACCACCACGATAAGAATTCGACACATTTAGGTAGGATTCTTTACGAAGTGGGTGCATATGTCAGGCTTCTTACACTCGATTTCACTTAGTTTTAATACATAGAAAATGCACACATATAAGAAATTGCGCGTTTTAAACACCAATTTGAGCGGGATTGGAAGGGGTATAAAAGCCACTACCCGAACCGAACCGGACCGAACCTAGCCGAAATTTGCCGGACCGAACATTTTTCGGAGTTCCACTATAAGCATAAAAATAATTTAAATTGGAAACTTTTGGTACGTATACGATAAATAACCTATTATTTACACACTGTAAAAGTTTTATAACCATCAGACATCTAAATATTGGAAAAAGTGCGATTTTGTAATTTTAGGGGGTATAAAAGCCACTACCTTTCAAATTTCAGTTAATCCAGTTTTCTCCTTAAAAACAGCTTTGTGTCATGATATTTTATGATAAACTTATATCAAACCTTGTTTATTATATGGCATGTACCAAAAAAAACATATTTGGGGAAACATAACTCTTAAATTCACATTTGAAGTGATTTTCGTACCGGAATATTGGTTCAGCGTAATATATTCATTTCCGTAAGAATGACGCAAACTGTATTTTTCAGTGGTTTTATAGATATGATATGCAGAATATTATCAGATATTGGATACTAATCTTTAAAAAAAAAAACCAGTTTTATATGTTCAAATATAAAATTCATTAAGAATATTAAAAAGTTTTTTAATGATTGTTGAAAAAGGTCTTAGAAGATATAGAACATTATTATAAACTTTGAATATTAATAGCAATTATTGACCATGCGTTTATTAATATCATGCTATTAAACAATGCAAACAACAATTATCAAGTTATGAACCAACTGTTAAAGGCGACACACTTTAAAGTTAGTTTCATGTCTTTGAACCCAATGTTTAGGATTTATGTTTGTTTGTTTGAACTTACGTGCATACATATGTATGATTTAAGATTAAAAAGAATCTGATCATGTTATATAATTCTGTCTTGAATTTTAACTGCACCCTCTGTTTTCACAGTTGGTAACCCTCGTGGTCCTGATTTTTTTTAGCAGGTAACATGTTAACTTATTAATGGACAAATGTAAATACATGTACATGTAGTCAATTATGACTTTCTTTGATAGCTTTTTTTCTTCAATATATGGCAAAATGGAAAACAGTGCTAACCTTGATAGGATGGCTCATTCACTTGTCATCTGATCTAGGTCTACACTGATTGCATAGGAAAACTTTACTCTTCATAGTTCATATTGTATCAAGCGACAGCCATTGATTGCTGGTATTTACTTACAGTTTAGTAAAAATAAGGCAAACAACTGCATTAATCAGGCATCTGTTTCAAAAATGCACTGCCACTTCTACTTCAATTAGTGATCGTTTAATACAAGATTGACTGTACACGAAGTCAGTTCAACATTCGATATTATTAATCATAAAAATGCTTAGGGAACTAATCTCTCTCTCTCTCTCTATCAATATCGATCTCCCCCTCCCTCTCTCTGGATATACAGGTTGTGTGATTCTTACGGAAATGAATATATTACGCTGGACCGTTATATTCAGGTACGAAAATCACGTAAAATGTGAATTTAAGAGTTATGTTTCCCCAAATATTGTTTTTTTGGTACATGTCATATAATAAACAAGATTTGATATACGTTTATCATCAAATCACATTACACCAAGCTGTTTTTAAGAAGAAAAACTGGATTAACTGAAATTTTAAAGGTAGTGGCTTTTATACCCCCTAAAATTACAAAATCACATTTTTTTCAATATTTAGATATCTGATGGTTACAAAACTTTTACAGTGTGTAAATAATAGGTTATTTATCGTATACGTACCAAAAGTTTCCAATTTAATTTTTGTTTATGCTTATAGTGGAACTCCGAAAAATGTTCGGTCCGGCAAATTTCGGCTAGGTTCGGTCCGGTTCGGTCCGGGTAGTGGCTTTTATACCCCTTCGCGGGATTGTGCCTTTAACTAACACAATACTAGTAAGATCGATTTAAGCGAGTTCGAAGTATCGAGTTTCGACTGCATTTTGGTTTTACAGAGGAGTATTTATAAGTTCTTGGGTAAGAGTGGGTGAAATCGGACTGCAATATAATGTCAGAGACATAGATCTAATATACGTTCCTGATAATGTCCACAAGTAGCTACATGTGCCGATTGCTCTATTTCCATTTATTACTTCTACGCCATCAGTTCTGATGATTATGAGAAGGGGCACTTTTAAGGTGCATCATTGGGACAGGGCCCGGTCGGTCAGTTTATCCTGACACCGACGAACCAGTCGTAATGCTTAACTGAAAACCTGAGCGCCAAGGAGGAAGCCATAAAGTCTTTGGTTTGAAGCGGCCGGGGATTGAACCCCGCTAACCCCCCGCGCTACAAGCGGACGTACGCTGTACCACTCGGCACTGAGCTATACAGGCGGTGATCAATTCTTCAATAATTGATCATTTTAGTTCACCTGGCACAATGTGCCAACTTCCGCTAATAATGATCACCATGTGGCCGACGTCGGTCTGCTATCTGGGACAGTGACTCCTGGCAGAAGAAGAACAGTATCTAGATATCCTCCATGATATACCGTCAAGGAGACTTAGCCCATGTTTTAGACTGACCTAAAAACAAAATGTCCGGCAATTAGTTAGTTGGGTTGATTGAATTTTTACAGGTAAATGACAATCATTTAAAGATAGAGATATTCTAGTTATCTATCTTCTCCATATTCTTATCATGCGTATGTATTTTCTTATAATGAGTATGCATAAATTATATCATGTACAGTGACGATATACAGTGTGCGGGGGTGACTCCGTGTCGTTTCGCCCCTAAAACGTTTCGCCCCTAGAGTAGACGTATCTGAATTGAATACGTCACAGGCTTTTGTCAAATTATGGAAAAACCTTACATTTAGAAGGATACAAATCTCATTATGATTACACCTTGATGAAACTTGGTCAAAATGTTTCCTTATTAAATTCCATGTCAAGTTCAAATGTTCCTAACTCTCTATAAATCCATGATAAGGCCGTTTATGGAATATGCAACCACAGTCTGGTCACCACACCTCAAAAAAGACATCTTCATCCTTGAAAACACCCAAAGACGGGCAACACGACTAGTCAATGATCTCAGGCAGTATGAATACCACGAAAGGCTCAAGATTTTGGGATTGCCAACCCTGACATACAGAAGGGAAAGGAACGACGTCATACAAGTCTACAAGATCCTAAATCATATCGATAGTTTGGAAAAGGGTGTATTCGTTAAAGAGTGTGTCGAGTCAAGGACAAGGGGCCATAGCCAAAAACTATTAAAAAAACTATTAAAATCGCACAGTAGGTTGGATATTCGACAAAAATCATTCTCCCAAAGAGTCATAAATGTATGGAACGTAAAATTATCTGAGGAGTGTGTACAGAGCAGTACCCTGAACAATTTCAAATCTAGCCTGAATGAAACAACACAACTAGAACCGTAGCGAAGAGGGGTCACTACATTCCTAGGGAATACCAGCGACCGGAGGACCCGTAAGTTACCCGTAAGTTAAAATTAAATGTGTTTACTTTGTTTCAAAAACTAGGTCACTGAGTCAAATCATAAAAAACAACTTTGTAAACACTCTTTTACTTCTACTTCTACTTTGTACTGTCGACAATCGATCACCGATTATTATTGACAGGCGCTGTCAGGAAACAGTGTGCAAGGTTAAAAGAAATGGTTAAGATGTGCAAGTTAAAAGATAAAAGGCCACAAAGTCAGTTAAAATCAATAGATGTCATTTATTTTACTTTATCTAAAGGCAACACATCTCATTTGATCTTAATGAAACTTGGTCAAAAAGTTTGCCTCATTGAAACCTAGTTCAAGGTTGTTGTGGGTCATGTCTGGTGAAAAACTAGGTCACTATGTTGTTTCACATGGTGTGCCATGGTGAGCGCTCTAAGGCCATTATGGTCCTCTTGCAGTTTGGTTGAGGAATAAACAAAGTAAGTTAAAATTAAATGTGTGTAACTCGGCGTCTCATCCGGATCCAAGCTGTTTGACACTCGGACAACATTTTCAGCAATTTTGAGCAACTTTGAAGTACTTTGAAACTTGAAGCAGACGAGAAATATAGCAGACGACAATTTATTTGGCGGGCTAAGGGTTAAATGCATATCTATTGGGTAATGTATTAAACACTGAAACATAGATTAAATTTTTTCAGATTTGGAAACCCACTGGTTTGGACTTTTATTAAGTTAACCCATTACCCAATGGAATGTTTCTAGTTTTGAAGATTATTGATCACTTTAAGCAGGTTGAAAGTAAAGCAGAATGAACCATAAGGTGCATTCTGTTTTACTTTCAATCTGCTTTCAGCTACTATCAGCTAGATTATTGAAAATACTGTTTAAATTGGAACTATTTTCTTGAGTTGAAGAATAATTTAAAGACGTAAAAAGGTGTATTATGGGGTAAGGGTTTAGATGAGGATATACTATATATATAACCGAATTTCTCAATCATCTCTCCTTACTATATTACTCCAAATAAAACTAAATATTTTTAATTTACAGCTGAAATAACGAATGGAAACCAGCCAAGCCAGGAACAAGGAGAGTCATTGAGCAGAAAGAACAAATCAGTCGACCACAACAGGCTTCATACAGAAGAGAAACTTTACAAGTGTTATGTTTGTGAAAAGTTATATACTCAGAAGGGTAGTTTAAAGTCACACATGAGAGTTCATACAGGAGAGAGACTCCTGAAGTGTGATATGTGTGAACAAGCTTTTACTATAAAGGTACTTTAGTCTTGCACATGAGAATTCACACAGGATAGAGACCTTACAAGTGTGATATGTGTGAACAGTCTTTTAGTAAGAAAGGTCATTTAGTCAAGCACATGATAATTCATTCAGAAGAGAGCCTCCTCAAGTGTGATATGTGTGAACAAGCTTTTACTGAGAAAAGAACTTTAGTCATGCAGCAGCATGTATGAGAATTCATTCAGGAGAAAGACCCCCTTCCTGTGATGTGTGTGAACAGTCTTTTATTGAGACTGGTGGTTTAGTCATGCTGCACATGAGACATCACACAGGAGAGACCTTACAAGTGTGATATGTGTGAACAGTCTTTTACTGAGAAAGGTGGTTTAGTCCAGTACATGAGAGTTCTTACAGGAGAGAGACCATACACCTGTAATATGTGTGAACAAGCTTTTACTGAGAAAGGTACTTTAGTCATGCACATGAGAACTCATACCGGAGAGAGACCTTACAAGTGTGAAATGTGTGAACAGTCTTTTACTCGGAAAGATGGTTTAGTCATGCATATGAGAATTCATACAGGAGAGAGACCTTTCAAGTGTGCTGCGTGTGGAGTCTCTTTTATTCGTAAAGATAATTTAGTCAAGCACATGAGAACACATACAGGCGAGAAACCTTACAAGTGTGATATGTGTGAACATCCTTTTTCTCAGAAAAGTGATTTAAACAAGCACATGAAAATTCATTCAGGAGATAGACCTTACAAGTGTGGTATGTGTGAACAGTCTTTTATTCAGAAAAATTCTTTAGTCATGCACATGAGAGTTCATACTGGAGAGAGACCTTACAAATGTGATATGTGTGAAAAGTCTTTTGTTCAGAAAAGTGCTTTAGTCATGCACATAAGAACGCATACAGGTGAGAGACCTTACAAGTGTGATATATGTAAAAAGTGTTTTACACAGAAAAGTGCTATAGTCATGCACATGAGAACTCATACCGGAGAAAGACCTTACAAGTGTGAAATGTGTGAACAGTCTTTTATTCGGAAAGATCTATTAGTCAAGCACATTAGAGATCACACAGGAGAGAGACCTCACAATTGTGGTTTGTGTGGAAAGTATTTTACGCAGAAAGGTGGTTTAGTCAACCACATGAGAGTTCATACAGGAGAGAGACCTTACAAGTGTAAAATATGTGAACAGTCTTTTACTGAGAAAGGTGGTTTAGTCAGACACATGAAAACTCATTCAGGAGAGAGACCATACAAATGTAGTACATGTGAAAAGTCTTTTACTGAGAAAGGTACTTTAGTCAACCACATGAGAGTTCATGCTGGAGAAAGACCTTACAAATGTGATACGTGTGAACAGTATTTTACTGAGAAAGGTTCTTTAGTCAAGCACATGAGAGTTCATACAGGAGAAAGACCTTACAAATGTGGTATGTGTGAAAAGTCTTTTGCTAAGAAAGGTCATTTAGTCGACCACAAGCGAGTTCATACAGGAGAGAGACCTTACAAGTGTAAAATGTGTGAACAGTCTTTTACTGAGAAAAGAACTTTAGTCAACCACATGAGAATTCATACAGGAGAGATGCCTCCCAAATGTGATATATGTGAAAAGTCTTTTACTGAGAAAAGAACTCTAGTCAACCACATGAGAATTCATACAGGAGAGAGACCTCACACGTGTGGTATGTGTGGAAAGTCTTTTATTCAGCGAGGTACTTTAGTCATGCACATGCAACTTCATACAGGAGAGAAACCTAACCTTATGTGTGATATGTGTGGAAAGTCTTTAAATCAGAAAAGTAATTTAGTCAGGCACATAAGAGATCATATAGGAGAGAGACCCCACAAGTGTGATTTGTGTGAAAAGTCTTTTAATAAGAAAAGTAATTTAGTCAGGCACATGAGAGTTCATACAGGAGAGAGACCTCACGAATGTGATTTGAGTGGAAAGTCTTTTTTCAAAATCAGAAAAGTAATTTAGTAATGCACCTTAAAGTTCATACAGGAGACAGACTCCACAAATCAATTAATGTGATATCCATTTGTGAAAAGTCTTTTATTATGAAAGGTTATGTATAGGTCCAGCACATGAGAATTCATACAGGTGATATATAGATCTTACAAGTGATATGTGTGAAAAGTCTTTTACTATGAAAGATTATTTAGTCCAGCACATGAGAATTCATAATTGATATGTGTGAAAAGTCTTTTACCATGAAAGGTTATTTAGTCCAGCACATGAGAATTCATAATTGATATGTGTGAAAAGTCTTTTACCATGAAAGGTTATTTAGTCCAGCACATGAGAATTCATAATTGATATGTGTGAAATGTCTTTTACCATGAAAGGTTATTTAGTCCAGCACATGAGAATTCATAATTGATATGTGTGAAAAGTCTTTTACCATGAAAGGTTATTTAGTCCAGCACATGAGAATTCATAATTGATATGTGTGAAAAGTCTTTTACTATGAAACATCATTTAAACAGTCATGAGATGATGAGAACTCATACAAGAGAGAGACTCCACAAATGTGATACTGTAAAACAGGTATTTTTGGTGTCATGAATATTTCGCGTAATGCGATTTTGTATTAATTCACGACATCATGCAATATTTCTAGCAGGTCGTAGCTCAAAGCAGGCTGAATGTAAAGCAGAATGTGCCTTAAGGCACATTCTGCTTTACTTTCAATCTGCTTTAACCCTTTCCCACATAGCATATCTCTAGTATTGAATATAGGTGTCCACTTAAAGCAGGTTGAAAGTAAAGCAGAATGCGCTTTAAGCGCATTCTGCTTTACTTTCAGCCTGCTTTAAGCTATCATCTGCTAGAATATAGAAAGTATTTTGTATTATACATATTTATGAATGTATAAATTGGAACTATTTTCTTCAGGGCAAGAATAAACTGAATGCGCTAAAAGGCGCTTCTATGGGGGAAAGGGTTAAGAAGTCACCTATTTTCAAAACTAGAGTCGCGTAAATTATATTCTTGCAAATAAAACCGGTTTTACAGTACCTGTGCACAATATTTTACTAAGAAAGGTACATTAGTGATGCACATGAGAATTGATACAGGTGATAGAACTCACAAGTATGGTATGTGTGGAATGTCTTCTATTAAGCTAGGTACTTTAGTCAACCACATGAGAGTTCATACAGGAGAAAGACCCAACAAGTGTGGTGTGTTTGGAAAGTCTTTTATTCAGCAAGGCCATTTAGTCATGCACATGCAGGTTCATTATAGGAATAATTTTCCGAATAAACATCTTTTTTCCGTTTACGACAGTCTGAACACATTAGCTTTGCAAGGGGTAAGTTTCTTAAGCGCCCAAAGGGCGCTCAGGATAAACTCTCCTTGCGAAGCTATTCAAGCTAATGGGTAAATATGTCTTTTAATTCAGTAATGAATGACATGGTTCATGTCATCATCATCATCATCATCATCCAGTTTAGTTTAACCAGGCCATTGATTAATCCTTCTTATAAGGGTGAGGCCTGGTTGTCCAGTCTGGAACGAAGTCTCCCTCTCCAAGCTTGGCGGTTTTGTGGGTTGATGTTTTCCAACCCTAGAGCTTCACGATCTCGTTTGACAAGGTCCTCCCAAGATAGCTTTGGTCTACCTGGACCCCGCTGTGTTGGGATGTTCAGGCATCTGATTTGAGAGATCCAGCTAGAGCTTCTCTCTACATGGCCAAGCCATTTCAACCTATTTGATTGCAGGGTCTCCGCAACGCCTCTTATGTGCAGTTGCATTAACAAAGAGTCAAACGGGACATCTTCATCTGGCTTGACCAGGCAGATCCATCGTATCATCGCTTTGTCATTTCGCTGCATACGTCTGAGTGTATTTGCTGATACAGCCCATTTCTCAGATCCGTAGAGCATAACACTCCTTACACAGGCTGAGTAGACTCTTCCTCTGGTTGCAGATGGCAGAAACTTTTGTATATAATATATTGTATGTGATGTTTTAAACTATGTAACCACTGACCATGAAGAGACTCAAATAAAGATTATACTGCTACTACATGTATGAGATTGACCTGGACAATTATGTTCAAGATATTGTAATTATGGTGACTTTTTCGAAAAGTCATCACCATGTCTTGGGTATGATTGTCTTGGGTATGACTTTAAACTGCATCCGGTTGTGGCACTCATTCATTGAGTGGTGGGGACTTGGAGGCTCCCCTTTCACCACAGCTGCCTCTGGGTTTTTCCCTTAATAAGGGTAAGCCCGGGCTCCTCTGTCTAACAGAGGAATATGCCCCCCTCCTCAGGGTTATAGAGCTGCCTTAACCTGGAAGGCAGGACTGCCGTGGCAGGCACCAATAGACCGGTTGTACTGGCACAGTAGTCAATGTGGCTCGGCGGAGGATCCACTGTATGGAGGACAACGGCGAGGCACCCAGCCCGAGTGCGGGAACGGCGGTTCTTTCTCGGACACCGCATAGTGCTGAGTTGGGGCGACAGCTAGGACAGGCGGTCCCACAAAACCTACGTCACCACAATATGGCTAGTCTACAACCAGAATCTACGTTAGGCGGTGCCGGCGGTCATCAGAGACAGGCCGGTAGTGTCTCGGGCTTAGCTGACTCTCGGGTGCGGGAGGCAGGGTCCGGCCATCATGGCAAATCATGTAAGCACCCAACCAAGTTCAGGGTTGCCACTTGGAATGTGGGCTCCCTGAAGAGGAGAGGTAGTGAGACAGTTGAGACATTATCCCGAAGACGTGTGGATCTATGTGGCTTGCAAGAGCACAGATGGGCAGGCAGCCTTTCAGCCAACCAAACACGCCTTATCAGAGGAAAGGACACTATATATAAGTTCTTTTGGAGTGGCAATGAGAGAGGTCAGGGAGGAGCTGGGGTCCTGTTGGCAGAAAAGTGGATTGAGAAAGTCTTCAACGTCCAACGTATCTCCGACAGGATCATCCTAGTTAGACTTGTCATTGGCAAGGCTGTATACACCTTTCTTTCTGTTTATGCGCCACAGTCCGGACTTTCTGAGGCTGAGAAAGAGCACTTCTATGACCAGCTTCAGAGCGTGGTAGCCAAAGTCCCAGCCTCAGAGATTCTTGTCCCTTTAGGGGACTGGAATGGTCATGTTGGCTCTGAGTGCTGCGGTTATGAAGATGTCCACGGTGGTCGGGGCTTTGGTGTTCGAAACGCTGAAGGAGAAAGAGTATTGGAATTTGCCTTGGCCAATGACTTGGTAGTAGGCAACACCTGGTTTGTGAAGAGAGAGAGCCATCTTGTAACTTACTGTTCAAGCAACCACAGGACGCAGATTGACTACATCCTCTACCGTAAGAGATTCCGTAGTGCAGTCACCGATGTGAAAGTCATCCCAATGGAGGAGTGTGTCCAACAGCACAATCTTGTTGTTTGTGATTTCACAATCCGCATTCCCAAAGCAAAGAAACGTAAATTCATCCCTCGTATCCGCACCTGGAAGCTGAGGGACCAGACTGTGGCAAAGAAGTTTCATGATACTTTCACTGACAAGGTTACCGCTGCTGCTAGTGTCAACTCTGCTGGTACTGTTGAAGATGAGTGGGCCAGGATAAAGAACCCACTACTTGAATCAGCCACTGAAGTATGCGGCCTCTCTAAAAACCACCAGTGGAAGAAGGAAACCTGGTGGTGGGATGAACATGTTGAAGGTGCGGTGAAGTTGAAGCGAACATGCTTCAAATCCTACAAAGCCTTGACTAAAGCCGGCCGAACCAGCGAGGCAAAGGATGCCAAAGTGGCCTACGATGAGGCTAAACGCTTAGCAAAGCATGCTGTCTGGAAAGCTAAGTCTGAGGCAGAGAAGGAAAAGTTCGCTGACATCTCCCCCAACGATGGAAGCATCTTCAAGCTAGCCAAACAAATGGACAGGACAAACCAGGATGTTGTCGGGGAGAAGTGTGTGAAGAACGATGCGGGTGAATTGTCGCTCAGTGACGAGGATAAGATGACGGCCTGGGTTGAACACTATGCA
The DNA here is from genome assembly GCA_922989275.2 of Gari tellinella. NCBI lineage: Eukaryota > Metazoa > Mollusca > Bivalvia > Cardiida > Psammobiidae > Gari > Gari tellinella. Next base: position 24,128,697 of record OV277857.1, on the reverse strand, counting down.
AGACTACTCAACGTAGAGTTTGAGTGGCCCAGTGATCTACTACCAGTGGTCGCTCCTGTGGAAGGCCCTCCCCCACCAATCACCTTGGATTTGATGCGCAAGGCTCTCGGCAAGATGAAATGTGGAAAAGCCGCTGGCCCTTCAGGAGTCATTGCCGAGATGATGAAAGCAGCTGGGGAGGAGGGCATCGAGATGTTAAGACAGCTGGCTGAGACAGTCTTCAGCAATGGAGTGATACCCAAGGACTGGGAGGAGAGTTATATCCTGAACCTCTACAAGGGCAAAGGGGAGGCTCTCGACAGAGGGAACTACCGTGGGCTCAAACTCACAGACCAGACGATGAAGTTACTGGAGCGGGTATTGGACACCTTTGTGCGTGAGATGGTCGACATTGACTCAATGCAGTTTGGCTTTGTTCCTGGAAGAGGCACTACCGATGCAATCTTCATCATACGCCAGCTTCAGGAGAAGTATATCGCCGCAAACAAGCCACTGTATTTAGCCTTTGTCGACCTGGAGAAGGCTTTTGATAGAGTGCCCAGGAAAGTCATCTGGTGGGCTTTGAGGAGTCTTGGAGTTGAGGAATGGGCTGTGCGTGCCATCCAGGGAATGTACACAGACACTAGGAGCCGTGTACGTGTGAATGGGCAGTACAGCGAGGAGTTTGGAGTTGGAGTTGGTGTGCATCAGGGATCTGTCCTCAGCCCCCTGCTTTTCATCCTAGTGCTGGAAGCTCTGTCCCGCGAGTTTCGCACCGGTGTCCCATGGGAACTTCTGTACGCAGATGACCTTGCTGTGATGGCCGACTCGCTGGAGGAGTGTGTAGCAAAACTAAAGGCGTGGAAGGACGGGATGGAATGTAGGGGACTGAGAGTCAACATGAAGAAGACCAAGCTCATGATCTCTGGTCCTGGACTGAATCTTCTTCGAGACTCGGGGGCATTTCCCTGTGCAGTGTGTAGAGGTGGAGTTGGAGTCAACTCGATTGAGTGTTCCCAGTGCAAAATGTGGTTGCACAAGAAGTGCAGTGGCATCAAAGGAAGGCTCACCATCAGTCCGGACTATGTATGTCCAAGATGCCGTGACCAGGCTCGGCCGATTGATGGAAGACCAGTCACCCAGGTAGTTATTGATGGAACTCAACTTGATGTCGATGCAAGCTTCTGCTACCTGGGCGACATGCTATGTGCTGGAGGAGGCTGCGAGCTTGCCATCATCACCCGATGCTGCACTGCTTGGGGGAAGTTTAAGAAGCTCCTGCCAATTCTTACGTCCAAGCATGTCTCTCATAAGACCCGTGGTAACGTGTACAACGCTTGTGTCCGCTCCGCCATGCTACATGGAAGTGAAACCTGGGCACCCTCTGCCCCGGACCTACAGCGGCTCCGTAGGAACGACAGGTCTATGATACGCTGGATCTGTGGCGTTAAACCCAATGATGAGGTCCACATAGATACACTGCACACAAGATTGGGGATACAGGAAGTGACAGCAGCTCTGAGAACCAAGCGTCTTAGATGGTATGGACATGTCGCTCGTGCCTCTTCATGCACCAACTCAGTCATGAGTATGGCCATTCCAGGCTCCAGAGGTAGAGGGAGACCAAGAAAGTCTTGGTCAGACTGTGTAAGGGCTGACCTGAACATCTGCAGCCTTGCAGGCATAGATCCACAGGATAGAGAAGCGTGGAGACGGGGTGTTAGACACTCTAGCCACCTGCTGCCTACCCCAGTTTCTGGGACACCCGCAGCAGTTGAAAAATAAACTCAGGATCAAGTCAAGTCAAAATGTTAAGTTTTTAGCTCGGCTTTTTTGCAAAGTTTAGCTATGGTTGTGACCCTGTCAGCTGCGTCTGTGTTGGTTAAGTTTTTATTGGTTAAGTTTTTATACGCCCACTTCTAAAGGTGGACGTATATTGGCATGGCCTTCAGGCATGGCCTGAATACGTTCGTCAGTTTGTCTGTCTGTAAGTTCATCTTTCAACATTTTGTTTGTCCGGAGTTTTTACGGAAAACTATCCAAAGGATATTAACAAAACTTCACACAAATGTTAAATGTATGAAGATCTGAAGCTGAGTTGAGTTTGAGATTCATTTAAATATTCGTTACAGAGTTATCGGCTCTTGATTTACTCAAATATGCTTAAAAAAGTTTGTCCGGAGTTTTTAGCTCACCTGAGCTTTCGGCTCAGGATGAGCTATTGTGATACCATTCCGTCCGACGTCCGTCGTCCGTCCACACTTTCAAACAACATCTCCTCAGAAACCACCGACCCGATTTCAACCAAACTTTGTCAGAAGCATCAGTGACAAGGGGGAGCGAAATGTTGTTCAACGATTTTGGCTAGAGTTATTCCCCTTGCTTTGGGACCAGATTTTCTAACATGACCGTATAGACAACTTTTAATGCATAAGAAAATCTTTAAAAATCTTCTTCTCAGAAACCAAAAGGCACAGACCTTTGATATTTGGTTTGTATCATGACCTAATGATATTCTACCAAGATTGTTCAAATTTTGACCCTGGGGCCAAAAATGGCCCCGCCCCAGGGCTTATCAGTTTTTCTTAGGAAAACCTTTGAAAATCTTCTTCTCTGAAACTGTATGGCCTAGATCATTAATATTTGACATGTAGCTTTGCCTTATGATCCTCTACCTAGATTGTTCAAATTATGACCCCCGGGTCAAAATTGGCCCCGCCCCCGGGCTTATCAGTTTTACATAGAGTTATATAGGAAAACCTTTAAAAATCTTCTTCTCTGAAACTGTGAGGCCTAGATCTTTAAAATTTGACATATAGCTTTGCCTAATGGCCCTCTACCAAGATTGTTCAAATTATGACCCCTTGGCCAAAAATGGCCCCGCCCTTGGGCTTATCAGTTTTTCTTCAGAAAACCTTTAAAATTCTTCTTCTCTGAAACTGTATGGCCCAGATCATTTATATTTGAAATATAGCTTTGCCTTATAGTCCTCTTCCATGATTGTTCAAATTATGACCCCCGGGTCAAAATTGGCCCCGCCCAGGGGCTTGTCAGTTTTACATAGAGTTATATAGGAAAATCTTTAAAAATCTTCTTATCTGAAACTGTAAGGCCCAGATCTTTCAAATTTGACATGTAGCTTTGCCTTATGGTCTTCTACCAAGACTGTTCAGCTTATGACCCCTGGGCCAAAAATGGCCCCGCCCTTGGGCTTATCAGTTTTTCATAGGAAAATCTTTAAAAATCTTCTTCTCTGAAACTGTAAGGCCCAGATCATTTATATTTGAAATGTAGCTTTGCCTTATAGTCCTCTACCAAGTTTGTTCAAATTATGACCCCCGGGTCAAAATTGGCCTCGCCCCAGTGCTTATCAGTTTTACATAGACTTATATAGGAAAACCTTTAAATTTCTTCTTCTCTGAAACTGTAAGGCCCAGTTCTTTAATATTTGTCACATAGCTTTGCCTTGTGATCCTCTACCAAGATTGTTCAAATAATGACCCCGTGCCAAAAATGGCCCCACCCTCGACTTATTAGTTTTTCATAGGAAAACCTTTAAAAAAACTTCTTCTCTGAAACTGTAAGGCCCAGATCATTTATATTTGACCTGTAACTTTGCATTATGGTCCTCTACCAAGATTGTTAAAATTATGACCCTTTGATCAAATTTGGTCCTGTCCCAAGGCTTATCAGTTTTATATAGACTTCTATAGGAAAAACCTTTAAAACTCTTTTTATAGCTATATATATCACGATATTGTTTTGCCCAGTCAGCTTAGGTGCAATGTTCTCAGGTGAGCGACTTGTGGGCCATGGCCCTCTTGTTTGGGTAAACTATCCAAAGGATATTCATGAAACTTCACACAAATGTTATATGCATCAAGATCTGAAGCTGAGTTGAGTTTGAAGTTCATTTTATATGTCATTTCAGAGTTATCTGCCCTTGATCTATTCAAATATGCTTAAAAAAGCTTGTCTGGACTTTATTCAGAAATCCATTTAAAAGATATAAATGAAACTTCACACAAATGTTATATGCATCAAGATCTGAAGCTGAGTGAAACCTGAGCTTCATTCGAATTGTTGTTAGAGTTATGTGCCCTTGATGTACTCAGATATGCTTAAAAGGCTTATTTAACTATGTATACACACTAAGCAACTACAGCTTCGAATAGATTTTGAATATATTTGCCCACAGTTTTATTATATAAGTATAACTTCATGAAAGGGGGTTTGATTATTATTGAAATCAGATCATTTTGTCAAGAGTTATCTGCCCTTCAGCTTGGTGTACTCAGATATGCTAGAAATGGCTTTATGTTAGAATTGATTGAACTTTAAGCTCTAAGTGTCTAAGAATTTGAATAGATTTTGATTTAACTTTATATATTAATAGTTTGCCCGTGGGCGTATTATGTACTGTTTGCGGTGCTCTCGTTAGAATAAGGTTTTTGTAAGATATCATTTCTCAATAACTATCAAAGGTAGCCATTTGAAACATGGAATACTTGTTGAGTATCACAAGGGCAACTCAGAGAGTTATTGCCCTTGTTATTTTTACTTAAATTTGTAAATTGAAATATCTAAATAACTGTGAAAGATATTAACTTGAAACTTTGAATACTTGTTTAGTATCATAAGAGCAAATCAAGTAACCATGAGATTTGTCATTTGAGAGTTATTGCCCTTGTTATTTTCACTTAAATTTGTAAATTGAAATATCTAAATAACTGTGAAAGATATTAACTTGAAACTTTGAATACTTGTTAGTATCATAAGAGCAACTCAAGTAACCATGATATTTGTCATTTGAGAGTTATTGCCCTTGTTTTATTACTTCAAACTTATAAATTGAAATTTTTCATTTTACTATCAAAGGTATTAACTTGAAACTTTGAATATGTTTTTAATATCAAAAGGGCAACTCGTTACAACAAGGCTGGTAACCCTGGGGTGTGTCATCCAGAGTTATTGCCCTTTTTAGCTCACTGGCACGAAGTGCAAGGTGAGCTATTAGGATCGCTGGATGTCTGTTGTCTGCCTGTCCATCCACAATTGGTTCTTTAACACTCTAGCGGCTACACATTTCATCTGATCTTCATGAAACTTGATGACAATGTTTGTCTTGAAGAAATCTAGATCAAGGTTGAATGTTGGTCATGTCAGGTCAAAAACTAGGTCACTCGGTTGAATCATAGAAAAACTTTGTTAACACTCCAGAGGCTACAAAATTTAATCTCATTGGATTTTCATGAAACTTGGTCAGAATGTTTGCCTCATTGATATTTAAGTCAAATTCAAATGTAGGTCATGTCCGGTCAAAAACTAGGTCACTAGGTCAAATCATAGAAAAAACCTTGTTGACACTCTAGAGGCTACAAATCTCATTGGATTTCAATGCAACTTGGTCAGAATATTTGCCTAAGTGATTGTAGGTCAAGATCGAATATGGGTCATGTTGGGTCAAAAACTAGGTCACTAGATCAATCATAGAAAAACCTTGTTAACACTCTAGAGGCTTTAAATCTCAATGGATTTTATAGAATCTTGCTCAACATGTTTGCCTCATTGATATTTAGCTCAGGTTTGAACTGGGCCATGTCTAGTCAAAAAACTAGGTCACTAGGTCAAATCACAGAAAAACAGTGTTGGTACATATGTACTCTTTGCATGCTAGCAGGGGATATGCCCTGGTACAGGGATTACCAAATGCAAACAGTTTGGATCCAGATGAGACAACGCATAACGTGATACAAACTGTTTGACACTCTGACTCTGTTTTGAAAAATAAATAGTTGAAAATTCTATTTAAAGAAAAATAAGAACTAGGTCGTTTTACATGGTGTACCTAGATGTAAGTGCTCTAGGGCCATCTTGGTCCTCTTGTTTGGCTGAGGAATAAATCAAAGGCAAACAAATTTATTGTTGTGTTTTATTAACCTGTCAAAATTTAAATAATTATACGCTGGCTGAACACGCTATATATAGCTTCGGTCAATATCGCTTGTGTCCGCTATGTTTTTCAGGTACATATATGTAGGTCAGAGTTGAAACACGAAGTTCATATTTAGAATAAAATGTTGATACCTATATGTCATCGTAGTCGAGGCAGTACAGTAGTGTTTTACTAAGTACATGTGTGGTCATGAGTTTGATACCCAGCGGAGGCTTCTTTTTATAATAATTTTAATAATTTGGTATAAATGAGTCTTCAAAAAGGAGAAGCAGAATGGATTGAAAATCCCTATAGATCTGATTCATGTATCATATTCATTCACGAAGAGTGTACCTATACACTTGTCCCATTCAAACAGTAAATAACAGGACCAGAGGATTTCTGGAGGAGCCCTTTGGTCAGGGTTACACTGTTTGCCATTTTTTAGTTGTTTTACATCGACTAGAATTAATTGGAAACTGGAAGAGTCCATTAAAAGTTTCAGTAATAAATGAGTTAAGGCATTTGTTATCTAGCAGTGAGAGAACATATCGGGTAACATTCAACATACATTCAAAAAGTTGAACAGTTTACAAGTGTAACGTTTAGGTTATCTATGTCATATTTTGCATTATAGATCTCTATGTTGAACAATTCAAGTAAACTAACTGTTTGAAGAAAAAAAAATGTAATAGAAAAAGAAATAAAACCTAACGGGGATCGAACCCACAATTTAAAATTGACAGAGAATGCACAATATACTTAAATTCCTATCCGTAAATCAAAGCGGAAAGTATCGACTTTATACCGTAGCTAAATATATCCTTTTAGTGACGTATGAATATTAAAATTTTGACAGGTCAATAAAACCAAACAATATATCTATTGGGTAATGGGTAACCCTTTAACCAATAGCCTGTTTCTAGTTTTGAAAATAGGTGACTACTTATAGCAGGTTAAGGCCCAATCTGCTTTACTCAACCTGTTTACCCCATAAATACGACTTTTTACGCCTTTATTTTATTACTTCTGAAGAAAACAGATCCATTTTATACAGTTATGAATAAGTATTATAGAAAATATTTTCTAAATCCTACCAGATGATAGCGTGAAGCAGGTTGAAAGTATAGCAGAATGTGCCTTCAGGCACATTCTGCTTTACTTTCAGCCTGCTTTAAGTGGTCACCTGTCTTCAAAACTAGAAACAGGCTATGGGGTAATGGGTTAAGCTTCCAACTGTTAGAAAAAAGAAAATGTTCCTTATGATACATATTCATGACTGTATAATTTGGAACTATTTTCTTCAGTGGAGGAATAAACTGAATGTGCTAAAAGGTACTTCTAAGGGTGGAAAGGGTTTAACACTGAAACACAGATTAAATTTTTAGATTTTGTTCGGGGAGTTTAAATGAAGATAAACAGTTAGTATGAGGGGTGATCAGAAAGTTCGTGGAAAAGTTTTAATATTTCCTTATTTCCCATGCGATACTTATGAAATTTCAGGTAAACACAGATTAATTCAAATTGAGTTAATTGACAAGTTTCTATCCAAATCGTACAAATAATGAAAATTTCAGAGTCTCTACTGCAAGATCACTTCACGGTATCCCGCCCTAGACGTTTTGATGTCAACGTCTTGACACTCTAATCTGGCAGTGTAAACCAGGAACTTGGCTTAATAATTTTCAAAACCATGATACACTTTCTTTATCGCTGTATCCACAAGCATCTTCTTAATGTTTAACCCATTACCCCATAGCCTATATCTAGTTTTGAAAACAAAGTAAAGCCTGCTTTAAGCTATCATCTGCTAGGATAAAGACAAAAGTTCTAATAGTACACAATCATGACTTAATAAATTAGAACTATTTTCTTCCATGGAGGCGTAAAAAGGCGTATCTATGGGGTAATGGGTTAAACGCTGATGTAAGAAATGGTGACCTGTAACGTGACAGAGAACTCACCTGTATCATAAAAAATCCCACGAAGGTAACTTTTCACAGGGAAAAGTCACTGGGAAAGGTCTGGGGCCCGTTTCATAAAACTTCTTACGACAAATGTTGTCGTAAGTCAGATTATAAAAGTATCAATTATTATTTATTTCTCCATCTAATCCTGTCTTGTGACATCTTTTTGGAATCGTCTTGAAAAGACGATTCCAAAAGGATGTCACAGGACAGGATTAGATAGAGAAATCACAGATTAAATGTATTTTAAAGTTTTGACTTACGACAACATTTGTCGTAAGAAGTTTTATGAAACGGGCCCCAGGGCTGTACGAAAGATGGTCTAAAATTTCAACCCAGGCTGATCGATCGAGTGGCTTCTGTGTTGTTAGTTTGTTCATGAATAATGTTAACCACTTTCCCATCATAACTACAGTCAGTTCTTGCTGCCAGTTCTCTCAGTGTGATCTGTCTATTCTTGTAGAGCACTTCCTTTATGATGGCCACGTCTTACGATGTTAATGTTACTAGGTGGCCACTGCGCTCATGGCCAGTCAAGGTTACCCATCATTTTTCAAGGCGTTGAAACCACTTGCAGATAACAGCCATTTTCTGAGCAGCATCCCCATAGGCATTTATCATATATTATATAACTTTTATCCTGGAAAATCTATTTTTGACACTTAACCTATTACCCCACAGCCTGTTTCAAGTTTTGAAGACAGGTGACTACTTAAAGCAGGTTGAATTAAAGCAGAATGTGCTTGAAGGCACATTCTGCTTTACTTTCAGCCTCCTTTAAGCTATCATCTGCTAGGCTTTAGAAATTATTTCCTTTGGCACATGTTCATGACTGTATAAAGTAGACCTATCTTCTTTAGTGGAGGAATAAGTGAAAGGCGTAAAAAGGTGTTTTTATGGGGTAATGGGTTAACTTGATAGCAGCTTCTTGTTCAGCATTCATTGTCACATCTGTTTATCGGAAACATGGATCAAATATGGAAATGCCTAATATTTGCAGCACATCTACTGTTTACTTTGTTGACGTATTTTAAAAACCACATGAACTAGACTTCTCAAAGTTTGAACACGGTGGTAAAAATTGAATTTTTGGGCCGTGTGCGTCATAATGGAGTTGTTATGGAGACCATGACGATTTATCCAGAATAGATACAAATTTGAAATTTTATATTTTAATAGCGAAGAAAGAATTTTATATCATGTAATAGTTTAATGGCCATTCGATGTACATTGGGGAAGTTAGAACAATTTTCCACAAACTTTCTGATCAACCCTCGTATATAACATAATTTCTATATCATCTGACCTTACTATAGTACTCGCAATAAAACTAAATATTTTAAATTTAAAGCTGAAATGATGGATGGAAACCAGCCAAGCCAGGAACAAGGAGAGTCATTGAGCAGAAAGAATGAATCAGTCAACCACAACAGGCTTCATACAGAAAAGAAACTTTACAAGTGTGATGTTTGTGAAAAGTTATGTACTCAGAAGAGTAGTTTAAAGTCACACATGAGAGTTCATACAGGAGAGAGACCCCATAAGTGTGATATGTGTGAACAAGCTTTTACTGATAAAGGTAATTTAGTCATGCACATGAAAATTCACACAGGTGAGAGACCTTACAAGTGTGATATGTGTGAACTCTCTTTTATTCGGAGAAACCCTTTAGTCGAGCACATGAGAGTTCATACTGGAGAGAGACCTTACAAATGTGAAATGTGTGAAAAGTCTTTTACTAGGAAAAGTCATCTAGTCAGGCACATGAGAGTTCATACTGGAGAGAGACCTTACAAATGTGAAATGTGTGAAAAGTCTTTTACTAGGAAAAGTCATCTAGTCAGGCACATGAGAGTTCATACTGGAGAGAGACTTTACAAGTGTGATATTTGTGAAATATCTTTTAATCAGAAAGGTACTTTAGTCATGCACATGAGAATTCATACAGGAGAGAGACTTTACAAGTGTGATATTTGTGAAATATCTTTTAATCAGAAAGGTACTTTAGTCATGCACTTGAGAATTCATACAGGAGAGAGACCCCACAAGTGTGACGTGTGTGAACAGACTTTTAATAAGAAAGGTACTTTAGTCAAGCACATGAGAATTCATACAGGAGACAGACCCCACAAGTGTGATGTGTGTGGAAAGTCTTTTACTCAGAAATGTAATTTAGTCATTCACATGAGAATTCATACAGGTGAGAAACCTTACAAGTGTGGTATGTGTGGACTCTCTTTTATTCAGAGAGGTCATTTAGTCAAGCACATTAGAGTTCATACTGGAGAGAGACCTTACAAATGTGATATTTGTGAAGGGGCTTTTACTGAGAAAGGTGCTTTAGTCAGACACATGAGAACACATTCAGGAGAGAGACCTTACAAATGTGGTACATGTGAAAAGTCTTTTATTCAGAAAAGTGCTTTAGTCATGCACATGAGAAGGCATACTGGAGAGAGACCTTACAAGTGTGATATCTGTGAAAAGTCTTTTACTGAGAAAGGTATTTTAGTCAAGCACATGAGAGTTCATACAAGAGAGAGACCTTACAAATGTGTTATATGTGAACAGTATTTTACTGGGAAGCATACTTTAGTCAAGCACATGAGTGTTCATACAGGAGAGATGTGCTACACATGATGTGTGGTATGTGTGAAAAGTCTTTTACTGAGAAAGGTATTTTAGTCAAGCACATGAGAGTTCATACAGGAGAGATGTGCTACACGTGATGTGTGGTATGTGTGAAAAGTCTTTTACTGAGAAAGGCATTTAGTCAAGCACATTAGAGTTCATACAGGAGAGATGTGCTACACGTGATGTGAGGTATGTGTGAAAAGTCTTTTACTGAGAAAGGCATTTAGTCAAGCACATTAGAGTTCATACAGGAGAGATGTGCTACACGTGATGTGTGGTATCTGTGAAAAGTCTTTTAATTAGAACAGAAATTTAGTCAAGCACATTAGAGTTCATACTGGAGAGAAACATTACAAGTGTGAAAAACGTGGAAAGTCTTTGAAACCGAAAAGTAATTTAGTCAAGCACCATGGCCTTGTGATAGGGATGTACAGAAATCTAATGTGAGATCTGCTTTGTGAGTATGATTTAGCAAGCTGCCTGGAAGGGGGCCACACCGATGTGGACGACATTCCTCTTCCTGCACGTTAATATAATAACAGATGATGATGATGGCATTAGAGTTTATACAGGAGAGAGACATTACAAATGTTGACATATGTATGTGTGTAAAGTCTATTTAATCAGAAAAGTTATTTAGTCAAGCACATAGCTTAGAGTTGATGCAGGATAGAGACATTACAAGTGTGACTTCATTATGTGGAAAGACCTTTACTGCAAACTATACTTGACCCATTACCCCATAGCCTGTTTCTAGTATTGAATATAGAGAACTACTTAAAGCAGGTTGAAAGTAAAGCAGAATGCGCCTTAAGGCACATTCTGCTTTTCTTTCAGCCTGCTTTAAGCTACCATCTGCTAGAATATAGAAACTATTTCTTATGATACATATTCTTGACTGTATAAATTAGAACTATCTTCAGTAAATGATTTATTTAAAGGCGTAAAAAGGAGTACTGATGGGATAATGGGTTAAGTCAGAAACATGAGAGTTCACATAGGAAAGAGACATTAAAATGTAAGTTTTTGACTTGGATAACTTAATATTAAGGTACTTTATTTAACCCTTTCCCCACAGAAGCTCCTTTTAGTGCCTTCCAATTTATTCCTTCACTGAAGAAAGGGTTCCTTAATTTATACAGTTATGAAAATGTCTCATAAATATTTTCTATATCCTAACAGATAGTAGCTTAAAGCAGGCTGAAAGTAAAGCAGAATGTGCCTTAACTCTTTGAACCCTAGTCCCGCATATAGGCGTGCTTTTCAAACAGTGTACATGTGAATAGTACACATGTCCTATACAAACAGTGAAGACCCAGATCAGAGGGCTCCTTTCGGAGCCCTCTGATCAGGGTCTTCACTGTTTGTCACAATGCCAAACATTGACAAAAACAACCCTTTAAAGTCAGAAATGGACTAGACTTAGATGGAAACTGGAATTGTCCATTTAAAGTTTCAGGGAGGAAAGAGTTAACTCATTCACCCCTGAAAAGTGTATTGGTTAATTCCAATTTCCAATTGATTGTAGTCTATTTTTTACAACATCAGGTTGATTTTAACAATATATTTCAAAATTGCAAACCGTGTAGACTCTGATCAAAGGCTCCTTAAGGAGACCTCTGATCAGGGTCTACACTGTTTGCATAGGGCAAGTGTAATCCTCACAGGTGCACTGTTTGTAAATGACGAGCATACTCGTCGCTAGGGTTGAATGTGTTAAGGGGTATTTTGCTTTACTTTCAACCTGCTTTAACCCTTTCCCACATGGAAGCGCCTTTTAACGCATTTAATTTTTTCCTCCACTGGTGAAAATAGTTCCAATTTATACAGTCATGAATATGTATCATAAGAAATATTTCCTATATTCTAGCAAATGGTAGCTTTAAGCAGGCTGAAAGTAAAGCAGAATGTGCCTTAAGGCACATTCTGCTTTACTTTCAATCTGCTTTAAGTGGACACCCATATTCAATACTAGAAACATGCTATGTGGGAAAGGGTTAAGTGGTCACCTGTTTTCAAAACTAGAAACAGACTTTGTGGTAAAGGGTTAAACCTATATACATGTACATGTATATACAGTAAAACCTCTCTATAACGACCACTTAACCGAAGGATAATTCATAGTATGAAATACAGGTGATAGCTTAAAGCAAGGTGACAGTGAAACAGAAAGCTCCTAAAGGAGCTTTCTGTTTTACTGTCTCCTAGCTTTAAGCAGTCACCTGCCTTAAACACACAATAATCAACAAAAATAGTGGCCGTTATAGAGAGGTTCTACTGTACCTTATAAGTCTGATATTTGTTGAATGTTTACTGAGCAAGATAGTTAGCGTTCATACTGAAGATTGACCTGAACTATTATGTTCAAGATATTGTAATTGCGTTACGCACATTAAACAATTGTTTAACCCATTCACCAATAAATACACCTTTTTACTCCTTCAAATTATTCCTCCACTAAAGGAAATAGTTCATTTTTATACAGCCATGAATAGGTACCATCAGAAATATGTTCTATATCCTATCAGATAGTAATTTTAAGCAGATTAAGGTGTGTTCTGCTTTACTTTCAAATTTCTTTAAGTGGTCACCAATCTTTCACTTCAGAATTACAAAAATTTAATATATTTGCCTTGAATGAAATAGGACACAATGTTGTCATTTAACCAATTACCCCATAGCCTGTTTCTAATTTTGAAGATTTGTGACCACTTAAAGCAGGTTGAAAGTAAAGCAGAATGTGCCTTTAGGTGCATTCTGCTTTACTTTCAGCCTGCTTTAAGCTACCATCTGCTAGAATATAGAAAATTTATGTTATGAACTTATGATACATATTCTTCTCTGTATAAATTGGAATGATTTACTTAATTGAAGGAATAAATCAGAGGTGTAAAAAGGTGTATTTTAGGGTAACGGTTTAACAAATGTGCAGGAGAGCTGATGATGTCATTCAGTCCTTGGCTCTATCTTGCGTTCCATTGTCATTCACGTTAAGAGTGTCAAGAAAGTTTTAAGAAACTACTACGAGGGCTGTCCCAAAACATCGTAGACTTTCCTTATAAAATTGTTCGTTAAAACAGCAGAGACAAACGGTCATCAGTATATATAAACATAGGGTTTATGTAAACCTGTGTGAAGTTTTAACGTGTTATCTTTAAAACTGACCAGCACAGAATATTTTGAAATACCCTATCTGTGTAACCCCGGCGCACACTAGTTAACGTTACAACGTTATCGACGTCAACGTCACTCCTTTTCATAATACTTGTAGTGGTGATCGATGCAATTTCGCTGACGCAGGGCTGCCATAAGTTGATCTTGCAAAATCCTAAGATTCCAAAATTTTCTATTTTTCTAGCGGGATTACTTAAAGCAGGTTGAAAGTAAAGCAGAATGTGCATTAAAGCACACTCTGCTTTACTTTCAACCTGTTTTAAGCTACCATCTGCTAGCATAAAAACTAAAAGATTTCGGAAAATTCCGGAGAAATTGCAGCCCTGCTGACGCACAGCACGGCAAGTTCAAAATGTGCATGCTGGGAAATGTGGCACGAAGCGATACAACCTGGTAAAATATGTTGCTTTTCTAAGTTTGGAAATGAACCCCGGTCACTTCTCTCGCATCGTATGCAATTGATCTGTGTGATGGGTGTTTGCTGAAAAAGTCCTAATCTCTCGAATATCGTCTTAAAAAAGAGTGTTGATACCTGGACACATCTTTCTTTTTCTTCTGCACTTAACAAGCGTGGCACCCATATAGCACCGACTCTCGACATGTTTAGTTTCTCACGTAAAAGTCGATATACAGACAATTTGCTGACCTGAGGAGTTCAGCATTCTATCTCACCGCAAGACGCCGATCACCATTCATGACGCTCCTCGCGTTTTCTACAATGAAACCGACAATTTCTTCCGGCCGTCCAATCTTTACATTATTTTTCTCAACCCATCCTTCTAAAAATCGCGTATGCTATTTGAACACCAGAAAGCGAGATGCTGATTAATCAATTTCTGTTGATTGTAGTTGTTTTAACGTCTGTTTCGGGATCAAATTCAACTCAAAGCAGTATTCTATGACATTCTGCTGCGCCGCCTTTTCCTCTGACGTCGTCATTTCTGGCGTCTTTAGAACTCAGTATCATTCGCCATAACAAGATATCTTATTTTTAAATGACGCTACGTTAACGATTTTTTCCAGGATGACGTCATATATAACAACGTCAACATTCATGACGCAATTTTGCGCAAATTCCGTTTCGAAGTTGCTATGTAGGATGTTGTAAAATGTACTTCTTTAAATCTACCTTTAAGATTTTGGCGTGCGCCGCATAATCTAACCAACAATGAAGATTTACAAATAAAATAGGGTCAGGTGTGTTCAGGAACCTTATTATTTCTTATTCAAATGTAAAAATGTTTGAAATAGCATTGGTAAAAAAATCATAGAAATTTTACGTCGGATTCTTCAAAAAAATTATTAGTCCACAGTGTTTTGGGACAGCCCTCGTATTAATGCCCTTTGACCTACAGCTTTCGAATTCAAACCACACTCCTGTGACAGGCAGACGTGGTCCACTGGTTGCACACTCGACTGCGACGAGTTATTGTATACCATAAGAATAAGTTTATATATCTTATCATATATCTTAGCTTAAAGCAGGCTAAAGGTGAAACAGAATGTGCCTTATAGCTTTACTTTCAAACTCAGTGCTGCTTTTAGTGGTCATCTGTCTTCAAAACTAGAAACTGGCTATGGGCTAATGGGTTAAGTTTTAAAATTTGCTTGAACAGTGATCACATCTATTAAATCTTTACACCCACTATGCTTAGACCACAATTGCCTTGGCATAAGACCTTTCAAACCATGTGCCAGCGACATTTTGGACTCCCTTGACCTTGACCTCGGACTTTGTGCATATTTGTTTCGAAATGGGCTTGCGAGCAACTGCTCGTAACACACTTTTAAAAGTAGAGAGTAGACAATGTCTAAAAGACACGTATGATGCCCCAGATAAGCCTTTTTGTTAGACTGTAAATTAGGTCAATTTGTAGTCCAAATACAGACTGTATTGTAAATCGAATTTGATTCATTCCAGATAACGGGGGTATTTCAAAAACTAAAATCTTTATTTCTGCATTAAACCCTATGGTATTACTACTCAGACTCTATTATTCGAGACAATTCTAATGAGTAGTAACACCATAGGATTTGGTGCATAACCCATTACCTCTTAGCCTATTTCTTGCTTCAAAAACAGGTGACCACTTAAAGCAGGTTGAAAGTAAAGCAAACATTCTGCTTTACTTTCAGCCTGCATTAAGCTACCATCTTCTAGTATTTGGAAAATATTTCTTTGGTACATATTCTTTGCTGTATAAACTTTTTTTGTTAGACTGTAAATTAGGTCAATTTGTAGTCCAAATACAGACTGTATTGTAAATCGAATTTGATTCATTCCAGATAACGGGGGTATTTCAAAAACTAAAATCTTTATTTCTGCATTAAACCCTATGGTATTACTACTCAGACTCTATTATTCAAGACAATTCTAATGAGTAGTAACACCATAGGATTTATGCTTAACCCATTACCTCTTAGCCTATTTCTTGCTTCGAAAACAGGTGACCACTTAAAGCAGGTTGAAAGTAAAGCAAACATTCTGCTTTACTTTCAGCCTGCTTTAAGCTACCATCTTCTAGTATTTGGAAAATATTTCTTTGGTACATATTCTTTGCTGTATAAACTTTTTTTGTTAGACTGTAAATTAGGTCAATTTGTAGTCCAAATACAGACTGTATTGTAAATCGAATTTGATTCATTCCAGATAACGGGGGTATTTCAAAAACTAAAATCTTTATTTCTGCATTAAACCCTATGGTATTACTACTCAGACTCTATTATTCGAGACAATTCTAATGAGTAGTAACACCATAGGATTTATGCTTAACCCATTACCTCTTAGCCTATTTCTTGCTTCGAAAACAGGTGACCACTTAAAGCAGGTTGAAAGTAAAGCAAACATTCTGCTTTACTTTCAGCCTGCTTTAAGCTACCATCTTCTAGTATTTGGAAAATATTTCTTTGGTACATATTCTTTGCTGTATAAACTGGAACTTTTTTCTTCAGTGGAGGAATAAGTAAGAGGCGTAATAAGGCGTTTTTAAGGAGTAATGGGTTAAATGAGTGGAAAAACATTGAATTTGTTCATTTTACCTCCTATTATCTGGAGCCCTTGATATGCATGTGGTTAAGATTTTGATTGGCTTGATTTTTTCACAGCATTTGTACAGCCAGTTTAACTAAATCAATATTTGCATATGAGGTTCATGCAACGGTACATAATTATTGTCCATCTAACTTCTCCTACAGTTTTGAAGCTCCAGCCTTAAAATTTGGCAAAGTGCTTACACATGTACCACAGTGTCCAAGGTATAATATAAAGTGTTGGAGGTGAGTCTTGGGTTTGTTCTCAAGCAAATGCTTGAGAACGATTTTAAACTCAACTCAAAAGCTTTATAACCTTGGACCTAGGTGTGCATGCAATCAAAAGGATTTTGATCTGCTTGAATTTTTCATAGAATTACAGTCAGTTGAACTAAGCCAGTTTTTGCAAGTAAGGCTCTTGCAATGGTACATACTTCAGAGCTCCAGATAAGGGGGGGGGGGGGGGTGTTCAAAAATTAAAATCTTTATTTCTGCATTAAACACTATAGTGTTACTACTCATTAGAATCGCCTCAAAGAGACGATTCTAATGAGTAGTTACACCATAAGATTCGGTGCTGTACAAAGCGAGACATTGTTGGATTTGTTCTGTTTACCCCCTCTTATCTGGATCCTTGATAGTCTTTGTTCATGGAACTTATAAAAGTTTTGAAGCTACAACCTTATAATTTGGCAGAGTGCTTGCACATATACCAGAAATGTGCATGTGGTCAATATTCTGATTTTTAATTGAATTACGGCTACAGCATTATGATAGTAATTTGACCATTTTGAACCTATTGTCATATATACATGTGTTTGGACCACATGTATTCGATCCAATTTACAGCCTATATATAGTTATGAATACATGAATTAATAAAAAACGTTTTTTGAGCCTCAGCATTGTATTGTTTTGTTTTTAGAACGCATTGCAATATATCGGAAAACTGGATTTATTGCACATTCCTAATAGGGTAACAGAAAATAAAGTTTAGATATTGATGT
This sequence comes from Gari tellinella, assembly GCA_922989275.2. Lineage (NCBI taxonomy): Eukaryota > Metazoa > Mollusca > Bivalvia > Cardiida > Psammobiidae > Gari > Gari tellinella. The sequence goes on along the minus strand of OV277857.1, from coordinate 24,110,971 downwards.
GAGCCTGTACGTGTCTTTACTGAATAATTTCTGCGCAGACCGTTGTGTTTAGGGGGAATAAATTGAACAAATCCAAGTTTTTCTCACTCATTTGACCACCAAATCCTCTGGTCTCTTTGAGACGTTTCTAATGAGTAGTAAATAGTAAAACCATAGGGTTTAAAGCAGAAATAAAGATTTTAGATTTAAAAATACTCCCATTACCCCATAAATACACATTTTTACGCCTAGAGTCTATTCATCCATTGAGGAAAATTTGCACAATAATGAATATGTACCATAAGGTATATTTACTATATTCTAGTAGATATTTGCTTAAAGCTGACTGAAAGTAAAGCAGAATGCGCCCTAAGGCACATTCTGCTTTACTTTCAACCTGCTTTAAGTAGTTACATGTTTTCAAAACTAGAAACATGGGGCTATGGGTTAACCAGAGCCCTGCCTTAGACATTGTGTTTATAAATACTACATGTTCTGTGTTTCAGGGATTTAAGTATGCTGTTAGCAGGAAGCTATTCAGAAAGAGCAACTCAGTCTATCACATAAAGCTACAGAGTGACCTGAGAAAACTACATACAGGAGAACGACATACAGGGGAAAGCTACACACATGAGAAAATTACATACAGGAGAACGACATACAGGGGAAAGCTACACACATGAGAAAACTACATACAGGAGAACGACATACAGGGGAAAGCTACACACATGAGAAAACTACATACAGGAGAACGACATACAGGGGAAAGCTACACACATGAGAAAATTACATACAGGAGAATGATATACAGGGGAACGCTACACTCATGAGAAATCTACATACAGGAGAACGACATACAAGGAAAAGCTACACACATGAGAAAACTACATACAGGAGAACGACATACAAAGAAAAGCTACACACATGAGTAAACTACATAGAACTACAGAAGGAAGCTATCAAACGCACATGTAATAGAGAGACATTGAGATTGTGATGTTTGTGGAAAGTAAATAGGGGACAAATCTCATTTTACTAATGGCTATAATTTATTGCCAAAATACAGAAAAGAGACATTTTGAGTATAAACTGTGAAAAATCATTTGATAAAAAGCCAATTAGTCATACAGATATACAAGAGAGAGGCCTTACAAGTTTGATTCAGTCAAAACTCGCTACTTCGAACTCCCTTTAGTTCCAACATACACATATTTCAAAGTTAAAAAGTGACTTGACTTATTGAAATTCAACTTATGAAATTTATACTAGTAAGATCGATTTAAGCCAGTTCCAAGTATCGACTTTCGACTGTTTATGATAAATCATTTTCACAGAAAAGCAGTTTAGTGACACACTAACAGGATGATGGTACAAACAGGTGAAGAAAGTTTAAAGTCTTCTGTTAGTCATGAGGCATTTAATAGGAAAGATAATTTTGACCAACAAAAGAGCATACATACATCAGAGAGACCATACTCATGTGATATTTGTAATAAGTCATTCAACCAGAACAGCACTTTATTGAAACACATGAGCATACATACGGGAGATGCCCCTTACAAGTGTGAACAGTGCGTAAAAGCATTCAAACAGAACCGCCAATTAGTAGAACACATGCGGGTCCATACCGGAGAAAGACCATACCCATGTGACCAATGTGAAAAGACATTTATTTGTAAAAGCAATTTAGCGAAACACTTAAAGATACATAAAGGTGAAAGAAATTATATTTGTGACATTTGTGATAAGGCATTTAATAGAAAAGATACTTTAGCCCAACACAAGAGGATACATACGGGAGAGAGACCATACAAATGTAATCAATGTGCAGAGTCATTTAATCATAGGAGCAGTTTAATTAAACACATGCGCATTCATACTGGAGATGCCCCTTTCAAATGTGAACAATGTGGCAAAGCATTCATACAGAACGGCTCTTTAACAAAACACATGAGTATACATACGGGAGATGCTCCTTACAAGTGTGAGCCGTGTGGAAAAGCATTCAAACAGAACGGCCAATTAGTAGAACACATGCGGGTCCATACGGGAGAAAGACCATACTCTTGTGACCAATGTGAAAAGACATTTAGTTGTAATAGCAATTTAGTGAAACACTTAAAGATACATACAGGCGATAGAAATTATATTTGTGATGTTTGTAATAAGGCATTTAATAGAAAAGATACTCTAGCCCAACACAAGAGGATACATACAGGAGAGAGACCTTACAAATGTGACATTTGTAGTAAGTCATATAGGCAGTTAAGTGGTTTACGTGGGCATAAGTTGAGTCATGCTGGAGAAAGAAAATATAAATGTGATGTTTGTGGAAAAGCTTTTCCTTTGAAGGAAACTTTAAAAAGGCATATGAGGTTACACTCAGAAGAAAATCTATACGTTTGTGATCAATGTGGAAAGTCATTTTATCATAAGAACCATTTATCGAAACACATGATCATACATACGGGAGATGCCCCTTTCAAGTGTGAACAGTGCGGAAAAGGATTTATACAGAACGGCCAATTAGTAGAACACATGCGGGTCCATACGGGAGAAAGACCATACTCTTGTGACCAATGTGAAAAGACATTTATTTGTAAAAGCAATTTAGTGAAACACTTAAAGATACATACAGGCGATAGAAATTATATTTGTGATGTTTGTGATAAAGCATTTAATAGAAAAGATACTTTAGCCCAACACAAGAGGATACATACAGGAGAGAAACCGCACAAATGTGATATTTGTAGTAAGTCATATAGGCAGTTTAGTTGTTTACGTGGGCATAAGTTGAGTCATGCTGGAGAAAGAAAATATAAATGTGATGTTTGTGGAAAAGCTTTTCTTTTGAAGGAAACTTTAAAAAGGCATATGAGGTTACACTCAGAAGAAAAACTACACATGTGCGATCAATGTGGAAAGTCATTTTATCATAAGAACCATTTATCGAAACACATGGGAATCCATACTGGAGATGCTCCTTTCAAGTGTGAACAGTGCGGAAAAGGATTTATACAGAACGGCCAATTAGTAGAACACATGCGGGTGCATACCGGAGAAAGACCATACTCTTGTGACCAATGTGAAAAGACATTTAGTTGTAATAGCAATTTAGTGAAACACTTAAAGATACATACAGGTGAAAGAAATTATATTTGTGATGTTTGTGGAATGGCATTTAATAGAAGAGATACTTTAATCCAACATGAGAGGATACATACAGGAGAGAGACCGTACAAGTGTAATCTGTGTGACAAAACTTTTAAGCAGTATAGCAGTTTACGTGTACACAGGAAGATACACTCAGGGGAGCGAAAGTTTAAATGTAATGTCTGTGGAAGATGTTTTATTGAGAAAAATACTTTAATCAGACACGAGAGACTACATACAGGAGAGAAACCCTATGCATGTACTATTTGCCACAGGGCATTTAATATTAAATATGCTTTGACCCAACATATGATGGTACATTCAGGAGAGAGGCCCCACAAATGTGACATTTGTAATAAGACATTCAGCACAAAAAGCCATTTAGTGAAGCATAAACTGACACATGCAGGAGAAAGAAATTATAACCCGGAAAACTGAGAGGGCTTGGCAAATTAACCTTTGTTGAAATTAATAGTTCTTAACTCATTAACCCCTGAAACTTTTAATGGACAACTCCAATTCCAAAATAAGTTTAGTCCATTTTGAATATTTAGGGTTGATTTTAACAATATATTTCAAAATGACAAACAGTGTAGACCCTGATCAGAGGGCTCCTTAACTCTTTGAACCCTAGTCCCGCATATAGGTGTGCTTTTCAAACAGTGTACATGTGAAACGTACCCACGTCCTATGCAAACAATGAAGACCCAGATCAGAGGGCTCCAAAAGGAGCCCTCTGATCAGGGTCTTCACTGTTTGTAACATTGACAAAAACAACCCTTTAAAGTCAGAAATAGACTAGACTAAGATGGAAACTGGAATTGTCCATTTAAAGTTTCAGGGAGGAAAGAGTTAAGGAGCCCTCTGATCAGGAGCAACACGGTTTGCATAGGACCAGTGTAATCCTAACAGGTACACTATTTGTAAATGACGAGTGTACTCGTTGCTCGGATTGAATGTGCTAACTAGTTCACAGCCCAACACCCATGTAATAACATTGGAAAACAGTTCCAGTGTATTTTATCACATAAATTACCTCCCTTTAGTGGTGATATACAAATTGCAAAACCTTATGAAGTGTTATTCCTTGTGAGATGCACTATATATATATACATGTAGGTGTATTTGAAATATCCTTTGGTGGTAATATGTAAATACTAGGAATACCAAAACCATAGGAAAATATCATTACCCCATAAATACGCCTTTTTACACATCTAATTTATTCCTCCACTCAAGAAAATAGTTCAACTTTATAATTGTAATGTCATGATAATGTATCATCTACATGTATATTCATTAGAAATATTTTCTATATTCTATAAGATGGAAGTTTAAAGTAGGTTGAAAGTAAAGCAGAATGCGCCTTTAGAAATATTTTCTATATTCTATAAGATGGAAGCTAAAAGTAGGTTGAAAGTAAAGCAGAATGCGCCTTTAGAAATATTTTCTATATTCTATAAGATGGAAGCTAAAAGTAGGTTGAAAGTAAAGCAGAATGCGCCTTTAGAAATATTTTCTATATTCTATAAGATGGAAGCTAAAAGTAGGTTGAAAGTAAAGCAGAATGCGCCTTAAGGGTGTATCAATGTCATGAGCCATTTTTTTCAAAGTATTAAACTTTTTTTCTATCATTGTTTTTTTGGAAGAGCTATTTATGATGAATGAAAAAATGAAAAAAAATATATATGGTGGTGTCCTTTTTTTTTAGCTACAGCGATTTGAAAAAGGTATGTCAAATTTGGATTTTTTTCTTCAAATTTTACCCATTCAGAGTACAAGCTTCAGTAAAATCTATTTCAAAACAAAACAAAAATGTTAATTTGGGTTTTCTTTATTTATTTCATGTCTATGGTAGTATGTTCACATATATAAACCAAATTTAGACAAAGCAGGCACCAGGTTTGAAGAATATGGATCCTTGAATATCAAAAATATGCTTTATATAGGGCATGATTTTATTAGATTTTTGGCCGGATTGAAAATGCGGTCTATAGATTGGCGAATGCCGTCCGTCCGTCCGTCTGTCCGTCCTTCTGTCCGTCCGTCCGTCCGTCCGTCCTCACTTTGGTTGACCTTTTTGTTAGTGTCAGTTTTAGCCAAAGCTTAAGTCTTACAGCAACCAAATTTGGCATGTACAGTTATAGTGAGGTCATTATCACATGCTGTGGGTAACAAGGTCACTGTGACCTAGATTTCACGGTCCAATGACTTAGAGAATTCTTGGTTAACCTTTTCATTTGCGTCTTGGTTTACCTTTTTGTTAGTGTCAGTTTGAGTCAAAGTTTAAGTCCTACAGCAACCAAATTTGGCATGCACAGTTGTAGTGAGGTCATCATCACATGCCATGGGTAACTAGGTCACTGTGACCTACATTTCAAGGTCGAATGACTTAGAGAATTCTTGGTTAACCTTTTCGTTTGCGTCTTGGTTTACCTTTTTGTTAGTGTCAGTTTTAGTCAAATTTAAGTCCTACAGCAACCAAATTTGGCATGTGCAGTTGTAGTGAGGTCATCATCACATGCCATAGGTAACTGTATTATATATATATATATATATATATATACAAAGCAAAAGTGCAGACAATCCGGCCATACCGACACTGGCGGTTTCTCGTTTATTTTATGAAAAAAAGTAAAAAAGTTTGAAAATGAAATAGTTCTAGTATTAAACTTTTTCTTATATTCTACCAGATGAAAGCCCATACTAAGGCAGTTCAAAATATGAAAAGAAATTGAAAGGTCAGTGTTGAAAATTTTGAGTTATTAAAGTAAAAAGAGTTATCGCCCCTTACACACTTTACAAAAAAGTACCATATCGATGGTATTTAGAGCTTTATAAATTTCACATTTGGTGCCTTTTTAGCTCACCTGAGCCAAAGGCTCAAGGTGAGCTATTGGGATGGCCCTGTGTCCGGTGTCCGTCGTCGTCCGTCGTTAGTCGTGCGTCGTGCGTCGTCGTTAACAATTGCTTCAAATGACATCTCCTCCTATACCGCTTTACAGAATTCAACCAAACTTTACAGAAATGTTCCTTGGGTCAAGCTCTTTCAAATTTGTTCAAAGAATTGAAAAAACAATGCAGAACTCTGGTTGCCATGGCAATCAAAGTGAAAAAATAAGGAAATCTTAAAAAATCTTCTTGTCAGAAACTGGAAGGGTCAGAGCTTACATATTTGGCACATAGCATCATCTACTGGTCCTCTATCAAGTTTGTTCAAATTATGCCCCTGGGGTCAAAATTGGCCCCGCCCGGGGGTCACAGATTTACAAAGAGTTATATAGTGAAATTTTCAAACGTCTTCTTCTCTGAAACTAATGTGGCCAGAGCATTGATATTTGGCATGGTGACACTTCTAGATGTCCTATACCAAAAGTGTTCAAATGGTTCTGGTCGGTTGCATAACTAGGTCACAGGAGCTAAAAATAGATTTTTTTCATTGAAATCTTAAAAAATCTTCTTGTCTGAAACTACAAAGGCCAGAGCTTAGATATTTGGCACATAGAATCGCCTACAGGTCCTCTATCTAGTTTGTTCAAATTATGCCCCTGGGGTCGAAATTGGCCCCGCCCCGGGGGTCACAGTTTTACATAGAATTATATAGTGAAATTTTCAAACGTCTTCTTCTCTGAAACTAATATGGCCAGAGCTTTGATATTTGGCATGGTGACACTTCTCGATGTCCTATACCAAAATTGTTCAAATGGTTCTGGTCGGTTGCATAACTAGGTCACAGGAGCTAAAAATAGATTTTTTTTCAATTATAACTTAAAAAAATCTTCTTTTCTGAAACTACAAGGGCCAGAGCTTAGATATTTGGCACATATCATCGCCTACAGGTCCTCTATCAAGTTTGTTCAAATTATGCCCCTGGGGTCAAAATTGGCCCGTCCCTGGGGTCACAGTATTACATAGAGTTATATATAGAAAATTTCAAACGTCTTCTTCTCTGACACTAATATGGCCAGAGCTTTTATATTCGGTATGGTGACACTTTTAAATATACTTTACATAATTTGTTCAAATTGTTCCGCTCTGTTGCATATCTAGGTCAGTCCTTGACCTAAATTATAATCTCCATTTTTTCAGCTATTTCCTCAGGTGAGCGAAATATGCCCCATGGGGCTCTTGTTTCGTAAAAAACGGGCATATTTTAGTTTGTCTGCTCTATAACTCAAACACATTTATTTTAATCCTTTTGAAACTTGGTCAGCATGTGTATGACCATAATGTCTCTGTCAAGTTTGATAACAAGCAGGATTGCACCAGGCATTCAAGAGTTATGCCCCTTTTTTCGTAAAAAACGGGCATTTTTTAGTTTGCCCGCTCTCTAACTCAAACAAATTTATTTCAGGCCTTTTGAAACTTGGTCAGCATGTGTATGACCATAATGTCTCGGTTATGTTTCATAACCAGCAAGATTGCCACAGACAGACAAGAGTTATGCCCCTTTTTTCATCTAAAACGGGCATTTTTTAGTTTGTCCGCTCTCTAACTCAAACAAATTTATTCCAATCCTTTTGAAACTTGGTCAGCATGTGTATTACCATAATGTCTCGGTTATGTTATATAACCAGCAGGATTGCCCCAGACATTCAAGAGTTATGCCCCTTATTTTGTCAAAAACGGGCATTTTTTAGTTTGTCCGCTCTCTAACTCAAATAAATTTATTCCAATCTTTTTGAAACTTTGTCAGCATGTGTATGACCATAATGTCTCGGTTATGTTCCATAACCAGCAAGATTGCCCCTGACATTCAAGAGTTATGCCCCTTTTGTCGTCAAAAACGGGCATTTTTTGTTTGTAGCTCTCTTTCTCAAACAAATTCATTCCCATCCTTTTGAAACTTGGTCAGCATATGACCCCTAACTTTCAGGGTTCTTCCCCTTTTGTTTTTACCTTGATAGGGTTTTGGTATGACTACATTCTAAGATCGATTTGACGGGCGTATAATGTGCCCGGCTTGCGGTGCTCTTGTTCAGCTATTTTCTCAGGTGAGCGAAATATGCCCCATGGGGCTCTTGTTTTTCTTAAATTAGTTTTTGTATGAAGAAATACTACCATAGATAGGAAATAAATAACACAAAACCAAATTATCATATTTGTTTTCATTTAAAATGGGTTTTATTGAAGCAGGCTGTTTGAAACACAGGTACTTGACACATACTTTATTATCTATAAACACCCCACCCCCCTAAAAAAAAAAATTTTTTTTTATTTTTTTTACTATACTTCTATTATAGATACGTATCTATAATAGAAGTATAGTAAAAAAAAAATTTTTTTTTTTTTTTTAAGGGGGTGGGGTGTTAATAGATAATAAAGTATGTGTCAAGTACCTGTGGTTTGAAAAGGACAAAATAAGAGGAAGTGGGTGGGGTAAATTTTACATGGCAGTACAGCCAACTGTTGTTCACCAAAATGTACACTTTTTCTATTTTTTCATTCATCTTAAATAGCTCTTCAATACAAAACCATCATAGAGTGTTTTCATATAAACTATATATATAAACTATATATAAAAGTTCCCAAATTCATGACATTGATACACCCTTAAGGCGCATTCTGCTTTACTTTCAACCTGCTTTTAAGTGGCAACATATAGTCAAAACCAGAAACATGCAATGGGGTAATGGGTTATATGAACTTATATCCTTTTTATGCCCCCGGCATCAATAGATGCAGGAGTCCTGTAGTGATTGTCCTGTTTATCTTTGTGTGTCCATGTTTAACTTAACACATTGAACCCTAGCAACGAGTATACTCGTCATGAAAAAATCATACACCTATCAAGAGTACACTTGTCCTGTGCAAACAGTATAGGCCCTGATAAGAGGACTCCTTAAGGAGCCCTCTGATAAGGGTCTACACTGTTTATCATTTTGTAAAATATTGTTAAAAACCACCCTCATTATTCAACAAGAGCCCCATGGGGCATATTTCGCTCACCTGAGAATAGCTGAAAAAATGGAGATAATGATTTATGTCCAGGACTGACCTAGATATGCAACAGACCGGAACAATTTGAACAAAATATGTAAAGTATATTTAAAAGTGTCACCATACCGAATATAAAAGCTCTGGTCATATTAGTGTCAGAGAAGAAGACGTTTGAAAATTTCACTCTATAACTCTATGTAAAACTGTGACCCCCCGGGCGGGGCCAATTTTGTCCCCAGGGGCATAATTTGAACAAACTTGATAGAGGACCTGTAGGCTATGCTATGTGCCAAATATCTAAGCTCTGGCCTTTGTAGTTTCAGACAAGAAGATTTTTTAACTTTTCATTGAAAAAAATCTATTTTTAGCTCCTGTGACCTAGTTATGCAATCGACCGGAACCATTTGAACAATTTTGATATAGGACATCTAGAAGTGTCACCATGCCAAATATCTAAGCTCTGGCACTATTAGTTTCAGAGAAGAAGACGTTTGAAAATTTCACTATATAACTCTATGTAAAACTGTGACCCCCCGGGCGGGGCCAATTTTGTCCCCAGGGGCATAATTTGAACAAACTTGATAGAGGACCTGTAGACTATGCTATGTGCCAAATATCTAAGCTCTGGCCTTTGTAGTTTCAGACAAGAAGATTTTTTAACTTTTCATTGAAAAAAATCTATTTTTAGCTCCTGTGACCTAGTTATGCAATCGACCGGAACTATTTGAACAATTTTGATATAGGACATCTAGAAGTGCCACCATGCCAAATATCAAAGCTCTGGCTATATTAGTTTCAGAGAAGAAGACGTTTGAAAATTTCACTATATAACTCTATGTAAAGCTGTGACCCCCGGGGCGGGGCCAATTTTGACCCCAGGGGCAGAATTTGAACAAACTTGATAGAGGACCTGTAGGCTATGCTATGTGCCAAATATCTAAGCTCTGGCCCTTGCAGTTTTTGACAAGAAGATTTTTTAAGATTTCCTTATTTTTTCACTTAGGTTGCCATGGCAACCAGAGTTCTGCATTGTTTTTAATTCTATGAACAAATTTGAAAGAGCTTGACCCAAGGAACATTTCTGTAAAGTTTGGTTGAATTCTGTCAAGCGGTATAGGAGGAGATGTCATTTGAAGCAATTGTTAACGACGACGCACGACTAACGACGGACGACGACGGACGCCGGACACAGGGCCATCCCAATAGCTCACCTTGAGCCTTTGGCTCAGGTGAGCTAAAAATGGACTAAATTTAATTGTAAACTGGAATTGTCCATTTAAAGTTTCAGGGGTGAGTGAGTTAAGCAAGGTTTATTTATATTTGTTAGTGAACAACCAAGGGGCCATAATCATGCAAGTGGCAACCAAGGGGCCATAATCAAGCAAGAGGCCATAGCCCTTAAAATTTAGTAAAGAATGATAGGAGGGGCCATTTACAACCTGTCCAAACAAATCCTAAAATATTGCCCTTTATATGGCATGTGCCCATCCAAATATGGACATATACTAAACACTGGTAAATTAGTGTACTATTACTAGAGCAAGGGCACTGGCACCAGAGTCGTGGACTTAGATGCATTTTTATTTCTTATACATACAGAGAAGAATATATATACACACAGAGACATAATAAGTCTATGAATGTGGTGTCTCTGGTTAGAACTGTATCTACAGGTAAGTAATGTATACTATATATGGAGGCGGAAATCTTGATGTGTACGCTCTATAGTCTCTATCTACTAGATTCTGGATGTAGAACCTTTTTTTCCGTTCTGTTAGCAACGTCTTTTGTATGGGAATGGAAATAAAAATAAAAATAAAAATGTGAGTTGACTCTAGATATGCCTCTACCTTCCGGTCTGCTATTTTTTACTATAAGATCTATTTGATATAGATTCTTGATCTATAAGATGTTCCCCCAAACGTTAGCAATGTCTATCGTATGGGATTGGAATAACAAAAATAATTTTTTTTTTTTTTTTTTTTTTTTTTATAGATCTATCACGATGAGCTTCTACCGGTCTGCTTATCTACTATTATTAGACCATGGTATGTAACCAATTCTACACCGATTTGGTTTGGATTGAATGCGTTTTAGATAGTTATTCTTGTGGTTGAAGTGACACGGTGTAGAATTGGTTACACACCATGGTCTTATAATAATAGATAGCAGACAGGTAGATGCCAATAGTCAACCCATATAGATTTTTTTTTTATTTTGATTTTTTTTTTTTTTTTTTAAATTTCAATGCAATAACGTAGACATTGCTAATCGGTGGGGAAAATCTTTTAGATATAGATCACTGGCACCAGAGTCATGGACTTTTTATGTGTATGTGTTTACTTTATCTACCTCTACCGATATATATTATAAGTCCACGACTCTGGTGCCAGTGAGCAAGGGGCCTTTATATTTGTTGGTAAACAATTGTGCAATGGACCCTGACCAAATGGTATTGTTGGCTCTCTGAAAATGACCCATTAAAACTTGATGGTATTTGTTTACATGCGAGAACATTACCAGCTAAAATTTCATGATAATTGCTTCTGTCTGAAATTAAGAGAGTACAGTAAATCCTCTATTAATTATGTTAACAATTACAATATTTAACACAGGTGACTGCTTAACTCTTTCCTCCCTGAAACTTTAAATGGAAAATTCCAGTTTCCATTTTAGTCTAGTCCATTTCCGACTTTAAAGGGTTGTTTTTGTCAATGTTTGGCATTATGACAAACAGTGAAGACCCTGATCAGAGGGCTCCTGTTTGCACAGGACAAGTGTACTATTCACATGTACACTGTTTGAAAAGGACGCCTATACGCGGGACTAGGGTTCAAAGAGTTAAAGCAAGGTGACAGTAAAACAGAAAGCTCCTTGCTTTACGCTATCAACTTTCTTTTATACAATCAGTTAGCTTTCTTTTTAGTGGTCGTAATAAAGAGGTTTTACTGTATATTATTTTGCAAAACTACATACAGCCGAACTTCGATATCTCGAAGTCAGTTTTGTCGAATATACCCATATTTCAAAGTAAAAACGTGGCTCAGCCAAGTTTTAATTTGAAATATGGGCATGTTTGGCTTATAGACCGAGCATGAAATAGTGCCGTTCATATGTCGGATGATTATCGAATGATTTGAGTGTAACTACTTCGAGATATCATATCCAAGTTCGACTGTAATTGATATCGGTATTTGAGGTTTGTTGCATTATGTATGTTTGCATTTTATTTTATTTTATTTCAGAACTGCCATATTAAGGTGGTTCGCGGGTCAGCTTATTCTGTGTCAGAATTCTTTGAAACCTTGATTAAATTGAAATATACCATATAGAGTGAAAAATCGTTAATATAAAAAAAAGTTACAGTGCCGTTTTTTTCTGAGAGGACCTTTTGTCGAGAAAAGCTCCTTTTTTAATAAACAGGAAAAATTATGCAATACAGGGCTCCCTCTCTACAACACCATCCAACAAGAGGCAGATTATGTATTTTGTTCGGAAGGAGTTGTTGCAGGGAGGAAAATGTTAAGACCCTGAGAGTAAAAACAGTAAGAATCGTCTGATCTTGGTCCAAACTGTTTGTAACTCATTTTTTTTTCTTTTTCGGTCACATCGTAGTCTCATTTCGATGCCATCGTACTATAATACGACAGCTTCACGATAGCTTCACGACATCATTGCGATGGCTTCATGGAGTCTTGTTGCCTTCCTAAGACTTCGGGCGGCTTCGTGTTTCCTTCGTATTGTCTTCGTGAGGAGAAAATGCCCGATGATACCGATGATCACACGAGAGAAACACGAAGGCGACACGATTTGACAAGATGGCCACACGATGGCATTACGAAGGGTAAAATGAAAACACGAAGTCAACACGAAAACGAACCTTCGCAAGGTCCCTCGGCAACTTTTTTGACAGCCAAAGATTTTGTCATCGCTCACGAAGTTGCTCCCGATGCCCGTAAAGTTCAGCCGGAGCCCACACGGTGGCTGAAGAAGCCCTCACGAATGACCCGATGATTACACGATCAGGCCCGAATGTGAACATTTCGTCTATCGTGTGTCCATCTGTTGTCAACTTCGGGACAGTGTGACGCGGTCATAACCCATTAACACAAACATATTCCTTTATATAGCCTAATTAAAAATTTTTACGGCATGGCAATAGTTTTTTGTATTTAAACTCTGTAGGGTGGGCCGTTTTGATCCAGGGGCCGTTTTGACTCGAGGCCGTTTCGACCAGGTACCCACGTGACAGGAGGCGCCCAGATTGAAGATATATTTGTGTTTTTCCCGCGAAAGCGCATGGATTTTATTCCAACAAACTGATTCTGTAAGTCAGTGTCACTGTCACAAAAAGTAAGCAAAGGTAACAGCGGCTGTTATTTTTATGCCCCCGGAATCTATGATTTTTGCCCAGTCGGTTTCTTTGTTCGTCCGTCTGTCCATCTGTCTGTGTCATAAACTCATGATCCCTTGCGTATAGCTTTTGCACTGCTGCCTGCTAGATATATGGCTTTGAAAGTTTCATACGTGCCATGTGACTTGCATGTGTCAAGACCTTTCCGACCATGTCAACAGGTTTTCCCCTTCTGACCTTTACAAAATTGACCTTTGGCATCTACTTTTGTAATAATATTCAAAAGCAGGCCCGTAGGAAGGAAAGAAGGAAAATGGGATGGGGGCACATTCTGCTTTACAGGGCTGCCATAAGTTGACATGAAAAATCCTAAGATTTCCTAATTTGCATTTTTCAAGTGCGATTTTACGAGTCGTACCTTTACCCCCATAGCCCTTTTCTTGTTTTGTTGACCTGCGACTACTTAAAGCAGGCTGTAAGTAAAGCAGAATGCGCCTTAGGGCGCATTCTGCTTTACTTACAGCCTGCTTTAAGCTACCATGAACTGGGAAAAAATCCGGAGATTTAGGAAAAATCCGGAGAAATGGCAGCCCTGGCTTTACTTTCCTCCTGCTGTAAGTTGTTACATGTCTTCAAAACTTAAAATTCACGGTTGTGGAACGTGTTTGTAGTGGAGGAATAATTTCAAGGCATAAAAAGGCATTTTTATTGGGGAAAGGGTTATTAGTGACTTCTCAACAGAAGATCCATGTGTTGAATTTGATACATGTAGTTGATGAATACAGGATGAAAATAATGCAAAAAACTCACAAAGGAGCTATCATTTCTATTATTTGAAGCTATTATTTCTATCTTGGAATTGAGAATTTACTGGCTGGTTAAATTACTTATAGTACAATAATTTTTTTAATCTCCTTTGAAGTGAGAGCGGGTTTTAAAAAAAATTATGCGATTTATATTACGTAAATCTATATTTATAAGATATATATATGTTTTGATTAAGAAAAACTATATAATAGAAAATTTGAGGTATAATATGGAAATCTTTATGTAAATAAAAATAAACTGTCAGCTGTTTCCGTAAATTTTACAATCCAAAATCAATCAGCTGCTACAGATCACGAAGGTGTGATTACTTCTTTACAGGTAAACATACAAAGAGCAGTGAACCATAAAGTCCACAGGCGATTTGATTGACACGTACACAAACGATATCTTATCTGGCTTGCTGGCAGACATGCAGTAGCATATATATAGTGGAACGACCGACGATTAAAATACCTTAAATGTTCAAAGTTCTCTTATTCAACCTATTAATGATGGTAATATTGTTAAATTATGGAAATAAAAATAAAATAAAAATGGGGGCGTTTTGAAAAAAAAATGGGGGCGTTTTGACTAGGCTATGGGGGCGTTTTGACCAAAATGGGGTGTTTTGACTTGGGGGCGTTTTGACTATAAATCCAATAATTATATTGACTGCATGATTTTTATATCGACTTTTTCGAAAACTCGAGCTATTGTTGTCACCCTGTCGTCTGCGTCTACGTCTGCGTCAGCGTCTGCGTCAGTTAAGTTTTTAGAATAAGGTTTTTGTTAGACATAATTTCTCAATAACTATCATAGGTATCCATTTGAAACTTGGAATACTTGTTCAGTATCAAAACGGCATCTCATTACAACAAGGCAGGTTACCCTGTGATTTGTCATTCCAGATTTATTGCCCTTGTTTTATTTACTTAACAAAAGATATTAACTTGAAACTTTGAATACTTGTTATGTATCAAAGGGACAACTCATTACAACAAGACAGGTAACTCTGTGATTTGTGATTCAAGAGTTATTGCCCTTGTTTTTAGCTCAAGGTGAGCTATTGTGACCGCTCATTGTCCGTAGTACGTCTGTCCGTCTGTCCGTCTGTCCGTTCACTTTTACTTCAAACGACATCTCCTCTGAACCCGGGGATTGTAGGGCGGATTCAAACTGCTCATGATGTTCCTTGGATGCTTCTCTACAGAAGTTGTCTAAATGAAAGAGAAAAAGCAAAAACTCTGCTTGAAAAAGCAAAAAAGCAAAAAATTTTAAAAAATATTCTTGCTAAAAACTACTAGGCCCTAAGCTTTGATATTTTTACAGTAGAATCTCCTGGTCGATCCCTCTATAGTTTGTTAAAATGAAATCCCTAGGGTCACACTTGACGCCACCCTGCGCAGTTTAAGTGCTGCTCTAGGCAGGTTTTACAGTATTTTTGATGAAGCAAAAGCAGAACTGTATTTTACCTGAGTTACTCTTAATATACTAAGGGCAAATAGCCAATATTTGCAAACATTTTGGATCCAGATCAGATGCAACATAATGCTGCATCTAATTTGGATCCAAACTATTGGTACTCATTTACCAACTGAACATGTTCTAAATTCTTTTTTTTGTCACTTTTCGCATACAGTAGGTTTTAAGCAGATATCATTTCAGTCTGGTAAGGGTAAACCTTCAGAGCAGTTGCTAATTCTACCATACTACCCAGTATTTGACCTCAGCCACTGAACTGATGGTCTTAGCTGAACATGTTGTCTGCTAAAGTTTATAAATGGTTTAGTCTGCTTCATACTTAGAGAAACAGGGTCTGGAAGTGATCCACTGACAGTTATGTAATTATGTCTTTTGCCATATTTATACATATGTTTAATATTCAAAATATGTATAGCAGACAGCAATTCAGCATAATAAGAGTTAGACCCTAGCCAAATTTCCTACTGGCAGAGTTACATAACTGAACTCTGGTCAGCTGATGAGGTTGCATATGATGGTGTCTGCTATATATTTATGCCCTGCAGTTGGGGGCATATTGTTTTTGTCTGTCTGCTTTTTTGTCTGTTTGTCCATTTGTTTGTCTGTCAGTCCACAACTTTAATCTTAGCCATAACTTTGTTAAAGTTAGAAACTTTATAACTTGGGTCATGTCGTACAAAGGTCAATGTCAATTTTGAGATATTTCCCAGTGTCATATTTTCTTGTCTTTGAGATAACTCCAGTTCTACTGATGTTAACCCATTACCCCATACATATGCCTTTTTAAGCCTTTAATTTATTCCTCCTCTAAAGAAAATAATTCCACTTTATATAGTCATAAACATGTAAGATATAAGAAATAGTATCTATATCTTAGTAGATGATAACTTAAAGCAGGTTGAAAGTAAAGCAGAGTGCGCAATAAATAATCATATGGAAATACATGTAGCTTGATAAGAAGAAGTGTCATGGATAAGGGCCATAACTCTGCCAACAATATTTTTTTAAGTTATTCCAATTTGTCATGTTTTTTTTGTCTGGAAGATAATTCCATTTACAGCTATATTAAAATGTTTTATTTATGCTTTTCGGTGGATTACCACGAAAAAGCAGTGGATGATCACTTGGTAATCCACTGCAGTGGATTATCACCAATCGCTTTTATTATGAATTTTCCCCGTAGGGCTCCCCAAGAATCGTAGTCAATCGTGTCTTATCCTTAAAATCCGGCAGTCCGATTTGTCGCGAACTACTCACCGGAAGAGCACGAATCCAAACTCGGGAGCAACGAAGTAATTCGGATGACGTCATTATACCGCCAACTGTCACGCCACATGTGTTCGACATAAAACGTGGGGCTCAACACGGGATAAATAATGTACGTTCGCTTTCAATTTTGAAACAATTTCGTTTAAAAAGTGGCTTTAAAGCATAAATAAATAGAATAACTGTGTTTTTTCAGTGTAAGGTCGAATTTAATCCATTTCGTGAACACCAGACTGTTATATTTTCACTCGTGGCTTCGCCACTCGTGAAAATATAACGTCTGATGTTCACTCAATGGATTAAATTTCGATCTTACACTGAAAAAAACAGTTATCCTCTATGTCTTGCCTATTAAGCTAAGGCACAATGACCTCAGGTGAGCGAATTAAGGGCCATGGCCCTCTTGTATTTACTTCAAAATTGTAAATTAACATATCTAAATAACTATGAAAGATATTAACTTTAAACTTTGAATACTTGTTAAGTATCAAACTCATTGCAACAAGGTAGATTACTCTGTGATTTGTAATTCCAGAGTAATTTCCTTGTTTTACTTACTTAAAACTGTCAAAGGTATTAACTTGAAACTTTAAATACTTGTGTTATATCCATACATGTGATATCTCCCGATCTGGTCGGGAGCTCCCGAAATTAGACCTCTACTCACGATCTCCCGGTCGGGAGACGAAATCTCCCGATATTTCACTAAACCAGGTTCATTTTTTTCAATATGAATTTTTATATCATTTACCTCGTTCGCCGACTCTAAAAATCTTAAAATTGGCCTCAGGGTTCCCTGGCTAATCCATACACACGCTTATCACCAAACGCTACTGATGCGTGTAAACACGTTACGCAATCGTCGGTAGTTTGAGCGTGTAGCACTATACATGGCATGTATATGGCAGGCTGCCAAACATTGTTTGACGACACGCGCCGAGTTGGGTTTGACAAATGCTTTTAATGTGTTGTAGATCTAATTGGTTATAAAAAAAGTGATTGACAGGTTCGCCCCGAATCGGAGACCTAGCAACGACAAATTGTAGAAGCGGTGATGCGAAGGATAAAGAATTATGTCGCCGATACGGGTCGGATTAAAATCAGATAATTCTCCGTAAGTTCTGGACACGCACACATTTTATATGAAAGCTGATCAGAATTTAACATTTATGAATTGATTTCCACCACAAAATACTTTGAATATTCACGTAACAGAAAAATGCTTCGAAAATTATACCGTTACAAAATGACGGGGCGCCTTAATATTTGCTACAGGAATCACGCATATTTTGTTAGTTTAAAAAGTTTTCCCCAGCATCGTTTTCTAACAATCAATTAAAATTAAACATTGGACCTAAATTATTCTGTTTGTTACATACGATTTGTGCAATTGTATAATAATTAAGTTAGATTTTACAACCAATTACGCTCGTTAAATTGATTTGCAATCAGTTTTCGCGGTAGAAAATTTAGACGCGTTATTTCGTATGTTAAAACCACGCCCACTTTATGGCGCTAGTAAATGTCGTCTGCAGACGTTGTCGTCTGCAACAATTCTCTGAGTTAATCTTTGTGCATTTTCTTTCAGAAAATATCAGTTTCAAACTTTTTGTATCTAGATAAGATGATGCGGCGTCTCATCTGGATCCATACTGTCTGCAAGCTTTAATTAATAACAGAATATTAAGTTGCTAACTCTTTCTAGATCTACTCCATAGATAGAAATTTAGACCATTTGAACTACTTCATTCGTTCTCTCAAGAAAATAGATATAGTTCCTGTTTATCTTTACTAGTCATGAACAATATAAGAACCATAAGAAAAAGTTCCTATATCCTAGCAGATGGTTGATCTAGCTTAAAGCAGGCTTAAGCTTTTACTGAAGCAGAATGCTCCTGAAGAGTATTCTGCCTTACTTTCAGCCTAGATGCTAGAATAATAGGCCCATATGTCAGTATTATAAAAACTATATCTGTGGGTGAAAATTGTCTCTGTCTTAATTAGTGTTGTCTCTGTCTTAATTAGTGGTCTATAGACTTATCTATTCACCGATTTAAAAAAAAATAATAAAAAAATTAGTGATTAACTTATGTGTTGGATTTTCATCGCCTGGGCCTATTTTTGTCGCGAAAAAAGTGTCGCGAAAAAAGCTCCCTATTTGGCACCCCAATCTCCCTATTAAAATTTTCAGATCTCCCTATTTGGGTCCTAGAAAATATCACATGTATGGTTATATCAAAAGGGCAACTCATTAAAACAAGAAAGGTGACCAGGGATGTGCCATTCCAGAGTTACTGCCCTTGACTTAAATTTACATAAAACTTGTAAATTGAAATTTCTCAATAACTACCATAGGTATTTACTTGAAACTATAAATACTTTTTAGTTTCAAAAGGTCAACTCATAACAAGAAGGCAGGTAACCCTGGGTTTTGTGGTTCCAGAGTAGTTGCCCTTGTTTTAACTTAGAATTTAATTTTATCGAAGGATGCATAAAGCAAACAAAACCTGTATTAACATTTTTGATGTTTAATTAAATAAGAATGGCCAATATTTGGCTGCGGCTTTCATTTATATGTAGACAAAAACCGGGTCGCCGCAACAGTATATGGCAGACCCCAAAAAGCACAAATAGCTTCATCAAAGCCCTTAGCACATGGGCAACACATAATGTCAATTGTTCAGCATAGCCCTTAGCAAAGTGGGCATCACAACATGTCAACAAATAGCTTCATCAAAGCCCTTAGCAAAGTGGGCAACACATAATGTCAATTGTTCAACATAGCCCTTAGCACAGTGGGCATCACAGCATGTCAATTGTTACCATAGAAGACAACTTGTCATAATCATCACAGTCCTTAACAAATTGGGCAACATATTGATATTTACCACAAAGTTCCAAATTAATACAATGTTAACAATTAACTGAGACTAGTTCCAATTACAATGTTAGCAATTAACTGAGACTGGACTTCTGAGGCAACATGATCCTACAGGAGCCAGTCCAGGAAGGTACAAAATGATTATTTGTAACCTCTTATTTTTAAAACTGTCATCTTTTCGCATCCGCCAGTGCATAACCTGATTAGCACCAGAAGCGACACTAGCTGAGCCAACCAAATCATGACCTGGCTGAACCATTGACATGGAACTGGTGACACAATATTGACAAGTTC
This sequence comes from Gari tellinella, assembly GCA_922989275.2. NCBI lineage: Eukaryota > Metazoa > Mollusca > Bivalvia > Cardiida > Psammobiidae > Gari > Gari tellinella. Next base: position 24,090,815 of record OV277857.1, on the reverse strand, counting down.
ATCACACAACTGAATAGTCCCACAGAATGTAAAATAGCTTTCTGGCAATAATGCAGATTCCAACTGAAAGCCGCGCCAAACGATAGTCTTGAAGGCTGCTGGCAACTTGAAACTGTAACCAAGATGGGGAACACAGCGTCTGTAAAATAAAACAAACTAGGCAGCAGCAACTGTACCAAATGACAGGCTTATAACCCAAGTAAGCAGAGACAAATAAGGGACACACCAGACATACAAGGAATTATAACATATTTATGTTTAGAATTGTCCTAAAGTGCTGACTGAACCAAAGTAAGTGAGCCATGGAGGTCACACAATTCAAAAACACAAATTGCTTGCATTTACATGTTTACAATTAGCAGGTCGCCTCAACAGTACATGGCAAACCCCTAAAAACACAAATAGCTTCATCAAAGCCCTTAGCAAAGTGGGCAACACATAATGTCAATTGTTCATCATAGCCCGTAGCAACGTGGGCAACACAAAATCTTAACAAAATGGGCAACATATTGATATTCACAACCAGGTCAAAAAGTAAAAGAAAGGGTGTGGAGGGTGGGTTTTTACCTAGATTTAAGAAACATTCTGTTCCAAACTGAAACATGATGTAAACGGTGCTATGATAAAAGCTATGTTGTAAGAATAACACATAAAAAGAATCACATTCGCCCCTTCGATAAATTCGCCTACGGTCATATGCATTCAGTAGTCGTTATTATCGAAGGATGCATAAAGCAAACAAAACCTGTATTAACATTTTTGATGTTTAATTAAATAAGAATGGCCAATATTTGGCTGCGGCTTTCATTTATATGTAGACAAAAACCGGGTCGCCGCAACAGTATATGGCAGACCCCAAAAAGCACAAATAGCTTCATCAAAGCCCTTAGCACATGGGCAACACATAATGTCAATTGTTCAGCATAGCCCTTAGCAAAGTGGGCATCACAACATGTCAACAAATAGCTTCATCAAAGCCCTTAGCAAAGTGGGCAACATATAATGTCAATTGTTCAACATAGCCCTTAGCACAGTGGGTATCACAACATGTCAATTGTTACCATAGAAGACAACTTGTCATAATCATCACAGTCCTTAACAAATTGGGCAACATATTGATATTTACCACAAAGTTCCAAATTAATACAATGTTAACAATTAACTGAGACTAGTTCCAATTACAATGTTAGCAATTAACTGAGACTGGACTTCTGAGGCGACATGATCCTACAGGAGCCAGTCCAGGAAGGTACAAAATGATTATTTGTAACCTCTTATTTTTAAAACTGTCATCTTTTCGCATCCGCCAACTGGTCTTGGGAACTGTAGCAGTTACCCAGACCACCGCCAAACCAATTGGCCATGCGAAAAGAACACAGTAGTGAAAGCTCGCAGCCAAATCAAACGCACCTACTAAGCCCGAGTATGCAGCAATGAAGTTCAAATCGGACAAGCTGCATGCTTATTTACCCTTTTCCTTGACAAATTGAGTAGCTTACTCAGGCATGTCGCGGAATGGCCCTTAAAGCACCACACCGAGTATAATATTCAAATGCTTTCGGAGTCCAGCATTCAGCCAGTCTGTAGTGCTTCAGAAGAAAAAACCCAAGTTTACCATGATTGTAGCAGCACCAAATCTGAAGGAATTGAACAGGAAATACGTCTCATATAACCCTAAGGACTTAAGTGCTTTTTGTAGAATGGCAGTGAACTGATAGCGAGTGTGTGGTTTGATACAGAATAGGACAGCATTCGCGGGAACTTATGCTGCGATATTTAAGCCCACATAACTCGACAGATGGCTGCGGCAGTGAACTGTTTGCGAGTGAATGGTTTGACATATTTGGCATTTGGTCAGACAGATAAATACTCATGTAAAAGTTTGACTGGACAAAATGGACTGATGACGTCTTAAATGAATACCCGATGACCCCGGCCAACTTGATCTGTCTTTGAAAAAACATAAATGAGATTAATTTTGATGACATGACATTCGGTATGTATCTTAATGTCCCCTATGCTTAACGGATAATGGGGAAAATGAGTCGAGGGGCGATTTAAAAAAAAAAAAAAAAAAAAAAAAAAAAAAAAAAAGCGAGACCAGGAATCAACCTGCTGCATATAGCTAGTGGATTGACCGTAAAAGAGTATACCACGTGGCTAATGTGATACTTTTATCTTTGCTACACTCAAACGAAAAACAAAAGAGTAAGAGCAACTTGAATACGAACGGTTTCGCTCAATTTACTGGTATTCTGTAGTAAATTAGTTCGGTTTATTGCAAGCGTAACAAACCTGTTATTGTGGTAGCTAACCAATTGTATTTCCGATTGAAGATAAAACTGTTTGTGTGACGAGTGTCAGATTTGCACGTGTAACTTAGCTTTTCAAATGCGGCCCAGATCCAAAGTGGACCACTTTTTAATTTCAGTACAAGAAGCCAGTTTATATTGAGAAAACAAAGTGTACAATGAGCTAACGTAAGAACTATTGTAAAAATTTATAACACTATAAAGTAATTTTGTTAATAAAAGAAACAGAAATAATTTCATTTATGATTTTTAAGTTAGATCTGCATGTAGGCCTATATGGAAAGAGATGTTTGTATATTAGTTTAAAAAAATTCACATGCTCAGTGATAAAATTCCAATTTGACGGATCGAACCTTTACAGAGAATATAATGGAAAGAATTTAATGCTGCCCATATTTGATACATGAATTAAGGAGAGTTAAGTTAGGGGTTTTTGTTTGTGTGTTTTGCAGCGACTGCTCAGGATCTTAACTGTTTTCAATTAACCATTCAGTGTATTCGGGTTGTCACAGTGAAGGTGTTAAGAACATGTCTGCCAGGAATTACCTGAACAAGATTAAAGTGGCCTGAACATATTTCATGACATTTGGCAAAGTCAAAATAAAGCAATACATTATGTATGATAATCCCAGACGATATAGTAAACGATATATGCTCTGGGCAAGCGTATTCAAGGTCAATGCCGTATTGAGCTAAAAGGTATGTAAAACTCCTCAATCTAAAGATAGTTGGCAATTATTTGCACTCACCAGGTTCGGAAATTGTAGATGCTATGGTAAAGGAGTTGTCCTCAGACAGTGCAAGATTTGTCAATTATCAAGGTCAGATTTGAAGGTCAAATATACCTAAAAGTGGTTTGTGACACTCTGCCATGCCAACATGTATCTACACCTCATGTGCTATGAATCCTAGATGATATGGTACAGGAAATACTCAGGAAAAGGTGTGGTCAAAGGTCAAGGTCAACTTGCCAGAAAGTGGTACATGGCACTCAGCTATCCAAAAATATATATCCACATCCAATGTTTGGTTATTGTAAATAGCATCGTATAAAGGAAATGGTTTAGGACAAGGATTTTCAATAATCAAGGTCAGAGGTCAAGGTCAAAACAAGATTTTTCTATTATCAATGTCAGGGTCAAATTAACCTGAAACTGGTAATCGCAATATGTATCCACATACCAGATATGGTTATCCTACATGACATAATACTAGTGTCGGGAAGCGGACGGGAACTAACAATCAACAATCAAAAACACTACACCGATTGATAATTGATTTATTGGATGATGTAACGGGTTTAAATAAGGTTACCAGTACAATTTGTTTCTTTAGTACCGTCACATTTATGCCAAGAGTTTACCCTTTGCTGGTTAATTTAGAATCTTGTACCAAATCTATGGAAAATTGTAGCTGAAAAATTAAATTGCTGATACCAATCCTCTAAAATGACCATTCAAAGATTCAATAAATCTAAAAGGACTTAACAACCGGACGGCATGAATGTTGACATACACCCATTAATATAAAGTATATACAAATTATAGACGAGTGAGTATCAAGCAAATGATTAACATCTCTGAATTCACCATAACCAAACATGAAATGCTCCGACAAATGTCTAGATTACTTGAATTCTTTTAGATGGACGCTTGCCAGACATAAATGCTTTTGTTAAACTTTTAATATGACAAGAACAAAAGAATATTTTTAAATTTTATTTGAAATTATAGAAATTATCGATTATGAAAAAGTAAAGTTCGAATGTTTTACTCTATCAGTAAAATTTTATTTGAAATTATAGAAACTATCGATTATGAAAAAGTAAAGTTCGAATGTTTTCTCTATCAGTAATTAATCTCTAATCGATTAGTTTTCGATAGTTTGAGACAATCGAAACAACACTTATAGTACAGAAATATATGAAAAGAGATGTTCTGTACAATTTTCGGATGGACAAATGGATGGACGAATAGGCAGACAGATGGGATGGACCGACAAACCAACAGACAAATTGTTTCCGATATAGCCCCTAATACCTAGTGGGGTATATTAATGTCTCAATTCAAAACAATTGTTAAAAACAAACCAACAAACAAATATTAAGAACTGTTTTGCAGATTTGGACTGCTTTTGGCAGAGAAATAAAGACTGGGTTTAGAGGCACAAATTTTCATTATGTCAATTTAGTTTTTCATCAACTTTTCTTTCAACATTGTAGATCTAGTTCTACTTTAACAACAAGTTTAAACCTCAAAAACATTACCTGGCCTCTGTCTGTCGGTGTTCGGCTCCGCCTGTTTACATACTTACAAAGGCAAAAAACTCCACATGTGTGTTTAGGGCCTACTAACGGACGGGCCGGGCTACAACAGACACCTGGCTAGGTTTCAGGCTTCTTCCTGTATGTACCATAACGATGACTTGCCATCATCACAGGATTAAGGATTGGAGACTTGGGCAACAGCATGGAAAACAAAACAAGAAACAGCATAAGTGATGTTGTCAATTGAAAAAAAACATCATAAATGTTACATACGTCGCGTGCTGACGTCATAATAGACAAGAAACTAACTCGCTCACACCTAAACCATAGTGCTGAGACTTGCGTGATAAAATGATAAATTGATTGTTGTTAAATTAAAATGTCTAGTACATATTTATCGTTGTATGCGTGCCAGCTATCACCTTGAAAATACCAAAGCAGATTTCTATAAAGAATCTTTTATAGATCTATGCAATATTCAATACAACAAAATTCAATAAATAAACTGCGTGTTTACGTCTAATATGTTGATAGATGCATGGAGAAAGGACAAATGGAGAAGTATCCGGCCTGCTCGCGATTTATCGTGTCGTTCAATCAGCGGCGCTCGCTGGCGGCTAGAAAACAACGTTTTTCCGAAAGTTTGGTGTTAATAGAAATGCTTTTAATGTTATCTTTTCGTTATAAATTTTAATACAGATGTTTTATTAGACCATGATCTCACGACTAGTACAAAATTTGAGGCGATAGCTTATAATTTGTTTGTTTAGTGAGTTTGTGAAAATGAGAGAGAAAACGTACAGTACTGTATTTTCCGTTTTTCCTACGAAAGTTTGGTGTTAATAGAAATGCTTTTAATGCTATCTTTTCGTTATAAATTTTAATACAGATGTTTTATTAAACCATGATCTCACGACTAGTACAAAATTTGAGGCGATAGCTTATAAATTGTTAGTTTAGTGAGGTTTTGAAAATGAGAGAAAAACGTATTTTTTCGTTTACCTACGAAGTTTGGTGTTAATATAAATGCTTTTAATGTCATCTTATCGTTATAAATTTTAATACAGATGTTTTATTAGACCATTATCTTACGCGTAGTACAAAATTTGAGGCGATAGCTTATAAATTGATAGTTTAGTGAAGTTTTGAAAACGAGAGAAAAACGTATTTTTTCGTTTACCTACGAAGTTTGTGTGTGTCTATATTTCTCTGCCACTGTCCGTATTTATGTCTCTGTTTCTCTTTGTGACTGTCTCTCTGTCTGTCTGTTTTTCTCTTATCTCTGTCTGTCAGTCTCTCGCTTCTTCTTTTATGTCTCCATCTTTCTGTATGAATGTCTGTCTGTCTCTCTGATGATCCTCATGCGGAGAAAAGGTAAAGTGTGTCATAAAGAGCTTAATTTGAAAAAGGGGTAAACTATATTTCAAGAGACATACTCTATGAATCCGACATTTTTGCAGCCTGGTCTGGATTACAACTGTTTGCAATTGCAATAGTCATCATGTTACTGGTATTCAGTAATGAGAGGGTTAATCCAGTCATCAACCAAACCAGGTGCATTGATGTTGTTTTTTTTTTTTGTTTTTTTTAATTCAATTCTATTATCTTTATTTTTTGTGATTTGTATAATATATAAACATCATGCGGTTACAGAAGTCAAAAACACATGTTCAAGTTACACGCACGGGTAGCATTGATCTTTTTCATTAAACTGGCAACCCGCTGGTGTTCATCTTCATAGATAATCGGCATGTTCAAGAAGCATGGACTTCATGCTGGGACAGTTTTATGACGCTGATAATTGTCCTGCTAATTTGGTGCGGGTTCTGTATACGGTTACGTAATGTGTCACATTCTTTTGTGATGTGTAATATGGTAGACATTTTGTAAGTAAATAAAGCTAAGGACGAGTGTCAAACATTCTGGATCCAGATCAGACGCCGTGTTACGCGGCATCTGATCTTGATCCAAGTTGTTTACAAAAAAAAAAAAGTAAAGTCGCGATCAGCAGGCAAAGAGTTAAGCAGTCAGTAAAATAGATTGCTTAAGGCATTGGCTGCTTTATAATTTACTCCGTTATATAAGACATAAGTAAAGCAGAAAGAAACGGAGATCTCATGTTATCATGTTTGCAATTAATTTCTGAAGATAATGCAAACTGTTGCCTCTTTCATAGAAATGGGACGGATAATATGTATATTTTAGTTTTGATGTAAAACTAACCCTAAATTCATTTTTTGAAGTAATATGTTAATAATTCTAATTTTCCTTTCAATAATAATAATGATCACATACGACATAATAATACAGTTACAACTTTGGCCGTTTTGGATTTTGGCCGTTTGACGCGCACTCCTTTCAAATGTCTCTTTACATACAAAATGGATTTTTATTTTTGCTTCCAAGGAAATATTTCCTCCATGTAGAACATTGTAACAATGCATGCACACATTTTTAGAAGTTTAGAAGTTTGCTTAAGTTTTTATACGGAAGGAATTCTTTTCTTACGCGAGTTGGTCTAGTCATTTCATTAGCCAGCAACCTTTGTAGGTCATCATTACTTTTTTCGCTTCAAGAAAAACCCTGGTATTTTAACAACCGAAAGATAAGTGTCACGGCTTTATATCAAGACCTTTTTTTTAAATATATAATATATATCGGACGAAAATTATGGATTAAATTCAAGTTTTTGAAACGGGACGTAGTATATATTTCGCGATCGCCTGCTCTCGTTTATCGACTATTTCATTTGGCCATCGCTCTTTAACTCGCCATAAAATTTGTCGATTTCGAAAATAAACACTTGCATTTTTACAACTGAAAGAAAAATATCTAAGCTTTCCTTTAAGACCATTTCTTTGAAAATCGGTGGAAAATTGAGGGTTTTATGAAAGGTTTTGTAACGGGGCGTGATATATTTATGCGCGAGTGCTTGCTCCCTTTTATCGGCAAATTCATTTGGAAACCACTCTTTAACTCGCCATAAAACTGATCCATTTTAAAAATAAAATCTGTTATTTTTACAAGTAAAAGATAAATATCTTAGCCTTCTTTTAAGACCATTATAATGAAAATCGGGTGAAAAATAAGGATTTTATGTAACTTAAACTAACAGTAGGTAACCATTCAACACGATAAAAAAAACGCGATAGCCCGCTATCGGCGTACCGGTGCAGTTGAATTATCGATCGATTAAGCGTTATCGCACATACAGGTAACGGACGACACCATTTTCGGGAAAATGCAGATTTGAGTATAAGTTACTTCTCCATTTGTCCTCTCTCCATGATAGATGAATGGTCTACATGTCTGCCATCAAGCGATTATCACTAGGGACTCCGTTAAAAAAACAACAACAAAAAAAAACCAAAAAAAAACCGGATGTACACCCTGCAAAATCACTCAAATGCAACACAATACGTGGGAAATGTTATGTATGCATATACCAGTGTTACTATCCTCTATATATTCTATGTGTAGTACTGTCCCTTGTGTAGACGGTGTCTTAGTAAATTGTTCTATTTATACCATTACATCGTATATTTCCCTGTAATACGGGTACACAACAGGAAACCTCAGTGTAAACCAACGCAGTAATTCATCAACTTCTTGCTTATACACATCTGAACTCAAATAACAACAAATAAACAGAAGAAAAACTATTTTTTTTACCTAGATTTAAGAAACATTCTGTTCCAAACTGAAACATGAGGTTAATTCTATACGACAGCTAGTATGCCGAGAGGGCGGAGTCTTTGGTGGGACGACTCATGATTATTCATTGTCTTGTCACGTGGTCACAAAATGGCTGAAACCAGTATACGTTATACTGGAAGATGCCGTTTTTCCGGTCAAAATGCCATGCAAGACATGGAAAAATGTATTTTGAATTTTGAGATAGAAACATTATCCTCATTTGCCACAGTGAAGGGGAAAAAAGTAAAACCTCCAGGTATTGTGCAAATTTGTCATGTAATTTCGTGCTATTCACAGGCTGTAGCCATCAAACTTAACTTCACCCATCCTGCATCAGGACACTAACCATGGTCAATCCTGGATGCCCTCCGTTCCGCTTGCAATGAGGGAGGTTGCGGGTTCAATCCTTGACTTTGTACCAAAATTCTGGTTGCTTGGCTCAGTGGTAGAGCATCAGCTTGCGGTGAGGGAGGTTGCCTTCGACTTCGTTGTGGGGGTCTAAATCAAGCAGGATCTTTCTGACGCCATTTTCTTCTATGTTGAAGGGGTCCATTTGCGGATAAGGATCTGTACCCATAGATGGAGTGTGGGAGGTGTCCCCAGCAATAACACGCTGCTGAATTGGTCGTTCAGTATCTTGACCTTCATCTTGGGGTCACTGTGTCCTAAGCCTTCCTTTTTCAAAAGTGGATATAGGTCACTATATAATCAATTTATTATACTTAATAGTTTGATATTTGTTGTTAATAGAGTATTTTATGGCGACATCCAGTTGGCGGAGGTCTGGCTAGTCGGCATCCAGTAGCCGGAGGTCACTATATAATCATTTAAAATGATTTATTAAAATTAAGAGTTTGATATTTGTTATTATTATATGCCTTTGTATGATATCGAGCGTTTCCGTGTGTATCTGCCGAGTAAAATACAAGAGTCTGTATCAGCCACCTTGTATCAGCCACTTTGTATTTTACTCTGACCTCGCTTTGTGTATTTGCACAGTAAAATACAAGAGTCTGTATCAGCCACCTTGTATCAGCCACTTTGTATTTTACTCTGACCTCGCTTTCGATTTAACATGACACGACTCATTTACATACGTGTACAAGTGCCGCGTTATTCATTGTGGCAAACAAAAAATATTGTTCTGCTTCAAATAACTAATAAATTTTGGCTACAAAATGATTTAAAAAACTATTTAATTGTTTCTGGTGTGTATTCAAGGCATATAATAAACACATCACCAGTTGGCAGTGTGCTACAGAGTGTTGCATTTAGCTCTCGACGTTTTTGGCGGAAATAACCGATCAGACTCTCGCCAAGGCGCTCGTCAGATCGGCTATTTCCGCAAAAATCGTCTCGAGCTTAATACATCACATTGTATCACACGGTCAACTGGTAATGTGTATTTATTAGAGTATTTTATGGCGACATCCTGTTGGCGGAGGTCTGGCTAGACGACATCTAGTTGGGGGAGGTCACTATATAATCAGTTTATTATACTTCATAGTTTGATATTTGTTGTTATTAGAGTATTTTATGGCGACATCCAGTTGGCGGAGGTCTGGCTAGACGATATCTAGTTGGGGGAGGTCACTATATAATCAGTTTATTATACTTCATAGTTAGATATTTGTTGTTATTAGAGTATTTTATGGCGACATCCAGTTGGCGGAGGTCTGGCTAGACGACATCTAGTTGGGGGAGGTCACTATATAATCAGTTTATTATACTTCATAGTTAGATATTTGTTGTTATTAGAGTATTTTATGGCGACATCCAGTTGGCGGAGGTCACTATATAATCAGTTTATTATACTTCATAGTTGGATATGTAGTGTTATTAGAGTCTTATATCTTTTGGAAATTTGTTCACCAAAATTGTCAGAAAAAGAGGCTGCACTAAGGAAGTCACTAATCTTTGGCCTCTATTATAGTTTTAAGATAAAAAAAGCCCTGTGTTCCTGTTGACTACAATCTGTAGTTGGAAGTCACTATTAGATTAGTTTATTCTAGTTTCTACTTCATACTTCTACTTCATTGTTGGAGAATTGTTGTTATTAGAGTATATTTATGGAGACAACCTAAACCAGTTGGCGGAGGTCAGAAAATGATCAGTTTATTGTACATATAAGTATATGTAATGGGCTAATTTGGTAATTAATAGGGTATTTTATCGTGACAACCAATTGGCAGAGGTCACTATTTCGATTAGTTTATAATCCAATACTGTTTACACTTTAGTGTATATAAACTTCAATGCATTGAGCTTGTTTTTATGAACATTGTATAAACTCGAAGGTTAAACTTTTAGGTTCAATAAAAATCAGTCGAGTTATATCACGGCCCTCTTATTTTTTTATGGTCTTCTATTTCAGTTCAGTCTGACCTCACCCTAAAGAAACTGTATTGGGAAGAGCACTCCAGTAAAAATTTGCCTATCTCTTATGATGGAGTGCCTTTTATGGTCATTGGTGTGCAGGTGCGGGAATGTTGCCATGGCCCTGACAGACACCAAGCTGAGAAAAAGAAGGCAACCCAAGAAAAGAAAGCAAGAAAAGTTAGTTTTCGATAACACTGACATTTAAAATTGTAATGGTCAAAACTTGTAACATTGAGCTTATAAACACTACTATCACTATAATTTAAATGAGATATCTAAAATACTACAATAAATACTCAGCATTATTTGCTGAAAAGTGCCTTCTAAGCAATAATTATATTTGTATGTAAATGTGCAAACAGGTCTGACAAGCATGTTACAGGTAGGTCATAGGGTTCTTCCACTAAATTAATGTAACACATATTAGTCAAATGTACGATTATACTCATTACTGGTTTGTGAACTAATCTCCACAATTCTAACTGTTATACCCCGATGATCGGTCGGGTGGCATACTGTTTTACTCCTCTCCATCTGTCTGTCCGTCCGGTATTCCGTCTGTCCATCATGATATATGGTACATATACAGAGCTCCAGATAAGGGGAGTATTTAAAAAAACTAAAATATTTATTTCTGCTATTCATCCAGAATCATCCTATGGTGTGACTACTCATTAGAATCAGCTCTTCGAGACGATTCTAATGAGAAGTAACACCATAGTATTTGGTGCTAAATACAGGTATACCATAAATGTGCATTTGATCTACTTCAATTTCTTTTACAATTACAGTACATGCAGCTAGCTGGGAGAGGGGCTTCAAATGTGTCTTACAGACACAACAAAATCTCTATTTCGATACACTAGTCTCTAGTTCCTTTAACACTCAGTTTGAAGTTCTAAATAATTTTTGTTTTAAACAGGTTGACCATGAGTACATGTCACAAGGGCGTAAACTAATGCAGACTACAAAAAAAATGGATTGTCCAGCTGCTATTCATGTTAGGTCAGTGGTACGCTTCCCGTCATATAAGGTATGATTGCATGTATTGTTTTTCAATACCAATAGTCATTTAAATTTGAAATTAATTTCACACAACTAATATAATTATGGGTGACCATCTGCACGGTTTCTCAGAAATAATTTTATTATATGCCTTCGAGTGATATCGAGCGTTTCCGCGTGTATTTGCAGAGTAAAATACAAGAGTCTGTATCAGCCACCTATTTAATTGTTTCTGGTGTGTATTCAAGGCATATAATAAACACATCACCAGTTGGCAGTGTGCTACAGAGTGTTGCATTTTAGCTCTCGACGTTTTTGACGGAAACAACCGATCAGACTCGCGCCAAGGCGCTCGTCAGATCGGCTATTTCCGCCAAAATCGTCTCGAGCTAAATACATCACTCTGTATCGCACTGTCAACTGGTAATGTGTATTTCTCAGCTTCTTAAAAGCATGACTGAGGCAGGGTTAACATATATGGCTACAGTGAAAAACTAAGAACGGCATTTATGAAACACCTTGCCAGAATTGAAACTAATTTGTACAATTTATCCATGAACCATTTTCAAATAGATTTCTTTAAAAAGACAAAATAACTTGATTTTGTAACAAAACATATGGGAAAAATCCTTACATCATTACATGTACTAGGCCTATAAATTTTGTATGCCCCCTGCATCTGTAGATGCGGAGGCATAAAGTAATAGTCCTGTCCGTCCGTCCGTCCGTCCTTAACAAACAAGGTTAAGTAGATTTTACCATTTTGTCTAGCATCAACACCGCTTACTTCAATGCTTGGATACTTATACAGTTGTTGCCTTGGACCATTCCCTATCCAACAATATCACCCAATCTTGATTTTGACCATGACCTTGACTTAAATTGGACTTAGAATATTTTGAATAGGCTATTTCTTGGTTAACTAGATTTTACCGTTTCGTCTAACATGAACAAGGCTTACTCCAATGTTTGGATACTTATACAGTTCTTGCCTTGGACCATTCCCTATTCACCAATAACACCCAACCTTGATTTTGATCGTGACCTTGACCTGATTTGGGCTTAGAATATTTTAAATAGGCTATTTATTGGTTAACTAGATTTTACCGTTTTGTCTATCATCAACACTACTTACTACAATGCTTCAATACATATACAGTTATTGACATGGACCATTACCAACTGACCCATAATACCCAAGCTCAGTTTGACCATAGAACTATTCAGAATGTATTTTCAAGGATGCCACCCGGCGCATTATTGAACTTGTCTTGTTAATCTGTCTCTTTGTTCGTCTGTCAACAAACTTTACCTTGACCATAAATTTGGAATATGAGATAGATACTTAATATAAGCTATATGTGTGTCCAAAAAGGACCATCTCTCCCAGCCCTATGGCTCAGTACAAGTTTTGTAATGCCTTACAAATCTCAGTTTTCATTTACTGGTCAAACAACCTTGTTGTAATATTGGCCTTAACATTGAATATGTGATAAGAGACCTCATATTATACCCCCATTCCACTGGACGGCGATTCCATAGGACTTATTGCCATAATGGAGATTCTCTTAAATCTCCCAAATCACCGTAGATGCGCCAAACATTTGGGACTTGAACTTTTCCAGTACATTTCAGTTTCGATATTGCTAATTTGGTCCATTTCCTACCACACTTGCTGCGCTTCTACGGCGCCTGTGGTTTCTGCAAGACGCTTCTACTACAACACAGGAGTTCTAGATACATGTATGCTTACTACGTTGCTGCTGCGACCTTGCTATGGCCGTAGCGCAGGAGCTACTATTCTGTTGCGTTGTTTGAATGTTTTTATACAACATTTGACTGCTTTGGCAGCAGTTAATAATCAGACTTTGAATAAAATAGATCAAATTGTTCTAGTAGATGTGCTCCAGGTTATGATTATGAACAAGGTATTGATAATGTTGAGTGTAGAAGACAAGCCAGAGGATGAAGACTGCCAAACTGTTCTGAATCTGTCTACTAAGATCAAGGCGTTTCAACTGCGCTGTTGCCGTTCCTACTACGATTCCTGGCTCTTTGATTAAATATTTGAAGCGTAGCTGAATCGCTGCTCAGTGGAATGATGGGGGTATAAGGCATGACAGTAAGGTATAATGTATAGTAATCTTCCTTACAACTTGAGTTAAGTACTTGTTGATTCTTTGAGAATTGGGGAATGCTATTTGTCATTGTAAAGAAACAATACTGGCCTAGCAACCATGCATATTTTCGTATACAATGTAAATGGTAACAAAGTGTCACAAAGTTATATTTAGAAATGCAACAAAGTGTGAAACTATGCTAATACAGGCAACCAATGTCAGGTGAATATATGTCTGGACTATACTCCGCTCTGGAATCTCATTGAGCTCTGACAGTATATTAGTTGGGATATGTCAGACAAAGGTCAGCGTCATGTAGAGGTCATGGTCACCTCAGGGGACAAAGTGTGTTGCAAACATCTTGTGTCACCAAATGTTTGCCTCAACTATGATTAAGGTGGCTGTTGGTTACACAAGGTTGACTAGGGGCCTCCTTGGCCTAGTGGTATAGTCTCTGTGACTTACATTACTAAGCTCCTCACTACTGTGAGTTTGAATCCCAGTCTGGTAATTTGGATTTCTCAAGTGGGGAAGCCCTCCAGCTTCCTTACGGAAGGTATCTGGTTCTCTTTACCCATTTGCATATTTGTGTCTGAAAAAGTGCATAAAGGGCTTTTGGGGTCTTCCTCCACCTGTAATTAGCTGTACATTGTGATATGACTGAAATACTGTTCAAAGTGATGTAATACCATATCAAATCAAATCAAGATTGGCTATTTTATGTGTTATTGCATAATTGTTGGGTAGTAGACAGTATAATTATTCTGCTGTTTATTTAAGATTGATAACAACTCTGAATGGGCCAGAAGAAAACAAGCCAAGAATCTTCGTTCTGTATTGAATGATGGCACAAATGAGGTCTTTTTTGAGCATCATATTTTTGTTGCACTACCAGAAGAAGGGGCTCACAAAAACCATCTCACTGATGAGGTTTGTTTCTGCTGATACACATAAGAAAAAACATTAGTCTATGGCTTTTTGTGAGATTATAAACTACTGGGTTTCACTCTGCATTTGAAAACTAAGTACATTTAGTTTATAATCTCATAAACTTTAGATAGACACTGTTCATTTCTTCTATTTATATCATGTTTAGATTTGTCATTATCAACCAATATTCATAAAACATACATGTATCTGGATAAGCCCCTTTTTATGCCCCCGGCATCGACAGATGCGGGAGCATATAGTAATCGTCCTGTCCGTCCTTCCGTCCGTCCGTACGTAACCAGGTTAAGTAGATTTTACCGTTTCGTCTAGCTTCAACACCACTTATTCAAATGCTTAGATACTTATACAGTTGTTGCCTTGGACCATTCCCTAGCCACCAATGATACCCAACCTTGATTTTGACCTTGACCTAATTTGGACTTAGAATATTTTAAATGGGCTATTTCTTGGTTAACTAGATTTTACCGTTTCGTCTAGCATGAACACCGCTTACTCCAATGATTGGATACTTATACAGTTGTTGCCTTGGACCATTCCCTATCCATCAATATCACCCAATCTTGATTTTGACCTTGACCTTGACCTAATTTGGACTTAGAATATTTTGAATGGGCTATTTCTTGGTTAACTAGATTTTACTGTTTCGTCTAGCATCAACACTACTTACTACAATGCTTCTATACTTATACAGTTATTGCCTTGGACCATTACCAACCCACCAGTAATACCCAAGCTCAGTTTGACCTTGACCTTGACCTAATTTGGACTTAGAAAAGATTCAGAATATATTGTCAAGGATGCCACCGGGGGCATAAGCTTTTATTGAACGCGCAGTCTTGTTAACGTATACTTCTATATTATATATTGGCCAAATATATACTGCATTAGATAGATCAATATAAATGTTAATACCTAAGTATTAGGGCTGTTATATATGGCATAAAAAATAGTGCCAAACACATTTATTGCAATTGTAAAACAAGTACAAGACTTTAATCAGTAAACTATTTTCTCTCTATTTCTCAAAGACTATTAAGGCATGAAAATGAAAAAAAATGCATACTGAATATTTATTACAGAAGCATATCCTAAAATTTGGAGTCATAATTGTGTCAATTTCAAATGCCCATTTAAACATGGCATCATCACTAGATAGAAACCATAGTTTGGCTATAGAAGATCTTGTTGATCGATTTTGATACAGTACTTTGAATTTATCTATACTGAGCAAAAATAGAAACGTCCCACCCTATTGTAATTAGAAACACTGGAAAACTATAAGTTTGATAATAAGATCTATACAAAAATGAAACTTATTCATTTTTAGCTCGACTTTTTCGAAAATGTATTGTCGTCACACTGTCGTCAGCGTCGACGTCTGCTCGGATAAGCTTTTAGAATAAGGTTTTTGTAAGAGTCTATTTCTCAATAACCATCAAAGGTATTCATTTGAAACTTTGAATACTTGTTCAGTATCAAAAGGACAACTCTCTACAATAAGGTAGGTAACCCTAGGATTTGTCATTTCAGAGTTATTGCCCTTGTTTTATTTACTTAAAAATTGTAAATTGACATATCTGAATAACTGTGAAAGATATTAATTTGAAACTTTGAATACTTGTTTATTATCAAAATGCTAATTTTTTAAAACAATTTAGGTAGCTCTGTGATTTGTGATTCCAGAGTTATTGCCCTTGTGTTGTTTACTTAAAAATGGTAAATTAACATATCTAAATGACTATGAGAGCTATTAACTTGAAACTTTGAATACTTGTTTAGTATCAAATGGGCAACTCATTACAACAAGACAGGTAACCCTGAGATTTGGGAATCGAGAGTTATTGCCCTTGTCTACCTTAAAACTTGTAAATTGACATATCTAAATAACTATGAAAGATATTAACTTGAAACTTGTACATCAAACTTTTGTGGAATTGTCTGAAGTTTAATGATAAATGCTCAATAGATAGTGACTTGGTTCAGCTCTCATCTGAAAGTGAAAATGTACTATGTTGCCTTTTTTTTTGTTACCACTTTCTCAGTAAGTTTGATTAATTAGGTTTTTAGCGCAGGGGGACACTCCGTCATCTTGTTTATTCCAAAAAGAAAGTATGGGCTTGCTAATGATAAGATACAAAAGTTTTAAATTTGGCTAATAAACCCTTGTGTGTTTTCTTGATTGGGTCACAGATTGGTTCCATGACCCATAATGTTGTCAGACAGGTCATAAACCAGATACATTCTCTGGTGGCTGTGGGTGTGAGGGATGTTTCAGAAATGAAGAGGCACATCACCTCTTTCTCCAAGGCTACATTCCCTGGGGTGCATGGCACAAGTAATCGGTTTTATCCTAGCAACAAGTGCATACGCAATCACATGTATTCTGCACTGGCCCTGTCACAGTGAGTACATTTATTATGATCACCAGTGTTTGTGTCACCTGCTGTAGGCAGAGATGACACTTAGGGATCACTTTTCTTGTGTCTGTCTGTCACACTTTTAATGTTCTCACCTTTCGGACAGAGGTATCCCGAAATCTAGGGGGTGTGAGATAACCTTATCTGTCCGGACAGACAAGCCGAACTAATGGAATTATCTTATGATTGGTTGTTATTGCCGTTGTTTTGACGTCGTCATGCATGCATTAGCGCCTTAAAATATATTCTTATCTGACACTCACAGTGGTGTTAGATTCACTATGTCTTGCATAAATTTCATAACTCTTGCATCAATACTGTAAGAGTTATTCCCCATTTTATATTCCTGTAGATTACTTCTGTTGTACTAAAGCTCTTGAAATGAAATTTCATTAATGTTGGAATGAGTTCAGTATGAAATTATCTCTTATACTCCAAGATAAGACTGTATGTCATGTGCCATGAGTGATCAAGGTCACAATCATAGGTTAAAGTTTGAAAAGTGACACTCGTTAAGTGACCGATCAGTTTCTCAAAATATTGTTTTATATAAAACCATTTTGAAATTACATGCACTTGCTAGAAACTAGCTGGACGTGGCAATACAACTTAAATACTGTTGATAGCGACGTAAAATCATAACAAATTGAAAATGTTTGCCTATACACACATTTAATTTAAAAACTACATATGACCCTGATTTTATATATTGTATGTGTACTCAACAATCTCTTGAGCTCAGTATATATTGGGTCATGAAAAACAAAGGAAAAATGTCACTTAGAGGTAACATAGGGTGAATTTAACATTTGCCGTAACTTTGGAACGGCATGTGATAGAGACCTTATTTATGGAACATGTACTGAACCCAAGTAGCTCTTTAGCTCAGTACAGTTGGGTAATGCCAGACAAAGGTAAAGGTCATTTAGAGGTTAATTAGAGTTAATTCAACATTGGCCATACCTCGGGTTAAAAATCTAGAGAAAAAAAACTTGTTTCTTTCTACATTCTCATCACAAGAACAGTATGGCGTACCATACCTGCTGTATGATTTTATTTTACAGCCAAATGAAAACATTTCAACGACAACCTGGGGGCATTTGTCACTTACTGTGACACCGTTCTTGTTGTTAAAATGTAATTCATCTGTGTACCCTAATATTTATCAGAATATCAACAGAGGATCAAGAAAATCTGAAGCAGCATGTTGAACAGTGGCAGTTTGAAAACCCTGAAGATAATTACTACTTTGTACCCAGGTACCTCTTTACATATTAGTAATTGTATTGTTTAGGATCCCTGTTATTGAAACAATCTTAGGTTCATACTATCGCTATTGAAAGTTATGGGCATAGTTTGAGTCTCAGTTTGTATATCATATTTAATAATTTAAAATGACTGTCTGTAGCATAACTCCAATAGTATTCCAGGAATATAGTTGATGTTGCACAGTGGACATAAGTGCATTTGCATATTGGGAATGACTCCGGTACCAAGCCAATTGGGAAAAGTTTGCATCATATTTAGTCAAATTGGGAAAAATTAGCGTCATTTTTAGTCAATTTGATAATTTTGTATGGGCCAAATTAAACAGTTAACTATATAAAATTCAAACTGAATTTGACTGCTAGCAATATATTGTCCCATTATACCCTCTGTAAGGGTATGGGTCTTCAGCTGGTATTAGCAGGATTTGTTAACAGATGCTTAAAACAAACTCTACATGATAAAAACTCTCCAAATGGGGAATTTTATTACCACAGATTGGGAAAAATGGGCATTTTTTGGCAATTGGGAATGCCTCCGTCATGAATATTAGATATTTAGTTTGTATATCCCAGGCGATTGTTGCTTAAAGCAGACTAAGCAGGTTGAAAATAATGCAACAGGCTCCATGAGAATCCTTTACTACATATGCAATACTTTTAGTCTGTTTTATACAACCATATCCCATCAATACTAACACAAACCTTGGTTAAATGGGCTAATAAAGAGTGGCACTATCCTGAAGGTCAACATAATTTACACATTAACAGCTTCACGGGAATACTATTTGACTGTATGTAGTATTTAATTATTCTGTGCCTCATTTCAGCCCCAAAGTAGACTGTTCAGACAGTGATGGTGAGTTTATATTTGTTCACCAAGCTGCCTGGCAGAGAAGACTCCTGTCGTTGTATGGGGAAGAGATCTGCTTAATGGATGCAACATATGGCATATGCAAAAGTGATGTGGCATTGTATTTTGTTTGTGTAGCCACAAATACTGGTTATATTACTGTAGGGTGCTTCCTACTACCATCTGAGACAATCCAGAATATAACCAGAGGTCTCAGTACTCTAAAGAGCTGGAATCCAGATTGGTCACCATCCTTTTTCATGACTGATTACGATGAAAAAGAAATATGTGCCATTGAGACAACATTTCCAGGTAAGGAGAACAAAAATTGAATCTTCCATTTGTTTAAGACATAAATAGTAGAATTCCAACAGTACACTATTTAATTGTTTCATATGTGTGACCCTTTACCTTATAGGCCGTTTCTGGTAGTTGAAACTCTTCAACCTGTGGAGCAAGTTGATGGGACGGGGATGACTTTGATAGCCGCATTTATTTTAATGCTGTGTCTTAGTCAGTCTCTTATCTGGGTCAACACTAAGCAAAGAAAGTAATGTGCCTTTACCCCATATAAGCGACTTTTAGCGCAATTTATTCCTCCGCTGAAGAAAATAGTTCCAGTTTATACCCTCATGAACAATTACCATAAATATTTTATGTAGCCTAGCAGATGGTTGTTTAAAGCAGGCTGAAAGTAAAGCAGAATGTACCTTAAGGCACATTCTGCTTTACTTTCAACCTGCTTTAAGTGTTCACCTGTATTTAATGGGTTATTGGGTAACGGGTTAAAGACATTACCCCAGTCCATTCATTGACAACCCCCCCATTGTTCTCACTAGGCGTGAAAATACAGGTAAAGCATGATAAAGTTGTGCAAGCAACGGCTCAGCCATCTGAAGTTTTGAATAGAGGACCATACATGCAAGATCTTTACTTTCGGACATTAACATGCATTTTTTCTTTTAAAAAAATAGGTTGTTTTGGCAATTAGCGAAATGTTATGCCTTTCGCAGTTGTAGTTGAGTGTAACATTGCGGTGTGAATTTGTATTATCTAGTCAGCTGGGATGTTCTCAGCTGTCAGTTTCTGCACCATTCTATATCAAATGCCAGGATTTGAAATTGATGACAGCACTCGCTGTACAGTCAACACAACTTCAAATCAGGAGAATTGCTGGTATGTAGAGATCTATAATAAACACAAAAACCTGATGTTTTTTGTGCAATTTGACAAGAGAGATAGCCTATTCTTTCAGAAGCATGTATTTAGTAACTCATTATGTAAATAACACTATGATGAGTTCTTGACTGTGTGTTTCTGCTTGGACGGTTCCACCAAAAGCAAAATGAATTCAACAACACCGCAAAGGAAAAGTTAATTGGAAGAATGACAAAAAGGATGAATCTGATGACAGCATTTTAGCAAATAAAAAGGAGACAAGTGGATCAAGGAGGATAACATAAAGGAAAGGAGACAAAGTACACTTAACCCATTACCCCATAGCATGTTTCTGGTTTTTAAAACATGTGACCACTTAAAGCAGGTTGAAAGTAGAGCAGATCAAGGCGCATTCTGCATTACTTTTAGTCTGCTTTAAAGCTACCTGTTGATAGAATGTAGATATTATTTCTAATGTTAAATATTCTCAACTGTATAAAAAAGGATGAAGCTGATGACAGCAGTTTAGCAAATAAAAAGGGAGACAAGTGGATCAAGGAGGATAACGTAAAGGAATGGAGACAAAGTACACTTAACTCATTACCCCATAGCATGTTTCTGATTTTGAAAACATGTGACCACTTAAAGCAGGTTGAAAGTAGAGCAGATCAAGGCGCATTCTGCATTACTTTCAGTCTGCTTTACAGCTACCTGTTGATAGAATGTAGATATTATTTCTAATGTTAAATATTCTCAACTGTATAAATTGTAAAGTTAATTGGATGAATGACAAAAAGGATGAAGCTGATGACAGCAGTTTAGCAAATAAAAAGGAGACAAGTGGATCAAGGAGGATAACATAAAGGAAAGGAGACAAAGTACACTTAGCCCATTACCCCATAGCATGTTTTTGGTTTTGAAAACATGTGACCACTTAAAGCAGGTTGAAAGTAGAGCAGATCAAGGCGCATTCTGCATTACTTTCAGTCTGCTTTAAAGCTACCTGTTGATAGAATGTAGATATTATTTCTAATGTTAAATATTCTCAACTGTATAAATTGAAACATATTTTATTCAGTGGAGGGATAAATTATAGGTGTATTTATGGGGTAATGGGTTAAAGCGCGATTCAGACATTTTGATGTTATCATATTATGAACATTCTCGAAATGGCATTGTCCGTAAACTGTCTGTAAACTACACTAGACAGATCTGACAATGCATGATATGATATCAGATTCTTCATCACATCATAGAGAAAGATAAAAGGACATCTTCAACAGTGTAATGTCAAAAACCATTTTCACACTCTTTTTTCTTTTTTTAAAGTAAAAAATATGATTGTCTGTTATGTTGAACATTGCTGTTTGGATTTATTACCAAATTTGGCAAACTGTTTTATTTTCATTTCCAACATCTCACATAAGCTTGAAATGTCAATTTCTTTCATTAATATCCATTTTGCTGTGCTTTTGCTTTAATTACTAATAATTAGTAATGTTCAAAAGAACATATCACAGCTTTTTGAACAAAAATTAGAGCAGACGCCCCTGTACAAGGGAAATAATAATGTATGGCATATTCAAATTAAAGGGAGATAATAAAAAATAGTTCCTGAAAGTTATAATTCACTGTAGAGTATAACTCTAAGAGTTAGATGAGTTTTCTTTGTCAATTAACTTTAAAGCTTATTCAAGAAATCTCTTAGAATAAAAACTGTTTTTAAACAAAAATGATTATTTTAAACTGTTTTTAGCAATGGAGAAGGTAAATGTGTAAGTGTTAACAAGCCTTTAGTTACTAGCAGCCAGTCTTAATTTCACCTACGCTAGTGTAATCCTCGTTATTGCTAGCTTGAAGGACAAAATGAAAGTCAGAATTATCTACCAAATATGGTTGTTTCAGTAGCTGAAAACACGTTTCAAATCAATGTGCATTATTTGTCAATCGTAATGAAATTTAAAGTAGATTTTATGTCATGGAATCTCAGCCAATATTATTTTTTGCTGATATTGGACTAGTAGGTCAATATTTTATGGCTGTTAAAGGTGTTAAAAACAACAAGAAAATATACTTACAATTTGTTACAATTTCAAAAACTACTGATAACATTTTTCTTGTATGTATCATTTTATCAGGTTGTTTCACCTACCTATGTGACTTTCATCGTGAACAGTCATGGAACCGTTGGTTGACAGCCAACACAAATAAACAACATAGAAAGGAGCTGCTATGCATGTAAGTATCAGATCTAATTAATTGCTCAAAGGATATTAACCAAAAAAAGGATACTAACCAAAAAATGCTATATCAAGTTACTAGTAACAGTGACTAGTGCAAAAATGAAAGAAAAACCCCAGCCTTTCAGTTGTGGCTTAATTAGTGAAAACTACATAAATAAAATTAGGATGAAGAATAAATACAGGTTAAAGAATAAAATGCTTTTTGTGTCACCTGCTGTAGGCAGAAGTGACACTTAGTGATCACTTTTCCAGCATCAGTCTATCTGGCCATCATAAATGCTTGCTGTCAGGTAATACTAATATACATAGGTGTAAAAGTGACTTATTATAGTTATGTGCCCATTAATCAAGGTACTTAGTGAGCATGTTGCCCTAATGATAGATGGCAGATGTGTCATCATCAATGTTTTATACAAACCATAGGGTAAGGTTTTTCTGAAACTTACTCCATAATTAAATGAATAATACGTACTGTTATTCTGTCATGATTAAAGAACAAAGCAGTTAAATGAATTAATAATCTGTGTAGTTTTTCAGATCAGCCTTTTACCCCACATGCATTCACATATTGAGCATATGTGTTGGCTTCAACAAATTCTGTAGCTCATTACAAGTTGGGTCTAGTCAGACAAAGATCAAAACCATTTAAAGGTCACTTAGAGGTGAAATAGGCTGAATTATATAGCTTGGATATTTGGAACTACATGTGATATGGCATAGTGAGTTGTTTTTTCCTATTTAAGGATGAGAAAGATCGCCCATTCAGATAGTGAAGAAAAGTTCACAGATTCAGTAATATGCTTAAAGGATTCTTTGTACTGGCAAGAGAATGAACGACTGCGCATTTGGTTTGAAAAACAGTGGTTGTCTGCCTCTAAGGTAAGTTTGTAATGCTTAAATAGAGTTGAATGCTCATTTTTAGCTCACCTGGCACGAAGTGCCAAGGTGAGCTATTGTGATCACCCTGTGTCAGTCTACTGGTCTAAATTGATTCTATAGGATTCTTAAAAATTAAAAAAAAAATCTATGTCAGTTTACGACGTGTTTTGAACTTAAGTTATTAGACTGTTTTGAACTTATGTTATTAGACTACACATCACCAGGTTAAAGTTTTTTGGACAGGTTGTTTTAAAGTTAAATACTTGTGCTAGGGGGCTGACATATGTGTTGTATTTCTATAAACATGCTTTTCAGAGATGGGTATCCTTCCATAGACAGAGTTTAGAAAATAATAGAGTAACTACTACAAATGGCTTGGAGAGGCAACACTACCAGCTTAAGAAACACTACTTAAAGGGTTACACGGGAGGAACTGTAACCAGTCTGATAGGCACAGTCGTGACACAGTTTGTTCCAGATAGTTTCCAAAGGTAATTTTAATAGACACAGAATCATATTAACAATTCGTCTTTTTTTAGCTCATCAGAACACAAACTGCTCAAGGTGAGCTTTTGTGATACCCCAGCTGTCCGCCTGTCTGTCTGTCTGTCTGTCCGTCCGTCAACAATTGCAAATGACTTCTTCTCTGAAACCAATAGTCCCAGTGTAACCAAATTTCTTCAGATACATACTTACGGTTTAAGCTTTAAAAGTTGTCCAAAGAAAGTGGGTGGGGCTAATAGTCTTGTTGCCATGGCAACCGTGGCCATGGCATCCGTGCAGGATATCTACAAAAATCTTCTCCGAAAGAACTGGTATAATTTCATTTTGGTTTTCTCCGAAATGCTTCTCAATGGATATACTTTAAAAGTTGTTCAAAGAACTTTTTAAAAAAACATGGCCGCCAGAGGGTGTACCTAATTTGTACTGTACTTAGGAAGCACCTGAGCTTAGTATGGCTTGGGTCATGTCTGACAAATGTCAAAGTTATTTAGAGTTATTTAGAGGTCATGGTCACATCCGGGGGCGTAGTGTTTCACCAACACATCATGTTTGAATGAAAATTATTTATTTTTCAAAACCAGCTGATAAGTGCACTTGTGATTCCATATTAAATTCATACAAAGATTGGTTTGTATAAAGATTATATTTGAATATATATTTGCAGGTACAGAGAAGCAAATGTCAAGTCCCTTAGCTCAAGTCGTATATACAATGAAGATGCCCCAGGGTTTTTACATAATCGTCCCAGGCTCTTTCAGGACCACTGCTCTAAACGACTTGAAGCTGCCATTTTAATCCCAGCATCGAACATAGAGGTTCTTGACAACAAAATGTTTACTGTTTGTAGTGCAGACAGGGCAGTTACCTACATGCTGGACCTGGGCAGTTGTTTGCCCAGCTGTTCATGTCCAGACTGGAAGAGGAACCATCTTCCCTGCAAGCATATGCTTTGCATTCTACTGAAGGTACCTGGATGTGGCTGGGAAGATTTAAGTGAAGATTTCAAAAACTCGCCACATATTAATATTGACAGAGATGTATGTCATGTAGCCTCTGTTCTAGCAGAAAAAACACAGGAGCCCATGGTTGACTCTCCTAAATACACCTCACTTACCCGCCAACCAAAAACGTTCAAATGTAAGGCAACTATAGCGGTAGACTCCAGGTGTAAGATGCTTGCATCTTCAATCAATAATATGCTCCACCTGGTTCAGAAGGCATCTGACTATGAGTCAATTTACCAGGACATGATGGTTCTACATGGCAAAGTAAGGTCCTGTGTCCCAAAGGAATCAGGGTTATTGAGGAGGCCACAAAAACTTGGCAGAAAAGTACGAACAAACAATTTTGGGTGTCTTAAGCTAAGGAGAAAGTACAGAAGAAAAATAAGAACATCTGGTGAGTATTTTGCATTGCCATTTTATGCACCCATGGGACATAGTCAGGGGCATATTGTAATAGAGACTTCATATTGTGCATGAATACTCTACTCTAGTTGCCCTTAAAGTCATAACAACTTAGGTCATTTCCAACACAGGTCAAGGCCATTTTGAGGTCAACTATGCAGAATTTATCCTGGAATATGTGTGAGATAATTAAAATTAGGAATGTGTGTTTCTAACACATGTCATAATCTGATCGTATTTGATCTACATGTGTAAACTTTACTATTGATAATACGTTTTATTTTGAATTTGACACGGTACCGGTATATTACAGGGCCGTATGAGGACAAAGTCTTGTATTTGGTTAACCTGGCTAGGTGTAAACTACCCAAGCTAGGTCATGTAATACCTCAATGATACTCCTATTCACATACTTTATTTTTCTGCTGAATAAAATAATTTGTACAGTTATGAATATCTATCATAAATATTTCCCATATCCTAGCAGAAGATAACTTAAAGCAGGCTGAAAGTATGGCAAAATGTGCCATGATTTTGCTTTGCTTTTAACCTGCTTTAAAATTAGAAACAGGATAAAGGGTTATGGGAATCTAACAAATACTTAATAAGAAGTATTTTCCTTTGTTTGAACAGTGAGTGCCAAAAAGGTAACTAGAGTAGGATGCTCAACTATTGTACCACTAGATTCAACATTTCATGAGGATGCTGTTGCTGAAGAAGCAGGTTTGTATTTTAAAACCTTAAATACACCAAATTGTCTTAATGTTATGCATTTACAATATATTTAAATTTCTGTGACAGCCAATCGGTATTAATAAGAAACATTATTATACTGCAAAGTAAATTCCTTACTTTTCATTGGTCAACGAGGCCTAGACATAATCTCATGTACCCTGTGAGCTGACAGGGTACATGGAAATGCAGCTGTTTTCATTGGCTGACAGAATATAAGATGGCCGATTGCTTGACAGGATTGAGTGCATTCAATCGTGCATCCTCCGTTTTAATTCCATTCGCTGTTTGGATCTTTCAACAGTCGCATTGTTTCTGGGAAAGTTTGACACCGAATATGCCCATTTTTCTTATGAATAACAACGTCAGAAACATATGACGGCACTGCTAACGTTATCTGCTTTGGCGCGATTTTGTTATAGTTTATTATAAGCGCTGTATACGACAAATTCCCAAAAATTTCGTTTGAACAGCGAAACCTTTGCAGTATAATAAATTCGTTATACAGTTTCTTCACAGTGTACATGAGGCTTTCTTCCCGGCTGGTAAAATCATGTAACCCTTGCCTAACGGCTCGGGCAACATGATTTACCTCAGCCGTGAAGAAATCCTCATGTACACTGTGAAGAAACTGCATAACTAATAGAGTAACAAGAAAGCTGCATCCAGCTTGGTTCCAATCCTGGTTTTAATCTTGACATGATAAATCTCAGATGTATACCCCTAATTTATAAACTGTGTATATATTCAGTTTATGAAGTAGGAACATGCAGCTTGGAACTTATTCACTGATAAATATTGTATGGAATTGTGACTTTGGTTGCAGATATATCTGCATCTACCTGTACTTCTGCTGATACTGCCAGAACTGTCCCCAACAGCACAGAAACTAAAGCAAAAGAAGGTAAATTTATTTTTCACTGACATAGGTTTTGAGCATGCAAGTGTGTGCATAAATGATTGGGAATAAAATGGTATTCAATGTTTATCTCAAATCATAAAGAATTAGTAGAGTAGTGAGGTATTCATGTGACGGTAGTGGCTGGTGGATGTGGTTCAGTGGGAACGCCTGGTCCTAATTTAGACTTGATAAATCGCAGATATATACCACTTTTTGGTAAGCTCGGCATAGTTTATAAAGTAGGAACATGCAGCTTGTTGCTAAATCAATGACAAATATTGTATGGAATTGTGAATTTGGTTGCAGATATGTCAGCATCTACCGGTACTTCTGCTGATACTGCCAGAACTGTCCCCAACAGCACAGAAACTAAAGCAAAAGAAGGTAAATTTCTTATTCACTGACTTAATAGGTAGTGGCTGGTGGATGTGGTTCAGTGGGAACGCCTGGTCCTGATTTAGACTTGATAAATCACAGATATATACCTCTTTTTTGTAAGCTGGGCATATTTTATAAAGTAGGAACATGCAGCTTGTAGCTAAATCAATGACAAATATTGTATGGAATTGTGAATTTGGTTGCAGATATGTCAGCATCTACCGGTACTTCTGCTGATACTGCCAGAACTGTCCCCAACAGCACAGAAACTAAAGCAAAAGAAGGTAAATTTCTTATTCACTGACGAAATACATCTTGTATGTGTGTCCATAAACAAGAGTTGTTTGAAGACAACAAAGCTTCCTAGTTTACAGTTCCAAGTTTAAAAGCAGAGGCTGAGATCTGATGGTCAAGGTCACAGGGGACAAATTGGTTGGATAGGTGTTGTGTAAAGGCATAATGTGTTGCAAGTATGAAACTTTCAGGACCAAAAAGGGTATAGTAGTTGTGGGTACTTTTCAAAACTTAAATGCACTTGTCAAAACTTAAACACAGAGGCTGAGGTCAAAAAGTAACTTGGATGGAGGTCAAAGATCCTAAAGGTTGAAAACTTTCGTCCGGTAAGCTAAAAATTGTGACTGCAAGACAAATGTTTATAGAATTGTGAATTTGGTTGCAGATATGTTAGCATCTACCAGTACATCTGCTGAGAGTACCAGAACTGTCCCCAACAGCACAGAAGCTAAAGCAAAAAAAGGTAATAGAGTATAATTGTGTTTAGCTCACCTGTCCGTCGGTCTGTCACGTTTTTCCGGGACATTTGCCCTTTTCTTGAAAACTGTTTATGATACCATCTTCAAACTTGGTATACATTATCTCTTGCCAACAAATGACATAATTATGCCCCTTTTTAACTTGAATTTTTGTTCTATTTTCTTGGAACATGCCATTTTCTTGAAAAATGTTCATGATATTGTCTTCAAAGGTGGTACACATTAGTAATGTTGTATTGTGAGATTTTTCTTCAAGTGTGACAACTCTTGCATTTAATTTGACAGAATTATGCCCCTTTTCAACTTGAAATTTAGTTCCTTATTTTGCATGTATTATTCTTTCTACATGTCATTGTGCTGTTTGTGACAAGTCAGTTTGGAGTGGGGGTATCAATCACCTTTAGTGATAGCTCTAGTCAAACTTAGATTTATCAATTTTAGTTAATACACTGAGAGCTTTTTTTTTCAGTGTTGAGTAATATTTTGGACACTCGCCCGACTGGAAGAATTCTGTTCCAGATTGGGCCGTATACTATTACTGACCATAGTATACATTTCCTGAATACTACCTTGTCAGATGAGGTAAGTCTCTTTCATCAAAAAGAAGAAATGTAGCTAGATAATACCACAGGAGACCGTCAGAATAGAAGTATGAACCCCAAAAGAAAAAGAAAATGTATATAGTAATACTCCTGTCCGTCTGTAACAACTGACTACAATGATTTGATACTTACATCTCTGTTAACTAGATTTTACAGTTTCGTCTAGCATCAACACTGTCTAATACAGTGCTTTGATACTTATACAGTTATTGACTTGGACCATTACCAACTCACAAGTAATACCTAAGCTCAATTTGACCTTGACCATGACCTAATTTGGACTTAGAAAATATTCAGAATATATTGTCAAGGATGCCAACAGGGGCATAAGCGTTTTTTGAACGGGCAGTCTTGTTTTCTTATGGGTTTCAGACTTTATTATGCTTCCATATAGCCTTCTAAAAATGTCTGATTCTCTAATCTATGTACCCATTACGGGTGCATCCAACCTTTAAAAAAATGTATTGGATGATTAGTGTGAAATCTTACCTATGTGGAATGTGTAGATGTTTTTATTTTGAAGACTTTTATGTTTCAGGTCATTGATACCTTTATGCTGCTGATGCCCAAACAAAAAGTGTATCACATTGATACCATAAATATGACATCCATTTTTGCGGGAAATCAGGATTCAACTGGCTATCTAAAAGGGGTAAACAGCATGTTAATTTTATTTGTTATATCTAATAAATAGAGGATCTTACACGAGTGCTCATTAATTATCATTTTTAATAAACGAGTTGACTAAAACAATATGACGCGAGCCTTGGCGAGCGTTATATTTATTTTAGTCAACGAGTTTATTAAGAATGATAAATAATGAGCACGAATGTTAGATCCTATTTATCACATAAACATTTTAAAACCCTTTTAAGTCAACTGAATCCGTAGTTTTTTGTCTCTCCGCCATATATATTTTCCGCCAAAACTTGACGCTGTTTACAGTAACGCCATGGTAAATGACTTCAGTTGGCGCCCCGCGCCATGCAGCGCTCGTGGACGAACAAGTTGGGCTGGAGCCCAAATATTGATATTTCACTATAGTTTATTGAATGGCTTTATAACACTCCCAGGGTCGGTTTTATGTGATAAGTGTATTGTATTTCACATTTCAATGAAAGTTTGTTACCTTTTATCAGCAATACTTTATTAGTAAGAGCCAGAACAGATGACTGATTTTGAAAATCATTAATTTACTAGATTTTAACATTTCAACATTTTTTGCAGATAAATTTGCATCAGTATGACGCTCTGATTGGTGCAGTCAATGAAGATCAAATGCACTGGGTCCTCATGGTAAGATTGACTTTTAGAAATATGGTGTAGAGCCATTAAATGTTGCCTTCTTTGCCCATATGTACATTTGAGTTTGTAGGAATCTGACCAATTGGTTTCTTATTATAAAAGCATGAAATGTTTAATATATTTATGCCCCATCTCCATTTTGAAGAGGCATATTGCTTATTCTAACCATAACATTTGTGTCCTAATCCAGTTATGGTTGTTGCTTGCGACAAGCAGAAGAACCATATAGTTTTAGAGGCCAGTACCTCAACAGGTGAATCGGTTTATTTTTTTAGGTGATTTCCATTCAAAGAGTTTTTTTCTTTGTGTGTTTAGCTCACCTGAGTACTTATTGCTCATGTAAGCTTTAAGGGTCAATGGCATGTCAGATGTCATCAGTAACAGTAGAGAATCTAAGCTTAGCTAAATTGGTAATTGCTATTGGAACAATATTTAAAAATTATGGCCTTATCAGAATGTTGTTTTTTCAGATCATAATTCCAGGTGCAAAATGTTTGGTGTACATAAATCCAATGGGTGAGCCCAAACGAAAGTGTGCCATGTACATAAAAAGATGGACGTAAGTGTATTTGCCTCATTGGAATGGGATATTGTAATTGATTGAAATGCTGCAAATTGACGTTATACCAAACAAAACCAATTTATAATTATGTTGTACCAAATGCATGGAGTATTTACTGAAAACCTTTATAATAACACTGACCAAATCTGTATCTCTTTTTTTCGTGTATGTAGATCATTTTTGAAGGAAAGATCCCGAAGAAAAATATCAACAGGGGAGGTCAATAATGAGGGATGGAAAGTGGAGACAGTGCCACATGCCAGGCAAACTGATGGCACATCATGTGGTGTTTTCGTTTTACCGGTAAATGTATTACTTATCTGTCT
This sequence comes from Gari tellinella, assembly GCA_922989275.2. Taxonomy (NCBI): domain Eukaryota; kingdom Metazoa; phylum Mollusca; class Bivalvia; order Cardiida; family Psammobiidae; genus Gari; species Gari tellinella. The sequence goes on along the minus strand of OV277857.1, from coordinate 24,059,782 downwards.
ATCATTGATTTTTATGCCCCCGGCATCGACAGATGCGGGAGCATATAGTAATCATCCTGTCCGTCCGTCCGTGCATCCGTCCTTCCGTCCGTCCGTAACGGGTTAAGCAGATTTTACCGTTTCGTCTAGCATCAACACCGCTTACTCAAATGCTTTGATACTTATACAGTTGTTGCCTTGGACCATTCCCTATCCACCAATATCACCCAACCTTGATTTTGACCTTGACCTTGACCTAATTTGGACTTAGAATATTTTGAATGGGCTATTTCTTGGTTAACTAGATTTTACCGTTTCGTCTAGCATCAACACTACTTACTACAATGCTTCTATACTTATACAGTTATTGCCTTGGACAATTACCAACCCACCAGTAATACCCAAGCTCAATTTGACCTTGACCTAATTTGGACTTAAAATATTTTGAATGGGCTATTTCTTGGTTAACTAGATTTTACCGTTTCGTCTAGCATCAACACTACTTACTACAATGCTTCTATACTTATACAATTATTGCCTTGGACAATTACCAACCCACCAGTAATACCCAAGCTCAATTTGACCTTGACCTAATTTGGACTTAGAAAATATTCAGAATATATTGTCAAGGATGCCACCGGGGGCATAAGTGTTTATTGAACGCAGTCTTGTTATGCCCTAAAAAGGTGGGCATATAGTAATTGCATTGTCTGTCCTGAATTTTGTGTCTGGTCTGAATTTTTTTTTATCTATTAATGGATTTCAAAATAACTTAGCACAATGTGAACCTTACAACGACATTTTGTAATGTCACGATCATCTCCTGTGTCCTTGGGTCAAAGTTCAAAATTTAGAAAAAGCTTATTTCTTTGTACCTTTTCATCACAACAACAGCAATGAGTACCATACATGTTGTATGTTTGTTATTTACATCTAAATGAATATATTTGAGTGACAAAAAACTAGGGGAGGGTGGGGGGCATTTATTACTTATGTGAAACAGTTCTTGTTTACTCTTTTTTAAAAATTAGTTTGCAAAGCAGTACTTGACTGGTGAAGACATGAACAGAAGTTGGACCAGTCAGGACATAAAGAAGGAAAGACCTCGCTTACAGTTGGACATTCTTTCCCTTGGGATAAACGCAGAGGCAAGTTTTTGAGAAATGCTAAAGTTGCTTTGTAATTAATTATCTTTGATATAATACAGATCACTACTTATAATTGAGCTGAGAAATGCAAGTTACAAATATCAGGTACAGAGGTGTGTGCATGGCCAGGTAGACAAATATCATCTCATATTGAAAACAATGAGGAAATATAAAGCATGTACTCCTGAGCAGTCAGTCATGCATGATGCTTATTATTGTAATAAATAATGTTGACATGTATAAATATACAGCTCTTAATACTTTTTACTGAACAGGAAAACCATTGTAACCTGGAACTGGAGAATGAAACTAGATTACCAGATGTTTGTGCTGAGGGAATATATACCGATTTCATAAAGGTAAGTCTTAACCCATTACCCGATAACCTGTTTTTAGTTTTAAAAATATGTGACTACTTAAAGCAGGTTGAAAGTAAAGCTTTAATTTCAGCCTGCTTTAAGCTATTACCTGCAAGAATAAGGAAAGTATTTAATACGACACATATTCATTACGGTATATATTGGAACTATTTTCCTTAGCGGATGAATATAATGCATGTGCTAAAAGTCGCTTCTATAAGGGAAAGGGTTAAGTCTTGTATCAATACTGTGAGAGTTATTCCCCTTTTCAACATTTTCTTATCATGCAGATTTTTTGTTTGCTTGAACCATTAACAATCTTCACCTTGACTTAATTTGGACTTTGAATACTGTAAATAGGCTATTTATTGGTTACAGTGGTAAATACGCTATTCCTACCCACTTAACGCGTTTATTTTCTGTTTTGTTAAACGCATTTCCTAGCCGTTTCTTTACGCGTTTAATAGATTAAGTCGCGTTAATCCGAAATATGCGCGTTAAAATGGATAGGCGTTAACCATTCGTTAAGCGTTCACTATGTGTTTCTTACGCATAGATTTACGCATAAATGGGTAGGAATAGCGTATTTACCACTGTAACTAGATTTTAAGGTTTCTTCTTGCATCAGCATAACTGACTACAATCCTTTAATATTACTTATACAGTTGTTGCCTTGGACCACTACCAATCCACCCAAATTACCTGAACTTGATTTTGACTTTGACCTGATTTGGACTTAAATTGGTTATTTCTTGGTAAACTAGATTTTACCGTTTCGTCTAGCGTCAACACAATTGACAACAACCTCAATTTGACCTTGACCTAATTTGTACTGAGAAAAGTTTCAGAATATAGTGTCAAGGATGCCATCGGGTTATAAGTGTTTACTGAACATGAATTCTTGTTTCTTTATGAATTTACATTACCTTGGGATTGTTTTTATGCCCCCAGCATCGACAGATGCGGGGCATATAGTAATTGTCCTGTCCGTCCGTCCGTCCGTCCGTGCGTGTGTCCGTACGTAACCAGGTTAAGTAGATTTTACCGTTTCGTCTAGCATCAACATCGCTTACCCAAATGCTTTGATACTTATACAGTTGTTGCCTTGGACCATTCCCTATCCACCAATATCACCAAACTTTGATTTTGACCTTGACCTAATTTGCACTTCTCTGTTTGCATAGCCATAGGGATCGAGCTCAGGACCTCTTGTACAGTAGTGGAGTCCGTTAGGCTAAGCATCGGTCGTGTCCGCCGGTATACTTAGACCCCTATGTAGGAGCCCCCTGATCTTGATCTTCACTGTTTTCATACGCATCGACCTTGTCCACCTATAGGCCTAATATACCGCCCTAGGAGCCCTCTGATCTGGTTCTACACTATTTGCATAGCGGCGATAGATAGAACTCCCATATCCTTGTATAAGGTTATAGGCCTTTATAATAGCCGACCACGTCAGTCGGTACATAGATCCTTAAGGAGCCCTTTGATATGGGTCTACATTGCTTGCATTGGATACAGAAGGCGGGAAATCGACCTTAAGAACTTTAACTAGTATAGGCCTATAGGGATGTCGAATGTCTTGTTCCTCGGTCACGTCCGCATGTACCTATTCACCCCCTTTGGATTTCCTCTGATCTGGATCTTCTCTGTTTGCATAGCCGTAGGGATCGAAATGACGACCATTTGTATAGAAGTGAAGTCCGTTAGGCTAAGCATCGGTCGTGTCCGCCAGTAAGCTACTTAGACCTCTAATAAGGAGCCCTCTGGTCTAGATCTACACTGTTTGCATAATATTCTAGCGGGGGGATCAAACAGTGCATTAAACTGAGAGGGTTCATTCAGGAGCTCTGTGATCAAGGTCTGCACTGTTTGTTATTTTTCAATACAGTGAAACCCCTCTAAACCGGACATGTGTGGGGACAACATAAATTGCAGGTTTAGAGGGGTTCAGGTTTAGAGGGGTTTTAACCAATAGGTTGTTTCTAGTATATAAGATAGCTGATCACTTAAAGCAGGTTGAAAGTAAAGGAGAATGTGCATTATGGCGCATTCTGCTTTACTTTCAACCTGCTTTAAGCTATTATCTGCTAGAATATAGAAATAATCTGATGATATATATTCATGAATGTATTTTCTTCAGTGAAGGAATACATTCAAAGGCGTAAAAAGGCATATTTATTGTGTAATGGGTTAAAATAAAGAAGGGTTTGAAACGGAACCAACATTTTTGTCCGGTTTAGAGAGAATTCCGGTATTTAGAGGTTCCGGTTTAGAGGGGTTTCACTGTATACTTATTGAAACGACCTTTAATTACTGAAGAGACATTACTCTGAGGTAGTACTTAACATACTCAACCTTAGCGACCAGTACAGTTTTCATGTATGTAACCAGTGACGAGTACGTACACTATTCCTATACAACAGTACATATACCCTGGTCAGAGGGCTTCATTATTGTGCAGTTTATCCATTTACAATCAAAATTCAACAATTAAAACAATTATTCATACAGTAGACATTACTCTGACGTAGTCAACCCTGGCGACGAGTTAACTCTCCATTTAGTTTACAACCAGTGATGAGTACTTGCACTAGTTCTTTGCAAACAATGTAGACCCTGGTCAGATTCATAAATTTTAATAAGGACAATATGTGTTTCCCTAGCTGCTTTTTTTATCGGACCATCGCCTAGCACCTTGATTTGTTTTGGTTTTCTGAATTATGTTGCATCCTTTTTAAAAAAAAAACAACAACAACAAAACAACAACATTTTAATATATAGAAATCTTATCTTGTAAATATGAAACACTAGATTTATCGCACTTTTAGTCCTTACTAAAACCCAGCGTCACACGAACACGCATTAAATTGCACCCCCGCCCCCGGTCGAAATATTTCAGTAAAAATCAAATATTTCGACCGGGGGGGTTCAATCTATTAGGGGGGTCACTTTATTTCATTACAACGGCAAGACTCCAACAGTATGGGGGTTGTAACTTTAAAGTGCAGACTCGCCCGTAAAATATTAGTAAACAGAAGAGTTTAAATCGAAACTCTTTGGGTTTTATATAATATTTCATTGATAATCCTCGTTCCGTTGTTGGTTACTGCCACATATATTTATATATAAACAAAAATACATATTAGATCTTGATACCTTTCTAGAAGTGGATCCTTTTTCTTTTTTTTCTTCTCCCGAATCATGTGGCTTCAGATGCGTACTTGCGTATAGGCAGCTATGAGTCTGTTTGCATAGGACACCAGTTAGCGGCGGGTGATCAAAATCACCACCTCTGATATCGTAGTCAAGTGACTTACTCATTGACCTTGTTAGCCGGTAGGCCCACTTAGACCCCTTAATTTATTAGTAGTCTGATCTGCCTCTATCCTATTTGTGTAGTTTAATATAGAGACGGGATATCGAAATCAGTACCTCTATTATCATAGTCGAGCGCCTTTTCCCTCAGCCGGTACCTACCCAATTACAGTGGAGAAAACGTTATTCTTTCCCGTTTAAACGCAAACGTACGCAAACGCAAAACACTAAAACGGAGAAAAGAACAACTTTTTAACAATTCTAATAAATCACCTTTATCTTGGTGGCAAACAGCTTGGAGCCTGATCAAACGCCAGGTAACCCGGCGTCTGATCTGGCTCCAAACTGTTTGCAGTAGAAATAATAGTTTTAGCGTAAAAGCGTTTATTGGGAAAGAATAACGTTTTCTCCACTGTAGGAGCCCTCTGATCTGGATCTACTCTGTTTGCATAGGATACAGTTACTAACTTACTATAGTAACCTACGTCAACTAGATGTCGTCCAGAGCCCTCTTATATGGGTCTACACTGTTTGCATAGGATAATAGCGACGGGGAATCGAACTCACGACCCTGGTATCGTAGTCGAACGCCTAACTCAACCAAGTTAGCCGGTAGGTAGATATAATATAATGACCTCCGCCAACTGGATATCGTCTAGACAGACCTTCGCCAACTGGATGTCGCCTTAAAATACTCTTATAATGATAATTAGCCAGCTAATAAAGTATAATAAACTGATCTTATATTAACCTCCGCCAACTAGATGTCGTCTAGACAGACCTCCGCCAACTGGATGTCGCCTTAAAATACTCTTATAATGACAATTAGCCAGCTAATAAAGTATAATAAACTGATCTTATATTAACCTCCGCCAACTAGATGTCGTCTAGACAGACCTTCGCCAACGGGATGTCGCCTTAAAATACTCTTATAATGACAAATAACCAGCTAATAAAGTATAATAAACTGATCTTATATTAACCTCCGCCAACTAGATGTCGTCTAGACAGACCTCCGCCAACTGGATGTCGCCATAAAATACTCTTATAATGACAAATAACCAGCTAATAAAGTATAATAAACTGATCTTATATTAACCTCCGCCAACTAGATGTCGTCTAGACAGACCTCCGCCAACTGGATGTCGCCATAAAATACTCTTATAATGACAATTAGCCAGCTAATAAAGTATAATAAACTGATCTTATAGTAACCTCCGCCAACTAGATGTCGTCTAGACAGACCTCCGCCAACTGGATGTCGCCATAAAATACTCTTATAATGACAATTAGCCAGCTAATAAAGTATAATAAACTGATCTTATATTAACCTACGCCAACTAGATGTCGTCTAGACAGACCTCCGCCAACTGGATGTCGCTATAAAATACTCTTCTATGACAAATAGCCAGCTAATAAAGTATAATAAACTGATCTTTTAGTAACATACGCCAACTGGATATCGTCTAGACAGACCTCCGCCAACTAGATGTCGTCTAGACAGACCTCCGCCAACTGGATGTGGCCATAAAATACTCTTATAAAGAGAAATAGCCAGCTAATAAAGTATAATAAACTGATCTTATAGTAACATACGCCAACTAGATGTCGTCTAGACAGACCTCCGCCAACTGGATGTCGCCATAAAATACTCTTATAATGACAATTAGCCAGCTAATAAAGTATAATAAACTGATCTTATATTAACCTCTGCCAACTGGATATCGTCTAGACAGACCTCCGCAAACGGGATGTCGCCATAAAATACTCTTATAAAGACAATTAGCCAGATAATAAAGTATAATAAACTGATCTTATAGTAACCTCCGCCAACTATAGCTACCCACTAAGGAGCCCTCTTATCTGGGTCTACACAGTTTGCATAGGATACTAGCGGCGGGGAATGGAATTCACGACCCTGGTATCGTAGCCGAACGCCTTACTCAACAACGTCAGCCGGTACCTAGACCCTTAAGGAGCCCTCTGATCTTGGTCTTAGTCTACACTATTTGCATAGAAGACTAAAGGCGGGAGATCAAACTTACGCATGTTTCAACTATCATCAGCACCGCTTACTCAAATGCTTGGTTAGTTATTCAATTGTTGCCTTGGACCATTCCCTATCCACCAATATTACCAAAATTACTAGCGACGGGGAATAGAATTCACGGCCCCTGATACCATTATCGAGCACCCGTCAGCCGTTTCTAGACCCTTTAGGAGCTTTCGGATATTGGTCTACACTGTTTGCATAGAATAATAGGGCTTTTCAGTAGGCATAGGCTGCTTGAAACGGGCGAACACACTCGTCGCTAGGGCTCACAGTGGATGAGTCGTTTACTCATAGGTTTTTCAGCGGAGCTGGATGGTATCTATTTAGACAAAAATATTCAACCAATCATAAAAGCACCTGCGGAGGGTTGAAAACTGAATTGTCTGATTGGATAGTAGCCATGCAGGGCTCCAGATAAGTGTAGTATTTCAAACCTTTAAATCTGTATTTCTGCATTAAACCCTATGGTGTTACAACTCATTTGAATCGTCTCTTCGAGAGGATATAAATGAGTAGTAACACCATAGGGTTTGGTGCTGAAATAAGTGAAAACATGTGATTTGTTCAGTTTACTCCCTCTGATATGGAGCCCTGTAAGCCCTGTAAGCAGGTTTATAGATGCATTATTACAGTTTTATCAGATATGAATTGTGAGTGTCAATGAATGAAGTTTGTTGTATAGATCAATAGATTAATGTGAGGATCTCCTACCAGTAGCTCGGATATGAGTTAAATTATTGTTTTGTTTTGCATTTCTGTACATGATAGATCATTTAAATAAAATTTATTGTTTCCATTGTATACTTGTGTTTTTTGCTTTTCAATCCAAAATATCAAAATTGTTTGAAAACCTCAATTTCATTCAATTTTGCACACTCATCTAGCATAAATTAGTTCAACCACTCATTTCACTGAATATCTTTTTTAAAGATATTTCTTGTTTTAAATCAATCAGGGGAGGTCACTGCCTTTTGAAGGGAGAGAACTGCCTTTTCGCGCCTTCATAAGTATTGAATATTCATAGCACCACCTTCTCTCGCCATACCCGCTGTCGGATAGCACTAACCGAAACATGATGTAAACGGTGCTATGATAAAAGCTATGTTGTAAGAATAACACATAAAAAGAATCACATTCGCCCCTTCGATAAATTCGCCTACGGTCATATGCATTCAGTAGTCGTTAATATTTCTCAATAACTAGTTTTAACTACCATAGGTATTAACTTGAAACTTTGAATACTTGTTCAGTTTCAAAAGGGCATCACCTTTCAACAAGGCAAATAACCATGGGTTTTCTCATTGCATAATTATTGCCCTTGTTTGACTCAGAATTTGTATATGAAATTATTCAGTAACTGTAGAAAGTTATTAATTTCAAACTTCCAATATATTTGAATACTTGTTTAGTTTCAAAAGGGCAACTAATTACAACAAGGCAGGTAAAGCAGGCAAAGATCTTGTCCTTGCTTTGACTTATAGTTTACTTTAAATGGAATGTAGACTGTCCAAGTATGTTTGAGTTGTTGTTGCTTACAAACTTCTATGATCAATAGGGCATTAAACACCCATACACATTCTTTAAGTTTGGAAAATGTAGCCGTCTCAAGTATATGAAAGTCAAGCATCCAGCACCCGTTTGCGGTGCTCTCGTTTAAACTCGGAATATTCCATTGAACTAAACTGGAGCTGCTGCAATGGCTTGTGTCTCTTATCTCGGGCCATCATTACATGCCAGGTCTGCTGGTCTGTGTTTGAACCCGACACAGGCTCGAAGTTACGAGGATTGGGGTGGGGACACAGGGGTGTGCCCCCCAAAAAAAATTGCCCCAGGTTAACGGTCAGAAAACAATCTGTCAAAGGTATTATTCTATATTAAGGAATTTGATATGTTATTTTGAATCAAATATTTACATAGATTTATGTGTAACCAGGTTGACTTTTGGTTCATTTCGGTATTTATTTTACATTGTTGGTATTTAACGAGTTACTTCCCTTGGTAAAATATCGTGAATAGTGTCACATGACTTCTCGCGGCAAATCTAATTGATATTCTGAATAAAGTCACTTTTTAGTCATTAGTCGAGGTACAAGGACGTCTTCTATCATTTAGCAAGTAAGTGGGAATAATGGAAAGTATACTCTTAACATGGCATGTCTTGTTTCTTTTAAATACTGTTCGCTTTAAATATTCTGTACGCGCTTACGGTTTCATGTAATGGGTTTTCGCGTTTATCGCGAAAAGCGGAATGGTGGCTTTCATCTTGTTTCGGCGCGGTTTTATCTTTCAGGCATGTTAATAACCTTTTCACAAGTACTTTGACCATTCACCTTTTAATTTACAGCAGCATTAACATTAGCACCAGTGTGAGAGACGAGGTGGAGTGATTGGTGGAGTTGAGCTTTGTTGAAACATTTGGTTCCACAAACTGGTAAGCTATGTTGTATATTGTTTTGTACTGTATGGCTTTGTTGTATGTATAATGTGTCTTCAGGAAACCTATTCTAGAGGAATATATAGTTATTATGAAGGATGCAGGTTGTAGGCCACTAGAACCATGATTTATTGTTAATTGCTGTATGTTATATGCTCCTAGCTAAATGCTTTCTGTTTTAAGAGACATTTGCCCATGTTATTTTCAGCTCTTAAAGACCATGTAATAGAATGTATATTTAGTGTGCTTTAACGCCTGTATTTTCAGGATGTAGACTTGGTTAGACTTCGTTAGACTTGGTTTGACTCGCCTTGGTTTGACTTGTGTTGAGTTGGTTTGGCTAGACACATCTGTATTCTGCCATGTGAGCTATGTCTACCGTTTGATGTAAATTACAGAGTGAACAGAGATTGGCTATTGTTATTCCTCACATCCGGTTAGAGCCCCACCCTCAAAACAGGATTCAAGAGTTTTCGATTAGTTTATCAACTAAGTTAATTTGTATATAACTCAATAACCCAAAAGGGTACATATGTAGTATTTTACCTGAATGCGAAAAAACTCCCATCAGAATGCACCATTGATCATCCCCCCCCCCCCCCCCCCCCTAGTAACAGTGTGCATATGAATAGGAGGGGTAACGGTTAGAGATTAATGGCTGGACGACATACTTCCACCATAGAATGATTAAATAAAAAATAGTTTGAGTCGATTTTTTGCATAGATTTATGTTAGTATTTTACCTGTTTTCAGGCCTAATCAACCGTTCCTACTTTTTTCTACTATTTTCCAACTTTTGATCACCTTCCTACTTTTTCCTATTTTTCTACCAGAACCTCCTACTGTTCCCACTTTTTGCCTAATAAGTCTTCAAGCACCCTCAGTATGGCCCAAAATGCCGGAAATGAAGCGCTTGATTTCAAAATTTTCCAGGAGGAGTCATGACCCCGGAACCCCCTAAACCTGTTGGATCGCATCTTCCGCTGTTGAATAAATTATCACCAAAGAATAAATTGGCTTTGGGTGAGAATGTCTTTAACTAAGGATTGCGGATTACTTAATTTATTTGAGCACGATGACTTCATGTGGTATTTGTATCAAACAGTTCAAACTATTTAATTGAAAATCTTTCTCCTTTTTCCTACTTTTCCACTTGAAAAACTCCTACTTTTCCAAACTTTTTGCATTGAGATCAGTTGAAGGCCTGCATGTGTTTTGAATGCACTGATAAAAATGACCATGGTGTAAAGTAATAGATTTTTGAAAATGGAGATAAAGCTATTAAAAAAATTCTTTATATTATGATGTTATCTTAAAATTCTCTTTGTCTTATGAAACCACTTTTTTGAGTGTTTCATTGGGGGTATTTACATCATTCTATCGATGTTAACTTTCTTCTTAGAATGCCCTCAGAATGCACCATATTTTATGCAAGTTTAAGCCCAGCCAAGGCTTTACCCCTCCCATACCCTCCCCACCGGTGCCCCCCCACTGAAAAATTTCTGGACCCGCCCTGCATTCTATACAACCCCATTATAGCCCCTTGAATAATTAATACCCCTTTGAATGGATTTGCCCAAGTGCTCATTATATGCCCTATAGGCCTATCTTCACAATAATGCAGTGCTTCATCTTGCCATCTCAGGGGTGTGAAAAAAGCATTCTTAAGTCAGTGTGATTGTCAGTCCAGTTGAGTGGAGATTACTGTTTGAAATGGTGGTAAGTTTTTATACTAGTGCATTTATAATTTTATATCTGACATCTGAAGTAGAGGCCGTAACAACTTGAACGTTGTTAAACGTAGTTTCTTAGGCCCTTTGGAAGTTTTCACTATTGATGTCTTCTTATGTTGTTGATAATCTCAACGTTTATATTCGGACGCGAGGACTTCCGGTGTGTAAAGGTGCTATTATGCGCAATACAGCTTAATTTACTATTACTATTAAGCTGATATCGAGTTGATAAAATTATACATTTCTTGCAGCATTATAAAACAATTTTATATTAACAATACATTTAAGTTACTACATGGTGTCTTCACTTTTAGTGGTAGCAGACCGCGTTAAACTTGGAACGCCCTACCCAGTGGTTATTAAGCCTGCTCTTAAATGCATTAACAGAGGGTGACTCTAGACAAGGGAGTATTTTAAAACTAAATCTTATACCTGCTTAAAACCCTATGGTGTGACTACTCCTTAGAATCATCTTTCAAAGATTCCACAGGATGTTGTCAAAACATGAATGAGAAAAAGTGAGAAATAGTTTTATTACTCCCTCTTATCTGTAGCTCTATTCATTTCTAACTTTTGCTATTTCTATGATAATGATAATTTGATGATAATCAAGACCACGGAATTATAAAAGAGGGAATCGCAACTCAGCGAAGTTGAAAAGGCGAGCATCTGAGCTCTCACGGCAGTTGAATTGTGCGAGATTATGTGTCACGTGACAACATTCACTTTTTGCCTCGTTGTCCGCCATTGTTTCTTCTCTGAAACTATTATGGCAAAAGCTTTGATATTATTGTCGATTAGGTTTGACCTGTCAGTTTATGAATATTCCGTCTTTTTCCGCAGGTTATTTTTATCTTCCGGAAACAACAAAACGGTGCATAATAAATAAGCCATTCAAGGATGACTCGCATTTGATTATATTATCTGATAATCATCATTAACTACAGTCGGTAATAACTCAGTGGTTATGTATCTGCACTACCAACATTAGGGTTGTCAGTTTGTTACTTTGTAAATTTCTTAATATGTCTTTTTTTCAACTTTATGGTAGACACATACAAACCATGATATTCATGCAATTGTATAAAATAAAGTTCAGTGAACTTGCCTAAGGAAACTTGGATAGAAAAGTGCGTATACAGTGGAGAAAATGTTATTCTCACATAACTACCCTTGTTTTCTATAGCGAACAACGATCACAAATATCCTTGTCTCCAACATGTGTGAGATCAATATGATGACGTCACTAACGTCACTATTTATAACGCCGTTTTGACGTCACCGGGGTTCCAAAAAATGCCTATTGCTTTAAAAAATAGCTTAAAATCGTTGGTTATGTGAGAAAAAGAATCTGTCACTCGTCGATGTTTAAGACAAGTTGATCTCAAACTCGTCTAGAATAGAAAAGTTATTAAGCTCGCCAAGGCTCGCTTAATAACATTTCATTTCTAGACTCGTTTGAGATCAGCTTGTCTTAAACATCGACTCATGACAGATCCTATATTTCTCTCCCGTTTAAATGCAAACAAAACGCATAGCAATAAGTCATAGAGCAAGACAAATTTTTAACAATTTTTGCTATTCATGTTGATCTGAGTGGCAAACAGTTTGGAGCCTGATCAGACGCTGTGTTAACCTGGCGTCTGATCTGGCTCCAAACTGTTTGCTATGGAAATAATAGTTTTAGCGTAAACACGTTTATTGGAAAAGAAAAACGTGACTTATTATACAGTCATCAATAAGTATCATAAGGAATATTTTCTTAATTCTAGCAGGTAGCAGCTTAAAGCAGGCTGAAAGTAAAGCAGAATGTGCCTATAGGTGCATTCTGCTTTACTTTCAACCTGCTTTAAGTAGTCATCCATTTTCAAAACTTGAAACAGGCTATGGGATGAAGGGTTAAAGACAGACAATCAAATCTTTGCATGCTAGCATTGGACCTATGATAACCTTTGCAAACAGTTTGGATCCAGATGAGATGCAGCTTTATGCTTTATGCTGCTTCTCATCTGTCTCTATACTATTTGACCCTCTGACCATATTTAAACCACTTGACTGACTTACTCAAAGTACAATCATTTGCAAACAGGTTGGATCCTAATTAGACACGTGTAACAGGTGTATGATCAGAATCTAAAGGCACATTCTGCTTTACTTTCAGCCTGCTTTAAGCTGCTACCTGCTAGAATAAAGAAAATATTCCTTATTGATGACTGTATAAATTGGAATAAACTGAATGCGAAAAAAAGGCGCTTCTATTGGGGAAAGGGTTAAAAGTAGAAACAGGCTATTGGGTAATGGGGTTAACTGAATAAGAAAGTTAACAGGATAACTTCAGGTTAATTTTGATTTTATAATATTTTCAGAAAAGGGTCCCAAATTAGAATCGGATGGAGAGGGTTATCATGCAGGCTTGACACCAGGCTAAAATCTTTAAGAGTTATGTGCAAGAGATTGGCAGAGCGCGTGGAGATGGGGAACCAGTCCAATTTATTGTGTTCCTAGACTACGAGGTAAGGAGTTGTTCTTCAGAGATGCGTCACTGATAAAAGGGTACTTGGATATTGTAAACCTGGTATGGTCGACAGACTTCCAAATCAGGCGCATTATTAAATTCTACCATCTTTATGTCTCAACCTAACCATATATTGTGACTACTCATTAGAATGGTCTTTTGTGACTACTCATTAGATTGTCATAAAGAGATGATTCTTATGAGTAGTCACTAAAACCTTATCTTGTGAATACTCAACAGAATCTTCTAGAACAAACGACTCTAATGAGTAATCCAGGGCTCCAGATACAGTGGAGAATACATTATTCTTTCCCGTTTAAACACAAACGAAACGCAAATGCAAAGTATTAAAACTTTCACTAAAACTTTTGGACAATTCTGATAATTCATGTTTATTTTGTTAGCAAACAGTTTGGAGCCTGATCAGATGCCGGGTTGCCCGGTTTGTTTGCAATAGAAATTTTTAGAAAGTTTTAGCGTAAACACGTTTATTGGGAAAGAATAATGTTTTCTCCACTGTAAAAGTGAGTAAACCGAACAAATCCAACATTTCTCCCTCATTTCAGCACCAAATTCAATGATGTCCCTACTCTTTAGAATCATCTCCAAGAGACAATTCTAATGAACATTTAACAGTGACACCATAGGGTTTAATGGAAAAAAGGATTTCAGTTTTTGAAAAACTCCATTATCTTGAGCTCTGGTTACTAGTCACAGAATAGGATTCTATAAGGGAGAAATAAGGAAATGTTGGATATGTCCAGTTACTCACTCTTATCTGGAGACCTGGCTAGTCTAGTAATGCCAGACCAAGTTGGGCTGACCTATCGCCAAGGCAAGCCAAATTTGGCAGTTTCTGAGTGCTCTGTTTTATTGACTCGGCTCTGTAGCCTTTGCATGCCTATTGATAATCACCAAGACTGGTATAACGTTACCTCTGTCAGAAGTTTTACCATTAACACTTTCCCCTGTAGAAGCGCCTTTTAGCACATGCAATTTATTCCTCTTCTCAGTACTGAAGAAAATGGTTCCAATTTAAACAGTTATGAACATGTACCATAAAAAATAATTTCTCTATCTTAGTAGTTGGTTGCTCAAAGCTTGCTGAAAGTAAAGCAGAATGCTTTACTTTCAACCTGCTTAAGTGGTCAACTGTTCAAGACAGTTGCTTCAAAACTAGAAACAGGCTATGGGGTAATGGGTTAAAGTAAAAATTGTGTGAAGTGACCATTAAATGAAGAAACATAGAACTATTTATAGACAGGTGGCTACTTAACTCTTTGAACCCTAGTCACACATATATTCATCTTTTTACAAACAGTATTGTTAGGATCTGACTAGATATGTATGTATCAATAGTACTTTTTAATGACTTTCAATTCATATATGTCGTAAATACTGACATTCATTTAATAAGATGAAATTGTTCATTTTGTTACTCTAGTTGTCTGGATCAATCAGACGCTTGATCTCAAGACAATCTCAGGGCTGCCATTTCTCCGGATTTGTCCGAAATCTTCGGATTTTTATTCCAACAGATGGAAACTTAAAGCAGGCTGAAAGTAAAGCAGAATTCACCACGTGTCTTAAAAACTAGAAACAGACTATGGAATAAAGGTATAATTCGGAAAATCGCTCTTGAAAAATTGAAAAATTTGAAATCTTAGGATTTTCTTTATCAACTTATGGCAGCCCTGCAATCTACAGTAGCACCATATTCAACCGATCGGAAACACACATTATCAGATCCTCACAGTATACCTGTGAAGAGTATACTTGACCTATGTCCTATATACTGCAGAAACTGGAATTTACTTATTGAAGTTTCATGGAGGAAAGGGTTAATGCGGGACATAGGGAGCCTTCTGCTTTATTTTTGTGCTGCTTTAACCCTTTACTACATATATTATTTAAGAAATGATAAATTCATACCAGTGTTTTATCGTGCAATTGAACACTGGTAGGAGTTGAGATGCGTAGTTATTTAATAACGAGGCCTTTAGGCCGAGTGGTTTAATTACAAGCATCTCAACGACTACCCGTGTTCGATTGTTAGATAAAACACTGGTATTTATTTATTATTTCGATTCTAACACATAATTTAACCTTAATTTGCACCGAAGCAACAGCGCTACATTTCTTGGCATACACATTTTCGAAGCCAAATGACGTCACGTTAGAACGTTTAGCCCGTGAGTGTTCTACTGTAAATTCGTACACTGAGACGGTCCTTCTTCGCTTATATAGGGGTGTGGGCGGGGTGTGTTAGAACTCTTTTTTGAAGATAGATGACCATTTTTAGCAGGTTGAAAGTAAGCAGAATGCGCCTGTCGGTAACTATATTGATCAGTCTCAGTCATGAACCAGCTAGCTGTGTCACTTCTCCCATCTCCTCCATACTATCTGATAGGAAATAGAAATATTTTCTTCAATGGAGGAAATATTTAAAGGTGTTAAAAGGTGTATTTATGGGGTTAAATGGGTTAAGTGGTCACTATAGTTTACAAATCAAGAAAGAGTCTAGCTTCCAGCTAGAAAAATACTGGAAAGTACATGTTCAGGATTCCCTAGCTGGGGACTATGTACCTGAGGGTCATGTCTGGAAAGGGTCAAGGTCATTTAGAGGTCAAATGGGAAACTTTACTAAATGACTAGAAGTTCAAAATTGTGCTGCGTGCTCAACTCAAGAAACTTTTCAACTCGGTACAACTTCTCACTTGAAATAATTTCACTTTCGATATTAATGTTTTATCAATATCAGCTTGGCATTTAACATTAAGCTTGACCTGATTTGGATCCTAACTGTTTTTAAAGATTTTCAAAGGCAAGTTAATAGTGTTGAAAGAGCGCTAGCTAGCTATACTGTTTGTTTCATATGAAATACCATAATTCATTTACATGGACATGTAATTCTATACAAAACTTCACTTCTTAATTAACCCGTTACCCAAAAGAGTGCAGGGCTCCAGATAAGAGGTAGTTATTTCAACAAATCCAACATTTTCTCACTCTTTTTAGCATCAAATCCTATGATGTTACTACTCATTAGAATTGTCTCGAAGAGACGATTCTAATGAGTAGTGACACCATAGGGTTTAATTCAGAAATAAAGATTTTAGTTTTTGAAAAACTACCCTTATCTGGTGCTCTGAGAGTGTCTGTTTCTAGTTTTGAAGACTGGTTGCCACATAAAGCAGTTTAAAAATATGGCAGAATGCATTCTGCCTTACTTTCAGCCTGCTTTATGCTACAGTCTGCTAGCAGTATGAAACGTGGAATGAATTGAATGTGTGCAACATGTATTTACAGAGTATTGGAATAAACACAGAATTATACACTGACGGAATCAAAACCTCGCGCTATATCGTAAATCTCGTGCGGCGCATACAAGACTCGCGAGACTTGATAAGAGACTGTCTATCGGTAGTCAATATGATAAATGTGTGTTTTCGAAGCATTGTTCAAGGGTTTTTATTCCCGTGAATTGATAGGAATGTCCACCAAGTCGTTTAAATCCTATGAAATGTCAATAAAAACACTTGTGTCGGTAGTTTTCACGCCAGAAATGGCGGACAACGAGGCAAAAAGTGAGGATGTTGTCACGTGACACATAATCTCGCAAAATTCAACCGCCGCGAGAGCTCAGATGCTCGCCTATTCAACTTTGCTTAGTTGCTATTCCGTTTTGTATAATTCCGTGGAATAAAGAAGCTTTCAAATGCGCTCTGCTTTCAGTTAACCCATTACTCCATAGCCTGTTTCTAGTTTTGAAGAAAGTTGACCACTTAAAGCAGATTAAAAGTAAAGCATAGTGTGCCTTAATGTGCATTCTGCTTTCCTTTCAGCCTGGTTTAAGCTTTGATCTACTAGAGTGGAGAAAAAAATATGATGATTCACATTCATGACTATATACAGTATTTTCATCAGTGAAGGAATAAATCAAAGATGTTAACCCATTCCCCCATAGAAGTGCCTTTTAGCGCATTCAGTTTATTCTTGCCTTGAAGAAAATAGTTCCAATTTATACATTCATAAATATGTATAATACAAAATATTTTCTATATTCTAGCAGATGATAGCTTAAAGCAGGCTGAAAGTAAAGCAGAATGCGCTTAAAGCGCAGAATGCTTTACTTTCAACCTGCTTTAAGTGGACACCTATATTCAATACTAGAGATATGCTATGTGGGAAAGGGTTAACAGGCATATTTATGGGGTAATGGGTTGAGCACTAGCATGCTGACATACTTTTTCAAAGTTTCCCTGGGAATTGCACAATACTTAAACCCTTTGAGCCCTAGTCCCGCTTATAGGCGTCCTTTTCAAACAGTGTACATGTGAACAGTACACTTGTCCTGTGCAAACAGTGAAGACCCAGATCAGAGGGCTCCGAAAGGAGCCCTCTGATCAGGGTCTTCACTGTTTGTCATAATGCCAAACATTGACAAAAACAACCCTTAAAAGTCAGAAATGGACTAGACTTACATGGAAACTGGAATTGTTCATTTAAAGTTTCAGGGAGGAAAGAGTTGTCACACTGAGTACTTGTGGAAAGCTGAAAATACATGCATGTGGTCTAGAATCATAACATTAATTTACAGAAACAAGTGCCAGATTTGATCAAGACCAGGTCCCGAGGTTATAAAACTTTTAACGAACTCTATGCTCAAAACTCAGAATTTTTCTCAGCTCATAACACTTCGGCAAACATTTAATTTTATAACTAGTATTTTCATACATAATTATACTGTATACTGTTTTCCAAACTGAGTTTTGAGCACAGAGTTCGTTTAAAGTTTTATAACCTCTGGCCAAGGTCCCACACTCAGTGGGGCCTGATTTGGATCCAAACTCAGAAGATTTTCAATAAAAGCTAATAGTGGTGTAACAAAATGCTGAAACTGGTATCGGAATATATTGCAATACGGAGAAAGTGAATCGTAATATACTGCTGTAACGTATGTGGTACGTTGGTATATGCAAATGAGGCGTTGTATGTTGGGAAGAGAGTCAATTATATAGTGCAATAAACATCTCTTGGTGTGAGCTTAAGCTTTGCCCAGATAGGGTTTGTTGTTGCTGGGTCACTTGGTTTGCACGTTACACTGCAATATATTGTGTAAGTACGGAAAAAGCATCTGCAATCATGTTTACTATATTAATCTTGTTCAACAAGACCCTTGATTTTGCTGTTTGTTTCTTAATAAGAGTGTCTCGTTGCTAGAAATATGGATAAAATACCGGACTGCATCTATGCGTGGTTTCAAAAGCAAATCCGTGAAACAAACGGTAAGTTTCACCATTCTTTTACTGTGTTTAAATAAGGCAAAGAAAACAAGTTTTACTGAATCTGGACCACGGTGCAATATTATTCAGCTCGCTCCGCAATATATCGGTACACCAGGGAATCGTTACACCCCCTAAAAACTAACAGTATTGAAGGGGTTATTGTTTGTTCTTTTATACGAGAACACTGTTCATTTACATGGACATTTGATTCTGTACACAAGTTCACTTTTTAAAGAAATGGTTGAGAGTACTCTGCTTTGAGTTTAACGCACTGGCAGACTGACAGATACTTTTTCAAAGTTTTCCTGAGCATTATCTTCTGATTGCTCATCTCCACTCATGATTTCAGTTTCTTCTATGTCAGAAGTGTCTTTACAGTGTGAATGATTGTCTATTAGTTCTGCTTCCCAATTCTCAGAGATTGTCATTTTCTTGAAGGTCTGAATCAACGCTTACGCCTTCCAATGCTGTCATTTCTGATTTCATGTTTCTGTTTTGTAGTTTTTCTAAGTTCAATCAACCCTGACAATGGTGTGTCATCATCCTCGTCATTACTTTCCTCATTTCTCAGACCATACCTCCTAAAGCACTATGTCACAGTCTCACTATTACTTTCCTTTAGTCAGGGCTCCAGATAAGAGGTAGTTATTTCAACAAATCCAACATTTTCTCACTCATTTCAGCACCAAATCCTATGGTGTTACTACTCATTAGAATCGTCTCGAAGAGACGATTCTAATGAGTAGTGAAACCATAGGGTTTAATTCAGAAATAAAGATTTTAAGTTTTGAAAAACGACCTTTATTATATAATGTTGCTCTGTTTAGTGCAGCAGACATTCACTGTATAGCATCAAGCACAGACATTATCAAATTTTTCTGACTTGTCTGAGTTATTTTTAGAACAGAATAGTTAATAATGGTAAATAGGTAAGCAAGGTAACATCGAATAATATAATCGTACACTTTCCTACTTGAGATAAGTATGATCTTCATGCAGCACGAGACCACTGCGCTAGCTTTTCCATTTCCATTGCAAACAGGTTGGAGCAAGATCAGACGCCGGGTAACCCAACATCTGATCAGGCTCTAACCTGTTTGCTACTCGGATTAAAAAAATAGTTAAAATTTCTAAAAGTAAGTTTCCACTGTTTAGTGCATTGTGTTTGCGTGTAAACGGGAAAGAAAAGTGTATTCTCTACTGTATATTGCACACAATAAATACAGCTCATAATCAATGTTAATTGCTTGCTGTAGGGAATACTCATCCCTTTCAAAGTTTTAGAATGTTCCAATCTAAAAATAACTCTGCCAAGTCAGAAGAAAACACTAATACTTTTAGATACAGTATCTGAACTTTCTTGACTTCCATCGCCTACCTTTGCAAGGACAGAATGCAACAGTCTTTTTCTATAAATTTGTTTCATAGTTTTGATTATCTCCTTGTCCAGTGGCTGCAGTTTAGATAAGGGGAGTACTTCAAAAATTTAAATATTTATTTCTGGATTAAACCCTATGGTGTCACTACGCACTAGAATCGTCTCTTTGAGACGATTCTAATGATTATTAACAACATAGGATTTGGTGTTGAACTGAGTGAGAAAATGCTGGATTTGTTCAGTTTACTCCCTCTTATCTGGAGCCCTGTGCCTTTGTCTTATGAAGTCCCTCTGTGTGTGACGGTGCATTGTCAAGTATGATCATGCAATCAAACTAATTCTTGTGTGTATATTTTACCTGTGTACTGTAATCAGAAAAATCCAAATAGCATTGATGTCACTTCATTTATATACCGGAAATTTACATAGTGAACAATAAATTAAGACACATCAACTGCCAAAACCATCATAAGTGTCTATTTATGATGAGCTTTTTCCTTCAACTGTTCCTACTTTTCTTTGCTTTTCCTACTTTTTGATCACCTTCCTACTTTATCCTACTTTTCTACCAAAACCTCCTACTACTCCTACTTTGTGCCTGATAAGTCTTCAAGCACCCTCAGAATGGCACAGAGTGCATGAAATGAAGTGCTTGATTCCAAAATTTTCCCGGGGGAGTGCATCAAGCGACCATTATGTTTTTAGCTCGACTTTTTCAAAAAGTCGTGCTATTGTCGTCACCCTGTCATCTGTGTCTGCGTCAGCGTCTGCGTCGGTTAAGTTTTTTGCCTAAGGTTTTTGTAAGAGTTGATTTCTCAATAACTATCAAAGGTATCCATTTGAAACTTGGAATAGTTATTCAGTATCAAAAGGGCAACTCATAACAACAAGGCAGGTAACCATGGGATTTGTCATTTTTAGCTCGCCTATTCGTAGAACAGCAGAGCTAATGTCATACCCCCGGCGTGAGTGAGCGTGGCCAAGGTTAAAGTGTTTTGGACGGGTTGTTTTAAAGCTTAATATTTGTGCTAGGGTGCTGAAAATTTGTATGGAGGTTCATTTTGGGTTACACATTGATGTAATGGAGTTGGAATTTTAAAAATGATAATAATATTTGTCAATTTTTGACATGTTTTGGACTTAGGTTTTTCGACTACAAATCACCAGGTTAAAGTTTTTTGGACGGGTTGTTTTAATGCTTAATATTTGTGCTAGGGTGCTGAAATCTTGTATGGAGATTCATTAGGGGTCAAACATTGATGTTATGAAGTTGAAATTTAAAAATAATTTTAATATTTGTCAATTTTTGACACGTTTTGGACTTAATTGTTTTGACTACAAATCACCAGGTTAAAGTTTGGACGGGTTGTTTTAAAGTTTAATATAACTAGAGTAAGACTCACCATTCATTTAATAATCTTTCTAAACTGAAAATTGATTTGCTTTTGATACAAGATGTTTTTTAGACTTAAACTTTAAACAGGCGAGCATCAGGTGGCTTTGACACCCATTTCTGGTAATAGTTATTGCCCTTGTATTATTTACTTAAAAATTGTAAATTAACATATCTAAGTAACTATGAAAGATATTAACTTGAAACTTGGAATTCTTGTTCAGTATCAAAAGGGCAACTCATTACATTAAGGCAGGTAACCATGGGATTTGTCATTTAAGAGTTATTGCCCTTGTTTTATTTACTTAAAAATTGTAAAATTAACATATCTAAATAACAATGAAAGATATTAACTTGAAACTTTGAATAGTTATTCAGTATCAAAAGGGCAACTCCTTACAACAAGACAGGTAATTGCCCTTGATTTATTTACTTAAAACTTGTAAATTAAAATATCTTAATAACTGTCCATGTTATTAACTTGAAACTTTAAATACTTGTGTTATATCAAAAGGGCAACTCATTAGAACAAGAAAGGTGACTGGAGATGTGCCACTCCAGAGTTATTTGCCCTTTTTTTGTTTACATAAAAATTGTAAATTGAAATTTCTCAATAATTACCATAGATATTAACTTGAAACTTTAAATACTTGTTAAGTATCAAAATGACAACTCATTACAAGAGGGCAGGTAACCCTGGGTTTTGTGAATCCAGAGTAATTGTCCTTGTTTTGACTTTTTAGAATTTAATTAGATTTCTCAATAATTACCATAGGTATTAACTTGAAACTTTGAATACTTGTTCAGTTCCAAAAGGGCATCACCTTTCAACAAAGCAGATAACCATGGGATTTGTCATTGCAGAGTTATTGTCCTTGTTTGTCGAAGAATTTGTATATGAAATTATTCAGTAACTGTAGAAAGTTATTAATTTCAAACTTCCAATATATTTGAATACTTCTTTAGTTTCAAAAGGGCAACTCATTACAACAAGGCAGGTAAAGCAGGCACAGATATTGTCTTTCTTTTGACTTATAGTATTTCCTACTTTAAATGGAATGTAGACTGTCCAAGTATGTTTAAGTTGTTGTTGCTTACAAACTTCTATGATCAATAGGGCATTAATCACCCATACACATTCTTTAAGTTTGAAAAATGTAGCCGTCTCAAGTATATGAAAGCCAAGCGTCCAGCACCCGTTTGCGGTGCTCTCGTTATTTTTTAAATTTTCTTTATACTAATCCTTTCTGCTGCTTCGTACGAAACTGTTTCTGGTAGTTTGACAATTTTTTTTTATTTATTTCGCCATCTAAACTTTTCTTGTGACATCTCTTTGAAATCATCTTAAAACAGTTTCTGGTTTGCGACAAAAGTAAAACTGCATACCTTTATTTTGCTAATTTTGGTTTTAAAAAATCATAAAGTGGTCACATATATCGGTGTTAAGGAAACTATTTGGTGATAAAAAGATGACAACATGTTCTGTTTTGAAATATTGTCACAAATATTATGTATACTTGTTTATATTTATAATTTGTTTATTATTATTATTATTATTTATACCTGAGGATCAGAAAGAAAAAAAAAGAAAAAAAAAATCGAAAAAAAAAGGGAAAAAAAAACAGAAAAAAAAAAATGAAAAAAAGAAAGAAAAAAAAAGAAGAAAAAAAAGAATAAAAAAAGAAGAAAAAAAAAAAAATGAAAAAAAAAATAAAAAAAATAAAAAAAATTGAACTATCCTCACAAATATATTGTTTACTTACATGAAATGACTTATTTGATATTTTGTTTATACCTGATGACTTTATAAATGAGGCAATTAATCTTTATCCTTCATTTTGATTATAATTTGACACTTTCAAGAACGTTGATCGAAGTTGGTTGATGTTATATTTTTCTTTGGCCAGTGTGAATAAAGTAATTCACAAATATTTTGATCAAAAATGTAGATGACAAGTTTGAAACAGACTTAATTCTGGATAAAGATTAAAGCAAATGTACCCTTATCCTGTTAATCTTGAATTGACTGGACTTAGAAACAGTTTGGAAGTAGATCAGGAATTGATTTGCTCTAGATGAACAGTGGAGAAGATGGTATTCTCCCCCAAAACCACTTTATGCTCAAAATATATGTCCACTATAAACAGTTTTGAGCCAGAGCAGACACCAGGTTACTGGAATCTTATTAGGCTCCAAAATGTTGGCTAATCAGATGTGAAGTAATTGAAATTCACAAACGTTGCAATTTCCTACATTTTATTGCATTGTGTTTGCATTTAGTTTGGTTAAATGGGATAAGAATACTATTTTCTCAACTGTACCTGATCAGGATCCAATCTGTTTGCTGTTCCTGTGTTTAAGTTTGGAAAGTTGCTTTGACCAAAACAAGTTATTCAAAAAACCTTTTAAGATCTTGAAACAAGAAATGTTTATAAAACAGCATAAGGTTTAGCAGTTACGATTAAGCAGTATCTTTGTTCTATGTTAATATGAACTAAACTAAATAGAGGTTCTTAGCAGTGTGGTGATAAAAAGATGACAATATGTTCTGTTTTGAACTATAGTCACAAATATATTGTATACTTACATGAAATGAGTTATTTTATATTTTGTTTATACCTGATGACTTTATAAATAAGGCAATTAATCTTTATCCTTCATTTTGATTATAATTTGACACTTTCAAGAACATTGATCGAAGTTGGTTGATGTTATATTTTTGTTTGGCCAGTGTGAATAAAGTAATTCACAAATATTTTGATCAAAAATGTAGATGATTTGAAACAGACTTAATTTTGGATAAAGATTAAAGCAAATGTACCCTTATCCTGTTAATCTTGAATTGACTGGACTTAGAAACAGTTTGGAAGTAGATCAGGAATTGATTTGCTCTAGATGAACAGTGGAGAAGATGGTATTCTCCCCCAAAACCACTTTATGCTCAAAATATATGTCCACTGCAAACAGTTTTGAGCCAGAGCAGACACCAGGTAACTGGAATCGTATCAGGCTCCAAAATGTTGGCTAATCAGATGTGAAGTAATTGAAATTCACAAACGTTGCAATTTCCTACATTTTATTGCATTGTGTTTGCATTTAGTTTGGTTAAATGGGATAAGAATAACATTTTCTCAACTGTACCTGATCAGGATCCAATCTGTTTGCTGTTCCTGTGTTTAAGTTTGGAAAGTTGCTTTGACCAAAACAAGTTATTCAAAAAACCTTTTAAGATCTTGAAACAAGAAATGTTTATAAAACAGCATAAGGTTTAGCAGTTAAGATTAAGCAGTATCTTTGTTCTATGGTAATATCAACTACACTAAATAGAGTTTCTTTAAGCAGTGTGGTGATGAAAAGATGGCAATATGTTCTGTTTTGAACTATAGTCACAAATATATTGTATACTTACATGAAATTAGTTATTTGATATTTTGTTTATACCTGATGACTTTATAAATAAGGCAATTAATCTTTATCCTTCATTTTGATTATAATTTGACACTTTCAAGAACGTTGATCGAAGTTGGTTGATGTTATATTTTTGTTTGGCCAGTGTGAATAAAGTAATTCACAAATATTTTGATAAAAAATGTAGATGATTTGAAACAGACTTAATTCTGGATAAAGATTAAAGCAAATCTACCCTTATCCTGTTAATCTTGAATTGACTGGACTTAGAAACAGTTTGGAAGTAGATCAGGAATTGATTTGCTCTAGATGTACAGTGGAGAAGATGGTATTCTCCCCCAAAACCACTTTATGCTCAAAATATATGTCCACTGTAAACAGTTTTGAGCCAGAGCAGACACCAGGTAACTGGAATCTTATTAGGCTCCAAAATGTTGACTAATCAGATGTAAAGTAATCGAAATTCACAAACGTTGCAATTTCCTACATTTTATTGCATTGTGTTTGCATTTAGTTTGGTTAAATGGGATAAGAATAACATTTTCTCAATTGTACCTGATCAGGATCCAATCTGTTTGCTGTTCCTGTGTTTAAGTTTGGAAAGTTGCTTTGACCAAAACAAGTTATTCAAAAAACCTTTTAGATCTTGAAGCAAGAAATGTTTATAAAACAGCATAAGGTTTAGCAGTTTAGATTAAGCAGTATCTTTGTTCTATGGTAATATCAACTTACACTAAATAGAGTTTCTTAGCAGTGTGGTGATAAAAAGATGACAATATGTTCTGTTTTGAACTATAGTCACAAATATATTGTATACTTACATGAAATGAGTTATTTGATATTTTGTTTATACCTGATGACTTTATAAATGAGGCAATTAATCTTTATCCTTCATTTTGATTATAATTTGACACTTTCAAGAGCGTTGATCGAAGTTGGTTGATGTTATATTTTTGTTTGGCCAGTGTGAATAAAGTAATTCACAAATATTTTGATCAAAAATGTAGATGATTTGAAACAGACTTAATTCTGGATAAAGATTAAAGCAAATGTACCCTTATCCTGTTAATCTTGAATTGACTGGACTTAGAAACAGTTTGGAAGTAGATCAGGAATTGATTTGCTCTAGATGTACAGTGGAGAAGATATTATTCTCCCCCAAAACCACTTTATGCTCAAAATATATGTCCACTGCAAACAGTTTTGAGCCAGAGCAGACACCAGGTAACTGGAATCTTATGAGGCTCCAAAATGTTGGCTAATCAGATGTGAAGTAATTGAAATTCACAAACGTTGCAATTTCCTACATTTTATTGCATTGTGTTTGCATTTAGTTTGGTTAAATGGGATAAGAATAACATTTTCTCAACTGTACCTGATCAGGATCCAATCTGTTTGCTGTTCCTGTGTTTAAATTTGGAAAGTTGCTTTGACCAAAACAAGTTATTCAAAAAACCTTTTTTAAGATCTTGAAGCAAGAAATGTTTATAAAACAGCATAAGGTTTAGCAGTTAAGATTAAGCAGTATCTTTGTTCTATGGTAATATCAACTACACTAAATAGAATTTCTTAGCAGTGTGGTGATAAAAAGATGGCAATATGTTCTGTTTTGAACTATAGTCACAAATATATTGTATACTTACATGAAATGAGTTATTTGATATTTTGTTTATACCTGATGACTTTATAAATAAGGCAATTAATCTTTATCCTTCATTTTGATTATAATTTGACACTTTCAAGAACATTGATCGAAGTTGGTTGATGTTATATTTTTGTTTGGCCAGTGTGAATAAAGTAATTCACAAATATTTTAATCAAAAATGTAGATGATTTGAAACAGACTTAATTCTGGATAAAGATTAAAGCAAATGTACCCTTATCCTGTTAATCTTGAATTGACTGGCTTTAGAAACAGTTTGGAAGTAGATCAGGAATTGATTTGCTCTAGATGAACAGTGGAGAAGATGGTATTCTCCCCCAAAACCACTTTATGCTCAAAATATATGTCCACTGCAAACAGTTTTGAGCCAGAGCAGACACCAGGTAACTGGAATCTTATTAGGCTCCAAAATGTTGGCTAATCAGATGTGAAGTAATTGAAATTCACAAACGTTGCAATTTCCTACATTTTATTGCATTGTGTTTGCATTTAGTTTGGTTAAATGGGATAAGAATAACATTTTCTCAATTGTACCTGATCAGGATCCAATCTGTTTGCTGTTCCTGTGTTTAAGTTTGGAAAGTTGCTTTGACCAAAACAAGTTATTCAAAAAACCTTTTAAGATCTTGAAGCAAGAAATGTTTATAAAACAGCATAAGGTTTAGCAGTTAAGATTAAGCAGTATCTTTGTTCTATGTTAATATGAACTATACTAAATAGAGTTTCTTAGCAGTGTGGTGATAAAAAGATGACAATATGTTCTGTTTTGAACTATAGTTACAAATATATTGTATACTTACATGAAATGAGTTATTTGATATTTTGTTTATACCTGATGACTTTATAAATAAGGCAATTAATCTTTATCCTTCATTTTGATTATAATTTGACACTTTCAAGAACGTTGATCGAAGTTGGTTGATGTTATATTTTTGTTTGGCCAGTGTGAATAAAGTAATTCACAAATATTTTGATCAAAAATGTAGATGATTTGAAACAGACTTAATTCTGGATAAAGATTAAAGCAAATGTACCCTTATCCTGTTAATCTTGAATTGACTGGACTTAGAAACAGTTTGGAAGTAGATCAGGAATTGATTTGCTCTAGTTGTACAGTGGAGAAGATGGTATTCTCCCCCAAAACCACTTTATGCTCAAAATATATGTCCACTGTAAACAGTTTTGAGCCAGAGCAGACACCAGGTAACTGGAATCTTATTAGGCTCCAAAATGTTGACTAATCAGATGTGAAGTAATCGAAATTCACAAACGTTGCAATTTCCTACATTTTATTGCATTGTGTTTGCATTTAGTTTGGTTAAATGGGATAAGAATAACATTTTCTCAATTGTACCTGATCAGGATCCAATCTGTTTGCTGTTCCTGTGTTTAAGTTTGGAAAGTTGCTTTGACCAAAACAAGTTATTCAAAAAACCTTTTAAGATCTTGAAGCAAGAAATGTTTATAAAACAGCATAAGGTTTAGCAGTTAAGATTAAGCAGTATCTTTGTTCTATGTTAATATGAACTATACTAAATAGAGTTTCTTAGCAGTGTGGTGATAAAAAGATGACAATATGTTCTGTTTTGAACTATAGTCACAAATATATTGTATACTTACATGAAATGAGTTATTTGATATTTTGTTTATACCTGATGACTTTATAAATAAGGCAATTAATCTTTATCCTTCATTTTGATTATAATTTGACACTTTCAAGAACGTTGATCGAAGTTGGTTGATGTTATATTTTTGTTTGGCCAGTGTGAATAAAGTAATTCACAAATATTTTGATCAAAAATGTAGATGATTTGAAACAGACTTAATTCTGGATAAAGATTAAAGCAAATGTACCCTTATCCTGTTAATCTTGAATTGACTGGACTTAGAAACAGTTTGGAAGTAGATCAGGAATTGATTTGCTCTAGTTGTACAGTGGAGAAGATGGTATTCTCCCCCAAAACCACTTTATGCTCAAAATATATGTCCACTGTAAACAGTTTTGAGCCAGAGCAGACACCAGGTAACTGGAATCTTATTAGGCTCCAAAATGTTGATTAATCAGATGTGAAGTAATCGAAATTCACAAACGTTGCAATTTCCTACATTTTATTGCATTGTGTTTGCATTTAGTTTGGTTAAATGGGATAAGAATAACATTTTCTCAATTGTACCTGATCAGGATCCAATCTGTTTGCTGTTCCTGTGTTTAAGTTTGGAAAGTTGCTTTGACCAAAACAAGTTATTCAAAAAACCTTTTAGATCTTGAAGCAAGAAATGTTTATAAAACAGCATAAGGTTTAGCAGTTTAGATTAAGCAGTATCTTTGTTCTATGGTAATATCAACTACACTAAATAGAGTTTCTTAGCAGTGTGGTGATGAAAAGATGACAATATGTTCTGTTTTGAACTATAGTCACAAATATATTGTATACTTACATGAAATGAGTTATTTGATATTTTGTTTATACCTGATGACTTTATAAATGAGGCAATTAATCTTTATCCTTCATTTTGATTATAATTTGACACTTTCAAGAGCGTTGATCGAAGTTGGTTGATGTTATATTTTTGTTTGGCCAGTGTGAATAAAGTAATTCACAAATATTTTGATAAAAAATGTAGATGATTTGAAACAGACTTAATTCTGGATAAAGATTAAAGCAAATCTACCCTTATCCTGTTAATCTTGAATTGACTGGCTTTAGAAACAGTTTGGAAGTAGATCAGGAATTGATTTGCTCTAGATGTACAGTGGAGAAGATATTATTCTCCCCCAAAACCACTTTATGCTCAAAATATATGTCCACTGCAAACAGTTTTGAGCCAGAGCAGACACCAGGTAACTGGAATCTTATGAGGCTCCAAAATGTTGGCTAATCAGATGTGAAGTAATTGAAATTCACAAACGTTGCAATTTCCTACATTTTATTGCATTGTGTTTGCATTTAGTTTGGTTAAATGGGATAAGAATAACATTTTCTCAACTGTACCTGATCAGGATCCAATCTGTTTGCTGTTCCTGTGTTTAAATTTGGAAAGTTGCTTTGACCAAAACAAGTTATTCAAAAAACCTTTTTTAAGATCTTGAAGCAAGAAATGTTTATAAAACAGCATAAGGTTTAGCAGTTAAGATTAAGCAGTATCTTTGTTCTATGGTAATATCAACTACACTAAATAGAATTTCTTAGCAGTGTGGTGATAAAAAGATGGCAATATGTTCTGTTTTGAACTATAGTCACAAATATATTGTATACTTACATGAAATGAGTTATTTGATATTTTGTTTATACCTGATGACTTTATAAATAAGGCAATTAATCTTTATCCTTCATTTTGATTATAATTTGACACTTTCAAGAACGTTGATCGAAGTTGGTTGATGTTATATTTTTGTTTGGCCAGTGTGAATAAAGTAATTCACAAATATTTTGATCAAAAATGTAGATGATTTGAAACAGACTTAATTCTGGATAAAGATTAAAGCAAATCTACCCTTATCCTGTTAATCTTGAATTGACTGGACTTAGAAACAGTTTGGAAGTAGATCAGGAATTGATTTGCTCTAGATGTACAGTGGAGAAGATGGTATTCTCCCCCAAAACCACTTTATGCTCAAAATATATGTCCACTGTAAACAGTTTTGAGCCAGAGCAGACACCAGGTAACTGGAATCGTATCAGGCTCCAAAATGTTGGCTAATCAGATGTGAAGTAATTGAAATTCACAAACGTTGCAATTTCCTACATTTTATTGCATTGTGTTTGCATTTAGTTTGGTTAAATGGGATAAGAATAACATTTTCTCAACTGTACCTGATCAGGATCCAATCTGTTTGCTGTTCCTGTGTTTAAATTTGGAAAGTTGCTTTGACCAAAACAAGTTATTCAAAAAACCTTTTAAGATCTTGAAACAAGAAATGTTTATAAAACAGCATAAGGTTTAGCAGTTAAGATTAAGCAGTATCTTTGTTCTATGGTATTATCAACTACACTAAATAGAGTTTCTTTAAGCAGTGTGGTGATGAAAAGATGGCAATATGTTCTGTTTTGAACTATAGTCACAAATATATTGTATACTTACATGAAATTAGTTATTTGATATTTTGTTTATACCTGATGACTTTATAAATAAGGCAATTAATCTTTATCCTTCATTTTGATTATAATTTGACACTTTCAAGAACGTTGATCGAAGTTGGTTGATGTTATATTTTTGTTTGGCCAGTGTGAATAAAGTAATTCACAAATATTTTAATAAAAAATGTAGATGATTTGAAACAGACTTAATTCTGGATAAAGATTAAAGCAAATGTACCCTTATCCTGTTAATCTTGAATTGACTGGCTTTAGAAACAGTTTGGAAGTAGATCAGGAATTGATTTGCTCTAGATGAACAGTGGAGAAGATGGTATTCTCCCCCAAAACCACTTTATGCTCAAAATATATGTCCACTGCAAACAGTTTTGAGCCAGAGCAGACACCAGGTAACTGGAATCTTATTAGGCTCCAAAATGTTGACTAATCAGATGTGAAGTAATCGAAATTCACAAACGTTGCAATTTCCTACATTTTATTGCATTGTGTTTGCATTTAGTTTGGTTAAATGGGATAAGAATAACATTTTCTCAATTGTACCTGATCAGGATCCAATCTGTTTGCTGTTCCTGTGTTTAAGTTTGGAAAGTTGCTTTGACCAAAACAAGTTATTCAAAAAACCTTTTAGATCTTGAAGCAAGAAATGTTTATAAAACAGCATAAGGTTTAGCAGTTTAGATTAAGCAGTATCTTTGTTCTATGGTAATATCAACTACACTAAATAGAGTTTCTTAGCAGTGTGGTGATAAATAGATGACAATATGTTCTGTTTTGAACTATCGTCACAAATATAATTTGTTTATTATTATTATTATGTATACCTGAGGATCCGAAAAAAAAAAAAAGGAAAAAATAAAAAAGGAAAAAAAAAAGAAAAAAAAAGAGGAAAAAAAAGGAAAGAAAGAAAGAAAAAAAAGAAAAAAAAAAAAAAGGAAAGAAAAAAGAAAAAAAAAGAAAAAAAAGTTGAACTATCCTCACAAATATATTGTTTACTTAC
Organism: Gari tellinella; assembly: GCA_922989275.2. Lineage (NCBI taxonomy): Eukaryota > Metazoa > Mollusca > Bivalvia > Cardiida > Psammobiidae > Gari > Gari tellinella. Next base: position 24,028,019 of record OV277857.1, on the reverse strand, counting down.
ATGAAATGAGTTATTTGAAATTTTGTTTATACCTGATGACTTTATAAATAAGGCAATTAATCTTTATCCTTCATTTTGATTATAATTTGACACTTTCAAGAACGTTGATCGAAGTTGGTTGATGTTATATTTTTCTTTGGCCAGTGTGAATAAAGTAATTCACAAATATTTTGATCAAAAATGTAGATGACAAGTTTGAAACAGACTTAATTCTGGATAAAGATTAAAGCAAATCTACCCTTATCCTGTTAATCTTGAATTGACTGGCTTTAGAAACAGTTTGGAAGTAGATCAGGAATTGATTTGCTCTAGATGTACAGTGGAGAAGATGGTATTCTCCCCCAAAACCACTTTATGCTCAAAATATATGTCCACTGTAAACAGTTTTGAGCCAGAGCAGACACCAGGTAACTGGAATCTTATGAGGCTCCAAAATGTTGGCTAATCAGATGTGAAGTAATTGAAATTCACAAACGTTGCAATTTCCTACATTTTATTGCATTGTGTTTGCATTTAGTTTGGTTAAATGGGATAAGAATAACATTTTCTCAACTGTACCTGATCAGGATCCAATCTGTTTGCTGTTCCTGTGTTTAAGTTTGGAAAGTTGCTTTGACCAAAACAAGTTATTCAAAAAACCTTTTAAGATCTTGAAGCAAGAAATGTTAATAAAACAGCATAAGGTTTAGCAGTTTAGTTTAGGCAGTATCTTTGTTTTATGTTGATATCAACTACACTAAATAGAGTTTCTTAGCAGTGACACCAGGTAACTGGAATCTTATCAGCCTCCAAAATGTTTGCTTATCAGTTCTGGTTTGAACTGTTGTCACAAATGTATTGTATACTTACATGAAATGAGTTATTTGACATTTTGTTTATACCTGATGACTTTATTAATTAGGAAATTAAATTTTCATCACAAATATTTTTAACAAAATGTAGATGGTAAAATTAAAGCAGACTTATTTCTTGATAGATTAAAGCATATTTTCCCATATCCTGATAATCTTGAATTTACTGGACGTAGAAACAATGTATTTTTCTTAAGGTATACACCTTATATACCTATTTACAAATTTTTATGAGCATTGAATGAAGTCTAGGAACAAAACAGACACATTACCCCCCTTTGACAATTTAACTTGAAAATCAGCCGACCCCTGTTTTTTTAAAAATAATTGTACCAATCAATAAAAAACAGCAGTAATGCTGATTATTACAATTTCGATTTCCCAATCAACATGATAATTGCACCTTTCAAATATATCACTTGTGATTATTTACATGTTTTCAGGCACATGTGCTCTATATCCAGGGCATACATTTGGGGTTTAAATTAATTATATTTGACATCTAAGTAACAATTTGACAAAGAAATCAGAAAGGTTTGATGTAAAAAAATTGTCAAATTTGCTCTTTGAAAATTACCCCTTAGAAATTTAAAGTTATATTTAAACATATTTTATTTCGTATAAGTTTCATTTCAAATGCTAACTTCATGTGTCCCAAGAACATATACATGTATATTTTTTCTCAAAACAAACAACACATAGCATAAGTATGTAGTATACAAAATTAACACACTCATTACTCTTTATTACAATAAGTTATAAGCAGGGCTCCATTCAAGCCGAGTATTTCAAAAACTAAAACCTTTAAAGGGAGGTAATTAGATCTTTATTTCTGCATTTCACTCTGTATGCAGTTACTACTAATTAAAATTGCGAGTAGTAACACCATTGGATTTGGGTCTGAAATGAGTGAAAAATGTTGTTTTTAATCAATTTACTCCCTCTTATCTGGTGCCCTGTCCAATTTGGTTTTTGGCCAATTTGACTCTGGGTCCGAATTGGTTTTGGGCCGATTTGACCGGTTACTGTTTTCCTTTAGACCATATGATTCTCATATCCACAATCAGGGTCTTCACATTTAACGTACATATTACCACCAAAACCTGTCTGGAGTTACATCATGTTTGCACAGATAGAGCTACGGGTCACATGAATTATGAAACAGCTCAAACCGAAAGAAGATCTAAAGTCTCAAATTCTACAATTCTCTTCCATTTTTCGCATTTTGGTTGTAAAGGATGCTTTCTGGTGGATTTGGTATTTGATACTGTATAGCCGTTACCTTTTGATGACCTACACTAATTGCTTGTTTCGGTGATTTATGCCAATCATTTTGAGAAAAAAATTATATTCAGGTCACGAAAATCTATTATCATCATAGACCGGAAGTTGACAAAAGTTTATCTTTCAACTTTTATAAAAATATTAGGAGTATATCTGATACAATATTAACGTATAAATAAAAATAGATAAAAAGATAATGCTTTGCTCTAGGAGGTTGACATGACCAAATGGTTATGACCACGTCCCGACGTCGGATGAATTTCAAAATGGCGCATTAGGGTATCCTACCTTAAAATACATGTCCACTGTAAACAATTTTGAGCCAGATTAAACACCAGGTATCCGGAATCTTATCAGGCTCCAAAATGTTTGCTAATCAGATTAAAAGTAATTTAAAATTTACATGGGATAAGAATATAATTTTCTTAATTGTATCTGATCACGATCCAATCTGTTTGGAAAGTTGCCATAACCAAAACATGTTATTTAAAAAACCTTTTAAGGTTTTGAATATGAGCAATAATGAGAATGAGGAAAGATGTTAATGAGTGACAGCATGAAAAGACTTAGAACCAAACAATGACTTTGATGAAAAGGAGCATTAAATAATGGAAACGGACCCTTAACCTGTGACAATTAATAATGTATAATTTAGACAGTAACACTCTTAATTTAATACCTGGTAAATGGGCTGAACCAAAATGACACTGCTACACATTAAAACCATATTAATAAACTTTAAACAGAAAGGTAGCTAACTTACATAATTCCCAATCCAAATCCAGATGTCCTTCCTCTAAGATTGACAACAAACTAGCGACTACCCCTGAACTTGCTGTTCCATCCTCATGCTAAGATGCATTAAGAAACAATTGAAATTCCAGAGACAGGTAAAGGGAAAGAACTCAGCACATGAAATAAGTAAAACCAAACAAGCCTGACTGAATTAACCCCCTTTAAAATAAACCCTGTATTATGACAGATGAACAGCACTGCATACGAAAATGGCTTTCTCTTGTTCATTAGAAAGTAGAAAGAAGACATTTCCTCAGTCCTTTGATGTACTCCCCCCCCCCCCCCCCCCCCCCCCCCATGTGTTCTCGGTAAGCGTGAAGGTAACTATAAAAGCATGCAGCGTATGCTATACGGTATACCAATCTCAGTTTGCCTAGCGAGTCCTAAACATACTCATACTATTCAAGATTTTTCAATGGTGACTTCTAATCAAACTACGGTATATCAAATATAACAGCTCACATGAGACACTTCAGTGATTCACAGTTATACAGGTATGCACAAAAAGCATGATTTTTGCAAGGGATCTGCCTGACTAGGCGTTATCACCAAAAGTAGGTCAGGAAATGTCTTTAAGGACAACCATCAGGCATGTCTTTCGAATTCAGATTACATCTTTTTCTCGTTGGAAATTTATATGATTTGCGAACTTGCTGGAACTTGTTATGAAATTTATGTTACACTCTTTGTCATCTTTATCTTTCACCCTACCTATATGCCATCTCACATCGTATACTGCTGCTACATAATCTGAGACTTTGTTTTCAAGCAGCGCATTCTCTGGCTGACTTTTTTCTAATCGTATCTTCTGCTTTCTGCTTTGCGCCATCAGGTCTCTTCCTTTTCAAAGAATACAGGTTCTTTTTGTCCCAGCATTCAGTTTCACTGTGCCAGGGATAGCAACAACCTTGTTGTTGTTGCTGCTAAGGTTTATAGTCCAGCATAAGCTTTATCAGATGCGTCACCTGTTGTTTGTTGTTCTATTTATTTGATGACTCTTCAATACCATCTTGGGTGTACTTAGTTTATTTCACCTTGATTTCATCTGGCCTGTTAACAGTCAATTCAAAGAATTCTTTGGCATCTTGGATGGAACCGTACTTCTGTTTCACGGCCATGTCAGCCATTCTCTTCACACTTGCTCTGAGCCTGTCACAAGGGCCCTTTATATGTCTGGTTTCAAGGTACAGTGCTCCCTCTCTACAGCAACACCCAGCGGTAGATACAGATTGTGTGTGTTGTTCAGAGGGAGACATTATAGGGTGGGAAAATTAAAACTTGGCTTACATTTGCAATTAGCTTGAATCACTCTTCATTACATATCTTCTATCAATGTGTCCACTTTGAGAAAAAACAGCAAACAGTTTTAACCCTTTCTCCCATAGAAGCGCCTTTTAGCGAATATGATTTATTACTCCGCTGAAGAAAATAGTTGCAATTTAATCAGTTATGAATATATATTATAGCAAATCTTTTCCATATAGCTTAAAGCACATGATAGCTTAAAGCAGGCTGAAAGGAAGCAGAATGCGCCCTAAGGCGCATTCTGCTATACTTTCAACCTGCTTTAAGTAGTCACCTACCTTCAATACGAGAAATAGGCTATAAGGTAATGGGTTAAGCAGACGATATGGCAGCAGTAAAAGGGTTAAACATAATTGTACTGTTAAAGGGAACTGTTGTTGAAAGGAGGGAGTCATTGTGCAGATGGCCATTGTAGGTAGAGAACACAGCTTGGAGGAATTACAGTGTTCTCTTATCCCAGTTTTGCTACAAGGAAAATCAGTGAAATTAATGTATTTGTTAAATTTCAGGTAGCTTTGACTTTTGAAGGTGGATTAATTTCTTAAGAAAAGTGTACACCACTGTAACAGGGTAACTGATGACAATGGATATGGCCACATGACTTTGAACAGTTTTATTGTGGCCTTCTGGAAAATAAGCTATCATAGTATCAGGGCTGCCATTTCTCTGGATTTTTCCTAAATCTCCAGATTTTTTTCTAGTACATGGTAGCTTAAAGCAGGCTGAAAGTAAAGCAGAATGCGCCCTAAGGCACATTCTGCTTTACTTACAGCCTTCTTTAAGTGGTCGCATGTCAACAAAACAAGAAAAAGGCTCTGGGGGAAAGGTACGATTCGTAAAATCGCACTTGAAAAATGTAAATTTTGAAATCTTTGGATTTTTTATGTCAACTTCTGGCAGCCCTGAAGTATGCAGTGATATCACATGACTGTTCCAGTAAGCCGATAGAAACTGGCTTCTATTGATGTACAATTTTACAGGGCTCTAGTTATTAGGGAAGTATTTCAAAAGTTAAAATCTTTATTTCTGCATTAAACCCTATGGTGTCACTACTCATTAGAATTATGAGTCTCGAAGAGACGATTCTAATAGGTAGTAACACCATAGGCATTGGTTATTCAGTTTATTCCCTCTTACCGGGAGCCTTGATTATAGTTTTTGGCAATGTCCATCCATAACAGTATTTGGTTTGGTGGCAGTTTCTGATGGAGTACCGGTGTCAGACCAAATTTGGACCCTGTGAAAATTGGTCCAATTAAGTTTGATAGCCAGATATGGACCCCCCTCCCATCAGCCATCAAACCTTAAGTTATTTGATCTACACATCAACTGTAATTCTTTTCTATTAGTTTCAGTTGGAGAGGGGGGGGGGGGGGTTCAAAATTTGATGGAGATAAAATTATATTTGTATGTTTTGGCCTGTGGCCTTCTTCAGAGATGAAAAATAAACAAATAATGGTTATGACGTCATATGTCATTAACGACGTCGTTGACAACGTCAAAAGACGTCATACCATTTAGCGTACTTTCTACTTATGGCGATAAAAGTAATTCTAATCTATACAGTCATTAATATTAGTATCATAAGAAATATTTTCTAGATTTTAGCTTCAAGCAGGTTGAAAGTAAAGCAGAAGGCACTTTAAGAAACATTCTGCTTTACTTTCAAACTGCTTTCAGTAATCACCTGTCTTTAAAACTAGAAACAGGCTATTGGGTTATGGGTATAACTACAATCTGAAAGGATATATAATACATTTCTTAACCCTTAGCCCGCCAAATAAATTGTCGTCTGCTATATTTCTCGTCTGCTTCAAGTTTCAAAGTGCTTCAAAGTTGCTCAAAATTGCTGAAAATGTTGTCCGAGTGTCAAACAGCTTGGATCCGGATGAGACGCCGAGTTACTCGGCGTCTCATCCGGATCCAAGTTGTTTGCATATGGAGCTATAGTCGTGAGTGGCAGGCTAATTTAAGGGTTAAGGTGCATATGCATGATTGTACAAAATGAAACTGCTTTTTTAGTGGAAGAATAAATTAAGGGCGTAAAAAGGCATATTAATAGGGCAATGGGTTAAACTAACTTCTAGGATACAGAAAATATTTCCTATAGTAAATGTTTGTGACTGTATAAAATGGAATTATTTTCTTCAATGTAGGAATACATTTAAGGAGTTAACAGGCATATTTATTGGGTAATGGGTTAAAAGTTTTCTTACCATTCTAAACTTTTACATGGGGGATGTCAACTTTTCACAGGGGGTGTCAAAATTTAATAGTGAAAATTTGACCCGGGGGTCCATATTTGATATCAAACTTGGACCTGGGGGTCCAATTTTGATGACACCGGTAATGGCATTTCGCGGTATCGGTGACATATATAATCTTTTCACATGGTATCGGAAGCTTTCAGGCTCTTCACATATTATCTTCAATTAAGTCATCAACACTCGCACATTCTTCAATTTCTTTCCAATGCATTTTTTCTACATCTTGTACCGGGTATAAGTGTTTTTTTTCGCGAGAAGGAAATTTTCGCGTGTGTATCAAACTCTCGTAAATCTAATCCGCCAAATATTCCTACGTTTCTCTAGGCCTATTTCATTTTTGGCAGCACAGTCAACGCGAGGCAGTTTGTCGTCTAAAAATCTGTTTACACTGTTTTATGTAGAAATACTAGTATCAATACATTGCCTGACTGTCTATGTCTAGATTAATCACAATGCTGGACCAGAATTAAAACAAACAAAAAAAGCACAAAAAAACCCCACACATCTTGGTTAATTTAAAAAACAAAAACACCATTTCTTTGTTCCCGTGTTCTTGTTCCGGACGGCATGCTTTTTTACGTAAAACAGAGACGGCTATGAAAAACGCCAGAACGTTCCTGTATTTTAACCGAGTATCCACAGGTACTGTAACCTTTTTCATTTGTGATTACTTTTGAAAATATCGAAGTTTGGGCCCAGATCAAACCTAATGGTAAACTTGTGGAAAAAACTCATTACCCACACAGCTCGTCTTTAATTTGAACCAGGCCTATATTCACGTTCAATTTAATGCATTTTTACTAAAGAGATCCAAAGACAGATGTCAAACAATTTGGATCCAGATTTGTTTGTCGTGTTGTTCGGTGCCTTATCTTTACTTATCTTTAATCAAGTTGTGATAGGCAGACATAGGGTTAATTGCTTTTACAGTTTGACCTATGTAATTCACTTGTAAATGACAGCTCGTCTGCTTGCAATTAAAAGGCAACGTTCTCCATTGTCAACACATATATACAGGTAAATCGAGTTTGAAAAGTTTTGGATACTTGAGAGACATTGATTTTCACGGTTTCTCATTTGGATCCAGTGGTGACTTTCTGCCGCTTCACTTCATTACAGACGAAAGACGGAAATTGCATCCGATCATATTGTAAACAAGGGCGCCATACACTTTATGAAGGGAAGATAGATATCTGTTGCCCTGAATGTTTAAATAGTTACTTCCCTTAGTTTTGAATGCACCACTTACATAACTAATATCATAACCGTGAAAAATAGATTTTCAATATATGTTTGCGCGAAAATTAAACATGCTAAAAATTCATTTAGGGTAGAATTGCTAAATTTGCGTCTTGCGTTAAAAAAACACAATACGGTATTTTCTTCCATTATCTGTAATTCTCTGTTTCAATGTTCTTGTAAATGTCAGACAGCATACACTTTAATACATTTTGATCGTGAAATTCTGACACAAATTTCCTACATAGCATAGATCCAGATAAAATTGCTTAGTAAATTGACATCTAAGCATTGGTGCAGATCGGATGCCGAGTAATTTGTCATCTGAACTGGTTCCAAGCATAGATCAGACAGTTACTCGGTTTGACGGTATGTGTCTTTTTGGGGTGTATACTCAAACGAGCCTTTATACTTATCTGTTTGTATTATGTTGAATTGTATTGTTAGATAAAATCAAACAGCAACCAATGTTGACTCCGGCATATTATTTGCTAGACGATTTGCAACCATTTTAGTAAATGCGCAAGGCAGAAACTTTTTAAGCCTGGTCTCACATCATCTAACAAATATGCTGAGTGCAATTATTTGATAAATAGAGGATAATCAATTTCTTTGGATTGATAAGAAAAGTATATCACGAGAATGGTGGTTATCTGGTTAAAAAACGAGTCCGCAGGACGAGTTTTTTAACCAGATAACAACCCATTCGAGTGAATAGATATGAAAATATATCAAAGGAATTGATTATTCTATTTATTATATATATTTTAATGACGTTAATACAAAAATGATTATTTATGTCACAAAACTAATTATGACGTGACGTCACAAAAAGTGATATCATCACTACATGTATATAATAAATGATACTAATAATAAATCAATTTTCAGGGCTCCAGATAAGGGGAGTTCTTCAAAAACTAAAATTTTCATTTTTGCTTTGAACCCTATGGTGTCACTATAATAACACCATAGGATTTGGTGCTGTATGAGTGAGAAAATGTTGGATTTGTTGAAATAACTACCTCTTGATTACTCCCCCTAATCTGGAGCCCTGATTTTTTCACTTTAACTCATCTGTTATAGTAGTCTTTGCAGTAGTCTAATGTGCAATCACTGCTCTAAAATGATTATTACAGTGGAAAATATGTTTTTCTTTCCCGTTTATACGCAAATGAAATGCAAACCCAAAACACTTAAATGTAGAAAAGAGCAACTTTTTGACAATTCTGACTTTTCATTTTTATCTGAGTGGCAAACAGTTTGGAGCCTGGTAATATGCTAGGTGTAACCCGGCATCTGATCAGGCTCCAAACTGTTCGCACTGGAAATAATAGTTTTAGCCTAAACACGTTTATTGGGAAAGAATAGCATTTTCTCCACTGTATGTTAACTTTGAATAAGTTTTCTTAGTAGCTACTAGTTTATCCCTAATTTCATTTCAGTACCAAATTTTGTATTTACCTTTTCTGTTTACTAGTGATACATTTGCTGTTTGTGCACCTTAATAATAGGGAGCTCTTTTGGCCCATCCAGGTGGAGTAAGCAGTATTAAATAACACAGCCCTTTTTCTGAAACCCTATTCGGTACCGACCTTGGATGGGAGAAAAGAATTTGTTCAAAAATATTGTCACAGATTTCCCTTTCACATTTGTCATGATAATAATCTGAGAAACAAAAGTTATTGTTGTTGTTATTGCTTAGAAAATTGACATCTTAGCATTGGTGCAGATCAGATGCGAAGTAATTTTCAGAGTTATTGCCCTTGATACATTATTTCAAATTTGTTAATTGAAATATCTAAATAACATTCAAAGGTATGAACTTGAATCTTTACATACTTGTTTAATATCAAAAGGGCAACTCAGTAGAAGGCAGGTAACCCAGGGATTTGCCATGTCAGAGTTATTGCCCTTGCTTTATTTGCTTAAAATGAGTAAATTGAAATATCTAAATAACTGTCAACGGTATTAACTTGAAACTTAGAATACTTGTTTAATATCAAACGGGTAACTCATTAAAACAGAGGAGGTGATCCAGGGAAGGGTCATTCCACAGTTATTGCCCTTGTTTTAATTTACATAAAACTTGTAATTTGAAATTTCTCAATAACTTTCATAGGTATGAACTTGAAACTTTGAATATTTGTTAAATATCAAAAGGACAACTCATTACAACAAGATAGGTAACCATGGGATTTGTCATTCGATAGTTATTTCCCTTGTTTTGACATAGAATTTGTAAATTAAAGTTTTCAATAACAGAAGAAAATTATTTATTTCAAACATCAAATACTTGTTAAGTAACAAAAGGGCAACTCATTACAAGAAGGCAGGTTATGCAGGCAATCTGTTACAGGGTGGTACATATTTGATACCAGTTCTAAAAGAGTGTTATGTGTTTGTTTGTTATTTGTTTGTTGTTACGCTGTTTCTTTAAGATATGTAAATCTGTGACAGGGTGACAATTTTAGGACCAGTTCTAGAAGAGTGTTATTGGTTTGTTTGCTACGCAGTATGTTTATGATATGGATATCTGTTACAGGGTGGTACATATTTAGGACCAGTTCTAGAAGAGTGTTATTTGTTTGTTTGTTACGCAGTATGTTTATGATATGGATATCTGTTACAGGATTGAACATATTTAGGACCAGTTCTAGAAGAGTGTTATTTGTTTGTTCTTACGCAGTATGTTTATGATATGGATATCTGTTACAGGGTGGTACATATTTCGGACCAGTTCTAGAAGAGTGTTATTTGTTTGTTGTTACGCTGTATGTTTATGATATGTATATCTGTTACAGGGTGGTACATATTTAGGACCAGTTCTAGAAAAGTGCTATTTGTTTGTTGTAACGCAGTATCTTTATGATATTGATATCTGTTACAGGGGGGTACATATTTAGGACCAGTTCAAGAAGAGTGTTATTTGTTTGTTGTAGCGCAGTATGTTTATGATATTGATACTATATCTGTTACAGGGGGGGTACATATTTAGGACCAGTTCAAGAAGAGTGCTATTTGTTTGTTATAATGCAGTATGTTTATGATATTGATACTATATCTGTAACAGGGGGGGGGGGGGGGACCAGTTCAAGAACAGTGTTATTTGTTTGTTGTTATGCAGTATGTTTATGATATTGATATCTGTTACAGGGGGGTACATATTTAGCACCAGTTCAAGAAGAGTGCTATTTGTTTGTTGTAACGCAGTATGTTTATGATATTGATATCTGTTACAGGGAGGTTCATATTTAGCACCAGTTCAAGAAGAGTGCTACATGTATTTGTTTGTTTTAACGCAGTATGTTTATGATATTGATAACTGTTACAGGGAGGTTCATATTTAGCACCAGTTCAAGAAAAGTGTTATTTGTTTGTTGTTATGCAGTATATTTATGATATTGATATCTGTTACAGGGAGGTTCATATTTAGCACCAGTTCAAGAAGAGTGTTATTTGTTTGTTGTTATGCAGTATGTTTATGATATTGATAACTGTTACAGGGAGGTTACTAGTATAAACTGGATAAAATAACAACGTATATCGGACCAAACACAACGACCATAAATTCACCAGTTCAAGAAGAGTGCTATTTGTTTGTTGTAACGCAGTATGTTTATGATATTGATACTTATTATCTGTTACAGGGGGGGTACATATTTAGGACCAGTTCAAGAAGAGTGTTATTTGTTTGTTGTTATGCAGTATGTTTATGATACTTATATCTGTTACAGGGTGGTACATATTTAGGACCAGTTCTAGAAGAGTGTTGTTTGTTTGTTCTTACGCAGTATATTTATGATATTGATATCTGACAGGGAGGTTCATATTTAGCACCAGTTCAAGAAGAGTGTTATTTGTTTCACCAACTTTCATTTCCAGGCAGGGGCGACCCTCAATTGGCCGAGCAAGTCCCTGACAACTTTTACACTTGAAGTCAGGGTCTGGTGCGAGTCTGCCATGTACTCCGGAGCATTTTTTGTGTACCCATAGTGTACAGTGGTTGCACTGTATGGCGTTGCTCCTCATCCCCTTTCTACACACTGCACATGGGTGTTGGCCGGAGTCCTTCAGTGCGTGCAGTTCAAGGCCACTGACCATGACTTTCGTCTTTGCGGTGTTGACCCTCAGTCCTTTAGCTTCCATTCCATCTTTCCATGCTTTCAGTTTCTCCGTAAGCTCATCCATGGTCTCAGCAATGACAGCAAGGTCGTCAGCATATAAAAGTTCCCAGGGGCAACCAGTGTGGAATTCTCTAGAAAGGGCCTCGAGAACAATGATGAACAACAGCGGGCTGAGGACAGATCCTTGATGGACAACAACGTTAACGCTGAAATAATCGCTGTAGCTGTCATCCACCCGCACCCTGCTTCTGGCTTAGTGTACATACTCAGTACCAGTCGGATAGGCCACTCCTCTACACCAGTCCTAGCTTCCTCATTGACTACCAAATGACCTGTCTGGGGACCCTGTCGAATGCCTTTCCTAGGTCGACGAATGCCAAGTAGAGCCTTCTATCTGCCCCAATGTACTTATCTTGGACTTGACGAAGTATGAAGATGGCATCTGTCGTTCCTCGCCCGGGTACAAAGCCACATACCCAATCTACCTTTGAAATGCTAAATTGTCATATTTAAGGGTGTTTACTCTCCAGGGGTCACAATTTTTATCCAATCTATCTCAAACTTGCTTAGATTGTATATGATCATAAGAGTTCGATTGAGTTTGATTATGATTGAAATCGGATCAATAAGTTGAGAGTTATCTACCTTTGAATTGCTGAAAATGTCATATTTAAGGGTGTTTACACTCTAGAGGCTACAATATTATCCGGTCTTTTTCAAACTCGCTCAGATTGTATATGACCATAAGAGTTCAAATAAGTCAAATTGCTGAAAATGTCATATCGAACAGCGTTTACACTTTTGCAACTACAGTTTTGAATGGATTTTGATTTTACTGATGAAACTGATGAAACAGTAAGATAAAGCTATCAAGCTTCAGTACAACAGGTGAGCGATATCTTGTTATTTAACCTACATGTATTACCCAATAGCCTGATTCTAGTTTTGAAGACAGGTGACCATTTAAAGCAGGTTAAAAGTAAAGCAGAATGTGCCTTACTTTCAGCCTGCTTTAAGCTATCTTCTGTTAGAAAACAGAAAATATTTCTTATGATACATATTCATGACTGTATAAATTGGAACTGTTTTCCTCAGGAATAAGTTAAAGGTGTAAAAAGATGTATTCATTGGGTAATGTATATGACTGCAGAACTATTTTTTTTAGTGGAGGAATAAATTAAAGGTGTTGAAATGAGCATTTATGGAGTTATGGATTAAAAGAGATTTTATTCTATAGCCAATGGTTAACTTGGTTTTGTTTTTGTAACTGCAGATGGCAGATTATGCCTCTATGACCAAAACATCACATACAGAACAGAAATAGAAAACCTCAAAACGTAAGTTTTCTTGTGGCAGACCATTATGGTTTATTCAGTGCTCCCTCCCTACAAATTCTTTCCTGACAACAATGTTTGTTGCTGTTCCCCAAATAAGTTATGTAATGGACATTTTGACAGAATCACCATAATGATGAGTGACAAACAGCTTGAATCCAGATCAGACTCTGCATAACATGGCATTTGATCTGGATTCAAGCTGTTTGCAAATGTAGGCCAATTTCCCTACCTATAACAACTCCTCTGAACAACACACACAATCTTTGTCTCCCATTGGGTGTTGTTGTAGAAAAAGGGGAACTTTCTAAAGAAATGATTAGTTATGTCTCTTTTTGAAAGAAGTGGGGTACAGTGGTAAATATGCTATTCCTATCCATTTACGCGTTAATCTATGCATAAGAAACACATAGTGAATGGTTAACGAACGCTTAACGAACGGTTGATGCCTCGCTCACATTTGCTGCGGCTGCCGCGCGGCGAGATTTTATTTTGGTGGGGTTAAAAAATCTTGGCCAACGTACGGCCGCCGTGCGGCGACCGTACGGCAGCCGTGGAAGTACCACCAGATACCTTGCAACCAAAATGCTGCTCCTGCTACACAACTTGGTTTTGCTACATGTTAACACAACTTATATCAGTCCAGCAACACCATGAACTCAAAGGACACATTTGGACAGCATTTAAGAACATCTAAATCCATTTTTAGATAATATTCATGTTTTACATATATGATCAAAATTACAAATGCTCAATAGGGAATTTGACCATCGAGTTACGGCGGCCGCACGGTGGCCGCACGGTGGCCGTACGGTGGCCGTACGGCGACCGTACGGCTGCCGTACGGCAGCCGTAGAACTACTCTGCAGCGTGTGTTTCTACGGCCGCCGTAGAAATGAAAAAATGTTATAACTCCGCGTTATAATTCTACGGCGACCTCTACGGCCTGTAAGATATTGGGATACGCCGTGCGGCTGCCGTACGGCCGCCGTAGAATCTCTACGGCCGCCTTAAGATTCTCTCGATTTCACGTCTCTGCGGCCGCCGTACGGCCGCCGTAGAGCAAATGTGAGCGCACTATGAGGACTAACGATCTTAACGAGTTAATAAACAATTATACCAGAGATGTTGCCATTGGTGCGTCAGTTATCTGTTTCACGCGGAGATTTTGGATCTTATTGAATTGTGAAGATAATTAAATCATGCATTTATGTTGATCATATTTCATAGTACGTTACCCTGCTATCAAAAATAGTGCAGCGCCAACCGTGTACATGCAGATGTAGATTAAAGTATCACACAATTACAATGTAGTTTTAGAGCTAGCCGCATTAATCTGTCATCAATCAATTACAACAGGCACTGACCACCCCCCTGTAACCAATCAATTAGAACAAGCATTGACCACCCGCCTATATATGCCACTCAGCTATCGAGGGATTAACAGTTTATTGCCAATTAAAGATAGCAATGTTATCGGATATACACATGTACCACCTAATGTTCTGTAATACACATGTCCTTAAGTGGATGTGTAAATCGCTGAAGTTAAGGGGTCCGTCGGCTAGGTGATGACCCTTTCATCCGGTCTCTTTTAAACGCGTAAAGAAACTGCTAGGAAAGGCGTTTAACGAAACGGATAATAAACACTTAAGAAACACGCAAGTGGGTAGGAATAGCGTATATACCACTGTATATTGCTTTGCACATTTCGTCAATGTATCAGTCCTTCCGTGGGTAGACCGAACTGCTTTCTATCAAAACCTCACATTCCTTCCACCTACAATTCTCATTCTTGGTAGGGAGATTAGTCATAATGAGTAGATGACCCCAATTTTTTGTTTAGGTCAATAGGTCAAGGTCATGTCAAGAAGGCATGAGAGGCACATATGTTTTACAAACATATCTTGTTCAGTTTTAGTGTGCTCAGTAAACACTATATCTGAGATCTATAAACCTTAATGAATATGATTTTGCATGAAAGGATAGACTTTGCCAGATAACTACAGTAAGATATGTCCATTAAGACTACTGGAACTTAGACTAAATAATAGCATTTAAGCCAGATGACAGCTTAAAGTAAGATGAAAATAAAGCTTTCTGCTTTACTTTAATCTTGCTTTAGCAGCCATATATCCATACCCAATAACTGCTTTATTGTTATTAAGACAGGTGACCGCTTTAAAAGCAGGTTTGAAAGTTTAGCAGAATGCACCTAAAGGAGCATTCTTTTTTACTTTCAGCCTGCTTTAAGTCCTATCTATATGGATCTAGAAAATATTTCTTGTGCTAAATATTCATGGATGTATAAATTGGAATTGTTTTTCTTCATTGGAGGAATAGGTTTGAAGTGTAAAAAGGTGTATTTATGGGGTAATTGGTAACATTGAAATATTAACCTCATGAAGTGGTGGTAATGGGGAAGTTTTCCTGTGGTGCTAAACTGATTTTTGTATTTTACTTCTTTAACCCATTACCCCATAGCCAGTTTCTAGTTTCTAGTTATGAGGACCTGTGCCCACTTAAAGCAGGTTGAAAGTAAAGCAGAATGCTTCTTGAGGCACATTCTACTTTACTTTCAGCCAGCTTTAAGCTATTATCTGTTAGAATATAAAGAGTATTTCTTATGAGTCTTATTTGCGACTGTATAATTGGAACTATTTATTTTCTATAATGAAGGAATAAATTAGAGTAGTAGAAAGGCATATTTATGGGGTAATGGGTTAAACAGATTTGATATTCTGTAGGTTTGTAAGCTTATAATGGTTTTCTTCAGGGCTCCAGATAAGAGGTAGCTATTTCAACAAATCAAACATTAAATCACTCATTTCAGCACCAAATCCTATGGTGTTATTACTCATTAGAATCGTCTTAAAGAGACGATTCTAATGAGTAGTGACACCATAGGGTTTAATTCAGAAATAAAGTTTTTAAGCTTTGAAAAACTACCCTTATCTGTTGCTCTGTTTTCTTATGTGTTATCTAGGAAATCAAGTAATTAATAGTTTGTAATTATTTTACAGGAGAATGGCAGAAATCATGCAGTTGAATGAGAGAGAACGATTAAGTAAGACAAAAAACACATTCTTTTAACTCTTTCAACATTAATTAACTGTTTCATACTGCTAAATTTTTAGCTCGGAGAATTGGGGGCTTATGGAATCACCCCGGCGTTGGTTTTTCATGGTGCCCTGTGGGTTGAACATTGATGTTGTGTAGTTAAGTTTTTCGGCTGATTTCTCATGGTTAAAGTTTTGGGGTAAGTGTTGTAATGCACTAATACAATATGAAATATTTGTATTAGGAAGCTGATATTTGGAATGGAGGTGCCCTGTGGGTTGGACATTAATGTTGTGCAGTTAAATTTTAAAAAAAAGTTTAACATTAGTCAAAATTTTACCTGTTGTGGACTGATATTTCAAAGTTAGTTATGGAGTAAGTGTTGGAATGCACTTATACTACATGACATATTTGCCTTAGTAAGCTGATATTTGGAAAGGAGGTTCCCTGAAACTTCAAATGGACAATTCAAGTGTCCAAACTAATCACGTATATTTTTGACTACATAGTGTTGTATTATAAGGTTATTGCAAACTGACAAACAGTGCAGACCCTGATCAGGGAGCTTTTAGGAGCGCTCTGATCTGAGTCTACACTATTTTCATAGGACAAGTGTACACTTCACAGATACACTGTTTGCAAAGGACACATAAATGCATCCTTAGGGTTCTAGTTGTTCTAAAGAAACACTCTGCTTATTCAGGGCTGCCATAAGTTGATCATGATCAAAGATGTCTAAATTTTCTTTTTTTCAAGTGAGATAACTTAAAATAGGTTGAACGTAAAGCATAATGGGCCTTAAGACGCATTCTGCTTTACTTTCAACCTGCATGCTTTAAGCTCACGGTGACAATCTTCTTAAGATAAAAATCAGAAGATTTCGGAAAAATCCTAAGAAATGGCAGCCCTGCTGATTTATGTTAAAATATTCTATTAAGGCATTATATGCAAGGGCTCCAGATAAGGGAGGTATTTCAAAAATTAAAATCTTTGATTCTCAATTAAACCCTATGGTGTCACTACTTATTAGAATCGTCTCTTTGAGACGATTCAAATGAGTAATAGCACCATAGGATTTGGTGGTAAAATGAGTTAGAAAGTGTTCAATTTGTTCAATTTACCCCCTCGTATCTGGAGCCCTGGCATTATGATAATGGATGTTATATTGATACAGGACAAGAGGAAATGATGCGTGAGCTTAGTCCTACTGCTATACCAGAATACCTAGACAAGAACAGTGACCGCTTTGATAGGGCATTGTATGAGCATGAGAATATACGGGGTACCAGGCGGTAACTATGATCAGGTACACACATCGAGTTCCTTTAGGTTTGGGGCTGGAAGGCTAGATTATATTCCCCTCCTAAGTTTTTAATTCCCCTATGTTTTATAATGAATTGTCCTGAAGAAATCAAATTTCTCACATAACTACCCGTTTTCTATAGCGAACAACGATGACGAATATTCTTATCTCTAACATGTGTAAGATCACTTGGAGGACGTCACTATAACGTCACTATTTACATGTATAACAGCGTTTTGATGTCAACGGGGTTCCAAAAATGCATATTGCTTAAAAAGTAGCTTAAATTGTTGGTAATGTAAGAAAAAGAATCTGTCACTCGTTGATGTTTAAGACAAGTTGATCTCAAACTCGTCTAGAATAGATAAGTTATTAAGCTCGCTAAGGCTCGCTTGATAACATTTCAATTCTAGACTCGTTTGAGATCAGCTTGTCTTAAACATCCACGCATGACAGATCCTATATATCTTAGGACAAAGAAGTTTTATCCTTTCCTTCATAGCTCTTTGACAAATGACTACTTACAGCAGGCTAAGAATAAAGCAGGAAACTTTTAACCTTTTCTCCATGACATGTTTATCATGCAGGGCTCCAGATAAGGGGTAGTTTTCTGAACAAATTCAACATTTTCTCAATCATTTCAGCACCAAACCTTATGGTGTCACTACTCATTAGAATCGTCTCGAAGAGACGATTCTGATGAGTAGTGACACCATAAGGTTTAATGCAGAAATAAAGGTTTTAGATTTTGAAAAACTACTCTTATCTGGAGCCCTGTCATGTATCAACTCGATGATATGTATGGAAGTGCCAGGATCCAGAGGGAGAGGGAGGCCGAGGAAGACTTGGTTGGAATGTGTCGAGGCTGACATTAAGACATGCAGCCTCGACGGCATTGATCCGCAAAATAGAGAAGCCTGGAGGTTAGGTGTGGGAAACTCTAGCCGCCTGTTGCCTACCCCTGTAGGGACACCCGCAGTTGAAAAATAAACTCAGGATTTAGTAGTAGTAGTAGTAGTATTTTTCTAGTATGGAAGATAGATGACCACTTAGAGTAAGTTAAAAGTGAAGCAGAATGTGCCACTTCATGGCATGTTTCTAGTGTTCAAGACAGACGACCACCTAAAGCAGGTTGGAGGTAAAGCAGGATGCGCCTTAACTCATTCAGTCCTAGTGACAAATATAAACCTCCTTTACCAAATATGTACCGGTGAAGAGTATACTTGTCCTATGCAAACAGTGAAGTCCCTGATCAGAGTGCAGTCTTTATTGCAAACTGGAATCGTCCATTTGAAATTTCAGGGGATAACGAGTAAAGGCACATTATGCTTAACTTTCAGCCTACTTTAACCCTTTGAACCCTAGTCCCGCATATAGGCGTCCTTTCCAAACAGTGTGCATGTGAGTAGTACACTTGTCCTGTGCAAACAGTGAAGACCCAGATCAGAGGGCTCTGAAAGGAAACTGGGATTGTCCATTTTAAGTTTCAGGGAGGAATGAGTTAAGCCACCACCTGCCAGCAAATTGGAACCACTTTCTTCAGCAGTGGGATAAATTAAATGAATGAAAAAGGGTTAAGCAGTGGCGTGTTTTAAACCCCATAGTACCTGCCAAAAGCATGGCAATTTTGTACCTCTCTAAAATGGTCAAACTGAAACACAGTTCACTAATAGTAGTAAGCTACTAGCTGCCGCCTAAATGTTAACCATTATACTCCTCTTGTTTTATTAGCCAATGTAATAGTCCAGATGATGGACCTTCAAAGTGAGTTGAGCTTTATAATATATGAATATTCAGCATGAGAATGTTAGATATATGTTTTGTTTTAGGCTGACAGAAGTGAGACAATGGTGCGTCAGTTTGAGGCTCAGACACTGCAGATAAAAGAGATGAACCAGGAGTTGACAGACTTGAGGCAGACTCTCGGCTACACTCAGAAAGGTAATGGGTTATTACTCTTTGTCTGTGTGGTACAGATACAGTGGAGAATCTGTTATTCTTTCCCAATAAACGCGTTTACTCTATAACTATTATTTCTATTACAAACAGTTTGGAGCCAGATCAGACGCCGGGTAACCCGGCGTCTGATCAGGCTCCAAACTGTTTGCCACCATGATAAAAATGAAATATCAGAATTGTCCAAAAGTTGTTCTTTTCTACGTTTTAGTGCTTTGCGTTTGAACGGGAAAGAATAACAGATTCTCCACTGTAGTATGGTAAAACGTGTGACAGAAACACTAAAAATAAGGCCTATTGATTATATAAAAGACTGGTGACAGATCAAAGCAAGGAGCTTTCTGTTTTCCTTTAACCTTGCTTTAAGCAGCCACCAGCCTTAACCCTTTACCTCATAGCCTGTTTCTAGTTTTAAAGACAGGTGACCACTTAAAGCATGTTGAAAGTAAAGCAGAATGTGCCTTAAGGCACATTCTGCTTTACTTTCAACCTGCTTTAAGCTAAAATCTGCTAGGTAATATAAAATATTTGTAATGGTAATTGTTCATGAGGGTATAAACTGGAACTATTTTCTTCAGCGGAGGAATAAATTAAATACGCTTAAAGTCGTTTCTATGGGGGAAAGGGTTAAACACCTAATAATCAACACACTTTAGTGAGTTCATGAGTTCTAATGTACGAAAAGTAAGTTCTCAATGGGGCAAGTTTTTCCAAAGGTATGTCCTTACTAAACCCTATGCTGTCAGGGCCTCCCCTGGGATATATATAAAAAAAAATTCGCCATCACTTTCGCCAAATGAAAAAAAATGGAGCCAAATTTTTTTTTTAGCCAAAGTTGGAGCCCAAAATATACCCTATAATTTATACGTGTTTTGCACAGGGATATCAACATTATTTTCATCTATAATTATATAAGAGGTGGCAGAATAATGTAATAATGTAAATGAGCTTTCTGCATTACAGAAAATTATCTGATTCTTCGATTCCAGCGCGTATTTGTTGCTATTGTTCACTTTCTGATAACTTATTTGCCGAAACTCACGGGAAAATCGTATTCCGTATCGCTGTTATGTTCATTTCACAACTGTCTAGCACACAGCCCATTTTATCCAGTAGTGATCGATAAGTAGCAAAATAGAAAGTCTAATTTAATTGGTTTTTTAAAAATAAGATGCTGGGAAATGCCCTTTTAGTAACCTATAAAACAAGGAAAGACACGCGTCTTAGAAGTCCGAATATTGGCGTCTCGCCATTTTGAAGCGATATGCATTTGGGTTTCATTTCTGAAGTTTGTGAGCCTGTTTGTATCTAACAACGCGATTATTAATAAGGATTTGTGGTAAATTCAATACAAAGAAGTTGTATTTGGATTGGGATCCATGTTTAAGGTTCGTTTGTGCAGTATTTTCTGTGAATAATTCCGATTCTAACAGGATCCGTATCAAAGACATTTTTTCCTGACATGCACTTCGGGCTGTTACACGCCTCGAATCATGGGCGTTTATTCATTCTTTAACATGGTAATTACTCACCTGTATGTCTATTTTAGGGGAAGGAATGTATGATTCTTCGATTTTGGCTAATATTCCTTGAACTTTACGTAGCTAATTTCCTGAAATTTTTTTAGACCGCCGTGTAAAGTTTTATGCACCCAGCATCAATAACACTCGTGATAGCTCCTTCATTATATGTAGTGTAATCTGATTGGACATTAAACGCTTTTGATCTATCAATCACGTTGAGGCTAACCAATTACGCAAGCAGAGTGGGAGATAGGCAGAACAAAGATAAGCCCAAACTATATACTTTACTTGATTATTATCCTACTCGCGTGTTTGAGTTTTGACACTTGTACTAGCGCCCCGAGTTTATGAGCCAGATACATACAAGTCACTGATGAAAAAAATTACCTTATAAATTTCTTGTCGCAATCAATTTTGCCAGAACTAAAATTTTATCGCCACTTTGAAATTTTCTAATGAGTAGTCACACAATACAAATTTATGGATTTGTTCTTCTCCTCTGATGTATGGTTAATGTGGCTAAAACATGGATAGATAAGTAAAAAACATTGACCTGGCTATCTTTTGTGACACTAATTTTGCCATCTCTTGTGACATTAATCTGGCTGTTAGCTGGAATAGGGTTAGGTTTAACGTGTGTTATACACGGATGAATATGTACCATAAGAAATATTTTCTCTGTCTTAGATTGTAGCTAAATGTAGGCTGAAAGAAAAGCAGAATGTGCCTAAGGCACATTCTATTTTATTTTCAAACAGGGGTGCGTTCATTAGCGCGGGTGCCACGTGGTGTTTTGCGAAACTCTTGAGTTAGCGCTATTGAACGATAAGTTTTCACAAAGCGTTTTGAAAGTTCGCCTAACGAGAAATATAGGTGACTCGCTTGTGTTAGCTAAGCTAACAAAAATGGCGACTAGGGCCCGATTCGCTCGATTCGGGATTTCAAACGGCTGAGGGTTCTGTTTGAGACAGTAGTACCTACCGTCTTTATTGCGAAAACGTGGAAAATATCGACATCTATTCCAAATCTATATTTATAGTAATAAATGATCACTGCATGATCCAAAACCAGCGTAATTACATAATTCGTTCCACAATTATAAGTAACTAACAAAGATATATCACTGCAGTGACCATAGTGCAGAGGTTTCGCGTCTGACTACCATGTCATGGGTAGCCGGTTCGAACCTCACAGGACACTATCTTTCTTTTTTTTCACCACTTTTTTTTTTTTTTAAATAATCATCATTATTATTTCCATAGATGTCTGATCTGGCTCTTAAATGTTTGCCACTGGTTATTAATGGGAGGAAAAATAGCAAATCGGACAGGCTAATATTTAAATCAGTATAAAAAAAATCAAAATATTAAACTGTGTTGGCACGATAATTAAAGAGGTCATGCACTTGCTGTCTCAACTATGTCTCCACTGTTTTTCAATTCAAATTATAATAGATTAAATGACTTTAACTTTTCCCCCCTGTAACTTCAAATGGACAATTCCAGTTTCCAATTTAGCATAGCACACCATAATTATACTAGTTAGGGTTTGTTTTTTCAATATATTCAAATATGAGACAGTGGAGACCCTGACCAGAGGACTCCTTTTAGTCCTTTTGGAGCCCTCTGATTTGAGTCTTCTCTGTTTGCATAGGACAAGTGTACTCTTCACAGATACACTATTTGCAGAGAACGCCTAAATGCCTGCCTATTGTTTATATAGAGAGTGTTATTTTCTTGCTAATTGTTTTTAATTGTTCATACTGATCGTGTTATTGTTGTTAATTTTATGATTTGTATGAAATGCTTCTTTGAGGGCCTCGCGGTAGATTAGTCTCCTGACTAAGTGAGTTACCCTCGTAAAATATAGTCGTTCATTCATTCATTCATTCACAAAGTTTGGATCCTGATCAGACGTCGCGTAACGCGGCGTCTGATCGGGATCCAAACTGTTGGCAAACGTGGCTTTAGGCGCCATTGGGAGTGAAACATGTTAAAGCATGCTGAAATGCAAGAAAAAGTCTCCAATTAGAAGGTTTCCTTCTTATTATCAGCCTGCTCTAAAATAATAACACTGAAATAAGCAAATAACTTAAAGATTCAAATAATAAAAGCTAGTCAATTACTGAAATAAGCAAATGCCTAGCAAATGTCAGCTTAACCCTTTACCCAATAAGGCACATTCTGCTTTACTTTCAGCATGCTTTAAACTACCAGCTGCTAGACTATATAAAATATTTGTTATTGTAATTGTTCAGGAGGGTATAAACTGGAACTATTTTCTTCAGCGGAGTAATAAATAAACTACGCTAAAAGTCGATTCTATGTGGGAAAGGGTTAAAGCACTCTGACAGTAAATTCATAGAGAAAGATTTTGAAATCAACTTGGTACAATACCCCCTCTCTACAACAACACCCATGTACTGAGAGACTAAGGCTGTGTGTGTTGTTGGGAAGGAGTTGTTATGGGAGGGGAAACTTAGACTGGGATTACCTTTGCAAACAGCTTGAATCCACATCAGATGCAGCGTAATGCCACGTCTGGTCTTGATTCAAGTTGTGTGTCTCTCGTCATTATATATTTATTCTGTCAAAATGTCCATTAATATGTTACTTTGAGCGAAACCAACCGACGACAACTTTAAGCAGAGGATATTGCAGCAATGAAAGCTTAAGACATACCTGTTTTATTTGGGATACTGCGGTAAGCATTGTTTTAAATAGGGAATCCTTGTTCAGCGGGCCGTTGTAGGGAGGGAGCACTGTAAAAATCCAAATATAGACTGAGAAAACTTCGGAGATGCAGAAAGCTCCTAAATCTTTCTGCATGTTTATGCTATTCACTCAGCTGCCAGATGCCATTATAAGTCAACCAGTGTATCTTGTAATTGACGCTTAATATAAGTGGACCTGGCTGTACCTTTTCAGCGTTCGCTTTTAACCCTTTCACTGCTGTGATGTCGTTTGCTTTAAAATAATTGTCGTCTGCTTGAATTTCTCAAAAATGAAATTAAGCGTAGATTTTACCTTTAAAAATGGACACGAATTGACAACAGTTATGAAAATGATCAGATATTATTATGCAGTGTCTTATCTGAGCTAGAATTGTTTTCTGTTAAAAAAAAGCATTTACAACAATATTTCACTATAACTCTGGTAACACCGTGTTCTGAGCGATAAATAGCCAATGTCACTCTTGTTTAGATATACGTTTTTAATACCAAACAAAAACGAGTGCAGACCTCCTGGAGGACCCTTTGATTTGGATCTAGATCTACACTCTAAGCTTAGGACAAGTGTACTCTCCACGAGTAGAATTGAAAATGAAATTTCTGATTTGGGTTCCCTACAAAGTCGCTGATGGGGTGTATATTCAGTTAATTGCCGATTTGTTTAAACCTGATTTTACCTTTTCATTTTTAATAACCTAACCCAATATTTACTAGACGCCGGTCATACATGTACCGGTAGATCTATATGAAATACTACTCATATTTTACTTTCAGTATGATATGATGTAATTTTTAATTTTTTGAATTCTTTTAACACCACCCTGTATCAAACAGGTTGTGTTTAGTGATTAGGGGCTACACTGATCTTTCATTTTAGTTGAAAATATCTGGATAACAACACAACAAGGAAAGTTGGTCTTTATTTTTTGTATATTACTGGTAGATCGCTATATATTTGCTTTCTAGGCGGATTCACCATTCAGGTTACTATAGATCTATTTCATTTGGCGAATTGTTCATAGCGCGAATACACTATAGCACCCCTTGAAATGGGTAAATCTCCTTCACAAAGAGTAGACGAAACATTTTGTGGCGAACTTAGCGTTCATTAGTAGCTTTCACCGAGCAAAACGCCACCGGCAAGAGGTTCGCCCTAATGAACACAGGGCAGATTTAAGTAGCCTATCTTCAATACTAGAAACAGGCTATGGAGTAGTGGGTTAATAAGAATTGATATTTATTTGCAGCTCTTAGCAATGAGGTGTACAGAAGACCCCAGGATGCAGATGGATCAAGGTAACTATAGATTCATGGATTCTTGCTATGCATCAGCAGGTCTGTAAGTTAGAAAGAGTTAAAACTAAAAGTCTCCATTTTCTTGTTTATAGCCTCCAACAAATCCTATGTTGTGATAAATCATTAACCCTTTCACCGCCAGAATCGTCTAAAGTCGAATTTGCAAACAGTTTTGATCCTGATCAGACGCCGCGTTACGCGGCGTCTGATCAGGATCAAAACTGTTTGACACCCGTTACGATATTTCTTATGTAATACTCTCTTAATTCTAACTTTGAAATGATATTGCAGACAATAATATTGAAGCAGACGACAAAATAACGGTGTAGGGGTAAAAAACTCAAAATAATTTGGCGGTGAAAGGGTTAAACTAAATAAAGATGCTTTTTAACACCTTTTATTTATTCCCCCGCTCAGGAAAATAGTTCCACGTTGAACAGATATGAATAAGTGCCATAAGAAATATTCCAGCAGATGATTGCTTAAAGCTGGCTGAAAAGCCTGAGGCACATTCTGCTTTACTTTTAAAATTACTTCAATCCTAGAAACAGACTTTATTAGACAATCCTAATAAGTAGTAACAACATGGACTTTAGGGTAAAATATGACTTTTAGATAACCGTAACTTTTCAAAGAATTAGGGTGCTTGTTGCTTAATGCAGGGTTAACGTAAAGCAGAATGTGTCTTAAGGTGCAATCTGCTGTCAAATTTACTTTTAAGCTACCATCCCCTAAGATATGATGCATAATTATGACTGTATAGAGTGAAACCTTTTCCTTTATCATGGGATCAAATAAATCAAAGTACTGTAGTACTGCAGGCTCGGACTTTTAGTTTAATGTAGAACAAAGTGATGCAGAAAGCTAATTATGGAGTTTCTGCATTACCATTGCCATGCATTAAGCAGAAACCTGCAGCACTTAAAGACCCTGAAGAATTTTGTACTGTGCATGTCTTATAATGCATCGTCTGCTATGACTACTAGGTGAATGTTTATTACAAGGGAGTATATACCGTGTTTAAATTGCCACAGGTACAGACTCAGGGAGTGCTGCTACAGGGTTTATCTGATAGTGACGTACCCAGCAACTGAAGCTCCGTTATAGCATATTTAAACCCTGTCTGACAGGATTTGTTTGTAGGGGGAGCTAGACTCGCACCAATTTCATACAATAGGATTCGATATAGGCTCTCTGAGCCAAAAATCGTAAAAAGGTGTATTTACGAGGTTTTGGGTTAAGAAACAATGGCAACAGTCGAGCTGGTACTGTTCAGCAACAACACTTGCATATATTGTTTAATATTCAGTGCTCCAGATAAGAGGGAGTAAGCTGAATGAACAGAATAAGTTCTCCTTAATTTCAGCACAAAATGCTATGGTGAATATACACATATGAAAAGGCTTAAAAAGACAATACTGAGGAAAAGTTACAACAAAATATTTAATGCAAACATATAGAAATTTGGTTTTGAAATACAGTAAAACCTCTCTATTAAGACCTGGAAAGAAGGCTAATTGCCTGCATAGAAGACAGGTGACAGCTTAAAGCAAAAGGAACGAGGGGAGCTTTCTGTTTTACATGCATTTTGCTTTAAGCAGTCACCTACCTTAAGCACCTGATAATTAGCTCACTTTAGAGGTCATAATAGAGGTTTTACTGTACTGACTACTCCCTTTGATCTGAAGCCCTTATACTAATACAGTAGAACCTCTCTACTATTACGACCACTAAAAAGAAGGCTAATTATCTGTATAAAACACAGGTGAGAGCTTAAAGCAATGTGAAAGTGAAACAGAAAGCTCCTGTAGGAGCTTTCTGTTTCACTTTCACGTTGCTTTAAGCTCTCACCTGTATTAAACGACTAATAATTGGCACAATTTAGCGGTCGTAATAGAGAGGTTCTGCTGTATAGTGAATATGGCTGATTAATATCATCAATTTATTCCATCAATGAAGAAAATTGTTCCACTTTATACAGTCATGAATTTGTAGCATAAGAAATATTTCTATATCCTAGCTTAAAACAGGCTGAAAGTAAAGCAGAATGCGCCTTCAGTCTCATTCTGCTCTACTTTTAACCTGCTTTAAGAGATCGACTGTCTTTAAAACTAGAAACAGGCTTTTGGGTAATGGGTTAATAAACAGACTTATCACATAACCTGTGGTCTGGGAGTTGCATAAAACCATTATGTAAATATCGTAATCCACTAGTGGCATATCCTTCTTTGGGCGGGTCAACAAATGACGTCATTTGCTATGGCATTAACGTAAACAACGTAACGTTTTGGTGGAAAATCGATCTATATAGCGGAGGGTCTACAAACTATGACCTCAATCAATTTAATAGGTGCTTAAAATTGTTATGTGATAAATAGAATCTCCCATTCCTGCTCATTATTTATCATTTTTTATAAACTTGTTGACAAAAATGAATATCACGCTGGCCAAGGCTCGCGTCATATCATTTTAGTCAACTCATTTATTAAAAATGATAAATAGTGAGCACTCATACAAGATCCTCTATTTATGAAACCCTATGTTATTTCAGGTTGGTCTCCTTCAATGTGTCTCAGAGATCTGGTACTGAGGTGCTATACAGACTGATAATGACAGTGACGTTGATCTATCAATGGGTAGTCGTCACAGAGCACGCAGGAGTAAGAGTGCTTCTAGGATCAAAAACTTCAACAGGGATGATGTGTATAATGATATAGACCTCGATGATAATAGTGCTCCTAAAATATCCACAGATTTTACTACAGACGGGAAGGAATCCTCCAACCAGTCAGCTGATATCATAGCGGAGACGAAGTACAGGATGAAAAGTCTGGAGAAAGAGGCCAAGGTGGGTTGATATGTATAGTTGATAGTTTGAGAACCATTATAGTAGAATTGACAGGTAGTCTTTAAGATGGAAGCTAGCTTCAGGATAAAAGTATGGCAAAAAGCTCCTAAAGCAGCTTTTTGCATTTAATTTTGTTCTGTGATAATCATTCCCTGTCTTTATTTCTTAACCCATTACCCCTTAAAAACGCCTTTTTACGCATCTATTTATTCCTCCACTGAAGAAAATAGTTCCAATTTATACAGCCAAGAATATGTACCAGAAGAGATATTTTCTATATCCTAGCAGATGGTAGCTTAAAACAGGCACATTCTGCTTTACTTTCAACCTGCTTTAAGTGGTCACCTGTTTTCAAAGCTAGAAATAGGCCTATTTCTAGTCTTATGATACATGTTCATGGCTGAACAAATAGGGAATATTTTCTTCAGTGGATGAATACATAAAATGTGCTAAAAGGCGCTTCCATTGGAGAAAAGATTAACTCATTGATCTCTAGTGCCACATATTTACATCTTTCACATTAAACTTTTAATCATTACTAAATTATCGGCTGTGTTCGTTGAGAAAATTGAACAATGCAGATTTAACTTTAGCATATTTTAACTATCTTTGTTTGTGCATGCATGCATTTAACCCTTTACCGTTTAGACTGTTTCTAGTGTTGAAGATATGTGACCACTTAACCCTTTGAACCCTAGTCCCGCATATAGGCGTCCTTTTCAAACAGTGTACATGTGAATAGTACACTTGTCCTGTGCAAACAGTGAAGACCCAGATCAGAGGGCTCCGAAAGGAGCCCTCTGATCAGGGTCATCACTGTTTGTCATAATGTCAAACATTGACAAAAACATCCAATGAAAGTCTGAAATAGACTAGACTAAAATGGAAACTGGAATTGTCCATTTAAAGTTTCAGGGAGGAAAGAGTGAAAGCAGATTGAAAGAGTAAAGCAGACTGCATTTTAAGGCACATTCTGCTTCACTTGCAGTCCACTTTAAGTTACCATCTACTAGAACATAGAAACTATTTCTTATGATACATATTCCTGACTATATGAATTGGAACTATTTCTGTCAGTGGAGGAATAAATTCAACTCATAAAAGGTGCACATATTTGGTAATGGGTAAATGCATTTGATGCATGTCTTCCATAGACAGTCACTAGCCTTATATCTCTCTCTTCAGAACCTAGAACGAGCTTATGTAGACTTCCACTACCAGGTTACTAACCCATCGTCTTTACCAGAACCAGGGCAGCACTCACTGAAGAGAAGTAAATCTGACCACTCAGAACATTCTGGTAAACTATAGTCACACATTTATCTGTCCTCATGCAAACCTGTACATCCCTTTACCCCATAGTCTGTATCCAGTTTTGAAGAAATATGACTGTTTAAAGCAGGTTGAAAGCAAAGCAGAATGCGCCTTTAGGCACATTCTGCTTCACTTTCAGCCTGCTTTAAGCCACCATATGCAAGAATATAGAAAATAGTTTCGATGATATATATATTTCATGACTGTATAAACAGTGTACTAATGAATAACACACTTGTGTACTCATTAACAAACAGTGTACTAGAGGATGGTACACTTGCAATATGCAGTGTGGTGGACCTCTGATCAATGGGGTCTTGTAGGATGCACTGTTCTCATTTTGAAATATATTGTAAGTAACAACCACAGGGCTGCCATAAGTTGTTTCAAAGTTTAATGCTTGTGCTAAGGTGCTGAAATTTTGTATGGAGGTTCATTAGGGGTCAAACATTGATGGTATGAAGTTGAAATTTAAAAATAATTTTAATATTTGTCAATTTTTGACATGTTTTGGACTTAATTGTTTTGACTACAAATCACCAGGTTTCAAGTTTGGACGGGTTGTTTTAAAGTTTAATATAACTAGATTCAGACTCAACATTCATTTAATAATCTTTCTTAACTGAAAACTGATTTGCTTTCGATACAAGATGTTTTTTAGACTTAAACTTTAAACAGGCGAGCATCAGGTGGCTTTGACACCCATTTCAAATTTGACTACAAATTTCAGATCATTAAACTTCTTTTAATTAATAATTTACTTCATATATAGTATAAAAGTATAGGAAAATATCTTTCATATAGGGTAAATGAACAGATCGATATATATTGGGGTAGCGAAAATGTACGGGTGGCGAAATGTCCAGGGTAAAATCCGCTAGGTAGCAAACTGACAGGCGCGAACACAACAGGGTAACGAAACGTCCAGTAACCTGAATATGTACCAAAATAAATATTTTCTTTATCCTAGCAGATGTTTGCTTAAACTTTTAAAGCAGGCTGAAAGTAAATCAGAATGAGCCTTAAGGCGCATTCTGCTTTACTTTCAGACTGCTTGAACTGACCACCTGTCAAATTAGAAATTGGCTATTGGGTAATGTATTAAGTTTTCTGGACTCTTTGTTGAATTGGTTATAAAATTGTTACTGATGTTTCTAATTAAATGTTTTAAATGTTACAGGTAGTAGAGGAAAGCATGTAGCTCCCCCAACAGCCAGCCCTATTGCCAGTCGACCCATGTCCTCAACCCCCTATCAACAGCCCCTAGCAGGTTCTATGGCAGATGGGGATCTCAGCACAGGTAAATTACATTGCAGCATAGACAGGCAGTTTTAGGGGCCTCCGTGGCCTAGTGGTAAAGTCTATGTGACTTACTTAACTAATCTCTTCACCGCTGTGAGTTCAAATCCCAGTCTGGTCATGATGGGAAGCCATCCAGCTGGCTTGCGGAGGGTTGGGGGTTCTACCCAGTTTCAAATTTTTGCCTGAAACAATGCATAAAGGGTTTTGGGGGTCTTCCTTCACCTGGAATTAGCTGGACGTCGGGATGGCGGCAACAAGGTGACATGATCCAGGTGTGGAAAATTCTTACTGGAAAAGACAGGGTCGACCAAGCAAAGCTGTTGCCGTTATCCACTGAGACCAGAACAAGAGGCAATATGTGGAAGCTTGACAAGCAGCAAGGACAACGTAATGTTCGCAAGTACTCGTTTGGACTAAGAGTGGTAAATGACTGGAATTTATTACCGGACGAGGTCGTGTGTGCCAAGGACACGAGTTCAAGAATAAATTGGATTGTTGGTGGAGAAATGGCCAGTATTTCACACTCCCAAAGCATGCAAAAAGTAGTTTACCACTAAGAAGAAGTGAGCGGGAGTCACAGGCGTGAGTCTTTTTCCTGAAGAGGATATGTATGTATGTATATGACTGAAATACTGTTGAAAACGATGTAAAATCATAACAAATCAAAGAGTCAGTTTATTGTTAATTGAAGGTGAACTGCTAGATAATACACCCGATATTACCTGACCTTGATTTCACCATGACCTAAGTTTGGCTCAAATTAAAAATCTGTTCTCAAGCATACAACATTTCTTTTCTGCTAAGACTCCACCCAATCCTTATGATGTGACTACATATTAGTACTGTGTCTTTGAGACAATTCTAATGTGTAGTCCACCATGTGGTTAGAATGGAATAAAATGATGTAACTATTTGCAATACATTGTCTAGAGATCAGTGTTGCCTTTAGTTAATTGAATCTTGAGTTTAAACCCATTACCTGCTGTTAGCACAAGTTTGTAGACCCTGATCAGAAAGCTCTTCAAGGAGCTGCTTGATTTAGGATCTGTACTGTTTCATATAAGATCTGTCTGACATGAGTCTGCACTTTCTCTTTGGAAAATTTATTTATTAGCCTATGTAATAGTTCAGATGATGTATAGAGAACAGCATTTTATAAATGAAAGTTTGGGAGGAGAATGCTTAAACCATTTGTGCCCATAGTCCCATATATTGGAAGTAGGCAAACAGTGTAGACTCTGATCAGATGCCGCATTATGTGGCGTCTGATCAGAGTCTACACTGTTTGCTGATAGGAATTTCAATATAAACCAAAATGAAAATGGAAATTTTGACTAGGCATCCCTTTGAAAAAAATTTGGACTAATCCAATATATAAACATGGAAGAATTGGGTTAATATAATGTTTTGTTGTCTCTGCATTCAGACAGCCTACAGGAGTTGAAGGGGTCATCCTCATACCACCGCCAGAAGGTGGCAGGCCAGGATCCAGTGCCAAAGTTCAGCTTGTCGGACATGTCAGATGAGGAGCTGGATAAAACGTAAGCCTTGGTGGTTTATTCAGTCAAGCAGAGCAGAGAGTATTTCAAGAACTAAAATCTTTATTTTTGCTTTAAACCCTAATGTGTCACTACCCATTACTTCAAGATGATTCTAATGAGTAGTCTTACCATAGGATTGGTTGAGCTCTAATAAAGAGTAACCCTCTGAAAACAGAGCTAGAAACTATAAATTTATGCAAACTGCATTTTACCAACTTCAAAATTTCCTTAATATGCATGTATTATTCTTTCTACATGTCATTGTGCTGTTTGTGACAGGTCAGTTTGGAGTGGGGTATCAATCATCTTTAGTGATAGCTCTAGTTCAGAATTTGAGTGAACTGACATTTAACCTGTGTTTTGTGTTCATCTTTGTTTTTACAGGATATTGACCAAGACAAGGAGGAGGCAGTTGAGAAGTCAGATAAATCTCAGACAGCATTGACCCGGTCATGAAACAGTACATGGCTATGGTTCAACAGAACAAAGGGAAAGAACAACAACAACCACAGACACAGGAGGTAAGAGTTATGTACCTTGGTTATAAAAAAACATGTTTGCAAGGGTTAGTACAACAAGAAATCTTGTTATATAGCTTATGAAAAAAACTACTGATTGCAATACTGTATGATATTTTGGCAACAAGCACCTTTTAAAAATATATTTCAAAATGACAAATAGTGTTGATCCTGATCAGAGGGCTCCTTAAGGAGCCCTATGATCAGGATCTACACTGTTTGCATTGGACAAGTGTAATCCTAACAGGTACACTGTTTGTAAATGACGACTTTATTCGTCGCTAAGGCTGAAAGTGTTAACTAGGTAATAAATAAAAATATATCTCTAAAGAGTTTCATATAACTGCTTTTGAATAAAAAGTTGTCCTCTGTGTTCATGTGGCTTTGACATAGTATTATAGAATATAGGGTTAATACACCTTTTTTCGTGCATTAACATCTGAAGAAGCCCGCGGGCTGTATTTGAAGCCCGAGGCTTTAGCCGAGGGCTCCAAGACAGCACAAGGGCTTCTGCAGATGTTAATGCACGAAAAACAGGTGTATTGACACTATTCTTGCATAAAAATATGTCTATTTCCCCTTCTTGTTGGATTTCACCTAACTCCGTTCTCTAATACATTGACAGAATACGCGCACCTAGAGAGGTCAAGTTTGTTTACAAAATGTTCATGTATTTTATATATCAACGGCTTAGATACAGGGCCACATGCACCTGATTTATCAATGTCGGCCATTTTTAAAAGCGACTCGATTCGCATGTGTAATAATAATTTACGCTTGGCACTCAACAGACATCATGCTGTTCTTCGTCGGTTAATTCAAGGATTTAAAAATGTTAAATATATCTGGATATGAGGAGAAATGTGGTTGGATGTTGGAATAACGTTGAATGAGTTGGTCTGGTACAACGTGAGACGTACAGACCGGTCAGGTGCGACGCAACACAGAACGTCAGAGACTTTCTCTAGACCAATTCTATGGAAATACAGGTACACCGATTTACAGTTTAGCATGTTTAGGGTAGGACTTTATTTATAATGCTATATTTCTTAATAAATATCAGACACATGAATGGATTACCAGCAGTCGATTGCAGTTATTTAACTCATTATAACTCCATACTGTAGTCTAGCGGGATCGAGTGTAGTCTATTTCTATTTCTTACTTATACGCCATCAATTCTTATGATTATGAGAAGGGGCACTTTCTAGGTGCAACATTGGGACTGTACCTGTCGAACACAGGCACAGAGGAGATAACGTTATTCTTTCCTGTTTTAAACGCAAATAAATGCAAACGCAGTGCACTAACATGGGAAAATGACCTTTTTTATACTTCTGACTGTTTATTTTAATCTGAGTACTAAACATTTGGGAGCCTGATCAGACACCGGGTTACTCGGCGTATGATTTGGCTCCAAACCGACGTCTGAACTGGCTCCAAACTGTTTGCAATGGAAACAATAGTTTAAGAGAATAACGGTTTTTTTCCACTATTATCTATGTAGAAACTCAACAAGTCCCTACAGCTCAGTCGTTAAGAGTGCTAGAATGTTACGTCAGAGACCCTGGCTCCAAGGTTATAAAGCTTTTGAGTTGAGTCTGAAATCGTCCTAAAGCGTTTGGTTGGTCAGATTTGAGTTTTTGATGAGCAAAAACTGAAATTTGACTTATCAATGTCTAAGAACCATATAAGACTCAAGTTTTAACTTTCTATACGTCTAACTGTCATTGTGCTTGGTAACCATTTTTATACTACAGTTGTCTAGGAATTTAGAATAATTTTGAAAATATGTTTTGATAATTTTGTAAGCCATTTAAATATTAGGAGCGTACTAAGAGTCAGTTACTGAAATAGCTGGAACGGAATTTGGGTTGACATGCTATTTTATCAACATTGCCGTTATAGATTCTAAATGTGTGTGTCTGTTAGATTTACTTGTAGGTTTTTAATAAAGATTTGAATTTGAATTGTCTCATTCAATCCTTGCCTTCATTAAAGAATAAAAAATAATTCTAAATAAGATGATAAAGCTGTCTATATGTTTAAACTGTTATTATTTATTTTCATGCATGTTTGTTGTTTCAGATTCTATCACCAGATGTCACTGGCCATCAGCCTTGGATGTTGGTCTAAATCTTGAGAAGTCTGCAATATTAACCCTGGAGTCATCCTTTCTCATTGACTGTGAACAGAATGTGTTTGGTGCTTACTCAACAGAGAACAGTGACAATAACGAGAATGAACCAGATTTAACAAAACAAAGTTTAACTAATGATGAATTTATGTTTACACAAAGTCATCACCCGGCTGGTCTCAAAATAACAGGAAAAGTCTTAGTTTAATGAGGAGCAGCTAACCCAAGACATCTATTACATGTACATGTACATGTACATAATTTGATTGCACATTAACCTATCACTCAATCAATATCCAGTTTCCCCCTCTTATCTATTTCTCCACTGAGCAAAATAGTTCAACACTATGGAATCACTATAAGGAGCCGAAAGCATTTTGAAAGTAAAGCAGAATATACCATTAGGTACTTTCTACTTTACTTTCAACATGCTGTAATAAACAACCTGGATTAAGGGTAAAGGGTTAAACAGACATAGTCTGAAAGATCAAATTACAACAGAGCTACAGGTAAAAGGCATGATTTTATTCTATTTTCAAATATTCTAAATGTCTATTTTTTCATTTTTAATTCCATTTCTAAAAAATAATTATTTCCTAAATGCATTACTTTGGCTACTCAAACTTCTTAGAACATATCTATTACATTGTGCTTCAGTATATTTACCCAGTTCATTTATTATCTTGAGCTACATGTATGTAATTTTTTAAGTACTTGAAATATGTGTACAAAACCAGGATTTCAAATAAAATATATTTCAATAAGCACAATTTTGCATAGATATAAATAATAACAAGAACTTTTGTCTTTATATTTGAGATCCATTTCCATTTTTTTTTTATTAATATCAGTCATTTTCTTCCATATCACAGCTTCCTTTATTCTAATTGCACACCATTTGTATATCTTGCAAGTATCATGCTTCACTACAAACAGTGTACTTACAAGGAATGCACTTGTCTTCTGCCTCAGTGTAAACTTTGAACAGAACATCCCCTAAAGGAGCCCTCTGATCAAGGTCGCCACACGAAGAATAATTTTCAATGCATCGGTGTACATGTATACTTTAAACAGAACGCAATTAAACAAGATGGACAAACTTTTATTTTGATTTTAAATGTACATTTAAATCTCCAGTGGTTATTGAATGAGAGATTTCGCCTAACTGTGGCCAACGTATGCAAATAGTCGCTGTCATGGACATTTTACTGCAATGAACTATCTGGTTGTAGACCAATTGGAGTGTCAGATGGCCGATTTTTGTCAATTTCAAAATTGATTGATTTGGG
This sequence comes from Gari tellinella, assembly GCA_922989275.2. Classification (NCBI taxonomy): domain Eukaryota; kingdom Metazoa; phylum Mollusca; class Bivalvia; order Cardiida; family Psammobiidae; genus Gari; species Gari tellinella. The sequence goes on along the minus strand of OV277857.1, from coordinate 23,991,999 downwards.
TTTACGGCCGCAAACTGTGACACAAAGGTTGTCATAATAGCGCCGATGTTGTGTCAATTTCATGTCATCTATAATAGCAAGTCGCTGCCGTCGAAAGTTCGGCATTTTAAAAATATGTACATGTATGTGCACAATTACGGTACAATGTATAAATAACTCGTATACGAGAAATGGGATTCAAGCTGTTTGTTATCGCTTTTATTAATTAGTTAACTGCAAGTTTTAATAATAAATCAAAAGTTACTTTGCCTAGTGTGTTTACTTATATGATGTGTTCTGCTTTGTATCCATCCTAAAGTGGTGAACACGTTATTCTTTCCCCTTTAAACGCAAACAAAACGCAAACACAAAACACTAAAATGTAGAAAAGGACAATTTTTCGGCATTTCTGACCTTTTATTTTTTTAGAGTGGCAAACAGTTTCGAGCCTGATCAGACACCGGCTTAACCGGCGTCTGATATGGCTCCAAACTGTTTGCAAAGGAAATAATAGTTTTAGCGTAAACGCGTTTATTGGGAAAGAATAACGTTTTCTCCACTGTACCTAATAATGTCACCTGTCAACAGAATTATTTAGTTGTACAAGTTTGGTTGGACTGTATACTATGGAGAAGACGCTATTATTCCCCAATAAACTCGTTTAATGCTAAAACTATGTTTGAATATAGTTTTCCATCGTAAACAGTTTGGAAACAGATCAGCCGCCGGATAACTAAATAGTAATGAGTTCAAAAGGTGCAAACTGAATGGGAAACTGTTTAGATCCCGACCAGAATGCTCCCCCAGGAGTCTACACCATTTGTTAGCTATTGTCTGTCCAAACACTTAGGGTTATTACAGTGAAAACCTTTTGCATTTCGCCTTAATGACCGTTATGTGTATTTGGCGCACGGTGATTATTTTGTAATTTCAATAAGCATCTTTGCACTGACAGTGTAGGCTGCAGTTTGGCCAGAACGCTGTTCAAACCGTCATTGTTATTGTTTATACTGGGCCCCGGAACAATCATAACTATAGCGGGCATTAACGGCGCGTGTGCACGTGAATCGCCTTGTTAATACACGTTAAAGTACTCGTTAATGCACCCCCTGGGAACGGCTTTTTATGCAAGAATGTATTCTCTTGTATATGTGATTGTACATATTGAGAAAATGATGAATAAAACTTGGAAATAAGTGAGTATACTCTTCGCAGAGTGAGGCGATTACTAAAGATGATGATGATGATGATGAGCATTTACAAACAGTTTACTTGTGAAGACCAGACCTGTCATATGCAAAATGTTATGACCCAGATCAGAGGGCTTCTTTTAATTTTGTAATAAACCATAAAGAACACTGCTTAACCCATTCCCCCATAAATACGCTTTTTTACACCTTTAATTTATTCCTGCAATGAAAAAAATGTTTCAAATTTATACAATTATGAATATTGATCATATGAAATATTTTCTATTTTCTAGTAGATGATAGCTTAAAGAAGGCTGAAAGTAAAGCAGAATGCGCCCTAAGGCGCATTCTGCTTTACTTTCAACCTCCTTTAAGTGATCACCTATCTTCAATACAAGAGCTTGACTATGGGGTAATGGGTTAATAGTCATTAGACTCAATTGGTAACTGGAATTATCCTTTTTCAGATTGGGGTGAATGAGTATCATGAAAATTGATAGATTAACCCTTAGCCTGCCACTCACGACTATAGCTCCATATGCAAACAGCTTGGATCCGGATGAGACGCCGAGTAACTCGGCGTCTCATCCAGATCCAAGCTGTTTGACACTCGGACAACATTTTCAGCAATTTTGAGCAACTTTGAAGCACTTTGAAACTTGAAGCAGACGAGAAATATAGCAGACGACAATTTATTTGGCGGACTAAGGGTTAAATGTTTGAGATATCAGACAGATCCATTGTTGATTGCGTTATTTCTTTTTTCCAGCCCTCAGAGAAGACTGCCTCACAAATTGAAGAAGAGTTTTCATTGACAGAAGAAGACAAGAGGTGAAGTTTAGCATAGAAAACATTGTTTAAACTATAGGAGCTTTCAGTTAAACTTTCATCCTTTTTTAACCCATTTGTGCCCACGATCCCATATATGGGACATAGGCAAACATGCCAAACAGTGTAGACTCTGATCAGACGCTGCATTATGCGGCGTCTGATCAGTCTACACTGTTTGCTGATAGGAATTTCAATTTAAAACAAAATGAAAATGAAAGTTTTGACCAGTCATCCCTTTGATAAAAAATGGACTAATCCAATAAATAAAACATGGAAGAATCCACTGGGCACAAATGGGTTAAAACAGCTTATACTCAGTTTTTAGAAAAACTATATAGTAATGTGAACACACTGTATAGACGTAACGGGGATGCTGCCGTCATTACGTTGAAGCTCGAGTCAAGTCAACGTTGGTGCTGGTAAACAAAGATGGCGCGGCCATGCATTTGGACGAGGTAAGCACATTAATTGGTTATTTGAGAGAGTGTTTCTTTGAAATATCAAAAAAGGAATAGTGTCACGGAATTACCCAGTTCTATCTCCATGCTCCGGTGTTGTCGTCTCGTTGGATACACGCTTGTTTACGAAGTTTAGCTAGAAAAAGTTTTGACAGATACAGGAAATCTCGAAACATTTGGTTTCTATACCTCTAACAATGATGTTGTTTTCTCATTTAAGGATTGCTATGCATACCAGAAGATCCCCTAACGGACTGTTTTGATAATGTGATACTAAAAGGTCTGCTGTAGTGCGTAGTAAAACATATTTGGTCAATTTTAATAGGGAACGTACTCTGCTGCCAAACACGTGGCAACGTTGATACTGCTGTATGAAAAAAATGGCAATCTAGTTTAAGTGTTTGTTGTCTGTTTAAAGACCATTTTTCAATGTTGCGCACCTATTTATATTTTTAAGAGTATAGTACACCAAAAACGAGTTATAATTCGTGAATAACATTGTTCGGACTTAACCCTTATGCATTCTAGGATCGAAATTAAGATGTACAGAGAGAGGATGGCAGAAAATAGCGCATTCACTCGCCCCAGTTCGAAGTTCAATCGATGAATTATATATTATTCAATAGTAAAAACTAGCAAAAGGTATGCCCTTAGATTTGCCTTAAATGAAGTTAAACTTCCAACAGACTTCGATCGGTCCCGACATGAAACAAAGAAATCCGTGAAATAGTCGATATCCGGTACCCCAAACCCGTTTTTTTTCTTCAAATTACCACATTTTTGAGTGGTCAAAGAATTATACCATCGCACAGTTTCTAGCCACAGTAGAAGCGCGGTGTTTTTTATAGGGAACCTGTTTTCTTAAACTAAAGTAAGGAACTGAATCAAGTGTATCACTAATCCCGCGTTCGACAAGTTTTTAAGCACTTCGAAGTCACAATGCTAATTCAATGAATTCTTTTGCGCCATATGGAATGTATTCATCACTATGTGTGGACGCTTCAGGCACAAAATCATTTTCAACTTCTTCGAACTCTAGATAAGATTAAGATTGATTTAACGGTTTCGCTTGGTTCGAAAGGACTTGCCCCATATTTGATAGTGCTTGGAGTTCTAGGGCGACTAGCACAAATGTTTTTTTTCGAGGTTTCATTGGCCTGTTCAGCCAAAGGCTGACTTTCTGTTTACGCTTCCCCATCTGCGTTGTATTATTATGACTGAAATTTGAAAGAAAAAAAAAAGGATATCTAATTTCATATCTTTAACTCATTCAACCCTAGCGACGAGTATACTCGTCATTTACAAACAGTGTACCTATGAGAACTTACCATGTCCTATGCAAACGGTGTCGAACCTGATCAGAGGGCTTCTTAATGAGCCTTCTGATCAGGGTCTACACAGTTTGTCATTTTAAAATATATATTGCTACATTCAACCCTAAATAGTCAAAATAGACTAGACTTATAGTGATATTTGAATTGTCTATTAAAGCTTCAGGGTTAAATGAGTTAACAGCGACAACAAGTTCATTCCGCTATATCAATATGTTTTAATTTCGATTCAAAGACATATGATTTAGAAGATGCTTGTACTCACAAATTGACAAGAGTGAGTTGAGACAAAGAAAAACAATAGTTGTAAAGAAGACACTCTTTATTTTACATTAAAGTGGCATACAGGAACAGATAAGTCTAGATTATTTACGGTATCCCCTATATGACAGTGCAAGTTTAAAAGATAGAAGGCGCACATGTGCATCGTAGTCCAAACTAACACAAAGAAATGTATTTATGTCTCAAACAGACAAAAAAACTAACAACTAGATTGCCATTTTTATATCCAGCAGTATCAACGTTGCCTCGTGTTCGGCAGCGGAGTGCGTTTCCTATTAAAATTGACCAATTATGTTTTCTACGCACTACAGAAGGCCTTTTTGTGTCAAATTATTAAAATAGTCCGTTAGGGGATCTTTTGGTATGCATAGCAATTGAGAAATTAGACAATAACATCTTTTTTTGAGGTTTAGACACCAAATGTTTCAAGATTTCCTGTATCTGTCGAAACTTTTTCTGGCTAAACTTCGTAAACAAGCGTTTATCCAACGAGACGATAACACCGGAGCATGGAGATAGAACCGGGTCATTCCGTGACACTATTCCTTTTTTTGATATTTCAAAGAAACACTCTCAGAAATAACCAATTTATGTGCTTACCTCGTCCAAATGCATGGGCCGCGCCATCTTTGTTTACCAGCATCAACGTTGACTAGACTCGGGCTTCAACGTAATGACGGCAACATCCCCGTTACGTCTATACAGTGTGGTGAAGTCTATACAGGATCCAAATTGTTTGACATTCAGACTCAATCTATCAGGCGTAGCATCTCCCTATTCCAAGGCAGTATCTGACCTGCACCAACACAGTGTCACTGTTTGTTAACCCTTTCCCATATAAAAGTGCCTTTTAGTGCATTCAGTGTATTCCTCCGCTGAAGAAAATAGTTCAAATTTATACATTCTTAAATATGTTTCATAAGGAATATTTTCTTTATTCTAGCAGGTGGAAGCTTAAAGCAGGCAGAAAGTAAAGCAGAATGTGCCTTAAAGCAGGTTGAAAGTAAAGCAGAATGTGCCTTAAGGCACATTCTGCTTTACTTTCTGCCTACTTTAAGCTTCCACCTGCTAGAATAAAGAAAATATTCCTTATGAAACATATTTAACCCTTTACCCCATAGCCTGTTGCTAATTTTGAAAATAGGTAACTACTTAAAAGCAGGTTGAAAGTAAAGCAGAATGTGCCTTAAGTAGTTACCTATTTTCAAAATTAGCAACAGGCTATGGGGAAAAGGGTTAACTATGCAGAAGCCACTTGCCTTATTCTATAGAAACCTATTGAGACGTATATGGGGCCCTTACTAATAACAATTTCTCACCTCTCGGACAGAGGTATCCCGAAATCTAGGGGGTGTGAGATAACCTTATCTGTCCGGACAGACAAGCCGAACTAATGGAACTATCTTATGATTGGTTGTTATTGCCGTTGTTTTGACGTCGTCATGACGTCGACATGCATGCATTAGCGCCTTAAAATACAACTCGCCACTGTATAGCAAGTTAAACACGTTTTTAGGGTTGACGAGGTGAGAAAATAAATCCAACACCACAGTTGAGTATCAGATGAATATCCCACCCTCGTTTGAAGATATTTTTGGAACACTCGGCAAAGCCTCGTGTTCCAAAAATATCTTCAAAACGCGGGTGGGATATTCTTATCTGACACTCACGGTGGTGTTAGATTCACTATATCCCTTTGAATAGTACACTTGTCCTATGCAAACAGTGTAGACCTAGATCAGAAGGCTCCTGTAGCAGCCCTCTGATCTTGACCATCACTATTTGTCATTTTACAGTTTGTTAGCTCACCTGAGCTAGCTCAGGATGAGCTTTTGCAATACTTGAATGTCCGGCATCCGTCGTGCGTCGTCAACAATTTTAGTGTTTACACTCTAGAGGCCACAATATTTATCCAATCTTTTCTCAAACTTGCTCAGATTGTATATTATTATAAGAGTTCGAATGAGTTTGATTATTAATCTACCTTTGAATTGCTGAAAATGTCATATTTAAGGGTGTTTACACTCTAGAGGCCACAATTTTTATCAAATCTATCTCAAACTTGCTCAGATTGTATATGACCATAAGAGTTCGAATGAGTTTGATTATGGTTGAAATCTGATCAATAGGTTGAGAGTTATCTACCTTTGAATTGCTGAAAATGCCATATTTAACAGTGTTTACACTCTAGAGGCCACAATTTTTATCCAATCTATCTCAAACATGCTCAGATTGTATCTATCTATAAGAGTTGAGATGAGTTTGATTTTGGTTGAAATCAGACTAATAGGTTGAGAGTTATCTACCTTTAAAATGCTGAAATTGTCATATTTAAGGGTGTTTACTCTCCAGGGGTCACAATTTTTGTCCAATCTATCTCAAACTTGCTCAGATTGTATATGACCATAAGAGTGATAAGTGTGATTATGGTTGAAATCAGACCTATAGGTCAAGAGTTGTCTGCCCTTGAATTGCTGAAAATGCCATATCGAACAGCGTTTACACTTTTGCAACTACAGTTTTGAATGGATTTTGATTTTACTTGCACACAAAGTATATACCTATAAGTTCTCAAAGGAGTGCAATAATTGTTGAAATCTAATCATTGTAGCAATAGTTATCTGCCCTTGGTATACTTTGAAATGCTAGAAAAGGCTTCATTTCAGTATTGTTTAGGCTCTAGTTATCTGCCCTTGATGTACTCTACCATACTAGAATTATGAGGTTGTATTCCAAAATTGTTTACATGCTATACTACAAATTTGAATGGATTTAAATTAAAACTGATGAAACAGTAAGATAAAGCTATCAAGCATCAGTACAACAGGTGAGCGATATTAGGGCCTTCAGGCCCTCTTGTTTACACAAAAGCATTCGATGGCAAAAATCATATAGGGCCTTACGAATACTGTCTCAAATAAAGAGTCAGTATATCATGTACATCATAACGCAAGTTTGGTGCGAATCGGCTTGTTACACAATTCAAGCTTATGCCGTAAACCCAGGTGTAAATCTAAATGAAGCTAAGATCTAGATCTGGTGACAAAAAATCACGTAAACTGCAGCCTAACATAATTCCTCACTCTTTTTACAGCGTTTTGCAAACAGATGGAATCCGAAATGGCTGCCGAGTTACTCGGCGTGCCATTTCGGATCCAAGTTGTTTGCGAATGCATCTCCACTGGGTAATGGTAGTAAACTTCGGAAAAAAAATTTCGTCTGCAACAATTTGTCGTCTGCTATCGTTCTAAAATTAGAACATTCAAAATTTCTTTTAAATTCATAGTCAGAATAGCAAACAGTTTGGATCTTGATGAGACACCGCGTTACCCGGCGTCTCATCTGGATCCAATCTGTTTGTAGACGTAATCACTATGGCAGGTATATCTGCCGCTAGGGTGCAAAGAGTTAAAAAATACCTTTCCCAAACTTTATAAAGTGTCTCACTCAATTTGAAAGTAAATTGCCTGAGTAGGATAATTATATTGAGGTTCACTTGATTGGCGTTTAATGAGAATTGAGAAACAGGAAACAAACATCAGGCAATATTATCTGTTCTATGGTAAAATCAGAGACTTATGCACCGTTTAGATGTCTCTGGTTTAAACCATTACCCCATAAATACAACTTTTTACGCCTTTAATCAATTCCTCTACTGAAGAAAATAGTTCAATTTATACTGTCACAAATAAAAATCATGAGAAATATTTTCTATATTCTAGCAGATAATAACTTAAAGCAGGCTAAGAGAAAAGCATAATGTGCCTTAAGGCACATTCTGCTTTAATTTCAGCCTGCTGTAAGTTGTCACATATCTTCAAAACTAGAAACAGGCTATGGGGTAATGGGTTAATACTAAGATGAATACTGATACAGTGGAGAATCTGTTATTCTTTCCCGTTTAAACGCAAATGTACGCAAACGCAAAGCACTAAAACGTAGAAAAGAACAACTTTTGGACAATTCTGATAATTCTTGTTTATCTTGGTGGCAAACAGTTTGGAGCCTGATCAGACGCCGGGTTACCCGGCGTCTGATCTGGCTCCAAACTGTTTGCACTGCAAATAATAGTTTTAGCGTAAACGCGTTTATTGGTAAAGAATAATAGATTCTCCACTGTAAATCCTTTTTATAAGGCCAAATAAAAAAATACCTGTGTTTCCTATTACATGCCCAAAAATATTAGGGACGGACGGTCGGAAAATCTTCTTTTTTTTTTATTTTTTATAAAAACATACAATAATATATAATTATAACTTTCTGATGTATTCTATTGTGCAAAGCCCTTGGCCATACATAACAAACCTTATAAATATCCATTCAAAATTTTGACTTTATTGATAGGTCCCTTTACCAAAATAATCTTAAAAAACTAAACCGGTATGATGTTTATAATATCTATATACCAAGACGGCAAAGTAGTGACATTATATGACAGATGGAATGAATGATGTTTTGAAATGTGTTGTATGCATGTTAAATGCGTCATTGATATGTGCAGGCTGCATGTTTAACCCTTTGAACCCTAGTCACGCCTATAGGCGTCCTTTTCAAACAGTGTACATGTGAATAGTATACTTGTCCTGTGCAAACAGTGAAGACCCAGATCAGAGGGCTCCAAAAGGAGCCCTCTGATCAGGGTCTTCACTGTTTGTCATAATGCCAATCACTGACAAAAACAACCCTTAAAAGTCAGAAATGGACTGGACTAAAATGGAAACTGGAATTGTCCATTTAAAGTTTCAGGGAGGAAAGAGTTAATGTGTAATGGTTAACTAGCACATCACATCTTCAAGGAAGCCTCTTTATGACATATTTAGAGCAATTTTCTCTTTCGATAATTGCTAAATCTTATTTAATAATCAATTTTAAAGCACTTAAACGTCTATAAATTAGCTTTATAAACATTTTAAAAGGGGAAAATATTCTATTACACGCTCCTCAAATAACGATTGTCGCAAAAATGACAGACATTTGCCAACACATATTTCGAAAAAAAAGTTTATGGTCAGGGGTAAAAACTAGGGTCGGTCGGGTTAATGGAAACACAGGTACTTTTTTATTTTGCCTAACAGATTTATAAGATGAATAATGATATATGTGTGTTACAGGCCAAGACGTACTGGATTCTGACAATAAAACATCCCATACCAGCCAGTACTAGTCTGGAAATACCCACAACGCATCAGACAACAACTGAAATGATTGCTGAGACAGTGTTAGGAGAAAAGGATACTGTGCAGTTGGTTGTTTGCAGAGAGCAGAGACGACGAGACTGAAGCACAACTGCAGTGACTGAGGTAAATTTACAGTTTTCTTTTTCAATTTCAAATTATTTCATAAGTTTGTTCATTTCAATACGAACATTTTGATATGGAATTATGCAACATTGCTCCATAAATGACCAAAATATCACCTTTCAAAAATACACCAAAAAACACTTTGCAATGAAAATAATAGTTTAAGGATCATGTAAAGTGTTTTTGGTGTATAAAGCAGCCTCTGATCTGATCATATAGCTATTTGTTTGCAGACACTTCCATATAAGCAATCTGATCAGGATAAAAAATATTTGCTATTTGTTTGCAGACACTTCCATATAAGCCAACGGTTTGGATCAGATCAGAGACTGCTTTATACACCAAAAAACACTTTACATGATCTGACTTTTATCAGATGCTGCTTTATTATCCTGATCAGATAGCAAACAGTTTGGATCGGTATCAGACAGCAAACAGTTTGGATCTTAATCAAATGCTTCTTTATAAGCTAACAGTTTGGATCTGATCAGAGGCTGCTTTATTAGCAATCAGTTTTGACACTTACCAGACGCTGCTTTATAAATAAACAGTTTAGATCCTATAAAGTGGCTTCCTAATTAGCAAACAGTTCGGACCCTTTTCAGAGGCCGCTTTATTTGCAAACAGTTTGGATCCTGATCAGAGGCCGCTTTATTTGCAAACAGTTTGGATCCTGATCAGATGCCTCTTTATTAGCAAACAGTTTGGACACTCATCAGATAGCAAACAGTTTAGATCTTGATCAGAAAGCAAACATTTTGGATCCTGATCAGACGCTGCTTTATATGCAAACAGATTGGATCCTATTCAGATAGCAAACAGTTTAGATCCTGATCAGATGCCACTTTCTTATCAAGGTCCAAATTGTTTCCTAATAAAGTAGCATCTGATCAGGATCCAAACAGTTGTGACCTTGATCATATAGCAAATATTTTTGGATCTTGATCAGATGGCGCATCATAAGCAAACAGTTTGGACCCTGATTAGATAGCAAATAATTTGGATCTTGATTAGATGCTGCTTGATAAGCATACATTTTGGATCCTGGTCAGAGGCTGCTTTATAAATAATCAGTTTAGTTCTTCATTGAGGCTTCTTTATTAGCAAACAGTTTGGACCCTTATCAGACCCTGCTTTATTAGGATTTTTTTAGATCATGATCAGATAGTAAACAGTTTAGATCCTAAATAGAGGCTTCTTTATTAGCAATCAGTTTGGACACTTACAAGATGCCGCTTTATTTGAAAACAGGTTGTATCCTGGTCAGAGGCTGCTTTATTAGCAAACAGTTTGGATCCTGGTCAGAGGCTGCTTTATAAGCAAACAGTTTGGATCCTGGTCAGAGGATGCTTTATAAGCAAACAGTTTGGATCCTGGTCAGAGGCTGCTTTATAAGCAAAAAATGTTGATCCTGATCAGTAATAATTTTAGAAAAAAAAAGAATGGGTCCTTTAGGACCCATAACTTTGATATCTATGGGTCCCATAGAAAAACTATGGGTCCCAAATTTTTTCACCAACTATAAGCATGTGAACAGATTGTTACACCCATCCGTATTTTCATTTCACTGAAAATGAATCAATGAATATTAAAATCTTAATGTCATAGTAAGTTTAGTTTGTTCATTTAATTTCATAAAACCTGCATGTTTCTGATATTTCCAGTTCAATGTGCACTTAAGTCAATAACTTTGGTCAATTTGACTTTATTAGGACTCTGTTCTTTGTGATTCTGTCCAAAAACGGATGCCTGTATGCTCTACAGATCAGCATGTGTAGCAAGAGTGCTGTGTTGAAAATTACTGTTCTAACAAAATTTCACAAATGAATTTCTTACTTTACTATTATTACGAACACACCTACAATGTTGTAACTGTACTTAAAACAGTGTTGCAGCTATGATGTCCGATTCTCGCATAATTTTCGAAAATCTCGCACAAAAATTACTAGTGCAATCTTTCAAGTCAGCTCTACGCGATACCCGCCCTACGATATTATCGCCTATAATAACTAATGACGACTCTTCTCCCCGTCGTGATATTCTACGACGCATTAGATATAGAAAGTTTAGATACAGATAGTGCGTAAAAATTCGCGCGCACTTGCTACGATAATCAAATACCATGCGTCAAACCTTTCAAACTTTGGGGCGATTCTTGTCAAGTCCGATAACCGCCATTTTGGACATAAATAGGCTAGGTCTAAAACATTGACCGCACTGTCTTGACTAGCCAGTATAAAAAGAGTTCATTATTCGCGGCGCGGACTTTTTGTATTCGTCTTATGATTTATTTTGGCCTAATTATCATAATATATTCGGCGTCTTTAGCAACTACGTTCGTCTGCGAAAACAATTTAGCACTTACGTAGGCCTGATACGCCGTTACAAAGTTGCTACACATTATAGTATGAATCGTTCTGTATTTTTCACGCCCATACGAAGATGCGTCCTTGAGGACGCACGTCTTTTCAGACTATGCGTCCTCGACGATTTTTATGCGTATTGTACGCAGGACGCAGACCTAAAATTATCACTGCCTGATAAGATAGCAAACATTTTGAATCATGATCAGATAGCAAACAGTTTGATCCTGATCAGATGCTGCTTTATAAATAAACAGTTTAGATCCTAAATGGAGGCTTCCTAATAAGCTAACAGTTTGGATCCTTATCAGAGGCCGCTTTATTTGCAAATAGTTTGGATCCTGGACAAAGGCTGCTTTATAAGCAAACAGTTTGGATCCTGATCGGATAACAAACCGGTTGGATCCTGATCAGATGCCTCTTTATTATCAAACAGTTTGGACCCTCATCAGATAGCAACAGTTGGGATTAGATAGCAAACAGTTCGGATCTTGATCATATAGCAAACATTTTGGATCCTGGTCATACCCTGCTTTATTTGTAAACAGTTTCGATCCTATATAGAGGCTTCTTTATTAGCAAACAGTTTGGATCCTTATCAGATGCAGCTTTAATAGCAAACAGTTTGTATCTTGATCAGATAGCAATGGGTTTATATCTGACCAGATAGTAAACAGTTTTGATCCTGATGATATAGCAAACGGTTTGGATCCTGATCAGACACTGCTCTATTTGCAAACAGTTTTGATCCTGATCAGATAGCAAACAGTTTAGATCCCATTCAGATGCTGCTATATTAGCAAACAGTTTGGATCCTGTACTGATGCTGCTTTTGAAGCAAACAATTTGGAGCCTTATCAGATGCCGCTTTATTAGCAAACAGTTTGGATCCTGGACAGATGCCGCTTTATTAGCAAACAGTTTGGACCCTTATCAGATGCTACTTTATTAGAATTTGTTTTAGATCCTGATCAGATAGCAAACAGTTTGGATCCTAATCAGATGCTGCTTAGCAAACAATGTGGACCCTTATCAGAAGCCGCTTTATTAGCAAACAGTTTGGATCCTGGACAGATGCCGCTTTATTCGCAAACAGTTTGGATCCTTATCAGACGCAGCTTTAATAGCAAACAGTTTGTATCTTGATCAGATAGCAATGGGTTTATATCTGACCAGATAGTAAACAGTTTTGATCCTGGTGATATAGCAAACGGTTTGGATCCTGATCAGACACTGCTCAATTTGCAAACAGTTTTTATCCTGATCAGATAGCAAACAGTTTAGATCCCATTCAGATGCTGCTATATTAGCAAACAGTTTGGATCCTGTACTGATGCTGCTTTTGAAGCAAACAATTTGGAGCCTTATCAGATGCCGCTTTATTAGCAAACAGTTTGGATCCTGGACAGATGCCGCTTTATTAGCAAACAGTTTGGACCCTTATCAGATGCTGCTTTATTAGAATTTGTTTTAGATCCTGATCAGATAGCAAACAGTTTGGATCCTAATCAGATGCTGCTTAGCAAACAATGTGGACCCTTATCAGAAGCCGCTTTATTAGCAAACAGTTTGAATCCTGGACAGATGCCGCTTTATTCGCAAACAGTTTGGATCCTGGACAGATGCCGCTTTATTCGCAAACAGTTTGGACCCTTATCAGATGCTGCTTTATAAGAAAAATTTTAAGATCTTGATAAAAAAGCAAACAGTTTGGATCCTAATCAGATGCTGCTTTGCAAACAGTTTGGATCCTGATCAGATGCCTCTTTATTAGCAAACAGTTTGGACACTCATCAGATAGCAAACAGTTTAGATCTTGATCAGAAAGCAAACATTTTGGATCCTGATCAGACGCTGCTTTATATGCAAACAGATTGGATCCTATTCAGATAGCAAACAGTTTAGATCCTGATCAGATGCCACTTTCTTATCAAGGTCCAAATTGTTTCCTAATAAAGTAGCATCTGATCAGGATCCAAACAGTTTAGATCTTGATCATATAGCAAATATTTTTGGATCTTGATCAGATGGCGCATCATAAGCAAACAGTTTGGACCCTGATTAGATAGCAAATAATTTGGATCTTGATTAGATTCTGCTTGATAAGCATACATTTTGGATCCTGGTCAGAGGCTGCTTTATAAATAATCAGTTTAGTTCTTCATTGAGGCTTCTTTATTAGCAAACAGTTTGGACCCTTATCAGACCCTGCTTTATTAGGATTTTTTTAGATCATGATCAGATAGTAAACAGTTTAGATCCTAAATAGAGGCTTCTTTATTAGCAATCAGATTGGACACTTACAAGATGCCGCTTTATTTGAAAACAGGTTGTATCCTGATCAGAGGCTGCTTTATAAATAAACAGTTTAGATCCTAAATGGAGGCTTCCTAATAAGCAAACAGTGTGGACCCTTATCAGAGGCCGCTTTATTTGCAAATAGTTTGGATCCTAGTCAAAGGCTGCTTTATAAGCAAACAGTTTGGATCCTGATATGATAGCAAACCGTTTGGATCCTGATCAGATGCCTCTTTATTATCAAACAGTTTGGACCCTCATCATTTGGGATTAGATAGCAAACAGTTGGGATCTTGATCATATAGCAAACATTTTGGATCCTGGTCATACCCTGCTTTATTTGTAAACAGTTTAGATCCTATATAGAGGCTTCTTTATTAGCAAACAGTTTGGATCCTGATCAGACACCGCTTTATTAGCAAACAGTTTGTATCTTGATCAGATAGCAATGGGTTTATATCTGATCAGATAGCAAACAGTTTTGATCCTGATCAGACACTGCTCTATATGCAAACAGTTTGGATCCTGATTAGATAGCAAACAGTTTAGATCCCATTCAGATGCCACTTTATTAGCAAACAGTTTGGATCTTGGACAGATGCCAATTTATTCACAAACAGTTTGGACCCTTATCAGATGCCGCTTTATTAGCAAACAGTTTGGATCCTGGACAGATGCCAATTTATTCACAAACAGTTTGGACCCTTATCAGATGCCACTTTATTAGCAAACAGTTTGGATCCTGGACAGATGTCGCTTTATTCGCAAACAGTTTTGACCCTTATCAGATGCTGCTTTATTATGATGTTTTTAGATCCTTATCAGATAACAAACAGTTTTGATTCTAATCAGATGCTGCTTAGCAAACAGTTTGGACCCTTATCAGATGCCGAATTATTAGCAAATAGTTTAAATCTTGATCAGATAGCAAACTGTTTGGATCCTAATCAGATGCTGCTTAGCAAACAGTTTGGACCCTTATCAGATGCCTCTTTATTAGCAAACAGTTTGGATCCTGGACAGATGCTGCTTTATTCCCAAAGATGGACCTTTATCAGATGCTGCTTTATTAGGATTTTTATTGATCCTGATCAGATAGCAAACAGTTTCGATCCTGGACAGATGCCGCATTATTCACAAACAGATTGGACCCTTATCAGATGCCGCTTTATTCACAAACAGTTTGCACCCTTATCAGATGCAACTTTATAAGCAAACAGTTTGGAACCTTGACAGATGCCAATTTATTCACAAACAGTTTGGACCCTTATCAGATGCCGCTTTATTAGCAAACAGTTTGGATCCTGGACAGATGCCGCTTTATTCCCAAACAGTTTGGACCCTTATCAGATGCTGCTTTATTAGCAAACAGATTGGATCCTGATCAGATGCTGCTTAGCAAACAGTTTGGACCCTTATCAGATGCCGCTTTATTAGCAAACAGTTTGGATCCTGGACAGATGCTGCTTTATTAGCAAACAGTTTGGATCCTGATCAGATGCCGCTTTATTAGCAAACAGTTTGGATCCTGTACAGATGCTGCTTTATTCGCAAACAGTTTTGACCCTTATCAAATACTGATTTATTATATTTTTTAGATCTTGATCAAATAGCAAACAGTTTGGATCCTAATCAGATGCTGCTAAAGCAAACAGTTTGGACCCTTATCAGACACCCCTTTATTAGCAAACAGTTTAGATCTTGATCAGATAGCGAACAGTTTGTATCTGATCACATAGCTAACAGTAAGGATCTTAACTGTTTGGATCATGATCAAAGAGCAAACAGTTTAGATCCCGTTTAGATGCTGCTTTATAAGCAACAGTTTTGATCCTGATCAAACACTGCTTTATAAGCAAACAGTTTGGGTCCTGATCAGACATGGCTTTATTAGCAAACAGTTTGGATTTTGATCAGAAGCTGCTTTATTAACAAACAATGAGTATGAAAATCATTTGGTAACATTAACTCATGTTTATTGCGCACATCCATTAGAGGTTCAATAATTTTGATTATTTTACATTTCGGCGTTTATGCTTTATTTAAGTTGCTTTATGCATGTGGTATAGGTATGCATGATTAACCTGTTTTTCTTCACTCTTAACCACATTTAATGCTTCGCCTGCTAAACGAGACCATAGTGTCATATGCAAACAACTTAAACCGGAATGAAATTCCACCACATATTTAGCAAATTGGATAATTCTAAAATCTGAAGAAGTCATATGTGCAGTTTCGTTGCAAGCGAAGGATAAATAATATAACAATCGGCATTCACGCCGAAATGTAAAACTCTTTTCATAAGGGGAGGTTGGGGGTCATATAATTTTGTTTTATAAAATGTAATGGATGTTAATCTTAGGTAAATAACATTGAAGTTACAACATTAACATTCAACCGGTTTACCTGTGAAGATCTGATCAGGATCCAAACTGTTTGCTTTCTGATAATGGTCCAAATAGTTTGCTAATAAAGCAAAATCTGATCAGGATCCAAACTTTTTGCTATCTGTTCAGATCCAAACTGTTTGCTTTCTGTTTAGGATCCCTTTATAAAGGATCTAAACTGTTTGTTAATAAAGCAGCGTCTGATCATGGTCCAAACTGTTTGCTATCTGATCAGGATCCAAACTTTTTGTTATCTTATCAGATCCAAAATGTTTGCTCTCTGATCAGGATCTAAACTGTTTGCTAATAAAGCAGCATGTGATCAGGATCCAAACTGTTAGCTTATAAAGCAGCTTCTGATCAGGGTCCAAACTGTTTGCTATCTGATCAGGGTCCAAACTGTTTGCTTATAAAGCAGCGTCTGATCAGGATCCAAGCTGTTTGAAATCTGATCTTGATCCAAACTGTTTGCTATCTGATCAGGGTCCAAACTGTTTGCTTATAAAGCAGCGTCTGATCAGGATCCAAGCTGTTTGAAATCTGATCTTGATCCAAACTGTTTGCTTTCTGATCATGATCCAATCTGTTTGCCAGCTGACCAGGGCAAAACGGTTCTAATAAAGCAGCATCTGATCAGGATCCAAACTCTTTGCTTTCTGATCAGGGTCCAAACTGTTAGCTTAAAAAGCAGCGTCTGATCAGGATCCAAACTGTTTGCTAATACAACAGCCTCTGATAGGGGTACCAACTGTTTACTTATCAAGCACCGTCTGGTCAGCATTAAAACTGTTTGCTATCTACTCTGACATCAGGATAAAAACTGTTTGCTTATAAAGCGGCATCTGCTCAGGATCCAAACTGTTAGCTTATATAGCAGCTTCTGATCAGGGTCCAAACTGTTTGCTATCTGATCAGGGTCCAAAACTATTTGCTTATAAAGCAGCGTCTGATCAGGATCCAAGCTGTTTGAAATCTGATATTGATCCAAACTGTTTGCTATCTGGTCAGGGTCCAAGCTGTTTGCTTATAAAGCAGTGTCTGATCAGGATCCAAGCTGTTTGAATCTGATCTTGATCCAAACTGTTTGCTATCTGATCATGATCCAATCTGTATGCCAGCTGACCAGGGCAAAACGGTTCTAATAAAGCAGCATCTGATCAGGATCCAAACTCTTTGCTTTCTGATCAGGGTCCAAACTGTTAGCTTAAAAAGCAGCGTCTGATCAGGATCCAAACTGTTAGCTAATATAACAGCCTCTGATAGGGGTCCACACTGTTTACTTATCAAGCACCGTCTGATCAGGATCCAAACTGTTTGCTTATTACGCAGCTTGTGGCCAGGATCCAAACTGTATGCTAATAAAGCAGCATCTGAACGTGACCCCAACTGTTTGCTATCTGATAAGGATCCAAACTGTTTGCAAATAGAGCAGTGTCTGATCAAGATCTGATCAGGATCCAAACTGTTTGCTTAGAACGCAGCCTCTGACCAGGATCCAAACTGTTTCAAAGCAGAGCTTGTTGTCAGAGGCTGCTTTATTAGCAAATATTTTTTATCCTGATCAGATAGCTATTTGTTTGCAGACACTTCCATATAAGCAAACGGTTTGGATCAGACCAGAGGCTGCTTTATAAGCAATCAGTTCCGACCTTTATCAGACGCTGCTTTATTATCCTGATCAGATAGGAAACAGTTTGGATCCTGGTCAGACAATGCTTGCTTAACAAACAGTTTGGATCGGTATCAGACAGCAAACAGTTTTGATCTTGATCAGATAGCAAACAGTTTGGATCCTAATCGGATGCTGCTTAGCAAACAGTTTGGACCCTTATCAGATGCCTCTTTATTAGCAAACAGTTTGGATCCTTGACAGATGCTGCTTTATTCCCAAAGATGGACCCTTATCAGATGCTGTTTTATTAGGATTTTTATTGATCCTGATCAGATAGCAAACAGTTTCGATCCTGGACAGATGCCGCATTATTCACAAACAGATTGGACCCTTATCAGATGCCACTTTATTCACAAACAGTTTGCACCCTTATCAGATGCCACTTTATAAGCAAACAGTTTGGAACCTTGACAGATGCCAATTTATTCACAAACAGTTTGGACCCTTATCAGATGCCGCTTTATTAGCAAACAGTTTGGATCCTGGACAGATGCCGCTTTATTCCCAAACAGTTTGGACCCTTATCAGATGCTGCTTTATTCACAAACAGTTTGGATCCTGATCAGATGCTGCTTAGCAAACAGTTTGGACCCTTATCAGATGCCGCTTTATTCACAAACAGTTTGCACCCTTATCAGATGCAACTTTATAAGCAAACAGTTTGGAACCTTGACAGATGCCAATTTATTCACAAACAGTTTGGACCCTTATCAGATGCCGCTTTATTAGCAAACAGTTTGGATCCTGGACAGATGCCGCTTTATTCCCAAACAGTTTGGACCCTTATCAGATGCTGCTTTATTAGCAAACAGTTTGGATCCTGATCAGATGCCGCTTTATTAGCAAACAGTTTGGATCCTGTACATATGCTGCTTTATTCGCAAACAGTTTGGACCCTTATCAAATGCTGCTTTATTATATTTTTTAGATCCTGATCAAATAGCAAACAGTTTGGATCCTAATCAGATGCTGCTAAAGCAAACAGTTTGGACCCTTATCAGACACCCCTTTATTAGCAAACAGTTTAGATCTTGATCAGATAGCGAACAGTTTGTATCTGATCAAATAGCTAACAGTAAGGATCTTAACTGTATGGATCATGATCAAAGAGCAAACAGTTTAGATCCCGTTTAGATGCTGCTTTATAAGCAACAGTTTTGATCCTGATCAAACACTGCTTTATAAGCAAACAGTGAGTCCTGATCAGACATGGCTTTATTAGCAAACAGTTTGGATTTTGATCAGAAGCTGCTTTATTAGCAAACAATGAGTATGAAAATCATTTGGTAACATTTACTCATGTTTATTGCGCACATCCATTAGAGGTTCAATAATTTTGATTATTTTACATTTCGGCGTTTATGCTTTATTTAAGTTGCTTTATGCATGTGGTATAGGTATGCATGATTAACCTGTTTTTCTTCACTCTTAATTTAATGCTTCGCCTGCTAAACGAGACCATAGTGTCATATGCAAACAACTTAAACCGGAATGAAATTCCACCACATATTTAGCAAATTGGATAATTCTAAAATCTGAAGAAGTCATATGTGCAGTTTCGTTGCAAGCGAAGGATAAATAATATAACAATCTGCATTCACGCCGAAATGTAAAACTCTTTTCATAAGGGGAGGTTGGGGGTCATATAATTTTGTTTTATAAAATGTAATGGATGTTAATCTTCGGTAAATAACATTGAAGTTACAACATTAACATTCAACCGGTGTACCTGTGAAGATCTGATCAGGATCCAAACTGCTCTCTGATAATGGTCCAAACTGTTTGCTTTCTGTTTAGGATCCCTTTATAAAGGATCTAAACTGTTTGTTAATAAAGCAGCGTCTGATCATGGTCCAAACTGTTTGCTATCTGATCAGGATCCAAACTTTTTGTTATCTTATCAGATCCAAAATGTTTGCTCTCTGATCAGGATCTAAACTGTTTGCTAATAAAGCAGCATGTGATCAGGATCCAAACTGTTAGCTTATAAAGCAGCTTCTGATCAGGGTCCAAACTGTTTGCTATCTGATCAGGGTCCAAACTGTTTGCTTATAAAGCAGCGTCTGATCAGGATCCAAGCTGTTTGAAATCTGATCTTGATCCAAACTGTTTGCTATCTGATCAGGGTCCAAACTGTTTGCTTATAAAGCAGCGTCTGATCAGGATCCAAGCTGTTTGAAATCTGATCTTGATCCAAACTGTTTGCTTTCTGATCATGATCCAATCTGTTTGCCAGCTGACCAGGGCAAAACGGTTCTAATAAAGCAGCATCTGATCAGGATCCAAACTCTTTGCTTTCTGATCAGGGTCCAAACTGTTAGCTTAAAAAGCAGCGTCTGATCAGGATCCAAACTGTTTGCTAATACAACAGCCTCTGATAGGGGTACCAACTGTTTACTTATCAAGCACCGTCTGGTCAGCATTAAAACTGTTTGCTATCTACTCTGACATCAGGATAAAAACTGTTTGCTTATAAAGCGGCATCTGCTCAGGATCCAAACTGTTAGCTTATATAGCAGCTTCTGATCAGGGTCCAAACTGTTTGCTATCTGATCAGGGTCCAAAACTATTTGCTTATAAAGCAGCGTCTGATCAGGATCCAAGCTGTTTGAAATCTGATATTGATCCAAACTGTTTGCTATCTGGTCAGGGTCCAAGCTGTTTGCTTATAAAGCAGTGTCTGATCAGGATCCAAGCTGTTTGAATCTGATCTTGATCCAAACTGTTTGCTATCTGATCATGATCCAATCTGTATGCCAGCTGACCAGGGCAAAACGGTTCTAATAAAGCAGCATCTGATCAGGATCCAAACTCTTTGCTTTCTGATCAGGGTCCAAACTGTTAGCTTAAAAAGCAGCGTCTGATCAGGATCCAAACTGTTAGCTAATATAACAGCCTCTGATAGGGGCCCACACTGTTTACTTATCAAGCACCGTCTGATCAGGATCCAAACTGTTTGCTTATTACGCAGCTTGTGGCCAGGATCCAAACTGTATGCTAATAAAGCAGCATCTGAACGTGACCCCAACTGTTTGCTATCTGATAAGGATCCAAACTGTTTGCAAATAGAGCAGTGTCTGATCAAGATCTGATCAGGATCCAAACTGTTTGCTTAGAACGCAGCCTCTGACCAGGATCCAAACTGTTTCAAAGCAGAGCTTGTTGTCAGAGGCTGCTTTATTAGCAAATATTTTTTATCCTGATCAGATAGCTATTTGTTTGCAGTCACTTCCATATAAGCAAACGGTTTGGATCAGACCAGAGGCTGCTTTATAAGCAATCAGTTCCGACCTTTATCAGACGCTGCTTTATTATCCTGATCAGATAGGAAACAGTTTGGATCCTGGTCAGACAATGCTTGCTTAACAAACAGTTTGGATCGGTATCAGACAGCAAACAGTTTTGATCTTGATCAGATAGCAAACAGTTTGGATCCTAATCGGATGCTGCTTAGCAAACAGTTTGGACCCTTATCAGATGCCTCTTTATTAGCAAACAGTTTGGATCCTTGACAGATGCTGCTTTATTCCCAAAGATGGACCCTTATCAGATGCTGTTTTATTAGGATTTTTATTGATCCTGATCAGATAGCAAACAGTTTCGATCCTGGACAGATGCCGCATTATTCACAAACAGATTGGACCCTTATCAGATGCCACTTTATTCACAAACAGTTTGCACCCTTATCAGATGCAACTTTATAAGCAAACAGTTTGGAACCTTGACAGATGCCAATTTATTCACAAACAGTTTGGACCCTTATCAGATGCCGCTTTATTAGCAAACAGTTTGGATCCTGGACAGATGCCGCTTTATTCCCAAACAGTTTGGACCCTTATCAGATGCTGCTTTATTCACAAACAGTTTGGATCCTGATCAGATGCTGCTTAGCAAACAGTTTGGACCCTTATCAGATGCCGCTTTATTCACAAACAGTTTGCACCCTTATCAGATGCAACTTTATAAGCAAACAGTTTGGAACCTTGATAGATGCCAATTTATTCACAAACAGTTTGGACCCTTATCAGATGCCGCTTTATTAGCAAACAGTTTGGATCCTGGACAGATGCCGCTTTATTCCCAAACAGTTTGGACCCTTATCAGATGCTGCTTTATTAGCAAACAGTTTGGATCCTGATCAGATGCCGCTTTATTAGCAAACAGTTTGGATCCTGTACATATGCTGCTTTATTCGCAAACAGTTTGGACCCTTATCAAATGCTGCTTTATTATATTTTTTAGATCCTGATCAAATAGCAAACAGTTTGGATCCTAATCAGATGCTGCTAAAGCAAACAGTTTGGACCCTTATCAGACACCCCTTTATTAGCAAACAGTTTAGATCTTGATCAGATAGCGAACAGTTTGTATCTGATCAAATAGCTAACAGTAAGGATCTTAACTGTATGGATCATGATCAAAGAGCAAACAGTTTAGATCCCGTTTAGATGCTGCTTTATAAGCAACAGTTTTGATCCTGATCAAACACTGCTTTATAAGCAAACAGTGAGTCCTGATCAGACATGGCTTTATTAGCAAACAGTTTGGATTTTGATCAGAAGCTGCTTTATTAGCAAACAATGAGTATGAAAATCATTTGGTAACATTTACTCATGTTTATTGCGCACATCCATTAGAGGTTCAATAATTTTGATTATTTTACATTTCGGCGTTTATGCTTTATTTAAGTTGCTTTATGCATGTGGTATAGGTATGCATGATTAACCTGTTTTTCTTCACTCTTAATTTAATGCTTCGCCTGCTAAACGAGACCATAGTGTCATATGCAAACAACTTAAACCGGAATGAAATTCCACCACATATTTAGCAAATTGGATAATTCTAAAATCTGAAGAAGTCATATGTGCAGTTTCGTTGCAAGCGAAGGATAAATAATATAACAATCTGCATTCACGCCGAAATGTAAAACTCTTTTCATAAGGGGAGGTTGGGGGTCATATAATTTTGTTTTATAAAATGTAATGGATGTTAATCTTCGGTAAATAACATTGAAGTTACAACATTAACATTCAACCGGTGTACCTGTGAAGATCTGATCAGGATCCAAACTGCTCTCTGATAATGGTCCAAACTGTTTGCTTTCTGTTTAGGATCCCTTTATAAAGGATCTAAACTGTTTGTTAATAAAGCAGCGTCTGATCATGGTCCAAACTGTTTGCTATCTGATCAGGATCCAAACTTTTTGTTATCTTATCAGATCCAAAATGTTTGCTCTCTGATCAGGATCTAAACTGTTTGCTAATAAAGCAGCATGTGATCAGGATCCAAACTGTTAGCTTATAAAGCAGCTTCTGATCAGGGTCCAAACTGTTTGCTATCTGATCAGGGTCCAAACTGTTTGCTTATAAAGCAGCGTCTGATCAGGATCCAAGCTGTTTGAAATCTGATCTTGATCCAAACTGTTTGCTATCTGATCAGGGTCCAAACTGTTTGCTTATAAAGCAGCGTCTGATCAGGATCCAAGCTGTTTGAAATCTGATCTTGATCCAAACTGTTTGCTTTCTGATCATGATCCAATCTGTTTGCCAGCTGACCAGGGCAAAACGGTTCTAATAAAGCAGCATCTGATCAGGATCCAAACTCTTTGCTTTCTGATCAGGGTCCAAACTGTTAGCTTAAAAAGCAGCGTCTGATCAGGATCCAAACTGTTTGCTAATACAACAGCCTCTGATAGGGGTACCAACTGTTTACTTATCAAGCACCGTCTGGTCAGCATTAAAACTGTTTGCTATCTACTCTGACATCAGGATAAAAACTGTTTGCTTATAAAGCGGCATCTGCTCAGGATCCAAACTGTTAGCTTATATAGCAGCTTCTGATCAGGGTCCAAACTGTTTGCTATCTGATCAGGGTCCAAAACTATTTGCTTATAAAGCAGCGTCTGATCAGGATCCAAGCTGTTTGAAATCTGATATTGATCCAAACTGTTTGCTATCTGGTCAGGGTCCAAGCTGTTTGCTTATAAAGCAGTGTCTGATCAGGATCCAAGCTGTTTGAATCTGATCTTGATCCAAACTGTTTGCTATCTGATCATGATCCAATCTGTATGCCAGCTGACCAGGGCAAAACGGTTCTAATAAAGCAGCATCTGATCAGGATCCAAACTCTTTGCTTTCTGATCAGGGTCCAAACTGTTAGCTTAAAAAGCAGCGTCTGATCAGGATCCAAACTGTTAGCTAATATAACAGCCTCTGATAGGGGCCCACACTGTTTACTTATCAAGCACCGTCTGATCAGGATCCAAACTGTTTGCTTATTACGCAGCTTGTGGCCAGGATCCAAACTGTATGCTAATAAAGCAGCATCTGAACGTGACCCCAACTGTTTGCTATCTGATAAGGATCCAAACTGTTTGCAAATAGAGCAGTGTCTGATCAAGATCTGATCAGGATCCAAACTGTTTGCTTAGAACGCAGCCTCTGACCAGGATCCAAACTGTTTCAAAGCAGAGCTTGTTGTCAGAGGCTGCTTTATTAGCAAATATTTTTTATCCTGATCAGATAGCTATTTGTTTGCAGACACTTCCATATAAGCAAACGGTTTGGATCAGACCAGAGGCTGCTTTATAAGCAATCAGTTCCGACCTTTATCAGACGCTGCTTTATTATCCTGATCAGATAGGAAACAGTTTGGATCCTGGTCAGACAATGCTTGCTTAACAAACAGTTTGGATCGGTATCGGACAGCAAACAGTTTTGATCTTGATCAGATAGCAAACAGTTTGGATCCTAATCGGATGCTGCTTAGCAAACAGTTTGGACCCTTATCAGATGCCTCTTTATTAGCAAACAGTTTGGATCCTTGACAGATGCTGCTTTATTCCCAAAGATGGACCCTTATCAGATGCTGTTTTATTAGGATTTTTATTGATCCTGATCAGATAGCAAACAGTTTCGATCCTGGACAGATGCCGCATTATTCACAAACAGATTGACCCTTATCAGATGCCACTTTATTCACAAACAGTTTGCACCCTTATCAGATGCAACTTTATAAGCAAACAGTTTGGAACCTTGACAGATGCCAATTTATTCACAAACAGTTTGGACCCTTATCAGATGCCGCTTTATTAGCAAACAGTTTGGATCCTGGACAGATGCCGCTTTATTCCCAAACAGTTTGGACCCTTATCAGATGCTGCTTTATTCACAAACAGTTTGGATCCTGATCAGATGCTGCTTAGCAAACAGTTTGGACCCTTATCAGATGCCGCTTTATTCACAAACAGTTTGCACCCTTATCAGATGCAACTTTATAAGCAAACAGTTTGGAACCTTGATAGATGCCAATTTATTCACAAACAGTTTGGACCCTTATCAGATGCCGCTTTATTAGCAAACAGTTTGGATCCTGGTCAGACAATGCTTGCTTAACAAACAGTTTGGATCGGTATCGGACAGCAAACAGTTTTGATCTTGATCAGATAGCAAACAGTTTGGATCCTAATCGGATGCTGCTTAGCAAACAGTTTGGACCCTTATCAGATGCCTCTTTATTAGCAAACAGTTTGGATCCTTGACAGATGCTGCTTTATTCCCAAAGATGGACCCTTATCAGATGCTGTTTTATTAGGATTTTTATTGATCCTGATCAGATAGCAAACAGTTTCGATCCTGGACAGATGCCGCATTATTCACAAACAGATTGACCCTTATCAGATGCCACTTTATTCACAAACAGTTTGCACCCTTATCAGATGCAACTTTATAAGCAAACAGTTTGGAACCTTGACAGATGCCAATTTATTCACAAACAGTTTGGACCCTTATCAGATGCCGCTTTATTAGCAAACAGTTTGGATCCTGGACAGATGCCGCTTTATTCCCAAACAGTTTGGACCCTTATCAGATGCTGCTTTATTCACAAACAGTTTGGATCCTGATCAGATGCTGCTTAGCAAACAGTTTGGACCCTTATCAGATGCCGCTTTATTCACAAACAGTTTGCACCCTTATCAGATGCAACTTTATAAGCAAACAGTTTGGAACCTTGATAGATGCCAATTTATTCACAAACAGTTTGGACCCTTATCAGATGCCGCTTTATTAGCAAACAGTTTGGATCCTGGACAGATGCCGCTTTATTCCCAAACAGTTTGGACCCTTATCAGATGCTGCTTTATTAGCAAACAGTTTGGATCCTGATCAGATGCCGCTTTATTAGCAAACAGTTTGGATCCTGTACATATGCTGCTTTATTCGCAAACAGTTTGGACCCTTATCAAATGCTGCTTTATTATATTTTTTAGATCCTGATCAAATAGCAAACAGTTTGGATCCTAATCAGATGCTGCTAAAGCAAACAGTTTGGACCCTTATCAGACACCCCTTTATTAGCAAACAGTTTAGATCTTGATCAGATAGCGAACAGTTTGTATCTGATCAAATAGCTAACAGTAAGGATCTTAACTGTATGGATCATGATCAAAGAGCAAACAGTTTAGATCCCGTTTAGATGCTGCTTTATAAGCAACAGTTTTGATCCTGATCAAACACTGCTTTATAAGCAAACAGTGAGTCCTGATCAGACATGGCTTTATTAGCAAACAGTTTGGATTTTGATCAGAAGCTGCTTTATTAGCAAACAATGAGTATGAAAATCATTTGGTAACATTTACTCATGTTTATTGCGCACATCCATTAGAGGTTCAATAATTTTGATTATTTTACATTTCGGCGTTTATGCTTTATTTAAGTTGCTTTATGCATGTGGTATAGGTATGCATGATTAACCTGTTTTTCTTCACTCTTAATTTAATGCTTCGCCTGCTAAACGAGACCATAGTGTCATATGCAAACAACTTAAACCGGAATGAAATTCCACCACATATTTAGCAAATTGGATAATTCTAAAATCTGAAGAAGTCATATGTGCAGTTTCGTTGCAAGCGAAGGATAAATAATATAACAATCTGCATTCACGCCGAAATGTAAAACTCTTTTCATAAGGGGAGGTTGGGGGTCATATAATTTTGTTTTATAAAATGTAATGGATGTTAATCTTCGGTAAATAACATTGAAGTTACAACATTAACATTCAACCGGTGTACCTGTGAAGATCTGATCAGGATCCAAACTGCTCTCTGATAATGGTCCAAACTGTTTGCTTTCTGTTTAGGATCCCTTTATAAAGGATCTAA
Organism: Gari tellinella; assembly: GCA_922989275.2. Lineage (NCBI taxonomy): Eukaryota > Metazoa > Mollusca > Bivalvia > Cardiida > Psammobiidae > Gari > Gari tellinella. The sequence continues at coordinate 23,964,748 of OV277857.1, read as the reverse complement.
ACTGTTTGTTAATAAAGCAGCGTCTGATCATGGTCCAAACTGTTTGCTATCTGATCAGGATCCAAACTTTTTGTTATCTTATCAGATCCAAAATGTTTGCTCTCTGATCAGGATCTAAACTGTTTGCTAATAAAGCAGCATGTGATCAGGATCCAAACTGTTAGCTTATAAAGCAGCTTCTGATCAGGGTCCAAACTGTTTGCTATCTGATCAGGGTCCAAACTGTTTGCTTATAAAGCAGCGTCTGATCAGGATCCAAGCTGTTTGAAATCTGATCTTGATCCAAACTGTTTGCTATCTGATCAGGGTCCAAACTGTTTGCTTATAAAGCAGCGTCTGATCAGGATCCAAGCTGTTTGAAATCTGATCTTGATCCAAACTGTTTGCTTTCTGATCATGATCCAATCTGTTTGCCAGCTGACCAGGGCAAAACGGTTCTAATAAAGCAGCATCTGATCAGGATCCAAACTCTTTGCTTTCTGATCAGGGTCCAAACTGTTAGCTTAAAAAGCAGCGTCTGATCAGGATCCAAACTGTTTGCTAATACAACAGCCTCTGATAGGGGTACCAACTGTTTACTTATCAAGCACCGTCTGGTCAGCATTAAAACTGTTTGCTATCTACTCTGACATCAGGATAAAAACTGTTTGCTTATAAAGCGGCATCTGCTCAGGATCCAAACTGTTAGCTTATATAGCAGCTTCTGATCAGGGTCCAAACTGTTTGCTATCTGATCAGGGTCCAAAACTATTTGCTTATAAAGCAGCGTCTGATCAGGATCCAAGCTGTTTGAAATCTGATATTGATCCAAACTGTTTGCTATCTGGTCAGGGTCCAAGCTGTTTGCTTATAAAGCAGTGTCTGATCAGGATCCAAGCTGTTTGAATCTGATCTTGATCCAAACTGTTTGCTATCTGATCATGATCCAATCTGTATGCCAGCTGACCAGGGCAAAACGGTTCTAATAAAGCAGCATCTGATCAGGATCCAAACTCTTTGCTTTCTGATCAGGGTCCAAACTGTTAGCTTAAAAAGCAGCGTCTGATCAGGATCCAAACTGTTAGCTAATATAACAGCCTCTGATAGGGGCCCACACTGTTTACTTATCAAGCACCGTCTGATCAGGATCCAAACTGTTTGCTTATTACGCAGCTTGTGGCCAGGATCCAAACTGTATGCTAATAAAGCAGCATCTGAACGTGACCCCAACTGTTTGCTATCTGATAAGGATCCAAACTGTTTGCAAATAGAGCAGTGTCTGATCAAGATCTGATCAGGATCCAAACTGTTTGCTTAGAACGCAGCCTCTGACCAGGATCCAAACTGTTTCAAAGCAGAGCTTGTTGTCAGAGGCTGCTTTATTAGCAAATATTTTTTATCCTGATCAGATAGCTATTTGTTTGCAGTCACTTCCATATAAGCAAACGGTTTGGATCAGACCAGAGGCTGCTTTATAAGCAATCAGTTCCGACCTTTATCAGACGCTGCTTTATTATCCTGATCAGATAGGAAACAGTTTGGATCCTGGTCAGACAATGCTTGCTTAACAAACAGTTTGGATCGGTATCAGACAGCAAACAGTTTTGATCTTGATCAGATAGCAAACAGTTTGGATCCTAATCGGATGCTGCTTAGCAAACAGTTTGGACCCTTATCAGATGCCTCTTTATTAGCAAACAGTTTGGATCCTTGACAGATGCTGCTTTATTCCCAAAGATGGACCCTTATCAGATGCTGTTTTATTAGGATTTTTATTGATCCTGATCAGATAGCAAACAGTTTCGATCCTGGACAGATGCCGCATTATTCACAAACAGATTGGACCCTTATCAGATGCCACTTTATTCACAAACAGTTTGCACCCTTATCAGATGCAACTTTATAAGCAAACAGTTTGGAACCTTGACAGATGCCAATTTATTCACAAACAGTTTGGACCCTTATCAGATGCCGCTTTATTAGCAAACAGTTTGGATCCTGGACAGATGCCGCTTTATTCCCAAACAGTTTGGACCCTTATCAGATGCTGCTTTATTCACAAACAGTTTGGATCCTGATCAGATGCTGCTTAGCAAACAGTTTGGACCCTTATCAGATGCCGCTTTATTCACAAACAGTTTGCACCCTTATCAGATGCAACTTTATAAGCAAACAGTTTGGAACCTTGATAGATGCCAATTTATTCACAAACAGTTTGGACCCTTATCAGATGCCGCTTTATTAGCAAACAGTTTGGATCCTGGACAGATGCCGCTTTATTCCCAAACAGTTTGGACCCTTATCAGATGCTGCTTTATTAGCAAACAGTTTGGATCCTGATCAGATGCCGCTTTATTAGCAAACAGTTTGGATCCTGTACATATGCTGCTTTATTCGCAAACAGTTTGGACCCTTATCAAATGCTGCTTTATTATATTTTTTAGATCCTGATCAAATAGCAAACAGTTTGGATCCTAATCAGATGCTGCTAAAGCAAACAGTTTGGACCCTTATCAGACACCCCTTTATTAGCAAACAGTTTAGATCTTGATCAGATAGCGAACAGTTTGTATCTGATCAAATAGCTAACAGTAAGGATCTTAACTGTATGGATCATGATCAAAGAGCAAACAGTTTAGATCCCGTTTAGATGCTGCTTTATAAGCAACAGTTTTGATCCTGATCAAACACTGCTTTATAAGCAAACAGTGAGTCCTGATCAGACATGGCTTTATTAGCAAACAGTTTGGATTTTGATCAGAAGCTGCTTTATTAGCAAACAATGAGTATGAAAATCATTTGGTAACATTTACTCATGTTTATTGCGCACATCCATTAGAGGTTCAATAATTTTGATTATTTTACATTTCGGCGTTTATGCTTTATTTAAGTTGCTTTATGCATGTGGTATAGGTATGCATGATTAACCTGTTTTTCTTCACTCTTAATTTAATGCTTCGCCTGCTAAACGAGACCATAGTGTCATATGCAAACAACTTAAACCGGAATGAAATTCCACCACATATTTAGCAAATTGGATAATTCTAAAATCTGAAGAAGTCATATGTGCAGTTTCGTTGCAAGCGAAGGATAAATAATATAACAATCTGCATTCACGCCGAAATGTAAAACTCTTTTCATAAGGGGAGGTTGGGGGTCATATAATTTTGTTTTATAAAATGTAATGGATGTTAATCTTCGGTAAATAACATTGAAGTTACAACATTAACATTCAACCGGTGTACCTGTGAAGATCTGATCAGGATCCAAACTGCTCTCTGATAATGGTCCAAACTGTTTGCTTTCTGTTTAGGATCCCTTTATAAAGGATCTAAACTGTTTGTTAATAAAGCAGCGTCTGATCATGGTCCAAACTGTTTGCTATCTGATCAGGATCCAAACTTTTTGTTATCTTATCAGATCCAAAATGTTTGCTCTCTGATCAGGATCTAAACTGTTTGCTAATAAAGCAGCATGTGATCAGGATCCAAACTGTTAGCTTATAAAGCAGCTTCTGATCAGGGTCCAAACTGTTTGCTATCTGATCAGGGTCCAAACTGTTTGCTTATAAAGCAGCGTCTGATCAGGATCCAAGCTGTTTGAAATCTGATCTTGATCCAAACTGTTTGCTATCTGATCAGGGTCCAAACTGTTTGCTTATAAAGCAGCGTCTGATCAGGATCCAAGCTGTTTGAAATCTGATCTTGATCCAAACTGTTTGCTTTCTGATCATGATCCAATCTGTTTGCCAGCTGACCAGGGCAAAACGGTTCTAATAAAGCAGCATCTGATCAGGATCCAAACTCTTTGCTTTCTGATCAGGGTCCAAACTGTTAGCTTAAAAAGCAGCGTCTGATCAGGATCCAAACTGTTTGCTAATACAACAGCCTCTGATAGGGGTACCAACTGTTTACTTATCAAGCACCGTCTGGTCAGCATTAAAACTGTTTGCTATCTACTCTGACATCAGGATAAAAACTGTTTGCTTATAAAGCGGCATCTGCTCAGGATCCAAACTGTTAGCTTATATAGCAGCTTCTGATCAGGGTCCAAACTGTTTGCTATCTGATCAGGGTCCAAAACTATTTGCTTATAAAGCAGCGTCTGATCAGGATCCAAGCTGTTTGAAATCTGATATTGATCCAAACTGTTTGCTATCTGGTCAGGGTCCAAGCTGTTTGCTTATAAAGCAGTGTCTGATCAGGATCCAAGCTGTTTGAATCTGATCTTGATCCAAACTGTTTGCTATCTGATCATGATCCAATCTGTATGCCAGCTGACCAGGGCAAAACGGTTCTAATAAAGCAGCATCTGATCAGGATCCAAACTCTTTGCTTTCTGATCAGGGTCCAAACTGTTAGCTTAAAAAGCAGCGTCTGATCAGGATCCAAACTGTTAGCTAATATAACAGCCTCTGATAGGGGCCCACACTGTTTACTTATCAAGCACCGTCTGATCAGGATCCAAACTGTTTGCTTATTACGCAGCTTGTGGCCAGGATCCAAACTGTATGCTAATAAAGCAGCATCTGAACGTGACCCCAACTGTTTGCTATCTGATAAGGATCCAAACTGTTTGCAAATAGAGCAGTGTCTGATCAAGATCTGATCAGGATCCAAACTGTTTGCTTAGAACGCAGCCTCTGACCAGGATCCAAACTGTTTCAAAGCAGAGCTTGTTGTCAGAGGCTGCTTTATTAGCAAATATTTTTTATCCTGATCAGATAGCTATTTGTTTGCAGACACTTCCATATAAGCAAACGGTTTGGATCAGACCAGAGGCTGCTTTATAAGCAATCAGTTCCGACCTTTATCAGACGCTGCTTTATTATCCTGATCAGATAGGAAACAGTTTGGATCCTGGTCAGACAATGCTTGCTTAACAAACAGTTTGGATCGGTATCGGACAGCAAACAGTTTTGATCTTGATCAGATAGCAAACAGTTTGGATCCTAATCGGATGCTGCTTAGCAAACAGTTTGGACCCTTATCAGATGCCTCTTTATTAGCAAACAGTTTGGATCCTTGACAGATGCTGCTTTATTCCCAAAGATGGACCCTTATCAGATGCTGTTTTATTAGGATTTTTATTGATCCTGATCAGATAGCAAACAGTTTCGATCCTGGACAGATGCCGCATTATTCACAAACAGATTGGACCCTTATCAGATGCCACTTTATTCACAAACAGTTTGCACCCTTATCAGATGCAACTTTATAAGCAAACAGTTTGGAACCTTGACAGATGCCAATTTATTCACAAACAGTTTGGACCCTTATCAGATGCCGCTTTATTAGCAAACAGTTTGGATCCTGGACAGATGCCGCTTTATTCCCAAACAGTTTGGACCCTTATCAGATGCTGCTTTATTCACAAACAGTTTGGATCCTGATCAGATGCTGCTTAGCAAACAGTTTGGACCCTTATCAGATGCCGCTTTATTCACAAACAGTTTGCACCCTTATCAGATGCAACTTTATAAGCAAACAGTTTGGAACCTTGATAGATGCCAATTTATTCACAAACAGTTTGGACCCTTATCAGATGCCGCTTTATTAGCAAACAGTTTGGATCCTGGACAGATGCCGCTTTATTCCCAAACAGTTTGGACCCTTATCAGATGCTGCTTTATTAGCAAACAGTTTGGATCCTGATCAGATGCCGCTTTATTAGCAAACAGTTTGGATCCTGTACATATGCTGCTTTATTCGCAAACAGTTTGGACCCTTATCAAATGCTGCTTTATTATATTTTTTAGATCCTGATCAAATAGCAAACAGTTTGGATCCTAATCAGATGCTGCTAAAGCAAACAGTTTGGACCCTTATCAGACACCCCTTTATTAGCAAACAGTTTAGATCTTGATCAGATAGCGAACAGTTTGTATCTGATCAAATAGCTAACAGTAAGGATCTTAACTGTATGGATCATGATCAAAGAGCAAACAGTTTAGATCCCGTTTAGATGCTGCTTTATAAGCAACAGTTTTGATCCTGATCAAACACTGCTTTATAAGCAAACAGTGAGTCCTGATCAGACATGGCTTTATTAGCAAACAGTTTGGATTTTGATCAGAAGCTGCTTTATTAGCAAACAATGAGTATGAAAATCATTTGGTAACATTTACTCATGTTTATTGCGCACATCCATTAGAGGTTCAATAATTTTGATTATTTTACATTTCGGCGTTTATGCTTTATTTAAGTTGCTTTATGCATGTGGTATAGGTATGCATGATTAACCTGTTTTTCTTCACTCTTAATTTAATGCTTCGCCTGCTAAACGAGACCATAGTGTCATATGCAAACAACTTAAACCGGAATGAAATTCCACCACATATTTAGCAAATTGGATAATTCTAAAATCTGAAGAAGTCATATGTGCAGTTTCGTTGCAAGCGAAGGATAAATAATATAACAATCTGCATTCACGCCGAAATGTAAAACTCTTTTCATAAGGGGAGGTTGGGGGTCATATAATTTTGTTTTATAAAATGTAATGGATGTTAATCTTCGGTAAATAACATTGAAGTTACAACATTAACATTCAACCGGTGTACCTGTGAAGATCTGATCAGGATCCAAACTGCTCTCTGATAATGGTCCAAACTGTTTGCTTTCTGTTTAGGATCCCTTTATAAAGGATCTAAACTGTTTGTTAATAAAGCAGCGTCTGATCATGGTCCAAACTGTTTGCTATCTGATCAGGATCCAAACTTTTTGTTATCTTATCAGATCCAAAATGTTTGCTCTCTGATCAGGATCTAAACTGTTTGCTAATAAAGCAGCATGTGATCAGGATCCAAACTGTTAGCTTATAAAGCAGCTTCTGATCAGGGTCCAAACTGTTTGCTATCTGATCAGGGTCCAAACTGTTTGCTTATAAAGCAGCGTCTGATCAGGATCCAAGCTGTTTGAAATCTGATCTTGATCCAAACTGTTTGCTATCTGATCAGGGTCCAAACTGTTTGCTTATAAAGCAGCGTCTGATCAGGATCCAAGCTGTTTGAAATCTGATCTTGATCCAAACTGTTTGCTTTCTGATCATGATCCAATCTGTTTGCCAGCTGACCAGGGCAAAACGGTTCTAATAAAGCAGCATCTGATCAGGATCCAAACTCTTTGCTTTCTGATCAGGGTCCAAACTGTTAGCTTAAAAAGCAGCGTCTGATCAGGATCCAAACTGTTTGCTAATACAACAGCCTCTGATAGGGGTACCAACTGTTTACTTATCAAGCACCGTCTGGTCAGCATTAAAACTGTTTGCTATCTACTCTGACATCAGGATAAAAACTGTTTGCTTATAAAGCGGCATCTGCTCAGGATCCAAACTGTTAGCTTATATAGCAGCTTCTGATCAGGGTCCAAACTGTTTGCTATCTGATCAGGGTCCAAAACTATTTGCTTATAAAGCAGCGTCTGATCAGGATCCAAGCTGTTTGAAATCTGATATTGATCCAAACTGTTTGCTATCTGGTCAGGGTCCAAGCTGTTTGCTTATAAAGCAGTGTCTGATCAGGATCCAAGCTGTTTGAATCTGATCTTGATCCAAACTGTTTGCTATCTGATCATGATCCAATCTGTATGCCAGCTGACCAGGGCAAAACGGTTCTAATAAAGCAGCATCTGATCAGGATCCAAACTCTTTGCTTTCTGATCAGGGTCCAAACTGTTAGCTTAAAAAGCAGCGTCTGATCAGGATCCAAACTGTTAGCTAATATAACAGCCTCTGATAGGGGCCCACACTGTTTACTTATCAAGCACCGTCTGATCAGGATCCAAACTGTTTGCTTATTACGCAGCTTGTGGCCAGGATCCAAACTGTATGCTAATAAAGCAGCATCTGAACGTGACCCCAACTGTTTGCTATCTGATAAGGATCCAAACTGTTTGCAAATAGAGCAGTGTCTGATCAAGATCTGATCAGGATCCAAACTGTTTGCTTAGAACGCAGCCTCTGACCAGGATCCAAACTGTTTCAAAGCAGAGCTTGTTGTCAGAGGCTGCTTTATTAGCAAATATTTTTTATCCTGATCAGATAGCTATTTGTTTGCAGACACTTCCATATAAGCAAACGGTTTGGATCAGACCAGAGGCTGCTTTATAAGCAATCAGTTCCGACCTTTATCAGACGCTGCTTTATTATCCTGATCAGATAGGAAACAGTTTGGATCCTGGTCAGACAATGCTTGCTTAACAAACAGTTTGGATCGGTATCGGACAGCAAACAGTTTTGATCTTGATCAGATAGCAAACAGTTTGGATCCTAATCGGATGCTGCTTAGCAAACAGTTTGGACCCTTATCAGATGCCTCTTTATTAGCAAACAGTTTGGATCCTTGACAGATGCTGCTTTATTCCCAAAGATGGACCCTTATCAGATGCTGTTTTATTAGGATTTTTATTGATCCTGATCAGATAGCAAACAGTTTCGATCCTGGACAGATGCCGCATTATTCACAAACAGATTGGACCCTTATCAGATGCCACTTTATTCACAAACAGTTTGCACCCTTATCAGATGCAACTTTATAAGCAAACAGTTTGGAACCTTGACAGATGCCAATTTATTCACAAACAGTTTGGACCCTTATCAGATGCCGCTTTATTAGCAAACAGTTTGGATCCTGGACAGATGCCGCTTTATTCCCAAACAGTTTGGACCCTTATCAGATGCTGCTTTATTCACAAACAGTTTGGATCCTGATCAGATGCTGCTTAGCAAACAGTTTGGACCCTTATCAGATGCCGCTTTATTCACAAACAGTTTGCACCCTTATCAGATGCAACTTTATAAGCAAACAGTTTGGAACCTTGATAGATGCCAATTTATTCACAAACAGTTTGGACCCTTATCAGATGCCGCTTTATTAGCAAACAGTTTGGATCCTGGACAGATGCCGCTTTATTCCCAAACAGTTTGGACCCTTATCAGATGCTGCTTTATTAGCAAACAGTTTGGATCCTGATCAGATGCCGCTTTATTAGCAAACAGTTTGGATCCTGTACATATGCTGCTTTATTCGCAAACAGTTTGGACCCTTATCAAATGCTGCTTTATTATATTTTTTAGATCCTGATCAAATAGCAAACAGTTTGGATCCTAATCAGATGCTGCTAAAGCAAACAGTTTGGACCCTTATCAGACACCCCTTTATTAGCAAACAGTTTAGATCTTGATCAGATAGCGAACAGTTTGTATCTGATCAAATAGCTAACAGTAAGGATCTTAACTGTATGGATCATGATCAAAGAGCAAACAGTTTAGATCCCGTTTAGATGCTGCTTTATAAGCAACAGTTTTGATCCTGATCAAACACTGCTTTATAAGCAAACAGTGAGTCCTGATCAGACATGGCTTTATTAGCAAACAGTTTGGATTTTGATCAGAAGCTGCTTTATTAGCAAACAATGAGTATGAAAATCATTTGGTAACATTTACTCATGTTTATTGCGCACATCCATTAGAGGTTCAATAATTTTGATTATTTTACATTTCGGCGTTTATGCTTTATTTAAGTTGCTTTATGCATGTGGTATAGGTATGCATGATTAACCTGTTTTTCTTCACTCTTAATTTAATGCTTCGCCTGCTAAACGAGACCATAGTGTCATATGCAAACAACTTAAACCGGAATGAAATTCCACCACATATTTAGCAAATTGGATAATTCTAAAATCTGAAGAAGTCATATGTGCAGTTTCGTTGCAAGCGAAGGATAAATAATATAACAATCTGCATTCACGCCGAAATGTAAAACTCTTTTCATAAGGGGAGGTTGGGGGTCATATAATTTTGTTTTATAAAATGTAATGGATGTTAATCTTCGGTAAATAACATTGAAGTTACAACATTAACATTCAACCGGTGTACCTGTGAAGATCTGATCAGGATCCAAACTGCTCTCTGATAATGGTCCAAACTGTTTGCTTTCTGTTTAGGATCCCTTTATAAAGGATCTAAACTGTTTGTTAATAAAGCAGCGTCTGATCATGGTCCAAACTGTTTGCTATCTGATCAGGATCCAAACTTTTTGTTATCTTGTCAGATCCAAAATGTTTGCTCTCTGATCAGGATCTAAACTGTTTGCTAATAAAGCAGCATGTGATCAGGATCCAAACTGTTAGCTTATAAAGCAGCTTCTGATCAGGGTCCAAACTGTTTGCTATCTGATCAGGGTCCAAACTGTTTGCTTATAAAGCAGCGTCTGATCAGGATCCAAGCTGTTTGAAATCTGATCTTGATCCAAACTGTTTGCTATCTGATCAGGGTCCAAACTGTTTGCTTATAAAGCAGCGTCTGATCAGGATCCAAGCTGTTTGAAATCTGATCTTGATCCAAACTGTTTGCTTTCTGATCATGATCCAATCTGTTTGCCAGCTGACCAGGGCAAAACGGTTCTAATAAAGCAGCATCTGATCAGGATCCAAACTCTTTGCTTTCTGATCAGGGTCCAAACTGTTAGCTTAAAAAGCAGCGTCTGATCAGGATCCAAACTGTTTGCTAATACAACAGCCTCTGATAGGGGTACCAACTGTTTACTTATCAAGCACCGTCTGGTCAGCATTAAAACTGTTTGCTATCTACTCTGACATCAGGATAAAAACTGTTTGCTTATAAAGCGGCATCTGCTCAGGATCCAAACTGTTAGCTTATATAGCAGCTTCTGATCAGGGTCCAAACTGTTTGCTATCTGATCAGGGTCCAAAACTATTTGCTTATAAAGCAGCGTCTGATCAGGATCCAAGCTGTTTGAAATCTGATATTGATCCAAACTGTTTGCTATCTGGTCAGGGTCCAAGCTGTTTGCTTATAAAGCAGTGTCTGATCAGGATCCAAGCTGTTTGAATCTGATCTTGATCCAAACTGTTTGCTATCTGATCATGATCCAATCTGTATGCCAGCTGACCAGGGCAAAACGGTTCTAATAAAGCAGCATCTGATCAGGATCCAAACTCTTTGCTTTCTGATCAGGGTCCAAACTGTTAGCTTAAAAAGCAGCGTCTGATCAGGATCCAAACTGTTAGCTAATATAACAGCCTCTGATAGGGGCCCACACTGTTTACTTATCAAGCACCGTCTGATCAGGATCCAAACTGTTTGCTTATTACGCAGCTTGTGGCCAGGATCCAAACTGTATGCTAATAAAGCAGCATCTGAACGTGACCCCAACTGTTTGCTATCTGATAAGGATCCAAACTGTTTGCAAATAGAGCAGTGTCTGATCAAGATCTGATCAGGATCCAAACTGTTTGCTTAGAACGCAGCCTCTGACCAGGATCCAAACTGTTTCAAAGCAGAGCTTGTTGTCAGAGGCTGCTTTATTAGCAAATATTTTTTATCCTGATCAGATAGCTATTTGTTTGCAGACACTTCCATATAAGCAAACGGTTTGGATCAGACCAGAGGCTGCTTTATAAGCAATCAGTTCCGACCTTTATCAGACGCTGCTTTATTATCCTGATCAGATAGGAAACAGTTTGGATCCTGGTCAGACAATGCTTGCTTAACAAACAGTTTGGATCGGTATCGGACAGCAAACAGTTTTGATCTTGATCAGATAGCAAACAGTTTGGATCCTAATCGGATGCTGCTTAGCAAACAGTTTGGACCCTTATCAGATGCCTCTTTATTAGCAAACAGTTTGGATCCTTGACAGATGCTGCTTTATTCCCAAAGATGGACCCTTATCAGATGCTGTTTTATTAGGATTTTTATTGATCCTGATCAGATAGCAAACAGTTTCGATCCTGGACAGATGCCGCATTATTCACAAACAGATTGGACCCTTATCAGATGCCACTTTATTCACAAACAGTTTGCACCCTTATCAGATGCAACTTTATAAGCAAACAGTTTGGAACCTTGACAGATGCCAATTTATTCACAAACAGTTTGGACCCTTATCAGATGCCGCTTTATTAGCAAACAGTTTGGATCCTGGACAGATGCCGCTTTATTCCCAAACAGTTTGGACCCTTATCAGATGCTGCTTTATTCACAAACAGTTTGGATCCTGATCAGATGCTGCTTAGCAAACAGTTTGGACCCTTATCAGATGCCGCTTTATTCACAAACAGTTTGCACCCTTATCAGATGCAACTTTATAAGCAAACAGTTTGGAACCTTGATAGATGCCAATTTATTCACAAACAGTTTGGACCCTTATCAGATGCCGCTTTATTAGCAAACAGTTTGGATCCTGGACAGATGCCGCTTTATTCCCAAACAGTTTGGACCCTTATCAGATGCTGCTTTATTAGCAAACAGTTTGGATCCTGATCAGATGCCGCTTTATTAGCAAACAGTTTGGATCCTGTACATATGCTGCTTTATTCGCAAACAGTTTGGACCCTTATCAAATGCTGCTTTATTATATTTTTTAGATCCTGATCAAATAGCAAACAGTTTGGATCCTAATCAGATGCTGCTAAAGCAAACAGTTTGGACCCTTATCAGACACCCCTTTATTAGCAAACAGTTTAGATCTTGATCAGATAGCGAACAGTTTGTATCTGATCAAATAGCTAACAGTAAGGATCTTAACTGTATGGATCATGATCAAAGAGCAAACAGTTTAGATCCCGTTTAGATGCTGCTTTATAAGCAACAGTTTTGATCCTGATCAAACACTGCTTTATAAGCAAACAGTGAGTCCTGATCAGACATGGCTTTATTAGCAAACAGTTTGGATTTTGATCAGAAGCTGCTTTATTAGCAAACAATGAGTATGAAAATCATTTGGTAACATTTACTCATGTTTATTGCGCACATCCATTAGAGGTTCAATAATTTTGATTATTTTACATTTCGGCGTTTATGCTTTATTTAAGTTGCTTTATGCATGTGGTATAGGTATGCATGATTAACCTGTTTTTCTTCACTCTTAATTTAATGCTTCGCCTGCTAAACGAGACCATAGTGTCATATGCAAACAACTTAAACCGGAATGAAATTCCACCACATATTTAGCAAATTGGATAATTCTAAAATCTGAAGAAGTCATATGTGCAGTTTCGTTGCAAGCGAAGGATAAATAATATAACAATCTGCATTCACGCCGAAATGTAAAACTCTTTTCATAAGGGGAGGTTGGGGGTCATATAATTTTGTTTTATAAAATGTAATGGATGTTAATCTTCGGTAAATAACATTGAAGTTACAACATTAACATTCAACCGGTGTACCTGTGAAGATCTGATCAGGATCCAAACTGCTCTCTGATAATGGTCCAAACTGTTTGCTTTCTGTTTAGGATCCCTTTATAAAGGATCTAAACTGTTTGTTAATAAAGCAGCGTCTGATCATGGTCCAAACTGTTTGCTATCTGATCAGGATCCAAACTTTTTGTTATCTTATCAGATCCAAAATGTTTGCTCTCTGATCAGGATCTAAACTGTTTGCTAATAAAGCAGCATGTGATCAGGATCCAAACTGTTAGCTTATAAAGCAGCTTCTGATCAGGGTCCAAACTGTTTGCTATCTGATCAGGGTCCAAACTGTTTGCTTATAAAGCAGCGTCTGATCAGGATCCAAGCTGTTTGAAATCTGATCTTGATCCAAACTGTTTGCTATCTGATCAGGGTCCAAACTGTTTGCTTATAAAGCAGCGTCTGATCAGGATCCAAGCTGTTTGAAATCTGATCTTGATCCAAACTGTTTGCTTTCTGATCATGATCCAATCTGTTTGCCAGCTGACCAGGGCAAAACGGTTCTAATAAAGCAGCATCTGATCAGGATCCAAACTCTTTGCTTTCTGATCAGGGTCCAAACTGTTAGCTTAAAAAGCAGCGTCTGATCAGGATCCAAACTGTTTGCTAATACAACAGCCTCTGATAGGGGTACCAACTGTTTACTTATCAAGCACCGTCTGGTCAGCATTAAAACTGTTTGCTATCTACTCTGACATCAGGATAAAAACTGTTTGCTTATAAAGCGGCATCTGCTCAGGATCCAAACTGTTAGCTTATATAGCAGCTTCTGATCAGGGTCCAAACTGTTTGCTATCTGATCAGGGTCCAAAACTATTTGCTTATAAAGCAGCGTCTGATCAGGATCCAAGCTGTTTGAAATCTGATATTGATCCAAACTGTTTGCTATCTGGTCAGGGTCCAAGCTGTTTGCTTATAAAGCAGTGTCTGATCAGGATCCAAGCTGTTTGAATCTGATCTTGATCCAAACTGTTTGCTATCTGATCATGATCCAATCTGTATGCCAGCTGACCAGGGCAAAACGGTTCTAATAAAGCAGCATCTGATCAGGATCCAAACTCTTTGCTTTCTGATCAGGGTCCAAACTGTTAGCTTAAAAAGCAGCGTCTGATCAGGATCCAAACTGTTAGCTAATATAACAGCCTCTGATAGGGGCCCACACTGTTTACTTATCAAGCACCGTCTGATCAGGATCCAAACTGTTTGCTTATTACGCAGCTTGTGGCCAGGATCCAAACTGTATGCTAATAAAGCAGCATCTGAACGTGACCCCAACTGTTTGCTATCTGATAAGGATCCAAACTGTTTGCAAATAGAGCAGTGTCTGATCAAGATCTGATCAGGATCCAAACTGTTTGCTTAGAACGCAGCCTCTGACCAGGATCCAAACTGTTTCAAAGCAGAGCTTGTTGTCAGAGGCTGCTTTATTAGCAAATATTTTTTATCCTGATCAGATAGCTATTTGTTTGCAGACACTTCCATATAAGCAAACGGTTTGGATCAGACCAGAGGCTGCTTTATAAGCAATCAGTTCCGACCTTTATCAGACGCTGCTTTATTATCCTGATCAGATAGGAAACAGTTTGGATCCTGGTCAGACAATGCTTGCTTAACAAACAGTTTGGATCGGTATCGGACAGCAAACAGTTTTGATCTTGATCAGATAGCAAACAGTTTGGATCCTAATCGGATGCTGCTTAGCAAACAGTTTGGACCCTTATCAGATGCCTCTTTATTAGCAAACAGTTTGGATCCTTGACAGATGCTGCTTTATTCCCAAAGATGGACCCTTATCAGATGCTGTTTTATTAGGATTTTTATTGATCCTGATCAGATAGCAAACAGTTTCGATCCTGGACAGATGCCGCATTATTCACAAACAGATTGGACCCTTATCAGATGCCACTTTATTCACAAACAGTTTGCACCCTTATCAGATGCAACTTTATAAGCAAACAGTTTGGAACCTTGACAGATGCCAATTTATTCACAAACAGTTTGGACCCTTATCAGATGCCGCTTTATTAGCAAACAGTTTGGATCCTGGACAGATGCCGCTTTATTCCCAAACAGTTTGGACCCTTATCAGATGCTGCTTTATTCACAAACAGTTTGGATCCTGATCAGATGCTGCTTAGCAAACAGTTTGGACCCTTATCAGATGCCGCTTTATTCACAAACAGTTTGCACCCTTATCAGATGCAACTTTATAAGCAAACAGTTTGGAACCTTGATAGATGCCAATTTATTCACAAACAGTTTGGACCCTTATCAGATGCCGCTTTATTAGCAAACAGTTTGGATCCTGGACAGATGCCGCTTTATTCCCAAACAGTTTGGACCCTTATCAGATGCTGCTTTATTAGCAAACAGTTTGGATCCTGATCAGATGCCGCTTTATTAGCAAACAGTTTGGATCCTGTACATATGCTGCTTTATTCGCAAACAGTTTGGACCCTTATCAAATGCTGCTTTATTATATTTTTTAGATCCTGATCAAATAGCAAACAGTTTGGATCCTAATCAGATGCTGCTAAAGCAAACAGTTTGGACCCTTATCAGACACCCCTTTATTAGCAAACAGTTTAGATCTTGATCAGATAGCGAACAGTTTGTATCTGATCAAATAGCTAACAGTAAGGATCTTAACTGTATGGATCATGATCAAAGAGCAAACAGTTTAGATCCCGTTTAGATGCTGCTTTATAAGCAACAGTTTTGATCCTGATCAAACACTGCTTTATAAGCAAACAGTGAGTCCTGATCAGACATGGCTTTATTAGCAAACAGTTTGGATTTTGATCAGAAGCTGCTTTATTAGCAAACAATGAGTATGAAAATCATTTGGTAACATTTACTCTTGTTTATTGCGCACATCCATTAGAGGTTCAATAATTTTGATTATTTTACATTTCGGCGTTTATGCTTTATTTAAGTTGCTTTATGCATGTGGTATAGGTATGCATGATTAACCTGTTTTTCTTCACTCTTAATTTAATGCTTCGCCTGCTAAACGAGACCATAGTGTCATATGCAAACAACTTAAACCGGAATGAAATTCCACCACATATTTAGCAAATTGGATAATTCTAAAATCTGAAGAAGTCATATGTGCAGTTTCGTTGCAAGCGAAGGATAAATAATATAACAATCTGCATTCACGCCGAAATGTAAAACTCTTTTCATAAGGGGAGGTTGGGGGTCATATAATTTTGTTTTATAAAATGTAATGGATGTTAATCTTCGGTAAATAACATTGAAGTTACAACATTAACATTCAACCGGTGTACCTGTGAAGATCTGATCAGGATCCAAACTGCTCTCTGATAATGGTCCAAACTGTTTGCTTTCTGTTTAGGATCCCTTTATAAAGGATCTAAACTGTTTGTTAATAAAGCAGCGTCTGATCATGGTCCAAACTGTTTGCTATCTGATCAGGATCCAAACTTTTTGTTATCTTATCAGATCCAAAATGTTTGCTCTCTGATCAGGATCTAAACTGTTTGCTAATAAAGCAGCATGTGATCAGGATCCAAACTGTTAGCTTATAAAGCAGCTTCTGATCAGGGTCCAAACTGTTTGCTATCTGATCAGGGTCCAAACTGTTTGCTTATAAAGCAGCGTCTGATCAGGATCCAAGCTGTTTGAAATCTGATCTTGATCCAAACTGTTTGCTATCTGATCAGGGTCCAAACTGTTTGCTTATAAAGCAGCGTCTGATCAGGATCCAAGCTGTTTGAAATCTGATCTTGATCCAAACTGTTTGCTTTCTGATCATGATCCAATCTGTTTGCCAGCTGACCAGGGCAAAACGGTTCTAATAAAGCAGCATCTGATCAGGATCCAAACTCTTTGCTTTCTGATCAGGGTCCAAACTGTTAGCTTAAAAAGCAGCGTCTGATCAGGATCCAAACTGTTTGCTAATACAACAGCCTCTGATAGGGGTACCAACTGTTTACTTATCAAGCACCGTCTGGTCAGCATTAAAACTGTTTGCTATCTACTCTGACATCAGGATAAAAACTGTTTGCTTATAAAGCGGCATCTGCTCAGGATCCAAACTGTTAGCTTATATAGCAGCTTCTGATCAGGGTCCAAACTGTTTGCTATCTGATCAGGGTCCAAAACTATTTGCTTATAAAGCAGCGTCTGATCAGGATCCAAGCTGTTTGAAATCTGATATTGATCCAAACTGTTTGCTATCTGGTCAGGGTCCAAGCTGTTTGCTTATAAAGCAGTGTCTGATCAGGATCCAAGCTGTTTGAATCTGATCTTGATCCAAACTGTTTGCTATCTGATCATGATCCAATCTGTATGCCAGCTGACCAGGGCAAAACGGTTCTAATAAAGCAGCATCTGATCAGGATCCAAACTCTTTGCTTTCTGATCAGGGTCCAAACTGTTAGCTTAAAAAGCAGCGTCTGATCAGGATCCAAACTGTTAGCTAATATAACAGCCTCTGATAGGGGCCCACACTGTTTACTTATCAAGCACCGTCTGATCAGGATCCAAACTGTTTGCTTATTACGCAGCTTGTGGCCAGGATCCAAACTGTATGCTAATAAAGCAGCATCTGAACGTGACCCCAACTGTTTGCTATCTGATAAGGATCCAAACTGTTTGCAAATAGAGCAGTGTCTGATCAAGATCTGATCAGGATCCAAACTGTTTGCTTAGAACGCAGCCTCTGACCAGGATCCAAACTGTTTCAAAGCAGAGCTTGTTGTCAGAGGCTGCTTTATTAGCAAATATTTTTTATCCTGATCAGATAGCTATTTGTTTGCAGTCACTTCCATATAAGCAAACGGTTTGGATCAGACCAGAGGCTGCTTTATAAGCAATCAGTTCCGACCTTTATCAGACGCTGCTTTATTATCCTGATCAGATAGGAAACAGTTTGGATCCTGGTCAGACAATGCTTGCTTAACAAACAGTTTGGATCGGTATCGGACAGCAAACAGTTTTGATCTTGATCAGATAGCAAACAGTTTGGATCCTAATCGGATGCTGCTTAGCAAACAGTTTGGACCCTTATCAGATGCCTCTTTATTAGCAAACAGTTTGGATCCTTGACAGATGCTGCTTTATTCCCAAAGATGGACCCTTATCAGATGCTGTTTTATTAGGATTTTTATTGATCCTGATCAGATAGCAAACAGTTTCGATCCTGGACAGATGCCGCATTATTCACAAACAGATTGGACCCTTATCAGATGCCACTTTATTCACAAACAGTTTGCACCCTTATCAGATGCAACTTTATAAGCAAACAGTTTGGAACCTTGACAGATGCCAATTTATTCACAAACAGTTTGGACCCTTATCAGATGCCGCTTTATTAGCAAACAGTTTGGATCCTGGACAGATGCCGCTTTATTCCCAAACAGTTTGGACCCTTATCAGATGCTGCTTTATTCACAAACAGTTTGGATCCTGATCAGATGCTGCTTAGCAAACAGTTTGGACCCTTATCAGATGCCGCTTTATTCACAAACAGTTTGCACCCTTATCAGATGCAACTTTATAAGCAAACAGTTTGGAACCTTGATAGATGCCAATTTATTCACAAACAGTTTGGACCCTTATCAGATGCCGCTTTATTAGCAAACAGTTTGGATCCTGGACAGATGCCGCTTTATTCCCAAACAGTTTGGACCCTTATCAGATGCTGCTTTATTAGCAAACAGTTTGGATCCTGATCAGATGCCGCTTTATTAGCAAACAGTTTGGATCCTGTACATATGCTGCTTTATTCGCAAACAGTTTGGACCCTTATCAAATGCTGCTTTATTATATTTTTTAGATCCTGATCAAATAGCAAACAGTTTGGATCCTAATCAGATGCTGCTAAAGCAAACAGTTTGGACCCTTATCAGACACCCCTTTATTAGCAAACAGTTTAGATCTTGATCAGATAGCGAACAGTTTGTATCTGATCAAATAGCTAACAGTAAGGATCTTAACTGTATGGATCATGATCAAAGAGCAAACAGTTTAGATCCCGTTTAGATGCTGCTTTATAAGCAACAGTTTTGATCCTGATCAAACACTGCTTTATAAGCAAACAGTGAGTCCTGATCAGACATGGCTTTATTAGCAAACAGTTTGGATTTTGATCAGAAGCTGCTTTATTAGCAAACAATGAGTATGAAAATCATTTGGTAACATTTACTCATGTTTATTGCGCACATCCATTAGAGGTTCAATAATTTTGATTATTTTACATTTCGGCGTTTATGCTTTATTTAAGTTGCTTTATGCATGTGGTATAGGTATGCATGATTAACCTGTTTTTCTTCACTCTTAATTTAATGCTTCGCCTGCTAAACGAGACCATAGTGTCATATGCAAACAACTTAAACCGGAATGAAATTCCACCACATATTTAGCAAATTGGATAATTCTAAAATCTGAAGAAGTCATATGTGCAGTTTCGTTGCAAGCGAAGGATAAATAATATAACAATCTGCATTCACGCCGAAATGTAAAACTCTTTTCATAAGGGGAGGTTGGGGGTCATATAATTTTGTTTTATAAAATGTAATGGATGTTAATCTTCGGTAAATAACATTGAAGTTACAACATTAACATTCAACCGGTGTACCTGTGAAGATCTGATCAGGATCCAAACTGCTCTCTGATAATGGTCCAAACTGTTTGCTTTCTGTTTAGGATCCCTTTATAAAGGATCTAAACTGTTTGTTAATAAAGCAGCGTCTGATCATGGTCCAAACTGTTTGCTATCTGATCAGGATCCAAACTTTTTGTTATCTTATCAGATCCAAAATGTTTGCTCTCTGATCAGGATCTAAACTGTTTGCTAATAAAGCAGCATGTGATCAGGATCCAAACTGTTAGCTTATAAAGCAGCTTCTGATCAGGGTCCAAACTGTTTGCTATCTGATCAGGGTCCAAACTGTTTGCTTATAAAGCAGCGTCTGATCAGGATCCAAGCTGTTTGAAATCTGATCTTGATCCAAACTGTTTGCTATCTGATCAGGGTCCAAACTGTTTGCTTATAAAGCAGCGTCTGATCAGGATCCAAGCTGTTTGAAATCTGATCTTGATCCAAACTGTTTGCTTTCTGATCATGATCCAATCTGTTTGCCAGCTGACCAGGGCAAAACGGTTCTAATAAAGCAGCATCTGATCAGGATCCAAACTCTTTGCTTTCTGATCAGGGTCCAAACTGTTAGCTTAAAAAGCAGCGTCTGATCAGGATCCAAACTGTTTGCTAATACAACAGCCTCTGATAGGGGTACCAACTGTTTACTTATCAAGCACCGTCTGGTCAGCATTAAAACTGTTTGCTATCTACTCTGACATCAGGATAAAAACTGTTTGCTTATAAAGCGGCATCTGCTCAGGATCCAAACTGTTAGCTTATATAGCAGCTTCTGATCAGGGTCCAAACTGTTTGCTATCTGATCAGGGTCCAAAACTATTTGCTTATAAAGCAGCGTCTGATCAGGATCCAAGCTGTTTGAAATCTGATATTGATCCAAACTGTTTGCTATCTGGTCAGGGTCCAAGCTGTTTGCTTATAAAGCAGTGTCTGATCAGGATCCAAGCTGTTTGAATCTGATCTTGATCCAAACTGTTTGCTATCTGATCATGATCCAATCTGTATGCCAGCTGACCAGGGCAAAACGGTTCTAATAAAGCAGCATCTGATCAGGATCCAAACTCTTTGCTTTCTGATCAGGGTCCAAACTGTTAGCTTAAAAAGCAGCGTCTGATCAGGATCCAAACTGTTAGCTAATATAACAGCCTCTGATAGGGGCCCACACTGTTTACTTATCAAGCACCGTCTGATCAGGATCCAAACTGTTTGCTTATTACGCAGCTTGTGGCCAGGATCCAAACTGTATGCTAATAAAGCAGCATCTGAACGTGACCCCAACTGTTTGCTATCTGATAAGGATCCAAACTGTTTGCAAATAGAGCAGTGTCTGATCAAGATCTGATCAGGATCCAAACTGTTTGCTTAGAACGCAGCCTCTGACCAGGATCCAAACTGTTTCAAAGCAGAGCTTGTTGTCAGAGGCTGCTTTATTAGCAAATATTTTTTATCCTGATCAGATAGCTATTTGTTTGCAGTCACTTCCATATAAGCAAACGGTTTGGATCAGACCAGAGGCTGCTTTATAAGCAATCAGTTCCGACCTTTATCAGACGCTGCTTTATTATCCTGATCAGATAGGAAACAGTTTGGATCCTGGTCAGACAATGCTTGCTTAACAAACAGTTTGGATCGGTATCGGACAGCAAACAGTTTTGATCTTGATCAGATAGCAAACAGTTTGGATCCTAATCGGATGCTGCTTAGCAAACAGTTTGGACCCTTATCAGATGCCTCTTTATTAGCAAACAGTTTGGATCCTTGACAGATGCTGCTTTATTCCCAAAGATGGACCCTTATCAGATGCTGTTTTATTAGGATTTTTATTGATCCTGATCAGATAGCAAACAGTTTCGATCCTGGACAGATGCCGCATTATTCACAAACAGATTGGACCCTTATCAGATGCCACTTTATTCACAAACAGTTTGCACCCTTATCAGATGCAACTTTATAAGCAAACAGTTTGGAACCTTGACAGATGCCAATTTATTCACAAACAGTTTGGACCCTTATCAGATGCCGCTTTATTAGCAAACAGTTTGGATCCTGGACAGATGCCGCTTTATTCCCAAACAGTTTGGACCCTTATCAGATGCTGCTTTATTCACAAACAGTTTGGATCCTGATCAGATGCTGCTTAGCAAACAGTTTGGACCCTTATCAGATGCCGCTTTATTCACAAACAGTTTGCACCCTTATCAGATGCAACTTTATAAGCAAACAGTTTGGAACCTTGATAGATGCCAATTTATTCACAAACAGTTTGGACCCTTATCAGATGCCGCTTTATTAGCAAACAGTTTGGATCCTGGACAGATGCCGCTTTATTCCCAAACAGTTTGGACCCTTATCAGATGCTGCTTTATTAGCAAACAGTTTGGATCCTGATCAGATGCCGCTTTATTAGCAAACAGTTTGGATCCTGTACATATGCTGCTTTATTCGCAAACAGTTTGGACCCTTATCAAATGCTGCTTTATTATATTTTTTAGATCCTGATCAAATAGCAAACAGTTTGGATCCTAATCAGATGCTGCTAAAGCAAACAGTTTGGACCCTTATCAGACACCCCTTTATTAGCAAACAGTTTAGATCTTGATCAGATAGCGAACAGTTTGTATCTTGATCAAATAGCTAACAGTAAGGATCTTAACTGTATGGATCATGATCAAAGAGCAAACAGTTTAGATCCCGTTTAGATGCTGCTTTATAAGCAACAGTTTTGATCCTGATCAAACACTGCTTTATAAGCAAACAGTGAGTCCTGATCAGACATGGCTTTATTAGCAAACAGTTTGGATTTTGATCAGAAGCTGCTTTATTAGCAAACAATGAGTATGAAAATCATTTGGTAACATTTACTCATGTTTATTGCGCACATCCATTAGAGGTTCAATAATTTTGATTATTTTACATTTCGGCGTTTATGCTTTATTTAAGTTGCTTTATGCATGTGGTATAGGTATGCATGATTAACCTGTTTTTCTTCACTCTTAATTTAATGCTTCGCCTGCTAAACGAGACCATAGTGTCATATGCAAACAACTTAAACCGGAATGAAATTCCACCACATATTTAGCAAATTGGATAATTCTAAATCTGAAGAAGTCATATGTGCAGTTTCGTTGCAAGCGAAGGATAAATAATATAACAATCTGCATTCACGCCGAAATGTAAACTCTTTTCATAAGGGGAGGTTGGGGGTCATATAATTTTGTTTTATAAAATGTAATGGATGTTAATCTTCGGTAAATAACATTGAAGTTACAACATTAACATTCAAACGGTGTACCTGTGAAGATCTGATCAGGATCCAAACTGCTCTCTGATAATGGTCCAAACTGTTTGCTTTCTGTTTAGGATCCCTTTATAAAGGATCTAAACTGTTTGTTAATAAAGCAGCGTCTGATCATGGTCCAAACTGTTTGCTATCTGATCAGGATCCAAACTTTTTGTTATCTTATCAGATCCAAAATGTTTGCTCTCTGATCAGGATCTAAACTGTTTGCTAATAAAGCAGCATGTGATCAGGATCCAAACTGTTAGCTTATAAAGCAGCTTCTGATCAGGGTCCAAACTGTTTGCTATCTGATCAGGGTCCAAACTGTTTGCTTATAAGCAGCGTCTGATCAGGATCCAAGCTGTTTGAAATCTGATCTTGATCCAAACTGTTTGCTATCTGATCAGGGTCCAAACTGTTTGCTTATAAAGCAGCGTCTGATCAGGATCCAAGCTGTTTGAAATCTGATCTTGATCCAAACTGTTTGCTTTCTGATCATGATCCAATCTGTTTGCCAGCTGACCAGGGCAAAACGGTTCTAATAAAGCAGCATCTGATCAGGATCCAAACTCTTTGCTTTCTGATCAGGGTCCAAACTGTTAGCTTAAAAAGCAGCGTCTGATCAGGATCCAAACTGTTTGCTAATACAACAGCCTCTGATAGGGGTACCAACTGTTTACTTATCAAGCACCGTCTGGTCAGCATTAAAACTGTTTGCTATCTACTCTGACATCAGGATCAAAACTGTTGCTTATAAAGCAGCATCTGCTCAGGATCCAAACTGTTAGCTTATATAGCAGCTTCTGATCAGGGTCCAAACTGTTTGCTATCTGATCAGGGTCCAAAACTATTTGCTTATAAAGCAGCGTCTGATCAGGATCCAAGCTGTTTGAAATCTGATATTGATCCAAACTGTTTGCTATCTGGTCAGGGTCCAAGCTGTTTGCTTATAAAGCAGTGTCTGATCAGGATCCAAGCTGTTTGAATCTGATCTTGATCCAAACTGTTTGCTATCTGATCATGATCCAATCTGTATGCCAGCTGACCAGGGCAAAACGGTTCTAATAAAGCAGCATCTGATCAGGATCCAAACTCTTTGCTTTCTGATCAGGGTCCAAACTGTTAGCTTAAAAAGCAGCGTCTGATCAGGATCCAAACTGTTAGCTAATATAACAGCCTCTGATAGGGGCCCACACTGTTTACTTATCAAGCACCGTCTGATCAGGATCCAAACTGTTTGCTTATTACGCAGCTTGTGGCCAGGATCCAAACTGTATGCTAATAAAGCAGCATCTGAACGTGACCCCAACTGTTTGCTATCTGATAAGGATCCAAACTGTTTGCAAATAGAGCAGTGTCTGATCAAGATCTGATCAGGATCCAAACTGTTTGCTTAGAACGCAGCCTCTGACCAGGATCCAAACTGTTTCAAAGCAGAGCTTGTTGTCAGAGGCTGCTTATTAGCAAATATTTTTTATCCTGATCAGATAGCTATTTGTTTGCAGTCACTTCCATATAAGCAAACGGTTTGGATCAGACCAGAGGCTGCTTTATAAGCAATCAGTTCCGACCTTTATCAGACGCTGCCTTTATTATCCTGATCAGATAGGAAACAGTTTGGATCCTGGTCAGACAATGCTTGCTTAACAAACAGTTTGGATCGGTATCGGACAGCAAACAGTTTTGATCTTGATCAGATAGCAAACAGTTTGGATCCTAATCGGATGCTGCTTAGCAAACAGTTTGGACCCTTATCAGATGCCGCTTTATTAGCAAACAGTTTGGATCCTGGACAGGCCAAGCAGCATCCGATTAGGATCCAAAGATGGACCCTTATCAGATGCTGTTTTATTAGGATTTTTATTGATCCTGATCAGATAGCAAACAGTTTCGATCCTGGACAGATGCCGCATTATTCACAAACAGATTGGACCCTTATCAGATGCCACTTTATTCACAAACAGTTTGCAACCTTATCAGATGCAACTTTTATAAGCAAACTAGTTTGGAACCTTGACAGATGCCAATTTATTCACAAACAGTTTGGACCCTTATCAGATGCCGCTTTATTAGCAAACAGTTTGGATCCTGGACAGATGCCGCTTTATTCCCAAACAGTTTGGACCCTTATCAGATGCTGCTTTATTCACAAACAGTTTGGATTCCTGATCAGATGCTGCTTAGCAAACAGTTTGGACCCTTATCAGATGCCGCTTTATTCACAAACAGTTTGCACCCTTATCAGATGCAACTTTATAAGCAAACAGTTTGGAACCTTGATAGATGCCAATTTATTCACAAACAGTTTGGACCCTTATCAGATGCCGCTTTATTAGCAAACAGTTTGGATCCTGGACAGATGCCGCTTTATTCCCAAACAGTTTGGACCCTTATCAGATGCTGCTTTATTAGCAAACAGTTTGGATCCTGATCAGATGCCGCTTTATTAGCAAACAGTTTGGATCCTGTACATATGCTGCTTTATTCGCAAACAGTTTGGACCCTTATCAAATGCTGCTTTATTATATTTTTTAGATCCTGATCAAATAGCAAACAGTTTGGATCCTAATCAGATGCTGCTAAAGCAAACAGTTTGGACCCTTATCAGACACCCCTTTATTAGCAAACAGTTTAGATCTTGATCAGATAGCGAACAGTTTGTATCTGATCAAATAGCTAACAGTAAGGATCTTAACTGTATGGATCATGATCAAAGAGCAAACAGTTTAGATCCCGTTTAGATGCTGCTTTATAAGCAACAGTTTTGATCCTGATCAAACACTGCTTTATAAGCAAACAGTGAGTCCTGATCAGACATGGCTTTATTAGCAAACAGTTTGGATTTTGATCAGAAGCTGCTTTATTAGCAAACAATGAGTATGAAAATCATTTGGTAACATTTACTCATGTTTATTGCGCACATCCATTAGAGGTTCAATAATTTTGATTATTTTACATTTCGGCGTTTATGCTTTATTTAAGTTGCTTTATGCATGTGGTATAGGTATGCATGATTAACCTGTTTTTCTTCACTCTTAATTTAATGCTTCGCCTGCTAAACGAGACCATAGTGTCATATGCAAACAACTTAACCGGAATGAAATTCCACCACATATTTAGCAAATTGGATAATTCTAAAATCTGAAGAAGTCATATGTGCAGTTTCGTTGCAAGCGAAGGATAAATATATAACAATCTGCATTCACGCCGAAATGTAAAACTCTTTTCATAAGGGGAGGTTGGGGGTCATATAATTTTGTTTTATAAAATGTATGGATGTTAATCTTCGGTAAATAACATTGAAGTTACAACATTAACATTCAACCGGTGTACCTGTGAAGATCTGATCAGGATCCAAACTGCTCTCTGATAATGGTCCAAACTGTTTGCTTTCTGTTTAGGATCCCTTTATAAAGGATCTAAACTGTTTGTTAATAAAGCAGCGTCTGATCATGGTCCAAACTGTTTGCTATCTGATCAGGATCCAAACTTTTTGTTATCTTATCAGATCCAAAATGTTTGCTCTCTGATCAGGATCTAAACTGTTTGCTAATAAAGCAGCATGTGATCAGGATCCAAACTGTTAGCTTATAAAGCAGCTTCTGATCAGGGTCCAAACTGTTTGCTATCTGATCAGGTCCAAACTGTTTGCTTATAAAGCAGCGTCTGATCAGGATCCAAGCTGTTTGAAATCTGATCTTGATCCAAACTGTTTGCTATCTGATCAGGGTCCAAACTGTTTGCTTATAAAGCAGCGTCTGATCAGGATCCAAGCTGTTTGAAATCTGATCTTGATCCAAACTGTTTGCTTTCTGATCATGATCCAATCTGTTTGCCAGCTGACCAGGGCAAAACGGTTCTAATAAAGCAGCATCTGATCAGATCCAAACTCTTTGCTTTCTGATCAGGGTCCAAACTGTTAGCTAAAAAGCAGCGTCTGATCAGGATCCAAACTGTTTGCTAATACAACAGCCTCTGATAGGGTACCAACTGTTTACTTATCAAGCACCGTCTGGTCAGCATTAAAACTGTTTGCTATCTACTCTGACATCAGGATAAAAACTGTTTGCTTATAAAGCGGCATCTGCTCAGGATCCAAACTGTTAGCTTATATAGCAGCTTCTGATCAGGGTCCAAACTGTTTGCTATCTGATCAGGGTCCAAAACTATTTGCTTATAAAGCAGCGTCTGATCAGGATCCAAGCTGTTTGAAATCTGATATTGATCCAAACTGTTTGCTATCTGGTCAGGGTCCAAGCTGTTTGCCTTATAAAGCAGTGTCTGATCAGGATCCAAGCTGTTTGAATCTGATCTTGATCCAAACTGTTTGCTATCTGATCATGATCCAATCTGTATGCCAGCTGACCAGGGCAAAACGGTTCTATAAAGCAGCATCTGATCAGATCCAAAACTCTTTGCTTTCTGATCAGGGTCCAAACTGTTAGCTTAAAAAGCAGCGTCTGATCAGGATCCAAACTGTTAGCTAATATAACAGCCTCTGATAGGGGCCCACACTGTTTACTTATCAAGCACCGTCTGATCAGGATCCAAACTGTTTGCTTATTACGCAGCTTGTGGCCAGGATCCAAAACTGTATGCTAATAAAGCAGCATCTGAACGTGACCCCAACTGTTTGCTATCTGATAAGGATCCAAACTGTTTGCAAATAGAGCAGTGTCTGATCAAGATCTGATCAGGATCCAAACTGTTTGCTTAGAACGCAGCCTCTGACCAGGATCCAAACTGTTTCAAAGCAGAGCTTGTTGTCAGAGGCTGCTTTATTAGCAAATATTTTTTATCCTGATCAGATAGCTATTTGTTTGCAGTCACTTCCATATAAGCAAACGGTTTGGATCAGACAGAGGCTGCTTTATAAGCAATCAGTTCCGACCTTTATCAGACGCTGCTTTATTATCCTGATCAGATAGGAAACAGTTTGGATCCTGGTCAGACAATGCTTGCTTAACAAACAGTTTGGATCGGTATCGGACAGCAAACAGTTTTTGATCTTGATCAGATAGCAAACAGTTGGATCCTAATCGGATGCTGCTTAGCAAACAGTTTGGACCCTTATCAGATGCCTCTTTATTAGCAAACAGTTTGGATCCTTGACAGATACCTGCTTTATTCCCAAAGATGGACCCTTATCAGATGCTGTTTTATTAGGATTTTTATTGATCCTGATCAGATAGCAAACAGTTTCGATCCTGGACAGATGCCGCATTATTCACAAACAGATTGGACCCTTATCAGATGCCACTTTATTCACAAACAGTTTGCACCCTTATCAGATGCAACTTATATAAGCAAACAGTTTGGAACCTTGACAGATGCCAATTTATTCACAAACAGTTTGGACCCTTATCAGATGCCGCTTTATTAGCAAACAGTTTGGATCCTGGACAGATGCCGCTTTATTCCCAAACAGTTTGGACCCTTATCAGATGCTGCTTTATTCACAAACAGTTTGGATCCTGATCAGATGCTGCTTAGCAAACAGTTTGGACCCTTATCAGATGCCGCTTTATTCACAAACAGTTTGCACCCTTATCAGATGCAACTTTATAAGCAAACAGTTTGGAACCTTGATAGATGCCAATTTATTCACAAACAGTTTGGACCCTTATCAGATGCCGCTTTATTAGCAAACAGTTTGGATCCTGGACAGATGCCGCTTTATTCCCAAACAGTTTGGACCCTTATCAGATGCTGCTTTATTAGCAAACAGTTTGGATCCTGATCAGATGCCGCTTTATTAGCAAACAGTTTGGATCCTGTACATATGCTGCTTTATTCGCAAACAGTTTGGACCCTTATCAAATGCTGCTTTATTATATTTTTAGATCCTGATCAAATAGCAAACAGTTTGGATCCTAATCAGATGCTGCTAAAGCAAACAGTTTGGACCCTTATCAGACACCCCTTTATTAGCAAACAGTTTAGATCTTGATCAGATAGCGAACAGTTTGTATCTGATCAAATAGCTAAACAGTAAGGATCTTAACTGTATGGATCATGATCAAAGAGCAAACAG
Organism: Gari tellinella; assembly: GCA_922989275.2. Taxonomy (NCBI): domain Eukaryota; kingdom Metazoa; phylum Mollusca; class Bivalvia; order Cardiida; family Psammobiidae; genus Gari; species Gari tellinella. Next base: position 23,935,619 of record OV277857.1, on the reverse strand, counting down.
TTAGATCCGTTTAGAATGCTGCTTTATAAGCAACAGTTTTGATCCTGATCAACACTGCTTTATAAGCAAACAGTGAGTCCTGATCAGACATGGCTTTATTAGCAAACAGTTTGGATTTTGACAGAAGCTGCTTTATCTAGCAAACAAATGAGTATGAAAAGTCATTTGGTAACATTTACTCATGTTTATTGCGCACATCCATTAGAGGTTCAATAATTTTGATTTATTTTACATTTCGGCGTTTATGCTTTATTTAAGTTGCTTTATGCATGTGGTATAGGTATGCATGATTAACCTGTTTTTCTTCACTCTTAATTTAATGCTTCGCCTGCTAAACGAGACCATAGTGTCATATGCAAACAACTTAAAACCGGAATGAAATTCCACCACATATTTAGCAAATTGGATAATTCTAAAATCTGAAGAAGTCATATGTGCCAGTTTCGTTGCAGCGAAGGATAAATAATATAACAATCTGCATTCACGCCCGAAATGTAAAACTCTTTTCATAAGGGGAGGTTGGGGGTCATATAATTTTGTTTTATAAAATGTAATGGATGTTAATCTTCGGTAAATAACATTGACAGTTACAACATTAACATTCAACCGGTGTACCTGTGAAGATCTGATCAGGATCCAAACTGCTCTCTGATAATGGTCCAAACTGTTTGCTTTCCTGTTTAGGATCCCTTTATAAAGGATCTAAACTGTTTGTTAATAAAGCAGCGTCTGATCATGGTCCAAACTGTTTGCTATCTGATCAGGATCCAAACTTTTTGTTATCTTATCAGATCCAAAATGTTTGCTCTCTGATCAGGATCTAAACTGTTTGCTAATAAAGCAGCATGTGATCAGGATCCAAACTGTTAGCTTATAAAGCAGCTTCTGATCAGGGTCCAAACTGTTTGCTATCTGATCAGGGTCCAAACTGTTTGCTTATAAAGCAGGCGTCTGATCAGGATCCAAGCTGTTTGAATCTGATCTTGATCCAAACTGTTTGCTATCTGATCAGGGTCCAAACTGTTTGCTTATAAAGCAGCGTCTGACTCAGGATCCAAGCTGTTGAAATCTGATCTAGATCCAAACTGTTGCTTTCTGATCATGATCCAATCTGTTTGCCAGCTGACCAGGGCAAAACGGTTCTAATAAAGCAGCATCTGATCAGGATTCCAAACTCTTTGCTTTCTGATCAGGGTCCAAACTGTTAGCTTAAAAAGCAGCGTCTGATCAGGATCCAAACTGTTTGCTAATACAACAGCCTCTGATAGGGTACCACTGTTTTACTTATCAAGCACCCGTCTGGTCAGCATTAAAACTGTTTGCTATCTACTCTGACATCAGGATAAAAACTGTTTTGCTTATAAAGCGGCATCTGCTCAGGATCCAAACTGTTAGCTTATATAGCAGCTTCTGATCAGGGTCCAAACTGTTTGCTATCTGATCAGGGTCCAAAAACTATTTGCTTATAAAGCAGCGTCTGATCAGGATCCAAGCTGTTTGAAATCTGATATTGATCCAAACTGTTTGCTATCTGGTCAGGGTCCAAGCTGTTTGCTTATAAAGCAGTGTCTGATCAGGATCCAAGCTGTTTGAATCTGATCTTGATCCAAACTGTTTGCTATCTGATCATGATCCAATCTGTATGCCAGCTGACCAGGGCAAAACGGTTCTAATAAAGCAGCATCTGATCAGGATCCAAACTCTTTGCTTTCTGATCAGGGTCCAAACTGTTAGCTTAAAAAGCAGCGTCTGATCAGGATCCAAACTGTTAGCTAATATAACAGCCTCTGATAGGGGCCCACACTGTTTACTTATCAAGCACCGTCTGATCAGGATCCAAACTGTTTGCTTATTACGCAGCTTGTGGCCAGGATCCAAACTGTATGCTAATAAAGCAGCATCTGAACGTGACCCCAACTGTTTGCTATCTGATAAGGATCCAAACTGTTTGCAAATAGAGCAGTGTCTGATCAAGATCTGATCAGGATCCAAACTGTTTGCTTAGAACGCAGCCTCTGACCAGGATCCAAACTGTTTCAAAAGCAGAGCTTGTTGTCAGAGGCTGCTTTATTAGCAAATATTTTTTATCCTGATCAGATAGCTATTTGGTTTGCAGACACTTCCATATAAGCAAACGTTTGGATCAGACCAGAGGGCTGCTTTATAAGCAATCAGTTCCGACCTTTATCAGACGCTGCTTTATTATCCTGATCAGATAGGAAACAGTTGGATCCTGGTCAGACAATGCTTGCTTAACAAACAGTTTGGATCGGTATCGGACAGCAAACAGTTTTGATCTTGATCAGATAGCAAACAGTTTGGGATCCTAATCGGATGCTGCTTAGCAAACAGTTTGGACCCTTATCAGATGCCTCTTTATTAGCAAACAGTTTGGATCCTTGACAGATGCTGCTTTATCCCAAAGATGGACCCTTATCAGATGCTGTTTATTAGGATTTTTTATGATCCTGATCAGATAGCAAACAGTTTCGATCCTGGACAGATGCCGCATTATTCACAAACAGATTGGACCCTTATCAGATGCCACTTTATTCACAAACAGTTTGCACCCTTATCAGATGCAACTTTATAAGCAAACAGTTTGGAACCTTGACAGATGCCAATTTATTCACAAACAGTTTGGACCCTTATCAGATGCCGCTTTATTAGCAAACAGTTTGGATCCTGGACAGATGCCGCTTTATTCCCAAACAGTTTGGACCCTTATCAGATGCTGCTTTATTCACAAACAGTTTGGATCCTGATCAGATGCTGCTTAGCAAACAGTTTGGACCCTTATCAGATGCCGCTTTATTCACAAACAGTTTGCACCCTTATCAGATTGCAACTTTATAAAGCAAACAGTTTGGAACCTTGATAGATGCCATTTATTCGACAACAGTTTGGACCCTTATCAGATGCCGCTTTATTAGCAAATCAGTTTGGATCTGGACAGATGCCGCTTTATTCCCAAACAGTTTGGACCCTTATCAGATGCTGCTTTATTAGCAAACAGTTTGGATCCTGATCAGATGCCGCTTTATTAGCAAACAGTTTGGATCCTGTACATATGCTGCTTTATTC